>OX369272.1:0-2887000 GCA_947284805.1 Coleophora flavipennella
AATCCCAAAAAGGCTCCAGGAGCGGATGGCTTGACGGCTGATATATGTTGTCAAGCTGTCAACTATGACCCCGAACTGTTTCTGTCTTTCCTCAACAAGTGCTTAAAGTACTATCACTTCCCAAAGATCTGGAAAAAAGCAGTTGTCATAATTCTAAGAAAACCCGGCAAAGAAAATTATACCAACCCCAAAGCATATAGGCCTATCGGACTATTGCCCATTTTGGGCAAGATCTATGAAAAGATGTTGGTAGCTCGTCTCAAGTTCTACTTATTGCCGAGGATTAGTACCAGCCAGTACGGTTTCATGCCACAGAGGAGCACCGAGGACTCCCTCTATGATCTGATGCAACATATCCAAAATAAGTTGAAACAGAAGAAAGTTGTAACATTAGTATCATTGGACATAGAGGGAGCCTTCGATAGCGCATGGTGGCCGGCCATAAGGATCCGACTGGCTGAGGAAAAGTGTCCCCTAAACTTGAGACGAGCCTTTGACAGTTATCTGAGGGACAGAAGTGTCACGGTTAGATACGGGGGCGAGGAGTATTGCAAGCCCACAAATAAAGGCTGCGTCCAGGGTTCCATCGGCGGCCCCATTTTATGGAATCTCCTGCTGGACCCCCTTCTCCACAATTTGAAGACAAAAGGTTGCCACTGTCAGGCATTCGCAGATGATGTAGTACTGGTTTTCGATGGTGACACAGCAAACGAAGTGGAAAGGCAGGCCAATGCCGCTCTCACGCATGTTCTGGAGTGGGGTGTCGAAAATAAGCTTAGGTTCGCTGCGCATAAAACTTCAGCAATGGTTATAACCAAAAAACTTAAATACGACACGCCACGCCTGAGCATGGGGGGGATCGACATTGGCATGTCTAAGGAAATTAAAATGCTAGGGCTCACCATCGACGAAAAATTGACATTTAATACTCACGTCTCGAATGCCTGCAAAAAAGCTATTGCAGTGTATAAGCAACTTGCAAGGGCAGCAAAGGTGAGCTGGGGGCTCCACCCTGAAATCATCAGGACAATATATGTGGCAGCGATGGAGCCTATAGTGTTGTACGCCGCCAGCGCCTGGGCGCCGGCAGCTAAGAAATTGTCAGTAATAAGACAGCTCGCGACAGTCCAGCGTGGCATCGCTCAAAAGATGTGTAAGGCCTACCGCACGGTCTCCCTGAACTCCGCACTGGTGCTAACCGGGATGCTTCCTCTGGACCTCCGAGTCCGCGAGGCAGCATCGTTATACGAAGCCAAGAGAGGGCTCCCCCTACAGGACCTGGGGGACAGGGAGGTCGAGCGAATGGCCCCGGCTATAGAGATGCCACATCCAGCTGAACGTGAAAGCCTGGAGATCGTGCGCTTGGTAAATCAGGACCAAGTAGACGAACAAAAAGACCTGGAGGTTCGTATATTTACAGATGGGAGCAAGCTTGAGGGCAAGGTTGGAGCCGCTTTATCCGTATGGATGGGCGGAGCCGAGACCAGAGCCCTCAAGCTTGCTTTACCAAAATATTGCACGGTCTACCAGGCTGAGCTGTTGGCAATAAACAAAGCAACCGACATAATAACTGCGCATAAAGCCTCCTCATTTGGAATCTTCAGCGACTCCATGGCGGCACTCTTGACAGTCAAGAACCCAAATTGCCTCCATCCCTTAGCGGTAGAAGCCAGGGATAATATAAAATCCCTATTCCGCCAGAACAAAGTTGTAACCTTGTTCTGGATTAAGGCTCACGCAGGGATGGAGGGCAACGAGAGGGCTGACTTACTCGCGAAGGAGGCCGCTGTGGGTTCCAAGAGGAGGCCAGATTACGAACTGTGTCCGGTTTCGTTCGTCAGGCGAGGCATACGTATGGCCTCGCTTGACGAGTGGAATCTCAGATACAAGGCTGGGGATACCGCGTCGGTAACGAAGATATTTTTCCCTGATGCGGTGGCGGCGTACAACATAATACGGAAAATCAAGATCAGCGGCATCAGTACGCAAATAATGACGGGACACGGCGGGTTCTCTGAATACTTGAATCGTTTCAAGTGTAAGGAGAGCCCGTCGTGCATCTGTGACCCCGAAGTCGATGAGACAGTCCCTCATATTTTATTCAAATGTCCTTCCCACGCCGTGGAAAGGTTTAACTTGGAAATACAACTAGACCTAGAACTTAAACCAGAAAATGTAAATGAAATAATGAGGGGTAAAGATAGAGACAAATTTTTAAACTATTGTTTTAAAATTGCCGATACTGTAGTAAAAAGAAATAAAAACGTATAGTAAATTATGTTATCATAATATCATGTAGAATATTATAGAATAGCATAAATTTAAGATGAATAAATTAAATAGATGTTAGCAATAGTTAGTAAATAAGAGTAAATTAATAAGAAAAAAATTGTATTGTAAAATTAAACTTCATTGTCTGTGTACACTCATTGAAACCCAAATATAAAACATTTACACTTAATAACAAAAAACATAAACACAACCAGCAATGACAAAACATTATAATATGTTGCTCATTACCCACCCAACAGAATAAAAAAGTGTTCTGATGTAAAAAGTCTCTGACCTCAATATCAGAGGAAAACAGAAGAACAGACAAAAAAAAAAATAACCTAACCTAACCTAACCAACCTAACCTTTTTTTTTTTTTTTTTTACCCGGGGAAATGCTTTACGCACCGTCTCTACGCGCGCCGCGGGGACGACGCGCGGAGGTGAGTGGGACTCCCCGACTCATGACGTGTCGGTATACCCACTAAAACCACCGGGGTGTCCGCTCCCTCTGTCATTGGAAGGGATCGCGGGGATGCGCGTTAGCACTTGCTACCGCAATCCCTGCCAACAGTTTGCTCGCTCTATGAGCGATGCTCATCCCATCGTGGCCGGCATACCGTGGACACTTGGTATGCCGGCAGCGTCCTGAGGACTTTTGGACAACGGGTTATCCCCGACCCCGTCATCCTGTCTCTCCCAATCTATGGCGGTAGGCGGTCGTAGGCAAGCCGTCTTCGGCCCACCCTTCTGCGCCTGATTGGTTGAGAGAGGGGATTATCCTCTCTCAGCCGTTCCGCCTCTTCCCGTCTGGTCATGACGGCACCGCAAAATGCAGAAACCGCGGCGAAGGATCGCTCTCCGCTGACCATCGATTCCGCTACCGCCAGCAGCGAGAGGTCAGTGCCTATCGCTGACACCAGCTCGGCCCGCTCGACCGCTCCGTCTGGGCAGTCTTCCAATGCATGCTGTGCAGTGTCGTCGGCGCAGCCGCATTGGTGACATTCCCTTGTGGGCTCTCTTCCCATCCGAAACAGGTAACTCCCGAAGCATCCATGCCCGGAGAGCACCTGCGTCAGGTGGAAAGAGAGTGCACCATGCCGTCTCTCGACCCAATCGTTGAGAATGGGTCGAAGAGCCGCAACGGCCCTGTGCCCATATCTTGGTTCCTCCAGCTGTCGAGACCAAGCTTCGAGAAGACGTTTCCGGGAGATTTCTCTCAACCGTCTCGTCTCCTCCGGTATCAGTGGTTGGCCCCGGCTCTTAGCCTCCGCGCACCTCCTATATGTGGTAGCCATGATTTCGGCGTCTAATTCCCAAGGTGGGGTTGCCGCCAACACGCACGCCGCCTCAACGGAGATGGTGCAGTAACCTCTTATGGCCCTCGTCGCCATGACTCTCTGCGGCCTACGCAGGAGAGTCCTGTTGTGGGGTGAGAGGGCATCTGCCCAGATGGGAGCACCGTATAGCGCCATCGACCGCACCACCCCAGTGAAGAGGCGGCGGCAGCCCAGTCCCGGACCTCCCAAGTTGGGCAGGAGGGAGCCAAGCGCTCTGGCAGTCCCTATCAGCTTGGGGGCGAGTCGGCGAAAGTGCTCCTCAAAGTTCCAGCGACCGTCGAGCAGCAGACCCAAGTATTTCATGGATCGCTGCACGCCGATCCGGACCCCTCCCACCACTATGTGAGCCTCCGGTGGAGGGGACATTCGTGGACCGTGGAATCTATTTCCATTTCGGTTTTATTCAAGGCGACCTCGCAGCCTAGTCGCCGAATCCGGTCGACGACTTGCGCCACCCCCGCAGTGGCCAGGACTGCCGCGTCCCTAAACGACTCTGCACGGGACGTCACCAACGTGTCGTCGGCGTAACACGTCAGTTCAACGCCACGCAAGGTGGAGCCTCGCAGCACCCAATCGTACCCGATGTTCCACAGGAGTGGCCCAAGCACCGACCCCTGCGGAACACCACACGACATCCTGTGGCAATCCCATCCACCACGGATTGGGTACGTGATGACCCTCTCGCTAAGGTAGGCTTCCACACACCGGCGCAAATACTGAGGCACGTTGTGGTACTTCAAAGCCTCCCCGATACAGCTCCAGGGCAACGTGTTAAAGGCATTGGTGATGTCGAGCGACACCGCCATCATAACCTCGCCTCTGGACGTCGCCTCGTCCGAGAGGGCCCGCACGCGCGCTATTGCGTCAATCGTCGACCGCGCCCTCCGAAAGCCAAACTGAACGTCGCTCAAGTTCGGCCCGGTCTCTTCCAGATGCCGGGTGAGGCGAGCAGCCACGACTCTTTCAAATAGCTTGCTCACCTCGTCGAGCAGGACAATTGGCCGGTACGAAGCCGGCGACTCCGATGGCCTGCCCTGTTTCCTTAGCAGGACGAGTTTCCCCGCCTTCCACGCCTTAGGAAAACGGCCCTGAGCGAGGCACCCAGAGAAGATCCCCCTGACTCTGGTAGCGAAGGCAGCCTCCTCGCCTTTAAGGGACAGCACCCAGGCACGACCAGGTATGCCGTCGAGTCCCGGGGCAGTATTCTTGGCTTGGAGCCTCAGTACTGCGTACTCCAGCTCTCCTTCCGAGACCTCCGGTACAACCGCGTCCGTGGCCTCATCCACCTGTGCCACGAATGGCGGAACGTGCTCCGTTCTATTAGGGAATAGGACGGAGACCACCTCTCGAACGAACTGGGGCTCGAGGCTCTCCGTCAACGGTGGAGCCCAAGGGCGTAACTTGTTCCTTACCATCCGGTAAGGACGACCCCATGGATCTCTGTCGAGGGTGAGGAGCATCTCTTCCCACGCGCACGACTTTGCCCGCGCTATTGCGACCCTAAGGTCTTTGGAGCACTCTCTGTAGAACCCATAGAGTCGATCCTCCTCCGCCACATCTCGGCGCCTCCTCCTTCTATATCTGGAGTACTGGCGTCTGGCTCTCACGCACGCCCTCCGGAGCTGAGCGAGCTCCTCCGACCACCAGTACACCTGGCGTCGGGGCTGCCGAGGACCGACCCTAGGCATAGCCGCGTCGCACACACGGGTCATGGCTGCCCTAAGCCACTCCGCCTCGGATTCCACGTCCACAGGACCCTCCGGTGCCACCGCCCACGTCTCGATTAGGGAAGCTTCGATGAGCAAGTCCTTATCCAGTCGCATCAGTGACCACCGCGGACCCTCCGCCCGTCGGTGCCGACTTGAGTCGGAGTTTGGCCGTGCCACTGCAGACCCCGAAATAAGGAAACGGATGTAACGGTGGTCCGACAGCGCTTCCTCGCCCTCCAAGACCCTCCAGTCCCGGGCACGGTGAGCAAGGCCCGGTGTGGCGAAAGTTACATCCACAATAGACCCGCCGTGTCTACGCACGCACGTTTGGACGGTCCCGTGATTGAGGAGCGAGAGGCCACGAGCGGTCGCCCACTCATCGAGAGCCTCCCCCCGTGCATCCGTCTCCGGAGATCCCCACGCCGCCGACTTGGCGTTGAAGTCCCCAGCGATCAGAACCTGGGAGGGGTGGTAGCGCCCAATAAAACCCTCCAGCTGCAGCAGAAACAGCTCAAATTCCGCAAGAGAGCGGTGGGGCGTGAAATACACAGCGATAACCGCAAAATCGCCCACGACAGCCGCTACGCATCCCTGTCCCTTCGAAACACGTTCGAAGGGATGGGAGCCAGCCGCCGTACCCGAGATTACGGCCACCGTCCCGCTCCTGTCTCCTACCCAATTGTCCCTTGCGGGGACAGAGTAGGGCTCCGCCACAACAGCCAGATGTATCGACCACTGCACCATGCTCTGGATCAGCAGATCCTGAGCTCTGGCGCAGTGGTTAATATTCGCCTGCAAAACTTTCATGGCCATCCATGCTTGGGCCATTATTATTCGTTATATTTATAAATGACATTGGCACCTGTTTCGAAAATTGCAATTATCTACTTTTTGCAGATGACATGAAGATCTTTAATGTAGTGAATAGTACTTCTGACGCACTTGCTCTACAAAGTGATTTGCTACGGCTTGATAACTACTGTTTGGATAATAAACTTGATCTTAATGTCTCCAAATGTTTCTATATCAATTTTACTCGTAAACATACTGTATGTCAATATACATATAAAATAAGGAATGAATATTTAAGTAATAAAAAATCTAGTAGAGATCTTGGTGTAATTCATGATAATAAGTTATTGTTCGATCAACACGTAGAAAACGTAGTCAACAAAGCGTATAAAGCACTCGGATTCATAATCCGTTCGTCCAAAGAATTTAAACATATGAAAACCTTAAAAATAATATATTGTGCCTATGTTCGAAGCCATCTAGAATATGCTTCCCAAGTCTGGAACCCATGTTATGAGCTTTACTCTAATAACATTGAAAAAATTCAAAGAAAATTTACACGTTTCTTAGGTTTTAAATTTAAACTGGGATACCTTAAGTATGAGGATCGTTGCGAGAAACTACATTTTCTTCCACTTCATAAACGTAGGAAGATTGCAGATGTTATCTTTCTGTCTAAAATAGCCCAGAATAAAGTTGACTGTCCGGAACTTCTAAGCAAAATTAAATTTAAAATACCATCACGAAACTCCCGTAGCAATGCATTACTTCACATCCCTTTCATCCGTACTAACTATAGGCGAAACAGTTACATTCCTAGAACATGTAGACTAATTAATCAACTCAACAAAGACCACCGTTTCGACATATTTTGTAACAGCACTTGTAACATTAAAAGTATGTTGTCCAGGTATCCCTTTGCGTAGTAGTTATCTCTGCAATTCATTTCTTTTTATTATGTATTTACTTTCTTCTATTTTTTTTAATTTTTTTTTCCACTTTTGAGTTTTGTTTCCTTTTTCTATGTGTGAAATATAACCTTGATTTTTATAATATGCACGGTTAACGCCTTTAGGCAATTTTCATTGTTATTTTCTTGTAATATGTGGAAGCTTGTAATTAGCTTGTAGTAACTATTTATATTTACTAGTTTGTAAATAAGGCTGTAAGCTCCCCAAATGAAATAAAATAAAATAAAATAAAATCTAATTAAGAATCGATAGCCATGCTCTCTCCTACAGCCTGTGAGCTCACAGGTGGAGCGGTCTTTGGCGGGACTTTTTTACCCGG
Organism: Coleophora flavipennella; assembly: GCA_947284805.1. Classification (NCBI taxonomy): domain Eukaryota; kingdom Metazoa; phylum Arthropoda; class Insecta; order Lepidoptera; family Coleophoridae; genus Coleophora; species Coleophora flavipennella. Next base: position 7,402 of record OX369272.1, read on the forward strand.
CGTGGCCGTTTTACTCCCCTTTTTTCTATTCCAGATGGCCAAACATTGCTTTCTAGCCATTCGGTGGTTGGGATCCTTGCCGGCGGCCGCACAGACCACGCAGTGCACGGGTGCGGTGCACCCAGCAGCTTTGTGGTTGGGCTGACCACAGCGGTAGCAAAGTGCTCCACGGTCTGTCTCCGATGTGCACTGTGTCCTCACATGCCCCGTCTCCAGGCATCGGAAGCACTGAGAGGGGGTGGGCTCGAGCACTATGACGCGCGTCGAACACCATCCAACCAGAAGACGGCTTTGCCCCTCCGTGAGCTTTTTAGCCGCCGTGACAGGGCATCTCATCCAGAGTGTCCGTGTTCCCCGAGAACCAGCACGGAGCTCGCCACACTTGATGGTGTCCACTGGGCATCCACCTACGGAAGCCACTTTCTGCACCACCTCCTCAGCAGACACGGAGTCATCCAGCTCGGACACGCTGATTTCTACCGTCTTTGTCGGTCTAGTCACGCGAACCCCCTCCTCCGGCAGGAGCTCCTTGAGCTTAGTGGCAAGCTCGTCGGCCTTGCCGCCGCTTGTTGCCCCGGATAGCTGCAGGATGCGGGCCCCTGTTGCAGCTTTCTTTATGCGCACACCGTTCGTAATGCCGAGGCTCTCGAGGTTGAGCTTCCTCCTGGCCTCAGCAATCACTTGGGCGTACGTTACACCCCTTTCTACCGCCTCTGGCTCTAGCGCGATCACAACCGCAGATGACCGAGGAGCGACGAGTTTTGGTGCACCTGGCACCGCTTTGGCTGCCCTCTGTGTGGCCTTGGGTTGGTTGCCCGTAGCCGCATTTTTAGGTCCTCCTTTTCTCCCGACTGTAGTCCAGCCAGTAACGGAGCCAGATGTTCCCGGCGTAGGCGATGTTCGGGCCTGCTGAGAGGTCGGAGCCTCTTTGCCTTTCCTTCCCCTCTTCGGCTTCCTCTTCCTCCCGCCTTGCGGCGCCGACACTGGTACCGGAGCAGGAAGAGCCGAAGCCGGAGATTGGGCTTCCGTACTTGGTGGAGTACGCACCAGCGGCGGAAACTCCTCCCGGGGGGGCGGAGGAACCGTAGGCACCCTCCTTCTTTCGGCAGCCAGTGGCAGAGGAGCCGTAGGCGCCCTTCTCTCAGCAGCCAGTGGCGGAGGAGCCACAGACGCCCTCCTCCTCTCAGCAGCCAGTGGCGGGCGAAGACGTATCACCGGCAAAAGCCGCTCCTCTAACCCCGCCAGTTTTGCATCCATCATCGCTCCGGCTTGGATGGCAAAGGAGCGTGCCAACTCATCGAAGTCCGGAGCTGGCTTGGGATCTGCCCGCTTTAATGAGGAAGAAGAGGAAAGCTTGAGCAGCTCCCTCTCCAGCCTCTCGATCTTGGAGGCGGCTTCCTTTTGGGCCCTCTCAAGATTGGCAATGACTGCCTTAAGGCGGCGGTTTTCCTCCTGTATGGCCAACGCCTCATCGCCGACTGAGCGGCTGCTGATGGCCTCCACTGCCTCCCGAACTGCAGCCGTGCTCTCCTTGATGGCACGAATACTCGTGCCCTTCAAGTTGGAGGACTTCTTGACGACTCTTTCGATGGCGTCAAGACTCTCCGCAGCTAGCTGCCTTATAGATTCGGAAGACGTGGCTTCCGTGTTACTGCCCGACACATTGGAGTTTTCGGCGCGGCGTGCCAAGCGGGCTGACTTACTACGTTCAGCCAGTGCTGCGATCTCCTCCTCCGCCTCTAATCTGAGGGCTCTCTCCTTCTCGGCGTTAAGCGCGGCTTTGGCCCTTGCCAAGCCAACGTACTCGCCGGTGGTCGGAGGGCGGCCTCTTCCTCTTTTAGATTTGTGAGCGGCGCCTTTGATATTTCTTTCTTCATCGTCGGCGGGATCATCGTTCCGTCCACGCTTCCGAAGATATTTATTCTTGGCGTCACTGGTCACAACCTCCACTGACGCCACACTCATTGATGAGCCAAACATGTCTGACTCAGAACTCCCAGAGGCTCTTGGAGCGCTATCTTCGCGAACGTTGTCAGCGCTCAGCGATCTCCTTTGGCAATTACGGGTATAGCCTTGACCCACATCATCATCCACATCAAAAATAAAAGACTCCATTTTGGTTTCCACGAGTAGGGTCGATATAAAAGCACTCCCCGGGTGACGCCCATTCCGGTTTAAACAAAAGTAGAGTGGGGTACATACTGTGGAGGTCCCCAGGTATCCACAGGTTTTAACGAGGATTCTCTCGGGTTTTATAGGGTTTTCCTTCCCGCGGGCCGGCCAATTAAGGCAAGCCCTCCGGCAAGCGAGCACACGACATCTCCCACTGGGGCCGCCAGCAGGGTCGTTGAAGTGGGTCGCAGGTTACGGAACGCGAGAGGGTGGCGAAACCCCCTCCTCCGACGGCGGCACGAGTGCCTGTCAGACGTGTTGTGGTTAAGCAGCACGCTGACCCGTCCCCGGTCTGTTTGGCTTCACCCATGGTGCTGGATTGCACCTGGGCTACTGAGCCTCCTCGCCACGTCAAGGCACAGACCATGAGGAGGAACCTAACCTAACCTTTTTTTTTTTTTTTACGTGGGGAAATCCTCATGGATACCCGTCCGCTGGAGGAGGCCGACGGGTTATGCCGGACTCTTACCGGCTAAAACCCCACGGCACTCCCGCATCGCCCGAGTGGCAGAGGACTGGGAAACCGGCAGAGCCTTTACGTCCAGTCCTCCACCGGCGACTGCCCACCTTTACAGCAGGCCCTTCACGCCCCTCCGCACAGGGAGGAGCCCGGGAATGACCGTGAGTGCTCGGCCATTCCCGTCGGCGAGGGTGGTGATTAGTGCAATGCGGGCGAAAGCGCCCCCACGCCTGTCGCCCGCTAATCACCACCGGCAGGGTGAAGACGGTCGTGCAACCGTCTTCTCCTGCCCCTTCTCCGCCTGCGGAGCGGCGCTGCGAGAGGGTCGTCCTCCCGTGCGCGCTCCGCCGCCTCCTTCTGTGATATAACGTGTTCGCAGAAGGAGGCAACTGCCGCCCATGTCCCCTCGCCCTCCAACATGGCTTTGACCACGCTGGGGAGCGAGAGGTCCCGCCCGACCGCCGCAACTAAGTCGCGACGTGGCTCGGACCAAGACGGGCACACTTCAAGTGTGTGCTGCGCCGTGTCCACCGCCGCACCGCATTCGTGGCACGATTGGGTTCCCTCTCTTCCAATTCGGTACAGGTACGATCCGAAGCAGCCGTGCCCGGACAACACCTGCACCAGACGGAACGAGAGGAAACCGTGCCTTCGCTCGAGCCAGTCCTGCAAGACTGGCCCAAGCGCGTCCAGCGTTCGGCGGCCGAATGTCGCGTTAGCGAGGTCCTCTGCCCAGTGCTGGACGATTGCGGCCCTCGCCTCCCGCCGAACGGCCTCCCGTTCTTCCAGAGCTGGGCGCTCCCCGAGCGCCCTCCGCCCCGCTGTCCACTCGTACACTCTGGCGAGCACCCACGCCTCGAGCTCCCAGGGAGGTGTACCAGCCAGAGCGCACGCCGCCGAAAAGCTCACCGAGCGATAAGCCCTAGCCACCCGCTGTGCTATGGCCCTTTGGGGACATCGGATTGCAGCGGCATTCTCCCTCCTGAGAAGGGAATCCGCCCAGATGGGGGCACCGTAAAGAGCCATGGCTCAGGATGCCGGCGTACAGTCGCCGGCATCGCGCGCTGGGCCCCCCAAGGTTCGGGAGGAGCCATGAGAGGGCGTCCGCGGCCTTCAACAGGCGCGACGACAGTCCGCTAAAGTGCGGACCGAAGCGCCACCTGCTCTCAAGAGTAAGGCCCAGATATTTCATCTGGGCTTTCACACCGATCCTGACGCCCTCCACGAAGATATGAGCGTCAGGCGGGGTGCGCTGCCGAGGCCGATGGAAAAACACGGCCTCGGTCTTGTGTAGCGCCACCCTCAACCCTAGGCGGCGGATCCTCCCTGCGACCAAGGCTCCACCCGCCGAGGCCAAGTTGGCCGCCTCCCTGAAGGTCGCTCCCCGGGCAGTGAGGAGAGTGTCATCCGCATAGCAGATGACACTCGTGCCACGGAGGAGGGTTCCCCGCAGGAGAACCTAACCTAACCTAACCTAACCCCTCATGGTGGGACTGATGAACAACGAGGAGAGACTGACATTCATGAAGATGACTTTCATTATTGTATACAATCGCTTTAATGCCTCAAACACTGCGAGAATGTGGACGATTATACTGACAGGTTTGTGAAAATTGTCCAAACGGTCAGGTCTAAGATTTTTAAAAGTCGCCGTTCAAACAGAATCAAAAAAATCTCGGACTTCACTAGCAACCTCGTGGAAGAAAGACGCAGATTGGTTTTGCAGTCTTCTGAAGACGCAACTAAACAGACAGATTCCCTGACTCGCGATTTGCGCCAGTATAATACAAATTGTATTAAAGAGGTGATTGAGAACAACAAAGGCTCAAAAGTGTTTGCGAGAGATCTGTTTGTTGGACAAAGCCATCTGACCCAGCTGAAGAGTGAGGATGGCAGGATCATATCGTCTAAGACTAAGTTGCTGAAAGAAGTTGAGAAGTTCTACGGACAATTGTACACGACCACACGTCTGCCTGTCAGCGATCTGGCTAAAGACCCAAGAGCCCGACCTACCCGAAACTTTACCTAAGATATCCCGGACGTCAGCCTGTACGAGATTAGAATGGCTTTCAAACAGCTCAAGAACAATAAGGCTGATGATGGAATTACGGCTGAACTTCTCAAAGCAGGTGGAACACCGGTACTTAAAGCTCTTAAGAAGTTATATAATTCCGTTATACTCTAGGGATAAACGCCTAAGGCATGGCACAAAATTGTGGTCGTGCCTTTCCTTAAAAAAGGGTCACATCACCCTGCCGAACTGTAGGTAGACCCATCTCACTTCTGAGCCATGTCTACAAGCTGTTTTCGTAATGACGAATCGTCTCGCACGCAGGTTTGACGACTTCCAGCCTCCCGAACAAGTCGGTTTCCGAAAAAGCTTAAGTACCATAGACCACATATATACACTACGGCATATTATGCATAAGACCGAAAAGTACAATCAGCCACTACGCTTAGCGCTCGTGGACTATGAGAAAGCCTTAATTCGGTCGACACTTCGGTTGTGTTACAGTCTCTTCAGTGGTGCCAAATTGACTATCGATATATATTTGTATGAAAACGTCACCATGTCGGTTCGCCTCTAGGATCAAAACTCGGAACCTATCCGGCTGCAGAAAGGGGCGAGACAGGGAGACGTCATATCTCCGAAACTGTTTACCGCCGCCCTGGAAGATGTTTTTAAGCTTCTGGACTGGAGTGGACTCGGCATTAATATCAACGGCAAGTACTTCACCCACCTTCGATTCGCTGACGATATCGTGGTCATGACTGAGACTATGAACCACCTAGGCAAGACAAAAAATATTTCAAACATCCGTGTCGCACCTACTTACTCCTCTGAAGGTTGGAGGCTCCACACTCGAAGTAGTTGCCGAATATGTGTATCTGGGACAAACAGTCCAGTTAGGTAGGTCCAACTTCAAGAAAGAGATCAATCGTCGAATCTAACTCGACTGGGAAGCTTTCGGGAAGCTTCTAAGTATCTTTACGTCCTAAATACCGCAGTGTCTTAAGACCAAGGTCTTCAACCAGGGTGTGTTGCCAGTGATGTCATACGGCACTGAGACATGGTCGTTTACTATGGGCCTCATAAGAACGCTCAAGGTCACCCAAAGGGCAATGGAGCGTGCTATACGCGGAGTTTCTCTGCGTGAACGAATCAGAAACGAGGAGATCCGTAGTGTGTTGGGACCAATCTTATTTATACTATACGTAAATAGTATTACTGACATAACTAATCATAAATGCATTTTATATGCTGATGATATTTCCATTATAGTAACTTCTGACAAAAAGAGTACTTCAATCAAGGAACATGAAAACGACATTAATAATACATTAGAAAAAATAATAGACTGGCTTGACATTAATAATTTGAAAATTAACTTGAATAAAACTAATTATATACAATTTAATAAGTCTCTTAATAATAAATATAATTACAATTTAGACATTCAGTATGAAAATTATACAATCAACGAGGTTAATAAACATACATTTCTAGGAATAACTATAGATCAGAATATAAACTGGAAACCACAAATAGATAATGTATGCTGTAAAATAAATAGATTTGTGTATGCTCTCAAACATGTCAAAAATTGCACTAACATGAAAACGGCTTTATTAACATACCGTGCATACGTAGAGTCAGTTTTACGTTATGGTCTTATAGCTTGGGGAAATAGTACTGACATGAATCGAGCCTTTATTGCTCAAAAAAAATGTATTCGCGCTATGTATGGAATCCCACCCTTCGTATCTTGTAGATCACTCTTCAATAGACTTGGTGTTTTGCCGCTACCCTTGCTCTACGTTTATGAAATTTGTATATTTGTACGGACAAATAGCGGACTATTTAAAAGAGCATGTGATGGAAGTATCAGATCCCGCAGGGACCCAGAAAAGCTAGTGTTTCAAGAAATTCCCAGGTCATTTGTATATGATAATTCATAACGCGTTAGAACGCCGTCTCGAGCGCGCGCTTACAATACAACCGGTTTCTACGTGCATAACTCTGTGCGATACGTATATTACCTAACTTCGCTGAGTGTTATTGTGTAAACAGATTTTAATTTACTGGGTTTTTATTTGTCGAATTTTAACAACAATGAACTGTTTGAAGTGCAAGGAAGCTACCACCGATGCGGTGGAATGTGGATCATGTCATGGCCAATTACATTTTCATTGTTCTGGTGTTGCCGAAAAGACCTATCGTAAAATGGGAGCTGAAAAAAAGGCAGCGTGGCGATGCGTTCAGTGCCGCAGTACTGTGAATACGGGGAGTGAAACGGAGATAGACCAGCCTGTCGCGGCGGACACCAACAGACCTGCGCCAAATATGTCCGCCATCCCTAACCCTACGACACTGGACTTGTTTAATGAAATTAAGGCTATTCGCGCTGAACTTTGTACCAAGTCTGATCTAAAAACTTGTTTATCTGATTTGGAGTCCCGCTTCGTTAGTTTTGATGACCGGCTGACAGCATCGGAAGACAAAGTGTCCAAGTTACAACAAGAACTATCCACTGCAAAAGAAACAATCGTTTGCCTCCAAAGTGATAACGATGCGCGCGAGCAGTACTCCAGGCAAAACAACATAGAAATATCTGGTGTCCCCATCACAAATAGTGAAAATTTGATAACAATCCTGGAATCCGTATACAACAAAGTAGGATTAAAATTCGATGGAAAGGAGATTGATTCAATCCACCGCGTTCGTCGTTTTGATGCTACTACTGGCAGCAGCGGGAGCGGTGACAACCAGAACGGAAGCTCTGCTTTAACCAGCTCGAGGTCACGACCTCCCGCTATTGTAGTTAGGTTCACTCGGCGCGCCTGCAAGGATGAGCTGCTGGCGGCGGTGCGTGCGCGCCGCGGGCTCAGCACTGCTGACATCGGCCTGTCGGGACCTACTTCCACGCTTTACTTGAGCGATCACCTAACACCAGGTAACAAGCAACTGCTTAAACGTGCCAGGGAGCTCAAAACTGAAATGAACTATTCGTACCTGTGGGTTAGAGACTGCAAAATATTTATTCGTAAAAGCGACAAGTCTAAGGTAATTCGTATAAACAATGTTTACGATCTGGCCAAGATTAAGTGACTTAATTATACTATGGTTTTGCTCTGTTTAAATAGATACAAAATAGTAATGTTACGATTGTTGTTTGGATTAAATGAGTATGTCGAACGTTTGAATGTCGATGTCATTGTGTCTTCTGATTTGTGCACTTACAGCCATTGTCAAGCCTACTTTTATTGCTTATATTTATATATTATATTACAGCTAAAATTGATATTAACATGCCTCATGAACAAGTATGACCACTGTGAATTGCTTGGGATTATTTTCGTGCCTTTCGTTTGCCTAACAGAGAGAAACACTAACACATATTTGTATTTGTCTTGTAATAATATTTACGTATTTTTTTCAATTAGTTATAGGTTCTCAGTTTAATAGAAATTTAAAAGGTTATTACCAAAACACGAGGGGACTTCGTACTAAATCTCATGAGTTCTTATCGCAGGTGACATTGTCTAATTTCGATTTTGTTTGTATAAGTGAAAGTTGGTTAACCCCTGATTTTTTCGACAGAGAATATTTTGACGGTAGATATGTGGTTCACCGGAGTGATCGCTCGGCTGCGGAGAGCGGCTACTCGCGTGGGGGGGGCGTACTGGTGGCGGCGCGCGGCCACCTGTGCCCCGTGCGCCGCGACTGGCCGTGCCCGCCACGCGCATCCGCCGACTGTGTATGGGTATCTATACCATTGAATAGATCAAATGCCTACTTGAACATTGCTTGTATTTATATACCACGTGGTCAGGGCTTCAAGGATGCTCTCGAAGCATTCTTTGATATTGCTAGTCAACTGGTTATAGACTATCCAAACGATATTTTTTTAATAACCGGTGATTTTAATATTTGGGAAGCAGAATGGATTCCCTCTCATCCATCAAATAATTTTTATCCAGCTGTCAAACAGAGTGGTAATTTTGCAGTACAGATTTTAAACGAGTTTTTAGCTTTTACAAATTTAAATCAATGTAATAATTTTTCCAACATTAATAAAAATATTTTAGATTTAATTTTTACCAGTGATAATACTGTCTGTTGCGTGTCGAGCTGTGACAATCCCCTTACATCAGAAGATGTTTACCATAAAGCACTGCTAATAGATTTATCCATAAATTACGTGTCACCGCTTGAGCAAGCAGTTACTTACGTCTATAATTATAATGCTGCTAATTTTGATGAACTTAATTGCGAGCTGCAAAATATTGACTGGTCTAAATGTTTTAAAGCCTTAGATATGGAAAGTAGTATTTTAAAGTTTTACTCAATTTTAAATAACCTAATTTCTCGTTTTATTCCGTGTCGTGTATCACTAGTCAGGGACCGTTCACCAGTCTGGTTTAGCACGCCACTCAGGAAGTTGTTGAAGGAAAAAAGAAAATTTCATAAGTTATGGAAATTATATAAAAACCCTCTTGATTATGAAAGTTTTAAAAAACTCAGAGCTAGGGCAAACAAAATGGAGAGAGAGTGCTATTATAGTTATTTACACTATTCAGAGGAGAGAATAAAGGCAAACCCCAAATATTTCTGGACTTATGTAAAATCAATTTTTAAGAATAACGGGATACCTGACACCATGAACTACAATGACTGTGTTACTAGTGATGGCAAGCAGATTTAACACTCATTTTCAATCAGTTTTCGAGGAATCAGTCTGTGACGAACTTGATTTCAGCTATGCGGAATCATCTCAAGAGTCGACTTTGGATCTCGGCACAATAGAGATCACTCATGATATGGTATTTAGGCTTTTAAGCAATGTTGACATTAATAAAGGTTCAGGGCCTGACAGCATTCATCCCATATTTATACGCAATTGTGCATCCACACTAACACAACCAATAACTCTACTGTTTAAAAAATCTATCAGAGAGGGATGTGTCCCAAAATTATGGAAACAAGCATGGATTACCCCGATCCCTAAGGGGTCAATTAGTCAAGATATTCAAAATTACCGCCCAATATCGAAACTCTGTCAGTTTAGTAAGCTTTTGGAGAAAATTGTAACTAATCAAATTTTTAGCGCCGTGCGACACATAGTTGACCCTAATCAACACGGTTTCTTTAAAGGGCGTAGTGTGGAGAGTAATTTGGTTAGTTTTGTAGATTACATTCACAATGCAATGGACGATAATTTCCAGGTAGACGTTATATATACCGACTTCGCAAAGGCCTTTGATAAAGTCTGCCATAACAAACTGTTACGGAAGCTCTGGCATCTCGGTATACACGGAGACCTTTTTCGGTGGATAAAATCGTATGTTGAAAACAGAAGTCAAGCTGTTGTGCTGAAAGGCTACACCTCTGAATACAAACATATTAGTTCCGGGGTTCCACAAGGTTCCCATTTAGGTCCTTTGTTATTTATTTTGTACATTAACGATGTGACATCTATTATACATAACTCTAATGTCTTACTTTACGCTGATGACACCAAGATCTTCAGAGTTATTCGTAACAATGACGACTGCAATTTATTGCAGAGAGATCTGCACAATTTCGAGAGCTTTTGTGTTAGTAATAATCTTTTTCTTAATCCCAGTAAATGTTATGTAATTACATATTCTCGAAAACGAAATAATGTTCTCCATTCTTATAAGCTATGTAACACCACTCTTACCAGAGTAACTGAAATTCGGGATCTTGGAGTCATTATGGACTCTAAACTGACTTTTGTTCCTCACATAGATAAAGTTCTGGAGAAATCATATAAGCAACTAGGTTTTATTTTGCGAATGGGTAAACCATTCAAAATGGCTTCTACCTACAAGCTCTTGTACAATAGTTATGTTCGAAGTCGGTTAGAATTTGCTAGTGCAGTTTGGTGTCCCTTTTATAAAATCCACATTGAGAGACTTGAAAGAATTCAGAAGAAATTTGTTAAAACTCTAGACTACAGGACTGGTTTTATTTATTCTGATTATGATATTTCTATTGATAGACACCAACTCCCTACTCTGGAACATCGTCGAAATTGTGCTGATGCTGTCCTTCTTTATAAATTTGTTAATAATATTATGGATGTCCCCTCGCTACTAGATAAAATTTCTCTACGTGTTCCTCGTAGGCAGGAAAGGACGTGTAAAAAAAAGGCACTATTTTCAGTTCCCCGATCTAGGACCAATAATACAGGCAACACTTTCCTCAGACGTGCCTGTGAGTTGTACAATACCAGACTCAATAGCGTTGACATCGACATTTTTCATTCGACTATTCTTAAATTTAAGAAAGAAATTTTTAAAACTCTTAAAATTCAATAATGTTTATCACAAAAAAAAATGTTATTTTGATTTTCTGTACTTTCTTAAGTTTCTTATTATTTTTTTTTTTATCGTGTTAGCTTAGAAATAGAAACTGTTTTTGTGTAACAATAAGTTAGGGATCTACTAGGTCTTTAAGTAATCAGTATTTCTTAGTCTATGTTTGTATGTGACTGTTTGAATCCTGAATATGAATTAAATAAAAAAAAATAAAAATAAAAGTTGCCTGACGATGTGTATTCGCATGTATAACAAAATACCACATGAAATTAAGGATCTAAACAATAAACAATTCAATATCAAATTACATAAGTGGCTGAATGACACAGACTGTTATAATATTAAAGACTTTTTAAATTTGTAGATTACTTTAGTTGAAGATTGACATTATTTTGTATGTTTGTGACTAAGATTAAAATATTTTGCATGCTATTTTAAATACTAGCTAAACATGAGTTCTTTATACATACTTTAAGATCTTTATATAAGGTCTAACAAAATTAGCTGAAACTATTTTAAGGGCAAGTTCAGCAAACGAAACTGAACAACTTTTTCTTCAGCGACCATACCGAATTCTAAAAAAAAATCGCCACATTCCATTACTGCCTACTTAAATAAATAATATTCTCGTAGTACGGTCCTGGTTTTTGTTTACATCGCTGGACTCGTGACGTGTCGCAACAAAACTGTGCACTGTGCCCGGCCGTTGACCTTTGCTAGTTCTCTCAATCAATTCTTATTTAAAATACTTAAAACCTTACAGTTCCTTTTAGCTGTAGGTAGTAAAATACAATCTAACAGGTATTTACACTTTAGGAAAAAGAAGAAATTGAAATTGAAGGCAGTTGCTCTTTTCTTGAGGCGCTTGAGGTCGTTGAACGAACCACGCGAAATGTACCTACGAGCAAGCGCCTGCAAGCAACTGTGAAGTAAATAAATATCCCAGTTACTCTCGCGTACTCATTGAGTTACGTTGCTCAAAGCCTAACCTATGACATTTTGTGACCTAAGTGCCTAAGTCACAATACAATTTTTGTATTGTGACTAAGTTAAGTGTTTCGTAGTGAAAATGCCGTACAAAAGTATTTGGACATGGCGGTGTGCTATGAAGTTTGTAACCACAGGTTTGGGATGTAAGAAGGAAGGCTGCGGGTAAAGGGTCGGAATGATCGGAGCGGAGGCACAGATTACTAAATAGGCGGAGGCTTGTGCTACTATTATCATCTGTGGCGGAGGCACGTGGGCTGCGGCTGCTACGAGTTACGGTACGATGGCCAGTGCCGCATTTATTAAGATTTCTTATTTTTTTATTGAAGATTTTTTTTCTTAGATTTCAGTATGGTCGCTGAAGAAAAAGTTGTTCAGTTTCGTTTACTGAACTTGCCCTTAAAATAGTTTCAGCTAATTTTGTTAGACCTTATATACCATGTTTAAGGCAAATAAATTATTATGAATTATGAATTATGAGGACTAAAGTAACCGACATGGCTGTCAGAATTGCTAAACTTAAGTGGCAGTGGACGGGGCACATAGCTCGTAGAAGGGATGGCCGTTGGGGTAGTAAAGTTCTCGAGTGGCGACCGCGCACCGGAAAACGTAGCGTAAGAAGGCCTCCCACTCGGTGAACCGATGACCTGGTGAAGGTCGCGGGAAGCCGCTGGATGCGAGCAGCGCAGAACTGGTCGTCGTGTAAATCCTTGGCGAGGCCTATGTCTAGCAGTGGACGTCCTTCGGCTGATATGATTATAATGATGATGATTCTATATTTTTATGCTCAAACGACACTGCGACTGTGAGGAGGAGGTGAGCTCGTCTCCGAACCTAATCAAATGAGTCGGGGGTTCTCCGAAAATATAACGACGTTGGGAACAGCCCGAACAACAACTTACAGCCTACTCGAACTAACTAACTCATCTACGAGAAGTACGACTTAACGTAAACTTTTATTATTCGATTTGTAGATCGGTTAGTCAGATAAGTATTAAGTACAGGGTAGATAAGTATTTATTCAGTTTGAGTTGATCTAAGTATGTGTATCGCTATTATTGCACAAGTTGAGATCAAGTCGCTTGACAAGTCTTCGCCAACTTTATGAAAGCTGATCAGTGGGCAACGAGGGGCTACCCTACACTACACTACACTAAACTACACTACCCTACCCTACTTAAGAACCTTCTCCTGACAATAACGAACTCGACAAAAAAATAATTAGCGAAATCGGTCCACCCGTTCACGCGGGATGCCGTGACTAAGGGAAATAGGGATTCATTTTTATATATGTGGTGTAACAAAATTAGCTGAAACTATTTTAACTGGTGCTTCTACCCATGAAACTGAACAACTTTTCCCATGGAACCCATAGTCAAATCGCAAAAAAAAATTTGGCCTCCCATACTAACTCGATCAGCTGATCAGCCAACTTAGTATGGGAAGTTCACATTTTTTATGAGATTTGACTATGGGTTTCATGGGGAAAGTTGTTCAGTTTCATGGGTAGAAGCACCAGTTAAAATAGTTTCTGATAATTTTGTTACCTCATAGAAGGATTTGGGTATACTAAATGAAAAATAAATCTTCAGAAAAATTACATTAAAACTGGCCAAGTGAGAGTCAGAACCGCACACATAGGGTTCCTTACCATCATACTAGATGGCGCTAGTTACTTTAAGTTTTAAAAAAACAAGTTTTTTTTATGGAGACTTTCACTTTTTTTTAGTATTTGTTGTTACAGCGCCAACAGAAATAAATCATCTGTGAAAATTTCAACTGTCTAGCTATCACGGTTCATGAAATACAGCCTGGTGAGTGGTGACAGTATATATATTAGTACTAAGCCTCGTCCTCGTGACAGACGGACAGCAGTCTTAGTAATACGGTCCCGTTTTTACCCTTTGGGTACGGAACTCCAAAAGAGCCAATTTCCTTTATCATTACAGCTCATATACGTCCCCACCGAGGGGCTCGAGCCTACCCTGAATCAGGGCGATTAGGCCTTAGTCGACCACGCGGGCCCAGTGCGGGTTGGTCGACTTCACACACAACCTTCGAGTTTCTTCGCAGGCGTGTGCAGGTTTCCTCACGATGTTTTCCTTCACCGTTAAAGCAATCGGTAAGTATATGTACGTAAGTTTTGAAAAACTCATTGGTACATTGGCCGTCCAGATTTGAACCCGGCACCTCTGGTTAGATGGACCGAGTCGTTACCCGTTGAGCCACCGACGCTTCTAATTTAACCAATTAAACCAATTTCCTTTAATTAAATTTAATTAATTAATAAATTCTGCTTAAAAAAGTAAGTTCCTTCTTCTTTGCGGCCAGTTTACATTCTTGAAGCACCTGCCCTTACATCAAGTCCTCTTTCGTTAGTTTCAGCTGCTTTATCTCACACCAGCCTAACTCTTGGCCAGTTTCATCAAGAGTACCGGCTACTGTTCACTATTATCATATTATCATAACAGAAAAAAGAAGTGCACTGCTAGTCAAAGGCCTCCCCAAAGGATTTCCACAGCGACCCGTTCTACGCTGCCCGCATCCAGCGACCTCCCGCGACCTCCAAAGGTACTGGGTACACTGAGTGGAAGGCCTTCCTACGCTACGTCTACCGGTGAGCAGTCGCCACTCGGGAACTTTACTACCCCAACACCCGTCTGTTTTACGAGCTATGCACCCCGCCCATGGCCGCACTTTAAATTAAAAGTTACAGTTTTATTTAAGGCTTTAAGATGACTTAAGGTTGATAAGTGTTGAAGTAATATCGAACGTAATATTTTAAGTTCAAATCAATGCGGGCTTCTCGAACGCCCAATTCTCGATTTTTAACCCCCGACACAAAAAGAGGGTTGTTATATATAAGTTGTGCGGCGTTTAGGGGTCCGCAGATAGAATTAGTAGTGTGGGTTTGAAATAAAAGTAGGTTTACGATAGGTACTACTTTATTTCCGGTCTTAATTTTCACCAACCGCAGGTACGTCTGTGAGTTTTTACAATTTATAGGGTCACTGGCCTGAATGTCCTGATGATGACGTAGGTGGCACTCCGCTCAGGACAGGCTGAGGTTGTCGGTCATCTTTTGGCAGGATCCGATGTAGAAAAAAGTGATGAGGCCCTGGACGTCCAGTCAGTTCTCAGTGATTCCCAAAGGGTAGAAAGAAATCCTGGAATGACCGTATTTAAGCCTGAGTAAGGTGTGCGGTAGGAGTGCCATGTGCTATTTCTATTAAGCCTAGCGACCCAAAACAAATAGCTCTGGCAAGCGCAATAGAACAGCTTTAGTACATAGATTTAAGTAGAATTAAATTAGGAACTTACCCAAGAGGGATTTACTCGTTTAAAGTAGTTCACTACACTAGGTAGGTAGGTTAAAATAAGTTTTTAAAAAAAAGGTTAGATGTGTGCTAATCAGAGCGCTGATTCGTAGTGACGGACGTATTGACCCCACCCTCGGTAGCTCGTCTAGAAAGTAGTTTTAGGGTTCGCGGGCGGTGGTTCGTGCACCGAACGTCATTAAATTAGAACGTAGAGGTTCTGTAGTATTTATTTAGTTATTTTATTAAGTACCTAGTATTATATTTTATTATTTTAGCGTATTGATTTATATTATTTATATTACTCTTTTTAGTTTTATCTTATTTAGTTTACCTTTTAATTTATTTTATAGGTAACGTTCTGATACAACGTTACAGTACCCCCCCCCAAAAATCAGAATTTTGCATTCTTAAGGGCAAAATTCGACTCACTAGATGTAGAAACAACTTACTATTCTTATATCTTTCATTCTTCATACCACAACAACAATCATACATCTATCTATATTAACATAACTTCATCTTTTATACAGTCTAAAAAACTAATACTCTAGTTTAGACTCTAACATCCAGAATGTATATCTTTAAAAGGGAACAATATACACTCAAAACAGTAAGTAGAGGTGAGTTCAGTACTAGTATTCTGTAATATACTGACTCTCGTAGCGATGTGAATGGGCAAAAGGTAGGTAGGTACTAATACTTATAGTTAGTTAGTTTAATGTCTTTTATATGCCAGGATCCTATAGGTTTACCGGACATATCAGCAAGTTCGTAGACCAATGGTGACTTTTTTGAAATTATTTTACATTTTTCAAATTTTGGTGCTAGTTTTTTTATTAAAGTACTTGTCTTTGTCACTCTGGTAGAAAGTTCTTTTCCACACAATATCGCCTACACTAAATTCCGCAGGTCTACGGCGTAAATTATAGGTTCGGCAGTTCCTGCTATGCGCTTGAAGAAGTAAGGCTTGCACTTTGTCGAAAATAGAAGACAAGGTACCTAGATTTTCCGCATAGGCATCTCGAGGTTGGTAGATAATCTCGTTAGATAGTTCTGTATCTATATAGTGCGATCCACACGTCACTAACTCACGACCGTACACAAGAAATGAAGGAGTGTAGGTAGTTACTTCATTTACTGAGCTGTTAATAGCGAACTGAACTTTAGGTATTAACGAGTCCCAGATACGTTGATCGTGTTCAATGAAGGTTGATAGGGCGGTAATAATAGTTTTATTGTAGCTTTCGACAGTATTTACGTGAGGTGAATATTTAGGTGTGAAATGCAGATTAGGTATCTTATATTTTTGGAGCATTTGTTTGAGAGTTGAACTAATGAATTGTTTACCATTGTCCATGATAATAGTGGAAGGAACACCATGTATTAGAATAACATTTTCTTCTAGTATTCTAGTGATTATTTCCGCGGTAGCGCGTTTAATGGGGAATAATAAGCAGTATTTACTGAAACAGCAAGTTACAACCAGTATGTAGGAGTTTTGTTTTCTAGAAACCGGCAAAGGTCCAACAAGATCTACACTAATAACCTGGAAGGGTCTAGAGCATTGTTTAGGTCTACCCATTCCACCTAGGGGGAAATGATTTTGATGTTTGTGTGCGATACAGATATCACAAGAGGACACGGCCTTAACGACATCAGAGTGCATACCTGGGGGCCAATGCAGGTAATGTATTTTTCACTTTACCAAACTTAAACCACACCGTTTTAGCCATAATTCTGCCTTTTGGTATGCCACTAAACAAAAGTGACCGTAACAGGCGATACGAAACGGCAACTAAACTAAGCTGTGCTTTCACATGCTACTATTTGAACCGTCTGCAGGAACCATTCGGTTACGTCAAATGCGGCATGCCACTAAATTTTAGAAGCCGATTTAGCGCGCTCTAATGTCATATTTTGACATTTAACATTAGTTCTCATTTCGTGGTAAAAAAGTTGCTTGCGACCTACTTTTTCAGTGCGAATTCACAACGTTACGTACAAATAAGTAATATGTGAAGTGATTAATGTTCAAACAAAATGTTCGGAGCCTTCTGGAAGGTTTATACGAGAAAAGAAAATTCTCCAGAAAAGAAAATGTGGGCTTTGTTGGTCTTTTTGACCATATACAAAACGAAAACATAAAGGCTAACAAAGTCTCTCAACCGAGACGTATTTGAGGACCTAAGGCATCACATTCAGTCACTCATCAGTCAGATGGAATCAACGTGGAGACAAAGGTAGGTTAAGTGTGTTCTAAGGTTACGTAGGTACCCTGCGACGATTTTTCACTTTACACCCGCGATATGCATGTTTGTTACTCGTTCACTCAAAAGCATGCTAGCTACTGGCATGTACCTTCGCGGAGAAGATGGGGAGGAGGGATTCCATGCACTAAACAGCTAGCCTTTATAAGTAAATTTCACATCTCTTGCATGCTTAACAGGCATGTTGTCATTTCGACACACCATGTAAGGTATTGGCATCCCAGTAGGTAGCTAGCATGCTACCTATAGGCATGTGCATCTCGGTTTTTAAGACACCTTCCTAATAACAACATAACCATGCTAAATTTGACAATGGTGAGAGAAAGGTTAATTCCTTATCCCAGTTAGCTGTGTGAAGGGAAATTAAGGAGGTACCGGCTGCATGGAGCGAGATGCAGTAAAACAGGAATAAGGACTTGAATTGATCTTCTGATAAGTTAATGATGAGTAATGCCACTGAAGTACTTAAGTATAAAAATGATTAAAGTTGTAAATTTTCAGACCTTTAGGTACTTATTATCACCTTTACAGTTTCCACAGAATGTATAGAATCCCAGGACTGTATTGATAGCACACCATATTATGGCCATTGTTTGCCCAAACTCCCATGAAGAAAGGTACTTCAACAGGAAACAATATCATTCCTAAAACTGTATGATAGTAAAGTTGATGATGGTTAAACAATTCCTATGTAGTTTATCAGCATCATGCTAATTTTTTATTTATTTTTAGATATGTTTAGCAAACATGCAAATACTGACTATGGACTCCAGTAATAACAGACACCGAAGGTACATGACTCCAAGCCTCCAAGGTGTGGGAAGATAACCCTCTACAGTCTACACCCACATCTTCAACATGATGTAACCACTGGTATTGAACTGGTACATCTCTTAGGTAAAAATAATAAAACATCAAGTTTTTATAAATATGAAATAAGTAAACAGGTACAAGACAATTACACATGGCTACAACTTATATGACAAAACATAAAACTAATCAGTTACACTAAGAAAAGTTGTAGCACACCCCGGACACTGCGTACAAGGTCGTGAAATGACATTTGTAAATACAAATGACAGATCAAACAAAATCACAGCGAAATCCCATACGTTCGAGAACCAAACTGTATCAATATGGGTGAAGAGGCGGTGAGGTTGCAATCTAGAGAGCGGCAGGGAGTGTCCATACTGTATGTTAGTACTAATATATATACTTTGGTTGTAGTGCATCTCCAGGTTTACCACTTTCAATCCATATTAAGTAATGAATTTACTAGCATTATGGGTATCCCCAGTGGTCCTCTCTCTCAAGTTAAATTAAATTTCGAAAAACCTAAAAGCTTTTAGGTAGCACTCCCCGGACACTGTGTACAAGGTCGTGAAATGACATTTGTAAATACAAATGACAGAGCAAACAAAATCACGGCGAAATCCCATACGTTCGAGAACCAAACTGTATCAATATGGGTGAAGAGGCGGTGAGGTCGCAATCTAGAGAGCGGCAGGGAGTGTCCATACTGTATGTTAGTACTAATATATATACTTTGGTTGTAGTGCATCTCCAGGTTTACCACTTTCAATCCATATTAAGTAATGAATTTACTAGCATTATGGGTATCCCCAGTGGTCCTCTCTCTCAAGTTAAATTAAATTTCGAAAAACCTAAAAGCTTTTAGGTAGCACTCCCCGGACACTGTGTACAAGGTCGTGAAATGACATTTGTAAATACAAATGACAGAGCAAACAAAATCACGGCGAAATCCCATACGTTCGAGAACCAAACTGTATCAATATGGGTGAAGAGGCGGTGAGGTCGCAATCTAGAGAGCGGCAGGGAGTGTCCATACTGTATGTTAGTACTAATATATATACTTTGGTTGTAGTGCATCTCCAGGTTTACCACTTTCAATCCATATTAAGTAATGAATTTACTAGCATTATGGGTATCCCCAGTGGTCCTCTCTCTCAAGTTAACTTAAATTTTGAAAAACCTAAAAGCTTTTAGGTAGTTACCTACAAGCTTTTTACGATCCAAGTACTCGTCAATATGAATCAATCGAGGCCAAACTCGATGGGGTTGTGTCGTTTTATTGCGGAGTTCCTATGGCCACCTTCAGCTCCATGTCATCATAATATTGCATTGTCACGCGATATACATATGCATGCAAAATTTCAGCTCATCGGAAACTGGAAAGTGGGTCTAATTTAACTTGCAAGATTTCATTACAGACACCACGACAAATGAAACTAAATAGCTTCTACCTTCCAGCTCCGGCATCAGATCAGCTCCATGTCATCATAATATTGCTTTGTCACATGATATACATCATCATCATCATCATCATATCAGCCGAAGGAAGTCCACTGCTGGACATAGGCCTCCCCCAAGGATCTCCACGACGACCGGTTTTGCGCTGCCCGCATCCAGCGGTTTCCCGCCACCTTCACCAGGTCATCGGTCCACCGAGTGGGAGGCCTGCCTAACTACGCTTTCCGGTGCGTAGTCGCCACTCGAGAACTTTACTGCCCCGGCCATCTGTTCTACGAGCAATGTGCCCCGCCCACTGCCACTTAAGTTTAGCAATTCTGAGAGCTATGTCGGTTACTTTACCTACCTTATACCTATACCTCTATATTATTGTTATATACCTACTCCTCTGAAGGTTGGAGGCTCTACACTCGAAGTTGTTACCGAATATGTATACCTGGGACAAACAGTCCAGTTAGGTAGGTCCATCTTCGAGAAAGAGATCAATCGTCGAATCCAACTCGGCTGGGCAGAGATCGGGAAGCTTCGCAATATCTTTACGTCCCACATACCGCAGTGTCTTAAGACCAAGGTCTTCGACCAATGTGTGTTGCCAGTGATGACGTACGGAACTGAGACATGGTCGCTTACTATGGGCCTCATAAGAAGGCTCAAGGTCACCCAAAGGGCAATGGAGCGTGCTATGCTCGGAGTTTCTCTGCGTGATCGAATCAGAAACGAGGAGATCCGTAAGAGAACCAAAGTAACCGACATGATATACAGATGCATGCAAAATTTCAGCTCAATTGGAAACCCGGGAGTGGGTCAAATTTAACTTACAAGATTTCCTCACAGACACCAAGACAGGTGAAAGTAAATAAAAGCTTGTAAAAATATGCTATTTGCTTTTGAAAAGTCCATATCTACTTATAGGTTACAGTTTCTCTTGGTCAATCAGCTGATGGATTTGTATAAAGAGTATTTTGCAAATAGACTATTGGTCTTTGGGGAAATTTGTTCAGTCTGATTGAAGCCCTGTCAGTTAACAGATCCTGCACCAATTTTGTTAAACCCTGTATAATACCATATGCATTCCTTATGTTAACTGCTTTGCATTTCTAGGCTGGGACTGCTCCCGAGTTACAAGCTCGTCGCAATTATGGTCTGGCTTGGCTAGAAGGAAGAGAGCACTAAAGATTTTAATGCGGATGGAGGCAGGAAGGACAAGTATTAATAAGGAAGAAGGATAATGCTAAAATTAAATAGGGTGTTTTATGCAGTGTATTAGATTTCTATGCAATATAGGTAGGTATGATGCCAAGGGCATACCAGTTGTGAATAAAAAAATGTACCTAAGTAAATAAAAGACTTCAATACTATGGACTTACTTTTTTAATATATCCCAGTAAATCAGTTTAATATTAGTATAACATTAATCTGCGAATTGTGAGTCGGTCAACAACATAAAAGACATCTACGAGACCTATAGTAGAAATGTTTTACATTAAGTCAGATTCCTAAGCACAAGTATGACTTGCATGGGTTTATTGTACCCCTCGGGGCAGTTGGCAGTTTTCCACGCACGGGTCCAAGTCCTGCTGCTATTCCACTGATGAACTGCCACTATGCTGCGGTGGCGCCTCATATACCACCACTGAACCTGTAAAACATAAAAGTTGTCTTAAAACAATTGTTTGTTCAAGTTCAGTGTAAGTAAACGTTACAAATATTATGCGATTCAATCCCTACTAATCCCTACTAATATTCCTACTAATATTATAAATGTGAAAGTAACTCTGTCTGTCTGTTACGCTTTCCCGCAAAAACTACTGAACGGATTTGGCTGAAATTTGGTAGGTAGACAGATTAGGACCTGGGTTAAGACATAGGCTACTTTTTACCAAGCTGCGCACCCTCGAAAAGTCATAGAAATGTGGTCCACGCGGGTGAAGCCGCGGGAATCAGCTAGTTCATTATATTTATTCAAAACTAGCTGTCTCGGCGAACTACGTACCGCCTTACATTACATTATACTGCCCTACATACACTACACTACCCTACCCTACACTACCCTACCCTACATACACTACACTACACTACCCAACCCTACCCTATACTTTCCTACCCTACACTACACTACCCTACCCTACCCTACATACACTACACTACCCTACCCTACCCTATACTACACTACCCTACCCTACACTACCCTACCCTACCCTACACTACCCTACCCTACACTACCCTACCATACATACACTACACTACCCAACCCTACCCTACACTACCCAACCCTACACTACGTTTAAACCTTCTCTGGACTTCCACAAATAATTCAATACCAAAATTAGCCAAATCGGTCCAGCCGTTCTCGAGTTTTAGCGAGACCAACGAACAGCAATTCATTTTTATATTTTATATATATAGACTTGCTGTCCCGGCGAACTACGTACCGCCTTACATTACACTACCCTACCCTACCCTACCCTACACTACACTACCCTACCCTACCCTACACTACTCTACCCTACACTACCCTTCACTACTCTACACTACCCTACCCTACACTACCCTACCCTACACTACCCTACATACACTACACTACACTACACTACCCTACCCTACCCTACATAAGAACCTTCTCCTGACAATAACGAACTCGACAAAAAAAGAATTAGCCAAATCGGTCCAGCCGTTCTCGAGTTATGCGCTTACCAACACATTTTGCGATTCATTTTTATATATTAGATATAGATAGACTAGTTATCCCGGCGAACTACGTACCGCCTTACATTACATTACACTGCCCTACCCTACCCTACACTACATTACACTACACTACCCAACCCTACGTTTAAACCTTCTCTGGACTTCACAAATAATTCAATACCAAAATTAGCCAAATCGGTCCAGCGTCGGTGGCTCAACCGGTAACAACTCGGTCCATCTAACCAGAGGTACCGGGTTCAAATCTGGACGGCCAATGTACCAATGAGTTTTTCAAAAACTTACGTACATACTTACCGATTGCTTTAACGGTGAAGGAAAACATCGTGAGGAAACCTGCACACGCCTGCGAAGAAACTCGAAGGTTGTGTGTGAAGTCGACCAACCCGCACTTGGCCCGCGTGGTCGACTAAGGCCTAATCGCCCTGATTCAGGGTAGGCTCGAGCCCCTCGGTGGGGACGTATATGAGCTGTAATGATGATGTGCAAATTACACTTTCTGATGGTCATAAAATAAATAAAAATGGTGTTGATTCAGTGCGACACGATTTAACTTATTTGACAGAACTAAACTAAATTTAAGCATTCTATCCTTGTCTTTTCGATACAGAAAGTAAAAGACAGAATGCGTAAATTTAGTTTAATCCTGTCAAATAAGTTAAGTCGTGTTACACCGAACCGACACCAATGTCATTTGTTACTGTGTCTGGGTTTGTTCTGTGTCTGGGTGTTAAATATATCTATATATGTATGTATTTAAACATATATAAGTATGTATATCAGTCTCTGGTAACCCATAACACAGGGAATCCTACTTTGGGGCCAGATGACCATGTGTGATTTGTCCCAGAATATTTATATTTGTGAAGAATCAAGAAATAAACAATAATTAGTTAATAATGTCAAAATTCAATCCTTGATATAAACCAGATTCATTAGAACATGAAAACAATATGACATGAAAAGTTATACATAAAAATGATTGAATGTCATTAATGCCTTTAACAAGAGTAGGCCAGTTCACACGGACAGCACCCAGTCACGAGTATAACACAAGAGTCAGCCATCAGCAAATTATATTTAATTTTAACAGCTGCAATACTTACATATGATAACGATGTGGCAGTGGTGACAGAGCTGAAGTCTCTTGGTATGTCCAAGGGAATGGAGATTTCAAGACTTTTCCTGTAATATATAATTAATCATATCAATAATAACAACACAAAATATCTGCAATGATCGTCCGCCCATCAAAAGTTACCCCAAAAAACATTATGAAAACCTGATCCTTAAAAACGTTAACTACTTTTCTTACAACGCCTATAGTAATTAGGTAATTTCATAAATATATCACCTCCACGGGTAATGGCCAGTCCACTCATTTCACACCAAGAGATCACAGGTTTGATTTCCAGCAGCTCTGATTCTTCGAAGCCTGCCTAGTTAGGTACCATTATCTTATGTTCCCCATTGCGTTGGGGAATCCTGGTAAGCCGGCTTCTATCTTAGGGCGTCATCATCATTTACCATCTAGTGAGATGGTGCCAGTTTTACCAATTGTAGATAAAAAATGACATATGCTTTATTTCAAATTTAGGATCCATATATATTTCTCTGAAAACTAAAGATTAAAAACTTGTCATAGAAAAATATACTCACGAAGTCAGGAGATTGTGATTGCCCATCATGCCAGGCAACTCTAGTGCTACATCGAAAACTTTTTGGTTTCTGTGACATGTGAGTCCACTTGAGAGGGCAGCCCTCCTGAGTGCAGTCCAAGCAAAAGACGTCTTACAAAACTCAGAATTTCTTTGATCTGAGCTTACATAAGGTATTTGGATAAACTTCTTGGATAATGTTCTTCTTTCTATCATCAATGAGCTTACAAAAGGTATTTGGATAAACTTCTTGGATAATGTATCAGCCGAAAGAGGTCACTGCAGGACAATGCCCTTCGCCAAGGATTTCCACAACGACCAGTTCTACGCTGCCCGCATCCAGCGGCTTTCCGGGATCTACACCAGGTCTGTCCTTCTTTATAAACAGCAAACAATTATAA
The DNA here is from genome assembly GCA_947284805.1 of Coleophora flavipennella. Lineage (NCBI taxonomy): Eukaryota > Metazoa > Arthropoda > Insecta > Lepidoptera > Coleophoridae > Coleophora > Coleophora flavipennella. Next base: position 31,990 of record OX369272.1, read on the forward strand.
CAATATCCAGCCAGAGCTCGAACGAAGATTTATATTTACTTTGTTCAAAATAACAAGTGTCAAGTCGAGTTTAATCATGTTTTTTTTATTCATTCTGCGTTTAGTGGTACTACTAAACAAGGAAAACGCTATACCAATTATATATTTTCATCTCTTTTTAGCTAATCATTCCTTACTGTTATTGTATGTCAAAACTAAACTCATAGACAATCTTCGCTTTTTTAAAAATAACACCTCATTTCCAGCTGTTTCCGGCTTGCACAAAGAGTAAATTTTTGAAAGGTGTTGCTACAAATAGTAGTGATCTGTGGAAAGAGGTAGCTTATGTTTCGTTTCAGTTATGCTAGTAAAGTTTTAGTTTACGTATTGCAAGAAAAATAGTAGGGTACCGTTTGCACCATACGTTGAACGATTGTGAAACTTAAACTTTGCGACAACCAAACAGTTTTGGTAATTAGTAGCATTTGCTCCCTGGCCAAAAGTATTTAAGTGAAATTCGTTTATAGGTTTTGAAAATCCCAAAATGACCAGCAGTGGGTTCTGAGTGGTTTTGTAAAATAATAGATAGCCTATCCTCAGCAGGAATGACTAGTTTCCACTCAAACTCTTTTATAAGGGTACATTTGCTCTTCATTAGTCGAAATAGTTTGCCATTGTTCACTTGGTAGTTAGGAAATGATGTAGGTGAATTTTGACAGCCATTGTAGATGTTAAGATACCAGGGATCTTTGATCTGTGAGATATCAGAAACAGAGTCAGTATTAATAGCAGAGATAGGAATAATTCGAGACAACGCATCGGGAATAATATTTTCAGAACCGCGACGGTGTTTGATCTCAAAATTAAACGCAGAGAGACGCACACCCCAGCGAGCTAAACGTCCTGTAGGGTTATTGAGAAATTAGTAAGGGATTCGAGGCACCCTTATGACAACAATTATAGTTTTTTGTAGCAATTCGTTTGTATTTTTTTACTTTGTTGGAAAGTTGATAAACTGAGGAAGTTTTTACCGTATTTTGCACTTCAACTGTAGTATAACTTTTTTTTGGAAAATCACGAAATATTTAAACAAATTCGTTTTTCATACAAAATCTGAAAATTGAAAAGCGTATATCTCGAAAACTGTGAGACTTTTAAAGTCAAATCTATTCCAAATGACCGCCTTTTGCTCCCCTTTCAGTTTTCTGCACTACTTCCCAAACACCCTGTATATTCATCATCATCATCATCATATCAGCCGAAGGAAGTCCATTGCTGGACATAGGCCTCCCCCAAGGATCTCCACGACGACCGGTTCTGCGCTGCCCGCATCCAGCGGCTTCCCGCGACCTTCACCAGGTCATCGGTCCGCCGAGTGGGAGGCCTGCCTACACTACGCTTTCCGGTGCGTGGTCGCCACTCGAGAACTTTACTGCTCCAACGGCCATCTGTTCTACGAGCGATGTGCCCCGCCCGCTGCCACTTAAGTTTAGCAATTCTGAGAGCTATGTCGGTTACTTTGGTTCTCTTACGGATCTCCTCGTTTCTGATTCGATCACGCAGAGAAACTCCGAGCATAGCACGCTCCATTGCCCTTTGGGTGACCTTGAGCCTTCTTATGAGGCCCATAGTAAGCGACCATGTCTCAGTTCCGTACGTCATCACTGGCAACACACATTGGTCGAAGACCTTAGTCTTAAGACACTGCGGTATCTGGGACGTAAAGATATTGCGAAGCTTCCCGAACGCTGCCCAGCCGAGTTGGATTCGACGATTGATCTCTTTCTCAAAGTTGGACCTACCTAACTGGACTGTTTGTCCCAGGTACACGTATTCGGTAACAACTTCAAGTGTAGAGCCTCCAACCTTCAGAGGAGTAGGTATGACACGGACGTTTGACATAATTTTCGTCTTGTCCATATTCATTCTAAGACCCACTCGTTGAGAGGCTCTGTATATTAACTATTCTTAATTTTATTAGTTTTCACAGCTAAAACATCTCAATTCAGTTTTACGAAAATTACGCCATATTTTAGCTAGCACACGTACGCATGTGTAAGTTTTTTTTATTATCATAAATAGACTACAATACGGCTTGGGATACTTTACCTCTTTGGTAAAGATGACCTATTCCTTGGTGTAAGTAACCGGTTCTTGGTTCCACTTCATTCATATTTTTTCTCTTTTCTTAAAGATACAACCCAAAGCGAATCTAAACAGCTTGCGTTATGTACTAACCTCGGAGGAACTAACTACCTATCTCTTTTAAAATTCTCCTTTCAAGTCTTAAAGAAGATTCTGTATCTTTGGTTATTGTATTTTTTTTTGCTAGAAATATCTTGTTCCTACGAGCTAAAAATTAAAAAAAGTGGTAAATTAAAAGCACGTGTGCGGTAAAATAAATTTTGCGCACACTTGACTGGCATAAAAAGGACCACTTTTCGAGCAACTGTATTGAAAAATAATTAAAAAAGGGCTTAAAAGACTTTATTTTGGACGGGCGTAACAAAAAACAATTACCTGAGAAAATTGCATTTTTTTTTCTTGACTATAGGAACTCCAAAAATGGTACCACAGGCAGGTCGCCCGCGGAGTTGGTTTACGGCCGGACGCTGCGACCGCGCCTCGACTTGATGCTTACCGGTGGCGTCGCTCCAGCCTCCTCAGACCTTGCTCAAAACGTAGGAGAAAAACAGTGCTTACAGGCTAGGTACTATCGTGGGACTGTAAGGAAACCATTGGAAATCAATGATCATGTTTGGATTAAAAAATCATCTCTAATCAAAAATTCAGCTGGACTTCATCATATCAGCCGAAGGACGTCCACTGCTGGACATAGGCCTCCCCCAAGGATCTCCACGACGACCGGTTGTGCGCTGCCCGCATCCAGCGGCTTCCCGCGACCTTCACCAGGTCATCAGTCCACCGAGTGGGAGGCCTGCCTACACTACGCTTTCCGGTGCGTGGTCGCCACTCGAAAATTTTAGTGCCCAACGGCCATCTGTTCTACGAGCAATGTGCCCCGCCCACTGCCACTTAAGTTTAGCAATTCTGAGAGCTATGTCGGTTAGTTTGGTTCTCCAACGTATCTCCTCGTTTATGATTCGATCACGCAGAGAAACTCCGAGCATAGCACGCTCCATTGCCCTTTGGGTGACTTTGAGCCTTCGTATGAGGCCCATAGTAAGCGACCATGTCTCAGTTCCGTAAGTCATCACTGGCATCACACACTGGTCGAACACTGCGGTATCTGGGACGTAAAGATATTGCGAAGCTTCCCGAACGCTGCCCAGCCGAGTTGGATTCGACGATTGATCTCTTTTTCGAAGTTGGACCTACCTAACTGGACTGTTTGTCCCAGGTATACATATTCGGTAACAACTTCGAGTGTGGAGCCTCCAACCTTCAGAGGAGTCGGTATGACACGGACGTTTGACATAATTTTCGTCTTGTCCATGTTCATTCTAAGACCCACTTGTTGAGAGGCTCTACTGAGGCCATCGAGCATTGTGCCTAAGTCGTCCATAGTCTCAGCCATGACCACGATATCGTCAGCGAATCGAAGGTGGGTGATGTACTCGCCGTTGATATTGATGCCAAGTCCACCCCAGTCCAAAAGCTTAAAAACATCTTCCAGGGTGGCGGTGAACAGTTTCGGAGATATAACGTCTCCCTGTATCACCCCTCGCTGCAGCTGGATAGGTTCCGAGTTTTGATCCTGGCGGCGAAACGACATGGTGGCGTTTTCATACAAACACTTCAGCACTTCGATGTATCGATGGTCAATTTGGCACCGCTGGAGAGACTGTAACACAGCCCAAGTTTCGACCGAATCGAAGGCTTTCTCATAGCCCACGAACGCCAAGCATAGTGGCTGATTGTACTCTTCGGAGCTGGACTTATGGTGTTATTAAAAAGGAAATTGGAAATGTAATGTATGGAATTTTTGTACCAGAACTACAGTGTGAAGTAGTACGACACATAGACCAGATAAAAGCCTACTGTGAACCAGATGTTAAGCAAGATTCAACTCAACAATCTGTCGACATCTGGGATCCTGATATTGTTAGGATAAGAAAAACTTATTAACTAGCAGAACACACAATGACATGCAAAGACGGACTTGTTCCGGATATCGTTCCACTTTCATCATGTCAATCTGATCAAATCCGAAATCGCAATGGAGCTATCACCACCAACGACGTACGCGACAGTGCTGGTTCTGTTGAACGCCAGGAAGACCAGCCCTTGGAGGGGGAGAGTGGGGCGCAGGGAGTGAATGGCACCTCTCTTGACAAAGGCCTCGTCTCTAACATGCCTTCCAACGTTAATACGCCAGCGCAGGCACTGGAGCTGGCAATAGCGGGACCTAACCCAGCAGCTAGACCTAAGCGTGCTGGCGTTAAGTATTTTTAGTTAAGTTATATTATTTGGGGGAGGGGAAGTTATATTATGTTACATATGTTTATCTATCTAGCGTAGCCGTAGATAGATGCGCGGTAGTTTGCTACCTATTGTGTTAAATTAGTTACAAGTAAATGTTGTCTGGTGAATAAAGCAGTCTGCAACTAGCCACGATTGTATCAATGTCATTTGCGTCTCTCGGCAAGCTGACCTACCATATAAAACACTAATGAACCAAGAAAAAGCGGTAACGAGCAGGATTCAAATTAGTGCCTACTTAAAAAAAATCCTAATTTCTCACAAAATAACGATTTTACGTAAAAACTTTTACCATTTTGGAAAAACGAATTATTGGAGACAATATTAAAAGTGAAATATCCTAGGAAATTCTACCAAAAATAAACGAAGTTCAATTTTGAAGCAGTACTACTTTTCGCGTTGTTACCCTAGTATCAGCTAAATAGTTTCTGAGAAGCCCTCAAGCGCCAACCATCCTGGCTGTTACATCGCTCCATGGTGGGGTCTACCGCCATAAAACATGTCTAAGAACCTGCCCTGAAATGATACCTTTTAAATGCTAAAAACCGCAACGAAAGCAGTCTAGTAGTTTTCGAAGAAAATGGTAACATACATACTTTAACACACACTCACACACAAACAACCGCTAACCCCAAACGCATGTACCAACTCCGTTCCGTTTAGTCCATCGTGGTTAATAAACTATTTGGAATAAGTACAGAAAAAGTCTAAGTGAAAATAAATCTCCTTGATGACTTCTTTTCAAATTTGACTTTGGCAAAGTTAGCTCTTGTTGTAATTTTACTGTTTAAAATTGAGGAAATTCGTTCATTTTTAGAGTTCCGTGCCTCAAAAGTAAAAAAGAAACCCTTTTAGGATCACTCGTGTGTCGTCAGTTCGTCCTTCTGTCACAACCAATTTGCTCAGTAACTACTGGACCGATTGAGTTAAAATTTGGTACACATTTTTAAATTGGTGACCCAAAGACAGACAGACATAATGTAACGTAAATAAATTAATTTTGAAAATGGGGGCCACTTTTGGGGGTCAATCAGAAAACATAAAAAGAAATTTGCAAACTATATTGTGTGACATATCAAATGAAAGGGAAGGGCTTGTTGTGAGAATCTCAAAAACATTTTATTTTGAAGTTATTTAAGAAAATAGGCGAAAATTTACTTTCCTTCCCCCCCCCCCAGCCCTTATTTCTGAAACTACTGGGCCTGAAAATCACAGTATATGAGGTTAGATGCATAGCTTCCAGGAAAATCTGTGAAAAAATCTAAAGTCAAAGGTGTAAATACATGGGTGTAAACAGAGATTTGTTACCATAGATGGGTTATGCACTAACAAACCACATTTGAAAATCGAATCCATTTACACACACATTATAATAGGTACCTACCGAATGCTACTATGAAAAGAGATGCCAATTGGCATCTTTTTTTGCTTCACTTTTAGGATGCATGTAACCTATCTACCTCCCCTTATATACAGGGTATTTTTTTAATACCGAGCAAGCCTTAAGGGGGTGATATGTAGACACGAGAAAAAAAATAAGATTTTTTTTCAAATAAAAATCTTTACTACTTTTCCCACAATCATTAGTTAAGTTTGTCTAAAAAAGTCCACATCGCAAAGCTACCGTCGTACAGCTGGCTGGGGTCAGTAAACTTGCGCGTGACGTTCGGATCTTGCAACAAGACGGCAACGTCGCATGATTTCTACCTACTTACCTCGTCACGATCGTGAATAACTTTGGATTTCAGTAAATAAGTGTTTTTTAATAAAATAAAAAACAAAATACATTCTGCGTCATTTCGATAGATTGAGTCAGTTTTCCCTTCGTAATTTACGGGCTTAGGACCGTCAAAATACCTAATTAAGCTGACTGGAAACAACACAATAAAAAAAACGAAGCGCGAGTCAGAGTTTCACATGAAGGGTTCCTTACCTTCCTACTTAGATTTTTTTTTTTATGAATAACTTCAAATTTACGTTTTATTTTATTTTTGTCTTCACGTGTACTTGCCAAATTTCATGATTCTAGGTCACCAGGAAATTTATTCCCTTGTGAACGTCAAAACGGCTATTTTTAAATAACGTTAACTTAGAAGTTTGATTTTTTCACAGCTTCAAGGGATTACAGATTTGATTCATTTCAATTTGACACCTCCACGCGTTCCTGACAAAAAGGGCAGACATACAGACGGACAACAAAGTGATTTAAAAAAAGGACCCTTTTTTCTTTTAAAGTACGGAACCCTAAAAATTAGGAAGATAATTTTTTGTTACGTATAAATTAGGTGTTTTACTTAAAAAACTGAATCAACTTATTTACAATTTACAAATGATTAAACGAATTTAAGATTTACAATGATTTTTAAAAAAAAATCACTTACGTCAGTCGCATTAAATGTTCAAAGTGTTTGCTCGTTTTATTTATTTATTTATTTATTTATTTTAGGAAGACTAACAGCAAAATATTAGATAGTATATAAAACTTATAAATAAATACAGTGCTATATATGAGTCTCCGCCGATAGGTACATAGGTAGGAGCGAACACATATGAATATTAAAAAGTATATAAAAAGAAAATAAAAGGTATGTAAAAACTACAACATTAAAAGGCAAAAAAAATTCTGCAAATTCTTTCTTCGAGATGTACTGAAATTCCGGGCTGGCCTTGACCTCTGGCATGTCGAGGTGTCTCGAATTGTCCGTGATCTCGTAGATTCTGTACAGTGAGAGAGATTCTGGCTCTTGTTAGTACACGGCGGTTTGGATATCGGCGCATCCACTCTCTTCGAGTCATTGGCACGTTACCATTACACTCGTGGTACAAACAAACCAAGTCCAAGAAATCCGCATTCGAAAATAAACTGCGACGTGGCATTTTCGCGTAGCGCGCCGGGCGTATTACAAAAGCACAAACACAACCTGCACCAAGCGCGAGCGGGACGTTACTGTCGATTGTCGGTCGGTGGGGCCGAGCGGGAGGCCGGGCGGGCCGCGGGAGCGCCCGCGCGGGAATTTCCCTTCTTTGCGGCGGCATGGCAACGTCGCGTGCGTCACGTGGAACGGACGGTGCATTCAACTTTTCAAGTCGTGCATTATTTTTGAAAATGAAAGATTTTTTTATAAAAAGTTAAGGTACACTTTTTTTTTGTGAAATGTGTTTTGGAATCATGTCAGGATTCACCCCCTTAAGGCTTGCTCGGTATTAAAAAAACACCCTGTATAACATATCTCTGGGTGTAAAAGGTAAATGACAAACTTGTGACGATGGTAAACCCTCACCTGCGGCACGAGCTGGCAAATGTCACTCGTTTGTTATTTACTTGTTTACCCTTGTATCATAAATAACTATTTCATTGGAAATATAGAAACTAGCTTTCATCTAACATATACATATTGTTACTTTATTCATTGTATAGAAACTTCACTAAAGTCACACCCACTTTTTAATATAACTACAAGTCCTCTGTGGCACTAGTTGGCAGCCTTCGCTACAGCAACAGCGGCGGCGGGCGAGGCGGCGGCGGCGGTGGCGGCTCCCGCGGCGCCCCCGTCCGGGCCCGCGTCCCCCGCGCCGGCCAGCGCCGCTGACAGCTCCTCCTCCTCGTCGCGCCCGTACAGCTCGGGGTACTGCGACATGCACTCCTGCATCACGCTGAACTTCTCGTAGCAGTCGCTGCCCTTCGGCTCTGCGTCGCTGGAACCACAGATACATCAACATTAACTCATACTCGTAGTTATTGGTAACCAATTAGTAACGTTACAGAGACAACTGGATACAGAACCATGTTCAACATGAGCACCACCCCCTGCGCTAAGCGCTGGGAGTGCTCATCTTGAGATTGGCTTACAATCAGTTATCTATCACAGTAACAGAACCACACGGTCGATACCCCATCAGCAAATAGTTTTAAAAACAAAATGGATAAATGGTGCACAGAAAATCGAATTTAATGAAAACTTGAGAGTAATGTACATTCAACAAACAGGTGTCTTATCATTATAAACAGTTATAAGCTACTTGCCTAAAATTATAATTAAACAATTCCTCACTTTCTCATCATCGTCATATCAGCTGAAAGATGTCCACTGCTGGACAAAGGATTTCCACAGAAACCGGTTCTGGGCTGCCCGCATTCATCAACTTCCCGCAACCTTCACCAGGTCATTGGTCCACCGAGTGGGACACTGCCTGTTAGAGAACTTTACTACCCCAACAGCCATTTAAATTTAGCAATTCTGAGAGCTATGTCGGTCTGTTCTACGAGCTATGTGCTCTGTAGTGATTCTGTGAGCTACGTGGGTTACCTTGAAATCTCTGTCTTAGAAATGACATGAAAATAATCAGTATAATAATGTATGTACCTGTAATGGAAACATGAGAATGCTTCTCTAAACTGCATGCCGCAAGGCCCAGTAGCCATCCCCCCGAGACACGGGCAGCCCCAGTTGATGGAGCCGTCCGCCAGGATGAGCCCCGGCGCCGGCTCGGGCTCTGGCAGCGTTACCTTGCTGGGCGTGGCCAGCTCCTCCCGCGACGCGACCACCACCACGTCTTTACCATTAGGACCCGACGTCAAGATCAATCTTGAGCCCATTTCCAGTTGTGTTTCTGGAAAGAAAACAGGATGTCGTGCTTATGCCTGTTTTTTCAAACAATGTTCCAAGGGACAGAGAAATTTTAGACGGTGCGTTTAATTATAATATGATGGAATGTATGAGGGTTGAAAATGGGATGGGAGCCAGTTAGCTTACGGTTTTGGAGTCCTGCAGGCAATCACCGTGGCTCGTATCTCACTTGCCGCCATACATCGTTTGGCGCTGGTTCTTACACTAATTATTTGTTGAAGTCTTGGAATTTAATGTTTTGGGTCGACCCACACAAATTTTGCACCTCTTAGAGCACTGATTCTATTTTATTTTAAATTAATTTTCGGAGCAAGTCCACGCGCACTGGCAGATGAAAAGGAAGGGGAAGGAGGGTACAATGGTTTTATTTTTTAGTGTGTACTACCTACATGAATAAAATGACAACCTATAATTGATTACAATAGATTAAAAATAACCATAACAGCCCCCCGAAGGCAGCTCTACAGCTGACTTTTACAACAAAGGAGAGAAGAAAGAAAAATATATCTAGATTAACCTTAAAAATGAAAAAGAAACCTTAGTAGGTACTTAGTACAATTTTACCTTATCCTATATTAAAATATAATTTATTATTAAACGAAACTACTGTGGCAACAGACACAATTTGACTACTGGTCGCACCAGAGTTCCATTTTCAGTTTTGACAGTAACTACCCTAACAGTTGAGTCCTTGCCAGGATGTAGAATGAGAACTCTGCCTAATTTCCATTGCAAAGGAGAGGTGTTGTCTTCTCTTATGAGAACCAAATCATTAACGTTTAAATTATTTTTAGGATCGGTCCATTTATTTCTTTATTGGAGTGTATGTAAATAGTCATTTGTCCATTGCTTCCAAAAACCCTGTGTCATTTTTTGAATAAGTTGCCATCTCGACAATCTATTTACCTTGATATCAGTTAAATCATACTCTGGAACAGAATTTAGCGGACCTCCGACAAGAAAATGACCAGGAGTCAATGGCTGAAGTTCATTTGGATCAGAAGACATCTGAACTAATGGTCTCGAATTTAGTATCGCTTCGACTCTGCAAAACAAAGTCTGGAGCGCCTCATAGGACAGACGCTGCTCACCAACAACACGCATAATATGATGCTTAGCTGACTTTACTGCTGACTCAGCCAAGCCGTTGAAGTGGGGAGCGGAAGCTGGACCAAAATGCCATTTAACCTTGTGGGTAGCCAATTCAGAATTAATTTTATCCATATTATCACGTTTGGCTAGGTATTTGTAAACATCCTTTAAATGATTACACGCTCCTCGATAGTTTGTCCCATTATCAGTGTATATGTCTCTACAAAGACCCCTGCGCGATGTAAATCTATGAAAACATGCCATGAAGGCCTCCGTCGTCAAGTCAGAGACTAACTCCAGATGACAAGCTTTTGTAGAGAAACATACAAAAATACATAAGTATGCTTTGTAAACCCTTGCCTTGCGTAAGTCACTTTCCTTTACGTAAAACGGACCTGCAAAATCAGCGGCAACCGATGAAAATACCTTAGATGGTTGAACTCTACTAGAAGGCAAATCACCCATAATCGGCTCTGAAAACCTTGGTCGATTTTTGAAGCAACTTAGACACTTGAAGACTCTATGCCTTACGACTTGCCTGCCAGATAGAATCCAAAATTTCTGTCTAATCATTGACAACAATGTGCTCGGTCCCACATGAAGATACTTTACATGATAATGGTCCACAACCAAATTCGTAAAATGATGCGAGCGGGGAAGTAATATGGGATGCTTTGACTTGTAAGGCAGTGAAGAATTCTTTAACCTTCCCCCCACGCGAAGAATACCATTATCTAAAAATGAAGAGAGACAGTCTATGCCTGATTTACAACACTTATTGTTTGAAATGAGTGTCATTTCCCTTTCGAATGCCATGCGTTGAGTTTCCTTAATCCATATAGTTGTAGCCGTATCCAACTCCTGTGATGTTATATAATTATGTCGCCGATCAATCTTCTTGCTCCTACAATTGTGAATAAACCTCAAACAGAGAGATGTTATACGTATTAAATATATCCTGAGAGCATGTGGAGACAAGACCATGACAAGACGATTGTAGAGTCACACCATATGTTAATTAATGAAAAGTTGATCATTGACAAAACACCCCTCAGATAATTTATTAATGATGCTGCTAATAGCGCTCCATTCAATTCTAGCTTAGGAATTGTAAGTCGCTGCTTGATCGGAGCAACCTTTGATTTTGCTAAAAGCAGAAGAACCTTTGTAGAACCGGTATTATCTGTAACGCGAAGATATATTACACCAGCATAACCTTTTTCACTAGCGTCACTAAACGCATGAAGTTGAAAATCCTTTCCCGATTCCGTCATTATATACCGTGGTATAGTTATACCACGTAGAGCAATAAAGGTTTCAGCGAACAACCGCCATTCCTTGATGAATTCAGGTGGTGGAGCTTGATCCCAATCGAGTTGCAATAACCATAACTTTTGCATCATACTCTTAGCTTTAAAGACGACTGGTGCCAACCAACCACATGGGTCATACAGACGAGCAATGTTTGAAAGTAGAGACCTTTTTGTATAGGCATTCGTATTAATATTCGCCGTATACAGGAAGTTATCATCCTTTGAATTCCACTTGAGACCTAAAATTTTAATTATACTGTCCCCATCAATGTCATACTCCAACGGTACCTCGCAGTGTTCGGATAGTAGAGTTGCTAAAAATTCTTTTGAATTACTGCACCACTTTCTTAGCTCGAAACCACCTGATTTTAAGAGAGCTATAAGATCATCTTTCAGCTGTAAAGCGTTAGGTAGAGATGATGAACCTGTAACTACATCATCAACGAACACATCCTGCAATACCACCTTTGATGCATTAGCATACTGTTCCTGACAATCCTCAGCTAATTTGCGCAGACAGCGCATTGCCAAAAAGGGCGCAGTTTTGATACCGTAAGCACAGTATATATATTAGTACTAACGTACAGTATGGACACTCCCTGCCGCTCTCTAAATTCGACCTCACCCCCCCGTCACTCAGATTGGATGTAGATTGGGTACCAAACGTAAAGGACGAGCTACGCAAGCGCGATAAACGTCACTTATATTCACTTTGCGCGCCGCTGTGATTTCGTACACCGGAATAAAAAGCAACTAGTTACCGAACGTAAAGGACGAACTACGCATGCGCGATTAACGTCACTTATATTTACTTTGCGCGCCGCTCACCGCTCGACGCCAATAGGCGGCCGCGGCGCTGAGATGCCTCGTATCATGATTGGCTGACCACCAATATTATACGACCAAATCTAAGAACAATCAGTTCCTATGAAGCTTCATACTAGCTGTATCTTTTTTTTTTAGAAATGTAGTTCCTTTATGTTTTTCATATGTCAGATATCAGTTTGTTATTGTGGCTTGTGAGATATTTTGTTCGTTTATTTATTGTTTGTAATAATTTGATTAGATGGTGTGAAAGTATGAGTTGTATAGAAATAACTAGTGGTGTGATATTATAAAATGTGATCTCGGAATTATAGATTGAGATTGACTATTATTGTAGGTTGCTAAATGAGATTGTTTCACGGACAAAAGCTCCTGTGTTTGAAGAACAAATGAACAATGTTATCCATGTAAGTTACTTAATCATGTAAGATAACTGTTGATTGTTGCTTGCAGCACAGTATATATATTTGCAGTGTGCATGCAGTAAATAACTAACAAACATTCGTGACCAATACCGCTGGTGTGATTCAACCCTACCTGCATTCTTGCCTATAGATACGTCAGTTATATATATGTATATCATTTCTCGCTCGTTTGTATGGAGTGTCCGGGGTGTGCCGTAAGTGACCGTGTTGAGCTGGTACTCTTGAATAGGCTCCTTGTTGCTGTAACGCCAATAAATCCTTTGATATGGTCGATGAATTTCCTGTAAGTTTATTTGCCTGTACATCTGTTTTACATCAGATGTGAAAACGATTTTATGAACCCTGAAACGTGTGAGAATATCAACAATATTTTGTTGCAATTTTGGTCCTGAAAGAAGAGTCTCATTAAGAGATATACCATTAGTTGTCACAGCGCTACCATCAAACACCACCCTAAGCTTTGTAGTGCTACTTGACAGTCGCAACACTCCATGGTGAGGAATAAAATAGCGAGCGGGATCGAGTTCTGGATTAGATACAAGGGACATGTGTCCTAACTCTTCATATTCCTTGAGAAATTTAGTATACATTTCCTTTAAAACTTGCTCTCTATTTAACCTTCTCTCTAAACTTTGAAACCTACGAAAAGCAACCTCTCTACTCTCCCCTAAGCATGGTTCATTGCTTTTGAATGGCAGCTGAACTGAAAATCTACCTGTCTCATTCCTAGAGTATGTGGAAAGAAAATGTTCCTCACAAAATTTGTCTTCAGAACTCAAAGTTTCCTTTTTTGAAGATGGCAACTCCTCTAATTCCCAAAATTTAATGATATTTTGATCCAATATGTTCTCACACAACCCATGAAATGCTTGAATATCCTTTGATGATGATGATCCTTCCCTGTCTATGCTCATTCTACCCATTAAAATAAATCCTAACTTTGTTTGAAGCGCTGACGGCAAGTCAGGCTGCAACTTGACTGGTGCACTATGCATGAGAATGCTGTCGTAAAGATCAGCCCCTAGAAGAAAATCAACCTTTCCTTTGATATGGAATGTAGGATCCGCTAAGACCAATCCCTGGAACTGATGAACAATACCTTCAGGGATGTATGTGGACGGAAGATCCTTTGTAAGATTTTGCATAACACACGCTGAAGTGTTAAACGTAGGCCCTTCTGAAAACCTAGCTTTAATTTCACACGATATCCACCCCTCCGTGCGTTGAACTTGCTGCGTTGTACTAGGTAGTGCTGAAACTGTAAATGAATCCTTGGTGATACACAATTTTAACCTTTTAGCACATGTGTTTGTGATGAAACTGCATTGTGATCCTGGATCGATCAATGCACGTACCTCAGACCATCCACCATTTCCATTACGAACATGAATGAGTGCTGTTGAAAGCAATACTGTAGAATGATGATGACTACTTGATAGAAAAGTCGAGCTATGAGCAAAAACCTCAGTCGACTCTCGACCTTTGCCATTAGATGATGATTTTCCTTGTTGATGAGTTTCTTGATGATGATTTGGTGAATGATGTTGACCTTCTGATTTGTTTTGTGTATCATTGTTAACTCTTTGTAAATGTAAAAGTGTGTGATGAAAGCCCCTACAATATTTACATACTTGCTTGGATAAGCATTTTTTACTGGTGTGTGGTCGCAGGCAATTGAAGCATAAACGATTAGTTATAACAAACTCCTTACGGTTGTATGGCAACATATTCAAAAATTTTTGGCAACAATAAAGCTCGTGCCCTTCATTGTTACAGCAGATACAAGTTTTAGCAATGGTTGATAAGTACCCTAATTTCTGAACCGGCTTGTTAGAAACAGAATCCTTGTGAGACGGAGTGTGAGGTGTGGCATGTCATGTTGATGCACACTCCAAAGCCTTGCATCGCGATTCAAGAAATTCAATGAAATCACCTGTCTGCGGTAAATCTACATCCTGTACATGTAACTCAAAACTGTTTCTGAGTTGAGTGTCCAACTTTTTTAACAATATATTTAAAAGAATAAAACTCCAGTGTTTCACAGGCATTTTGATAGCTTCCAATGCAAGCAAATTTTCCTTTAAGGTGTCTAAGAATTTACGGAACTGATAGTTATTTCGTGATTGTAGCATTGGAAGATTCATAATCATATCTATGTGAGTGTCAGCAATCAACCGTTGATTATCATACCTTTTTAACAAAAGTTCATACGCTATTTCATAGTTAGAATCTGTGATTGGTAAATGCTTGATTACATTAGAAGCATCTCCAGTTAATGTGCTAATCAAATAATGCATTTTTTGAACAGGGGCTAAACTGTCATTCTCATGAATCAAACTTTGAAATATTGATTTATAATTTAACCATTGTGTTACGCACCCTGTAAATGAGGGTAACTTTATTTTAGGGAGTTCAAAATTACTTTTCCGGTGAGATTGACAAAGGGAATCTCCGACTTTAGCCTCTGCTTCAACCTTGTTTGTTTGTTCTGATTGTTCAGCACCAAATATATTTTCATAACATACCTTTACTGAATAGTATTTGTCCATGAAGGACTGCATATTTGATTGATGCACCGCAGAGTCAAATGATTTTCCGGGCTTAGATTCCATCTCAATGTACGTTCTCAAGTAAGCCTTAATTGACTCCATATCTCTGTACTTTACACGAAACAGTTCCTTAACTTTTGGATCGCAATCTGGCTTTTCTGCTGTTATAGCAGAGGTATAAATAGTGTCTAACCTCAATATACAGAGCTGGTTTTCGATTGTTGCACTCATGATTACTTACTTAAACTATTAAATCCCACAGATTTTTCACTTTTAATAAAACTAAAACTTTTACTACCTGATGTCTGTTTGTTTACATACAAATGTCAAACAGAAGTCACATTTGATAAAATGTTGCCATACTACAAAAATGATTGTAACCAACGCAACATGCAAGATGCGCGGTACTAATGACCTTACCTTAACCTTGATACAATTTTCGAAAAAAATTCGAAGAAAACAACAAACTAATTACAAAAATCGGGTCGAAGGAACAAAAATGGAATGTATGAGGGTTGAAAATGGGATGGGAGCCAGTTAGCTTACGGTTTTGGAGTCCTGCAGGCAATCACCGTGGCTCGTATCTCACTTGCCGCCATACATCGTTTGGCGCTGGTTCTTACACTAATTATTTGTTGAAGTCTTGGAATTTAATGTTTTGGGTCGACCCACACAAATTTTGCACCTCTTAGAGCACTGATTCTATTTTATTTTAAATTAATTTTCGGAGCAAGTCCACGCGCACTGGCAGATGAAAAGGAAGGGGAAGGAGGGTACAATGGTTTTATTTTTTAGTGTGTACTACCTACATGAATAAAATGACAACCTATAATTGATTACAATAGATTAAAAATAACCATATGATCTTTACAAAATCGCCTCTACCAGTACTCGATATGACTTACTCGTATACTCTAGAGTCTAGCCCAAATACGGATGCAATGGCAAATATCTGCAAAAGAATTGAAGAACGCAAAGTTGATATTGGCTTGTTTCAAGAGCCATACACCGTCGCGTCGGCAACAGGGTCACTAGCCTTGGGTGCTTGGGTGGGGAGTTGCTATACCTACCTACGCACAAGTGAGCAGTACCCCCGCGCGCGTATATATAGTATCATCATGATCATATCAGCCGACGGACGTTTGCTGCTTATATAGTATAACGAAATTGTTTTGGTGTACTATAAGTGTAAATAAATAAATAAGTAACAAATTATTAACCCTTTCACGAGCCACGCAACTGTGGCGAATAAAAGAAAAATGAACCTTATTATATTGACACAGTATCCCTGGCAAACATATTGCCAATGCCCGTGAAAGGGTTAAGCACATGGTAGAATGAGTGTGATATGTTCCAGAGATCTGGTAGCATTCCCTCTCGTATATCTACCAGATACGCTAAAACTACCAAGTTTATGAAATAGCATCCCCACTGACCGATCCTTTGGGTATACAGTGAGGGCCGCTATCCCTGCCAACACCATAAGGCCAAGGCAAGGACCAGCTGCGGTAGGTCTTGCCGCCAAGACGCTTGTCCTGGTACTCTGCAAGGCGAGTGCTTCGTGGAAAAGAACCACTACCTACTGTCCAGGTAGATCCCGGAGCTGTAGGCAGGCTCACTTCCCGTGGCTTTCGCTGCTGGGGGTTGATCCCCGCTCGGGACGCCTGAGAAGCTGGCTTCCACATCACCGGTGTGGTACCGGAGCTGTTAACGCGCTCACTTCCTGGCGCTTATCGCACCTGTCCAGACTGACTCCTACGCGGCTGGATCGGCCGGAGCAATATTAGCTTAGCTCTACTTGATATCCAGGCAAGTGCCGGAGATGCTTCCCTGCCCGTAAACAAACCAGCAAATCGCTTAATGGACAACTCACGTACCGGCTACGACAACACTAATTGCGCGCGGGGAAGGACGCCTGGACGCAACGTGCTTGCAAGGCAACAAACATTGCCCAACCCCTGCAACTAACCACATACCACTACGAGTCTTGACCCTGTCGGGGGACCGACAAGCCAGAGTGCCGAAGGCGATCGATCCAACGGCAGGCAAGCGGTGGGCTACCCGCAACCACGTAGTACCCTGATCCAAACAGCCGGACCCGTAGTTCCGGCTGCGACCACGTAGTACCCTGATCCAAACAGCCGGACGCGTAGTTCCGGCTGCGACCTCTGCCAAGCCCGGTAGCTCTAGGCAGAGTAAGATCTGGTAGCAGTCGAACTCTCTATCACGCTAGATGATGGAAGCAGCAAGAAGTTACACAACAAGGACTACAGGCTGCCCGCTTCGCGAACTCGTCAAAAGTTACACAGGTAAGAGGACTTCCTTTATTATCAGATGCGACTCAAACTCACACAGCTAAGGTTGGGTAGCACTGACACGAATGAGAAAGAAGAATGTTACTTAGATTTTCTAATAAAGTATGATCTCGAAACTTGGAACATCGAGTGTGAACGTTTATTACGAAAACGAGAAGGGAAGTACTCGACATAACATAAGCGACCAAATAACTCTCTAGTCACGCACGTCAGGAACAGGATAGCGAGTACAGATGATACATTCTCGGATCACAGATTGATGACTTTCTGTAGAGACGCTAGATGGGATAAACTTAAGGTCAGCAACAAGAGGAAAACCAACTGGGAGAAGTTTGACTCAGATCTGAGGACCTGGCAACCCACCTCGACTTCTCGACCTTGGAAGCAATAGACAAAGGAGCAGAGGAGCTGGAGAGCTTGATCATAGCGACATTCAACAAAACATGCCGTCATCGATTTTTGACGGCAAAGGACAGCCATGGTGGAATGAAGTATTAAACAAGCTTAGGAAGAAGTGCAGGAAGGCTCTAAGGATCACCATGTCAAGCAAAGACGATCAAAGCTGTAACGCATATAGAGAAATAAGTAAGAATTCAACAAACTGCTAAATGTCCACAGCTGGTCAAAGGCCTTCCCCAAGGATTTCCACAACGACCGGCCTGCGCTGCCCACATGCAGCGGTTCCCCGTGATCTTCAACCAGGTCTTTGGTCCACCGCGTGGGAGGCTTGCCTAGCTACGTTTTCCGGTGCGCGGTCGCCACTCGAGAACTTTACTGCCCCAACGGCCATCTGTTCTACGAGCTACGTGCCCTACCCACTGCCACTTCAGTTTAGTGATTCTGTGAGCTTTTTCGGTTACTTTGGTTCTCCTACGGATCTGAAGTGATGGATGCAATTCTGAAATCACACTTTTGTAGGTGTGAGAAACCTGTTGAAAACGAGGACTCTCTAGGCAATGAACCAGAACAGTGGAAGATAGCCAAGGAAACAGTCACATTAGAAACAGTGGAATGGGCCGTATGAAGCAGCAGGACCTGATGGAATCTTTCCCATGCTCCTGCAAAAAGCATGGGACCACATAAAGCACTACTGTGCAATCTCCTACATAACAGCATGGCTCTAGGGTACATTCCCCCTATATGTCGGAAAGTAAAGGCAGTTTTCGTACCAAAACTAAGTTAAATCTTTCTGCTGCATCAGCCTTTAACCTTTGTACTGAAAAATCTAGAAAAGATAATCGACGCGAGCATGCGAGCCTGCATTAGGACAAGTAACTTACCACTACATGGCATGTATATATATGTTAAGAGGATATACGAATATTTTCTTGTAACTGCGAAACTCATTATTTTTGAACTCTGTAATCGAAATGATTTGAGTTTTAAGTATGTAATTCTTGACTATATACATCATTCATTCACCAAGTTCAAAACATGATTGACAAAGTTTGGTTCGATAAAAAAAAACCAAAGTAAGCTCTTCGATTTCACCTTATTTCGGATTTTATGTAAAATACTATACTTAGAACAGCGAGATTTTGTGAAATTATAGATTTATATAATTTATATTCATTCACCAAGTTTAATTTTAATTTTATTATTTCGCTTTTACATAAATAAGTTGTATTGAAATTGTCGCTTACGTCATTTAGATAAGACGCCGGCGTGCCCTCTCTATTTCTATCCGACTACATTGGGACGGATAACGTTCTCTCTTTCTTCCAAGTTGGTCACTACGTCCGTGGCCACTGCCGACGACAGACCTATGTTTGACGCGCTCAAATTACTCCACTTCAATTCAATTCAATTGAAGTGATTTTTTTCCATTAACAAAATACTTTGTGTAGGAAAAAAATATTAAAACAAATAACTTACAAAGGAATTTCAGAAACCGAGATAAGTTTTAGTGTTTTCCATATTAAAAAGTGTTGAAATAATAGAAAGGTTGGAAAAGTAAACTAATAGGTGATTGAGTTAAATATTGGAAGAAAAAATTTAAAATGGCAAATAAAAGTAAATCAAAAAAGAAAAAATCAAAGAAGCCACTCCAAATACTTGCAAGTAAAATGAGAGAAAAGAAAAGGTGAGTAATTTCAACTTACATACGTTAGGTTGGTTTTGGTACGTAGGTACCTAGCGCAACTACTTACTACTGAACAGAGTAATAGAGTCGTTCGTAGTTACATACAAAAATAAGTATTTTAGGTAATCCTGATAACAATAAAGAATAGAGAACTATTAGGGATAACAGAGTAATGGAGTCGCTATTACGTTAGGCATTTTTTTTAAATACAGAGTGTTGACTTGGTCAGCAGTAACAGTTTCGGAATACTTACTTTTTGCAAAATAATTAGACAAAAAAAAAATCTTGTTTATGTTCCTCAGGTTATTACTTAAAAATACTCTCCAAAATAATGAAAATCAAACCATTTGGCCATGTGTATCTGATGATCAAAGACAAATGAAGACGCCTTATTCACAAATTGTGCAAATTGATACTTCTCTATCCATACAAGAACAAAATGACATGTAAAAAAATTCATCTAATACCTATTGTTATGTTGGAGCAAGTCAATGTTACGTAGGTTGATCAATTCGATATAAGATGAGTGTAGAAAAGTATAGACAGGTGTATTATTGGTTTCAAACTTTTATTAAATATCATCGAATGTATGTCGTTATAATTAAGTATTTCATTTTCTTTTGAACAGAAACCAGACACTGACTAACCAGGCTACTACATCAACACCGTTTCAGGATATACCAAAAAGGGTATTAACAGAATTAAAAAATGTATCATATAATGCTGAGGTCGTGGACAAACCAGCGTAAGTACTACATACTTAAGATTTATAAATAGGTTTGGAATAGTTTTGCTTTGTTTCTTATGATATCGCTAAACTTCAATTTTCAAATATTTTACTAATTAAACCAAAAATCCGTTTAAAGTTATACAATTGTGATTTAAATATTTTTTCTTTACTGTTAGTATTTTTATAATAAAAAATTTAACATTTTTAGAGTTTTTTCCGACAATTCACAAGAACATGAAACAGAGAAAATGTCAAGAAAGAGAAAAATGTCACCAATTGGAAGTGTTGCAAATGAATTATGTGTAGAATTCGCTCAAGAAATGAATATTGAAAACGTACCTATAGTCAATATTATATCTGATATTTGTTTTTAAATGATTACTTTTCCAAGGAAATAAGTATTGTAAAGTATTTTTCTTCTAATTCTACAGAGGCTTATACAATTTTCAACTTTTGTTGCAGGGAAAGTTTCATACTTTTATTAAATATCATCGAATGTATGTCGTTATAATTAAGTATTTCATTTTCTTTTGAACAGAAACCAGACACTGACTAACCAGGCTACTACATCAACAAAGTTTCAGGATATACCAAAAAGAGTATTAACAGAATTAAAAAATGTATCATATAATGCTGAGGTCGTGGACAAACCAGCGTAAGTACTACATACTTAAGATTTATAAATAGGTTTGGAATAGTTTTGCTTTGTTTCTTATGATATCGCTAAACTAAACTAAACCACAGGATAATAGATTTTGAATATTTTACATCAGAGCTCAAGCGAATATCGGCACATGAATCCTTTTTTAAATGTGACTTCTGCACGATGCGTCTAACGAAAGAAATACAAAGAGGCTTATATTCAGAGTTTTTTTACAAATGTGAAATGTGTAAAAAAAAAATCAAACTAAAGAATTC
Organism: Coleophora flavipennella; assembly: GCA_947284805.1. Lineage (NCBI taxonomy): Eukaryota > Metazoa > Arthropoda > Insecta > Lepidoptera > Coleophoridae > Coleophora > Coleophora flavipennella. The sequence goes on from OX369272.1 coordinate 53,290, forward strand.
CAACGAAGAATTGAACAAAAATATGGTTACTGGTGCAATAAAAAAAATGAATCTGCTTCAAAACGAATAAAACTGTTTGAGGAAAAACAAGAAAAACAGAGAAAATATAACAAAACCAAAATAAGAAAAAAGAATAGAAAATTAATTCAAAAGAAGACAGACCTGAACTATGGGGAAAATGTTGACAACCCAGATATGGACAGCAAGACATTTGGATTGGCAAAGGCGACATTTCTCGATAATTTGATCAAGACTGACGTAGAACGACGGGACATTCAAGAATCTACTAAACTGCAAAGTGGATCAGGTGAATGGATGGAGCTAAGGAGAAAATTACTGACAAGTTCAAATTTTGGAAAAGTCATAAAGAGGAAACGACTAACCCATGTAAAAATATGGTAAAAAATATGTTTTACCGGTCAGATTTAAGTCATGTCACGTCAATAAATCATGGGTTGATGAACGAAACTACAGCGCGCGAACAGTTGTCGGAAATGCTTGGGGAAAAAATCGACCTATGTGGTTTATTTATTGACAAAAACCAACCATATTTTGGAGCAAGCCCAGATGGATTTATAGCAAACACTAACACGTTAGTAGAAATAAAATGTCCTTTGGCACCGTATAAAATAGGTATAGATGAGGCTATAAAAAATGGCAAAATGCATTTATGGAAAGTAGAAAAAAAACTGGTCAGATTATTCTAAAGAAAAACTCTGACTGGTATTTTCAAGTGCAAGGTCAAATGCATATTTGTGAAGTTCCAAAATGTATTTTAGCTGTTTGGTACGGTGACAAAAAAATTAAAATGGAAATAATCGAGAGAGATCATAAGTTTTGGGTAGAAAACATGGAGCCTAAATTAACAGCTTTTTATTTTGACTGTCTTTTGCCGGAACTTATTGATCCACGATTCACAAGAGGTCGACCGATACGTGAGCCTTCCTATGTAAATATAAAACGTCAAGAAGATGGTGAAAACAAGGAAAACTGATATAATCAAAATCGTCGTGCTGTCGAGCGTGGGAACTGAGTCAACTCTAAATCCCTTGGGAACTATGTCGGGCTATGCTAATTAGTAGTCAATTAGATAATCAGTATTAATTAGCACGTCAATCCTTCGCTTCATTGCGACGTGACATAAATTAACAAAGAAGAGAGAGTTAATAGCTATCCCAAGGGAACCACTTAAGAAATCGGGATAAAAAGTAGCCTATATGTTATTCCAGGACCTAACCTATATGTGTGCCAAGTTTCATCCCGATTCGTCTAGTGGTTGAAGCGTGAAAGAGCAACAAACATCCATCCATAAATACAAACTTTCACATTTATAATATTAGTAGGACAAAATCGTAGAAATGCTGAATCTGTATATTTTTTTTTAGGGTTCGGTACCCAAAGGGTAAAAACGGGACCCTATTACTGAGACTTCGCTGTGCGTCTGTCTGTCTGTCTGTCCATCCGTCTGTCACCAGGCTGTATTTCATGAACCGTGATAGCTAGACAGTTGAAATTTTCACAGATGATGTATTTCAGTTGCCGCTAACCAGAATAAAATAAATATTAAGGGGAACTCCCATACATTTTTTTTTATTTGTTTTTGCTTGATATTGATAACGGCAACAGATAGACGCTTGAAATATTCACAGAATATTTAATTATATATTCACTTTAATAAACGAAAGTGGCAGTGGGCAGGGCACATAGCTCGTAGAACACATGGCCGTTGGGGCACTAAAGTTCTCAAGTGGCGACCGCGCACCGGAAAACGTAGTGGACCGACGACCTGGTGAAGATCGCGGGAAGCCGATGGATGCGGGCAGCGCAGGACCGGTCGTCGTCATCAGCAGTGGACGATTTTTAAGGAGGGCTCCCATAAAAATACGTGATTTTTTTTGCTCATTTTTGCTTGATATTCTTAAGCAACAGGTAGATGCTGGAAATATACACAGAATATTGAGTTGTATTATTCGCTATAAAAATAAATAATTAAATTAATATTAAAGGGGGTTCCCATACAACAAACGTGATTTTTATAGATAATGGACGGAACCCTTTGTGCGCGAGTCCAACTCGCACTTGGCCGGTATTTTTTTGGTTGAAAAGTTTTACTGTGTTGAATATTACTATCGATATAGATCACGGGCAGAAGGCTAGTACCTAACTGCTATTACTATACATGTGAAAACAATAAACTTACTGACTGATATAATATTTGCTTTTGTTCTAAAGTACAAGTGATTTTTTATCGGATGTCAAGTTTTCTGCATTACCTCCTAGAGTCTACTCTACGATCCACACTTACTAACTGTACCCTATTTTATTTATGTAAGAACAATATTCTGAAAGAAATTAAATTTCTTGATTAAATAAATAAACAATTTTTATTCAAAGCAACTCCATGTCTTTTCCTCGGCGCTGTGCGCGCTTTCTGACGCGACGCGGTGGCAGGCCGCGTGTTTCGTAAGCGGGGTTCGGGGGGTTTTGAACGAGTAGACTCCGCCCACCAAACAGTAAATATTTTTTCGTATATCCTCTTAAGGATTGAAAGAGCTATTAGTAGAGACAAGGCTTATGCAATCAATGTTTCTTCAACATAGAGGGTAATTTTGACAAAGCACATTTCAGTGTGGTAGAAAGCGCCCTGCACAGGGAAGACATACCATCGGCACTGTTTAGATGGGCTACAACTATGCTAAAGAATTGCATCATTACAATGACATTAGTTACAGATACAAAAACTGCAGTGGCGAGGAGTCCCACAGGGGGGGTTGTTTACCTCCACTCCTGTGGCACAGATTACTAATAAGTTACTTCGTAACCTGTGGTGCCTTCTAATAGACGGCCTAGTAAATTATATTCACAGGTTATATTAACAAGCAGCTCATATACATACAAGCCTACTCAAATGACAGAGTAATTCTAGTCTCAGGAAAGGTGATAAGCACCGTCAGAACCTTAACCTTTAAGTATGGACATGGAGTCTCACAGGCTCTGCAATGTTTTCGTTTTTTTAGTTTCACACACTTGCCCCCATTTCCCTTGGTTGAGTGGCTAAGTAGCTTCAGTTATAGTGGAAAAATTACCAAATATGGAGAAAATTGCATTTTTAGATGCATATTACGTATATAATAAGCATTTTAATTTTGACCGGAGCCTTTCAGGCTACACATCCATTGTTGCCATAGAAAATATTTTCTATGAGAGATTATATTTGTAACAGATTTTGTAAGCAATATGGCAGAAAACAGTAAGACTACCACCCAAAAGTTCTCTTTAGGGCCCTAAAAGAAAAACATTTACGAGTCTAGTCCATATTTTGAAGAAAAAGTGAATATATCGTAAACTTCGAAGTGCTTCGGACCAGTCTGGTAATGAAGAATTATAAAAGTTACGACAATAAAGATCACGCCCAGGATCAGGACCAGGGTCAGGACCTTAGAGAAGAATCTGATAGTGAATGATCTTGTCCTTTGTGCATTGACTACCAACAAAATCACATAATAAGACTTCTGTCGAATTTTTTACTATGTGGTTCCTGAAGTGTTTTTTTTTGTTTTTTTAGTCTGTTGTATATTGTTATGTAAGAAAAAAAGATATATTTTGTTATATAAATAGATTTGAGTGCTTTAAATTGCTCAAAATCAAACCTAAGTATATTCTGATTGAAAAGTGCCTGAATTTTGGATTTTTCATATAACTATTAATCCAATAATAACAGTATAAATTATATTCAGGTAACTGTATTCTTAGAACCCATATTTAATTTGAAGCAGTTGAAAATTGTTATTGATAATAAAATGCGAGTAACTATAGGAGCCTGAGAGACTCCACATCTGCATTAGTGTTAATTTTTTTTTTTTTTTTTCGAAAGGACAAGCTTGTTGTTGGTCATTGGGACCTTTACAACTTCACCGGGCAGGTACACTAGTGTTAAAAATATTTCACGTCCATACTTAAAGGATAATAATGAACGGACTGAAGATAGTCACAGACCGGTGTCAGGAGGAGGGGCTTGGCCTCAACCCAGACAAAACAAATGGGATTCTCTTCACCAAGAGGAGAAAAAACATAGATTTGAATAGAGGAAAAAAACCAGAGCCTTGACTTCCAATATCAGCCAAAGGGAGAGATTGCATAGCTTATGAAGCAATGCAGCAGGCTTATGTGGGAGACATTTGGCGCCGATAGGATCAAGTAAGAGGAACTATGCGACCTAGGAATCAGTCTCATAACAGAGTATTGTAGAAGGAGCTCAAGGTTTGAGGGGGGACACCACCGGGGTCACAGTAACCATCGTACCACCATGGGAACAGGTTGTAATGAGTCCACTTATAGTCTTAAACACCAGCCTGTACCCCTCAGGCATCCCACCCAATAATAATAATAAATCCTTAAGCAATAGGAAATCGCACGCGACACGAGTTTCAACTGAAAATGTAGCGGTCGTACCTGAGTAAGTCTACAAGAGCGCCAATAAGGAGGACGACTGAGCCCGCACAGAGAAGCCGCGCTCCGCCAATGTCAGCGCCGCACGCACGCGCCTCAACGCGCTACCCGGCACGCGCAGCACGGCCCGCCCCGAACCCGCACGCAGCACGTCCACTGAGCTCGCCGCGCCCGCCTCCCCGAACAGGCTGCGCAGCGCCTCCGATACAGCACTTCGCACGCTCAGCTCCGACACAAAGGCACCTGTCCTGAAACAGCACCGATAACTTATGGAACGTATTAATTGAGCAATCATTGTCAAAAAGTATCATACATGATGAGGAAGAGATTAATACAAAGAGATACCGCAGTGGCATCCAAGCCATAGGCACTTACAATTCGAGATCCAGGTAAAAGTATTGTGAATTCATTCGTCGACCAAATTTAATCCTTTATATAATAAGCTGACAAAAATATCACAAACCATTGAAAGACGAGGTATAAAATTATAATTTTAACGTTAGGTTTTAACTCTCTTTGGGGACCAAAGCGAATATAACAAAATAAAGTTTTTATGGGGACGGGAGACGATAATGCACCACACGATATTGTTCTACACGACACGATAATTCAAGTCCCGTTACACGATTTATATTAAGCCTGTACATTCCCGTGTCGAGTATTATGGACTGTGCAATATATAAATTTAAATTGTACAAAAAACTACTCTTATCGGATACTTCGCGGTATTCAAGTCACTAGGTACACATATTATTGGGTTGTACCTCAGAGTAATCATGTAGGGGTTGTACATTCACGGGCCTCGTATTGTCGTGCCGTGTGCAGATAACACACGACAAATAAAACTATAGTATAGCAATCTGTGGTACTCTGTGACTGACAGTGACAACTGTTTGTGACCAAAACGAATATAACCAAAATATAACAAAACAAGTTTTTTCTGTGACTTTCTTTCTTCCTTTAAAAGCTTGTTTAATCTCGTCTTGGTGGTGTGTTATTGTTATTTAGTGATATCGCTGCCTAACAGTCTTACTTACTACTTACCACGTCTTTGAGGGATCCGTACAGTACAGTAAACAACACAGCGTACTCCGCACTCTGCAGAGCACGATGGAGGATATCACGGAAGTCCACATGAGCGTGATGCCAGAGTCGCCGTACGTGCGCCCGTTTCGGCTGCACTACACGCAGCGCGGCGTGCGCAAGAACTGGGACCTGCTGGAGGTCCACGACAGTGTGGCCATCATCGTGTTCAACGTTACGCGCCGCGTCATGGTGTTCGTCAAGCAGTTCCGCCCAGGTACCACCACCCTGATTCATCATTCCAGTCGGAAGGCATCCATTGTTTAGCATAGGCCTCCAACATTAGGTTGGGGGGATGGACATGCAACCAGCAGTTTTTCTCTTCTTCGTTCCCTCACTGCTGAGGATCGTGACAACATATGATCTTCCACGAGATGCGGTCCCAGGCCAAGTGAACTGCATGGTGCAAAGCACCCCCCACTTTGATCATCACGGTATTGGTCATCTCACTAGTCTTCTTCTTACAGTTTTTCCCTCCATCATCCCAAAATGATCCTCTTCTCCTGATCATGCTTTGGAGAATGCACAATATGACCAAAGAAGTCCAGACCCTGTTCTTGGCATATTGTTGAGAGTTGTTTTTTGATACCGAGTTCCTCAAGCATGGACTCATTGATACTCAGTACTTATCTCCAACACCACATCTCAAATGCATATATTTTTTGGCATTCTGCCACCACCACCAGGTATCTGAGCCACAAAGGAAAATTGAGAATACCAGGGCTTGCACTAGACATACTTTTGTCTTTTTTGAATACTGCAGTTTGTCCAAATTTTTGTGAAGTTAGTCACGGCACTTTTGTCCATACCGGCACTATCATAAATTTGTTCATTACAGTTGCCCTCAGTTGTAATGAGCGAACCCAAGTACACAATAAACTGCTTGACTATCAAAATTCTTGTGTGCATTAATAACTGGAAGCATTTGGGCTTAGTCTCACAAAACTGAATTTTCAGGGCAGTAGTTTTCCTCAAGCCTTACTAGACCAAGAGTCGTGTTAGTCCCACAGTGGTACCTCCAGAACCTTTCTCCACTTTGGTGTGTCATTTATTAAGTATTTTTTCTTGACTGATAGTGTAATAATATAAATTTTTATTCCTACTGAAAAAATGTTAACAAAGGTGTTACTCTAATTAAAAAATGTTTGGCATATGCTAACTTTTGTTTCTCAGAGAAGTTGAACTTGTACGAGTAGATTACTTTTCCACTTTTTAACGGGAAAATACATTATATTTTAAAATCGGAATCATATTTCTTTCATAGCAAATTTTTCATGGCACTGGGTACATTGCAGGGATGGTTACACTGCAGGTTGCTTTCACAAAAAAGATATTTCAAAACTTAATTGATCCCATTAAATTATGAAAACGCTAAACACGTTAAAATACCGACTTCTATCACAACAACTAGTACATTTTTGATAATTTTCTAATAAAGTACTTCACCTATTTTGATAAAATTTATATGGGACCACATGGGAAGCACTAGCTTTCAAATAAAAAAAGCATCATTAAAATCGGTTCTCCTAGTCAAAAGTTCTGAGGTAACACACATAAAAAAAACATACAGACGAATTGAGAACCTCCTCCTTTTTGGAAGTCACTTGAACAAGCAATAATTTGTGGGTTTATGTATATAAAACCTACTTACCCCTACAAGTGTATGTACCTCATGGTGCATGTCCTTGTGTATTTCAGTTGTGGGTGTCAAAATAACAATGCAGCTATGTCACAGAGCTCCTCCTTTATTAGTCTCAATCATCTGGCCATTTTAATCACAAAACAGCCTACCACATTCGAGAGGCTCACAAGTACAAGAGATTATTGCGCAATGGTCACGCCACCACTGGTTTCACCCAGGTATGTTTGATTCAAATAAAGTGTAAAGATCTTTGTAAACATATCTCGAGCTGTCATTAGTGTCTTGCTCCGACATATATATGTATAAGCAACGATTTTGATGAAGTTTGCTATTATTATTATTTGATTAATACACTAGCAGCTCTAAGAGCTGATGCGTGTATATCACTGCACTTGTGTTTTAAAATGTTCATCAAGTCTGTTTTTAAAACTATTGACTGTTGAAGCACTTATGACTGTTTCTGGGAGAGAGTTCCATAGCTACGTCACTCGAAATGGCAAAAAGTGTGTTCTGGGGTTGCTAGCACATGGAAGTTTTGTTAGTTTCAAAGAGTGCCCTCTTAAACCTGTTTTATGTTTGTTTTTCTTAAATGGCGGTTTTTCGGGCCAAAAAACTGATCTAGCTAAGTCTCATCTTTTAGAAAACATTTTTTTTCGAGTGTTCTCACTTGAAAAATAAAAAAACACAGAGTAATGCTCAGGTTCCCAGGTTATAATCCGGTAAACATCAATAGGTACTACTGATGGCAAAATAGCAATCTCTAAAAAAATGCAAGTTTGCCGCAAACGGTGTTGTTCTGACCTTTTTACCGCAAGCAGCAGTTTAGATAGCAGACCGTTGGTTTATGAATCCCTGATATACCACTTTGACACTGTCATAACTTTGTTTACATTTTTTCTGTGGGAATAAAAATTTGGGTTTGCCCGCAGCTTTGCTCGCGCAGATCCCGTTTGTTATTCCCGTGGGAATTTCCCAAAATCCTTTCTTAGCGGATGCCCATGTCCTAATAACTATGTGTATTCCAAATTTCAGTGAAATCCATTCAGTGTTTCGGCTGTGTGTTGATATACCAGTCGTTCACCTTTTTTAAAAGAATTTATAGATTATTGCACTACTGGTCAAGAAAAGCCTAGCAATAGAGTAAACTTACGGTCAATAGTATAAATCCTATCATAGCCTATATACGACACGAGGCAAAGATGCAAATATTCTTAGAAAAAGATCAAAATCACTTTGGTTTCTCAGCTAAAGTTTTGTAGACTTTTTTTTAAATCTTCATACAAAAATATTTGGGAAAACAGCGCTGTCAAAAAATCAAATAAAATATGATCCAACACTTCACATTAATGTCATAAAAAATGAGTCAAATAATTAAAAAAATACACTTTTTTATAGTATTGTAGAAAATGTGATTAAAACTGTATCACTTATGAACGAAAAATGATGCCCTAAACCTTCAATTATATGATTATCAGAGCATACCAGCGTGTGACCTCTTGGCCTCCAAAAGATCGACTGAGACAAAATCAATAAATGCACACATTCTGTATACATCAAAACCGTTGTTCGCGTGGGCCGGTCCATAGCTGTTAATTGGTCAAAGGTCCAACATGTTACATCCTTTAAGAAAAGTAAATTAAATATTAGGGAAGTAATAGGTACAAATCTCATAACATTTGTACTTAGCTACTAGGTACTTACCTACCTATTTTAACTTTTGCTTCTACTCATGAAACTGAAGATGAATCTTTCCTCAGGAACCGATACTTATTGTTAGTCAATTCGCATACATTTTATGGAATTTCCATACAAAGTTGGCGAATCAGCTGATCGATTTGTATGAGTAGCCTAAAAATTTTCACACCCCTTTGCCTTTCAGGTTTTTAACTGCAGAGCTAGTTATATTTTATACTAGCTTTTGCCCGCGGCTTCGCTCGCGTGCACATCGTTTTTATTTCATCATCATCATCAAATCAGCCGAAAAACGTCCACTGCTAGACAAAGACCTCCCCCAAGGATTTCCACGTCGACCGTTCCTGCGCTGCCCGCATCCAGCGGCTTCCTGCGATCTTCACCAGGTCGTCGGTCCATCGTTTTTATTTTATGACTGTCTGAGGGTGAGTGGGTCGCGAACTGCAATTAGCAGTCTATGTCATATCCCACCACCTCAAAATCAAGAGCTACTGCCTAATTTTATGTGCTTCGATTTTGCCACAAAGGTTTTTTGCATAAAATTTGGCACAACTTTTTAGAGTTCCTCTTCTCATCCAACGCAAGCTGAAACAGTTTTTTTTGGGCCTTTTTAGGGTAGGCTAAGGCTCATTGGTCATCTTGATTTCAGTGTAATAATTTTTCGGTAGTATCTGTAGATTTTAGGTCTTCATTATTTTTTCAGTATTCAAGATCACTGTTTGTTCAGTTTACGTCCCCGGGACAGAGGAAAGCTTACCGAAACGCAAGCAGTACCACCGCGCAAACTTAATCTACGAAAGTCCCTAATATTCTCTGCCACCAGCCCGCCTGGAGAAAAAGGGGAAGGGGTTGACAAATCAATACCGGGCACCTACCCTGCCTGCTCCGACAGGCTCTTAAAACTAAATTCTTACTATGCCCAATGTCTCGACCTAAAATACTGACATTCTTATACTTGGTCCAAATGAGACTCGGACATTATACGACGCACCATACAAATGAGTATATATATAATCCACGAGTTTGTAATAGCCCCAATGCTTTAATTATTTGGTCAAATGCGCAATGCCCAAACACCGACCACTCGTGGTCATCAAATGCCCACAAGCCGTGTGGGGGTAACTCGTACAATAGCACAGCAAAATAACAAAAAAAAAGATTAAAAAAACTTAAAACCGACTTCAAAATGAAATTCACTCAAAAGTGTGAAATAATATTATTATACTTAAATACACAACATTAACCAACAATAACGAAATCGAAGGCGGGTACGAATTGAATAAGGGGCTTAATTTTTTTTTGAGGTCGGTACCAGCACACAGTTACTTACGTATTATTTTTTTTAGATTCGATGGTTTGCTGACACCTACCCCAAAAAAAATTTAAGCCTCTAATTTAATACGTACCCGCCTTTGATTTCGTTATTGTTGGTTAATGTTGTGTATTTAAGTATAATAATATTATTTCACACTTTTGAGTGAATTTCATTTTGAAGTCGGTTTTAAGTTTTTTTAAACTTTTTTTTATTTTCTTTATTTTTAGTGGTAATGCTATCTTTCTAGCAACGTTAAATCCAATCACCTATACTCACCAATAGGAATTATCAAATCATAATACATGTGTTTCATTAACAGATACAGAGTCCTGTGACTTCCATCATCATCTCAGCAGCATGAAAGTAAAGGAGTTAAATCGTCCATCATCAGCTCATCTGAATAACCTGAAGGAATACAAGTATCGGTCTATGCATACCTACGTATATATCTATGTATAACTTTAAAAAGAATTTTCCTGCAACTCCTAACCGTTAAGGAGTTGTACCTTCCTTGCTACATCAGCTTATCAACATGAGAATATGACTTAACAGACGCAAGTATATTAATAGCTTTAGAAAACATATGAATCACGTAATTAGTGCCTTTAAAATTCAAATTTTAAATTATTTTTGAAGGGTTGCCCTCGATTTACCTGGGATCCCATCATCAGATCCTGATTTGGTGTCAATGGGACCCCCTCGAAAGTATACTCTTCGAATGAAAAAATAATTTTGAAAATCGGTCAACAAATGACGGAAACTTCGGTGAACATACATCAAAAAAAAAATATACAGTCGAACTTAGTACCTCCTCCTTTTTGAAGTCGGTAAAAACTAATTACGGCCGTAAGGTTATAGATACACACTTACCGATGTAAGCTCCGCTCGCTCCAGCAGCCACCGATGTCTTGCTCGCAAGGGTGGAGATGCGAGTACCTGGTCTAATTGTTTAGTATGTATGTACAGTAGTGTGTGAAATACCCGGCTCCGTCCGAAGGATGTGTGATGCTCCTAGGCTGGGTATTCCATACTTCCGGCCAACAGTAAACCGCGACTTCTCGGAAGCAAGTCAAGCTTGTAGGTATATTACGCAAACAACTAAAGTTCTTTTCAAAGTTCCGTAGGTATGAAGTTACACTAACCACAAATCAATAAAACTTGTCCGTAACTGAACACTCAACGTATATGGCCGCCCTTGCAGCTGTTGACGTATAAACTCGCCTGTCCTTAAGCGACTCCACGTGTCAATCTGCACACCGCGCACTAAATTATCAATTTGTTCGCGGCCCGGGTGCCGCGTCCCTGGTACAGCTCGACCGCGGCCTTCCGGCGTGTCTGTCAAAGGCGTACTGTAGGCAAGTCCTCATGCGCCACCGGGCTGTCGCACTTTCCGTATAAACTGAACACCACAATTACTCAGTTTGTATTGCCTGATTCGCACCAAAAACCTTCAACTTAGCCTGTCCGTACAGGCGTGTCTGAGTGACGTTGAGCCAGAAAAATGGACTACAGCCGACCCGCGTGGCTGCGTCTGAGTGTCTGTCTTGCCCGCTTGCCGGCAGAGCCTGCAAATTGTTCGATCGATCACGCCACCGGGCTAAGGAATGCCTTTTTGCTGATAAGAAACTAGATTTGCTTGAGCCCAGTGCAAAAGTATTGAATATATAAGATATACTTACGACATACTTATGAAGCATACATTTTTATGCGATTTAAAATCGAAAAGTTACCCGCCACGGACCAACACTCATCGGTCCGCTTAACCATGCAATGGTAGTCGTGACGGCTGGTGTAAGAACTAGATCTCCCACCAGAACCTCAGTCCATTCCTCAGAGGCCCTCATACCTACTGAGCCATACTGACTTGGCTCTAACCGTAAGCCGACTCCCGGCCTTACGCTTGTGAGGGGTAATACCAGGCGACCCAAGCCTGTGATTGGGTCCCATTGGTAATGAGGCCGCCTACCCATGTAGGCCACAGTGAGTGTCCAATAGTAAGCCCCTGGTATCTGACCGAATGGTGGGGGCTTTGCAGTCATCCAGGATTGCTGCGCGACTAGAGGAGACTTCCGCGGACTCCGTTGCGGCACTATGCCCCTCAGCGCTGCCGTATAGCCGGGGTAGGATCCCTGTGTCCAACCCTGAGGGATACTCCGATATCCCCTGGTTGGATCCCGTCCGTTTTTACCCTCTAGGCACCCGCCAGTAGGGTTCCATTCATCCTCGTCTCGGGAAATGGCTTCTGGGCACCCGCCAGAAGGGCCTTGCGCATCCTTGACATGTGGGATGTCAGAGGTTAGAGGTGGGAATCCCCGGGGGGATGTGTAGCGTCGCCTACGCCTAGGCCTCCGGGATGCTACAGGCCTGGGCTGTTTAACAGCCTGCTTCCGTTGTAGAGGCGGTGTAGCACATCGCTTGCTTCCCCTTTCCGGCTCCGGAGACGGCATCCTGCGAGGAGGAGCTGCGCCACTCCGATTCAAGCATAATGGCTCGTGATGAGCTCCCAAAGGCTACAAGGGTGCTCCGCTAGACAAGCCCGAGCTTTATGCTGTCCAAAGCAGCGATAGCAAAAGTCTTTCCGCTGTATGTCGCGCCTCCGCCTGCGAACCGGTTCCGCCGCAAGCTCGTACAGGTCAGCCAGTGACCTGTTTTGTCACAATAAGGACATGTAGGCTCGTCCGAAAGCACCGTGTTGTAGCGACACTTGCTCCGTTGCTGCTCCCGTCGAGCAGTGCCGTTCGATCAGCTATGGCAGTGTAGTGGTCCCGAAGCCACTGCAGGAGTGTCCACGACTTGACAATCAGTAGTGTGGCATTCGGCCTCCAAAAGGCTCCGCGAGTCATCACACGAGGGCAGACGCTCCGCCGTCTGGTCTCCTCGACCCTGCTCAGATCGAGCGACCAGGTCGCTCGGTATATTCCGATGTACGACATGCGCCATGACCTCAAAACGCTCCATTGCCAGTGCTCCGTGACCTACCGCAAAATATACCTACGCTTAGTGACCCACTCGGACAGGCTCTCGCGAGTCGGGCCGCCACCGTATGTCTTGTGTAGATCCCACCAAAAACATAAATGTGAAAAATGTTAGCCAAGTTCAATACTAAAAATAAGCTTGGTTGTACACTACGCCGACAAAAGGATTGAGATCTAAACGGGTATAAACAAATATAAGTCTATTTCTATATTTTCTCTGCTAAAGCGGTGTTTGATAATTAAAATTATAAATTATGTAATTTAACTGTCGAATAATTTAGATAAATTAGAGAACTTATTATGTTAAATTGAAGTTTAAGATCTGTCTTGGCTACTTTTTACCACCAAATCAAATATAGAAGATAAGTTGATTAGACAAATATAAGAAGACTTGTATGTAAAAGTAGCCAAGTCAAATCTTAAACTTCAATTTAACATAATAAGTTCTCTAGTTTGTCTAAATTATGCGACGGTTAAATAACATAATTTAACTGTCGTCATATTTAAAGCAGAGCCGCCACTTCTTTCCCATACATCAATCCAATTGATACTATCGATTGATATCGCGAAATTGGCGCGATTACTTTTAGAGTAGTCGCGCACAACGCGGGCTGGTGTAGGTTAATTTACCGAATTCCGAAATTATACAAACAAAATACCGATTATAGCAAAGTAGGCGCCTCAAGCATCCGTTTAAGCCGTTCAAGCCGCGCTTAAACCACGCTTCCAAAATTTTTTCGTATGTAAACAAAGGCGGATATAGCAAAGTAAGCGCAGGCATCTGTTCAAACCGTCTAAAACACCCCTAAGCCGTCCAAACCACCCGTTTGAACCACACTCGGCTACAAATATTGTTCAATTTACGTCCCCGGGGCAGAGGGAGGCTTAGCAAAGCGCAAGCAGTATCACCGCGCAAACTTAATCTACGAAAGTCCCTAATATTCTCTGCTACCAGCCCGCCTGGAGAAGAAGGGGAAGAGGTTTACAAATCAATACCAGGCATCTACCTCGACTGCTCCGACAGGCACTTAAAACTAAATTCGTACTATGTCCAATGTCTTGACCTGAAATACAGACATTCTCATACTTGGTCCAAATGAGACTCGGATATTATACGACGTACCATACAAATAAGTAAATAATCCATGAGTATATAATGGGCCCCATGCCTCAATTAGTTGGTCAAATGCGCAATGTCCAAACACCGACCACTCGTGGTCAGCAAATGCCCACAAGCCGTGTGGAGGTTTAACTCGTACAATAACACAGCAAAATAACACAAACTAATTACAGCCGTATGGTAATAGATAGATAGATACACACTTACCGATGTTTTATAGATAGTTGATACCTTTGATTGTAGGTTCTTGGTGGAACATTATATCACTCATTTAATTCACATACATATTTTAATTAACTGGTTACCCTAAAATTTATTTCGTTTGTACCCACACATTGTGTAAATAAATAGTCTGCCTGAAGATGGTGTTCGAAACCGGTCCCTGACAAATTATAACGTGTAGTTTTATTTAATTTCTGTGGAATTAAATGCGTGACACTTTTTTTTATTATCCAACACAATAAATACATAAATGGTACTCTACTGATAAATACATTATCAATATTATACATCAAAAACCACAAAATGTAATTTTTCGGATCATAAAAGAAAAATGACAAACTGAACGCTACAAATTCCCGCCAAAAAGTCCTGAAACAACTGATTGAGTGTTGTCTGACTGTGTGACTATTTTTATTGTCTATTTCCTACCTAATCAAAAAACTACCATACCATAATTGTAGTACCTAGTTTTTAAATTTAACTTCATAGAGTTGAAGTAAAGTTTGTCCGGGAAAAGCTGAACTGTAAGGGCAATGTTGGAGGGTTGACGGTTCTCATACATAGTTGGCTAATCAGCTGATCAAATTATATAAGGAAAAATTAACTACAACCTCCTTGGGGAAAGTTTTACCTTATTGACCTTCAGAAATGCTTCCATTGCTCAATCTGTCACTTGTTTATTGTTGTCCATAATGAAGTGGTAGGTGGGAAGGTGGTCAGGTAGTATGGGTACGTCCCCCACGTACCCTCATTACGTGACCCGTTCAGTAGGGGTGAGGAGGGTTGCGAATGAGGTTAGAAAGAGAAGAACCTGTACCAACAAGTGTAGTTGTATTTTACAGGTCGTAGATGTGTTAGCTAGGGGCAGGCTAGTGGGACCAGGACTAGTTTCCATGACCAGACGATTGTTGCGTTGTGCACATTTTGCCTTAGGCTGGGGCTGGATACCTTTGTGCATTTGTGGAAATGTGGACGCGCTTAGTCAGAGGCATGCCTCGACCCAAGCTCTCGAGCGGCGTATGTCCGAATTACATTCGACGGAAGCGGTGAGTGGTAACGCTACTCACCTCGTAGCTGCCTCTAGACGGTATGAAACTTAAAAGAAAACACTAACTTTCAGCGGTGTACTACAATTCGATCGAGCCAGAGGACCGTAAGGGCGAGTCGGTGGACGTGCAGCGCTATCCGCCGGCCAACGGCATCACGCTGGAGCTGTGCGCCGGCATCGTGGACAAGCAGCTCCCGCTGGAAAAGATCGCTTGCGAGGAGGTGCTGGAGGAGTGCGGGTATCAGGTTCCCGCCAACTGTCTCGAGAAGGTGCTCTGCTACAGGTGACTGTTTGCATATTTATACACACCTATACAAGGTTTTAGTGTTGGGTGATTGAGAAGAAAATATTAATTTTATCATCATTTTGCAAAATAATATTATGGATTTATTGCCATGTCTACAACTTTCAAACCACAACAATGTAGCATGTACCTAGTTCAAATCTTATAAATATTGAAGTGAAAACTTCTTTAGCGGCGTTGTGCACTTTTTTGTAATGGGGAAAAAATGTTAAACTCGCGTCACGACACGTGACCTGGTCGAAAATTCGTAAGACGGATGACGTAAACCGCTTACATGTTTTGCAGAATCATGTTTGTGTACGATAGCGCAATAAATAAATATTGTATTCTACCACCTAAATGATAGTACTTTTATACTGATAATCAAAGCAATTCGTGCAAAATTATTCCCTAACCATTCCAAAATATCAAAAATGCACAACGTTAATATTCAAGTTTTCACTTCTGCCGGCACTCCCGGAGTGCAGCCCGGTTTTTTTTTTAGATTCAGACACACAGCAGTGAGTCGAATTCGTAAAGGAAAGAGCGACACTGGCTGTGGGTTATATTACACAAACTTAGCATAAGCATACTTGTAAGTAACTGAGAACTCATTGCATGACGGACAAGCCCGTCAGGCTTATGTCATGTAATTCTTTATTTTTAAAAATAATTGTACTCAAATGTTTTGGTGACTGATATAAATAAATAACCATTTCGGAACACTCTCGACCTACCTGTAACTTAAATCTGCTTGACCTACTTATACACTTGCAATTTTGTGAGTCTTACAGAGATCGCCCAGTTTTTTTTTGTCATTTCTGATATTGATCGAATATATAAATATATAAAAAGATTTTCTAAGCGCAATCTCAAAACGACAAAAAATTAAGTGTCGCGTAAGTATGTGGCAGTGCAACACTTATAAATATGTATAATCTTACTCAATAAATGATTACATTGTAACAAACATAAATCATAATTCTTTTTAAGCTATTGTATAGCTTTTATCGCGAGCTTTGAGGGGACCGTTTCAAGAAATGTCGTAACGTAACCGTAACCTGACACCAAAAAAATATAAATATATATTTAGCTCTAAAAAACTTACAGTGCCATCTATCTATCCATCACGATGATGATGATGAGGATCAATGATGATGAGGATCATGATGATTATGATTATGAGGATCGTGATGATGAGGATGAGGGTCATGATGAGTATCAATGATCATAATGATGAGGATCATAATGATGAGGATCATGATAAGGATGATCATGATGATGATGATGGGATCATGCATGATGAGGATCAAGATGATGATGATGAGGATCATGATGGGGATCATGATTATGATGAGATCATGATCATTATGTTGAGGATCATGATTATGATGAGATCATGATCATTATGATGAGGATCACGATGATGATGAGGGCCGTGATGAGGGATCATCATGATGATGATGATTAACTTAGTGTTAATTTAATTTTCCAGTAGCCTTTAAAAAAGCTATTGTTCATCCAATATATAAAACAGGAGAAAAAACAATTGTCACTAATTATCGCCCGATTTCGGTTTTAACATCCTTATCCAAAATTCTTGAAAGAGTGCTTAATAACCGTCTCATTAAATTTCTTGATCATCATAATGTAATTGCCAAAAATCAGTATGGCTTTAAAGCAGCGGTATCAACTGAGGATGCTGTTTCCGACTTAGTTAATTCTATCGTCACTAATCTTGATGATAAAAAGAAGTGCATAGGGATCTTCCTCGATTTATCTAAGGCTTTCGACACGGTTTGCATACCAATTCTATTTTCAAAACTTGAAGCCATTGGTATTCGTGGAATGGTCCTTAACATATTTAAAGATTATTTGACAGGACGAACGCAGCAAGTCAAGATTGGAAATTATCTTAGTGATGAACAAATCCTGGAGTATGGTGTACCACAGGGAAGTATCTTGGGACCAACTCTTTTCCAAATTTACATAAAATTAAATGATCTCTGTTACTTAAAGCCTACAAACTGTGAAATTTTTGTTTATGCAGATGACACAGCACTCCTAGTCAGTGGGTCTAACTGGGCTGATGTTAAAAACCATGCAGAAACTTCTTTAAAAACTGTAATGAAATGGCTACAAAAAAATCTTCTGACTTTAAATTTGACGAAAACCATGTACGAACAAATCCTGGAGTATGGTGTACCACAGGGAAGTATCTTGGGACCAACTCTTTTCCAAATTTACATAAAATTAAATGATCTCTGTTACTTAAAGCCTACAAACTGTGAAATTTTTGTTTATGCAGATGACACAGCACTCCTAGTCAGTGGGTCTAACTGGGCTGATGTTAAAAACCATGCAGAAACTTCTTTAAAAACTGTAATGAAATGGCTACAAAAAAATCTTCTGACTTTAAATTTGACGAAAACCATGTACGTTCCTTTTTCAATGAAGTCAAATTCACAACCTCCTTTAAACTTTGAAATTAAATCACACTTTTGTAATAAGCAGTCACAAAATTGTCAGTGCTTATCGTTGTCACGCGCATCTACCATGAAATACCTTGGTGTATATATTGACCAACATCTAAAATGGAATGCTCAGTTAGATATCTTGAGTTCTAGAATTAGAAGGCTCATATATGTTTTTAAAAACCTGCGTCATTCTGTGGATCGCATCACATTAAAAATATTTATATTTCACTGTGCCAGACACTTCTTACCTACTGTATCACAGTTTGGGGTGGCTGAAAATAGAAAGAGCTCAGAGAGCAATTTTGAAAGTCATGACTTTTAGACCCTTTAGGTATCCTACTTATCAACTTTATTGTGACTGTAAAGTTCCAACGGTTAGACAGCTTTACATCCTAAGAACTATTCTGCGAAAACATTCTGATCCCCCGATTAAAACTGTTCTAAACAAACGCCGTAACACCCCTGTTGTAAAACACAGAACTACCCTAGCTAGCAAACACTATAAAGTTCTTAGCTCCAGACTTTACAATAAAGTACATAAACATTTAAATATAGATCTACTAAGCAGACATAAATTAAAAAAGATAGTTCATTGTTGGATCCAAAACCTTAACTATCAAGAAACTGAACAGTTACTTCTACCTGTTACTTAATTGCGGCATACAATTTATTTATTTATTTTACTAACCATCTACACATAAACACATCACCATTCACACACACACACACACACGCACACACACACACACACGCATACACACACACATACACACACACAGACTGACACACACACACACACTAACATACATTGCACATGCATATTGTTGACTTTTATTTTGTTAAATTCTTACTTAAAATTGTCGGTTGACATCGCATATTTTGTTCCTATCTCTGCTCGCTGACTGCTAAGGTACAGGCTTTCTCTAGTAGTTTAGTAGCCAGAGTTCCAATAACTAAAGTTAAGATGTACAACTATAGAATTAAGACGTTTTTTTTTCTAACTTGTAAACTTTTTGTGAAATCAATTTATTATTATTATTATTATATTATTTTTTTACATAAACATCCCGCGCCCTAAGGACTATATGGTACTGGTTAATACTGCATAAATAAAAAATAAAAAAAATAACTATAATTGCATAAATAAGTTGATAAAAAATGCTATGCATTGCTATTACCGCGGCAGTCCCCGAGTGCCACATGTCTTTTTTTTAAATAAATTTTGTGTCACCTTTCGTACCTGCGTATGTGAGCGCTAGTGCCTGCGCCGGGTCGTGCGACATCAAAGACGTAGCGCTGCTATATGCTATTTCGTAATACATGATAATACTGTAGTCGAGTGGAGAGGTGTAATAGTACGGAACCCTGAGAGCGCGACTTCGACTCGCACTTGACCGGTTTTTTTTCCTTGTTTTGTTCTGGTGTTTATAGTATTTTGTAGTTTATTGTAGTAGTTTCCTACATTCATTTCTTCTTCTTCTTCAATCAAGCGTCGTTGCAATCGTGGTTCAAGGCTGCGTAGGCAAGCTATCTGGTCCTATTCATTTTTTAGTTTGGATTGGTGTAGTCCTAACTTTGCTCTAGACTTCTTTATGTACAGTAGGTTTATACTGGTAGTGCCTCTTACTAGACGATGGTCACGAGGGTACGTTATTGTGTTCAAAATTTCTACGTTTCTAACATCTTAGGCTTGTTGGAGATAATGAAGTCAATCTCGTTTTTCGTCTTTTATTAACACGCTTTTATTAGCTTCACTTGTAACTAGTATGTAAGAAAATCTTGGAATCTAAATTTGACCGACTTGCCGAACTTCGATTAGGATGAAATTTTGCACACGCTCTGAGTTCTGGTGACAATACATGACTAGCTAAGAAACGTCATTACAAATCAAATATGGCGGCGTCCCCAAGATGGCGGACTGGTTGTTTGAAATCCACCCCCATGATATGGGTATCAAATGAAAGGGTTTGCTGTCAGGAATACGAAAAAAATAGTCACGTGACTTAAATCCAATATGGCGGACGTCCAAGATGGCGGACAGGCTATTTGAAATGCACCCCCATGATATGGGTATCAAATTAAAGGGTTTGCTGTCAGGAATACGAAAAAATAGTCACGTGACTTAAATTCAACATGGCGGACATCCAAGATAACTACCTAACGTGTTTACTAAAACCGTGTTTTCTGGTGAGATTGTGAATTATATCTGGTGAGATCCAAGTCCATTTCTATTGGGTTTTTTGCAAACGTGGTATTCATGACGTAATAAGTGTGTTTCATTGCAAATTCTATTAACCTAGATCCTTTTTGGTTAATCTCACCGTAACCCGATTTCCCCATACATAGCTTTTGTTCTGGTTTTGGATAGCCTATTGCGTTGAAATCTCCTACGGCGGCGGCGAATGTCGTGTTGCCAGAGTGCCGGAGGCTTGTATTGTGGCATCGTAGATTTGTTGGTAGAAAATCCTCACTATGTCCTCTTTACGTGACGTTCTTCTTATCAGCCTCATATACGTCCCCACCGAGGGGCTCGAGCCTACCCTGAATTAGGGCCACGCGGGCCCAGTGCGGGTTGATCGACTTCACACACAGCCTTCGAGTTTCTTCGCAGGCTTGTGCAGGTTTCCTCACGATGTTATATACGTGACGTTATATCTCCAAAACTGTTCACCGCCGCCCTGGAAGATGTTACCGCACTGTGTCCTTATATAATAGTTTAAACTTTCACGATTATTCATTCTGACAAATTGAAAACGGTGCTTGACGTGATTTTATATAATTGATGTTGTTTGTACCTCAACGTTTTTCGACTATACTTCGATAGCCGTGGTCGCGAATAGACTGAAGCCGCGGCAAAGTATATATATTGCCTCGGTGTCATCGCCGCCGGCGTATCGCAGGAACACCTCCATCTACCCTCACTTCATTTTGTGAAGAGTTAGGGTCACCACACATTTCACTTAATAAGTTAGGGTCACAGTCCACAGGTCGCACGGGTGTTTGTTCGCAGTTTACTTGTCTACACTTATCAAGGAAAGCTTGTATCCTTGATCACGATTGAAATTTCTGTTTTTCTTAATTTCAATGGCTTCACGTACGATTCTTGGGTAGTACTTACTGTGTCCTTACCACCACCGTTTCTGTTTTTTCCTTAACTGTTGTTTAGGACTCTCCAAAACCCTTTACCCTCATAACTTTCCTTATTAATAGTCTCCTGTACCGCCAGATCCTAGCTAAAAATGCCTTTTTATATGTAAATATTCTGATATCATTATTTGAACTATCCGTATTACATAAACGCGTTTCGTCGCACTGGACACTCTAATTCCTTTTGTTATCCACTTTACTTCTCCTATATTCTTTAATTGTACCTTTTTCTTTCTTTTTAAAAAGTTTTTTTTTAAAGCAAATTTAATTTTTTAACAAAAATCCATTTATACCTAGACTTTTCCTATCGATTTCTTTGACAGTTTTTCCTAAAATTATGATTGTTTGTTCTAATAAAAATTATTCGCTCCATATAAACTACTTCTTTGCTTCATCTTTAACGCCTGGAACTTCCTACCGCTAAACTTGCCATTATGGCGGCATGTCCATCGGCAAGCCCATTATGATCAACCGAGGCATTCACAACAGAATCCGTCTCAATGTTAGTTAATATGTTATCAAAACAAGATTCAGAGTTATTTCTTATAAATGTACTAGCTTGAATCAGTGTCCGAAAGTTATAGCATTTTAATAGGTTCAAGTCCCCACCACTTTGATAACAGCAAAATATATAATATCAGTATGAAGATCCTTAATACCACATATTTCAAGGCTCTCAGAGGTAGCTCACTTACTGCATTCCATCTCCGAGTATTGTCTGTCATTAGATTATAGATTTTCTCTCTGGCATAGAAAGTGATAACATTGTAATTAAGTAGGTTAATCACAGATTTGGATAGAAGGATCCGCCCATCCTAATATTATGCTCAGATTGTCTTCATACAAGCAAAAAGTAGCGCCATCTAACATTTCTCGTACGTATTAGCATGAGCGTGAGTTGACGTCAGTGCCGCGATGCATTAGGTCTGACGATGTAACCTTGTACGCACGATACGTATTTTTTTAATTAAAATTTTCAAGTAAGTTTAGTACAGGTGAAAACGACATGTATTTCAAGGTATACAAATAAAATACAGTTCTTATATTATAAATCAAACAATTATATTTTTGGTATCAATATCAGAATAAACACAAAATCATGGATAAGATTTATCTTATCCGTGTACAAAAAGCAACTATGTATTTAAAATCACTCTTATTATCTAGCAATATAAAATATATTTTTTTAATACAGTTGCTCGAAAAGTGGTACTTTATATGCTAGTTAACTGTGCGCGAAATTGATTTTTCCGCACACGCGTTTTTACTTTGCCACTTTTTTTATTTGTAGCTTTGAGAAACAAGATATTTCTAACAAATAAAAAAATATAATAACCAAAGATACAGAATCTTCTTTAAGACTATAGAAGTAGAATTTTAAAAAAGATAGGTTGTTCCTCCGTGAGGTTAGTATGTACAGTGGCCAGCACGTGGCGATGGACAGTATACACACATATAACTACGAACGATTTTTAACAGTTGAACACTCGCACACATCGGTGATTGGTAGAATTCGTCATCTTTACGAAAATATACCAATCGACATTCTTTTCTAAATAAGCGTCTATTTAAGACCAATAACGAATTCACACAAACTTATTACCACAGATCTGTGCTTTTGACAAATCATAAGCCACGCCCCTTACAAAGCATCCGCCACAGATCTAATAAACCAAGCATCCGCGCAGTGACATGAGCTAGCAAGCAGTGTTGCCGTTTTAGCCACTTTGTGGCTAGATCTAGCATATTTTTAACGGTTTAGCTAAAAATAATTTTAGCTAACAAAACGATTCTAGCTACTTTTGGTAATTATGTTTTTGATAATTACTGTTTACAGTTGACCAAATATTTGACCTAGTTACTGCGGTCTTGTCTTCCTCACTCTAATGCGGAAGTAAGTAGTTAAGTGTCATGAACACACTGAAAAATAAATTATGAAACAAAATGTGTGCATTAACACTTAATTCCATAATTATGATTAAAAGACAATTAAAATAAATAATAAAAATGCCACGACTATGTTTTGCCACCTGAAGTTTTAAACAAATTTACAGAAGCGGACAAAGCAATCAAAAAAATTGAAACCCCATCTACATCATCATCACCGATCGATTAACGTTGACGTAGAGATTTCAGAATTACCAGATGCCATTGTAGACCTACATTTTTTTTTCTACATGTATTAGATACTGTTTTAATTAAACCCACTTCCTTATTACAAAATTGGCCACTTTTTCATTATAATAACCACAAACAAGATTGTCCTAACGGCAACACTGCCAGTATATTAAAGTCACTCACTCATCCGTCTCGGTCTCGTCCCGTCCAAAGGGAATATAAGTCACCAATACTTACTACGTTTGTCAGTCCAAGTCCAGTCGCATAGATATTAGATAGCATTTATTGTGAATTAGTGAGCGTACACCGTCTCATTCTTTACTGTTTTTTTATTCACAATTGGTAAGCCTTTGGCATCATCTCACCTGATGGTGAGTGACGATGATGCCTAAGATGGAAGCGGGCTTACGTAGATTCCCCAACACAATGGAGAAGGGGCTATCTTATCTTCAAGCCGGAACACATCAATGTTGTTAACACTGATATTTATCGGCAAGACTTAGATAAGATGGTGGTAGCTAGCCAGGCGGGCTTAGAAAATGCCCTACCACCAACCAAACCGAGTCTTACAAGTTGACCCCACCGGGAATCGAACCCGCGACCTCCTGGTGTGAAGCGAATGGACTACCTACCCATTACGCCACGGAGGCGGTTAAAGAATTTTAGATTCGGTTCAATAATTCTAAAGTTTAACCCCCTACAACCAAACAAATAAACAAACCTTACCACTACCTATAATATTTTATTCTTAAAAGTCTGGTCTTTTTCACAAATAAATCGGAATTTCCATCAATAAGTATGTAATGTAAAATCTTCGGATGAACGCGATCTCCCCCGACCCCGCCTACCCGCACCGGCCAGCGGTAAGCGGCAGCGCAGATTGAAAACAATGCGAAGAGAACAATTACTATCTCTTTTTCGCATTCGCTCTGTTCAACTTCTAACATTTTCAAGGCCATTATGTCCAACTGCATGTGCTGTTCACTGTACATAACGCTAGCTGATTAGATTCTCTTTGGATCATATCTTTGTGAAGAAAGGAGAGTAATGAGTAAATGAACCGCATAGGTCACACAAAGGAATGGGTCATCTTTTCCAAGGAGGTTTTAATGCTTACAATAGTTTTATCCCAAGCCTTATCATAATCTGTTTATGGATTTATTTTAAAAAAACTTATACATGCGTACGTGTGCCTATCTAAATTAAATATGGCATAATTTTCGTAAAGCTGAATTGAGTTATTTTAGTTGTGAATCATCATCATCATATCAGCCACAAATCGTCCACTGCATAGTTGTGAATACGAATTAAATTATGAATAGTTAATATATGTGTAATAAAAAATATACTTAAGTGTACGTATAGGAAAAAACTAGGATTACTCCCCGGACATATAAAATGAGCCACAAGTCGCGTAAAATTAACTTTGATTGCCAAAACCTTGATAGGTATAAACTCATATATATAGTTCTTGATAACAATAGATATGCATGTACTCGTGATTACAAACAACTTTCCCAAAGAAACTATGTGACAAATCAGGAAAAAAAATTTTGGTCGTCGATACAAAATGTTATCAAATCGGCAAAAAATGTATAAGACATTTTTTTTTCCGATTTGATATATAGCTTCTTTGGGAAAGTTATATGTAAACACGAGTCCTTTGCTATCAAGAACTAATAAAAGGTCACCCTATATATGTATATATTTTTCAGTTTTTAGTATCATTTCTAAAATAATTTCTGTAGAAATTATAATAATTAATTGTAGTAAGCAAAATTTAAAATTTTAACCGCCTCCGTTGCGTAACCGCGGGTTCGATTCCTGGCGGAGTCTAACTTGCAAGACTCGGTTTGGTTGGTGGAAGGTATCTTGTAAACCCGCTTCTATCTTCGGCATCATCGTCACTTACCACCAGGTGAGATGAAGCCAAGTGCTCACCAATTGTGGATAATAATAATAATATAATAAATAAATAAAACAATAATTATTATTATGAAAATAACCGTGAAGTTTGCGGGAAGCCGCTGGATGCGGGCAGTACAGAACCGGTCGTCATGGAAATCCTTAGGGGAGGCCTATGTCCAGTACTGGACGTTCGTCGGCTGAAATGATGATGATGATGATCCGTCAACAAGTCAAAGGAAGCAAGAAATAGCGCATTGAAATACGCGGTCTTGTTATAATAAGAATAAAAATAATAATCAGAAACTAAACTTCAATAATAACGAATGAAAAATTGAATAACGTTATCAATTTATTCCAAAATTAAATTACACATACCTACATGAAAGGAGAGAGCTGCTACCATCCGATGAGGACGGACAAGCAGTATCCTTCCAGGAACAGGCAGCATAGTTGCCAGGATGTTGGCAAGCCGATAGCTGACCTGACCAGTTTGAAGAGAGGAGATCCAATAATCTTAAATTTTGAATTTTGAATTTCTTGCTTAACTTTGTTCTTAGAGAATATGGGTATGAGTTATAGCTGTATCGCTATGGGGAGCTTAGTTTTAGCCATAGGCTATCTAAGAGCTCTGATTTGGAGTGTATTCCCCTGGTGCTTGGCTATGGTTCATATTGCAAAATTTCTTTGAGCCTAATATATTGATTTCTGGTGGATCTCAGTTGATGATTAATTTCTCCTCTGACATCTGGTATTGATTTCGAAATATTGGTGCTTAGAAAATTTTTTATTTGAATCTGAGATGACCACAGATTATCCGGGAACTTTTATGGTCAGACCAATAAATATTTTTTATCTCGTAATTAATACCACTTTTAAGATAGTCTTTGCATGGTTTAAACTTTTACAGGCCACAGATAATATGGTCATTAATTATTTTTGTTTGGTTTTTGTTAAGGGTGGTTTAAGCGACTTAAAGAAAATATTTTTGGGATAGTTAAGTCAGGTGTAGGGAATCAGGCTAGATTTGTTTTATGTTCCTTAAGATAGGGAGGAATTAGTTTTGAAATGTATACATGTTAGACAGAGAGCAGTAGGGGTTTAAGGGGTTTAACCTGCTGGGGCAATGGGCGGTTTCAACATTAACGCGGTGTATAGATGTCTGAGAGGTCTGCACATATATTTTTCAAAATTTACCTCCCATTGTGGGATCAATATCGAAAGATCTCTCTCTGACGACGTCTTCCTCTAGGTAGGCGCCAAGAGACGTTGGCACTTATAGGTAGGTATAGACAGGAGGTGGAGTAAAGCATCGCTTCATGATCGTATGTCTCTACATATATGCACTTCCAACTCCTTTGCTTAGTTTCTTGCCAGCGCGAATCGAAGTTAGAATATTAATTTAAATTTGAATTGATAAGTCATTCGAAAGCTTTTCGAAACAATAGATATTCATTCTATGGCGGACCGTGAGCCAGGACAGAGGTCTTTTGACTAAGAGTATATTTTATTATCCGCGCGTCTGGGCTGAGTTCCCTAAAGTCATGGCAAGAAAGTGAGAGGAATCAATGAAGCTATAATAATCAGTCATGCGACAGAGCCTTCTATCTTTTTTTACGTGTTAAATATATGATCATCTCTGATGATTCTTTAATACGTATTTGAATCTTTCCTTTCTGTGTAGTGTGCTAGCTACATCCCCGGCATCCCGTTGACGTCACAATACATACACATCCGAAAACATACCATCTTAAATGGGCAGTCGAGTAAAAACGCATTAAGTAATCTATGTTCTTAGATCAAACAATACTTATTTATATATCTATCTATATAAATAACAATCTGTATAAATAATAATAATATGGTTGGCCATTTCCAAACAGACAGATTTTAGTTAGGTACTCAATGCATATTTCCACTTCAAAATATTAAACAAATAAACGACGACGTCCATACAAGGTTAGTTCGTTCAACATTAGCGCGTTACTTGACAGCCATATAAGAAACTTGTATAGAAGTCATTGACCTTGGTAGATTTGTCGCTTTAAAAATGCGTTATTTAATTTGTTTACAAGAAAAAATACAATGAAAGGTTACTTACCGGTGATACGATATCCCATGTTTCTTTTTAACCTTTCTTTCGTGATTTTTACAGCCTCTAACAACACAGTAAGGCATTTTATATGGATTGTCTTTTCACCGCACACTACGATCTCCCGCAGACAACTGAGCCGCGAGTGTGCGAAACTTTTTATTTTCGCACCCATTCGCCGGGGACGTTAGACGCGCGCGTTAGCCGGGTCCTTACGCCAGTCATTGAGGTTAATACAAAATCAGCGACAGGGTCTTGTTTGAGCAAATGCTAAAGTTCCAATTGATCATGCTCAGTCAGTGCTCCGTCACTCGCCTATACCTACCGCAAAATGTACCTACGCTTAGCGACCCATTCGGACGAGCCTCGCGAGTCGGGCCGCCCCACCGCCGCCACCGTGTGTCTTGTGTAGGTATATATACCTCGAGATAGGTAGGTAGGTAAACATTATTATTGTGTGTTACAACTTACAACCGTGCTAAGTGGAAGATGGTGGAAGTCTAGGTATGTGCTAGGTATGTAGATAATACTATAAATATAAAAAAACAGATCTAATAAAACTGGCTAAGTGCGTGTCGGAGCATGAAAAAAGTAGGGTTCCGTAGTGATAAAAAAAAATTAAATTAGAAAAAACTAAGTTAATTTTGCAGTTTAGATTTAGACATTTTGTAAAGAGTTGAACTTTTTACAAATATAACTGCATTAGTCCACTGTCACTCTTAAACTAAGAAAACCTACTTAGCCGTGATAATTTTAACATATTAAGATTTCCTGAAATAGCGGTTTCGAAACTGCAACAAAAATCAGCTCTTAACAACTTAATATTTCGTAAACTTAATCATTTATTGACGGACATGGCGAAACTATAAAGTTTCCTTCTTAGTTTGACTACAAAACCTTAAAAATCACCGACGTACCGATGAAAACAGCTAAGTTAAGTAAATTTTAACCGCCTCCGTGCCTTAATAGTTAGTCCATTCTCTGCACACCAGGAGGTCGCGAGTTCGATTCCCGGGGGGTCAGAGGGCATTTTCTTAGCCCGCCTGGCTAGCTACCACCATCTTATCTAGTCTTGCCGCCAAACATCAGTGTTAACAGCATTGATGTGTTCGGGCTTAAAGATAAGATAGCCAGATCCCCATTGCGTTGGGGAATCTTGGTAAGCCCGCTTCTATGCTATCCTATCCGGCATCATAGTCACTTACCATCAGGTGAGATGATCCTAAGTAAGGGCTTATGAAGTAACAATTTTGGATTAAGAAAAATACTATCGGGTCTCAATCAGAACGCGTCAATCAGGATTTAGGGGCCGTTCAAATATTACGTAGGCACTTCAATTACTTACCCCCCCCCCCCCCCTTGCCCCTTCAGCAAAAGTAATCAAAGCTCTTACCTCCCCCCCACGCTTACGTAAACATTGGTAAGTATATACATTTTTCTTTTAATATATTCTATTTTTTTATTGATTCATGAGCTGCAGATATAATTTTAGAAATAAAAAATAGGCTTAGGAAGGAGGACTTCAACCACATAATATTCATTTAAACAAACTTTATTGACACGGTATTCAACATAGTAGAGTAAGGTACAATCACAGAAATCGAAATAATAAATAATAAAAATTGAGACAAGTGAATAGTGCGCTGTAATTCCCCTACTCGGTTCTAAACGAGTACCTAAACGTTTCATTATTTGTGGGAATCCCCGAAAATAAGTTTCGTTTTCAAGCATAGACAATGTGTGAGTTGCCATATGTGTAAAAAAGTTAATAACTACTGCTGAAGTAATCACCATCTAGACCCCCCCCCCCCCCCATGTCATCAAAAATAAGCAAAGACCCTCCCCGCCCCCAATAATGCTTACGTAATACTTGAACGGCCCCTTACCTAGTAAGTGCCACGCATATATTTTTTTAACCAAACAAAAATGAAAGGTAACTTGTAATTCGTTTTAAGCTGGCGCACCTCGTAAGTAGGATCAACTAGTACGACTGTTACATAAACTAATCAAATAAATAAAAACCATCACTTGTAAAACTTTTATTTTAATTTTCATGAATCAACCCTAGCGCTAAAACGCCTTACATTCGCCGCCGCGATTGGCGCGCCGCCCGTGTACGCAGTAATGACCGCTAAGTCTAGCGCCTTAATACCCATGTTTCCGTGTATTGTCGGACAGTGGGAACGAGTAGGTTAATAAATGCGTAGGTATTTACGTTTTATAAGGAAGTGCGGTATCTGTTACGAAGTAACTAGTATCTCATCTGTGGCTCAGTGTTGATTCCATAGACGTTCTGATGCAAAACATTTAGTGTGTTACAAGTTACATTATTAGTATTACAAATATCAGAGGAAGTCGAGACTTTTAGCATCTGATCATGAGATTCGTTAGGTAAAGTTATAGTTCGCATTAAGGTGGTTCGATTATCATACAAAAAACAATTGCAATAATCTGGTTCAGGATACAGAATAAAGCGTAAATTATGTGTGCTACAAACTTTTTTCAAGTATTTGTTTGCGCAAGATTAATAAAAAAACATACTTTCATTTAAAATTATGGAATAAACCAACGCTCAATTTTCATTAAATTTACGAATGTGTGCGAGACAAAATGTCGTGTAAATACACAAGATGCGCGACGTTGCCGCTCCATGCAACCGACCGACGCGCGTGCATGTTGCCGCTCTTACGTTCTGTCACTGCTTCAAGTCACTCGATTGCAAAGAGAATATAACAAACTGTCTTTTATTTGTTTTTCATTTTCATGCATTGAAGAATTATTACTAATATACATAATTTGAAAAGCCATTTTTCCCATCTTAAAAAAGTTTTTACTTCAAGGTGTCGGTAACGGTGTCGGTAACGGTGTCGGTGTCGGTAACGGTGACGCTAGTTTAATGGTTTTTCCCATGTCAAAAGTTTTCACCTAGGTGTCGGTGACGGTGTCGCGGTTTCAATGGTTTTTCTCATCTTAATTTTTTTTTTCCTTAAGGTATCGGTAACGGTGCCGTTGACGGTGCCGTTAACGGTGTCGGTAACAGTGTCGGTAACGGTGTCGATGACGGTGTCGGTAACGGTGACGCTAGTTTAATGGTTTTTTCCCATGTCAAAAGTTTTCACCTAGGTGTCGGTGACGGTGTCGCGGTTTCAATGGTTTTTTCTCATCTATATTTTTTTTACTTCAAGGTGACGGTAACGGTGCCGTTGACGGTGTCGGTAACAGTGTCGGTAACGGTGACGGTGTCGGTAACGGTGACGCTAGTTTAATAGTTTTTTCCCATGTCAAAAGTTTTCACCTAGGTGTCGGTGACGGTGTCGCGGTTTCAATGGTTTTTTCTCATCTTATTTTTTTTTTACTTCAAGGTGTCAGTAACGGTGCCGTTGACGGTGTCGGTAACAGTGTCGGTAACGGTGTCGGTGACGGTGCCGGTGACGGTGTCGCGCGTTCAACGGTGCCGCAAGTTCAATAGTTTTACAATCTCAAAAAAGTTTTCACTTCAAGGTATCGGTGACGGTGGTTTTTTCCCATCCCAAAATTTCCCAACGCGCCTACAGAAATTTTCAGATCAAAAAAGTAAATATGTTAATCGATATATATATAGAGTTGTTAAAACCCCAAATTTAAAATTGTACGAATTTAAAGTTTTCAGAAAAAAAGGAAAACTTTTACAATGCCAGTCACGCGAAATTATCTTCAATGTTTATAAATATTATGTAACCGGAGCCAACAGATTTAAAAAAAATTAGATGATAATGAAAGTAATTATTTTAAGAGGGTTTAAGAGAGTTGCAAATGCCACTGGAATTTCAAGAAGAACTATGAACAATATACTAAATGAAGTTAGGACTGAAACACATTCCAGTGTAATTACTAATTAAGGTCAGCACTCCGAAAAAAAAAAGACCAAAAAAACAATACCCTACTGTCGAACATTTAATCTTCTCTTTATTGGAAGTCGGTTGAAGAATTATTTTATTTTGTTTATATTTTTATTAATTTCGTTAGTATATTATACATAATGATAATTTTAGAGCTCTATATAGTTTGTGCGGGAATCTAAACAAAACAACAATAAAGTACTTAGTTCTGAATTCCAATTCTGTTATACGATAAATCTTGTAATTGATGGACATGGAATTAGCATTCGTTTGTATTCGGAAATGCGATGATTGCCGATTGCAATATTCAATGGATGTGTGAGTGTCGAGTTCAAAACTGCGTGAAGGAACACATAATCGAGATTATAGAATACTACAATGCAATAAATTGTGCAATTTGTTTTTCGACAGTTAAATATTTATGTAAAGAGTGCGCTCAACGTATTTTATGGTAAAAATGTGGAACCACGACTTCAAAAAAAAAATTAAACTAAAAATTTGTGGAGCAGGCGCCATCTAGCGAGAATTGAGCATTGAGGAGCTTCATCGAACCCCCAGTCACGAAAAAACGTGCAATATTTGTTCCGTCTCGGTTTGCTTATTATTTTATTTTATTTTTTTATTTATTGTTCAATAACAACGGGTGTCCCCAATAACAGTTATTGAAATTATTCATGAACATAAAATAAATTCATTAAACTACTTACACATAAAATAAATAATTATTATCCATCACAGTTTTAAGACAGAAAAAAATAGAACATGTTTCATACGTCACGCTCACAAAAACTCAAACAATCACGCATTATTTTATTCCAGTTATCCACAAACAAATCAGTTTCAGGGCAATGGTTATGAAATGCATTCAAAGCAGTAATCATCCGGCAGATTGGGGACTGCGCACGCGCTTGTGTGCGACTCAGCGGCCCAGCAAATAAATGTCGATTACGAGTATTTCGCCGCCTTACGTAGTTGTCAGGGACGTACAGTCGACACAGCTGCTGGTGTAGATCGAGACAGTCTACATCTCCTCTCAATATTTTAAGTGCACAGGACAACTCTCTCATAGTTCTTCTGCATTCGAGTGAGTTCATACCCACCATGCCCAGTAGGAACTTGGTTGGGTAGAGAAATGGATAATATCCATACTCCCTCTTATACAAGTAGCGGACGAAAGCTTTTTGCACCTTCTCAAGTAAGAGTCTATACTTCGCTTCATGGGGCTCCACACACACAAACTGGTTTCCAATTTACTTGTAACCAAAGTGTTAAATAGAAGTTTCATAACCTGTGGTTCATGGAAGTCCTTCATGTTT
Organism: Coleophora flavipennella; assembly: GCA_947284805.1. Classification (NCBI taxonomy): domain Eukaryota; kingdom Metazoa; phylum Arthropoda; class Insecta; order Lepidoptera; family Coleophoridae; genus Coleophora; species Coleophora flavipennella. The sequence continues at coordinate 86,052 of OX369272.1, forward strand.
CGAAGTATAAAACCCAGACGCCTATAGCAATTTTCAGCAAGAGAGGTGATGTGCGTATTAAACGTAAGGTGAGTATCAAAAGTGACACCAAGGTCTTTTATAGATGTCAACCGAGACACAGTATCATCACCTAGTTTATACTCTCTTTGAATTGATTTCGACCCCCTACTGAACGTCACCACATGGCACTTGGAGTTGTTGAATTGCATACCATTAACTCCGGTCCATTTGAAAACAGCATCTATGTCCTGCTGCAATTTATTTGTATCCTCAGGACTGCGTATCCTCATAAACAGCTTCAAATCGTCCGCGTATAGTAAACATTTGGCATGGTTTACAACCTTGATCACGTCGTTGATCATGATTAGAAAACATAAAGGCCCAAGCGTGGATCCCTGACTAATACCAGACCGCGTGTAGTATGGTTCTGAACAGTAACACCCATACTTTACAAACTGCTGTTTGTCTCGAAAGTATTCCGCAAAAAGCTGAAGAAGGGTAGGAGAAAAGCCGACTTGATTCAGTTTTGTCAGTAAAATGTCATTGTCTACCCTATCAAAAGCCTTACGAACATCAAAGTAAAGTACATCAACTTGGCAACCCTCATCCATACCTCGCGATATATAATCTACTAAAAATAGCAGATTAGAGTCAACTGATCTCCCAGGTCTAAACCCATGTTGTTCAGCACAGATTTTTTGTTTAATTTGGTGGTATATTGCATTGTGCATTAGGTTTTCAAATACCTTAGCCGGAGATGATAATATTGCTATAGGTCGATATTCGTTAACTGAAGGCTTACTTGTGGTTTTAGGTACCGGTTTGACCCTGGATAGCTTCCACTGTTGGGGATAAGTACATGTCTTCAAAATCAAATTGATTATATGTGACAAAGGAGTCGATAAGACTTCACGACAGTCCTTCAATATGAATATGGGTATGTTATCGGGACCCGAAGAACTTGAGGACTTAAGTTTCTTGATACTCCGCTCTACTTCAAGTTCACTGAAGTGGGAAACCGTCACACAAGCCCCCTCAGTTTGAACACTCTTATCACAGGTCAATGGATCCAGACGAGGCGGATCAGGAAGATAAACACTTGCAAAATAGTTAGCAAACACCTCAGCAGCTTTTTTTCCAGAATGTGATTGACCGTCATGTTCGATGACTGCTTCAAACCCACCCTTGGACTTTAGGCTAGACATGTGTCGCCAGAAAGCACGCGGATTATCTTTGACATCACACTCAATACGTTTTATAAACAAATCATGTGCCTCAGGGATACGGTGCTTAAGTTCAGCCCGGAGCTGACAAAATTTCGAGTGCGAAATTTTACAACTTTTTCGCTTCCAGGCTTTGTGTAATTTATTTTTTATTCCAATATCTCTTATTATATCAGACGTATACCACACCGGGAAGCTTTTTGTGACTGTTTCGCGACATCTCTTTTTTTTAGGTAGATACTTGTCAAAGAGCTGGTAAAGCGTTTTATAGAAATATTGGGCCGCATTGTGAACATCTGTCGATTGCAAGATAGTGGACCAATCGGCATCATAAATCGCCTGGTACAACAAAGGGTAATTGGCCTTATGAATCATAGCACTCCAAATTGATCTGCAAGTTATGAATTTTATACGTATTGAATTGTTAAAATACAATTCAATATTTCTTATTGCATCACAACATTTAAAAAAATACCTGTCATTTAAATTTCTTATGAAGTATTAACTGTGGAACCCAACACTCTGCGTGGTTCGACATGCACTTCACTTTTCATTGTTCTGGTTTAACGAAGTACAATATTGTGATATTTGTAGATCTGGAGTTGGGGTGCAGGCGGCCCAGCAGACGATGTACTACTGCGAGGTGACTGACGACATGAAGACTGAGGATGGTACGTTCATCCAGTTTGTAAATTTTGCATGGCTAAATGTGTATATCGATAATCCGATCACATATTTTAAACCCATGTTCGGAACAGCAAAGCGTATTGTAGTACCTATATGTAGATAATTTACTAAAGCATTTTAAAAACACTAACTTCGTAGCTCAGGGCAAGTTGCGTGGTTGGGTCTATGCGGTCGATCACGCAGGTTAGCCGACCTAAAGCACGGTCATTACCTGGATGGGTTTAACTATTAGTGGCATTTTTTAGACCATTTCCATGGTATGCAAGGCACGCTAAGCCGTTGGTGCCGGTTGCTATCACTAGATGGCAGTCGTTAAGCCGTGTCGGATGCCATGAAAGCGGCTTGAAAAACTTGTGACATTTGGGTTCGCTACTAGCCCTACAGCCTCCACAAACCCGGACTTGGACCCCCGCCCCGTGTGTGGAGTATAAGTAGTATAACCTTACCTCCCCGAGTGTGGGACGTTAATGGGTTGTAAACGAAGCTTTTAAAATGAAACTTTTATTACATCGTCTCATTTTTTTTTCGTCTGTGTGTTGCATGTCGCGTGACGAACGTTTTCGTCTGAAGGTATGATCGTTTCGTCCTCTGTACCGTAGTGAGAGCAGCCATGATCGTTTCGTCCTCTGTAAAGTTTCACTTTTACCGTGGTTTCATAAAACCGCACACTTACTTTTTTTGTAACTAAAATTAAATTAAAAGCTTGTATTTGAGCGCACAATTTATCACATCATAACAAAGTTAGTTAAAGTTTTATGTAATGAATAGGCTAAACGGTGCGCGGCGTTCGATAAACAGCACCTGCAGGTACAGCGTGCGGCGCCTGCGCACAGAGGAAGTAAGCACTTTGTCGCACACCCGCCCACGTGATGTAGTAACTCCCACGTCTGATGTAGCAACTCCCACGTCTGATGTAGCAACTCCCACGTCTGATGTAGCAACTCCCACGTGTGATGTAGCAACTGCATCTACGAGACGCAAGGTGGCGCGTGTCGAGGAGGGACGGTCACATAATTGAGGGCCTGCTGTATCTTTAAACTCTTGTCTTCGTAAACGTCCTCGTCGCTGGGGCGCGCGTTATCTGTAGAGACAGATATTTCAGATAGGTGCCATCTGCCATACTCCACACACGGGCGGGCGCCGACTCCGTATCGGGGAAGGTTACACCAAACTCCCTGACCACATTAATAGTTGTTCAAATAATAATTTCGTGTCTGCGTACATTGTCCGAATGGCCACAAACAAGTACCATTCTCAGTACCTAAAGAGTGTCTTAGCGACTAAACTTGTTGTAAGTTATTACCTGCGATTAATGACACGTTTTTGTTGCTCGCTTTCTGGTCGTCTGTCCGATACAAAGGAGCTGGAGTAATTTTGTATGGGAGCGTGGCATATTGCCATTATGTAAAGACATTTTATTAAAAAAATTTCGGCGCACGATAGAACCTATACTGACAGACTTCAAAAAAGGAGGAGGTTCTCAATTCCACTGTATGTTTTTGTGTGTGTGTGTGTGTGTTACGCGATATCTTCATAGATTGTAGACCGTATTTCAAAATATTTTTTTTATTCGAAAGAGTGGTCCCATTGTCACCAAGTCAGGATCTGAATATGGGATCCCAGGGAAATCGAGGGCAACCCTCAAATTTTATAGGCACGTTTTTCGTGTTTCATGTATTTTCTAAAATAATTAAAGTATTTGCGTCTGGTAGTCATCATCTCATGTTGATGAGCTGATGAAGAAAGGTACAACTCTTTAACGGTTAGGAGTTGGAGGATAATTTTTCAAATATTTTACTTAGGTATATAGACCGATAGTTGTATTCTTTCAGATTATTCAGATGAGCTGAAGATAGAAGATTTAACTCCTTTACTTTCATTCTGTTGAGATGATGATGGAAGCCACAGGAGTCTTTATATGATGAAACACATTATGATTTGATGGTTCCTATTGCCGAGTGGGTGATTGGGTTTAACGTTTAAAGATAGATAGCAATATCACAAAAAAAAAAGAAAATAAAAATGAAAGTAGAAAAAAAACTAAAAACCGACTTCAAAATGAAATTCACTCAAAGTACAAAGTACAAAGGTCGCTGACAGCGACCTCAAAAAAAACTTAAGGGCCCTAATTTTAATCGTACCCAAAGGTGGTTATTGTTGGTTAACGTCGTGTATCTAAGTATAATAATATTATTTCATACTTTTGCGTGAATTTCAATTTGAACTCGGTTTTTAGTTTTAAACTTTTATTTTTTATATGATAATACACGAAATTAACCAACATTAACAAAATTAAAGATATGTATGGAACAAATTAGGGGCCTAAATTTTTTTTAAGGTTGGTACCAGCAAAGCCATCGAATCTAAAACATTTGACCTTTTTGAAGTGCTGGTATCAATGTTATCGGCTCCTAATTTGGTTCAATCCTACGAGTATCTTTGACATCTTTACTGTTGTTTAATTTTGTGTATTCATATTTAAAAATATTACTTCATACTTTTAAGTGAATTTGTTTTTGAAGTCGGCTTTTAGTTTTTTTAACTTTTATTTTTGGATAGTTTAGTTTTATTTATTCACTTCTTAAATTCATAATTGTATACATGTCAGGTCATAATATAAAAAGTCAATAATGATGTGATGTTCAAAGAAAAGATCAAACTAAATAAATAAACAATAAGACAAAATAAAGTAGAAAACTACACTGAAACAGTAGGGAATGCAAATACTAACAGTAAATATTCTAGGGAGATATGTGTGTGTGTGTGTGTGTGAGCGTGCGTGCGTGTGTGTGTTGATGTGTTATAAAGTGTGTCCGCCGGCAGATTTTATACTATAGGTAACTTTGATTATCTTATACAAGAATAATGCGGATTTAATTTTTTTAAGATAACTCCTCTCAAATGGCGTCCTGCAAACATCTTTCCTTCATGTAGCGAAAACTCGCTGGCAAAGTTCTAGATTGATAGCCGCAATCTCGCGAGTCGCGGCGGTTATTTGCTTGTAGGTTGTAGGTTGTAGGGCCTGTATTGTAGAGGGCGAAATGCTGCACACGCGTACGCGTACGCGACACTTGAAATATCCCCGTAGCAACAAGTTACATGGACTCGATCTGGTGATCTAGGGCGCCAGTGCGCCAGGCTATGTCGCCAAAGCGACTTATTCATTTTCCAGGAAAAAGTTATCCAGCATTGCGCGGTAACGTACAGCGTTCACAGTTTCACTTTTACGGAAAAATTAGGTCCAATTATAATATTTTCAAAAATGGCGCACCAAACTGAGGTCTTCGGGCTGTTGAGGGGCTTTTCATGAACTTGTTGTGGATTTTTGCACTCCAACATCGCATATTCTGCTTATTGATGTACCCGCCAATATGAAAATGCGCCTCGTCACTATAAAACATTTTTCATAAGCGGTTAGGCGTAGAAAATCGTTCCAGAACGACTCTAGCATAATTCTGCCTTTTTAAGTAGTCATCTTCTTTGAACTGCTGGCTGATTTAGAGCTTGTATGGATGGAATTTCAATTGTTTTTGAATAATTTTATGAACTGACGTCTTTTTCACACCCGTTGATGCTGCAATCTTCCGGACAGACTTACGTGGGTTTTGATAAATAATTCCCCTTCTCACAAGTGCGTTTTCAGTAGTAGTAACAGACGTTGAAAGTCCAGACGAGGCTCATTTTTAACTGATCCAGTTTCTCTAAACTTCTATACCCATGTCCATATTAATTGGTTTGACGGGCCATCGTTTAATCGTCGGATTTCGAAGTGAGCACAAAACCGACGGCTTGCCACACTGATGGAATTATTGTTAGCGAAATACGTGTCAACTGCAAGAGCGCGGCGCGCTGAGCGCTCCCGGCCACTGACTCGTTGCTACTGAACATCTCAACAACCCGCATCACTGCCGCGTCGAATGACACCCCTCCCCGCTACAGCGCCTCGCTAGACGCCGTAACCGTAATTCAAAGTTTAAAATCTGCCGGCGGACACCAGTTATTATGATAGTTTTGACATTTAGTTATTTTGTTTTCATTGACTTTAAATTATTTTAGTTATTTTAGAAAATAAAATTGTACACCTGTTAAGGAAAGCCATGGCTAAAGTTTTTGATGTGTAACATCTTTGCTCTCGCTTTCCTGCAATTTGTGGGAGTGATTACGTGAAATGGGACGGAAATGTGTAACAGGAAATGCGAATTCTCGAAAACTAAGGTTGTCATAGCCATGCAGCCTAGTGTGATGGCAAAGGCAAAGATTATTCGAAGGCTATTCGAAGGGTCGGCCCGTGAATGTACGACCCGATAATTAATTAATTTCCTAGGTATTTTGTCACATGTTACACATCATATGCGAGTACTGTAGGTCTCGTTTTTTTTTTATTATCTGTGAGATCTTTTTGAATACTTATGGTTATGCAATAAATGAATTTGAGTTTGTGTGCAGGCGGCGGCGTGGGCGACGAGCTGATCGAGGTGGTGGAGCTGTCGGTGCCGGAGGTGGAGCAGATGCTGGCGTGGGCGGGGCCGGCGCCGCTGCCCAGCCCGCCCTCCTGCCTCTTCGGCCTGCTCTGGTTCTTGCGCCACAAGGCCGACCGCTTCCGGAAGTAGGTGCGCTCAGGTGCCCACTGCCCTGGCTAGATCACGCCGCTCGAGATAGGCACTCGGAAGTAATTACGCGGTTCGAGCGCCAGCACTTATACTGTTCTGACTAGCGAGCAGTTCATAGATTGAAAGGGACGCAACACCTTCTTGCCAAGGGTTGCCTCATAATAATTAGATTCAGAATTAATTTTAAGAGCGTATTTACAAAATTAACTTATTATTATTATTTCTTGAAAATGGATGGGCCAATTCTAATGAAACTGTATATGTACATAAGTAAAATTCTAGTTTGTGTATAGGTTGAATTTTCGAATTACTTTATTTTGAAAAAGATTAGCGAATTTTAAGAACCATCATCATCATATGCATTTTCATGAACTAGTAGTTTTAAGTTTGTATCGATTTTGTGAATACGCTCTTAATAGCGCGCGCTCATTCTGACTTCATATTGCTCACTGCGCTGCACGCTGCAATATACCTGACCTTCGCCGATTATAGGTACCTACCGCACACCCCGGACACTTCATACAAACGAGCGAGAAATGATATACATATAAACAACTGACGTATCTATAGGCAAGAATGCAGGTAGGGTTGAATCACACCGGCGGCATTGGTCACGAAATATTTGTTAGATATTTACTGCGTGTAATAATCACCAGTGGCTAATTGGTAGGTAATTTACATGAATAAAATTGTTCTTCAAACATAGCTAAATAGGAACCTACGCATACAACTAACCCACATCCCCCGCCCGCTGGTAATAGTTCAATGATCCCGCACGGTTAGTCCGTATTTCCGCACAAAATAGAAAAAAAACACGTAAGCTTTGACGTGACCTGCAGAGAGTTTGAGCTCGAGGTACCGACCGTTGACAATAATTATTAAGGATAATGTGATGAACTTTAAAAATTAAGTAAGACGTAATCAAATCACGTAACCTTTGACGTGAATCCGGAGAGAATTGACCTCGAGTTACCGACGGTAGAATTGACCTAGTCTTACAAAGTTGACCCCGTCGGGAATCGAACCCACGACCTCCTGGTGTGAAGCGAATGGACTAACCATCGGGTTCGATTCCCGGCGGGGTCAACTTTGTAAGACTCGGTTTAGTTGGTGGTGGGGCATTTTCATAGCCCGCCTGGCTAGCTTCCACCATCTTATCTAGGTCTTGCCTCCAAACATCAGTGTTAACAGCATTGATGTGTTCGGGCTTGAAGATAAGATAGCCAGATCCCCATTGGGGAATGTTGATGAGCCCGCTTCCATCTTCGTCATCATCGTCACTTACCATCAGGTGCGATGATGCCAAGAACTGTGGATTAAAAAAAAGATAAGGTAATAAAATTTTAAAAAATACGTAAAGGTAGGTTACCTACATTAATAGTCAATATTTTTTTGGAATGCGATAATTTAATCTTATACGATGGTACGGAATTCTACATGCTCAAGTCAAACTCGCACTTGGCCGGTTGTATTTTTACACTAGCAAATTATCTTATGATTTGTAATTTAATTCTTAAGAAATATTTAAGACGTTTCACAAGACATGCGTTTTATCCAGATACTAAGTGTCACATAATACGAAATAATGAACTGGCTTTTTGTGTTGCTTTTTATCCAAAGGATATCTGTTAAAGCTTTGTTTTATCGCCTCCATCACTATGTGAACTAAATTATCAGTAAAATGAACAGTTTACTAAATTTGGATTTAATAATTCCCAAACGAAATCACAGCGGTCGCGGCGCGTAACGTAGCTCATCCTTTACGTTCGGTATATATACTCTGCCTACAGTGAGGGCGCAACTTATCAACACAACGCCATGTCATTAACTTAGTGAACGCGTGTGTTCGATAATTAATTCGGTTTACAGAAAAATTATTAGCCTACTGATCGTTAAAGCGATCGAAATTACTTGTTTTAAAATTTAAACTACTTTTTCCAAGTCAGGAAAAAGTTAACAAATTACAAGCAATTAAACATCAAAAAAATAATTTCAGGGTAAAGTGTGATATAACAGCCTCATTTCTTGGAACTCATTAGTTATCCAATCATATAGAAAAATTAAAATTGTTTCACATGATTGCACTGCTAATGCAATAACAACATACATAGTTATTTTTAAATGTGTATGTGTACTAGTGATGAAATATGAATGTGTGTTGCCGCAGGTCGTATGAGCGCCACTGCGGCTCTTGCAAACAGAGTGACGAGGACGCGCAGCTCGAGGCACGTGCGTATTTGCCAACAAGCAGTGTGTGCGTAAGATGTAGATAGCATCATGTTCGCACTACAGTTATTACTATTCACTGTAAAGCTTAAAATAATGACATTTTATTAAGCTATTGCATAGCTTTTATCGCGGGCTTTGAGCGCGGCGACCGTATCAAGAAATTCCGTAACTAAAAAACCTAAAACTAACCGCGTTCTAAAAAAACTTACAGTGCCATCTATTAGCGATTTGCGGTACTAAAAGGACTTGGTCAATTTTACTGGTGTAACTTTCTTAGTGTTAAAAGTTGATAAAAAATGCTATGCAATATCCCCGAGTGCCGCACGTCTTTTTTGTTTCGTTCTCGTTAGTGTCGTGACTTTCAGCAGTACAAGGTGTCTCCACTAAGAATGAAAACTACAGGCGGCTCACACTAACGTATGCAAACGGACCCTTGATACCGCGCGAAATTTTTATTACACAAAATAAGCTTAATGCAAAAATAACGTCGTCGAGACGTCTATTACCCAAAATGTATGCGTCCTCAAAAGCGACCTTGGAATTTGCGCCGATTCAATTGGATTTTATTGTTGCCTGTAGCTCTTCCAGATTTGCAAGAGGCTCCTAATGATCTTGTTTTGTAATGGTTCCATTAAAGTCAAAGTGGAGTGTCAGGTGATCTGAGCAGGCCTTGAAACCGGTTATTGTTTTTTTTCCAAAATACAAGTTAGCTTGAGCCAATTTGATGTCAGTTCTAAAAAATGGCTCATATTAAATTTACCACATTAATTATTTCAGTAAATATGACAAAATACGAAAAAATATTAACAAAAACCTTTATGAAACCGGTTTAGATTCCATAGTAAATTGACCGGTTTCCAAGCCCTGGATCTGAGTGCCCACGAGATGTTACCAAAGCGGCTCGTGCTATTTCCTGGAAATATTCTTGAATAATCCCTAGCCGAGCGCAGCGGTGCGTGCTTGGAGCTTGCTACCTACACTACGTGGCGTCAACAAGTCCGCAACTATCTCGTATCGAAAGCTACCCCTCCCCTCCCGCCCTTGTAGCCCCGAGCCCCGCTGCCTTTCATGTTTATAGTTTTAATTCTGGAACGAGACACCCAGTATCTATCTAAGAGTCATAGTCCACATTTATTTTCACTCCATGCATTGTAAACTTTTTAAACTATGGATTTTTGTAGTAGACAACAATATCGAGCATAACAAATAAAATTCTCGTGTATCGTGTATGTTACAATAGTGGCGGCGGGCTGCGTGCCGTGCGCGCACGCAGGTGATTGGGCTCACAGTGTAGCGCCTAACTTGGTAGTTCCTGCCACGGATAAGATAAATAAGGTTGGATTGGCAATAGTCACACTTTTGTTTGAAAACCAGCGTCGCCGCCTGTCTCCCACCCATCAACTCCACCACACAAGCAATAATAATACATATACACGAATTGCGCGCATCAATAAACAAAACACACTTAGAACACAGGGCTGCAATTGTGTCTCGCACCATTTCGAGAGTCTGTAAGTTACACACAATCACACGCAAATAAAAAGTATGAACGCGTGCTTCGGATAAGTATGATTTTCTAATCATTTTTGAGGAGCGCCTGCCCAGCGCACATTTCCAATGCAACCTTATTTATCTGATCCGTGGTTCCTGCGGTAGTGAAGCGATGCGGGAGGGGTGCGGTGACGTCGCGTGCTTATACATCAAATGTCACCCCACCCCTGCCGCAGGAACTCACTAGCGCCTGCCGCCGCCGCCTAGTGGCAGCCGGCAGCCGCGTCACAGTGAAAACCAGCTTTCGCTGCTATATTTTAGAAATATCATATAGGCTTGTATGAAGTCGTTTCCTTATGTGCCTATATGAAAGTATTTTTAATTTCTTCCTTTTACAGTTTCCAAAATATTTTTTAAATCGTATACGTACCTGCCGACTATAAAATCGGTAATCGGTTTTTATGTTTTATTTTTAAAATATATTTTTTGCTCGTTTATAGATCCCGAGGGGATTATTTATCATTGTGAAGCCGACGAAAATGGAAATATGTAAATTACTTGTTATGTGCTAATTATGTTTTGCTGTAAATTTGTTGTATCTGTGATTCAAATAAAGCCCTGTGATTAATAAATAAAATAACATATTTATTCCGTCGTTGGTTTTTCCTTGAATGTGAGGTAATCAATGGCCGGCCGTATCTCTCCCTGCTCGACCTGCTGAGCACAGACAATACAGAGAGCTCCCAACACCGGCGCCAGTTTTGCCCACCAGTGAGTAATTCCTTAACATACTCTACCTGGATCAAAATTGCTATGTAATAAAAAAAACATTTTTAGAAAACGTTTAAATTTTCAAATTATTTGCTACAAATACAGTATTGCAAAAACAAGGTAATTTAAGGGCACATTGTTCCATATTAAATTCAGTTTTTGAGATTTAACATTTAGAGCTATTAAGCTATTGTATAGCTTTTATCGCCGGCTTTGAGGGGACCGAATCAAGAAATTTCGTAACGAAAATAAAACCTGACACCCCAAAAAAAAATTGAGTTCTAAAAAACTTACAGTGCCATCTATCTATCCATCATTATGAAGATTGATTGATGATGATTGATTAATGATGATTGATTGATGATGATTGATTGATTGATGATGATTCATTGATGAATTGATTGATTGATGGATAGATTGATTGATGATGATGATTGATTGATGATGATCGATTGATTATGATTGATGATAATAAAAAATGCTATGCAATAGCTTTACCGCGGCAGTCCCCGAGTGCCACACGTCTTTTTTTTATTGTTTAAACATAACTTAAGGCTTTAAGATGACTCAATCGAAGCAGGTAAGTCTATTTATTTTAAGTTTAAATCAATGCAGGCTTCAACGCAGCTGTTACGTTAAAACCGAACCCCCACTTCTCGATTATTTAATATTTTTTTACTTTTCTTCAAAATGTTTTCAATTAAAATGAAAGGTGTTAAATTGCAATTAAAATGTTGGTTTCATTCAACATTAACTATTGGTTTTCTAGAAATTTTGCAATTAATGCCAAAAACTGGGTCTACAGTATATTTTTTTACATCTAAAGTGCTAATATTTTTAAAATTGCGTTCAATTAATTCGATTTTTTGTTATTTAGAGTATATTAAACGGGGTAATTTTTTTAAGGGTCAATATGGGGAAATTCTGAACTATAAGAGATAGAGAAAAACGTTCTTAGGAACCGTGATCTCAATTTTAGAGAATTAGTCAATTAATTAGTTGTGTTGTGAATTCAATGGTGAAATATATAGGTAAAATGCCTCAATCGTTGTCAAATGGATTTATTGAGAGGGTATCTAATATAAGTAACAGGAACCAAACATTGGCAATTGACTGGTATCGTAATGAATTCCCCTGAGAGAAACGCCAAGTCGTCATACTTTGACCACAATGTTGAATAAGTTACTAAGGTACGGAAGCTTCACGAAGCACAATAGTCGCCTTGCACAAAATTACCTCAACGAAAGGTTTGGGAACATGTGGATAGGTATGGCGAAGTTCAATGGCCAAAGGTACCTACGGCGAAGTTCAATGGCCAGCGCGGTCACCTAATTTAACGCCCATGGATATTTTTTTATGGGGACACTTAAAAAATGAAGTGTACAAAGCGCTACGACACTGTTGATGATTTAAAATATTCAGTCCGTCAAATGCTAAACACATCATATCAGCCGAAGGAAGTCCACTGCTGGACATAGGCCTCCCCCAAGGATCTCCACGACGACCGGTTCTGCGCTGCCCGCATCCAGCGGCTTCCCGCGACCTTCACCAGGTCATCGGTCCACCGAGTGGGAGGCCTGCCTACACTACGCTTTCCGGTGCGTGGTCGCCACTCGAGAACTTTACTGCCCCAACGGCCATCTGTTCTACGAGCAATGTGCCCCGCCCACTGCCACTTAAGTTTAGCAATTCTGAGAGCTATGTCGGTTACTTTGGTTCTCTTACGGATCTCCTCGTTTCTGATTCGATCACGCAGAGAAACTCCGAGCATAGCACGCTCCATTGCCCTTTGGGTGACCTTGAGCCTTCTTATGAGGCCCATAGTAAGCGACCATGTCTCAGTTCCGTACGTCATCACTGGCAACACACATTGGTCGAAGACCTTGGTCTTAAGACACTGCGGTATCTGGGACGTAAAGATATTGCGAAGCTTCCCGAACGCTGCCCAGCCGAGTTGGATTCGACGATTGATCTCTTTCTCGAAGTTGGACCTACCTAACTGGACTGTTTGTCCCAGGTATACATATTCGGTAACAACTTCGAGTGTAGAGCCTCCAACCTTCAGAGTAGTAGGTATGACACGGACGTTTGACATAATTTTCGTCTTGTCCATGTTCATTCTAAGACCCACTTGTTGAGAGGCTCTACTGAGGCCATCGAGCATTGTGCCTAAGTCGTCCATAGTCTCAGCCATGACCACGATATCGTCAGCGAATCGAAGGTGGGTGATGTACTCGCCGTTGATATTGATGCCGAGTCCACCCCAGTCCAAAAGCTTAAAAACATCTTCCAGGGCGGCGGTGAACAGTTTCGGAGATATAACGTCTCCCTGTCTCACCCCTCGCTGCAGCTGGATAGGTTCCGAGTTTTGATCCTGGAGGCGAACCGACATGGTGGCGTTTTCATACAAACACTTCAGCACTTCGATGTATCGATAGTCAATTTGGCACCTCTGGAGAGACTGTAACACAGCCCAGGTTTCGACCGAATCGAAGGCTTTCTCATAGTCCACGAACGCCAAGCATAGTGGCTGATTGTACTCTTCGGTCTTCTGTATAATCTGCCGCAGCGTATGTATGTGGTCTATGGTACTAAATCCTTTTCGGAAACCGGCTTGTTCGGGAGGCTGGAAGTCGTCAAACCTGCGTGCGAGACGATTCGTAATGACCCTCGAAAACAGTTTGTAGACATGGCTCAGAAGTGAGATGGGTCTGTAGTTCTTCAGCAGGGTATTGTCGCCCTTTTTGAAGAAAAGCACGACCACACTTCTGTGCCATGCCTTAGGCGTTTGTCCTTCAAGTATAACGGAATTAAATAATTTCTGAAGAGCTTTAAGTACCGGTGTTCCACCTGCTTTCAGAAGTTCAGCCGTAATTCCATCATCACCCGGTGCCTTATTGTTTTTAAGCTGTTTAAGAGCCATTCTAATCTCGTACAGGCTGACGTCCGGGATATCTTCGGTATAGTGTCGGGTAAGTCTAGCTCTTGGGTCTTTAGCCAGATCGCTGACAGGCAGACGTGTGGTCGTGTACAATTGTCCGTAGAACTTCTCAACTTCTTCCAGCAACTCAGTCTTAGACGATATGATCCTGCCGTCCTCAGTCTTCAGCTTGGTCAGTTGACTTTGACCAACAGACAGATCTCTCGCGAACACTTTTGAGCCTTTGTTGTTCTCAATCGCCTCTTTAATACAATTTGTATTATAGTGGCGCAAATCGCGAGTTAGAGACTTAGAGATCTGCCTGTTTAGTTGCCGATACTGAGTAGCGTCTTCAGAGGACTGCAAAACCAATCTTCGTCTTTCTTCCATGAGGTTGCTGGTCAAGTCAGAGATTTTTTTGGTTCTGTTTGAACGGCGAGTTTTGAAAATCTTAGACCCGACCGTTTGGACAATTTCCACGAACCTGTCGTTATAATCGTCCACATTCTCGCAGTCTCCTAGGCATTCGAAGCGATTGTGCAACTCGAGATGAAAGTTTTCGGGGTTTTGGAACTGGATGGGCGCTGGTCTGAGTGTGGACTTCATCAGTCGACATCTTTCCAGCTTGGTCTTTAGATTCAATGTGCCTCTTACCATTCGGTGATCGCTTCCTGTTTTGACTGAGTTGATCACAGAGACATCATTGAATATTTGCCTTCTTGTCGACAAGATGAAGTCGATCTCGTTCTTCGTTACGCCATTGGGATGCAACCATGTCCACTTTCGCTGTTTAGGCTTTTTGAAGAAGGAGTTCATCATAAAGAGGCCCTCCTTCTCCATAAAGTCGGCCAGCAGCTGGCCACGTGCATTTCTCTCTCCATATCCAAATTGCCCCACTCTCAGCTCACCATCACTTCGTTTGCCCAGTTTCGCGTTAAAGTCCCCCATAACAATGGTGTATTGAGTCCGGGAGCTGTTATGTAGAGCTCTAGAGATATCCTCATATAGGAGCTCCACTTCGTCGTCGGAGTGTTGCGCGGTCGGTGCATAAACCTGAATAACTTTCAGCGAATACCGTTTGGTAATTCGGAGAATAAGGTACGCTACCCTCGTCGAAACACTCTCGATCCGGACCACATTGTTAATGAGGGACTTGTGGACTAGAAACCCGACACCACCCTCGGACAGTTGGTCGCCCTCCCGGAAATAGAGCAGGTTTCCGGATTTAAGGATTATGGTGTCCTCCCCCTCTCTTCGGACTTCACACAATCCTACGATGTCCCATCGTAACCTGCTCAATGCTTCCTCGAGTTCTGTTAACTTTACGTCGGTTCGCAGTGTGCGCGTGTTGTAGGTTGCCAGGGCCAGAGGTCTTTTGTGTTGGTAGCCTGGCATCTGCCGGGGATTCTTCGCACCCCATGCCCCGCCGTTACCTTGACCGCTACCGGAGCCAGGAATAGCGGGGCCGCCGGGGACTAGGGGCCGTTTTTTATTTGTGTCGGTCATTTGGGGGGTGTTGCCGTAATCGCCACGCTTGGCAGGCGGGTTGGCGATCGCAGTGTTGCAGATTGGCTGCAAGTCACGGAAAGACGCTGCTGCCCATCCTCCGGTTTGAGTCCCTTAGTCGGCTCTTACGACACCTATTGGATGAAATAGGATGGCCCTATTCTAAGCCGGGAGCCATACGGACACTAAACACATTATCATATAATTCATTGAAAAATGCAACTCGGGGCAATGTATATATATTAGTACTAACGCTCGGGGAGTGCTTCGCCGAAGTCGACTGTGCATAGGCAAGACTATTTACTACGTAAAAAAGGTTAACTTCGCAAAATTATTTGAATGAATGGCGACTCTTGGTATGACACAATAAAGTGCAAATTCAGGTCGCACAGCGCCACTTACCCGGTTATATTTACCTAATAACACCTAATGAGGTCGTGGTTCGAATCCCGCCACGTACCAATGTGATTTCGAATTTAGATTTCATATGTACGTTTATCTGAGCTCTTACGGTGAAGGAAAACATCGTGAGGAAACCTGCACACGCCTGCGAAGAAACTCGCAAGTTGTGTGAAGTCGACCAACCCGCACTGGGCCCGCGTGGTGGACTAAGGCCCGATCGCCCTAATTCAGGGTAGGCTCGAGCCCGTCGGTGGGGACGTATATGAGCTGATATGATGATATTCACCTAAAAGTTGCCTTTCTTTCTCGCGTAAGTTTTATCTCTTCTGACTACTGAATTTGCCCCATTCAGGGGGCCGCGCGGCGTAGAGCGTGTCGTAGGTACATTTTCATGCCTACAGCGCGGAGTTCGACAGGCGGTTTAGGCGAAAGTGGAGAACATTTCGAACAGTTATTTAAAAAAAAAATAGTTTCGTGGGACTAAGGAAAGTGGCAGATTTTTGGTTTTGTTTCATTTCAATTATCCATCCCATCAATTGGATAATATGTATATTTAATAAAATGTTAATATCAAGTAATTTCAACAACTTCAAGCAACTTTAGATCTATGGTCTCCATAAAATTTTTGGTTAGTATAGTAATATACAATAAAATAACAAAAAAAATGTTTTTCAAAAAAAGCCATATCCGACCCAGTAAGATTTTTTATTTTTTAAAACTGAATTTATATTTTTTTCTAAAATTGAGATCACGGTTCCTCGTTTTCCGCGTTTTTCTCTATCTCATATAGTTTAGGATTTCCCCATACTGACCCTTAAAAAAATGTCCAGCTGTGGACGTCTTGCGGCTGAGATATCAATTTTATACAATTTCAGTACAGGGCAAAGCCCCAATGCGAAAAAGTAAATAGATTACATTTATAGTTAACTTACTTAAATATAACAATGATAATAATTTAATTTTTAAATAGCTAAGGCTCCTATAATGGTGGCAAGTGGCAACTCCCGCCAACGAGCAGCTGCACTGTGCACTCTGCAGAGGTGGAAACTAAATTAGAATTCGGAGTGCCCGCGTGAGGGGAGCAAACTCTAGTGGGCGGGGCACGTAGCTCGTAGAACAGATGGCCGTTGGGGTCGTAAAGTTCTCGAAGAACCGAAGATGGAAGCGGGCTTACCAAGATTCTTACAAGTTGACTCCAACGGAAATCGAACCCGCCACCTTCCGGTGTGAAACGACTGGACTAACCATGGACATGGACTAATGCCACGGAGGCGGTTAAATAATAGGCTTCCCGCTTAAATAAAATCAAACGAACCCATACTCGGTGGCCACTTAAAGTCGTTAAGAGATCCCTCGACTCCAGCATCAGCATCCTGGCTCCGGCATCAGACCTCGGAAATTACCTGGGACCAAAGTGCTCGTCAAGACAAATCAAACGAGCCCAAACATGGAGTGGTTACATATGTCGTTCACGAGATCCTCGACCAGCTCCTGGCTCCGGCATCAGACCTTGGAAACTACCTGGAACCAAAGTACTCGTCAAGAAAAATCAGACGAACCCAAAGTCGGTGGTCACTTAAAGTCGTATAAGAGATCCCTCGACTCCTGGGTCGGGCATCAGACCTTGGAAACTACCTGAGATCAAAGTTCTCACAACATAGACAAGATAGAACCAAGACAAATCAATCGAGCTTAAACTCCAAGTGGATCTTTTTTTGAAATAAATCTTTAATAAAAAAAAACAAATACATATTTAATTCTACAAATATTTATCGGCTGGGTGGGAGTGGAGCCGCTTATTGCATTTATTATTATTATTATTCATTTATTTTCAGGCAACTTAGTACTAAAGTACAGGCCCATAGATATATAAAAACTTATAAAAATAACGTGACATAGATACTATAAATAAAATACATTATTAGGCATGTTAGTGACTAATGGACTGGCATGGTGCCTCGGAAACGCCGAAACACGACGTCCTTCGGCCAGAAGTCGGTGCTGGTCATGGTCTCCAGTAGAGGCTTCGGCACGCGCACCACGTACGACGTGAAGGGCACGTAGTGGCGCGACTCCAGCGGGAACACCCGCAGGCCGTAGCCGCACTTCTTGCGGACGTACTCCGTCACGTCCTTGGCCGTGACCGAGTGGTGCAGACGTGACACGTAGAGCGCGACGTTCGGTATGGCGGCGCGCAGCACGGAGCCCTCTTCCGGTGCGGCCGTACCACATAAGCTTCTGCGGGGTTGCCTGCGGGCTTTGCACTTCTTCTGTACCAAGGTGAAACCCTCCTTATCCACCCTGGCATTAGGGGGCTCGCTCGATGTTGGCGGCGACCTTGGTTTACCGGACGCCTTAGGAGGCGCGGGGCGCCGGCGGCAGCTATCGGCAGCGGTGACGTCACGGTAGCCCATAAGAACCGGTGACGGTGGGTTGGCGTTAACAGGCGCGCGCGGCGGGGGCTGCGCGGGTGCGCGGACAGAGGTCACAGGCGGAGACACAGGCTGCGACGGCAGCGGTGAAATCGCTGACACTGCGGAGCCCGACGTCGTCGGTAGGTTGACGTGGGCTCCACGTAGCGCGTCAATGTAATTTGCCGCCTCAGCTGGCCTAGTTACAGTGCTGCGCAGCGAACGTACTTCGTTATTCAGTTCGGCGATGGTATTTTGAGAGGCTTCAAATTTCACCTGCAAGTCGGCCAGACTCTTTTTTAGGGACACGATGTCCTTTAGCAGGCTGGTGACGTCGACGTGGTCGAACGTGACGGGCGGTAGCTTGGCCAGCTCCCGCGCCACAAACGACGGCACGTCGTCAGGATCCGTCTCCTTCAGGATCTTGATGATTTCTTGAAGGGTCTTCTTTCCTTGTTCATCGCCTCTTCTGTGAGGGGCAAAGGTACCGCAAATCTTCAGCGACCGGTAGAGTACCTCTTTGGCGCTGCAGATATCACTCACACTGAAGTTGCTGGAGCAGATCTGGATGGCCGACAGCTCGTCCATCACGTCCAACTTCTGCTGCAGGAACGCCAGGAGCTCGTTGACGATGAGCGGCGCGTCGGCGGCGCTCATGATGACGCGGGCAGCGTACAGCGGTGCTAGCCTCGCTCGACACGTAAATTAATAATAATGTGTCACTATTAATTTATTGACTCCGTAATGCGACCGCATCGCAGCGCGCATTGCACAAGAATGCGCGCATGTGTGTGCACGCACACTTGAAAAAATACGGTAATTTAAAAAACTAAAAAACCCGACTGCGTTTCTGTGTAATTTGGAAATGAAAAACCCTAAAACAAGAAAGTCGTCATACTCGATTGCACTTAACTTAAGAAAAATTGTAGCAGTCGGGACCCATTCTTGAAATGGAAGGCATAGTGAATTGAGAGCACATACCTATATTACATTGCAGATTACTCCAATATACTGAATAGACGGCTGACTTTCTAGAATGGGTCCCGACTGCTACAATTTTTCTTAAGTTAAGTGCAATCGAGTATGACGACTTTCTTGTTTTAGGGTTTTTCATTTCCAAATTACACAGAAACGCAGTCGGGTTTTTTAGTTTTTTAAATTACCGTATTTTATTTTATTCATTTTTTAGTTTTATATTAAATGAGTTTGTGTAGTAACCTATATACACATGACACACATTAAGATTACGCAGATTATTAATTAATTAATATTAATATTATGGCAACCCAGCAACGAATCCTCCCAGAACGCCACTCTCGCGGTCGTGTGCCATGTCGGTATAGAATGTAAGAGGCGCTCGCGCTGCTTGTTCCTTTCATTCTAATTTCCGCCCGGCTGGCCTGCGTGCGGCCGCCGGCAGTCCGTGAAAGATATTCGACCAAGCAACGCGTGCGCGCTCCGCCGCTTCGTATAGCAGTAACTTGTATAATTTTGTGTGCAAATCCTTTTTGGCATATCCATGCCCACGTTAAATAAATGGTGATTCATTCAGTCCAACAAAGTCTCTTTTTGCTCTGCCGCTGGTTAGTCACCCTATATCTGGCGCTCAACGTGTTTTTTGTGCAAAAATTTTCAAGTTTTTTCTCTGCGCTATTCAAAATGGCGGATGGACGCTAGTGCAATTTCTTTTCAAACAGTGCCTATAGGACTCGTAAAAACATGACGCGTTCAAAGAAAAGACAGTCGCTTAGTGAAGACGGTTCTGCAAATACTGCGAACGTCACGATGTCACAGGAACACTTGGAAACCCTTTTGTCAAATCTGCAGCAGTCGCAGGCGGAGGCCCTCGAACGAACGTTCGCTAGATTCTCACTGCCGGCAGCCGCGACTCCGATTGCACATGACATGCCTTCCGGAAACTTCTCTCGGTGCACGTCAAGATTTTCTGGCTTGGTCAGCGAAAACGTAGAAACCTTCATCGATGCTATTGTACAAGGACTGTGCGAACATTGCTGATGACATTGCAATAAAAGGAATATCGATGTTGCTAACGCAGGACGCGGCGACTTGGTGGCAAAGCATACGCGCTGAAGTAAACTCGTGGTCACAGGCGGTCACGTACCTACGCAGTACCTACGGCGACCCGAGACCCCCGCACCGCATCTACCGAGATCTTTTTAAACAAGAGCAAGGAAGTAAGAAAACTGACATCTTCGTCGCGAAAGCCCGAGCCCTGCTGGCAAGACTACCGCAGGATGACCTGTCTACAAAAGTGCAAATTGATATGGTGTATGGCCTTCTAAACAGGAGAATCAGAAAACGAGTGCGTCGTGAAGAAATCATAACATTCGGTGACCTGCTTACAAAAAGCCGCATAGTAGAGGAATCTATCAGCGAGGGGGAACAGAAGACAGTGAACAGTGCACGCGGAGCTATCCGTGGGGACGCGAGCGGCGCCCCACGCGCCACGCCCGCGCCGCAGCCGCGCGCAGCTGTCGGCGCCGCTGCGCCGAAGCGCCCGCCGGTCGCTACTTACTCGCAGGTGCAACCACCGCCGGCGTCCACTGCAGTACCCGCGGGCCCGCTTCCTGCCGAAGCCGGAGTTCCGGCAGTGATGCCTCCAGCTGCTGGGACGTTGCCTAAACGCCTTAGACCCCACTGCACCTACTGCAAGCGTTTCGGTCACATGAAGGACCAGTGCCGTAAGTTAGGTGAGTCGAATAATCCTACTCCTACTAACTGCAACCCAGGTGTGTGTGAAAATTTTTACAGTGTTGAGTGTCCGCAGTCGCTAAATAAAAGCTGCCTTAATACTAACAACATTGCTCTGAACATGGAAAGTGTTAGTAATAATTCTGTGTGTTATAGGCATTGGGTAAAACATAATTCTGCTTGTGCATGTGGTTCTAAACAGAACCAACAAACCGGTTTGGGATGTAATATTGATAATTGTTTACAGTATTTTTCTCCGTCCAAAGCTGATGATGATGTACTTTGCAGCAACTCTACCACTGTATTGTGTGATTATAAGGATGATAAGAACAGCCTGTGTCCATCCCATTCTATGAATATCCCAACTTTGCCAAACATTTGTAAAAATTCCTGCCTCGGCAGTGACAGGCAAAAGTCATGTAATTGCATTCATTGTAATTGTACCACTTTATTGTGTGCTGATGATGATGATAAGAACAACCTATGTCCATCTCATTATAAAAATGACTCATCACTGCAATGCAAATGTAAAACTTGTATTGCTGGTGTAATGGAAAAATATTCTAAGTACAGTTACCCCAAATTTTGGGGAAAAGAAAAAAGTTGTGTATCAAATTTTAATTTGATTTGCCTTTGTGATGATATTATGCAAGATGGTGCTAAGCAACATTTGAATTGTACCAACCAGAGTTTTGAGAATAATTTTTCTTGCCAAAATTTTGCGAGATGTGTTAACAAATGTATTCCCACTTGTAATCCGACCCGTAAGAGCGATATTAATTCTAAAAACCTTACAAGCGGTATGGAAAAATGTAATGTTTCCGAGTCTGATGATGATTGTTCTAAGGAAAGGTGTAGCAATCCAGATTTTTCAATTTTTATGGAAAGTTTGAAATGTGAAAATTTTAAATCCGTTAGTGACTTAGAAGCAAAATGTAGTAAGCCTATTTTTGGAAAATCTGATGGTGTTTTAAATGATAAAGTATTGCATGTTGATGATTGTATATGTAGCGGAGACGATTTTTCGTATGGCACCGATCGTGATAGGGCTGTCGAACATCGCGACTTACGACCTATTTTCAAAATCGAGATTTTGAACGTAAATGGCACCGCGTTGATAGATACCGCCGCGAAACACTGTATTGCCGGACACACGCTATACGCTCTCCTCCTGAAAAGGGGCCACCCTCTCGCACCTTCAACGCGGCAAATTAAGCTTGCTGATGGACATATCCGAGAAATGGAGGTACTTTCCACCACGTTATCTGTGCGATTGGAACACAAAGTCATAACAATACCATTTTTGATTTTTCCGGACTCTGGTAAGAATGAAACCCTACTTGGCATAGATTTTATTACTGCAGCCGGAGTAGTGATTGACTTCAGTAAAGAAGTTTGGTACTTTAGTGCCTACACTAACAATAAGTATAAACTGCTTTTTGAAAACCCTGTGAGTAGCACTGGCTGTGCTTCTACAGACGTACTATGGGAGGATGAAGGAACTCATTTGAGTTTATCTGAGCGCCAGGATCTTGCTCAGATTCTCGTCAAGCACGCGCATATTTTCGAACCAGGGGGAGCTGCCACACCGTATGCTGAGCATCGCATTGATACAGGTGAGCACCCACCCATCTCCGTGCCCCCTTACCGTCTGAATCCCACAAAGAAAGAGCTGATGAAGAAGGAGATTGACAAGATGCTCCAGGATGATGTGATTGAGGAGTGTGAGTCTGCTTGGTGCTCTCCCGCGCTGCTGGTACCGAAAGCAAATGGTAACATGCGTTTCTGCGTCGACTACAGGCGTTTGAATTCCATCACCAAGTCAGATACCTATCCTATGCCTCATATAGATGAACTCCTACAATCAACAAAGAGGAATTGCTTCATGAGTACGCTTGACTTACGATCTTCTTACTGGCAGGTATGTGTGCGAGAGTCTGACAGAGACAAGACCGCGTTCACGTCTCCACTGGGTACTTTCCGCTTCAAACGGATGCCTTTTGGATTGAAGAATGCACCCGCCACGTTCCAGCGGCTTATCGACCGTCTGAGATCCTGCACGGCGCTGAAAGATGTTACTCTATTGGCGTACCTTGACGATTTGCTTGTGATATCTGAAGGATACCTGCAACATCTGCAAGACCTGGAGGCAGTTTTTAAGCGCCTTAGTGAGTATAACCTCCACGTAAACCGAGAGAAGTGTGTCTTTGCAAGGGAAAGCGTACGCTACCTTGGACACATTATCACACAAGAAGGTATCTCCACCGATCCACAAAAGGTGAGTGCTGTCCTCGAGATGAAGGAACCCTCCAACTTAAAACATTTAAGGACCTTTCTGCAAACCTGCTCATGGTTTCGGAAATTTATT
The DNA here is from genome assembly GCA_947284805.1 of Coleophora flavipennella. Taxonomy (NCBI): domain Eukaryota; kingdom Metazoa; phylum Arthropoda; class Insecta; order Lepidoptera; family Coleophoridae; genus Coleophora; species Coleophora flavipennella. The sequence goes on from OX369272.1 coordinate 109,382, forward strand.
CCAAACTTTTCCAAAGTTGCCGAACCACTGAATCGTCTGACTAGAAAAAATCAAGTTTGGGTCTGGGGATCCACTCAGATTCAAGCTTTCAACGAGCTGAAGCGTTTGTTAACCACGGCTCCTATCCTTGTCCAACCTGATTTCAATCGCCCATTTATTCTGCGTACAGACGCAAGTAATTACGCCTTAGGCGCAGTTTTGCTACAGGGGGAAGACAAGGAAGAAGAAAGGCCGATTGAGTACGCCAGCCGTCTCTTGAATTCTGCGGAACGCAACTATTCCACCACCGAGCGTGAAGCTCTAGCTGTAGTGTGGGCAGTTGAACGTTTCCGGCCCTACTTGGATGGACAACCTGTCGTAATAGGCAGTGACCACCAACCTCTGCGCTGGTTGCTATCTCTGAAATCACCAACAGGTAGATTAGGGACCGTCCATTAATCACGTGAGGCTTGAAAGGGGGGGGGAGGGGTTTGACAAAAATCACGAAATGTCACAACTGGGGAGGGGGGGTGTAATAAGATATCACGTGTATTTATTTTTTCAAACGCGCGATTTTTAAATCGAAAAGCGGCGTGTAGTGTGACCTTGACTCGCCGTTGCTAGGCAACGAACGAAGTACCTACTCACGCGCCGCCGACGACTTCCCGGCTCGGCACGCCAATCGCCTAAAAATTAAGATTTTTTGTAGATACTAAAAATACACGTGATGTTGGGTGGGGGGTGGGGGGTAGTCTTAAACCTCACCATGTATCACCAAGAGGGAGGGGGGGTTAAAAAATGCTTAAAAAAAGATCACGTGATTAATGGACGGCCCCTTAGTACGTTGGGCCCTTAAACTCCAGCCGCATGACATACAATTTCAATATACACCAGGAAAGGCAAACGTGGTAGCAGATACGTTAAGCAGACCAGTTTGTTCTACCGAGACGCGTGCAGACTGCGGTATCTGTTCGGTAATCATAGATCTACCTACCAAGAAACCCGACGAAATAAGGGAAGAACAACTTACCGATCCTGAAGTGAAGAAAATTGTCAAAGATCTGGAGGGCACCGACGAAACCGCAACACAGCGATGGACAGAAAGAGGGTACCTGATGGACCAAGGTGTGCTTTACAGGTATAACCCTGATTCCGACAGTGAATCGCCTCAACTAGTAGTTGCAGCTACTCAGATACGGGAGATTCTGAAAGAGTGTCATGATTCCCCGTTGTCAGCACACCCTGGTATTGACAGAACCTATCAAAAGGTAGCACAGCATTTCTATTTTACAGGGATGCGGAGAATAGTCACAGACTATGTAAAAGCCTGCATCCACTGCCAGCGTTATAAAGCTACAAATGCTAAGCCACCTGGACTTCTGCAAACACCCGTGATGAATCAACGCAACGAGGTGCTGGCCATAGACTTATTCGGTCCATTGCTGGAAGGAGAACAGGGGGAGCGCTGGATACTACTAATTGAAGACACGGCAACAAGGTGGGTAGAGCTCTTTGCCCTTAAAGATGCGACAGCAGAAGCATGCGCCATCATTCTAGTGGAAGAATACTTTATGAGGTTTGGTTTACCCCGGCGCATCACGTCGGACAACGGTGTCCAGTTTATCTCTTCCGTCATGCGCCAATGCATGGCAGTTCTGGATATCAAGCAGAGTTTCATTCCTCTCTATCACCCGGAGGCAAACCCCGCGGAGAGAAAGAACCGCGACCTTAAGGCAATGTTGTCTGTACTTGTAGAGGGGGAGCACAAGTCATGGCCCAAGAAGTTACTGATCATCCGTTTTGCCCTAAATAGTGCAAAATGCCGCATCACAGGTATGACGCCTGCCTTTCTGACGTTTGCCAGAGAGATGAGGTCTCCGACGGAAGTTACACATGACCAGCGTGCCATCCTGAGCAAGGATAACTTTATTCCGCAGGTAACCCCGTACCTTCGAAAATTCCTAGCGTCCCTATCTGCTGTTAGAGAGCGGGTAGAAACTCAACAGGATAAAACTAAAGAATATGGTGACCGGTCGCGCCGTCCAGCCGACACATTCCGACCTGGAGATTAAGTCTTGTTGAAGTCGCAAGGTAAAGGACCTAAAGACTTGGTGTCCAAATTCCTACCTAGACGGGATGGACCTTACCGTGTTGTCCAGAAGCTGAGCCCTACATCCTACACCATCGCAGGTATTGAGGATCCTGACAAGGTCTTGGGGAAGTATCACGTAGCCCATCTGAAGCGTTACACAGGTGATAATGACTCGCTCCCGAAGCCTGTTGTCCCGAAAAGGAATCGAGGGCGTCCTGAGAAACAGCCTACGGTAAATGTCCTGGTTCAGGCGCGAGGGCGTACCCCTGAACCAGAGGGGGAGTGTATGGCAACCCAGCAACGAATCCTCCCAGAACGCCACTCTCGCGGTCGTGTGCCATGTCGGTATAGAATGTAAGAGGCGCTCGCGCTGCTTGTTCCTTTCATTCTAATTTCCGCCCGGCTGGCCTGCGTGCGGCCGCCGGCAGTCCGTGAAAGATATTCGACCAAGCAACGCGTGCGCGCTCCGCCGCTTCGTATAGCAGTAACTTGTATAATTTTGTGTGCAAATCCTTTTTGGCATATCCATGCCCACGTTAAATAAATGGTGATTCATTCAGTCCAACAAAGTCTCTTTTTGCTCTGCCGCTGGTTAGTCACCCTATACTTATCAGTTGATAGAATAATATTCTCGTAAACGTGGAAGCTCTATAAAAGAATTCTGATCGTGTGGCCGATTCAAAAGTTTTTTAGGATCAAGTGTACAGATAACCAGTCCAGCTAATGTTTTAACTCGACTAAGAGCTACATATGCTTGACTTTTAGCAAATATATGTGAGCCGAGGTCCACAAGTGTCAAATCGAGTGTAGCACCCTGAAGTTTGTGGACAGATAAAGCCCAACTTAGGATTATTATTATTTTTTTTTTTTATTCACAATTGGTAAACCCTTGACAACATCTCACCTGGTGGTAAGTGACGATGTTGCCGAAGATGGAAGCGGGCTTACCAAGATTCCCCAACGCAACGAGGAACTGGCTATCTTATCTTCATGCCGGAACACACCAATGATATCAACATTGATATTTGGCGGCAAGACTTAGATAAGATGGTGGTAGCTAGCCAGGCGGGCTTAGAAAATGCCCTACCACCAACCAAACCGAGTCTTACAATTGACCCCGCCGGGAATCGAACCCGCGACCTCCTGTGTAAAGCCAGGTAACTTTGCCTCTGAGCTACGGAGGCGGTTAAAAATTAAGGGCAAAATCCTGCTTTCAATTTTTCCTTGTCCTCAAAGTGCGTCAAAATCAATCGTACATGGTTCAATCCGTATACGAACTCCTGGTTGATAATTTTTATTGTGCGATCGTCGACAAATACCGCTTGCTGTAATTCTCCGGAAAATCTGCTATTTTGTTTTTTTTTATATTTTGATATACCCAGTGTCACTCTCACAGTAAATACGTATCTAACGAAACCCTTCAAGCTAAAATCCATCGAGCCGTTCAGGCTGCAGTGCGTGCCTAACATTGGAATTTGGCGCCAAAAATCCGCCATTTTGTTTTTTTTATTTTTATATACCCAGTGTCATTCTCACAGTAAAAATGTATCTAACGACAACCCTCAAGCTATAATTCATCGAGCCATTCAAGCAGCAGAGCGTGTCAAACATTTGAATTTGGCGCCAAAAATCCGCCATTTTGTTTTTTTTATTTTGATATACCCAGTGTCACTCTCACAGTAAATACGAATCTAACGACACCTCTGAAGCCAAAATCCATTCAGCCGTTCAGGCTGCAGAGCGTGCCAAACAATTATACATACATACATACATACTCTCGAAAAACATAACCCTCCTTCTGGCGCAGTCGGGTAAAAATATATCTATCTACGCACCACTGGCATAACGTACGGCTCTTAACGTCATCATTGACGACCGCTTGATTGGACCTCATGAATTGCCCCCCACACGGAACGGTCCAAGCGTTCCGGCAGACACAATTCACGGAGCTACCTTTGAATTATCAACGAGTTATGTGGCTGCAGCTTGACTGATTTTGAATCCATATGTACGTTCATCCGACGCACTTACGGTCGTGATGGAAAACATCTTGAGGAAATCTAGGTTATAATGTGAAGTCGACCAACCCGCACTGGGCCCGCGTGGTCGACTAAGGCCCAATCGCCCTAATTCAGGATAGGCTCGAGCCCCTCGTTGGGGACGCATATAAATAAGCTCGTACACCGTTATGGTATATGGCCATACGGTACCAAATACCAGAGAAGAATTATAGAGAGGATTATGACCGCTGCAAACGAAATAAGGTCTGATTTGGAAATGGTCAGACGATCTACCAAGCAGGTGCGAGTAGCATCAGGAGCCACGACTTGCTTACAGAGCGGAGGTGGCCACTCTGAACAATTTTTCTAGAGAGTAAGATTTTTATTCTGTGTCATTATGAATGCGCAAACTAATAAAAAGTAAATAACAATGCTTTGTTTTTACCCTAGTTTGTCGTACATAAATTGTTAATCGCCTTAGAACAAATACCGGTTCAATACTCGTAGCTCCTGCTTTCGTTACGTGTATTTTCAATTAGCAATATCTCCAAATACTTAGTCAAAATTTTGATGTCGTATTTTGATACCCTATTACTAAGCCTCCGCTGTCTGTCCGTCTGTCAGCGGGCTGTATTTCATGAACCGTTAGGCGCTTTGCACACGACGGGGCGGGGCGGGGCGGGCCGGTCAATTTCGCCGCCAACGATAGCACAAAGGGAGGCGGCGCGGTCTTTTTGTCCTCCATGTGCGTCGGTAGTATAGGATTCCCTTTGTGCTATCGTTGACGGCTCAATTGACCGGCCCACCCCGCCCCGTCGCGTCGTGTGCAAAGCGCCTAATCGGTAGAAATTTGTTTTTCTTTACAGAATGTGTATTTCTGTTGCCGCTATAACAACAAATACAAAAAAATGAAAAAGTAAAAATATTAGGAGGGTCTCCATAGAAAAAACATGTTTTTAAAGGTATTTTTGATTTAGCTCTATCGTAAAAACGGCAATACATAGAAGCGTGAATCTCGGTGTTAATACAGTACGAATACACAAGTAAAATTATAAATAACAAAAACTGGCGAAGTGTGAGTCGTACTCGCGTTAAGGAGTCCGAACTGAATGGACAAAAAGCATTTTTCTGAGATTTTCGGGCGTTTTAAATAGGGGCGTCAAAGTTGGTCAGTCTTTGTTAGTGTATATGTTACGGCTAAAGGTGGGTATAAATAAATAAATATATGTCGCAGGTATATTGTCAGAGCCGTGATATTATAATTTCACCAGTTAAAATTAGTGAAATTATAATATCACGGTTAGGTTAGGTTAGTGATATTATAATTTCACTACATTTTGTTCAGTGAAATTATAATATCACGGCTCTGACAATATACCTGCAACATATATATTCTGGGACAAATCACGCATGTTCATCTGGCCCCAAAGTAGGATTCCTTGTTATGGGCACCAGACTGATATACATACTTCATCATATTATCATCATATCAGCCGAAGGAAGTCCACTGCTGGACATAGGCCTCCCCCAAGGATCTCCACGACGACCGGTTCTGCGCTGCCCGCATCCAGCGGCTTCCCGCGACCTTCACCAGGTCATCGGTCCACCGAGTGGGAGGCCTGCCTACACTACGCTTTCCGGTGCGTGGTCGCCACTCGAGAACTTTACTGCCCCAACGGCCATCTGTTCTACGAGCAATGTGCCCCGCCCACTGCCACTTAAGTTTAGCAATTCTGAGAGCTATGTCGGTTACTTTGGTTCTCCTACGGATCTCCTCGTTTCTGATTCGATCACGCAGAGAAACTCCGAGCATAGCACGCTCCATTGCCCTTTGGGTGACCTTGAGCCTTCTTATGAGGCCCATAGTAAGCGACCATGTCTCAGTTCCGTACGTCATCACTGGCAACACACATTGGTCGAAGACCTTGGTCTTAAGACACTGCGGTATCTGGGACGTAAAGATATTGCGAAGCTTCCCGAACGCTGCCCAGCCGAGTTGGATTCGACGATTGATCTCTTTCTCGAAGTTGGACCTACCTAACTGGACTGTTTGTCCCAGGTATACATATTCGGTAACAACTTCGAGTGTAGAGCCTCCAACCTTCAGAGGATCAGGTATGACACGGACGTTTGACATAATTTTCGTCTTGTCCATGTTCATTCTAAGACCCACTTGTTGAGAGGCTCTACTGAGGCCATCGAGCATTGTGCCTAAGTCGTCCATAGTCTCAGCCATGACCACGATATCGTCAGCGAATCGAAGGTGGGTGATGTACTCGCCGTTGATATTGATGCCGAGTCCACCCCAGTCCAAAAGCTTAAAAACATCTTCCAGGGCGGCGGTGAACAGTTTCGGAGATATAACGTCTCCCTGTCTCACCCCTCGCTGCAGCTGGATAGGTTCCGAGTTTTGATCCTGGAGGCGAACCGACATGGTGGCGTTTTCATACAAACACTTCAGCACTTCGATGTATCGATAGTCAATTTGGCACCTCTGGAGAGACTGTAACACAGCCCAGGTTTCGACCGAATCGAAGGCTTTCTCATAGTCCACGAACGCCAAGCATAGTGGCTGATTGTACTCTTCGGTCTTCTGTATAATCTGCCGCAGCGTATGTATGTGGTCTATGGTACTAAATCCTTTTCGGAAACCGGACACTATACCGAAGATATCCCGGACGTCAGCCTGTACGAGATTAGAATGGCTCTTAAACAGCTTAAAAACAATAAGGCACCGGGTGATGATGGAATTACGGCTGAACTTCTGAAAGCAGGTGGAACACCGGTACTTAAAGCTCTTCAGAAATTATTTAATTCCGTTATACTTGAAGGACAAACGCCTAAGGCATGGCACAGAAGTGTGGTCGTGCTTTTCTTCAAAAAGGGCGATAATACCCTGCTGAAGAACTACAGACCCATCTCACTTCTGAGCCATGTCTACAAACTGTTTTCGAGGGTCATTACGAATCGTCTCGCACGCAGGTTTGACGACTTCCAGCCTCCCGAACAAGCCGGTTTCCGAAAAGGATTTAGTACCATAGACCACATACTTATATACGTTTAAATACATACATATATAGATATTTAACACCCAGACACAGAGTAAACAAATCTGCTCATCACACAAAAATGCTTGCCCTGGGTGGAGATTGAACCCACAACCTTCAGATCAGTAGTCAAGGGCACTAACCACTGAGCCACCGAGTCAGTCAAGGTATTTAAGTGTGAACATAAACTTAGATTAGCAGGTTAAACTTAGGACGAGCCGGCTAAACTTCACCCACTCATGTGGAGGGAGCCTTGCTTCGCGAGGCTCTTCGATTGTAAAATCAATCAAACCTGACCGAACCTAATATCGCTCGCTCACCACCAAAAAACCATTACCCAGCCAGTGATGGGTAGACCTAGTTGTGTACGGTTAAACGACGAATACCAACTTATAATCGGGCTTTACCCAAACAACTTTAGCCGGCTAATCTTAAGTTTATGTTCACACCCACCTTTAGCCGTGACATATGTTCTATTGAGTATGAATACTTACTTAAACTTAATTAATACTTACTCATGAGGAAACCAGCACACGCCTGCGAAGAAACTCGAAGGTTGTGTGTGAAGTAGACCAACCCGCACTGGGCCCGCGTGGTCAGAAAGGCCCGATCGCCCTAATTCAGGGTAGGCTCGAGCCCCTCGGTGGGGACGTATATGAGCCGATATGATGACTTACTTAACATACTTTACAAAAACAGTTAATAGATATAATATCTCAGAGATTTACCTAAAATATACCATAAAATTAGCGAGCACTTGTCCCACCGCCGACGAGAAAGCGACTAACTATCGACTATTTTCTCGCTCAACTCGCTCAAGAAACGTACAATAGATGTAGATCCCATGTCAATGAAAGAGATACATATATTAATAGTTAATCGCCGGCAGTGTGAACAGTCAGCGTTTAACTACTAATATGTGTATCTCTTTCATTGACACGGGACCTACATCAAATTGTACGTTTCTTGAGCGAGTTGAGCGAGAAAATAGTCGATAGTTAGTCGCTTTCTCGTCGGCGGTGGCACAAGCGCCTCAGGTTTTAGGTATGTAGTATTAGGGCCGTATGGCTCCCGGCTCAGAATAGGGCCATCCTATCTTTTCCAATAGGTGTCGTAAGAGTCGACTATGGGACTTAAACCGGAGGATGGGCAGCAGCGTCCTTTCCGTGACTTGCAGTCGACCTGCAACAAATCTGCGATCGCCAACCCGCCTAACTGGGGGGAGGCCTGTGTATAGCAGTGGACGTCTTTTGGCTGATGAGATGAGGTATTTAAATGGAAGCTATAATAAAAGAGCAGCTTGCAGATCTAACGGTATATTTGTTCGCGGCGCGCGCGTGCGGTGGTGGTTGGTGTGCAGGCGCGCTAGTGTATCCTCGTGAGGTCCTCCACCACCTTCACCAGGTCGTCCACCGTCGCGTCGCGCATCATTCCGCCGCCATCGTCGATCTGACAACAATTTTAATTTATTTTATTTTGTTTACTGCTCACACTAACAGATTAGATAAAAGTAGTAAGTTTCTAAAAAGTCATTTCTAAGTTGTCATTATTATCAAACAAATCAAGTTATTTGGCTACAATTATGCTCTGTGTGTGTGTGTGTGTGTGTGTGTGTGTGCTGGTGTGTGTGTGTGGGTGCAAGGTGTATAGGTTTTGCAGGTGATCCGTAAAAGGAATCGGCAATGAATAGCTAAACTAGACAGTACAATAGGCGCCCACATAAACCATTCGCGTTGAGACCGCGGCCGCGTGTAGTGTGTACGTAAATCACATTGCACAGGGTGTCGGGTTTTAAATGGATTAAACGAAAACCATTGATAGAGTACCTCAAGGGCTATTCAATATCAATATTTTATTTGTATTTTATAAGAGACAAACAGTCATTTACAGATATGAACTTACAACAATATTACTTAAAGACCTACAGTCTAATATTATGCATGTTCCGCGAAGGTCCACGGTTTTCGAGATATTCGCATTGCGCTTTTCAGATTTTGTATGAAAAACATCTTTGCTCGACTTTAACATCAGTTTGTGAAAAAAAACTATACAATAAAGCCTCAATTACAAAAAAAACAATCTTTTAAAAAAATCTTCCTCATTTACTCAGCTTTCCAAAACAGTCATAAGAAATAAAACAATTCCAAACTAATTACACCAATCTTAATATTCCTGTAAAAGGGTATATCAGATCCCATACTAATTTGAAAAAAATTTTTTTTTTCGTGATTTTATAGTTTCCAATGTGTCAAAAATTGTTATCAGACAAAAATGTGACTCTTTAGCCTCATTTTCATATGACGGATTCGAATGCTAATCAAAAAATAAGAACCTAGGGTTTTTTTCATACAAAATTGTTGGAGTAAATGTATGAGATTAGATACAACAACCTTCTGGTTAATTCCCAGTTTTTACAGATTTTCTTTCAAAAATGTTTTAAGTTTTATAACTTTTTGAAAGTTTTTATTGTATTTTTCTGTCTAAATTGTATGATATTTTTTTTATACAGATAGCTTTTATACAAAATGAATATCAAAACGCGAATATCTCGAAAGCCGTGGCCTCCCGCGGAACATGCATGGGGGTCATTTGAATAGCCCTTGAGGTACTGTATCAATGGTTTTCGTTTCATTTAGTTAAAACCCGACACCCTGTATAAAAAAAATCTATAATATTTTAAACTGTACCAAAAACAATCTTATAACTAGTGCACAGTAAGCAAACCTGGTCCTAACACAGGGATCCCTGTGTTGTGGGTAATTCAACAAGTGGAACTTCGCTGCCGGCGCGCGCGGCGTCTGTAATCCCCGATTCGTATAATTTAGGAATCAGTGAACAGGCAATATTTGAGCTTGCGTGTTCCGTCTTCGGCTGCATAGGCACTTCGTAAGGCTTTTGACCGTGTCGACAATGATGTCCTTCTTCGAAAGCTCAGCGTTCTCGGCTTCACGCCTGGATTGCTTATCTTAATTGCAGATTACCTTCGCGACCGGCAGCAGTTTGTACGCCATGGGTGTTTTGTTTCTAGTTTATATTACCCTTGTTCTGGTGTAAGCCAAGGTTCTATTCTTGGACCTCTTTTCTCCTAGACACGGTTCTCAAGAACTCAATGTGCTTACTGTACGCGGATGAACTTAACCTTGTTCTTGGCGTGAAGCAGGAGTCTGATTGTGACTTGCTTCAGGAGGATATTGATGCAGTGTACAAGTGAAGTGTAACCAATAAACTACTGTTTAACACTACTAAATGCTGCACCATATCCATGTTTTTGCCTTGGATTCAATGTATTTCCCAAAATTCAGATCGGATGTTAAATCTACGCCAAGGAACTCAAGATGGTCGGAGATCTGGATTGATTCATCTCGGAAAGTAGGAGTCAGGGTAAAAGCACTCCTTTTCGCTGTAAATAGACACTCCTGCGTTTTAGAGGCATTAAACCTAACAAGGACAAGTGCGAGTTAGACTCGCCCACCGAGGGTTCCGTGCTAATTTGTTGGTACTTATAAATCATAACAGTGCCAACTGTTAAGTAATACATACACCAAAATGATTAGGTACCTACCTATACAAATATAAAAAAGGGAAAATATTTTTATTTTCATTCTTGGTCATCGAAAACTATACATCATAAAACTTATTAAAAATCTGTTTAAGCTTGTGCCAATGAAGTCCTTTCATACGATACCAGGCCTGTCACACTCTGCGCTGTAGGTATGAAAATGTTAAAAACGTACATACGCCGCGCCAAGCCGCGCGGCCCCTTGCAAGGTGCAAATTCAGTAGTTAGAAGAGATAAGTTACGCGATAAAAAGAGAGGAAACTTGTAGGTGAATATAACTGTAGGTAATTAGTGCTGTGCGACCTGAATTTGCACTTTATTGTGTCGTAGCAAGAGTCGCCATTCATTCAAATGATTTTGCGGAGTTAAACTTCTTTTACGTAGCAAACAGACTTTATTCTTTGACGATACCCAATATGACACGGTTAACTCAATTCAAAATTTGGACCTTACACAATTGATTACGTACTTTGAATAAAGATTATATTTTTATGATTTAATTACAAATGTATAGTTTTCAGATTATTCCCTACGGTATTAAGTACTTATAACACTTTAAACTTTCACAATTATTCATAATTCATAGTCTACTCGCGACCACGGCTATCGAAGCATAGTCGAAACGTTGAGGTAAAAACAACATCAATAAAATCACGACGAGCCCCGTTTTCAATTTTGTATTAAGTACTTGCCAAATTTCAGAGTTCTAGGTCTACGGAAAATACCCCATGAATTTTGATTCCCTTGAGAGTGTCGAAATATAAGTTTTTTGCGGCATAAACGGCCATATCTTTTTTTTACGTTAACTTAGAAGTTTGATTTGTTTGTTATTTGACTGTTGACCGGAGTATATCGTTTTAATTTCAACCTGATACCTTCACGCGTTCCCGAGATAAAGGGTCTTGACAGACAGACGGACGGAAGTGATAACTAGTCTCTTCCCTTAATTGAAAATTACAGAGAAAGTGAGTGGTCTTTATTTGTTTATATCGTACTAGAAGAGTGCAGCTTTTCAGCGCCGGCTCTGGCTCATATGGTGCCCGGTTGCAATCGGAACCCTGGCGCGCTGAGCTTGGTCAGGGGCACATGCGGCAATAATCCGCCGCCGCAGACACACTCCTGCAGCACGTCGCGCGAGGTCATGTGTGAGTATACCTAAAGCCCGACGACACACTCCTGCTGCACGTTGCACGCGAGGTCATGTGCGAGTATACCTGAAGCCCGACGACACACTCCTGCTGCACGTCGCACGCGAGGTCATGTGCGAGTATACCTGAAGCCCGACGACACACTCCTGCTGCACGTCGCACGCGAAGTCATGTGCGAGTATACCTGAAGCCCGACGACACACTCCTGCTGCACGTCGCACGCGAAGTCATGTGCGAGTATACCTGAAGCCCGACGACACACTCCTGCTGCACGTCGCGCGCGAGGTGATGTGTGAGTATACCTGAAGCCCGACGACACACTCCTACTGCACGTCGCGCGCGAGGTGATGTGTGAGTATACCTGAAGCCCGACGACACACTCCTGCTGCACGTCGCGCGCGAGGTCATGTGTGAGTATACCTGAAGCCCGACGACACACTCCTGCTGCACGTCGCGCGCGAGGTGATGTGTGAGTATACCTGAAGCCCGACGACACACTCCTACTGCACGTCGCGCGCGAGGTGATGTGTGAGTATACCTGAAGCCCGACGACACACTCCTGCTGCACGTCGCGCGCGAGGTCATGTGTGAGTATACCTGAAGCCCGGCGACACACTCCTGCTGCACGTCGCACGCGAGGTGATGTGTGAGTATACCTGAAGCCCGACGACACACTCCTGCTGCACGTCGCGCGCGAGGTGATGTGTGAGTATACCTGAAGCCCGACGACACACTCCTACTGCACGTCGCGCGCGAGGTCATGTGTGAGTATACCTGAAGCCCGACGACACACTCCTGCTGCACGTCGCGCGCGAGGTGATGTGTGAGTATACCTGAAGCCCGACGACACACTCCTACTGCACGTCGCGCGCGAGGTGATGTGTGAGTATACCTGAAGCCCGACGACACACTCCTGCTGCACGTCGCGCGCGAGGTCATGTGTGAGTATACCTGAAGCCCGACGACACACTCCTGCTGCACGTCGCGCGCGAGGTCATGTGTGAGTATACCTGAAGCCCGGCGACACACTCTTGCTGCACGTCGCGAGCGAGGTCGAGGAAGCTCTCGATGAGGTCACCGTCGATGAACCCCTCGGCGGGCTCCGTCTTAATGTCCGTGTTGTAGGAGCGCCAGAACGCGTGCGGGATGCGCCCCACCGACTTGATGCTCTGCGTGAGCCGCTCCTGTAGCTGGTGCAGGAACTCGTACAGTTCCTGCGAGAGCTGCACCACCAGGCCTGCAATGGCACCACCACGCGTTACGGTGCTGTTGTCGTTATGTTTGCATTGGGGAGGTAACAAGGGCAAAATAAATACATGTTTGTTTAACCTATTGCGTTGTCCTTAGCGCGGGCGGAGGGCCCACGCATATGGCCAATTTGTGGTCGCAGTTACCTTCAGATACAATGGAGAAAGGTTTGTTGTACTCTTTAGATTAGTTTAATTAAACGATGTGGTCCAATATAGAAAAAAATACTCTTCTTCCAATAGTTTTAAACCTTCCACCCTGCATATTTCACGAAAGTATCTAGTATATATGTGTGTGTGTGTGTGTGTGTGTGTATGCACGTGTGCGTGTGCGTGTGTACGTGTCACTCACAGACAGCGCCGGCCACGGTGGCGAGTAGGACTGGGCGGGAAGTGGGCGCGGCGGAGTCGGGCGGCGGCGCCACGAGGGAGCCGCGCCGCATCACGTTCACCATGTCGCCTAGGTGGAACTGCCCCATGTAGCTCATCTGCTGCCGCTCCTCGTCTGTCGTCGCCGCGCTGATGACAACGCAGTGAAGCGTCAACAACCATATGGTAACGGAAAGAATGGCCACCTACGTAACATGTTGCCACGACGCGACCCGCATGGTATATCGGTAAAGTGAACCTGTTCTTCAGAAAACTACATTCCCGACCGAAGGTATCAGAAAATTGGCTACTTGCGTTGGCAAATAAATTGTACAGCTACACAGCATCATGTCTCAGCATCACTTTTACCACTTTACCATTTATGGGTCCCATCGTGGTATCGCATCCAGTCGGTAGCCATTCTGTCCGCTCTCGTTCTGCTATGGCTTATTTTCTTTGGTCGATGTGGCATTTAAGTAGGTAATCTAAGAAGCGACGAACAAGCCAATATTTTAATAAAAGTTCTGTTCAGTCGCATATTGGGAGCTAGTAAGAGGGCGTTCATCAAATAGAGTAGAAGCTGTGTGCGCTCCAGCTAGCGAAGCGATAATGTAACCTGACATACATTGTTAGGCTCACTCATCTAGAAAAGGAAATCGGCTAAGGGCAATGGAACAGCTTTATTATTGAAGATTTGGGAGCATATGACTCCATCTTACTTAATGTTAAGCGACGATAATGCCTCTTCACTCTCGCTTTGAAGATCCCCATATTTGAGGTCTCGGGAAACAGACGCTGACAAACAATTCCGTAGTCAAAGTATATAATATATAAGTACTAACATACAGTATGGACACTCCCTGCCGCTCTCTAGATTTCGACCTCACCCCCTCGTCACCCAGATTGATACAGATTGGTTACAGTTTGGTTCTCGTACCCTCACCCCCTCGTCACCCAGATTGATACAGATTGGTTACAGTTTGGTTCTCGCACCTATGGGATTTCGCCGTGATTTTGTTTGCTCCGTCATTTGTTTTAAGAAATGTCATTTCACGACCGTTGTATGCAGTATCCGGGGTAAGCCTTAATGGTACGCATAATTAACGAAGAAGCGAAGAATGTCTACAACATAAGGGTAGAAGCGCGCCCTGCGCCTGATTGACCGAAAATGGAACGGGGCTGGTGTAAATTGCGCCTATGCTCCAGGCTATGGAGCTTAGAAGATGTAACAAGCGACTTTGCGCCTATGCTCCAGGCAATGGAGCTTAGAAGATGTAACAAGCGACTTTGCGCCTATGCTCCAGGCTATGGAGCTTAGAAGATGTAACAAGCGACTTTGCGCCTATGCTCCAGGCTATGGAGCTTAGAAGATGTAACAAGCGACTTTGCGCCTATGCTCCAGGCTATGGAGCTTAGAAGATCTAACCAGCGACTTTGCGCCTATGCTCCAGGCAATGGAGCTTAGAAGATGTAACAAGCGACTTTGCGCCTATGCTCCAGGCTATGGAGCTTAGAAGATGTAACAAGCGACTTTGCGCCTATGCTCCAGGCAATGGAGCTTAGAAGATGTAACAAGCGACTTTGCGCCTATGCTCCAGGCTATGGAGCTTAGAAGATGTAACAAGCGACTTTGCGCCTATGCTCCAGGCAATGGAGCTTAGAAGATGTAAAAAGGGACTTTGCGCCTATATACCAGGCTATGGCGATGTCCCAGGCTTTGTCCCGGAGCTTAGAAGATGTAAGTTCTTCGTTCCTGGCACGGAATTCGAATCCAATGCCCCCAGCTGATATCGGGCAAACATCCCACAATTGAGAGCAATACTCGACGCAAGATCGGACTTGATACAGTGGTACAGTGTGAGAAGCAGTCCTGGTGTGAAGTGGCGCACGACCTTGCAGAGGATACCTAGCTTCTTACCAGCTGTTTGCTGGTTTGCTGATGAAGCGCCCAAAATTGAGGTTACTTGTTAGATCCACGCCATGCCAAGGAGTTCCAGGTGGTGTTTGACAGGACGCCGCTTGGTGGCGAATAGACACGTTACGCTTGCGTTTTGGAAACGTTATAGTTGACAAGATAAGCGTCACCCCAGTTGGATACGGCTTGAAGTGTCAGGTTAGTACGCTCCACCATGGCCTCCTGAGAATATTTTTTTCAGCCTACCGGCTCGTGGGCCAGATAAATATCTCCTCGTGACAATGATACCGTATGCATACTCAACGAGACCGGGTTTAAGCAGATCGTTAATGTGTAGTAGAAATAAGAACGCGGAGAGGATAGATCTCTGAAGAAACACAGCCTCAAGAGCAAACCGGTTCGACGAGCTACATATGACAACTCGAATGAACAATTCGCTCAGGACATCGGAAACCAAGTTACACAAGCACGTTTAAATACCGTATGTTGGAAGCTTGCCGCTACGGCTGTTATGCCAAACCCTGTCGAAAGCCCCTAGATACATCGAGTGACACGGCTATAGCTTCTCCGTGTTTCTCGATGGTTTCACTCCATAAATGTGTTGCACACACAAGAAGATCCCCAGGGCAACGGCCTCTCATTGAGAAGATTGTCTTTGATTTGATTGATTGATTGATTGATGCAAGGAGGCGGTTGTTTAATATACGCTCCATAATCTTATATAATATGGAGGTGAATGCGATAGATCTGCAGTTGGCCGGGTCGGCAGGTCTTCTCTTTGCGGATACAGATTGCACATGGGCAATTGGGCAAGTTTGCAAGACCTCGGCAGTGTACCCTTATTTAAGGAGGCCATACTAGCGTATTAGTACAGGAGACAGCTCTGACGCACAGGTTCTTGGGAGATAGCTGGGATAACCACCTTCGTGGCGTCCATTCGCTTCACACCAGGAGTTCGCGGGTTCGATTCCCGGCGGGGTCAACTTTGTGAGACTCCGTTTGGTTGGTGGTAGTGCATTTTCATAGCTCGTCTGGCTAGCTACCACCGTCTTATCTAAGTTTTGCCGCCAAAACATCAGTGTTAACAGCATTGATGTGTTCCGGCTTGAAGATAAGATAGCCAGATCCCCATTGCGTGGGGGAATCTTGGTAAGCCCGCTTCCATTTTCGGCATCATCGTCACTTACCATCAGTTTATATGATGCCAAGGGCTTATCAATTGTGGATAAAAAAAGATACCGTCCGGCCCACTGGCCTTATTTACGTCAAGATTTTTTTAACAACTTTGAGGAGCTCCTTTTGGTGAATGCGAATATCGGTAATTGTGCATTCGCAAATAAACAAATTCGCCTCATTAACCGCTTAGTGAGCCAGTGTCCCGTCGGGTTTCAGCAATGGTGGAACTGGCGAGCGGCAGCAGTTCGCTTAAACTGATTTCTCCAGGTACCAAACGTCCTTACTCCTAGAAGGTTAAGTGTCAACTTTGGTTCCAATCTAGCCAATAAAGTTAAAGAGCCTTTTTGCTGGACTCGGAAGCCTTGTTGCGTATGCGGAGGAGCTTTTTGACTTCTTCCCCGATAATCCGAGTGTTTAATGGCCTCACCACTTGCACACTCAGCGTCAAACCGTGGGTGAGCATTAGACATTTGTCAGTAAATGAGATATAAGTAGTGTTTCATTGCCTGACAAATGACTCGTGATATTTCGGTCTCGCAGCTTGACGGATCACCAGGAGAGAAGCACATGTGCTGTCAAGGATAAGATGCAAGAAATTGTCGCACCTCATCACAGTCTGCTGACTTGGCAACGCGACACTCTTCTAGTATCAGCTGGATACGTAGTGCTGCAGATTAAACCCCGCGGCGCAGCTCGGAAGCGCGTGAGTACAAATCTTGAATTTCAATGGCAAGAAATGTTAGGCCTAGCTAATGTCACGATCTATACTTTCTTCATGCCACAAAAGAGATGACGCGACTGGTCGGCACGTCTGTGCGCGCTTCCCTACCTACAATACATACATACCATCATTAGGTTGACTGGGAGAGATCCCGTAAGGGATAAGTCCGCCTTTATATTATTTTTTATGTATTTTAACAAAAAGTCATTAAATAGTTTACAGACAAAGAAACAAACCTGTCTTTTTGACAAACGAACAGGTTGAAACTATTTTCTGCGCCCAAAAATGTGTCGTCGTCCAAAATTTCGACGGTCGTCATCCAGTTCGGACTGTAATCGCGAGCTATTTCTTCAAAACTACCCTCCATCTAGAAACGAAAATAAATGAATTAGGTATTTACAATGGGCGTTGGGGCAGTAAAGTTCTCGAGTGGCGAGTGCGCACCGTAAGATGTAGCGTATGTAGCCCTCTTACTCGGTGGACAGACAAGCTTGTGAATGCCGCGGGAAGCCGCTGGATACGGGCAGCGCAAGACCGGTCGTCGTGGAAATCCTTGGGGGAGCCCTTTGTCCGGCAGCGATATCAAGATGACGATGACGAAACAACTCTATGAATATAGGACAGTAAGTAAAAGAGGTGTGGAGTGCGTGAGCAGGGCCTTGAACATGTTCATGGTGCTTAGTGTGGTGAGTAAACATACTAAAAGTAATGACGTCTAGGTGGTGAGTCAGAGGACCCAACCAGCAAAATGGTTATAAATAAAGAAGTTCTTCTTCTCAGGGCGCCATATCCTATCGGATCCTATAAAGAAATTTCAAGTCACTTAAATGTTTTATAGAATAGAATGCATTATATTTCTAATAATAACTAATTCATATACACTCGCTCGACAGCAAAGAAAACGGGTCGGTAACAAAATCCTCAATTACTTAGAAAGCTTTATCAAATAAAGGCTGTATTATAGACAATTTATAGTGCTTAAATAAAAAGTTCAAGATTATAAAGTTTATTTAAATAAACTTAATAATCTTGAACTTTTATGACTAGCGCCGGACAGGATCGAGTGACGAGTCCATGCTCCCCGGCAGGTACTAAGTTTTACGGTAAATGCCGGCCGACCATCCTAAGCTCAGCGCTTAACGGGGCGGATGGCCAATGGTCTCCCGGGGCGGATAGGAACTAAATTTTACGGTAAATATACCCACCGGCCATCCCTACCTCAGCGCTTAACGGGGCGGATGGCACAATGGTCTCCCGGGGCGGATAGGATCGAGTGACGAGTCCATGCACCGCGGCAGGTACTAAGTTTTACGGTAAATGCCGGCCGACCATCCCAAGCTCAGCGCTTAACGGGGCGGATGGCACAATGGTCTCCCGGGGCGGATAGGATCGAGTGACGAGTCCATGCACCGCGGCAGGTACTAAGTTTTACGGTAAATACCCACCGGCCATCCCGACCTCAGCGCTTAACGGGCCGGATGGCACAATGGTCTCCCGGGGCGGATAGGATCGAGTGACGAGTCCATGCACCGCGGCAGGTACTAAGTTTTACGGTAAATGCCGGCCGACCATCCCAAGCTCAGCGCTTAACGGGGCGGATGGCCAATGGTCTCCCGGGGCGGATAGGAACTAAATTTTACGGTAAATATACCCACCGGCCATCCCTACCTCAGCGCTTAACGGGGCGGATGGCACAATGGTCTCCCGGGGCGGATAGGATCGAGTGACGAGTCCATGCACCGCGGCAGGTACTAAGTTTTACGGTAAATACCCACCGGCCATCCCGACCTCAGCGCTTAACGGGGCGGATGGCCAATGGTCTCCTGGGGCGAATAGGAACTAAATTTTACCGTAAATATACCCACCGGCCATCCCTACCTCAGCGCTTAACGGGGCGGATGACACAATGGTCTCCCGGGGCGGATAGGATCGAGTGACGAGTCCATGCACCGCGGCAGGTACTAAGTTTTACGGTAAATACCCACCGGCCATCCCGACCTCAGCGCTTAACGGGGCGGATGGCCAATGGTCTCCTGGGGCGAATAGGAACTAAATTTTACCGTAAATATACCCACCGGCCATCCCGATCTCAGCGCTTAACGGGGCGGATGGCACAATGGTCTCCCGGGGCGGATAGGATCGAGTGACGAGTCCATGCACCGCGGCAGGTACTAAGTTTTACGGTAAATACCCACCGCTACCACCACAAATGTTGATATTCTGTCAGTACCGGTGGTTGCGTCGTGCGCACCTCGAACGGTCATTTCATCACACCTTGAATCCTTCATGAGTTATATGTCTATAACTAAGGAAATAGGCAGTTACATACAGTATGTCTTTATACCTACATGTGCATAAAACATTATAAATATCCATACTTGAGTCCTAATGAAATTATAATCTTCTTTCTTTTCAACATGGCTATTTGATTAAACACTCGTTTAAAACATTTCCGACTGCATTAAAAAGTACAATTTAGGCAATAAACCAATACAAATTATCAATGTTCGGTAGTAGACCAATGTACAAAGCAAAACTTTTGTGGCAATATGTCCGTCTTTCGTGACACCAATAAAATAAAAAGTAGGTTAGTACATTGCAAGTATTATGAGGGGTAGGTACGAGTATTGCACTTAATTAAGACAGAATAATAATAAAGAAATAACAATAAAGCACCTAATTGAATTAATTATAGTAACATGGCACCGAGCCCTCGTGGTTGCCTAAGGCCAGATCGCCCCAATACAGGTCAGGCTCGAGCCCCTCGGTGAGGACGTATATGGGCCGATATGATGACAGTAATAAGGTAGTAGGTAAGTTAATTCTAAAGTTGGATTATCAGTATAAGATGTTATAGCATATCATCAGTGTAGCTGTCGTTAGTTGGATCGCGGCAGAAACCTACTCGCATTTTGTTGGTTGAGTAAGTAGATATGGAGATTCTTTTTAAAAGTGTGTTTATTGGTAAATGAATAGGATTCGTTGAATAGAAAATATGTTTTCAACACAGTTGCTCGAAAAGTAGTCGCGAAGTGCGAAGAAAGCAAAAATCTGTTGATGTTGTCAAGGGTTTACCAATTGTGAATTTAAAAAAAAACTGTCTGACTTAACTTGGATAACACTATAATTATATTCTGCACGCAATGATATTCAAACAACCGACTACATTAATATTATTGTTGTTGCAGCCCATAGATGTTTTTTATCAATAAAATTTAAAATAGTTATATTTTACGCGGACAAATTCGTGAGCAAAAGCTAGTTTGGTATTTAGACTAGATACAAGGGAATAACTCAAACGTAGGATATTCTTCCCCCTTCACCCTCCTTCGGCTCTCCTCCTACACGTTAGGGAATATATTACATTCACTCCACACTCCACAGGCACCCTGAACAAGTGTCTGAAGGAATCCGCGAGGTACCTGTGCGCGCACTCTACACGTACGTCTACTGGAACAATGATAGGTTGTATTGTCACCTGTTTATATTGCAGCAGCGACATGGAGCGCATGAGGTCGCCGACCAGTATGAAGTCGCCCTTCACCTTCACGTACAGCGCCACAATGTTGTATTGTCACCTGTTTATATTGCAGCAGCGACATGGAGCGCATGAGGTCGCCGACCAGTATGAAGTCGCCCTTCACCTTCACGTACAGCGCCACAATGTTGTATTGTCACCTGTTTATATTGCAGCAGCGACATGGAGCGCATGAGGTCGCCGACCAGTATGAAGTCGCCCTTCACCTTCACGTACAGCGCCACAATGTTGTATTGTCACCTGTTTATATTGCAGCAGCGACATGGAGCGCATGAGGTCGCCGACCAGTATGAAGTCGCCCTTCACCTTCACGTACAGCGCCACAATGTTGTATTGTCACCTGTTTATATTGCAGCAGCGACATGGAGCGCATGAGGTCGCCGACCAGTATGAAGTCGCCCTTCACCTTCACGTACAGCGCCACAATGTTGTATTGTCACCTGTTTATATTGCAGCAGCGACATGGAGCGCATGAGGTCGCCGACCAGTATGAAGTCGCCCTTCACCTTCACGTACAGCGCCACAATGTTGTATTGTCACCTGTTTATATTGCAGCAGCGACATGGAGCGCATGAGGTCGCCGACCAGTATGAAGTCGCCCTTCACCTTCACGTACAGCGCCACAATGTTGTATTGTCACCTGTTTATATTGCAGCAGCGACATGGAGCGCTTAAGTTTGCCGACCAGTATGAGGTCGCCCTTCACCTTCACGTACAGCGCCACAATGTTGTATTGTCACCTGTTTATATTGCAGCAGCGACATGGAGCGCATGAGGTCGCCGACCAGTATGAAGTCGCCCTTCACCTTCACGTACAGCGCCACAATGTTGTATTGTCACCTGTTTATATTGCAGCAGCGACATGGAGCGCATGAGGTCGCCGACCAGTATGAAGTCGCCCTTCACCTTCACGTACAGCGCCACAATGTTGTTAAAATGACTACACTCCAGTCTCAGCTCTCTCTCCGACGTCCATTCAAATAACCTTACCTGGAATTAAATAAACAAAGCAATACCAATAAGCATTTATGGGCCATGGAACCTGCAAACAATTTATTTGCATTGAATATTTAATGAAGAGAACAAAAACAGAAAAAAAACTGAAGGAAAAGTTACTTACTGTACTATTGATAGAAGCTAATAATTTTCCATTAAATTCTACTAAAGAGTAACACGCGCCCTTAATTTCTTTCTCAGCAACTTGTATCAACTTGCCCTCTGTCCAGTGGAACAGCAGGATCCGACCCTGGAATCCAAAAATATAGCATTTATTTTCATCAGATACCTGTTTCAACACTTTTACTAAAGTTATTTCCTCTAATAAGTCACTATTAAAAATATATTTCTTCCATATTTATGTTTTCCAACTGCGAAAACCTATTAAGTTACCTAGTGTTTTGTGAATATATTTTTTTTCTATGCTATCTTGTCAGAAGACTGATGGTTTTCCTTAAATAAATAAATAAAATATAATAAATAAATATTGGCATATCAATTTGTGATCACTGATTCCCAACAAGCTGTGTCGTGGTGAACATTCGTTGAGTTGTCGGAACGAGGAGCAGGCAGCTTGGAGTTGGAATCTGTTTACAACACCACACTACCGGCCCGCGCGCAAGCGGGAGACTACAAGAGATAATTTTGAATAAAAAAAACCGACTTCAAACAGGAAACTAAGGTTCTCCTCGATTTCTCTGGGATGCCATCATCAGATCTTGGTTTCCTTATCATGGTACCACCCTTGAGTTATATCCTTTCCAACAAAAAAGGAATCATCAAAATCGGTTCATAAACGACGAAGTTATCCGCGAACACACATAAAAAAAATATATACGGTCGAATTGAGAAACCTCCTCCTTTTTTGGAGTCGGTTAAAAAGAGCACACAAAGTATCTGTTTTGCAGAAACCAATAAGGTTTGAGCTACAAAACAGCGTAGAAAGGTGTGTGGTGTGCGCGTGCTGCAGCTCGGGCTGGGCCGGACAGCATTGTAGTAGCTGTGTAGTACACAGCAGTGTGAGGTGTGTAGCGAGCGCTGTGAGGGCTTGGGCTCGGACTCCTCTGGGTTAGTACCGCGGTGCCGACAGCGTAGTAGTGGTCATGCACTCTGCAGTGTGTAATGTGTACTGTGCAGTGTGCACTCTGCAGTGTGTACTGTGCAGTGTGCACTGTGCAGTGTGTACTGTGCAGTGTGTACTGTGCAGTGTGTACTTTGCAGTATGCACTGTGCAGTGTGTACTGTGCAGTGTGTACTGTGCAGTGTGTACTGTGCAGTGTGTACTGTGCAGTGTATACTGTGCAGTGTGCACTCTGCAGTGTGTACTGTGCAGTGTGTACTGTGCAGTGTGTACTGTGCAGTATGCACTGTGCAGTGTGTACTGTGCAGTGTGTACTGTGCAGTGTGTACTGTGCAGTGTGTACTGTGCAGTGTGTACTGTGCAGTGTGTACTGTGCAGTGTGTACTGTGCAGTGTGTACTGCGCACTGAGTACTGTGCAGTGTGTACTGTGCAGTGTGTACTGTGCAGTGTGTACTGTGCAGTGTGCACTCTGCAGTGTGTACTGTGCAGTGTGTACTGTGCAGTGTGTACTGTGCAGTGTATACTGTGCAGTGTGCACTCTGCAGTGTGTACTGTGCAGTGTGTACTGTGCAGTGTGCACTGTGCAGTATGCACTGTGCAGTGTGTACTGTGCAGTGTGTACTGTGCAGTGTGTACTGTGCAGTGTGTACTGTGCAGTGTGTACTGTGCAGTGTGTACTGTGCAGTGTATACTGTGCAGTGTGTACTGTGCAGTATGCACTCTGCAGTGTGTGCTGTGCAGTGTGTACTGTGCAGTGTGCACTCTGCAGTGTGTGCTGTGCAGTGTGTACTGTGCAGTGTGCACTCTGCAGTGTGTGCTGTGCAGTGAGTACTGCGCACTGAGTACTGTGCAGTGAGTACTGTGCAGTATGCACTCTGCAGTGTGTACTGTGCAGTGTGTACTGTGCAGTGTGCACTGTGCAGTGTGCACTGTGCAGTGTGTACTGTGCACTGAGTACTGTGCAGTGTGTGCTGTGCAGTGTGTACTGTGCAGTGTGCACTCTGCAGTGTGTGCTGTGCAGTGTGTACTGTGCAGTGAGTACTGTGCAGTGTGCACTGTGCAGTGTGTACTGTGCAGTGTGTACTGTGCAGTGTGTGCTGTGCAGTGAGTACTGCGCACTGAGTACTGTGCAGTGTGTACTGTGCAGTGAGTACTGTGCAGTATGCACTCTGCAGTGTGTACTGTGCAGTGTGTACTGTGCAGTGTGCACTGTGCACTGTGCAGTGTGTACTGTGCACTGAGTACTGTGCAGTGTGTGCTGTGCAGTGTGTACTGTGCAGTGTGCACTCTGCAGTGTGTGCTGTGCAGTGAGTACTGCGCACTGAGTACTGTGCAGTGTATACTGTGCACTGAGTACTGTGCAGTGTGTACTGTGCAGTGTGTACTGTGCAGTGTGTGCTGTGCAGTGAGTACTGCGCACTGAGTACTGTGCAGTGTGTACTGTGCAGTATGCACTCTGCAGTGTGTACTGTGCAGTGTGCACTCTGCAGTGTATACTGTGCAGTGTGCACTCTGCAGTGTGTACTGTGCAGTGTGTACTGTGCAGTGTGTACTGTGCAGTGTGCACTGCAGTGTGTACTGTGCAGTGTGTACTGTGCAGTGTGTGCTGTGCAGTGTGTACTGTGCAGTGTGCACTCTGCAGTGTGCACTGTGCAGTGTGTACTGTGCAGTGTGTACTGTGCAGTGTGTACTGTGCAGTGTGTACTGTGCAGTGTATACTGTGCACTGAGTACTGTGCAGTGTGTACTGTGCAGTGTATACTGTGCAGTGTGCACTCTGCAGTGTGTACTGTGCAGTGTGTACTGTGCAGTGTGCACTCTGCAGTGTGTACTGTGCAGTGTGTGCTGTGCAGTGTGTACTGTGCAGTGTGCACTCTGCAGTGTGTACTGTGCAGTGTGTACTGTGCAGTGTGTACTGTGCAGTGTGTACTGTGCAGTGTATACTGTGCACTGAGTACTGTGCAGTGTGTACTGTGCAGTGTGTACTGTGCAGTGTGTACTGTGCAGTGTGTACTGTGCAGTGTATACTGTGCAGTGTGCACTCTGCAGTGTGTACTGTGCAGTGTGTACTGTGCAGTGTGTACTGTGCAGTGTGCACTCTGCAGTGTGTACTGTGCAGTGTGTACTGTGCAGTGTGTACTGTGCAGTGTATACTGTGCAGTGTGCACTCTGCAGTGTGTACTGTGCAGTGTGTACTGTGCAGTGTGTACTGTGCAGTGTGTACTGTGCAGTGTGTACTGTGCAGTGTGTACTGTGCAGTGTGTACTGTGCAGTGTGTACTGTGCAGTGTATACTGTGCAGTGTGTACTGTGCAGTATGCACTCTGCAGTGTGTGCTGTGCAGTGTGTACTGTGCAGTGTGCACTGTGCAGTGTGCACTGTGCAGTGTGTACTGTGCAGTGTGTACTGTGCAGTGTGTACTGTGCAGTGTGTACTGTGCAGTGTGTACTGTGCAGTGTGTACTGTGCAGTGTGTACTGTGCAGTGTATACTGTGCAGTGTGTACTGTGCAGTATGCACTCTGCAGTGTGTGCTGTGCAGTGTGTACTGTGCAGTGTGCACTCTGCAGTGTGTGCTGTGCAGTGAGTACTGCGCACTGAGTACTGTGCAGTGTGTACTGTGCAGTGTGTACTGTGCAGTGAGTACTGTGCAGTATGCACTCTGCAGTGTGTACTGTGCAGTGTGTACTGTGCAGTGTGCACTGTGCAGTGTGCACTGTGCAGTGTGTACTGTGCACTGAGTACTGTGCAGTGTGTGCTGTGCAGTGTGTACTGTGCAGTGTGCACTCTGCAGTGTGTGCTGTGCAGTGAGTACTGCGCACTGAGTACTGTGCAGTGTGTACTGTGCAGTGAGTACTGTGCAGTATGCACTCTGCAGTGTGTACTGTGCAGTGTGTACTGTGCAGTGTGCACTGTGCAGTGTGCACTGTGCAGTGTGTACTGTGCACTGAGTACTGTGCAGTGTGTGCTGTGCAGTGTGTACTGTGCAGTGTGCACTCTGCAGTGTGTGCTGTGCAGTGAGTACTGCGCACTGAGTACTGTGCAGTGTGTACTGTGCAGTGAGTACTGTGCAGTATGCACTCTGCAGTGTGTACTGTGCAGTGTGTACTGTGCAGTGTGCACTGTGCAGTGTGCAGTGTGTACTGTGCACTGAGTACTGTGCAGTGTGTGCTGTGCAGTGTGTACTGTGCAGTGTGCACTCTGCAGTGTGTGCTGTGCAGTGAGTACTGCGCACTGAGTACTGTGCAGTGTGTACTGTGCAGTGAGTACTGTGCAGTATGCACTCTGCAGTGTGTACTGTGCAGTGTGTACTGTGCAGTGTGCACTGTGCAGTGTGCAGTGTGTACTGTGCACTGAGTACTGTGCAGTGTGTGCTGTGCAGTGTGTACTGTGCAGTGTGCACTCTGCAGTGTGTGCTGTGCAGTGTGTACTGTGCAGTGAGTACTGTGCAGTGTGCAGTGTGTACTGTGCAGTGTGTGCTGTGCAGTGAGTACTGCGCACTGAGTACTGTGCAGTGTGTACTGTGCAGTGAGTACTGTGCAGTATGCACTCTGCAGTGTGTACTGTGCAGTGTGTACTGTGCAGTGTGCACTGTGCAGTGTGTACTGTGCACTGAGTACTGTGCAGTGTGTGCTGTGCTGTGCAGTGTGTACTGTGCAGTGTGCACTCTGCAGTGTGTGCTGTGCAGTGAGTACTGTGCAGTGAGTACTGCGCACTGAGTACTGTGCAGTGTGTACTGTGCAGTGAGTACTGTGCAGTGTGTACTGTGCAGTGTGTACTGTGCAGTGTGCACTGTGCAGTGTGTACTGTGCACTGAGTACTGTGCAGTGTGTGCTGTGCAGTGTGTACTGTGCAGTGTGCACTCTGCAGTGTGTGCTGTGCACTGAGTACTGTGCAGTGTGTACTGTGCAGTGAGTACTGTGCAGTATGCACTCTGCAGTGTGTACTGTGCAGTGTGTACTGTGCAGTGTGTACTGTGCAGTGTGCACTGTGCAGTGTGCACTGTGCAGTGTGTACTGTGCACTGAGTACTGTGCAGTGTGTGCTGTGCAGTGTGTACTGTGCAGTGTGCACTCTGCAGTGTGTGCTGTGCAGTGTGTACTGTGCAGTGAGTACTGTGCAGTGTGCACTGTGCAGTGTGTACTGTGCAGTGTGTACTGTGCAGTGTGTGCTGTGCAGTGAGTACTGCGCACTGAGTACTGTGCAGTGTCTACTGTGCAGTGAGTACTGTGCAGTATGCACTCTGCAGTGTGTACTGTGCAGTGTGTACTGTGCAGTGTGCACTGTGCAGTGTGTACTGTGCACTGAGTACTGTGCAGTGTGTGCTGTGCAGTGTGTACTGTGCAGTGTGCACTCTGCAGTGTGTGCTGTGCAGTGAGTACTGCGCACTGAGTACTGTGCAGTGTGTACTGTGCAGTGAGTACTGTGCAGTATGCACTCTGCAGTGTGTACTGTGCAGTGTGTACTGTGCAGTGTGCACTGTGCAGTGTGTACTGTGCACTGAGTACTGTGCAGTGTGTGCTGTGCAGTGTGTACTGTGCAGTGTGCACTCTGCAGTGTGTGCTGTGCAGTGAGTACTGCGCACTGAGTACTGTGCAGTGTGTACTGTGCAGTGAGTACTGTGCAGTATGCACTCTGCAGTGTGTACTGTGCAGTGTGTACTGTGCAGTGTGCACTGTGCAGTGTGTACTGTGCACTGAGTACTGTCAGGCCTCCGTCACTCTATGTACTTGCGCGCTATAATAACCTACAGCCCGGCCAAGCGTTCTCGGGCCGTTTGCGGACCCAATTCAGTGCGGTTTTCACAAACGAAGCGCACGCACGTATTTCAATTTAAATCGTTTCGTTCGTTCGTACGCGTACCTACGATGCCGTCTGGTGCCTTATGTGCTGTAGATGGGTGCAAATCAAGCAAAAGAAGAGATAGACACCTAACATTTTTCCATTTACCTGTCAATGAAGAAAGTTAAGTGATAAACTATTACTATTTTTTGTCGTTTTAAAATTATTTTTAATACTAGGTATACTAAGCATTAGCTAGTTCTCTTTATTACACTGTGGCATTAGCTTGTCTATCAGACACAGATTTTCATTTTTTTGTTACATAGAAACGTCATACTTACCTTAAACACTATTTTAACAACGTTTAAAAAGCTATTTTTATTAAAATAAAATTGTGATAATATGTGAGTCGCAGGCGCGGCGACCTGTCTCAACTTGTCGTGCTGTTAGCGCACACAAACACTTGTGACATAACTATTTAGTAATCTGTGCTTGTGATTCGGTTTTATGCGATTTGTAAAAAATATACATGGTGAATTTTTTCTATGAGGAATTTCTAAATTATGAGATAGAGCAAAGCGCTCTTAGGAACCGTGATCTCAATTTTAGAGAAAACAAAAATTGCGTGTTAAAAAAGAAAAAATGATAGGTCCTGGAGTATGTACTCCGGAGATATGACTTTTTCTTCAAACCTAAAAAATTCGTCAAACCTAGTCGTGTGGCATACCGTTGGTTAGAGCTCAATAAATTGTTGTGAGTCTTCTAACACCATTTTAAATTTTAGGGTTCCGTTTTCGATAAAATTGGCTTGAAAGTGCTAAATTTTGTTAGAGTCGGGTGTCCCCACCCTCTAACAACTAAACCGCTGTATTTACAAATTTGCAAAAAATTATGAAAGTAGTCTATATTATAATGAATTCAAAAGGAAAACTATCACGGCTAAGTAGGCTTTCTTAGTTTAGGAGTAAGATGAGCAGTTGGATTTGCAAAAAGTTCATAGATTTTCCATACATAATGGTCTTTTAACAACTGCAAATATAGTTTTGTTTTTTTTTAAAATACACATTTATTTTTCGAAAACACCTACCTTCTGTAAGTAAATGTTTTTGTAAAGAAAAATTAATTAAAAGATGTTTGAAGTTATAAAAAAATAAAATAATGCAAAGGGTTCATTTGATATCGTCAAACAATTCTTGAGCTTGCCCAGTGACAGATTACTAAATAGTTACCCAGTGTTATAGTAATAATAAATTGATAAATATGAATACCCTACCCTACCCTACACTAACCTAACCTACCCTACATACACTACACTACACTACCCTACACTACACTACCCTACACTACACTACCCTACACTACACTACCCTACCCTACCCTACACTACACTACCCTACCCTACCCTACACTACCCTACCCTACACTACCCTACCCTACTCTACACTACACTACACTACACTACACTGCCCTACCCTACCCTACCCTACATAAGAACCTTCTCCTGACAATAACGAACTCGACAAAAAAGAATTAGCCAAATCGGTCCAGCCGTTCTCGAGTTATGCGCTTACCAACACATTTTGCGATTCATTTTTATATTATAGATAGATAGATAAATGATACAATTTTAAACTACCACCTATAATTCAAAACATATTCACAGTTCTCAATAACATAGACACAAAAAGTTATGTTAATTTAATTTTATCGAAGAGGCAGCCCTGCGATCGCGCGGTGTGAAGCAAGTACTGCGGTTGCTGACGCGATGGAGTAGGCTATTATAGCAGTAGGTATTGGAAATTTACTACTGAGTGAAGTATCTGTTACGTAGTAACTATTTAGTAATCTGTGGTACTGTGCAGTGTGTGCTGTGCAGTGTGTACTGTGCAGTGTGCACTCTGCAGTGTGTGCTGTGCAGTGTGTACTGTGTAGTGAGTACTGTGCAGTGTGCACTGTGCAGTGTGTACTGTGCAGTGTGTACTGTGCAGTGTGTGCTGTGCAGTGAGTACTGCGCACTGAGTACTGTGCAGTGTGTACTGTGCAGTGAGTACTGTGCAGTATGCACTCTGCAGTGTGTACTGTGCAGTGTGTACTGTGCAGTGTGTACTGTGCAGTGTGCACTGTGCAGTGTGCACTGTGCAGTGTGTACTGTGCACTGAGTACTGTGCAGTGTGTGCTGTGCAGTGTGTACTGTGCAGTGTGCACTCTGCAGTGTGTGCTGTGCAGTGAGTACTGCGCACTGAGTACTGTGCAGTGTGTACTGTGCAGTGAGTACTGTGCAGTATGCACTCTGCAGTGTGTACTGTGCAGTGTGTACTGTGCAGTGTGCACTGTGCAGTGTGCACTGTGCAGTGTGTGCTGTGCAGTGAGTACTGCGCACTGAGTACTGTGCAGTGTGTACTGTGCAGTGAGTACTGTGCAGTATGCACTCTGCAGTGTGTACTGTGCAGTGTGTACTGTGCAGTGTGCAGTGTGCACTGTGCAGTGTGTACTGTGCACTGAGTACTGTGCAGTGTGTGCTGTGCAGTGTGTACTGTGCAGTGTGCACTCTGCAGTGTGTGCTGTGCAGTGAGTACTGCGCACTGAGTACTGTGCAGTGTATACTGTGCACTGAGTACTGTGCAGTGTGTACTGTGCAGTGTGTACTGTGCAGTGAGTACTGCGCACTGAGTACTGTGCAGTGTGTACTGTGCAGTGTGTGCTGTGCAGTGAGTACTGCGCACTGAGTACTGTGCAGTGTGTACTGTGCAGTGAGTACTGTGCAGTATGCACTCTGCAGTGTGTACTGTGCAGTGTGTACTGTGCAGTGTGCACTGTGCACTGTGCAGTGTGTACTGTGCACTGAGTACTGTGCAGTGTGTACTGTGCAGTGAGTACTGTGCAGTGTGTACTGTGCAGTGTGCACTGTGCAGTGTGCACTGTGCAGTGTGCACTGTGCAGTGTGTACTGTGCACTGAGTACTGTGCAGTGTGTACTGTGCAGTGTGCACTGTGCAGTGTGTACTGTGCACTGAGTACTGTGCAGTGTGTACTGTGCACTGAGTACTGTGCAGTGTGTACTGTGCAGTGAGTACTGTGCAGTGTGCACTGTGCAGTGTGTACTGTGCACTGAGTACTGTGCAGTGTGTACTGTGCAGTGAGTACTGTGCAGTATGCACTCTGCTGTGTGTGCTGTGCAGTGTGTACTGTGCAGTGTGTACTGTGCAGTGTGTGCTGTGCAGTGTGTACTGTGCAGTGTGTACTGTGCAGTGTGTGCTGTGCAGTGTGTACTGTGCAGTGTGTACTGTGCAGTGTGTACTGCGCACTGAGTACTGTGCAGTGAGTACTGTGCAATGTGTACTGCGCACTGAGTACTGTGCAGTGAGTACTGTGCACTGAGTACTGGTAGGGCACCTGCTTGGGCTCGGACTCCTCCGGGTTGAGTATCGCGGTGCCGACCGCGTAGTAGTGGTTGGGGTCGTCGCCCAGCCGGCACGACACGAGCGACATGGCGAACTCTGATGATGACAACTGGTGCGCGTGCAACACTGCAACACACATAAGGACACATGTCAGTTAGTACAGGGTGCTTTTTTAAAAAGCGTCCAGGTATAATTGTGGGGTAGGGACTGACCCTCGAAGGTATGTTGGTCTAGCAGCAACAGGTGGTGCAGCTCCAGGTCATGGCATGGCGCCGGCTTGGCGGGCGGGGGCGCCGCGCTGCAGGACGCGGCGGCGCTGGAGGCGCTGGGCCGCACCACGGCGCCCCCCGCTCCGCACGTCTCCGCTTTGTCCACGCGCATCGTCAGCACGCCGAACGTCTGCGTCACAATGACACCACGTGCTCTCATTATGTACATTGTATTGTGACAAGGTAGGTCACACGAAATCTCTTTGGTGGTAGTTCTACTCATGAAATGGAATAATTTTTATTATTTTACAACTTTGCCAAAATTTAAAAAAATCTTTGAGACTTTTATATAAATCGATTAGTCAACTTTTTGTGTTCGTTAAAATCAGTTCGATATCAGAAGATGTGTCCAGAAGTTGTTCAATTGTTGTTTAATTGTGTCGCGCCACAAACATTTTGTATAGATAAGAATAACCGACTTCATTCACAAAATTGCGGCGTTAAGTCGACGACGTGTTTTCCAGTGATTGATACACACTTAACAGTCCATAACTTGAAAACTAAAAAACAAATTTTGATTAAATTTCCACAGTTCCCTAAGTTGAAAGATACCTAATCCAATAAAAAAAAGAACTATTGAATTTCGATATCTAGTTTCTGAGAAAAACGTGAACAAACATACATACACACATAATAGGTCGGGGAAAAAGTTTCTTCGTATAAATAAATAAATATTCTGGGACAAATCACACATGGTCATCTGGCCCCAAAGTAGGATTCCCTGTGTTATGGAAACCAGAGACTGATATACATACTTATATACGTTTAAATACATACTTATATAGATATTTAACACCCAGACGCAGAGCAAACAAATCTGTTCATCACACAAATATTTGCCCTGGGTGGGGATCGAACCCACAACTCTTGGATCAGTAGTCAAGAGCACTAACCACTGAGCCACCGAGTCAGTCAGTCGTATTTTGTAACTAAAACTTTGTAATCAAATCTCTTTGCTTGTATTATTTGTACCTGGCTGGTTTTTAAGCGTTTCCAGTATGGAAATCTGAACCTTCAAGATGCAGCTCGTTTTGTTCGCCCTGTTTGAGTTTGCATACAAAATACGAAAAAACTTTTTCCCCGACCTAATATTAACATAAATCTATACAATTTTGTATATTTGTTTGGAAAATATGTTAACATTATCTCATCATCATATCAGCCGAAAAACGTCATCTGCTAGACAAAGGCTTTTCACGACGACCGGTCCTGCGCTACCCGCATCCATCGGCTTCCCGCGATCTTCACCAGATCGTCGGTCCACCGCGTGAGATACGTCCAATACGTGAACAAGCAAAATGACCGTCTTTGGTTAGAGGGGAAGTCAACCGATAATCTCAAGCAGAGAATAGCAGTCAGAAAGCAAGGACCAGCTTCTGTCATGGTTTGGGCCCAGTGACTGCTGAAGATCGCTCTCCACTCGTTATTATCTACCAGGGTGTCAAGATTACAAGACCGTGTATCGCGAAAAGGTCTTAAAAGAAGCGTTAATACCGTGGGCATACAAACGATCCGGAGTCAGACATGGACATTCCAGCAGGACTCAGCGCAGTCACACAAAGTCCTTGAAAATCAACAACTTCTTCGTGAGAATGTTCCAAAGTTCATTTCGGCGCAACAGCGGCCCCCTTATTTACCAGATGCCAACCAGTTGGATTTTTCCATTTGGAGCATCATTTTGGAGGCTAGGGTGTCCACTAAAAACACCATAGTTTGGATACGCTAAAGGCATGTCTTTGTTGAGAATGGCAGCGAATCCCACAGGCCCACATTCGTGTGATGCGTTCATCGGCAGACTCAACGCCTTAGTCAAGGCTAAAAGGCGGTTATATCGAACAACGAGTTTAGCTTTTATAAACTAAGTAAATTTGCCCAGTTACCATAAACTTTCAAATAGAAATATCAACATTTAACGGAGTTATGGAGTTTTACAGTAGTAACACTTGCTCCCTCGCACCCGGCAGGTTCGTTAGGGTCCCTGGGTGGCAGATCTGACAGTTACGAAAAAAATTATTTCAATGACCATATTTCAATGTTCATGAATTCATATCCATAGCGCTAGTATTGCGTTTGTAATGCCTCCCGCATTGCACAACTAAAAGCAGCGTAGCATTTAATCCATCAAGCTGCGTGTTCAATCGCATAGAGGCTCCCAAGTACTGGGGTTCTGAATACTGGAAGTGTTTCCATATACGCCACGCCGTATAACAAGTATGCGCGTCGGATTGAAAAACTTCGCTGTTTTGTAATGCGGCTACCTCACGTTCAGGCAGATTGTGGTGAACGTTCAGGCAGATTGTGGTGACGATACGTTCTACAAAGCGGCGTCCAACATTTAGCTTTATTGTCAGCAAGAAGCAATGTAGGGTGACTAATAAAACGGCGCGCTGCTTTGTAAACTACTGAGTAACAAACTCCGAATAAAACAGAGTCGGACGGACGGACAGACGGTTAGGTTACATGTCTTGCTCTGCCGTGAAAAGGAATCCTGCGAAGTGGGGCTCTGTCTGACTCGGTTTTACTCAGTAGTTTTGTAAGGCGGCGTATCGACGATACGCCCGTTTGTATGTGTGCGCCAGGTTTTAACAAACGCGAAGTGCTCATACAATGCGGCGTAATTTATTTCAGCCAAATTGAAATCCGGCTGAACGTGAGGTAGCTGCATTTCAAAACAACAACGTTTTTCATTCTGGCTCGCTGTTTTGTAAAACGGCTAATTCTACAATATGGCTGCGACACCTCCATTGTGATCAATCTTCTGTTAGAGTTTCCCATAGAGATGAATCTATGTCACATCTCTTCATGTGGCGCTTTAGCAGATCTTTATACCGCACGCTAGGCCGCCTTTGTCTTCCTTTCCCTTCCTGCAACATTTCAGTTCCTAACACGGTCCAACCAATGAATGTTAAGAATGTATTGTATGCATTTATGGTGTAACCCATGTGGGGATATGTCGGTGGTATGGCCACCACGGCCACGTTTCGGAGGCACACGGGAGACTGGCCAGAACTACAGTGATGTACAAAGAAACCTTTGTACGGAGTTTCAGGTAGACTTAGAGAGCGGTATACTTTCTGTCGCAGATTGCCGGAGGCTGCAGCAGCCGCCCCTATTCTGCTGTTGACCTCGTCATCTAGATGGCACTTGGCTGTTATTGTTCTCCCCGTGATGAATGATTTTTTCTACTCGCTTAAGTCACTGTCTGCACTGATTCTGATGTCCGTGGGGGCGTAGCTTATCTAGAGACGTAATTTTAGTTTTTCTAACACTTATTTGTAGGCCGAACCTGCGACATGACTCATCAAGACTCGACACGAGCGTTGTAGACCACTTGGGGATTCCACTACAAAGGTCATTTGCGTACATCATCTCCGTTTTGATAGTAAGCGACGCTTTGGTGTTTGATTTAAGTCTGGCCAGACTGAAAACACCGCCACCGTCGGAACAGAAGCGAATAGAATGACTTCAGGTGAAGTTTGTAACACCTGCCTAGCTAAACTGCCCAAAACTGTTTTTTTTATCCTAATACACACATTAAGTTGGTCGACTATTACTCCTTAACTAAGAAAGCCTACTTAGCGTAATAGTTTTCCTTTTAAATTGATTATATGTACAACTCTTCCTAATTTTTTCACATGTCCTGAAATAGCGGTTTAGCTGGAGGCGTAATTGACTGTAACAAAAATTTGCACTTTAAAGCTTAAAATTTCGCAAGCGGATCCCTGCACCGATACAGTACATGGTTTTCACACACTTTCAATTTTTTTTAAAGACCTATACAACGAAATTCCACACCATGCGATAGATGAGAAAAACATTCAACATCATTTTAAACCTATAAAATTGATTTTCTAGATTATATTTTACCACTTTGTTGGCGTGATTATTATGTATGCCCTTGCAAAAATACAACTTTCTAGTACTAAGGGTATCTGAGCTAAGCCGCGGACAGACAGACATGACGAAACTATAAAGGTTCCTTGTTCACTACGGAACCCTAAAAACAAGCAGCTACGTGTTACATCAAAATATTCTATCAATTACCGAAAAAACGGGATTATTTAACATGTCACCACAGAAACACGAGCCGGACGTGCTGGCTGTCTCCGAGACCTGGTGCCGAGACAGCGAGCTTCGACGCGTGGGCGAAGTAACTAGCACCTCATCCGGCGTGGGTTTGTGCGGGCACGAGCTGGCCGCATCGTGCTGTCGCGCGCACCGACCTGCACCGCCCTGCACGGACTCACCGTCGCGTCGAGTAACATTGTGAGATGACCGTCGAGGCCATACAAGTTCAAGACATTATTGTAATATCTATACTTAGGACAGGCTTGGGCGATGTTCAATTATTTGTGGACGGTCTTGAAGTCCTTTTTAGTAAACTTACTGACGACAATAAGAGGATTATTTTAGCCGGTTATCATCATATCACATGTCTGGACTATGCCTGCCAGTATTTATTGTTTTTTCTTTAAAAGGAGAATGTATCGCATTATTACTATTTGTTGAACACACCTCGTATAAGCCCGCCACACATTGGTATTGCATATGTACGTTTTGTGGGTCGATATATTTGAAATACCTATAACCACAAACCAATCTATATCAATCTGGGTGACGAGGGGGTGAGGTCGCAATCTAGAGAGCGGCAGGGAGTGTCCATACTGTATGTTAGTACTAATATATATACATACTTTGCTATAACTATGCCAAATTTAATTTGTAATTAGGGCTCCGTTTTGTCCATGGCCACCCACACCGCAGCGAAACCAAGTGATAATAGGAGCGGTCTCTTGCCGACCTGGCGAGTGGAGTGGATTGTCGGAGCGGCAGAGGGAGAGGGGCGTGTAACTGGTGCAGTGAGTAGCGGTACGCACCTGCGTGTGCGGCTGGTGCGCGATGCGGCGCGGCGTCTCGCCCAGCGGCACGGTGCGGATGTGCAGCTTCTGGATCTCGTCGATGGTGCCGATGGTCACCGCGCTGTCCGTCGCCAGCGCCAGGCTGCACAGGGGACGGAAGAGGAGGGGGGAGTTACATATATATTTATATATATATATATTCAAATCTGGTCGGCCAATGTACCAATGAGTTTTTCAAAAACTTACGTACATACTTACCGATTGCTTTAACGGTGAAGGAAAACATCGTGAGGAAACCTACACACGCCTGCGAAGAAACTCGAAGGTTGTGTGTGAAGTCGACCAACCCGCACTGGGCCCGCGTGGTCGACTAAGGCCTAATCGCCCTGATTCAGGGTAGGCTCGAGCCCCTCGGTGGGGACGTAAATGAGCTGTAATGATGATGATGATGATATATATAAGGTCTAACAAAATTAGCTGAAACTATTTAAACTGGTGCTTCTATTCTACCCATGAAACTGAACAACTTTCCCCGTTAAACCCATGATCAAATCTCAAAAAAATTATTGAACCTTCCATACTAAGTTAAGTGATCAGCTATACGAGTTAGTATGGGTCATGGGAGAGCCAAATTTTTTTTGCGATTTGACTATGGGTTCCATGGGGAATGTTGTTCAGTTTCATGGGTAGAAGCACCGGTTAAAATAGTTTCAGCTAATTTTGTCAGACCTTATATAAGTATAAAATCGAATACAAATCCATAGACGAACTCTTTCAATTGGCAAGTTGAAAATGGAAAGGAAAAGATCATATACGAGCAGCTAACAGAACTGACATAAGAAAGCGAAGGTCCAGGTGAAGTTATGATCCAGTGGAGCTTGCGGTTAGCCGCTGGGTGTGTTTGGATGCCGCCGGCTGGTTCAGCTGGACGTGTACCGACTACAATAGTGACGGTGTGGTATTTCATGTGTGTATGTATGTATGTGCAGGTTTCCTCACGATGTTTTTCTTCACCGTAAGAAACTCGAAGGTTGTGTGTGAAGTTGACCAACCCGCACTGGGCCCGCGTGGTCAACTAAGGCCCGATCGCCCTAATTCAGGGTAGGCTCGAGCCCCTCGGTGGGGACGTATATATGAGCTGATGTGATGACGATGTGTGTATGTATATATGTGCGCGTGTCGTGCACCTGTCGGGGTAGGCGGCGGCGTTGAGCGAGCACATGTGCGTCACCTCCTTCAGGTTCACGTTGGAGAACACCAGCTTGTGGTTGGAGGAGAAGATCACGGTCGGCCGGTCCGAGCACGCGAAGATGTTCGTCGTCGACAGCGACCTGCACAGCACAGACCCTCTGTTAAATATTGTGACATTGCTTCTTCCGACAATTGTACGCAACGAATGGAATTAATAAATCTTTGTAACAACTATAGACAAAACACACTTTATCCGTGCCCCCACTGAATTCAACAGGCTTGTGGAATTTCCGGAGCTAGATTTATTCAACTCAAAGCCACACACATTTGAAACAATTTTATCAAAAAGCTGGTTTGAAGCGGATCCCTAACTGTGCGTACGCTTGTAATTTATTTGTTCTCGTAACTTGAGTTTATTTTGTGTTTCTTTCCTTTGTCTTTTTTTATCCATTTTCTGTATATTCACATAACGACATGCAAGTATTTAGGATTTTATATGCGAAAACATATAAGTAGTTTATAGTTATTTTAAATAGTCGTCACTAATTGTGATGTAATAACCGTTAGTTTTCCAAATAAAATAAAATAAAAATATCAATTTACTATCAAATTTTTGTTTGCGGATTGGGAAGAAAGACAGTAGGGCCACCGCGGTCCGGCGGTTGTGGTGCGGCACGGCCCGCGGCCCCCGGGTGGAGCGGGGGTGGAGGTGGGAGACCGATGTCCTGTCCGCAGTGGATCAGCGGGATGTGCTCTCACCGGAAGCTGCGCAGCACCGTGGGCTGCGTGCCGAGCGTGACGCGCTTGCGGCAGGCCAGGCGGCCGGAATCGGGCTCCAGCGTGAAGTAAAACATGGAGCCGTCGCCCAGCGCCACCAGCAGGTACCACAGCCCCTCCAGCACGCAGAGCAGCAGCGAGCGCGGGATGATCTCTGCGCACACCAACACATTACACTTAGAAAGCCCCGAAATATCTGAATTTCAAAAAAACCAACAATACAAAGCCAGGTCAGTTTCTCAAAATGCAGCACGCGCATGGAGATGTCGGTCCACAGTCACTGTGCTTAGGCACTCACCGGTGTTGAGCTTCTCGGCGTGCAGCGGCGCTAGGTCCGGCAGCCGCAGCACGTGCACGGAGATGTCGGTCCACAGTCACTGTGCTTAGGCACTCACCGGTGTTGAGCTTCTCGGCGTGCAGCGGCGCTAGGTCCGGCAGCCGCAGCACGTGCACGGAGATGTCGGTCCACAGTCGCTGTGCTTAGCCACTCACCGGTGCTGAGCTTCTCAGCGTGCAGCGGCGCTAGGTCCGGCAGCCGCAGCACGTGCACGGAGATGTCGGTCCACAGTCGCTGTGCTTAGGCACTCACCGGTGCTGAGCTTCTCGGCGTGCAGCGGCGCTAGGTCCGGCAGCCGCAGCACGTGCACGGAGATGTCGATCCACAGTCGCTGTGCTTAGCCACTCACCGGTGCTGAGCTTCTCAGCGTGCAGCGGCGCTAGGTCCGGCAGCCGCAGCACGTGCACGGAGATGTCGGTCCACAGTCGCTGTGCTTAGGCACTCACCGGTGCTGAGCTTCTCGGCGTGCAGCGGCGCTAGGTCCGGCAGCCGCAGCACGTGCACGGAGATGTCGGTCCACAGTCGCTGTGCTTAGGCACTCACCGGTGTTGAGCTTCTCGGCGTGCAGCGGCGCTAGGTCCGGCAGCCGCAGCACGTGCACGGAGATGTCGGTCCACAGTCGCTGTGCTTAGCCACTCACCGGTGCTGAGCTTCTCAGCGTGCAGCGGCGCTAGGTCCGGCAGCCGCAGCACGTGCACGGAGATGTCGGTCCACAGTCGCTGTGCTTAGGCACTCACCGGTGCTGAGCTTCTCGGCGTGCAGCGGCGCTAGGTCCGGCAGCCGCATTACGTGCACGGAGATGTCGGTCCACAGTCGATGTGCTAAGGGCACTCACCGGTGTTGAGCTTCTCGGCGTGCAGTGGCGCTAGATCCGGCAGCCGTAGCACGTGCACAGAGATGTCGGTCCACAGTCCCACGCCCAGCAGGTGCTCGTGCACGTCCAGGCACGCCACCTCCTGCTCCATCACCACCTCGCTGCCGGCAACACGACACAATACAATGTTACGGCCGCACTTGATTGTGTCGTGATTTATTAAGTTGAAAAATCAATCTTTATATTGGTAACACTGCTCGTTCATTGTTGGTTGTCACGCGACGGTGATTACCTCAGCTCTGGGTAGGAGTGGGGAGAGAGGTTTGCCGCTCACGAACTGAGCAGTTGGGTCGGCGGAAGTTTCAATATTAGTTGGATATTGTGAATAAATAGAGATTTATACGAGTCAAAGTGTACTGTGGCGGTGCCACGCTAAAATATTAATTATTTTGTTATTTTTGCTCGAAAAAAGGTAATTAAAATGGCGTTTACAGTGTGCCAAATTGATTTTACCGCACAAGAG
Organism: Coleophora flavipennella; assembly: GCA_947284805.1. Taxonomy (NCBI): domain Eukaryota; kingdom Metazoa; phylum Arthropoda; class Insecta; order Lepidoptera; family Coleophoridae; genus Coleophora; species Coleophora flavipennella. The sequence goes on from OX369272.1 coordinate 149,198, forward strand.
TTTTTTTTTACTTTGCCACTTTTTTTTCTACATTAGCAAATAAAAATTTATAATAACCAAAAATACAGAATATTCTTCTCTCAGATTTTGGAAAAAAGAGTTAAAGCTTCGTATGCACCGCCGCGGCATGTTCATGGACGTATAGAAATGAACGAACGAATATTGGGGGACAAATTAGAAATTAAGAAAGACATTTTTTTTCAAGTGTATTATGTAGGTAGCATATCAAATAAAAAGGCTCATATAAGATAGATTTTTTTTTTTTAATTAGCTTGATATTAAAAAAAACTAAAATCGAGCTTCGGCCTCTTCATTTGCAAAACTACTGAGTCTGAAAAAATAAACTGGCCGAGTGCAAGGTGGGCTCGAGTCCCGGGGGCTCCGTACTGACTGTCTGACTAGAGGTGAGGCGTATATAATAGAACAGGTACGGGGAACAGGTATTTTACGATACTAGGCGGCACCTGTTCCAATGCAACTAATACTCGATCCACCTAGCCCTGAAAAATTCCACGTTGTTTTCACATCTCACTCACACAATGAGTTATCGCGGGTTTCGCGGAAGGTTAGCGCTCGCTCACTCTATTCTTCGCCGCCGGTGTCTCGCCGTCTCGCTCACACGTCGCGTCGAGTTCCAGAGATCAAGTACCGACTAGTATTGTATTCACTGGGTGCGAAGTATTGATGGGGGTAATATAATCGATCGCAGCGCTCATAGTGGCCAAAAGTAAAAATAATGTTTGCTCTGTCATCTGTCATATCTCATAGTAATCTGTTTAGATTTGGTTACCTAATTTTAATAAAACCCGGTCCTAAAAATAATACTCATCTCGATCGGAAAACGATATTTAATTTATCACTAGCGATACAGGAACAATTAAATATGTTTATTATTATTAAATGAAACCATTTAAGTAGCTATCTTCTTGTTTTACAGTAAAACTACAACTAAAAATTAAACCCTAATATATTCAAAATAAAACACACTTTTTGAATAAACTTTATTTGGTTTATTTAAACCAAAAAATATTTTACAACCTTTCTCCACCCAAATCAAGGTATCACAGTTATTTTGGAAATAAATTAATAGATAATTTTGGATTATAACAATATTTTGTCACAATGTCGTGATTAAATGTCAAAACGTCAGAGCCAACAAAGTTGCGGACGCTAGGTGGCGCTGAACTCGTGCACAGAGCCAATAGTATCGATCGAGTATTGAGCTATATACTAGTCTATGGTATTGAGTACGTGCGTGCGGCGTGCGGCGTGCGGGTATCGTACGGAATGAAAGAAAGTTCGCGTTGTACCACAGTGACAGAATAACTTATTATTTGAGTCTGCGTGTACCATCCTCGACTGCATCATCACTTACCATCAGGTGAGTTGCAGTCAAACGCACTCAAATTTTTAATAAAAAAATAAATAAAAAAAAGTACCTTCTGTGACCGAACATTACTTAGCTACTTAAATAATGGCTCCAAAAGAAAATAGTGTGGCTTGGGACCATTTTATAGACCTCGGCCAGTGTAAAGTAAAGTATGTAAAAATCAATTAAGTTTCAGTTCTAGATATTTCCATAAGTAGACAGTCCTAAGCCTGTGAAAGTATGAAGGAAAGATAAAAAATTCGAGCGAGACCTACAGTACTCGCATATGATGTGTAACATGTGACAAAATACTTTATAAAAGGACGGCAAAGATACGGCAGACTAGGCTGTATGGTCATAGATACCTTTGCCTTTTCCGCGCTTTTAAAGCCTGAAAAAACGCGACTCCCTGGGACACATTTCCGTCCCATGGGACACTTTTCCGTCCCATTTCACGAAATCACTCCCACAAATTGCAGGAAAGCGAGAGCAAAGATGTTACACATCAAAAATTCTTTGTTGTACAAATTACAAACAAACAAATGGGTCGCATTGACAGATAATCAAAAGTACCTTATTGCGTTGTATTGAGAGTGAACGTGAATCCGTCCGTACGCTACGCAGCCGGCAAGTATTAACTCCGACAATCCTAGGTGGACTAGGTGGACTAGGTGGAACAGGTATTTGGACCAAGTATTTAAACGGACTAGGAACAGGTGCACCTAGTATCAAATTGACCTAGTACGACCCTTCTCTAACGGACTGGGCCAGCGCGCCCGCGTGTCTCACAAGGCGCGCGCCCGTGACCGGGCGAATCAGGCGCTCATTGTCTCGCGCGCGGCCGACAGCGCCGCTCGCGGGATGCGTTCGACACCTAATAATATAAAACGCTAAACACGTTAAAAAACCGACTTCCATCGCAACAACTTAGTACATTTTTGCATTATTATTTTTGGTTATTGTTTTTTTTTTAACAGTCATTTAATTAAATCTATAAAACGTCTTACTTCAATATGGACCTATAGTTTCCTTAATCATTAAAGTATTATATTAATTTACAAAAAGCCATCGCTGTGGAAAATTTCATTTTCTAATAAAGTACTACACCGATTTTGATAACATTTATATGGGACCACACGGGAAGCACTAGCTTTAAAAAAAGAATCATAAAAGTCGGTTCACCCAGTCAAAAGTTCTGAGGTAACACACATAAAAAAACATACAGACGAATTGAGAACCTCCTCCTTTTTGGAAGTCGCTTGAAAATAGCCTTGTCACTTAGTCAGTTTATCATAGTGAAGCATTTTAAATACGAATTCTTGGCATCGATTGAAACCAAACAGAGCAAATGTACTGAAAATAAATAAACAGCAGTGTGTGCACTCACGCGCGGGGCTGCAAGCGGCGCGCGCACACCTGCACGAGCGCGAGGCGCGCGCCGCACGCGCACACCACCCAGGCGCCGCCCACGCCCACGACGGACACGGCGGCGCCGGCGCGCCACTCGTCCGCCAGCGCCCAGCCCGCGCCGTCCGCTGCGCGCGCGATCAGCCGGATGCCCTCGTCCGTCACCTGCGCACCGACGCACACAACATGACCACAAGAAAGAGAGAGATAAAGCTAAAGATAGTTTCGTTAAGTGTAAACTCTGTAAAACGTCACTCGATATAACGATTCACTCTTTGAAACGTCAAAGCTTTCTGGCTCCAGTTCGTTCACTTTGAGGCTAATTTCTCTCTGTATAACCTAATCTGTCAATAACGTCACAAAATGCCCGGTCCCTTGAGTGTCGCTATATAGAGTTTAGTTTACAGTGTACTTGTGAAATTACAATTAAAGGATCGTCACAACCTGCTCAAGGATCTCTTATTTGCTACATTGCAAGTAACTAATGGTAGATGAGTTAGTGTCGTTTTAGAGCTAAGCACAAAATCAATCAATTAAGAAGAAAAAAAACTGGTGAATCGGTGAGTCAGAACCGCGCACAAAAGGTTTCATACTAGATTTCTTCACGTTTAAAAAAAAACACGTTTTTTGTATTGTTAGGGTTTTCTATTTTAAATGTAATTTTTGAGCTATCTTATTCGTCAAAGATCGATGTTAGTTTGGAAGATTTAATATTTTTGCTCTAGCAATTCAATAAATTAATCTCGTATGTTATTGGCTGAGCCAAGGCGAACCGATAAGATGCGCGTATTTTTCAACCAATGAGAGAGATCCGTCTTCCCCGCTAAAATAATACACTTGGCAGGAGGCGCTGCGCTGCCCGGTTGCGTCATTCTATTCTGTGCGATTGTAAAAGACAGACAGTGGTGTCTAACAGAAATTAAAAGAAAGTTATATATTTAAGCACCTGAGTTTTCCTGGAAACTATTCTAAGTATCCCGAGCATCTGGCTTATTACAGTATGGAGACTTTCACTTTTTCTAATTTTTAGTATTTGTTGTTATAGCGACAACAGAAATATAACATTTGTGAAAATTTTAACTATTTAGCTATCACGGTTTATGAAATACAGCCTGGTGACAGACGGACGGGCGGCGTGGTCTCAGTAATGGGGCCCCGTTTTTACCCTTTGGGTACGGAACCCTAAAAAACAAGAAATTAAGGGTCCCCAGAAGGCGCGAGTCTCCATACAAACGTAGTTCCGCTTAATACAAAACTACGTGCCGGATTGAAACCAAACTTTGCGAATATATTGAGGATAGACACATAAAGATGTTTGTAATTAATTTTTATCGTAGTATATTTAAACATAACTAAACGAAGGCTTAAATAAGTTTCCATAAAAATACTAAGAATTTACTTTGTGTAGATACGAGTGCATACTTTTTGGTGCACAAAAGTGAAAGTGCATTTTGTTGCCATTGTGTAAATGTAAATATATCACTTCGAATGAATCGAAAGTCGGAAGACGGATTTGAAGTTTTGTTGACGTTTCGTCGCATTTAATTCTGCGGGGACTTTAGTACGGTCACGGAATTGAATTGTTTAGCAGATTTTTTATTTTATTTTTTATTAAAAATTTGAGTGCGTTTGACCTGATGGTAAGTGATGATGCAGTCGAGGATGGTACACGCAAACTCAAATAATGCCTATTCACTCTTGCCTTGAAGATCCCCAAATTATAGGAATCGGGAAACACTGACGCAGGCAAGGAGTTCCACTCCTGCGCTGTACGCATAATAAATGAAGAAGCGTAACGATTCGTGCGAAAAGGTGGAACATCAACAACAAAGGGGTGCAACCCCTCCCTGCGTCTCGTTGACCGACGGTGGAATGGAGCCGGGGAATGAGGTCGTGAAGTTCTTGCGCGCACTCTCCGAAATGAATTCGATAGAATACCGATAGACAGGCGACTTTGCGGCGATTCTCAAGATTCACGAAACTTCAATATTGCCGGGTTAACCTTACTAATATTATAAATGTGAAAATGTGTTTGTTTGTTTGTTACCTTTTCACGCTTCTACGCCTTGACCAATCTTTATGAAATTTGGCATGCAGGTAGCCTGTGTCACGGGGAAGGACATAGGCTACTTTTTATCCCGGGAAAATAGCATAATCTGATGCAGTTCCTGAGGGAACTAAAAAATACTCGATGTTGTGATTTTTTGCACAGATATGGTTGAGTAGGTGGGAAACGACATAATTTACTAATCACCCTTAAAGATAGTGATAAAAACGATGTCCACACGGGCGAAGCCGCGGGAAAAAGCTAGTAAGTACGTATATATATATTATATATATATATATATATATATATATATATATATATATATATATATATATATATATATATATATATATATATATATATATATATATATACAGGGTGTAACATAAAGGTGTGGTGATACTTTAAGGTGGGCTTGTACCCATCAAACTGAACAACTTTCTCCATGGAACCCATAGTCAAATCGCAAAAAAAAATTTGGCTCTCCCATACTAACTCGATCAGCTGATCAGCCAACTTAGTATGGGAAGTTCAAATTTTTTTTTGCGATTTGACTATGGGTTCCATGGAGAAAGTTGTTCAGTTTGATGGGTACAAGCCCACCTTAAAGTATCACCACACCTTTATGTTACACCCTGTATATATATATATATATATATATATATATATATATATATATATATATATATATATATATACATTTCTGGATCATGCGACTGATGATGAATGACAATTCTAACTAATTTCATAACCCGGCAAAATTAAAGAGACTTGACTGCTAAACATTTAAATACCGCGACTGTACTATGCAATAGCTATAATTTGAATCCAGTCTTACCCGCGAGTATTTTTTTTAGTTTTATACAGTTTTTTGAAGTGAAAACTTCTTTAGGCAACGTTGGGAATATTTTGTGATGGGAAAAACCATTAAACTCGCGACACTTTTACCGTTACCGTAACCGACACCTCCGTAAATGTTCAAGTTTCACTTCTGTCGGCACTCCCGGAGTGCCTTTATGTTATTTTTTTCTGATACAAATGATTGAATACAATAAACGTGTTTATTTAAGGTTTATTGTTTCTGCTCTATCGTAAAGTACAAGTCCCACGTGAAGGTCAGTGACAATTTTTAGCTCATAGAACTCAGTTTAATGTTTTAGTGACATTTTGTGAGAAAAAAAATAATTCTCGCAAACTACTTATACGTTAGGTGACTAGGAAAGTTTTGAGATACGAAAATGGTGTTGGCTTGGGAGTAATTTTTTATGACAGTTTTTTTAAAATACTCCAATATTCTATACAACGATTCATTCGTCTAAACCAAGATTTATAGCAGTGGCGGCACTCTTCCTTCAGGAGGCCCTCAACCGCTGCTATATATAACAGCATTCCGAGCATCCTCAGGGCTATGAAAATGAACATCACGGAGTCCAAGCTTCACTTTTGGGAAGAGGAAGAAGTCGCACGGAGCTAGATCGGGGCTGTAAGGCGAGTGGCTCATTTGTTGAATTTATGAGGTCTTCAAAACTCTTTGGTAATTTTGGCTTTGTGCGGTGATTCATTGTCATGATGCAAAAAAAGCCCTCGCAACCCTGTTTTTGGACGCTTTTGCCGTAACGCGTCGAACACAATTGATAAACACACCTCGCTGTACCATTGAGCATTGACAGTTTTTTGATTTTCTAAAGAAATTGTTGCTACATGACCACTCACACTAAAAAATGTTGCCACCATTTTTTCCCCACGCTGCGTCCTCGTTTGACTTTCCGCGGAGGCTCTTCGTCCGAAAAAAGCCAAACCATCGACTGCCACTTAGTCAGCGGGTTATATTGGTAGATCCAACTCTCCTCTCCAGTAATAATATTAAATATATTACGTCCCTCTCCATTTTCAAATTTTTGAATCATTTCCCGGCACCAGGTCACGCGAGCTTGTTTTTGTTCGGCTGTCAAAGCGTGAGGAACCCATCGCGAACAAAGCTTCCTTACTTGAAGATGAGCATGTAAAACTTCATTGATTACCGGTGATGAATGAATCTGTAGGGTTTCTTCTATCTCCTTGTAGGTTGTTTTCGGGTCTTCAAGCAAAATTTTCCTTACCGCTTCGACGTTTTGTTTAGTTACAGAAGTAGCAGGAAGGCCACTTCTGTCATCATCTTTCAAAGAAAGTTTTCGCTGTTTACCATCTAAAAATTGTTGCACGGGATGGTGCAAGGTTGCCAAATGCAGACAAAAGTATATTTTGGCACTCAGTTTCACTAAAACCAACTTTAAAATCATACAACATCATTGCACGAAAATGTTCACGTTCGAATTCCATTGTTGATAGAAAAAACGCGGGAATCGCAATAAAGAAATGAAAGTGACATTTTTATTTTTTAATATTTTGTCAAATGACTTATGGCATTCGATTTTCAAATAAATGAGGATTTTAAAAAGGTGCAATTCATGTAGGTTCTATTTTTAAAATCGCCTATCTCAAAATTTTCCTATATAGTCACCCACGTAGGCACGAGTATGTACTACGTTGGTAAGACTGGAATCAAATGATGCTATAGCATAGGACTACAGCTACACAATTAATACTGAGCTGTAATAAAGTGAACACCAACATTTTAGTTATTACTTCCTCGACCCCGTAGGGCGTACGTACGTACGTACGTAGGGTGGAGGAAATATTGTTATCGCGAAAAAATAAGTTTTTTTTTTCAATTTTTCGTGAAAACCGAACATCTCAATTTCGTCCATCCGTCCGTGCGTCCGTCCGTCACGCCTAGCTCTGGAGGCGAAACTTTAGTCAGATTGGGATCAAATTTAGGATTATCAAAAGTTTCTTCGCACCGTCGAACCGAAGAGTAGCTGTCATACAACAAAAAGTTATTTTTTCTCAAAAGCGGCTTTAACGATTTTGATGTAACTTCGCACGTCGTAGTTGCTTAAACACTCAATGGTCTGGGAAAAATCGTGTTTATACGGTTATCCTACAAATGAAATTGAAACTTGCGATTTATTCATAAATGGATGGAGCTATTGAAATGACATGTATTACAAATAAGTATATATGGGTTTAACAAAGTAATGCACTTTTTTAACTGGAGCTTGTACTCATGAGACTGAACAACTTTCCCCAAGAAACCCATAGTCAATTCGCAATTATTATTTTTTAATTAAATTATCAAACTGCTCAGAATACAACTCCCAGGTATCCGCGTGTATGATTAGCTGTACGCCTCGCCCGATCAAATCGTTGTAAAATTACTAACTTGACAGTCCAAAGCCTCTAAAACTATGATGAAGAGTTTAATCACCAGTTTTGTTAAAATTAAGTCAATCACGTTCCGATATTGACAAAGCGCAATGACTGCGCGGGCACGCACTCAGTGCGCCGCACGACTATACGGTACCGCCCGCGCCGCCGCCTGCGCGGTGGTACCTATTCTGGCGTATGCCGCGCAATTTTATAATTTAAATTAAAAAAAAAAACAAATTCGAATTGATCTGGGGAAAGTTGTTCAGTTACATAAGTACAAGCTGCAGTTAAAAAAAGGTGCATACCTTTATTTAGACCCGGTATATTGGGTCATGCAACATGAATTCATCAAAATGATTAGAATTTTTTTTATTAGATTTTTGAATAAAAACAAATTTGTTCTTCTCCGTTAAAAAAAATAAAAAAATGACGTTCTCTCCTGCCAGGTTCAGCCGGGTGACACTGTGGGCGGGCTGACCTGTACGATCTGGTCGTCGATGTTGCCGGTGTAGAAGGTCTGGCGGTCGGACACGAAGCCGCCGATCTCCGTCTCCTCTACCTCCTCGCCGCTCAGCGCCAGCACCCTGCCACACACACACACACACACACACACAAACATTAGATGTAAACATGTAGACGATGTAAACAGTCTCTCTCACACTGCGCCTTAAAACACTCATTTTGAAATCGAACGTTTCGAAAAGGCAGATAGTAGGATATAAAAGAATAAAGATACATGTAAAAAATACTCCAACAAACAAGCGATTATTATAGAAAATGTGCGTTTCGTGACAAGGTAATTTTGGTAAATTAGTATGGTAGGATGTTGCCGATCTTGAATGAAGGAACATTGATAATTTTATTTTCAATACAGTTGCTCGAAAAGAGGTCCTTTATATGCCAGTCAAGTGTGCGAAAAATGATTTTACCGCACGTGCTTTTACTTTACCACTTTTTTTAATTTCTAGCTCGGAGGAACAAGACATTTCTAGCAAATAAAAATATAATAACCAAAGATACATCATCTTCTTTAAGACTTGAAAGGAGAATTTAAAAAAAAAGGTTGTTCCTCCGTGAGGTTAATACATAATGCTAGCTGATTAGATTCTCTTTGGATTATATCTTTGTGAAGAAAAGAGAAAAAATATGAATGAAGCAGAACCGGTTACACCAAGGAATAGGTCATCTTTTCCGAAAAGGTTTTAATGCTTATAATTATAGTATCCCAAGCCTTACTGTAGCCTATTTATGGTAATTTAAAAAAACTTACGCATGCGTACGTGTGCTAGCTAAAATATGGCGCAATAATCGTAAAACTGAATTGAGATGTTTTAGCTGTGAAACCTACTAAAATTGTGGATAGTTAATATATTTGTAATTAAAAATATACTTATGTGTATGTATAACAAAAACACAAAGTGAGATTACTCCCCGGACATTTAAAATAAGCTACAAGTCGCGTAAAACGAACTTTGGTTGCTGAAACCTTGATAGGTAATGTATCTATCTACCCATATATTTTGTTTTTCTGTCATGGTCGTTTTTTTATTTTATCTGTTTTCTTACAACTGTATTGAAAAACCTCGTTTGATACATGGGTGTAAAAGGAAATAACAAACTCGTGACGCCTGCGGCTCGGGCTCACATATATCACTCGTCTGTTATTGACCTTTTTACTACCCTTGTATCATAAATAACTATTTATTTAGGAACGAACAGCGACACACTTATTGTTACCATCACACTATAATATTATAAAGGCGAAAGTTGGTCATTTTGAACAGTTCATGTGTTGCGTAACACATGAACTTGTAAGTTTTTGTAAATTTTGTTTAATTGTGTGTAAATAAGCTGATTTTAAACTTTTAACTATGCCTAAAAGTGCATTGGTACATACCAATATAGGTGCATGCCAAAAGAAAGTAGTAAAAATACTAAAAAAAAAAATTTTTGACGGTCCTAAGCACCTAAAGTAGAAAGGGAAATCTGAAATCAGCTGTGTTCGAATGAAAAATTGAATGAGGGGTGAATTGTTCATTCGTTAGTTGACGTCACAGTCGCGTATGGTTTGTTCCACTGGGATCCTACACAAAAAAGGTTTATTATAAGCATGAAGTCTCCTTGGCGTGACCTATACTGTACAAGCCTCATCAATCTATATCCTTCTGACATAGGCCATCGCGGTATTAAAATTATCCTTTCAAAAGTCTGAAAGAAGATTATGTACCTATCTTCGGTTAATATTTTTTTATTTGCTAAAAAAATAAAAGTGGCAAATTAATACGCACGTATGCGGTAAAACCTATTTTGCGCATAGTAAACTGGCATATAATGTAACACTTTTTGAGCAACTGCATTGAAAATACGGTTTACGTACTTCATAATTCAGGGTTTTAAAAACTTTGATCTGTGTCCATAACACTTAACACTTTAATTGTGTATAGTCTTTACATCGCGTTGCGTCCTCGACAAACTGTTCTCTGTACCTGGTCTGTCCCACGAAGGCCAGCACAAGCGTGTCGTGCAGGGCGCCGGCGGGGGGCGCGGGGGCTGCGGGCAGCGCCAGCGAGAGCGCCCACATGCCCTTGATGCCAGGCAGGTCGATGCTAGCTTGCTCCTGGATGCCGATGCCGTTGCGGATGACGCGCAGCGAGCCCATCTTGAACGCGCCTGCAACCATCAGTATGAGCCGAATTCACAACCAGTAAACAGTGCTGTACCTGTGTTGTAACAACCGTCAGAAAGCGCCGTGTTCACAACCAGTGAACAGTGCTGGGCCTGTGCTGTGACAACCGTCAGCACGCGCCGTGTTCACAACCAGTAAACAGTGATGTACCTATGTTGTGACAACCGTCATAACGCGCCGTGTTCACAACCAGTGAACAGTGCTGGGCCTGTGTTGTGACAACCGTCAGCACGCGCCGTGTTCACAACCAGTAAACAGTGATGTACCTATGTTGTGACAACCGTCATAACGCGCCGTGTTCACAACCAGTGAACAGTGCTGGGCCTGTGCTGTGACAACCGTCAGTACGCGCCGTGTTCACAACCAGTAAACAATGCTGTACCTATGTTGTGACAACCGTCATAACGCGCCGTGTTCACAACCAGTGAACAGTGCTGTGCCTGTGTTGTGACAACCGTCAGCACGCGCCGTGTTCACAACCAGTGAACAGTGCTGTGCCTGTGTTGTGACAACCGTCAGTACGCGCCGTGTTCACAACCAGTAAACAGTGCTGTACCTATGTTGTGACAACCGTCATAACGCGCCGTGTTCACAACCAGTGAACAGTGCTGTGCCTGTGTTGTGACAACCGTCAGTACGCGCCGTGTTCACAACCAGTGAACAGTGCTGGGCCTGTGCTGTGACAACCGTCAGCACGCGCCGTGTTCACAACCAGTAAACAGTGATGTACCTATGTTGTGACAACCGTCATAACGCGCCGTGTTCACAACCAGTGAACAGTGCTGGGCCTGTGCTGTGACAACCGTCAGTACGCGCCGTGTTCACAACCAGTAAACAATGCTGTACCTATGTTGTGACAACCGTCATAACGCGCCGTGTTCACAACCAGTGAACAGTGCTGTGCCTGTGTTGTGACAACCGTCAGCACGCGCCGTGTTCACAACCAGTGAACAGTGCTGTGCCTGTGTTGTGACAACCGTCAGTACGCGCCGTGTTCACAACCAGTAAACAGTGCTGTACCTATGTTGTGACAACCGTCATAACGCGCCGTGTTCACAACCAGTGAACAGTGCTGTGCCTGTGTTGTGACAACCGTCAGTACGCGCCGTGTTCACAACCAGTGAACAGTGCTGTGCCTGTGTTGTGACAACCGTCAGTACGCGCCGTGTTCACAACCAGTGAACAGTGCTGTGCCTGTGTTGTGACAACCGTCAGTACGCGCCGTGTTCACAACCAGTGAACAGTGCTGTGCCTGTGATGTGACAACCGTGAGTACGCGCCGTGTTCACAACCAGTAAACAGTGCTGTGCCTGTGTTGTGACAACCGTCAGTACGCGCCGTGTTCACAACCAGTGAATGGTTCTGGGCCTGTGTTGTGACAACCGTCAGTACGCGCCGTGTTCACAACCAGTGAACAGTGCTGTGCCTGTGTTGTGACAACCGTCAGTACGCGCCGTGTTCACAACCAGTGAACAGTGCTGTGCCTGTGATGTGACAACCGTGAGTACGCGCCGTGTTCACAACCAGTGAACAGTGCTGTGCCTGTGTTGTGACAACCGTCAGTACGCGCCGTGTTCACAACCAGTGAATGGTTCTGGGCCTGTGTTGTGACAACCGTCAGTACGCGCCGTGTTCACAACCAGTGAACAGTGCTGAGCCTGTGCTGTGACAACCGTCAGTACGCGCCGTGATCACAACCAGTGAACAGAGCTGGGCTAGTGCTCTGACCACCGTCAGTACGCGCCGTGTTCACAACCAGTGAACAGTGCTGAAAGTCTGTAAAGCTAGCATAGACACCGTCTAGCATTGTAATTTGTTGCTCAGAAATTACTCGAGCAACAAAATTCTCATTAGGGCAACTAAATGAGGTCTGTAAAGCTAGCATTGACACCGTCTGTACCTTGAATAACAACCGAGCATCAAATTACAATGCTAGACGGTGTCACTGCTAGCTGTACAGACCTATTTGCAAGCATTGACACCGACTAACGTTCTAATTTGTTTCTCATAAATTTATTTTGATTTCTGTGGATTGCACGCATGCACGCTGATACAGCTAGGCCATATTCACACCCTGGACACTTCATACAACGGGCCAGAAAGGACATTTCAAAACACGAAAGACGGAACAAACAAAAAGGCGGCGAAAACCTATACGTCCGACAACCAATCTGTATCAATCTGGGTGACGAGGGGGGTGAGGTCGCAATCTAGAGAGCGGCAGGGAGTGTCCATACTGTATGTTAGTACTAATATATATAGTTTGCCATATTTCACATCTCTCGAAACCATGGCGATACGCTGCTTACTTATATGGCAGGTAGCAGCTTAGGTGTGTGTGGCACAACATGAATAGTTATTCGACGCGGGGTGACGTTACAGCCTTCTGCGAGATCCATGAACATTCTGGGCCCACAGACTCCCTATCGACATTAGGAGCTCACCAATTTTTGACACTTTTATAAATAAATATTATAGCAATAGCTTGTCGAACGAATTTTTGGCATACAAGGGCTAACTGTTATTTCAGTATAATTTTAATGTACTCATAATGGTGTAAAATGTCTTACGTTTTAAAAATAATTAATCTTAAATGTTAAGAATATAATTTTATAAGTGTTTATATTATTATTATGTGACTTGTATTATAATTTACCATCAAATATATGTGTATGTCTCTGTGTTACCGCAGTTGGCGCCGGCTACTCGGCAATTGGACCGAGTAAATCCTTCAGATGTGACGATGTGGTGTCTCACCGGAGCAGGTGATGAGCTGCGTCTGGCCCTGGCGCTCCAGGTCCACGAGGCACATGTCGACGACGGGCGCGAGGCTGGTGAAGGCCTCCATGGCGCGCACGTACTGGCCCTCGCCCCCCGCGGCGCCCGCGGCGCCCGCACGCGCCGCCAGCCGCACCAGCGCCGAGTCGCCGAGCCGCGAGCCCACGAACACCACGCCGTTGTCCAGGTACGTCATGCACTCCGGGATCGGGATGTCGCCTGCGTACAGGACATTAAGGTGAAAAAACGTTGGTATTTCAAAGTAATCTTTTTACTTTCGAGGACTAAGCAGCGAGCGGTAGCAAGGGGCGCACGAGTGAAGAAGGTATTGTGATGGCTAAAAAACCAAAGTTGAGATTTTGATGGAGATCGATTTCTTACAATAATAAGAGTCCCAAAAAATGTGTTTAGGTCTGACCAGTGCTCTAGCGCCTAAACTGGACGGATTTGCATACAATTTGGGTTAGGGCCGTTGGGTTTAACCGCCTCCGTAGCCCCAGAGGCAAAGTTCACTGGCTTTACACAGGAGGTCGCGGGTTCGATTCCCGGCGGGGTCAATTGTAAGACTCGGTTTGGTGGCATTTTCTAAGCCCGCCTGGCTAGCTACCACCATCTTATCTAAGTCTTGTCGCCAAATATCAATGTTGATATCATTGGTGTGTTCCGGCATGAAGATAAGATAGCCAGTTCCCCATTGCGTTGGGGAATCTTGGTAAGCCCGCTTCCATCTTTGGCAATCACTTACCACCAGGTGAGATGTCGTCAAGGGTTTACCAATTATGAATAAAAAAGGGCCCATACACACTAGCGATTTCTCGGCGGCGCGGGATCAAGGTTTCCGTTAAAATCGAAGTTTTGAAAATCGCGAATGAAAGAACAGAGTAGTGAACACTCACCCAGCAGCTCCACCTTGAGGTCGCGCACTGTCCAGTCGCACTGCGAGCCGGAGCCGGGCGCGCGAGGGGCCAGCTCCAGCAGAAGCATGAACAGCCGGCCCGCCACGTCGCCCAGCAGGTAGCGCAGCCCGCGCGTGTCCACGCGGCAGTAGCAGTTGATGGGCGTCATCTGCAACACAGCACAGCACTGGCAACACTGTGCTTTGGCACACCAAACGCCTACCTTCATCCCAGGTTCGTGACCTAGATAACCTCATCTAGGTAATCTAGGTCAAGAAAGCGCCAATTAAACATAAATGACCAACATAACTTCCAGCCCAGCTCCTCCGGAAAGTCCAGCAGCGCTTCTTGAAGCGTTATTTGATTTAATTTTATATTTTAAAATAATAATACATAATAAATTACATTCCAAATTCCACTACCAAACAGTTATAGTTTAATATCGCCTAATAATAATACTTTCCTATAGATGAACTGGGAAGAGGGTTGGACAAAAAAGAAGAAGAATAATACTTTCCTAGAGGCAAATTTAAAACACTTAAACATTTTAAAAATATATTTAATTGCGAGTGCAAAGTTGACAGTGCTACGTACTACCCTACGTGATATAGTTTGTGCAACAATACACGAGTAAAGTAACAATTATCTTGGACAACAGAAAGAACAGGGTGTAAAAGTGGAGTAAATTGTGTAAATTGTGTAAATTGTGTAAAAAGTGAAAAACACGGTTGAAAAAAAGACACTTGAAATACTATAACAGACTAAAAAACAAACATCTAAAGAAGCAATATACAACTTTAGTGGGTGTACGAAGAAGCTGAAACCCAATAAAAAAACGCAAAAGTACAAAAAATAAAAACATAAGGAAAACATAACCACAAAACAAAAATTATTTTGAAATGATCAATGAATAGTATCGTCAACAGCGCCACCTACCGTTATCTGTCGAGACTACCTAGCCACTCCGCATCCTGCCATATCGCGTCAACCACCGAAACACCAACAGGCATCGATCAGTAGTATCGACAGACTTGATACTACATCTAACTGGGCCACTAGAAGTATCACAACAATCAGGATGGAAGAAATAAAAATGATGCTATGTAATATGCAACAAGACATGAAACAATAAAAACCAGACATGTTAAAAATAAAAGAAGACATCAAAAATACAATTATCAACGGCATTAACGAGAAGTTTAATAACCTGGAAATAAAAATGAGCTACTGGAGAAAAAAATCGAAAAGCAATGTACAAAATTGTACCGCTGTAGTATAAGATATAATATTTTGTTTTAAGTTGTGTTTTTGTTTAAATTTTTAAGTTATAGTTTCTAAGTTTTACATTGTGTTTATTTTTTTTTATATTTTTGGGTACAATAAAGAGTATTTATCTTATCTTATCTTAAAATTAAACTACTTGGAAAGGCAGTCTAGAAGCCGGAACTTAGTCTTCTTTGGTGTAGAAGGACATGAAAATTCATACCATGGACTCGATGAATCTATAATTAATATAATAAACACACATTTAAAAGTGCCATGTGTTACCGACAACATCAAAGCCGTAAGAAGACTGGGGAAAAAAGGAGAAAAGATCAGGCCTGTGATAACAACTTTCAACGCAATGAGTTTTAAAATAGAAGTACAGAAAAACAAACGCTACCTAAATAATACCTAATATTACGTTAAATAAGATTATCCATTAGAAATATTAAACAAGCGCAAGGAACTGCAAAGTCAGCTGCAGAAAGTAAAAGAAGCAGGTAAAACTGCCTACCTTAAATACGACAAACTCATTGTATTGAACGACAAACGCTCTCCCCCTCGCAGTCGAGCAAGTAAGAGAACCCTTTCCGAATCTCCAGACACATCTCCACCCAGCAACCAACAAGCACAGGTTCCCATGAAGCAGCCACCTAAGAAAACCAAAGCATCAAATATGAAAGATTATATAAAAGTCCAAAAGCCTAAGCCGTCCGTCACTGGGGCACATAGTGACACTTCTCAAAGCCAACACGACGCGACGACACTACAACACAAAATTTCATAGCAATCAAACCCGGGACCATGTTCTCCTCAACGGTTAAAAAAAGAATTCACGCACCCAAGAACTACCGGCGAACCCAAGATTCCACTTAGACAAGAAAATAGTCCTTGAATAATTCCCCCACAAAGAATAGGGCTTTTGTCAATGATAGGTGTTTCTACAATTGGGGGGGTCGAGAATGTAAATCGCCACTGGAACTATACCAGCACCATCTTGGGGTGCATCGCCACGATCACCTATAAACGCTTGTTCCTGATCCATCTTGGAAGATAACTATAAAACATTAGACGTATACGGAAACACCTACGAACGACGAAAAAATTGTTGGTAATCCCCAGAAAAGAGAGTCCAAAAAAAGGCATAATTTTGAGTTCGGGTGCCATAAATGTAGCAAAAAAGATTTCAATTGAATTAGAAATACCTGCTTTGGTTTCGCTACATCTATATATATAAAAATGAATTGCTGTTCGTTAGTCTCGCTAAAACTCGAGAACGGCTGGACCGATTTGGCTACTTTAGGTATTGAATTATTTGTGGAAGTCCAGAGAAGGTTTAAACGTAGTGTAGGGTAGGGTTGGGTAGGGTAGTGTAGTGTATGTAGGGTAGGGTAGTTTAGAGTAGGGTAGTGTAGGGTAGGTTAGGGTAGTGTAGTGTAGGATAGTGTAGTGTAGGATAGTGTAGGGTAGGGTAGTGTAGTGTATGTAGGGTAGGGTAGGGTAGTGTAGGGTAGGGTAGTGTAGAGTAGGGTAGGGTAGTGTAGGGTAGGGTAGTGTAGGGTAGAGTAGTGTAGTGTAGGGTAGGGTAGTGTAGGGTAGAGTAGTGTAGTTTAGGGTAGAAAAGTATAGGGTAGGGTAGTGTAGGGTAGGGTAGTGTAGGGTAGGGTTGGGTAGTGTAGGGTAGTGTAGTGAAGTGTATGTAGGGTAGGGTAGTGTAGTGTAGGGTAGTGTAGGGTAGGGTAGAGTAGTGTAGTGTAGTGTAGGGTAGGGTAGGGTAGGGCAGTGTAATGTAATGTAAGGCGGTACGTAGTTCGCCGGGACAGCTAGTAATATATATATATATATTATTTTTGGGAAATTATTTTTGGGGTAAATCGGAAAATATATTTTGTCCGCCTTTGTACTTAAGGTTTTTTTTTATAACATTATTTTAAGATTTTGTACAATAAAGAGTTTACAAACAAACAAACAAATAAAGAAAAGGTAAAAACAGGCTATAAAAGGTGATGGTCGTGATTGATAGGACTTAGACTGAACAATGAACATGCTACATAAAAATTTTATTCAAGTGAATTTTAGGTTAAAGAAAAGAATTTAAAATAAACTGAATATAGATTTTGTTTAATGCCGGACAAACAACGATCGTCGCTTCCCCAGTATCCGAATATAATTACCAACTAAAATACAGAACACAACTTAAGAACTAGTGAAGACGGAATTACCCCGAGGCAGTCTACACACTACTTAAAAGTTGAGGTTAAAAAGGTAGCACTCTGAACAGTTCCTTATCAAACCTAAAAGATCTTGAATTGACAGGCAAACAGTGGTAGGATAATTGTTGCAGAACTCCGTGCAGCTGTAACGCCGGTCGGTGGAGGCACCGGTGATATGGAAGTGGGGTAAGTAAAATAAAAATCACTTCCCTTTAGGCGGCTGGGACTAGTTGATGCCTGGCATTATACGGAGATCCAAACACGAAATTAGTCAGCCCGGCGAAACCAACTCATAAATCTCCGGCCATCACTTTTTCATCTTCCCATCAAAATATGACAGACTCCGCTTTTAAAAATATACGTCTAGCAGGAAATCGAACAAACAGTTTTTATTATGTGACGAAAAAAGAGTTACAGTTGTCAGTACTGTCTCTGACACAATCTGTCTACCATCAAGTAATTCTAAAAAGAGACAGAAGATATTATTGAATTATGTTAAAACAGATACACAATAAGCCAGTCAAATATGATTTAACAAAAAAGTTCGAAGCTAAAGCCTACTGGAATAGGGGTACGTTCGTTTTATTAGGGTATGGTCGTTTTATAGTAATTTTCTTTATTTTTTTTCAAACGGGGTCTTAAAAAGAAATTAATGCTGTACCAGAATTACGTATAGGTTTCCATAACCCTTTGGTATGGGTCAATACAGTGGTTTCATTTATTTTTATGTTCGTACCAATAATATTATTGTCATTTCAACTGTCTAGCTATCACGGTTCATGAAATACAGCCTGGTGACAGACGGACGAACAGACAGACGGACAGCGAAGTCTTAGTCTGTCCGTCTGTCACCAGGCTGTATTTCATGAACCGTGATAGCTACACAGTTGAAATTTTCTCAGATGTAATGCTGTTGCCGCTATAACATATAATACTAAAAATTAGAAAAATCGAAAAAAAAGGAGATCTCCATACGAAAAACGTGTTTTTTTTTAAACATGAAGAAATTAGGGCCATCTAGTATGATGGTACGGAACCCTTTGTGTGCGGTTCTGACTCGCACTTGGCCGGTTTTTTAAATCTTTTTAATACACTGCATTAACAGAGTCATTCGTCAGATGACATCATCATATCAGCCAAAAATCGTCCACTGCTGGACAAAGGCCACCTCCAAGGATTTCCACGACGACCGGTCCTGCGCTGCCCGCATCCATCGGCTTCCCGCGATCTTCACCAGGTTGTCGGTCCACCGCATGGGAGGCCTGCCTGTCAGATGACATACAATACCTTAATTTGTGGAGGAGCCACTGCCACGTAGCTGGAACCGTCGTGGTACACGATAGACTCCTGGCCGATCACTATAGCGCCACCTGCAAGTTCCAAACGCGTTATAGTATGCCACGGTGTATGATCATGACCAGCAAAGTAGCATCGCACTCACCGAGTGGGCTCGGCACAGGGATGAGGATCGAGGCCTCCGTTTCCACGTTATCCTGCTTCCATGGCACCTTTGCAAATTCCTTTTCTCTTAGATTTATTTCATGTGTCTGAAAATAGCCAGACCAATATACCTTTAAACTTTTTGTGCATAATTTCATTTACTTATTATTATTTTATTTGTACAGTCTGTCCAAAAAGAGTTGACGTGAAATGAGGGCACTGTTCATTCCTAAATTGCACCATTTGAGTCTGATCAACAAATGAGGATTCATGATTTTGAGGTTGCCATAAAAGTATTGTATGGTGCTCGCCAGATAAGTCTGCGCGCGTTGACAAACGGATTTATTTTATTATTCGCTAATTTGTTGTTAATGTTAGGAAATTGTGAAGTAGTTGTATGCTGTGGTTTTTATTTAAATTTTCGGTTATTCGAAGTAATTACTATGCCAAAAGGCAACACCACAAAACCGACAAGCACGCCAATACCTAAGTGCAGACTTATCTGGCGAGCAAGTAGTGTGGAATTGGGGTTTCTAATTCACGTTTATTTGCGGTTGAAAGCGTGGGTGTCTCCATACAAAATGTATGAAGAGTTGATTTTACCAACTACAGAAGGCGACTTTAACTTTGTAAAAGGGGTCTCTGGCGTGACCGTGTTGTTGATCGCTTAACCTGAGTGATGTCGAGAGCCGCTGGTGCGACGCCGGAGTGTCATTGTCGATGGTGTGGTGTGAAGACAGGTGTGAAAGGTGTGTTCAACAACCGCTGGTGCGACGCCGGAGCGCCATTGTTGGTGGTGTGGTGTGAAGCCAGGTGTGATAGGTGTTTTCAACGTCCACTGGTGCGACGCCGGAGTGGAATTGTTGGTGGTGTGTGGTGTGAAGACAGGTGTTGAGTTGAGGCTGTGATTTAACATCCGGCGGAGGTGGAAGGTTCTAGCGGTGTGTTTTCATGCAGGTTGGAGGGGGTGGTTAATGGTTTTGTGGAGGCGGTAGAAGCTCTGAGGGGTGGGTAGTAGCTCTGAGTGTTGAGGCTTTGAGGGGGTGGGGGAGTTGAGGGTAAGAGGCGAGGCCCTAGGGGATGGTGCATACATCCTGTGAGGTGCTAGGTGTAAGGTTCTAGAGGGGTGGGGAGTTGAGGGTGTGGAGGGTGTGGAGGTTCTAGGGGATGATTGGTGGAGTGCTAGGTTCTAGAGGGGTGGGTTTTAGGGGTATATGTAGCTAGGGTGAGAGGCTCTGAGGGGTGGGTAAAGGCTCTGAGGGGTGGGGTGGGGAATGGTGCTTCAAGGCTTCGTAAGGTATAAGGAGGTTCATATATTATGTGATGTTAGACAAGTACGGATGTAGCGAGATATCCTATATGTTAGAGTGAGAATGGTGTGAGAATCGAACCCAGACTCACATGCAATGTGCCTAACCACTGTGCCATGAGCAACGGCCTTCCCGAGTCTTATCAGCGCATGCCGCTCGCAGGCGGATGTGGTCAGCTGATAAAAGTATAAAGTTTAATAGAATTGTATGTAGTTAACAAGAAACATCTTTTTAGGGTTTCGCATGCAATTCTTAAAAATAAAAAACTATTTTCTTTTATGTTTGTATATTTACAATGGTTATAATTTACCTATTTAATGAATACATTACAATAGTAAGCTATTATAATATCCTTATAGCTAGTCTTTATTTTATTTTATGAACCTCCCTTGCTGCATAGGTTGCTTACACACTTATTTATGTTTATATTTATAAATTCAATTTTTGCGAGTGCCCAACCACTATCTTTTTCTTGAAAATCTTCACATTTTCTAAGAATCACTTCTGTTATATGATTATAATAAGATTTAATTTCTGTGGGGCTTTCTAAACGAATATTTTTTGTATTAAAGGATTTTAAATCTTTAAAAAATTCTCCTTTCGCATTTGTCTTCACATATTCACAAAATAGTTCAAGATTCACTTTTATAGCTCCATTTGCTTTAATTTCATTCCTTAGAAGTCTGTTGACTTTCTTTTGAATTTTTCCAAAATAAATTTTAGGGTTCAATAAACTCTGACACCCATTAATTCTATAGGTGATCAACCTACAATTAAAAGCTGATTCCACTACATATGTAAAATAATCACCGTAATCTTGTTTGCACAGTGTAATATGTCGTTTTGTTCTTGAGTGATCAATTATTTGATTTGACGGCACACTGACATTACAGAAAGGACACTCGTACATTTAAAATAAACGAAGGTACCTAGTACCTACTTCCTAGGCTTATTCAATATGAATGAAGGAAAATAGCCTACACCCTCATTCATGTAGGATGGCTACATCTATGTTGTTGTAAAATAGGTGATGTAGGTTTACTGTTAAGACCTCACACGCACCTAACAGGATGTGGTGAAGGTTATAGGATGCAGGTAACACGCTGATAAGAGCATATTCCTTCTAGAATGTTCCATCTAACGGAAGGTGTGGTTAAGACTTGAGCGATGATGCAATACCTATGAAATATTGTGAAATATCTAGTTCTGACCGGATATGGTGAAGATCATATACTGAGCTAGGTACCTACCTATTTTTGTTATTTAACTTGCACAGGAGTCAAACCAAGTCAAACCCACTACATCGAACCCACCACCTCATAATGAGAAGCCAATGGAATTAACCACTGTACCAAACTACTCCTCCGAGTCATATCAACGCATACCGCTCGCAGACGGATGCGGTCCGCTGATAACAGTATTTTATGTCAGCACATGACTTCGTCACACTCAGTTCAATGGAACATTCTAGTCTTTTTTATTAGTCTTGTATTATTGTTGAATATTTTAAGAGTTACCTACCTATACTCGTATATATCCAACATATGATTCACGTTTGCTATCATTGCTGAGATGGGGAGGATACACCTAACGATCGTAAACATACACCTGACAAGGATCGGTTTTTTTGTACCTATTGTGAAGATGGTGGTAGCGATAAGGTGACTTGTTTCCATGTGGGTTTGGATTAACGGATTGGAATACACCTGAAGATCCTTGGGTGGAACATTTAAAATTTTTTCACCACTATGTTTTTATTTAACAGCAGTATTTTATGTTATGATATGCAGAGCAGGTACCTACTTACCTAGTTTAGTTTTACCTGACCTCACTATTAAAGTTAGGTTATGATTTCTGATTAGTGCTTAACATAATATAGGTAATAATTACATACTTATATTATTGTTGCTGGCACCTAAATAATGGATCACTAAGTAAGTAGGTATATAGGTAGGTACCTTTAAAATCATCTAAAGTTTTAACCCGTTGTTCAACCCACCCGTGAGCTGATATTCAGTTTTACCCAACTTTAGCAGTATAAATTTAGATAATGTTTTCATATAAGTAGGTTATGTTAATAGTACTATACAATTTTATTGGGTACCTACTAGATAACTCATAAAAAGGTAGTTATCTAAACATTTTGCAAAAACGTCGAAATTTCGAACAAAAACATTGTTATTAACTGGTATAGTATTTTACTAAAATACATATCATATTCAGTTGGAGTTATAAAAGAAATAATATAAAAAATCTATTAGCTAAAACCATTCAAGTGTGATTTGAACTTATATTGGGAGAGGGTTCTGTATAGATTAAGTTTAAAATCAAAACACTTATATCTTATGATTTAAAACCCTTAAATTAGTATTTTTGTTTTATAATGATGAAACAGCTTAGCTTATTTCTTACATGTTAGGTACTGCATACATCAGCTCTCTTATAGTAATCAATGTAGGTAATCATTCAACCCCTCTAGTAATTAGTGTAGGTATTATCCACCACCTGAAAAAGAGATAAGATTCAAATAAGAAGAAGACTTAATCATAAAGTTATGAGTTCTGTATAGAATAAGTTTAAATGAGATAGGTATGAAGCTCTAAAATAAAAATAAAACATTCATTTACTTCCTCCTATGTGGAACCCTAAAAATTTCTTAAACTCTTAAGTTGAAATTTTGTTAAAACTGATCAAGTATGAGTTGAACTTATATTGGAGGGTTCTGTATATAATAAGTTTAACTAAGATATGTATGAGACTCTAAAATCACAACACTGTTATCTATTGATATGGAACTCTAAACAAATTCTTAAACTATTACGTTAAAAACATATCATATTCAGTTGACATCATAAAGAAATATGAAAAAAACCTACTTGCTAAAAACTAATCAAGCATGAGTTGAACTTACATTGGGAGGAGGGTTCTGTATAGATTAAGTTTAAATAGGATGGGTGCTTATGAAGCTCTAAAATCAAACACTCATTATTTGCATTGAAGAATGTTTGAGATAGGTGAGAAACTTAATTTTCAATGATATATTACTAAATAATAATAATAATCTACCAATGTAGAACCCTAAAAATTTCTAAAAATTCAATAAAGTTGAAATACCTAACCTTTCTGCTAAAACTAATTAAGTATAAGTTTTACTTATATTGGAACAGGGTTCTGTATGTACTAACCCAAATGAACTTCGGTCAAGTGTGAGTTGAAATATGCATAACGTAGGTTCTACATACACTAAATAAAAGAGCTTCTATAGCTAAGTGCAAGTTGAACTTATATTGCGATAGGGTTCTGTATAGAATAAGTTTAAATAAATGATATAGGTATGGAAACCTAAAATTTAAACTATCATCACTTTTACAGCCTCGTCTTTTTTATGGAAAATAATATATGGAACCCTAAAAATAATGTGATCCCCGTTATGGAATCCTATAGATAATAACTTCATTACTAACTAAAATAACTTTTATGGTTAAGTATGAGTCGAGGTATATGTATTGTGAGTTCTGCATATACATAGTTCTACTAACCTGAATTAACTTCTATGGTTAAGTGCGAGTTGAAGTATGTATAACGGAAATTTTGTTAAAACCAATCAAGTATGAGTTGAAAATCTCTCCAAAATCGTATGCGAAACCCTAAACACATTTTATATAAATTATATAAATGCGTTTAGGGTTTATATATGTATATAAATTATATAAAATGTGTTTAGGGTTTCGCATACGATTTTGGAGAGATAAAGGTGAATCTTAGTAAGGTTCCATGATATATCTATTACCTACCCTTTCACATGTTTAGGGTTACCTGTATGAATACTTAGCCAAAAAATTTACAGAACCTAACATTTAAGACTTACTCACATTTAACTGTTTTATGAATATACTTCTAGTAAAGTACCAATTTATCTCTGATGATATTAGTTAAGAAATTAATTAAACTACAGAACCCTCTCCTAATATAAGTTCACCTCACACTTTGGTTTTCATCAACTACGTTTTTATTTCAGTTTAAAAGAGTTTAAGAAAGTTTTAGAAAGGTTAGGTATTTCAACTTTATTCAATTTTTAGAAATTTTTAGGGTTCTCCATTGGTGGATTATTATTATTATTATATCAGCTCATATACGTCCCCACCGAGGGGCTCGAGCCTACCCTGAATCAGGGCGATTAGGCCTTAGTCGACCACGCGGGCCCAGTGCGGGTTGGTCGACTTCACACACAACCTTCGAGTTTCATCGCAGGCCTGTGCAGGTTTCCTCACGATGTTTTCCTTCACCGTTAAAGCAATCGGTAATGATATGTACGTAAGTTTTTGAAAAACTCATTGGTACATTGGCCGTCCAGATTTGAACCCGGTACCTCTGGTTAGATGGACCGAGTCGTTACCGGTTGAGCCACCGACGCTTCTTGGTGGATTACTTTAATTATTTAGTAATATATCATTAAAAATTAAGTTTCTCATCAATCTCAAACATTCTTCAATGCTAATAATGAGTGTTTGATTTTAGAGCCTCATACCTATCTCATTTAAACTTATACCGTACAGAATCCTCCTCCAATATAAGTTCAACTCACACTTAGCTATAGACATATACTTAACCATAAAAGTTCTATTAGTAAGTGACGAAGTTATTATATATAGGATTTCATAATAGGGAATCGCATTATTTTTTAGGGTTCCATATATTATTTTCCATAAAAAGATGAGATTATAAAGTGATGATAGTTTAAATTTTAGGGTTCCATGTCTATATCATTTAAAAAACTCATTCTATACAAAAGCCTCTCCCAATATAAGTTCAACTCATACTTGATTGGTTTTAACAAAATTTCCGTTATACATACTTCAACTCGCACTTAACCATAGAAGTTAATTCAGGTTAGTAGAACTATGTATATGCAGAACTCACAATACATATACCTCGACTCATACTTAACCATAAAAGTTATTTTAGTTAGTAATGAAGTTATTATCTATAGGATTCCATAACGGGGATCACATTATTTTTAGGGTTCCATATATTATTTTCCATAAAAAAGACGAGGCTGTAAAAGTGATGATAGTTTAAATTTTAGGTTTCCATACCTATATCATTTATTTAAACTTATTCTATACAGAACCCTATCGCAATATAAGTTCAACTTGCACTTAGCTATAGAAGCTCTTTTATTTAGTGTATGTAGAACCTACGTTATGCATATTTCAACTCACACTTGACCGAAGTTCATTTGGGTTAGTACATACAGAACCCTGTTCCAATATAAGTAAAACTTATACTTAATTAGTTTTAGCAGAAAGGTTAGGTATTTCAACTTTATTGAATTTTTAGAAATTTTTAGGGTTCTACATTGGTAGATTATTATTATTATTTAGTAATATATCATTGAAAATTAAGTTTCTCACCTATCTCAAACATTCTTCAATGCAAATAATGAGTGTTTGATTTTAGAGCTTCATAAGCACCCATCCTATTTAAACTTAATCTATACAGAACCCTCCTCCCAATATAAGTTCAACTCATGCTTGATTAGTTTTTAGCAAGTAGGTTTTTTTCATATTTCTTTATGATGTCAACTGAATATGATATGTTTTTAACGTAATAGTTTAAGAATTTGTTTAGAGTTCCATATCTATAGATAACAGTGTTGTGATTTTAGAGTCTCATACATATCTTAGTTAAACTTATTATATACAGAACCCTCCAATATAAGTTCAACTCATACTTGATCAGTTTTAACAAAATTTCAACTTAAGAGTTTAAGAAATTTTTAGGGTTCCACATAGGAGGAAGTAAATGAATGTTTTATTTTTATTTTAGAGCTTCATACCTATCTCATTTAAACTTATTCTATACAGAACTCATAACTTTATGATTAAGTCTTCTTCTTATTTGAATCTTATCTCTTTTTCAGGTGGTGGATAATACCTACACTAATTACTAGAGGGGTTGAATGATTATAGTCTCCGCACAATTAAATGAAACTAAAAGTAAACAAACATGGCGGCTTGATAGTATCATAGACTAAAGTAGAGTTTTCAGATGTACTAAACATTTGGTACAAAATTTTGGATTCATCCTTTCTTTTATTTTTTTGTCTTTACAAGTCTACTTCCCTTCCCCCGCTAAAATTTCACAGTGGCTTCTATTTCTGAACCACATACCCCTAAAACCTATGATGATTTCCTAATAAATGTTATTTGACAAAAGTCATTCATTTTCATAGTTTGTTTTCGTGAAAAGTAAAAATATAGCCAAGTACGTATTAAGTGAATTAATGATATTAATTGATAATACTTGGTAATAATTAAAATTTTTAACCTCTGACCCAAAAGGAGGGGTATCATAAGTGTAACGTATGTATCTGTGTGTCTCTGTGGCATCGTAGTTCTTAAACAAATGGATTTTTTTTTATGCGGGTTTTTTAAAAGCTGACGTGATCAAGGTGGTTCTTAGCCAAAATTTAAGAAGATCTGTTCAGCCGTTTGAAATTCATCAGCTCTTATCTAGGTGATGAAGTCCTGTGGGCAACTTATACCAGTCTGATCGATTCGAAATTTATTGTAATAATATTGCAAAACCATGGTAAACTTAACCTGGTGCTGCAGCATCTCCTTGAATCTGCAGGATACCCGACCCCTTATTAACTTACAGCAGAATCATCGTATTTTAGAGTCGCGAGAACTATTTTACTATTTTTTAAATTAATGTTCAATTAGAGATCCATCTGACTAGACCATTGCATTTCATTTGGAACCACCTCTAGGACACTCACTGACATTGACATTGTATATCCTTTACAAGATCATATCCTGTACAATATTTTCTTTTCTTGTAAAAGTTTTTTTTCTTGCGGTCACCGAAGGGCGTCGCGGCGTACGGATTGAATTTTGCTTCACAGCGCCACGCGGGTCGTAGTAGCAGTCACCTGTCTCTATCGCACATTTTTTTATCAAAGTGTATCAAAATACTCTTTAGATATTATAATAATGTTAAGTTTTATTAGAAATAATAAAATAAGTAAGTATAAAAAAAAACTTTTTTATAAAGTTCCTATTAAATAAAATCATTTCTTCTCATTTTATATTTAAAAACTAAAAAGCAATTATGAACCAAGTGGTAAGAAATGGTGCTGGACGCTACGCGAGTAGCTTTATTCGTAAATTTGCCGCGTACGTGTGGCCGGCAGTGCTTAGCGGACAGTTGAAAACTAGTCTTACTTGCCAGTCACAGGTGACCGTCATGACTCCTTTGAAATAGTATGGTGTCGGTCACGGAAGTTAATGTGTTAAAAGTATTAATAGATCATCTTTGGACTCCCAGGAATATTTATGACAGTAACTTTTTATTGTGACATTTTGAGAAAATACTTTTATGCGGTAATGTTTAATACCACAAATAATTGTAATTATGGGAAACAAGAAGTCAGATTTACGTTACTATGCAATTTGACCAACATTCTTTGTAATCCGATACGAAGAACTTAAACCAATTTATTAAAGTAATAAATCATGGTGATAAAATCAGCTCTCTTCGTATCAAGGTTTTAAACAGCGAACAGTTACGTTCTAACTAACAAAGGTCTTAATTTTTTTTTATCACATTTGGTAACACGTCACAAGTCTGCGAATACGATTGTTAACCTATTAAGTACGGCACACAAAATTTAGGTGTCTACTTTTTTTTTACTAAAATTCACTCATTCATTCGTCAACATTGCAAAATGTTTGCAACCTCTAACTAAACCATAGATTCTAAAATGGCGAAGCTGTCAAGCATCTGTTCAGTTGTCCGAAATGAATAGCATTTTGTTTTGTGTCCATGTTTTTCATAAAAATACCAAGAAGTTACTCGCTGCAGATACTGTGTGGTGCACAAAAGTGAAAGTGCATATTGTCGACATTGTGTATATGTGAATATTACTTCGAAAGACTCGGAAGTTTATCCATAATCACGGATTATAAGGTTTGTTTACTTTTAGTTTCATTTAATTGTGCGGAGACTTTACCTACATTGATTACTATAAGAGAGCTGATGTATGCAGTACCTAACATGTAAGAAATAAGCTAAGCTGTTTCATCATTATAAAACAAAAATACTAATTTAAGGGTTTTAAATCATAAGATATAAGTGTTTTGATTTTAGAGCCTCATAGGTTTTCATCCTATTTAAACTTAATCTATACAGAACCCTCTCCCAATATAAGTTCAAATCACACTTGAATGGTTTTAGCTAATAGATTTTTTATATTATTTCTTTTATAACTCCAACTGAATATGATATGTATTTTAGTAAAATACTATACCAGTTAATAACAATGTTTTTGTTCGAAATTTCGACGTTTTTGCAAAATGTTTAGATAACTACCTTTTTATGAGTTATCTAGTAGGTACCCAATAAAATTGTATAGTACTATTAACATAACCTACTTATATGAAAACATTATCTAAATTTATACTGCTAAAGTTGGGTAAAACTAAATATCAGCTCACGGGTGGGTTGAACAACGGGTTAAAACTTTAGATGATTTTAAAGGTACCTACCTATATACCTACTTACTTAGTGATCCATTATTTAGGTGCCAGCAACAATAATATAAGTATGTAATTATTACCTATATTATGTTAAGCACTAATCAGAAATCATAACCTAACTTTAATAGTGAGGTCAGGTAAAACTAAACTAGGTAAGTAGGTACCTGCTCTGCATATCATAACATAAAATACTGCTGTTAAATAAAAACATAGTGGTGAAAAAATTTTAAATGTTCCACCCAAGGATCTTCAGGTGTATTCCAATCCGTTAATCCAAACCCACATGGAAACAAGTCACCTTATCGCTACCACCATCTTCACAATAGGTACAAAAAAACCGATCCTTGTCAGGTGTATGTTTACGATCGTTAGGTGTATCCTCCCCATCTCAGCAATGATAGCAAACGTGAATCATATGTTGGATATATACGAGTATAGGTAGGTAACTCTTAAAATATTCAACAATAATACAAGACTAATAAAAAAGACTAGAATGTTCCATTGAACTGAGTGTGACGAAGTCATGTGCTGACATAAAATACTGTTATCAGCGGACCGCATCCGTCTGCGAGCGGTATGCGTTGATATGACTCGGAGGAGTAGTTTGGTACAGTGGTTAATTCCATTGGCTTCTCATTATGAGGTGGTGGGTTCGATGTAGTGGGTTTGACTTGGTTTGACTCCTGTGCAAGTTAAATAACAAAAATAGGTAGGTACCTAGCTCAGTATATGATCTTCACCATATCCGGTCAGAACTAGATATTTCACA
Source organism: Coleophora flavipennella (assembly GCA_947284805.1). Classification (NCBI taxonomy): domain Eukaryota; kingdom Metazoa; phylum Arthropoda; class Insecta; order Lepidoptera; family Coleophoridae; genus Coleophora; species Coleophora flavipennella. The sequence goes on from OX369272.1 coordinate 179,168, forward strand.
ATATTTCATAGGTATTGCATCATCGCTCAAGTCTTAACCACACCTTCCGTTAGATGGAACATTCTAGAAGGAATATGCTCTTATCAGCGTGTGACCTGCATCCTATAACCTTCACCACATCCTGTTAGGTGTGTGTGAGGTCTTAACAGTAAACCTACATCACCTATTTTACAACAACATAGATGTAGCCATCCTACATGAATGAGGGTGTAGGCTATTTTCCTTCATTCATATTGAATAAGCCTAGGAAGTAGGTACTAGGTACCTTCGTTTATTTTAAATGTACGAGTGTCCTTTCTGTAATGTCAGTGTGCCGTCAAATCAAATAATTGATCACTCAAGAACAAAACGACATATTACACTGTGCAAACAAGATTACGGTGATTATTTTACATATGTAGTGGAATCAGCTTTTAATTGTAGGTTGATCACCTATAGAATTAATGGGTGTCAGAGTTTATTGAACCCTAAAATTTATTTTGGAAAAATTCAAAAGAAAGTCAACAGACTTCTAAGGAATGAAATTAAAGCAAATGGAGCTATAAAAGTGAATCTTGAACTATTTTGTGAATATGTGAAGACAAATGCGAAAGGAGAATTTTTTAAAGATTTAAAATCCTTTAATACAAAAAATATTCGTTTAGAAAGCCCCACAGAAATTAAATCTTATTATAATCATATAACAGAAGTGATTCTTAGAAAATGTGAAGATTTTCAAGAAAAAGATAGTGGTTGGGCACTCGCAAAAATTGAATTTATAAATATAAACATAAATAAGTGTGTAAGCAACCTATGCAGCAAGGGAGGTTCATAAAATAAAATAAAGACTAGCTATAAGGATATTATAATAGCTTACTATTGTAATGTATTCATTAAATAGGTAAATTATAACCATTGTAAATATACAAACATGAAAGAAAATAGTTTTTTATTTTTAAGAATTGCATGCGAAACCCTAAAAAGATGTTTCTTGTTAACTACATACAATTCTATTAAACTTTATACTTTTATCAGCTGACCACATCCGCCTGCGAGCGGCATGCGCTGATAAGACTCGGGAAGGCCGTTGCTCATGGCACAGTGGTTAGGCACATTGCATGTGAGTCTGGGTTCGATTCTCACACCATTCTCACTCTAACATATAGGATATCTCGCTACATCCGTACTTGTCTAACATCACATAATATATGAACCTCCTTATACCTTACGAAGCCTTGAAGCACCATTCCCCACCCCACCCCTCAGAGCCTTTACCCACCCCTCAGAGCCTCTCACCCTAGCTACATATACCCCTAAAACCCACCCCTCTAGAACCTAGCACTCCACCAATCATCCCCTAGAACCTCCACACCCTCCACACCCTCAACTCCCCACCCCTCTAGAACCTTACACCTAGCACCTCACAGGATGTATGCACCATCTCCTAGGGCCTCGCCTCTTACCCTCAACTCCCCCACCCCCTCAAAGCCTCAACACTCAGAGCTACTACCCACCCCTCAGAGCTTCTACCGCCTCCACAAAACCATTAACCACCCCCTCCAACCTGCATGAAAACACACCCCTTAAATCACACCCTCAACTCATAACACCTGTCTTCACACCAAACACCACCAACAATTCCACTCCGGCGTCGCACCAGTGGACGTTGAAAACACTTATCACACCTGGCTTCACACCACACCACCAACAATGGCGCTCCGGCGTCGCACCAGCGGTTGTTGAACACACCTATCACACCTGTCTTCACACCACACCATCGACAATGACACTCCGGCGTCGCACCAGCGGCTCTCGACATCACTCAGGTTAAGCGATCAACAACATGGTCACGCCAGAGACCCCTTTTACAAAGTTAAAGTCGCCTTCTGTAGTTGCTAAAATCAACTCTTCATACATTTTGTATGGAGACACCCACGCTTTCAACCGCAAATAAACGTGAATTAGAAACCCCAATTCCACTCTACTCGAGCACTTTACGTCCAACATTATCTGCCAACTCTTTGTGCAAAGACAGTAGCTCAGTACGACTTGGCGGGAATGAGTAGCGTTCAGTTTGTCATTTTTCTTTTATTATCCGAAAAATTACATTTCTTGGTTTTTAGGGTTCCGTACAACAACAAAAAAAAACAGAACCCTTATTTATAGGATCACTCGTGCGTCTGTCTGTCTGCCCGTCCGTCTGTCACAGGCAATTTTCTCTGAATCTACTGGACCAAATCAGGTGAAATTTAGCAGTATGGTGTAATCCTATGACCCAAACACAGATGTGCAAAGTATTTTTTTAAAGTGTCATTTTCGGGGGAAAAATTAGGAAATAAAAAAAAAGATTGGCAAACCTTACTGTGTCATATATCAAATGAAAGGGCTCGTTGTGAAGTTATCAAATATATTTTTATTATTATTGTAAAAAAAAATCCTAAAACTTGCCAAGGTATACCATTAGCAGCACAGAACATAACAGATTTTCTTTTAAGCAACTGAAACCCGTTGTACGGTTTCTATTATTTGGAGAAGTTTAAGATATAAATATTTCAATTTGAAGTCCCATAGCTATGATTTGAGAAATCACTATAGAACTTGGTATCATTAAGATCTTTGTATTTTTTTTCGTATTGAACTTTGCTTCCTTTCACAATTGTTTTGTTGAGATATACGAGTACATAATGGGAGATACAGGATACAGGGAGGTCTAAAGTGCCCCGAATCGCTTCGAGAAAATGATGTTACCACTTCGCTTGCTGCACTTAAATTAGTTCTTCACTTGAAATGTAATTTTACCCTCAACCACTGACGTACGTCCTGGAGACGTAGGTGCGCACTTTTAACAATAGTATCTTTTTGTATCATACACACACAAACTTGCCCATCACTGTATCTTCCTAGAATCTAGTAACGCGCACGCAGCGGGAGTGTGCAGACAGAGCGGGAGACAGGTAAATATGTATTTACTTCATAGGGTCTGTGAGAGTTATTGTCAGTTACAAAAAAAATATTTATTTTTTATCATTCAATTTACAAAACGGTTTACAGTTTCTGAATACTCCTTTTTAGCAATGTTAATAGCTGCTTGTGTCAGAAGTATTCACTCTTTTTTACCAAAAACGTGGATTACATAAATAGTTTTTTTTATACTTTAGGACAGATCAAAAAATAATAAAAATTAAATTTAAATCATGGTAATATAAAGGAGGCGCGAGCGAGTTTGTGTGGGTGTGTGTGTGTGTGTGTGCGTCAAAGAGATAGTGAGGGAGTAAATTTGCAAGTGTAATAAGGATTTGTGTGTAAGTAGGTCTTCTACCTCTTCGTAGTTTAGAATTTTTAGCCATTTAATCACTTTTTTTTCGCATTTATAGTGATTCGTAGGGTAGATATTAAGTTTTTTGTTCACATTATTATATAAGAAAGTTGATAACGTATTGTACTGGTTCCTTGCAAAACTAGTTCTAATGGTCTTGGAATAAGTAACAATGTCCTTTGTTCTTTTACTTAGTAAATCCTGGTTAAAATTGAGAGATTTATGTTTTTTCAGTAAGGTATTTAATAACATACAATTTACGAACTGTCGTTAGTTCGCATGTTGAGTATAGAGTTTCAGTTGGGAATCAAAAAGGTTTAAAATACATTACCTTGAGCAATCCTTCTACCTCCAGAAATTTGTTTTTTAGAGCACTTCCCGAAATCGGGATACAGTAAGTTATAACAGATTGAGCCGTAGCAATGTCAATTGTATTAAGTAGATTTATTTTAAACATATGATAAGTATTAAGTGTACATTTAGTTGGAACAACATGACGTATATTAATTTTTATATTTGGTTTGAAATATGTTCTATTTGACAGTGCCATTTTAGTCTATGATCAATAAAAACGCCCAGTTATTTAGTATTAGCAACCCTTTCAATTTCGGGACAGGAGCAATCATAATCAAGTGAATTCCCACATATGTATATCTTAATTTTGAAGTTAGTATTAGGTTAAGTACCATTTTGCAGAGATCATTGATGTATATTAAGAATAGGGTTGGCCCAACCAAGGACACTCCCTTGAGGAACTCCATAGGTAATGTCAGCCTCATCACTGACGTACGAACCAATTTTAATAGATCGTTTACGTTTACTGAGGTAATCTTCAAGTAGAGTCAAAGGAGGGCCTCTAATACCACAATTTTCAAGCTTTTTTACAAGAATGGGTAAAGAGACAGTATCAAAAGCTTTTTTAGGGTCTAAAAAGACTGAGACACATTTGTTTCCTGCATCAAGTTGATCTATAATAATATTACTAAGAGCAGTCACATCATCTTCAGTTGTTTAGATTTTCTAAACCCAAATTGAGACTCGGAAAGTATGTCAAATGAGTTCAAATAACTAAGTAGCCTGATATTCATCAATTTCTCTAAAATTTTGGAAACCACGGGCAGAACTGATATTGGTCTTAATTATTGACATCGTCCCTGTCCTCACCCTTATGAACCGGGGTAATGATGGCACATTTTAATAGTTCTGGAAAGATACCTTTTTTGAAACAAAGATTAGCTAAGTGGGTAATAATAGGAATAACCTCGTTTTTTACAACTTTTAGATAACTAGTTGGAATATTGTCCCAACCAGCAGCACTATTTGATTTGAGGTTGACTAATATGCTATGAACTTCAACCAGGTCTGTATCCAAGAGTACAAATGAAGATGGATGGTAGCTTGGTGATTCTATACGGCAATTGTTCATATAATTAGGATTTCCTTATGAACTTAAATTTTTTTATTATCTAGGTTTTGATATACTATTAGTTTTGTGAACATTTTAAACTGATAAATTAAGTTTTTGTGCCATTAGAAAGAAAGCTATTTAAGTTTTGCTGATTTTTCTCAAATTTTTGATTTAGTGTCTTAAATAAATATTTTAAACACTGATACTGTAATTCTTTTACTAAATAGATACCTCAGATGCCAAAGTAATGTTGTTTATTTAAAAAACTATGATACCATGAACAGCTGTTAACGAGGGGGTATTTAAAAAAAGATTACATCCCTTAAGCAAAATGCGTGTGCAAGGTTTTTTTTTAATATTCCTCCAAGGACTCATGTAACACCTTACTTAAATTCCTCTAACATATTAAAAATGAAGGGACGTCAGCATTTGTTATATGCATCTCTTCTTTTTGATGTCATACGTACACAGCGTCCTGAGTATCTTTACAAAAAACTAGTTTGGCGTTATGCTAACCACAGGTATTCAGCACAACTTTGCTCTATCATGTTTGTCCTGCCTAAACATAGAACAACTGCATTCCGGGGTAGCTTTCGGTATCTAGCGATTTCGTGTTGGAACCATATTCTGCCACCATTACGTCTTGCTCCATCGAAACTGGCTTTTAAAAAACATTATCGGGAATACCTTCTAAGACTGCTACTCCTTACCTTATAATTAAATAGTAGGATAAATTAAGTAGGAGGACTTAATTTATCCTACTATTTAATTTATTGTATCTTCCTTAGTACTTAATGGTTACTCGCACACTGTTTTACTCTGAATAGGTGAGTCATATTAATCAACTAACCTATGTCTCTAAGGCAAGAACCGCGGTATCCTCATTGTAATAGGGAATTTTAGCAACTAGTTCAGGTTGGTTGTTTAGTTGAAATCACACTATCAGATAATAATTTACTTCCTCTATTTGTTAATTTCTTGCTATTTCCACAATTTATTCAATTTAAACCTGCCCTTTTTTGGGTTTATTTGTCTGAATTTGGGAATTGGGAATCTTCAAGGTGAGAGTGAACAGGTATTATATGAGTCTGCGTGTGCCTTCCTCGAGTGCATCACCACCTACCATCAGGTGAGATGAAGGCAAGCGCACTTGAATTTTTAAAATTTCTAATGAAAAATTTTAAAAAAAACCTTTTTTTTAGTTACAGTTGTTCTAGTATAATTGTCCGTTGCGGGAACGATTATTGGCTTTATTTATTTATATATTTTTGAATCCGCTTCTATAACACAATAATGGGGTTTAAATTCATACATATTTCGCCTTATATGTAAATTTAATTTAATAGTCGTTATTGCAACCACAATAATGCTTTTTTATGTTATCAAAGGCACGGAAAGCGCTCAACCTGTTTTTCTTTACAATTTTTATTTTTTTTAAGTACCTACTGTAGAAGTAAGCAACTGGGAACTATGTTGATTAATCTGCAGGTAGCTCATAGGTTTTTTTTATGATTTATTATTAATGTATTAGTATACTGTCGCGGTACACAGTTTGGTGAGGGCCCTGGCAGAATATCAGCGTTATGGGAATTCACCTATAACATATGCTGAGCCAGGGCCTTTTCACTGGCATGGCACTAACTGCAATTTCATTGTATTTTATTGTTTTTATTAGTAAGTAGCTATAAGTTAGTCTTAGTAGTGTAATCTTCTTTTTTTTACTTTATTATTACCAAAGTTTTACTTATTACTGCAAGTAAATACACATCAGTGGTTAAGGGTTGAATGAAAAATGATAGGTGTTGTTACCTTTACGTGTCTTCCATTGGAGTCCTGGTGTATGAGCATCAAAGTAGGGTTTGCACAACCATGCAAGAACTCTACATCATAGACATTCAGCTCTTCCAATCTGAAAATTACATCAATAAATGATGTGCCCAATTAAGTCATACTCAAAAAAATAAATAGTCTAGTACAGGTGCATACCGCAAACTAGCCGCCTTTAGCTCTGTGGAGTCTTTATCCAAGGGGATAATCTTAAACAGTCCATCGTACAGCCTCAGGCCAATCACACGGGCCTGGGGGTCAATGACTGCCAAGATGCCATTCTCTGATGGCTTGCCAATGCGGTCTGCCACATTACCATGCGCGCGTGTCACTACCTCTAGCTCCCCATTAATCCCAGTTCTCCATTCAAGAATCATTGCATTGTAGCGTGATGTCAGAATAAAAACCAGATCCTTTTTCTCATCCTAAAATGAATATTTAGAAAATATTAATTATATTTATAAATAAAAATTTAGAAATTATGTGAATATTGACAAATAGAGAGGCATGTGTTAAGACAGCGACTTACAGGTGGCCTGAAGAGCTTCATCTTGGCGACGCGGCCATAGAGGCCCACCTCCTTCATAGGCCTCAGCCCCTCCGGTGTCACCAAGTACATCTCCAGCCGCGACACCCTCGCCACCAGCAGGTTCAGATCCGTCGGCGACGTCAAGTTGCCTGCACATAACATCTCATTCAGACCAGCAAACATCTACATTATTTGCTTATATCGACAAGTTGGCACAATCACCATTACCTAGCAATTGTATTTAGGTTTGAGTCGTTGAGCTGTTCTAAAGAAGGATCTACTGGGCACTGCCGGCGACATCAGTGCGACACATTCCTACGGCGAGTAGAATTAATGGCGACTCAACTTCATCTACACTAGGACGAGGACCGGTGGTTAGGGTGCGCTTAAATTATAAGCAATTCACTCAACCCAACCAGGGCTGCCTATATTATTTTCACAAGAAAAATCCTAATAACCTAACTACTGCAAAACAATGTGTACCAAAACTTCATTCTTACCGGTGACACACGCTGTTACAGCGGTGGGTTTCTGTGCGGTGACCACGTAGTGGTAAGCCATTGCGAAAATTCACTAATTATATCACGATTTACACACAATTTTATTAAATTCACATTTACCTCCACCCTCCACACAACTCACGTAGTGATTTCTATACTATTTGCAACTCACTCACAACAACAGAGTTGGTAAAAAAAAAATATTCACGTCTCTGGGAACAAGCCTTTTTGAGAATCTTCATTTTTATTAGTTATCATTATTTCTTTTTTTTTATAGTGCCATTGCATTATAAATCTTCTCTTACTGTCAAGACAATATTTGCAGCAGCCATATTCTGAGTTGGAACACCCGGTCACAGTAGGGCGTCTATAAAACTGCACCCAGTGCAAGTCGGGTCTTCACGTCCTTCTTCATTTTATTTTCTTGTTCTCCACATTGCTCACGTCCACCAGACACTTTTCTTCAAAACGCACCACTTTTTGAAACAAAACTAAAGCAGAAAATAATGCTAAAACAATGAAATAAAACTACGAATGCGTCCACTACAAATCCCGCCAAAAAACTCTCACAACAATAGTTGTGAATTTTTCTTGGCCATGGAAACTAGTCCTTCAGCCGGATTCGTAAATAATTTTCACTTTCTTCATTTGTTTTTGGATTTGTAATGCTAGTGCCGGTGCATTACAAATCTTCTCTGAAGTTCTTGACAGCATTTGCAGCAGCTGCATTCTGAGGTGGAACACCCAGTTGCTGTTGGGCGTCTATAAAACTGCACCCAGAGCAAGTTGGGTTCTCACGTCCTCCTTCGTTTTATTTTCTTGTTCTCCACATTGCTCACGTGCACTAGACGATTTTCTCCAAAATGCACCACTTCTTGAACAAAATCCCAGCAGAAAACAATGAAAAAACAACAAAATAAAACTACGAATGCGTCCACCACAAATCCCGCCAAAAAACCCTCACAACAATAGATAGTGCCAGGGTTGCCAGACGAGTGCAATGAATTATTCTAGCGGTATTCGAAACTTGTCGTACTAGATGAAAAATTATCGTACAACCGCCAGAACAGCGCGAAGCGCTATTTCGCAAAACAAAAAATAATTACGTTATTCCAACTAATTTGGAACTTTATTTAAAAAAAACTTTTTTTTACATTTTCACTCGGCTAGCGAACTTAACTTTGAATCTAAGGAATAAGAATAAGTTAAATGAACTGTCATTGTCATTGGTTCGTTGATTTGGCAGAATCGAGGGGAAGTCCCCGACAATAGACATTATTTTGTATTTTTAGATGATTTAATGAAAATTGGTTTGATGAAGTTCTCCTGATAGAACGTGACAAACACCGAGACCTCCTGCGACAGCATCGCAGGCAAGGCGGATGCGTTGCGATAGTCAAAGCCAATGAACTAGAACTGAGCAAGCTGTCACGTCAAATAAAAGACAAATGGTGGCGGGACAAAGCTCGTCACATGCAATGGCTCGCTGACAATAATCAGCTTGGGGAGTTTTATAGTGAGGTAGGTAAGTTGGTTGGTACATCCTACCCAGCTAAGGTGCCTTTGAGGTCTTCAGACGGAATGCATCTTTTAACAAGCAGGGAGGATGTTCGTTCAGCTGACCTACAAAACGTCAACATGATGCATCAACTCCTTCTTGCCAACGAGCTCGGTCCAGCTGGATGAGCCGCTATCACATGATGAGGTTGTCACTGCTATCAGACAGCAGCAAAATAAGCGGTCAGTTGGCATTGACCTCATACCGGGAGAACTGCTTAAGTACGGTGGAGACAAGTTGCGCACATTGGTATGGGAGCTGTTTGTTCGGATGTGGGAGGAAGAGCGCTTCCCAAACGATTTTAAAGTGTCGCGCATTAATGCTCTATACAAGAACAAAGGTGATCGCTCTGACTGCAACTCTTATTGCGGTATTTCTCATTTGTCAGCTCCTGGAAAGGCCTTTACCAGAGTTCTTTTGAACCGATTACAGGGTTTTTCCGAAAATATTCTGCCCGAAACCCAATTTGGCTTCCGACCTGACCGTGGCACCTGCGAAGCTATCTTTTCAATACATCAACTACAGAAAAGGAGTAGAGTGTTAATATTCCTATATCTTCTTTTAGGTGTTATGCGCAGTGGTATCTACAATAAAACTTGTTTACTAATTTATCTTCTTTTATTCTTAAACAAAATCCACACATTACAGACAGCCATATTTCCACAGAGAATGTAGATCAGCTGGTGCTGGGATAAGCTGCTTGCTAGTGATGTGCCAATCGATAAATTAATCCAACACTCCGCCTCGATTAGAAAATGTTTACATTTGAAAAAAAAACCAAAAAATGAGATAAAATGATAAAGTTAGACATCACCAGTAAACTTACATTAATAGCATTAATCATCACTATACTTTTTATAGCATCAATAATCAAATATTAATATTAAGGCGACAAGTTAGTGTAGAGTGTCGGTACAACAAAATAATTTTATGAACATAATATGAACATTTCTATCATGAATATCAAGAAATAGTTATATGAAGACACAGTACACAAAAACTAAATAAAATGTACTAACAGCTCTATATAGTTTAGGTAACATTAACAACTCTATATATTTACTGATAACAGAACATCAATTCTTAATCAATTTCTTATCTTATCAGTTACCAAAACTTTAACATAATACTATTATTTAACAAAATTATCTCTTAGTTTAGTAAGTTTTCACAGATTATGCAATATTTAATTTATTTATAAAGAAATTATGTTTTACAGAATTCAATGCCTTTGTAAATATGTCTGCATCATTCTCTGAAGTAGGTACAAAGGAAATAGTAAACAAATTTTTACTCAAGGAATCTTTGATAAAATGGAATTTAATATCAATGTGTTTTGTGCGTTTACTGTTTTCGTTACATTCAATAATTTTAATTGCACTTTGGTTGTCTATAAGCAAATATGATTTTGTTTTCTTACTGTTAAAATCAGAGAGAATACCTTTCAAGTACAGCAGCTTAGTTGTTGCCATAGCAGCAGCCACATACTCCGCCTCTGCCGATGAAAGGGATACTGTTTGCTGTTTCTTCGAAAACCATGAAACTAAATTGTTATTATGGAACACAGCACAGCCACTTACACTTTTCCGGTCTTCTATGTTGCTTGCCCAGTCCGCATCAGTATTTGTCAGTAGTTGTTCTTCATCTTGTTAGGACTGAGTATAAGTGAGACACTTACTTGACATTTGCTTGAGGTATCTAAGAGTTCTCTTCGCTATTGTCCACAATGTCTTTGTAGGTTTGTCGAGATAAATAAATAAATATTCTGGGACAAATCACACATGGTCATCTGGCCCCAAAGTAGGATTCCCTGTGTTATGGGAACCAGAGACTGATATACATACTTATATACGTTTAAATACATACATATATAGATATTTAACACCCAGACACAGAGCAAACAAATCTGCTCATCACACAAATGTTTGCCCTGGGCGGGGATCGAACCCACAACTCTCGGATCAGCAATCAAGAGCACAAACTACTGAGCCACCGAGTCAGTCAAAGATATTTGCTTAAGTAGGATGTGGCAAAAGTGATGTCAGGTCGTGATGTTGTGGCCAGGTAGATGAGACAGTCTATTAATTCTCTGTATGTTACATCAATGATTTATATTCATTACTTGTTACTTTTTTAATATAGGTGTAGGTACTCCTTTACAGTCTTTTATATTGATTTTTTCTAGGATCTTGTTTATCATCTTTTCTTGACTTGTTTTAAGGCGCCAGTCTCCTTTGCGACACTTAGCTTTCGTCTTACCAGAGGCTTCGCAAGTGGCGCTCCCCCTGCTACATTTAGACGTTAAACACCGCACATGAAGGTTGCTCTACTTTAGCAAACGAGTATACGATTCGTTCTTTTTGCTCTATGATATGATTAGAGCTACTTAAAGTTAACTAGTAAATTTGTATGATTTTCAAAATATATAAGTTACTAATTTGGGTATGTGAAAAAATGAACTCGTAAAACAATTAAACAAAAAATAACCACCAAGGTACCTAAAATAGATGGCTTACGGCAGTAAGATTGCCTTACTTTACTACAAACTGTCTTGTGTATTTTTTTTGTTAGGTTTTTGTGTCTTGTATATCTATACTAGTATATATAAAATAGTCGTGGTAGTTACACCATTTACAACTCAACAACGGTTGGATAATTTTTTTTGATTTTTGTGTTTTTGCGTTTGTCTTCGTCGGGAATAGAATAATAAGTATAAAATATGATATTCATCAAAAAAATATATTATATATCTTAATAGAGTAGGGTAGAGTAGTGTAGTGTAGTGTAGGGTAGAGAAGGGTAGTGTAGGGAAGTTCGCCGGGACAGCTAGTTCTTATATATTTTTCAGTAGCTTTATTGAATATAAACCGATTGACTGCAGACATTGTTGTCTTGGTATTAAAAGAGTTTGCGGCAGCCAACATCTTTATTGATAAGAATTTCTCGGTGTGTAATTTATCCTCTTACATTCAACATATTTGGCTATTACTGAGTTGAATGTTTCAGCTGCGTTGCTGTCAACATCATAGATGATGCTATTTGCATTTGATGTTAAATATAAGACTAGCTAGCTCATTTTCAACCAAAGAGCGGTAAATTTAAAACGGGGCTTGACGTGATTTTATATATTTCGGATCATCAGAAGGGTTTTGGCCGGATCTAAGAAATAAACTCGTCTTTGAGAAGTTTTGGAGTGTACAATCAATATTCACACACGTTTGCAACACGAGGCTTCACGATGATTCGGATGAAAACCGATTATTTTATAGACTGCGATGAGCTCGGCACGGGGCTGGCTTCCCAAGTTGACAGTTCAGCTGCTCGATCAAAAGTGCTCGTGAAATAATTGGCGCCTCTTTCGTAGCCTCTGTAGGTTGGTAGGTTCATCAGCTTATCAACAAGAGATGATGACTATCGACGCAAATACTTTAATTATTTTAGAAAATACATGAAACACGTAATACGTGCCTATAAAATTTGAGGGTTGCCCTCGATTTCCCTCGGATCCCATCATCAGATCCTGACTTGGTGATAATGGAACCCCCTCAAAGGTATACTATTTCGAACGAAAAAAGAATTTTGAAAATCGGTTCACAATCGGCGGAGATATCGCGTAACAAACATACAAAAAAAACAACAACATAGAGTCGAATTGAGAACAAGTATGGTTCAAGTATGGAATGGAAATGACAACTGCAAAAACAAACAAAATGAAAAAAAGCAAAAATAGACAAAAAAAGATGATATAAAAACAGATTGAAAATAAAAACCAAAAAGATTGACTTCGTCACACAACTAGCCTTTTTCCGCGACTTCGCCCGCTCGTATATAGTTTTTATAACTGTAATCGAGGGTGCGCGGTCCGTGAGCTGCAAGCGCCTTGCGAACTGAAATTTAAGTTTTTCCCAGGTCTTTCTGGAACTACCTATGCATTTTTCTGGGATAAAAGTATTGCGAAGAATAACATCGCCATTTAATTTAGCGAAATGACAAATTTCAACGCAATCAGTTTAACAGTTGTAGCGTGACAACAAACAAAACAAATTTACAAACTATCACAATATTAATGTAATGAAATAGTTACATTAAAATCAAAAATCATTTATAGTCCTCATTCGGTAACAGGTATAGTTGTTAATACAATATGTATGTATTTAATTTACCTATTTATACGGTTTTTTTTTCATCATCAAAACTCTTGATTTACTTTTCCTTTTACTAACACAGGGATATATTTTTTTCGATCCATAGTCCTTTACTTGTTTGATCATAACAATAATGTACTAAAATAATATTCAAGTAGAGCAACTTTCAAGATGCGCCGGGCCTCGTCATAAGATCTGCGAGAAGGAAAGGGAGCAACCGTGCGAGTGAGAGGTAAAATCACGTCGAGCTACACAACATGCGTCCGAACGCTGCGATGTCTCAGCGAAACTGAGAGAAATTGCTACGCGTTTCTTGTTTTAAACTGTCGTTTAGTTTATGTTTGATCAATGGTAGATAAAATGATTTTTTCAATACAGTTTTTTTTTGTTTCATTAATTAATAGTTCTTATATAAGTCGTTAAAGTGTGACTACGCTTAACAATTATTTCTAAGAGAAAAAAAATATTTGAGCAGTGGTCGAATTCATAAAATTTTAACTTATTAAACCACTTTTAATAAGAAAAATAAAGCATTTAGCAAAAAAGTAATCAGAACAGATCATTATAGAAGATTTGCTAAGTAATATGGTCTCAATATTTTTTGTTTTTTCCATATTTTTAACGTGGCGAGTGCAAGAATATGACCCTCAACGCGTAGAACGTAAATGTAGGTATGTTTGAAGCCTAAAAAAGCTATTGAAAATAGCATCAAAGTAAGAAATAAAAAATGTTTCGAAATCTTTGAATCCTACACTCTAAATAATCGTAGATTGTACTTAATTTATAGCTTCTTGAAACGCAAAATAAAATCTTTCTTACTCGAATAATTCTGAAATAACACTGATTTTTATTAGTCTGGCGCCCTTAAGTTTTCTTTTCTCTCTCATTATTTCCATACCTAGATATTCTCTTATTTCTCCCATGTCTCTTGTTTTAAATTCTTCTTTTAGTTTATTTATTGAATTTATTGATTCTGACTTGTTTCCCATTAGTAATATATCATCAACACATCTTACTAACCATATGTTTAATTTAGTGTATAGACAAAAGTCATGACTTGATTGTTCAAATACTTGTGATACTATAAAATTATGAAATCTTTCATTCCAGCATCTACGCGCTTCACGTAGACCATATAGGGCTTTCTTTAACTTTAGGACTTTTCCCTGTATAACTTTCTCTCCTTCAGGCGGTTTTATAAATACATCTTCGTTGAACTCCCTATTGAGAAATGCTGTGGGGACATCCAACAGTATTATAAGTAGGTCATTTTCTACAGCTTGACTTAATAGCAATTTTATTGTCATTACTCGAGCAACAGGTGAATAGACATTATATTTGCTGCTTGTTTGGAATCCTTTTGCCACTAATCGGGCTTTCTTTTTAGCATCTTGTTTTGCCCGAAAGATCCATTTGGTATCAATAGCCTTGTGCCCTTTTGGCAGGTTAACTTCTTTCCAAGTTTTTAAATTTTGCAGTGATTCCAGTTCATTTTCAATAGCATTATTTCATTCTTCATCTTTAGTTGCTTCTTCATAACTTTCAGGATCTTCACTTTGACATTTTAAACAGTATGCTTCATACAGTCATCTAAATGTTTAGGTTTGTTTATTTTTCTTCCAGATTTTGTCATATTTTCGGATTCTTCTTGAGTTTCTTCAATAGTATTTGTAACGGGTAAGTCTTTCGCATTTTCATTTATTTTTACTTCTGTTTCCTTTTGTATTTCTTGATTTTCTTTATCATTTTCATTAAGTTTTAT
Source organism: Coleophora flavipennella (assembly GCA_947284805.1). Classification (NCBI taxonomy): domain Eukaryota; kingdom Metazoa; phylum Arthropoda; class Insecta; order Lepidoptera; family Coleophoridae; genus Coleophora; species Coleophora flavipennella. Next base: position 194,192 of record OX369272.1, read on the forward strand.
TTATATTTAAGAACTTCCTCATTTTCATTTTATAAGTATTCATAATAAATTTTCTTTTCTTTTTCAGGTCCGACATACTTAAGTTTATTTTCAGCGAATATGACATCTCGTGATATGTGTACTCTTCCAGTTCTTGGATTCCATAGTTTATATCCTCCGGGGCAATATCCAACAAAAATCATCTCTTGTGCTCTTGGCTCTAATTTTGACATTTTAGGCATAGTTACAGTCCATGTTTGGCACCCAAATATTTTCATCTTATTATAGTCAACATGTCCATGCCAAATTTAAGCAGGTACTTTTCCATTTAGAGCTACTGTCGCACATCAATTTAGTTCATAAGCTGAAGCCTGTATGGCATAGCCCCACAGATACTTGGGTAGGTTAGTATCTGCAAACTTTGTCCGTGATTTATTTATTAGTGTTCTATTAAGGCGCTACGCCTTTCCATTCTGTTGTGGAGTATGGGGTTTTGTATATTCGAGTGATTGCCTTGTTCTTACACCATTCTTTAAAGTAATTACATATAAATTCTCCCCCATTATCTAGTCTTATTCTTTTTGTTTTATTTCCTTGCTGTGTTTTCAATTCTTTTATGTATTTTATTAGATTATCTTCAGCTTCATTCTTATTTCTTAGTAGTTTGACCACAGTAAAATGTGAATAATCGTCCAGAATTACTTGAAAATATTTTTACCCTTCTTTTGTTTTTTGTAGTGGTCCAGGTATGTCTGAATGTATTAGTTCACCAATATCATTTGCTTTTCTTTCATTTCTCTCAAATTTTGGTCTAACGGCTTTACCTTGTATACATTCAGTGCAGACTTCGTGGCTTATTAGTAGATTTAATATTTTCATACATCCAGTGTTCAGATGGCCCAATCTTTTGCCATATTTCTCCATTTGGCCTACTCGCAGCATATGCGTTCTCTTCACTTTAATTTTCTTTAATTTTCAAATTTAACACGTACAGCTTTTTATATTCTTCTGCATATATTGTCATTCTTTCATTTTTTATCTGAAAACCTTGTCTGCTTATATGAATTTTATATCCTTTATCTATCAGCTTCTTTCATATCATTACAGCTCATATACGTCCCCACCAAGGGGCTCGAGCCTACCCTGAATCAGGGCGATTAGGCCTTAGTCGACCACGCGGGCCCAGTGCGGGTTGGTCGACTTCACACACAACCTTCGAGTTTCTTCGCAGGCGTGTGCAGGTTTCCTCACGATGTTTTCCTTCACCGTTAAAGCAATCGGTAAGTATGTACGTAAGTTTTTGAAAAACTTATTGGTACATTGGCCGTCCAGATTTGAACCCGGTACCTCTGGTTAGATGTACCGAGTCGTTACCGGTTGAGCCACCGACGCTTTTCTTTGCGGATAACAATTTATATTTTATATCTTTCACTATTAATGCTTCAATCTCTATTTTGTTATTTTTGTAGATAGTACTCAATATTCTTTTCTTTTTCAGCTGTATCTATGCTTTGTTGGTAGCGTGCCACGTGAAGCCCTTTGGTTGGTGCTAGAGAAGCTTGTATGCACAGAAAAGTTTGTAAGACTTGTCAGACTCCTGCATGATGACATGCAATGCTGCGTCGCCGTAGACGGTGAACAGTCAGATTTCTTCCCCGTTACCTGTGGAGTGAAGCAAGCACACACTGTTCGCCGTATATTTTGCAGTAGTAGTCAAAGAAGTCTTACATGCAGTTTCTGAAGGAGTCTGCCTTCGTTTTCGCACAGATGGCAGACTATTTAATTTAGCTAGACTAAAGGCGTGTACAAAAGTTTGCATGTATTGATAACAGAGATCATGTATGCTGATGACCTATGCTTTGTAGCGGAAACCCCTAATGACCTGCAAGAGCTAATGTCCGGTTTCCACCAATCTTGCCGTAAATTCAGCCTGAAGATCAGTGTAAAAAAGACAGAAGTGATTTCCCTGGATGGCACTGTACACAAAGGTTGGTGAGGATGTGCTTAAGCTGGTGGATAAATTTCACTATTTGGGGAGCACTATCTCATCCAAGTGTGACCTTGATGCTGAGATCAACAGCAGGACCGGTGCTGCAGCTGCAGCAATTGGGAAGCTGTGTTCCAAGGTCTTCTGCTCGTACGACCTTAAGCTGGCTAAAAAAATTTCAGTATATATGGCAATTGTGCTGCCAAATCTTTTATAGTCCTCTGAGACGTGGTGTGTGTATCGCCGCGACATTCGCACTCTGGATCGTTTCCACCTCAAATGCCTCCACTCCATTATAAAGATCAGATGGTGCTATCAGGTGCGTAATACCAAAGTTCTGCGACGAGCCAATGTCAGTGGCATTGAAGCCTATTTAATGCGTGGGCAGCTTCGGTGGTGTGGTCACGTATCACGTATGAAGGAGGAGAGAGTGGCGAAGCGCCTCTTCTATTCTGAACTGAAGGAGGGTAAGCAGAAACATGGCGGACAGCTCCTCCGGTATAAATATGTTCTGAAGCGACATATGAAAGGATGCAACATAGAAACCTCTCAATGGGAGAGTTTGGCAGCAGAACGGCCAGAATGGCGCAGGATCGTGAATAGGTAAGTGCGTGAGTTCGAGGATCAACGTAAAACTGACCTTGATACCAAACGCGAACGTGCACGAGGAGTTTCGCTGCGAAGATTGGCTACATAAACCGTCTTCGAGCGCACGCGTGGCAAACCGACTAGGAGTCGAAGTGTTCGCCATGACCGATATCGGTTGGATAGATCATCATCATCAGATGATTTTAAGGCACTGGATACTAGTTTTTTCACCCCACTTTGGAGGAGGGTTGGAAATTATCGTACTTTGACGTACGATTATACATAATTATAGTATCGTAATAGCGTCGAAATTATCGTACATGTACTATAATTATGGTACGTCTGGCAACGCTGGATAGTGCAACAATAGTTATTATGGTACGTAGTTGGTAAGGTTAGTATACACATTTATACACAAGCGGCAACACTGAATATAAGTGTAGCGATTCTATTCGATTTAAAGTGAGTGTTAAGGCTAGTATTTCTGTGAAAAATAATATTTTTTTAAATTAATTTGGCCATGGAATCAAGTCTTTGCCACACCCCGGACACTCCATACAAACGAGCGAGAAATGATATACATAATTATAACTGACGTATCTATAGGAAGAATGCAGGTAGGGTTGAATCACACCGGCGGTATTGGTCACGAAATGTTTGTTAGTTATTTACTGAATGCAACAGTGTGAATACTAAACTCTTTTTTTTTCATACTTTTCTGTTGTAAACAAACACCGTTCGAACAAAAAACACCACTTTCCGAATACACCATACACATTATGAGACTAAAAAACATTGTAAATGGTAACTACAATGTGGACGTATGAATTAACACTGAAAACTGCTATTATTTTTAACATCAAATTGCGAAATTGATAAAGGATTTTGTCACAGATTAAAAATCGACATGATAGTTTTGTTGGTTTGGTGTAGAGATGGGACGAAGTGAATGACTGAATGAATGATTTTGAACTGTTGTTGCGAGCTGAAAACTGATTGTATAATTTGATTCCAAAGATTCATAATATCGAAAACTAGGGGGTAATCTTTTTTGTTAGGTAGTCTTTGACCGACAAATCGCTACCGCTTATTAAAAAAAGGTCATCTACTTCTATGACGCCGAAAATCGCTACCGCTTGTTCCAAAAAAAGGTGTAAGGCAATTTGATCACCAAGATTCATGATATGGGGTCCAGGGGGCTTAGCCCCCTCCACCCATTTAAAACCCCCAACAAACCTTCGGGATCCGAGGGGGATGTGGGAGTATCAGGGCGGGGAAAGCACGCGGGGCCGACAAACTCGGGGCTCCTACTTCTTCATTCTCACGTTAAACCTAACAGCTAAGCTCGCCTCCCCGCACAGTCTCTGAACCTAACGGATCCGGGTCGGGGTGCTCCGAAAGTCCGAGCTCGCTTCGCTCGCTTCCGCTTCTATTTAGAACTCCCCGTACCTCACTCGCGGACCCCTGAATCTTTGGGATCAAATTGACTTAGACCTTGACCTTGAAATGCCCTTGACCTTGATGGATTACCCCCTGGTTTTCGATTTGTTACCCCCAAGTTTGTCTGCCCTCAAGTCGGCCCCGCGTGCTTTCCCCGCCTTGATACTCCCACATCCCCCTCGGATCCCGAAGGTTTGTTGGGGGTTTTAACCCCATATTATGAATCTTTGGAATAAAATTATACAATCAGTAATAAGTCATCTTTGGTCCTACATAAACTCACAAAACAAAGACCAAAGAGTACCTAAAAATACAATTTTCAAAAATTCATAACTCAAAAACCGCTGGTTTCCTAATCTTGAAATTTGGTATGGATGTTCAGCTAAAGCCTATCTCTTACCAAAAAATCGCGGACTGCCAAATCGATGTACCCTATTGTACAGTTGAGCCCAAAGATGACCCAATTTTTACCTCGCAACAACAGTTCAAAATCATTCATTCACTCATTCACTTCATCCCATCTCTACACCAAAGCAACAAAACTATCATGTCAATTTTTAATCTGTGACAAAATCCTTTAACAATTTCGCAATTTTATGGAGAAAGTGTTAAAAGATGTATAAAATAATAGCAGTTTTCAGTGTTAATTCATACGTCCACGTCGCAGTTACCATTTACAATGTTCTATAGTCTCATAATGTGTATGGTGTATTCGGAAAGTGGTGCTTTTTTGTTCGAGCGGTGGTTGTTTACAACATAAGACAAGTATGAAAAAAAAAAGAGTTCAGTTGGGCCTTTACGTTCGGTAACTGGTTGGTTTTTATGCTTGTGAACGAAATCACAGCGGCGCGCAAAGTGAATATAGTGAATAAAAGTGCTTGCGGAGCTCGTCCTTTACGTTTGGTACTCAATCTACAGCCAATCTGAGTGACGGGGGGTGAGGTCGAATCTAGAGAGCGGCAGGGAGTGTCCATACTGTACGTTAGTACTAATATATATACTGTGTCTTTGCTATTGTTATTTAATCATTCAATCAATCGTTCATCAGATCAATGTAAGTACCTCATCTCTATTTTCTACAAGAGCATAGACGTAACTCTTTGTAGGTAGTTGCTGCATATTAAAGTTTCAAGTTAATATAAAGATAAGTGAAATCATTAAAAAAGGACAATAATTGTTAGAAGTAATGATAGGTATGTGTGAGTGTTCGTGAACGGAGTGTAATTAGTGTTTAACTTTATTAGCTATGGGTTTGCAAATTAAATAAAAAAGTATATTTTTATAAAACTCGATTTCCCGTAATATCCCGCATATTTGAGGAATGCTGCCATAGTGAAAAGTAGTCATCCTACAAAGATGTTACGTTTGAGATATATTTCAAATCTGTTGGTTGGTGAAAGGGTTGGGCTAGGTTACGGAGGGATATACTTTATTTTATTTTATTTCCAAATCCCATGGATTTTAAGGTTAAAACTGGTCGTTAATCTTTTATCGATCCGTAAGAAATCTATATCTATATATATATATATATAAAATGCTTATGTTAGTACGTAAAGCCAGGGTTTTCTCTATCACCACTAACTCCAATCAACTTCCCGTTGGGGTGGTAAATACCCCTTGGTCTCCAGGTGGGAGTAAGGGAGTTTGGTCGCGGTGGGTGGAAGTGGGTGGTTGTGGGTGGCGAAAATGTATTCAGATATATATATCTGTCCTTTTCGATCTCATGAAAACTCTTGAAAAGATCTAAAAATTTCTGGAATGATCTAAAAAGCTCCAGAATGTGTTAAACTGAATATTATCGATCTGGAATGTTCTAGAAAATTCTAAAAATTTCTGGAATGATCTTGAAAGCTCCAGAATGAGTTAAACTGAATATTATCATCTGGAATGTTCTAGAAAATTTTAGAGATTTCTGGAATGATCTCAAAAGCTCTAGAATGAGTTAAGCTGAATATTATCGATCTGGAATGTTCTAGAAAATTCTAGAGATTTCTTTAATGATCTCAAAAGTCCTAGAATGAGTTAAGCTGAATATTATCGATCTGGAATGTTCTAGAAAATTCTAGAGATTTCTGGAATGATCTTGAAAGCTCCAGAATGAGTTAAACTGAATATTATCATCTGGAATGTTCTAGAAAATTTTAGAGATTTCTGGAATGATCTCAAAAGCTCTAGAATGAGTTAAGCTGAATATTATCGATCTGGAATGTTCTAGAAAATTCTAGAGATTTCTGGAATGATCTCAAAAGTCCTAGAATGAGTTAAGCTGAATATTATCGATCTGGAATGTTCTAGAAAATTCTAGAGATTTCTGAAATAATCTAGAAAGCTCCAGAATGAGTTAAACTGAATATCATCATCTAAAAAGCTCTAGAATGTACACAACTTAATGTTATGGATCTGGAAAGCTCTAGAAAGTTCTAAAAATTCTGGAATGATCTGGAAAATTCTGAAATAAGTACAAGTGTTATAATTTATCTACCAGACCTAAATCTAAATGATATACATCTGAATATTCTAGAGTGTTCTGGTACTAGAAATTTCCATGTCTGATGCTATATAAGCCAAAATTCAGTGACTTTTCGGCAGTTCAATCGTGTTAGCAATCGAGTATAGATCAATCGGAATCAAAAGTGAATAGTGCTCAAAAGAATTCAAATGATTTTGACAAATAAAAAATAACAAGCTATCTGCATGTTCTAGAGTATTCTAATTCGAGAAATTTCTATGTCTTATGGTATATAAAGCGAAATTCAGTGACTTTTCGTTAGTTCAATCGTATTAGCAGTCGAGTAAAGATCAATTGGGATCAAAAGTGAACAGTGTTCAAACAATTCAAGTGATTTTGACGAATAAAAAAGAACAAATTATCTGAATGTTCTAGAGTATTCTGGTGCTAGAAATTTCCATGTCTTATGGTATATAAAGCGAAATTCAGTGACTTTTCGTTAGTTCAATGGTGTTAGCAGTCGAGTGAAGATCAATTGGAGTCGAAAGTGAACAGTGCTCAAACTAATTCAAGTGATTTTGACAAGTAAAAAATAACAAACTACCTGTATGTTCTAGAGTGTTTTAATACGAGAAATTTCTATCTTTGATTGTTTATAAACGAAAATTCAGTGTTTTTTCGTCAGTCTTATTATCGTAACAAGCAAGAGATCGATTTGTGTAACTTTATTATATTACATATACAATATGCCAAAGCGTAAAACAATATTTACAAAATCTAAAGTTGATTCAAAAAAAAAAATAGCACGTCAAAATGAGACAGAAGAACAAAGGGAAAAACGACTTTCGAATATTCGTAAAGGTGTAAAAAGAATTAGAGAAAATCAAACCGATGAAGAAAGAGTACACACTAACGAGGAAACCCGGTCCCGAGTACAGTCGATTCGAAATCGTCAATCTGCTGACCAACGTGAAATGGAAAAGAGCAAAAGTAAAGAAAAAATGGCTGCTTTACGCCAACGACGCGCTGCTTCGCGAGAGAGTCTAGAACTTCAGGCGTTCCATTATGATTGCAAAAAAAAATATAACGAACATCCAAATGTTATCATCGGCAAATTGGATACGATATGCAAGTATTGTCATGCAAGAAAATTCAAGGGAGAAACTGCTGGTATGTGCTGCTCAAGTGGTAAAGTAAATTTACCAGCATTAAATGTACCACCATCAGAGTTACTCGCATATATGAATGGAGAAACGCCAGATTCCAATCATTTCCTTCAAAATATACGTCGATATAATTGTTGTTTCCAAATGACTTCATTTGGAGCAACTTTAGTATGCAAGGAAGAAAATTTCAGCCCAGTTTTCAAGGTTCAAGGCCAAATTTATCATCGAGTAGGATCTCTGATGCCAATGTCCGATGGAACTGCAAAGTTTCTTCAAATATATTTTATTGGTAACGAATAACTTGAAATAAATCAACGTTGTTCTCGCATTCAGGGGCTACAACGAGACATTATTCAAAAATTACAGCGTCTACTTCACGATAATAATCAACTTATCAAGGTGTTTAAAACTTCTTTAGACAAAATGGTTGCAGACAATTATAAGATCGTCATTCGAGCGGATAAAAGACCAGCCGGTCAACATGAACGAAGGTTTAATGCACCTCAAACGGACGAAGTTGCTGTAGTAATTGTTGATAATGAATATAGCCATCGTGATATTATTATTCAACGCCGAAGTAATCAATTGCAACGTATTGCTGAAACACATCGAAGTTATGATGCCCTACAGTACCCGTTAATTTTTTGGCAAGGTGAAGATGGTTATCACTTAAATATACAACAAATCGATCCCGCTACAGGTGTAGAAACTAACAAAAAAGTATCAGCTATGCAATTTTATGCTTATCGAATTATGACTAGAAATAGTGAATATAACCATGTTTTAAATTGTCGACAGTTATTTCAGCAGTTTATGGTTGATATGTATGCTAAAGTGGAGACGGAAAGATTAGAATTTATTCGCCATAATCAACGAAAGTTACGTTCTGATGAATGCATTCATTTAAGAGATGCTATGATAAATGATGGAAACGTTGATAACATGGGAAAATTGGTCATCTTGCCTTCTACGTTTACTGGAAGTCCACGTCACATGCATGAATATGCCCAAGATGCGATAACTTATGTCAGAAAACACGGCCGACCAGATTTATTTATAACATTTACATGTAATTCTTCATGGGCGGAAATCAAAGATGAATTACAATATAAACAGGCGGCCAGCGATCGACATGATATTGTTTCCCGAGTTTTCCGCCAAAAACAAATTAAATTTATTGATGCCATCACAAAATATCAAATATTTGGTGCTGTTATTTGCTGGATGTATTCAATCGAATGGCAGAAACGAGGATTGCCACATTCTCACAACTTAATTTGGCTTCAAAATAAAATTCATCCGGATCAAATAGATAATATCATCAAAGCTGAATTTCCAAACCCGGAAGAAGATCCTGACCTTTATAATATAATAGTGAAAAACATGATTCATGGCCCGTGTGGTGAACTAAATAGAAGTTCTCCATGCATGAAAGATCAAATATGTACGAAACGTTATCCAAAGCCATTTTTAAATGAAACAGTTACCGGCGAAGATGGATATCCGAAATACAGACGTCGATCACCAGAACAAGGCGGATTTACAGCTAAAATTAAAATACGAGGCAATCAAGAAATTCAAATTAACAATCAATGGGTAGTTCCTTACAATCCACTTTTATCCAAAATGTTTAATGCCCATATCAATGTTGAGTACTGCAGTTCTGTCAAATCAATTAAATACGTATGCAAATACATTAATAAAGGCAGTGATATGGCCATTTTTACAGTGGCCAAAGAAAACCAACATGATGAAATAGTTCAGTATCAAATGGGTCGTTACATTAATACCAACGAAGCGGTTTGGCGAATTTTAAGTTTTCCGATTCACGATCGAGATCCGCCGGTTCTCCATTTATCCGTCCACCTGGAAAATGGACAACGTGTGTTTTTCACTACAGAAACGGCACAGAAAGTTGCGACAGAACCACCATCACGAACAACTTTAACAGCGTTCTTTGAATTATGCCAGAAAGATCCATTTGCCAAGACTTTACTTTATTCAGAGGTACCAAGTTATTATACGTGGGATACAACAAGTAAAAAGTTTAATCCTCGAAAACGTGGAATGCCAGTTGAGGGACATGATGAAGTATTCAAGAGTAACACAATAGGGCGAGTCTACACAGTGCACCCAAAAAACGCTGAATGTTTCTATTTACGTTTATTACTACACACTGTTCGAGGCCCAACGTGTTTTGAAGACTTAAAAACTGTCGATGGTTACATTTGTGAAACATACCGCGAAGCATGTCAAAGATTGGGTCTACTTGAAAACGATAATCATTGGGAGTCAGCTATGAACGAAGCAGCCCAAACAGCAACAGCAAGTCAACTTCGTGAACTCTTTGCAATTATATTAACTACATGTAATCCTTCTAATCCAAATCAGCTATGGCTAAAATATCAAGAATATATGAGCGATGATATCTTAGCTGAACTACGACGACAAAACCCGGACTTAGAAATAACTTTTAATGAAGAAATTTTTAACAAAGCTTTGATATTGATAGAAGATAAATGTCTAGCAATATCTAACCAACCGTTAGTAGAACTAGGTGTTCAATGTCCTAAACGATGTCATTTGGATGCTATGAACAGTGAATTTTTAAGAGAAACAAATTATAATACAGAAGAATTGAAACTTTACATACAACACAACAAACCTCGATTAATTCAAAGTCAAAAACAGGCATACGATACAATAATGGATTATTATAGAAATCAGCAAGGTGGCATAATATTTTTAGACGCACCTGGTGGCACCGGGAAAACATGGTTGTTGAATTTAATTTTAGCTGAAATCCGTGCAGATAAAGAAATTGTTCTTGCCCTGGCGTCATCTGGGATAGCGGCTACTCTTATGGATGGTGGACGAACAGCGCATTCTGGGTTGAAATTACCATTAAATGTAGCTGACTACGAGTTTCCGGTATGTGACATATCAAAATCATCAGCACGTGGACAAATATTGAAACAGTGCAAAGCGATTATATGGGATGAAAGTACAATGGCCCATAGAAAATCTCTAGAAGCACTTAATAGAACACTTCAAGATTTACGTGACAACAAGCATAATTATAATGGGAGGTGTGTTGTTAATACTATCAGGCGATTTTCGTCAAACGTTACCTGTCATTCCCAAATCGACACCAGCAGATGAAATTAATGCTTGCTTGAAGAAGTCGTTCATATGGGATTACGTAAAAATAATTAAATTAACAACAAATATGAGGGCGCAAATTTCAGGAGATAAAAAGGCACTAGAATTTTCAGAAAAACTTTTACAAATAGGAGAAGGCACCTATCCAATAGATAAAAATACTGGCCAAATAATGTTAACTAACGAGTTATGTAATGTTGTTGAAACACCTGAACAACTTATAAATGAAATATATCCAAATATTGTTGAGAATTATATCAATTCAGAATGGTTACGCGAACGAATTATTCTAGCTACAAAGAACGACGTTGTCAACAACATCAACAGCATCATCCAGGGAATTATTCCGGGAGAAGAAAAAATTTACACATCAATTGATACAATGACTGATGAGGCAGAAAGTGTTAATTTTCCTACTGAATTTTTAAATTCATTAAATGTTCCAGGAATGCCATTACACTGTCTTAAATTAAAAATTGGTTCACCAGTTATTTTATTACGAAATTTGAACTCGCCGAAACTATGTAATGGTACGAGACTCTGCATCAAACAACTACATAATAATATTATCGAAGCCAGTATAATGATTGGTAAAGATAAAGGACAGATAGTATTTATACCACGGATACCTTTAATATCAAATGGATTGCCCTTTACTTTTAAACGCTTACAATTCCCGGTAAAGTTGGCTTACAGCATGACTGTCAATAAAGCACAGGGCCAAACATTTCAATATTGTGGCGTTGACTTGAAAGAACCGTGCTTTGCACATGGCCAACTATACGTCGCATGCTCACGAGTAGGATCACCTCAAAATTTGTTTATTTATAGTCCAAACAATAAAACTATAAATGTAGTGTATAAGCAAGTATTCGAAAAATAAATTTAAAACAAAAAATATATAATCATATAATATAAACAGAAACGTGTACAATATATGTTAATGTATAGAGTAATATATATATATATATATATATATATGTATATGAATGATATAATATGTGAATAATTGTATGAATAAAACATAAATTTTCCATTTATTGAACTGTTTCTTAAAATTATTTTAATTCTCTAATTAGTTTATTGGATATAGTTTATATACAACGTATGTTTAATGACAGAAAATATTTCAGATAGGAATGTTTAATATTTATATTAAAAAATGGATTCTTATGTATTTTTGACACTACTAAACATGCGGTGTATTTTAACCCGTGCAACGCCGGGTTTCGCTGCTAGTTACTTATACATATAAAGGGTCTGTTGGAGGGGAGGACGGATATTTACAATAATATTTATAAAAAAAATATTAAAACACAATTTTCCCGGAATATCCCGCACATTTGAGGAATGTCTTTTCTTCACCAACCAGCAGATTTGAAATGTATCTTAAACATAACATCTTTATAGGACGACAACTTTTTAGTATGGCGACATTAGATTACATTCCTCAAATATGCAGGATATTCCGGGAAAATCGTGTTTTATCAAAATATACTTTTTTATTTTATTTCCAAACCCCATAGATATTGAAGTGAAAACTGATTGTTAGTCTTTATTTAGATCATTATGAAACGACTGACAAATATAATAGGTTTGTTAGAGGGGCGGGGGGACAGGTCCTATACAAAATTGGTTCCTGTCCTTTGTAAGTTTTTTTATTAATATTATACCTAGGCACCCGTGGCCGTTATAGGTTATAGTTGAAGGCCGGCTGGTTTCTGCAACCAAGTAACCAATTTGCTCATTTTGCATAAGTTGGTCGGTGTTACTGCCAATCCAGCTCCTCCAAGAAGTCCCTTCCTGGAGCAACGACGACTGTGCACGACGCTGTACTGTGTTAGCCCCTTGCAGTCGAATAGGATGTTCGTTGCAGTCTCCTCAGCCTCCATGCACGCTCTGCATGCTGGACCTAATAATACCTAAAGCAAATAGGTGTTTATTAAAATAACCATGTCCAGTAATAGCGGCTGTTACCCTACATATACATAGGGTGTGTTTCAAATAAGTTTAATAAATGTTACTTAATTTTAACCAACAGCGTACCAAAACCAACAAAGTGAATCTAAGTATAACCCAATGAATCACTTAAAAGTCAGGTAATATATAAATGTTACCGGCCAAACCCAATTTTAGGACAAACTAGTCCCAGTCCAAACGAGTTCATCTTCAGCATTTGAAAATATACAAGAAGACCATAGTTATTCTTGTGGATTACCAGAGAATACCCCTAGGCAATCATCAAACCAGCCTTCCCAGAATGAAAGTAAGTTTATAGTTTCTTGTAAAAACTATCAATATGGTAGATGCATCAAATTCAATACAATTATTTATTAATCAATCATCATCATCAACTTATTGCAAATTCCAACTTTTTGCCAATTCAACATTTTAGGATTCAACATAGTGCAATTTCAACATTATGAGATCCAACGTTCTGGGAAATTCAACATTTCGAGATTTCAACTTTATGGGAATTCAACTTTATGGTCCTAAAGGATCATATCAGCGGAAACGTTTAACTGTACAGCAAAGAAGTCTTGTTAAAATCGATTTTATTTTTCATATAAGTAGCATAATAGATATGATTTATTTTACAGTTTTGTGATTAGTATTTAAAATTTTCTATTTATTCTGTACTTGTATTTTGTATTTTTTGTAATCGACAATAAAGCATATTTGATTGATTGATTAGTGTTTTCAGCGTGATTGAACACCATAGATTTACATTAAAAAAAATGTTTTAGTAGGATAACTGATATGATTAATGAGTAGCACACAGTAATAATTAACCCGTCGCCCCTCGCCCCTCGCCAGTGACGGACGTGTCTAACTTGCGCTTGGCTTTAATAATTTTTCAAAGAATTGAAAATGACTTACATTAATATCTCATCGATTGAAGACCTGTTAATAGGCTATCTGAACCCAGTAATACAAAAAAATTACGAGCTGGAAGCAAAAATCGACATCTTATTGGCAAAAAACTACGCAATGACATCATTTCTGCCACAGCCAGTGAACACAATAGGCGGAGCGGCACCTGGCGAACCCAACGAGCCTCACACTTCACAGGATATGTCGGGTACACTTGCTGATACTCATCAGAAAAAAACACCAGAACGGAGCTCAAAGGAAAAACGTGGGAGAACGAAGAATGTACCGACCTCTTCTGCAAAAGGTACGTCATCACAAACATTATTAGTATCCAATCGCACACTACGCGCGGCCGCTGGAAACGCGAAACAAGTAAATAACCAAGATGATATTGAGGGTATTCCGACATCAACTCAACCACGGACCCGCCCGCTAACCGCACAGTCGCTCCAGTGCTGGGTACCCATGACCGACCCCAAACCATAAGCGAATACTTGTGCAGAAGAACTTTCTGAGCCTGACAAGGGTGTGACTGCAGTGCCAGCGGCAGGAGTGGTTTCCGTGGTAGCTTCTGCTATTAAGAATGTAGAGATAGACGATCCTGCTGATATGGAAAATAGCTCAGAATGGCAAGATGTGCGCCGTAAGCGTTCCAAAAAACATCGACGCCCGACTACGGTGTTGGTCGGCGCTGAGGCTGCCGACACTGAAATTCAGTCCATTGAGAGACTGCGCTATATTCAGGCGTGTCTTTTAAGCCTGTAACCACTTCTGAGATTGTCATCAACTTCCTTAATAAAGTGGCCAAGCATGCGGGCTATGAAGTCATGAAACGTGAAATCAAGAGTCACAGACACTCTTAATTTATCGTAGGAATACCAGAAAGTCTGCACGAGTAAGTAACACATGGTGTGGACACACGGTGTGGACACACGGAGTGAGGTTTGTGCAGTGGTTTCTTGTCAGATCCCATGCACATGCGCGGAGAGGACTCGAGCGCGAGCAGCGCGAGCGCAACTCTCGCTCCTTCGCCGCCGCCGCGGGCTCGTGATCAGCTGACATCGACATCGCACCATTAGGGCCGACTTGCCCCGCGTGCATGTGTTGCCTCACGAATGTGTTAGAAGTTCCACTGCAAAACGATTTGTCATGTGACGTGCTGTGCTTAACTGAGCACTGGTTAGAATTAGATTAAATTACGATGCATACATATAAATAAATAATGTACACTGTATATATACTTCGAATTATTGCCGCCAAAGATCTGAGCATGGGGTTTCGGGCATTTATGTTAAAAGCGGTGTTAAAAATGTATGGTACCTCCCCTACATTTAAAGAGGGGGTTAATTTTTTTTGCTAAAATACCCTGTCGTATGAGGTATCGTTGAATAGGTCTCAAAACAACAGACGGTTTGCTGAAATCATTTTTCCCCTACATGAAAAGAGGGTGTGAATTTTTTTTGCTAACATAGCCTATCGTGTAGAATGTCGTTGAATAGGTCTTACAAAACAACTGACGGTTTATTGAAACCATTTTAAGGATTCCGTACCTAAAGGGTAAAACGCCTAATGTATACTCAAAGGTAAAACGGGACCCTATTACTAAGACCGCTGTCCATCCGTCTGACACCGTAATAGGTAGACAGTTGAAATTTTCACAGATAATGTATTTCTCTTGCCGCTATAACAACAAATACCAAAAATTTAAAAATTATGGGGTTTTGTATACAAAAAACGTGTTTTTTAAAACGTGAAGAAACTAGTGCCATCTAGTAGAAGAGCACGGCGTCCGATGTGTTATTCATAGTACTGCTCACAGGTTTTCCGCTTTCATCCATAGCTGAAACAAATATTGATTTTGTTACAGTTCATTGAAATAGAACTATCCAATTATCTCCGCAGCAGCAAATCTTGCCCAACATGTTGTTCTTGAGGTTTTTAAGGTACTGATTTGGAAATCGAACCCAAGTGTAAAATTCTTATGTGTTAATTGAACTAATACTTGAAATTAATGCGACTTACAGATTTTTGAGCAAAAGCTTAGTAAACCTGCCGTTTGCTCGCTTAACACCTGGGTGGCGTTTTAGATTTTCATCTTTTTTATTTTGGTGGGTATTACGTGCTCGTCAGTCTATTTACAGACCATCCGTATTTCCCCTACTTCACAGTCTGTCTTATAGGCGTCTCCAATATCCTGCCCTTTTTGCGTTTTTGCCGCAAAAAAACTTAATTATCTTTAGTTAGAAAATTGCTGCAGATCCCCTTGATGAGACGTGGGGGTTATATAAGGTCTAAAAAAATTAGCTGAAACTAATTTAAATGGTGCTTCTACCCATGAAACTGAACAACTTTTCCCATGGAACCCATAGTCAAATCTCAAAAAAAAATGAACTTCCCATACCAAGTTGGCTGATCAGCTGATCGAGTTAGTATGGGAGAGCTAATTTTTTTTTTGCGATTTGACTATGGGTTCCATGGGGAAAGTTTTTCAGTTTCATGGGTAGAAGTACTAGTTAAAATAGTTTCAGCTAATTTTGTTAGACCTTATATATAACATGGATGCTTGTGATTCTGAACGTCCAAGACGCCCATTTGAGGTCACTACTCCAGATATGATCGCTAAAATCCATGAAATAGTGTTGAACGACCGAAGAGTTAAAGTGAGCGAGATAGTCAAGATAGTAGGCGTCTCAGACGAACGTGTACGTAATATCTTACACCAACATTTAGATATGAAGAAACTCGCCGCGTTTAGTGACTATTGATCAAAAACGCATGCATGTGGCAACTTCAGAGGCAGGTTTAGCATTGTGTGAACGTGACAAAACTTAAGTTTTGCGTCGTTTTATAACAGTAGATGAAACATGGATCCACCACCATACCCCAAAAACCAAGCAACAATCAAAACTGTGGGTTGCTACCGGCGGACCAATTCCGAAGAAGGCCAAAGTAATTTTACCGGCCAATAAGGTGATGGCTACAGTTTTTTGGGATGCACGTGGAGCAATCCATAATGTCTACCTAGAGAAGACTAAATGATTAATAGCGAATAATGAGCTAATTTATTGCACCAATTTAACAAAATTTACTTTAAAACGACCGCATTTGGCTTAGAAGAAAATCCTCTTCCACCAAGACAACGCACGAGTGCACACCTGCGCGATTGCCATGGCCAAATTTCACGAGTTGGGCTATGATTTGCTTCCTCACCCACCGTATTCGCCAGATTTAGCCCCTTGCGACTTGCGACTATTATCTGTTTACGAATTTAAAAAAATGTCTTGGTGGGAAAAGATTTGGATGAAACGAAGAGATCATGGACGAAAATAATGCCTATTTCGAAGGGTTGGCTAAGTCGTATTTTATAGAAGGTATAGAGAAGCTAGAGAAACGCTGGATGAAGAGCATTGAGTTAGAAGGAAACTACATTGAAAAATAAATAATAATAACAATTAAAAAACTCCTTGTTTAAATTTAACCCCACTTATCACTGTGCCCTCGTACTGGAGTCTGGACCAATTTGCAAGTCCGTGTTTTCTAGTTTTGTGCATATTTTTCTTAAATTTGATTAGTATCTCTTATCGTGCTATCCAAGGGAACGACGGCGGTTGTATGGTGATTATATGTATACTAAGATAACATGAAAAAAAAACGACGGGTTGCACTCCGGGAGTGCCAGCAGAAGTGAAAACTTGAATATTAACGTTGTGCATTTATATTACATTAAAAAGTTTATATCTCAGAAAAATCAACAAAAAATCAACTCCATCCGTCTTACGAATTTTCGATCAGGTCACGTGTCCTGACGCGAGTTTAACATTTTTTACCCATTACAAAAAAAGTGCACAACGCCGCTAAAGAAGTTTTCACTTCAATAAATATATTTATACTTTCGGTCCTACTGTAGCATTAAGGTTCTTTCGATCGTGTGGTGTAGACGTGCTCAATGTTTATGTCAGCGTATGTACTTGTATTTATAAATAAAATCTTTTTAATCAACTTTTTAATTTTTTGCTTGTTATAGTCTTGCTTTGAATTTTCCTTTTAATTTACTTATTAATAAAACTAAATGTAAGTAAGTACATCCCTAGTATAGGTACATAAGAAATATCGACAATCGACCTCTGTAAACACTTGACTTGCATCAATTTTGAAAAAATAACGTCAAACTCAATACAGACCGAAATGTTCTAATGGGTTGTTTGCTTGATTCCTATCTGTCTTTGGACGTATTTTAGTTCATATCTATGCCTATATTTGGTGAAAATGGTGCAATTCGTCAAATCAGTAAAAACTGGCTCAAAAGGGCTTAGTACCCAGAGCCGTTACCAAATCAAATCCACAGATCTACCATCAAATCAAACAACCATAGATGAGATGAACTAGAATATGTCAAGAATCCACAGATCTACTAATCAAGAATCAGACTACCTACCAAAGAGAATTTTTAATACACTGTAGATCTGTGAATACACTACAAATGTTATATTCTTTTTGAAGGCAAAGAGAATATCACAAACTACGTTAGAAGGAGTATAGAAAACACTACGTTACAGATTAACTACGTTAGAAGGAGTATAGAAAACACTACGTTACAGACCAGGGCTTTCGCGCTTAATACATTTTTTCTTTCCTAGTAATTTTACCTTCAAAATTAATCACTCAACAGGTCTGCAGAGGGCAGCACCATCTCCTTTCGTTCGAATATTGCGCTAAAACATAACTTTATTATTTTGCGATTTTCTTTATTTTTGTTTTTTAATTTGTATTTTTTTATTGTAATAAAACAGTTATTGATATCACAGACATAATTGATACTTATTTTTTTGTGGATACTTAGAAAACCTAAAAGAATCGTAGAAAAAGTTACTAATGCATTTTGTTTTGGAGTTTCTAAACGTAAATGCCGCCATATTGTGTACTGTCATGTTACTTGTCACTGTCACAAACTTGTTTGTTCGATCGTGGTGTTTTTGCGTTGTGGTTGTTTTTTGTGCTTTCTCCTGGGTTTTCCCTAATTTTCCTCGACTTTGGCTTGTTACTGGACACCGATTTTCTTATACTTCACAAATCTGACCTTGGCAAACTCATTGGACTACGATTGTCATCGCTAATTCGACGACCCGGCTTACTGACTCTGGACCAGACCCTTGCACGCGAACGGACTTTGCAATGGCTGCAGATAGAAAATGTTGTGTTCGAGGATGTGATAAAACCCGTAAGTAGGCATTTGAACACATATTCTCACCATAGCCAAACCCTAAGTCAGTCGGGTGAGGACACCTAAAAGAGCAACCGTGACAAGCATTGAGTGTACCCATTTATTGCCACATAATGAGCACTATTTTGGGTCAGTCGGGTGAGGACACCTAAAAGAGCAACCGTGACAAGCATTGAGTGTACCCATTTATTGCCACATAATGAGCACTATTTTCCTAAATTTTTACAGGTGAAGACAATCATGTTGTTCTTCATAAATTTCCAAATCCAGAAAAGGATCCAATACGTTTCCGTACATGGAAATTTTCTGTTGGAGTTGATGTCATGTCCTTGGATGACAATTATGTCTACAAATATCGGAGAGTATGCGATGAACATTTTGAACCTAAATATAAGACATGGAGCAAAATGCTTACTAAAAATGCAGTACCTACACTGTGTTTGAAAGGTATGTATAGGATAACTTACAAAATTTTTCAAACCTTATAGCATGAAGTATTAGTACAAAATGTAGAGATATGTCATTCTCAGAAACTTTATTAAATAAATACCAAGATTGGCCTTAACGCAATAGGCACGCACGTCATATTCTTTTTACCATTTTTATTAAATATATTTTTTGTGTTTAATATGTGCATTCAGTAAGGGGGAGGCCAAATAGAACATTTTATCGTTGGAAGTTTCGTTAAACTAGGTGTTAAGTTTATGATAACCGACCAACTTGTGCAGCTCACATTTTTTCTTCCGATACCATGAAACATTTCTTATACGAAACTGATTAGATCCGCATCAATATTGAAAGTAATTGGAAAGAGGTTAATAGGATATAATTATAATTATACCGACTTCGCATTTACATTATTACTTAAATATTGCAACTATTACAATATTTAATACCAACCATATTTAGTGACATTTTATTTCAGGTTTGGTACCTAAGAGGACTCCTTTAGTTGAAATAACCAACAATGAGGTCACTGCAATGAATGTGGATATCGCTACAACATCAGGTAATAGGAAAAACAATGCTTGTACTTCAATTTTGAAGACAATACTTCTAAACAGTCATGTCATGTCAACAACCCAATACGTCCCCACTGCTGGGGCACGTGTCTCTTTCCGCATCGCGGAAAGGCTCAGGCCATACTCCGCCACGGGGGTCAAATCCGGATTGGTGGAGTCTAAACAGTACAATTAAATTATTTAACATTGAAAGTACGGGTTCCTGTGGTAGGAACTTTGTACTAGGTACAAAAAAAAGACTTGTAAAAGCTTGTTTTCAACAACTACTTAAGAAATGAATTATTTTGAATTTGATATTATTTCAGGGGCCATGGCACCACCACCCGTGGCATCAACACCAATTTGTAAAGAAAATCAAGACCCACAGAATAAAAATGTTGCAGAAGGCCAAGGCTCACCATCAAAAACTGGTAAATAAATAAATAAATCCTTATTTCGGACCAAAGTATCCATACAATGTTAGTAGTTGTTGCTAACAAGTTCACCATTCTACAAATTTTGAAAATATGCCTTATTAGCCTAATTGAAAAAATTGGTCAAGTGTGTGTCGGGCCACGCGAAGTATAGAGTTCTGTAGTCCTTAAACATTTTATAGTTTTTTCCCCATAACTGAAAAACTATTTATCTTATGATAACCGAAATAATTTTCATTAATAATTTTGACCAAGGTCCACTTACGTGAGTAATTTCAAGTTTCTACATTTAATGGATTAGAAGTGCGAGGAGGCCACACACATTTTACCACTTTGGAAGACGTGTCTCTCGCACAAACTATTCAGTTTATAAAAAAACTATTTTAGAGACCTCAATATCATTTTTGAAGACCTATCCATTGATCCATTACCTTTTTGATATCTACTTTGTAATTTTACTCTATTTAAAGACAAATAAATGAATTTATGATACCCCACACGCATGGGTTTGATAAAAAAAAATTACAGTTTCAGTTTTAGTATGGAGAACCCTAATTTTTTTTTACATTTTTCCTATTTTTGTGTGAAACTTGAAACTTAAAGCGGTTCACAGATTACATCTACTTTGTGTAGGTCTTGTAGTTTTGGAAAAAAAACGGCTGTGACATATGGACGAACAGACAGACATGACGAATCTATAAGGGTTCCGTTTTTGCCATTTTGCTACAGAACCCTAAAAAGGAGGAGGTTCTCAATTCGACTGTTTTTTGTTTGTTATGCTCCGAGCTCTTGACCGATTTTCAAAATTCCTTCTTGATGGAAAGTGTTTTCAATTATTATCATCTTATGAGTGTTTGTAAGATAATTATACATTTTGACATACATATGTACATGATTTCAGATCTAAAAACGAGACGAACAGCGAAGCATATATTGAGCCAGAAGATAAGTTCTCTGCAAAACGAAGTAAAAAAATTGAATGCCATCAATGATAAATATGCAACCAGGTTAAAAAAAGCCAAAAAGTTGTCTGAAAATAAAACATTTTTGAGTACTCTACAGAAATTTACAACTATGGCTGCAATTTTTACCCTTCTACAATTCCGGGAATATGGAAAAAAGAAAATGGGTAGAAGAATCACCCAAGAGGAAAAAGTGATGGCATTATCAATTTTTAAACGAGGGCCTAGAGCGTACAGGCTGCTCAGCAAAATATTTGTGTTGCCATCACCTTGGACCCTTGGAAAGATGGTGTCGAGAGCTGCAATAAAGCCTGGAATAAATGAAAATATATTTGACCAATTAAGGAAACGGGCCACAAAAATTAAGCCCGATGATAAACTGTGCACATTAATATTCGATGAGATGGCGATCACGCCCCATTTTGATTATAACAGAAAAAAAGACAAAATTATTGGCTTTGTTGATAATGGTGAAAAAGTGAAAAATGAAATAGCAGATCATGTGTTAGTTTTCATGATCAGAGGTGTTTTAAAAAATTATAAACAGCCTACACATTTTGTTCAGGAAGTACTAAGAAAGAAGAATTGGCATGTTTAATAAAGAAAATGAAAAGTAAGCTACAGCAAACTGGATTCAAGGTTTTAGCCACAGTGTGTGATCAGGGTGCATCCAATGTAAGTGCTATAAATTATTAGATAGAAGAGACCAAAGCTAAATATTTAAGACAAGGAAAAGAGTTCCGAAAATCTATTTTTGAAATAAATGATCAGGAAATAATTCCATTGTATGACATTCCACATTTATTGAAAGGAATCCGAAACAACCTTTTAAACAAAAATTTAAAATACACCCTTGACGGAAGTAATAAAACTGCAAAATGGGAACATATCATAAAATTACACGAAAGCAACCTGACATATAAAGGAGTTAGGCTAATAAAAAGTCTTAGTGACTGTCACTGCAACCCAAACAAAATACCAAAAATGAAGGTGAAGTTCGCTGCACAGGTGTTCAGTCATACAGTTGGGTTAAACATGGGATTTTTGGCAGGTGAGTTAAACTTAACACTCTTTTTATGTATGGTAATTTTTACTTTTTGCTCTCGTAAAACTGAATTCAAAAATTTACCCTATAATTATAACAGTATCTGGAACACAAGTTTTGGAAAAAAATTATGTAGGTTTTATTTTTTGCCCATCAGGCCGAACATTGCTTTCAAAGTCCATAGAGTTAGATGAAGATGACATTCATGATTGTCGTCAAATAATAAACTAATTTTAATTTTCATAACCTATATCTTATTTCTTTCAGAACAAGGGATACTACCAGAAGAATTCAAGGACACTGCAGACCTTCTACTTTTCTTCGACGAACTTTTTGATTCTTTAAATGGCAGTTTCAACAATGCGTCGAAGAAAAGTGGAAAAATTTTATTACAAGCAGTAACTCCGAAATCAAGACACCAAGAAACTTGGAGTAAGGCTAAGACAGTTTCAAGATCCATGAAATTTATTAGTAAAGAAGGAAAAACAACTGTTGTTCCATCAATTACAAACTGGCTACGAACTATCGAAAATATGGAATTAATTATAAATAAACTATTTAATGAACATAATATTAAGTCTATATGGTGCCGCCACTTCAATCAGGATCCCGTTGAAAATTTCTTTGGTAGTATTAGGAGTCATGGATACAGAAATAATTCTCCTACGTGTACTGGTTTTGAGGCAGCTTTTGTTTCATTATTAGTTAATAATTTAAGTAGTTCCTATTCCCCAAATTCAAACTGCGAAGATTATTCATGTTTTATGTTTAAATCTTTAAAAACTTTATTTTTTAAGAAGTATAGTATAAGTCAGGTACCAACTGAAGTTGATTTTGACCATATGTACAATGATGATTTCATAGTAGATCTTGAAATTAAAAAGCAAGATCCAAGAATAATGTCGTCTTTATAATATGTTACTGGTTATATTCTGCGACAGTGCTGCAAAAAAGTTTTTAAAAATTGTGAAACATGTAGGGATAATTTGTACAGACAGGATGAGAATACTTTGATTAAAATAAGAGAATACAATAAAAATAAGGCATACCTGACTTATCCTAATGATAATTTAATTCAAAGTTTTTCAGTAATACAAGATATAGCGATTAAGATTTTGAGGGAAAATGCATCCATGTATAATATCAGAAATTATATTAACTTGATTCTGCATGGTAGATTAAGTTTTAGTTTTGTTAATTGTAATAAGCATAAAAAGGAACTAATTGGAAAAAATATTGAAACTTCATCGATATTCTTTCTTTGTAATTGGTGTCGGGATACTAATAAAATAATAAATGGAAGTACTGTTAAATATGAAAAGGAAGACGTTGTTCAATGTCTAGCATTTGATTATGCCAATAAAAGAAAGAAAAAGTAATGTTGGATGTTGTTTCTTTTTCACCTGAAACTGCTATGATTACAGGATTATTAAGATTGCAATTAGTTTACTTATTTTAAAAATAAGTAAACTAATTGCAATCTTAATAATCTTGTATAAATAATCCTGATTTAATTCCTACAGTACAGGCAGCTATACACTCACTGTAGTTATATATACATTCAGTAGAGGTTACTCAACCACTTCATAGATGTCGCTACTATAAAAATGCGACTGCCAACTCTATCTCCTGTATATATAAAGTACTCTGTGTTACAGACTACATTTATAACATAGTGTTCTGCAGGCGTAGCATGAGGTCCATTTTGTCTACCCACTAATGTCAAATGTAGACTTCGACGCGCGACAAAACGGTTGTATCTCGACACCGAGCATGGCCCTCGCGAGTTAAGACTAGTCGCGCTCTCATCTGTCATTTGTAGAGAGTGTGTAGAGATTTTTATTGCGTGCCGAGCATGAACGCACCGGAATAGGCTAATTTTGACGTTTGATTGAAGACATATATGTCGGCACCCCCTTGAGGTATCGACAAACTTCTAGCGACTGTTTATAGACTTTTTGTGTTTTATTATTGTTTTATCATCAAACAACAAATTAGGTACTTACTTTTTCCTTTGCTTAAATCTCAGAAACTTGCACGAAAACCAACGGAGCCAGACAGTCCCCTCACCTCCAAAGAGCATATAATCACTACGTTTGCCCACCTCACAAACAATAACAGTTGTTTTTGTGTCAAATTATTACTTAATCAAGCAAACTTTCATATCTCGGTCTCTTTTTGGAAATACAAACCAAAGAATTTGCGAACAACAAAACAAAATCATAAAAAGATTTGTCGCCTATATACCTGCTATGTCGCCGCGACTTTTTACTCTACACACTCTCTACCTGTGACGGCATGCTCGCACACGCGACAAAAGCCAGTAGAAAGAGATAATTTTCTCTTGTCGCGCGCGACATATGTCTATGACCTCATGCTACGCCTGCAGCACAGACATAACATGACAGTACACAATATGGCGGCATTTACGTTTAGAAACTCCAAAACAAAATGCATTAGTAACTTTTTCTACGATTCTTTTAGGTTTTCTAAGTATCCACAAAAAAATAAGTATCAATTATGTCTGTGATATCAATAACTGTTTTATTACAATAAAAAATACAAATTAAAAAACAAAAATAAAGAAAATCGCAAAATAATAAAGTTATGTTTTAGCGCAATATTCGAACGAAAGGAGATGGTGCTGCCCTCTGCAGACCTGTTGAGTGATTAATTTTGAAGGTAAAATTACTAGGAAAGAAAAAATGTATTAAGCGCGAAAGCCCTAGTGTTCTGTCTGTGATTCATAAACATGGATTGAAAAAACATGCTAAAACACGATGGCAAAGCTTGAAAAGACTTCTAAAACAGGGTTTGTTATCAAACTGTCAAATGAAACTGTGCAGAAACTGGTGGAAGAAAAAGCTGGCCAGAAAATAGAAGAAGCTGAACTTGAGCGAAATGAACGCGCCGAAGAAAATAAAAGCAACGAATCTACTCTACCGGACGATAGCCAAAAGAAGTCGAAAGAGGTAGGTTGTGAAACTGACGGTTCTGGGTGTTCGACGTCAATATGCGTGAACGCATCGGAATCAGAGTGTGCTACAGTAGTGAATGAATCTGAGGTCAAGAACAAGATAGCAGCACAAGAATGTCGCAGAGTAGCCTTAGTGGACGGTGATGCGGCTGGTGACACAGGCTCGTGGGGAGAGTACTCGTCTTACGTCACCTACAAAGACGAAGAAGCCATTTACACTGACCCGTCGACGCAACAAAAGTACACTTGGAATAAATCAACAAACTCCTGGGAGCCTGAGCCTGGGGCTGAAACCCCTGGCAGGGTATACAGTTATGAGGATGACACTCATATTTACACTGAACCAGATGGCTCGAAATCTTTCTGGGATGTGGAGAAGAAGGCATGGATACCCAAAGTTGATGATGACTTTTTAGCATTTTACCAAATGACCTATGGTTTTGTTGATAACACTCCGGACCCAAAGAAAGAAGAGAGCGAAGCGGCCAAGAAGAAAGATGATGAAAAGAAATCAGAACTAGGTGGCATAAAGAGAAAGAATGACCCTCAATGGTTTGAACCATCAGAAGAAACTAACACAAAAGTTTATGTTTCTAACTTACCTCAAGATTTAACAGAAGAAGAATTTGTTAACTTCATGCAGAAATGTGGTCTCGTAGAAAGAGACCCATACTCACAGAAAATGAAAGTGAAACTGTACATGGACAAAGAGCAGAAATGTTTCAAGGGAGATGCACTCTGCACCTACATCAAGATTGAGTCAGTTGACCTGGCTCTGAAGCTGCTGGACGGCAGTGACTTAAAAGGAAACAAAATAAGAGTTGAGAGGGCTCACTTTCAGCTTAAAGGAGAATATAACCCAGCTCTCAAACCTAAGAAAAAGAAGAAAAAAGAGCTGGAGAAACTGAAGAAGATGCAGCAGAAGCTGTTCGACTGGCGCCCCGAGAAGTTTGTTGGAGAGAGGTCCAAACATGAGAGAGTTGTGATTGTAAAGAATTTGTTTCATCCATCAGACTTCGATAATGAGGTGCAGCTGATATTGGACTACCAGCAAGACTTGAGGGAGGAGTGTGGAAAGTGTGGGGACGTCAGGAAAGTTGTTATTTACGACAGACACCCTGAGGGTGTAGCACAGATCACCATGAAAGAGCCTGAACAGGCCGATGCTGTCATTCAGCTAATCAATGGCAGATGGTTTGGTAAGAGGCAAATTACAGCTGAGATATGGGACGGCAGAACAAAGTACAAAATAGCAGAAACAGATGCGGACATAAGCAAGAGAATAAACAAGTGGGACAATTTCCTGGAAGGGAAAGAGGGCGAAGAGAAAAAGTGTGCTTCAGAAAAAACTACTACTACTGCTGTAAAGGTCCAAGATGTAGCAACTACGGAGAGCCACAGTTCTGAAACAAATGAGTGTGATACTGATAAAACAACATAATTATACTATAGCATAATTGTGTTGAAAGTATAAAAATATATATATAAAATTTAATATCAGTAATATATATTATTTTTTAAATACTTGAAAACTTTTGAGTTGTCTTTGTAGAAGGTGCTTTTATCCTTACGTTTAGTAAATATGAGTGAATTGTCTGGGGTTAGGGGCCGTTCATTCATTTTCTCCTGAAAGGAAAATGATAATAAAAATGAGACATGTTCGCTTACTATGTGTACGAAGTAACTAGTATCTCATCTTTGCTATGGGCCTCATAAGAAGGCTTAAGGTCACCTAAAGGGCAATGGAGCGACCTATGCTCAAAATTTCCCTAGGCGATCAAATTAGAAATGAGGAGATCCACAGGAGACCAAAGTAACCAACATCTCACAGAATCACAAAAGTGAAGGGGCAGTGGGGAGGGCACATAACTCATAGAACAGATGGCCATTGGGGCAATAAAGTTCTCGAGAGGCGACCGCGCTCCGGAAGACGTAGCATAGGCAGGCCTCCCATGTGGTGGACCGATTATCAGATGAAGGTCACGGGAAGTTGCTGGATGTAGGCAGTGCAGGACGGGTCATTGTGGAAATTCTTTGGGGAGGCCTGTGTCCAGCAGTGAACGTTTTTCGGCTGATATGATGATATTAAAAAAGTAAATTTATAGAATAAAGGATCCCAAATCATAAAAAGTTTAAATAAAAATATCAAGGTGCGTAAAAGATAGAAACAAGATGACCTACTTTTCAACCGACTTCAAAAAAGGAGGAGGTTCTCAATCTAAACAAGATGACCTACTTTTCAACCAACTTCAAAAAAGGAGGAGGTTCTCAATCTAAACAAGATGACCTACTTTTCAACCGACTTCAAAAAAGGAGGAGGTTCTCAATCTAAACAAGATGACCTACTTTTCAAGCGACTTCAAAAAAGGAGGAGGTTCTCAATCTGACTGTATGGTTTTTAGGGTTCTTTACCCAAAGGGTAAAAACGGGACCCTACTACCAAGACTTGGCTGTATGGAAGCCACAGGAATCTGTATCTAATAATGAAACACATGCATTATATGATTTGATGATTCCTATTGGCGAGTAGGTGATTGGGTTAAACATTGTTAGATAGCATTATCACTAAAAATAAAAAAAATAAAAAACTCCTGACAATAACCTCTAAGAAGTAAAAAAATAATAATATGTATATGCCTTTAAAGTTTAATATCAGTTGTAATAATTTGATCCAAGAGTCGTCGCGTGGGGGGACCGCTTACTTGTGAATTCATCATTACAGCTCATATACGTCCCCACCGAGGGGCTCGAGCCTACCCTGAATCAGGGCGATTAGGCCTTAGTCGACCACGCGGGCCCAGAGCGGGTTGGTCAACTTCACACACAACCTTCGAGTTTCTTCGCAGGCGTGTGCAGGTTTCCTCACGATGTTTTCCTTCACCGTTAAAGCAATCGGTAAGTATGTACGTAAGTTTTTTGAAAAACTCATTGGTACATTGGCCGTCCAGATTTGAACCCGGTACCTCTGGTTAGATGGACCGAGTCGTTACCGGTTGAGCCACCGACGCTTCACTTGTGAATTACTAGTATATAGTTGTAGTAAAGTAATTAATAGTAGATAAGTAAATCAGTTGTAGGTATTCTGTTTTCATTTTATTAACTTGGCAGTCCCCCTTCGCGATGACTATAGGATCAAATTATTACAACTTATTTTAAACGTAAAGGGCCAATACATATATATTTTTTTTACTTTTTAGAGGTTTTAGTGGGGGGTTTATTCAATTTATAATTTAAGTTTTATTTCATGCCTTATAAACTTTACATATTACTTGTTGACACGCTACAATCGAATGCCTATCCCCACATTCACACAAATACTTTCGGGGATGAAACAGGAAACTGCGACAGGCAATCTAGGCTATTCTGAATGAAACAAACCTGTACAGTGCACAAGTGGCTCACCTCCCTTGTGTGAAACTGCGACAGCAATCTAGGCTATTCTGAATGAAACAAACCTGCACATTGTACAAGTGGCTCACCTCCCTTGTGTGAAACTGCGACAGGCAATCTAGGCTATTCTGAATGAAACAAACCTGTACAGTGCACAAGTGGCTCACCTCCCTTGTGTGAAACTGCGACAGCAATCTAGGCTATTCTGAATGAAACAAACCTGCACAGTGTACAAGTGGCTCACCTCCCTTGTGTGAAACTGCGACAGGCAATGTAGGCTATTCTGAATGAAACAAACCTGTACAGTGTACAAGTGGCTCACCTCCCTTGTGTGAAACTGCGACAGGCAATGTAGGCTATTCTGAATGAAACAAACCTGCACAGTGTACAAGTGGCTCACCTCCCTTGTGTGAAACTGCGACAGGCAATGTAGGCTATTCTGAATGAAACAAACCTGTACAGTGTACAAGTGGCTCACCTCCCTTGTGTGAAACTGCGACAGGCAATCTAGGCTATTCTGAATGAAACAAACCTGCACAGTGTACAAGTGGCTCACCTCCCTTGTGTGAAACTGCGACAGGCAATCTAGGCTATTCTGAATGAAACAAACCTGTACAGTGCACAAGTGGCTCACCTCCCTTGTGTGAAACTGCGACAGGCAATGTAGGCTATTCTGAATGAAACAAACCTGCACAGTGTACAAGTGGCTCACCTCCCTTGTGTGAAACTGCGACAGGCAATGTAGGCTATTCTGAATGAAACAAACCTGTACAGTGTACAAGTGGCTCACCTCCCTTGTGTGAAACTGCGACAGGCAATCTAGGCTATTCTGAATGAAACAAACCTGCACAGTGTACAAGTGGCTCACCTCCCTTGTGTGAAACTGCGACAGGCAATCTAGGCTATTCTGAATGAAACAAACCTGTACAGTGTACAAGTGGCTCACCTCCCTTGTGTGAAACTGCGACAGGCAATGTAGGCTATTCTGAATGAAACAAACCTGCACAGTGTACAAGTGGCTCACCTCCCTTGTGTGAAACTGCGACAGGCAATGTAGGCTATTCTGAATGAAACAAACCTGTACAGTGTACAAGTGGCTCACCTCCCTTGTGTGAAACTGCGACAGGCAATCTAGGCTATTCTGAATGAAACAAACCTGTACAGTGTACAAGTGGCTCACCTCCCTTGTGTGAAACTGCGACAGGCAATGTAGGCTATTCTGAATGAAACAAACCTGTACAGTGTACAAGTGGCTCACCTCCCTTGTGTGAAACTGCGACAGGCAATCTAGGCTATTCTGAATGAAACAAACCTGTACAGTGTACAAGTGGCTCACCTCCCTTGTGTGAAACTGCGACAGGCAATGTAGGCTATTCTGAATGAAACAAACCTGCACAGTGTACAAGTGGCTCACCTCCCTTGTGTGAAACTGCGACAGGCAATGTAGGCTATTCTGAATGAAACAAACCTGTACAGTGTACAAGTGGCTCACCTCCCTTGTGTGAAACTGCGACAGGCAATGTAGGCTATTCTGAATGAAACAAACCTGCACAGTGTACAAGTGGCTCACCTCCCTTGTGTGAAACTGCGACAGGCAATGTAGGCTATTCTGAATGAAACAAACCTGTACAGTGTACAAGTGGCTCACCTCCCTTGTGTGAAACTGCGACAGGCAATCTAGGCTATTCTGAATGAAACAAACCTGCACAGTGTACAAGTGGCTCACCTCCCTTGTGTGAAACTGCGACAGGCAATGTAGGCTATTCTGAATGAAACAAACCTGTACAGTGTACAAGTGGCTCACCTCCCTTGTGTGAAACTGCGACAGGCAATGTAGGCTATTCTGAATGAAACAAACCTGCACAGTGTACAAGTGGCTCACCTCCCTTGTGTGAAACTGCGACAGGCAATCTAGGCTATTCTGAATGAAACAAACCTGTACAGTGTACAAGTGGCTCACCTCCCTTGTGTGAAACTGCGACAGGCAATCTAGCCTATTCTGAATGAAACAAACCTGTACAGTGTACAAGTGGCTCACCTCCCTTGTGTGAAACTGCGACAGGCAATCTAGGCTATTCTGAATGAAACAAACCTGTACAGTGTACAAGTGGCTCACCTCCCTTGTGTGAAACTGCGACAGGCAATCTAGGCTATTCTGAATGAAACAAACCTGTACAGTGTACAAGTGGCTCACCTCCCTTGTGTGAAACTGCGACAGGCAATGTAGGCTATTCTGAATGAAACAAACCTGCACAGTGTACAAGTGGCTCACCTCCCTTGTGTGAAACTGCGACAGCAATCTAGGCTATTCTGAATGAAACAAACCTGTACAGTGTACAAGTGGCTCACCTCCCTTGTGTGAAACTGCGACAGGCAATCTAGGCTATTCTGAATGAAACAAACCTGTACAGTGTACAAGTGGCTCACCTCCCTTGTGTGAAACTGCGACAGGCAATGTAGGCTATTCTGAATGAAACAAACCTGCACAGTGTACAAGTGGCTCACCTCCCTTGTGTGAAACTGCGACAGCAATCTAGGCTATTCTGAATGAAACAAACCTGTACAGTGTACAAGTGGCTCACCTCCCTTGTGTGAAACTGCGACAGGCAATGTAGGCTATTCTGAATGAAACAAACCTGCACAGTGTACAAGTGGCTCACCTCCCTTGTGTGAAACTGCAATTAAATGTATTTATTACTGTAAATTTCAAATCAATTGTAATTGTGGAAGTTTCTGAGACCCCCTAATGAGCTAGAAAAGGAGCGCACAATTTTTACTTTTTTTTACCTCTGCCTACACCTCTGCTGTAAGTTGGTAAGAGTGGGCTATCCTGCAGATTCCAGGAAATACTGCAGCAACAGGTCAGGGTTACCATGTCATATCTAACACCTATTCATTGAGGCTATTTCAATGAGCCCAAACACGATACTTCTATCTACTGTAAGTTAGTGAGGAGTTGGGGATCCTGCCGATTCCAGGAGATGCTGCAGCGTCAGGTCAAGGTTACCATGCTCTATCTAACACCTATTCATTGAAGCTATTTCAATGAGCCCAAACACGATACCACTGCTGTAAGTTGGTGAGAAGTTGGATATCCTGGAGATTCTGCAGCATCAGGTCAAAATTGCCATGTTCTATCTTAACCTATTCATTGAGACTATTCCAATGAGCCCAAACACGATACTCTGCTGTAATTTAGTGAGGAATTAGGTATCCTGCAGATTTTAGGAGATACCTACTGTAGCATCAGGGCGAGGTTACTATGTTGTATTTAACACCTATTCATTGAGACTATTCCAGTGAGCCCAAACACGATACCACTGCTGTAAGTTGGCGAGGCGTTGGGTATCCTGCAGATTCCAGGAGATGCTGCAGCATCAGGTCAAGGCTGAATCGATTTTTACTCAATATAGCTAAGAACCATCGCAAGGAAACTTGTTTTCACGTTAAAAGAACAGCATCAAAATCGGTCCATCCGTTCGAGAGCTTCGATGCCACAGACAGACATTGGCGTCAAACTTATAACCCAACTCTTTTTGCGTCTGGGGTTAAAAATAAAAGTTTAAAAAACTAAAAACAGACTTGAAATTCACATAAAAGTATGAAATAATATTATAGGGGCCTAAATTTTTTAAAACATTTGATACGTAAGTAGACATAGTTACTTACGTATCAAAGGTTTTAAAAAATCCTGGTAATGACCTCAAAGTTTCATTTTGAAGTCGGTTTTTTTTTATTATTTTTTTTGTTAAATTAAAGAAGATGCCTTAACACATATTGCCTCTGACTACATGATTTGAGACCAGAGAATAGAACAGATGGCCGCTGGGGCAATAAAGTTCTCGAGTGGCGACCGCACACCGGAAGACGTAGCGTAGGCAGGCCTCCCATACGGTGGACCGACGACCTGGTGAAGGTCGCGGGAAGCCGCTGGAAGCGGGCAGCGCAGGACCTATCGTCGTGGAAATCCTTGGGGAAGGTCATTGTCCAGCAGTGGACGTCTTTCGGCTGATATGATGATGATGATGACATGAGTTTATCTGGAAGCGGGCAGCGCAGGACCGTTCGTCGTGGAAATCCTTGGGGAAGGTCATTGTCCAGCAGTGGACGTCTTTCGGCTGATATGATGATGATGATGACATGAGTTTATCTTGTTTCTATCTTTTTTATAGTTCAACTTTTACGCAGGTTGATTATTTTATTTATAGTATGTTAGTACTAATATATGTATATACTTTGTTTAAAGTTAACTTTTTACGCAGTTGGGTTTTTGTTTTTTTTTTTTTTTTTTTCAATATTAAAATGTTTGTGATATTATTTAAAAATGCAACTAAAAATGAAATAGTAGCTGAAATATGCCCGAAGGCTGAAATCGAAAATTTGAAAATATAAACGAGAATGGGCGTATTCACATTGGACGATAACCGTAACTGCATGATATTGTCGGACTGGTAGTTTGATACAATCACTTCTAAATGCTTTCACAATGTGTCGTTGTAGTCAACGTTATCGTCGCCGACAGATTGTCGTGCCGACATCGGGTGACGACACAGTGCGGGGTGAAGCAGAATTGCGGGGGGATTGGCATGGGCAGGTGCCGCAGCTCTGGACGACGGACGACGCCACGCCACTTGCCATCGCGCGCGCATCGCCTGCACTGTTTATAACGTACAAAGTACTAACGTTCCCGAGCCTGTACATTCTAGCAGTCGCTAAGTATGCTCGACAGCACATAAGCGAGTTCACCACACTCAGTCAACTTCATAATTTTGACACCAGGCATCGCAAGTTGCAACCGATTATGCATACCACCAACCCGATTGGCAAAATCTGACAAATCTTTGCGAGTTATTGCACCTAAAATGTACAATAAACTCCCCATCGAAATAAAAAATGCTCCGAGCAATTCAAGCTTTCTAGCTCAATTAAAAAAGTTACTCACCCAAAAATAGAGTTTTTTCGCATGCAATTCGTTGACCCAACCTCAAGTGACTTAGAACCTACTACTTTATTC
This sequence comes from Coleophora flavipennella, assembly GCA_947284805.1. NCBI lineage: Eukaryota > Metazoa > Arthropoda > Insecta > Lepidoptera > Coleophoridae > Coleophora > Coleophora flavipennella. The sequence continues at coordinate 227,881 of OX369272.1, forward strand.
ATAGTACTCTGTGCCTACTACAAACAAATTTTAGCAATAGTAGTATAATTATTGTATTTATTATTAAGTAGCTATAAGTTAGTCTAAGTGGTGTAATCCTCCCCTTGTATACCAATTTAGAAAATAATGTGACATAATTCAAAAAAAATAACAATAGTATTTATGTGTACTCAACATAATTAGCTAAGTTAACAATGACCTTATATGCATATTAATAACATTTGACTTGTAATTTTCTTTACCAAAAATAAATTGAATTGAATATACTTCGTTTTTTTCGCCGGAAATATAAAAGATAAAGCAAACAAACTGTTGGTTATTTCGTGTCACATACGTGTCACATCGTCGGACGATATCGTTGTCGTCCGAGCTGACGATATATGACTATCGTGTCGGTGTCGTTATCGTCGCAGTGTGAAAACGGCCAATGGTTGCTATCAAACCGTTATAGCTCCTAAAGGCCGTTTTCACGACACGATATAACAAACAGTTTGTTATGCGGTTAGTCGCATTGCGCCCGCAAAAGTAACAGCACGATTGCGAAAGTGTAATAGAAATTGAGGCTATGAACATGTTACATTTCCTTTATATTCTATATTTACGGCGAAAAAAACGATATCGTAAAAGAACATTTTGTGGTTGATCCTATTCTATAAGTGCGATATTTAGAGGAAACATATTACATTCTCTTCGATAAACTGTGTCCGCGAAGTAAAATGTTTTTTTTTTTTCTAATGATGCAGGACACTTTCGAGTTTATATTGTCTCGTCGAGATTATAAAAAAAACAAGACACTAACTTGTTTTGTTTGTGTTTTTATTACTAACTGCTCTGTTGTTGTTTTTCGATTGTTTATTTTAAGTTTGTTTTGTTATTGTTGTTATTACTTAATCAGTGGCGTAGTTGGCTCTACACGGGCCCTGTATCAAAATTTGATAGGAGGCCCTTCCAGGCGCGTTTAAGGAACCCTAATAGGACCACTTAGTTGTACGTCTGTCTGTCTAATATTTTAAAAAATGTTTTATAATTTTTTTCTAATGATGCAGGACACTTTCGAGTTTATATTGTCTAAAAAACAAGACACTAACTTTTTTTGTTTGTGTTTTTATTACTAACTGCTCTGTTGTTGTTTTTCGATTGTTTATATTAAGTTTGTTTTGTTATTGTTGTTATTACTTATTCAGTGGCGTAGTTGGCTCTACACCGGCCCTGTATCAAAATTTGATAGGAGGCCCTTTCAGGCGCGTTTAAGGAACCCTATTAGGACCACTTAGTTGTACGTCTGTCTGTCTAATATTTTAATACACACTTATATTGATTTTATATAAAAAAGAAGTTGGTTGGTGAGGCTTCTTTGTTTACCTTTTATAGAATAGAATAGAATGCTTTATTTGCTTTTAAATAAGGTAAGTATAAAAGATCTTACAATAGTTATAGAATCACTTATTTAGCTACTTAAATGTTATTAGCATGCAAATATTATTTATAAGTACAAAAATAATAAAATAAAATAAAGTAGGTCCAAGTTCAACATTTTACAAATTCATAATTCAAATAAAATAATGATACTACAGATTAATACTACAGATTAACATTGCTTATGTTTTAGAAAATCCTCAACGGAATAAAACATGTTCTGAAGAAGCCAATCATGCAATGTTGCCTTAAACTTGTTAAAGGGTAATTCTCGAATCGATTGCGGTATTTTATTATATATTATGTGGCCCATCCAGTAACAATTTTTCTGAAATCGCGTTGTTTTGGGAATCTCATCCGTTACTAACCTGTCAGGATTCCTCTTATTTCGAACTGATACGTCACTAACTTTTTTGTAGAACACATGTTGATTTTGTTTAACTACTTTTGCCATTTCTTGTATATAAAGACAAGGTAGTGGCAGTATTTTTAGGTTTCTAAATAGGGGCCTACATGAAATATCTTGTGAAACACCGAATATGGCACGGACACACTTTTTTTGAGCAATAAAAACCTTTTTGACATTTTCTTAAACAAAACAAAGTATAGTGCAGGCGATGCGCGTGCGGGGGCAAGTGGCGTGGCGTCGTCGGTCGTTCAGAGCTGCGGTGCCTGCCCATGCCACTCCCCCCCCCCCCCCCCCCCCGCGATCTTGCTTCACCCGGCACTGTGTCGTCACCCGATATCGGCACGACAATCTGTCGGCGACGATAACGTTGACTACAACGTCACAGTGTGAAACCATTTAGAAGTGATTGTATCAAACTACCAGTCCGACGATATCGTGCAATTATCGTGTAGTTATAATTATCGTCCAATGTGACTACGCCAAATCGGTCATTCAAAATGAAAAGTGATAAGAGAAACCTAAAAATGATTTTCAAATACCTATTCAATGATATACCACTTGATATAGTTCGACAACTTATTTTTTTTTCTTTTTCACTGAATGGTTGTAGCCGTATTAAATTTTGATTATTACTGTCAAATCTTTATTGACACTCGCAAGATTAAACCGCTGCCGCTGTGAAGATAGCACCCCACCTTACCGGACCCCTTTTTGTTTTGTATGCTGTGAACACGCCCTTACCACAGTCTAAGACTCCATACGGTCGTCCAAGGCCCTTGATAATCGCGTCATCGCCGATATATCACTTTATAGTCACTGATTGATCACAGTACCAAGGCACAGTATATATATTAGTACTAACGACCAAGGGTTGTCACAATACATGGAAATAAAATACCATCACGCAGAAAAATGTCTTCAATAGTGTGAAATCTATATTTAAAGGTACCTTAAATCTCTGATAGAGAATCCGTTGTCAGAATCACAAAATGGTGGCCATTTTGATTTTAAACTTACTGAACCGATTGCTTCAAAAATCTATATGTGAAGTCCCCTAAGGTCACTGACACAGAATACATTTTTTCTTATCTGTGGTCACTAATCACGAATCCGTTATTTTGAACTTTTTAGTTACTGGACCGATTGCTTCTAAAATCGATATCTGAAGTCCCCTAATCAAGAATCCGTTGTCAGAATTTAAAAAAGTGCCCGCCATTTTGAACTTTTTATTTACTGTACCGATTGCTTCTAAAATCGATATCCTGAGGGTCCCTGAGGACCCTTATCAAGTTATTACGAATCCGTTACCAGAATTTAGGTCCCTTATCACGAATCCGTTTTCAGAATTTAAAAAAGTGGCCGCCATTTTGAACTTTTTATTTACTGGACCGATTGCTTCCAAAATCGATATCTGGGGATCCCTGAGGTCCCATAACACGAATCCGTTGCCAGAATAAAAAACTGTCTGCCGTTTTGAACTTCTTAGTTACTGGACCTTCCAAAATCGATATCTGAGAGTTCTTGAAGCCCATAATCACCAATCCTTTGTCAGAATTGAAAAAAGTGGCCGCCATTTTGTACTTTCTAGTTACTGGATCGATTGCTTCCAAAATCGATATCTGGGGGTCCCTGCCTGAGGTACCTTCTCACGATTCCGTTGCCAGAATAAAAAAGTGCCCGCCATTTTAAACTTTTTATTTACTGGACCGATCGCTTCCAAAATCGATATCTGGGGGTCCCTGAGTTCCCTCATCACGAATCCATTTTCAGAATTGAAACAAAATGGCCGCCATTTTGAACTTTTTAGTTACAGGACCGATTGCTTCCAAAATCGAAATCTGAGGTCACGCATCCGTTGTCAGAATTTAAAAAAGTGACCACCATTTTGAAATTTTTAGTTACTGGACCAATTGCTTCCAAAATCGATATCTGGAAGTCCCTGAGGTCCCTTATCACGAATCCGTTGCCAGAATTTAAAAAATAGGCCGCGATTTTGAACTTTTTATTTACTGGACCGAGTGCTTCCAAAATCGATATCTGGGGGTCCCTGAGGCCCCTCATCACGAATCCGTTTTCAGAATTGAAAAAAATGGCCGCCATTTTGAACTTTTTAGTTACAGGACCGATTGCTTCCAAAATCGAAATCTGAGGTCCCTCATCACGAATCCGTTGTCAGAATTTAAAAAAGTGACCACCATTTTGAACTTTTTAGTTACAGAACCGATTGCTTTTAAAATATCCAGATATCGATTTTGGACTAATAAATTCTCAAAGGACCTCAGGGACGTCGATTTCGTTAGATATCGATTTTGGAAGAAATCGGTCCGGTAGCTAAAAAGCTATGTATGCCATATTCCTAAAAAACACCCCATTATTACCTATAAAATGATCCAAATCAGGATCTTCAAGGCGAGAGTGAATAAGTACGCATTATTTGAGTTTGCGTGTACCATCCTCGACTACATCGTCACTTATACCATCAGGTAAGATGTCATCTAACGCATACAAATTTTAATTTAAAAAATGTATCGATATTGCTACAATATAATTTTAATATATTAATTAAATTATTAAAAAACTGTTACTATTATTTTTTTAATAATTTTAAATATATTAAAAAAACAATTGTAACAAAATGTTTTAATATTTATATAAATTATAGTAAATAATTTTTCATAATTTTCAAAAATTATAAACAAAATAAATCAAGAGATGAAAATGAGCCGTGCATGAATGATGGACAATAAAAATGCGACTTGACGACCTTTAATGAATGGGCCCACCGCACCATACAAACGGTGACAAATTGACAATGGTCTAGTGGGCCCCACCCGCCCTGTCTGACGTCCTCCGTTGGACGACTGCATGGATTCTTAGACTGTGCCCTTACTATATAAGGGTGCTAACCCCAATAATCGACACTGCCGTACAAATAAAAGAATTTCAACTGTCAGAAGCCTTTCTTTTCATCTTTGTCCATATCCTACCTTAATTAATAGTTTAGTCAATCTATAATATATAGCTGAGGTACAGACCTAAATAAAGACACAGCACAGCCGAATTATTGTAAAGTGGATAACTGAATCTCAGCGTAAGTATCTACCTACCTATTAAGCAATAACGAAAGGATTTCACTACGAAAACAAATTACATTCTTACTTTTGATCACTATTATGCAACAGTTTGCTTTAATCGTTACACGAGTGAATTGTACCTACTTTGAAAGAGATAGGTACGGCTCTAACGTATTAAAATAGATGTAATTTATATAAATATTTCACTACGTTAATAAAATACCTAAGTAAGTACCAACTAACATAATAAAATGACAAATGCAACGGTTTTTATGTATTGCCTACTACAAATACTTTTAAACAAACGGTTTTCCGATAGATTCGAGCTCCACTTTTAGGTACTTTGCATGAGGTGAAGTGGGCAAGGCACGTGTCAGCGTGTTGTACATGCTCTACTGAATCGTTTAGAGTACAGAGTGACTCCTCTTAATGTTGGCGTCCGAACTTTGTATGTATAGCAGATTTTTTTTTAAATAGAAGATCCACTTTTAGGTATTTTGCTACTTTGTAAAGTGGTTAAAGTGGGAAAGACATAGGTCGACGTGTTTTACAGGCTCTGCTGAATCGTTTCAGGTACAGATCGACTCCAGTTAATGTTCATATTTTTGAGAAATTTGCGTCTGAACTTTGTATGTGTATAAGCCGACTTTTTCAAAAAATTACGCTCCACTTTTATTGCATGAGGTGAAGTGGGTAAGACATATGTATAACAACGTGTTCTACAGGTTTTACGGAATCGTTTCAAGTACAGAGTGACTCCACTTAATTTTCATATTTTTGAGATATTTGCGTCTGAACTTTGTATGTGTAGTCAATTTTTCAAATAATGAAACTCCACTTTTAGGTAATTTTCATGAGGTGAAGTGGGTGAAAAATATGTCGGTATGTTGTACAGGCTCTGCTAAATTGTTTAAAGTACAGAGCAACTCCACTTAATGTTTATTTTTTGCGATATTGGCGTCCGAACTTTGTTTGTATAGCAGATTTTTTCAAAAAATGAAGATCCACTGTTAGGTACTTTCCATGAGGTGCAGTGGGTAAAACATATGTCGACGTGTTGTACAGGCTCTGCTGAATCGTTTAAAGTACAGATCGACTCCATTAAATGTTAATTTTTTTGAGATATTAGCGTCCGAACTTTGTAAGTATAGCAGTTTTTTTTAACTTTTCATGAGGTGAAGTGGAAAAGACATATGTCGGCATGTTTAACAGGCTCTGAAGAATCGTTTCAGGTACAGAGCAACTCCAGTTAATGTTCATATTTTTAAGATATTTGCGTCTGAACTTTCTATGTAAGTATAGCTGCTTTTTTCTAAAAATAATGACCAACTTTTGGATACTTTGCATGAGGTGAAGCTGATAACATCCATGTCGGCGTGTTTTACAGGCTCTGCTGAATCGTTTCAAGTACAGAGAAACTTCACTTAATGTTCACATTTTTTAGATATTTGCGTATTTTTTTGTATTTAAATAGCAAATGTTTTCAATGAAGATCCACTTTTAGGTACTTTGCATATGGTGAAGTGAGTAAGACATATGTCGACGTGTTGTACAGGCTCTGTTAAATCGTTTCAGGATAATATTCATATTTTTGAGATATTTGCGTCTGAACTTTGCATGTGTAGCCGATTTTTTCAAAAAATTACGCTCCACTTTTAGGTACTTTGCATGAGGTGACGTGGATAAGACATATGTCGGCGTGTTGTACAGGCTCTGTTAAATCGTTTCAGGTACCGATCGACTACAGTTAATGTTCATATTTTTGAGATATTTGCGTCTGAAATTACTATGTATATTATATATTATATCCATTACTATGTTTTTTTCCAAAAAATAACGATCAATTTTTAGGTACTTTGCATGAGGTGAAGCTGATAACTTACATATCAGCGTGTTTAACAGGCTCTGCTGAATCGTTTCAAATACATAGCGATTCCAATTAATGTTCATTTTTTTGAGATATTCGAATCTGAACTTTGTATGTGAAGTCGATTTTTTCAAAAAAATACGCTCCACTTTTAGGTACTTTACATGAGGTGAAGTGGGTAAGACATATGTCAACGGTTTCTACAGGTTTTACGGAATCGTTTCAACTACAGAGCGACTCCACTTAAAATTCATATTTTTGAGATATTTACGTCTGAACTTTTTAAGTGTAGTAAATTTTTCAAATAAATAAACTCCACTTTTAGGTTATTTTCATGAGGTGAAGTGGGTAAGACATAATATGTCGGCACGTTTTACCATCTTATCTTACTCTTGCCGCAACACATCAGTGTTAACAGCATTGATGTGTTCCGGCACGTTCCGGCTTGAAGATAAGATAGCCAGATCCCCATTGCGAGTGAGTAAGGTAAGACATATGTAAGTGACGATGATGCCGAAGATGGAAGCGGGCTTACCAAGATTCTCCTACGCAATGGGGATCTGGCTATCTTATCTTCAAGCCGGAATACATCAATGCTGTTAACACTGATGTTTGGCGGCAAAACTTAGGTAAGATGGTGGTTGCTAGCCAGGCGGGCTATGAACATGCCTTACCACCAACCAAACCGAGTCTTACAAAGTTGACCCCGCCGGGAATCGAACCCACGGCCTCCTGGTGTGTAGCGAATGGACTAACCGTTACGCCACGGAGGCGGTTGAATAGACTAAAGGCCTCGATGCCAGTGTTGAAAAGAAAAAACATCACGTCATGTCTGACTGTTCTTTGGTTCTGACTCTGATATCTGTCCTGTCAGTTGACACCTGTCACCTGACTATGTTGCAGGCATTGGCTATAATAATATTATTATGTGCATCATAATTTTACGATTTATTAGTTAAAACCGTGTATTTTCCTCGTGTCAATTAAAAGACTTACGTTCACAGTTTCTATCGGCGTTTCAGTAAGCTATGGAGACCGCGTATAACTGCCGACTGGAGCGCGCGCTGCTCGGCTGAGTCGTGCCGAGGGAAGCGAGCACTTCGGGGCTTTTCCGCCGCCGTCTCGATGCTGAACACCGGGAGGGCACGGTAACATGGCCGTGCAACCGGATTCCGGCGGGAAGGACGACGTGAAGACGCAGTTCGTGACGCGCGAGGGCACGTACCGGCTGATGACGCTATCGGAGTACTCGCGGCCAAACCGGGTGGGCTATTCGGGCGGCGCGGGCTCCTCGCACGTGCGTGTGTCGCTGGTGACGCTGCCTCCCGCGCAGCCCGCCCCCGCCGCGCCCGATCAGCCCGCCAGCGACGACCGCATCTGCTTCAACCATGGCAAGGAGCTTTATGTGTACGTGTACAGGGGAGTCAAGAAGGTAATGATCTGCTTGTAGTGTATGTGTGGGCATGCACAGGGTGTGATAGTTGCAGCAATAATACTGTTACTGTTGCTCGGTATATGATTGTTCATGTTTCAACACACCATGCACATCTCAGGCAATGTCTCAGATGTCAATTAATCTACAATCTCGATTTACTTGGCGAGGCTAGTATTCGTAGTGTTGTGTTGATCATAGTATACCCACTGATTCCAGTTCTTTATCATTTTGTTTTGTTGTGGTTCATCTATGCAACTGCAGTGTTTTGGATAGTTTCAGGCTCTGTTAAACTTGCAATAATATTGCTTATCAGAATTTGAAAATGGCCGATGGACATCAAGTCATCCTGAAATGTCTCTTTGTTTCCATGGAATTCGAAGGCTGTACTATTTTGTCCGTTTTGCTGACTGCCATAACATTGTCCAAGATTATTTTATTTTATTTAGTGGGAAAACTTACAGCTGATTAACATAGATATAGAAAACAATAGATAGAGAATATTGGCTAAAGTTTTCCTTTTTAAGGGGGTTCGATGAAGCTCCTCAATGCTCAATTCTCGCTAGATGGCGCCTGCTCAACAAATTTTTAGTTTTAATTTTTTTTTGAAGTCGTGGTTCCACATTTTTACCTTAAAATACGTTTAGCGCACTCTTTACATAAATATTTAACTGTCGAAAAACGAATTGCACAATTAATTGCATTGTAGTATCCAAAAATCTCGATTATGTGTTCCTTCACGCAGTTTTGAACTCGACACTCACACATCCATTGAATATTGCAATCGGCAATCATCGCATTTCCGAATACAAACGAATGCTAATTCCATGTCCATCAATTACAAGATTTATCTTATAACTGAATTTGAATTCAGAACTAAGTACTTTATTGTTGTTTTGTTTAGATTCCTGCACGAACTATATAGAGCTCTAAAATTATCATTATGTATAATATACTAATGAAATTAATAAAAATATAACCAAAATAAAATAATTCTTCAACCGACTTCCAATAAAGAGAAGGTTAAATGTTCGACAATGGGGTATGGTTTTTTTGGTCTCCTTTTTTTCGGAGTGCTGACCTTAATTAGTAATTACACTGGAATGTGTTTCAGTCCTAACTTCATTTAGGATATTGTTCATAATTCTTCTGGAAATTCCAGTGGCATTAGCAACTCTCTTAAACCTTCTTAAAATAATTACTTTCATTATCATCCTATTTTTTTTTAAATCTGTTGGCTTCGGTTACATAATATTTAAAAACATTGAAGACAATTTCGCATGACTGGCATTGTAAAAGTTTTCCTTTTTTTATAGATATCATCTGAAAACTTTAAATTCGTTCAATTTTATATATATATATCGATTACCATATTTACTTTTTGAACTGAAAATTTCTCTAGGCGCATTGGGAATTTTTGAGATGGGAAAAAACCACCGTCACCGATACCTTGAAGTGGAAACTTTTTTAGATGGGTAAAAACTATTGAAAGCGCGACACCGTCACCGACACCTTTCAGTGAAAACTTTTGAGATGGGAAAAAACATTGAACGCGCGACACCGTCACCGACACCTTGAAGTGATAAATTTTTAATATGGGAAAAAACCATTGAAACCGCGACACCGTCACCGACACCTAGGTGAGACATGGGAAAAAACCATTAAACTAGCGTCACCGTTACCGACACCGTCACCGACACCGTTACCGACACCGTCAACGGCACCGTTACCGACACCTTGATGTAAAAAAAATTAAGATGAGAAAAAACCATTGAAACCGCGACACCGTCACCGACACTTAGGTGAAAACTTTTGACATGGGAAAAAACCATTAAACTAGCGTCACCGTTACCGACACCGATACCGTCACTGTTACCGACACCTTGAAGTAAACACTTTTTTGAGATGGGAAAAATGGCTTTTCAAATTATGTATATTAGTAATAATTCTTCAATGCATGAAAATGAAAAACAAAAAAGACAGATTGTCAGATCGAGTGACTTGATGCAGTGACAGAACGTAAGAGCGGAAACATGCACGCGCGTCAGTCGGTTGCATGGAGCGGCAACGTCGCGCATCTTGTGTATTTACACGACATTTTGTCTTGCACACATTCGTAAATTTAATTAAAATTGAGCGTTTGTTTATTCCATAATTTTAAATGAAAGTATGTTTTTTTTATTAATCTTGCGCAAACAAATACTTGAAAAAAGTTTGTAGCACACATAATTTACGCTTTATTCTGTATCCTGAACCAGATTATTGCAATTGTTTTTTGTATGATAATCGAACCTTAACTTTAATCATCATGCTAAGTACATTTTCCATAGAGGCATAAAATGACTTGGTATTTATTGAACTCTCAGGCAGCAGACCTCACAAAGCCAGTGGACAAAAAAATATACAAAGGCACGAACCCAACGTGCCACGATTTCAACACAGTGACGATGACAGCGGACAGTGTAGCGCTGGTCATTGGCTTCTCTACTGGCCAGATACAGCTCATCGACCCCATCAAGAAGGAGCTCAACAAATTGTATAATGAAGAGGTTAGTGTTGCATGTGGTCACTAATTGTTCACCACGTTATATGATGGACATTCACCATAACATTAACATGACGTTTAACATATTTAATTTTGTTAGGCCTGATGTTATATTGCATTCAGATTTTGTTTTCTTACCAGGTTGACATAATGTAATAATAATAAATTCTTGACATGTATTTATTTTTGGTGTGTGTTTATCTAACGTAAGGAAAAAAATTGTTTTAATAAGAATTCTGACATATCTTGGTATTACCAAGTAAAAAAAAAAGGTTTTTAATAATAAAAACAAAACATTTTCTGAGAAAAAATTCTAGACAAATAAAGCTGGAAATGTGAGTTAAAAATATTCTTAATAGTTTACATTAGCCATCAAAGATGTGGTTAAATAAGCAAACGAACTATTCTTTCCTTTTTTTCTGTAAATTACTAAGAATAAATAAATGGAAAGAAAGAAAGAAATAAAGTTTATTCAGCAAATAATAAATTGAAAAATAAACTACAATGTTAGGTACTTAATTGAAATAAACTATAGCTAAAGATTAAAAATAAAAGCTAAAATTAAATTGTATGCCGAATAGGTCCAAGACTCAGCATGGTGCTGTGGTTTTATTATTACTAAAACCACAGCGCTGGTATTGGTGTGAAGGGGATAAATGGCTTATTATTATTATTATATGAAGTGTCATGGCACACCAGTATGCGAGAGGACCTTAACAATGTAACGGACAGTGCAGTCTGGGTAACGTTAGTGTATACACAAAGACAGGAGCTGCTCTGTAATGCAGGCCGATGCAGTTGGGGAAAAAGTTTATTTGTATTTTGTATGCAAATACAAATAAGGCGAACAAAAGAAGCTGCATCTTGAAAATTAAGATTTACATACTGGAAATGCTTGAAACGAGTTTGTACTACTGATTAAAAATTTAATACTGCATTAGGTCCATAAACAGCACAAATTTTATTTGCAGCCTGCGTTGCATTTTTACTTTTTTTTTACATAAAATATAGCGAATTTCTCATTACTTTCACTCATTTTGAGAGACGGAAAAAACAATTTTAAAATGACGGGTTTTTTTTATTTTTTTTTAAATTTTTAATAAAATTTCGAAATTTTATTATTTTATTTAATTTTATTAGAACTAGCCAGGTACAGAGGCCAGCACAGCAAGCTATACACTCGTAGTGCGATTCTGATCCATACGCATTCGGCATAAGAACGGTACAAAGTCCAAAGTGTGTAGCCTGATGTGCTGGCCTGTGTACATAAAAGCAAAGAGATATGATTACAAATTCATAGTAACAAAATACGAAGTAACTTTTCCCCAACCTCGTATATAAATAATTACTAACACAAAGTTACACCACAGACATTTTGACATTGTTTTAACAAAAACGGCTGCAATACAGAACAGTTTAGCTATTCATATCGTCAAACGCTGAGGAGCGAAGTGGAGCGAGCAAAAATAGGTTCAGTCAGGTTTGATTGATTATACGGTTGGTTTTGTTAAATAAGTCGAAGAACCTCGCAAAGCAAGGCTTTCCCCTCCCCTCACCTCCCTTCGCATCCTCTCCCCGCCAATCATTTTATGAAAAAAAACATCACCTTCACATACAAAACAATGTCAAAACCTAAAATCTTTTAAGCAAAAAAAATCTGCCAATGTTGATACATTTTGAATGAGTACCGGAATCGGCTTAAGGAAAATATATTTGAAAAGTCGCATTCATGCAAATTACAAAAACATAAGTTTCATTGGAACAGTTTAAAAGAAATTTATACTCGACACAGCAGAGCCGTAAAGAAATTCTTAAAAAAATAAAGACAAAATGAGTGCAGAAAAAAGTACCCTATGCCTATATGTTAATCCAGGTCCTAATCTGTCTACCTACCAGATATCAGACAGGTCCGTTCAGTAGTTTTTGCGTGAAAGAGTAAAAAACATACATCCATACATTGTTACAAACTTTAGACTATATTTAATATACATTTTTAGACTACATTACAAAACAGTGTATATTAATATGTATATTTGTAGCAGTATGAGCATAGCAGTATACTCGTATGTGATTGTGATGGCATGCCCTGCACGTGCGCAGAGGCTGATCGACAAGACGCGCGTGACGTGCATCAAGTGGGTGCCGGGCTCGACGAACCTGTTCGTGGCGGCGCACGCCTCGGGCCAGCTGTACGTGTACAACGAGGAGCTGGCCGCCGCCGCGCAGCAGCCGCCCGCCTACCAGCTGTTCAAGGCGGGCGCCGGCTACTCCGTGCACACCTGCCGCACCAAGTCCACCCGCAACCCCTTGTACAGGTGACCATCGCACACAACAATACGAATATTATAAGTAACGTGGAAGTTAAAAGCAGGCGTTCAACAAGCGTTGCCAACTTGCCAGTGATGTACTGCTACGAGTATGTTTTAACCGCCTCCGTGGCGTAATGGATAGTCCATTCGCTTTACACCAGGAGGTCGCGGGTTCGATTCTCGGTGGGGTCACCTTGTAAGACTCGGTTGGTTGGTGGTAGGGCATTTTCTAAGTCCGCCTGGCTAGCGACCACCATCTTATCTAAGTCTTGCCGCCAAACATCAGTGTTAACAACATTGATGTGTTCCGGCTTGAAGATAAGATAGCCAGTTCCCATTGCGTTGGGGAATCTTAGTAAGCCCGCTTCCATCTTCGGCATCATCGTCACTTACCATCAGGTGAGATGATGCCAAGGGCTTACCAATTATGAAAAAAAAAGACGTCTTCATAGAGGACCTCGCCTGCGGTTGCGGAGTAGCTATTACAGTAATTTGTGCTCGCGACAGGGAGCAGCGCGATCGCAAGACACGCAAGTCGCTACACTCTCAATGTTATTACCGTCGATATTTGACGGCAACATCTAGATAGTACTAGCTGTGGTTCTAGCTTCAATCCGTCGCTCCGTTTTAAAGACGCTGACGTGCGCGAGCGTGGAAATGAGTTTTCCCCAGATCCCTCGGGTACTATGTCGGGATATGCTAATTAGTAAATTATGTCATATCCCATCCCCTCAACCGCATCTGTGCAAAAAATCACAACAAGCCATTGGTCCGTTGCGATGTTAGAGAAATTAACCAAAAAAGAGCATTTTCTCAGTTCCCTCAGAAACTGCATCGGACTATGCTATTTTTACGGGATAAAAAGTAGCCTATGTCCTTCCTAGTGACACAGGCTACCTGTATGCCAAATTTCATCAAGATTGGTTAAGGTGTTGAAGCGTGAAAAGGTAACAAACAAACAAAACACATTTTCACATTTATAATATTTGTAAGGATAGTAAGGATTGGTGGCTGAATAAGCGGTCTCAGAACATCTCAGCAACCAACTTGCGACCTCCCGTCGTGAAGCCCAAATTCAAAAATATTTATTTTAAAATTTTATTTATTTTTAACGGGTTTACACACACTTAAAACCGTCAATTACAAATAATGTCATGATTCAGATTACAATCTCTGGTTATTTTATTTGCTGGAGGACTAACATATATCCATATTATCCTTGTCATTTACAAGAATCTTATACACTGCTCCACAAATGACTTTCTAACCTTACTCAGATCCTCCTAAGACTGACAGACCTTTTAAAGGGATTACGTTTTTACTCTGTTACGACTAGACAATGATTAAACCTCGGTAGTGATCTAAGGTACTTTTAAAGGAACCAACAAATCACTGCACCACTGGCTACCTTAAATTTTCCCCCAGCTCAATTTGATTTTTCAACTGTGGTGACCCAGACTACGAATATTATCTGTGGCGTAAGCCAAAAAAGTGTGGTTTAAGCTTAAGGGTTTAAGACTTTTAGACATTGACCGCTGACAGGCAACCGACAGCAAACTGATTGTTCTTTGTAAAAGAACGTCGGCTGTTGCTGTAGGTTTCGATGTTTGGTATTAAAATGAGATTTTGTCGCGATTGTTTCACGTTTCCATTGGCGATGTCGTCATCAGTATATCGACGATTATTTATTTTAAAGAAATTCATGTTTGTCATACAAAAAATTTAGGTCAACATAAGATCATATTATCCTTTGACATTTTTTAATAAACTTTGATAGTATGATATAAATAAATCTAATCATTAATAGTTCTTTGCAAAGAACCATTGGCTGTAACTACTAGCTTTTTTGGACCCGTTGTACTAGATTTAGATAATTGGTAATAATCTACTTACCATTGTTTTATTAAAATCTTATGACAGTTAAGTAAAAAATTAAAAGAGATTACTCGATTAAGAATTTTATGCTTGTTTCATGAAAATATTTTTCACATCTTTTCAACTCAAAACGACTGGAAGTCCTAAAGAAAGAACCAATTTTTTCGCGAATTTCTAGTAAAATCGCCTCTACATCGTGTTACATATCTCTGTAAATCTCTAAGTCTCTAACCTGGTCAAATATAATCTTTGCACTCCCGGTCGTAACGGTATAAAAAAATTAGTTATCTGGGAAGTACATGAGGCATTAGTCAGCACCGGCCGGGCATAAACTCAAACTAATAACTGCCGGTTTTAAGAGGATGTAGGAATTGACTAGCAACAGTTAAAATATTGATTTCTTTAATTTCTTTTTGTAACGACTCGCGGGATCGTATCTGATAGATTGCGCGGATAACTTTTTCAAGATGAAAATATTTTCTATGTCAGCCGCATACCACCCCATGCCATAAGACATACTATGGAAGTAACTAAAATACAAAGTCTCGCAAAAAAGGTCGATGGTTTATTTGATGAATGGCTATCTACGTGTATAAACAACTCGACTCAAGCATCAGTAGCGTGCTTGGCGTGCTGGCGTGCTGGCGTGGCTCGCGGGCGCGAGAGATAAAGCATTCGTTGCGTTCCAACGCCGAGCTGATGAAAGAGACAAGCAGACTGTTGTATCGCTTCTGGCGCGACAATAGCGTTGTCGTGCTGTGGGTGCAGTGCAGGTGCTGGGGGCAGGCGCAGAGTACCATGTAGGACTATTTGTAGTGTCAACACTGTGGCAGGGGGGTGTCAGTGCTTTGTTTACTCGCGCGGACCACATCGGGATATCGCGCCCCGCTCGCTCCACTCGGCGTGACGCAGCGAGCTGCTCAGTGGCAGGGCGGGAGCGTTCCAGTTGATGTTTAAGTTGGTTCAGTAGAATAGTGTAGAAATGTAACTGGTTGTGTGTGCGCGCAGGTGGGTGATCGGCGCGGAGAGCGGCGGCAGCTGCATCAACGAGCTGGCGTTCTCGCCGTGCGGCGCGCACCTGGCGGTGGTCGCGCAGGACGGGCTGCTGCGCGTGTTCCACTACGACACCATGGAGCTGGTGGGGCGCGCGCGCTCGTACTTCGGCGGCTTCCTGTGCGTGTGCTGGTCTCCGGACTCGCGCTACGTGGCGGTGGGCGGCGAGGACGACCTGGTGACCGTGTGGGCGCTGCGCGAGCGGCGCGTGGTGGCGCGCGCGCAAGGGCACCGCTCCTGGGTGTCCGCCGTCGCGTTCGACCCCTACGTCACCAGCTTCAGCGACCCGGACGACGAGGGCGACGAGCGCACGCAGTGCTACCGGCTCGGCAGCGTGTCGCAGGACACCCAGCTGTGCCTGTGGGACCTCACGGAGGACGTGCTGCGCCCGCCGCCGGCTCGCGCACGCGCCTCCGCCCACCTGTCGCCCGCGCCGCCCGCCCCCGCGCCCGCCCCACCCGCCCCGCAAGCGGAGCCGAACGGCGTGCCCGCGGGCGCCGGCCGCCCGTCGCGCGGCAAGCTGGCGCACAAGCACGCCGACCTACCCGAGAACGCCGGTAAGGGCGCTACCAAAGCGAAAGCCAACAACGTGTCGACGCTGAACATCAGCGTGGGCAAAGCCAAGGAGGAGAGCGGCGGGTCGCTGAGCGTGAACTCGCTCACCCAGCGGCTGGCGGGCTTCTCGTTCGGCGAGCGGCGCTCCGAGCACCGGCGCCACTTCAGCCTGTCGCGCGGCGCCGGCGAGCCCAAGGCGCCGCCGGCGGGCGGCGGGGCGGTGGCGCTGCGCGGGGGCGGCAGGGCGCCGGTGGCGGGGGGCGACTCGTGCGGGGACCCGTTACGGCTGATAGGCACGCCGCTGTGCCCGCGCTTCGACGAGTGTCCCGTGCTGGAGCCGCTGGTGTGCAAGAAGGTCGCGCACGAGCGGCTCACGGCGCTGCTGTTCCGCGCCGAGTGCCTGCTGGCGGCGTGCGCGGACGGCGCGGTGAGCACGTGGGCGCGCCCGCCGCCCCCCGCCGAGCGCCGCCGCCCCGCCGAGCCGCGCGACTAGCGCCGCCGCCGACTGGACGCGCAGCGCCCTGGGTGCGGGTGAGGTGGCGAGGTGGCGAGGTGGCGAGGCGAGCCGACTGAAGGAAACACAAGGACGCTCGGGGCGACACACCGGGTGAGCTCCAGGCGCGTCGCCTGCCGGTGCCGGTGCAAACTGAGGCCAGCGCAGCGGCCGCGTAATACCAAACATTATTTTAAATACCTTGACATGACTTTCCTATAAATAATCAAATAAAAGTAACTTTTAATATAATTTTTTAAATACGAAAGTGAAGTTTGTAAATAGTGGTATCGTAGTAGTGAGATGTAACAAACATGCCGAGTGCCGAGTGTGTGAGAACGACGTGCACCAATTGTTTGTTCAATGCGGAGCTCAGTCGCACTTCATTGTTACACAGCAGAGAGAACTCCATCTCTGACAGATTGCATAGAAATTAGAGATTTCCGTGTTAAACCACTGCGGGGATATAAACGCGCCGCCGCCGCCGCCCGGGGCTCGAGCAGGGAGAGTAATTCCGCCGCACGGGAGTCCGTTTGGCGCGTTGCCGATATCCGAGGTTTTCTCAGTATTTTTGTATAAAACCTATAAAAACTAATTACTGTTCCAGTTAGCTAATGAAATCTTCTTTCTATCTATATCAATTTAAGCAAGATTCCATTTGTTTTTGCAAACAACTTAATATTTTTTGACATTTGTGTGAAGTTTTATTTTGGAAAAGAAATCTATGGAATTACTCAAATAAACGATAAATATTGATGTATCAGTCCCTCCACGGTATTGTGGTATAGTTTGACAGAGACCAGAACAGTATAAAAGTATCAGAACAGTATATATGTCGCAGGCGGATTGTATATTTAGTTATATTACAATACCGCTAGCTGTTTTACAATACGGAGGCACATTGCGATACAGCGTGTCGACGATACGCTGCATCGTCATCGCGACATATGTGGCAGGCAAATTGTATGATTAGTCATTTTACATACGGTCAGGCAAATTGTATAATTCGTCCTTATGTAAACGGTCAGGCAAATTGTAAAATTCTGTACGCAGATTGCACTTTATGAAACTAGTCAAACAAATGGGCAGTCGCAACCGCAACCGCAGGCGGCGAATTGACATTCACATTTTTAGGGTTCAGTGGAAACTTTACGAAAACCAATGAGGCGTTTGTTGTAGTAATAGTTTTTATGTCAATCTGTTTTACGCTCAGCAATAGCGAGACATATTTTGGAACCGTTTTGGCCAAAACGTTCAATTGAAATTTTATTTCACGTAAATGGGGGCCCCACGTTTGAGTATTCTAAACCGTATACTCTCCTACTCATAGGTTGTTGCAGTGAGAGTGAGACAAATATAGTGTAATTTTCATACGGTTCAGTTTCCTCAGCTACGTCTTTGAATCTGTTATTTGACTCCACTTCTCCATCGAGCCTCGAAATATTTTAGAGATATTATAGAAAGCCTGGTTTGGGACCTCGATCCGCCACCTGCGTGTGCGTGTGCGTGTGCGTATGCGTACGCAAGTTCGTGTGCGTGTGCAGATGCGATGCTATTATTTTACTGTTATTATAATTAATTTGACGACAGAGCTCCGACGTTGTACCGTTAAGGCGGTTCGATGAGCAACTAGCGCCGCCAATAGAAATAAATAAATCTATCATTCTTATGGACTTCAATTGATATCATTTAGTGTTTTGCGCATATAAGAAGACAGTATCTATTGTTTAATTGTTATTTTATAACTGTAAATAATAGCAACAAGTTAATTTTTGCAAAACTGCTAAATGTGGCCACTAAATATAATTTACGGTTATAAAATAATAATTAAACAATAGTTGTTGTTTCCCTATGTGCGCAAAATACTAAATGATTTCGATTAAAGTTCATTAGAATTAGTAATTTATTTATTTCTATTGGCGGTACTAGTGTACTCATCGAACCGCCTTAAGCGTTCGTACGTATGTATTGTACGAGTAAGAAGATTACGAGGGAATTAGATAGCAATGAGATTTAACTGTATCAATATGTACATATGTATTAAAATGTATTGTAGGTATCGACTGTCGGCTGTCGGCCTGCTCGCTCGCTCTGCTGTACATATGTAATGCATATAGCGCGAGGCGCTCCTGGAGCGATGTTATTATTTATTTTACATTTCTTAATGGTTTAAATATTGTTGGGTCGCGTGACGACTGTGAGACTGGCAGAGTTTTATCGATACATTTATTACGTGAGACTTATTTAATTAATAATGTATTACAGCTATAATTAGTTGCTAGTAGTAAGCCTAGTGAAATTATTTTATGATAAATAGAAGAATTTCGTGTACATGTCTAGAGGCCGTGCCGAAACTCTTTTTTCATACAAACTAAAAAAAATATTTTGTAAATGGATGGGCCGATTCTAATGAAATTCTATGGAGCGTAGTACTTAAAATAGGTAAGCTAATTTTAGATTGATATGAAAACCTTAAAATCCCTCTAGTTCAGTGACAAGGCTACTTTTGAATACACCCTCGATTTCGTGTCTTGCTTATGTTTTTAAAATTTATTAAAATCGGTCGATTCATTGTCAAGAAATTTTAATTTTTAGTTTGTATGGGAACCAACTTTCCGTAAAGGTAGCATTCCCATTTTGGCGACGCCCACCGACGACACCGACGGGGTCGCGCGGCACTGCTTTGTATGAATTAATATGAATCACTGATGAAACAAGCGACCGAGTCACGCGACAGTATCCATACAAAATAATAGGTCGCAGCGACCCGGTTGCGGTCGCGGTCGCGTGTCGCCGTCGCCGGCTCATTAACCGAATTCACTCATTCATTTAACTCACTTGCTCCAATCCATTCAATTTTTTCGGCGAGTGTGACTGTTGTGTTGAGAAGAGCTCAAATTACTCATTTTTGAGTTTATCACAACGTATGAGCTTACTTTTTCGCTGAATGAGCGTTTGCGGTTGTTGCGCCTGACATACATACTGACATACACACGGGATTGTGAACACAGAGACTGGCGCGCTGGCGCGGGCGCTCGCTCGGTACAACGATTTTTTGGAAATAAAATGACATTTAAACATTTTGTTATCAATAAAACTTACTAAATCAATCCTAAAATACCTTTGATGTATTCAGAATTCAAATGAACATTACTTTGTTTTATTATTATGCGTAAAAAGTTTAAACTATATATGTTTCTTATAGCTAAAGCTACAAGAGTAAAAACGTTTAAGCTATATGTTTTTTATAGCTAAAGATACAAGAGTAAAAACGTTTAAGCTATATGTTTTTTATAGCTAAAGCTACAAGAGTAAAAACGTTTAAACTATATGTTTCTTATAGCTAAAGCTACAAGAGTAAAAACGTTTAACCTATATGTTTCTTATAGCTAAAGCTACAAGAGTAAAAACGTTTAACCTATATGTTTCTTATAGCTAAAGCTACAAGAGTAAAAACGTTTAACCTATATGTTTCTTATAGCTAAAGCTACAAGAGTAAAAACGTTTAAACTATATGTTTCTTATAGCTAAAGCTACAAGAGTAAAAACGTTTAAATTATATGTTTCTTATAGCTAAAGCTACAAGAGTAAAAACGTTTAAACTATATGTTTCTTATAGCTAAAGCTACAAGAGTAAAAACGTTTAACCTATATGTTTCTTATAGCTAAAGCTACAAGAGTAAAAACGTTTAACCTATATGTTTCTTATAGCTAAACCTACAAGAGTAAAAACGTTTAAACTATATGTTTCTTATAGCTAAAGCTACAAGAGTAAAAACGTTTAAACTATATGTTTCTTATAGCTAAAGCTACAAGAGTAAAAACGTTTAAACTATATGTTTCTTATAGCTAAAGCTACAAGAGTAAAAACGTTTAAACTATATGTTTCTTATAGCTAAAGCTACAAGAGTAAAAACGTTTAACCTATATGTTTCTTATAGCTAAAGCTACAAGAGTAAAAACGTTTAAACTATATGTTTCTTATAGCTAAAGCTACAAGAGTAAAAACGTTTAAACTATATGTTTCTTATAGCTAAAGCTACAAGAGTAAAAACGTTTAACCTATATGTTTCTTATAGCTAAAGCTACAAGAGTAAAAACGTTTAAACTATATGTTTCTTATAGCTAAAGCTACAAGAGTAAAAACGTTTAACCTATATGTTTCTTATAGCTAAAGCTACAAGAGTAAAAACGTTTAAACTATATGTTTCTTATAGCTAAAGCTACAAGAGTAAAAACGTTTAAACTATATGTTTCTTATAGCTAAAGCTACAAGAGTAAAAACGTTTAACCTATATGTTTCTTATAGCTAAAGCTACAAGAGTAAAAACGTTTAACCTATATGTTTCTTATAGCTAAAGCTACAAGAGTAAAAACGTTTAACCTATATGTTTCTTATAGCTAAAGCTACAAGAGTAAAAACGTTTAAACTATATGTTTCTTATAGCTAAAGCTACAAGAGTAAAAACGTTTAAACTATATGTTTCTTATAGCTAAAGCTACAAGAGTAAAAACGTTTAAGCTATATGTTTCTTATAGCTAAAGCTACAAGAGTAAAAACGTTTAAACTATATGTTTCTTATAGCTAAAGCTACAAGAGTAAAAACGTTTAAGCTATATGTTTCTTATAGCTAAAGCTACAAGAGTAAAAACGTTTAAGCTATATGTTTCTTATAGCTAAAGCTACAAGAGTAAAAAGTTTAAACTATATGTTTCTTATAGCTAAAGCTACTTGACCCCCCCCCCCCTCCTTCCAATAACGATTACAGAGAACTTTTTTCATGCGAGTGAGGTAGTTCAAAGTCCAGGCTATGAAACTGAGGTATTCTCTCGGCTTACGGACATTCCTTCTCGTATATCTACGTTTATAATATAGCGCCCCCACTTACTTTTTTTGACACAATTGTGTCAAGCCTGGCCCTACTAAACCTAATACGTCTTCAGCTTACGGACAGATTAGATACATCATATCAGCCAAAAGACGTCCACTGCTGGACATAGGCCTCCCCCAAGGATTTCCACGACGACCGGCTCTGCGCTGCCCGCATCCAGCGGCTTCCTGCGACCTTCACCAGGTCATCGGTCCACCGAGTTCTACGTTCTCCTACGGATCTCCTCGTTTCTGATTCGATCACGCAGAGAAACTCCAAGCATAGCTCGCTCCATTGCCCTTTGGGTGACCTTGAGCCTTCTTATGAGGCCCATAGTAAGCGACCATGTCTCCGTATGTCATCACTGGCAACACACACTGGTCGAAGACCTTGGTCTTAAGACACTGCGGTGTTTGGGACGTGAAGATATTGCGAAGCTTCCCGAACGATGCCCAGCCGACTCGAAGATTGATCTCTTTCTCGAAGTTGGACCTACCTAACTGGACTGTTTGTCCCAGGTATACATATTCGGTAACAACTTCGAGTGTAGAGCCTCCAACCTTCAGAGGAGTAGGTATGACACGGACGTTTGACATTATTTTCGTCTTGTCCATGTTCATTTTAAGACCCACTTGTTGAGAGGCTCTACTGAGGCCATCGAGCATTGTGCCTAAGTCGTCCATAGTCTCAGCCATGACCACGATATCGTCAGCGAATCGAAGGTGGGTGATGTACTCGCCGTTGATATTGATGCCGAGTCCACCCCAGTCCAAAAGCTTAAAAACATCTTCCAGGGCGGCGGTGAACAGTTTCGGATATAACGTCTCCCTGTCTCACCCCTCGCTGCAGCTGGATAGGTTCCGAGTTTTGATCCTGGAGGCGAACCGACATGGTGGCGTTTTCATACAAACACTTCAGCACTTCGATATATCGATAGTCAATTTGGCACCTCTGGAGAGACTGTAACACAGCCCAAGTTTCGACCGAATCGAAGGCTTTCTCATAGTCCACGGACGCTAAGCATAGTGGCTGATTGTACTCTTCGGTCTTCTGAATAATCTGCCGCAGCGTATGTATGTGGTCCATGGTACTAAATCCTTTTCGGAAACCGGCTTGTTCGGGAGGCTGGAAGTCGTCAAACCTGCGTGCGACACGATTCGTAATGACTCGAAAACAGTTTGTAGACATGGCTCAGAAGTGAGATGGGTCTGTAGTTCTTCAGCGGGGTAGATAAGATACAAGTGCCAATTTATGTTCCTCAGTTTGTTACGTTACGTTAGCGTACTCCCAAATGTTCTCTTACATTTGGCTGGCGCCAGGTACTTCCAAGTACATTAACTAGTCACGCGACCAACGCCCAGCCTGGGCAAATAGCGGACATCGCTCAACTGCCCAACAGCCCATTTGGGTTGTTTTTTTACGAAATTTGACGCGCTCGGGTTTATGGTTGAAAAAAGTATACAAAAGTTGGTAATCTTTGGCGAAAATGTACGCGAAATATAGGTCCGGCCATTAGAGCAATATATATCAGGCCTTAAACCCACAGCTAGTAAAATAATTGTGGTAAGACAGAGACAAGTTTACAAATAAAAGTCGGCCATATTTTCTTGATTATTTACCGGATTTTTGTGAGATTGTGTCTCAATTTCGATGAAATTTGCACGGAATACTTAGTAAATTGAATTTATTCATATAGTAAGGTGTTATTGCGTTACTGTGAAGTGATTTTTACAAAGTTTCCTTTTCGAAAAAACTCTTGTGAAAAAGTGATGTGTTTGGTGGTACAGGTTAGAATTTCGTGACGAATTTGGATCAATTCTGCTGGATTATTCATGAAAAGGTAAGTAAATTGTATTTTAAACTAATACTGCTTCACTGTGTTGGGCTTTTATCACATTTTATCACCGTATCTTGGTCGGAAAAACGCTTAGAAAAATTATAAAAACATTGTTTGCAGCGGCAAAAACATAAAACAAGGAAGCAGTATTTTTTTTTAATTATTTTTGAACTACACTATCTTTTTTTGTTTTGAATCATGTAGATACATTACTTAGCCATTAGAAAAACATAATTTTTAACTGTATTTATGAAGAATATAAATAGAAATAGTAAAAAAAAACTAAAAAGGAACCAAAAAACAAAACTCAAATTAATCGTGTTCTATTTATTTTTTTTGTCATAGAAGAAATCTAAAAAAAATATAATCAAAAAGGAAATTTAATCAGCTCACTAGATCAGTAGTTAGTTTTTATAGGTTTTATACAAAAATACTGAGAAAACCTCCTAAATCCGCAGCTCGGCCGACCCCCGCTAGTCGAGAGCGGAAGTACTTATCGTATGGACGCCGTCGGGAGCTGTGAATGGCGCGCTGGTAATCTATTCTATTGCTTTGTTACATGTTCTAGAATATAGGAAAACCTATGAAGTGAAAATGCCAAACTGTTTACTATACACATTTTTTAATTTGTTCCTATTATAACGATAGTACACAGTAGGTAGGCACCTAGTACAGCTAGAAGCCGGGGTCCCACTGCGTGCGGTCGCGCACCGGCACCGTCCGGTAGCACACCACGGTGTCGCCGGGGCGCACCTCCACGTTGGGGTCCTCCAGCCGCAGCCCGCACTCCATGTCGCGCTTGATCGTGCTCACTTCCTCCTTCAGGTGCTTCATGGAGGCCAGCTTGCCTGCGGGAGAGGGATGGACTCGCATCATTTGATATAATAGCGAAAGCACGGCGCATTTGCCGCTCGCTGATACCAATAAAAGTTAAAAAAAATGACTTCAATAAGAAATTCACTTAAAATTATGAATTATATTTTTATATAAAGGTACACTAAATCAAAGGTAGGTACAAAAAAAATTAGGGGACCACATTTTTTTTGAAGTCGGTGCTTCAGTCGGTGCCAGCAAAGCCATCGAATATAAAACATTTGTTAGGAACCCGACTACAGAAAAGTATGAAAACAGGAGTTTCCAGACTGAAATCATAGCCTTTATTTTTCCCTTCACCTGCGGTAACAGCCCACAAGCCCTGTCGCAATCAAAATTTGTATCATAACTACCTATCATTACGGCTTGCGACTACGGCTATTACCCACAGATGAAGGGCAAATAAAATAGGATTTCAGGCGGGAAATTCTTGTTTTCATTCTGTTCTGTGGTCGGGTTTTAGGTTTTTAACATTTATTTAATTTTTAATGACAATGCTATCTAACAACGAAAAGGATATCATAATACTTGTATTCCATTAACTGAACAGAGTCCTGTGGCTCCCATCATCATCTCAGCAGCATGAAAGGTGAGGAGTTTTACCTTCTATCATCAGCTCACCTGAATAACCTGAAAGAATCCAACTATCGGTCTATACGTATAACATTTGAAAGAATTATCCTCCAACTCTTAACCGTTAAGGAGTTATACCTTCCATCACCAGCTCATCAATATGAGATGATGACAAAGTACCAGACGCAAATACTTGAATAGCTTTAGAATATAAATTCGTATCAGGTACGTGCCTATAAAATTTGAGGGTTGCCCTCGATTTCCCTGGGATCCCATCATAAGTGACAACCTCAGGAATATACTCTTTCAAATAAAAAAGAATTTTGAAAATCTGTCTTCAATTAACAGAAATCAACATACATGGAAAAAAATAAAAATTACATACAGTGGAACATAGAACCTCGTACTTTTTTAAATTGGGTTAAAATGTTCTCTGCGCTTCTGCCTCGTTTGGGACGCGCTACCAAATTACCAAGGTATACCAAATTATTATTTGTTCAAATTCTATATTTTATAAATTCTTATCATCTGTACGAACTCTTTTTTTTATTTTTTTCATTTTATTCACAATTGGTAAACCCTTGACAACATCTCATCTCTTTTATCCAATAAGTACACTTAGTGACGAAAATAAAAACTAATTCATTTACAATTATTCGTCTGTATTTATTGTATATCGTCTATTACACAAATCTACCCTACTAGATTAAAACAAACCAACTAAATGATAAAAACAAACCAACTAAATGGACTACCTTAAATCATTAATACAGTTAAACACACTTAAACGTAACCTAAATCACTTGAACCAACATAACTTCTGTAAACATTGTTTTGGTCTTATTATTGACTTCAAAAGGTCATCCATTATTTTTTCTATATTTGCATCTTTGATTATATATTTTGTTCGTCTTTTTTTGGGTCAACTTGGTTATTTTTCACTCTGTTTTCTGAGAATTTAGCTTCTTTCTTCAAAAAATCAATAAATAAGAAAATGTTGCTCTTTCCTATCTTTTTATTTAAACGGAAGTGCCACCCTTCTAGGGCATTGTTAGTCCTGTGGCGTTCGCTAGTACAACTCCACATTTCTGAGCAAAGTTTTGACATCCAATTTTTCATAAAATATGACAAAATCTTCAGTCACGGTGTCGTCAGATGCTTTCATTTAAAATATGTAGCCATGTTTCTGCTATGAATTTTACCGGTATGAGGGCCAGATTAGACGTAATTCTCACAATCTTTTTGTGTTTTTTATCCACCAATATATCAGCTTTCTCCGCATTTCTCCAAATAGCCTCTTTTTGTGTTTTTTATCCACCAATATATCAGCTTTCTCCGCATTTCTCCAAATAGCCTCTTTTTGTGTTTTTTATCCACCAACATACCAGCTTTCTCCGCATTTCTCCAAATAGCCTAAGAGAAATGGAAAAAAAACATCCTTTGACACGTACATCTGGATAGACTTTTTTAACCGCAGTTATTATGGCCGTTTCGCAGTCGCTTTTAAAGAATGTTATTGTTAAATTAAATTTTACCTTGAATATGTGAAACACTTCTTCATACGTAGATAGCTTCTTTTTTGGCAGTAAGCAAAAAATATGGGTATTATAGATGTAACTTTCCTAGTCCCTAGTACTGCCGAGCCGATATCAACGTGGATGGAGAATAATTGCTCAAATGGTTTGGGAACACTACGAAATGTTCCATCGGCTAAATATAAATCTGTATGTTTTATCAATTTCAAACAACCATGACTTCCAAAAATAAAGATTTCCTCTTCCTCTGATATGTTTCCTTCATAAAGCAGAAACACTTTTTTCAAAATTTGTGGGATCTTTACCTCTCCATTTGTACTAAATTTACACTTAGATCCAGGTGTGAAGTACCGTCTCAACTTAGAGGTGAACAAGACAGTACAGATTTCACCAGACAATGGTCAGACGTACCCAAAGGTGAGGATACCGACACATTATAACTGTCTGGTTCTGTTGTCAGCAGAAGGTCCAAACAATTTTCCGTTTGGCCATCAACATCAGGCACACGCGTCGCCTGGTCTACCAGCTGGGAAAGATTTAGCGACAAAGCGAGTTTGAGTGCCTCTCTCCCAGCGTGGTTGGTCTTTTCGTACGGAAACAGCCACTCCTAATGGTGGGCATTGAAGTCCCCCAGAAGGACCAGTTGGGCACACGGGTACCTTAGTTGAGCCACATCGGCCGCCTCACACAGATGTTCAAATAGCCTGGTTGTCGCCTGATCTCCGCTGTGCGATCGGTATACACAAACGTAGACTATTTTGTCTACGCCAGTGTCGACCAGCACCCAGAGCGTCGAAAAAGAGAAGTCTTCAAAGTAACGGAGACGCCGGCAGCAGATGTTATCGCTGACGTAGACACAGACACCGGCGTGCGCCTTGAAGTTGTGCTCCAGGGTATACCCCGGGTACTGCAAGTAATACGCGTCAGCCGGACGTCTGATTTGCGTCTCCGTAAGAAAGGGCAGCTGCGGCTTGTCGGCCTTTGATGTTATCGAGGTGCACTTTTAGTGAGAGGAAGTGCCGCCGCTGTAAAACTCTATTTCCTTTTGTGACTTTTTATTTTTTATTTTGTAGAGTGAATAGACAGGGAAGGCGGGAGTTGTACGAGGGGCTGATCGGAATCCAAGGGTGACCACAGAATCGCTGCACTGAAGGATAGACTAGTCTGGACACCGCGGCACCTCATATATTCAAATCATTCAAGCCGTCCAGGCTGCAGCAGGGAAATCTACATATTAGGGGATGCAGTACCGGTTCTGTCTCAAGAACCGGGACTGGATTTTCGGTACTGTACTTGGAACCGGGATTTACCGGGAAATTCGGTACTTTCGGTACTTGCTTAAATGTTGCTATTAATTTATTGTGTAAAGGGCACGAGTGCATGCAGTGAGCATATAATTAAGTAAACTGTAGAAAATGGGCTTATTAGAAATGGGTTGGTGTTTTATTTTTTTTCTATTATGTGTCTTTTATTGACATTAATCATTAAAACACAATCAGTATCATTAAACATACAAGTTTTGAGATCAAAATAGTAACAAATAATCAAATAGAACTAAATTCGAGTTACATTTTGAATTAGAATAGTCTTTGTTCCTTTCACTATAAACTATAATCTCACTAAACATATTGAGCAAAGCAAAACTGAAACGCTTCGAGATCAAAATATTAGAAAATATTAAAAATCATCAAAATTAGAGGTACCTACACACGGTGGCATCTCAAGCTATACAAAACCAGTATACACGGGCCTCACGTATTTTGAAACGCACAGGCGTCGCGGCCAGTTTGTACTGGTTTTATATAGCTTAATGTGGCGCCGTGTGTATATTTACAAACGTTATTCTTCTAAAAATAAAAAGTTTAAAAAACTAAAAATCGCCCTCAAAACGAAATTCACTCAAAAGTATGAAAAAATATTATTAAACTTAAATACACGATATTAACCAACAATAACGAAATCAAAGGTAAGTACGAATTAAATGAGGGTCTTAAATTTTTTTTGAGGTCTTTGCCAGCACACAGTTACTTTACGTTCCAAATGTTTTAGATTTAATGGTTAGCTGACACTGACCTCAAAAAAAATTTTAGGCCCCTAATTTAATTCTTACCCACCTTTATTTCGTTATTGTTGGTTAATATCGTGTATTTTAGTTTAATATTATTATTTAATACTTTTGAGTGTATTTCGTTTTGAAGTCGTTTTTTAGTTTTTTAAACTTTTATTTTTATTTTCTTTATTTTAAGTAATAATGCTATCTATCTAACAACGTTAAACCCAATCATCTACTCGCCAATAGTAATAATAGTCATAATGCATGTTTCATTAAAATATACACAGACTTCTATCATCATCTCAGCAGCATGAAAGTTAAGGAGTTAAATCTTCCATCATCAGCTTATCTGAATAACCTGAAACAATACAACTATCGGTCTCTGCGTACCTATGTATAATATTTCAAGAATTATCTTCTAACTCCAAACCATTATGGAGTTGTACCATCCGTAATCACCTCATTACCATAAGATTATGACTAAAAGACGCTAATACTTTCATAGCTTTAGAAAACATATGAATCACGTAATACGTGCCTATAAAACTTGAGGGTTTTCCCTTGATTTCCCTGGGATCCCATCATCAGATCCCAACTTGGTAACAATGGGAGCCCCTCGCAAGTATACTCTTTCGAATAAAAAAAGAATTTTGAAAATCGGTTCACATTCTGCGGAGATATCGCGTAACAAACATACAAAAAAAAACATACAGTCGAATTGAGAACCTCCTCATTTTTGGAGTCGGTTGAAAAGTAGTTGCAGTAAATACAATTTAAAACTCAACTTTTGGGAATAACTGATAAATAAACTCATCATTTTCATTTAATAATGGCTTTTCTATCTTGGTAATAAGTTCTAAGGAAACTTATAGCATTAACGCTTCTGTCACTCAACTATGTTCTGAGCTTATATATACAAATTATACATTATTAATTAAACATATTACTTAAATTTTAAATAAATGTTCGTGTGACTGTAAATGATGCAAGTAAAATTGTGTTACTTTATAACATTGTATAAAAAGTAGGTTTTTTATTTGATTTTATCGTATATTGAAAGACAGATAGTGAGAAAATGATATGCACGTATAAAGTACCGAAAGTATCGAAAGAACCGGGATGCGTTCGCTGAAGACCCGGTACCGGATTGTTTAAAAAATCCCGGGATTTCCCGGTATTTTCGAGACCGAGATTTCCCGGGAGCATGCCCTACTACATATACATACACACACTCGAAAAAACATAACCCTCCTTCTGAGGCAGTCGGGTAATAACAATAAATAGAAAAACTGAAATCATTTTTGGAGTGCGAACCGAGCGAGCTATGCCCGGTCGGAATTTTTATCCCAACGGAACAAGAGGAGCAGTAATAGAAGAAAAGGCGAAGGGGCGGCGGCGACGCGTCGCGACGGGGCCCAGTCATTCGGACGCACCGCTGCAGCCTACGTAACTTATATTTCCCGTGCACACGTATTTCGGCGACGACGAGCACTCGTGGTACTCTTGCATCTTATCTCCGCTACTGGCCTAACTCCCTGTCCATACCGCCAGGCACGAGGGGGGGGGGGGCTACCCACGCCCCTCGCGCAGCGGCACAGCGGCCCAACATGTCAAAGCCACAAGCTGACATATTGTGAAGTACCTAGTCAAAACAAATAGTGGTCAATTTCATAAATAATAACAACGCGGCAACACTCACCCTCATAAACGACCTGCCCCCCGCGCACCAGGCGGTACAGCGCGTTGCGGCTGAGCTGCCCCTTGGTGCAGCGGCACCCCGCCACCGGCACCTTGCGCCGCCCCTCCGACACCAGGAATTGTTGCGCCACGTTCGCTTCACCTGCCACCACACATTGGGGACTCCGATCAACAAAAGAAGTAAAAAAACATTACCTCTCTTTTTCAGGAAGTCGGGTAAAATGTAAAATGTCACTCACGGGATCAAGGCGATTCTAACCATAAATGAAAATGAAAATTTTATTAACAACATGTTCTGTTGCACGTTAATGTACTTAAAATATAATTGAAGTACAAATTAATTCATAACTCGCAGTCTAATATCTATCAAGCCGTTTAGAAGATATCGTGGAATAAACAAACATACATACGTACATCTCGTACATACGACCTGGAAACAATACACTCTTTTTTTGTGAGCAGTCGTGTAATAAGAAATTGAAGACATTGTTTTTGCAGATGGTGTAATTTTGGAGTGGAGTTACAGGTGAGGTCCGTCAGTATGAGCCGTCGCTCCTCTCAGTCGGTTGTCAACTCTTGCAGAAAGCAGAGCGATTATCGAGCAAGCGAGTGCGCAAGTTGAAACATGTTCGTCGCGCGGTCTCACAACCCTGCCGGTTGATCAGTTGCGACAACACTAGACCGGCCAGCGCAAAAGAATCTCTCACGCGCATTGATTCGGTTCATTCTTGCGTAAAAGCGCGATTGTTATAGGTGTATGTAAAGGTATGTTGAAGTAAAACTGGAGACACTAAGCGTGGTTGCGAACTAGACTGTTCTTTATTACCGCGTAGCGAGAGTTGTTATTTATTTAAAGCGTCATTGCGAGTAATTCATCTGTACTTGTACTATTATTATCATCTGTGCTACTAGTGCTTCTGCCGGGAGTGTAAGTATCTTATGTATTTATTGGAATATCAATGTTTAGAATAATAGCTTACAAACCAAATAAACACAGTGAGGTACTTAGTTAAGTTACCTGTGTCAGAGTAACATACGGTATTTTTTTAAATCCACAATTTCTTGTAATGTGTGCAATATACAATAGATAGAGTTATCTATCTATTTTCCGGTAACAAAAATAAATTATAAATTATTATTCAGCAAATAAAGAGTTGGCAAAAGCGTCGGTGGCGTACTGGCTAAGGCCGCTATCTCCTGTCGGGGAGGTCGTGGTTCGAATCCTGCCACGTGCCAATGTGTTTTCGAATTTCTATTTCATTATTATGAACGTTTATCTGAAGGAAAACATCGTGAGAAAACCTGCACACGCCTGCGAAGTAACTCGAAGTTTGTGTGTTAAGTCGACCAACCCGCACTGGGCCCGCGTGGTCGACTAAGGCCCGACACCCTAATTCAAGGTAGCCTCGAGCCCCTCGGCGGAAGACTTATATGAGCTGATGATGATGATATTCAATTAAATTACAAAATTACTTAGTTTTTTTTTAAAAAACTTTACATATTTGTGTAACACGAATAGTTTCGAATGAACACAATAGCGTTTTTGACAGATGATAAAAAGTAAGAGATTTGACTTAGTGGAAGATAACGTATTCCAGTGAAAGAACTGATGCGCCATGTTCGTTCGTTAACAAACTGAGCACGCCCTCACTGCTGGGGGATGGGTCTCTCTCTTCCCGAACTCGGGAAGGTGAGGCCATGCGAGCCTTACTGTCAGAAGTTTTTCAAGCTGCCTCTAAGGCATCTGAAACGGCTTAACGATTGCCATCTAGTGAGTCATAGCATTCGGCACCAACGGCTTAGCGTGCCTTGCGAAGTACAGCACCGGTCGACAATAATTGGAAGGCTTGGCCTTCGTAAAAACTCTGAAACTAAACAATTTTGTAACCATTTTTTCGTTAACCATAGCATATTTCTACCAGAAAAAAAATCATAGTAATGTAAAAAAAGCGTCGGTGGCTCAACCGGTAACGACTCGGTCCATCTAACCAGAGGTACCGGGTTCAAATCTGGACGGCCAATGTACCAATGAGTTTTTCAAAAACTTACGTACATATCATTACCGATTGCTTTAACGGTGAAGGAAAACATCGTGAGGAAACCTGCACACGCCTGCGAAGAAACTCAAAGGTTGTGTGTGAAGTCGACCAACCCGCACTGGGCCCGCGTGGTCGACTAAGGCCTAATCGCCCTGATTCAGGGTAGGCTCGAGCCCCTCGGTGGGGACGTTTATGAGCTGTAATGATGAACCATATTACTGCTGCAGTTTTTAACAAAACAGTTTGAAAATGTATGATCTAACTCACAAAACAATGTAGAGTGCTGCTGTTTTCTCACTTTTTGAATATTTATTGTGTTTTATTTATAATCATTATAATTTCGGGTAAAATTCCAACTGTTCTCAAGCGGTTCCCCGCGCTCGTCCTAAAAATCAGTGCGGGACGGGTCGCGATGCTAGACGGACCTGTGCTGCTTTGCGGGAGCTCTCAAATAAAAATAAAATATTGGATTTTTGTGTACATAGTGTATTGTAACGGACAGAGAGTATTTCATGAACATATTTGGTTACCTACATTAGATTAAAAGGGTGTGTTTTATTTTACACTTTTCAGTTTTCTTTGGTTATTTTTTTTAATAAAATGTTTTTGTTTTACAGTTTTTGTTGCTTAAAATCGACCTGAATAAAATATAATAAATATAATATATAAAAAGAAAAAGAATCATCGAAATCGGATAACCCAGCACAAAGATCCAGCGGCTTCCCGCGACTTTAGCAGGTCGTCGGTCCACCGAGTGAGAGGCCTGCTTACGCTACGTCTTCCGGTGTGTGGTCACCACTAGAGAACTTTGCTGCTCCAACGGCCATCTGTTCTACGAGCTGTGTGCCCTGCCCACTGCCACTTCAGTTTAGCGATTCTGTGAGCTATGTCGGTTACTTTAGTTCTCCTGCGGATCTCCTCGTTTCTGATTCGATCACGCAGAGAAACTCCGAGCATAGCACGCTCCATTGCCCTTTGGGTGACCTTGAGCCTTCTTATGAGGCCCATAGTAAGCGACCATGTCTCAGAAGTCATCACTGGCAACACACACTGGTCAAAGACCGTAGTCTTGAGTCACTGCGGTATTTGGGACGTGAAAATATTGCGAAGCTTCCCGAACGCTGCCCAGCCGAGTTGGATTCGTCGATTGATCTCTTTCTTGAAGTTGAAACTACCTAGCTGGACTGTTTGTCCCAGGTATACATATTCGTCAACAACTTCCAGTGTAGAGTCTCCAACCTTTAGAGGAGTGGGTGCGACACGGACATTTAATATTATTTTCGTCTTGTCCATGTTCATTTTAAGACCCACTTGTTGAGAGACTTTACTGAGGCCATCGAGCATTGTGCTTAGGTCTTCCATAGTCTCAGCCATGACCACGATATCGACAGCGAATCAGAGGTGGGATATGTACTCGCCGTTGACATTGATGCCGAGTCCACCCCAGTCCAGAAGCTTAAAAACATCTTCCAGGGCGGCGGTGAACAGTTTCGGAAATATAACGTCTCCCTGTCTCACCCCTCGCTGCAGCTGGATAGGTTCCGAGTTTTGATCCTGGAGGCGAACCGACATGGTGGCGTTTTCATACAAACACTTCAGCACTTCGATATATCGATAGTCAATTTGGCACCTCTGGAGATACTGTAACACAGCCCAAGTTTCGACCGAATCGAAGGCTTTCTCATAGTCCACTGACGTTAAGCATAGTGGCTGATTGACTTCAACACCTCGATGGTCAATTTGGCACCGCTGGAGAGACTGTAGCACAGCCCAGGCAAAGTATATATATTAGTACTAACGTACAGTATGGACACTCCCTGCCGCTCTCTAAAGTCGACCTCACCCCCCCCCCCCCGTCACGCAGATTGGCTGTAGATTGGTTACCAACGTAAAGGATGAGCTACGCTGTGATTTCGTTTGGGAATTATTAAATCCAAATTTGGTAAACTGTTCATTTAACTGATGTTTTAGTTCACATAATGATAAATGCAATAAAAAAGGCTTTTACAGATATCCTTTGGATAAAAAGCAACACAAAAAGCCAGTTCATTATTTTATTTCGTATTTTGTCACACTTAGGTAAGTATCTGGAGAAAACGCATTAAACTTGCTTTTTTGTGAAGCTTCTTAAATACAAAGCATATGATTATTTGCTAGTGTAGAAATAAAACCGGTCAAGTGCGAGTCTGACTTGCACACGTACAATTCCGTACCATCGTAAAATATATAAAACCGCCTCCGTAGCTCAGAGGCAAAGTTCACTGACTTTACACAGGAGGTCGCGGGTTCGATCCCCGGCGGGGTCAATTGTAAGACTCGGTTTGGTTGGTGGTAGGGCATTTTCTAAGCCCGCCTGGCTAGCTACCACCATCTTATCTAAGTCTGGCCGCCAAATATCAATGTTGATATCATTGGTGTGTTCCAGCATAAAAATAAGTAACTAGTTCCCCATTGCGTTGGGGAATCTCGGTAAGCCCGCTTCCATCTTCGGCAATATCGTCACTCACCACCAGGTGAGATGTTGTCAAGGGTTTACCAATTGTGAATAAAAAAATAAAAAATCATCGCATTCCAAAAAAATATTGACTGTTATTGTAGGTACCTAACCTACCTTTACGTATTTTTTTAAGTTTATCACCTTATATTTTTTAATCCACAGTTGATAATAATATTCATGTTCGGCACAAGACTTAGATAAGATGGTGGTAGCTAGCCAGGCTGGCTATAAAAATTCCCCACCACCAACCAAACCGAGTCTTACAAAGTTGACCCCTCCGGGAATCGAACCCGCGACCTCTTGGTGTGAAGCGAATGGACTAACCATTGATTTTTACCGCCTTGGAGATGGAGCGGGCAATGGGGGATCTGGCTATCTTATCTTCAAACCGGAACACATCAATGCTGTTAACCGCCTCCGTGGCGTAATGGTTAGTCCATTCGCTTCAGACCAGGAGGTCGCGTGTTTGATTCCCGGAGGAGTCAACTTTATAAGATTCAGTCGATTCTACGATCGATAACACGAGTTCATTGCTCTACGGATTCACGTCAAAGATGACGTAATTTGACTACGTCTTCATTTTTAAAGTTTATCACATCATCCTTGATAAATATTATCAACGGTCGGTACCTCGAGGACAATGCTCTCCAGGTCAGGCTTACGTGTTTTTTTTTAAATTTTGCGCGCGAATATACGGACCCGCAGTGCCGGGATCATTGACCTATTACTAGCGGGCGGGGGATTTTAGTTGTATTCGTACCTATTTAGCTATGTTTGAAGAACAATTTTATTCATGTAACTACCTACTAAGTAGGTAGGTAGCCACTGTTGATTGTTACGTGCAGTATAAATATCTAATAAACATTTCGTGACCAATGCCGCCAGTGTGATTCAACCCTACCTGCATTTGTGGCTATAGATACGTCAGTTGTTTATATGTATATCATTTCTCGCTCGTTTGTATGGAGTGTCCGGGGTCTGGCCCAGGTTTCGACTGAATCAAAGGCCTTCTCATAGTCCACAAACGCCAAGCATAGTGGCTGATTGTACTCTTCGGTCTTCTGTATAATCTGCCACAGCGTATGTATATGGTCTATGGTACTAAATCCTTTTCGGAAACCGGCTTGTTCGGGAGGCTGGATGTCGTCAAACCTGCATGCGAGAGGATTCGTAATGACTCTCGAAAACAATTTCCCTTCGGCCGTCTACAGAACCGGAGTTTCGGAACTGGTTCCGTACGAGGCTTTTAAATTACTTGTATGGAACTGGTTCCCTACGAGGCTTTTTTTTACCTGTATGGAACTGGTTCCCTACGAGGCTTTTAAATTACTTGTATGGAACTTGTATGGTTGTTGGTACGCTACGTTTTCCGGTGCGCGGTCGCAATTCGAGAACTTTACTACCCCATCGGCCATCTGTTCTACGAGCTATGTGCCCTGCCCACTGCCACTTCAGTTCCCTTCGGCCGTCTACAGAACCGGAGTTAGCGATTCTGTGAGCTATGTCGGTTACTTTAGTTCTCTTGCGGATCTCCTCGTTTCTGATTCGATCACGCAGAGAAACTCCGAGCATAGCAACATTAGCTGCAACTGGATAGGTTTCGAGTTCTGGTCCTGGAGGCGAACCGACATGGTGGCGTTATCATACAGACACTTCAACACCTCGATGTATCGATGGTCAATTTGGCACCGCTGGAGAGACTGTAGCACAGCCCAGGTTTCGACTGAATCAAAGGCCTTCTCATAGTCCACAAACGCCAAGCATAGTGGCTGATTGTACTCTTCGGTCTTCTGTATAATCTGCCGCAGCGTATGTATGTGGTCTATGGTACTAAAGCCTTTTCGGAAACCGGCTTGTTCGGGAGGCTGGAAGTCTTCAAACCTGCGTGCGAGACGATTTGTAATGACTCTCGAAAACAGCTTGTAGACATGGCTCAGAAGTGAGATGGGTCTGCAGTTCTTCAGCAGGGTGTTGTCACCCTTTTTGAAGAAAAGCACGACCACACTTCTGTGCCATGCCTTAGGCGTTTGTCTCTCGAGTATAACGGAATTAAATAACTTCTGAAGAGCTTTTAGTACCGGTGATCCACCTGCTTTCAGAAGTTCAGCCGTAATTCCATCATCACCCGGTGCCTTGTTGTTCTTGAGCTGTTTGAGAGCCATTCTAATCTCGTACAGGCTGACGTCCGGGATATCTTCGGTATAGTGTCGGGTTAGTCTGGCTCTTGGGTCTTCAGCCAGATCGCTGACAGGCAAACGTGTGGTCTTGTACAATTGTCTATAGAACTTCTCAACTTCTTCCAGCAACTCAGTCTTAGACGATATGGTCCTGCCATTCTCAGTCTTCAGCTTGGTCAGTTGGCTTTGTCCAACAGACAGATCTCTCGCGAACACTTTTGAGCCTTTGTTGTGCTCAATCGCCTCTTTAATACAAGTTTTATTATATTGGCGTAAATCGCGAGTTAGGGACTTATAGATCTGCCTGTTTAGTTGCCGATACTGAGATGCGTCTTCAGAGGACTGCAAAACCAATCTACGTCTTTCTTCCATGAGGTTGCTGGTGAAGTCTGAGATTTTTTTGGTTCTGTTTGAACGGCGAGTTTTAAAATCTTAGATCCGACCGTTTGGACAATTTCCACGAACCTGTCATTATAATCGTCCACATTCTCGCAGTCTCCTAGGCATTCGAAACGATTGTGCAACTCGAGCTGAAAGCTCTCGGGGTTTTGGAGCTGGATGGGCGCTTGTCGGAGCGTAGACTTCATTAGTCGACATCTTTCTAGCTTGGTCTTTAGATTCAATGTGCCTCTGACCATCCGGTGATCGCTTCCTGTTTTGACTTAATTGATCACGGAGACATCATTGAATATTTGCCTCCTTGTCGACAAGATGAAGTCTATCTCGTTTTTTGTTACGCCATTGGGATGCAACCATGTCCACTTCCGCTGTTTTGACTTTTTAAAGAAGGAGTTCATCATAAAGAGGCTCTCCTTCTCCATAAAGTCAGCCAGCATCTGGCCACGTGAGTTCCGTACACGGCTGATGAAATATAATAATTACTTGGTCGGAACCAGTTCCATACAGGTAAAAAAAAAAGCCTCGTAGGGAACCAGTTCCATACAAGTAATTTAAAAGCCTCGTACGGAACCAGTTCCGAAACTCCGGTTCTGTAGACGGCCGAAGGGAACAATTTGTAGACGTGGCTCAGAAGTGAGATGGGTCTGTAGTTCTTCAGCGGGGTATTGTCGCCCGTTTTGAAGAAAAGCATGACCACACTTCTGTGCCATGCCTTAGGCGTTTGTCCCTCAAGTATAACGGAATTAAATAACTTCTGAAGAGCTTTAAGTACCGGTGTTCCTCCTGCTTTCAGAAGTTCAGCCGTAATTCAATCATCACCCGGTGCCTTATTGTTTTTAAGCTGTTTAAGAGCCATTCTAATCTCGTACAGGCTGACGTCCGGGATATCTTC
Organism: Coleophora flavipennella; assembly: GCA_947284805.1. Classification (NCBI taxonomy): domain Eukaryota; kingdom Metazoa; phylum Arthropoda; class Insecta; order Lepidoptera; family Coleophoridae; genus Coleophora; species Coleophora flavipennella. The sequence continues at coordinate 266,353 of OX369272.1, forward strand.
GGTGTGTCGGGTAAGTCTAGCTCTTGGGTCTTTAGCCAGATCGCTGACAGGCAGACGTGTGGTCGTGTAAAATTTTCCATAGAACTTCTCAACTTTTTCCATCAACTCAGTCTTAGACGATATGATCCTGCCATCCTCAGTCTTCAGCTTGGTCAGTTGGCTTTGACCAACAGACAGATCTCTCGCGAACACTTTTGAGCCTTTGTTGTTCTCGATCGCCTCTTTAATACAATTTGTATTATAGTGGCGCCAATCGCAAGTTAAAGACTTAGAGATCTGCCTGTTTAGTTGCCGATACTGAGAAGCGTCTTCAGAGGACTGCAAAACCAATCAAGTCCGAGATTTTTCTGGTTCTGTTTGAACGGCGAGTTCTAAAAATCTTAGACCCGCCCGTTTGGACAATACCAAAATCAACAAGTAGGTCTTAGAATGAACCTGGACAAGACCAAAATTATGTCAAACGTCCGTGTCATACCTACTCCTCTGAAGGTCGGAGGCTCTTCACTCGAAGTTGTTACCGAATATGTATACCTGGGACAAACAGTCTAGTTAGGTAGGTCCAACTTCGAGAAAGAGACCAATCGTCGAATCCAACTCGGCTGGGCAGCGTTCGGGAAGCTTCGCAATATCTTTACGTCCCAGATACCGCAGTGTCTTAAGACCAAGGTCTTCGACCAGTGTGTGTTACCAGTGATGACATACGGAACTGAGACATGGTCGCTTACTATGGGCCTCGTAAGAAGGCTCAAGGTCGCCCAAAGGGCAATGGAGCGTGCTATGCTCGGAGTTTCTCTGCGTGATCGAATCAAAAACGAGGAGATCCGTAGGAGAACCAAAGTAACCGACATAGCTCTCAGAATTGCTAAACTTAAGTGGCAGTGGGCGGGGCACATATTGCTCGTAGAACAGATGGTCGTTGGGGCAGTAAATTTCTCGAGTGGCGAACACGTACCGGAAAGCGGTAGCGTAGGTAGGCCTCCAACTCGGTGGACCGATGACCTGGTGAAGGTTGCGGGAAGCCGCTGGATGCGGGCAGCGTAGAACCGGTCGTCGTGGAGATCCTTGGGGCAGGCCTATGTCCAGCAGTGGACGTCCTTCGGCTGATATGATGATGATGATGATTATTATTATTTTAAGCATTAAAACCTCCTTGGAAAAGAGGACATAAGCGCTTCATTCATATTTATGCTCCATTCTTCACAAATAAATGACCCAAAGAGAATCTAATCAGCTAGCATTATGTACTAACCTCACGGAGAAACCTATTTCTTTATAAATTCTCATTTCAAAAATCTTAAAGAAGATTCTTTATCTTTGGTTAATATATTTTTCTATTGTCTTGTTTCACAGCTACAAATAAAAGAAGTGGCAAAGTAAAAAGCACGTGTAAACTAGCATATAAAGTACCACTTTTCGAGCAACTGTATTGAAAAATAATATTTTTACACATTACTGACTGTGCAAGAGGGGCGGTGCTTGTGAACAAATGTGTCAAACTAAATGTCATTTCTTTAATCTACCATGATGCAATCTTTTAGTTCTCATTTCACCTCCCATACAAACCCAAATTATGTGTAAAAATTGAGTATATTCACATTTTTTTTTGCTACTAGGTAAACGTAATGTTTATCATTGTTTTGTGTATTCCCGACTACACCAGACGTTGACAGCTTTGCGAAAAAGTATGCACAGCATGGCTGTAATATTTTTTCTTTTGCCTTAGGCTTGAAGACCTTTTACGTAACACCCCGTGTACCTAGAAAAAAGATACTATTGATTTCTGTGAAAATCTCTGTAATTTTATTACTCTGTGACTGGTGCAGCTGTATACCTACGCAGCGAGCGCGATTTTATGGTGCGGGTTGTGCGGGGAGAAATATAGAGCTCCGCCCAGACACTCAAGGTCGTTGGCCCATGTACAAACCTTATAAACCCTATTTCCATTGCAGCAACTTACTACAATTTTTATTTTTTGTTAATTTTCTGAAAAACTACTACTAAAATTTACATGGAACCAACTCGGGAGCGTACCCTATCGAATAAAAAAAGAAACATGAAAATTGGTTCACAATCTGCGAAGACATCGCATAACAAACACAAAAAAACATATAGTCGAATACCTCCTCCTTTTTGGAAGTCGGTTGAAAATGCCACCAGCGTGATCGACCCAGCCACGCAGGTCGCCCTGGGCTACGACCGTCACATGTTGAGCGCAGTATTTGTAGTTACTCAAAAATGCCACCAGCGTGTTCGACCCAGCCACGCAGGTCGCCCTGGGCTACGACCGTCACATGTTGAGCGCAGTATTTGTAGTTACTCAAAATTGCCACCAGCGTGTTCGACCCAGCCACGCAGGTCGAACTGGGCTACGACCGTCACATGTTGAGCGCAGTATTTGTAGTTACTCAAAAATGCCACCAGCGTGATCGACCCAGCCACGCAGGTCGCCCTGGGCTACGACCGTCACATGTTGAGCGCAGTATTTGTAGTTACTCAAAATTGCCACCAGCGTGTTCGACCCAGCCACGCAGGTCGCCCTGGGCTACGACCGTCACATGTTGAGCGCAGTATTTGTAGTTACTCAAAAATGCCACCAGCGTGTTCGACCCAGCCACGCAGGTCACCCTGGGCTACGACCGTCACATGTTGAGCGCAGTATTTTTAGTTACTCAAAAATGCCACCAGCGTGTTCGACCTAGCCACGCAGGTCACCCTGGGCTACGACCGTCACATGTTGAGCGCAGTATTTGTAGTTACTCAAAAATGCCACCAGCGTGATCGACCCAGCCACGCAGGTCGCCCTGGGCTACGACCGTCAAATGTTGAGCGCAGTATTTGTAGTTACTCAAAAATGCCACCAGCGTGTTCGACCCAGCCACGCCGGTCGCCCTGGGCTACGACCGTCACATGTTGAGCGCAGTATTTGCATTTACTCAAAAATGCTTGTAATTTGGTCATTAGTAGCTTCTTTGAGCAAAGTCGGCCTTGCCATACTACTCGGAAAAGATCGCAAGGAATTCATTACGGACCAGGCTTGTGTATAGTGCTTTACTCGGACCGCGCTGTGATGGCTTCGAGCGGAGCGGCGCAACGCAGTCATTCGTTACAGACCATGGCAGTAATGTACTATCATTTATTTGCTACTTAACTATGCAATACAGACCTTACTAGGGCAAACGGAAATGATCGGGAACCGAGTACTTTAGAATGAGTTACAGTAAATTATTTTTATTACTTAAGTACTGGCCAATTACAACCATAATGATGTTATCACAATTAAAAAATAGGTTAGTTTTTTCAAGGCGGTTTAAAGTTGTTAAGTCAATTAACGAAATGGAGTTCACGCGTGAAAATGTCCGTGCCATAAATCTAAAGTTCTTCCGTTTTACAGAAAAAATGAATTTTCCAAAGCCCAGTTGTTTATAAACTAGCGACACATAGTGGGATCTAGTCGTATCTTCTACGTAGTTAGTTAACGTAATAATACGACTACAGGAATTAGTTTCCTTTTATACCTATATCTGTAGATGACGCTGTAGATGAACATTAGTTTTTTGGTACGGAACCCCTAGTGCGCGGGTTGGACTCGCACTTGGCCCTTTTTATTTATTCCCGATCATTTCGGTTTGCCCCTCGTACATATACCTACTGACAATAGGAACAAATTACTACAAGTATCAAAAACCCATCAAAAACCACATCATATAAGGCGAAAGACGTCCACTGCTGATAAAGGACTCCCCCACGGATTTTCAGGACGAACGGTTCTGCGCTGCCCACATCAAGCGGTTGTCAGTCTACAGAGTGGGAGGACTGTCTACGCTACGTCTTCCAGTGCGCGATCGCCACTCGAGTACTTTACTACCCCAAGGACCATCTGTTCTACGAGCAATTTCCTATGGCCTTTTGTCCAGCATTGGACGTGTTCGGCTGACATGATGAACAAAAATCCCACTAGGTCCAGGTGAACGAACTAAACAGAGGATTCTAATAGCTATTAGTTTAAACGGCCTAACCAGCGTATACTTTCGATATATCGAGGTACTGAAGTGTTTGCATGAAAACGCCACCATGTCGGTTCGCCTCCAGGATCAAAACTCGGAACCTATCCGGATGCAGCGAGGGGTGAGACAGGGAGACGTTATATCTCCGAAACTTGAAGATGTTTTTAATCTTTTGGACTGGGGTGGACTCGGCATTAATATCAACGGCGAGTACATCACCCAACTTCGATTCGCTGACGATATCGTTGTCATAGCTGAGACTATGGACGACTTAGGCACAACGTTCGATGGTTTCAGTAGAGCATCTCAACTCAACAAGTAGGTCTTAGAATGAACATGGACAAGACCAAAATTATGTCAAACGTCCGTGTCATACCTACTCCTCTGAAGGTTGAAGGCTCTACACTCGAATTTGTTGCCGAATACGTGTACCTGGGACAAACAGTTCAGTTAATGTAGGTCCAACTTCAAGTAAGAGATCAATCGTCGAATCCAACTCTGCTGGGCAGCGTTCGGGAAGCTTCGCAGTATTTTCACGTCACAATAATGCAGTGACTTAAGACCAAGGTCTTCGACCAGTGTGTGTTGCCAGTACTGGCATACGGAATTGAGACATAGTCGCTTACTATGGGTCTCATAAGAAGGTTCAAGGTCACCCAAAGGGCAATGGAGCGTGCTATGCTTGGAGTTTCTCTGCCTGATCGAATCAGAAACGAGGAGATCCGTAGGAGAACCAAAATAACAGACATAGCTCTCAGAATCGCTAAACTTAAGTGGCAGTGGGCGGGGCACATAGCTCGTGAAATGAATGGCCGTTAGGGCAGTAAAGTTCTCGAGTGGCGACCGCGCACCGGAAAACGAAGGGTAGGCAGGCCTCCCACTCGGTGGAACGATGACCTAGTAAAAGTCGCGGGAAGCCACCGGTTACGGGTAGCGCAGAACCGGTCGTCGTGGAAATCCTTGGGGGAGGCCTATGTCCAGTAGTGGGCGTCCTTCGGCTGATATGATGATGAACCAGCGCATGCCTTCCACGAGATGAGGTTGGAACGCGTTGCGCTGTTCTAGGGGCAGGCTTATGGTTTTGATAAAAGATGTACTCACCAATGATCTCCTCCTCGTCCCGCGCGGGTATCCGCTCGCTGATCTCCTGCTTCAAGTCGTCCACCAGCTTGTAGATGACGTTGTGGTGCCGGACGGGCAGGCCCTTGCTTTTGGCGAGCTCGGCCACCGCCGGCGGGCATTCCACGTTGAACGCGTATATTATGGCGTCAAATGCTTCCGCTATCTGCAACGGTGCATGTTTGGTCCCAATAAGATTAGTTTCTATGACATGTTTAGAAATTTCGATTTTAGTTATGCTCGATTTACGTCCCCGGGACAGAGGGAGGCTCATCGAAGCGCAAGCGATACACCGCGCAACTTAATCTGCAAAAGTCCCTGTCTCTGCTACCAGTCTGAAGTAATAACCGAGGGGAAACCGTGAGGGTTCGACAAATCACTTAAAACTAAACTTCGAACGATGTGCGACGTCTCTAACTAAAGAACAGACATTCTGACACTTGGTCAAACTGAGACTAGGACAGTATACGAAGGCTACTACTAATAGATAAATAATGTACAAGTAATGGGCCCGATGCCTCAATTATTTGGTCAAATGTTCGAGTACCAAGTACTCGTAGTAGAAAATGCCCACAGGCCTGATGAAAGCCAAATTTCAACAGTTGCAAAATTATACTACAGAAGGGGTAAGGTGTGTACCTAGTTATAGATGTGTAGTATTACATGACAAGTGTGTGTGTATCGTGTATTGCATGAAAACTACCCCAGCTCTTTGGCAGGATGCACCGATGCTCCTCACTGAGGTCCAACGTGTCGGTTTCTCTTGTCACAGCACTTCCTCGATGCTGAGACAAACCGTCCTGAAGTCACGCGAGACGATACAAATGTCCTTCTCAAAGGTCCATATTTATTTGTTTTACACTAAAACACAAGCCTAGCTCCGTAGGTATAATTATGAAGGAGCTAAGGTTCTTCACTACAATATTCAATTTTCGTAAGGTAAGGTAGGCACCAATCCGAGCAAGCCACGTGTCTTATCGTGCACCGTCACGTCCACGCGCCCGTAACGTGATCGATAAACTGTTCTACCTATACGTCAGTCCATAACACTGAACACTAAACTGAACACAATAGTTCACTTACTACAAGAAATACGCCTGCCCAAGCGGCGGTTGATTATGTCCACGCGGTCTATTTCTCGCGTGGCCTATGACTTATTTCGCGACAATCACGCCGAATACGGCTTATCCGCGTTAAATTGATAAATCTCGCGACACTCGCTTATCCGGACAATATTCCGTTTGCGCCTTTCCGAATGACGCACCTCGCGACAATTTCGTGGTAACAGGTGACGTGGGCATTAGCCGTGAGCCCGTCTCGTCTCTGCAGCGCGGGCAACCCGCTCAGCTGACTATCAATCATGAACTGAACTCCGGAATGGTTCTAGGCTAGCTCCGAGCTACGGAATTCGCGTTAAATTGGAAAATGCGGGCATTCTCCGCGAGCCTTTCTCGGTCACCGACCCGTCGGTGCAATCGTGTGTCCTTGACTGATTTGCCCGCTGCCGGCCGAGACTGTAAGCCGGTGCGGAAAAACCCACGCCGTACCCAGCCGTGCCAGCCTGTTTTTTGTTCTACTGCGCGACTTTGGAATGCGGATTTACTGTTAAGAGCCTCGACACTCAAGTTTAATGCATCTTGAATGCTAGTTTAACATGTACTTACGAGCTGTATGCATCTGAATGGATTGAAGTCGAATACGAGACAAAAAAACGACTACTCGTGCAAAAAATGGCATGTCCATACTGAACGAGCGCAATGTCCTCAATCCCCGTGTCGAGTCTCCACCGAAACCCATAGAAAAGCTATTAAACATTAACCAACTTAAATAAAAATAGTTATTCGGGTTTAGCTTCAGGACATGCATTATGATGACGTGGAGAGCCTTCTAAGAATAGTTCAGTAAAATACATAGTAAACACACACACACAATGTTTTTAATTATCTATAATGCCACGAGACAGGCCGGGCCTAGTGTCGGGTCACAGTTAATCTGTATAGTAGGTAAGCTAAGTTTTTTTTAAAAAAATATGACTATGACAAGTAAATTTGACATAATTTTCGTGTTGTCCATGTTCATTCGAAGACAGGCATCATTCGTTGAAAGGCATTACTGAGGCCACCAAGCATTGAGCCTAGGTACTCCTGAATCTCAGCCATGACCACGATAAGTATTTGGCAGAGTATTTATGAAATGAAACATATTTTCATGGGTTTGGGTCACGAAGGATCCGAGGTTTGGGTTGTATGCGCACGTGCGCGAAGTGAAAGAGAAAGACAACACAATAGGAGTGAGTGCAAGGGCGTACCTCGATGTCGTTGGGCGTGACGGGCCCCACGGCGTAATGCGCGAGCTGCAGCCGCACGCGCGCGTGCTCGTCGTAAGTCGCCAGCAGCTCCACTATGGCCTCCACCGAGCCGTCCACGTCACCTGCGCACACACACAGCGCGGTCAACACTCTATCAACCCACGGCGAAAGGAAGGGTTATGATTTGTGAATCACATTTGATTTTCATTCACATGTTATTATTTCTATTGTTTTTGTTGATTGTTTCTGAAATATGAATCTCGCTATATATAAATGTTTACCAAGATGTAGACACACGAGCTTGCGAGGTTTAGTCCGCTATGTCATTATTTCAAATAAGTACAGAGGCCAACACATAAAACTAGACACTCGTAGTGCGATTCTGATCAATACGTGTACGGCATAAGAACGGTACAAAGTCCAAAGTGTCTAGCTTAATGTGCTGGCCTCTGTACATGACCCCACAAAAAATATGATGGAGGTCACTGGATGTCACACGTAACGTGGTGTATACAATACTGTACATGTACAATACAGTTCCGTGTACTGGTACAGCACTGTGCTGTGTCTCTGTATACAGTACTGTACATGTACAATACAGTTCTGTGTACTGGTGCTGTGTCTCTGTATACAGTACTGTACATGAACAATACAGTTCTGTGTACTGGTACGGCACTGTACTGTGTCTCTGTATACAGTACTGTACATGTACAATACAGTTCTGTGTACTGGTACAGCACTGTGCTGTGTCTCTGTATACAGTACTGTACATGTACAATACAGTTCTGTGTACTGGTACGGCACTGTGCTGTGTCTCTGTATACAGTACTGTACATGTACAATACAGTTCTGTGTACTGGTACGGCACTGTGCTGTGTCTCTGTATACAGTACTGTACATGTACAATACAGTTCTGTGTACTGGTACGGCACTGTGCTGTGTCTCTGCATACAGTACTGTACATGTACAATACAGTTCTGTGTACTGGTACGGCACTGTACTGTGTCTCTGTATACAGTACTGTACATGTACAATACAGTTCTGTGTACTGGTACGGCACTGTACTGTGTCTCTGTATACAGTACTGTACATGTACAATACAGTTCTGTGTACTGGTACGGCACTGTGCTGTGTCTCTGTATACAGTACTGTACATGAACAATACAGTTCTGTGTACTGGTACGGCACTGTGCTGTGTCTCTGTATACAGTACTGTACATGAACAATACAGTTCTGTGTACTGGTACGGCACTGTACTGTGTCTCTGTATACAGTACTGTACATGTACAATACAGTTCTGTGTACTGGTACGGCACTGTGCTGTGTCTCTGTATACAGTACTGTACATGTACAATACAGTTCTGTGTACTGGTACGGCACTGTGCTGTGTCTCTGTATACAGTACTGTACATGAACAATACAGTTCTGTGTACTGGTACGGCACTGTACTGTGTCTCTGTATACAGTACTGTACATGTACAATACAGTTCTGTGTACTGGTACGGCACTGTACTGTGTCTCTGTATACAGTACTGTACATGTACAATACAGTTCTGTGTACTGGTACGGCACTGTACTGTGTCTCTGTATACAGTACTGTACATGTACAATACAGTTCTGTGTACTGGTACGGCACTGTACTATGTATCTGTATACAGTAATGTACATGTACAATACAGTTCTGTGTACTGGTACAGCACTGTGTTGTGTCTCTGTATACAGTACTGTACATGTAAATTACAGTTCTCTGTACTGGTACAGCACTGTGTTGTGTCTCTGTATCAATAACTTCTATATTACTGGCGTAAGGACCCGGCCAACGCGCGCGATAATGCTCCCAGCGAATTGGTGCGAAAATCCAAAGTTTCGCACACTCGCGACTCAGTCGTCTGCGGGAAATTGTAGAGGGCGGTGGAAAGATATTCCATATAAAAATACCTTATTGTGTTGTTAGTGTGTGTCGAGGTGTTGAAGTGTCTGTATGAAAACGCCACCATGTCGGTTCGCCTCCAGGACCAGAACTCGAAACCTATCCAGTTGCAGCGAGGGGTGAGACAGGGAGACGTTATATCTCCGAAACTGTTCACCGCCGCCCTGGAAGATGTTTTTAAGCTTCTGGACTGGGGTGGACTCGGCATTAATATCAACGGCGAGTACATATCCCACCTCCGATTCGCTGACGATATCGTGGTCATGGCTGAGACTATGGAAGACCTAAGCACAATGCTCGATGGCCTCAGTAAGGTCTCTCAACAAGTGGGTCTTAAAATGAACATGGACAAGACGAAAATAATGTTAAATGTCCGTGTCGCACCCACTCCTCTAAAGGTTGGAGACTCTACACTGGAAGTTGTTGACGAATATGTATACCTGGGACAAACAGTCCAGCTAGGTAGTTCCAACTTCAAGAAAGAGATCAATCGACGAATCCAACTCGGCTGGGCAGCGTTCGGGAAGCTTCGCAATATCTTCACGTCCCAAATACCGCAGTGTCTCAAGACTAAGGTCTCTGACCAGTGTGTGTTGCCAGTGATGACTTACGGAACTGAGACATGATCGCTTACTATGGGCCTCATAAGAAGGTTCAAGGTCACCCAAAGGGCAATGGAGCGTGCTATGCTCGGAGTTTCTCTGCGTGATCGAATCAGAAACGAGGAAATCCGCAGGAGAACTGAAGTAACCGACATAGCTCACAGAATCGCTAAACTGAAGTGGCAGTGGGCAGGGCACATAGCTCGTAGAATAGATGGCCGATGGGGCATTAAAGTTCTCGAGTGGCGACCGCGCACCGGAAAACGTTGCGTAGGCAGGTCTCCCACGCGGTGGACAGATGACCTGGTGAAGGTCGCGGGAAGCCGATGGATGCGGGCAGCGCAGGACCGGTCGTCGTGGAAATCCTTGGGGGAGGCCTTTGTCCAGCAGTGGACGATTTGTGGCTGATATAATGATGATGATCATGATGATTGTGTTGTTAGAGGCTGCAAAAATCATGAAAGAAAGGCTAAAAAGAAACACGGAATATCGTATCATCTTTAAGTAACCTTACATTGAATTTTTCTTGTAAAACAAATTAAAAAGACGCTTTTTTAAAGCGACTATTCCACCAAGGTCCTTTTAGCGCGGCACTGATGTCAACTCTCGCCCACGCTAGTTCGTACGAGTTATTTCAGATGGCGCTACTTTTTGCTTGTATTTAAGATAATCTGACTAAAATATGGAGACAGGCGGATCCTTCTGTCCAAATCTGTGCTCTGTATACAGTAATGTACAATATAGTTATGTGCACCGGTACAGCATTGTGCTGTGTCTCTGCTGCGAGCCCACATTATTCCAATGTGTGTGTGCGTGGCGCACTCACCCTTGACGAGCACGGTGAGCGTGGGGTGCGTGTCCTGCTGTATCTCCTTCTGGCGCGGCCCCTCCGGCCGCAGCCGCATCCTACCGAGCGCGCGCCGCCGGTCCCTCTGCTGTGTGTACGCGACGCGGTGCTGCTGCTCCTTGGCCTCGATCACTTCTAGATCAGCGAGCTGCTTCTCCTTCATGCGCTGCGCGTGCCGGTACCGCATCACCTCGTTTGCGCGTTTCTGTAAAATCGACAACAGACAAATTGCCAAACAAACACTACATAAAAGGAAAAACGTGTCAAAGCGAATAGGGATGACGAACGCTAGTCATCTGAGTTACTTTTTATCATTTGTCAAAAACGACATTTTGTTCTAAAAATGTTTGAAATACCTAGGCGTGACGTCATAGTTTAGCAGCGTCATATATTTACTCATTTTGTGATTTTGGTGAATTAAAAATCGAAAAATTGATGGAACACAAAACGAGTAAGTTTTTCGGAAGTTTAAGAGCAGGCTCCCAGCGCGGCACTGGTGAACAACCTAATATTTAACCTTATGAAAAAAGCTTTACAGTTGAATTTCGCGTGAGTGTCTTAACGCGACTTACGTCCTTTACTTCGAGCGTGAATGCACATTATCGTTTATTGCAAGCTTTGTAAACATTGTAGGAAAATTTCATCTTAGCCGTTTTATCAATATCTTTATTCTCTTACTGTCGGTATTTATTTTATGTGCCTAACTTATGTAATGTAGGAGAAATATCTAATAATCTCTCAAAACTACATAGTTTTAGAAAATAAAAAGTATCGAGCGAAAACTAATAAATCGTGTTTTTGTGTTGGCCGTACCAAAGACAAAGGTTCAAAGAATCAGATGTGCAGTTTTCACGTTCAGCAAGCTTGCGGTTGGCTCAAAATATTCTAGTAAAAATGCACTTATTTTGGGAGCCTGCTCTTAAAGTAGGAGGGCAATTTAGTGATCAAGAGTACACAATTTATTTTTGATGCTGTCGTCATCCCTATTGTAAATCATCACTCCGTTCACTAAACACTCGTTTTGTTCATACAGGTCAGTTTGGTTTCTATAACAAGACGTGAGGACGACGTGACGTGTGGTTCCATGATGTCTTCCTGGTGTCAATGGTCCATCGTCGTGTTTGTTAGTCGGGGACATCGGCTGTCGTACGTCGCCTTGTTATCGTCAGCTTACCACACTTAAGTGCAAAAGAACAGTGAGGGGGGGACCCGGAAGACGCAGAAAGAAACGATGCGTTTGGTCTTTTTTTTATTCACAATTGGTAAGCCCTTGGCATCATCTAACTTGGTCGTAAGTGACGATCATATCGAAGATAGAGGCGGGCTTACCAAAATTGAGGAACTGGCTATCCTATCTTCAAGCCGTAACACATCTATGCTGTTAACATTGATGCTTGGCGGCAAGACTTAGACAAGATGGTGGTAGCTAGCCAGGCGGGCTTGGAAAATGCACTTCCACCAACCAAACCGAGTCATTCAAAGTTACACTCCGCCCCAACCCGCGACCTAATGTGAAACTAATGGACTTAACCATCACGCCATGGAGGCGGTTTAATAATACGAGTATGGTTGTCTGATACATATATTAGCTTACAGCTTTATAATGTCACTTAACCTACTTAGTTGGCAACGACGGGACTTCGGGTGGTTGCCAATAAGACAAATAGTCTCAGTGGTTACATATAATGGGCCTATTATTGAAATAAATATGATCTTATGTACTAGACTAATCTATACGTGAAGTCACGTGGGGTGTGGCGAGTCATATACACATTACAGTGTGTACTTATATTGCCGCTATAACAACAAATCTCCCACTTGGCAACAACAAATCTCCCACTTGGCCGGGTTTTTTTTTATTAGAGCCAAGTATCACCGGGGGGTGATACAGATTTTTGCCCTCCCGCCCTCTATTTCAAAAATTTAAAAGGAAAAATAACATGGCTAAGTAGGCTTTCTTAGTTTATGAGTAACTAGTGGATGCCCGCAGCTTCGCCCGCGCAGATCTCGATTTTTGCGGATCCCGTGGGAATTTCCCAAAATCCTTTCTTAGCGGATGCCTACGTCATAACATCTACCTGCATGCCAAATTTCAGCCCGATCCGTCCAGTGGTTTGGGCTGTGCGTTGATAGATCACTATGTCAGTCAGTCACCTTTGAGTTATATATATTTAGAAGATAGTCGACCAACTTAAGGTGTGCATTTAGATTTATAAAAAGTTCATATACTTTCCATACAAAATGTTTTATTATTGTTTTTTAAAAAGACTCGAAAGCCTACTTTGCGTGTGGTACGCGCGGATACGCACTCGGCTACTTTTTTTAGATCATAAATCAACATTCAGTTTTCTAATTAACCTTAAAAGCTGGGATTTTTGCAATGATCCTGATAATAGCTCGTATGAAAACAAATATCTTTTTTTGGTTCCAAATGTTCGGTCCCTTGCAATCGTCCTATAATTTTTTCAAATATTAGATTTCTCTGATTATCTAAAGACAGTTTCGACGAAATTATCGAACGGATTCGACTAGTAAGATTGTCTTCATCGAATTCGTTCCCACTATTTCGTCGTTTTCGTAATTCGGAGCATCGGTGGCGTAATGGCCGCCGCCTCCTGTCCGATAGGTCGTGGTTCGATTCTGCCACGTAGAATAGAATAGAATAGAATAGAAAATGCTTTATTCACGAACCAACACAACTCGCAACAGATAAATAAAATATTTAAATTTCACCATACAAGGGAGTGTAGAAAAGATACAAAATTAAATAATTATAGCCAGGTGAGCTGTGCAGGCTCAGCGAAAAGGATCTGACTCAGCATATGTTGTGGATTACGATGTTCCACAACGCTGGTATTCTGCCAGATCCCATAAGGTGAGTGCGCACTTCACGAGGAAAAAGAAAACAAAAGATATCAGTTAGAGTAAAAACAAAATATAAAAATAATTTTCAATGTGATTTCGAATTTAGATTTCATATGTACGTTTATCCGACGCTTTTACGGTGAAGGTAAACATCGTGAGGACACCTGCACACGCCTGCGAAGAAACTCGCAGGTTGTGTGTGAAGTCACCAACCCGCAATGGACCCGCGTGGTCGACTAAGGGTCCGATCGCTCTAATTCAGGGTATGCTCGAGACCCTCGGTGGGGACGTATATGAGCTGATATGATGATGATGATTTCGTCGTTTTCGTGGAACGAACCGAATTCGAGCCGTTATGAATACTGATACCGATGCAGTACAGATGAAAATTGTGGCGTTTGGTGTCGGAGGCTCAAATCTGTTTCGAGTCTTGGAGCCGGCTAAGTGAGTATTGTGACGAGTAAGTCTAGTCTCACCTCACAGCTGACCTGGAGCGCCTGGTCCCCGGCCTGGGGCAGCTGGCGCCAGCCCAGCACCACCACGGGAGCGGAGGGCGGGGCCGCCTCCACCGCCCGCCCGTCAGCAGACTGCAGCGCTCGCACCTGTATCACGTCATGCCTGCTCTACAAAATCGTGCGCGAAACGAGGGGGACAAAGCTTAATAAAGATTTACTTACAACATAACTTATAACTAAATATAATTAATGTGCGGTTAATATTTTGTTTTGGCCGTGGTTTTAATATGTTTCTACTTAATGACAAGCACAGAAATCGGAATAATAAACATATATCGCAGCCATCTGGTTAAATCTGCCATTTCATTGAAAGGCTAGCCCGCTGATTGAATGGCGACATTCAAATGAATGACTAGGCCAAACGTTTATTGAATAATCGTCACGCGAGGCTCCCCCCCATGGGTAGCAGAATGCTTCGCAGAAGAAGAAATCATCGGTTTTATTCGGAGTTTCGTAGTTTCTAACGCCGCCGTTTTGCAAAGCAGCGCGCTGTTTTACAAACCGGCGGATTCTACATAACAGCTGCGTGCGACATATATCCCATTCAACGACTTGGCTAAATGACGTTCAGCAAAGTCGTTGAACGTAACATTCAACGACTTGGCCAGTTGTCCTTTAGTCATTCAGTTGAATGTCGCCAATCAGTCAACGGGCTAGCCTTTCAATCAAATGGCAGATTTAACCAGCGACATATACACACTTATGACAAGCAAGTTTCTTGATTTCTATATGCGAATGATGTTGATTGTTACCTGTTCAACTAGTCTTATAAACAGTTGAAGAGAACCTTCAAAATTTAAGGGAATTTCAGTTCAGATTTCTATTTGTTTTTACATGAAAAAGAAGTGAAAAAAAGTATACTGATTGCAAAAAATTCTAGTTGAGATTTCGATTAGGGATCGATTGCTTTACACTAAAAGTAAATGAAAATGGGTATGTGTGTGTATATTTCTGTCCGGTGCTCTGCGTATTTGGATACAATTTAGGTTAGAAAAATTTATTAGATTCCAACTTATTTTTTTAGGGTTGTCACCATAGATAAAAAAAAAAACACTTGTAGGTCTCTGGCTAGAACCGTACAGTGTAGTTACAATCGAACGCCTCGTACCTGATGAATTGTTGATAGTAGAAAAAATAGTTTATTTCCGATTTCACAATATATTTCTTATCTATAGATAAGAAGAATTGATGAAATCTAATCTAGTCGTCGTTCCATCCAACCGATTTGCTTTTTTTTTTAAATGAAAGGTATTTATGCACAGATTTGTCATCAAGCATTGGAAATTACCCCTGCGAGCGGCTCGCGCACCGCGCTCCCTCTAGAATGTTATTCGAGTCCATCCGGCCATTCAATCCAAACGATTTTTTTATATTTTTTTTATGACAGGTATTGATGCACAAATTTGTCATCGAGCACTGAAAATTACTTAACTGTCATCCTTCAATATATATTTAAAAAAAAGTGAAATGATTCTGTCCGACCATTCTCTCGAACCGATTTGCCTAATTTAAAAAAATTGCATAAGTTTGATACTAAGCATTGAAAATCACCTAACTTTCGCCCTAATTTAAAAAATTATGAAAACTAATTAAACTCCGTCCGTGCCGTTCTATCGAACCTATTTGCCTGATTTGAAATAAAGGTGTTGATGCACACATTTGTGATCAAGCATTAAAAATCACCTAACTTTCGCCCTCCTCAAGCTATACCCAAACGCGTTTTTTATATCTTTCTCAATATCTCCGGTTTTAATTGAAGTACGAGATTCGTTTTGGTCTAAGAACACTCGCTGGAGCGAGCTCTTTCATTTGAACTATGCCTACATGAATTGATTGAATTGGAGGGAAGCTAGGTGTAAACATTTAACGCGCACATTCTCGCACACATCGTGTCGTCGATGACGAGCCGCTTGCGGGTTGCGGGTCGCCTGCCGCACACTCTCAATGTCCATAACTTAAAAAAAATATGCTGCGAAGTAGCACAGGTCCTCCTCGTTATGATTATTAATGTAAATAGAGGCGAATGCACATCACCTTGATATAAAGCGGACTGTCGTCTTTATAAATAAATGAGTAAAATAAAATCGCTGACCCGGCAATGCACGGTATTACATCATTTGGGAGTAGGCTGCAATGAGTCCACCTAGAGTACTCCGTAGTCCCGTACCGAGATACCCCGTCTCCCCCTAATATACTGCATGTATCTACACGTACCTTGCCCCAGCCGGCGCCCGCCACGAGCACGGCGCCGCGCCGCAGCGTGCCGCGCTGCACCAGCACCGTCGCGCGCTTCCTGCACACAACCACACAAACTGTTAACACAACTGATGAAGCAATCGTCAAGTTTTCCTAAGAAACAGCCCGCCCGTGACGTGGCCACATGGCCACATGGCCACACACACTTCATACAATGGGCCAGAAATGACATTTCAAAAAACGAATGACGGAACAAACAAAACGGCGGCGAAATCCTATACGTTCGACAACCAAACTATAATCAATCTGTATCAATCTGGATGACGAGGGGGTGAGGTCGCAACCTAGAGAGCGGCAGGGAGTGTCCTTACTGTATATACTTTGGCCACACTGTATTTCCCTCGTGGTGACAGTGACACTCACTTTCGATTATCTTACAGCGGAAAGGTTTCGGGCGCGGCTCTCATTTCATCTTAACTTTAAACGAGAAATTGAAAATTAGTATATGGGGGTTTTTGGAGGCGAAAAATCGATCTAGATAAGTCTCATCTCTAGGATAACTCTTTTTTCCCACTTTCTATCCGATAGAGTGGGGCGCGAAATATGCCGCGCAAAATGTATCACATTTTCACCAATCTCTGTAAAGCAAGCCTAGCCGAGCGGTTACCGAGTCAAGCTCACAAACTGAATGGCCTGTGTTCACAACCTCACTAGAGGCGTGAATAATTCTTTCTAAACTTATTTTTCATATTATGAGTTTAATTTTAAGTTGTATATTCTGAAAATCAGGTTTCATGTCGCCTATGGCTCGGGCTTACATAGTTACTCTTTTTTTATTCACCTTCTTACTACCATTGTATCATAAATAACATTTACAGATTTTAAACCATAATTTTTAACATATATACAATAGTCACAGATTTGTATAATAATACAATATTTAATATTTCAACAGCGATGCTGTTATACTCTTTGAGCAGAACGGATATGTGATATATTGAAGGACAGACAGACAGACAGACAGCCAGACAGACAGACAGATGGAAACTACAAGCATTTCTAGTTTGACTGAGGAACCCTAAATAACTGGAAAGTACTTTTTACGGGATTTAGTATGCACTCAAGACCATAACTCACGATCCGAACGAAACAGCTATAACCCGCGTAGATAGAGAAACAATCTGTAAATTCCGGCCGGCGGTCATGTTATCTCGCTCACACATGTCTGTGCATACTCACACAGCGCTACAACAAAAATAAAACAACAAAAAATTAGTCAGTCTGGATTAGCATTCACGCTGTCTTGATTTGCTCATTGTTTAAATTCTGTTACAGATGTTTTATCTCACGAGCGCGAGTTAGCCATACTTGTGTGTGTAATGCGTATAGACACGCGCTATTGTGTGCTCTATTGTTAGTTGTGTCTATTGTGTGCGCAATTGTAAGCTCCCGAGCTTACGCACGCAAAGACAATTTGCATGTACATTAACACACACAAGTATGACTAACCCGCGCTCGTGAGATAAAACATCTGTACCGTTATTCTGTTATTGGATATAATTATTTTTGGTTTTTACTGAGTTTTTGTTACCTTTTTTATGGTAAGCTGTCGGTTTTCTAAAATAAATGAATATAAATAAAAATATTGTTTACACTTAACAATCTATTTTGCTGACTCTACTGGAAGTAGCCGCCGCCATTTCAATCTTTCAAAGTTTATTTATCGACGCGGATTATACAGCTAGTTGCGTGTTATTCAAAACTAGCTTATGGCCGCGGTTTAGCCCTCGTGGATATCGTTTTCGTTCGAATCGTGAGTTTTGGTTTTGAGTGAAGTCGCGCGTTCGTTTCACTTAGTAGATTGCGTGTACCTGGTCAGATGCCGCTGTCCACATGGATCCCCCCCCGCTCGAGGTCGCTACCCGAAATTGTTTTCTCCAAACTACATGGCGATGTTTCTCGTGTCGTGAGGTCTCTCTATGAGGCGATTGTCTCGTTCTAATGCTAAGCTCGTAACAGAGACAGCAACATTATTTTCTCGTAGCATATTCGCTCATGTTGTATTACACAGAGTTTATATGGTTGCTATAGCTTTTAACCATTTCCGTGGCAACATCACTCGGATCACAGCTGAGGTCGCTGAGCGCGTGTTTGAACAAATGTACAGAAGCATCCTGCATCAGCTCGAAGCTGCCTCTAATTACCTTCCCCTCACCTTCAGCTCCAGCAGTTGAGCTAGCAACGACGCTAGGTCGAACAAGAAACCTGCTTACCTACCACACGGGTCGAGATCTGCCACCAGGGAGACCACCTGCACGCTCCCCTTACAGTTTACCTCAGCTCCAGCAGCTGCGCTAGCAACGACGCTAGGTCGAACAAGAAACCTGCTTACCTACCGCACGGGTCGAGATCTGCCACCAGGGAGACCACCTGCACGCTCCCCTTAGAGTTTACCTCAGCTCCAGCAGCTGCGCTAGCAACAACGCTAGGTCGAACAAGAAACCTGCTTACCTACCGCACGGGTCGAGATCTGCCACCAGGGAGACCACCTGCACGCTCCCCTTAGAGTTTACCTGCAGCTCCAGCAGCTGCGCTAGCAACAACGCTAGGTCGAACAAGAAACCTGCTTACCTACCGCACGGGTCGAGATCTGCCACCAGGGAGACCACCTGCACGCTCCCCTTAGAGTTTACCTCAGCTCCAGCAGCTGCGCTAGCAACGACGCTAGGTCGAACAAGAAACCTGCTTACCTACCGCACGGGTCGAGATCTGCCACCAGGGAGACCACCTGCACGCTCCCCTTAGAGTTTACCTCAGCTCCAGCAGCTGCGCTAGCAACGACGCTAGGTCGAACAAGAAACCTGCTTACCTACCGCACGGGTCGAGATCTGCCACCAGGGAGACCACCTGCACGCTCCGCTTAGAGTTTACCTCAGCTCCAGCAGCTGCGCTAGCAACAACGCTAGGTCGAACAAGAAACCTGCTTACCTACAGCACGGGTCGAGATCTGCCACCAGGGAGACCACCTGCACGCTCCCCTTAGAGTTTACCTCAGCTCCAGCAGCTGCGCTAGCAACGACGCTAGGTCGAACAAGAAACCTGCTTACCTACCGCACGGGTCGAGATCTGCCACCAGGGAGACCACCTGCACGCTCCCCTTAGAGTTTACCTCAGCTCCAGCAGCTGCGCTAGCAACGACGCTAGGTCGAACAAGAAACCTGCTTACCTACCGCACGGGTCGAGATCTGCCACCAGGGAGACCACCTGCACGCTCCGCTTAGAGTTTACCTCAGCTCCAGCAGCTGCGCTAGCAACGACGCTAGGTCGAACAAGAAACCTGCTTACCTACCGCACGGGTCGAGATCTGCCACCAGGGAGACCACCTGCACGCTCCGCTTAGAGTTTACCTCAGCTCCAGCAGCTGCGCTAGCAACAACGCTAGGTCGAACAAGAAACCTGCTTACCTACAGCACGGGTCGAGATCTGCCACCAGGGAGACCACCTGCACGCTCCCCTTAGAGTTTACCTCAGCTCCAGCAGCTGCGCTAGCAACGACGCTAGGTCGAACAAGAAACCTGCTTACCTACCGCACGGGTCGAGATCTGCCACCAGGGAGACCACCTGCACGCTCCGCTTAGAGTTTACCTCAGCTCCAGCAGCTGCGCTAGCAACAACGCTAGGTCGAACAAGAAACCTGCTTACCTACAGCACGGGTCGAGATCTGCCACCAGGGAGACCACCTGCACGCTCCCCTTAGAGTTTACCTGCAGCTCCAGCAGCTGCGCTAGCAACAACGCTAGGTCGAACAAGAAACCTGCTTACCTACCGCACGGGTCGAGATCTGCAACCAGGGAGACCACCTGCACGCTCCCCTTAGAGTTTACCTCAGCTCCAGCAGCTGCGCTAGCAACAACGCTAGGTCGAACAAGAAACCTGCTTACCTACCGCACGGGTCGAGATCTGCCACCAGGGAGACCACCTGCACGCTCCCCTTAGAGTTTACCTGCAGTTCCAGCAGCTGCGCTAGCAACAACGCTAGGTCGAACAAGAAACCTGCTTACCTACCGCACGGGTCGAGATCTGCCACCAGGGAGACCACCTGCACGCTCCCCTTAGAGTTTACCTCAGCTCCAGCAGCTGCGCTAGCAACAACGCTAGGTCGAACAAGAAACCTGCTTACCTACCGCACGGGTCGAGATCTGCCACCAGGGAGACCACCTGCACGCTCCCCTTAGAGTTTACCTGCAGCTCCAGCAGCTGCGCTAGCAACAACGCTAGGTCGAACAAGAAACCTGCTTACCTACCGCACGGGTCGAGATCTGCCACCAGGGAGACCACCTGCACGCTCCCCTTAGAGTTTACCTGCAGCTCCAGCAGCTGCGCTAGCAACAACGCTAGGTCGAACAAGAAACCTGCTTACCTACCGCACGGGTCGAGATCTGCCACCAGGGAGACCACCTGCACGCTCCCCTTAGAGTTTACCTGCAGCTCCAGCAGCTGCGCTAGCAACAACGCTAGGTCGAACAAGAAACCTGCTTACCTACCGCACGGGTCGAGATCTGCCACCAGGGAGACCACCTGCACGCTCCCCTTAGAGTTTACCTGCAGCTCCAGCAGCTGCGCTAGCAACAACGCTAGGTCGAACAAGAAACCTGCTTACCTACCGCACGGGTCGAGATCTGCCACCAGGGAGACCACCTGCACGCTCCCCTTAGAGTTTACCTGCAGCTCCAGCAGCTGCGCTAGCAACAACGCTAGGTCGAACAAGAAACCTGCTTACCTACCGCACGGGTCGAGATCTGCCACCAGGGAGACCACCTGCACGCTCCCCTTAGAGTTTACCTGCAGCTCCAGCAGCTGCGCTAGCAACAACGCTAGGTCGAACAAGAAACCTGCTTACCTACCGCACGGGTCGAGATCTGCCACCAGGGAGACCACCTGCACGCTCCCCTTAGAGTTTACCTGCAGCTCCAGCAGCTGCGCTAGCAACAACGCTAGGTCGAACAAGAAACCTGCTTACCTACCGCACGGGTCGAGATCTGCCACCAGGGAGACCACCTGCACGCTCCCCTTAGAGTTTACCTCAGCTCCAGCAGCTGCGCTAGCAACAACGCTAGGTCGAACAAGAAACCTGCTTACCTACCGCACGGGTCGAGATCTGCCACCAGGGAGACCACCTGCACGCTCCCCTTAGAGTTTACCTGCAGCTCCAGCAGCTGCGCTAGCAACAACGCTAGGTCGAACAAGAAACCTGCTTACCTACCGCACGGGTCGAGATCTGCCACCAGGGAGACCACCTGCACGCTCCCCTTAGAGTTTACCTGCAGCTCCAGCAGCTGCGCTAGCAACAACGCTAGGTCGAACAAGAAACCTGCTTACCTACCGCACGGGTCGAGATCTGCCACCAGGGAGACCACCTGCACGCTCCCCTTAGAGTTTACCTGCAGCTCCAGCAGCTGCGCTAGCAACAACGCTAGGTCGAACAAGAAACCTGCTTACCTACCGCACGGGTCGAGATCTGCCACCAGGGAGACCACCTGCACGCTCCCCTTAGAGTTTACCTGCAGCTCCAGCAGCTGCGCTAGCAACAACGCTAGGTCGAACAAGAAACCTGCTTACCTACCGCACGGGTCGAGATCTGCCACCAGGGAGACCACCTGCACGCTCCCCTTAGAGTTTACCTGCAGCTCCAGCAGCTGCGCTAGCAACAACGCTAGGTCGAACAAGAAACCTGCTTACCTACCGCACGGGTCGAGATCTGCCACCAGGGAGACCACCTGCACGCTCCCCTTAGAGTTTACCTGCAGCTCCAGCAGCTGCGCTAGCAACAACGCTAGGTCGAACAAGAAACCTGCTTACCTACCGCACGGGTCGAGATCTGCCACCAGGGAGACCACCTGCACGCTCCCCTTAGAGTTTACCTCAGCTCCAGCAGCTGCGCTAGCAACAACGCTAGGTCGAACAAGAAACCTGCTTACCTACCGCACAGGTCTAGATCTGCCACCTCAGGGAGACCACCTGCACGCTCCCCTTAGGGTCCACCTTTAGCTCCAGCAGCTGAACTAACAACAACGCTAGGTTGAACAAGAAGCCTGCTCACCCAACGTGCGGGTCTAGCTCTGCCTCCAGGACGACCCCTTCCACGCTCCCCTCAGGGTCCGCCTTCAGCTCCAGTAGCTGCGCTTGCAGCGACAGCGCCTCCACCAGTGTGTCCAAATTAAGCCTGGTGAGCGCGGATATAGGGACTGCCTGAACGTCCCCGCCCAGTGCTTCGCACACCACGCCGTGCCGCGCCAGCGCCTGCACCGTGCGCTCCTGCAACCACGCCAAGTGATAGCCAGTACATACCCCCCCATGCTGGCGCATGACTCTATTTTTTTCTTAAAGTTTCGCCCTGTATTACCCAGTAAAATCAGTTGTACGAAATGGCAAAATATGGATTTCCGAACGGTGAAATTCCGTGTAGTGTACTGCCAGGGACCCTCAGATATCGATTTTGGAAGCAATCGGTCCAATAACTAAAAAGTTCAAAATGGCGGCCACTTGCGGCTAGTCCTTGGGGCGCGGGATATTTATGTAATAAATTAACACTAAGAAAGTTACACCAGTAAAATTGACTAAGTCCTTTTAGTACCGCAAATCGCTAATAGATGGCACTGTAAGTTTTTTTAGAACGCGGTAACGTTACGTCACGCTAGGTTTTTTCGTTACGGAATTTCTTGATTCGGTCGTCGCGCTCAAAGCCCGCGATAAAAGCTATGCAATAGCTTAAAATTCAGATCTATAGCTGTAAGTAAGTCTTCGAGCAAAACGGCTTTGAAATACCGACGGGCAGACGGACAGACAGACGGACGTGGCGAGACTACAAGGGTTCCTAGTTTGACTACGGCACCCAAAAAACACATATTTTTATACTCAAAAATGGCTCTAACGATTTTGATGAAAGTTAGTACGTAACTATACCTTTATAAAGCCAACTAGACAGAGCAGTTCGTTGTTGCAAGAAGAAATCTGGCCAAGGCACCTCCCATACAAACCCGAACCCAGATCATGTGCAACATTTCCATCAATATACCTCATGTATTATAAGTTACGATACTTCTATTCGTTGCTACTAATTGAGTGTAATGTTAATGTTGATTTGCGTATGACCGCGCCAGACGTTGAACGCTACGTAACTAAGTATGCAAATCGCGGCGACAGTATTACAGTAGTGCAACGAACATCCAGCACCCTAATCCTCGATATCCCCATCCACTCTTCCTCTGTTTATTACAACTCTTTCACAGTCCAAGCAATCCGGCTGAGTCTATCAGGCATGCTCCAACGCTACAATCTTTTAAAAGGCTTGTGAAAGCTCATTACTTAACTTAATAATATCTCTGTTCTCTGTTTTTAAATCTTTTTTTTCCATCTTCCTTACTATCTCATTTTCTTTTCTTTACTTTGGATAGATAAAATGTATAATTTATATTTATGTATATGTCTTTGTTTATGTATATATTTATTATTTTATGTATTATTGTTATAATGTTTAAGTATTTTATGTAACTGTTCATTTGCAAATTTTTCTGTTTTAAGTTATTGCACCACCCCTTAACTTATTCTATCGCTGTTTCCCTACCCAAAGGTTGCCTGGAAGAAATTGCTACCAAGCAATAAGGCCGCCTATTGTATAGGCTTCCTTATATATATTGTTCATTTCTTTTTTTTATGTTGTGATTCAATAAAGAATATTGTATTGTAACGAATGTACATACGCAGAGCAACGGAAGGGTACTTGCGGTGCAGCGGGCGGCGGCGGCGGGGCACAGCCTGGCAAACTCCGCGAGTTTGCCAGGCTGGCTACAGGCTAGTACTGCTAGTACCTACGGCGCCGTGGCGGCATCGTGCGACATCAAAGGCGTTGCGCTACTGTAAGCCATATCATAATACTGTGTCGTGGCTGTACAATTTATTTCCTTTTGAGTAACGGAACCCTCGGAAAATAATTGTACAGTCAAGCTGTGCATACATTTTCGTGAAACCTTCTCGTCTAGCGTAGTCGGGCATACAAATCAAGAATAAACATTACGCCTCCTTACGAGTAGTAGCAAAGAACGAAGTGTACCGGACTCTCAGATTTAAAATAATTTGATATTGACTTTCATACAACAGTCATAACAAAAAATGGGGTAACGCTTGTTCTATTATATTATACGTATTCATCTTTATTCGTCACCACCTCGAATACTGTTTCGACACGTGATAAGCCCTAATCTTTCACTGTAATAGAGACATGTCACAGCACCAGCATGTGGACGGTAAGTCTGCCAACGAGTGACTGTAAGCAAAACTCTGCTCCGTCGTGATTAAGCAGAGTTTTTTAAAACCCGTTTTCAAAGCGCTAACACTAAATCTACCTTTTATTGTTGATCTGAGACCGGACTTGATGAAATATTTGCAGAAAATTTGGATTCGTACGAAATATTCAGATTTTTCCTGGAATAATAACTATTCAGAATAGTAGATTTTATAAAGCTATAGCTAT
This sequence comes from Coleophora flavipennella, assembly GCA_947284805.1. Classification (NCBI taxonomy): domain Eukaryota; kingdom Metazoa; phylum Arthropoda; class Insecta; order Lepidoptera; family Coleophoridae; genus Coleophora; species Coleophora flavipennella. The sequence goes on from OX369272.1 coordinate 291,269, forward strand.
TCACAAAATTTTATTAAAATGGTTACAGGCTTTTTGAGAAAAAAAATGTGTTTTACAATGGTAACCGCCTCCGTGGCGTAATAGTTAGTCTATTCGCTTCACACTAGGAGGTCGCGGGTTCGATTTCCGATGGGGTCAATTTGTACGACTCGGTTTGGTTGGTGGTAGGGCATTTTCTAAGCCCGCCTGGCTAGCTACCACCATCTTATCTAAGTCTTGCCGCCAAACATCAGTGTTAACAACATTGATGTTTTCAGGCTTAAAGATAAAAATAACCGGTACTCCACTGCGTTGGGGAATCTTGGTAAGCCCGCTTCCATCTTCGGCATCATCGTCACTTTACCGTCAGGTGAGATGATGCCAAGGGCTTACTAATTGAAAATTAAAAAAATGGTGGCACCGTAAATAATCAATACAGAGGAAATTTTTAAAAAATGGCTGAAGACATAAAATAATATTGCTCTAACTCAAATTTTACTCAAATCCGTCCACTAGTTTGGGCACCTGAGTACCAGACAGACGCACATACACACATACATATTTATATTTTAATTTTTGAGTATTTTAAAATATATTAATGTAAAACAATTGATATTGATCCTCATCAAAATCTTAACTTCGTTTTTTTGCCATTACTATACTTTATCGCTCGACCGTCGCTCGCTCGAAATTACAAAGGAGTTCAAACACAATAATAATAGAGTTTAAATTGTGCGGTACAAAATAATTTCAGAATTAAAAGAGAAAGACAACAGAAGCAAATTGAGGCATACCTACAATGTTCACACCTGGCTTGTCGATTTTGTTGACGGCCACCAGAATCGGCACTGCAACAACACAAACGGCATCTTGATGAAGATGTTCAGTTTAATTTTGATAGAAGAGTTGAGTGTAGTGGTAATATACTCTTTGGTTGATTTGCGCCGCCCCCCACTACCCAAACAGGACTAATTGAAGTCCATCCAAACTCGACTCGTTTTACAACTTTTAAAAATACCGACAAAATAAATAATAAATCATTTACCCATTAGATAGCTACACGAGTCACGACGACACTAGGGCGCAGGGGGCTAACACGCGCGTCCATTTTCATTTACCTATGAGATACTTACACGAGTCACGACGACACCAGGGCGCAGGGGGCTAACACGCGCGTCCATTTTCATTTACCTATGAGATAGCTACACGAGTCACGACGACACTAGGGCGCAGGGGGCTAACACGCGCGTCCATTTTCATTTACCTATGAGATACTTACACGAGTCACGACGACACCAGGGCGCAGGGGATAACAAGCGCGTCCATTTTCATTTACCTATAAGACACCTACACGAGTCACGACGACACCAGGGCGCAGGGGGCTAACACGCGCGTCCATGTTCATTTACCTATGAGACACCTACACGAGTCACGACGACACCAGGGCGCAGGGGATAACAAGCGCGTCCATTTTCATTTACCTATAAGACACCTACACGAGTCACGACGACACCAGGGCGCAGGGGGCTAACACGCGCGTCCATGTTCATTTACCTATGAGACACCTACACGAGTCACGACGACACCAGGGCGCAGGGGGATAACATGCGCGTCCATTTTCATTTACCTATGAGACACCTACACGAGTCACGACGACACCGGGGCGCAGGGGATAACAAGCGGGTCCATTTTCAATCGACTTCCAAAAAGGTGGAAATTCTCAATTTGTATGATTTTTATGATTAAAGACGTGACATAAAAATTTGATTTACGAAGTTAGCTTATCTAATACAGATTAACTATGACCCTTAGACAAAGCTGTGATCCCACACTAGGCTATTTTTATTCGGGTGTCAATTAAATGGTTAGCATAGTATTGTTATTTCTGTGAGCAGAAAAATATAATCGGTCAGCAGAAATAGCTAATCGGTCAGCAGAAATAGCTAATTGGTCAGCAACTCATGGTCAGCAAACATTTCAAAATCAATCAGCAATTTATGTCATTCTGGATGGCTGTAATTATTTTAAACATCCCCGTACTACACTCTTCCTACAGTGTTGAGTGGTCGACGGAGCCCCTTCGGGGCTCCTACTTCTGTGTTCTTATGTTAAACCTAACACTACGACTGTGCGGGGAGGCGAGCTAAAGCTCGCCTCCCCGCACAGTCTCCGAACCTAACGGATCCGAGTCGGGGTGCTCCGCAAGTCCGAGCTCGCTTCGCTCGCTCCCGCTTCCATTTAGAACTCCCCGTACCACACTCTTCCTACAGTGTTGAGTTGCTGCTTATAGACATGTTTTTCTGCCGCTCAATCATGAAATCTTGCCGCTCAAGTAGTTATTTTGCGGACCGAATGTTTATTATGCCTTTAAAAAATATATATTTCTTTCTATTCTATAGCGTATGCTGCCAAGTTGGTTTCATATTTATAAAAATCAGTGAAGTACTTTTTTAGAAAATTAACGAAAACTCAAAATAATAATGCATTATTGTAGTAAGTTGTTGCGATGGAAGTCGGTTTTTTAACGTGTTTAGCGTTTCCTATTATCTCGTTATATTTTTATGGCAGAAGACAAGCGAGGTTGTCGCGCTGCGCGTGTTAACCTAGCAGGAATGCCACCTCGTCGCCGCGAGCTCACAGTACTAGTTATGCATGAGACACTCACCGTTCGCTTCCCTGGCCATGCGAATTGCCTCCACAGTCTGCTCCATGACGCCGTCGTCGGCCGCCACCACCAGCACTACAAGGTCGGCGCCGCACGCGCCACGTGCTCGCATTGCACTGAACGCCGCGTGCCCTGGCGTGTCCAGGAACGTCACCTTGTCGCCGCTCGCCAGCTTCACTGCGCACACAAACGATGGATCAAGCTCCAGACAAATCAGAATACCACTTGCATTTGGTTACGCAGAAAGGCAACATGTTTACCGTTAAATGAAACCCATTGCCATCTGCAATGTGTTTGTGAAGGGCGTAATCTTTCCTCGTATTGTCAGCACCTCGAGCACAGCTGAATTTCTCGCTGCTCAGCTGACGGGCTATGCATACAAAATCGTGTAAACGTATCGGTGCCTTTTATTGTTCTTGTTCCGGTACGCTACGACGAGCAAAAAGGTCGCAGATACAGACGCGTTAAGGTCGCAGATACAGACGCGTTAAATAAATATCAATCAATCTCTTGGCCTTTTCCTTTACGCCACACCCTATTATTGACAAGTACAATAGAAATACTAACACACTCGGGAATATCCAATCATATTTTGAAAGAAACATTTTGGGCGTCCCTCAAGGTACCTAGCGTACTGAGACCATTATTATTTCTTATCTATGTAAATTAATCATCTCTGCGTTATGTTCGCTGACAATGCTACAATTTTTATTCCTCAGGACACTCTGAATAATCTTGATTTATAAATTAAATATATATTACAATAGATATTGCCATAAAATGGTCGACATCTTTGAATTTGAAAGTAAACTTAGATAAAGCAAGAATAGTTGAATTTTGTTTAGAAACTACAAAAAAGTCCCTAGAGAACTAAGAGTTAGACTTCACAACAAAGACATATGACAAAGTTTTTAGGAATCACTATTGACACACATTTAAATTGGAAATCTCATATTGACATTAACAAAAAGATATCAAGCAAATGTGACGCTTTATCAATATTAAGCAATGTTACTTTAATACATGTCTGTAGAAATGCCTACTATGGATATGTTTACCCACTTGTAACATACGGTATCATGTATTGGGGCAACTCTGTTAATATTCAGTCTAGTTTCATTCTGCAAAAGATGTCTTAGGATAATTTACAAAATGATTAGCACTGAATCACTGATACCTGTATTCAAAGAAAGGAGATATTTAACCTTGACTTCTATCTATATACTTAAACTGTGTGTTTTTATAAAAATCCATAAAAAAATACTTTACAAAAAAATGACACAGAAATGAACTACAGAATTTTTACAAAAATGATATGTACGAGTATGGTGTATTATATTAGCAAGAAGCTACATAATATTATGTAGTACTGCTGGAAGAGCTGCTGCAATGGGCACTATTTTTTTTAATAATTTGCCTAATTAAATCAAATCACTGGATGGTGCTCAATTCAAAAGTTCACTAAATGAGTGGTTGGTTGAAAACACGTTTTATAGCTTAGAAGAATTTTTTTTATATAATTTTAATTGGTTAAGTACTTAATGACAATGTAAATATAACTTCTAGTGTATGCCCCAATTGGGTAAACTGAAGATACCTCAACAATCTGTAACAACCCTTTTTACTCACTTTTGGACAATAAATTATGTCTTATCTAATCCCCTCTCTTTTAATCACACCCTCAAAGGCGCCAATATGCTGCGTGTTGCCGCTAAACCCCTGGCCCACGATACTGGGAGCGCAAAGCGCGACGCGCGTCCAGCAGCGTGGTCTTACCGCTTGCCTCATGAGGCACTCACCCTCAAAGGCGCCAATATGTTGCGTGATGCCGCCGAACTCTTGGTCGACCACGTTGGAGTTGCGCAGCGCGTCCAGTAAGGTGGTCTTGCCGTGGTCCACGTGCCCCATGACGCAAACGACCGGCGGCCGCGGCCGCAGCAGGTGCGCCGGCGCCGGCGGAGCGGGGACCGCGTCTTTGTTCTGCGCCCCACATGTACTGGTTATAGTCATAGAAAAAAGTGGCCAAAGGAGTGTCGGACCACGCGCCGAGTAGGGTTCTGTAGTGTTTTAAAAAAAATAAAGTTATTTATGCACTTTGTATAGGTAATTTTGTATGGGAAATCTACAAATCCAACTGCACATCGTGAGGGGCTGTTGCTTTATTACGTTACTAAAAGACGAACGGAGATAGTACAATTTGAAACGCTGAACATGTTAAAGAACCTACTTCCATCGCAACGTCTTAGTATACAATTTTGCATTATTATTTTTGGTTTCTGTTAATTTTCTAAAAGATTACTACGCCAATTTCAATAAAATTTATATAGCACCAACTTGGCAGCATAAAAAAAGAATCATGAATAGTGCACTAACAAAAATCAGTTTAGTAGTTTAGACGCTAGAGCACCAGATAGACACACACACACAAATGAAATAAAACCTAAATTTTTAGATGTTATCTACTATAGTAAGACAATCGATCCCCATCAAAATCACAACTTCTATTACTTGGCTATCACAACATTTTCTCCACTTCTCCACTTGCCCGAAAGTATTTCTCAGTCCTTCTGCAGAAAACTAACTTTTTCTTCATTTTTTTTATTCACAATTGGTTAGCCCTTGGCATCATCTCACCTGATGGTAAGTGACGATGTGCCGAAGATGGAAGCGGGCTTACCAAGATTCCCCAACGCAAAGGAGAACTGGCTATCTTGTCTTCAAGCCGGAACACATCAATGTTGTTAACACTGATGTTTGGCGGCAAGACTTAGATAAGATGGTGGTAGCTAGTCAGGCGGGCTTAGAAAATGCCCTACCACCAACCAAACCGAGTCTTACAAGTGACCCCACCGGGAATCGAACCCGCGACCTACTGGTGTGAGGCGAATGGACTAACCATTACACCACGGAGGCGGTTAAATCAGCTTTCGAGCTGTACACTGTCGCGGTCATAGTGGTAAGTAAGGGCAGTTACTGTCGCCGTCCTAGCTGGCTTAAGCATCAGCAGCGCTCGCAACGTGTCGCCACCTCGCTTTCAAAAGAAAAAAGTCAAGAACTGTCAACAGGGACAATTTAACCCCTCCCTATTTACTGCAATCTTTCTCAGCACCATCGACTTGGACTTGACCTGTTAAAGAACTCAATCACTATGACAGATATGTACCTCTTCCTCCTCGATGAGCTGATCGGGTGGCGGCACGACCTTGTACCGGGCGCCGCAGATCTTGACCACGTCGCGCACCACCTCCTGGTGCCGGATCACCGTGTCGTCCCGGTAGCGCGCGTCCGACTTGTCCGCAAACTCTAGCGCTCTGTATATGTGATCTGTTTGGAATTTAAACAAGTCACTGGTTTCCTGCTCTGACTAGAAGGATATATTAATAAACATCATCATATCAGCTCATATACGTCCCCACCGAGGGGCTCGATCCTACCCTGAATTCGGGCGATCGGGCCTTAGTCGACCAGCGGGCCCAGTGCGGGTTGGTCGACTTCACACACAACTTTCGAGGTTCTTCGCAGGTGTGTGCAAGTTTCCTCACGATGTTTTCCTTCGCCGTTAATTAATAAACATAAGATAAATATTACATATTGCACACAAGTGGCGGTAGATCAGTGTAACTTGCGTGGTTACGTCATCTCGAAAGTTAACTGACCTGAAGCACGGTCATTACCTGGATGGGTTTGCCTGTTAGTGGTTTTTTCGAATATTTCCGCGCTGCGCAAGGCACACTGCCGGTTGCTATCATTATAAGACAGTCGTTAAGCTGTGTCTGTCACATGCCTTACACGTGGCTTGAAAAACTTCTGACAGTGTGGTCACAGATTACTAAATAGTTACTTCCTAAGTGTGGTTGGCTACTAGCCCTCCATGTACGACGTACGGGTGGTTAACGAAGATTTTCTTGCACACCATGAAATACAAGAATTTGAAACACAAGTTTTTTTTTGTCGGATAAATTAAATACTGACTGTATACCATAGCAGAGATAACTGTGTCTTAGCCTGTGTTTTTCTGTTGCCCGTATTAAGATTGGTTTTGTGAAATAGTTATCATATTACAATACAATTATTTCTACAGTATTAGATGAACGGATCTCGTGATTTGTTGCGTTTTAATTTATAGGGAGAAAAGGTGCATTTAATTAAGGACAGGCAGTAGGTAAACTAGCTTTTCCGCTGTATTAGAAATGATTAGAAAACTAATAGAATACATAAACTAAAAATATAATTTTGACACAAAGAGTTACTCTACAGATTGGCCGTTTGCGTTTTGGAATAATTTGCTTTAATTACTTATAATTAAATCAGAGCGTCGGTGGCGTAATGGCTAGGGCCGCTACCTCCTGTCTGGGAGGTAGTGGTTCGAATCCTGCCACGTACCAATGTGTTTTCGAATTACGGTGAAGGAAAATATCGTGAGGAAACCTGCACACGCTTGCGAAGAAACACGAAGGTTGTGTGTGAAGTCGACCAACCCGCACTGGGCCCTCGTGGTCGACTAAGGCCCGATCTCCCTAATTCAGGGTAGGCTCGAGCCCTTCGGTGGGGACGTATATGAGCTGATATCATCATTGGGGGTATAGTATCCGGACCACCCGGCTTAGATAAGTGAAGATTTTGAAGGAGCTTCAGGACTTCAGTTGAAGAGACTTCAATAGAGCTTATGAAGGAGGCAGAATTTCCTGTGTAGCCAGAAGAGCCTGATGCAAAGCTTAGGTTAACAGACACTGTACCAAATGTAGAACTGAAATAGGAGACGAAGAGGTTAGAAATAGAATCACCCGTATAATAACAGGTAAAACATATTATATTATGATGAGTCCATTCATACGGTTTCTAATTTTAACTATATTATATTGTACAGTGGTCTTGTTTTTACCATCTACCCACATTATTTTGTCAGTCAAGCTTGCGCGGTGACATTAATTGTATTATTCGAAAGAGGTATATTGATAATCAAATGTAAACAGAACAATTTAATTTACATATTGGTTGTTTTTATGACATCCACTAGTATTCATATAGAATCAAATTATAGTCTAATTATCAAGTGCAAAATTTAATTTGTACAATCAAAATGTACGCGGATTGCGTACTAAAACAAGTACTATGTTAAGTAACGTGTACCTTAATAACTATGATGTCATTGCATTGTCTGAGACATGGTTGTTAGATAGCATTAGTAGTAATGAGCTACTTGATAGTAGGTAAAAGTCCTTACAATGTGGAGGTTCAGTTATATTTACTAAAAATTCTCTAAAGTTTAAAGAACGGAAGGACGTTGTTGGCCTTTCGATTGAAAAAACTGTGGAATTATCTTGTGTGGAGCTGGAGAACCACATCATTATTTGCGTGTATAGGCCCCCATATGACGATAACTTTGTTAGCTTCGAATCGGCAATGGAGGATGTATTAAATATCGTTAGTAAAAGCCGTAAATCCGTGATAGTATGCGGCGATTTCAATGTTGATTTGTTGGAAAAAAAGTCCTTGACGACTCGAATTACATGTCTCTTCAAGTCATTTGATTTAAATTATGTATTTCTGGAACCCACAAGAATAACAAAGACCTCTGCCACATGTATAGATAACATATTTTGTAATTGCTGTTATTTAAATAAAAAGGTTTTTAATTGTTTGAGGTCAGATCATAGCGGAGTAATGGCTAGCTTTCCCGTAAGTATTTCTGCAGAACACATAAAAATTCAAACGAGACCGGTCACTGCTAGTCGAATAGAAAAGTTTAAAACAGTGCTAGATGAAAAACTGCCCATACCAGATTTTGATAATGAAGTGCAAGCCAACAGTTTTTACAACGATTTTTTTACAGTACTGGATAGGGAATTCCAAAGTATATTTAAGTCTAAATCCACAATCAGTAACATCAAATTTAAATTCAGTGAATGGGCTACTATAAGTATATACAAAAGTCGCCAAACTTTGTTTGACCTTTATGACAAATAAACTTACACTTTTGATGAGAACTTGTCGCACGGCAGGTAATTAGTTAGGTAGGGCGTAGGGAGTGGGTTCTTAAAAGATGCCGTGCGTGTTCAGATAATTTAATGAGGATAAAATATAAGACCTAAAAAGAACATAAGAATTAGAAAATGACACACTTAAATTTAAAATAGAAATCACAGAACATAAATAAATCTTACCCGAAATGGGTCTTTTAGGAAGTACAGTAATTAAATAAATATAAATTAATAATTTGTGCTGGTTAAGATGAACGATGATGGTTTTCGGTTTTTAAATCAAATGTCACATAGTTTGACAGGGCATGCGCGGAAAAGAAGAAATAGATGGAATGAATAGAGATCGAATGAAAGAAGATTATATAACTGCGCACCATGCTACAGTACCGGGGGGGCGGTTGAAAAAAAAGTCTTTAAGGCTTTTTTTTTAAATTTAAATGACATGAAGAATAATTCAGTACAAATGTGTTAATAAATATTTTGAAATAATTTTGTTGTTTGTCCTAAAAATATAAACGAAAAAATGATCTGGATGAAAAAATATACATAGTAAAATTAAGTTAAAGTGTAGAGTAAAGAGGAAATAATAGATATAATCAATTAGATGGGTGAAGCGAAAGTTAATTTGGAGTAAGCAAATGAAATTAAGATGAGTATATACAGTAAGACAGTTCCAAAATTCATTCTACCTATTAAAAATCTATCATACATCACCTTCCAAAGTCATAATCCATTTCTGGATTGATGACTATACCACAAGAGAGAAAGCTTATATATATATAAAAAGCGTTTCTCAAGGAACTGGCTTATGAATGGTGTAGGCTTAATTAAAGGGTTAGTCAAAAATTATTGCTCAAAAAAAATGTATTCGCGCTATGTATGGAATCCCACCCTTCGTATCTTGTAGATCACTCTTCAATAGACTTGGTGTTTTGCCGCTACCCTTGCTCTACGTTTATGAAATTTGTATATTTGTACGGACAAATAGCGGACTATTTAAAAGAGCATGTGATGGAAGTATCAGATCCCGCAGGGACCCAGAAAAGCTAGTGTTTCAAGAAATTCCCAGGTCATTTGTATATGATAAAAGTTGCCTGACGATGTGTATTCGCATGTATAACAAAATACCACATGAAATTAAGGATCTAAACAATAAACAATTCAATATCAAATTACATAAGTGGCTGAATGACACAGACTGTTATAATATTAAAGACTTTTTAAATTTGTAGATTACTTTAGTTGAAGATTGACATTATTTTGTATGTTTGTGACTAAGATTAAAATATTTTGCATGCTATTTTAAATACTAGCTAAACATGAGTTCTTTATACATACTTTAAGATCTTTATATACCATGTTTAAGGCAAATAAATTATTATGAATTATGAACCGCTAACTTGAAAAATAGCATAAGGCTTCTTTAATGTGTTGCTAAAAACCGCACGCTGATAATTATTTACAAGTAAGTACCTTAAAGAGGTAGGGCGCAATGAAATTGCGATGCGTGAAACGCAAAAAAAAGAAAAATAAACGTCATGTCCTCTCAGACTTACAGACGTAACTAATTAATTAAATAGTTAATATATATGACAAAGTCATAAATTAAGAAAGAGAACAATAATTGAGAAAATTTAAGTCATCAATTAAAATTAATTGACTTAGTTAAAGTTAGTAAGTTACGATATTGGCCTATTTAATGAGTTATCATCCGCTCTGAAAGGTAAGATAAAATAATACATAAAAAAAACTAAACTGAAATGACAATTGTCGTATGAAATGAAATCAAAAAGTTAATGAGGTGAGTAAAAAGCTTGAAATATTTGAGTATGTATTTACTCAGTATGTCCCTTTGTAGAGATCGGTTTAAGGTCTTTTATGTGCCACCGGCCAAAAGGTTTATGATTTAAATCTGACAAATCATAAATCAGTGGCGAAATTTTGTGTGTAATTAAGCATTTAATAAATTTAGGGGCTAATTTAGCAGAAAAATGTTTGTCGGAAGAGCTAAGTGGGTAATTACGCTTCCAAACTATGTCATCTATATTAAATTCCATGTATTGACGATGCTTGTCGTAAAGTTTGGCGTTAACTTGGTGCGATTTAAAAAGTCGTGATTGTACTTGTGAAAATACTGGAATTAAATGTCCCAAATTTTCTGCGTAAATATCGCGAGGAGCAAAAATAAGGTCATCAGTACTGTCTTTATCTGAATAAATTGAACCACAAGTAACTAATTCACGGCCAAAAACGAGGAAAGAAGGGGTAAATTTAGTTGTTTCGTTAACTGATGAGTTAATGGCGAATTGAATATGGTTCAAATGTAAGTCCCAAGTACGGTGGTCGTCGTCAACAAAGGAAGCTATCGCTGTAATTATAGTTTTGTTGTAACGTTCGACAGGGTTTACTTGAGGGCAGTAGAGTGGGTTGTAATGAATGTGAGGTATTTTGTATGTATTAAATAAGTCTTTGAGTTCATTACTTATCATTTGGGGGCCATTGTCAAGTATTATGGTTTCCGGTATACCATAATTCACGAAAACTAAGTTTTCAAGGATATGTTTGATGATAGAATATGTTGCTCTCTTAATGGGGTAAATGAGGCAATATTTAGAGAAACAACAAGTAACGACTAATATGTATCTATTTAATTTACGAGTTAAGGGTAAGGGACCAATTAAATCAATAGCGATTGTCTGAAAAGGTCGTGAGCAATTTTTAGGCTTGCCCATTAAACCGATGATGTTTTGATTTTGATGTTTGTAGGCTAGACAAGTATCACATTTAGAGATGAAAAATGCTACGTCTTTGTACATACCAGGCCAATAATAATTAAGTTTTAGACGATGGTAAGTTTTGAATATACCGAAGTGAGCTGCAGTGGGTGAACTATGATTTTCTGAGATAATTGACTCTCTGAATTCTAATGGAATTACAAGTTTCCAGTTGTATTCAGAATTTAACTCAGAAACAGCGCGACCATATTTAAATAATTTATTATTTTTAATAATGTAATCTGGAGTCGAACTCGGATTAATTTTACACTTGTCAAATATAGTGTTGTACCAAGTATCATTAGACTTTTCAAATTTTGTATTAATAGCATTAAGATGAGCGATACGAGATAACTGATCGGGTACCACATGTTCAGAGCCACGTTTATGTTTTATTACAAAATTAAACATAGAGAGACGGATGCACCATCGTGCTAGTCGACCTGTAGGGTTATCGAGACGTAAGAACCATTGTAAAGAAGAGTGGTCAGTGTATATTATAAATTTTTTACCATTGTCTAGGTAACAACGCCAATGTTCTAAGGATGTAATCACACTTAGTAACTCACGTTCAGTAATTGAATAGTTCTTTTGAGCATTTGTTAAGGATTTGTTCATGTAAGCTATAGGTTTTTCGATACCATCGAAATCTTGGGTAAGCATTGCTCCTATACCGTAGGCTGATGCATCACAATGTACAGCAAATGGTTTGGTAAAATCAGGACAGGCGAGTATTGGGGTACTAACCAACGCTTGTTTAATAGCTTTGAAAGCTTCATCGGCTTCGGCGGACCATTTAAAAGGTGGAGCTTTCTTTTTAGTAAAGTTTATTGAGTGGAGCTGATAAAGTACTAAGATTAGGAACAAAACATCTATACCAACCGGCAGTTCCAAGAAATCTTTTAACATCTTTAACAGTTTTAGGGGTTTGTATATTCAAAATTGCTTGAACCTTAGAAGGGTCAGTATGTAAGCCGTCTTGGTTTACTATGTAACCTAAATATTTGAGTTCATTTCTAAAGAAGGAACATTTAGGGAAGTTAACAGTTATGTTAGCCTGAGAAAGTTTAGAGATTAATTTCGTCAGTAATTCGACGTGCTGTTCGAATGTTGGTGTAGCTATTACAATATCATCTAAGTAACAAAAGATATTGTTATCCAGCATAAGGTCTGATAGAAGATTATCTAAAAATCTTTGCTGAGTTGCAGGAGCGTTAGTTAAACCGAATGGCATTACCTTAAATTGATACATTCCACGTCCAGGAACATGGAAAGCCGTTTTAGGACGGTCTTCTTTTCTTAATGGAATTTCCCAAAACGCTTTGGCTATGTCAATTGAGGATAAATATTTACAATCTTTTAAATTATCTAAGATATCTGAAATCAAAGGTAATTTGTAAGCATCTTTACGAGTTATGCTATTTAATTTTCGACTATCCACGCAGAAGCGCCATGTGCCATCTTTTTTAGGAGTTACAATGACAGGACTAAGCCATGGGCTTTCGCAAGGCTCAATTACATCTAGTTTAAGCATTTCATCGACCTCTGTTTTTAGTGCTTTTTGTTTTTCGGGCGATAAACGGTAGCATCGCTGACGAATGGGAGGGTGGTCACCGGTATCGATATGATGTTCAGCAAGGTGAGTTTTTCCTAATGGTTTAATTACGGTAGTTTGTTTAAACTTTTCTATTATTAAATTAGATAATTTTTGTTGCGTTTTAGTTAAATTCTCATAAGTGTGAAGGTTAGTAGAAGTTGAATGAACTAGAAAGTTGTCATTTTGTGAGTTAAATTGATTATTAATGTTGCGAAGTACGCTGGGAGCAATGTTAAATGTTTTCCAGAAATCAATGCCAAGAATTAAAGATTCTTGAATATCTGGAATTACGTGGGCAGTAATTATGGAAAATTTATTATTGTAAATTACCGGAAGTAAAATAGTTCCGATAGATTTGATTGGTTGACCGTTAGCTACGGTACCTAAGATACGTTGGTCCTTCCGTAGAGACCTGACCTAAGTAAAATTTTGTGTGAGTCTTTACCAAGTATGGTAATGGAACTACCACTATCTAATAAACCGTTTAAAATAAGATTATTAACTTTAATATTTAAATATGGTCAAATTGATTCTTGTTTGTTTTCAAAAAGGAGAGTATTCACATTATTTGAATTTAAAAAAAGTTTTATATATAGTTAAGGCAATCAGTCCAATCTTTTTGATCATAATTATTTGAATATTGAATGTGTTTAATCTGCTTCTTAATTAGTTTTTTGAATTCGACTTATGACAGTTAGGGCAATGGGGAAATGTGACGTCTTTAAAGCCACATCTATAACAAACTTTTTGTGTATTTTTACACACAGCAAGGAGATGTGAATTTGTTCTACATCTTGGGCAGGCGAAGGTAGTTAATTTTTGGGGTATTGGTTGGTTTTTTACTGCATAGATAGTTTTATTAAATGGGTATTCGGGTATATGCGGTGTAGTTTGATTGTAGTACGTTGTAGTAGTGTGAGATGGTTTTTCGAATGAGGTTGACGGTTGAGAAAACTTCGAGTTATAGTAGGTCCGTAAATTTACATAATTCGATTAATGAATCGAGAGAAATTAGGTCGGTTTGTGAGATGCGTAAGTTAAATTCTGGTCTGATGTTTCGTAATATTATTTCTATTTTTTCTTTTTCAGAAATTTTTTCGTGTAATTTGGAAAATAAAGATTCCATGTAAGATATATAGATAATAACTCTCTCATTAGGGTTTTGTTTGCGATTATCGATTTGTTTTTTAAGTAAATAATGGTTACTTATTTCAAAATCTTTTATTAAAAAGGTTCGTAATGTTTGCCAATCTGTTATGGTCTCTTTCTTTGCTCTGAACAAATCTAGAGCGATTCCTGAAAGAAGGTCAAAGATATGTTTGAAAAGTGTGCTCTCTGGTATGTTACGAACAGAAGCAAACTCTTCTATTCTTTGTATAAAATCTCTTGGGCAGCTATCGCCTTTGAAGTTGAAGCGTTTGAGGTCGCTAGTGTATTTGTGCTCTCCAATAGAAATTAATTTTTGCGTTAGAGCATCAAAGTAAGAAAGGGGAGGTATGTTGTTGTAAGAAATGGAAGGTGTGTTGTTTATTACAGATTCTGTTGAGTGATATACAGATTGTTGGGGTGTGTTGATAATTGTGTTGTATCTGTTTTTAGTTGTGTAAATTCACTGGATAGTGAATTAAGTGTAGATAGTTGTTCTATTGTCAAGTCCTGGTTTATGTCAATCATGCATATTCTTTTTTGAATATGGGAAATGTATACTGGGATCTTGTTTTTACGCATGGGGTAAGTATTCATGCAAGATTCCAATATTTTCAAACATTTAGTAATGTCCGTCATATCTGTAGTGAAGTCATTCGGACTGGTATCTGTAGGTGTGGGACAGTCAGGTAAGACTAAAAGGTTATTTAATTGAGCACGGAGCTCCTCTGCCGTTTGAGTGGCGTTTGGATTTTGTCCTCTCAATCTTAATTCATAAATCACTTCTGGTTTGTTCAGTTCATTAGTATCCATGTTTATGATTTTTTTTTTAAATATGTGGTTTAAACTGTGTTAAAATATTTTCAAATAATTGATAATAATGTAAAATATTATAAGAAAATCTTTTTTGTCTTAAAGAGGTAGGTATAGACAATTTATGGAAATGATCCAATCTTTTTGATCATATATGTTTGTTTTGAAAGTTATGTCAAGCAATATTGTTAGTTAACAAAAAGAAATAATATTTTGTAATGAAATGGAATGAAAACTAATAATTGTGCCGAAAATACATATTTTTTTGGTTGTAATGTATATCTACGATAATAATGGAATGGCCTACTATGATATGCACATGAGTGTGCTGATTTTGTGAAATTGATGCTCTGTTTTACAAAAACAAATAAATTAAAAATTAACGGAATTAAACTAAGGAAGAAATAAAATTGAAGTAGGCTTGAACTGGTGACGAAGGTAGGGCTCGGAGATGGTACTGCTCACGTCGGTAGGTACAAGGATGAAAACTTGATGTCGGAGATCTTGCGGAGATGTAGTGGTTTCAGGTTAATAATGTTTAAAAACTTACAGATCTTCGGTTTATTTACAAATTACCACGTTTAGGCGCCAGTGTCGCACGGCAGGTAATTAGTTAGGTAGGGCGTAGGGAGTGGGTTCTTAAAATATGCCGTGCGTGTTCAGATAATTTAATGAGGATAAAATATAAGACCTAAAAAGAACATAAGAATTAGAAAATGACACACTTAAATTTAAAATAGAAATCACAGAACATAAATAAATCTTACCCGAAATGGGTCTTTTAGGAAGTACAGTAATTAAATAAATATAAATTAATAATTTGTGCTGGTTAAGATGAACGATGATGGTTTTCGGTTTTTAAATCAAATGTCACATAGTTTGACAGCGCATGCGCGGAAAAGAAGAAATAGATGGAATGAATAGAGATCGAATGAAAGAAGATTATATAACTGCGCACCACGCTACAAACTTTACAAATTATGTGAAACAATATTCAAAAATTTTTAAGCAGGTTTGCCACGTAGCAAAATCTAATTATCTGGCTAGAAAAATAAAATTGTCAGATAATAAAATAAAAACTGTTTGGAATATCATTAGCAAACAAACAGGTAAAGTCAAACCTCGCGACAAAGAATATGTTTTGCAAACAGATCAAGGTAAAATTAGTTCGAATGCCGATGTAGCCAAAGAATTTGAAACTTTTTTCACAAATATTCCACTTAAGACTACTGAAGCCCTAAACTCATCACCTATGTATGCTCAAAGGCTGCTTAAGGATAATGTTAATAATTGTGATCAAAAATTCTCCTTCAGAGTAATTGAACCACAATCTATTGTAAAAGCTTTTAAATCTCTTAAAGTGAAAAGAACCGAAGACCTCTGGGGATTATCGGTAAGCTTGATTAGTAATGTAATTGATACTTTAGCGCCATATTTAGCTTGTCTTTTTAATATTAGCATTGATAGTGGCGTCTTTCCAGATCTCATGAAGCTTAGTAAAGTGATACCTTTATATAAATCTGGTTCAAAAACTGATCCAGGCAACTACAGACCAGTTTCTGTGCTGCCAGTTCTTAGTAAAGTGTTTGAAAAGATTATGCTTAACCAAATGCTACAATATTTTACAGAAAACAAACTACTGCATAACCAACAATTCGGTTTCACTAAAGGACGATCAACAACCGATGCAGGAGTAGCACTCATTCGAAACATATATGATGCCTTCGAGGAATAGCAGAATGCAATTGGAGTGTTTTGTGATTTATCTAAGGCTTTTGATTGTGTTGAACACCAAACATTACTTATGAAATTAAAGCATTATGGTGTAGAGGAAGGGGCTCTCAGTCTTTTAAATTCGTATTTAGACAACAGAACACAAAAAGTACAAGTGAATGGCACGAACTCATCTGGATCTAAAGTGAAAATGGGTGTGCCCCAGGGTTCCATATTAGGGCCTTTTCTTTTCCTTGTTTACGTAAATGATTTGCCTTTTATGGTGCAACATCTGTCAAATATTGTGTTGTTTGCGGATGATACATCTCTTATTTTTAAAGTGAATAGGAAAGAAAACGAAATTGACGAAGTAAACAACACTCTTTCAAAGATACTGAACTGGTTCACTGTGAACAACTTATTATTAAATGCTAAGAAAACAAAATGTATAAAATTTTGTTTGCCAAATGTAAAAAAGGTCAATAATATTAGACAGTAATAAATTAGAATTTGTAAATACCACGGTGTTCCTTGGTATAACTTTGGATGTTTCACTTCAATGGGGACCACACATTGAAACTTTAGCGGGAAGGCTTAGTTCAGCTGCTTATGCCGTTAAGAAAATAAGACAGTTAACGGATGTAGATACTGCGAGACTAGTGTATTTTAGTTACTTCCATAGTATAATGTCTTATGGCATATTCTTTACATATATACATTTTTTTTGTGATGCGCTTTTTTAATTTTTATTGGTGGAAACTTTTTAATGGCATTGTTTTTTATCTACTTAAGTTTGTTTATATTATTTAATTTGTCTGTAAGTTTTCCTAAAACAAATAAATAAAATAAAATAAATAAAATATTACTGTGGGGGCATGCGGCTGATATAGAAACTATTTTCATCCTGCAGAAAAGAGCTATCCGCGCAATCTATCAGATGCGATCACGTGAGTCGTTACAGAATAAGTTTAAAGAAATCAATATTTTAACTGTTGCTAGTCAATTTATATATGAAAACGTCATGTACGTTCGTAAGAATTTGCATTTATTTCCTAAAAACAGTGACAGGCATAATTTGAATTTAAGAAATGTAAATAAAATAGATATAGCCTTTTCGAGACTGAGTAAGGTTAAAAAGTCATTTGTGGGGCAGTGTATAAGATTCTACAATAAAATTCCAGAAAATGTAACTAGTTTGTCAGAGAATAAGTTCAAGACTCATGTCAAAAAAGTTTTGTGCTCTAGAGGATATTATAAAATAATAGATTATGTAAATGACAAAGATATGTATGTTGATTCTATATCAAATACCATTACCTGAGACTGTAATCTGAATCATGTTTTGACTATTTAAAAGTGTGTGTAAACACCTATTTGAAATAAATTGTTTTTGATTTGATTTTGATTTTGGTATCTAGTATGGAGGCGCGACCGTGACTTCGCCCGCACTAAGCAGAAGCTAGGAGTGTGCGTGCTGAATGGCTTAGTTACCCCCAGAGATATGCTATATATAAGGCTCTGGTTACCCCATGTAAAGTTCATATGTGTGTATTGTATTTGTGTAATGAAAATCAAGGTAATTCATATAATTTTTAGATAAATTAAGCGACATAGTTCTATCGCATCACCAAGAAAAAAAATATATAAAAAATGAGTTTGTATATAAAAAAATATATATACAAAATGAGTTTGTAGTGAAATGACAAAACACGTACCCATTCTTTATTCATGTTCTCTAACATATAACGAAACCAGTAATTAATTATCAATTTTTTTGAACAAACCTCTTCTCAGAAATTAGAAGGTTTGGTCAATTTTCAGTACTTTGAAGGCCATTTTCTCCTACCAGGTTGAGTTTGGGCAGCTAAAAAAAAATACGTGTCCGTTATTTTAGACTACTCTATAACATATATCAAAATAAATCAAATCGGAGTCGGACAGTTGGGTACCCTTCCTTGTTAGTCTCATGGCGGTCTACTGGTGAAAGCATTGCACTTCAGCCATTCGACATTGTGGGTGACTGTGCTTCCGATTTTGTAGACATCCTCAATATATGTGCCCTCGGTCAATACAATAGCAGAATAATAGCAACGGCCGCATACTTGACTTAGTGTTATCTAGTGACCCGATCATTGTGCAGGACTCTTCAGATCCTCTGATACCTGAAGATCCGCACCATAAAGCACTTTATATGGAATCTATCTCTGATACATCGGTGACTAGTCTTTCTGAACATCCACGTAGTAAATACTTATATCACAAGGGTGACAATACTGCTAATTGTTCTACATTAGACGAAGTAGATTGGTCTAAGCTTCTAAATAATACTAATTTAAATGTTGCTATTTCATTATTCTACGATAAAATGTATGAACTCAGAGCGAAATATATACCAAAAAAAATGTCACAGCTAATAAATGTCTCCCATGTTTTAGCCAACCTCTGATCAAGATATTAAAAGAAAAAGATAAATATCACCAAAAATACCAAATATATAAAAATAAATCAGTTTATTTATGGTTTTCTTTACTTCGTCAATAAAGAATTGTAGTGTAGTGCGGCCTTTCACGACGGTGGCTGGTTGCGGCTCCTCGGACAACCCTGGGTTGGACGAGAGCGGCGACGAGTACATCGAAGGGTTGGGTGGTCTCACCATCACCTCCGAAGAGAAAGAGGCACTGCTGTCGCAAGACAGCGTGCCCTTTCTCACTCTGTAGGGCCCTCCAAGCGAACCTCCAGCATAGTCAAACCGCTACGGCTCAATTGCGTAAGTGGCTGGAGGTTCACAGCACAGCGATAGCTCTGATCCAAGAGCCGTGGGTCAGAGGAAACAGGATATGCGGACTCTCCAACTTAGGTGGTAAGTTAATTACCTACAATGGGCCGGAGAGCCCAAGAACTGCGATTTATGTAACCAAAAACGTTCCTGTGCAACCTTTAACAGAATTCTGTTATAGGGACTTGAGCGCCTTAAAGTTGCTCAAAGGAGGAACAAACTCCAGCCTGCCGGAGATGGTCGTCGCCTCGGTGTACATGCCTGACGGCGACGACCCACCACCACAAGAACTGGCAAGGCTGGTCACGCACTGCGAGGAGAATGGACTGGAGCTGCTCATTGCAGCAGACAGCAACGCACACCATTCCCTCTGGGGCATGAAGAACTGCAATGAAAGAGGTAAGACTCTGGTGGAATACCTGTTTACAACTGGCCTCCACCTACTGAACGTCGGCTCAGCACCTACCTTCGTCACTAGACGGGGAAGGTCCATAATCGACATAACACTAATCACTGAGGGTATCTCGAGCCTTGTGTCCAACTGGCATGTGTCCGAGGAAGCCTCATGCTCGGATCACAGATGGGTAAGGTTCGATTTACAAGTGAATACTCAGGAGGCGCCACCACGCAGGAACCCACGTAAGACCAACAGACTTGCCTATTGTAAATTATTGCAATGCACACTAAATAGGCTTAAGGTTCCTGACAGAATGATAGGCGCAGACCTGATAGAAGCACAACTAGAAGTCCTGACAGGCTGCATCAGAGACTGCTATCAAGAAACTTGTCCTCTGACCAGCCCACCATCAGCCAGCAGTCCAAAGGTAAACTGGTGGGGACCAGAACTGGAGAGGCTCAGGAAAAAGGTCAGAAAGCTATTCAACAGAGCTATGAACACAAATGATGAACAGGACTGGGATAACTATAAAGTTGCCAAGTCCAAGTACAAGAAAAGGATACGATACCACAGCACTGCATCGTGGAGAAGCTTCTGCGATGGGGTTGAATCGTGTCAACAAGCAAACAGGGTAAGAAAAGTCCTCTCCAACAGGCCCAACCAAGGCTTGGGTTCGCTTAAAAAACCCGACGACACTCTCACCAGCACGCCAGATGAGGCGGAAGATGTTCTACTGCGGACACACTTCCCCGATTGTCGTATTGTATCGACGTTAAGCTGGAATGATGACCCAACAGAAGCAACTGAGGAGGACTGGCTTGTTGCAGACAGGGTGGTCTCCACAGACAAGGTAAAATGGGCGCTAAACAGCTTTCAACCCTTTAAGTCAGCGGGCTGCGATGGCGTTTTCCCAGCACTATTACAGTGGGGGGGAGATGCAATGGTAGTACCCGTGGCCAGGGTCCTCAGGGCGTGCCTAGCCCACAAGTATGTGCCACACGCTTGGAGAGAGGTGAAAGTGGTATTCATACCTAAACCAGGTAAGTCCGACTATACGGACCCAAAATCCTTCAGGCCCATAAGTCTAACCTCCTTCCTACTGAAGACGTTGGAGAGACTGTGTGACAGGGAACTGAGGGAAAACGCGCCGAGGGACGTACCGCTGCACCGCAACCAGCATGCGTACAGCCAGGGTAAGTCCACGGAATCGGCTTTGCATGCTGTTGTTAGCAAAATCGAAGCAGCAATACAGAACAAGTCTATGTGCCTAGGCACCTTCATAGATATCGAGGGCGCATTTGATAAAACCAACTTCAGCAGCATGAGGGCGGCACTCCTGAAACATGGAGCTAACGTCACCATGACTGACTGGATTGAAAACATGCTCCGACAACGGGTCGTCAGACTGGCGAGAGAGGAGACTAGAGCTGCAATAGTAGCAAAGGGATGCTCTCAAGGAGGAGTCCTATCACCGCTACTGTGGAACTTGGTGGTAAATGACCTGATTACCACCCTAAACGGTAAGCACTTCTATACGATCGGATATGCGGACGACTTGGTTATTCTTGTATCAGGTAACTTAACCAATATTGTCTGCGACGCAACCCGGGCTGCACTGCGGATCGTGGAACGCTGGTGCACCGAGTACGAACTATCCGTGAACCCGAAGAAAACTGAACTAGTTTTGTTCACCAATAAACGAAACTTAGGTAACTACCTACTACCTAAACTTTTCAAAACAGAACTTCATCTGTCAACGGAGGTCAAGTACCTAGGTGTTACACTCGACAGTAAACTAAACTGGAGTTGCCATCTCAACAAGAAAATAGACAAAGCAACTATTGCCCTGTGGCAGTGCCGTAGAATGGTAGGTAGGAAATGGGGTCTTACCCCAAAGATAATGCTATGGCTCTACACAGCGGTGATACGTTCAATGGTAAGCTACGGCGCGGTAGTCTGGTGGCCACGAACCAAGCTATCTACGGTCGTGAGTAAACTACAACGCTTCCAAAGAATGGCATGCATGGCTGTGACGGGCTGCATGCGAACAACTCCCACTGCAGCCCTCGAGACCCTTCTGGACCTGCCGCCTCTGCACCTGTTTATCCAACAGGAAGCAGCAAGTGCGGCAGCCCGTCTAAAACTGCTATCCCTTTGGAGCACTAACAGGATCCCGCACACTGAGCTCCTGTACGATATCATCGCAGAGGAGCCTTGGTTCGCAGCTACTAACGATAGAATCCCCAAACGGTATGTTTTTGAGAAAAAATACATGGTGCAACTGTATGAAGAGCCCTGGGAGGGCCAGAACCTAAAAGAGCTTCGAGTATTCACTGATGGCTCCAAAACAGGCTCTGGCACTGGGTATGGTGTCTTCTCCGAGGATCTAAACATCAGGATAGCCAATCCTCTTGGTGCACATAACACGGTCTTTCAGGCTGAGTGTATGGGCATCATCAAGGCAGCTGAAGTGATTGCTGCAAGGGAAGTGCGCGATTACCCCATCCGCATCCTGTCTGACAGCAGAGCTGTACTACAGGCCCTGCAGAGCAACACGATTACATCGGGGCTTATACTGGAGTGCCCACAAAAATTGACAGAGGTATGTAACCACGGCGCCGTAACTCTGCAATGGATTAAAGGGCACAGCAACTCGCGCGGCAACGATGCCGCGGACGAGCTTGCCAGGAGAGGGTCAGAGCATATAGCCGTGGGACCGGAACCTATAATACCCCTCCCATCTGGCTGGCTGCGGTCCACCCTGAGGCAACGCACAAGAAACGAACACAATTTGTACTGGTCCGGTTTGGAAACCTGCAGGCAAGCGAGGTTGGTACTGCCGACAACCAATCCTGGCCTATCTAGGAAGCTCCTGAGACTTGGGAGAGCTCAGCTCCGCAAGGTAACAGCCGCTATTACTGGACATGGCCATTTCAATAAACACCTATTCGCTCTAGGTATCACCGACAGCCCACTATGCAGAGCTTGTATGGAGGCTGAGGAGACTGCTGCCCACATCCTACTGGATTGCAAGGAGCTAGCACAGTACAGGGTCGTGCACCTCGGTGAGCCGAGGTCGCTTCAGGAAGTCGTCAGCAACCTTCGGGGGCTACTGGGCTTCTTGGAGGAGCTGGGCTGGCAGTGATGCCGGCCAAACACGCAAAATGGGCGCAGTGGTCGCCTGGTTGCGGAAACCAGCCCGCCCCTAACAACAACAACAACAACAACAACAATAAAGAATTAGAGACAGAATGCTTTAAGTCATACATGTTAAAAATTCAAAATTCAATTGTCTTAGATCCAAATCTTTTTGGACTTACGTTAAGAGCAAAAATAAATCGAATGCATTCCCTAATGTTATGAAATACAACATCATTACGGCAAATACGGGTGATTCTATTTCTAACCTCTTCGCCTCCTATTTCAGTTCTACATTTGGTACAGTGTCTGTTAACCTAAGCTTTGCATCAGGCTCTTCTGGCTACACAGGAAATTCTGCCTCCTTCATAAGCTCTATTGAAGTCTCTTCAACTGAAGTCCTGAAGCTCCTTCAAAATCTTCACTTATCTAAGCCGGGTGGTCCGGATACTATACCCCCAATGATGATATCAGCTCATATACGTCCCCACCGAAGGGCTCGAGCCTACCCTGAATTAGGGAGATCGGGCCTTAGTCGACACGCGGGCCCAGTGCGGGTTGGTCGACTTCACACACTACCTGCGAGTTTCTCCGCAGGCATGTGCAGGTTTTCTCACGATGTTTTCCTTCACCGTAAGAGCGTCGGATAAACGTATATATGAAATCTAAATTCGAAATCACATTGGTACGTGGCAGGATTCGAACCACGACCTCCCTCCTTTATGGTCCACTGCTCGGTAAGCCTTTTAGAACCGTTATGCATTATATTTAAACGCTTGCTTACTGAAGGTACTGTCCCAACTTTATGGTAATCTGCTTTCATCACCCCGATCCATAAAAAAGGCGACAAAGCTGATGTGGAAAACTACAGACCATTAAAGAATAATTTCCATGCTAGTTTTTATTTTAAATAAATTTTTCATGTAAATTTTTTCTTTTATTCAGAACCCATTCGGGTCAACGCCTCCTCCAACTCCTTCCATTTATCTCTATTTTTAGTTGTCTCAGTCCAGTTTTTCCCAGCTGTCTTCTCTATGTCATCTTTCCAACGCTTTCTTGGCCTGCCTGTTTTCCTCTTTCCTGTGGGACCTTTTCAGATTGTTGTTTTCAGGGTCCATCTTTGGTCAGTATATCGAGCAATATGACCAGCCCACTGCCATTTCATTTTTAATGCAAATTGGAGTGCATCTGTAAGCTTGGTCTTCTGTCGAATATGTTTGTTTTTAATTATTATGTATTCTTCTAATGCCCAAGATGCTTCTTTCCATGGCATGTTGTGTTGAGTGTAGGTTCTTTTTAATATTGTTAGTATACACCCATGTTTGACTTGCATAGGTTAGGCAGGGTAGAATGCATGTGTCCATTATCGTTTTTTTCATTTCTAGGTTGTAGGGTCCCTTTTAAATTTCTTTGTGTGACCAATATTTATTCCAGGAACTTTTGATTCGTCTTTCTACCTCGTCATCATTACTGTTCGGGTTGAAAGAAACTTGTTTCCCAAGGTAGATGTATTCATTCACATACTGTATTTGGGCTATACTCGATTTGGTTTTTGATGGCTGTTAGTCATTATTTTTGTTTTACTGGTGTTCATAATCAAACCTGCTTTTTTGCTTTCTAGATTTAAAGATTGTAACATTTTTTCCAGTTCAGAGGCAGAGTTTGCAAAAATAGCTATGTCATCTGCAAATCTTTGCCAATAGGCACTCCGAAATCAGAGACACAATTTAGTTTGCATTTTATAATTGTAATCGTGGTAATTTACTGTAAATTTTTGGAGAAATAAAGGCTATTTTATTTTTATTTTTTATTTTATTTTTATAAAGATAAAAAAATTGTCAAATTAGTTTAATTATTCTGCCATGATGTTTATTTTAAACTAACAATAGGGATGACGACAGCGTCGGAAATAAATTATGAACTCTTGATCACTAAATTGCCCTCCTACAAACTCTGAAAAACCGTACTTATTTTGTGTTCCATCAATTCTTCGAATTTTAATTCACCAAAATCACAAAATGAATATGACGCTTCAAAACTATGATATCACGCCTAGGTATTTCAAACATTTTTAGAACAAAATGTTGTTCTAAAAATGTCTCAGATGACTAGCATTTGTCATGCCTATTCTATCTATCACCTGACCAATATCATTAATTGCAGATTGCCTCTGCTCACTCACCAACATCCTTGTTCAGTACACTGGCCAAGTCTTTCACGGTCATGTTGTTCCAAATGCTGACTACTTCAGTGCCTCCTTTGGGCGAGTACCGGATCACGCGCCGCCCATGACTCTCTGCTGCCTGCATCAAATAGATTTAGAGTACAACAGACAAGATAGTTGTTTTTATCGTGTGGCACAGTAGTATATGATCCTAGCTTAGATCTAGGCCTTATGAGATCACTACTGGTTGGGCTGTTTATATTATAGGTTTTAGAAATATTTTTCTCTCCTCAGTTCCAGTGTTACACTTAGCATAAGTGTATCTGTAATATTAAAAATGATTTGGTATTTCTCTATTTATTATTAATGCACACTTACCCTCTCTTCTTGGGATCTTCTTTTCTTGCTGTGCACAGCTGATATAGATAAGTACTTTGCGTTCTGAATTTCACTCATGTTCTTCACTGCTTTGATCAGACCACCCATCCTAACGTGTTTCGCAGTTATACTGAGAACAGAAGATGAGTGGGTAGCCTTAGGGGTTGGATAAAAAAAGCTCAGTAGTAAAATTTTAACCAATTTGAGTCTTCTATTGTAACCAGTGTTGCCGACATGTGTGATTTACGCCATTTGGGTTATTCAGGAAGAGAATCAACAACAAAAAAAATTGAAGAGCAACTGGATCTCATTAGTCCGGTAAGGGACAAGCTGTTACAATTAACGCAATCACAAATGACACTTAGGAAAAAAACACCACCAGTTACTAAATCTATGAGGAAAAAAGAAAGGTTGGACACCATATTTAATTAATTAGCCATAGTTATTATGAAACCAAATTTAGAATGCAATAAAGTGATAAGTAGGTGTTAATGACAACCACAATTATCTACATTATACTGACTAAATATTTCAGGTAAATTTCAGTTATATTTTGTCTCTTGCTTCCATTTTGTATAATTTCTCCTTATCTTATCTTATCTTTGTAAGTGGGGGCTGCAGTTGCAGCGACACTTCGACCCAATGGGATCTTTTGTGTCTACCCCTATAACCTTTGCACCCCGACCTACTCAAAGATGTGCTGCATTAATGCAGCAATTCCGCTGATTGGAAGGTGCTTGTAGTCCTCTGGTTTTGGGTAGCCATCACCTAGGAGGTACATACGCTTGCTAGCCAGGACATTGCAGTGACACAGTAAGTGTTCCATTGATTCTATATCTTCACCACAGGCCCTGCTGGTCTGGTTTTACATCAGGCAGGTAATTTCTCCTTCGTAATTTTAAAGGTATCATTTCTGTGACAAGACCATGGAAAGACACGGAAAATATGGGTTGGATTGCACTTCACCAGACTGCCATTAAATGCAAGAATAGGTTCAGGTTGACAGGTTTGCTTACACAGATAAAGAGCGAGACTATGTGCATGCCAACCAAAATATGTGGAGCATTATCGTGTGGGCTACCGCAGCTGAAATTCGGATACTTAGGCTATGAAGCTTCGAAATGATCGAGATATCAGGCCCTGCGTGCTGACAGCAGAGAATGTAACTTGCTGTTGGCAAAAATGATACTTACATATTAGAGGGTTTCTGCCCCAACCAAAGACATTTAGTAAGTACATGTATATCGATGGCCCCAACTTATTCTATAGAAAAATTAAAGATCAGGACGTAAATTTGACTTACCACCGAAACAAAAGGCTTCTGTACATCGTGTAAAGCTTATTTATTAACCTTTTTCATGTTAACAAAAAGAGGTTATGTTTGTTCATATCGAATAAAATTAGAATTGAGAAATATTCACAGCATCATGAATGCATTTTCTTTCTTTAGCGCATAGTATAGTCGGTCGCGGTCGGATTTATGCCGTTACATTTATTAATTTGAGACTTTTCAAAATATAGAATAACACTATAAAAACATAACCTGTAAGCCCGTATGTCCTAATGTTTTTTTGGGCCACCGTAGTTCGTTACCCGTATTGTACGAGCTAATAGATGACGTTACGTAGTTTGCAGGCTATAGATCGTGTACAAATAGTTCCAATACATCAGTCCACGAACTACGGGGTGTACACTACAGGCTGCAAACTATCAGCCCGGGCAATAGTAGACGGACCGTGGAACACGGCCCGTATTACGTGTACTGAAGTGTTCAGGGGTGTAGTTCATGTAAAAGATTTGACCCCGTAGTCCATGGTCTACGCGAACATCAACTATAGCCCGTATTCCGCGGTACGCCATCTACAGCCTGTGCTCCGCGGTACTCAAACTACGCAGCGAGCAGCCACTTTCAAGGCTTAAGTAACCAGCCCAACAGATTGTGTACTGTAGATTACGGGGGTGTAGTTCGTGTCTCAGGACATTGACCTTTGAGTGTTGAGTAAACGTCACATCCGTTGTTCTTTGAATGCGTTCATTAAAAAAAGTAATGAATTAAGGATTTTTGTCCCGTAAGTTAGTACGTTAGTCGTTATTCTTTTGCCCATTGCCTTAGATGTCATATTACTATTTTAGGTCGGATTTAAAACTTTTTGAGATAAGTAAGTTAGAAAGAACCACTAAGTTGGTGTGCAGGATTTAGAAGGGCCAAAACGTTAAAACTACACCGATTTAGGTAGTTTCAAAGAGTAACTTTTATCTATTCTGTGAGGAGTACCATAAACATACGTAGTTAGTTACGTAGTCTTGGTTGTTCCTTTCATACAAGCAAGCACATTAGTTGCCTGCCTCTTAATGTTAAAAATTTACACTTTAAAATATATTAGTCATAACTTAAGTTGAAAGTGACGGTGTAGACCTATCTTTGGGATTTTTGATGTGTAACATCTTTGCTCTCGCTTTCCTGCAATTTGTGGGAGTGATTTCGTGAAATGGGACGGAAATGTGTCCCATTGTAACAGGAAGTCGCGTTTTTTCAGGCTTTAAAAGCGCGGAAAAGGCAAAGGTATCTATGACCACACAGCCTAGTCTGCCGTATCTTTGCCGTCCTTTTTTCAGGCTTTAAAAGCGCGGAAAAGGCAAAGGTATCTATGACCATACAGCCTAGTCTGCCGTATCTTTGCCGTCCTTTTATAAAGTATTTTGTCACATGTTACACATCATATGCGAGTACTGTAGGTCTCGCTCGAATTTTTTTTCTATCGAGCCAAAGCTGCTCAATCGTGTTTCTAATAGCTTTTGACTTTAAGGAAACTTTTATCGCCGTACGCTTGTTTTGGTTTATTCTGAGATTTTTAGCAAAATTTGTTTGTTAATTACTGAGGTACGGAATTCACCATAAGTATTTTAATACTAAGAAGAAAGAAGGCGAAAGGCGCGTTCGCCCAGCTAAAACCTGTCTGGTACTCCAGCTCACCCGGCGCGGTGGATCAAGATCTATTCCATCGTTCGTAATGTCTGTTCTGCTGTGAGACATGGAAAGTGACGAAAGGGTGGACGAACAAACTGCAAGTGTTCGTTAACAAAAGCATATGGTCCATACTGATCATCTTCTGGCCGAACACAATCAGCAACGAAGGTCACTCGAAGCGCTGTCACCCAATCCCTTTAGAGCGAGAAATCGCTCAACGACAACGAGTGTGAATGGGGATAGGGACACACTGCCCAGAAAATAGGATAACTCTGCTAGGGTAACGTTGCGTTCACATGACAGATGAGCGGGAGTAGGCGGCCAGGCCGTCCGGCCCACACGTGGCAACCACCGAGCCGAACTGCTGGTAGCAGGGTTTCGCTGGAGCGTTGTAGAGGACAGTGAGGGATGGCGTCGATCCACGAAGGTCCTTTGTATGTACCACTAGGGTACCATAGGATGACGGCAACAAAAACAAAATAATAAGTACCTTAAACTCTTTTAATACCTATACAGATGCAGTAAATAAAATGTGATATTGGTGGATGACTAAAAGAAGATAAACTCACAGTCTTTGGACTGTTTATAGGTACAGTTATGCTGATTAATTACCTATGAGATGAGCAAGTCTCTTATATAGGAATTGAGCAGGTAGGTATAAATAGGGTCCCTAGAAAGTTGATCAATTTCATTAGTAGAATCAATAAGTAGCCAAGAGGTTACATTTTTAGTTACGTATACTTACTTACCAGTCATTCTATTATAAGTAGCAGTAATTTTGTGACATCACCATGAAATGCTTGACTTCCGTTACCATTCTGTTTTTTTTAAATAAAATGCAATATTTACCAGGGTATTTCTTTATTTGCAATTTTTTCATATTAAACAATGTGTTTTTAGGGTTCCGTGCCATATCACGGGATGTTACTACAATGCTGTCTGTTTGTCCTCAACTTTTAAAGGGCTGGTTTTTTACCAGAATAGGTAGCCGGCTGAAATTTTCACAGAATAAGTATGTGCTATTATGGGGGGATCTACTAGCAAATAAAAAAAATAAAGTGGAAAATTACATTTGTTTCCACCTGTTCTGTTGACTGAACGATTGGGAATTTTAATGCACATATCGTTGTTTGTATAATTAGTTTTCATTGTAGTAAATAACTAAACAAAGGCTTAATTTAGTTTTGTAATGAGTTTGAAACTGCTCTTATTTTTTTACGTTTTTAGTATGTACATCGAAAACTAATTAAGTACTAATTAAGTAGCTAATTAAGAACTAGCTTGTTTCAATCTGTTTAAATTAATTTCTGAATCTTTAAATGCTTAAATCCCAATAATGGCAATGTTTCTTGATATGAGCAAAGCATCGGACTTTGTTCAATATGACCAGCTACTTTCTAAGCTAGAGTCCTATGGTATAAGAGGCAGAGGTTACGACTGGTTTAAAAGTTATTTGTCAAATAGAATACAATGTACATACAGATATTTCAAAAGTAACTTAAATAAGTGGGATTCTAACAAAGCAAAAGTACACATCTAACTTTCGTATAAATAACTCGGGAATTCCGCAAGGTAGTAATCTAGGGCCCTTACTGTTTCTTTTATACATTAACGACCTCCCAAAAGCAATGTCTCATAAATGTATACTTTTCGCAGACAATACAACTTTAATTATTAAATGCAAAGATAAAAAACGTATCAATTTGAAGTGGGTAGAGCCTTGGCTGATGCTGTCAAATGGTTGAAAAACAATAACCTTTACATTAATATAAATAAAACTAAGCTACTACAATTTCACTCATATCAAAAAAAAACCTTTTTCTGGACATAAATTAAAATAATAAATATATTATAATTATTAATAATAGTAAAATTGACGAAACTAATGGACTTAAATTTTTAGGCATACATGTTGGCAATCATTTGAACTGGAAGGACCATATTGACTCAATTTGCAAAAGACTGAATCGGTTTGTATTCGCGTTAAGAAGACTAAGGCAAACAATCTCTATAGAAGCTGCTTAGACAGCCCACCACGGTCATGTATCGTCAGTCCTCAATTATAGTCTCTTACTATGGGAAAATTCTGAAGATGTCGATAGAACATTTAGATTGCAAAAAAGTGTGTACGTGCTATTAATAATGCGTGGTTTATAGAAAGTTGTAAACCCCTATTTAAAAAACTAAATATTTTACCTTTGCCGTGCATGTATATAAGAAAAGTTTGTATGTTTACAAAATCTCACCCAGAGTATTTTCAATATCTTAGAGACGTTAGATTTCGTATACCAAGGGCTTAATATACACATTGGTTACAGCAACCTCCCTGCAAAACTTAAATATATAAACAAAATATTTATAATATGTGTTTGAAATATTTAATAAGCTTCCAGATGACATAAAACAATTACAAGGAATTAGACTTAAGAAAAAAATAACAGAATGGCTAATGCAATACTGCTTCTATAGTATTAGTGAATATAATAAATGAACTATAATAATAAAACTAATTTACCTTTAACCTGTTAAAATTTGCATACCATCTTTATGACGGCTGAATACATTTACAATTTTAACATTAAGATCTCCACATGTATGTATTCTGGCAAATAAAAATTTCTTTCTTTCTTTCTCTTTCTTAGCGCGAGTACGACTCACATTTGGGCGATTTTTAGGGTTCTGTACCCAAAGGGTAAAAACAGGACCCTATTACTAAGACTTCACTGTCCGTCCATCTGTCTGTCACCAGGCTGTATATTTCATGAACCGTGATAGCTAGACAGTTGAAATTTTCCCAGATGATGTATTTCTGTTGCCGCTATAGCAACAAATATACTAAAAACTAGAAAAAGTTAAAAAAATAATGGGGGTCTCCATACAAAAAACGTGTTTTTTCAAACATGAAGAAACTAGCGCCATCTAGTATGATGGTACGGACGGAACCCTTTGTGTGCGGTACTAACTCGCACTTGGCCGGGATTTATTATTTGTTGTTTTACTTCAGTATTAGTACTATAATAACCACACCAAGTTTAAGGCTTGTATGTATTACCGTTTTTACGATAGAGCTAAATCACATATACTCCTAAAGACCTTTAAAAACACGGTTTTTGTATGGAGAACCCCCTTATTTTTTCACTTTTTAATTTTTTTTGTATTTGTTATTATAACGGCAACTGAAATACACATTTTGTGAAAATTTCAACTGCCTTCCTATTACTGTTCATGAAATACATACCGCTGACAGACGGAAACACAGCGGAGGGCTAGTAATAGGGTCCCGTTGGTTACCCGATGGGTGTACGGAACCCTAAAAACGTACTTTGACATTTTTATAACATAAAATGATGCAAGTCTAGTACCTATTACATACTATTTCATTCAACCCTCATCAAGTCATCACATTATGGCCCTTTTACACGGGGACAATAGTCGAGACAATCAATTAAGCCAGGCCAGTAAGACAATGAAAAAGTATCGTCTAATGGCTCTTTTATACGGAGACAATAGCCGAGACAATCCAGTAAGCCAGGACAGCAAGACAATAGGACAGGACAATTGGAAAATCCTATGTCGTTTACACGTTGGCCTATGAATCCAGTCGCCAGGCCACTAAGACCATAGGACAGGACAATTGGAAAATCCTATGTCGTTCACACGTAGGCCTATTAGTCCAGTGAGTAAGGGACACACCGTTGGATTCATACGCTCTTCTCGCGATGGATAGATGTAAAACTGGTATGAGGGCGTTGTTAAAAAAACCGGGCAAGTGCGATTTGGATTCGCGCACGAAGTGTTCCGTACCATTATCTATAAAAATCACGTTTCTTGTATGGAAACCCCTTAAACTTATTTTTTAACATTAAGACTTTTGTTATCATTATTTGATGGCACGCTTAAGTTACTTACTCTGATGGAGTTCATGTAGACTCCAGAGCGATTATTATTATTAGCAATTCAATTCAATATCTTTATTCAAAATACACTCACCGGCAAATTTAGCGGAACATAAAAAAATATGTACGAAACGTTTTTATTTGAGATTACTGGTTGGTTATACTAGCCATATATTTTAGAAAGAATAATTTTAAATTAAGAAAAATGTTGATCGTCACTTTTTTTGCAATTCTTTCAATTATATTCCGTTTATTGACTGTCACGAACATTTTACTCATTACGGTTGAAGGCGATTCATTGAAATTGTGTTGTTTTTATTAAGGCAAACGGGATTTTTGAAACTTTTGCATTAAATTAGGACGCCTTTGAAATTAAGGAACGCATTATGCCTGATTAAACACAGGCTGGGATTATCAGGGCACTTGAAATTAGAAGAAATAATCACACCTACCGAATGATCTCCGGAATACTTGTAGACATTTATCAACCATACATCGCAGTATAAAACGGTACATGGCGACTAACTCTTACGCTAGAAGAGCAGGACGAGGAAGGAAAAGGTGTACATCAAGGAGGGATGACCGATTTGTTCAACTTCGTGTGCGTAGAAACCCTCGTTTGACGGCGGTTGAAGCTCGAAATCAACTTCAAGAAGTTCGGGGAGTAGCTGTAAGTGAGCGCACAGTGCGGAGAAGATTTAAAGTAGCTGCACTTGGTTCATTCGTACCTGCAAAGGCTCCAAAACTCGAGGTACATCATCGGAGAAACAGGCTAGCGTTTGCTCGAAATTTCTACAACTGGGCAAGGGATCAATGGAGTAAAGTTTTGTTTAGTGATGAGTGCAGAATTCTC
The DNA here is from genome assembly GCA_947284805.1 of Coleophora flavipennella. Classification (NCBI taxonomy): domain Eukaryota; kingdom Metazoa; phylum Arthropoda; class Insecta; order Lepidoptera; family Coleophoridae; genus Coleophora; species Coleophora flavipennella. Next base: position 324,507 of record OX369272.1, read on the forward strand.
CTAAATCAAGTTGATGGAAGGCAAAGAAATCAAGAAATAAATAATAATTAGTAACGTCAAAATTAAATCCTTGTTAAGAGATTATGTCATTAGAACATGAAAACAATATGACACGAAAAGTTATACTTATAAATCATTGAATGCATTTAACAAGAGTAGGCCAGTTCACACGGACAGCACCCGGTCACGAGTATAACGCGAGAGTCAGCCATTGCTCCCATCAACCATATTAGAGGGAAAGGAACGACCCGGCTCCCGATGCCCCACCATCCGCACAAACATTTAAGCGAGCCTGCACCACTCATGTCAATGCTAAGATAAAAATATTTATTAAAAGAAGTACTAGACTTGTCATGTCTCATCGCTTCCACATCAATTATTATAGCGATTATTTATTAATTATAATACGTTGAGGTAGAACCTCAAGGTATCTTCTACCCTTAATCGGCAGAAGGGGCATGTAAGTAGAAGGCGCTGTTGCTCCCTCAAAGTGGTTTCGCACCGACTGCACATCGTGTGGCCACAGGGCACAATATATCTTTCAGGGGCGGCGTCCCAGCAAACGCCACATACTACCCTTACACCTGCTCCTGCCTCCCTTTCTGCTGCACCTGGATCTATAGGGATTCCCCTCAGCTCCACATTTTCAGGGCCACCACCTAAAATTGGAGCTAGTAGGTCTACCATGGCGATTTCCCCTTGACCCTCACGCTCAGGATCACCAACTAACACTTGTGGTGGGAGATCTGCCATTGGTACTTCCCTTTGCCTGTCGCCCTCAGGTCCACCAACTATCATTGGTGGAGGCAAGTCTGCTATGGCGACTTCTCCCAATCCCTCGCCCAATGGCCCACCAACTAACAATGGTGGCGGCATTTCTGCCATGGGAATTTCCTGAAGCTCTTCGTCAGAGTCGTCCTCAGGCCCAATTTCCACTTCAGCTGCCACCTCGGGTGCGTTCTCCTCCAGGTTTGCCCCTTCAGCTTCAATGTTAACAACTCTGGCGAGATCGGTGAGAAACACCCTCAAGGTGATCCACCCCTCCACCAACTGCAGCTGTCTTGTCGCCACATCTCTTTGGTGGAACATGCCCCTCACGTAGTTTCGCCGAGAAAGGGGACGGTGGGCAAAATCGCGCTGAGTGGTAAAGCGGGAAGAACACACTGCAAATTTGTTCTTGATAGTGTCTGAAATCAATCAATATTAAGTGAACACGATGATAGTAGTTACGCTGTAGATATGAGATATCGATAGGCGTTTTACAGCTACTCACAAGGGCGTCGCAATCTAATGGGCCGGGGCAAGATGACAGGCAAGGGCTACAGAAAAAAATAAAATTGTATTGTATTTTATTTAGAATTTTACACAACAAAGAAAGGAACTTAATCAACAGTTAAAGCTATTTAGTTATATTTTTTACATAACAATCAGAATAATGTTCACAGTTTAAGTCAGTACAGCTTCTGTTAAAAGATGTTTTTCAAAGTTTTAAGACCTACTTGAGAAGCACGATGACCCAAGAGAGACTATCTGCGGTATCAGTTTTACAATTAAAGGGGAAATAAAAACACAATAAAAAAGAAGAAAAATATATTTATAGATACCTGTGAAGCTCCAAACATTTGGGTTTGCGTTTAGGGAGCGACGCAACCCCTCATGAAATGACTCGCATACGTTTGTAGTGCGGTGTGCACTTCCATATACACTAAAACAGTCAGGGGTGACCTGCAATTTTAATTATAGTTACAATTACAAATGAATTATTTGCCAAATTACAGCGTATTTTTTAAATAAAACATTGAAATAAGAAACCATTGATAATGTAGCGGACAGCAAGGATTCCAGTTAGATTATGGCTAGAATGGCAAAACGCAAGTCTCGCCTTTTGTAATGTTTTGCTGGAGTTATCTCATAGATAGTCACTTTCACACAATTCCGTCTAGTGTGACATAGATGTTAATAGGTATATATCTTGCTTGAATAGAAGATAATAATAGCAACCCTGTATTTCACCATGGCCCACGCAAAATTGTATTATTTTTTTATTAATTACCTAATAAGTAAGTAAAGTAAGTAAATATACTTTAATGCACGCCAAAAAACAATACAGGACTAATATGCAGGGTCTTGATGTAATGATTAAAAGAGCTACTGAAGGATCATTATCATATTTCATTAGCCTAAATCTTACCCTCGTCATCCACTGGGTGACAAAGTACTCATGGAAAGCTACTGTGTATGGTAGGGCAGCCTCTCTTGCGATTTCTTGTATTTCCGCCAACCCTGCCCCAACTAGAGCCGGAGGAAGCAACGCCAAGACAATGTACAGTCGAACAAGTCTCAATGCCGGTGAATTTCTTCTATTCACTGGCCCTATGTCCTGTGTTGCTCTTCGAAGAAGTGCCTATAATAAAAAATATTGCTAGATTGAAACGTGTGTTGAAGGGATGCTTTCTTTCAGGGTCCCAAGGGCCATTAGCGACGCGTGAGTAACGTTTTTCCGTCAATATTAGATATAAGGTACCTTGGTATATACTTAAATACTGAATCTATACAGCTATCATCAAGACCATCTTAGGTAAGAACCTCAGAATACAGAAGTAAGTACCTACCTAGTTTAAGGGTTGGCTGGAAGAGATCCCTGTTTGGGATAAGTCCGCATTTGTGCATGCTACTGCTATTATGTATCAATAATTGTATATTTTTTTGTACAATAAAGAGTTTACAAACAAACAAACAATTGAGTTGGTTGGTAATCTCGGTAGTAATAGATCATTAAAATCTAGGGTACCAACCAACCTTCTACCAATTACATACATCAGAGTTTAGTGGCACATTAGTTTGTGTAAATAGTAGTGTATTTAAGGTAAGAGCAGCGCTTCATTCGAAAAACCTAATAACATTTAGGTAAGTACAATCTTTTATTTAAAAAAAAAGATTTTTTTATGCTCAAAAATGCCAAATGCGAATTTAAATACACGTTTCCAATTACAAAAACGGCGAGCACAGTAATATTTACTTTGACTCTATTACTAAACAAAAAAACGATCCTAGGACCTTGATGTCACTTTCAAAGTTCATCATCAGGTCAACTTCAAAACTTCTTCAAAATACAATAAGACCTATTGTTACCGGGAATACGGCTTCATACCAAAATCGTCTCTCTAAAATCTTTTGCAAGATTTGACCTAATAACATACATAACTACATACATATGGCGGTTAAAGAACGTTACTTTAGTACCTAACCACAATAAATCTATAATACAAGTTAAATAAAAGCCTTTATTTAAAAACAAAAACAAAGGCTAAGACCGAATCGGATCATGCTATAAAGTAACAACATAAGCTTGTATCGTAATATTATGACGATACGCAAGCAATAGCCTTCTTTATAGCATGACCCGATTGGGTCTTGGTATTTTTTTTATTTTTCTCGTTATTTTTTCTAAAACCCTTTAATATATTATATTATATTTTATTATGTATAAAAGTACTTACTTAACTTAAATTTTTGTAATCTGTGAGTCAGTGACCGAGTAAAGAACTACCTAAAATCGTGTTTTTGGCCTCTCGCATCTTGGAAACTATTTTACTTAAACATGTGACATTATAAATAATACTTACCATTGGTAAGTTTAACATTCACGTAAAAATTCAGTTTAGTACCTTGAACCTTAACGAAGATACAGTGAGGTCGAAAAATGGTTCGTGTAAAAATTGCACAGTACGCGCTCCTCGGTAGGGTTGCGAGAACTTGATCTGGCTTAGTACCTACCTATCAACGTACAGGCAATCTTAGTTTGAGGTCAGATGACTGTATGTGATTTGTCACTGAATATTATTATTATTGCCTCTGAATATAGTAAATAATATTAAATTACCTGCGAGTAATGGAAGAAACATCCTTGGACACGCACTCCAAGAACATCTTCGAGTGCCCTCTGCAGGCCCTCTTCATAGTCCGCTACCGCATACTGCAAGTTGGCATTGCCTCCAACTCTCTGCCAAACCAACCGTAGTACGGCCTCGTAGAGACTTCTGCGCCTGTTTTGCATGATTACCACCACAGGGTGGAAGAAATGTCCCTCAAAAACAGCGTGAATTGTTAAAAGTTGGGCCGCCACCATCCCAGCTGGTACCGTTTGAAACGTTCCATCCGCCATAATTATAGTAGATGCCCTCAGGACATGCTGATAGTTGGGCATCCCTAAAACAACTGCAGTCGCCCCTTCTGCAGCTACCGTGCCCAACATAAGTCCCTCATATTGAGGTAATATCCTCAGAGTGGATGCATACTCCTGGATAGTCCGTGGTACTACTGGCCGCACCTCTCTCCGCCAAAATCGGAGGGTCGACACCACGTTCTCATAGGGTAAATGTACTGCTCCCAATGGATAACTGTAAACAATTAACAATATTATGTAATCTAATACACATAATATCATCCATTCAATAATATTTATTGTGGTTAGGTACTAAAGTAACGTTCTTTAATATAAATAATTATATATTATTATTATATTTAACGTTCTTTAATAACTTATATGGAATAGATGGGCTTATTTACCTAAACTTCGAGGAACAGAGACGAAAATTGGAGACTTCCTTACTACAATATTTTTTTCCGGGACATGTGTACCTAAAGTTTGTGACTAGAAATAATTGTGACATCTACAATTTTTTCAAACTGTATCTTAAGCAATGTTTAATATCAATATTGTGTGCTTTGTAGAATGTTGTATCTATCTATAATTCAATCAGTAATATGATATTTAAATGGTAAAAGAAAATAAAACAAGGTAAATATTGTTGTGACAAATATAGATGTTTGATATTGTTAGGTTATTGGTTCAGACCAGCGATATGTCCGGCGATATCCCAGTGATTTTACTCTTGATTTGCAGGCCGCTTGCACGTCCCACAATCTCTTCCTCATATGAAATCGCTGAGTAATCGCCGGACGAATCGCTAGTCTGCACAGGCACTAAATGTGTTACTTTAAAGGTTGATTTATCAATATTATAATTTGAGTAAAAATTGGATCTCTCAGTGTCAGTGAAATAAGTAAGTAAATAAAGGTCTCCTAACGTTAACAAGTCTATAAAATTGTAAACTATTAGCATAGTATGTCCCGCATCCCGGGACACATGTCCTGGAAAAAAATAATATAGTAAGGAAGTCTCCAATTTTCGTCACTGTTCTTCGAAGTTTAGGTAAATAAGCCCTACCTATTCCTATCTCCGCCGGAAGTTTTTAAGCCATATAACCGCTTAAAGCCTACCATCTAGTGGTAGCAACCGGTACTAACGGCTTAGCGTGCCTTGCAAAGCAACGAAATGGTCAAGACAAATGCCACTATCTAACAGTCTACCCCATCTAGTTTCCCATAATGAGGGTGCTTCAGTCAGTAAAACCTGCGTAATTGACGCAACCACGAAGTCGCACTCAGTTACGACCCATCTAATAATCAGTATATTTAAAAGGAAACCATGACTGACTGACTGATCTATCAACGCACAGCTCAAACCACTGGATGGATCGGGTTAAAGTTTGGCAAAAAAATAGCAATTATGACCTAGGCATCAGCTTCTTCTTCTTTTCGAGTCGACGGCAAGCTCAGATAGTCCCATCCCAAAATCGAGCCACGCAAATTGTCGCTAAGGAAGGATTTTGGGAAATTCCCACGGGAACGGCAAACAACGGGATCTGCGCGGGCAAAGCCGCGGGCTAAAGCTAGTTAAGTGTATAGTATAATTGTATGCATTTTTAGTACTTACAGTGGCGCCAACTCTTCATAAATGAGTGAAAGATTTGTGGCCTCAGTCTGCACCCTCTTCCTCAGTCGCTGATATAGTTGGTTTCTGTATTAAAACAAATTAAATATTAGGTAACTAAATCATGGCATTAAACTGATAACATGGAAGGATTAATAAAATATAATAATAAAATATACACTTAATTACTTTTTTTAAAACATACACCTATATACAGAATGAGTATTTTTAAGGGTCAGTATGAGGAAATTCTAAACTATAAGAGATAGAGAAAAACGCTCTTAGGAACCGTGATCTCAATTTTAGAGATAATAAAAATGGAGTTTTAAAAAAATAATAAATCTTAATATGTTCGGAGATATGGCTTTTAAAAAAATAATTTTCATTTCAATTTTATATCACTATACAAGCAATAATTGTATGGAGACTATAGGTCTAAAGTTGCTAGAAGTTGTTGTCATTAAAAGAAACTAAACTTACTGGCCGATTTGAAAAAGGAAAAAAAGAAAAACATTCAGACTTCAAAAAAACAAAAACATTTAGACTTGAAAAAAACAACAAATTGTGTGTTTCTTTTATTCATTAAATGCATAATTTAGTCAATTAAATAATTAATCAGTTGTGTTGTGAATTCAATGGTGAACTAAATCGGTAAATTGCCTAAATATTGATGATTTCAAATATTCAGTCCGTCAAATTCTTAACACAATACCATACATTTCATTGAGAAATGCAACTCTCGGAGTGCTCTCCGAAGTGCTTAGGCGAAAGTGGAGGACATTTCGAACAATTTTCAATATAAATTTAGTTTCGTGGGACTAAGGCAATTGGAAGATTTTTCATTTTGTTTCATTTCAACTTTCCATCCTATCAATTGGATAATAAAATGTATCTATAATAAAATGTTAATTTCAAGAAATTTAAAAAACTTCTAGCAACTTTACACCTATGGCCTCCATACAATTTTTGTTTTTATAGTGATATACAATCAAAATAAGCAAAAAAAATATTTTTTAGTAATTTTTTTTTCTTTAAAATTGAGATCATGGTTCCAAAGAGCGTTTTTCTCTATCTCTTATAGTTTAGAATTTCCCCATACTGACTAGGGCATGCTCCCGGGAAATCTCGGTCTCGAAAATACCGGGAAATCCCGGGATTTTTTTAACAACCCGGTACCAGGTCTTCAGCGAACGAATCCCGGTTCTTTCGATACTTTCGGTACTTTATACGTGCATATTATTTTCTCACTATCTGTCTTTCAATATACGATAAAATCAAATAAAAAACCTACTTTTTATACAATGTTATAAAGTAACACAATTTTAAATAAAGCGTCGGTGGCTCAACCGGTAACGACTCGGTCCATCTAACCAGAGGTACCGGGTTCAAATCTGGACGGCCAATGTACCAATGAGATTTTCAAAAAACTTACGTACATACTTACCGATTGCTTTAACGGTGAAGGAAAACATCGTGAGGAAACCTGCACACGCCTGCGAAGAAACTCGAAGGTTGTGTGTGAAGTCGACCAACCCGCACTGGGCCCGCGTGGTCGACTAAGGCCTAATCGCCCTGACTCAGGGTAGGCTCGAGCCCCTCGGTGGGGACGTATATGAGCTGTAATGATGAACACAATTTTACTTGCATCATTTACAGTCACACCAACATTTATTTAAAATTTAAGTATTATTTTTAATTAGTAATGTATAATTTGTAATAAAATGCCCGTATGGTTCCCGGCTAAGAATAGGACCATCCCATCTCTTCCAATGGGTGTCGTAAGAGGCGACTAAGGGACTTAAAACCGGAGGATGGGCAGCAGCGTCTTTCCGTGCATTGCAACACACCTGCAATCAAACTGCGATCGCCAACCCGCCTGCCAAGCGTGGCGATTACGGCAAAACCCCCCAATGAATCTCACACCCAGAAAACGGCCCCTAGTCCCCGGCAGCTCCGCTATTCCTGGCTCCGGTAGCAGTCATGGTAACGGCGGGGTAGGGGGTGCGAAGAATCCCCGGCAGATGCCAGGCTACCAAACCCAACGACCTTTGGCCCTGGCAACCTACAACACGCGCACACTGCGGACTGACGAGAAACTTGCAGAACTCGAAGAAGTATTGAGCAGGTTACGGTGGGATATCGTAGGTTTATGTGAAGTCCGAAGAGAGGGAGAGGACACCATGATCCTTAAATCCGGAAACCTGCTCTATTTCCGGGAGGGCGACCAACAGTCCCAGGGTGGTGTCGGGTTTCTCGTCCACAAGTCCCTCATTAACAATGTGGTCCAAATCGTGAGCGTTTCGACAAGGGTAGCATACCTTATACTCAGAATCACCAAACGGTATTCGATGAAGGTCATACAGGTATACGCGCCGACTACGGAACACTCCGACGACGAGGTAGAGAGTATGTACGAGGACATCTCTACAGCCTTACATAGCACCAGGACCCATTATACCGTTGTTATGGGGGACTTTAACGCGAAACTGGGCAAACGAAGCGATGGTGAGCTGAGAGTGGGGCAATTTGGATATGGAGTAAGAAATGCACGTGGCCAGATGCTGGCCGACTTTATGGAGAAGGAGAGCCTCTTTATGATGAACTCCTTCTTTAAAAAGTCAAAACAGCGGAAGTGGACATGGTTGCATCCCAATGGCGTAACAAAAAACGAGATAGACTTCATCTTGTCGACAAGGAGGCAAATATTCAATGATGTCTCCGTGATCAATTCAGTCAAAACAGGAAGTGATCACCGGATGGTCAGAGGCACATTGAATCTAAATACCAAGCTAGAAAGATGTCGACTGATGAAGTCTACGCTCCGACCAGCGCCCATCCAGCTCCAAAACCCCGAGAGCTTTCAGCTCGAACTGCACAATCGTTTCGAATGCCTAGAAGACTGCGAGAATGTGGACGATTATAATGACAGGTTCGTGGAAATTGTTCAAACGGTCGGGTCTAAGTTTTTTAAAACTCGCCGTTCAAACAGAACCAAAAAAATCTCCGACTTCACCAGCAACCTCATGGAACAAAGACGCAGACTGGTTTTGCAGTCCTCTGAATACGCTACTCAGTATCGGCAACTAAACAGGCAGATCTCTAAGTCCCTAACTCGCGATTTACGCCAATATAATACAAATTGTATTAAAGAGGCGATTGAGCACAATAAAGGCTCAAAAGTGTTCGCGAGAGATCTGTCTGTTGGACAAAGCCAACTGACCAAGCTGAAGACTGAGGACGGCAGGACCATATCGTCTAAGACTGAGTTGCTGGAAGAAGTTGAGAAGTTCTATGGACAATTGTACACGACCACACGTTTGCCTGTCAGTGATCTGGCTGAAGACCCAAGAGCCAGACTAACCCGACACTATACCGAAGATATCCCGGACGTCAGCCTGTACGAGATTAGAATGGCTCTCAAACAGCTCAAGAACAACAAGGCACCGGGTGATGATGGAATTACGGCTGAACTTCTGAAAGCAGGTGGATCACCGGTACTAAAAGCTCTTCAGAAGTTATTTAATTCCGTTATACTCGAGGGACAAACGCCTAAGGCATGGCACAGAAGTGTGGTCGTGCTTTTCTTCAAAAAGGGCGACAACACCCTGCTGAAGAACTACAGACCCATCTCACTTCTGAGCCATGTCTACAAGCTGTTTTCGAGAGTCATTACGAATCGTCTCGCACGCAGGTTTGACGACTTCCAGCCTCCCGAACAAGCCGGTTTCCGAAAAGGCTTTAGTACCATAGACCACATACATACGCTGCGGCAGATTATACAGAAGACCGAAGAGTACAATCAGCCACTATGCTTGGCGTTTGTGGACTATGAGAAGGCCTTTGATTCAGTCGAAACCTTGGCTGTGCTACAGTCTCTCCAGCGGTGCCAAATTGACCATCGATACATCGAGGTGTTGAAGTGTCTGTATGAAAACGCCACCATGTCGGTTCGCCTCCAAGACCAGAACTCGAAACCTATCCAGTTGCAGCGAGGGGTGAGACAGGGAGACGTTATATCTCCGAAACTGTTCACCGCCGCCCTGGAAGATGTTTTTAAGCTTCTGGACTGGGGTGGACTCGGCATCAATATCAACGGCGAGTACATATCCCACCTCCGATTCGCTGACGATATCGTGGTCATGGCTGAGACTATGGAAGACCTAAGCACAATGCTCGATGGCCTCAGTAAGGTCTCTCAACAAGTGGGTCTTAAAATGAACATGGACAAGACGAAAATAATGTTAAGTGTCCGTGTCGCACCCACTCCTCTAAAGGTTGGAGACTCTACACTGGAAGTTGTTGACGAATATGTATACCTGGGACAAACAGTCCAGTTAGGTAGGTCCAACTTCAAGAAAGAGATCAATCGACGAATCCAACTCGGCTGGGCAGCGTTCGGGAAGCTTCGCAATATCTTCACGTCCCAAATACCGCAGTGTCTCAAGACTAAGGTCTTCGACCAGTGTGTGTTGCCAGTGATGACTTACGGAACTGAGACATGGTCGCTTACTGTGGGCCTCATAAGAAGGCTCAAGGTCACCCAAAGGGCAATGGAGCGTGCTATGCTCGGAGTTTCTCTGCGTGATCGAATCAGAAACGAGGAGATCCGCAGGAGAACTAAAGTAACCGACATAGCTCACAGAATCGCTAAACTGAAGTGGCAGTGGGCAGGGCACATAGCTCGTAGAACAGATGGCCGATGGGGCAGTAAAGTTCTCGAGTGGCGACCGCGCACCGGAAAACGTAGCGTAGGCAGGCCTCCCACGCGGTGGACCGATGACCTGGTGAAGGTCGCGGGAAGCCGATGGATGCGGGCAGCGCAGGACCGGTCGTCGTGGAAATCCTTGGGGGAGGCCTTTGTCCAGCAGTGGACGATTTGTGGCTGATATGATGATGATGATGATGAATTTGTAATAAGCTCAGAATATCGTTGAGTGACAGAAGCGTTAATGCTATAAGTTTCCTTAGATCTTATTACCGAGATAGAAAAGCTATTCTTAAATGTAAATGATGAGTTTATTTATCAGTTATTCCAAAAGTAGAGTTTTAAATTGTATTTACTGCAACTACTTTTCAACCGACTCCAAAAAGGAGGAGGTTCTCAATTCGACTGTATGTTTTTTTTGTATCAATCAATCAATCAATCAAATATGCTTTATTGTACAATTACAAAAATTACAGAATACAAGTACAGAATAAATAGAAAAATTTTAAATTGTACAATGTAGGCGGCCTTATTGTTTAAAGCAATTTCTTCCAGGCAACCCAGAGAATGGATACAAATTAATAAAAGTATGGGCTGTGCAAAGCAAACATATGCAACAATATTGAAAATAGAAAGAGAAACTGAAAGGTCTCTTTGAGGTAAGAGGGTGTTTTAGGATTGGACAGGATAGAATATAGAAGGGAAAGGATATGTAGGTCCCTACGCCGGCGGACGGGAAGCCACTTAAGCTTACTTCTGTATTCAGAAACATGGTCGTATTTACGTAGACCGAATATAAACCTAATGGCAACGTTTTGGAGACGTTCAAGTTTGCTATAGAGAACTCCCGTGAGATCAGGATAGCAAACGTCAGCATAATCAAGGAGCGGAAGGAGAAGGGTTTGTGCTAGTGTAATTTTTGTGGCTGTAGGAAGGAAGTTCCGCAAACGGTTTAAGGACCTGACAGAACCAAATATTTTCCGGCTGACTTCGGCAACCTGGGGTTCCCAAGACAGCGTTCAATCAAAATAGATGCCGAGGTTCCTCACCCTGTCACTGTACGGTATTCTTACATCATCAAAAAAGACGGCCGGGAGGCTCCCAAAATCAATCCGTGAAATATAGTGGGAACTTCCTATGACAATAGTTTGAGTCTTCGACGGATTAATTCTAAGACCAAACGACCTGCTCCAATCCGATATTAAAACCAAGTCTCTGTTGGTCCGGCAGATGGCATCTGAAAGGTTTGCCGAATCTGTCTGGGTATAAATTTGCAAATCATCCGCGTACAAGTGATAAGATGATTCTAAAGGGTTTTTCAATAAGGGCGGGTAGATTTTGAAACGAAATTAAACAAGCTGCGTATGAGGTATCAACAATTTTTTTTATTTATTTAAAAGGCCCATATATGCCATTAAGTATGGAAGATGACATCATTCAAATGCCCGCCTCGGCTTCTCACAGTGGCACGGATCCGAGTGGTCCAATTTTCAATGACTCTTCCGCATAGATCCGCCTGAATTTGAGCGATGGCATGTGTTATGTTCGCCTTCAGGGCATCGGTGGATTGTGGTTTATTTGCATAGACCTGCGACTTCAAAAAACCCCACAAGAAAAAGTCTAGCAGGGTTAAATCGCATGACCTTGGTGGCCAATTCACATCACCCCTGCGAGAGATAACCTTAGTCTCAAATCGCTCATGCAGAATGTCAATCGTGGCGTCCGCTGTGTGGCACTTAGCGCCATCCTGCTGGAACCACATGTTGTCTAGGTCCATATGGTTCAATGTGGGCCATAAAAAATTGGTTATCATCGTTCTGTAGCGCTCGCCGTTGACAGTGACCGCCTCACCAACGTCGTTTTCGAAAAAATACGGACCAATGACGCCGCCGGCCCAAAATCCACACCAAACCGTAACTTTTTGAGGATGCATTACCACCTGGTGAACCTCGTGTGGGTTTGTGTCGTCCCATATACGACAATTTTGTTTGTTAACAAAGCCATTCATCCAAAAATGCGCCTCGTCGCTAAAGATGATTTTTCGCCCGAAATTGGGATCCTCTTCCAAACGATTCGATGCCCAGGCAGCGAACAAACGACGTTTTCTATGGTCATGAACTTTGATCTCCTGGGTCAGTTGAATCTTATACGGGTGTAACCCTAAGTCCCGTCGCAAAATTCGCCAAGTTGAAGTTTGCGAAAGGCCGAGTTCTTGTGCACGGCGAGGAATCGACTGCCTCGGGTTCTGCTGTACACTTTGACGGACCGCCGCGATATTCTCGGCTGATCTTGCGTTTCTTGAACGTACAGGTGTGGGTTGATTGATTAACGAACCGGTTGTTTCAAATTTTTCCACCAAACGCTGAAGAGTCGACTGTGAAGGGCCACCACGTCTACCGTAAAATGGGCGCAATGCACGCAACGTTTGCACTAACGAACACTCATTTTGATAATAAAGTTTTATCATTTGTACGCGCTCTTCAATTGTGTTACCTGCCATGATGATTTGGCATAAGCAACTGAATAATAAGCAAAAGATTTGACAATTGTCACCAAAACAAAATGGCCGCCACGGGCCGCCAAAATCTACCCGCGCCAATTGAAAAACCCTTTAGTTCAGCAGAAATGGAATTTATAAATACAGCGAAAAGAAGCGGTGAAAGCACGCCACCCTGAGGGACCCCAGCAGATGCAGCACACCATCCGGAAATGGTATTGTCAACCCGAACACGCTGTCGACGTCCATGCAGATAGCTATGAAACCAGTCAACAGCTGTCTGGGCAACGTTCAGAGAGCTCAGCAACCCCAATAGGATGTCATGGTCAACTGTGTTGAACGCATTGCTGAAGTCAAGCAGCGTTAAAACTGTAAGTTGCTGCTGCTCCATACCATGTCTGATGTCATCTGAAATTTTTATCAGGGCAGTAGTGGTGCTGTGCCCAGGACGGAAGCCAGACTGAAGAGGATTAAGTAGGTTATTTAGGACAAGAAATTGAGAAAGTTGAGAATGTATAAGTCGTTCAAGAGCTTTAGATAAGAAAGGTAAAATAGATATAGGTCGATAATCAGAGAACAAGGAAGGATTAGATTTTTTAGGTAGGGGAATAATTTCAGCTTCTTTCCATATTTCAGGAAAAGTTCCAGAAGAAATTGATTTATTAAATATTACAGTGAAGATAGGCGACAGAATATCAATAAGAGGCGTGATCATACGATGACTGATACAGTCAACTCCGATGGCATGAGACGCGATAGAGATTATGCTTTTCTTGACATCGTTAACAGAGAATTGACTGAAGGAGAAGGGGGGGAAAGCGGGTTTTGGTTTTTGGCTGAGTTGGAGAAGTGTATCAGCTTTCACATTGGGGTCTATGGAGGAAGAAGAAGAGAAGTTTGCATTCAAAGTGTTAAGATCGACATCTTTGGGAAGGCTATCACCGTTGCGAGACTTGCCGACACCAACAGACCGCAGAAACTTCCATACTTTCGCAGGATTGCCCTGCTCCACGGATCGATGTATATGACGTCTCTGTGCATCTCTGCATGCTAAATTGCAGCGGTTTCGGATGCGATGATAGCGCTCCTTATTGGCTTCGCTGGCATCGACCTTATACCTCGACCTAGCACGGTTCTTTTTTCCCATAAGAGACTTAATGTCTTCAGTGAGCCACGGTGCAGGTAGATGTTTGACCTTAACAGGGCGAACAGGTGCATGTCGATCATATAAATCAATTAACGTGGAGTTTAGCAAACGAACCTGTTCGTCCACAGATGAATTTCTCTCAATAATAGACCAGTCTACATTGGAAGCATCTGCACGAAGATTGTCGACGTTCATACTACTAAAGTTCCGCAGCAAGAGGATACGGGGTTTGGGCTTGGGTGGGCGAATTTTGTAGGACAGATAGACTAAGTTATGATAAGAGAAAGCATCGGCAGTCATCTGGCCATGTTTAGAGATATGAGTAAGCGATGAAACGATCATAAGGTCAAGGAGAGAGGGTGTGCAGTTTGGGAAGAAATGAGTGGCATCAGAGGGTAGGATATGCATGTTGGATGACGTAACTATGTTTTGAAGAAGGCGGAAGCGACTGTCATTTTTTAGCAGGCATGTATTGAAGTCGCCCATTATTATTGTGTGATCGTATGAGGGTGCAAGGTCTTCCAGGAGCTTTTCAAAGGAAGGGAAGTAATTGACACGGAGAGAAGGGCTATAAAAAACTCCAAGAAGTACCTTATGATGGGCTAAGGTGACCTCAATAAACAGATGTTCCGCTGTATTAGGTGGTGGTGGTTGATCCGACCTACTTATAATGGAGAAAGGAATGTTGCTGCGGAGATAGATAGCTACTCCACCGTGAGACGAGGCTAAACGGTCGTTACGAATCAACAGGAAACCAGGGATAGAGTAGGATGTCGAGGGAAGAGAAGGATGCAAAAATGATTCGGAAACAAGAATGGCATGAATAAATTTGTTATCGAAGGTATCTAAGATATCAGGATAGTGCGCAGGAATGCTTTGCGCATTTATATGCACTACGTTAAAGTTTTTTGCAACATCGGAAAAATTACTAGTAAGGGATTCGCTTAGCGATGGAGTTAAGCTATGGAAGCTATCAAGACTGTTAGACTCTTCAGAGGAACAAGATAAGAAGATATCACTATGATCAATATCATTACTGCTACTCATAATACAGATAAATATAAGTAATATATACGATTACAATATACCTACTACGTACAAATAAAAAACCAAATATAAATAAATAGATTTGATAAAATAATACTTAAAATTATTATCTTAAAAAGTCCGCTGGTACTCATTAATTACCTACAAACAGTTTTCTTATGGAAATAATAATTGTATGTTTGTTACGCGATATCTCCGCAGGATGTGAACCGATTTTCAAAATTCTTTTTTTATTCGAAAGAATATACTTCCGAGGGGGTCCCACTGTCACCAAGTTGGGATCTGATGATGGGATCCCAGGGAAATCAAGGGAAAACCCTCAAATTTTATAGGCTCGTAATACGTGATTCATATTTTTTCTAAAGCTATTAAAGTATTAGCATATTTTAGTCATCATCTTATGTTAATGAGGTGATTACGGATGGTACAACTCCCTAATGGTTTGGAGTTGGGAGATAATTCTTGAAATATTATACGTAGGTACGCATAGACCGATAGTTGTATTGTTTCAGGTTCTTCAGATGAGCTGATGATGGAAGATTTAACTCCTTAACTTTCATGCTGCTGAGATGATGATAGAAGTCTGTGTATATTTTAATGAAACATGCATTATGACTAATATTACTATTGGCGAGTAAGTGATTGGGTTTAACGTTGTTAGATAGATAGCATTATTACTTAAAATAAAGAAAATAAAAATAAAAGTTTAAAAAACTAAAAATTGACTTCAAAACGAAATACACTCAAAAGTTTGAAATAGTATTATTAAACTTAAATACACGATATTAACCAAAAATAACGAAATAAAGGTGGGTAAGAATTAAATTAGGGGCCTTAATTTTTTTTTGAGGTCAGTGTCAGCCAACCATTAAATCTAAAACATTTGAAAAGTAAGTAACTGTGTGCTGGCAAAGATCTCAAAAAAAAATTAAGACCCTCATTTAATTCGTACTTACCTTTGATTTCGTTATTGTTGGTTAATATCGTGTATTTAAGTTTAATAATATTATTTCATACTTTCGGGTGAATTTCGTTTTGAGGTCGATTTTTATTTTTTTAAACTTTTTATTTTTATAAGAATAACGTTTGTAATTATAATATTATTTGTAACTTGGAAATATACACACGGAGCCGCATCAAGCTATATAAAACCAGTATAAACTGGCCGCGATGCCTGTGTGTTTCAAAATACGTGAGGCCCGTGTATACTGGTTTTGTATAGCTTAAGATGCCACCGTGTGTAGATACCTCTAATTTTGTTGATTTTTAATATTTTCTAATATTTTGATCTCGAAGAAGCGTTTCATTTTTGCTTTGCTCAGTATGTTTAGTGAGATTATAGTTTATAGTGGAAGGAACAAAGACTATTCTAATTCCAAATGTAACTCGAATTTAGTTCTATTTGATTATTTGTTACTATTTTGATCTCAAAACTTGTATGTTTAATGATACTGATTGTGTTTTAATGATTAATGTCAATAAAAGACACAGAATAGAAAAAAAATAAAACCATTTCTAATGAGTCCATTTTCTACAGTTTACTTAATTATATGCTCACGGCATGCACTCGTGCCCTTTACACAATAAATTAATAGAAACATTTAAGCAAGTACCGAAAGTACCGAATTTCCCGGTAAATCCCGGTTCCAAGTACAGTACCGAAAACCCAGTCCCGGTTCTTGAGACGGAACCGGTACTGCATCCCCTAATACTGACCCTTAAAAAAACTCATTCTGTATAATTGGTTTGTGAAAACTTTCTAAGTTAGAAGCACAGAACATTAATTTAAGCAACTGAAAACCATTGTATATTCTATATTATTCGAGAACACGTGGGAGGACTGTCTACGCTACGTCTTCCGATGCGCGGTTGCCACTAGAGAACGTAACTACCCCAACGGCCATTTATTTGAAGAGCTAACTATAGGGTGAATTAATTCAACTGAAATTTATGTGATAACTCATACGGATGTTTGGGTGCACATAAAACATTAAGGTTCCTAAGCAGACTTAGAATTTCATTTGACAGATTTTTAGCTTACCTCTCTACTAAGTAATTGTTTGGATCATGGTTGTGGTTTCCTCGAGAGCCCCTTTGCAAAGAAGACCACAAGTAGGTCGCACGACAAAGTCTTTCAGCACACCGTAAAGTCACTGTGCCAGCCCTGGTACGCTGCCGAACATAACAAAAATTGTCTATGCAGTACCACTGTTGCCTCGTCTTGAAATTAGTCACTCTGTGCTCCTGTAAATCCATTTTTAAAAAGGAGAAAAACTTAAATCTTTATATCAGGTGTTAGTAAACTTTCACGGACGGAATCGCGCAGCAAACTGAAATTCAAATTTATAAATTTACCTTCTCCATGGTTGAGGGGTTCAACTTCCAAACACTTATAAAACACTTCAAATTTAAAAAACTAAGCTTGTAGCGATAAACTGTTTTTCTCTATCACTTGTCGTGTAGCGTTTAAGAAATTTCAACTTTTTGACCTTTCATAAATTTATTAATCTAACTGGAACTGTTTCCAAGATATTATGAGTACTAACATGCATGTTCACCACACACAATTTATGTAAATGACTGACTCGGTGGCTCAGTGGTTAGTGCCCTTGACTACTGATCCGAGGGTTGTGGGTTCGATCCCAGGGCAAGCATTTGTGTGATGAGCAGATTTGTTTGCTCTGTGTCTGGGTGTTAATATATATCTATATATGTATGTATTTAAACGTATATAAGTATGTATATCAGTCTCTGGTAACCCATAACACAGGGACTCCTACTTTGGGGCCAGATGACCATGTGTGATTTGTCCCAGAATATTTATTTATATTTATACTATTTATTGTACAAAATAAAATACCAACCCAGTCATTTGATACCCAACCCGGCATATTTTTTTTTAGTTCATGGCTTCTGTTCCTACTAAAGGTTAGAAACTCTACAGTAGAAGTTGTTGACGAATATGTTTTCCTGGGTCAAACAGTACAGCCATATAGGTAGGTCCAACTTCAAGAAAGAGATCAATCGACGAATCCAACTTGGCTGGGCAGCGTTCGGGACCCTTCGCAATATCTTCACGCACCAAATACTGCAGTGTCTCAAAACAAAGGTATTTGACCATTGTGTGTTGCCAGTGATAACATACGGAACTGAGAAATGGTCGCTTACAATGGGCCTCATAAGAAGGCTCAAGATCTATGCGATCGAATCAGAAATGAGGAGATCCACAGGAGAACCACAGTAACCGACATAGCTCACATAATCCTAAACTGAAGTGGCAGTGGGCAGGGGACATAGCTCGTAGAACAAATGGCCGTTGGGGTAGTACAATTCTTGAGTGGCGACCGCGCACCGGAAAAGGAGGCGTAGGCAGGCCTCCCACGCAGTGGACCGATGACCTGGTGAAAGCAGCGGGAAACCGCTGGATGCGGGCAGCGCAGGACCGGCCGTCGTGGAAATCCTTGGGGAGGCCTTTGTCGAGCAGTGGACGTTTTCGGCTGATATTATGATGATTATTTTAATCTACAAAAATTATGTACTTCTCGCTACTTACTACTTTGTATTATTTGCTTCTGTTTCACTTCTTTGGAGCATATGTATATAGCCACTTTGTCACATACCGTCATATTTGGGATGGGACCACATGACTCGATAGCAAGTAATAGGTAAAACACAACAGAGTTCTACCCAATAACTTAATTGGAAGCTAGCAGATGTCAAGAAAAATTATATGCATTTTGAATGTGGCATGTGCTTGTTCTTGAAAAGGTACAAACTTTCTTTTCCAGCGCAGAAGTTATAATTTGAATAAACATAGAAACCTAAACCCTTCTTGTAAGTTCGTAGAAAAATTTCCAAGATGATGAAATAAGTGTAATCATAGTGCTAGCTGTAACTTAAAAAAGTAGTTTTGAATAATATGTAAAAAAATATGTAATTGAATTACGGAAAATTTTGGTTAAAAGTAAACAATAAAAATGATTTCCTAATTAAAAACCTATAGTAATATTAACATTTAACCACATGTAGCTAAACATAAACATTTATGACTGTAATTATTTAGAACTGATAAACGAGATAAAAAACAAATAGCAATACTTACATGATAGCCACCGAAATTCAATAAAATATTTATATATATTTTTTACTTGCTGTTTTCCGCAGCTTCACCCGCATGGACAACGTTTATATGACTTTTCGAGAGTGCGCAGTGCGAGCCCGGAAAAAAAAAGCCTATGTGTCAATCCAGGTCCTAATCTGTCTACCTACCAATTTCAGCCAGATCCGTTTAGTAGTTTTTGCGTGAAAGAGTAGCAAAAATACATCCATACATTCTTACATGCTTTCGCGTTTATAATATTAGTATGACTCATAATGGTAATAAACTTAAGTAGGTACTTTAAAAAAATTTTGACGCCGCCGGGCATGACCGGGTCCAATTTGACCAGTCTCCTTTTAAGTTTCTAAATCACCTGGAAGTGATCTATAATTGTGACGAGTCAGTCAGTCAGTCAGAAAAATAGTGATTAGTTATATTGAAAAAGCATTGTCGAGATTATTTTTAATTCTCGGTTTACGGTTGCACCTGACGCTATTTTTACAAAACAAATTCATAATTATGTTTGCAAATATAATGCTAGTTTCGTAAACAAATTGACCGGCTTTATAGCTACAACAGTTTTTGAGTAAACGGTTATGATATACCGAGAGACAGACATACAGACGGACATGGCAAAACTAAAAAGATCTCTAGTTTGACTAAAGAACCATAAAAAGATAGTTTTTTATTCGCAGCCCCCAGCGCCTAGTGAATTGGGCGCCAACGGTATCAAGTGGATTCATATGAGTAAAATGCTAACATAGATACTTGAAATTCTTCACTTGAAGAGTGTCAACCTTTATCAATCTCTTTTAATTTACTACGTCGACAAAATTAACAGGCTGGACAAAGAAATTAACTTAACCACATGTTGAGTTCAATATTTTCAGAATAACTTTTTATTGGCTGAGAAGCAGCAAATAGTAGATGCTACTCGTGAAACTAAAATTTCCCGAAAAAACCTAAAGGTATATCGGAGCAAAATATATTTTGACTTTCTATTTAGGTATATGTCTTAGAATGAACATGGACTAGAAGAAAATTATGTCAAACGTCCGTGTCCGCACCTACTCCTCTGAAGGTTGGATGGAGGCTCTACGCTCGAAGTTGTTGCCGTATATGTTTACCTGGGACAAACAGTTTAGTTATGTAGGTTCAACTTCAAGAAAGAGATCAACCGTCGAATCCAACTCGGCTGGGCAGCGTCCGGGAAGCTTCGCAATATCTTCACGTCCCAAATACCGCAGTGTCTTAAGACCAAGGTCTTCGACCAGTGTGTTGCCAGTGACGACATATAGAACTGAGACATGGTCTCTTACTATGGGCCTCATAAAAAGGCTCAAAGGCAACGGAGCGTGCTATGCTTGGAGTTTCTATGCGTGATCGAATCAGAAACGAGGAGATCCGTAGCAGAACAAAGTTATCGACATAGCTCTCAGAATTGCTAAACATAAGTGGCAGTGGGTGGGACACATAGCTCGTAGAACAGATGGCCGTTGGGGCAGTAAAGTTCTTGAGTGGCAACCGCGCACCGGAAAACGTACCGTAGGCAGGCCTCCCACTCGGTGGACCGATGACCTGGTGAAAGTCGTGGGAAGCCGCTGGATGCGGGTAGCGTAGAAACGGTCGTCGTGGAAATCCTTGGGGGAGGCCTATGTTCAGCAGTGGACGTCCTTCATCTGATATGATGATGATAGGTATAGGTACTAATTTTACCAATCAATTCAGTCTAATTTTTTTGTTGAAAAGGCCGTATACATCTTGAAGTGCTTTCTTTGAGGCGTTATTCATTCAAACTAACAAACACAAAAATTTCGAAGGCATGACCCTTCACTAGGCTGATCTTGCATACACCAAGGGCTGTCTCTGGTATCCAAAAAAATGTTTTTATGACATATAGTAGCACTACGAATTTTTTAGGTCGAAATTTGCACTAAAAGGCTCTAATTTGGGGCGTCCACCCTATATCTTGGTAAACAAAAAATATATGTACCTAATAAATATTGTAACAAAAGTTGTTCATTATGATGAGTAGAAAGAAGCCCCTGTTAACGGGACCTAAACAAATTTTGTTACACCCTGTATATAGAAAATATCGAAGTATTATTTTTTTGGTGAGGTCGTTTTTATCACGCTCTTATTAGCTTCACCTGTATGTATGTTTGTAACAGACTCCTTTGCACTCGATTTTGACCCACTTTAAACGGACAGATTTACTTCAAACTTTGTTTATTTATCATTAATCAGTGACAGTACAATAATTTCATAAGGTTCTCTCATTATCCTGATCAGGATTGCCTGGATCGCCAGTATACAGATCAATCTAAAAAATAAAAAATAAATATAGTTAATAAAAAACGCTAAACACGTAAAAAAACCGACTTCCATCGCAACAACTTAGTACATTTTTGCATTTTTATTTTTGGTTTTTGTTAATTTTCTAACAAAGCACTACACCGATTTTGATAAAATTTATATGGGACCACACGGGAAGCACTAGCTTTCAAATAAAAAAAGAATCATAAAAATCAGTTCACCCAGTCCCAAGTTATGAGGTAACATAAATAAAAAAAAAACATATAGACGAATTGAGAACCTCCTCCTTTTTGGAAGTCGCTTAAAAAAACGCTTTTAAAGCACATCAAACTAAAAAGTGAAAAATAATTCTTGTTTTTTAGTTTTTCAAGCTATTTTTATTTGTTACTATTATATATTTTCTGTGTGATGTGTATTCCGTTCTCTTTGGACTCCTTCACTCTATTTCAATATGTCATATTGTATCTACGCTACGTGTATAATTAAACTGAATAAAGCCTTAGCCTTTTCCTAGGCTTAGCCTTTCTATAAATATCACTGTGGTTTTTAAAAAAATATAAAAAGAAAATTATACGTTCGCTTCGCTCCCCTTTTTACTCTGCTACTCAAGAGGAGTTTTGGGTGTATTAATGTATATATGTCTGTTTCTTTGACTAATCCTGTAGCCTTAACGGCTTGATGTATTTTTGGTAACGTTTTGTTACGTACGTTAGATTTGACATAAGTCATATTTTCCCCCACCTGCCAAAAAAGAGGGATGAGGTTTTTATGCAGTCAAGTTCCTAATTTTTATTAAAATTGTTTCAGTTACAACTGGTAATCAACTTCTCCTGTTTATTCTATTTAGTAAAAATGCAAAGAATAATGTAATCATTTCAAAAGAATTTCGTAATTTCAGGTTCGCTTCGCTAGCCTCTTTCTACACCTACACTTCCTCTATCAATCAATTTGCTCCCCCATTGACCCATTAGCTGGCAACGCCCATGGATTCTAACGTCCCCACTGCTGGGGCGCGGGCTCTTCCCAAGCACGGGAAGGTTAGGTCACACCCTGGACACTTCATACATGGGCCAGAAATTACATTTCAATAAGGGAATGACGGAACAAACAAAATGGCGGCAAAATTCTATACGGTCAACAACCAAACTGTAACCAATCTGTATCAATCTGGGTGACGAGGGGGTGAGGTCGCAATCTAGAGAGCGGCAGGGAGTGTCCATACTGTATGTTCGTAAGTACTAATATATATACATTGGTTAGGCCATACTCCACACACGGGGGCCAAATCCGGGTTGGTGGAGGTGGTACAGCTAGTGGCCAGTCCCACTAACAAAAGTTTTCAAGCTGCCTATAGGCCATCTGAAGGGGTTATCGGCTGCCTTCTACTAATAGCAATTCCCTTAATCTAAACAGCGCCTGTAAAAATCCCTTTTCCCCCCTGGATACCTGTTAACCTTAAGATACTTTGAAGAACATTTATTCATGTTGCTCTATTTACGTGTTATTTAAAAAAAAATTGGTGTTGCTATTTGTATACAACGTTTTAGAAAGCTTCTCTAATTCATTATTTAAACCAATAACAAATTGCATTAGTGCACAAGTTACAAGCACGTAAACACTTTCGTTCTAGATACACATTACTATTCATCAAAGATGATCATGCATTATTCTATTCTTGATTATACAATGAGATTTATTACAACTCTTACTGTTTTAATCGACACTGCCAAAGTTAATCTACAATTACTAGCAAAGATTACCTATTGTAGAGTACCAAGTTGTTCATGTCAAGGTTGATTATGTTATGTTACGCATAGGTACCTCTATGCACAGATGTGATAAGGCCCTTTACTGAACGCACCCATAAGAATTGATAGGCGGAAATGGGAAACTGATTGACATTTACGGGGTCAAATTTATAACATGAACTATACCCCTGAGCAATTCAGTACACAAAATACGGGCCGTGTTCCACGGTGCGTCTACTATCGCCCGGGCTGATAGTTTGCAGCCTGTAGTGTACACCCCATAGTTCGTGGACTGATGTATTGGAACTATTTGTACACAATCTACACCCTGCAAACTACGGAACGTAATCTATAGCCTGTACAATTTGATTCATAAACTACGTGAGTATGTGACCTCTAACATGAACTATACCCCCGTCATCCGTAGTCTGCAAACTATAGGGCGTTCAAATTAAGCCCTGGAACTGAGCCGTCCGCTGCGTAGTTAGTGTAGCCGTAGAACACGGGCTGTAGTTTGTGTACGCGTAGAACCACGCCATACGGGCCGCGAAATGATGGGGTGGACAATACTGTACGCAATCCACGGGCTGCAATCTAGTGGCGCTCGTTTTTTTAATAACTTTGACATTTGATTTACGTTTTATTAGTGCACAAGCAAACTTGAATTTTGCTAAAGCCCGCACCGTGTATTTAAAAATTGTAGGTACGGCGGCCCGCATTAAACTCTCTCGACAGTTTTTTTTATTAATTTTCTTCTATATCAAAATTGAAATACGGTACTTTAAAAGTTTATGAAAACTGTTTCAATTTTTAGGTTGGAACGAAATTAATATTTTACAGAAAATTAATAAGAAATTTATTTATGTCCATTTTCTCAACTTTAAGCGATTAAAAACAATTTCAATGGTTTTGAAATCTAGAAATAAATCTAAAGGGGCATATGACATTATCAAAAAAAGTACCTACAGGAAAATATAATATGAAGAATTGCTATATTAATCAAACTTATGATTACATGTAATTTTTAGGGTTTCGTAGTACAACAAGGAACCCTTATATTTTCATCATGTCTGTCTGTCCGTCTGTCTGTCCGCGGCCTAGCTCCTAGACTATTATAAGTAAAGAGCTGAAATTTAGAAAATATTGGGGAGACTGGGGAGGGTTGATCCCCTTTTCATTTTGGTCTATATTTTTGTTATTATTTACTATATTGAAAATATTTTAAGTTTATAAGATTCAAAATTTATCTATTTAGTAATACACCGGAATAGGGCAAGGTATGGTTACATTTGTAATCATAATTTAACTAAATGTCTTGTTGTGTATTGTTTCCGACTGAAGCTCACATCAAGTCTCACATCCATAGGGAGATACATGATTGAAATCAGTTTACTAATTAAGTGTTTTGTTGTGTACTTTTACCATATTGTATCCCCTATATGTGGGAGATTTGTTTCCGACTGAAGCTCACATCAAGTCTCACATCCATAGGGGATACATGATTGAAATCAGTTTACCATGTATACCCTATACCTGTGAGACGTGATTCGGGCCGCTAAGGTGACTTTATCTGCAAGAACCGAGTCTCCTAGGCATAGGAGTACTCATGGCAAACAGTTATTTGAGCCTCTACTCTACTATCCAACAGAAGAAACTAGGAGGAACTAATTTATTCAAAAAATACAATACAATACAATACAATATTCTTTATTGCATCACAACATAAAAAAGAAATCAATTTACCAAAAAATAAAAAAAAATGATAAGAAATAAAGTGTCTGTAGGTTCCATATAATACTACAAAATAATGATGAGTTTCTTTCATTTAAATTAAAGTTTTAGAAGGTAAGTAGTGATATGCAAAAGAAAATTTTTTGTAAACTTACCTAATTAATATAAAGTAGTCTTAATCAAACACAGCAAACTTGAAATTTTGATCATAATTTTTATAAAATCAAAAGTTCTTCTAAAAAGTACAGCTTGGTCTATAGGAACTGCACTAAAAGGTATATTACAACGTATATTACCCTCAAGATTACCGTTAATTCTTGTTAAGGAACTGATAAATAGTTCTGAATGGATCATCTTTTATAACGGTAGTGTGCATGGGGATACTTTATCCTTTTGTTTGGGGGTGCTATGTTCCCCGGGATCAAGTGGCCCCTTTGAGGATCAAGTCTATCCTCTATCAAAATCCACTGACTATATGTTGGGTTGTGTGAATTCATATTTTAAAAGGGATTTAGTAGGGATGTATCAAATCGTTAAAAGGCTTCCTCCTCCTCAGTTCAAATCTTTCTCTAGACGTGTAGGTTCATTTGAATTTCCAATGTCACTCAGAAAGTTTAAAATACAATAATTTAAAAAACTAAAAAACCCGCCTGCGTTTCTGTGTAATTTGGAAATGAAAAACTCTCAAACAAGAAAGTCGTCATACCCGATTGCACTTAACTTAAGAAAAATTGTAGCAGTCGGGACCCATTCTAGAAAGTCAGCCGTCTAGTCAGTATATTGGAGTAATCTGCAATGTAATATAGGTATGTGCTCTCAATTCACTATGCCTCCATTTCTAGAATGGGTTCCGACTGCTACAATTTTTCTTAAGTTAAGTGCAATCGGGTATGACGACTTTCTTGTTTTAGGGTTTTTAATTTCCAAATTACACAGAAACGCAGGCGGGTTTTTTTAGTTTTTTAAATTACTGTTTTTTATTTTATTCATTTTTTTAGTTTTATTGTTGAATAACTCATTCAATAATAAAACTAAAAAAATGATTTTGGCGCCAAAAATCCGCCATTTTGTTTTTATTTATTTTGATATACCCAGTGTCATTCTCACAGTAAAAACGTATCTAACGACAACCCTCAAGCTATTATTAATCGAGCCGTTCAGGCTGCAGAGCGTGTCAAACATTTGAATTTTGCGCCAAAAATCCGCCATTTTGTTTTTTTTATTTTGATATATCCAGTGTCACTCTCACAGTAAATACGAATCTAACGACACGTCTCAAGCTAAAATCCATCCAGCCGTTCAGGCTGCAGAGCGTGCCAAACAATTATACATACAAACATACATACATACGTACGTACATACATACATACGTACATACATACATACTCTCGAAAAACATAACCCTCCTTCTGGCGCAGTCGGGTAAAAATAAAGTCTTGTTAAAGAAGAAATTGTTTTTGATACAGTTTTTTCATAACCGTTTATTTGTTATACTGAAAACTAGAGACTGATTAAAACAATGCAACGGATAGTAAAACGGTTAATAAATGATTTTATAATTGTTTTAGAAGTTTATTTTATTTCTAGATTGTTTAGGTTTTTTGTGATTACAATTCCTATAGACAAAATTGTACTTGTTACAAAAACCTTCAAGTTTATAAATGTCACGATCAAATTTCAAGTTTGGTGTATTTGTTATTAATTAGGTAAGTTACCAGATTGTTTATCTTGCGACTGATTAAAATAATGCTACTGATTTATACCTATACTAAGTTTAAAATTTTTATAATATGTTTTTTTTTAGAGTTTGTTTCTAAGTTTTTTGTTACTGCAGTTCCTATAGACCAAGCTGTACTTTTTAGAAGAACTTTTGAGTTTATAAAAATTATGATCAAAATTTCAAGTTTGCTGTATTTGATTAAGACTACTTTATATTAATTACGTCAGTTTCCGAATTTTTCTTTTGCCACTACTTACCTTCTAAATATTAATTTAAATAGAAGAAACTCATCATTATTTTGTAATACTGTTTGGAACCTACAGAAAGTTTATTTCTTAATATTATGATATCCAACACAACACATTTAGTGATTATATTGTTCGAAGGCTACTTGGCCTATTTTAGAACGTAACTTTTTATCTATTCTTCACATGATTTCATGGTTGTACCGTCGAAGCATATCGTCAAAGCATAGTAGAGTGGCCAAAATCGAACACGCTTGTTTTAAACGCTGATAAAACTAACTTAATGCATCTTCTGAATACAACTCTTCTGTGTGTAGTAAGGGCTTACAACTGAAACGCGTAACAGTGGCTCGTAATCTGGGTGTATTAATGGACGAACACTTGCATATCACCTAAATGGTCCAGAGAAGTTTTTACAGGCTGAAAATATGTACTATATGGTATTCGAGATTATCTTAGCATTGACGTGCGTAAGAAACTGTGTGATGCTCTGGTTCTCTCCATCTTGGGTTATGCTGACGTTGTGTACGGTCCCCACTTACCTGCACGTGTGTAGCGCCTAATGCAGAAAGTACAAAAGGTCTGCTCGAAGGACACACGTAACCCCATATTTGAACGATGCCAACATTCTTAAAATGACATTACGAAGAGAGCTTCATCTGTCTGTTGTTATGTTTGGGGCTAGTAAACACAGGATTACCTATTTATTTATTTGAAAAACTAAAATGGCGTCAATCTTCTGACTCGCAAGCTATAATAACAGCAAGTTGAGCTCTTAATACGCAAATCCACCACTCATCAACTTTCAGAGGCAGTTTTAGATAAGCGGCCACAAATTTTGGAGTAACTTGCCACCTCCTCTCAGGGAACTAAAATGTATAGGCACCTTTAAATTAAAGCTTAAAAATTATCTGATCTCTTATTAGAAGGAGATGCATATAGGTGGTCAAGTATTTCAACTTATCTAACGTGATTTTGACCGTGATTTTGAACGTGATTTTGGTTACAATAACCCATCTCGTCCTATTAATATTCCAATATATAAACTTTAAGCTCTCAAGAACTTTTGTCAGGCGCTCCCAAAACACGTCACAAACCACCCGTTTCACCACTGCCTCATGAACACCAATACTCTGCGATATACCCAGATACCGGTATGTATCAGTTTCAGAGAGGATGCGGATGTTCATGGAATCGATTTCGACTCCATGTGAATGTACCACCCTACCCCTGTCTACATGAAGAATCGCACACTTATCCACTCTAGCTTCATGTTGATGGAACTGCTGAAATCACAAGTGATTTTCAACAGTTCCTCCAACCGTGTTGCATTTGGAGCAAAAAGTTTGAGATTGTCCATGTAGAATAGGTGGGTCATGCATGAATCACCTCTCCGAAACTGAAATCCCGTCCCTAACTTCTTGAGCAGAAAGCTGAGTGAATTCAGGGACAGGCAAAACTAAAGTGGACTCAGACATTCGCCCTGGAATATTCCCCTCTTAATCCAAATCCGGTCCGCCGCATTCGGCAACCGCTGACCACGGAGACTAAGGATCGTACTCCATTGCCCCATACACGATCCAAGGAAGTCTCGAACTGTTTCATCTATCTTGTACAGTTCGAGGACCCTCTTCAACCATGAATGGGGGACCGAGTAGAAAGCCTTCTTATAATCAATCCAGGCAGCGGAAAAATTACGTCGCTTGCGGTTCACCAATTTACCCACGACCGCATCAATCAGGAGTAGCTCCTTCGTACCGCGACTACCGCCCCGCCATCCATTCTGAGTTACCGCCATGATATCATTCGCCTCAATGAAGACGTCAATTTTGGCCTTCAGAATGGATGTCAGTGTCTTGTAGGTAGTATAAAGACAAGTGATGGGGCGGTATTGACTAGGGTTTAATGTTTCGGGACGCGTATGACTTATTTTTAAGAAGAAGCCACGCCAGTAT
Source organism: Coleophora flavipennella (assembly GCA_947284805.1). Lineage (NCBI taxonomy): Eukaryota > Metazoa > Arthropoda > Insecta > Lepidoptera > Coleophoridae > Coleophora > Coleophora flavipennella. The sequence goes on from OX369272.1 coordinate 353,493, forward strand.
TCGTGCTGATGGCCAACAATTGGAACATTTAATTTAGATTCCGTGGTTTAATAATAAAAACCTTAGATAAAAACCTTCTAATTTTTATTAAAGCATTATAGTTAAAAACCCTCATTTCGTTCAAATGGTCAAAGGTAGACTAGAAGATATCCCTTTAAGGAATTTTTCAATTCCGCTTGTGTGCACATTTTTCCTGATATTTATGTAAGATTTTGTGCAATAAAGAGTTTAAAAACAAATTATCACACAAAAACCTTAATCAATTGGTTAATTTTAATTTAATTTGGTTTAATTTTGCTATTCTTCTGCTTACCGTGTGGCACAATCAACCGTACTATCCAAGGGATAGACGGCGGTTGCCTGGTGTTGGACTTAGCATCACCCGCGGTCACGTGTAGGGCATTTTGCTGTTAAAGTGCAATAACTTTTTTATTGTAAATATTAGTAAATCTTTTAATATTTTGGAAACTACACTAGATGGGCATACTTATTAGACGACATGATAGTTTAGCCTAGTACTCTTTTTTTAGTTTAGTTTATTAGATGCGGGCAGCGCAGAACCGGTGGTCGTGGAAATCTTTAGGGGAGGCCTATATCCAGCAGCGGACGTCCTTCGGCTGATATGACGATGATGATCCAAAGTTCGGTGATTAAAATTTGTTACTTTTTTATAAGTAAACCGTAGCCATTTTAAGCAAATCTTTGTTTGCATTCGATAGCCTTATTCTTCTGTAGTACTGAGAAAAAACAGAATTACATTGTACCACAGATCTACTTCATTGTACCTATATTTATGGATGTGGCATCCATAATATTGACCCAAGGTATACTCGTAGATATAGATATTCAAGAAGTTTATATCTCGAAAGCTATGACACTTTAGTGAAATTTACATAGTCTAGCTAGTCATGACCTAGCCCATGAGAACTCGCCGGATTGACGCTGTTTTATGGGACACCTGTATATATTAACCCAACCGTACCACGGGTGAGGAGCGTACAAAACGCATAAAAATGTAGATTTTTTTTTCAATTTGTTTATTTTATACAGGATATATATTATGCGTTTTATTCACAAGAATCATTTGTGATTATGTATGATTATGTCACTATGTACAGTCAATTCCATAGAGAATAGTCTGAGTCATCGAGTCATCATTCATTACATTACATCTCTGCATTCTCTGCGTTTCATTCGTTTTGCTCAAGGAGTTTCTAGTTTAGCTTCTTTTCATTGTGTTGATCGATTGATTAATATTTTCCTTTAATTTAATTAACCCTATTATACTTTTTTTGATGCTTAATTCATGCCTGAAAAATGATTATCTTTCTCTGAATCTCTTCATTTATTTATTTTTTCGGACAAGAGAAGACACGTTTCATTCAAAGACTATAAATCTGCCAGGTAAAGAAACCATAGACAATTACTATTTATGTCCGCCATTCATTCTTTTGAGTTGCTTTTTCGTTTTACGATTCCGTATTGAGCACGATTTGTCATCGAAATATACTAATACCTTCGCGAATACCTGGATTAATTACGTCGAAAGCTGGAACATCAGTGATCAGTGGAGGCGCCTGGAGCTGTGCAGTGCGACTACAACGCGATCTTTCCGCGAGATCGGAACGTGCCAGTGATGGTTCAGATTCCTTCCCGGGCTAGCTGTTACGACTTTTACTCGAGTGCCTGATGGTGGAACTATGTACGATTAACGGAGCAACACAGCGGGAGGACTCAGCATGGGGGCGTTTCTGAACAAGCCGGAGACTAAGAAGTATAACGAGAGCGGGGATGGAAACGGGCTCCGCTATGGCGTTGCGTCAATGCAGGGCTGGCGCGTGGAGATGGAGGACGCGCACCACGCGCAGCTGACGCTAAACGGCGCGCTGTCGGACTGGTCGTACTTCGCCGTATTCGACGGGCACGCTGGTGCCCGCGTGTCGGCACACTGCGCGGACAACCTGCTCGAGTGCATCCTGCAGACGGACGAGTTCCGGCGCGAGGAGATCGCCGAGGCGATCCGTACCGGGTTCCTCGACCTCGATAAGAAGATGCGCGAACTGCCCGAGCTGTCCAACGGCGAGGAGAAATCCGGTTCGACGGCCGTCTGCGCATTTGTTTCGCCCAAGAAGATCTATATCGCGAACTGCGGCGACTCGCGCGCCGTGCTTGCGCGGAACGGTACGCCGATCTTCGCGACGCGTGACCACAAACCGGAGCTGCCGTCGGAGAAGTCGCGCATTGTGCAGGCGGGTGGGTCGGTGATGATCCAGCGCGTGAATGGCAGCCTGGCGGTGTCGCGCGCGCTGGGTGACTATGAGTACAAGAAGGTGCTGGACCGTGGGCCGTGTGAGCAGCTGGTCTCTCCCGAGCCAGAGGTGTCCACCCATGAGCGCTGCGAGGCTGAGGACGAGTTTTTGGTGCTGGCATGTGATGGGGTGTGGGACGTAATGAGCAATGAGGCTCTGTGTGCATATGTACACTCTCTGCTGCTGCTCACGGACGATCTGGTGGCCGTCACCAACCAGGTCATCGACACCTGCCTCTATAAGGTTAGCTTTGCTTCATCACTTGTAGAGTTTCTTTGCCATGTAATGTAATTAGTATAAAAAGTAGAATCATTCATGTTGAAATACTTGTATCTAAATAAGGTTAGTGAAACATACAATTTGCTAAAATAATACACATTCAAATATTTAATAAAAAAAAAACATAGACCTATCAGTTAATGGACATTCTAAAAGCACTACTCCTAAAGACAGGTGAAAGCAAAATACCCTATGAAACTCAATCAAGTATTTTATCATATTTTATATTATTATTTATTTCATGATAACCTGCTTACACTTTCAGTTTTTATCTATGTTGAATTATTTTCAACAGCTTGGTATTTTAATGACCTTGAAGTCATTCTTTAATTGAAAGAGAATCTTCAGGGTATCCATAGTGGTACAATGAGGATTTATTTTATTATTTTTTCTTATTGATTTCCAATAGCTACACAACTACATACATACATTCACCAACCTGGACTTGGCTCCGTGTGTGGCCTATGGCTCATCCTCTTGAGTTTAGGAAAAGACCCATGCAGTAGTTGTGGGTTGTTACTTACATGCATGCCAGGTTACAAAAAAATGTATGGATTATTTATTACACTAGTATATTTCTCATATTATCATCATCATATCAGCCAAAAAACGTCCACTGCTGGACACAGGATTTCCACAATGACTGGTCCTGCGCTGCCTGCATCCTGTGGCTTCCCATGATCTTCACCAGGTCACCAGTCCACCGCGTGGAAGGTCTGTCTACGCTACATTTTCCGGTGTGCGGTCGCCACTCGAGAACTTTTCTTCCCCAATGACCATCTGTTCTATGAGCTATGTGCCCTGCCCACTGCCACTTCAGTTTAGCAATTCTGTGAGCTATGTCAGTTACTTAGGTTTCTCCTGCGGATCTCCTTTATACATATAAAAAACAAATCAAAATAGTAAATACATACCGGTCAAAATTAGAACTCTCCTTCTTGCTTCGCCTAGTTGAGTAAAAAGAGGATAAAAATATGTGTGTCTTGCAGCAGCACAAAAAGGCCACATTGGTACATTTCAGTGCTTTTTTCTATATGATTTTTGTATGAACTCCAGAAAAGTGGTGTTGAATGGGATAGGAAAATTCTTATTTATTGCTTATCAATCTGTTGGGGGTTATAATTATAATTTATAATATTTTACAGAGCTCTTAAAAAAATTATTTTTGCCAATAGACAATTGCTTATTGGCAGTGATTGGAATATTAGTTTTGATTAGCTATTATTGTTATTTATGTTTTTAAATTTCTGATTTACCTAAATGTGAGATTGTAAAAAATTATTTTAATGACACCAATCATTGGACTCTTAGATCACAATAATTAAGACCGAAACTCATGGTCACATGGTCAAAAGTGTCTAGATACATAGGTATTTGTACATTTGTGGTTATCCGTCTCTGTCTACTATTTAAATATTTTTATCCTTGTCGCCTGTCAAACAGTAGTCCGGACATTTTTAGAAGTTTGTATTGCATGAAACTGAAGATGTAGTTAGTTTATACAGTATAGAGGTCTGGTTAACTTTAAGGCGGTTCGATTAGCACACTAGGGATTAGAAATAATTTTTACTCAATCTTATGGACTATAATCAAAATCATTGAGTGTTCTGCATATATTAAAGTTGTGTGTACTAACAAAAATGGACTGAAACTGTCTGAAAGAATAAAGATATATCATCATTACAGCTCATATACGTCCCCACCGAGGGGCTCGAGCCTACCCTGAATCAGGGCGATTAGGCCTTAGTCGACCACGCGGGCCCAGTGCGGGTTGGTCGACTTCACACACAACCTTCGAGTTTCTTCGCAGGCGTGTGCAGGTTTCCTCACGATGTTTTCCTTCACCGTTAAAGCAATCGGTAAGTATGTACGTAAGTTTTTGAAAAACTCATTGGTACATTGGCCGTCCAGATTTGAACCCGGTACCTCTGGTTAGATGGACCGAGTCGTTACCGGTTGAGCCACCGACGCTTAAAGATATATAATTAATAATAAAGGCAAGAAAAAGGCCAATAGTATTTACGGTTATAAAGTAACAATTAAACAGTAGCTGTTGGCCCCCTATAGCAAAATACTCAATGATTTCAATTAAAGTCCATAAGAATGAGAAAATTATTTCTAGTGTGTTAATCGAACCGCCTTAAGGAGTGCTCTCTAAGGTGCTTATTCTGGTTCATCATGTACAGATCCCTTGTTTCTCATGTTTTAGTGGCCATTGAGTATCTTAAATTTTTCTATGAAGACTCCTCTTTTCCATCAGATTGAGTTCTAGGAGCCGTTCTTTGTGAGATTAAGTCATTGGTTGGTGTGAAAAGATGGACAGACTGCAAGGACACTTTCTATCTTTACACTGACACAGAACAGTGAAAATTTAGATGCGGTGGTAGCTGACACGAAGAAGATTTGGTTCAAATAGCAAATTAATAGAATCTCGGAATCTGATATGGAGTTGGCATATACATATTAAAGCAACAACATAAAATCCCATGCAATTGCATTGCACGTTCAGTCACTAGCTTATTCGTCAAACATGACCTACCCAATGGTACTGTTATTGAATCTCTCACCCCCTTTCTGCACTACCCACCTGTCTTAAGCAGCATTTGGGCTAAGCTGTAGACATGCAGTTGTAGATATATGTTGTTCTGGCTCCTAACGCTGGTGTTTATTGCAGGGGAGCAAAGACAACATGAGCATCGTGCTGGTGACGTTCCCGGCGGCGCCGAAGCCCTCGCCCGAGGCCCAGCGTGCCGAACGCGAGCTGGACGCCACGCTGCGCGCGCGCCTCACAGGTTGCTACCACTCGCTACTGCATGCTTGCTCGCACCCACACCACCCGTACACACAGAGACACACACTTGCGCGCCGCAGCGCCGATACACATGCTGCCAGCGATGCCAGGGGCTAGCTAGTGACGTAAATAATAATGCCACTCAGTTTGTTAGTTTTTTTTAAAATTATAAAGCCAGGCTGTGTTGCAGTGTATCAGGCCTACAGATAATACGCTTATAAAATAATACAGAGCTTGGGCACTAAAAGCAACAAAGGATAGACTGTTTTTGATAAAGGCGTAGATCACAACCAGTCTACACAAAATGTATCACATACAGTTGCATCATTATTGGAAATTTTTAGAGCACGGAAGCGCGACACCGCCGCCGCCGCTCGCGCTGAGGCCTTGTCGGACTGCACCTAAAATATATGAGATGGAATTGAATTAGAAACCTAGTGATTCAGTATACAGTACATTCAATTAGACACTCTAGTTGACTAAAATGTATATTAAAAAAAACCAGCAAAAGCATCTTAAAAGACATTATTTAAAAACCTTAGTTAAATCAACCAATTTAATAGGGTAAAAAGAAAAATTGCATTTTGCATTTTATTTGTTTAATAAGAATATTTATATTCATTGACAAATCACACATGTATGATCATCGGGCTCCAAACTAGAGACTGATATACAATACTTAAATACATTTAAATTAATTTTTAAGTATGTACATCTTTATGAGACTTGTAATAAAGATATCAACACCAATGAAATAATTTATTCACAAAATATTTTACACATCAAAATCTTAGTATTTATTCAAAATACAAACTTCATTAGTAAAATTCACAATAATTATTTTTTTAAATTGTATCAAAATATTATAATATATAAGATAGTTAAATAAAAAACTTAATTAAATAGTTAATTTGAAATGGTATAAGTTTTATAAATAAAAAAACAGGTTTTCTAGCAAACACAACCTTAAATTTACATATTGAGGACGAAAATCCCTTTTTTTTCCAGAACCCAGCATTCAGTCATGCCTCGATATTATTTTTCGTGAAGTAATGTATAGTTTAGGAGTGGAGAGGGGTGCCTGGCCGCAGCGCTTTTGTGTATTAACTTTTATGCCTTGGTTCTTGGGTTCCATACCCAAAGGGTATAAACGGGACCCTATTACTAAGACTTCACTGTCTGCTGTCTGTCAGCGGGCTGTATTTCATGAACCGTAATAGGTAGACAGTTGAAATTTTCACAGATGATGTATTTCTGTTGCCGCTATAACAACAGATACTAAATATTAGAAAAAGTGAAGAAATAAGCGGGTCTCCATACAAAAAACTTGTTTTTTTTAAAGTGAAGAAACTAGCGCCATCTAGTTCGATGGTACGGAACCCTTTGTTTGCGGTTCTTATAAATTGAAATGAAAATCTGAAAATAATGACTGGATAGAGATATCATATATTTTAATGTTTTACAATGCAAGTTTTTATTTTGGGTACTATAGTCAAGAGAAAGCTGTAACTTGGGTATACATAATAATCATTGAGTCAAGTGTCCCCCCCCCCCTAACAGCTAAAAAAATTGAAAATAGTAGGACATTTATAATCAATTTAACAGATAATCTTATCACGGCAAGTAAGTAGGCTTTCTTAGTTTTGGAGTAATATTCGACCAACTTAAAATGTGTAATTGGATTTGTAAAAAGTTCATAGATTTTCCATACAAAATGTTCTTTACCAACTGCAAATATATTTTTTTTATATACACTTTTATTTTAAAGACTATCGAAACTGACTTTGCGCGAATCCGACTCGCACTTGGCCGGTTGCAAGTCTAATCTATTCACGAATTAGTAGACTGTATGTCCAATATCTGTGACTTTTTCAACCTATTTATAGCAAGAAGCAAAAAATATGTTTCAGTAAAAATATAAAAATACAACATTATTAAAATCCTAAACTATTCACGAACTGCTACAATGATATTGATTATGAAAATATTAAACTATTCAATATTGACAATTTGTGACATTTTATTATTACAACAATAAATTGATTATGAAACTATTATAAACATGGCTGAATTCTGGGTTCTGAAAAAGTATGGCTTTCGGGATTTTCTTCCTCAAAATGTAATTACTCTCTTGAAGGATAGACATGATGGTGCATCCTTGACTTGGTCTGGGAGCCCGTTATACACCGTGGGACCGAGGGCGCACACCGACTTGTCAGCCTTAGTGTGATTATCGTTAATTAACGAAGTTAACATTTTGACTAATGGATTAACTTTTAAGTTAACTTAAAAAAAATGTTAACGGACTCGTTAACTTCCGTTAAATTTCCTCAAGTCCGTAAAATTGTTATTCATAAATTTGTTTATTAAATACTAGCTGTGCCCGCGACTTCACCCGCTTGGAGGTTTTGAATTTTCTCACGAGAACTCTTGGACTTTCCGAGATAAAAAGTAACCTATATGTTAACCTGGGCTATATGGAATCACCATACAATATTTTATCAAAATCGGCCTGGTAGTTTATGCGTGATACGCGAGTTGTTTTTTTGGATTCTATATTGTTGTCATTATTTTCCAAAAATATTTCATGTACAGACACGGCCCCGTTATAGTTTTATTATATGTATCGATGATACTGCTATACCCTCAAGCGCTGCAGTTGAACGTCTTTTTTCCACGGGCAAAGATATTTTAACGCCGAAACGAGCCTCACTTTCAGACGAGAACTTCAACATATTAATGTTCATGAAGGGCAATATCCACATTATGCCAGATGATTAAATTATGCACTCCAATTATACACGTCTACAAAGTTAATAGAGCAACAATATAAATATGAAATTTTATCATATCTTAATGGATTAACGGATAAATCTTCCAAAATGTAATGCTTTAACATTTAATGATGTTAACTTTTTTATTAACGGATTAGCGATTAACGAAGTTAACTATTTGATTAACGGTGCCCAGCTATGGTTATGAGGCACAGAGCAAACATACCTTTTCGTCACAATATTGTTTGCCCGGGTGGGGATCGAACCCATGACCTTTGTTTGGCCCAACAGACAGAAGCTGGCCACTGGACCACTGGGTCAGTCAGTATCATGCTCTTTTTCATCAAATGAGTTGAGATAAATAGCAACATTCGATTCTTCCACTAGACTAAATTAAAACTGATATTCATAGTCAAAAAGTGATAATTATAATTGTTTATTGTAATTTTGTAATTCTTTATTGTAATTATGGGATAGAATGTTTTAGGTAAACAGTTGAAATCGATTTAGCATCATATGATTTCATTTAACAATCACTTGAATACACAAATACTCAAGGGTAACTGTGAGAGTTGCCACAATGTTGTTTCACATCACAGATAAACACATACACAGGAAACTTCACACACACTGACAGCATGTTATAAATTAACCAAACTGCTTAATATGTAGAGGATCAATACTAATGAATGTAACAACTTCACGCACTATCAAGCCATGTGGCTGGCATGCTCAGCGCAAGAAGCAGACATGCAAACACATATCCGAAATACCCCCCTTAGGCACTTGGGTAAAAACTAGAATGCTTTCTTTTGATGTCAACAGTAGTCTAGCAGGTGCATGTGTGATTGATGATGATGAGCGATGGATGACTGATGTGATGAGACACTCACTGGGAAGGGTTGAGCTGCACTGGGTCTATGACAAGCATGACATGACTGAAAGAACAATGCATGTCAAACATTCTCTTCTACTTATTACATCTAAAAGGAAGATATCATTAGACTAACAAGCTTATTAGAGGGAGAGTAAGAGAAGTTAGAGAAACGCAAATAATTGTATGTTATTCATAGCGCCATAATGCCGTCTCATCAATGTATGTGTAAGTTTTGTCCTATTACAAGTTACTTATTATGTTTGCAGTTAGGTAAATGTTTTATTTAGGTGATGGTATTATGGAGAAAATTATATACAGGGTGTCCCTGGAAGTAAGGATCAAAATCGACCAGCGGCACGGCAGAGGTCATTTCCAAACTATGAATACTTGTTCCATTTTTGACAGTTCGAAACTTATCAATTTTTTTTTGTTCTTGTAAGTTTCTTACAAGTTTTCTAGCTGCATGAAAATACTACTTCATGTAAAGCAAAACCTTTTTCTTCTTCTTCTTTGTCTTAGCCATTTCCCATTATTTGGGGTCGGCTCTCCTCGTTCTGCGGCGTCAGGACAGTCTGTCCTGGGTTGTCGAAACATTTGTTTAAGTCCTTGACCGCCGTGGACCACCAGGTGACTAGTGGGCGTCCTTCTACTTTTCTTATTCTTTGGCTCTGCTAAGGCCCGTTTTACGACATGGTCTTCGGGGCGTCTCATGACATGATCAAACCATCGTAGGCGGTTCTCGGTGAGTTTTTCAGCTATAGGCGCGCCCTCGAAACTTCCTCTGATGTGCTCGTTTTGCACTTTATCGATTCAGGTTACACCTGCTGCCCATCTTAGCATCTTCATCTCACTTACGTGCATTTTCTGTACGTGGGCTTTCTTTATGGCCCAGCACTCGGCACCGTAGGTCATGGCTGGTCTGACTGCGGTCTTGTAGATCTTGCCTTTGGTTTTAATCGGCATTCTTGTGTCACATAAAACCCCCGTCAAAGTCCTCCACCTCTGCCATCCCACGCTAATTGTATGGGTAACATCGGCCTCAATGTTCCTGTCGGCTGTCAACATCGCATAGCACCAAGATACTTGAATTGGGATACCTTTGGCAGTGGATTCCCGTCAATTTGAATAGAGTTGGAGTTGTTGGTTTTACCGCTGAATGCGCACTCTAAGTATTCAATTTTACTTCTGCTGATTCGGAGGCCGTTGTTTTGAAGCGCGTGTCGCCACTTTTCGAGGGTAGTTTGGAGTAGTTCAGCATCTTTATCTATGAGGACTAAGTCATCTGCATATAACATACAACATGGTAAGGGAGCAAAGTCTTTTAAAAAAAAATATCTGATAGCCCTAATAGTTTCTTTTTGTTTCAGTACTATGCTATTTTATAAAAAAAATAATCATTTCTTTTGTACCGAACAGCCTTGATAGGGTTAAAAAGTTTGAGAATTAACTCCGCCATGCCATGCCCCTGTTTGATTTGACCCATACTTCCCGTCCCGGCCAGGCCGCAGCCAGAAAACATTTTACTTGTGGTTTGGTGGTCCAGTAGAAATACTTTTCAAGGACTAGGTTTTTCCCGCGGCTTCGCCCGCGTGGACATCGTTTTTATTATGACTGTCTTTGAGGGTGATTAGTGCGCTAGCCGCAGGCGGCTCGCGAGCGTGGATATGATTTTTTATCCGGATCCTTTAGGAACTGTATCGGGCTACTCTGTTTAGCCGTCTATGTCATTTCCCACCCCCTACGCTCAAACAATTCTGTACAAAAAGTCACTTGATTCCTTTGCTCCGTTGCGAAACCGATGTGCGCGAGCTTTTCCCAGATCCCTCGGGAACTATGTCAGGATATGCTAGCACAGACAGTCACACATAATAAAAATAACAGTAGGTGGGGAGTTTTCTTTGTAGTGAATAACACTTATGTTGTGTATGTATGTATGAGTGAGACGGGCCCACTGCATGAAACTGCAGTCTGCACTCTCATTAGTACTTACTTTTCTTACTGGCTACGGCCTTGCTTGCCGGGAACACCTCTATTTATTTACCTGTACATTATTATTACATCCTTGTATTTCCCAACAGTATTAGTAAGTCAATGCATACGTTGGACCAATTATAAATTTTGAAATTTTTCATAAGAAATTAGCCAAAACCTTTTAGAGAATAATTTATAAATCCCCTTGTCTAGCCAACTCACTATACCTTAAAAGTTTTTAGAATCTAACAGAATGTAGGTACTAAGCCAAAGTTACATATTGTATACAATGACTACATGCAAAATAATCCATGAACGTACTGCGTTTACAGCAATAATTATATTAATACATTGGCATTTTGCCTTTTTTAACCGACTTTAAAAAAAGAGGTTTCTCAATTCGACCGTGGTATATTTTTTTATGTGTGTTCGCGGATATAACTTCGTCGTTTATGAACCGTTTTTGATGACTTTTTTTTGTTCGAAAGAAGATATCCCATGTACCATGATAAGGAAACCAGGATCTGATGATGGCATCTCAGAGAAATCGAGGGGAACCTTAGTTTCCTGTTTGAAGTCGGTTTTTTTTGTTCAAAATTATCGTGTTCATAGGTTTTAATTCATTAAAGAAATATTTATTAACAACTTATACCTCTAATATTTATGTATGTACTTAATCCTAGTCTCATGAACAAAATACCATTTTGTTAAGTTAAATGTACGTACATATGTGTTGACCCTTTAGTTAATGGAAATTGATAGAAGTAAGTACATAAGGACTCCATGTAAACTGCTCAGTCTGCGAAAACGTTTGGTCAGTAGAGTGGTAGTGTTAGTGTTAGCAATGTTCACCCAGTTACTAGTTTTATTTAATTTACATATTTACAGATTATAGCGTTTATTTACCAGTACTTATGATTGTTATAGTTTGTTCCTCGAAATGTTTAGAATTTATGTAGAAAATCTTTATTTACGTAATTATTTATTTATTTACTTATACATTAATATTAATATCTTATAAAAATAAAGCAATTTAATTCGCATATCTTATTTGATGAGCAATGAGTGAATTTTATGTTTTATTTTAAAGGTAGTATAATCAGAGCAACGTAAATAAAAAAGCTTTTTGAAGTGATTGACAAGAACAGATCTTATATCGATGGCTTCCCTGATCGCGGGTAGAGCCTGCTTGCCTTCCATAGGTCTCATTATTGGAGTAGAGGTGCATGCTATGAATAATATGTGTCAAAGACTTAATCCAATACTTCATAAGGATGAGCCTGTCGGTAAAGTGGTGCAGTGGCCGTCCCTGAGTACCTTAGTCTACTAGATTGACAGTTTTAGTATAAGAACTTTCGAAGCAAAATGTTCGGAGGGCAAGTCTTGAGGTAGAATGGGGTTGACAACTGTCAAAATGGCGCTAGCGTAGCCATAGTTTCAGACTAAAACAGAGGTACTAAACATAGTGACTTATATCCTCTTTGGGTACTGTTTGTATCCTCTTGGGTATTCTGGAGGAGGATCATACATTTATCCAGTGACAAGGGACAGAGCTATACTAGCGCCATTTGCGGTCAGCTTGTACCGGCCAACGCCATTTGCCGTTATTTAAAATAACTTCTTACAAGTAAATTAGTACAAAATTTTAATAATTGACACTTGATCATTGTGTATGAAATTTCCAAAATTTTATTAAAATATTTTTTTCAATAGTATTATACATATTGATCTATTGTAAGCATTTGTGATACCTTTTGTAAATGTTGACTCAGGGAAACTAACATCTAAATTACCTTCTAAATAGTTTTTACTAACAAGGAAATAAAATGTGACTTACTAAAATGACTAAAAATTTTTGTATCTAGAATACAATTTGTTATTACTTATTTAATTAATTATTATTAAAACGTTTTGAAAAATAAGATGGCATGTTTCATTGCTTTAGCCCCGACCCGGCTTGTATGAGTTTGCGCTTTGGGACTTCAAATTGAGATAGTTATTGAGTGATGGCTAAAGGGCCAACTAAAGCAATGAACGTGTCGCGTGCCCTGGCCGGCCGGCGCGGGGCTCCGCTCTCCGCAATCCGCGGCGGACGGCGGAGTGCCGCGAGCGCGAGCCGCGAAGCCCCGCGGCGGGCGCATGCAGCCCTAATCCAGTTTTCTTGTCCACCATCGAGAGCACTCACTCTAGCGTTTCTCAGTTTATGCATGTGCAACCTGTAGCATGCACTAGTGTAGTGTATCGAGACGCGTGGGAGAGGCGAATCAATGCTACAACAGAAATATTTTAGTTACTTGATACTGAAAGCCTAAATAAGAAAACTATTGTGTGAAATCATACATATCTATATTCAAATCATAACTATAACTCTACGTCTAATAATCTATATATATATATAAAAGAAAGTCGTGTTTGTTACACCATTTATAACTCAAGAACGGCTGGACCAATTTTTATGATTTTTGTGTTTTTGCATTTGTCTTTGTCCGGAATAGGATATTAAGTATAAAAATATAATATTCATCAATAAAAAATATTATCAGTCAAAAAATAATTGGTTTTAGGGTAGGGTAAGGTGTAGTGTAGTGTAGTTAGGGTAGGGTAGTGTAGTGTAGGGTAGGGTAGTGTACTGTAGGGTAGAGTAGTTTAGGGTAGGGTAGTGTAGTGTAGTGTAAGGTGGAAGTTCGCCGGGACAGTAAGTGTATAAATAGAAAGTAAAAAATTGTCTGACAGCATATTCTGTTACATTGTAGGTACTTAAAATATTACAAGTACAAGGACGTAGTATAATGCATAGAAATGTAATGTGATGTCATGCTGAGCTTGCTTGAAGACAATTACTAAAGAGTTTAGTTTTATTTCTGGGTACGTACATATTTATTGTAGGATCTGCCGCTCTTCGTACCGGTATGAAGTGGTCTCGCTTTGCGGGAAGTTTTCTTTAAAGCGTAGTTGGGACATAAGTTTCCGTCGGTTTCCCGAAGGAAGTAAAATAATGTAGTGTGTTTCGAGATGGCAATACAGGTGTTGTTAATAGTCAGGAAGCTGAAAAACTTCACACAAGGACCCCATACTAAATGAGCACAATTTTTTTGACGTGACAACGTCTAATAAATCGATGGACGCCGGCTGCACGCACGAAAAAGAATTGACTCATTTTCCCGTTACGTTAAGACGTTAACACGTTAAACTATCGTCCGTAAACCGACTTTACAGACAACCAATTTTTTGTCTCCATACAACGTTGGCCGATTAGGATTGATCAAATTGTATGAATGATCAATAATTTTTTCGCGCATTTCGTATAGCTTCTTTGGTTAAAACGCGAATTCTTCAAATTATTACCACAAGTGGATTTTTTCTATATTTGTCTTACTAGCGCCATCGTGTGATTTTTGAGTTGCTTTGCTTTGACCCTACCCCCTCGCTAACGATGACCTTTTGAACGCCTAAGACCGGTAAATTGGCACTATAGGTTAAACGTCAAAGAGCGATAATATGTTTACCATCGTCACGAGTTTGTTATCTACCTTTTACACCCGTGTGTCGCAGGACGTTTGTCAATGCAGTTGTGAGATAACTGAAAACGCTAAAAACATTAAAAAAACCATTTCCATTGCAACAACTTAGTACATAGTTTAAATTATTATTTTTGGTCATTGTTTTTTTTCTAATAAATATTATAATAAAAAAATTTGTACACCGTTTTTGATACAGTGTAAACTCTATATAGCGACACTCAACGGACCGGGTATTTTGTGACGTTATTGAGAGTTTTCGTTATACAGATAGAAATTTGCGTCAAAGTAAACCAACTGGAGCCAGAAAATTTTGACGTTTCAAAGAGTGAATCGTTATATCGAGTGACGTTTTACAGAGTTTACACTGTATTTATATGGTACCAATTCGGGAGCATAGCATAAAAAAGAATCATGAAAATCGGTTCACAATCTGCGAAAATATCGCGTAACAAATACACAAAAACAAACCATACAGTCGAATTGAGAACCTCCTCCTTTTCAACCGACTCCCACAAAGGAGGAGGTTTTCAATTCAACAGTAGGTTTTTTTTTGTATGTTTGTTTTGCAATATCTTCGCAGATTGTGAACCGATTTTCATGATTCTTTTTTATTCGTTAGGGTATGCGCCCGAGTCGGTCCCCCATATACCTACATTTTACCAAAATCGGTGTAGTACTATATAAGAAAATTAACAAAAACCCAAAATAATAATGCAAAATTGTAGTAAGTTGTTGGGATAGAAGTAGGTTTTTAACGTGTTTAGCGTTTTCAATTATTGGTTGTCGGTTGAAACACATAAAATACGACCGTAACAGAATAACCAAACCCATGGGTAAATACGAGTGCCTGTCAAGGTTTCGGCAACCAAATAAGCTCATTCTACGCGACTTGTGGCTCACTTTAAATATCCGGGGTATATAGTAATCTCACTATGTATCCCGGGTATATAGTGCAGTCGAAGTGGCAGTTCTGGGCCGGAATGATTTAATTTGTCATCGAGACGCAAAGGAAAAGAAGTAATCTCACTTGGTTGGCTCATTTTAAATATCCTGGGTTTAAAGTAATCTCACTTGGTTGGCTCATTTTAAATATCCGGGGTATATAGTAATCTCACTTGGTTGGCTCATTTTAAATATCCGGGGTATATAGTAATCTCACTTGGTTGGCTCATTTTAAATATCCGGGGTATATAGTAATCTCACTTTTGGGCTCATTTTAAATATTTGGGGGAGTAATCTCCTTGGTTTTTTTCTATACTAGGTGTGATGTAGTTAGGTGTGATGTGATGATGTCCATAGGCTCGGCGTCTGAGTGACAAATTGTATTTTAGGTGGAGTTCAAAAGGTTAAAGAAACATCCTGTTTAGTGGGGCGAGAAGTACTCGTGGAGTCGCGGTCGCGGTCGCGTGCCGTGCGTGAGACACCCCCCGAAGGGCACCCGGGCGACCTTCACCTTTCATCCTGAACTTCAGGAGCCTTATCAGTACATTATCACAGTAGCTATGTTTCTTATATACAGGTTGATTCATTAGATAGCTTAGGGCGGCGCATCCTTAGGCGCATCATTAGGCCTTGCGTTGATTTTTAAGTGGCTCCGAACCAACAACTTGCACCCAGTTGCACAAACGACCTTTCATCATGTCTGCATCATATCAGCCGAAAGACGTCCACTGCTGGACAAAGGCCTTCTCCAAAGATTTCCATGATGACGACCGGTCCTGCGCTGCCCGCATCCAACGGAGAGGTCTTACGGTGCGCGGTCGCCACTAGAGAACTTTATTACCTTAATCAGGCGTCCGTCACTTGCTCAAGGCCACGCGTTATATGCCTACCGCTAAGCGTATCGGAGACGATACAACGGACAGTAGGTTGACGCACGCCCGCCTGAGTGCTCGCACGTCACATTTACCGCTCTGACTATCGAAATGCCGAAACCACGCAATTATTGTGCAGTGGATGGGTGTCACAGTCAAAAGACAAATGAAAATTTGACATTTTTTTCATTGCCGAGAGGCGAACAAAGGTACCTAAGTTAATTTTTTTCGAATTCTCTTTTCTCATTCCTTTACAAATTATCATCATTTATTCCTTAAACTTAGAACAATGGTGGGTAGGTACCTAATATGTTATTCATTTTAAATTAAGGATTTCAGGTATTATTTATATAATTAACAGTTACCTACTTAATGTCAGAACATAGTAGGTACCTAGCGTCGTCGTCGTGATTTAGGTAGGTATGTCATAGAATAGAAGTACTAATGCGCCGGTCACTCGGTAGCTGGGGGGCATTTCTATAGCTGTAAATAAACCGTTTAAAACCAAAATCCAAGGTTTAACTTGTCAAGTACCATTACGTCATCGAAATAACTCCATCAAGCCTCCCCCCCCCCCCCGCGCGCCGCCGACTTTTATTACCAGGACGAATGTAAACGAAAAAATCTCAAGAACTTAGCCACAGATTACTAAATAGTTACTTCGTAAACTATAGCTTGCATTCACAAGCCGTTTTTTGTTATGACTTGTAGATAGTAACAGAAAAACTATTTTCGTTACGTTTTTACCTAGCTTTCACTTAAAATAACAATAATTCAAGCTCACAATGAGGCCCTCTTGGGGAATGTTTTTGTATGAATAGTAGGTATGAAGTTCCCGTCAACTCAAGTAAAAAGCCAACTTTGATTGATTTTTCTCCGCTTTGCTCCTGTTTCCCTTTTGATTATTTGTTAAAATTATTTACGAGGTTTCGAATATTTTCGACATTAAAATTTATTAATCGGGAATTCAGGGAAGGGAAAAAATGCATCTATCATTTTATTAAACTCAAACATATTTGATCGACAAATATAAAATAATTGATTTTCTACAACATTTGTTTCATTACCAAAATCATCATAGGTACAACCCTAGCACATTCGCTCGATGACGTGGGTCGCGCAGCGGGCAAAACAATCTCAACTCTCTGTATGCGTAGTTATGGCACATTTCTTCTCGCTGCAAACAGCTGGTATTATTATTAAGATTTTGTAGGCTAATATAGCGTAGGTATTTAAGCTTTGTATGGGAGTGATGTATCTGTTACGAAGTAACTATTTAGTAATCTGTGCCTTAATGGCCATCTGTTCTACGAGCTATGTGTCTTGCCCAGTGCCACTTTAGTTAATCGATTCTGTGAGCTATGTCTGTTACTTGGTTCTCCTACGGATCTCTTCATTTCGGATTCGATCGTGTAGAGATTCCGAGCATAGCACGCTCCATCGCCCTTTGGGTGACCTTGAGCCTTGTTAAGAGGCCCATTGTAAACTACCTTTGTCTTTTAAAAATAAAAGAGTACATTTTCAGGAAATAAAACCTGTAATCCAGTCTCGAACTGGGATTCCCTGCACTGTGGGAGCTAGAGACTAGTACGCATACTCATTGTACGTTAAAATACAAATTTTATGTTTAAATACAAATATACAACCTAGTAAACTTGTATGTCAAATAAAATTTTACTCTGGGTGGGAATCAAAACCGAACTCACGACTGTCAACCCAGTAGGCAAGAGTGCCGACCACCGGACAGCGCTTTCTTTCTTTTTTAAATTTAGTTTGATAAGCTCTTAGCATCTCATGGTACGTGAAACAAAAAGATGAAACCATCATGCTGAAACACATCGATGCTGTTAACATTGATATTTGTCGGCAAAACTTAGAAAAATGGTGGTATACACCCAGGCTGGCTTAGATAATGCCCTACCACCGAACCAACCAAGTCTTATACAGTCGAACCCGCGACCTTCTAGTGTGAAGCGAATAGACTAACCATTACGCCACGGAGGCGGTTTCCCACAAGTATATAATAACGTGGTCGTCTTGAGCAAACTAGAGAAGTGCCTAATGAAAAAATAGTGTTTAATGTCTCTTTTAAGATCTTTATACTGAATACCATATTTCGTATTGTTACAGTTATTGTAGTGTTTGGACAATTGACCACGCTGAACACGTTAAAAATAATAATTGACCACGCTGAATGCGTTTAAAATAATAATTGACCACGCTGAATGCGTTTAAAATAATAATTGACCACGCTGAATGCGTTTAAAATAATAATTGACCACGCTGAACACGTTAAAAATAATAATTGACGACGCTGAATGCGTTTAAAATAATAATTGACCACGCTGAATGCGTTTAAAATAATAATTGACCACGCTGAACACGTTAAAAATAATAATTGACCACGCTGAATGCGTTTAAAATAATAATTATAATTGACCACGCTGATTGCGTTTAAAATAATAATTGACTACGGTGAATGCGTTAAAAATAATAATTGACCACGCTGAATGCGTTAAAAATAATAATTGACCACGCTGCGTTAAAAACGAGTTCAAGCGCAACAACCAAGTACAATTACGTTAATTTTCTAAACAAGTACTTAACCGATTTTGACCAAAAAAAATTGGGACCACCCTAGAGGCGTAACCTATCAATTAAGAAAGAATCATTTAAATCGGTTCAAAATCGGCGACGAAATCGCGTAATTTACGAACAGAAGAACATACAGTCGAATCCAGAACCATTTTGAAGTCGGTTGAAAAGGCAACTTAGACATTACCTCTCACTTATCATCACGTAGACTCTCTACCGTCATACCCCAAGGTATAGACAGCGGGCGCGCTGGTCACCGAGCACCACTCACGGTCACGTGCAGGGCATTCAAATTGTAGTTGGAAATTGAACAAACTGTAATAATGTTCGTTTGATCCGCAGCGCTGATCGAGAAGAGCGCGGGCACGGAGGAGCGGGAGGACTCGTCGTGCCACTTCTCGTGGGTGCTGAAGCAGCTGACGCAGGAGAACATCCCAGGCTTGCCGCCAGGCGGTGGGTTAGCAGCCAAGTGAGTACACATCATCATTACTTCAACTGGACCGAACATTAGTCACTAAAACACAGATCTACTACAAATAGATTAGTAACGAAATTGTTAGAAAAAGAAGGATAGTTACGATATGGCACGAGTGCGAAAAAGATACTGATATCATTTTTGGTCCTTATCGGCATGATCACTTTTTTGATGGCTAATTGTCAAAATCTGTCAGTATCTTAGCCAAACAATGCTTCTTTCAATGTTGCCAAATAAGTTTAAATTTTACCTAATAAAAATAATATATGTTTGTAGGTTTATACGTGACCCCTGATTTTGAAGAGGTATATTGAAAAATAAAGCTGTACAAATGTTTTTCGAAAGCATTACTTATATTTCATCAGATCTACTACAAAGGCGCTAGGTCACGCTGATACATTGAAATTTACCCTGACTTAATGGAATTAATATTAAGGTGGCAACACACACGCTTAAAACGATTAAAGCGAGAGGCACTGTAGTGGCTACGCGATATAGAAATCTATTTGTAGTAGATCTGTGCACTAAAACAAATTTTTTCAACACCTTCGATTGTGGACTACATTTGACAGAAATTGTTTACAACGAAATATGGCTTGTAGTTTTCTAGATATTTTAAGGCATGAGTATCACAGTATAATGCTCTAAAAATATCTATATTGCTCACAAAGGTATTTGTGACCACCATGTCACGGTGCACACTATTATGAACGTTATTTCAGTGTAGTTTCGATCGAAATTTGTACTGACACCAATCAAGCTGCTAATATACGGTTGGTTGAAGCCTTAACGAGAGCGCGCAGTCTTTTTATCACGCTTTTATTAGCTTCACCTGTATGTTTGTATGTAACCGACTCCTTTGGACTTGATTTTGACCCACTTTAAACGGACAGATTTAATTCAAACTTTGTAGACTTATCAAGAATCAGGGAGAATACATATAATAATTTCATAAGTTTGAACTAAATAATGAATAGAGTATAAAAATAACTAAAAAACACCCTTTTAAAGTACATCGGACTAAAAAGTAAAAAATAATTCTTAATATAAGTTGAAATAATAATTAACAAAAAAACTAGTATTATTGTGAAAAATTGTGTGGATTGCTCGATAGACGAAAAATATGGTACAGAGCGCCCCACGCTTTTTCACAATAATACTAGTATTTTTTGTTAATTATTATTTTCAATTTTTTACTTATTAGTCTGATGTACATTATAAGCGTGTTTTTTAGTTTTTTCAAACTCTATTTTTAGCCCTAACGTCTTAGCTTTACGGATGCAAAAACCCTCCCCCACTAGTGCTAGTGCGCCCAGCGATGACAATGCCATGTTTCTGGATGCTACGTTATACAGCTTGTAAGTCGTGTCGTGTCGTGTCGGTTGCAGGCAAGCGCTACTGGACAAAATCTACCGGGAGTTCTATCCGGAGCACGCGGACAGCTCGGACACGTTCGACTGCCAGGCGGACCTCGCGGAGGCCTTCCAGAGCAACTGAGCGCCCCCCGGGACTCCCCGCCGGTGACCCTCCTCCCTCCCCGGCCCACCAGAGGACCGTGTTGTTTCCTTTCATCCTATGTAATATGTAAATTGTTTGAAGTCAGGTATGAATTTGAATATTATCTATGGATTTTTGTTAACGTCTGCGCGGTGCGTCGCGTTATACTATTACCAGACTCGCCGATTTGGTCGGTGGCAAGCATTCGACCGACAGGACACAGATATGTGGTTTAACTTGGTATGATTCTTACATACTCGTCTAACCCCATAGCTCTGTCCCTGTCAGTCGGTGGGTGCGCCGACCAAATTGTACCGTCTGTTCATAGCTTTAGGTTTGGAACAAACTTGCCGTTTTGCCGGGCAACACTACGTGACGCTGTATGTCTAACACACAGCGCCACCATCTAATCTCTTGTCCGAACCGGCTTGTTGACGTCTGTGTTCGAATACCTCTGGGGTCAGTCAAAAATAGACTTAAAAACTACAGTAATTTACGTTTTTTTTTATTGCGTCCAAAATATCAACGTATTCGGACATCGTCGTTGATGTGTGACTCCAGCTTTATGCACACTGCGTGCTAGCGCTAGCGTCAGTCCCAAAGAGATTGTAACTTACCTAAGTAAAGTCTTCTCGGTCGGTCCAGGCCTTACACGGTGAATAGGAACCGGCGAGGAGCGCTCACTCGAAGGCGGCGGAGTGCTGTTTAGTTCAACCTAGTTGAATACAGATTAGTAGTACAAGCCGAACGAAACTGCGGCCGCGGGGCACCACGGGGTCGTTCTGGTGATCGACTAAATGTTTTTGTAAATAAAAATAGTTTCGAAACAATGGCGTCGCGGCCGCAGCGCCGCCGGCACTTCGTCTATGTTGATTGTCGTAATTTTAATGGCTTTGTACAATATCTAGCTAAAATGAGTAACGTGCCAGCCTGTGGCAGAGCGTGCACGGAGCGACACGGGCGAAGGGTGCACGCAGCGTGTGACGCTCGACGATGGTGCGGCGAGGCGGCGACGCAACACAACGTCAAGGCACAGTAAAAGCGTAACGTAGTATTATGACTTTAACGGGCATTCCCTCCTCTGCGCTCGCACGCCCTGGACACTTCATACAACGGGCCAGATATGACATTTCAAAATAGGAATGACGGAACAAACAAAATGGCGACGAAATCCTATACGTGCGACATCCATACCACATCCCGGACACTCCATACAAACGAGCGAGAAATGATATACATAATTATAACTGACGTATCTATAGGCAAGAATGCAGGTAGGGTTGAATCACACCGGCGGTATTGGTCACAAAATGTTTGTTAGTTATTTACTGAATGCTGTGTGAATACTAAACTCTTTTTTTTCATACTTTTCGTTGTAAACAAACACCGTTCGAAAAAAAAACACCACTTTCCGAATACACCATACACATTATGAGACTAAAAAACATTATAAATGGTAACTGCGATGTGGACGTACTAATTAACAATGCAACCTGCTATTATTTTGTATGACTTCTATAACGCCGAAAATCGCTGCCGCTTATTAAAAAAAGGTCCTCCACTTCTCTGACGGCGAAAATCGCTACAGCTTATTGCAAAAAAGGTGAAGTCAATTTGATCACCAAGATTCATGATATGGGGTCCAGGGGGCCCAGCCCCCTCCAACCATTTAAAACCCCCAAATTTTATGGAAAAAGTGTTAGAAGATGTAAAATAATAGCAATTTTCAGTGTTAATTCATACGTCCACGTCGCAGTTACCATTTACAATGTTTGTGAATATAGTGAATAAAAGTGCTTGCGTAGCTCGTCCTTTACGTTTGGTACCCAATCTGAGTGACGGGGGGGTGAGGTCGAATTTAGAGAGGGGCAGGGAGTGTCCATACTGTACGTTAGTACTAATATATATACTGTGTCCATACTGTTACCAATCTGTATCAATCTGGGTGACGAGGGGGTGAGGTCGCAATCCAGAGAGCGGCAAGGAGTGTCCATACTGTATGTTAGTACTAATATATATACTTTGGCGCTAGTGCAGGCAATCCCGTCCCGCACACCACCCCCGCACCCCCGCACCCCCGCACACCCGACAGCACCTGCAGATAAAGCGAGGACGAGGGGAACATGTGTATGATGTGTAGATGCGCGTTTAATCAGATTGAAACTATAGACCTATGTAATTTTATTCAGATGACTACCAATTGAAAGACGAAATCGAGCGTAAATTCATTTTCTCCCACTAGTCCGAAAATTGGTTCGTTATGAAGTAAACCGGACAAGTGCGAGTCGGACTCGCCCACCGAGGGTTCCATACAAATGTGTAGGTACATAATATAAAGTAGCAAATTGTTACTACTTACACCAAAATTATTAGGTACCTACCTATACATACAAAAAAGGGGATTTTTTTTCCTTCTTCGTCATAAATTGAAAACTATATTTATAAAAATAATGACCAACCCTCATGACACGGTTAACTCAATTCGAAATTTAGACCGCCGTTCCTTGCATACTCGTAATTGATTACGTACTTTAAATAAAGACAATTTTTTCAATGATTTAATTACAAATGTACAGTTTTGCGCCGCCGCCGCCGCCGCCGTGGGGCCGACGTGCGCTACGGCGCTCTCCGACAGTAACACTGTAGTTGAGCAGCAAATATAAATTGAACTTTTATGTTTCTTGAATTCATTTTTTTATTGTCTCTTCGCAATTTAAGGAAAAAATGTGTGAGGTTTTATGAAACCACGGTAAAAGTGAAATTTTACAGAGGGCGAAACGATCATGGCTGCTCTCGCTACGGTACAAGCGACCGTCACGCGACATACAACACACAGACGAAAAAATTTGAGACGATGTAATAAAAGTTTCACTTTAAAAATATAAAATATACGCTACAAGTACGTGGAAAGGACGCTACTGCCCATCCTCTAGTTTTTGATACCTTAGTCGTCTCTCACGACTCACGACACCCTCGGGGTGAGATGGGGTGCTACTATTCTAGGGCCGCACCACAGGCGAGGCGGTGCCACCACACTGCACACTGCAATCGCCAACCCGCCTGGCCCGCCTGTGGCAGGCGTGGCGATCACGGCAAAACCCTAACTGGGGGGAGGCCTGTGTTTGGCAGTGGACGTCTTGTAGCTGATGTGATGATGGTGATCACACATGCCAGGGCCGCAGGGCAGGCTCTTTAGCACTCCACAAGTGTTGCTCCAATATTACTCGACCGTAATGTAGTATTGGTGTGCATGTTGACGTGACAGCCCACGGCCCGTGTGCCCGTTCTGGTCGTAATAGTACACCTTCGCTGTTCTGTGACCTTGGCAAGATACACCTTATTTTGTATTTCAATATTTAGTTGCGTTGCTCCACCATCGCCACACCAACCTCGATTATTTTACTAAAAGATAACATTTTATATACGGCACAAGTAGCCGCCCCGACTAGCCATGGCCCATGTTACACGTACATAATTACACTGATTGTGATTGTCATAATAATATTAGATGTGTAATATAGATTCAAGTAAAATGTTATCTGTAAAATTAATTCGGAATAGGTCTCCCATCCACACGTGAGTATTGCAGAATTTCTTTATATAATTTGGCCAGTGCAAGGTAGCCTGTTTAATGCTTACTTCAATATTACAATATGTATTTTTATTTAATAATTTCATCATAATGTTGGATATACAGATCACAGGCAGATACCTAAATAATATTTGATAATATAGATTTTTAAATTTGTAATTTCTTGTTTCTTTTGTACATATTTTCTACACTTCACGTCACGTAGGCATTGTCCAAAACCTTAGTCATCGTCTGTTATTTGATTTAATGTAGCTTTCACGACTCTTCTTTGGGAATTGGATTTTTTATTGGGTTATTTTTATTATTATATTAACTAGTTATTTTTCTCTGGAAAAAAATTGTACTTCATTTTTGTTATGTTAAAAATTAATTAATTGTGTACTAGATTTAATTGGCGCTTCGAATTTTTACTTACATTAGATCCTTACTTTGATGGTTTAGATGTATCGCTTCGTACTTACCGGGTCACGTGGGCCCGTGGACCCGTGTCGCCGCAGCAGGACGCCGCACGACGCCACACGACGCCACACATGTACAAATACTAACATTACTGGAGTACTTTGACCTACCCGTTATATCACTAACAATGTAACATTACCAAATTGATATAATACAAACCTTATATTATAATAACAGAGTCTATTTCTTTTCCTCTTGTAAATAGAAGAGAATGGAATGAGAAATTACTTTTGTACCTGTTCGAGCGAATTAGAGTATATTTGAAAAGTTATTAGTCGCGTCAGTCGCCGAGCAGTGTGATGTGCACAGCGGACACGCAGGTGACAGGTGTCAGGTGTTATAGGTGACAAGTGATATCGTTGGTTACTTTTTATCAAGTGTCAAAAATGACCGCGTTACTATCTTGTGACGTCATCGTCTTTGACGAACTAATTTATTGATTTTAATAAATATAAAATTGAAAACTGATTATAATATCAAACGAATGAGTTTTTGTGCTTTTGTACGAGAAATGTTATTTAGTGAATAATAAAATATTTTTTAAAATTATTTTTTTAGATACTGTCAAATACCGTAGTGTAAGGTAAGCTGAAAAACGACTTGAGGGGCCAACGATTTCACGTTCACCTGTGGACGAGTTTCTATTGTTGTTTGTTAAAGTGTAACAAACTCAACAATAGTGAAGCGTGTAAATGTCGCAGCCAAATTGTTAAACTAGGCATTTAAATAACGGTCTAGCATACAACGGACATACAACGGACAACCTTATATTAATTAAGTGGGTACCTACTTCTTATGCTGCTCCTCAAGCTCCTACAGTTGTCTCGGCACCAGCTCACAGTGACACTTACGCAAATATTGGTAGTCTAAGTGTACACTAGGGTTATGAAGTCACTAGTGGCGCATTCTAGAACGACCTAATTTTATTATTATGTTGTAGTAATAGGCGAGCAGCTTATAGCTAATGTGCCTATATCTGTGTTGGTGTTTCAAAAATACTCCAAGTGCACACTAAAGAACGCCGCACTAAATTGGATTGTATTTGCACCATTGGTTCAGTGTGTTTTTAAAACTATTCACTTTTAATATTCTGACGAACAAGTTCTGAACAGCCCCCTACGAGATGAGGAGAAAGAAGTACAAAACCGAGTCTGGCGGACTGCCAGTCAGGTTCAATTGGCGCGTCTATGCTGCCGCCAACACTACAACAGTTATCAACGGGCTAGCCCGTTGATCAAATGTTCATTTTAACTATTTAGTCGCGACATGTCTATTATACAAAATTGTATCTGTACAGAACCGCAGGCGTCTGACGTAAATGTAAAAGTATAATAAGTAGTACATATTAATGCATAGTACCGAACAAACAGGCCGGGCGCGCGCACGTCGCTCGCTCGCTCGCTCATTTCGTAGCGCCACAGTAGGACTTGTTAAACTTACACTAAAATATTTGAATGTGAATATGTAAAAAAAGGTTTCAAAATTTTTCGTGGGTACCTATATTGTAATAAAATTGTATTATTGGCTACCATACTGAAACACTTGAGCCAAAATTCAGTTATATTACATAACTACTTCATTTATATTGTATGATGATCAGTTTACCTATACATTTTGTGGTACAGTCAGCATCAAAAATATGTATACACATCAACAAGGTTTCAGAAATATGTGGTCTCACTTCGATTTCAGAAACATCTATCAATATCTGACAAAATAAAATTGGATACATCAGCTGTTACAGAATACATAAACATAAAATACTTCATAATACTTCATTCTTTATAGTATTTTATGTTTACGCCATTCTGAAACAGCTGATGTATCCAATTTTGTTTCTGAAATCGAAGTGAGATTACATATTTCTGAAACCTTGTTGATGTATACATATTTTTGATGCTGACCGTACATAGGCATATTCATTGTTTCTCTTTCAGCCCATTGTCACCGAAGCGCTATTTATGTGGCTCGTTCGTTTCCCTCGCAACTTGCCATCTCCAGCAGCGACTCTTAGTGACACGTTGCTGTTGTTTATACATACATTATAATTTAGTGAAGTTCTGTGAATTTGACCAAATATGTACGCATTTGGCAGTGGGTTGGCAATAGGTAGGTAGTTTTAGCAGTCGGAGGGTAATAATTAGATTTATTAACGCATGGTTGTTTTGAATTATTTCGCTTTTTGACGAAAGTTCACATGTCTTACGGTGTGTCTCAGTAATCAGTATCTAGTAGACGCTTGAACAATAAACAAATACCTGTACCTTTACAAACTGACTTTTTATTTAAAACCTAATTTAAAATTAAATTGATTTTATTTATAATTTTGCTGCAAGTGACTCGCTTCTTTTTTTTTTGCTATAACCTTCCCTAGCGTGATTAAATCGTAAACATACTCTGTTTCACACAATAAAGATGCCACACACGGGCGCTATACTATAAGGTATATTTAACGTTAAATATATCTTACAATATCGCTCTTAGAAATCTTAGAAATCAATGAGAGTACACACACGGGGCAGATAATATACATATATTTTATTGCCGTCTATCTTAAGATACCGAGCGAAACCGCGCGCGTACACACACGGGGCAGATAATATACATATATTTTATTGCCGTCTATCTTAAGATACCGAGCGAAACCGCGCGCCGCCTATATCGCAAAGCTCAACAGATATTTATCTTAAGATAAATACAGCATGATTAAAAATAGTTTTCAACCGCCTTCGTGGCGTAATGGTTAGTCCATTCGCTTCACACCAGGAGGTCGAGGGTTCTATTCCCGGCTAGGTAAACTTTATAAGACTCGGTTTGGTCGGTGGCAGGACATGTTTATAGCCCGCCTGGCCACAGATGAGATACTAGTTACTTCGTAACAGATATTGCACTTCCTTATAAAACGAAAATACCTACGCATTTATTCACCTACTCGTTCCCATACACGGAAACATGGGTATTAAGGCACTCGAATTAGCGGTTATAACTGCGTACACGGGCGGCGATAGTACGGCGTTCGAGCGCTGGCGAGCGGAGCGCGGCCTGTAGGCCGCACCAATGTGTAGGTACTTATCTCGCCTGCTCGACCGAGTGACAGGGCCTGGCCTGGCTAGCTACCAACATCTTATCTAAGTGTTGCCGCCAAACTTATTCACAATTGGTAAACCCTTGGTATCATATCTCCTGATGGTAAGTGACAATGGTGCCGAAGATGAAAGCGGGCTTCAAGATTCCCCAACGCAATGGAGAACTGGCTATCTTATCTTCAAGCCGGAACACATCAATGTTGTTTGAAAATGCCCTATCACCAACCAATCCGAGTCTTACAAAGTTGACCCCGCCGGGAATCGAACCCGCGTCCTCCTGGTGTAAAGCGAATGGACTAACCATTACGCCACGGAGGCGGTTAACAGCATTGATGTGTTCCGGTTTGAAGATAAGATAGCCAGATCCCCCATTGCCCGCTCCATCTTCGG
Source organism: Coleophora flavipennella (assembly GCA_947284805.1). NCBI lineage: Eukaryota > Metazoa > Arthropoda > Insecta > Lepidoptera > Coleophoridae > Coleophora > Coleophora flavipennella. The sequence goes on from OX369272.1 coordinate 381,923, forward strand.
CATCATCGTCACTTCGTCAAAGTCGGTTTCGTCCTCTGACGAACTGTCTAGTAAGTCCAATAGCAACATACGCGAACTCATTAATCAGCCTGTATAAAACGTTTTATACTGCGGCCGTCCAGAGAATGCTGATTTGACATATGCTAGTTTGACGTAACTAGTGATGTGTCCACATCCATAGTAAATCCTTTGTACCTATTATGTAGATGTAACATATAACGAAATAAAATAACCGTTACCAAAATAGTGTTGTCAAACCCGAGGCTAAAGTGTATTTTGTGGACCGTCGATATTAGGGATGGTAATGGGTGAAGGGGGGTGGAAAATAAGAAAAATTGTGTGGCGGGAAACTAATTATTCGTCAAAATTAACGAAATTTGTTGTATTGCGGTTGAATATTTATTACTTCCTTGCAATCGAAGCGAAAAGCAGAGTGTAAAACTCGAGCATGAAACCCATTTTACCCTCGACGTGACTATCCACACTCGCCGTATCGGCTCGGTTTGCTAAATGAACGTCTCGGGTAAAATGACTAGTTTTATTCTCTTGTTGTACAATCTACTATTGTTAAAACTTAAACATATCACTTTTATGGTTGGTTGATTGACGCAACAAGAAATAATTGTTTGTGTGGCAATGAATTATTCATAATATATTCATAACAGTTACAAATACGTTATCAATGGTTACATGTGGTGTCATCACTGTTATTAAGAAGAAATGACCATAGAACGTAAACGTTTTATTAACGTTTCATGCTACTACAAAATACATATTTTGCTGTCTTTATAGTATGTTTATGTATTACATAAACATAAAAAAACTATATATGTGTTCCGTTACTATTATTTAGTAAAAAAATGTTTTTTTCATGTTTTTTTAAGCTTAGAAACTAAAGATTGATTTGTTTGCAATTTCGGAGATTCATCGAATGTTACATTCTATCGCTGTCTTGAAGTGTCAAATCAGCATTCCCTGGACGGCCGCACTATAATTGTAGTTCATTCAAAGACTCATTACAGAATGTGGAGTTTTCATATTATAGTACAGCCCACAGAATAGAATTCTATAGAACGCTGATGTTGATTGTTTAGTACTAACACCTCAGATACTTACTCTGAGACTAACAACGAGCGAGCCATTACACATACAGCACACTACAAACAGGTTGATGCTATTGGGTATTTTTTTAAAGTAACCTCCCCCAAAAACAAAAAAACAAAACTATAAAATCATTAAATAAAAGTAGACTTAAAACTGTATTGCATAAGATTGAATTTATGAAAATTGTCAGAATGACAATAGTAAGGTAGTAAGGTGATACCAGCAGCAGCACTGCAGGCGTAGCATGAGGTCATAGATATATGTCGCGCGCGACGAGAGAAAATTATCTCTTTCTACGGGCTTTTGTCGCGTGTGCGTGCATGCCGTTACTGGTAGAGACTGTATAGATAGAGTAAAAAGTCGCGGCTACATAGCAGTTTGATAGGCGACAAATCTTTTTATGATTTTGTTTTGTTGTTCGCAAATTGCTTGGTTTGTATTTCCAAAAAGACACCGCGATATGAAAGTTTGCTTGATTATGTAATAATTTTACACAAAAACAACTTTTATTGTTTGTGAGGTGGGCAAACGTAGTGATTATATGCTCTTTGGAGGTAAGGGGACTGTCTGGCTCCGTTGGTTTTCTTGCAAGTTTCTGAGATTTAAGCAAAGGAAAAAGTAGGTACCTAATTCGTTATTTGATGATAAAACAATAATAAAACACAAAAAAGTGTGTGTGTCAGCTCCGACGCACGACTGGAGTTTACTACTTAAGTACGATTGTCTAAACAGGCACAAAACAGGGCTTGACTTTAGTTTTAAGTTTACTCTGCACAGTTTTTATAACTAATCATTCCAATTTCCGGCCTCTTTTCATAGCTGATGTGTCAGGTGTTTTAGCTCCCATGGTCGCAGCTACTAATGATCCATTTGATGTTTGGCAGCGACTAACCTCGTATGCTTTAGATGCGGTTATACGAGCATATCTTAGGTCATACCATAAAGGGCTCTAACATTGGTTTTGTGTTGACTCTTCAATTAAATCAAGAGCATTTTTGTTAAGTTTCTCTTGTAATGTTTCTAGTAATTTGTTGACATCTTTCTTTATATCATTACTCACTTGAATAAGGAAATGAAAACTGTCGAACATCACTGTGTTTAAAGTCGTTCTGATACTTTAAAAGTTCACAATTCATAATTTTCTTCTTTTTTGCTTCTTGAAGAAACCCGTGGAAAAGGTCTGTGCTGGTTTCATGATGTGGAGCTGTTTTTTTTTTTCAAATTTGATATACAGTGACGTATTTCATAGTAGTCCCTACTCTCGAGAGGACGGGCTTTTTCCAGTAACATTCACGCAAGGAAGGTTCTTCACTGCGACGATGGGTCCACATCTAAAATGCCACTGCATGCTTACAACCACCAGCTAAAGCTGCACAGTCCAAGCACTGGCAACTGACGATTTCACCTTTAGTCTCGTCTATCACCATAGTGAATTTGTATGAACTAGCCCTCACTTTGTGCTCGGGGCAGATCTTGCAATTGAGTGTGCAAAGGTCTGATCCACGACGTAGTTGCACGTACCCAATAGCATCGTCACCATAAGATTCTCGTGCAGCCCTGAAAATGCAAACTAATTACTTACTGTAAACAAAATTTATTCTTTATAACCTAAAAAACTACTACTGAAAGAAAGACTATTATTTCGCCTTAGCAGAATTAAGGTTACTTACGTAGGTAGTGTTATATTATTTTATAGTACTTACATTGCTGTTTTTACATTTCTCAGCTCTGCAGAATAAAAATCGGGGTTATTTTTAAAGAACATGATTGCGTCACTTTGGGCAAGTTTCTGCTATCTGCTTTCACAAAATTGACACCCATGATGGAGTGGAATACCAAATTATATAAAAATCACAAATTTTAAAATCTTATCAGATCAAAAATTGTAAGACTGCAACAATAACAGATCTGATTTGATTACTGTGTTGTGACTTAATTTTAGATTTCGTAGTGACTTATATTCTTTTTTTCAGATTCAGCCAATCCTGACTGTTTTGTATCATGTGACAGAGGTGCGCACAATAGGTTGCGCGTAAAAAACGTAACGCGCAAAGAGAATATAACAAACTACGTTTTCGATCACTAGATTTTACTCCTCATATTTTTTTCATACCGGGCGCCTTATATGCAAATCGATTCTTAAGGAGTAAACTCCAAAAATCTATAAACAGTCGCTAGAAGTTTGTCGATACCTCAAGGGGGTGCCGACATATATGTCTTCAATCAAACGTCAAAATAAGCCTATTCCGGTGCGTTCATGCAAAGCGAATATAACAAACTACGTTTTTACGTTCATGCTCGGCACGAGATAAAAATCTCTACACACACTCTACAAATGACAGATGAGAGCGAGACCAGTCTTATCTCGCGAGGGCCATGCTCAGTGTCGAGATACAACCGTTTTGTCGCGCTTCGAAGTCTACATTTGACATTAGTGGGTAGACAAAATGGACCTCATGCTACACTTGCTGCAGATTTCGTTAGAACCCTACTCTACTTAGTCTGTGCTGCAGATCCTCTTTGCTAAAAGCTATCAAAATTTAACAAAAACACCTGAAATGAAATGTAAATGTTATCATGCGGTTCTCCGCTGAATTTCTAGTTAAAAGTATAAATTAATTATCAAGAAATTTCAGCGGTGCCAACGAGGGACGGAAAACAACCAGTACCAACAATTCAGTATAGAAAATTATCCGGCAGGTGAGAGAATTTCTAATTTAAAATATCCTTCTGATTACGAAATTATGCCATAAACCAGTCAGTTCTAATTGTACGAGCATAAGTTTACATAAACAATGAACGGAAAATTCTCGAAAGTAAGTTAAGTTGTCCTTGATTGCACAGATTGTCTTTGAGCACCAGCGTGTTTACATACTTCATACCTAGGTACCGCGTTCTCGGGTCGCGCGCGGGGCAGTCGGCGGTCGACCGGTCGTACGGTCGTGACGTGACGGCCGTCCGTCACGCAGCCTTTGCGCCCTTGCGTGTGGCTCGTGAACACGCCGAAATAATGGTTTTAGCCTGCATAGACGTGTGACCTACTTTTAGTTTATGTAATCTGATACCTACCACTGAATGTGATGCACAGTTCTGATATTTACAAATGTATGGTTGAATTAAAACTACTTCTGCATTTCCTCAGGGCTCAATAAGCAGCAACAAGCATGAGACAGTGTTGACAGCGGACTGTACACTTGCAATCATTCCAGTAAAAAAATAAAAAAAAGCGCAAAAATGGCAAGATACTATGAAAACACAACCACATTCAACTACAGTTGGGAGCAGGTCGCTAGCGGCTACTGGAAGCGGTATCCTAACCCCCAAAGGTAAGGTGCATTCCCAAACAAACAATAGACTACTTATATTTATTCAAGAAGAGCCAGTAGTTATGGTTTGTAATTTGAATTATGTCCTTGTTAAATGTGGCCAAGGTTGTTAATAGAGAGACCAATCAATTGATTTTTAATTTATGCATCTTGCATGTTTCTTTACATTTCATTAAAAAACATGTGTACATAATAATGTTATTTGGAGTTTATCCAATTTTTTAGGGTTAAATAGTCAAACTAGGAAAACTCTTATAGTTTTGTCATGTCTGTCTGTCTGTCCATTGGTATGTCACAGCCTTTTTTCTCAAAGACTTGTTGACATAAAGTTATGGAATAAAATCTGTAAGAGAAATTTTTTAGAGTATTCCTTAAATGTAATGTGAGATGATTTTTTTTGTTTACTTAGCCGTTAGCCTATCCTGTGAGGTGTCATTGTATAGGTATTTACTTGGTGAAAACTTTAAAATAATTTGGGTTTGTATGGGAGATACCTTACTCGGATTTTTCCTGGAATAATTTATTAACCAGTGCAGAAGCCCTTATGAAGTCCTAGTTCTTCACAAAGTTTCATTAAAATAGATAAAGCCATTTTTGAGAATAAGCTACAAATAACCAGGATTTGTATGGGAGGTACCTTAATCCAATTTTTCTTGGAATAAATTACTACCACATGCTGTAAGCCATGTAATAACATTCCAAGGTTTATCAAAATCGTTAGAGCCATTTTTGGGTAAACACACCCAAAAAAATCAAGATACGAGAAACTATAAAAAAACAGTTGGGAGTTATAAAAACAATATTGCAATAACTCAAATTTTACCCAAATCTGTCCAGTACACAGGATGGATGCATAGACACACATTTTAGATTTTTAGACTGTTAGTGTAAGACAATCGATCCCCATCAATTTTGATTTTTTACCATCACCATACCTTCTTCATTTCTTTGTAGCTCACTAGTGCTCACTCACTCCTCAGTCGCTCAAAGAAGAAAATATACTTTTCTATATATATATATATATCGACATAGCTCTCAGAATTGCTAAACTTAAGTAGCAGTGGGCGGGGCATATTGCTCGTAGAACAGGTGGCCATAGGGCAGTAAAGTTCTCGAGTGGTGACCACACACCCGAAAACGCAGGCCTCCCACTCGGTGGACCAACGGCCTGGTGGAGGTCACGGGAACCAGCTGGATGCGGGCAGTTCAGAACCAGTCATTGTGGAGATCCTTGGGGGAGGCCTATGTCCAGCAGTGGACATCCTTTGGCTTATATGATGATGATATTTAAATATCAAGATTGGTCAAGGTGTTGAAGCGTGAAAAGGTAATAAACAAACAAACACATTTTCACATTTATAATATTAGTAAGGATATAGTTAATGTTGGTTGCAGCTCGCACGTGCTCTCCGAGGACACGTGCGTGCGGGAGGTGCGCGACGGCCGCCTCTACACCAAGCGGCTGCTCACCAAGACCAACCGCGTGCCCAAGTGGGGGGAGAGGTATGGTGCTTGCTAATGGTTTTCTGAACGTAACCCTGTCAACTCTAAAGCCGGGTCCGCAGCGCGATGTTTTGAACAGAACATGTGGTCTAAATACAGTTGAACATGTTTACTGAAGTTTGTTGAAAACATCCCCCGCTTTCGTCTGCGGGTGGGGGGAATCGTTAACTTTATGTTCGATTTTGTCACAGGAAGACGTCGCTGCTGTTTTTTCGAATGTGAAGTTTTGTTTATATTGAACATTGCTAAGGTCGCAGTGGACGGGAAATGTTTTCAACAAAAAATGTTCAAGAACAATTTTCTGTTCAAAACACGGGCAGCGGTCACGCCTTTAGCTGCTTTAGCCTATAGTAATAAAATAATAATCACAATTATAAACAAGTATTTTGCAACAAAGAACTGAGACACATCCAATTTCCAATTAATAAATATGACAAAATATTCAAGTAGTAAGCAAGCTTTTTGTCATTTATTATCTATGGTTTTTCTTTACTATTGCATTCTGTAGTGTTTCTGGGAATAAATGTTTTTCTATTCTCTTCTATTCTAATTTTATCATTCAGTATTGTTGATACCTGGACGAAGTAACTACTTAGTAATCTGTGACCTGGCTTCATAAAAATATTGTACTCCCTTGTCAAGGATTATGATTTAATCTGTTATACAATTTGCAAAGTGTATTGTACTCGTGCAGGTAATCTTATTTATATCTTATTTATATTATCATCATTGTCATAGCATTATCTAATCTAGGACAATGTAGGTAGGTACATTATTTAGGCAAGTTTTTTTACAACATATCTGATATGATCATAATGGCTCCAATCACTAGTTGTTTTAGTGCTTCTGAATGACTTTTTTATGTTGACGGATCACTGTGGTGCATTTGCATTTATAGTAATTTAACTTGTTTTTAATCATGAATCATCTACCACCATTAAACCTAAATGATTTGTCTAGGTGCTTGCAGTTGTCTAAGTGCTACATACTATGAAAAAAAATAATAAATCAGATATTTTATGCATACCAACATGTCTAAGTGCTACATACTATGAAAAAAATAAATAAATCAGATATTTTATGCATACCAACATATTAATCCATCAGTCCAGAATACAAAAATTAGGAATGGACGTTGATTAAATGAACCGTTTTTATCAACCGTTTTTGTACTGTTAACGAGTGAAACGTTTTCTTTTTGAGCCAAAACCAGTTGAATTCAACGAATGAATACAAAGTTAGTCATTTGGTCGTTATTCGTAAACGCTTCGGTTCATTCGTTGTCGTTTAATCAAACCAGTTAAAAACTTTAACTGTTTAACGTTAAAAACTTTAACTGGTTTATCAACTAGTTTATCGATTTCCGTTAACATTTTCGCTTAGTTGACGTAAAAATCATCAACGACCTACCGCTAACAAAAATACACTTCTCGTCCATGCATATACATAGACCACTCGCGTAACGACACACACATAAATAAAAATAATTTAATTTGCAATTTTAGAAACATTAGCAACTTTCGCAACATTTGAAATTTTATTAACGTCGGGCAACAATACTCTAATCTTGCTAAATCATGATGAAGATGAGCAACATTAGTAATTTTAGCAAGATTAACGTATTGTTGCCCGACTGGCCAAGAAGTAAGGTAATGTTATTTGGTTGTATGTGTATCTGTTTCTTTGGCTTAACCTGTAGCTGTACAAGTAACTATTTAGTAATCTGTGGCTGTACCCTTCACGGTTTGACGGATTTTTGAGTGTGAGATGTAGTTGGATTCGTTTTGATCATGATTGTCTTATAGTTTTTGTTCTTTAAAATATGTACTCTATTAATTCCAGTTATTTATTGCATATTTTACATTCAAATGTTAATTTATTTGAAGGTTCTTCAATGCGAAATCCGTGAAGATTGTAGAGGAGAGCATAGTGGACCCAGAGAATAAAGTACTAGTCACATACACCAGGAATTTGGGGTACACGAAAGTTATGGTAAGTCTTCAGCATTTAAAATTGTGTGTAATGTAGCTTTTGAAATCTGCAGCTGCAGATAGATCCGAGTGGAACCGTGCAGTCTCGGCTCTATACACTGAGCACCCCGAAGTGTTCCAGGACCTAAAGAAGAAGACTTAAACGTGAGATGAACCATAGTGTAAAGACGACTAATTATAAAGATTTCAGGATAGAATGAATGATTTGACTAATATTTTTTGTACATGTGGTTTAGAAGTGTGCTGACACAGATATGGCTTCATGACGCAAATTGTACGTTCTGGCAGGTGACGTATTTTTGCTTGTTGCTGTGTGCACCTTCGTTTTGCGAATTTTATTTCCCTTCATCCTCTGGAACTAAGCAAGTGGCTTGATATTAGTGGGAGGTGAGAAGTGATCGTCCCTCTCTGGCTGTTCGTTTATCATCATCATATCAGCTGAAAGACGTCCACTTCTGGTCAAACGGTGTCGTCTTCCTGTGCGCGTTCGCCACTCGAGAACTTTTATACCCTAACATAGGTATAGGGTATTGTTGTGAAAGTATATATAAAAATGAACCCCCTTTTTTCATCTAGTCATCGCATCACGCGTGAACGGCTCGACCGATTTCGCTATTTCATTTTTTTGTTGAGTTTGTTATTGTCAGGAGAAGGTTCTTATGAAGGGTATGGTAGGTTGTTTGTAGGAGGTAATCTCTGGAACTATTGAAACTATTTTAAAATTCTTTCACCAGTAGAAATATACATTATTCCTGAGTGACATAGGCTACATCTACGATGCCCACGCGCGAGCGATGCCGTGGAAAAAAGCTAGTCTACTATAAATAGTGAAATGAGAGGCAACATATCTCCAGCCTGCAGGTAATAATAGTTGTGTGGTTATTGCAGAGCGTGGTGGAGCGGGTGGAGTACCGGTCGCTGGGCGGCGTGACGGTGGCGCGCCGCTCGGCGTGGATCGACTCGCAGCTGTTCGGCTTCTCGCGCGCCATCCGCGCGTTCGGGCTCGAGCGGTTCCGCAAGAACGCGCAGCAGATGGTCAGTGCGACAGTGACACACCAATTTCTATACAACTAGTATACCTTAAGCGTCGGTGGCCCAACCGGTAACGACTCGGTTCTCCTAACCATAGGTGCATATACTCACCGATTGCTTTAACGGTGAAGGAAACATCGTGAGGAAACCTGCACACACCTGCGAAGAAACTCGAAGGTTGTGTGTGAAGTCGACCAACTCGCACTGGGTCCGCGTGGTTGACTAAGGCCCGATCGCCCTAATTCAGGGTAGGCTCGAGCCCCTCGGTGGGGACGTATATGAGCAGATATGGCTATACCTTACGTCCCAAACACCGCAGTGTCTCAAGACAGGTCTTTGATCAATTTGTGATGACGTACTGAGACACGAACGCTTTCTATGATGGGCTTCATAGCAAAGGACGATGGAGTGAGCTATTATTGCAGTATCCCTATGTGATCGAATCAGAAATGAGAAGATCCATGGGAGAACCAAAATAACCGACATAGCTCACAGAATGGCAGAACTCAAGCGGCTGTTGGGGCTTTAAGTTATCCAGTGGCCTCCCACTCGGTGATCTGACGACCTGGTGTACATTGCGGGGAGCCGGTGGATGCGGGCAGCGCAAGATCGGCCTTTGTGAAAATTCTAGAGGGGAAGCCTTTTTTCATCATTATCATATCAGCCGAAAGATGTCCACTGCTGGACAAAGGCCTCCCCCAAGGATTTCTTCGACAATCGGTCCTGCGCTGCCCGCATCCAGCGGCTTCCCGCGATTCTCACCAGGTTGTCGGTCCACACTGTGGAAGGCCTTCCTACGCTACGTCTTCCGGTGCGCGGTCACCTCTCGAGAACTTTACTGCCCCAACGGCAGTATGTTCTACGAGCTATGTGCCCTGCCCACTGCCACTTCAGTTTAGCGATTCTGTGAGCTATGTCGATTACTTTGGTTCTCCTGCGGATCTCCTCAGTTCTGATTCGATCACGCAGAGAGACTCTGAGCATAGCACGCTCCATTGCCGTTTGGGTGACCTTGACCCTTCTTATGAGGCCCACAGTAAGCGACCATTTCTCAGTTCCGTAAGTCATCACTGGCAACACACACTGGTCAAAGACGGACCTTAGTCTTGAGACACTGCGGTATTTGGGACGTGAATATATTGCGAAACTTCTTGAACGCTGCCCAGCCGAGTTGGATTCGTCGATTGATCTCTTTCTTGAATTTCCACCTGCCTAGCTGAACTGTTTGTCCCAGGTATACATATTCGTCAACAACTTCGACTGTAGCGTCTCCAACCTTTAGAGGGGTGGGTGCGACACGGACATTTAACGTTATTTTTATCTTGTCCATGTTCATTGTTCATTTTAAGATCCACTTGTTGAGAGACTTTACTGAGGCCATCGAGCATTGTGCTTAGGTCTCCCATAGCACAGTATATATATTAGTACTAACGTACAGTATGGACACTCCCTGCCGCTCTCTAGATTCGACCTCACCCCCCCGTCACTCAGATTGGCTGTAGATTGGGTACCAAACGTAAAGGACGAGCTACGCAAGCACTTTTATTCACTATATTCAATTTGCGCGCCGCTGTGATTTCGTTCACAGGAATAAAAACCAACCAGTTACCGAACGTAAAGGGGCTCAACTGTACAATAGGGTCCATCGATTTGGCAGTTCGCGATTTTTTTGGTAAGAGATATGCTTTAGCTGAACATCCATACCAAATTTCAAGGTTAGGAAACCAGCGGTTTTTGAGTTATGAATTTTTGAAAATTGTAATTTTAGGTACTCTTTGGTCCTTTGGAAATCGGTATTTTTACATACTCTTTGATCGGAAATTCGCTACCGCTTATTACAAAAAGGTGTTAGTCAATTGAAACCCCGAGATTCATAATATGGGGTCCGCGCGGACCCCTAACGGGGGCGTAGCCCCCGCCACCCATTTAAAACACCCAACAAACCTTCGGGATCCGAGGGGATGTGGGAGTATAAGGGCGGGGGGAAAGCACGCGGGGCCGACTTGAGGGCGGACAAACTCTGAGGTAACAAATCGAAAACCAGGGAGTAACCCGTCAAGTTCGCGGACCCCTAACGGGGGCGTAGCCCCCGCCACCCATTTAAAACCCCCAACAAACCTTCGGGATCCGAGGGGATGTGGGAGTATAAGGGCGGGGGGAAAGAACGCGGGGCCCGGACCCCTAACTCTCATTTAAAACCCCCAACAAACCTTCGGGATCCGAGGGGGATGTGGGAGTATCAGGGCGGGGAAAGCACGCGGGGCCCGGACCCCTAACGGGGGCTTAGCCCCCGCCTCCCATTTAAAACCCACAACAAACCTTCGGGATCCGAGGGGGATGTGGGAGTATCAGGGCGGGGAAAGCACGCGGGGTCCGGACAAACTTGTGGGTAACAAATTGATAACCAGGGGGTAATCTGTCAAGGTCAAGGTCAATCAGTCAAGGTCATTTCAATGTCTAGGTCTAAGTTAATTCGATCCCAAAGATTCATAATATGGGTGCGCGAAGGGGGAAGCTTAGCTCGCCTCCCCGCACAGTCGTAGTGTTAAGTTTAACATGAGAACACAGAAGTAGACCACTCAACACTGTAGGAAGGGTGTGGTACAGGGAGTTCTAAATGAAAGCGGGAGCAAACGAAGCGGGAGCGAGTGAAGCGAGCTCGGACTTTCGGAGCACCCCGACTCGGATCCGTTAGGTTCGAAGACTGTGCGGGGAGGCGAGCTTAGCTACGAACATAAGAATTCGTAGTGTTAGGTTTGACATGAGAACACAGAAGTAGGAGCCCCGAAGGGGCTCCGTCGACCACTCAACACTGTAGGAAGAGTGTAGTATTGGGAGTTTTAAATGGAAGCGGGGGCGAGCGAAGCGAGCTCGGACTTTCGGAGCACCCCGACTCGGATCCGTTAGGTTCGGAGACTGTGCGGGGAGGCGAGCTTAGCTCGCCTCCCCGCACTGTCGTAGTGTTAGGTTTGACATGAGAACACAGAAGTAGGAGCCCCGAAGGGGCTCCGTCGACCACTCAACACTGTAGGAAGAGTGTAGAACGGGGAGTGCTAAATGGAAGCGGGAGCGAGCGAAGCCCTCTTGTTTGTTCACCCTTAAGTCAGACTCGCGTGCTTGCCTTGAATCTCACACATCCCCTTCGGATTCTGAAGGTTTGTTCTGACCTTGACCTTAGACCTTGACTGGGGAGGGGGCAAATTACCTTGACTGATTGACCTTGACCTTGACGGATTACCCCCTGGTTTTCGATTTGTTACCCTCAAGTTTGTCCGCTCTCAAGTCGGCCCCGCGTGCTTTTCCCCCTGCCCTTATACTCCCACATCCCCCTCGGATCCCGAAGGTTTGTTAAATGGGTGGCGGGGGGCTACGGTCCTTTCCGCGGACCCCATATTAGGAATCTTTGGATAAAATTGACTTAGACCTTGACCTTGAAATGACCTTGACTGATTGACCTTGACCTTGACGGATTACCCCCTGGTTTTCGATTTGTTACCCACAAGTTTGTCCGCCCTCAAGTCGGCCCCGCGTGCTTTCCCCCCGCCCTTATACTCCCACATCCCCCTCGGATCCCGAAGGTTTGTTAGGGGTTTTTAAATCTTTGGGATCAAATTGACTTTGACCTTGACCTTGAAATGACCAAATGACCTTGACTGATTGACCTTGACGGATTATCCCCTGGTTTTCGATTTGTTACCCCCAAGTTTGTCCGCCCTCAAAGTCGGCCCCGCGTGCTTTGCCCCCGCCCTTATACTCCCACATCCCCCTCGCATCCCGAAGGTTTGTTGGGGGTTGGAAACGGGTGGCGGGGGCTATGACCAATATTACGAATCTCGCTTTTGAAATTAATAAGCGGTAGCGATTTTTCAACGGAAGCATTGTTAGCAGCGGCAGTTTTCCGACCAAAGAGTATGTAAAATTACCAATTTTCAAAATTCATTTTCTCGAAAACTACCCCCCTCCTAACTTCCATCTTCTAGGGGAGGATTCCCCTCCTCCCCCCTCCCCCCACTCCCAACCCCCAAAGCGATGACCCTATTGTACAGTCCTACCCGTAAAGGCCCAACTGAACTCTTTTTTTTTCATACTTGTCTTATGTTTTAAACAAACACCGCTCGAACAAAAAACACCACTTTCCGAATACACCATACACATTATGAGACTATAAAACATTGTAAATGGTAACTGCGACGTGGACGTATGAATTAACACTGAAAACTGCTATTATTTTATACATCTTATAACACATTTTCCATAAAATTGCGAAATTGATAAAGGAGTTTGTAACAGATTAAAAATCGACATGATAGTTTTGTTTATTTTGGTGTAGAGATGGGACGAAGTGAATGAATGAATGAATGATTTTGAACTGTTGTTGCGAGGTAAAAATTGGGTCATCTTTGGGCTCAACTGTAAAATAGGGTACATCGATTTGGCAGACCGTGATTTTTTGGTAAATGATAGGCTTTAGCTGAACATCCATACCAAATTTCAAGGTTAGGAAACCAGCGGTTTTTGAGTTATGAATTTTTGAAAATTGTATTCTTAGGTACTCTTTGGTCTTTGTTTTGTGAGTTTATGTAGGACCAAAGATGACTTATTACTGATTGTATAATTTGATTCCAAAGATTCATAATATGGGGCTAAAACCCCCAACAAACCTTCGGGATCCGAGGGGGATGTGGGAGTATCAGGGCGGTGAAAGCACGCGGGGCCGACTTGAGGGCAGACAAACTTGGGGGTAACAAATCGAAAACCAGGGGGTAATCCGTCAAGGTCAAGGTCAATCAGTCAAGGTCATTTCAAGGTCTAGGTCTAAGTTAATTCGATCCCAAAGATTCATAATATGGGTGCGCGAAGGGGGAAGCTTAGCTCGCCTCCCCGCACAGTCGTAGTGTTAAGTTTAACATGAGAACACAGAAGTAGACCACTCAACACTGTAGGAAGGGTGTGGTACAGGGAGTTCTAAATGGAAGCGGGAGCAAACGAAGCGGGAGCGAGCGAAGCGGGAGCGAGCGAAGCGAGCTCGAACTTTCGGAGCACCCCGACTCGGATCCGTTAGGTTCGGAGACTGTGCGGGGAGGCGAGCTTAGCTCGCCTCCCCGCACAGTCGTAGTGTTAGGTTTGACATGAGAACACAGAAGTAGGAGCCCCGAAGGGGCTCCGTCGACCACTCAACACTGTAGGAAGAGTGTAGTATATGGGTTTTAGCCCCATATTATGAATCTTTGGAATCAAATTATACAATCAGTAATAAGTCATCTTTGGTCCTACATAAACTCACAAAACAAAGACCAAAGAGTACCTAAATATACAATTTTTTAAAATTCATAACTCAAAAACCGCTGGTTTCCGAACCTCGAAATTTGGTATGGATGTTCAGCTAAAGCCTATCTCTTACAAAAAAATCGCGGACTTCCAAATCGATGTACCCTATTGTACAGTTGAGCCAAAAATTATCAAAGATGACCCAATTTTTACCTCGCAACAACAGTTCAAAATCATTCATTCAGTCATTTACTTCGTCCCATCTCTACACCAAAGCAACAAAACTATCATGTCAATTTTTAATCTGTGACAAAATCCTTTATCAATTTCGCAATTTTATGGAAAAAGTGTTTAAAGATGTACAAAATAATAACAGTTTTCAGTGTTAATTCATACGTCCACATCGCAGTTACCATTTACAATGTTTTTTAGTCTCATAATGTGTATGGTGTATTCGGAAAGTGGTGTTTTTTGTTCGAGCGGTGTTTGTTTACAACGAAAAGTATGAAAAAAAAAGAGTTTAGTATTCACACTGTTGCATTCAGTAAATAACTAGAGTCTGACAAGCAAGTCCTGCCTCGAGATTTATTTCGATTGGCAACACTGCTAACTGTCAAACCATTGTCAAACAGCAAGTAAGTACAGCTAAAACGTTTTGATACTGATTCAAACAAAAAAACATAAAATATAGTTGTGATTGATTGCTTTAACGGTGAAGGAAAACATCGTGAGGAAACCTGCACACGCCTGCGAAGAAACTCGAAGGTTGTATGTGAAGTCGACCAACCCGCACTGGGCCCGCGTGGTCGACTAAGGCCTAATCGCCCTGATTCAGGGTAGGCTCGAGCCCCTCGGTGGGGACGTATATGAGCTGTAATGATATATATATAGTTGTGATTGTATTTATTTCAATTAGTTTATATTTGTATTTTCATAATATATATCCAGAAAAAGTATTCATTCTTCTTTGTTTTAAGGTCTGTTGGATGACGAAGATTTGAAACGAAAGATTGAAGACTTTGTTATAGAGCTGAAAGGTATAGAGGATAAAGAATTAATTACATCTGAATCAAGTTATTTGACCCATTGAAGACTTTGTTATAGAGCTGAAAGGTATAGAGGATAAAGAATTAATTACATCTGAATCAAGTTATTTGACCCAAATATCCACTCTGACAGGATGTATTTCAATATATTTATAACATCGTACGTAACACATTCTAACTTACATAGTGCTATGGTCATCTAATCCAGTATTTAACATTTCAGATGTTAGTGTCAAAACATTGGAAAGTTGTTCAGTTTCATGAGTAGAAGCTCCACTATAAAAAATGTGCATATCTTTATTAAGACTATTATTGTTTTTTATTTTTTTAAAAAGTGTCCTTATTACAAGTTAAACAAAAGTATCCAGATCGCTTTTTCCGACTATACTTAGGGTTAACAGCTGAAAGATTTTTAAATTTCCCGCCATTCTCTTGGGACAGGACTCGCTTGTCAGACTCTAACAAACATTTCGTGACCAATACCCCCGGTGTGATTCAACCCTACCTGCATTCTTGCCTATAGATACGTCAGTTATATATATGTATATCATTTCTCGCTCGTTTGTATGGAGTGTCCGGGGTGTGCCCATAGTCTAGGCCATGACACGATATCGTCAGCGAATCGGAGGTGGGTTATGTTCTCGCCGTTAAGGCGACGCATTGGAAACTTTAGCCGCAGGGATCTCAATTATTCTCTGCAATTACAAAACATAATATGAAACTGATATTTTGTTACCTGATTCTTCGTTTCAATAAAACAGAGGTTTGCATTCTACAGGCATACTAGACCGATTTAAAGCTCTAAATTTTTGTCGATTAGTCTAAACATGGTCTAAACACACACTTCACGCCAGTTAGATTTAAAAAAAATATATTTGTTTTTAATAGAAATGAAAAAACATTGAAAATGTGCAAAAGTGTGGTTATTTTCTTTACTCTACTCGTAAAGAAAAAAACAAAGACAACTGCTCCAATCTATGCCTCGCCTTGCTAGTCCAGAAGCTTGAAAACATTTTCCAGGGCGGCGGTGAACAGTTTCAGAGATGCAATATCTCCCTGTCTCACCCCTCGCTACAGCTGGTTAGGTTTCGAGTTCTGGTCGTTTTCATACAGACACTTCAACACCTCGATTTATCGATAGTCAATACGGTACCGCTGGAGAGACTTCTCGTAGTCCACAAACGCCAAATATTGTGGCTGATTGTACTCTTCAGTCTTCTGTATAATCTGCCGCAGCGTATGTATGTGGTCTATGGTACTAAAGCCACTTCGGAAGCCGGCTTGTTCGGGAGGCTGGAAGTCGTCAAACCTGCGTACGAGACGATTCGTAATGACTCTCGAAAACAGCTTGTAGACATGGCTCAGAAGTGAGATGGGTATGACCTATGAAAGGACCGCCACGTAAAGGCAAAAGAGAACATACCAGGAGGTCAAGGAGTTGGCAAAAAACAGGAGTGGATGGCAGGGACTCCGCTAACAAAGACTATCTCATATTATATGAGGATGATGAAGGGAGGCCTGTTTATTATTTTTTAACTTTACTGGACGTTAAAAATTGTTGATGGCTATTAAATATTTTTTTACTGGAGTATGATTACTGATTCTTGGACAAAATCAATAATGTCATTCTTGTCCCTCTTTCACAGGTGAACGGGTTCAACTATGTCCTTCAGAGCATGTTCCCGCGGGCCGGCGGCGGCGCGGGCCCGGGCGCGGGGCAGGTGGCGCACACGCTGAAGGAGATGCGCTCGGCGGCCGCGGCCGCCGCCGCCGCCACCGACCGCGCCAAGCAGAACGTGCTCTCCTCCGTCAACCGCACGTAACGGACCGCAGCCAGTTCTAGTGCAAGTGATGTTGACAAGTGAATGTGTGTACCTAAATCCAGCGAGCTACCACGCTGCATATAACAAGTAGTAGTGCAAGTGTCAGTGATAATCATGGGTTGAATGGGAGATGCACCGTTACCTACTAACAGTAAACTAGCTTTAAAATGTAACTCCATCAGTGTACTACATGCTCCATATGACAAGTGAAAGTACGATTTCCAGTTTAGGTATGGCGATGTACTCTCTTCCACATTATGCGGTTTACTCGTACCATATACCCATATAGCTAGTAATGCAGGCGAGAGAGAGAGTTAAAGATGCGCTTCCATCAGTCCACAACTGCTTGTCAGTGAGCAAGTTTCAGGATGTGACTCCATTAGTGCACAGCGTGCTATGTCTGGCAAGTGCAAGTGATAGTGATGAAGAGCAGTTCATGGCTTCAAAATGTGACTCCATCAGTTCACAACGTGCTACGTATGGGCATGTGGAAGTCACAGCAACACATATTAATGAGAAGCAGTTCACAAAATACTCCCTCTAAACAAGTAGAAGTGCAAGTGCCAGTAAGTGGATAACAAAAGGAAGTCATCCGCACACAGGGGTTGCCGGTTGGTGGCAAACAAACTTAGGGTAAAGTGTATATAATATATTATTATAGAGGGCACGCCTCTGTCAATTTTCAAGCCAAACACAATGAAGTTTGTGCAGTTCATGCTGAGATTAGTGCACAGTGAACAGTACAGAGTGACCAAGCCTTGTGGTGATGAAATATATATTATTAAAGAAATGTAATGTAAATATATTTCATTCCGTTGAGCAGTAGAGAACTTGGAAAGCTTGGAATCAACTGCATATGGAGTAGCCAAATCCAAGCGTAGCCTACCAAAGTGGGGAAAACTTTCTGAACACGCCGATACATCTTGCCAGTGTTGACTACTCCATACTTACAATGTTGTTTTAAGGGTTGCCCCACAGAAGATCTAGTGAAGGTTCCTCCTGGAGCGATGGCGGTGGAACAGAATAAAGAACCAACACTTTCAGACGAAAGGAAGAACCAATGTAATGAAAGGTTTTTGGATCGAACAGAAGCTGTTAATAACAAAAGCTACTAATTTTATAATTTTTCAGTTTTATTTTAAAATAAATATGATATTTTAATTTGCGGGGAATGTCTGCATGGAAATAACAATTGGTCTAGAGTTACTGAAACACTTCACACTTGTAGGCATCTAGATTTTAATAATTCATTGTTTCAATATTTATACAAAGTCAAATCCTGTAACTATGGCAAAATGAGTGTATTGTATCACTGCTTCTAAAGTGTTATGGACAGCTGATTTTTATGATTAATAATTTGAATGGAAAACAGTTTTTGACATGGACATATTTATGAACATTTGTGTTAAGTGAATTTATTTATTTATATATATTTTCTACTTGTTGCACTGCCATGTTGCCACGTGTGCATTTAACTAGTACCTCCCTTTCATCCACATTCCATTCCACGAGATGTTCGGTCCCTTGAATTTGTTCTTAATGCAGACTCTTACATTGCCTCTCTATGATTTACTAAAATGATGCATTTTGAAGTTCAGCTTTGGTCGACTGATTATGGAAAATGAAATGCCTACACGTTATATTATTTATTATTGTATAACCATTCAACCTCTGGATAAAATTATAACATCAATTAAAATAATAATTATAAAACTGGGTTAATAGTTTTGTCCATTAGTTTGCATTTTTATTATGGAACTTTGTGCGAGTATCGAGCTACTAATGTAAATCATAATTGTATATAACTTATTAGCCTTGTAAAAATATTGTTTCTTCTAAGGAAAATTTATTTTGTTAATATTGTCTTGCTTTCAAATAAAAGAAGTTAAAGTTGTATAAAATTCAAAATTAAATATTTGTAGTTTATGATAAACAAATTATGATAAAACCTTAACCTGGTTGCATTCTAGGTGTTTTTAAATATAAAATAAATATTTCTACTTCACATCTATTTGTACTATTTTTGTAAATGTAGAATAGATTAAATATTTGCCTTGGAGTTGAACGCATGAGACGATGGCATGAAGTGTTTGAGTGCTGCAGTTACAGCACTTTGTCAATGTAAATTTAGTGACCATAGTCAAAAATAAGGAAATCTTACAAATACACTTCTAAAATGGTACAATTTTTGTAATTTTATTTTGCTGTTTGTTTGATGAGCTGGGTAGTGTGTTTTGTTGACAGATATCTTTAGACAAGGATGCAGATATAAAAGTAATGGAAAAGTATAATGTAATTTTATTTTGCTGTTTGTTTGATGAGCTGGGTAGTGTGTTTTGTTGACAGATATCTTTAGACAAGGATGCAGATATAAAAGTAATGGAAAAGTATAATTTTGGCGTAATGGTTAAGTCCATTAGCATCACACCAGGAGGTCGTGGGTTCGATTCCCGGCGGAGTCATAACTTTGTAAGACTCGGTTTGGTTGGTGGAAGGGCGTTTACTAAGCCCGCCTGGCTAGCTAACACCATCTTGTCTAAGTCTTGCCACCAAACATCAATGCTAATAACATTGATGTGTTCCAGTTTGGAGATAAGATGGCCAGTTTCCCATGGCGTCGGGGAATATTCGTAAGCCCGCTTCGTTTCCCATTGCATTGGGGAATCTTGGTAAGCCTGCTTCCATCTTTGACATTATTGTCACTTACTATGAGTTGAGATGGTGCCAAGGTCTTACCAATTGTGAATAATACAAAAAGATCATATCACATTATGTTGCTTATTCCACCTGCCTCAAACATCCACTTAGCAACTTGAACACCCACAGGCATCCCACCCAATAAAAAGAATAAGCTATCCTGGTAATGACACAAAGTTAGTTTACTGAACAAACTTTATTTACATTTTACAATATTTTCTATTTACAACTACTGAACAAACTATAAAATCTATTTATTTAACCTTTACTGCAGCTCTTAGTTTAGCACTCCTGCTTCGAGGGTTCTTGGACACTTCCTCATCTGATGGAGTCTCCACATGCTTCGTCAGAGCCTTCCACGGTGTGTCTAAGAAATGATTGATCGTGTCCTGGTCTTGCACTAGTGTTGGGCTGAAATACTTCAATGGCACTGGGTTAGCTACCTCATTGATCACATTCCCAGCTATGTGTCGCTTCACTATGGTATCCTCGAGGGAGTGGAAGCATATTGTCACAAGCCTCCCATAAATTTTCAAGAAGTACTTTGCTAGGACCATTCCATAGTTCAATTCATTGAGCTCATTATTGACAAATATTCGTAAAGCTTGAAATACTTTGGTAGCATTTGACTGGGGTCTCTGCAGTTTGTCTAGCCTGATCTCATCGGGGCAGCAGGAGTTGACTATGTCAACCAGCTCCTGTGTGGTTTCAATGTTCTTTATCATGTATCGTGCCTGTATTATGGTTTGTGCTATTTTCGCAGCTTTCTTTTCTTCCCCATACACTTTGAATATCTTGTACAACTCCTGTTCATTGGCTGTGGCTAACACTTCTCTGGCTGTAATCTGTTTTGGATCTCGGCCAGCATCCATTCTCATGTCCAGCAAGCCATTTTTGCTGACTGAAAACCCTCTTTCCCCATTATTTAGCTGCATTGATGAGCAACCAAAATCAAACAGAATACCATCTATTGAGTTTTGCCGAATACCTTCAGCTTTCAAAAGTGCTGGCAACTCACTAAATCTACCCAGTAGAGGAGTGACTCTATTTGGGAACTGCTCAGCTAATGTTTGTGCCTTCTCATAGGCTGTGGGGTCTCTATCTAAAGTGACAAGTCTACAATCACTCGATTCAAGTATTTTGCGTGAATGCCCACCTGCTCCAAAAGTCATATCAATGTACAGTTCATTGCATTGAGGATTTAAATGCTTTACAGCTTCATTTAGCATTACTGGAGTATGATCTCTGTACTCCACGGCTTCTGTTGCGAATTTCCTGTAAAGTGAGCTACGGTGGATGCGTTTGAGTGGCTGAAGGATCATTTTGAATCTTTGTTGAAGAGTTTGCTGAAAAAGCCCTTGTTTTCTTCCTTCAAGTAGTCGAGGACTTCTTTAGAGAGGAGCAAGTTGCACTCTTCGGTGGAGAGGCCGGTGGCGGTGCTGGCGCGCTGGCGCGGGAACCGCGCGCGGTGGTGGTTGTCGGCCAGACGGTTCAGTGCCGCGTACTGTCGCGCACAACGCTCCGAGTCCAGGGTCTGACGTTCAGATGTCTCAAACACTTGCTTCACTCTCTCCCTTATAAATTTACCAAGGTCTCTATAAGAAATTTGCGAATAAAAATAAATTTGAAAACCAAGTTCGAAAAATGCCAAAAACATAACCTTACTTTTACCTACCTTTCGCTTTTACTATTATCCACGGGCCACTTAGCGATGAGTTTAACGAATTTCTTGTATTGAGTAGTCATAACTTGTTACCTACTTCACAAGTTATTAACAAATAATAATATTTATAACATTTTACTATGGAGTAGGACTGCAGAATGCAAAGCAAAGAGAATATAACAAACTACGTTAAGCACGAAACTTGAATTAGTAGATCTGTGCACGAAACGAACGACTTTTTTTTCCTTCGCCCTTTTAGGGCAGGCTAAGGCTCATTGGCCATACCGCCTAGTCTTCAGTATATGTTTTTCAGTAGTATTAATTTGTAGAATTCACGTTAAAGGCGTGAACCCAAACGTTGGGATAATTTCCGTGAATTTCACTAGGCATGAAGCGAAGTAGCAGGAGCACCTCCAGCGGAAGTACAGTTGGCTGTAATTCAGTGTAATGGGAATAGAAAGCGTCGGACTATCTGGGATTGTCAAGGATAACTGTATTTTGCATTGCCGAAAAAATAAGTCTGTCTCGAAGTTCCAGCTGCTTAGGTGTTGTTAAAGCTAGGCTGGAATTTAACCCTTTCACGAAAGGACTACGGGGATGATTTTGATGGATTTCACTTGCCACTTATTACTAACCTCGTGCACCAGGTCCAAGTGTTTGTTTGTAAACTTTTATTGTACAACAAAATATATTCAACTTGCTGTTTCCCGCGGCTTCACCCGCGTGGACAACGTTTCTATGACTTTTCGAGGGTGCGCTAAGCGCAAGCCGCAATAGCCTATGTGTTAATCCAGGTACTAATCTGTGTACCTACCAAATTTCCGTTCAGTAGTTTTTGCGTGAAGAAGTAACAAACATACACACTCACAAACTTTCGCCTTTATAATATTAGTGTGATTATATACAAAATAGAAGTAGTATGCACAAAGGCGGACTAATCCAAACAGGGATCTTTTCCAGCTAACCCTTAATTACTGAAAGGATTTAAACTTTTAGCAAAGAAACAAATTAGTATACAATTGTGTTCATCGAATAGGCTAACGACATCCACTAAAACACCATTGATTGTGCACGGACCATCAACACGATGTCAGGCAGATGTAAATTCGAAGTAATCGTCTTGTCCGTGATGATAGGTTTGAATATCATAATTTATTTTATCTTCTAGGCATTTGATGAAATTTATTTAACAAGAGCTAAAAGTTTTGTGAGTTTTTGAGCTTAACAGGCGCTATTCAGAGCGTAAACTTCATAAATCGAGATATTTCTAGATTGGGTTTAAGCGCATCTTACTATTCGGTAATCACTTTCTGTTCTATCTGAATGGATTACAGAGACATCATTGAATATTTGCAACCAAATAAGTACAGTGGATTGGGGAGCGATTTTTTTTAACTCTGTGTTTGCCACCTCTTCGGCAAGATGAAGTCAATCTCATTCTTCGTTACGCTATCGGGATGCAACCATATCGTTTTTCACTGTTTTGCCTTTTTGAAGAATTAGTTCCAAACTAAAAAAGACTCCATAAAGTAGGACCAGCATTTCACCACGTACGTTTATTTTTATGTTATTAAATTGCCTCACTCTCAGTTCTTAGATAGCGCGGTTAATTGTGTCACATGACAAGAGAGAGAAAGAGAGTTCTTAATCGCTTCGTTTGCCTAGTTTCATGTTGAACTCCCATACAACAACGGGATAATAGATTTTTTTTTATTCACAAGTGGTAAACCCTTGACAGACATAATTATAATAGATGTAGAAATGTACTCACATATAGACACCACGATACTCAAATCTGGAAATCTGAATTTCCGAGAGGGCGATCAACTGTCCCAGTGTTGGATTTCTCGTCCTCCCATCCATTATTAAGAATGTGGTCCAGATTGTGAATTTATACTCAGAATCACCAAAATGCTGCTGCTCTTTCTTACGGAGACGCAAATCAGACGTCCGGCTGACGCGTCTTACTTGCAGTACCCGGGGTATACGCTGGAGCACAACTTCAAGGCGCACGCCGGTGTCTGTGTCTACGTCAGCGATAACATCTGCTGCCGGCGTCTCCGTAACCTAGAAGACTCCTCTTTTTCGACGCTCTGGGTGCTGGTCGACACTGGCGTAGACAAAATAGTCTACGCTTGTGTATACCGTGCGCACAGCGGAGATGAGGAGACAACCAGGCTATTTGAACATCTGTGTGAGGCCACCGATGTGGCTCAACTAAGGTACCCGTGTGCCCAACTGGTCCTTCTGGGGGACTTCAATGCCCACCATTAGGAGTGGCTGTTTCCGTACGAAAAGACCAACCACGCTGGGAGAGAGGCACTCAAACTCGCTTTGTCGCTAAATCTTTCCCAGCTGGTAGACCAGGCGACGCGTGTGCCTGATGTTGATGGCCAAACGGAAAATTGTTTTATCATTATAATTTACAAATCAAGTAAGTTTCCTATGTCCTCCCTACTGACACTGCCATGTTTATGCCGCACAAGGGGAAATTGAAATCATCACCCAAATTTAGAACTCAGTATCTATTTATGAATCGGAGGAAAATAAAAGTTTAAAGTACGTATTAAATTAAGGGCCTGCATTTTTTTTTGGGGACTCAGCTAGTTACCTACCAAATGTTTTAGATTCGATGGCTTTGCTGGCACCGACCTCAAAAAATTGCAGGCCCCTAATTGGATTCGTACCTACCTTTGACTTCGTTATTGTTGGTTAATTTCGCGTATTTATACATAAAAATATTATTTCATACTTTTGAGTGAATTTGTTTTTGATGTCAGTTTTTAGTTTTTTTAACTTTTATTTTTATTTTTTTTATTTTTAGTGATAATACTATCTAAAAACGTAAATCCTAATCACCTACTCGCCAATGGAAATCATCAAATCATAATGCATGTGTTTCATTAACCGATACAGAGTCCTGTGGCTTCCATCATCATCTAAGCAGCATAAAACTTAAAGAGTTAAACTTTTATAGGTTAGGTGACCTGGGTAAATTAACTGTTGTGTCTGGACGCGCGAGACTCAAATCAGAAGGTTAACCTACTATCAGAAGGGTGCAGTAACATAAATAAATAAGTCCTTGAGTTAGTCCCTTTATTGACACACACGAATATTGCAATCGGAATATACAGAGCGAGCTAGCGGGGCGCGGTACGGAGGGCGATTAGCGGCACGGCACCCAGGTGCAGGCGTGGCGCGGCCGGCGCGGCGGGAATGCAAGCTGCCTAGTCAGCGCCACCAGTGTGCCTACACCTTCCATCATCCGTTCACCTGAATAATCTGAAAGAATACAAGTATCGATACCAGTTCCATACCAGGTACCGGGACCCTATTGCCAAGCCTACGCTGTCCGTCTGTTTGTCCGACTTTTAGAGGTTTTATCTGAAATTTTCATAGAATATTTGTTAATACGGAGGATTTACCAACAAATATTAAAAAAGTGATAAGCAGTCGGGTAATAAAGGGGGTTCCAAGAAACGTGATTTTACCCGAGTGCGCTAGAAAAAGGCTAATGTTTTGCGAGTGTATGTAGTGTAATATATATTTAGGTGTAGTTAGATTTGTATTGATCCCGTGAGTGACATAGGATATTATGTTTTATCTAACTAACTAAAACAGAGGGGTTAAGTTTAATGCAGTCGGGTTTTTAATTAATTTGCGTAGTTATTATCCTTCATCATCAGCTCATCAACACGAGATGATGACCGCCAGACGCAAATACTTGAAAAGCTTTAGAAAACATATGAAACACCTAATACGTGCAGATAAAATTTAAAGGTTGCCCTCGATTTTCCTGGGATTCCATCATCAGATCTGGACTTGGTGATAATGGGACTACTTCGGGAGTATACTCTTTCGAATAAAAAAAGATTTTTGAAAGTCGGTCCACAATTGACGAAGAAATCGGTGAACATACATAAAAAATACATACAGTGGAACATAGTACCTCCTCCTCTTTTGAAGTCGATTAAAAATTGACTTCCCATATCTGTAATAATACGTAGATTAGATGATTATTTTGGTGTAACTTTGTCACGGAGATTTTTTCCACACTTTGTGTTTCCAAACAAACTGGGAGGGGTCTAACCAAATCGCCGCGCCGTGACAAAGTTAAACCATAACCTCCTTTTGTTTAGTCCAATGTCAAAATCTCTACAAGGCGAATAAATTAAACTCTGATGAAACACTCATTCACATTATCACTAAAAAAATAAAAGTTTAAAAAACTTAAAAACCGACTTCAAAATGAAATTCACTCAAAAGTATGAAATAATATTATTATACTGGATACACGACATTAACCAACAATAACGAAATCAAAGGTGGCTAAGAATTAAATTAGGGGCCTAAATTTATTTTTGAGGTCGGTGTCAGCACACAGCTACTTACGTATCAAATGTTTTAGATTCGATGGCATTGCTGACACCGACCTCAAAAAAAAATTGAGGCCCCTAATTTAATTCTTAGCCACCTTTGATTTCGTTATTGTTGGTTAATGTTGTGTATCCAGTATAATAATATTATTTCATACTTTTGAGTGAATTTCATTTTGAAGTCGGTTTTTAAGTTTTTTAAACTTTTATTTTTAGTGATAATGCTATCTATCTAACAACGTTATATCCAATAACCCACTCGCCAATAGGAACAATCATAATTCATAATGTGTTTCATTAACAGATACAGATTACTGTGGCTTCCATCATCAGCTCATCATAATAACCTGAAAGAATACAACTATCGGTCTACGTAAAATTTTTAACGTTAAAGAATTATCCTCCAAATTCTTACCGTTAAGGAGTTCTACCTTCCTTCATCGGCTCATCTGATGATGATGATGATGAGATGATGACTACCAGAAGCCAAAACTTGGATAGTTTTAGGAAATACATGAAAAACGTAATATGTGCCTAGAAAATTTGCGGGTTGTTATCGATTTCCCTGGGATCCCATCATCAGATCCTGACTTGGTGATAATGGGACCCCCTCGGGAGTATACTCTTTTAAATAAAAAAGAATTTTGAAAATCGGTTCACAATCGGCGGAGATATCGCGTAACAAACATACAAAAAAAACATACAGTCGAATTGAGAACCTTCTCCTTTTTGAAGTCGGTTGAAAATTGACAGTTCGCCGTTGACAAGTTTAATTTTTACCGAAATATTTTTTTCCACGAAAACATTAGACATAGCGTTATTGTAATGACTTTAATCCATTGCCGCTGAATGACGTCCTGAAAATGGATTGGGATCGGTAATGTAAGCGCGCAGTGGATGCAGCCAGTCGGCGTCGGCAGCGCGATGTGTTGCAGAGAGGGCGGCGCTAAACGTTACAAAGTGCGAGCCTTTTGTCTCGGGCAAGGCGCGCCCCCACCACCGCGACTGGAACTGGTGCCGGCGCTAACTTCCTCGATCTGTCTCTGTATAGCATCAGATATTTATGAGCTCTAACAAAATTAGCTGAAACTATTTTAACTGATGCTTCTACCTATGAAACTGAACAACTTTCCCCATGAAACTCATAGTTGAATCTCAAGCAAGTTGGTTGATCAGCTGATCGATTAGTATGGGAGAGCCATTTTTTTTTTGCGATTTGACTATGGATTCCATGGGGAAAGTTGTTCAGTTTCATGGGTAGAAGCACTAGTCAAAATCGTTTCAACTAATTTTGTTATACCTTATTTATCTGATCGTTATTAGATAGAGGCAGAAAGTTGTAATAGAAAAACTCAGAAAACTTTTGATTCTAACCCATTTTATCAAAACTAACTTGGTTTCTCTTAAAGTGGGTTAGAATCAAATGTTTGGTGGTGTGCGTTACGACAGGGGTTGACTTGTGTGTTACCAACGTTTCGTTTTCGTTCGTTACCAGTGTCCACTGTTTAAACAAATTTAGGTACGTTAATACGTTAAACAAGTAGTTCTTCAACTATTAATCACTGTGAAAATATTGCTAACAGTTAACAAATTAAACTGTTTATTTGGAATAACTATAGAGATCCATATTATTTTAGTGATATCTGTGGAAGCTAGTTTATTGCCGCTGACTACGCCCCTTGCGTAGTACGTATGTAGCGCCATGTAGCGCGTAGCTCGTAGCGCCATGTAGCGCGTAGCGCGTAGTGTGGTGTTTTCCACTAGCAAGCGCGTCAGGTTAAGAGGACTGTGAACCCACCACGAAAATTCGACTGTTCATATAAACGACGATAACGATTATCACCTCTTAAATGTTAACCGATTTGGACCAATTTCTGATAGGTTGTCAGTCAGAACAAAAGCTAGGCTTATACGTTTTGTTTTTTAAATTACTGATTATAAATAAACTAAAAGTGGCCGAAATTAGTTTTGTATGAAAACGCGTGAACAACAATAAAATTAAACTTATTAACTTTGTAGAAAAACAAAAACGTATAAGGCTAGCTTTTGTTCTGACTGACAACCTATCAAAAATTGATCTAAATCAGTTAACATTTAAGAGAGGAAAATCGTAGTAACCCTTTGTATGAAAAGTCGCAGCTTCACAATCCTCTTAAGGTGCGTCATACGCAGTACGCACCGCAAGTTGTCATCAGTATATCACACACAAAGCAAGCAGTCGTAATGCAACATTCATTGGTCTACCTCATTCACTACTTCAAACACAAGTATGCTACTACACGTACTGATTTACATTCTCTTTAGCTAGTACGGCCTAGAAGTAGAGAACCCGAAGCACACGCGACGTAGCGCGGTCGCGGGGGCAGCGAATACGTTAACACAGAGGTGTAGCGGCGTAGCACGTCGTAGTCCGTTGCAGAACCTCGGCGGTTATTTTCAGAGGTTACCAACATACGACTAGCGTTATGTTTCAGTCTCCATCCGTCCGTGCAGCGCGCCTCTTCAATCGCCCCTCCGCGGCGCGTGCGCGCGCATCGCCGCCATCGCGCCCCACCGCCACGCCGCAGTCTCGCGCAGTCTTCAGTCTCGCGCCGCGCGCCGCCGTGCCATGTCACGCGCCACGCAGCCGTTCGCCTGAACCCTGTCTGACACACAACAACTGTGAGTGCCTGTGCTACTAAATTAATAAAAAAAACAGTGCTCCGTTATTTCGTGATCAGTGCAGTGCTCCCTGGATGCGAGGCTTCGACTTGCACGACACGTAGGTACGGTACAACCCTTAAATTCATCTTAGGTAATGATGTATGTACGGGTAATGTTTCACGACCCGTGTTTCGGCCTATCCCCTATTTCGTGACGAGCATTCATCACCCCGCAGGACGCGGCGCCGTTTTTCAGGTATTTTCAGATCTGTTGCAGGCTCCCCGCTCGCCTGCTCGGCTCGGCGATCGATGTGACTCGGGTCTGTGGGTTTCTTTCAGCCTTAGATTGTTGTGGTTATCGATTTTGGAGGTTTCCTCGCTTCATGTGACTATGTTTTCAAATGTTTTTCTTTCACGAGGAGCATTGCTCCGTGGAATAAACAAGTACACTTGTACTTTTTATGACAGGAAGACATCACAGTGGTGGTGCAGATGCAGCGAGCCACCACTCCCCGCCGCGAGCCACCGAGAGGGAACAACGACAGCGGGTGCCTGCTCGTCATTTATTATTAAAGCACGGAAGAGATTACTTGTGTTCGACAATTTGACCTAAATGAATGTTTGATGCTACAATAACATCCCACTTTCCCCTAGCTAGACACAGCAGTGGATTTATAAAAGTGTTACTGAAGTGTGTAACACGTGTGTGTGTGTGTAATTTCATGATAGTTATGTTTGCAAGTCTCGGGCGGGACGGCGGGACATGACGCCACAATGTTCACTGCGTGAAGTAACAGGGCATCTATCTAACCCTTTAGATCACAGTACGTTTATTTTCCGATAAACTCACAAGTTTCAAAATGTGTGTCTAGTCTAAAGTGGCATTACGAGTACACCTACGTGATTGAGTGATTACCTACCTACGTGATTTAAATACCTGCTACTATAGCTATTTATATTTTTTTATTTATTTACACTTATATAGTGCACCAAAATATTTTTTTAAAGCTAATACTTAGGGATATTGTATATAATGTACAGTAGGCGGTCTTATTGCTAAGAGCCATCTCTTCCAGACAACCATTCTTCCTTCCTTTCAACCATTCTTTCCTCATCATTATATTAGTGGTTTAGTGGTCCCGCCAAAATCTTCTCTTCTTACTAAACTCCCAAACGGACGCGATAGTTCGTTTCCTTCACTTGTAACATTACATAACGTTTCTCGTGGTTATCAAGAGTCACCATAAATGCTGGTCGCGAAGCCGGGAAGCCTCTGCCCCCGGGGAGCGACAACTTGCGGGGTGGCGCGCGCCGCGCACCGCGCACCGCCCCTGATGTGTTGATGGTTGGGTTTCTTTCTACACTAAAGTCGAGAAGATTAAATATATAGGCTTTAAAGTTAAAGTAACGTTGGGAGGTTGATAATTTGACAAAACTATTTTTTTTCAAGTTTTCAAGATGTAAGTACCTAGGTCATAGGTACCGTAAGGGCTGTAGCTCCAGAGAACCTAATAAGCTGGAATGAATATATTGGTTGAATGATTTCAAAAGTGTATGTATGGACGTATGCACGTAAGTATGTTTCTTTATTCCAGGATATCTTCTAAACGGCTTGAGTGCGAGGTATCGTAGATTTGTCTTATTCCCATGTGTGACATAGGATATATTCTACCCGATTCAGAATAAAAAGAGGTAATGTTTTAATGCAGTTGTGCTAAAAAGAAATTTTTAATATAAAGTTATTTCTTTAGAATGCGTATGCAGAGGAACTTGTGGCACAAGCCATTCATTTAAAAAATCAATTTAAAAGTTATTTGGCCATAGCACATAACGCATAAAAAGACACGATGAACGATTGTAAATTGGCAACTTTTTAGTTTAGAATGTTTTAGTAGGAAATTAACTTCTTTTTGTACTAACATTAGTATTTTCTGTTTATTTTTTTTGGAAAATGTCGATCACAACAAACAACATTTTGGATAACTGGACTATTTTGAAGTATTTTTTAAAATATATTTAGTTGATTCCTGGCCCATCGCAATGGTCAAATTTTGCTACGGGAACCTTTTTTTATCTCCTTCAGTAGTTAGCTGTTCCTCCTATGGTTCCCCATTGCTGGTCCTCATTGTGATTGTTTTAACCATTCGTTTGGGTACTAACACCAAATTCAACAAGACCTTTCCCCCAGCTGGATGGAGGATGTCAGACAATTCTATGTACCACACATTTGCTCTCTGAGAGTACGGGAATAACTAGTTCTATTTGATGATCAAATAAGCTGAACTTTACCATCAGATATCTTCGGAATCATCCTTCTAGGGTCATCACGTAGCTTATTAAATAGCGATATTATTATCATAGTTCTAATCGTTTTGTTGCCAAGATACAGGGGCTCGAAAATCGGCCGAAATGATTCTACAAAAGGTATTAAGCCAGTGCTTGCGTTGCGCTCAACTTGGCGGGGGCACTACCGTTCCCCCAGATTTACAAAGAAAACTACGCCACGATACCTTTGACGAGAGTGTTTCAACAACTATTCTAACCAGATGATTCTTGACATCGTGGGCCAAATTTTGAACTGAACAATGTTCTCGTGGGAACCTATACAAAAGGAGCAAAACGAATTGCACTTTCCATACAAAGGTTGGCGAATCAACTGACCTACGCATTAGTAGTCGTGGAAAGTAATTGTTTATCTTTCCTTTGTGCGGCGTCGGGCGCACCCTCCGTCTGCGCCGATGCACGCACCAAAATAATATTAGTTTATGGAGGGCGGGTCAGGGTTCGTTAAAATAGATAGATCCACCAAAAAAACTATATTTATACGTTTATGTATTTTAATTTATTTTATTTAGAACAACAAACGATTATACAATGAAGCTTATGTTATAAGTAATAAATTAAACTAAAAGAAAATAATTGTACAACCAGCAGCGTTATCCCAAAGCTTCGCACTATATGTATATTGAAACAGATAGGAAATAACGTAAAAAATATGGGAAATGACAATACGGTATTGATCAGGAGAATACATAGAATGACAATTTCAAAAAACAAAAAAAATAACCTAAAGAAAAAATAGATAAAAAGATGATATAACAGCAGGTTGGAAATAAAAAAAAACCAAAAAGATTGTTTCGTCACGTTTTGTCAAAATTATATCTAAGGTTTCTTGTCAAAAATTGTTTAGTTTAATTATTGTAGACAATAAGTTTGATAATTTCAATTTCACCCTGGACACCCACACACACACATAGCAACGTAGATACCTAGGCTGTTTGATAAGTACCCGTTTACTAAATATATTAATATCACTGGCCGAAAATAAGTATACCACCTTTTTAAGCCATTTTTCAGAGGCGGGAAAAAGAAAAAAAATGGCATTCTTTTGTTTTTTTCTCATTTGACAGCGATTTAGTGAAAGCGTGAACTTAAAATTGTTAAAATGGAGAAAGAACAGTATCGGTCTGTAATTAGATTCTTGTTTTTGGAAGGAAAAACATGTGATGAAATAAAAGTAAGAATGCAAGCGGTTTACCATGAATGTGCTCCTTCTATGACAACTGTCAGATATTCGTATAACGAGTTTAAGCGGGGGAGAACAACCGTCTTT
The DNA here is from genome assembly GCA_947284805.1 of Coleophora flavipennella. Classification (NCBI taxonomy): domain Eukaryota; kingdom Metazoa; phylum Arthropoda; class Insecta; order Lepidoptera; family Coleophoridae; genus Coleophora; species Coleophora flavipennella. Next base: position 414,007 of record OX369272.1, read on the forward strand.
GATGAGGATCTCCCAGGCCGGCCAATTGAGGTGACTACAGACTATATGGTTAAGAAAATTGAAAATATCGTTTTAGCCGACCGCCGAATTAAACTTCGAGAAATCGTTGATGGTGTAAACGTTTCAATCGAGAGGGTACAACACATATTAGAAGAAAAATTGGGTATGAAGAAAGTATCGGCGAGGTGGGTGCCGCGTTTACTCACGGAGGAGCAAAAACGGAACCGACTGACTACTTCGGAGCAGTGTTTGGCCGTGTTCAAACGTAACCCGAAGGAGTTTCTGCGTCGTTTCGTAACCGTGGACGAAACGTGGGTTCACCACTACACCCCGGAAATGAAAGAGCAGTCGAAGCAGTGGATTTTACCAGGTGAACCTGCTCCAAAGAAAGCAAAAACCGTCCCATCGGCTGGAAAGGTCATGGCGACTGTTTTTTTGGGATTCGCAGGGTATTATACATATTGACTACTGTTAGGGTTCGCTATTATTAAAACGTTATTTTGATTTTATAGACGAATTTTAGTCTGGTAGATTTAATAATTTTTCTGTGGCAACTTCATCTCGAATGTGATTGGCCTAGCTAAAGCGAACCAACGAGACACGCGTTATTTTCAACCAATGAGAGAGCTTGCCTTCCCCGCCATAAAATATTCTCATGGCGGAAGGCGCTGGCTAGTCGCGTCACTTTTTGCTGGACGATTGTGAAGAACGGTTCTGTCTGCGAAAAATAAAGAAAGTGATTGATTTAACCAACTGAGTTTTCTCTAAGTCCATTCCGAGTATCAGGTCATCTTACACTTCAGAAGGGGGATATCGAACAACAAAACGTGAGTAAACGCCCAAAATCATAACCTATTATTACCTTTGAATTTCATTGCGCTACATTCAAGTACCTGCTAAAATGACGTAAAAATAGTGACGTAATTTTGCGTGCCATACATTGCGCTTACCTCCAAATGGTCTGGCCCAATGCACCCTTCGAGAATAGGTAGGCTATACTTTAAAAACACGTGTGTACATGCAAGTGCATTGTGCCCCCCCCCCCCCCCCCCCGAGTCTAACATTTGATTATGTGGTCATATGGCACCTACCCCTAACCGGGTTTCAAAGAGGTTCAAAAATTTGCTTATTTTTGGGCTAGGATCAACAGTTACCGAGATATTTGACATTTAAAAAAAAAATAGTTTCGTAATTAACGTTTTCATTTTTCACCTTTTACGAGTTCCCCGACGATGAGTGAGCCGCCTGGACGGAGCAGTCGAGACTCGAACCGACGAAGACTCGAGACTCCAGATCGCAGGGACCCGCGGTCTACCACTCGGAGCCGAAGCAGGCTACGAGCCCGTAGTCCGAGCCATCCCCGACTGAACCATGAAGCTGAGTTGGGGCGCGAGAGAATAGCATTGTTGGAAAGGGAACTGCGACGTGAGCGCGAGCGGTTTCTCGAGGCTCAAGATCGCCGGCTGTCTACGGCGTCGAGGCCCGTCGTCGTGCATCGCGAAGATCGTCGCAGCCAAGCTGAGCAACGTGTGGATGCTCGCGCAGGGTCACGTGCAGAGCGACGTGGCGACGCGGGACGAGGGTGTTTCGAGGATCAAGAACCTCGGCGTTCTACGGCATCGAGGCCTGCCGTCGTGCATCGCGACGAAAGCCGCAGCCGAGCTGAGCATCGTGTGGGTTCAGACGCAGAGTCGCGTGCAGAGCGACGCGGCGACGTGGGACAATCAGACAGGTCACGTAGCCCTTCTGTTTCGAAGAAAAACTTCATTGATATTTTAAACAGTATCAGAGGTGGTTTTACATTACGGTCATTTACTCAGAGCACACAAAAATTAGATCAAAAAAACATACTTCCTTATTTTGACCCTTCTACCAAAAATCAGCGAATAGACGTGTGGTTGAAGAAAGTTAACGAGTGTGCTTCCGTATATGGCTGGGATGATAAAACCACCACTCATTTTGCTATGCCCAAACTCCAAGGCCTAGCCAAAACGTGGTATGAAGGTCTAAATTCTATATTGTTTTCTTGGCAAGAGTGGCAAGAAAAGCTAATGACTGCTTTTCCCTATGAACAAAATTATGGCCAGGCCTTGGAAGACATGCTTAAAAGGAAAAGCAAATTTGGTGAGCCTTTAGATGTTTACTATTACGAGAAGTTAACGCTTTTTAACCAATGCGATATTGTAGGAAAACGTGCAGTAGATTGCATTATTCACGGCATCACTGATAGGACTTTGAGATCTAGTGCTCTGGCATTACGCTGTTCACACCCTGATCAACTATTACAGTTTTTGGTTAGTTACAAAGACTCTCAACAGATAATGTCAGAACGTGTTAGCTTAAGAAACAAGAATACTGAAAATTCTAGCGTTACTAACTTGCATTATCCGAAACAAGGTCCCAATAATAGGCCAGGTCAGTCAGTGGGCTGCTACAATTGTAAGGAAAAGGGGCATAGCTTCATGTACTGTCCAAAACCTTTGATAAGATGTACGCGATGCCATAAAGTTGGGCATATGGCTGATAAATGTCATGCTAAGGTCGAAGATAAAGTGGTCAATGAAAATAATGTATCCAAGACCATGTGCATAGATTCTATGAATAGTCAGAATAGTCGTAACTTAGATTCAAAATTCAAAAAAGAGGTCAAATTGAATGGGGTGTTGACTGAAGCATTTGTGGACTTTGGCAGCGAAGTTACTTTAGTAAAAGAATCGGTTGCTTTCAATTTAGGTTTGTCACATAACAATATTCCATCGCTAATGAAAGGATTTGGAAACACCATTGTTCAATCCCTTGGAGAGTTGACAGTTGATATTAATGTTGATGGGGTAGATGCTACGGTATCGTGTAAGGTGGTCGATGACAAACTATTGGAAGCGCCGGTGCTCATAGGTCAGTCATTTACAGAACAACCTCACATTGTAGTGTACAAAACAGCGAACACGTTGCAATTTTTGAATATCGAGAATGAAATGCCTCAATGTAGTGAAACAATTAATGATATTGGCAATTCGATAAAGATAAAATTGAATTGTGTAGTAGAACTGTATGGCGCGGCATCTGTACGTGCACAGACTGACCCTTCTTTTAATGGTAGTATCCTACTGAGTAGCGGTATTGCAGGAAAACCCGATGCACAGTATTTTATATATGGAGGTCTTTATCGTTCCAAGAATGGTCGTGTCAATGTAGGAGTAATTCCCTGCTCCAGTTATTGTAAGATTCCGGTCAATAACGTCTTTTGTCGTGCAGAACGAGTTGATTATGTAAACAGAGTGGTCGTGACAACCCCCGAGATATCCGACCTATCGGGCCCTGATTTTGAAGAAAGTCAGGTTCGTATAGAGAAAGATGTTACTGATGATGATAGGCACAAGTTGCTAGAATTATTAAAGAGATATAAGCACTGTTTTACCTCCTCGCTTAAAGACTTAGGGTGCACTAACGTGACAGAAATGAACATCGAGCTAAATAGTCAGCGGCCTGTCGTGTATCGACCATACAGGTTATCTCATCACGAACGTGAGGTAGCAAATTCCATGGTGAATGAAATGCTTGAAGCGGGGATAGTCAGAGAGTCTGTTTCTGATTATGCCAGCCCAATTTTACTTGTTCGCAAAAAGGATGGATCGCATAGGATGTGTATCGATTATCGAATGTTAAATTCGATCACTGTAAAGGAAAGATACCCGATGCCTATCATTGACGATGAAATAGCTAGACTCTCGGGACAGGCCTGTTTTGTCTCACTTGACCTTTCTTCTGGCTATTATCAAGTGCCCATTTCAGAAAGGAGTAAACATCTTACCTCGTTTGTCACTCCAGATGGCCAGTACGAATTTAATCGCATGCCGTTTGGATTGGCGAACGCCCCAGGCGTTTTTCAGCGGATGATTAACAGTATCTTAGGATCGAATCGTTTTAATAAAGCAACAGCATATATTGATGATATATTGATTTATGGGAAGGATGCTACTGAATGTTTGGAGCGGCTTGAGGATATCTTGCAGTTGATAGAGAATGCAAACCTCACCTTGAATATGTCAAAGTGTGATTTTCTTAAGGATAAAATAGAATATCTCGGTTATGAAATCAGCGGTGCAGGAGTTAGACCAGGTGAAAAAAAGATTTCAAGTGTAGTAAACTTCCCGCAGCCCCAGAATGTGCACAATGTCCGCCAAATTTTTGGTTTGGCAAGCTACTTTCGTAAATTTATGAAAGATTTCGCTCGAATTGCTTTCCCTTTAAATAAGCTGCTGAGAAAAGGTGCCATGTGGGAATGGGGTGATAGCCAGGAAGAGGCGTTTAAAGCTCTAAAGGCTAGTTTGGTAGATAGACCCATCCTCGCAATATATGACACAAAAGCCGAGACAGAGTTGCACACAGATGCAAGCAAGATCGGTATTGGAGGCATACTCCTTCAGAACTCTTCGGGTAGTGATACTTTCCGCCCTGTAGCATATTACAGCAGACAAACTTCTCCGGAGGAAAAGAACTTTCACTCCTATGAGCTGGAGACGCTTGCGGTAGTGTGCTCTCTTCGTAAATTTAGGGTTTATCTACTGGGAAAAGAGTTCAAGATTGCCACCGATTGCAGTGCACTGCGCTCCACGTTTTCAAAACGAGACCTTATTCCCAGGATAGCGCGTTGGTGGCTAACACTGCAGGAGTTTGACTGCTCAATAGAATATAGGTCAGGCGCAAAAATGGGTCACGTGGACGCGTTATCCCGCAACCCTGTCGATGAGCCAGAGGAAAATCTTGCAGACAAGGTTCCTGCAGTTATGTCCATCACCAGCGAAGATTGGTTGCACACACTACAGCTTGGGGACACAGAGCTGCGTAGAATTAGAGATGTATTGAGCAGTGGGTTCGATGAAAAGGGTCTCTCGTACATAAGAGATAATTATGTCTTAAAGGGGAATAAGTTGTTCCGTTGTGTAGATGGTGATAGAGAGAACATACGATGGGTAGTGCCGAAGGGTGCAAGGTGGCAACTTTGCCGTTTGAACCATGAAGATATTGGACATTTTGGGGTGGAAAAGACTCTCGAGAGATTGAAAAAAAATTATTGGTTTGCCAAGATGTCGAGGTTCGTCAAAAAATATGTAAATGCTTGCATTGAATGTGCCTACGCGAAAACAAATGGTCATTCCAAAAGTCGCGAGGGTCTATTACACCCAATTGCAAAAGTAGAAGTACCTTTTCATACTTTACACGTTGACCACCTTGGACCCTTTGTTAAGTCAAAAAGGGGATACAGCCATTTGTTAGTGGTTGTGGATGGCTTTACAAAATTTTGCTTTCTTAAGCCTGTGAGAAACACGAACTCACAAAATACAATGAGGGCTTTAGAAGATATATTCAGTACATTTAGGACCCCTGAACGTCTCGTGAGTGATCGTGGTAGTACATTCACATCGAACGCCTTCAAGCGATTCTGTTTTGATAAAGGAGTCAAACATATTCTCAATGCTGTGGCTAGTCCGAGGTCAAATGGACAAGTGGAGCGGTACAACCGTACCATCCTAGATTCCTTAAGGGCACTAAGCATAAAATACGGTGAGAAAGATTGGGACAGTCATTTAGGTAAAATCCAATGGGGACTAAACAACACAACTCAAAAGACTACAGGTAGAGCACCCTCAGAAGTATTGTTTGGGCCTTGTATGAATAGTGAAGTTAACCCAGTACTTAACGAAATCACGACAGAAACGAGAGAGAGCGGTGACCTCTCTGCTATCAGAAAAGAAGTTAAGGATAGAATAGATAGTGAACAAATTAATCAAAAGCAACATTATGATAAAGGTAGGAAACCAGCACGTCTTTACAATGAAGGTGATCTTGTAAGGATAACCAAAACTTGCTTCAGTAATGACGGCAAAAGCAAAAAGCTGATGCCATTATATGTTGGACCATACCGTGTTACTAAAGTCTTGGGCATGGATCGATACGTCGTTTCGCCAGTGCCCGGAATAGGTAGTACACAAAATAAGCGTCCGACAACTGTTGCTGCCGATCGAATGATGCCTTGGATCCACATCTCTGCCTTGGAGGTTAACGAAAATATTTCTAGTAGCGATGATAGCGAATCGGATAACTTATAATTATTATTTAAACATGACTAAGTTAGATTTTTTTTTAAGAAGCTTATATGTACAAAAGGATATTTCGTTGTTTCAGATCAAGCACGAGAATCGATTGTTCGTGTCTTGGTCTCAAAGAGAGGCTTTTGCTGTCCCTACGAGTAATCGATCGGCTCGAAGGTGGCAGTCATGAAGTTACCCGATAATCGATCGGTCGGGTTTATGTCAGTTTTGGGGACCTACCTGATTAATCGATCGTTCAGGTTAGGCCCCCTCAGTCGAAGCACTTCTGCATATCGATCGGTCAGAAGTGTTAGCATAAAAGATAATCGAGTTTTGGTCCTTTTTCTGCATTTTCGATCGGCGGAAGAGGACCAATAGATAATGAAGTTCTAATTTTTCTACATAATATCAATCGGTAGAAAAATATACTTATTTTCTGTTACCTACATTGTTATTGGTTTGAAGTTATTTTTTTTCATTTGTTTTTATTAGAGTAAATTGTAAGCATATACTAGTTTACTTAGTAATTTGCTATGTTAAACAAGTAGACGATATTGTTTATTTCCTGGAAAATTTTGTATGTTTAAATGAGGTAATTTTAAGGTAATACAATTGAATCCCATTGTTACAAGTCGCGCAACTGGCCAGAATGTTAGGGTTCCACCTGGGATCGTGTGCGAGGACGCACACGTTGTCAGGATGGTCGATTGTTAGGGTTCGCTATTATTAAAACGTTATTTTGATTTTATAGACGAATTTTAGTCTGGTAGATTTAATAATTTTTCTGTGGCAACTTCATCTCGAATGTGATTGGCCTAGCTAAAGCGAACCAACGAGACACGCGTTATTTTCAACCAATGAGAGAGCTTGCCTTCCCCGCCATAAAATATTCTCATGGCGGAAGGCGCTGGCTAGTCGCGTCACTTTTTGCTGGACGATTGTGAAGAACGGTTCTGTCTGCGAAAAATAAAGAAAGTGATTGATTTAACCAACTGAGTTTTCTCTAAGTCCATTCCGAGTATCAGGTCATCTTACACTACTTAGAAAAGGGGAAAGCGATAACAGGGCAGTGCTATGCTAATTTATTGGATGAATTTGACGCCGTCTTAAAGGACAAACGACCCCATGGAAAAAGAAAAAAGTACTGTTTCATCACGACAACGCCCCGGCTCATTCGTCCAGAGTTGTGACGGCTAAATTAGCACAGTTACGCTACGAACTATTGCATATATCCATCTAACCAGAGGTACCGGGTTCAAATCTGGATGGCCAATGTACCAATGAGTTATTCAAAAAACTTACGTACATACTTACCGATTGCTTTAACGGTGAAGGAAAACATCATGAGGAAACCTGCACACGCCTGCGAAGAAACTCGAAGGTTGTGTGTGAAGTCGACCAACCCGCACTGGGCCCGCGTGGTCGACTAAGGCCTAATCGCCCTGATTCAGGGTAGGCTCGAGCCCCTCGGTGGGGACGTATATGAGCTGTAATGATGATTGAAGCTTGAGTATAGGTGGAACAAGTGTATAGAGTTAAAAGGTGACGACGTAGAAAAACAAATGCATATATACATAAAAAAATGATTTTTTTTTGCCATAAACGGGTACTTATCAAACAGCCCTCGTAAGTTGGTATGTACTTGTCGTCTTTTTTAAAAATTATTATATTTTATATGTAAGAACACGTACAGTCAAAATTAAAGTATGTAGCTTAAAATTTCATATAAGTAGACCTGGAGGTTCCTTCGTTAGGTACTTAACATAGTAAGAATTTGAGCACGATAATTTGTTGAAGTTGTTATTTTATGCAGCTCGGCTGGGAAGCTCCGCAATATCTTCACTTCCCAAATATCGCAGTGTCTCAAGACTAAGGTCTTTGACCAGTTTGTGTTGCCAGGGATAACTTACGGAACTGTGACATGGTTGCTTGGTTGCTTACTATGGGCCTCATAAGAAGGCTTAAGGTCACCCAAAGGGCAATGGAGCGTGCTATGCTCGAAGTTTCTCTGCGTGATCGAATCAGAAACGAGGTGATCCGCAGGAGAACCAAAGTAACCGACATAGCTCACAGAATCACTAAAGTGAAGGGGCAGTGGGCAGAGCACATAGAACAGATGGCCATTGGGGCAGTAAAGTTCTCGTGTGGTGACCGCGCACCGGAAAGCGTAGCCTAGGCAGGCCTCCCACGCGGTGGACCGACGACCTGGTGAAGATCGCGGGAAACCGATTAATGCGGGCAGCGCAGGACCGGTCGTCGTGGAAATCCTTGGGGGAGGCCTTTGTCCAGCAGTGGACGTTTTTCGGCTGATATGATGATGATGATGAATGTGATGTAATATGTCATCACATTTTTGCGCTACTTATGACAAGGAAATACAATTTTTAGATTAATTTTTAATATTATGAGGGATACATATATTATTTTAACTTTCTCAAAATTAATTTTTTTAAAGGCTGTTTTTAATTACAAAAAGGGTGTATGTCTTGAAATAGATTATTATGTAATTTAGGAACTCGTCTAAAAAAGCTGTGTTGAGTATTATTTTACGGGCAAAGCTAACATGAAAAAGCTCACGCGGTCGAATGGAGGGGTGCAGAATTTTAAATAGAATCTTTGCTAGTAAATTAGGACACATAATTAAATTTACAAGTATTTTATAAAAGAAAGTAACATCTACATAATATGATCTTCTGCTACTTGATGATAGTAAATTAAAAAACCGTGCGGATTCAAGGGTATTTTCAAAATAAATGCCTGTTCTATATCATTATTGATTTAGGAAATCTGTTTTATATTCTCTCTAAACGGTCTTTATGCAGTTGATATTGAGGGTTCCATATAACGCTACCAAATTCTAGTATACTTGTAACATAAGACGAATAAAGTATTTTGTAAGTGAAAGAACGCCCGAAGGGTTTACCAATACGCAAAATCATGCCAAGACTTTTATATGCCCTAGTGCATATGTTATCTATATGCAGACTTTAATTTAGTTTCGAGTCGAGAGTTATCCCTAAATCTCTAATGAAATTTACCCTATTTATTTTTTGCCGTTTATGTTATAATTACATTGAATACTTTACGCGAGAAACGGATAACAAAACTTTTATCAAGATTTAAGAAAAGGTCGTTAGTATACAGTGCTCATAGACAGGGTTGGCATGATTAAAACAAGTTTTGAATTTTAACCGTGTTTTTTTATCACACGTTTAAAAACATAGATAAAAACAAGTTTTAAGCATTGTATAAAACAATAAGAAAAAAAAACCGGTCAAGTGCGAGTCGGACTCGCGCACAATACAACTCAATATTTGGTGAATACTTCAAGCGTCTACCTGTTGCCGTTATCGATATCGAGCAAAAACGGGAAAAAATATCACGTTTGTTGTATGGGAGCCCCCTTAAATATTTATTTTATCTCTTTTTTAGTATTTAGAATAGAATAGAAAAACTTTTATTTAGAGCACAGTACAACAATTTCCAGGTATTATTATTATTTGTTATTATAGCGGCAACAGAAATACATCATCTGTGAAAATTTCAACTGTCTAGCTATCACGTTTCATAAAATACAGCCTGCTGACAGACGGACTGGCGGACGGACAGATGGACGGACAGCGAAGTCTCAGTAATAGGGTCCCGTTTTTACGTTTTGGGTACGGAAGTCTAAAATACAAGCTTTAAAACTACTTTTCATGGCGAATGAATGGACATAAAATGAAAATAAATTAATATTTAGGCAGAGATTTGGACAGTTATATATCATATAAGTAATTGTATTTAGGAGTCTAAATAGCTTGACATAAAACCAGTTGAATGTATGCTATTGCTGTGTTATATTTTTGAACTTTTATTGGCATTGTAATTAAATAGAACATTATTTTTGTGTTATGCAATTTATTCAATGAATTAAAGATCTAAGTAACAGGACCAGAAATTATATGGGCCAAGATAACACCTATTTTTGAAACATGCATTAGAATATTCAAAATTTAAACTTCAAATCAATCAAAATTATAACAATTTTAATTATTAAAAAACACTAGTTATTATAAAATCAAAATTGTGTGTCATAAGTAATTCCCCGCCAGTAAATTCCCGTTAGGAAACTCCCTAATGTCGGCCGTCTAAAGGAAGTAATTCAATGGACTAGTGGTTATTTCCCTCGTTTAATAAATTAATCAATCAAATATGCTTTCATCATATCAGCCGAAGGAAGTCCACTGCTGGACATGGGCCTCCCCCAAGGATCTCCACGACGACCGGTTCTGCGCTGCCCGCATCCAGCGGCTTCCCGCGACCTGTTATATGCTTTAATAAAATATGCTTTATTGTATAATAAATAAAAATTAAATAAAAAAATAAATATTAGGGTTTTCCCTATTCACAGAATAGAATTCATAGTTCATAGGTAATTCCCCGCAACCCGCCGGTATAGTCCTGCTAGGAGAGTCCCTATGTCGCCCAGTTTTAAAATCAACATTAGTTAGTTCATTCATACAGGGTGAATGTACAGCGTTTAGTATTGATCAGACATACGCAAAATAAAATAAATGTTTATCCATTGATCGTTTTTTGTAAATATTTAATTTACTATGGCGTATTCGAAAAGATCTAGTCTAGAAATGTAACTAATTAATTTGAAATAAAGCCCTAAACTAAACTAAAACGAACAAAAAAAAAACAATAAAAACACTTGTTTAAAACAATTTCAACTGTCTCTTTTATAATATAAAAAAAACAGTTTTTTTCCAACCCTGCTCACAGAAGCGGTGCAGGTCGTTATGTAAGTTTTGGCAGTCTGATTCAGATGTTATTAATTATAAGTTTTGGTGTTATCTGCGTAAATAATACGATTTGAAGTGTTAAAACGTAAACTCATGTCATTGACATATAAAATGAAGAGCAAGGGTCCCAGGTAAGACCCTTGCGGCACCCCAGATGGAACTGGGAGGAAACTAGAGGCAAAGTATGTATATTAGTACTAACGTACAGTATGGACACTCCCTGCCGCTCTCTAAGATTCGACCTCACCCCCCCCCCGTCACTCAGATTGGCTGTAGATTGGTTACCAAAACGAGCTACGCAAGCGCGATAAACGTCACTTATATTCACTTTGCGCGCCGCTGTGATTTCGTTCACCGAAATAAAAACCAAACCAACTAGTTAGCGAACGTAAAGGACGAACTACGCAAGCGTGATTATCGTCACTTTTATTCACTTTGCGCGCCGCCGCTATGATTTCATTTTACGGAATAAAAATGCTAAACTGTTCAGTTTTCGGGTGTTTGAGTGCATAAGGTGTTAAAGTCACTAAAAGGAGCTTTTATAGATATTTTAGATGAAACAAGGCATGTATTACTTATTTTACTACTCAAAAACATTATTGTTTCGTGTTTTTTCGTACCTTCTTTTAAGTTTAATAGAGCAAACGCACTAACCTTGCTTTTGCGTCTTAAATACTTCTTGAGAAGTAAAGAATCAATTAAATTAATCATTTTTACGCGACTACGGAAAAAGAGGGTTATGCTTTTGACAGTATGTATGTTTGTATAAATGTGTGTATGTTCATCTGTTTCCTCGTATCTCCTAAACCACTTGTCCGATTTACACAAATGTGGTGTCTTTGGATTTGTGCCATCACTTCGCGTGTCATAGGAATAACAAAACTCAAAAAAGTTTTTTTAAGAAATTAATATCATGTTTGTTATTAAAAGAAAGGTCTCAATGAGCATATTCTAAATATATATTACATATGCAAATGTTTTTAATTTCTTAGCAAATGGTCTCACAAGCGATATTATGTCGCGCTACAATCAAGCGACACGACACGCAGGTAGCAAAAACAGGAAATAAAATAAAAGTTGGAAAACTAAAACCCGCCTTTTCTAATATACAAAGATTTTCCGTAAATGGGTTTTAGGTTTTAAATGTTGGCACTGACCTCAAAAAAGATTATAGGCTTCTAATCTGTTCCGTACCTAATTTTGATTTTAATAAAAAAGTATTAAACCGATTTTGATAAAATTTGTATGAAACTAACTTTACTGATGAAAGCAGTGTATACTAAAGTTCGTTTGCAGAATTTACTATAACTTTTATACGTTTTTGGAAATCTGGTAATATAAAATACTTTTTCCAGTGTTTTACATACAGTTTTCTTTAACAAAATCATGAATTAAATCAATGTATTTTTCATAAAAAAATTAAAAATTAATTTGGTTGTTACATTAAAGCCGTTGATTTCCGACCCCTGGTTATTGGACCTTTTTTGTTTCAAATTAATTTTAGTATACACCCTTAAAAGGAATAGGTCACATTTCCAATAATAACCCTGTCTGATTCATTTCTTACCGAAGTTAGTAAAATAAATATTTCAAATAATTATATAAGATTTTATTTGTTTTATTGAATGAATTATACCAAACTACACATAAATAAGATACAATACAATTAGACTGAGAATGATAAATGGCGGCGCTTCTATTTACGTCGTGCTCAAACAATATAATTATTAATCTCTCGCTTACAGGAACTACCAAATCTTTGGAAACAATACTATTTATAGTCCCACTCTTTAATTGTACGTATATAAATAAAATACGTTAGCTCACCTTTTGAAAATATATTGAAAATTCGATTAAATATTTTTCATGCCACCGCGCCGCTTTTACAAAGTCACTTCGTCCGTGCGCGATTACGCGGCCGCGGTTATGTAGTATATTCTGTGGCCGCGGCGTCAGAGCCCAGAGCGATGCGAATGGGGACCAGTATTATACGACCAAATCTAAGAACAATCAGTTTGTTTGAATCTTCTAGCTAGTTGTAATTTTGACGTGAATACGTCTTTAAAATTACCTCCATAGGGATGCAATCCAAAAACACGACTGATAACAAAATCGGGGGATACAGTTTAGTGTTGTAGCTACATATCTATCATCTCCATCCAAATTTCGTTTACACCACTTGATAGCTAAAGAATCAAAGAATTTATTACGCTAAGTAAGGACTGTAACACATCGCGCGCGGGGGAGGGGGCAGCCCCGCCATTTTGAAGGTCATTTTGCTGCGTATCGAGATTTCCATTTAGTATAACTTTCGATTTGGTGAAGCTACGACGTTCATTCAAGTTTCAATCGTCAGCTCTCGTCAAAATACATCGATTATATATAAAACATTAGTGTAAAATTGTAACTGTGATTATAATAAGGTGTTTAAATAAAAAAATATATAATGTCGGCCTATACGCGTCGAAAAGCCAAATCGAAATACAGAGATCGTATACGGTTGGAAAGGGCATCTCAACAGCAATCGAATGGTACCAATAAAACACCATATGATCGAGTCAAGCAGTGCCGGCAACGTAAAGTAATGAATGCGGTCGAGCGGATCAACGACGGTGCCAGTACCTACATCTGCAGCTGGGACGGTTGAAATTACGCAGATAATAATATTATTAATAATAATAATATTTTAGAAACTACATATTACCCGTTACGAGACGTATTCACGTTAAAACCAACGGCCGTGTGCCCCGACACAGCCCCACCCGTTTTTTTTTACAAATGCAGTGTGAGTGAATGGGAATGGAGTTAGTTCTGTTTAGTAGGTCAGTTAGTTCGTGGGATATTTTGTCATTTGTGTACTTTATTTATTGAAAATGACGATTGTTTGTTTTAATTTGATTGGTGCGAAAATATGTTATAAGTTGTATAGAAATATCTAGTGATGTGATATTATACAATGTGATCACGAAATTTTAGATTGAGATTGACTATTAGTGTTGGTTGCTAAATGAGATTGTTTCACGGACAAAAGCATAACTCCTGTACTTGAAGAACAATTTAATTCATGTAAGTTACTGAGTTTTTCAAAAACTTACGTACATACTTACCGATTGCTTTAACGGTGAAGGAAAACATCGTGAGGAAACCTGCACACGCCTGCGAAGAAACTCGAAGGTTGTGTGTGAAGTCGACCAACCCGCACTGGGCCCGCGTGGTCGACTAAGGCCTAATCGCCCTGATTCAGGGTAGGCTCGAGCCCCTCGGTGGGGACGTATATGAGCTGTAATGATGAAGTTACTTATTCTGTAAGTTACCTACTAATGTTGTAGTCAATAACTAATGCAGTAAATAACTAAAAAACATTTCGTGACCAATGCCGCCAACCCTACCTGCATTCTTGCCTATAGATACAACAGTTGTATATATGTATATCATTTCTCGCTCGTTTGTATGGAGTGTCCGGGGTGTGCTAGAGGTAAAGCCCTTCAGCGCTACAGCCTGGCTTCTGTTACTTATATGTCGAAGGGGGTGGTTAGGTTATGGATGGCCTTGTGGTTCAGTTCTTAACTATTTCGGTCATGGGCGTCGAAATAACAATGCAGCTATATCACAGAGGTCCTTTTTCAATAGTCTTGATCATTCGGCAATCGAAATCGTACAGGATGCCTTGGATTACAATGGATGCAAACGCGGTGATCCCAGCGATAGCGTGACACGTCCGTTTTGCTCACAGATCACCACTACTTGTGTTCTGCTCGACGCTCCGTCAAAAAGTGTCTGCCTCGAGACTGACCTCAAGCTAATATGGCTTTTCCACAGATATAATAAATTCTCAACTCGGTGCTGCCCCCTTAATCACAAACAGCCTTCCGTTAATACGTCATCTTTGCTACCACAAACGATCGTCTCACGAGTACAAGCGATCGTCACGCCACCACCGGTTTCACCCAGGTACTAATACCTGACGTTTGATCCAAATAAAGTTTAACGATCTATGCAAATGTATCTCGAGCTGGTATTAGTCGCGTTTTCAATGACGCTCCGACATATATATGATTTGATCCACCTCCAGAGGTTGCCGCGTATGTCGAGCCTCTGTAATTTAGAAATTAGCTTTTTATGATTTATTTTATCGAAACATTTGAAAAACCGATATACACGGCGCGCGGCGTCCACTCGATGGCTCAATTGAAATTTTTCCAAGATAAAGTCTGAAAAAGTCAGAAGGTTGGTTTCAATGCTCCAACCTCGACAGAAGCGAAATGGAGAAATATGTTGATAGATAACAGTAGTTATTTTATCAGTTATATTTTTCCCCCCAAATTTATTCAATTTAGAGATCGGTCTATAATTTATAACTCGATGTGCATCTCCGCTTTTATAAACTGGTGTTATAAGTGCCGCTTTCCATTTTTCAGAAAAATGACCTTCAGAAAGCGATTTTTCAAATATTTTAGTGATTGGTGTGTCGAGTTCTGTTGCACAGTTTTTAATAAATAAGGGATGTATTAGGTCAGTGCCACCACCCTTGTTTACATCGATCTGCCTTAGAAGCTTTACCACCTCTTCCTCACCGATATCAACTAAGCATAAGTCGATAAGGGCTTTCATGTCCACATTCTACCGGGGGGTAGTCGGACGAATTATTTATAAATACTGAGTCAAAATATTTATTAATAAGATTGCTTATTTGTTCACCGTCGTTTGAAGTTTGGCCACCGTAAGACATATGATCACGTACACTAAGTATTTACTGGAAATTAAGATTTAATGAAACACCAAAAATATTTAGGTTGGTGACGAATGTTGTCTTCGGCCATAGTTATGAAATTTTTGTAACATTCTAACTCCAAGATGTATTCTCTTTTTCTTAAGTAATTAAATTCGGCATAGTCTTGGGGATTTTGATAAATTTTCCATTTTTTATGAGCTTGTAGTTTATTTATTCTTAACTTTATTAAGGCTTGTAAAAACCATGGGGGATATCAATTTTTAGAGTTAATGCGTCTAAGTGGGACGTGTTTTAAATTAATGAATTCATTGTAAAATAAAGGTATGCAACTGAGTTTTCAGTGCCCAGAATTGCCAGGCAGGAGCAATCCACTTCAGATAAAGCGTTATGAATCTGTTCAAAATTACCAGCATAAAATATAGGTTTCATTGTTTCATTATATCGCAGTTGCGGCAGATATGAAGAGAGAGCGGCATGTCCAGATTTATTTCCAGCGACCTATGATGCGGGTCTTTAGGTGTTAGTGGTGAGGGGCAGGTAGCAACGGAACATTTAGTATTAGTCATGACTAAGTCAAGAATACGGTTATTACTATTACCATAAGAGTTATACTGTTTAGGCCAGAGAATGGTAAGAAATCTGATAAACAACGCGCCAAGCTATTATCCTTCGTAGATAGTTTTAGGTGAGTGGTAGATTCGTCGAGACTCCATGAGGCATGAGTTACATTAAAATCTTCAAGAATGATAAAAAAATATATCCTCTGCATTGTTTTGAATTAATGTACTTACGTTATCTAAGAAACGTTGGAAGGAATTGCTGTGTTTTTCATTATGTGGAAAATACGCAAATGCTAAGTACCAAGAGGTTCGGTTGAACGGCGTGGAACGTGGGCGCACCGGGGCAGGCGAGGCGCGGTCAGGAGTTTGCGTGGGTGACACTCTTCTTCGTGGCCGGGCGTGGTGCACCAGTCATCCACACACCACCGCACGTCGCTAAGGTCGCGGCGTACTGCCCACAGAAGAGAAGAGTCTAGGACTTACGTCTTTTCTCTTCAGTGGTACTGCCACAGCTATGTCCCCACCCCGCCGCCCCGAGCGGTCCCGTCTATACACGGTTTACCTACTATCAAAAACTCGCTGGAATAAAAATCTGAATTTAGCCAAGACTCCGTGAGACAAATAAAATCATAATTTGAGGTGATTACGTTAGATAAAAAAGAATGTGATTTTGTTCGCAACCCTTGAACATTCTGATAGTAAATACCTACTTAGTTTGGTGGAGCTCGCTGTGACGTAATTAGATAAACATGGAAAATAAAGTCAGATTGCGTATTGTAGGGCTTTTTAAACAACTTATTCATAGACTGCGGTATGTTATCTGTAAACATTTTTGGGAACTCATTATAACTTCGGTTGACCACACTAATATTTAACAAATACCTTCCACTTGGGTTATAAGTAGGTATAGTCATTTTAGTTTTTTAAGATCGGAGGAGTTGGTAACTACACAGACCTTGGTTTTTCATTTTTTCTTATTAGATTTTTGCACTGCTTGATCCATATGTAGTTGTAGTTTGCTTCTTTAAGCAGCAGCTTATTTGCGGGCGTAGTTAAAAACCGACTTTAAGTGAGATGTCACTAAGGATTGTCATCAGATTTTCGCCGCTTTTCATCGGTATTCCGCTGATCTCGACATTGTTTAGCCTAGAAAACTTTTCTCTCTCTTGGTCCACTATCTTCATAGTAGTAATCTCGCTTTCAGCTTCCTTTAGTTTCGTCTCTAGGGCTGAGAAACCATCCACTTTTTTCTCGACATGGGTGAGGCGCGAGTCGAACTTATCAAGTGTGGTTTCTAGAGAGGTCATTTTGGACTTTATATTGCTTATACCTAAGCTACTTTAGCGACTTCAAGACCACTTTGCATTGTATTTATTTGGCTCGTTAATTTCTTAAGCTCTGAAGCGATGTCTGCTAGGCACCCAGAGGCGGAGCCCGCGTCGGAATCTGGAGATTGGCGGCAGGAAATACAGCGCCAGCACGACTTCTCTGCTGTCATTTTTCTATAGGTAGTTTCCGCAAGACCAGAACACCCAAAATGCCATGATAACGGCCATCACACTGGGAACACAAAACGTAATCAGCTCCGAGACACTCACTACATTTCTCGCACGACATTGTTGTTTTGCACAGACCGTCACCAGGGAGAACTGACTGTTAATACAATGAGGATAGGGTTCAATATAGGTATTTACCTACGATAAAGCAAAAGCAAAGTAGCTCGCGCAAAAAGGTTGACGAGCAATGCGTGGGGATTGCGAGCGATGCACAAGACGGTTTCGACCGCGCTCTGACGCGAACTGTAGTACTTACATATCATGAATCATGATAGTCTAAGTGAGAGATCTTGCAATACAACAGCATCAGCCATCTGTAAATGCTTACTAGGTACAATGACACTACCTGCACTACCTGCCTTTTGAAGCTAGTTAAAGTTTTGTTAGTGCGATGTAACCATAATGTGCGCCATTTATACAAAACGACACAATAGTTTCCTAAGCAAGATTCTACTAGCAGCGTTTGCTGTAATGGGTGCCAGTGGACTCATTCCACTCTCGACGCTAAAACTCAGTTAGAGTCGACCAGAAATGGCTGGTATACGGCTACGAGCAGACAGAAAATGAGTAGGTTCGGACAGGAATGGGTAGATTGGGCCCGGGCCGGAATCACATTCCATTTGGCCGCGGCATCCGGTCGGCGCGCGCTCATCCCTGTTGTACCGCTCCATTGTCTATGGATGTCGTGCTATATCCGGCCAACTTGCGGGTATTGATGAAAATGCTGTTCAAAGAGACGATGACGGTTGAAACTGTGTGCAATCTGTTAAAATCCTGAAAGTTATGGTATGTATGGTAGAATCCTTACTAATATTATAAATGTGAAAATGTGTTTGTTTGTTTGTTACCTTTTCACGCTTCAACGCCTTGACCAATCTTTATGAAATTTAGCATGCAGGTAGCCTGTGTCACGGGGAAGGAAATTGGCTACTTTTTATCTCGGGAAAAGAGCATAATCTGATGCAGTTCCTGAGGGACCTAAAAAAATACTCGATTGTTGTGATTTTTTGTACAGAGATGGTTGAGTAGGTAGGTAACGAATTTTTTT
This sequence comes from Coleophora flavipennella, assembly GCA_947284805.1. NCBI lineage: Eukaryota > Metazoa > Arthropoda > Insecta > Lepidoptera > Coleophoridae > Coleophora > Coleophora flavipennella. The sequence goes on from OX369272.1 coordinate 432,785, forward strand.
TTTTTCGGAAGGACAAGCTTGTTGTTGGCCATTGGGGCCTTTATAACTTCACCGGGCAGGGAGGAAACGACATAATTTACTAATCACCCTTAAAGACAGTCATAAAAACGATGTCCACGCGGGCGGAGCCGCGGGAAAAAGCTAGTATAACCATAAAAAATTCTACGTGAAAAAGCAGACACAAATGTATTAATGTTGTAAAAAAATATAAAGTAACGTTCATATCTACGCTATCGTACACTAGATTAAAAATAATATACCACAACTACCAAGATTTATACGGATTACCTTTCCGCAATTGTAGCTATTAATTTTTTATTGCTTCTACCTATTTCTATTATTACCGACTTCAAAAAGGAGGAGGTACTAAGTTCGACTGTATATATATTTTTTTTAATGTATGTTCACCGATTTTTTTTGTCTTTACCTTCTTGGGGAGTTTTGGTAAGCCCACTTCCATCTTCACCTACCATCAGGTGAAGTGATGCCAAGGGCTTACTAATTGTTAAAAAAAGTACCTAGCTTATCACTTTCGTGTCCGGCGCTTTGTGACGCGTAATCTATATGAGCTCCCCGCTTTTACGCCGTAGCGTAGTAGTGACATACGCGAGAGCGAATTAGTTATTGCGATTGACATAAAATAAAGTGAAGAACCAGAAACAGTTAAACGAACTCCACACGTAACGCATGTTTAAAAAAATGTTTATTAGTAAACATATGAGGAACTCAACACTCTTTTGTCATTTATTTTTAGATTAAAAGGCATTCTTTTGAAAATTTACCAGCCCGTGGAATATAAAATAAAGCTTTTCTTAGTCTAAATCGAGCGCGCTATTCGGGGCAGGAGTGTGCACAAAACCGCGGGATTATCTTATACCACAGTTTATAGCATTGTCTACTGACAAAGACCTTACATATTATGACTACTTCGCAAAGACGGGCCCACCGGGGTGGTGAAAAATGGTACTAGGTGCAGCCCACATAGACATTGAATAGGGGATCGGACTGCATCAAAAATAAAATCTGAAATATGATTTCCTAAATTGCTCACCTCTTGAAGTTACAAAAAACCTTACTTGTTTTGTTTTTCCATCACCTCTTCAATTTTTAATTGATCAAATTCACAAAATAAGTTCGTCAATGATACTAATAATCTATGACGTCACTTGTGGGTATTTCAAACATTTTTAGAACAAAATTTCGTTTTTGACAGATCATAAAAAGTAACTCAAATGACTAGCAGTTAAAATTACTTCCATACTGAAGTCATTCGTAAAATTAGATGATAACGCTCAAATGGGCACAGAGTTTTGTGCTGAGCTCCGTAACTATTAGTACTATTCTAAATTTAATATTATCGTATTAGTAGCCAATAAATAAAAAAAATGCCAGTACAGCGAGGTTTGTGACACGCCACGCGCGGCAGAGGGGGAGGCGTCGCTGCTTTGAGAAAATTTCGCTAACTCGCGTGATTTCAAATGACGCCGCCTTTGGAATCGTAAAAGCTATGGTTTTAGTTTAAGTATCAATCGTTAGCTTCTACTAAGCTCTATCCAAGTGGCAGTGGACGTGTTTTGGCTGATATGATGATGATTTTTAACCGCCTCCGTGGCGTAGTGGTTAGTCCATTCGCTTCACACCAGGAGGTCGCGAGTTCGATTCCCGGTGGAGTCAACTTGTAAAACTCGGTTTGGTTGGTGGTAGGGCATTTTCTAAGCCCGCCTGGCAAACTACCACCATCTAATCTAAGTCTTGCCGACAAACATTAGTGTTAACAATATTGATGTGTTCCGACTAGAAGATAAGATAGCCAGGTCTCCATTGCGTTGGGGAATCTTGGTAAGCCCGCTTCTATCTTCGGCATCATCGTCACATACCATCAGGTGAGATGATGCCAAGGGGTTACCAAATATATAAAAAAAGTGTGTGTGTAAACTCTGTTTAATTAAACAGCAACAGTGAAGTATATGGCGTTGAAGAAGAAACAGCGAACACCGAACAGCGAAGGCATCCGAGAGGATCAACGACGAAAATAAAATTGTAAAAGAATAACAAACTATATATCAATCAATCTACAAAGTCGACGTGCGTATGTATGTATGTGTCCTATACAGGTGTTAAAAGACCCCTCATGAAAACTTAAACAGGAGATTCTACTCATGATACTGAACAACTTTCCCCAAGGAATCCATACAAATTCGTTATTTTTAAGCGACTTCCAAAAATGAGGAGGTTCTCAATTCGACTGTAGGTTTTTTTTTGTTTTATGTGTGTTACCTCAGAACTTTTGACTGGGTGAACCGATTTTTATGATTCTTTTTTTATTTGAAAGCTAGTGCTTTCCGTGTAGTCCCATATGAATTTTATCGTAATCGGTGCAGTACTATAACATAAAATTAACAAGAACCAAAAATAATAATGCAAAAATGTATGTACGAAGTTGTTGCGATGGAAGTCGGTTTTTTAACGTGTTTAGCGTTTTCAATTATTTTTATAAAATTTTAATACGATTCTATCAGCTAATCAAGTGATCAGTCAACATTGTATGGAGAGTCCAATTTTTTTTTGCAATTTCAGTTTGGTTTCCATTGAGAAAATTGTATTGTTTCACGTGTAGAACTCTCCGCTGATTAAGTTTCCAGAAGCGATCTTTTTACACCTTATATGCTCCGAAACGATTTTAACGAAATTTTCGCCTTATCTAACTCCGAAACTAATGATTCTGGACTAGTTAGTTTTCTCTTTTTGTGATAGGGCCTTAGACAAGTTAGGACTTGTGCAAGGGTAGGGCATAACAATTCCACTGATGTCAATGTAGAAGAAAATCATGGTGAAAGTGATCATAATTAGAGACAACAAAGAAAATTTTAATATGTAGGTATATATACTTTTTGGGAAATTGTATTGTTATGTATATATATATATATAGATTGTTAATCAAGGGAAGAAAGTGACCCATTTCACTCGAGATTTCGTTCGAGCGCCAATATTTCGAGGGTGAAATGGGTCATTTCACCCGAGACTCTACTTTTCATTTCGACTGTGAGGAAATGTATTTATTGTAATTTAATTGTTTAATTGTTTAGATGATATAAAATATTAATTCGATATCAATAAATTAGTTTTACCTATATCCAACCTCCAACCTTTTCGCAATGGCCGCTTGCCACGGCCGACTAGATTGAAACTAATCGAGTTGGTCACGACGTGCATCTAGGTGGCCATGCCGAAAATTGAAAAAAAAGTGTCATGTTATCATGGCAATATGGCGCGCAGCAGAATAGAGGAATGATTTTAAATTTTAATCTTCTGTAATTGTGAAAAAAATAGACCAACTATAAAATTATTTAATATCAATCTGTAGATCGTAATAAACACGTCGTTTAATGTATAGCTGAGTTTAGGTATATGAAAACCTCTTAGTTCGACTCCGTGGCTGGCAATAAAAAAAAAACTTTCCACCCTAGGGATGACAATACTTTCCACTCTAGGGATGACAATACTTTCCACCCTAGGGATGAAAATACTTTCTACCCTAGGAATGGAAAAGCAATGTTCCACCCGGCTATCTACTCATGACAATTAAACTTTCCGAACAGGAGAGATGAAAAAAATTGAGGGTCATATAGTCACCCGTGGTCACGGTCTAGTGAGATGCTGTTGGCATTTCTTACTCACCTCATTTTGTTTTCAAAGAGGTTTTAACATGAATTGTAGGGTGAACATGATTTAAGCATTAACCGTGGTATTTAAATTATTGAATTATTAATGCATAACTGTAATTATATAAAAACTATCTTTATACCTGAAAGAGCAATCATTTACCGAGTTAGAAACAGTAAGTTAGAATCACGACCCCGATGTCACCTTGTATAAAATATAATATTAAGTATAATGTAGGAATAAACAAAACAAAACAACATTAGGAAATCAAAACAGCACAAGAAAAATACAGTTTAAACATAAATACTGGGATGGGATAAATTCGAAATCTTTCGAAATTAAAAATCATACGGCTGTGTCCACCCACGACACAGCGACAACCCGTTTATTTTAGTAAAGGCAGCCCATCTCAATCAACAGGACCTGTCGATAAAACAGGCTGTGACTGGCTTTATGCACAGTTTTGCGATATATGTATCACTTATTTTCTAAATGCCGATTGCGCATTTTTTTGGTACTTACGTACAGTTTAATAATAATTAATAATAATATTTAGGGATAAATCACACACGGTCATCTGGCCGAGGGGCTCGAGCCTACCCTGAATAAGGGCGATCGGGCCTTAGTCGACCAGTGCGACGCGGGCCCAATGCGGGTTGGTCGCCTTCACACACAACCTTCGAGTTTCTTCGCAGGCGTGTGCAGGTTTCGTTACGATGTTTTTCCTTTACCGTTAAAGCAATCGGTAAGTATGTACGTAAGTTTTGAAAAACTCATTGGTACATTGGCCGTCCAGATTTGAACCCGGTACCTCTGGTTAGAAGGACCGAGTCGTTACCGGTCGAGCCACCGACGCTTTTTTATACATACACATTTACATAATTTAACACCCAGACCACACCTGACACTGCATACAATGGTCGTGAAATGACATTTCTAAAAACAAATGACGGTGCAAACAAAATCACGGCGAAATCCTATACGTTTGAGAACCAAACTATTACTAATCTGTATCAAGTGACGAGGGGGTGAGGTCGGAATTTTGAGAGCTACAGGGAGTCTCCATACTGTATGTTAGTACTTAAATTATATAGTATACTTTGCCCAGACACAGAGCAAACAAATCTGTTCGTCATACGAATGTTTGCTCTGTGTGGGGATCGAAACCACGACCTTTGGCCCAGCAGACAGCAGTGCTGCCACTGCACCAACGGGTTGGTCATGTAGAATATTTTATGCAAAACATTCGTAAGAAGCTCTTTAGACAAATGTCGTTGACCACTAAGCTATGCGGGCGTCATTATTCAGCCGACATGATGTTCAGCCCAGAGCGTTATTTATTGCTGCATCCTTATCTACAGCCACGATGTCAGCTGTTAAATCGGGATTGGGTTTTTCGGATTATGCCTACTATTGAATATGTTATGTTTTTTTTATTGAAAAGATATTTTGGGAAGTGATTATTTTTAAAATAGACCAGTTCATTAAAATCTTTATTATGAACATAATCCCTAATCTAAATGGTTTTTTCGCTCGCCTCTAATATTTGTTTGAGAAGGAATTCGCGGTTGTTACACATCCTAAACATTTTGAACGTCGCCAGGCCAGGCTAAAGCAGAGCATACTAAAACTTTTACTAGGCACTGAACAGACAGACAAAACATAAAAGTTTTTCCTTCGCCGACAAAACCTCGCCTTTCCGCCATTGTTAGCGGCCATGACTATTCAGCCAAATTCCAAAGATAAACACAAACAGAGCGGAATCTGGCACAAAAATAAAAAAAAACCACAATGGCGTTCGTATTGTCAGCTTTACTCGGCTTCAGCTCATCGCCACTTCCCTACTGCTACAATATACTGCTGATTAATTGCTGTATGGTATCAATGAATTAATTGATAGCATCAGTTTATTTACCTTCCTATGTGTCATCATTGCCAATAATAATAGGATAAGACGAGCTGAGTGGGTGGAAGCCCAATTATAGATTTTTAATTTTTTTAAGTTTAAATCGTCTCAAGCTTTTTCGTCTTTATGTTGCGTGACGGCAAAGAGATTATTACATCTTCTCAAACTTTTTCGTCAGAGCAGCCATGATCGTTTCGTCCTCTGTACCGTAGCTTCAAGACGAGAGCAGCCATGATCGTTTCGTTCTCTGTACCGTAGCTCCAAGAGGAGTAAAACTTTTATTACATGATCGTTTCGTCCTCTGTTCCGTAGCTCCAAGACGAGAGCAGCCATGATCGTTTCGTGCTCTGTAAATGTCTATGATGTTATAAAAAGTTTCACTTTTACCATGGTTTCATAAAACCACACACTCTTTTTTACTTTTGAGCGACGAAGGTATTGTGATGGATGACAAAACACAAGTTGGGATTTAGATGGGGATCGATTGTCTTGCACTGATAGCCACAAAATAGTTAATAGAGCCTTAAAATAATATATTATGTGTATGTGTGTCAGTGCGTTCGTCCGGTGTTCGTCTTAACTAGTGAACGAATTTTGGTAAAACTTGCGTTATTTTTATATCCAGACGTTTTTTTTTTCAAATTTCTATGTATATGATTTTGACTGCAGGCTTGACCACGATGAATGCCATGTCCTCTTGGTCATTTCTTTGATCGCATCAGCCCATCGTATTGGTAATACTTCCTCTCTCCGTACGACTAGTGCTAGACATAGGCAAAGTATATACCTATATATTAGTACTAACATGCAGTAAGTATGGACACTCCCTGCCGCTCTCTAGATTTCAACCTCACCCCCTCGTCACCCAGATTGATTCAAATTGGTTACAGTTTGGTTCTCGAACGTTCAGGTTTTCGCCGTGATTTTGTTTGCACCGTCATTTGTTTTTAGAAGTGCTATTTCACGACCATTGTATGCAGTGTCCGGGGCCCGGGGTGTGGTCTGGGTGTTAAATTATGTAAATGTGTGTGTATCTAAAAGTGAATAATACAAGTCTTTGATTCACATAGTACTGGGAACCCTAGTTTGGGGCCAGATGACCGTGTGTGATTTATCCCTAAATATTATTGTGTGTGATTTATACCTCGCTATCAGAACATGAAATACGATTTCACCTTAGCTGAAATTGAAAATTAAAAATTTTAAAATGTCGTAAAAAAAAAACGAGACCTACAGTACTCGCATATGATGTGTAACATGTGACAAAATACTTATGAAATTAATTAATTATCGGGTCGTACATTCACGGGCCGACCCTTCGAATAGTCGTATGTCATCTTTGCCTTTGCCATCACACTAGGCGGCATGGCTATGACAACCTTAGTTTTCGAGAATTAAAAAACGTTCGCATTTCCTGTTACACATTTCCGTCCCATTCCACGAAATCACTCCCAAAAATTGCAGGAAAGCGAGAGCAAAGATGTTACACATCAAAAAATTACAAGAGGAATATAAAAAATAATGAAGTTCATAGTAACTGCTGATCGATATTGATAGCAATAGCTAATCTTCTGTAGGTTTAGCATGGAAGGTATCACACAATGTTACATTGACTATTAGAACAAAACAAATGATAAATTGAATTTCCAAATCGGCAGACACGAACTGTCGTGTTGGTGGGGGGAAGGGGACACAATACGATTTCCAGCTGTAATTCCGTTGCGGGGCAGACCAGATGCGGTAAATCACGGCTGGAACAGTAGGAGATGCGATCGCGTAATGTACTCCTACTTGGACGTACCTCGTTAAGCCAGTGCCCAGTGTGTGCCTAGTGTGTGCCCAGTGTGGTCGTAGTGGTGGGGGAGTTGCACCAGCTTTATATCCCAACAAAACATAAATGTGAAAAATATTACAAAGATCTAAATGGTACCAAGTTCTATAGTGGTTTCAACGGGACTTCAAACTGAAATATTTATCTTAGACTTTTCCAAATAATAGAAAATGTTTTTTTTTAATTTTTTTTATTCACAATTGGTAGGCCCTTTGGTCATTTACCATCATCTCACCTGATGGTAAATGACGATGATGCCGATGATGGAAGCGGGCTTACCAAGATTCCCCAACGCAATGGAGAACTGGCTATATGTATAACGGTTTTCATTTGCTTCGAAGATGTCATGCGCAAGACGGTGTCGCAACGGAGCAACGCGACGGAATCACGTGATTTTTTGCATAGAAATAGTTAAGGGGATGGGAAGTGGGGTAGTCCCCGAAGGAATCTAAAGAAAACTAATGTCCACGCTCGTGAGCCGCTTGCTTAAAAAAAGACTGGATACAAAAGACTGTCTTAAAAAAAGAGGCCAAGTGCGAGTCGGACTCGGGCAAAGTAAGGTTCCGTAGTCTTTTAAAACAAATAAATGTATATATAAAAAAAATTAGAGATAGAACGTTTTGTATGGAAAATCTATTAACTTTTTACAAATTCAACCGCACATTTTAAGTTAGTCGACAATTGTTTTGTAAATCGATCCCTGAAACGAAAAATGATTTTAGCATCTTCGGCATCATCGTCACTTACCATCAGGTGAGATGATGCCAAGGGCTTACCAATTGTGAATAAAAAAAAAGCAAACCCTCAGTAATTTTGAAAGACTTCAACGATACCCCACACGATAGGGTACGTCGAAAAAAAATTCACCCCCCCCTCTCACCACATGTAGGGCAGGTACCAGAAAAAAATAATATTTTACCACTTTCTCGACGTGATTAATATGTATGTATATCCATGCCAAATTATAGCTTTCTAATATTAATAGTCTCTGAGCTAAGCCGCAGACAAACAGACAGTGGCGAAACTATGAGGGTTCCTTGTTGACTTCGGAACCCTAAAAACGATGTCCACGCGGGCGAAGCCGCGAGCAAAAGCTAGTACCTACTAATTATATTTTCCTAGCTCCGTGAACGCCAGAATAGAGGCAGCCCCTTAGATTACAGTATAAAACAGAAGGCATGAACGATCGTAATTAATTATACGACCGCCGCGTATTGTGTCCAGAACGAGACGAACGTCGCGTCGCCATTATGATGACGACAGCATCAGAAATAAATTATGAACTCTTGATCACTAAATTGCCCTCCTATTTAAACTTCGGAAAACCTTACTCGTTTTGTTTTCCATCAAGTCTTCGATTTTTAATACATCAAAATCACAGAATGAGTACATAAATGACGCTGCAAAACTATGACGTCACGCCTAGGTATTTCAAACATTTTTAGAACAAAATGTCGTTTATGACATATTATGATAAAAAGTAACTCAGATGACTAGCATTCGTCATCCCTATCTCAGCCGCTTCAAATTTTCAGTTTTACCGAAGGAACATAAAATGCCCTTTGGAATCCGTGGTCAGAGTTGCTTAATTCTTGATAAAGTAAATATTCTTTGGTATCCGTGGTCAGAGTTGCTTACTTCTTGATAAAGTAAATACTCTTTGGTATCCGTGGTCAGAGTTGCTTACTTCTTGATAAAGTAAATACTCTTTAGTATCCGTGGTCAGAGTTGCTTACTTCTTGATAAAGTAAATACTTTAGTATCCGTGGTCAGAGTTGCTTACTTCTTGATAAAGTAAATAATCTTTAGTATTCGTGGTCATAGTTGCTTACTTCTTGATAAAGTAAATACTCTTTGGTATCCGTGGTCAGAATTGCTTACTTCTTGATGAAGTAAACACTCTTTGCACGTAGCACGTCACTGGCTCAGGTAGACCGAACAATATTTTTTTTATTCTTTCAGTTTTAGACGCGCTGCGTTCAAAGATTTAAGGTTTACCCCCCTTTTACGAGTAGGATAGATATAATTTATTTTCAAAATTCTATTTTACCACATTGTTCGCGTGACTAATATGTTTTCCCAAAATTACAGCTTTCTAGTACTAAGAGCCTCTGCGCTAAGCCGCGGACAGACAGACAGACAGACGGACATGGCAAAACTATTAGGGTTCCTTGTTGACTACGGAACTCTAAATATGGCCTTCGTTTTGTTGTTTTGACTTAGATGTTTGATTTTTTCTCATCTTCAAGAGGTCATAGACCTTAGTATTTGATATTAATTTGAATGGATACCTCCACACGTTCCTGAGAAAAAGGGTTTTGACAGGCATACAGACAGACGGACAACGAAGGCGCAGTATTAGAATATAGAAGCCATATCGTAATACTGTGATGATGGGATCCTATAAAAGGGTTCCCTCTTCCTTTAACTTAATGGAACCCTAAAAAATGGGTAATTAATTACTCAGGATGAACCCCGTGTTTCGACCTATTGAGTGGGAATTTTGAAGTGATTCAACCGAGTTTTTTGACTGCGGCTACTGGTGTAGGCAACCCTATCGGACAATTGGTGGTCGCAATGACGTAATCGCAGCAGTGCCCAGTGGGAGGAGCACGACACGAGCCGGCGCGGCGCGGCGTAGTCCTGTGAATAATCGCCCTGCGTGGAGTGATTACACAGCCATCTGGAGCTCCGCGCTGCCGCTGCCGGCTTAATGGGAAATTGGGCAACTAGAGGCGTCAGATAAGACCTAGATAATATTGTGCTGGAAAATTAACTTTATAATGGCGAAGAAAACACCCGGGAATTAAACAAGGACCTTATATTGGAAATAGCGGTTCAAATAAATTATGAAACTCCTCGAAATGTAAGTATGTTCTGATAAGGGAACTATTTGTTTACTATTGCTTCTGTTAGGAAGCAACAGTCGCTTATTCGCTTCTTATTTTTCGCATTTCCCGTAGAAATATAATATACTAGCTGTTGTCTGCAGCTTCGCCCCGGTGGTTATCGAGTGAGCAGAGCGGGGTTGTTTGCTAGCTTATGTCCATCCTGAATTCCATTCTAACTATTGGTTAAAGAGTTTTTTGAAATCTTTTTTTTTGACATGATATCGTCTTATAAATCGATGAACGCCGGCTGCACTCACGAAAAAGCATGACTTATTGTCACGTTCCGCCTGAGCCGAGCGTGCAAGCGAGAGCGCGGAACAAGCGATAGAGAGGCACGATCAGCTTAAGCGTTCGGCGTACTATTATTCTTGTCTGTAGTTCGGCTTGTGACACATAATCACGTAAAATTATCATCCGTAAACAGACTTTATAGACAACCAGTTTTTAATTTTCTTTTTAAGCCCTTCGCATCAAATCACCTGATGGTAAGTGACGATGATGCCGAAGATGGAAGCGGGCTTAGCAAGATTCCCCAACACAATAGGGTTCCGGATGAGTATTTTCGAAGAAGTTTCTTCATAGTGTCAAAATAGATAGATATAGAAGTACATAAGTATGTAAAGAAATCAGTACTAAAAAAATGTGTTACCTTCGTACATTTTATTTATTTACATTGTTATTATTTTTTAATACACAAAAGCAAAAATTAAGGAAAATACACAACAATGTTTATGAACGCTCATCTCCTTTTGTAAAGTTACTGTATAATTTCACCATATGAACGCTCATCTCCTTTTGTAAAGTTACTGTATAATTTCACCACATAATTTATTTCGAAACATTTCACTGAAAAGAATTCTTTGCGGCTTAAATAATGATCTCATCACTCTAGGGCAGATATAAAACCCTTTCAATGTTTTCCGAAGCGGCGTGCGGCGCTGCACTCCGCTTTTTTTAACAAAAGATTCCTAAAAGCTCGTTGAGTTACGGTTCACACCTTAACAATAGCCTTGCCTATGTTATCCCCTTTAAGCATGCCTATGAAGGCGGCCGGTAGGTTCTCGAAGCCGTGTGTAGTGGTCTCCTTGGCGACGATAGCACCTCTTTCCAGCCAATCCTCCAGCTGCCGGATGGCGTCTAGCTGCACAGGCCACTCCCATTGCGTGAAGCTGAATGCTTTGACTGACACTCGAGGAATGTTCAGCCGTTTCTTAGAGGCAGGCTTCTTCGACCCGTATGTGCTGATGGAGCCGCACAGCGCCACCCTCCCACCTTCCGCCATACATTCCATTATAGTATTCCCCAAACTCCCACCAACATTGTCAAAAAAGCAGTTGACACCGTTCGGTGCGATGGCTTTCAGACGCTCCTTGATGTTCGTTTCGGTCTTGTAATTGTAGGCGTGATCGAATCCGAGCTCGTTTGTTAGTAAGTTGACTTTCTGGTCGGTGCCGGCGAAGCCGACCACGATGCAGCCCTTGAGGCGCGCGATCTGACCGACGAGGGAGCCCACGGCGCCGGCAGCGCTCGTCACGCACACCACGTCGTTGGTTTCCGGCTTGCATACCTCCAGCAGCCCCAGATAAGCGGTGATGCCGGGCATGCCCAGTGCGCCTATGGATAGTGACAGAGGCAGGTTTCCTATCTGCGGGTTCGGTTGGTAAGGCTTCATGTTGAACATTGGGTCGGGTGCCTCGTTCAGAACGACGAAGTTGCGCCAGCCGGAGTGAGACACCACATACATGCCGACCGGGTAGTTCTTGTTTTTGCTCTCGATGATACTGCCGACCTGGAAGCCAAACTGCTCGTAGGGCACGCTGTCGCGCTCGGCGAAGGATCTCATGTACGGGTCTACGCTGATATACTCCGCTTTGACCAGAAACTCTTCTTGCTTCAGCTTCGGCGTTTCCTCCTCGACTATCTCGAAGTCCGCCAGTTCAGGCAAGTAGTTCACGAAAGCATTCTTCACTATAAACTTTTGAGTTTTCATTGTATTACTTCATTAACCCACTATTCTGAAACTGTAATTACTTACAAAGAGATAAGAACACTAATACGCAATTTATTTACCTAGATAATTTTCAACTGAAGTTTTTATCGAGGAATAGCGAGAATTTATGAAAATACTCGTTTATTTTACCAAATTTTTACGTATACGTACCACATTGAACGATTTGAATTTTGAAAGTAGGAAGGTACATGTCTGTATCCAAAACACTGCAGAGACGTTTTTTTTGGAATATATTAACGTCTCTGAGTACAAGCCCTTTTGAGACAGTCTTCATTTCTTTTTTGATTTGCAAAATATTCTAGTGCTGGTACATTAATTTTTTTCTCTGGAGTTCTTGATAGCATTTGCAGCAGCCTCATTCTGAGGTGGAACCCCGGTCGCACTATGGTGTCTATAAAGTAGCACCCAGTGCAATTGGGTTTTCACGTACCCCTTATTTTGTTTTCCTGTACTCTATACCTTGCTTAGGTGTGCCAGACGATTTTCTCCAAAACGCACCACATGTAGAAGCAAAATTATAGGAGATAAAAGTAAAGTAAAAAGTATAAAATGTTTACTTGCAGAAAGAACACAATACATTTTTTTTTAACAATTACCCCACACTAGGCAACTTGCCTGTATCGTGGTAGTTGATTTAGTACGATTTCCAGTTTACAAAGAATGCGGCTGATTTATGCGGTTAAACATGGTAAAGTAAATTGTTCGACACGTAACATAAGGAAACAAGTTAAATTCAGTATAAAAGCTTAAATTAAACACAATAATATTAATAAAATAGATTGGGCAAAATATCATGCATTAAATTTTGTTTTAATGACTAAATAATTAATTGAGTATTTCTGCAGAAATATGTGAGTATGATTGTGTGTGTGCTTTAGCAGACTATTCTGAAAAAACTCGCCACCTCGTGATATGTTAGTTTTAGTAAGAGCTTTTGAAGTTTACTCTTTATTTCGCGGACTGAATCATCTTTAACATTCAAAATATCAGCAACTCTATTGTATATATGTATAAGGGAACATAAACTGATTAAAGCGTTGTGCAAAAGTTGTCCTTAATATCGGAGTCTCAAGTTTAAAAACCCTTTTTGAAGAAATGTTTTGAAATTTTGATTGCGAATGACCCTAGCATGAGTGAAGATACATAGCCTAAGCACAAATAGTTTTCTAACACTCAGAACTTGGGCCGTCTCATAGAGAGCGATCGTGGAATACCGGCGAGGCTTCCTTAATGCTACTTTAAGAACTGCCCTTTGAGCTCTCTCCACAGAGATAAGAACTGAGGTACATGCTCCACCCCATGCTAGTATGCAGTAGTTAATTATGGATTGGCACAGAGCTAAATAAACCATTTTCAACACCCTTTCATCTGCAATATCTCTCAATATTTTCATAACGTGCATTATTTTCCTTACTCTTCCCGCCAAGATGATAACATAGTTTCTGAATGAAAGTTTATCATCGAGAAGGATACCTAGATATTTTAAGTTAACAGCTCTCTCAATAAAGTTACAGTCACAAACCCTGTTCACATCAGACCTGATACAGTTTTGATAGTGGATTATAACTTTATTTAGTTGGTGTGAAGGTGCTGAAGCTGCGGTTTTGTGAAAGAATAGGAACTTTGTTTTGGACAGATTTAATGTCAGAACATTACAATTTAGCCAGTCTGCCAACTTAGACATTCCGCAACCAACGGACTTAACCACGGCCTCTTTTGAGTCTCCGCTGAAAATTAATGCAGTATCGTCAGCGTAGCAGATAATATCATAATTTAAGGAAGGGATACTGGCAATGTCATTTAAATAAATCAGAAACATTGTTGGGCCCAATATGCTGCCTTGGGGTACTCCAAAGGATATTGGTTTCGGTTCACTGACATAATCACCCATCTTGAGAGACTGACACCTGTTTGTTAAATATGAGGTAAACCAATTTAGAGCCACACCACGGATGCCCAGACCTTCCAATTTTTTTTACTAAAATTGGAATCGAAACAGTATCGAACGCCTTTGCTAGGTCTAGAAAGACGCCGATACAGCCCCGACCCTTATCAATATGTTTTGATACCATATCAGTCAGGAGAGCATCTTCGGTAGATCTCTCTCGACGAAAACCGTACTGATGCATGAACAAGAATTGCATGATAATGCAAGAACAATAATACTATAATACTATGACTGCGGTCACCACAAATCCCGCCAAAAATCTAGGTAAGTGAAATGAAAGTGAGGTTACTCATAAACTGTAGAGTAATTGTTTTGACAAGCCTGCTATTAATTTCTGCTTGTATGAAAGAAGGATGCCATACCAACTCATGGAGTTAATTTTCTCAAACATTGTTTTTAGGGTTCTATAATTCGAAAGGAAAAAAGACCTATATAGAATCACTTTGTCGTCTGTATATCTGTTTGTCTGTTCTCTCGGCAATTTAAGGTCGCGTGCGGCGCACCAAATCTATCTGAAAATGCAAACATTTTGTAATAAGCACCTTCCGTCTCACGCGCCTGGCGGTTTACATCGTATCTCATAGAGGCAGTACGAGCTCGCTGCGTGCGCTTCGACGAGTGCACGGGGCCGTCTTTGTATAAGCTAAAATAAAATCTAATTCCTTTGCAGTAGAAATAAAAACAGCCCAGCTTCATTTTATTTTACTTGTAATAACAAAACATGACTATAGTCGATAATCAGTAATGTTATTTCTGTATAGGGCAGTATGGACGGGATAGATAGATAGGTATAGGATATTGTTGTGAAAGTTTATACTACATAGGTAGAAGGAACATACATTTTTATAAGGTTTAAAATGGTAGCGCGTCGCACGAGCGCACTTAGGTCCAGCCGCCACTGACCCCACCTCTTCCTTTATCCTGTTAAAATGCTGACGACCCTTGAGGCCATCAGCAAGGGCTATAAACAACTTTTTCCCCTTTAACTCCCTACTTCATTCCTTTCTTGTATTTAGTAGAATTAAAATTGTATCATATCACGTAGTTATTTAGAGTATTCACAATCCCACAATAAAAAGATAAATGAAAAAGGAGCCAAGTTCGATACAAAAAATGTGCAGAGACCTAAATTGGTAAGTACCAAGTTTAATTGTGGTTTCTTAAATCATAGCCAAGGGAATTCAAACTAAAATATTTCTTTTAGACTTCTTCAAATAATAGAGAATGTACAAAGGTTTTCAGTTGCTAAGAAATTTTACTAATGGTTCAACTAGACAAGTTTCTACTAACCAATTAGCGTATCGGTTTCAGTGGCGCAATGGCAAGGGCAGTGCTCCGTCACTCGCCTATACCCACCGCAAAATATACCTACACTTAGTGGCCCACTCGGGCGGGCTCTAACAAGTCGGGCCGCCACGGACCGCTCAAGCAAGCCGCGCGCAACGTTGAGTAGAGATCCGTTGCATAAAATTTACAACAATTTCTTTTTGTGTGTCTTGTGTCGGTATCATCAAATCAGGTCATATACGTCCCCACCGAGGGGCTCGAGCCTACCCTGAGTTAGGGCGATTGGGCCTTAGTCGACCACGCAGTCCCAGTGCGGGTTGGTCGACTTTACACACAATCTTCGAGTTTCTTCGCAGGCGTGCGCAGGTTTCCTCACGGTGTTTTCCTTCACCGTAAGAGCGTCGGATAAACGTACATGTGAAATCGAAATTTGTAAACACATTGGTACGTGGCAGGATTCGAACCACGACCTCCCGGACAGGAGGCAGCGGCCCTTGCCAATGCGCCACCGACGCTTGTGTAGGTAGGTAATCATTATTATCGTGCCCCTCGGTGGGGACGTATATGAGCTGATATATGAGGTACTATTATTCCTTGTACATTCTTATTTGTCTTGTTATAAAAAATATTGTTCCATAGTTATTCGTATAAGTTCAACTATGAGTAGCTGGCCCGCCGCGCCGCCGGGCAGCCAAATCTGGCAAAATTCATAGTCGGCAATTAAAAAGCAAAAAGTCGAATCGGAAGTTGAGGAGTTGGGTCGTCAAATCTGAGGCGCTGAGCTGCGGGCGCTTGGAAACCGTCCAAGCGCGTGCTCGACTGCTGCTGACGGTCCATACTGAAAGGAATTCACGTCATCTGGTAGAAAGTCCACGGATTCTTCAAAAGAGTCACCCTCATCCACAGAGTTGTTTCAAACTAGTCACACATTTTGATTGATTGATTGATTGAACAACATGAGGAAAAAAATACAATGATTGAAGCAGTTGTACATGTATAGGCGGTCTTAAGCGATCTCTTGTTTCTCTCTTGTCAAGTCAGTCTAGGATCTAATCTGAAAAAAATCGAAAAACTTTAGGTACAAACTTTTAATATTGCATTGTCACGCGATATACATATGCATGCAAAATTTCAGCTCAATCGGAAACCGGGAAGTGGGTCAAATTTAACTTGCAAGATTTCACCGGGACAGGTGAAACTAAATAAAAGCTTGTAATAAAGAGGAGTGGTCGGTCTAGTCGTGCGTACAGATTGTATGTTACTTTTTTCAAAAGTAACTGTTAAATTTTTTAATTATAACAAAACTTCGTGAGTAACTAGAACCTCACTGCACTGGATAGTTAATTATTCCAGAGTAAGGTCGGTGGCTTTTATGGGAGGTACTTTATATCATCATCATATCATATCAACTCATATACGTTACTATAAAATACAAAATATTATAGTTCATTGAATTGAAAATAAAGTGGTAAACTCAATATAATATGTTCTTACGGAAAATAATTGCTAAAACACCACTAGATAGCGCTAGTAGTATTTTTATGTTGCTCGCGTTTGTGTATTTTGTTTGTCATGTGAATAGGTATCATTTTCATAGTTGTGTGGAGAGTTGTGGTAGTACGGAACCCTCACACCGCGAGTCCCACTCGCACTTGGCCGGTTTTTTATTACTTTTCTTCACTTTCAAAAATGTTTTTAATTAAAATGAAAGGTGTTAAAGTCACCGATTTTTGTGTGTTGGTTTCATTCAACATTAACTATTATGTTTTCGAGAAATTTTGCAATTAATGCCAGTAACAGTATACTTTTACATCAAAAGTGGAAATATTTTTAAAATTGTATTCAATTAAATCGATTTTTATTATTTTAAGTAAATTATATATTTTTTCCATAGTGATTAGGTTTAAACAGTCTTTCAATAATTTAAATTGAATATTGTCATTTGGCCCATATTAGGGCCTTAAGATGTTGTTAAAGAAACCTAGGCTACCTAATATAGGCGATGTAGTGTATGCGACCTGTGTGTTTAAAACATAACCCTCCTTTTGGCTTACTGGTCATGTACTTCGGCAGAGGGGCACGCGTTAGATTCCCGTGTTAAATGGTCTAAGCCTGGTACAACCCAATTTCTCCCGCGTCTCGCTGGTTTTGATTTTATCATCCACAAAACTGAAGAAACGTGTACCGCTTCATATTCGTCATCGGCCTATCGAAGAAACGCGTACCGCTTCATAATCGTCATCGGCCTATCGAAGAAACGCGTACCGCTTCATAATCGTCATCGGCCTATCGAAGAAACGCGTACCGCTTCATAATCGTCATCGGCCTATCGAAGAAACGCGTACCGCTTCATAATCGTCATCGGCCTATCGAAGAAACGCGTACCGCTTCATAATCGTCATCGGCCTATCGAAGAAACGCGTACCGCTTCATAATCGTCATCGGCCTATCGAAGCCCCGACGACGGCAATGTTCGAATACTTCCAATGTGACTTGAAAGGCGCAATAAAAATAGACTTTGAAGTTAATCACTTAAAGTCTAATTTAGATTGTGCCTTTTGGGGGGGTATTCCTTGCTCAGATCATCATTAATACAAGGCTGGTATTTATAGCTTATTCACATAATCATCTCAGATTTTTAAATATACTTTTGTAAATATATCGGAACCCTACTTTGCTCGAGTCCGACTCGCACTTGGCCGGTTTTTATGATTTTGACTTTGTACTTTTGGAGGTAAGGGGGAATGTTAAATTTTCGTAAATTTCTAAACGAAACCCTTTAAAATTATATAAAATAATCTTTAATATATTTGTAATCCTCACAACAGATTTATATTCTTTTGGAAAAAAATATTTTTATTTATTTTAACCGCCTCCGTGGCGTAATGGTCGCTTCACACCAGGAGGTCGCGGGTTCGATTCCCGGCGGGGTCAAATTTGTAAGACTCGGTTTGGTTGGTGTTAAGGCATTTTCATAGCAAAAAAATTACTTTTCCCCCTAATATTTGTATTCGTTTATTTGCCCTATACATTCGTGACTGGATAAACACACCCTTTAAACTAAAATCTGGACGAAAGAATACACAATTTGGTATGTGTAATGTACATACATTTTACATACTCGTACATATTACGTAGTCCAGATTTTAGTCTTTTTATATTATTTTCTTTTAAGGACTGACACTCATGAGCTATCTTATAAGGGTTCTTGCGGTAAAAAACGTCTTGCTAACATTGTGTTTTTTTTTTACAGACACCAAGAAATGAAACGCAGAAGGTGTGCGAGCGCGCGGCTAGCTTGGTGACGCGCGCGCCGCGCCCGCGCCCCGCGCCCCCCGCCGCCATGCGCGTGCTCAGCCTCATAGTGCTGTCTCTGTTCCACCTCAACAGCAGCGCCTTCGTTCTCGACAAACAAAACCCCTACTCCCAGTTCCGCAAATGGAACGCTGGCCTCAACGGCACCCTGGAACTGGAATTCAAAACGGACCAGCCGAACGGCCTGCTCCTCTACACTGACGACGGGGGGACGTACGACTTCCTCGAGTTGAAGCTGGTGAATGGGGCGCTGAGGCTGCGGTACAACTTGGGCGGTGGAGCTCAGATTATAACAGTTGGGAATAATCTCCACGATGGCCACTGGCACAAAGTCCAGGTGAGTGTCGTACTACGTATCTCATTTAAATAAGTATAAGTATGCTCGACCGGTAACGAGTCGGTGGCTCAACCGGTAGCGACTCGGTCCTCCAAACCAGAAGTGCCGGGTTCAAATCCGGACGGCCAATGTACCGATGGGTTTTTTGAAACTTATGTATATATACTCACCGATTGCTTTAACGGTGAAGGAAAACATTGCGAGGAAATCTGCACACACCTGCGAAGAAACTCGAAGGTTGTGTGTGAAGTTGACCAACTGGGCCCGCGTGGTCGACTAAGGCCCGATCGCCCTAATTTAGGGTAGGCTCGAGCCTCTCGGTGGGGACGTATACGAGCTGATATGATGATGATGAAGTATGTTTCACAAGTATGAACATCATAAAAGATACGCATGGCGACCTCACGAGCTTAGAATAGCGCTAAGTGAAGATTCACCGTGTAAATTTGTCCAAAATTAGGATGTCTTCTGGTTAGAAGAGCTCAAATTTTTGATGCAAATTTCACTGTAGTCTGAATTGTACAATATACTCGTATAAGTGATCGATGTAGGTATATTTAGTTGGTTAATTGTTTGGCTGGTTTTGAAGTTTGTTAAAGTGAAACTTTTATTACATCGTCTCAAATTTTTTCGTCTGTGTGTCGCGTGACGGTCGGTATGATCGTTTCGTCCTCTGTACCGTAGCGCCAAGACGAGAGCAGCCATGATCGTTTCGTGCTCTGTAAATGTCTATAATGTGAAAAAAAGTTTAACTTTTACCGTGGTTTCATAAAACTAGACACTCTTTTTTTATGAGAGCGGGGATCTATGCATTTTATCTGTGGTCGCAGGATGTCTTGACAATCTCTTTGGTCTTACGCCTCGTGTGCCGCAGGTGGCGCGGCGCGACGAGCACACGGCGCTGTCGGTGGACGGCTCGTCCCCGCAGAGCAAGGCGTCGCGCGGCAAGGAGTTCCACTTCGGCCGGTTCAAGACCAACTCGGACGTCTTCGTGGGAGGCATCCCGCCCTCGTGAGTACCTGCTCAGCTTTCTTTAGATCAATTAGTTTGGGGTGTGGGAAATAGATGCTTCTTAACAAATAAGATAGTGTTGGTAACAATCACAGAAATTGGAATAATATAACAATATTAAAATTTTGTAAAGTTGAGACTGAATTAATTTACACAAGACGTGCAACGAGACAGATACAGATAAGCAAAACAAAGATGACCTATACTAAACTATGTCCTAGACAGACAAGTCATTTTTAAAGGATCCAGGGACTTTAAGAGGCAAATTTTGGGTTAAAGTAAACGTGAGGATTCTGCTAAGTGAAGGCACACCCTGGACACTTCATACAACGGGCCAGAAATGACATTTCAAAAAAGGAATGACGGAACAAACAAAATGGCGAAATCCTATACGTTTGACAACCAAACCGTAACCAATCTGGGTGACGAAAAGGTGTGAGGTCGCAATCTAGAGAGCGGCAGGGAGTGTCCATACTGTATGTTAGTACTAATATATACACTTTGGTGAAGGCTCAGTTTGTTCAGCATGTTCTCGTAGAGTGCCACCGTAAACAGAGGCTCCGCGATCGACGCTCCTTCAATTCATTTTCTTTGACGGTATTTCGCTGCAGCCCTCATAAGGTGCACCTAACTCCCAACCCTGTATTAATGTTGTATTTTCTTCTTTTCCTCTTTCCTACACTCTGGCCACTGTCGAGAACACGAATTTTATGTGCTGTGATAGTATAATATCCTAGGATTCAGAATTTAGACAAACTCAACGACACCTCTTTCGCTAAAGCGGCTCAGTCGTAAACTATTTAAAGAGAATGTGAAGCCGACATGCGGATAGAAATCACGTGTTGTCTTAATGTTTTACAGATTTTGTTAGAAATGTTTTGCCACAATTGTAACGAGCGAGCCTTACACGAGTCGCCTATGATATGTAATATCTGACATTTATATTAAGTAAAAAAACTTACCGGCCTTCCGGCCTCCGGCCTAGCAGGGCACGCTTGGTCATCGCCATGTTTCCTCAGCCTTCGTGACTTAAAAAAGACGGCATGGCAATATTTTCTTACCCCTCGCGTGACTAAAAAAGGGGCAGCATGGCCATATTTCCTTAGCCTTTGTATTGAAAAAAAAAAACACATTTCCTGTGACACACTTCCGTCCCTTTTCACGTAGTCACTCCCACAGATTGCAGGAAGGCGAGAGGAAAGACATTAAATATAAAAAAGCTATACTACTAGTTGATTTCCATTGTAGATTGCGTAAACATCAGTCATAAATACTCGTTGATGTCTTTTCAATGGAAAAACGAAATTTTTTTAACTCTTTTTACATTTTAGTTTATTGCGTACAGTAATAGATACATTAAAAAAACGTTAAAAAACCGACTTCCATCGCAAAAACTTGTACAATTTTGCGGCAATATTTTTGGTTTTTGTTAATTTTCAAAAAAGTACTACACCGATTTTGATAAAATTTACATGGGACCAACTCCAATAAATTGTGAACTCTATCGAATAAAAAAATAATCATGAAAACGGTTCACAAAAAAACAGACACCCGAATTGAGAATCTACTCCTTTTTGGAAGTCGATTAAAAAAAGGGTACCACTCATTTCTTAAATGAAAGGCATTTTCTCCCAAAAGACCTTGAAATGGGAAAAAATCTCAAACCTTATCCCGAGATCAATTAAAATGATTTGGAGTCAAGTTCGGCAATCGGCATTGTTCACGTTTTACAAGGGATGAAAACAAAAATAATAAAAACATTTGTAGGTATAATGGTTTCATAATCGTTAAGTGAAATAAGTGCTGTGGCTGTATTTGTCATAGTATTTGGACCTGTAACGTCATCACATTTTAACATTTGAAAAATCATAACAAAATACCCGGTGAGTTGCTTTTTTTCCACTTTTTTTTTGCTGCCGGGGACGCAAAAATGTAAATTGCCTTGCCGTCGCCGTTGACGGTCAGTGGAAAGACACTCCTACATATATTTTCATACATTTTTGCTTCCCCGGCAGCCGGTCCGGTGCCGGTGCCGGTGTCGTGCCGGTGTCGTGGGTGCCTTGCCGGCTAGTGGAAAAACGCACATTACACGTGAATAAAAAGACATTCAAATTGGTTTCTTAAAAAATAATGTATATCATTTGAAAAAATACCTTATTTTTTTAACAGCAGTATGCGCGGGCGTCATCGTTAGTTATTTTTAACTCCCGACGCAAAAAGTTATAAATTAAACGTGTGTATCTGTGTGTATGTCTGTGGCATCATAGTTCTTGAACGAATAGACTGATTTTGAGCCGGTTTTTTTAAAGCTGACGTGATTGCGGTGGTTCTTAGCTACAATATGTGAAGATCTGGTCAGCCGTTTGAAGATCATCAGCTTTTATCTAGGGGATGATTGAATGTGGGCAACTAATGTCGGTCCGATCGATTCGTAATTTAGTGCCCAGTAACTGCAATAATATTGCAAAACTATGGTAATCTTGACCTGATGCTGCAGCATCTCCTGGAATCTGCAGGATACCCAACTCCTTGCCAACTTTCAACAGTCAACGTATAGGGGTTAATGGAATAGTCTTAATAAATAGGTGTTAGATAGAACATGGTAACCTTGACCTGATGCTGCAGCATTTCCTGGAATCTGCAGGATAGCCAACTCCTCACCAATTTACAGCAGATGAATCGTGTTTGGGCTCATTGTAATATTATCATTGAAAAGTTTTTAGATAGAACATGGTAACCTAGACCTGATGCTGCAGCATCTTCTGGTATCTGCAGAATACCCAACTCCTTATCAACTTACAGCAGAGGTATCGTGTTTGGGATACCTAAAGATTAAAAAGCATGAAATAAAACTTAAATTTAAAATTTAAAAAACCCCGACAAAATAACCTCTAGAAAGTAGAAAATAATATGTTTTGTCCCTTTAAGTTTTAAGTAGATATATTTTGATCCAAGAGTCGTTGCGTAGGGGGACCGTTAAGTTAATAAAATAAAAACAGAATACAACTGTTTTACTGTACTACAACTAATTACTAATAGTTTCACACTTAGCGGTCCCCAATTATTAATCGGTACAAATATATTGTATACCAAAATCAGTTTTTAATACCTAAACACGTTTACCTTAAAACGACAAGGTATACCAAAAAATTAATAGTGTACCAAAAAACGAATGCGTAAAAAAGTATATCCGCAACGCAATTAAAAAAGTGCGTTTATCTGATACAGTTATGCTCGAACTTTAAAATGTAATCGAAAGCCAAAATTAGTAAATGTCTACTAAATTCAGTACACCTGTAGGAAGGGTGTGGTACGGGGAGTTCTAAATGGAAGCGGGAGCGAGCGAAGCGAGCTCGGACTTTCGGAGCACCCCGACTCGGATGCGTTAGGTTCGGAGACTGTGCGGGGAGGCGAGCTTAGCTCGCCTCCCCGCACAGTCGTAGTGTTAGGTTTGACATGAGAACACAGAAGTAGGAGCCCCGAAGGGGCTCCGTCGACCACTCAACACTGTAGGAAGAGTGTGGAACGGGGAGTTCTAAAATCGACAAACTTTAAAATAGGTATGTACCCTTATGTTAATATTTGACAGTCTATTGAATAATTAAATGCTATTCAAAATGTGGGCAAACTTAGCTTATTTTGGGTCTCATGTGCTTTAATTGGCTAATGTAAAATTAAATAAATGTATGCGTTTTAGTATAAAATAGGGTGTCAAATTTTGGTAGACATTTACCTTTTTTGGGTTAAAAATACATTTTTTTGGTTTACGATTTTTATTTAATTTGGTAAACAGTTAAACCAAAGCCATTATTAATTATTTCATAATTAGCGGTCCCCCTATGCGACGACTCTTAGATCAAAATATAACAACTGTATCGCCATAAAACATCTCTAAGAACCTGCTCTGAAATAATACCTTTTGAATGCAAAAAAGTAATTAATTCAGGGTAGGCTTGAGCCCCTCGGTGGGGACGTAATAATAATTATGAGTTGATGATGAAATGCAAAAGACCGCAAGATAATCGGCCTAGTGGTTTTCAAGATAAACACACACGAACAAACACACACGAACAAACACACAACCCCTCACCCTGAACGCATACCCCTTCTCCGTACCGTCGTGGGTAAAAATTGTTGTTACATGAAGATATTTCATAGCAAGGACATCGAGAGGCCCTACAAACCTTACCTTACATGGTTTCATCAACAACAGTTACATAAAGCCATTGAACTACAATGCATAAGCTAAACGATTCCAAGTTTTAAAACTGGGAAAATCCATAGAAATTTCGGCGCAATCTCTCCGCCCCGCCCCGCCCGCCATTCCATAAATTTTACAAAGTGCCTGCCGGCGCTGCTATGCCGGCAGAAGGTAAAATGCAAAAAATAAAAAATAAAAAAATTGAGAAATCCCTGACATAAAACCGCTGAAATATAGAAAATAACATGTCTTGACCCTTTAAGTTAAATGTAAGTAGTTATAGTTTGATGTAAGAGTCGTCGCGCAGGGGGACCGCTAAGTCGTGAAATTATTAGTAATTAGTTGTAATAAAGTATTCTGTTTTATTTTACTTACTTAGCGGTCCCCCTACGCGATGACTCTTATTTATTTATTTTTAAGGAAAACTAGGTTACATTGTATAAAACAAATTATAACAAAAAAAATACAATAAAATCAAATTAAAACTACTTATATTAAACTTAAAGGGCCAAAACATTTTATTTTATACTTTTCAGCGGTTTTTGTCGGGGGTTTTTAAAATTATCAATTTAAGTTTTATTTCATGCTTTTTAAACTTCACATGCTCGTATCATAAACACGATACCTTTACTGTAATTTGGTACGGAGTTGGGTATCCTGCAGAAACCAGGGGATGCTGCAGCATCAGGTCAAGGCTACCTTGTCCTATCTAAAACCTGTTCATTGAGAATAGAGGAATAACGTATCCTGGAGATTCCAGATGATACTGTAGCATCAGGTCAAAGTTACAATGTTCTATGTAAAACCTATTCATTGAGACTATTCCAATGACCCCAAACGCAATACCTCTGCTGTAAGTTAGCGACGAGTTGGATATACTGCAGATTCCAGGAGATTCTGCAGCATCAGGTCAAGATTACTATGTTCTATCTAAAACCTATTCATTGAGACTATTCCAATTAGCACAAACACGATTCATCTGCTGTAAATTGGCGAGGAGTTGGTTATCCTGCTTTAGAAGATGCTGCAACGTCAGGTCGAAGTTAACATGTTTTATCTAAAATCTGTTCGTTGAGACTATTCCAATGAGCCCAAACATGATACCTCTGCTGTAAGTTGGCGAGGAGTTGGGTATCCTGCAGATTTCAGCAGATGCTGCAGAGTCAGGTAAGGTTACCATGTTCTATCCAACACCAATTCATTGAGATTATTTCAATGAGCCCAAGTACGATCCCACTGCTGTAAGTTGGTGAGGAATTGGATATCCTGCAGATTCCAGGAGATGCTGCAGCATCAGGTCACGTTTACCATGGTTTTGCAATATTATTACAGTAACAAGCAAATTTCAAATCGATCAGACCTGTTTAAAATGCCTACATTCCTTTATCACCTAGATAAGAGCGATGATGCTCAAACGGCTGAACAGATCTTCATAAATTATAGCTAAGAACAATCTCGATCAAATCAGCTTTCAAAAAAAAAAAAATCATCAAAATAGGTTCATTTCTTTGAGAACTACGATGCCACAGATGGACAAATACACAAATACACAGATACTTAAAGTGGGCTTACCAATAGAGAAACAAAAAAAAAAAAACTCTGCGTCGGGGGTTACAAATTAAAAGTTTAATAAAAGTTTAAAAATAAATAAAAACGGACCTTAAAAAGAAATTCACTTAAAGTATGAAATTAGTTATTTATGCCACTGCCAAGTAATGACAGCCATTGTAACACGAGTGCTAGTTTCTCGTTACACAATAGACAGCACGAGTGTTACAATTTGAAAGTCATAATCATAATATTGAATTTTTGAAGCCAAAGCCATAAAAAATATTTTAAAAGTTTCATTGAACTTTGTCTCGTTTTGAAATGATCATTGTAAAACGACTTGTAGGAATGAATACTTTTGTGATAGATATGATTTGAGGTTATGTATTAAGTTAATTACCGAATGGGAGTAGAAAAAATATGTTTATATATAAATCATCATATCAGCCGAAGGACGTCCACAGCTGGACATAAGTCTCCCCCAAGGATCTCCACGACGACCGGTTTTTACCCGACTGCGCCAGAAGGAGGGTTATGTTTTTCGAGAGTATGTATGTATGTATAATTGTTTGGCACGCTCTGCAGCCTGAACGGCTGGATGGATTTTGGCTTGAGAGGTGTCGTTAGATTCGTATTTACTGTGAGAGTGACACTGGGTATATCAAAATAATAAAAAAACAAAATGGCGGATTTTTGGCGCCAAATTCAAATGTTTGGCACGCTCTGCAGCCAGAACGGCTCGATGGATTTTCTATCAACTGATAAGTTAATAATCTGCGTAAATTTACCCGACTGCGCCAGAAGGAGGGTTATGTTTTTCGAGAGTATGTATGTATGTATGTATGTATGTATGTATAATTGTTTGGCACGCTCTGCAGCCTGAACGGCTGGATGGATTTTGGCTTGAGAGGTGTCGTTAGATTCGTATTTACTGTGAGAGTGACACTGGGTATATCAAACCCGACTGCGCCAGAAGGAGGGTTATGTTTTTCGAGAGTATGTATGTATGTATGTATGTATGTATGTATGTATGTATGTATGTATGTATAATTGTTTGGCACGCTCTGCAGCCTGAACGGCTGGATGGATTTTGCCTTGAGAGGTGTCGTTAGATTCGTATTTACTGTGAGAGTGACACTGGGTATATCAAAATAATAAAAAAACAAAATGGCGGATTTTTGGCGCCAAATTCAAATGTTTGGCACGCTCTGCAGCCAGAACGGCTCGATGGATTTTCTATCAACTGATAAGTTAATAATCTGCGTAAATTTACCCGACTGCGCCAGAAGGAGGGTTATGTTTTTCGAGAGTATGTATGTATGTATGTATAATTGTTTGGCACGCTCTGCAGCCTGAACGGCTGGATGGATTTTGGCTTGAGAGGTGTCGTTAGATTCGTATTTACTGTGAGAGTGACACTGGGTATATCAAAATAAAAAAAAAACAAAATGGCGGATTTTTGGCGCCAAATTCAAATTTTTGGCACGCTCTGCAGCCAGAACGGCTCGATGGATTTTCTATCAACTGATAAGTTAATAATCTGCGTAAATTTAATGTGTGTCATTGTGTATATAGGTTACTATACAAACTCATTCAATAATAAAACTAAAAAATGAATAAAATAAAAAACGGTAATTTAAAAAACTAAAAAACCCGACTGCGTTTCTCTGTAGTTTGGAAATGAAAAACCCTAAAACAAGAAAGTCGTCATACCCGATTGCACTTAACTTAAGAAAAATTGTAGCAGTCGGGACCCATTCTAGAAATGGAGGCATAGTGAATTGAGAGCACATACCTATATTACATTGCAGATTACTCCAATATACTGACTAGACGGCTGACTTTCTAGAATGGGTCCCGACTGCTACAATTTTTCTTAAGTTAAGTGCAATCGGGTATGACGACTTTCTTGTTTTAGGGTTTTTCATTTCCAAACTACAGAGAAACGCAGTCGGGTTTTTTAGTTTTTTAAATTACCGTTTTTTATTATATATAAATCATAATCATCATCATCATATCAGCTCATATACGTCCCCACCGAGGGGCTCGAGCCTACCCTGAATTAGGGCGATTTTATATATAAATACACGAAATTAACTAACAATAACGAAATCAACGAATCAGATTAGGGGCCTATAACTTTTTTTGAAGTCGGTGCCAGCAATTACATCGATTCTAAAATATTTGATATGTAAGTAGTCGTGTGCTGGTACCGAGCTCAAAAAAAAATGTTAGCCCCTAATTTGATTTGTACGTACCTTTGATTTCGTTATTGTCGGTTAATTTCGTGTGTTTATATATAAAAAATATTATTTCATACTTTTGAGTGAATTTCTTATTGAAGTCGGTTTTAAGTTTTTTAAACTTTTATTTTACCGATAAAATTACAGATAGTTTCTGCCCTTTAAGTTGCCTCAAACTCATTGCTTCGCTGGCTCAGCAAATCAAAGAGGATCCTCTTCCTAAATTTCAAACAGGAATTTCTCTACCCTATTACGAAAACCCAGCAAAAAATATAAACCTCTTACACTTTTGAATCCTGTTGTCCTTCATTGTGACTCAACCTAAGAACGGCAGACAGCCTTGAGACGCGTCACTCACGGGCTTCAAGGGCCCTCAGTGCTGCCAACATAAAGGGAAGATCCTCTCAAGGTTGCCAACAAAAAGGAAAAGTAACAAGGTCCCTTTACGAACTTTAGGGGTCTGGTTTACAGTTTGCGCAACACATTTTCTGAACAGGAAACGAGGTAGGTACCAATCGTGGAGTCCTGGTTTACTGTCGCAGACTGAATCGGAATAGGGATGACGAATGTTAGTCATCTGAGTTACTTTTTATCATCTGTCATAAACGAAATTTCGTTCTAAAAATGTTTGAATGATGATGATTATGTACTCATTTTGTGATTTTGGTGAATTAAAATTCGAAGACTTGATGGAACCTAAAACGAGTAAAGTTTTCCGACGTTTCAGTAAGAGGGCAATTTAGTGATCAGGAGTTCATAATTTATTTCTGATGCTGTCGTCATCCCTATTGTACTCAAAATAAAGTAGTTAGCTGAAAGAAGTACAAAATTCCCTTATAGATTGAAGCGACGCGAGGCAAGCCGAGTATTTCCATTGGTTGGCATTTCACGTCTTGCGTCTCCTGAGAGAAATTGGAGACAAATTAAACTTCCAGACCAAACGGTAGTGCTGCACTCGCCGGCTCCTTTCAATGCGGAGTCATCTTGCTTGTTGTGCGCATCCCTAGATTACAGAGTTTCCTTTAATTACACTCCAATTTGATTCATCTATTTACAAATTTCACAATGTAACTTTTGGTTAACTACACGGGAACTCGGCTTCGCTCGTGTGGTAAAATACCCAAGAATATTATCGATAGCAATGAAATATGAAAATCCCTCTTCATAGAATATCTCTAGTTAGTTTTTTAATTTTGCTTTATTACGTCTTTTATTTTAATCTTGTTCTTTGTGTCAAATGTTTAAACTGTCAATGAATAAATGATTTATCTATCTATCTAGTTCTATAATAACAAAAACTGGCCAAGTGCGCTAGTCATACTCGCTCACTAAGGGTTTTCGCACACCACCACTTTTGGGTACGGAACCCTAGAAACGAAGTGATCCTGTTAGGGTTCCGTGTTTACTTTGGAGCGACGAAGCAATGAGAAAGGTACCTACTCGTATTGTGATGGCAATTAAAATTGAAGTTGAGATTTTGATAGGGATCGATTTTCTTACAATAATACAGGGTCAAAAGCTATTTGGACAAGGAGAATGTGACGCAAGAAATGCTACAGTTAGTAGGTACCCCGCGTAGAAATTCAGGTCATGTTATTTTTTCTCATCACCATATCAGCTCATATACTCCTCCACCGAGGGGCTCGAGCCTACCCTAAATTGGGGCGGTCGGGCCTTAGTCGACCACGCGGGCCCAGTGCGGGTTGGACGACTTAACACACAACCTTCGAGTTTCTTCACAGGCGTGTGCAGGTTTTCTCACGATGTTTTCCTTCACGACCGTAAGAGCGTCGGATAAACGTACATATGGAATGGAAATTCGAAAACACATTGGTACACACGGCGCCATATCAAGCGATACAAAACCAGTATACGCGGGCCTCGCGTATGTTGAAACCCAAAGGCGTCGCATGACTCGCGCGGCCAGCTTATACTAGTTTTGTATAGCTTGATGTGTCGCTGTCCGTACGTGGCAGGAATCCTTAGAACTGAATGAGGCCGTTTCCGTGCTTCGCAAGGCACGTTAAGCCGTTGGTGCCGGTTGCTATCACTAGATTGCAGTCGTTAAGCCGTGTTTGTACAGGCGGCTGGAAAAACTTGAGACAGTGGGGTTCGCCACTAGCCCTACAGCCTCTAACGACCCGGACTTGGCCCCCCGCCCCGTGTGTGGGGCATGGCCCAACCTTCCCGAGCTTGGGATGATACCCGTGCGTGCCCCAGCAGTGGGGTCGTCATGGGTTGTTAACGAGTAAGACCAACTCTCAGATTACAAAAACAAGGAACAATTTTAATAAGGTAACTCCCATAGAAACACACATAACTTTATTATAAACTACTTCTACCTGTGGCTACTACTCAAGTGCAATGTATTTGCTGATTCTTGTATGGCCGGCCGCACCATATGTCGGATTTATTATTCAACTAGCTTTTGCCCGCAGCTTCGCTCGCGTGGACATAGTTTTTATGACTATCTTTTAGGGTGAGTGGTGCGCGAGCCGCAAGCGGCTCGAGAGCGTGGACATGAGTTTTCCCCAGATCCCTCGGGAACTATTTCAGAATATGCTAATTAGTTAATTATGTTATTGCCCACCTCCTCAAGATCAGAGATCTGTGCAAAAAATCATAACAATCCATCGTTCCGTTGCGATCTTAAAGAAATAACCCAAAAAAAGAGTATTTTTTCAATTCCCTCAGAAATTGCATCAGACTATGCTATTTGCACAGAATAAAAAGTAGCCTATGTCCTCGCCAGTAACACAGGCTACCTGCATCCAAAATTTAATCAAGATTGGTCAAGGTGTTGAAGCATGCAAAGGTAACAAAGAAACAAACAAACACATTTTCACATTTATAATATTAACTAGCTGTCCCGGCGAACTACGTTCCGCCTTGCACTTCACTACACTGCCCTACACTACCCTACCCTACACTAAACTACACTAAACCACCCTACCATACCCTACATAAGAACCTTCTCCTGACAATAACGAACTCGACAAAAAAAAAGAATTAGCGAAATCGGTCCAGCAGTTTTTGAGTTATACAATTACAACGAAAAGTGGCATTGATTTTTATATATTAACATAAGGATTCAATTTATTTCCTTTTAAGATAAGGAGCCCTAAGAACATGCTCATGGCATTCAAACCACGCAGTAGGACAACAAACAAACGAATATGTTTTATTTTGTAAATAAGAGTAGGTATGTACCAGTATGTGATAAGGAACATTCATTACAATTTGCGCCGGCACGGCACACCGTATCGTTACGCCACACCCCCCCCCCCCCCCCCCCCCCGCCACCGTGGCGGGCGGCACTGACCCTGGGCCGCATCACGCCGGGCGCGGGCGTATCTGGCACCATGGTACAGTCCAAGTCAAAATATAAAATATATTTTGAATAATTTTGTTAAATTTTAAGAACTTGAAATTTATTGGCATACTAGTATTCCCGGCGAATCTCATACCACCTTACACTGCACTACACTACCCTACCCTACCCTAACCTACCCCTACCCTACATAAGAACCTTCTCCTGACAATACCGAACTCGACAAATAAAGAATTAGCGAAATCGGTCCAGCCGTTCACGCGTGATGCCGTGACCAAGGGAAATAGGGATTCATTTTCATATATATAGATGTATTTTCTAAATTTGATTACTGTAGATTTAACGCTGTAATTTCAATAAATAAATATAAATAAATAGATACGTTTAGGGTATCAAAAATATGTATCTGTCACCGGAAAATAGCAAGAATCGTAAGTTGATCAATTTTCTAGTTAGTTGATTAACTGACGAAAAATAACAAACGTTAGTAGAAATGTATTATTTAACGCAGTGCATTTTAGCTAATTGGTCAACTTACAGTACCTGGCAGTAATTTAATAATTTACGATTGTGCCACAATTAAAATCATCCACTAACGGGCCAATCGTTGCTCAGTGTACTATTTAACGGTATACTATTTACCCGTCACATAATACACTGTTCTCTGATTGGTCGAGGGCATTTTATAAGCATTTTGCTAGTGTTTATTCATAGAGTTAACAAACACTTAGATATGTTATTTTAATACCGATGATGAGATGTGAAAGATCCAAAGCCATTTGTAGCCATTATCTGGAAGTCGTCAGAAATCAAGGGTTTTACGACTATGCCACGCTTTGGTAAAATTTTCTTCGAAAGACATGTTTTACACAGGTTAAGAAAAATATTTATGGCCCATATTGGTACTAAATATTTATTTTTCAGGGCATAAATAATTTTGTCCCGACGTCCATGACCTGTCCCAATGTGGGCATCATGTATTCGCTGGTAGAATTCAGCGCTAGGAACTATCCGTACCGTTGGATCTGAATGTTTTCTTTTTATTATTAAAACTTCTTCGTCACCAATATTCATTATATCGTATTTTTTGACATTATAATATTGCTTATCAGATGGTCGCTTACCTAAAATTTTAGCAAGATTGTATTCTTCTATCATTTTCTATCACTTTTCGGATTTTTTCACTTGTCCACTGAATTTTTTTTTATTTTCTGTACTTAGCCCACTTTTGTAACTCTGCATCAAAGTGTTCACGATCGACAAAACTAGTTTTACTCACTGATTGTTCGGTTATTTCTTCAGCTACAGACTCCGTTTCACTCATCTTGAATAAACTGACACGTTATAAAACAATTGCTAGTTTTACTAAGGTTTCACTACTGTAAATAAATAAAAACAAGTACGGACGACTTCGGTTTGTTTACGTTTAGACCGGCAATGGCGGGTGAAGGTGGCGGCCGGGTGGCGGGCGGGGAGCAGTGTAAAAGCAAGCACGTGAGTCGTTTAACCAATCAACGTACACCTCGCCTTCGTCGGATGATCTTACGACAAGGCGCCGTAAATTAATCAATTTACTAAAATACATACGTTAAATAATACATTTTAATTGCTGTTTATTATTTTCCGGGAGTTGATCAACTACCTTGAAAATTGATCAACTTACGAGTCTTGTTATTTTCCGGTGACATATCCACCTTATATCGCGAATACATAAGTTCTTGGATATATATGTT
Organism: Coleophora flavipennella; assembly: GCA_947284805.1. Taxonomy (NCBI): domain Eukaryota; kingdom Metazoa; phylum Arthropoda; class Insecta; order Lepidoptera; family Coleophoridae; genus Coleophora; species Coleophora flavipennella. Next base: position 466,041 of record OX369272.1, read on the forward strand.
TAACCTCCGACGCAAAAAGAGGAGAGTTATAAGTTTGACGCCAATCTCTCTCTCTCTCTCTGTTTGGTGTCTGTCTGTGGCATCGCAGCTCTCGAATGGATGGACCGATTTTAAAGCTTTTTTGACGTCAAAGCAAGTTACGTTGCTTGATGAAGGGATGTGGGCAACTTGTACCGGTCTAATCGATTCGAAATTTGATGTGCTGTTACTTTAATGATATTGCGAAAAACATAGTAACCTAGACCTGATGCTGCAGCATCTCCTGGAACTTGCAGGGTACCCAATTACTCACTAAATTACAGCACAGTATCGTGTTTGGGCTCAATGGAATAGTCTCAATGAATAGGTGTTAAAAAGAACATGGTAACCTTGACCTGATGCTACAGTGTCTCCTGGAATCTCCAGGATACTTAATTCCTCAATAAATTACAGCAAAGTAACTTTTTACAGGGTTATAAGTTTTGACCCTCCGAGTGTTCCAGGTACAGGGTCGGTGACGGTTACAGTGTCGTGAATTTAATGGTTTTTCCCATCTCAAAAATGCCCAACGCTCCTAAAGAAGTTATCACTTCAAAAAAAGATTTATTATTTGTTGACCAATCAAAGAAAAAAACTTCGATACCCTTATTTGTCACTAATTCGTGTCGTTGTCGCGTACTGTTTCCCTTTGTTATTATTAGGTCACAGTCTATAATATAATAAAACTGTAACGGGGCCGTGTCTGTACATGAAATATTTTTGGAAAATAATAACTGTGGTGGACATTACTAACGATACAGAGGCCAAAACAACAACTTTTGGAATTTTTGTCTGTCTGTCTGTCTGTCTGTCTGTATGTTCGCGCATCACGCAAAAACTACCAGGCCGATTTTGATAAAATTTTGTATGGTGGTTCCTTATAGTCCGGGTTAACATATAGGATACTTTTTATCCCAGAAAATTCAAGAGTTCCCCTGGGAAAATCAAAAGTATTCATTCATAGAATGGGTCACAACGCATATGTGGCTTGATCTATTACAATCAAATTTTACATGTTGATACCCTTATCGCAAACTTAAACTGGGACATTGTGAATCCCAAAAAAATTAAGGGTTCCTTCAGGAATGCAAAAAATTGTATCTTTAGAATAGCTCAACGTAACAATATGAAACCTTTACATTGGGATGGGGTGTTTTGATCATCATTGTATAGTCGGGTATTCTTTATCCCGGAAAACTAAAGAGGTCCCGTGGGAAATTATCCATCGATACTTACAATAATAAGAATAGAGTACTTTTTTCCACATATTAACTACACACATACCACACAATATAATTTTGGCAGCAGAATGTCAATAGATGGCACTGCAGGGATAATAAAACGCGCTTAAGTTGTATTAAAACATTAAAAGATTATTTCATACTTTTTTTTATGTATTTTTCAGCATAAGTTACTTTACACAACTCTAACTCTGGAACTATGGCACGTAGCGATGTGTTTCATAGACGATCAGATAGGTATTTTTTTTACAGATTCCAATCGTGTAAAAAAATTAAAAATACATAAATTGAGTTTAGCATCTTTTATCAAGAGGCACAGATACGGGAACTCTTCTGACGACGACTATTTGCGTGTGGCAGTTGCTCTCCGCCTGCAATATCAATATCTGTGAACCTCATCAATGTATTTGCGGGTCCACTGTGGAGGCAATTGGCCATCACTCACTGAGTTGCGGTCGTTGTTTGTGAAGATTCCCACGTCACCAATTCCATAATGACCTCACTCGGAGGGCACTGGTCTCGGCCAGATGGAATATTCCATCTTTGTTGCAGCCGCCGGGCTTTAGTCGATCTGAGTGGAAAAGGCCGGAGGGTTTAAACAGGTGCTATGGCAGAGAGGAACGTGCTTGCTTTGGGACGCCACTTTTTCTGCCTCACTCCTCACCCATACGGTACTGCTGCTCAATTTGCGGCGAGAAAGAAGCATAATAAGTACTCGGTCTTAGAGGCAAATTACTGCTTTGTGCCGTTGGTCTGTGAGACAACCGGCTGCTGAACCCTCAGAGGCCTTTGCCTTCACAAAGGAGATTGGCCGTCGCCTTCGAGAGAGGAGATGTGACATGAGGTCCTACCAGCTGCTAAGGTTGTCTATTGCCATCCAGCGCGGCAACGAGAAGTGCGTTATGGGCTCCTTTGGAGTTCATACGACTCGCGGATTTGACCCATATTAATATTTTTAGGATTTTTTTTTAGTTGATTGATATAATGATTTGAATTAGTTTTTTGATAGTATAGGTATATGTTTTATTTCGTCATATCAATTTATATACGTCTCCACCAAGAGGCTCGACCTGCCCTGAGTTAGGGCGATCAGGCCTTAGACGATTGCGGGTTGATTAACTTCACACATAAGCTTCTTCGCAGGCGTGTGCAGGTTTCCTCACGATGTTTTTCTCACCATAAGAGCGTCGGATAAACGTACATACCAGTACGAAATCGATATTCGTATAGATATTGGTAATAGGCAGGATTCGAACCACGGCCTTCCGGACAGGAGGTAGTGGCCCTAACCGTTCTGCCACCGACGCTCTATATGTTATTTAAGATTTAGAAATCCTTACTTAATATTATAAATGTGAATGTGTTTGTTTGTTTGTTACCTATTCACACTTCAACACCTCTACCAATCTTGATGAAATTTGGCATGTAGGTAGCATGTATCACTGGGAATGAAATAGTCTACTTTTTATCTGTGGAAATTATCATGGCCCGATGCAGATTCTGAGGAAACTAAACAATACTCTTTGTTCGTTGAGTTATTTAAAATTGTAACGAAAAAATGGGTTGGTGTGATTTTTAGCATAGAGATGAGGTGGAAAATGATATAATTTACAAATAAGTATATCCTGACATAGTTCCCGAGGGATCTGGGGACTGTTTTCTACGCTCGCGCACGTCGGTGGCGTCGCAAGGGAGCAACGGATTTAATTATTTTTTTTGTATAGAATTTGTTGAAGGGGTGGGAAGTGACAAAGACTGCTAATTCGAATAGCCCGATGCAGTTCCTGAGGTACCGGGAGAAAACTCATGTCCACGCTTGCGAGCTGATTGCGGCTCGCGCACCACTCACCCTCAAAAAGAGTCATAAAAGATATGTCCACGCGGGCGAAGCCGCGGGCAAAAGCTAGTTATACAATATAGCGGCTTAAGTCGTAATACTGTGATAAGGTAGTGAAATTAATTACCCCCGACCGAATTTCAGCCAAATCGGAGAAACTTCACTTACGGCGGCCATTTTGATTTTTTTATTGCATCTAAAATCATCCTAGGGTGTACAATGTACTGAGGAAAGCACATGAAGCTGGACACTTTGGACTTTGTGCCGTTCTTATGCCGTGTGCGTATGGATCAGAATCGCACTACGAGTGTCTAGGTTGATGTGCTGGCCTTTTTTCAATTTAGTTCGATATATTTACTCAAAAAAAGTTTAAAAAAACTTAAAACCGACTTCAAAATGATATTCACTCAAAAGTATGAAATAATATTATTATACTTAAATACACAACATTAACCAACAATAACGAAATCAAAGGTGGATACGAATTAAATTAGAGGCTTGAAATTTTTCATACTTTTGAGTGAATTTCATTTTGAAGTCGGTTTTAAGTTTTTTTAAACTTTTTTTTATTGTTTTTATTTTTAGTGGTAATGCTATCTATCTAGCAACGTTAAATCCAATCACCTATACTCATCAATAGTAATTATCAAATCATAATACATGTGTTTCATTAACAGATACAGAGTCATGTGGCTTCCATCATCATCTCAGCAGCATGAAAGTTAAGGAGTTAAATCGTCCATCATCAGGTCATCTGAATAACCTGAAGGAATACAACTATCGGTCTTTGCATACCTACGTATATATCTATGTATAACATTAAAAATAATTTTCCTGCAACTCCTAACCGTTAAGGAGTTGTACCTTCCTGCATCAGCTTATCAACATGAGAATATGACTAACAGACGCAAGTATATTAATAGCTTTAGAAAACATATGAATCACGTAATTAGTGCCTTTAAAATTCAAAATTTTCATTATTTTTGAAGGTTTGCCCTCGATTTCCCTGGGATCCCATCATTAGATCCTGACTTGGTGACAATGGGACCTCCTCGGGAGTATACTCTTTCGAATGAAAAAAGAATTTTGAAAATCGGTCCACAATTGACGGAGAAATCGGTGAACATACATTAAAAAAAAATACAGTCGAACTTAGAACCTCCTCCTTTTTGAAGTCGGTAAAAAATAGGTGCAAATTACACTCTTTCTGATAATCATAAAATAATAATAACAATATCATTTGTGAAGAATCAAGAAATAAACAATAATTAGTTAATAACGTCAAAACTCAATCCTTGATATAAACCAGATTATGTCATTAGAACATGAAAACAATATGACACGAAAAGCTATACATAAAAATCATTGAATGTCATGGATGCCTTTGACAAGAGTAGGTCAGTTCACACGGACAGCACCCGGTCACGAGTATAACGCGAGAGTCAGCCATCGCTCCCATCAACCATATTAGAGGGAAAGGGACGACCCGGCTCCCGACATGTAGCTCTGTACATTCTTTTAGTTAAGGCACCACGCTTCTCTTTCTTTCCGTTTCTGAGGGGGGCAGGTGACCATCTCCATGAACGGCTTAATGTATAGCTAAGAACTATTTCGGTTAATCTAGATTGTAAATAAAAACCGAATTGAAATCGGTTCACCCGTTTAGGAACTGCGTTAACATGTACATACATACAGACACACAGACAGACATATGCATCAAGCTATAAGCTTTTTTAGCGTTTTAACGTCGGGGTTTCGAAATACAGTTTCATTTCCTATCTCCAGCCTACATAGCGATTGTCGACTCTGTTCAATAGGAATAAGAATCGCATTCGCATGCAGGTGTTTTGATCTTGTTTTTCATTTGGATTTTCTGTACTTCCGTTTAAAGCAGGCTGGGTATTTTATTTAATTGGTGTGTGGCTGCTTTTTGCGGCAGCTAATCGGAATTCCGATAGTATTTATATGTTCTGATCGGCGGAGCGTGTTGTGTTGCGTCGCGTATATATTTATATTGAATGAATTTTCCTTTGATGTCCGGAATCTGGTAAATTGAAAAAGGATTTATTTCAAGTTAACAGATTGGCGATTATTGAACCCAAAAGGGTAAAAATGGGACCCTATTACTGATACTTCGATGTCCTTCTGTCTGTCTGTCCGTCCGTCCGGCTGTCACCAGGCTGTATTTCATGAACCCTGATAGCTCGACATTTGAAATTTTCACAGATGATGTATTTCTTTTACTGCTATAACAACAAATACTAAAAAAATAGAATATCATAAATATTTAAGGGGGCTTCCATACAACAAACGTGATTATTTTGTTAATTAACTTGAGTTGTATTATTCAGTTTAAAAGTAAATAATTAAATTAAATAAAATTAATATTTAAGGGGGTTTCCATACAACAGACGCGATTTTTATAAATAATGGTACGGAACCCTTCGTGCGCGAGTCCGACTCTCACTTGGCCGGTTTTTTAATAAATCTAGCTTTTTCATTAATTCTAATAATGTATCTATGTAAATTATCGTTGAACTCTACATCATAAGCCCGATTTTATCATTATTTGAAAATTTATTTTTAAAGCATGCATTAGGTCCTTCAGCCACAAATCGTCCACTGCTGGACAAAGGCCTCCCCCAAGGATTTCCACGACGACCGGTCCTGCGCTGCCCGCATCCATCGGCTTCCCGCGACCTTCACCAGGTCATCGGTCCACCGCGTGGGAGGTCTGCCTACGCTACGTTTTCCAGCAGTGGACGATTTGTGGCTGATATGATGATGATGATGATGATTAGGTCCTTGTCTATGTAATTGCCGGTTAAGTTTTAAAATTCACTGGTAGTTTTTTTCTTGTTTTTAATTATTGATCATATGATGACCCTACGGTCTTTTATTCGTGACCAGTGTGATTTCTTTCTAGTTCCGATCCCCGGAGCTAAGTATTATTGATTGGAATAAAGGCGTTTTCGTAGTGGTCAGATTGAAGTCGTTTTTCAGTTTTTTAAACTTTTTTTTTAATTTCCTTTATTTTTAGTGATAATTCTGTCTATCTAACAACGTTAAACCCAATTACCTACTCGCCAATAGGAATCATCAAATCATAATGCATGTGTTTCATTAAAAGATACAGAGTCCTGTGGCTTCCATCATCATCTCAGCAGCATGAGAGTTAAATGTTCCATCATCAGCTCATCTGAATAACCTGAAAGAATACACCTATCGGTCTATGCGTACCTACGTATCTATCTATATTGAAAGAATTATCCACTAACTCATACCCGTTAATGAGTTGTACCTTTCTTAATCAGCTCATCATCATGAGATAATGACTGCCAAATGCAAATACTTTAATAGCTTTAGAAAACATGTGAAACACGTAATACGTGCCTATAAAATTTGAGGGTTGCCCTCGATTTCCCTGGGATTCCATCATCAGATCCTGGATTTCTTATCATGGTACCACAAAAAAAGAATGATCAAAATCGGTTCATAAACGACGAAGTTATCCGCGAACAAACATAAAAAAAAAAGATATACGGTCGAATTGAGAAATCTCCTTCTTTTTTGAAGTCGATTAAAAAATCTTGTTGTCACAATAACACTGTTGCAATTTTAAATGAACTCTGAACAAAACAATTTAAAATGATTCTAACAGCCAGGTTGCAGTACGAGCTGACAAGAGCTTTATTTCCACGCAAATTCGTTTGAAATTTGAATCATTTTGAGTCACGGTGCTAATTTTAGAGACGGAGGACCCTTAAAGCCACGCTCTCAAAATATCTAAACAATAGGTGTACATTTACCTCCATTAATTTGTAATATTTTAATGTTTATATATGTTAATTTTCATCTTTGAACTAGTTTTTTGACGTGATTACGTCTAATAAATCGATGGACGTCGGCTGCACGCACGAAAAAGGATGACTCAATGTCCCGTTAAGCTCATTGTCCCGTTACGCTGATTCTAACGTTACGATCGGAGCGACAGTAGCAAACATGTTTCTGTTCGTTAAAGTAATAAACATATTTGAATTAATGAGTGCAAACAAAAGTAAATTTATCAATTAAATTGTAGATTTCATTTCCCTCCTTCTTTGTACAAAATAGTGATAATAACAATAAAAATTATTCAATTTTATTCATAAAAGTACGCAATCATTTCATGAATGTGTTGTTAAGACGTTTTCACGTAAAACTATCGTCCGTAAACAGACTTTACAGTCAACCAATTTTTTATTCGCAATTGGTAAGCCCTTGGCATCATCTCACCTGATGGTAAGTGACGATGATGCCGAAGATGGAAGCGGGCTTACCAAGATTCCCCAATGCATATTTAAATATTTCATTCAATCGTAAGTTCCATAGATAAGGATATAGCGGCTTAACGAACTAATCGTACCTATAGTATCTGCGACTAGACCGGATTTTGAGCACAATTATAGCTCGTAGCTACGACATCGCTTTAACTAGTTCTCTGATATTCCTAAACCTAGATTTTTGTGTGGGAATTATTTTATTATTTTTTGTCTGTTTCGATGCAGTATTCCTGTGTATTTTATGTAATAAGTTTTGCTATGTCTCCAAAGAAGCAATGTCTTTTTACGACTCGACGGAGAAGTGAATTCAAGTAATAGATTCTGAGGAGAAGCTCAGAAAAATAAATTGCATATTTAAACTATATTTGTTTTGTTTCTTTCAGCCACCGTGGCGTAAAGTTTCAGTCCATTAGCTTCACATTAGGAGGTTGCGGGTTTGATTCCCGGCGAGGTATAACTTTTCTAAGCCCGCCTGGCTAGCTACCACCATCTTATCTAAGTCTTGCCGCCATACATCAATGTTTGCAGCATAGATGTGCTCTGGCTTAAAGGTAAGATAACCAGGTCTTCATTACGTTGAGGAATCTAGGCAGGCCCGCTTCCATCTTCCGCATCATCTTCACTTAAAATCAGGTGAGATGGTACCAAGGGCTTACTGATAGTGAAAAAAAACGACTTCCAATTAATGTATCTAATGTTTTTACTGAAATAAAACACTTTTAAATTTAAATCTAAATATATATAACTCAAAGGTGATTGACTGACTGACTGACATAGTGATCTATCAACGCACAGCCCAAACCACTAGACGGATCGGGCTGAAATTTGGCATGCAGGTAGATGTTATGACGTAGGCATCCGCTAAGAAAGGATTTCGGGAAACTCCCACGGAAGCCGCGAGCACCCACTAGTAGTATGTAAAGATAAAACATGAAAGAAAAGTTCAAAATCTATAAATTTACTTTTGTTTTCCGCTGACTTCGAAACAGGAATAGGTATTAGTTATGTCAGTGTTTTACGCGATTTCTCTGCCGATTGTTAACCGATTTAAATGATTCTTTTTCATTTGATATATTATGGCTTCAGAATAATCCCCAGTAAATTGTATCAAAATCGGTTTGATAGTTTTTTTTACTCAACTTTTTAGCAAATAAACAAAAGAGAAAACATGTATCACATTTTAATTATTTCATTACTGAACAGAATCTACAGCGTTTTTACATTAACACATGAGCATTAATTACATGATATTATGTAGAACTTAAATTCATAATTTCTAAACAAAACAAAACAAAACTTGCTTAAAAATATAGCAATATTGTAATTGTTAATTGCAGAACCGGTTGTCGTGGAGATCCTTGGGGGAGGCCTTTGTCCAGCAGTGGCCGTCCTTCAGCTGATGATTGTAATTGTTGATGCGATCGAAATCTATTCTTTATCTGGGGAAGGGGGCACACAATCTAACAAAAAAATATCACTTTAAAGCTTACCTAATATAAAACGGATTCCTAATTCGAAAAATAGTTATAAAAACCTTCAGTAGTTATGAAAGACCTATTCAACGTTACCCTACACGATAGGGTACGACAACGTTACCCTACACGATAGGGTACGTCAATGAAAAAAAATCACCCTCTCATTACACGAAGGGGAGGTACCCATTTTTTTTTATTTGATTTTCGCTTTGTCTTCATTGTCGGCGTGATTAATATGTATACCCACGTCAAATTACGTCTTTCTAGTACTAATAGTCTCTTAGCTAACCCGCGGACAGACAGACAGACATGGCAAAACTATACGGGTTCCTTGTTGACTACAGAACCCTAAAATTGTCGTTGGGGTAGTAAAGTTCTCAAGTGGCGACCGCGCACCTAAAGACGTAGCGTAGGCTGGTGAAGGTCGCGGAATGCAGCACAGGACCGGTCGTCGTGGAAATCTTTTGAAAAGGACCACTTTGTCCAGCAGTGGACGTCTTTCGGCTGATATGAATGAATAAATAAAAATGAAAAATGTAACTCGTGATTGATGAAAAAACCACCCGTTATTTGGATAATTAACAGTGTACACGTAAAAGTTAAACCGTCATTTAATTTCACCTTATCTGCCCGTTAAAAAAACAAAAGCTTGTTTTTCCCATCCCGTGATTTGCATATTGTGTTGTTTGTGCTTTTAATTTAATTCTCTTCCGCGCGTATGTCCGGCCGGCCCCGCACACCAACACTATCACCTGAAATCCTCTTATACAGGGTGCAACAAAATTTGTGTAGGTCTAGGTGTAGGTTCTACTCATCAAACTGATCAACTTTTGTTCTCCAAGTTTTTAAATACAACAAGCTTTTTCTCTGTACACTCACACTAAAGCAAAACCCAGGTAATATTGCCCTAGTTCGAATTATACCAAAATCCGTTTAGTAGTTTGGGAACTAGAGCACGGGACGTACGTACACACACACACGCATACTCGCACGCGCATTTTTATTTTTTTTGTTTTTTAGACTATTAGTGGTAAGACAATCGATCTCCATCAAAATCTCTACTTCGATTTTTCTTGCCATCACCATACCTTCTTCACTCATTCGTCACTCGCTAACGCTGGCTTCTCGGTCGCTCGAAAGTAAAAGGGCTTATCTTAAACATATTTTTTAATAATTTTAAAATAAATAGTTTTCAAGTTATTTAAGAAAATAGGCGCAAATTGACCTCTTCCCTTATTTCCGAAATTACTGGACCTAAAGTCTTAAAAAAATCTCTGTATATGAGGTTCAATGCATGGATTACAGGAAAACCAATAAGAAAATCTAAAGTTTTTTCATTCCCACAGGAAAAATAAAATTTCCATAGTTCAGAATAACTAGACCCCTATTTACCTAGAGTAAAGTATAGCCTGAGAGGTTTCGTTCTGTTGATACTCAAAGTTTTGGCGCGGAACGCTCGCTCCTCAGTCGCTCGATAGTAAAATGGATTATTGTGAGAATTTCAAATACATTTTTTGAATCATTTTAAAATAAATAGTTTTGAAGTTATTTAAGAAAATAGGCGAAAATTTAACTCCGAAACTACTGGGAATAAAATCTTGAAAAAATCTCCGTATATGAGGTGGAAAGCTACATTACAGGAAAACCTATAGGAAAACCTAAAATTCTTTTATTCCCACAGAAATAAATAAATTTCTATAGTCCAGAATAAGTAGACCCCTATTTACCTAGAGCAAAGTATATCTTGAGAAGTCTTGTTTTGTTGCGGAATCCTGTTTGTGGGATTCCGAGTTGCACTTGGCCGGTTTTTTTCATGTACTTATTTATTTCTGACAGACAAACCCTGAACCGATAGGCGTACTGAACTATATTTTCAGGGTTCCTTGTAGGGACTACGGAACCCTTTAACAAAATTTACCCTCCTTTAAACTAGATAGATAAAACATTTATTCAAAGCTACATTACAGTTGATACACAAAAAGAAAACAAAAAAATAATAAAAAACTTCTTGTATCTAAGCTTAAATGTATAAAGAGGGCAGATACCTAAAATTGTGCCGTAACTTGGAAATGGCTCCGGCTCAGCGTGCTGCAGGTAACTGTGTACCTTCAGGTAACTAGTATCTCACCTGTGCCTACAGTGCTGATATTCTACACTGATAACTACAACACAACACGTATGATGCCTGTATGACTTTTTTTGAGCCACTTTAAATCGAGGGCGGAAAGCCACTTCGATTGTTTCTATTCACCCCCTCTGCCCTCTATTGTGCCCCTTTTCCCTCTTCAATCCACCCCGGCCCCTCCCCTGCAGGTGGCAGCCTTGCTCGTTGTTAACGAAGTACTGTTAATTTGTCTTGCAGTGTGTTGTATTTAAAAAAAAATCCACAATTGATAAGCCCTTGGCATGATCTCACCTGATGGTAAGTTACGATGATGCCGAAGATGGAAGCGGGCTTACCAAGATTCCCCAACGCAATGAGGATCTGGCTAACTTATATTCATGCCGGAACACATCAATGCTTATAACATTGAGGTTTGGCGGTAAGACTTAGATAAGATGGTGGTAGCTAGCCAGGCGGGCTATGAAAATGCACTACCACCAACCAAATCGAGTCTTACAACGTTGACCCCGCCGGGAATCGAAACCGCGACCTCCTGGTGTGAAGCGAATGGACTAACCATTTCGCCACGGAGGCGGTTAAGTATTTGTGATATTTCAGTGATTGTAAATGGCTTGTAAACAGAATGGCTAAGTTTTATTTGTTATTTGTTTTAGCTGTTATTTGTTCATTCGTAGCCGTATCTACTGTTGAGCGACCTACTGACATTGTGATTTGTTAGTAAAGCTTTTATTCGTTTAGCAAACAGTCTTGTTGAAGTTTGTTACATTTTTAGGGTTGCTTACCAGGTTCCGGGACCCTATATTACAAAACCTTTAAAAGGGCTATATCTTTTACACCATAATAGGTAGCTGCTCGAACATGTTATTGATTTATTAAAGAGGATTTTCAAATTACAATAATTAAAAGAGTAAAAAAAATAAGGGATAAGAAGTAACGCGTTTTTAAAGGTTTTTTTTTTTCTCTAAAGCGTTAATATAATTGAAACTTGGTACGAAAATAGTGCCTACTAATCCTAATTAAAACCGGCCAAGAGGGAGTCGCACTCGCACTAAGTAGTCGGAACTGAATAAAAAAAAAACTTTTTTCTATCGCTCGCGCTGATGTGTCTTGTTTGAAATGAATAGGTGTAATTGATATACTTACATGGAGAGGTGTGGTGGTACGGTACCCTTGTTGCGCCAGAACGACTCGCACTTAGCCGGTTTTTTTGGACTGAATGCTCTGAAGTACCGTCAACCAAAATCGAGTTTTATAAAGTTAGACCTGCGTCGAACGTCGAATCGAACCTGTGGCCTCCCGGTGTAAAGAGAATGGACTTAGCATCACGCCACGAAGGTAGTTACCTATCGAATAGATTGTACAGCCACGCTGTGCATACTTTCCCGCCAAGCCTTCCCCGTCTGTCCGGGTGTAGTCGGGCACACACAAATCCACAATAAACATTAAAATATATACTTGCGTCGGTGGCGTAACAGCTCCGCCTCCTGTCCGGGAGGTCATGGTCAAATCCTGCCACGAACCAATGTGATTTCGAATTCGGTGAAAGAAAACATCGTGAGGAAACCTGCACTGGGCCCGCGTGGTCGACAAAGGCCCGATCGCCCAATTCAGGGTAGGCTCTCGTGGGGACGTATATGAGCTGATATGATGATACTTAGTAGCAAAGAATTAAGTTATCAGACTTAAGGAAAAATTTGGTTTTGTATGGGAGTTACCTTATTCCTATTTTTCTTGGAATAACAAACTAACGCGTGCTGTAGGCCAGGTAACGTTATAGTAACGTACCGGATTTCATCAAAATCGTTGAGCCGTATTTATGTAAATAAACAATAAATGATTTTTCACTATGATGGCAACCCTAAACTACAAGATAAGGGAAATTTAAAAAAAAATCTTTTTTATTAGGTTAATAAATAGTTTTATCTTAGCATTGACATGAGTGGTGCACGCTCGCTTAAATGTTTGTGCGGATGGTGGCGCATCGGGAGCCGGGTCGTTCCTTTCCCTTTAATATGGTTGACCGGGTGCTGTACGTGTAAACCGGCCTACTCTTGTTAAATGCATGCAATGTTTTTTTTTATGTATAACTTTTCGTGTCATATTGTTTTCATGTTCTAATGACACAATATATCTACATATAATCAAGGATTTAATTTTGACGTTATTAACTAATTATAATTATTGTTTATTTCTTGATTCTTCACAAATTACATTTTTATTATTATTTTATGACCATTAGAAAGAGTGTGATTTGCACCTATTTTGAATAAATATATTGAATTGAATCCCCCCCCCCCCTATCCCACTTCCTAATAAGATTATCATACATTTTGTAAATAATTTTGCTTTGTTTCGTTGTTTATTAAAATAAAAAATCAAGTATATATCATCATTATATGGTATGTTATCATTATATACGTTATATATAAGAGAGGGTGCCATAATACGAGGGAGCGAGTGAACAAACCAAGTTTCATATCCCAACTAATAGCCGCCCAAGAACTGTGTCATACCAAACTATTGTTATTAAACAGTTGTGTCCTCGCAAGTTCCTACAAGCGAGGGCACCTGCTTACAGCGACACGGGTGCAAGCCGTTAGGCCCACGCACGCGACATCATTTTTGGCGGCTGTAGCGACCACATGGCGGCAGGATTTGATGCCAGGCAGGCGGAAATCGAGTTCCGATATTTATTGGCCATTTAGACTTGTTCTGGACCTTCGGGAGTTGAAAGGATCGGGGTTAAAGTGCCGCCCTAGATTTTGAAGGCTTTTGTTCTAAATGGTTTCACGACGCTACGACGATAGGATTTCTATTTTCACATCTGAGTGTGATCGTGTTTTATTTCTAGACTAGCTGCTAACAGAATATGTCAAATTATGACCTTGACGCTAAAATCAACAGCATTTGGCAAAGTGAGATCCATGGTCTTCTATTCACACGACCTTAAATTGGCCATCAAGCTATCTGTTTACATGGAGATAGTGCTGCCAAATCTTCTCTTCTCTTCTGAGACGTGGTGTCTGTACCGGCGCTATCTGTCTAGCATTATAAAAATCAGATGGTCTGATCGTGTGCAAATGTGCGAAACACCGAGGTGCTGGAGGTGCTGGGCTGCGACAAGCATACTTGACCTTGCCAAACACGTTAAAAACCACAACACAACGTTAATAACAGACTTCTATCGCAACAACCAAGTAAAATTTTGTTTTTTTTTGTTTATGTTAATTTTATAAAAAAAAACACTTAACCGATTTAGATAAAATCTATAAGGTACCACCTCAGGAGTGTCTTTCGAATAAAAAGATAATTTTTAAAATCGGTCTATAATTAACGGAGAAATCGGTGGACATACAGAAAAAAATACAGTCGAACAAAGAACCTCCTCCTTATAAAGTCGGTTAAAAAATCAGTGGAATGAAGAACTTTTTAATACGATGAACATGGTGCGGACATACATAGATATCGTTGGCTGTCAGCTTTTTGCCATCATTATTAAATTATAATAAAATGGTCAAGCGCGATAATGTTTTTTTTTAGTAAAAAATTCAGCCAGCTGTCTATTACGGCTCAAAAGTTTAGCGCCTTAAACAGTCAGGCAGGCAGACAGACGGACGGACAGAAAAACAAAAACAGACAGACACCGTAGGCTTAGTAATAGGATCCCGTTATCATATCAGCCGAAAGACGTCCACTGCTGGACAAAGACCTCCCCCAAAGATTTCCACAACGACCGGTCCTGAGCTGCCCTCATCCAGCGGCTTCCCGCGACCCTCACCTTATCGTCAGTCCACCGCGTGGGAGGCCCACTTACGCTACGTCTTCCGGTGCGCGGTCGCCACTCGAGTACTTTACTACCACAACGGCTATCTTTTCTACGAGATATGTGCCCTGCCCACCAATTCTGAGAGCTACGTCTGTTACGTTCTCCTACGAATCTCCTCGTTTCTGATTCGATCACGCAGCGAAACTCCGAGCATAACATGCTCCATTGCCCTTCGAGTGACCTTGAGTCTTCTTATGATGTCCATAGTAAGCATCCATGTCTCAGCTCTGTATGTTAAGTGGCAACCACAGAATAGAAGAATTGAGTGGCAAAAAATTTTTCTTATCTGTGGTGGCAACACACACTGGTCAAAGAACTTGGTGTTAAGACACTGCTGTATATGAGACCTGAAATATTGCTTCGGAACGTTGCCCAGCCGAGTTGGATTCGTCGATTGATCTCTTTTTCGAAGTTGGACCTACCTTACTGGACAAACCTAGGTAGGTATACATATTCGTCAACTTCGTTCAACTTTGAGTGTAGAGTCTCCGACCTTCAGAGGAATGGGTGCGACACGGACATTTAACATTATTTTGGTATTGTCCATGTTCATTTTGACACCCACTTGTTGAGAGACTCTATTGAGGCCATAGAGCATGGTGCCTAGATCTTCCACAGTCTCAGCCATGATTACGGTATCGTCAGCGAATCGAAGGTGGGTGATGTACCCGCCGTTGATATTGATTCCGAGTCAATCCCTGTCCAGAAGCTTCAAAACATCTTTCAGGGCGGCGGTGAACAGTTTCATAATTCATTCATAATAATTTATTTGCCTTAAACATGGTATAAAAAGATCTTAAAATATGTATATAGAACTCATGTTTAGCTAGTATTTAAAATAGCATGCAAAATATTTTAATCTTAGTCACAAACATACAAAATAATGTCAATCTTCAACTAAAGTAATCTACAAATTTAAAAAGTATTTAATATTATAACAGTCTGTATCATTAAGCCACTTAAGTAATTTGATATTGAATTGTTTATTGTTTAGATCCTTAATTTTATGTGGTATTTTGTTACACATGCGAATACACATCGTCAGGCAACTTTTATCATATACAAATGACCTGGGAATTTCTTGAAACACTAGCTTTTCTGGGTTCCTGCGGGATCTGATACTTCCATCACATGCTCTTTTAAATAGTCCGCTATTTGTCCGTGCAAATATACAAATTTCATAAACGTAGAGCAAGGGTAGCGGCAAAACACCAAGTCTATTGAAGAGTGATCTACAAGATACGAAGGGTGGGATTCCATACATAGCGCGAATACATTTTTTTTGAGCAATAAAGGCTCGATTCATGTCAGTACTATTTCCCCAAGCTATAAGGCCATAACGTAAAACTGACTCTACGTATGCACGGTATGTTAATAAAGCCGTTTTTATGTTAGTGCAATTTTTGACCTGTTTGAGAGCATACACAAATCTATTTATTTTACAGCATACATTATCTATTTGTGGTTTCCAGTTTATATTCTGATCTATAGTTATTCCTAGAAATGTATGTTTATTAACCTCGTTGATTGTATAATTTTCATACTGAATGACTAAATTGTAATTATATTTATTATTAAGAGACTTCATCATTACAGCTCATATACGTCCCCACCGAGGGGCTCGAGCCTACCCTGAATCAGGGCGATTATTAAGAGACTTATTAAATTGTATATAATTAGTTTTATTCAAGTTAATTTTCAAATTATGAATGTCAAGCCAGTCTATTATTTTTTCTAATGTATTATTAATGTCGTTTTCATGTTCCTTGATTGAAGTACTCTTTTTGTCAGAAGTTACTATAATGGAAATATCATCAGCGTATAAAATGCATTTATGATTAATTATGTCAGTAATACTATTTACGTATAGTATAAATAAGATTGGTCCCAACACACTTCCCTGAGGAACGCCATATTTATTTGTCTTATATTTAGAGGAGTAGGATAATATGTTGTTTTTGCTGTCTGATTTTTTAATAACTACACATTGTTCTCTGTTAACTAGGTATGATGATATCCATTCAAGCGTAGGACCTCTAATACCAAGCGCTTCTAATTTGGAAAGTAGTATGTCATGCTGAATGCTGTCAAATGCCTTAGAAAGATCAAGGAATAGCCCTGTAGTCATAAAATTTTTGTTAACATTAGTCAGAATAATTTGAAGTAGAGAGAAAAGAGCTAGTGTAGTCGATTTTCCTTTCCGAAATCCAAATTGTTCATCATTAATAAGCTTATATTTTTCACAAAATTCAAGAAGTCTCTTAAGCATGCACTTTTCATATATCTTTGAAAAAGATATAACGTCTCCCTGTCTTACCCCTTGCTGAAGCCGGATAGGTTTTTAATTCTGGTCTTGGAGGCGAACCGACGTGGTGGCGTTTTCAATACCTCGATGTATCAATAGTCAATTCAGCACCGCTGGAGAGACTGTAGCACAACCCAGGTTTCAACCGAATCAAAGGTTATAGTCTACTAACGCCAAGCATAGTGACTGATTGTACTCTTCGATCTTCTGTATAATCTGCCGCAGCGTATGGTACTAAAGCCTCTTCTGAAGCCGGCTTGTACGGGAGGTTGGAAGTCATCAAACCTGCGTCCGAAAACATCTTGTCGACATGGATCAGAATCGTAAAGGTCCCGTACTACAAACCCTTAAAAATGAAGATAACGTAGGTGTATGCAGGTGTATGCAGGTGTAAGCAGCGCCCCTTTCGCGATCCGTACAGGCCATCAAAGCTGCTCGTGTTTTATTTAATTAAACGGGCTGGCGCGCCCGTGTCTGCTGACCGCATCCGCATCCGCATCCGCATCCGTTAGTGCCTACTAATGTCGTGTGTCAAAGCAACCTCGTGAACTTGTTCGTCGCCCTGTTTACCCATTCGAGCTTGTTTTAGCCCACTTCGGAGCGCTTGCCCCTGTGGCATAGAATAGGTAACGAAACTTGCACAGATCTACCTGGTCCTGTAGGTCCCCATGGCGAGGATATGTGGTGATTTCAGGCCCAAGTGTTAAACCAATTAGTAAATATATTTATTGGAATACCACGATACTGTAGCGCGATTTTTCTAACTTTCATTACATAGACAATTTTATCGAATTCAGGTTTGGCAATTGGCGATGTTTATATACTTCTCAGTATATTTTATAATTTGACTAGCTTTTGCCTGCAGCTTCGCCCACGCATATCCCGTTTTTTGCCGTTCCCGTGGGTATTTCTCAAAATCCTTTCTTAGTGGGTACTTACGTCATAATTGCTATCTGTATGCCATGCAACCCGATCCATCTAGTTGTTTGAGCTTTGCGTTGATAGATCAGTATGTCAGTCAGCAACGTTTTCCTTTTATATATACAGATATTTTTATCACATTCTGAGAATTAAATTGAAAGGTAAAACAATTTTTCCGTTAAATATGACTAAACATGATATTTTGCAGCACCCTCTATTTTTTTTTTTTTTTTTTTTAATTCACAATTGGTAAACCCTTGACAACATCTCACCTGGTGGTAAGTGACGATGTTGCCGAAGATGAAAGCGGGCTTACCAAGATTCCCCAACGCAATGGGAAACTGGCTATCTTATCTTCATGCTGGAACACACCAATGATATCAACATTGATATTTGGCGGCAAGACTTAGATAAGATGGTGGTAGCTAGCCAGGCGGGCTTAGAAAATGCCCTTCCACCAACCAAACCGAGTCTTACAATTGACCCCGCCGGGAATCGAACCCACGACCTCCTGTGTAAAGCCAGTGAACTTTGCCTCTGGGCTACGGAGGCGGCTAAAATCTATAATGGTTTCGTAGAAAATCGAAGGTATATTCTTTCGGTCTTCTGATTTTATTGTTGTTATCTCGAATCTTGTTAACTGATATTAAATATTAAAGTTAATCCACAATTTCGGGCTCCAAAGTAGAATATTGAAGGCGTTCTCCTACCTCGACTTTCAAAGTTAATTCTGAGTGCGGCACTGTGCCAAAGAAAATGTTTTTTTTAATTTGATTCCATTGCCTACATCTCATCTGATGGTAAGTGACGATGTAGTCGAGGATGGCACACGCAAACTCAAATAATGCTTATTCACTCTCGCCTATTCCTTTTTTTAATAAAAAAGGTATGGCGTTTTCGACACCTATTAATCTGTAATCGGAAGCCTCTACTCATTTCTTTTCAAGGAATATTTTTGAGTGCGTACCACTAAAAGTGTTGACTTAGTAAAAACTAGTACACATTTAGAAACAAATAAGTTGAGTACAAATGCCAAATCCGGTCGTCCTTGGCTATTATATCGCGCAGCGCGGTTGCGGATAATCCTGCCATATTTCAGAGGCGCGCGTATTCGTAGCGCCGCCCGCGCCGCCGCCGCACTTTGTTCGCTGCCAGCTGCATTGTGTTAGCATTACATATCACCATTCTAATGGAAATACAACTGCATAAGAAAGTCCTTGTTTTCATTCAATTCTGGGTCCCTTGCAAAACCACATGGAACGATATACAGGTGTAAAAAAATTGGTGTAGGTCCCGTTAACTGGGGCTTCTACTCATCATACTGAACAACTTTTGTTCTACGACTTTGCTGAAATCGGAAAAATATTTTTTTACTGTTCATACAAATTCTGTGAATTTTAGTATGGAGGGTCCAATTTTTGTTTTGAAAATTGACTATGGGTTCCTTGGGGAAAGTTGTTCAGTACGATGAGTAGAACCCACAGTTAACGGGACCTACACCAATTTTGTTACACCTGTATATGTTATAGTGAGATCGCTTATATATATTTCCCCGTACCTTCTAGGTACTCAACAAAATACGTATTGGGTAACCGGTAAGACGATGGAAAAAGTTTAGGAGGTGGATAAGAAGACGAAATTGATCAATTTTCCCCAAAGAAGTGTAGGGGTACATACCTACCTACCACATATATCGCAGCGTAAGCGATCGTGGCTCGACTCGGCTTTGTTCGTCAGTCGTCCCGAACTCGCGTCCAGATATAGACATACGTACAAACACTTAAGTTTGTAAATCCTATTTTGCAACCAATATAAGCGAAACATTCGTGAACTGAAATCTATCCTTTTCATTGAACATTCCACACAACCTTAAGCAACTGGTCCCCTGACCTAGGACCCCTAACAGAAGTAATAATTGGTCTATGTGCAAAAAAAAGAGATCTTCTTATACAAGCTTGGCTAATGAGCTGACCGATTTTTATGAAATGTCTTCTTTTTTCGAAGTGACCATTGATGGTTCCTTTACTCAAATAAAAGAAAAGATCAGATAGAATGCTGTAAAGATTCAATTGAAGTCACTTTTTGAAATCTGTGTCCGTGTCTTCAACGACGTCTTAGCTAATGCCACATTCTAAGTATGGATTCTAAAAAATAAAAAGTCAATTAAACTATCTTCCCATAAATAATTAAAATAATCCACCCATAATCGTTCCTGGTGCAGAGGTTCCCTTGAGGCTCGCAGCATTGCCACATTGCCACGCTGTATTGCTATAGATATCCTTTGCACCAGGAAGGATCTGGAGCGGGAGTCAAACCCATTATATTTCCAAGTTGGCGCCACATTTCTCATATGAAACCCCTTGCCTCCATGCCCCACGGTCCAGCCGTTTCAACCGCGAAGGGAACGAAGTATGGATTCTTAGACTGTGCTAATACTATGAAGTACTGTGGAGTGGTTTTGATGTCTTATGTGTGCGTGTACATTTCCGTACAGGTATGGAGTGGTTTAGATTGGCTTCACATTCAATTTGCGTGAGGTTCTATTTGAACTTTTATGTGATCTGAGTTCCTCGGGGAAAGTTTTACAGTTTCATCTTCTGATCCACCTCCTGAAATGCTTCCTTCGTCTTACTAGTCACCCCGTTTATTTAATCGAGTCGCGGGGAGCCGCTGTGTGCGGGCAGCGCCAGGCCGGTCGTTGTGGAAATCCTTGAGCGAGGCCTTTGTCCAGCAGCGCAAGTCTTACGGCTGATATGGTGATGGAAACAAAACTATAATGATAGATTAAACTCGTATGTGCAAAACTTTACACGCGAACAAAACTTGCGGAAGTTTTCTGATAAGACGAAGAATCTAAAACAGGTTGGAATGGTTTGTTTTCTCTGCGCGAGCGCGCTGGCTGGCTGGCTCTTCACTGATGGAAAAGTTCCCTCTAGGAGCTGGCTTGCAAAACAATTTTACTGTATCAAGTTTTGAGTAGTTTTTGTAATATTCCACGCTTTGTATCTATTCAATTCAAGAGCGAGCGTTTCTAGAAGTAGAATGGCTGGTGAGACTGGAGTTGGCACTTGTAATTCTAGGCTAAGAGGATGTTTTAAAATGTTCTGATCATTTTTTTAAGTTATAGCGGAGAATTAACTTTACTTTGCTAAATTTATGGCCTAAAGATATGTTACTTGTTTTCTATGTCGTTGCAAATGCTGTGAGACACAGAGTTTCTATGTCGTTGCAAATGCTGTGAGACACAGAGTTTCTATGTCGTTGCAAATGCTGTGAGACACAGAGTTTCTATGTCGTTGCAAATGCTGTGGGACACAGAGTTTCTATGTCGTTGCAAATGCTGTGAGACACAGAGTTTCTATGTCGTTGCAAATGCTGTGAGACACAGAGTTTCTATGTCGTTGCAAATGCTGTGAGACACAGAGTTTCTATGTCGTTGCAAATGCTGTGGGACACAGAGTTTCTATGTCGTTGCAAATGCTGTGGGACACAGAGTTTCTATGTCGTTGCAAATGCTGTGAGACACAGAGTTTCTATGTCGTTGCAAATGCTGTGAGACACAGAGTTTCTATGTCGTTGCAAATGCTGTGAGACACAGAGTTTCTATGTCGTTGCAAATGCTGTGAGACACAGAGTTTCTATGTCGTTGCAAATGCTGTGAGACACAGAGTTTCTATGTCGTTGCAAATGCTGTGAGACACAGAGTTTCTATGTCGTTGCAAATGCTGTGGGACACAGAGTTTCTATGTCGTTGCAAATGCTGTGGGACACAGAGTTTCTATGTCGTTGCAAATGCTGTGAGACACAGAGTTTCTATGTCGTTGCAAATGCTGTGAGACACAGAGTTTCTATGTCGTTGCAAATGCTGTGAGACACAGAGTTTCTATGTCGTTGCAAATGCTGTGAGACACAGAGTTTCTATGTCGTTGCAAATGCTGTGAGACACAGAGTTTCTATGTCGTTGCAAATGCTGTGAGACACAGAGTTTCTATGTCGTTGCAAATGCTGTGAGACACAGAGTTTCTATGTCGTTGCAAATGCTGTGAGACACAGAGTTTCTATGTCGTTGCAAATGCTGTGAGACACAGAGTTTCTATGTCGTTGCAAATGCTGTGAGACACAGAGTTTCTATGTCGTTGCAAATGCTGTGAGACACAGAGTTTCTATGTCGTTGCAAATGCTGTGGGACACAGAGTTTCTATGTCGTTGCAAATGCTGTGGGACACAGAGTTTCTATGTCGTTGCAAATGCTGTGAGACACAGAGTTTCTATGTCGTTGCAAATGCTGTGAGACACAGAGTTTCTATGTCGTTGCAAATGCTGTGAGACACAGAGTTTCTATGTCGTTGCAAATGCTGTGAGACACAGAGTTTCTATGTCGTTGCAAATGCTGTGAGACACAGAGTTTCTATGTCGTTGCAAATGCTGTGAGACACAGAGTTTCTATGTCGTTGCAAATGCTGTGAGACACAGAGTTTCTATGTCGTTGCAAATGCTGTGAGACACAGAGTTTCTATGTCGTTGCAAATGCTGTGGGACACAGAGTTTCTATGTCGTTGCAAATGCTGTGAGACACAGAGTTTCTATGTCGTTGCAAATGCTGTGAGACACAGAGTTTCTATGTCGTTGCAAATGCTGTGAGACACAGAGTTTCTATGTCGTTGCAAATGCTGTGAGACACAGAGTTTCTATGTCGTTGCAAATGCTGTGAGACACAGAGTTTCTATGTCGTTGCAAATGCTGTGAGACACAGAGTTTCTATGTCGTTGCAAATGCTGTGGGACACAGAGTTTCTATGTCGTTGCAAATGCTGTGGGACACAGAGTTTCTATGTCGTTGCAAATGCTGTGAGACACAGAGTTTCTATGTCGTTGCAAATGCTGTGAGACACAGAGTTTCTATGTCGTTGCAAATGCTGTGAGACACAGAGTTTCTATGTCGTTGCAAATGCTGTGAGACACAGAGTTTCTATGTCGTTGCAAATGCTGTGAGACACAGAGTTTCTATGTCGTTGCAAATGCTGTGAGACACAGAGTTTCTATGTCGTTGCAAATGCTGTGAGACACAGAGTTTCTATGTCGTTGCAAATGCTGTGAGACACAGAGTTTCTATGTCGTTGCAAATGCTGTGGGACACAGAGTTTCTATGTCGTTGCAAATGCTGTGGGACACAGAGTTTCTATGTCGTTGCAAATGCTGTGAGACACAGAGTTTCTATGTCGTTGCAAATGCTGTGAGACACAGAGTTTCTATGTCGTTGCAAATGCTGTGAGACACAGAGTTTCTATGTCGTTGCAAATGCTGTGAGACACAGAGTTTCTATGTCGTTGCAAATGCTGTGAGACACAGAGTTTCTATGTCGTTGCAAATGCTGTGAGACACAGAGTTTCTATGTCGTTGCAAATGCTGTGAGACACAGAGTTTCTATGTCGTTGCAAATGCTGTGAGACACAGAGTTTCTATGTCGTTGCAAATGCTGTGAGACACAGAGTTTCTATGTCGTTGCAAATGCTGTGAGACACAGAGTTTCTATGTCGTTGCAAATGCTGTGAGACACAGAGTTTCTATGTCGTTGCAAATGCTGTGAGACACAGAGTTTCTATGTCGTTGCAAATGCTGTGAGACACAGAGTTTCTATGTCGTTGCAAATGCTGTGAGACACAGAGTTTCTATGTCGTTGCAAATGCTGTGAGACACAGAGTTTCTATGTCGTTGCAAATGCTGTGAGACACAGAGTTTCTATGTCGTTGCAAATGCTGTGAGACACAGAGTTTCTATGTCGTTGCAAATGCTGTGAGACACAGAGTTTCTATGTCGTTGCAAATGCTGTGAGACACAGAGTTTCTATGTCGTTGCAAATGCTGTGAGACACAGAGTTTCTATGTCGTTGCAAATGCTGTGAGACACAGAGTTTCTATGTCGTTGCAAATGCTGTGAGACACAGAGTTTCTATGTCGTTGCAAATGCTGTGAGACACAGAGTTTCTATGTCGTTGCAAATGCTGTGAGACACAGAGTTTCTATGTCGTTGCAAATGCTGTGGGACACAGAGTTTCTATGTCGTTGCAAATGCTGTGAGACACAGAGTTTCTATGTCGTTGCAAATGCTGTGAGACACACAGTTATAAAGCAGTCTTAGCCGTAATTGCTTGCCAAAATGGATAAATGCTCACCAAATATAGGTTTACTGAAATGAACGAGCGAAGCGAGCGATGTTAGGTTTGATCAGGTTTGATTGATCGCCCCCCCTGGGTAGCAGAATGCTTCGCAGAAGATGAAAGAAAAGAAAATTGGTAACATCTATCTAGCGATAATATAAAATATATGGTCTGAAATTAACTTTAACGGCGTTTACATATTTTTGTGGTATGGAATAAAGAGGAAATTAGCTCCATTTCTACAACATTTCATGAAACACAATTTGGTAAGTATTTATCCAAAGCAAAGTTATGAGAGTTCAAAAAAACGACGAAGCGTTTCGAGAAAAGGTAGGTAGTGCCCTTGCGCTTTGCTTGGCTCGTCTTAACGGGGCACTACCGTGCCCCCAGATCCGTTTTGGCAGGCATTTCGAATTTATTGGAAGTAATATAAGTGCATTTCTGGCAGGCATTTAAACACAAGCCTGCTGTAAATATATCTCAGCAATAACTACAGGACACGTTTGTTGCTTTGTTAGTGAGATGCCTGACCACAGGTCCGGACGCTTTGGTGGTGAGTCGAAATTTAGCTTATCAAAAGACCTACAAATTCATCCTTTTTGTGACTATTTTTTAGGGTTTTATATTTCAAAAGGAAAAAGGGAACCCTCTTAGGATCACTTTGTTGTCCGTCTATCTGTTTGTATGTCTGTCTGTCTGGCGGCCTGTCGGCTTGTCTGTCAAGACCCTTTTTTTCAGGAACCCGTGGATGTATCAAGTTGTACTTAATATTCAATTATTATGTATATACAGGTGTAAAGAAATTGATGTAGGATACGTTAACTGGGGCTTTTTTCATCATACTGAACAACTTTCCCCAAGGAACCCATAGTCTAGTCACAAAAAAAATTGACCTTCCATAAAAAAATATCACAAAATTGGTCGATCAGCTGATCGATTTGTATAAAAATTAAACTTTTTTGCAATGTTAGCAAAGTCATACAACAAAAGTTGTTTAGTATGATAAGCAGAAGTACTATTTAAGGGACCCACACTTATTTTTGTTACACCCTGTACACTAACATTTGTTTGACTACGGCACACCCCGGACACTGCATACAAACGGTCGTGAAATGACATTTCTAAAAACAAATGACGGAGCAAACAAAATCACGGCGAAATCCCATAGGTACGCTCGAGAACCAAACTGAATCAACCTGGGTAACGAGGGGGGGGGGGGGGAGGGGAGTCGCAATCTAGAGAGCGGCAGGGAGTATCCATACTGTATGTTAGTACTATTGTATATACTTTGACTACGGTCTGCTCCCAGGCGTACTACCTCACCTGGCGGAGGTGTCTCCCTTGACCCCGAGGAGTCCCACAGTTTTCAATTTGAAATGCAGTTTTCCAATCAGCCAGCCAACTCCACACATTCATTTTTCAGGTCCTTAGCTCGTGCAATTTATCTTCGCTCCTTTCTATTAGAGAGGAGTCTCGCGATATTTCAGCGCAAAGTTGACAGATTACCCGGTCTCCCGTCTCGCTTGTACCTGCCGCGAAACTGCTTGTACCAAAGACCTTACACAAACATATTATTAATTCTTAAGGACGAGGACATCGACGTTGAAAATACCTTAATCTGTCAGTCAGCACTTGCTTTTGACTGACTCGGTGGCTCAGTGGTTAGTGCCCTTGACTACTGATCCGAGGGTTGTGGGTTCGATCCCCACCCAGGGCAAGCATTTGTGTGATGAGCAGATTTGTTTGCTCTGTGTCTGGGTGTTAAATATTTATATATGAATGTATTTAAATGTATATAAGTATGTATATCAGTCTCTGGTAACCCATAACACAGGGAATCCTACTTTGGGGCCAGATGACCATGTGTGATTTGTCCCAGAATATTTATTTATTTATTTATTTGAGTTGTAATAGAGCGCTGTTTTTAAATAATAACATTTAAAACCAATTTTTTTTTTAATTCACTGTTGGTAAACCCTTGACAACATCTCACCTGGTGGTAAGTGACGATGTTGCCGAAGATGAAAGCGGCCTTACCAAGATTCCCATACGCAATGGGGAACTGGTTATCGTATCTTCATGCCGGAACACACCAATGATATCAACATTGATATTTGGCGGCAAGACTTAGATAAGATGGTGGTAGCTAGCCAGGCGGGCTTAGAAAATGCCCTACCACAAACTAAACCGAGTCTTACAAATGACCCCGCCGGGAATCGAACCCGCGACCTCCTGTGTAAAGCCAGTGAACTTTGCCTCTGGGCTAAGAAAGGCGGTGAAATTCAGAAGATCTCGTCCATAGTATAAACGTGTAGGCTTGTAGTAAGTAGTTTCACCTCGCTTCACCTCGCTGTGGGCGCATCGATCTACAACTGGCTCTGAAAAATCCTATGTACTAATAACACGTAGGAACAATTTTTACTGTGTTAAAAGGTGGAAGGGATTCCTCTGAAATGCATTTTTCTTTTAAAAAGTATCTTCTTATTTAACAGGTGTAATTTTTTTTTCTTTCTCACAATTTTTTCTGACATCTGTGGTTTATTTTCTTTTTGGGAATGTAAAAATTGTCGTAAATAATTACGAGAAATATCATTTTAAATTTAGGCTGTTTAAGTAAACTTTAACTTTTAACCTACTAGAAACTAGATTTCAACCGACTTCAAAAAGAAGAAGTACACATTTAAAATTACACTTTTTAAGGCGAGGCATTTGTAAAACAGTTGTCTCTGTTTTTTCCTTTACGTGTTAAGAGTCAAGACAATAACCACACTTTGCACTTTTTAAATGTTTTACGTTATTATTTCTCTTAAGACTTCAATTTAAAAACTAAAATTTAGCAGATTCTCTGTAGTACTTAAAAGGAAATATCTCCATATAAAACTATGTGCAAATTTAGAAATTTTAATAATAAACAATTCGTTTTAGACTTTTTTTTAGACGTTTTAGACCTGTTTTTTATGTTCGAGTAAAGTACACACTTTCGTGTAACTTATTAGCACATTCCTCAGACAATATCCTCAAGTATGTCCAATATTTTTTGCTAGACCGATATTTAGTAGTAGTTACCCAGATTAATTTATTTAATTAATTTTATCTAGCAAAAGGGTTTCTTCGCTTCTCCACCGGTGCCTCGCCTTAAGTTACTATTAGCCTAGATATAGTGCATAACTTCAACTCGCCAGCTCTGCTCACCAGCCGTCGTTTGGTAAAGTAGTCTCACGTAGTATGTAGCTCCATGAAACAGAATAATTTTGTAGTAATAAATCTTCTAACCGCCTCCGTAGCGTAATGGTTAACTCCATTACCTTCACATCAGGAGGTCGCGGTTCCATTCCCAACGGAGTCTAACTTGGTATGTTTCGGTTTGGTTGGTAGAAGGGCATTTTCTAAGCCCGCCTGGCTATCGAACATCTTATCCAAATCTTGCAGCCAAACATCAATGTTAATAGCATTGATGTATTCTGGCTTGGATATAAGATAGTCAGTTCTCCATTACATTGGGGAATCTTGGTAAGCCGGCTTCCATCTTCGGCATCATCGTCACTTAACATCAGGTGAGATGATGCCAAGGACGTAGGTACAAATTGTGGATAAAAGAAAAACAACTAGAATTCTTGGTAAGTAAGCCCACTTCCGCATTGAAGCTCCATCTAAGTGTATTCTACATGTACTGTCACTTTCCATTTAGTGCGCTTGTCTTTCAGCAGGTGGATAGAACGAAATTTTGCTTTCTTTCAAGTGTTTTATTTTGCAGAGTGGGTTTTTCGTATCAGAGATGCCTGCTTTTCAACCGACTTCAAAAAGGAGGAGGTTCTCAATTCTACTGTATGTTTTTTTTTTGTATGTTTGTTACGCGATATCTCCGCCGATTGTGAACCGATTTTCAAAATTCTTTTTTTATTCGAAAGAGTATACTCCCGAGGGGGTCCCATTGTCACCAAGTCAGGGTCTGATGGTGGGATCCCAGGGAAATCGAGGGCAACCCTCAAATTTTATAGGCACGTTTTACGTGTTTCATGTATTTTTAAAATTATTAAAGTATTTGCGTCTGGTAGTCATCATCTCATGTTGATGAGCTGATGAAGGAAGGTACAACTCCTTAACGTTCAGGAATTGGAGGATAATTATTCAAATATTTTACATAGATACTTAGGTACGTTTAAACCGATAGTTGTATTCTTTCAGGTTATTTAGATGAGCTGATGATGCAAGATTCATGTTGTTGAGATGATGATGGAAACCACAGGAATCTGTATCTGTTAATGAAACACATGCATTATGATTTGATGGTTCCTATTGCCGAGTTTAACGTTGGTTTTAACGTTGTTAGATAGGTAGATAGCAATATCACTAAAATAAAGAAAATAAAAATAAAAGTTTAAAAAACTAAAAACCGACTTCAAAATGAAATCCACTCAAAAGTAGGAAATAATATTATTATACTTAGATAATGAAATCAAAGGTGGGTACGAATTAAATTAGGGGCCTAAATATTTTTTTTGAGGTCGGTGTCAGCATTGCCTTAAGGGCCGCCAGGAGGCTCGAGTTTCCATACAAACGTTGTTCCGATTTAATACAAAAACTAGATGCCGGATTGAATCCAAACTTTGCAAATAAATATATTGAGGGGACACATATCGATGTTTGTAATTCGTTTTTGATGTATTAATATAAAACGGAAAAAAATAAGAGCAGTTTCAAACTTTCAGTACAAAACTAATTAAAGCCTTCGTTAAGTTATGTTAAAATTTACTACGGTGAAAATAACTACAAACATCAATATGTGTCTACTCAATATATGTATTTACAAACTTTGGATTCAATCCGGCATTTAGTTTTTGTATTATAGCGGAACTACGTTTGTATGGAAACTCGAGCCTCCTATATGTGAGTAGCTGTGTGCTGGTACCGACCTAAAAATAAATTAAGGCCCTTAATTTAATTCGTACCCACCTTTGATTTCGTCATTGTTGGTTAATGTCGTGTATCTAAGTATAATAATATTAGTTCCTACTTTTGAGTGGATTTCATTTTGTAGTCGGTTTTTAGTTTTTTAAACTTTTATTTTTTTACCTTACAAAATAGAGGGTTACTTTACGAAAAAATCATAAATAATAATAATAATCGTTTATTTATTTTCAAAGGTACGAAATTGACAAACGTAACTAGCATCTAAAAAAGAAACTTAACGATGTGGACGAAGTCGCTAGAAGACCAACAAAGTGGATTATCGAAGAGATTTGAACTGTAATCTCTCGTCTGGAAGAGCGTCACGGCGCGGCGGCTAGGCCTTGTCAAAGAGTAATTGGGTTGCTTCATTTAAGGGCAAAGAAAACGCTGCAGGCTTAGTGTAGCGGCAAAATATTACGTTTTTTGTCAATTAGCTGCTGTAGATCTAACTCGATTTAGTTTTGGAGCCAAAATGGAAATAAACTGAATCTTTGTCATTTCGTCATGTCCATCCGTCTGTCCATCTGTCCATCCTTATGTCACAGTCAACTTACTCTACCACTACTAGACCGAAAAAGCAATTAAATTGAGTTACTCATTATATTTAAACTTACGTTTCAACATGGGAAACTAAGTCAATATGTAAATATTTATGGTTGTATGAAAAAAAATATTAGTGTTACCCTCCGAGTATAAAAGGTCTTATAAAAAAGCAATTAAACGTTTTTAACACTTTTTATTAAGCTATTGCATAGCTTCTATCGCGGGCCTTGAGCGCGGGGACCGAATCCAGAAATTCCGTAACGAAAAAACCTCACGCTCCCCACTCCGACTGGCACGGAGGTGTGGCTTGAAGGCCGTGCATCGTCTAACATCGTTTCAGTTCGGCAGTCTTCGACACGGCGTTGTGTGCGTGCGATTAGACGTATTGTACGACTCTACGAAACTCGCACGAATCGAGACGAGCTGCTCCGAAATCGGACGAATACATAAGCAGCTGTTTATGAGAAAGTATATACGTGTATAGGTATTTATGTACAACAGTGAATAGCTGTACTTGTAAAATTTGTGTATAAAGTGTTTTTGTTTACCAACGATATCGGTTGCCAAGGCAACAATATCGGTTATTAAAACAATTAAAACAAACATACCTATAAGATAAAAAAGATTTGATCATTTTCGGAGAATAATAAAACTCTTTTCATAAACTATATACCTCCATATGACAAAAAAGATTTGATTATTTTCTGAAGACTAAGTATTTACTTTCAAACATATATTGATGGAGCTAAAGAAGTTTTACTTCAGTCGCGTGGTCTAAAGCACAATCGTATTTTAAGCTAT
This sequence comes from Coleophora flavipennella, assembly GCA_947284805.1. Lineage (NCBI taxonomy): Eukaryota > Metazoa > Arthropoda > Insecta > Lepidoptera > Coleophoridae > Coleophora > Coleophora flavipennella. Next base: position 496,561 of record OX369272.1, read on the forward strand.
TGTAAGTATAGCTTTTATCGCGGGCTTTGAGGAGACTGAAAAAAACCTGACACCCAAAAAAAAAATTATTAAGTTCTAAAAAACTTACAGTGCCATCTATCTATCCATCATGTTGATGGTGATGGTGGTTGCGATGGTGGTCGCGATGGTGGTCGCGATGGTGGTCGCAATGATGGTCGCGATGGTGGTCGCGATGGTGGTCGCGATGGTGGTCGCAATGATGGTCGCGATGGTGATCGAACGATTTCTCATATCGTTTTACAAATTTAGCCACCTCAAATATGCAAAGAGATGGTAGCGGCAAGATCTTCAAGCTCCTAAATAGCGGTCTGCAAGATACGTCTTGTGCTACTCCCTATATTGCGCGTATACATTTTTTTGGGCAATGAAAACATTTTTAATGTTTGTGCCGTTTCCCCAGTTTACTATTCCGTATCGAAGGATGGATTCGAGGTGAGCATACTCGATGCGACTCTTGTTAATTTAAAGAGTTCAAAAACACTAAATTTGTCGATTTGCTCTTGCCATTTAAGTCTGTTGTTTATTGTTATTCCAAGAAATTTCACACATAGTGCACTTTGTAGAGTTTGTCCTTTATAACGTACATTCATAAAGGACAAACTACTGTACCTACTGTCCGGCTCTGTCTTTTACGTTTCTGTTCAAAGAAATTTATTGTACCGATTTGTTTGTTTGTTTGTAAACTCTTTATTGATCTTTGTTACAAAACTTAAAAAATATATTATATAAAAAGGCGGACTTATCGCTTACGGGATCTCTTCCAGTCAACCTACTGATAACGTTTGAGATTTACAACAAAGAAAAAGGTAAGTGCAAAAGTTACAAACACGACTTTCTATAATCTATACCTTAATATTAAGTAATTAATTATACATCTATACAGAAATATTTAAAAGTAATTAACAATATCACTTATATATTAATGCCTAGTAGTAAATACTTATAAATCAATGAAAAATACTTATAAAAATAATAATAAATACAATAAACATTATATAATAATAAATAAATAATAAATATATAGGTACTTAAATATATATACATATACGAGCTCAGGATTCAGTGTTGGGACTCCACATCTTCTTAATGGATGCCTTGAAGGTTAATTTCAAGCTATTTCAACAAAATAATTGTACCTGGAATTTCTTTTTCACAAAACGATAAGAAGTATTTCCCTGTAAATATTATTCAGTTAAGTCTTTTTTCATAAATTTCTTCTTTGTCAAGGATACAAAAGTAGCATCTTATTTTTACATGTTAAACAGTTTTCTAACGAAATACTTTCATCTTTTTTCTATAGAACAAACACAAAGTACCCTAAATTATTTATTATATCCTTGAGGTATCGCGATCTAATAGATTATCGCGATAAAAAAGAAAGATCACTTTCAAGAGATGTCAAAAAATGAAATAAAACTACTGTTGACAGCCCTATCCAAAGTTAGAATTAATTAGTTTAGGGCGTTGGGCTGCCTGCAAAACATTACATTTTTAAACTACCCGCGGGCGCATTCAAGTCATTACATACGACACAGCGATAGCTTTCCATTGAGAGATTCGAAACTTTGTCATGTTTGAAGGAATGAACGGAGATGTTTCAAAACGTGTAAAAAATTAGTGCAAAATATGAAATAAAATTAAACGTGCTTAAGTTAGTCAATAAACTCTTTGAAACTTGTTGTATATTTTCACGTTTAAAAAATCAAAAATGTAATCAAAAAACTATTCAATTCAGTTCGAAAGCTGACACTTCGCTCTTGCTCAATTCATTACCTAATATGCCCAGCACAGTTCCAAGAGAACTCTATGTCATCATCATCAGCATCTTCGTTCGAAGTCCATCAACGTGAAGGAGTAAGGCTCTAAATAAAATTTATTATAGAGTGAGACCACTTTACAATAGTAGCGTTTAGTCAGTGTTTTTTTTTATACTAAACATGTTTTTTGAAATGCTGTATAGATTTTTTTGGACATAATGTAGAGCAAAACTTTCAAGATGTACAAGTGCCATATTTAGACATAGAAAAGTCAAACAAACAGGAAAAAGGAAAATAAAAAGTTGGAACACAATTTTCATTGGCTATACGATTGCACAATATGCTATTAAAAACTAAATTCGTTCACAAGAACCGAGAATCTAAAATATAGGCTTGTTTTGACAGCTTTGACCTTCTAAACGCCTTAGTACTTTTTTAAAGGGTTTTAAAAATCATGTTTTTGGAGTTTACTTGTCGATTTCCATAAATAAGCCGGGGTATGAAAATGTATGGGGAGTAAAACCAGGCGTTACGCGTTACGCGTTAGTAAGGAGTAAACTCCAGTCGTGTGTTTATATATGAAAAACGAAAGATACAACTTCTACTTTAAGATCTTTCGCTTAGCTCAGAATTCAAACTATCGCCCTTCGGAACAAAGTATTACATTGTCCCCTTGTTACACAAATAACTACTATCCAAACATTAATAAAACCAGGCGTTAAGCTTTATGCGTTAGTAAGGAGTAAACTCCAGTCGTGCGTCGGAGCTGACACACACACTTTTTTTTACTTATAATCAATGTTACCTACTGCCGCTTAATGTAATAATCTCTCGACTCGGCAATCTTGTGCCCTCACCGTGTTGCACACCAAGTTGTCGTCGTCGCGACTAGTTAGTGTTAGTTCAGCTGCTCGATATTCGCAGAGTAGACGACAACAATAGGCCATCTATGTAGTATTTCTAATGTTGTGCAATAAAGTGTTTTTAATCAATCAATCAGTCAACATTTCAAAGCCACGACGACGGCAGGCCAGTCTCTTAGACACTAGTACTACTATTTTACACAGAGTGACGATTAATGGTGTGCTGTATAGAGCCACGCGTACACGCGTTTTTGCATCTGTATGAATGCACCACTTGGGATTTCACCCTCTATTCCCTTATGCAATCACACTAATGAAAAATTCAGGTCAGGTTACCTCTGGTTACCTGTGATCTCTGGGTACCTGTTATCGAATGTCTTTAGAGGCACAGAGGCTGAGCAATGCCAGTCAAGCTGAGTTTATTGAATACAAGCTGTGTTGATCTAGCATGACGTATTTATTTTCCACTTCTTTACTCAAAATCCGATTGTGGACCTTCAGTTGTTTGTAGTTGTTCTGCTGTTCTAACCTGTGGTTGTAATGTATTTGCTGTAGTAATAGCTAGCTACGTGACAGTAATAATTACTTCCGCTCAGTATATTAGCGACAGGTACAACTGGGATCATCGCTAATGAATGTTGAGACATTGCGTGAAGGTATCTGTTTATCTTGTGTATGTTTGTACACGTGCATGATTACTTACTCTTTCTTGGCGTTATCAAGAAAATAATAGGAATCAAACCGACTGAAAACTGCACATATTTACATTATCGTAAGATAGAAAAGTTTTTCTTTATCCATCTTTTCCTAAAAACCACTGGATAGGGTGGAACAGAGTTTTCACTGCTAAAGCACAACTTTTGGCTAGGTTTACAACAATCATGTTGTCAATGTCATCTGGACAAACAAACAAACACACTTTCACGTTTATAATAATAGTAAGGATTTCTCCTTACTTGGTTAACAAGTAGAGTTTCGAAATAAACTTAAAATAAACGAATATTTCGTGTTAAATATGAATACGGCTGCAATTCCGTAATTTCGCCGCAAACGTTACTGCCATTTTGTGGAATAGAAATAATGATACGTTCTGTTCAGTGTACAAGTAACCAAGTACATACTTACACAACTGGAATATAAAGTGTGAGTATGTGAGTGAAACGACATCTGCGGCGGCCCTCGAGTGCACTTCTGGGAATCGAACGCGCGACTGTCGGCCCCACGGCGCTAGTGTTTATTTGCGCTGGAGGGAAGTAATGTCAAACGCACGCATCGAATTCATATCGTATTTCTTTTCAGTGTTTCAGTGGGGCCGCGATGTCTCGAGTAGGAGTATCTTGTTCCAGTGATTATACGGCACCAGCCAGTGAAACTTCTTAATTTACGTAATGTATTCCCATGACATGTAAAATGTAGGATTAACATTAAAAAAACCGGCCAAGTGCGAGTCGGAATTGCGCACCGAGGGTCCGTAATTCCGTACCATCACGCCACAACTCGCAAGAATAATGATGATACCTATTCATTACAAGCAATAGACATCAATGCGACCTACAAAAAAAGCTTCTTTTTTCAACAAGACGTCGTAGCGTAGGCAGGCCTTCTACTCGGTGAACCGACGACCTGGTGAAGGTCGCGGGAAGCTGCTGGATGCGGGCAGCGTAGAACCGGTCGTTGTGGAAATCCTTGTAGGATGTCTTTGTCCAGCAGCATCCCATGTGTTGTGGATAACCAGTCTCTTTAAGATTTACAAAGTAAGTTACATACAATGCTTTCAATCTTATCTATAAAACAATAATAAAACGTGGGTAATAGTAATAATATGTAATATAATTAGTTAGTGTCCAGTCCAGTCTACGTGATATTGAGGCACGACATAATTTAATAACACCAACAATACAAATAATTACTTGGTTTGTTTGGAAATTTACTTTATTTGATATTTGTAAACTAGATATCGAGAGGATGAGAATATGCCTGTATCCATAGCTTCAAAATTAAGTTTTGTTTATGCCAAAGTATTGTTGTGTCCGTTCTTGCTTGTGTCCACAGAAAATGGAGGTTTTGTGATACGTAATAAATAACGTGAATTCATAAAAATAATAAATTTTATTGCCTGTTGCCGCACACTCAGTGGCGAAACACATTTCTAAAGTGTTCAAGCCGCCTGTAAGGTCTCTGCTTTGACGTGGTTTATCGACTGCCATCTAGTGGAACAAACTCGGTACCATTCAATAATAAGGTCGAAATGAATGCCAGTATCGGTCAAATATTTTTTTTTTGATCCACAATTGAAACGATCGTAAGTGACGATGATGCCAAAGATGGAAGCGGGCTTACCAAGATTCTCCTACGCAATGGGGATCTGGCTATCTTATCTTCAAGCAGCAACACATCAATGCTGTAACACTGATGTTTGGCGGCAAGACTTGGATGAAATGATGGTAGCTAGCCAGGCGGGCTATGAAAGTGCCCTACAACCAACCAAACTGAGTCTTACAAAGTTGACCCCGCCGAATCGATCCGGCGACCTCCTAGTGTGAAGCGAATGGACTAACCATTACGCCACGGAGGTGGTTTGGTTGGAGTTTGAAAGGAAACAGATCGTAAACTTTAAAAATTGAGAGATTAAAAAATGAGATCATAGGTCAGAAGAAAGAAAAGCTCAGATAACAGTGGTGATTGAAAATTATCTTAATATTCAGATATATTTTTTTATAAAAACAAATCAGAAAACTAAAGGAAACGTAGTATGTCATCCGTAGGACTTAGGATTATCATCATCATCATCATATCAGCCGAAACACATCCACTGCTGGACAATGGCCTCCCCCAAGGATTTCCACGACGACCGGTCCAGCGCTGCCCGCATCCACAGGAGAACCAAAGTAACCGACATAGCTCACAGAATCGCTAAACTAAAGTGGCAGTGGACAGGGCACATAGCTCGTAGAACAGACGGCCTTTGGGGCAAAAAAATTCTCGAGTGGCGACCACCTACCGAAAAACGTAGCGTAGGCAGGCCTCCCACGCGGTGGACCGACGACCTGGAGAAGATCGTAGGATTATGTATCCACGAAGACTTGCCCGCAAGCAGACAGGCGAGACTAAAGGACTATCTGAAATCTGTGTTAATTAACTAATTGAATTAAGTTAGTAAGTTAAGTTGTAAGTTTGAAAGCGCAGAGCCGGATTAAGATTCCACATTTACTTGTTGTCCCGGAAACGCGGGGGTCTTATTAAGGCTCATGTTTATTTTAAACCTTGATCTTATAAAGTTACAAAAAGTAAGTTTAATTACCACGAAATTTTATAAAACAACAGTTGTTTGTGAATTAAACGGTTAAATATAAAATAAGTTAAAAGTGAGAGGAAACTGCGTATTAAGTCATTTTTAGAGTTTTTAGGGTCAGTAATTTACAACTTATAGTTTCGACTTGGCTGTCTGTCTATCCGTCTGTCCGCGGCTTAGCTTAAAGACTATTAGTACTAGAAATCTGTAATTTAGCATGGTTATCTGTACATATTAATCACGCCGACAAAGTTGTACAATAAAATCTTGAATTTTTTTATGGTACCTCCTTTACATGCTTAGAAGCCTACATGTAAAAATGGGGTGATTTTTTTGCTTACGTACCCTATCGTGTGAGGTATCGTTAAAAAGGTCGTTTAAAACCACTGTGGGTTTAAGAAAACTATTTTTTGAGTCAAGGATCGGTCCCACCCACCTACAAGTTAAACCACTATTTCAGGACATATGAAGAAAATTGAAAATAGCAGGACATATGTATAATCAATTAATAAGGAAAAAACAATCAAGGCTTTCTTAGTTTAGGATAATAGTCGATCAACTTAAGATGTGCAGTTGGATTTGTCAAAAGTTCATAAATTTTCCATACAAAATGTTATATTACTAACTGTAAATATAGTTTTGTTTTTTTTAAAATATACTTTTATTTTTAGGTAAGATTTGGGAATCCTACTTTGCGCGAGTGCGACTCGCACTTTGCCGGTTTTTACTTCTTTTTTGCATCTTTTGTATGGGAATTGTTTAATGGTTACTTAAAGTGCCATCTATTAGCGATTTGCGGTACTAAAAGGACAGTCAATTTTACTGGCTCGGTCGAGCGTGACGTAACGACTCTGTTCCAGTGGAACTTGCTGGGAAGCAACTAGCGAGAGTTGTTGATTTAGGTCCGACGTCTATGTGTTTGTGTGTCGGTTTGGACTCGAACATGAACAGTTGTGGGCTCTTTCATTACTTCAGGACCGTTAGGGTTGTGACTGGCCCTAAAATCGTTTTCCGGTGCGTGGTCGCCACTCGAGAACTTTACTGCCCCAACGGCCATCTGTTCTACGAGCAATGTGCCCCGCCCACTGCCACTTAAGTTTAGCAATAGACTTAAAGTGAAGACATACGGAACTGAGACATGGTCGCTTACTAGCTCGGAGTTTCTCTGCGTGATCGAATCAGAAACGAGGAGATCCGTAGGAGAACCAAAGTAACCGACATAGCTCTCAGAATTGCTAAACTTAAACTTTATAATATTATGAGAAAACAGTAAATCAAAACTTTGGAAATATACAATTGAAAAAAGCACTAGCAGATTAGAGTGCAAAGTAACTATTTACTTTAAAAGACAAAAAAAACAATATTTACAAGCTCGTTAAAAAAACCATATGGTTGTAGGAAGTGTTTTGACAGCTATAAATAAGATATGCGGGTACTTGACGTGAAAAATGACGTGAGAAATGAGACATTCGGGTACTGGACATTTGGGGGATTGGACATTCGAGGCCAGAACAATGAAAACCTCCCGGGGAATCATACTAGTCAAGAAAGCGAACTGCTGCTTCCCATAACAACCCGCTCAGTGCACGAGGCACAAACCTCCCAGGGAATCGTTCTAGTCAAGAAAGCGAACCGCTGCGCTGCTTCCCATAACAACCCGCTCAGTGCACGAGGCACAAACCTCCCAGGGAATCGTTCTAGTCAAGAAAGCGAACAGCTGCGTCCCATAACAACCCGCTCAGTGCACGAGGCACAAACCTCCCAGGGAATCATTCTAGTCAAGAAAGCGAACCGCTGCTCTGCTTCCCATAACAACTCGCTCAGTGCACAAGGCACAAACCTCCCAGGGAATCATTCTAGTCAAGAAAGCAAACAGCTGCTTCCCATAACAACCCGCTCAGTGCACTAGGCACAAACCTCCCAGGGAATCATTCTAGTCAAGAAAGCGAACCGCTGCGCTGCTTCCCATAACAACCCGCTCAGTGCACGAGGCACAAACCTCCCAGGGAATCATTCTAGTCAAGAAAGCGAACCGCTGCTTCCTATAACAACCCACTCAGTGCACGAGGCACAAACCTCCCAGGGAATCATTCTAGTCAAGAAAGCGAACCGCTGCGCTGCTTCTCATAACAACCCACTCAGTGCACGAGGCACAAACCTCCCAGGGAATCATTCTAGTCAAGAAAGAGAACCGCTGCTTCCATAACAACCCACTCAGTGCACGAGGCACAAACCTCCCAGGAAATCATTCTAGTCAAGAAAGCGAACCGCTGCGCTGCTTCTCATAACAACCCGCTCAGTGCACGAGGCACAAACCTCCCAGGGAATCGTTCTAGTCAAGAAAGCGAACCGCTGCACTGCTTCCCATAACAAACCGCTCAGTGCACGAGGCACAAACCTCCCAGGGAATCGTTCTAGTCAAGAAAGCGAACCGCTGCACTGCTTCCCATAACAACCCGCTCAGTGCACGAGGCACAAACCTCCCAGGGAATCGTTCTAGTCAAGAAAGCGAACCGCTGCACTGCTTCCCATAACAACCCGCTCAGTGCACGAGGCACAAACCTCCCAGGGAATCATTCTAGTCAAGAAAGCGAACCGCTGCGCTGCTTCTCATAACAACCCGCTCAGTGCACTAGGCACAAACCTCCCAGGGAATCATTCTAGTCAAGAAAGCGAACCGCTGCGCTGCTTCCCATAACAACCCGCTCAGTGCACGAGGCACAAACCTCCCAGGGAATCATTCTAGTCAAGAAAGCGAACCGCTGCTTCCTATAACAACCCACTCAGTGCACGAGGCACAAACCTCCCAGGAAATCATTCTAGTCAAGAAAGCGAACCGCTGCGCTGCTTCTCATAACAACCCGCTTAGTGCACAGGGCACAAACCTCCCAGGGAATCGTTATAGTCAAGAAAGCGAACCGCTGCACTGCTTCCCATAACAACCCGCTCAGTGCACGAGGCACAAACCTCCCAGGGAATCATTCTAGTCAAGAAAGCGAACCGCTGCGCTGCTTCTCATAACAACCCGCTTAGTGCACAGGGCACAAACCTCCGAGGGAATCATTCTAGTCAAGAAAGCGAACCGCTGCACTGCTTCCCATAACAACCCGCTCAGTGCACGAGGCACAAACCTCCCAGGGAATCGTTCTAGTCAAGAAAGCGAACCGCTGCGCTGCTTCTCATAACAACCCGCTCAGTGCACGAGGCACAAACCTCCCAGGGAATCATTCTAGTCAAGAAAGCGAACCGCTGCGCTGCTTCCCATAACAACCCGCTCAGTGCACGAGGAACAAACCTCCCAGGGAATCATTCTAGTCAAGAAAGCGAACCGCTGCTTCCTATAACAACCCACTCAGTGCACGAGGCACAAACCTCCCAGGAAATCATTCTAGTCAAGAAAGCGAACCGCTGCTTCCTATAACAACCCACTCAGTGCACGAGGCACAAACCTCCCAGGGAATCATTCTAGTCAAGAAAGCGAACCGCTGCGCTGCTTCCCATAACAACCCGCTCAGTGCACGAGGCACAAACCTCCCAGGGAATCATTCTAGTCAAGAAAGCGAACCGCTGCTTCCTATAACAACCCACTCAGTGCACGAGGCACAAACCTCCCAGGGAATCATTCTAGTCAAGAAAGCGAACCGCTGCGCTGCTTCTCATAACAACCCGCTTAGTGCACAGGGCACAAACCTCCCAGGGAATCATTCTAGTCAAGAAAACGAACCGCTGCACTGCTTCCCATAACAACCCGCTCAGTGCACGAGGCACAAACCTCCCAGGGAATCATTCTAGTCAAGAAAGCGAACCGCTGCTTCCTATAACAACCCACTCAGTGCACGAGGCACAAACCTCCCAGGAAATCATTCTAGTCAAGAAAGCGAACCGCTGCTTCCTATAACAACCCACTCAGTGCACGAGGCACAAACCTCCCAGGGAATCATTCTAGTCAAGAAAGCGAACCGCTGCGCTGCTTCCCATAACAACCCGCTCAGTGCACGAGGCACAAACCTCCCAGGGAATCATTCTAGTCAAGAAAGCGAACCGCTGCTTCCTATAACAACCCACTCAGTGCACGAGGCACAAACCTCCCAGGGAATCATTCTAGTCAAGAAAGCGAACCGCTGCGCTGCTTCTCATAACAACCCGCTTAGTGCACAGGGCACAAACCTCCCAGGGAATCATTCTAGTCAAGAAAGCGAACCGCTGCACTGCTTCCCATAACAACCCGCTCAGTGCACGAGGCACAAACCTCCCAGGGAATCGTTCTAGTCAAGAAAGCGAACCGCTGCGCTGCTTCTCATAACAACCCGCTCAGTGCACGAGGCACAAACCTCCCAGGGAATCATTCTAGTCAAGAAAGCGAACCGCTGCGCTGCTTCCCATAACAACCCGCTCAGTGCACGAGGCACAAACCTCCCAGGGAATCATTCTAGTCAAGAAAGCGAACCGCTGCTTCCTATAACAACCCACTCAGTGCACGAGGCACAAACCTCCCAGGAAATCATTCTAGTCAAGAAAGCGAACCGCTGCTTCCTATAACAACCCACTCAGTGCACGAGGCACAAACCTCCCAGGGAATCATTCTAGTCAAGAAAGCGAACCGCTGCGCTGCTTCCCATAACAACCCGCTCAGTGCACGAGGCACAAACCTCCCAGGGAATCATTCTAGTCAAGAAAGCGAACCGCTGCTTCCTATAACAACCCACTCAGTGCACGAGGCACAAACCTCCCAGGGAATCATTCTAGTCAAGAAAGCGAACCGCTGCGCTGCTTCTCATAACAACCCGCTTAGAGCACAGGGCACAAACCTCCCAGGGAATCATTCTAGTCAAGAAAACGAACCGCTGCACTGCTTCCCATAACAACCCGCTCAGTGCACGAGGCACAAACCTCCCAGGGAATCGTTCTAGTCAAGAAAGCGAACCGCTGCACTGCTTCCCATAACAACCCGCTCAGTGCACGAGGCACAAACCTCCCAGGGAATCATTCTAGTCAAGAAAGCGAACCGCTGCGCTGCTTCTCATAACAACCCGCTTAGTGCACAGGGCACAAACCTCCCAGGGAATCATTCTAGTCAAGAAAGCGAACCGCTGCACTGCTTCCCATAACAACCCGCTCAGTGCACGAGGCACAAACCTCCCAGGGAATCGTTCTAGTCAAGAAAGCGAACCGCTGCACTGCTTACCATAACAACCCGCTCAGTGCACGAGGCACAAACCTCCCACGGAATCGTTTTAGTCAAGAAAGCGAACCGCTGCGCTGCTTCTCATAACAACCCGCTCAGTGCACGAGGCACAAACCTCCCAGGGAATCATTCTAGTCAAGAAAGCGAACCGCTGCGCTGCTTCTCATAACAACCCGCTCAGTGCACGAGGCACAAACCTCCCAGGGAATCATTCTAGTCAAGAAAGCGAACCGCTGCGCTGCTTCTCATAACAACCCGCTCAGTGCACGAGGCACAAACCTCCCAGGGAATCATTCTAGTCAAGAAAGCGAACCGCTGCGCTGCTTCTCATAACAACCCGCTTAGTGCACAGGGCACAAACCTCCCAGGGAATCGTTCTAGTCAAGAAAGCGAACCGCTGCACTGCTTCCCATAACAACCCGCTCAGTGCACGAGGCACAAACCTCCCAGGGAATCATTCTAGTCAAGAAAGCGAACCGCTGCGCTGCTTCTCATAACAACCCGCTCAGTGCACGAGGCACAAACCTCCCAGGGAATCGTTCTAGTCAAGAAAGCGAACCGCTGCGCTGCTTCTCATAACAACCCGCTTAGTGCACAGGGCACAAACCTCCCAGGGAATCGTTCTAGTCAAGAAAGCGAACCGCTGCGCTGCTTCTCATAACAACCCGCTCAGTGCACGAGGCACAAACCTCCCAGGGAATCATTCTAGTCAAGAAAGCGAACCGCTGCGCTGCTTCTCATAACAACCCGCTTAGTGCACAGGGCACAAACCTCCCAGGGAATCATTCTAGTCAAGAAAGCGAACCGCTGCACTGCTTCCCATAACAACCCGCTCAGTGCACGAGGCACAAACCTCCCAGGGAATCGTTCTAGTCAAGAAAGCGAACCGCTGCACTGCTTACCATAATAACCCGCTCAGTGCACGAGGCACAAACCTCCCAGGGAATCGTTCTAGTCAAGAAAGCGAACCGCTGCGCTGCTTCTCATAACAACCCGCTCAGTGCACGAGGCACAAACCTCCCAGGGAATCATTCTAGTCAAGAAAGCGAACCGCTGCGCTGCTTCTCATAACAACCTGCTCAGTGCACGAGGCACAAACCTCCCAGGGAATCATTCTAGTCAAGAAAGCGAACCGCTGCGCTGCTTCTCATAACAACCCGCTCAGTGCACGAGGCACAAACCTCCCAGGGAATCATTCTAGTCAAGAAAGCGAACCGCTGCGCTGCTTCTCATAACAACCCGCTTAGTGCACAGGGCACAAACCTCCCAGGGAATCGTTCTAGTCAAGAAAGCGAACCGCTGCACTGCTTCCCATAACAACCCGCTCAGTGCACGAGGCACAAACCTCCCAGGGAATCATTCTAGTCAAGAAAGCGAACCGCTGCGCTGCTACTCATAACAACCCGCTCAGTGCACGAGGCACAAACCTCCCAGGGAATCGTTCTAGTCAAGAAAGCGAACCGCTGCGCTGCTTCTCATAACAACCCGCTTAGTGCACAGGGCACAAACCTCCCAGGGAATCGTTCTAGTCAAGAAAGCGAACCGCTGCGCTGCTTCTCATAACAACCCGCTCAGTGCACGAGGCACAAACCTCCCAGGGAATCATTCTAGTCAAGAAAGCGAACCGCTGCGCTGCTTCTCATAACAACCCGCTCAGTGCACGAGGCACAAACCTCCCAGGGAATCGTTCTAGTCAAGAAAGCGAACCGCTGCGCTGCTTCTCATAACAACCCGCTCAGTGCACGAGGCACAAACCTCCCAGGGAATCGTTCTAGTCAAGAAAGCGAACCGCTGCGCTGCTTCTCATAACAACCCGCTCAGTGCACGAGGCACAAACCTCCCAGGGAATCATTCTAGTCAAGAAAGCGAACCGCTGCGCTGCTTCTCATAACAACCCGCTCAGTGCACGAGGCACAAACCTCCCAGGGAATCATTCTAGTCAAGAAAGCGAACCGCTGCGCTGCTTCTCATAACAACCCGCTTAGTGCACAGGGCACAAACCTCCCAGGGAATCGTTCTAGTCAAGAAAGCGAACCGCTGCGCTGCTTCTCATAACAACCCGCTCAGTGCACGAGGCACAAACCTCCCAGGGAATCATTCTAGTCAAGAAAGCGAACCGCTGCGCTGCTTCTCATAACAACCCGCTCAGTGCACGAGGCACAAACCTCCCAGGGAATCGTTCTAGTCAAGAAAGCGAACCGCTGCGCTGCTTCTCATAACAACCCGCTCAGTGCACGAGGCACAAACCTCCCAGGGAATCGTTCTAGTCAAGAAAGCGAACCGCTGCGCTGCTTCTCATAACAACCCGCTCAGTGCACGAGGCACAAACCTCCCAGGGAATCATTCTAGTCAAGAAAGCGAACCGCTGCGCTGCTTCTCATAACAACCCGCTCAGTGCACGAGGCACAAACCTCCCAGGGAATCATTCTAGTCAAGAAAGCGAACCGCTGCGCTGCTTCTCATAACAACCCGCTTAGTGCACAGGGCACAAACCTCCCAGGGAATCGTTCTAGTCAAGAAAGCGAACCGCTGCACTGCTTCCCATAACAACCCGCTCAGTGCACGAGGCACAAACCTCCCAGGGAATCATTCTAGTCAAGAAAGCGAACCGCTGCGCTGCTTCTCATAACAACCCGCTCAGTGCACGAGGCACAAACCTCCCAGGGAATCATTCTAGTCAAGAAAGCGAACCGCTGCGCTGCTTCTCATAACAACCCGCTCAGTGCACGAGGCACAAACCTCCCAGGGAATCGTTCTAGTCAAGAAAGCGAACCGCTGCGCTGCTTCTCATAACAACCCGCTCAGTGCACGAGGCACAAACCTCCCAGGGAATCATTCTAGTCAAGAAAGCGAACCACTGCGCTGCTTCTCATAACAACCCGCTCAGTGCACGAGGCACAAACCTCCCAGGGAATCATTCTAGTCAAGAAAGCGAACCGCTGCGCTGCTTCTCATAACAACCCGCTCAGTGCACGAGGCACAAACCTCCCAGGGAATCGTTCTAGTCAAGAAAGCGAACCGCTGCGCTGCTTCTCATAACAACCCGCTCAGTGCACGAGGCACAAACCTCCCAGGGAATCGTTCTAGTCAAGAAAGCGAACCGCTGCGCTGCTTCTCATAACAACCCGCTCAGTGCACGAGGCACAAACCTCCCAGGGAATCATTCTAGTCAAGAAAGCGAACCGCTGCGCTGCTTCTCATAACAACCCGCTTAGTGCACAGGGCACAAACCTCCCAGGGAATCGTTCTAGTCAAGAAAGCGAACCGCTGCACTGCTTCCCATAACAACCCGCTCAGTGCACGAGGCACAAACCTCCCAGGGAATCATTCTAGTTAAGAAAGCGAACCGCTGCGCTGCTTCTCATAACAACCCGCTCAGTGCACGAGGCACAAACCTCCCAGGGAATCGTTCTAGTCAAGAAAGCGAACCACTGCGCTGCTTCTCATAACAACCCGCTCAGTGCACGAGGCACAAACCTCCCAGGGAATCATTCTAGTCAAGAAAGCGAACCGCTGCGCTGCTTCTCATAACAACCCGCTCAGTGCACGAGGCACAAACCTCCCAGGGAATCATTCTAGTCAAGAAAGCGAACCGCTGCGCTGCTTCTCATAACAACCCGCTCAGTGCACGAGGCACAAACCTCCCAGGGAATCGTTCTAGTCAAGAAAGCGAACCGCTGCGCTGCTTCTCATAACAACCCGCTCAGTGCACGAGGCACAAACCTCCCAGGGAATCGTTCTAGTCAAGAAAGCGAACCGCTGCACTGCTTCCCATAACAACCCGCTCAGTGCACGAGGCACAAACCTCCCAGGGAATCGTTCTAGTCAAGAAAGCGAACCGCTGCACTGCTTCCCATAACAACCCGCTCAGTGCACGAGGCACAAACCTCCCAGGGAATCGTTCTAGTCAAGAAAGCGAACCGCTGCACTGCTTCCCATAACAACCCGCTCAGTGCACGAGGCACAAACCTCCCAGGGAATCGTTCTAGTCAAGAAAGCGAACCGCTGCACTGCTTCCCATAACAACCCGCTCAGTGCACGAGGCACAAACCTCCCAGGGAATCGTTCTAGTCAAGAAAGCGAACCGCTGCACTGCTTCCCATAACAACCCGCTCAGTGCACGAGGCACAAACCTCCCAGGGAATCGTTCTAGTCAAGAAAGCGAACCGCTGCACTGCTTCCCATAACAACCCGCTCAGTGCACGAGGCACAAAGCTCAATTCCCGTTCAAATTGAATTTGGGGCTCGGTGAAAGCTTAATTTGTGTGATTCAACGGACGTGAATGGATCTCACGAATATTCTTGCCTTTTCCTTATTTACTTTTTCTCTTGTAGATACTTTTTCCTCAAGTTTTAAGAAACTGTATGGTATCCGCCGCCTGGTGGCACCCAGCTATGGTAGTAAAGAAGATATTTCATGACATTTGTTACCCGCTGAATACCTAGGGGCTTTGATTTATAAATTAAACATTTAACATAGGTTTTGTTTTTTGTAAAATTAGCTAAGTAATGTAGCATTTATAGAGTCTAGCGCTTGTAGAAACTGGCATTAGAAGAATCAATATATTTTTTTACTTAGCTGTCATTTGTAGAGGTTGGCAAATGTCCTATAAACCAACCACAGTCAGGAAGACTAGTCTTGGAGGGTAAGGGAAGCTTACAGACAAGACTGGATGTAGGTATTCTTGAACTTCTTTGTTTTTGTACATTATACAGCATACACATACCTAATAGTGAGATTATTTGTGGCAGTAAGTAGAATTTTCTTCTCATTACGTAAACAGTTTTTCGGTAAACATTGAAACCTACATTATAGTCTTGCTCTGCTTGTGACCTCGATAAATGTTACATCTCAGAAGTGTAGGGAACTATGTAGGTAGTGTAGGTACCAAAGACCAAGAGCAATTTTTATTCGTTTCGTTTCTTGTGTTTCAGAAGTGCTATCGAAAAATAGAGTCAATTAAAAATTACAACATCGTTTTTACTTTCCATAGAATATTCACTGATCATATTGTTCAATTAGTATGAAAAGTTGTCGTTTTATTTGTTACAATTTTAATAATATCATTTTTTAGATAGTACCACTAACCTCTATGCTGCGGGAATGAAACTAATACAATTTTACCTGTATTACGTAACGTTTGCAATAAAAATATTATAAGATCTTTCACTCGGACCGGACAAGCTGGAATATTATATTAAAATCTCTTTGTGGGTATCCTCCTTGGGTCCCCTCAGATGCCCCGAGCCGTCGCCCGTCGCCCGGCGGATGACTGATAGCCTGGACGAGACGAGCGCGACCCAGAAAAAGTTTTCCAGATGTTCTCCAGAGTTAGATCTAGTGCTTGATACGATGGGGCGCTCCTATTTCGTTAGCGGCCCTGGGGAACTAGACACTCGGGGAATGAGACGTTAACAGCCAATCCGCTACGCTTTATATTCGACTAGCTTCATAAACCTTGTTAGTTGTTTCATCAAAGATTACTATTAAAAAGGAAAAGTACAAAGTTTTTTACGTAAATCTGTGTAAAACTATACATTTGGGCACGTCAGTTGTAATCTCATTGCTGTAAAATAAAATCTTACACTTTTTCTTATGAAAATTCACAGAAATGTAAGTATCGTTTCTTATCTATGCAACAGACTGCGCCTCTTTTGGGATGTGCTTATTTTAAACGAGCTTTTGCCCACGGCTTCGCTTTTATGACCGTCTTTGAGGGTGAGTAGTTCACGAGCCTCGCGAGAGTACATAATATAATCTATGTCACTCAGGAATAATGTAGTTTTTTTTTGGTGAAAAAATTTTCAAAATCGGTTTAGTAGTTCCAGAGATTACTTCCTACAAACAAACTTATAAACTTTACCTATTTATAATATTACAATATGACATTATTGTGTTCTACCTAATTAAAACTGCTTAGCCAAAATATTTAGGATTTTAAACGAACAGAACAAATACATTAAGAGAGATCGAATTTTACAAATTGCTAGAAGCTAGTTTTCCCTCTCTATACCACACCCTGGACACTTCAAACAACGGGCCAGAACTGAAATTTCAAAAAAGGAAGAACGAAACAAACAAAATGGCGGCGAAATCCTATCCGTTCGATAACCAAACTGTAACCAATCTGTATAGAATAGAATAGAATAGAAAAACTTTTATTTAGAGCACAGTACAACAATTTCCAGGTACAATTTACAAACGATAGAAATAAACTATAAAAAATAGCTGTACTGTGCACCAAAACGGTACTGACTCAGCATATGCTGCAGTATACTCTGCAGCGCTGTTATTCTGCCAGAAACCGGTTCGGCGAACGAACGCACGCTCTTCACAACATGTTAAAAATAAATTTAATAAATTAAAATAGAAACAATAAAAATGTTATTTTTAAAAAGTAGAGGCACAAGAACGAACAAATTACATCGTTGTAAAACTAAATAGGTACAACTGTGTGCGATTGTATGTATGCCTAGTATGTTAGTAAATAGCTGAGCATATGTATAATAAATAAAGATATAAATATATAAAGGTAGGTACTTAATCTACAATAATATTACAAAGAGGCAAAGTTTGTAAGTTTGTTTGTAGTAAGTAATCTCTGGAACTACTGAACCGATTTGAAAATATTTTCACCAGTAGAAAGTATCAATATTGGTGACGAGGGGGTGAGTTCGCAATCTAGAGAGTGGCAGGGAGTGTCCATACTGTATGTTAACTAATATATATAACAGGTGTCTCATATTGTTTTTCGTTTTTGGTTTGACCGTTACGCGCCAAATACTGATAGCAGGGGTAGGGGAGTGGTCTCAGGCGCTTGGCGGGCTTGTTAAGTTTAGTAATAATTGATCGCTTCACGGGATCGCAGCGCGCATTTTGCGTGTGAGCTTTTAATAAAAATAACGATTCAGAGACGCTACGCGCAATTGTAGTGACTGTCGCAGACTAGCGAACGCGGTCGACAGTGACGCTCGTTCTCGAAGTCCTTTTGCGCCCAGTAGATTTATCCGCATTGTGTTCCCAGTTTCTTCCAACTTGTGCACCCAATGCTTGATTAAATTCGCAGTTGGTCCATTTCTCATACCCGTAAAATCAAAATGTGCCCTGTAGAGGCGCCAAACAATATTGTACGAAAAAAGCTCGCACGAAAAATGCACGCTGCGATCCCGTGAAGCAATCGACTACTTATTACTATACTTAACAAGCCCGCCAAGCGTCTGAGACCACTCCCCTCCCCCTGCTAACTGTATTTGGCGCGTAACGGTCAAACCAAAAACGAAAAACAATATGAGACATCCTTTATTTTGTCTATACTCTGTGTCCGCCCCGCCAGCCGCCCGCCGCAGTCTAGACGGCTGGCAATCTCATCATTACTTCATACGTCGCGCCGCCATGCTTCGTGTCACTGTCACAAAGCGAGTTTTTTTTATTATTCACAATTGGTAAGCCCTTGGCATCATCCCACCTGATGGTAATTGACGATGATGCCGAAGATGGAAGCGGGCTTACCAAGATTCCCCAATGCAATGGAGAACTCAGCCGGAACACATCAATGTTGTTAACACTGATGTTTGGTGGCAAGACTTAGATAAGATGGTGGTAGCTAGCCAGGCGGGTTTAGAAAATTCCCTACCACCAACCAATGCCCTTGGTGAACTAAATAGTAGGGAGTCATGGTGTTCTATCGCTCCACGAGAACTGAAGAAAGAAGAGTAGGTACTGCCATGGCGAAGAGATCTATTGTATAAGAAGTGGCCAAAGCCGTGTCAGACCACGCTCCAAGCAGGGTTCTGTAGTCTTTTCAAAAAACGAAAGTATATACCAAAAACATAGTTATTTTTGTAGTTGGTATCTTAGATCGTATACGTTCAGACAGTTGTTTGATACAGACAGTGTTGGTACGCTTGGTGCCACGCTTGGCGATCGCAGTGTGGTATGCGGAGAGGAGGCTGCTTCGCATCCTCCGGTTTTGTCTCTTAGTCGTCCTCTTACGACACCCACCGGAAGACACCGGTGGCTCAGTGGTTAGTGCTCTTGACTACTGATCCAATTGTGGGTTCGATCACCACCCAGGGCAAACATATGTGTGATGAGCAGATTTGTTTGCTCTGTGTCTGGGTGTTAAATATCTATTTACGAATGTATTTAAACGTATTTAAGTATTAATATCAGTCTCTGGTAACCCATAACACAGGGAATCCTACTTTGGGGCCAGATGACCATGTGTGATTTGTTCCAGAATATTTATTTTATTTTATTTATTCTAAGCTGGGAGCCATACGGGCTCGAAGCTGGGAGCCATTCGGTCGATACCTATTCACTTCTTCGTCTTCCTCTACAAACAAAAGACATCAACACGAGCGACAGAAAAATGCTTTTGTTTTCATTCAGTTCGGGCTCCTTGTTGCAAGTAGGTCTCACACTTGGCCCATTTTTATTATTTGTTGTTTTGCTTCAGGACTAATTAGTCGTATAGCCCCACCTTTACGCTTGTATAATATACGAGTATACTACCGTTTATACGATAATACAAAAAAAACCCTTTTAATCGTTTCTTTTATGGAATGATTTTTATGTTTCTTTATTTTAAAGTGAAACTTTTATTACATCGTCTCAATTTTTTTCGTCTGTGTGTTGCATGTCGCGTGACGGTCGCTTTCGTCTGACGGTATGATCGTTTCGTCCTCTGTACCGTAGCGAGAGCAGCCATAATCGTTTCGTCCTCCGTAAAGTTTCACTTTTACCGTGGTTTCATAAAACCACAAACTTACTTTTTTTTCTACTTTTTTATTTTTTTGGTAAATCCCCTATGATAACACATACCGTCTGAAAATGTCAGCCCGCTACCTATTACGGCTCCACAGATAAAGCCTTTTAAAGGTGAGACAGACAAACGGATGGACAGACAGACAGACGGACAGCACAGGCTCACCGCTGCCCGTTACCCCTAAACGTAGTTTGACTAAACATTTATCTAAAAAAAAGTTCTTGAAATGCAAATCCAGCGATACCCAACACGATACGTTGAACAAGTAACACCCTATTTTTATATGTACGAGAAACCTATTTTTTTTTTACAAATTTCATTCTTTAATATGTTTACGAGTAAAACAGCTGTGACATACCGATAGATACACGGACGGATGGACAGACGGACAAAGCGAAACTAAATGGGTATCAAGTTTGACTACAGAACTTTTAAATTGAAAAAAAAATCATGCACAACACTGGGCAATAAACTGTTAAATAATTTGTATGAAGAGTCCAAAAATTTGGCCAATGGGGTATGGGTTAGGAAAAGCTGGGAATTAGGGAAAGTTGTTCAGTATGATGAGTAGAAGTTTCAGTTTGTCTTACACCAATTTCTTAACATCCTGTGCAGTCAGGGCGCTGTCTCTCCTAGACACGTTATGGCTTTCCGCTACGGTTTTGTTGTAATTCTTCAATCAAATATAAAAAAGTGAAAAAATAATCTCCACACAAAAAACGTGTTTTTTATAGGTCTTTAGAACTGTATTTGATTTAGCTCTATCGTAATAACGGTAATACACAAAAGCGCGAAACTTGGTGATTATAGCACCAATACTCAAGTAAAACAACAAATAATAAAAATTGGCCAAGTGTAAGTCGTACTTGCGCTTATGAGTTCGAAATGAATGACAAAAAAAAGCATATATTTTGTCGCTCGCGTTGATGTCTTTTGCTTGTAAAGTGTATAGGTATGATTGTCATTATACTATGTAGTTGTGCGAAGAGGTGTGGTGATTCGGAACCCTCGGAGTGCTAATCCGGCTTTGCTGACTGACTGCCGTTCTAGCTGTCTACTGTCTAGACTACACACTAGACACTAGACACCTAACGACTACGCGCGCGACCCTGCGTCCAGCAACGCATTGCGTGGTACGAGTATATTTACTTACGCTATCACTGCCGGCAATCTATTTATTGATGTCTGTATGTCTGTACGTATGTCATTGTCAATTGTCTCTGTCACTTCTTCTTCTTCTTCTTTTCGAGTCGACGGCAAACTCAGTTAGTCTTATCCCAAAACCGAGTCACGCAAATTGCCTTGTCAGTGGCCTGCATCAAGTCCTCCCGCGTACGTCTGTCACTGTCAGACCCACAGTAATGAAAGTTAGTGCACAAATGTAAACTTTTACCTTGAAAGGTTCCTTTGAACACTTTTTTAAATTAAATTACGTAGTAAATGCTAGGTAAAATGTTGAGCTCGAAAGTGACGCTTTCCATTCCTCCCTCCGCCCGCTCTAACCTTTTAACTATGGGATTTTAAATTCAGAAAAATGACAATCACTAAAATAAGCAAAGAAAAATTATTTTGGTTACGAAACCCCTCTCCCCCTTTACTTAAAAGTGGCTTTTGACTTTATCTCTTAATTTTGTAGGTATATTTTGAATTTTAACGCAAACCTATATGGTCCTCGCAGAATCAAATGCAACTAAACGTAAACAAACCTTATAATCCGTGATTATGGATAAACTTCCGATTCTTTCGAAGTGATATTACATTTACACAATGACAACAATATGCACTTTCACTTTTGTGCACCACGCAGTATCTGCAGTAAGTAACTTCTTGGTATTTTTACGAAAAACATGAACACAAAAAAAAATGCTATTCATTTCGGACAACTGAACAGATGCTTGACAGCTTCGCCATTCTAGAATCTATGGTTTAGTCAGAGGTTGCAAACATTTTGCAATATTGACAAATGAATGAGTGAATTTTAGTTAACTGAATATAACTTGGAGTGCCGTACTTAATAGGTTAGCAAGCGTATGCGTAGACTTGTGACGTGTTACCAAATGTGATTAAAAAAATTAAGATCTTTGTCAGTTAAAGCGAACTTTTTTGTGGTTAAAACCTTAATATGAAGAACGTCGACTTTATCACCATGATTTAGAACTTTAATTGGTTTAAGTCCTTCGTACTGGATTACAAAGAACAACGTTGCATAGAATTGCATAGTAACATGAATCTGACTTCTAGTTTCAAATTAATTACAATCATTTGTGGTGATTTATTTATGTTTTAGTTTATTAAACATTACCGGATAAAAGTTTTTTCTCGAAAAGTCACAATAAAAAGTTACTGTCAAAAATACGATTTTTTTCCCGGAATTCCCTAATTACCTAATAATATTATTAATAGGTCACCTTTGGTCCAACTACCAAATACCAATATTAATTCGATCCCAGAAGCACCAAACTATCAAAAATACTCCCGGGCATCTTTTAAAATGAAGCCGTAATAAAAATATTTTTTACCAACACTGCTTCCATCCGAATTATCTAGTTCAATCATTCATCGCTTGTTTGTCTTACGTGTATTGTGATCTTCCTGCCTTACTGATTTTTTGACTTGGCTAACCCTTTGACTCCGATTTGCAAGTGATTTGGTTTGTGACACTGATATTTAACCTTACAAAAACTAGCGTGTACTTGGCCTTGGAATTCGTATCTGATTTGACAGTCTTCAATAAAAACGTTAATTTCTTTTAAAATTTAAAAATTAATTCACATGATAGATACTTGGCTATTTTTGGACTTTTAACGAAAACTTGATCTATGAAAATGAACAATTATTCTCAAATATTTTTTTTTAGGAAATCACCATAGGTTTTTTGGGGTATGTGGTACAGAAGTAGAAGCCATTGTGAAATTTTGTCGGGGGAGGGGGTTAAGAAGTAGCCCTGTATAGACAAAAATATATAAGAATGGATGAATCCAAACTTTTGTACCAAATGTTTAGTACATCTGAAAACTCTACTTTAGTCTATGATACTATCAAGGCGCCATGTTTGTTTACTTTTAGTTTCATTTAATTGTGCGAAGACTTTAGATGAAGTCCTTTTGTAAAAACATTTTTTAGGGGTGCCTCCCATTTAAATAAAAGCGACATAAAAAAATATTTTTGTAAACTACCTCGTATAGGGTATAAAAAAATAAATAGAGCTTTCTAACCTTAAATTTTTGTCACGTATTTTATTTTTATTTTTATTTACAATTGGTAAACCCTTGACAACATCTCACATCTCATCTCATCTCTATGCTTTTCCTAAGACAAAAATGTAAAAATCATTAAAAACGTGGCCCTGGTGTTACTAAACTAACTGTTTAGGGTCCGACACGCACTTTGCCAATTTTTATTTCTGTTTTTAATAATTTACAAACTGAGAAGATTTTATAACGATTTTCTGGCTACACAATGTAGGATTGTAGTCACGGTGGAAAGCGTTAAAAAGGTAACAAAGTTTCTTGCAAAAAAAGTGTTGTTTTCCTCATTTTAGGATGGAACAGGCTAAAAACGATGTGTCAGAGTGTCAGCCGGGGGCGCGAGCGTGGGCGGTGCGAGGGGCGCGGGCGGCGGGCGGCGGGAGATCCATCTCTCAACGGGAGATTACCGCGATGGTTCTCCTGTAGCCATCTCGCCGCGGGGCGTATCACCACGAGCTGTGCTTATACGTGTCATAGTTCTATAGAAACTGACGCTAGGAGCTTAGAGAATGGAAAATATGTTTGAAAAAAAAGAGTGTGTGGTTTTATGAAACCATTGTAAAAGTGAAACTTTTTTTCACATTATAGACATTTACAGAGCACGAAACGATCATGGCTGCTCTCGTCTTGGACCTACGGTACAGAGGACGAAACGATCATGTAATAAAAGTTTAATTCCTCTTGGAGCTACGGTACAGAGAACGAAACGATCATGGCTGCTCTCGTCTTGGAGCTACGGTACAGAGGACGAAACGATCATGACTGCTCTGACGAAAAAGTTTGAGACGATGTAATAATCTCTTTGCCGTCACGCAACACACAGACGAAAATGCTTGAGACGATGTAATAAAAGTTTCACTTTAAAAAAATTATTCAGGACCCATTTGCATCGAAAAATGTAAGAGCAAGGGGTAGATGTCGTTATTTTTGCTAAATTATGTATATGTATACGTAAACCGTTGTGGCACTATGTTCATCTCCATAGTAAAAAAAACCTAACCAACCACTCCTGGAGTGCCGACAGAAGTTAAACATTTACAGTTTTATAAGTTTTGGCCCTCCGAGTGTTCCTGGCGAACGACTAGGTTGACAAAGTTTTAACCCTGGTAAGGTGTCGGTGACGATGCTAAGAGTTCAATGGTTTTTTCCAATCTCAAAAATGCCAAACGCTCTTAAAAAAGTTGTAACTTCAAAAACTTACTATCACGAAGCTAAACGTTTGAAACACCTGTCGAGATACAATATTTTGTGGTACAAACTAACCGTTTTATTTGTAAGATTTACATACTTGAATGAGCTCCATCCAGTATATTGTTGTTTCGTTGTGTTAGCTCCTTCACAAGCGCTAACCGTTCGCCTATAAATAACGTGCCCTAATCCCGCCCATCGGTTCAAACAAACGGTTATGCCGAGGCGATGGCGATACAGCACTATGTATACTTAGGTACATAGCGTAGCAATAAACGACGCGATGTGCTGCTCAAGATGTCCTTGGGATGCTGCCTTCGTTCTACACGACCTTACACGACCCTCGGGCAATGACCTTGGAGCTACTTGGGAAAGAGCTGGAACATAGGAATTAAGCAAAATGATGTTAGCTAGGGTCATTCAAGTAATTAATGCTGTGTACAATTTATGCGATGCTCTACAGATCGCAATTCGCAAGTGAAGTCTGTCTTTTTTTTTGGAGAATATATGAACATCTCCGGGTACGAGCCCTTTTGAGATAGTCTTCATTTCTTTTTTGATTTGCAATGCTTGGTGCATTATAAATCTTCTGTAGTTTTTGACAACAAATGCAGCAACCTCATTAGCAGTAAGGAGTCTATAAAACTGCACCCAATGCGAGCTGGTTATTCACATCCTTCTTGATTTTTTTTCTTGCTTTCCACATTCTTTACGTGCAACACATGATGTTTTCCAAAACGCACCACTTCTTGAGGCTAATTTCTAGCAGAAAACACTATCAAAATAATAAAATAAAACAGCAATTGCGTTGACCACAAATCCTGCCAAAAAAACTCCGTCAGACACGTCATCACACCAGCGTGAACACCGTTAATTCTTTCTACACTAATGACAATGTCAGTGACATTAGTGGTAGGACGGGATAGTTTCTGTTGACCATTCCTTACCTTGTTTAACTATGAATTTGAGACGAGAAATAAACAAAACTAGACTAAGTATTGTCTTCTACTTCTCAGCACCGAAGGCTCATCTATCGCTCCTTGCATTATAACCAGCTCCAATACCTTCGTCGGGAAGCTGGAAGTAGGTCAGCGCAAGGCGGGATTCCCTGATAGATACGTCGTATCGTGTCCGCACGTTACTATACTTGTATCTATAGTAAGATTGTCCTGCGTTATGTATATGTATGTATTATTATTGTATTGTTCAAGAATAAACTGCTCTGCTAGCTACGTTGTTGTGTATTGTTTGTATTTGTTTACCGTTATTGGCTGTAAGTGGGATGGATGGTGATGAGAATTGTGATTTGTGGTAATGGTAGTACTTTCCGTATTGTGTTTATCGAGAATTAGGTTATTTGTTCTTTACCCAGTTTTATTTAGTTATAACATAAATCACAAGTTATAGCATTGTTCTCGTGGTTAAGTTTATACAGATAATAGGTATCAAGTTAGAAGACCGACGACCAGGTGAAGGTCGCGGGAAGCCGCTCGATGCGAGCAGTGCAGAACCGGTTGCTGTGAAAACAATTTGGGGACGCCTTTGTCCAGCAGTCGACGTCTTTCTTATAATGTGATGAAGTATTTGGGGAATCTTGGTAAGCCCGCTTCCAACTTCGGCATCATCGCCACTTACTATAGGGTGAGATGATGCCAAAGGGCTTACCAATAGTGAAAAAAAAATGTAAAAGTTATGTAATATTTATATTGCTATAGTCATTGCGTAACGCTTTATATTGAGACTGACATAAAGATATTTTTCCGAAAATTTGCCACAACTTTTATTATTTACCTTATTTGGCCCAAAAAAATGTAAAGTTATAATATTTTCGCAAAAATGGCAGCTTCTCCAGTTTATCAAAAAGGTGATGGTAATAAAGTGACGATTAAGATAGAATGAACTTGATAAATTTATAAGGAAACAATATAAACGCTCATTCTTAACCAACATCAGCCAGCACTATTCAGCACGAATGTCATTATTTCTCCTGATGAAATTCCTGATCACTCAAAGATCCGCCCAGAGCGCCGCCGCCGCCCCCGCCGCCCCCGCCGCCCCCGCCGCCCCCGCCGCCCCCGCCGCCCCCGCCGCCCCCGCCGCCCCCGCCGCCCCCGCCGCCCCCGCCGCCCCCGCCGGTCCCCTGAGACAAGAAACAAACTCATAAAAGATGGCGAGCTCAAGAATTTTAATTTGGTCGCCTGTGAGACATTGTTGGATGTTAAGATTGACAGTTTGGAAACTAAATCGAGATTAGTCACTTGGAAGCGAGTGGGTATTTAAAAAGAAAAACAGAAGTTGTTGGTTTTGTTTGATGCTACTTAGCTATCATTCTGATTCTGGTTTCTAAACAGTATCGTCGTATTGGCGTCGTGAAAAAATAATACTTGAAATCAATAATAAACAAAACATGCTTGCGAAAAAACGTCAGTCCATCCATCGGTGGGTCCGTCCGTCCGTTCGTCCGTCACGGATTGACATCAAACTGGCTGGGTTGCCATGCCATTTATGGTACCGCCATAATTAAAACAAAAATTTAAAAATGCCAAATTAGTTTCAAGTATTGTGTTTCTAAGCGTCGGTGGCTTAACCGGTAACGACTCGCTCCTCCTAACCAGAGGTGCCGGGTTCAAATCCGGACGGCCAATGTACCAATGAGTTTTTCAAAACTTACGTACATATACTCACCGATTGCTTTAACTTGATTTGAATTTATTTTATTTTATTATGAGCTGAATTTTCTGTTTGTGGGCCCGTGGTTGCCTGAATAAAGAATTATTTTATTTATTTATTATTATTTAACGGTGAAGGAAAACATCGTAAGGAAACCTGCACACACCTGCGAAGAAACTCGAAGGTTGTGTGTGAAGTCGACCAACCCGCATTTGGCCCGCGTGGTCGACTAAGGCCCGATCGCCCTAATTCAGGGTAAGCTCGAGCCCCTCGGTGGGGACGTATATGAGCTGATATGATGATTTTCTAAGACTTTGCAAGTAGAACTATTAATGTTGTTCTATGAAGCGGCAGTATTGATTACTTCGGTAAAAGCAATAGTTGCCATTTACTCGAAGTGTAATTTTTGTTTGCGATTTTCTTTATGAATTAATCCGGTGCTTATTATTGTTTGCCTGCGGTTTAAAAGCGTAATGTTTGTAGTTGATCTGTGTACCTATGCCACAAGTTAAAGGCTACACAAGAAAGTATGCACAGCGTAACTTTTATATTGTACTGATTAAAGACCGAGTTACTGATATATTGATTAATCGATTGATTGAAAACACTTTATTGCACAACATAAGAGAAAAAAAAGATACAATGATTAAGGAAGTTGTACATATAGGCGGTCTTATCGCTAACAAGCGATCTCATCCAGACAACCTATATTATGTTTACTTATTAAACAGAGAGGACATAGACACTCCCGTACCAAAACTTACTTGAACTAACCTTACTTCTACAAAAAGCTGCTTTTCAGACGGTCCGCCCACATCACCGTACAAGCCGTTAGGTTGCCACGTGAACCGGAACGCTGGGACTCGCAAAGCCAGCTCTGGCCACGGGCTGCCGGCCACATGCCGCCCCGACCAGATCGTCGAAGCCATAAATTTCCTCTAATGTCCTCCGCCGCTGTTATCGCGCTCTCAGCCTCAAAAACTGTCGCCACCGCCGCCGCCCTCGCCGCCGCCGCCGCCCTCGCCACCGCCGCCGCCCGCCCTGTCTTCCTAACAAGACGGCCGAGCCGGAGAAATATAGCGTCATTAATACAAAAATTCCGTTTAACTCCTCGTCCCATTTGGGACGTTGTTCGGCATTACAATGTGTCCCCTCCCCACTCCCCGGCGCGCCCCATACAAACGAAGTTCAGTTCTTATTTGAATTTAAATCAAGGTCAAAGTTAGTGAAGTTTAGTAAGCGCGTTCTACAATCTAATATCTGTGTATGTGGCTTTACGTAAATAAAAGACAGAATTTCGTAAAAAAATGTGTCACTCTGAAACTTCGAAATCTGATGAACACAGATGTGACATATATGTATATATTTTTATATAGAAAATTTCAAAATTCCAATATTTTTGATTGATTAATATTCAAGTAAGACTCAAACTTCGTTTGTATGGGGCGCGCCGGGGAGTGGGGACTCAATGCTCTTACGTAGCGCATTTTTGACCATTTGATGTCCAGTCAAGATATTGAAACGATGTATTCTCTTTTTAAGATTACGGTACGGTAGATGCCTTAATAGAAATATGTTTTTTAGAAGTTTTCTCGACACATTTCATTTGGATTACTTTTATTTGGCGTTACGTGGATTCAAACTAATCAGTTCTTTCTTCGGCACAATTAAACGTGCTATCCAAGAGAGAG
Organism: Coleophora flavipennella; assembly: GCA_947284805.1. Taxonomy (NCBI): domain Eukaryota; kingdom Metazoa; phylum Arthropoda; class Insecta; order Lepidoptera; family Coleophoridae; genus Coleophora; species Coleophora flavipennella. The sequence continues at coordinate 525,244 of OX369272.1, forward strand.
ACGGTGGTTGCTTTGTATTGCACTTAGCGCCACCCGCGGTCACATTTAGGATATTTAGATTTACACATACAGACGTGTGAACATGACGTTCATACACATCTTTGAATCAGATGTGCAGGTTTCCTTCACCGTTAATTATAACGCACGATAAGACAGAAAAGAGACACAGATAATAATTAAGTGGTTCATTCCTTTATAACATAGCTGTTTATTATTAAAACTTATGATATTTATTAGAAAAATAGTTAAACAACTTTTTTAAAATCCTTGTAAATTTTCTTTTCTTTATTATTCCACCAGCGTCGGTGGTTCAACCGGTAACGACTCGGTCCTCCTAACCAGAGGTGCCAGGTTCAAATCCGGACAGCCAATGTACCAATGAGTTTTTCTAAACTTACGTACATATATTCACCGATTGCTTTAACTGTGAAGGAAAACCTCGTGAGGAAACTTGCACACACCTGCGAAGAAACTCGAAGGTTGTGTGTGGAGTTGACCAACCCGCACTGGGCCCGCGTGGTCGATTAAGGCCCGATCGCCCTAATTCAGGGTAGGTTCAAGCCCCTCGGTGGGGACCTAAATGAGTTGATATGATGATTATTCCACACGTCCCGATTTTATTTGTCATACACCGTAGCTGCGATGTCGTTGTTATGAGATAATCACGCTCAGCACGAGTGACGGTGCCATCATTAAAACGTCACATGACGTCACAGGAAGGCCGTCACGCCCCGTGCCGCGTCAGGAGAGGCGCCAAGAGCTCCTCTCTAATTTATCCTCGCGCGTGCCACGTCCCCGCAATTACGTGGCGCGTGACGTCAGAACATGGCCGCCGTGCTAAGTGCACCAATTAACCAGCACTCCGGGCAGTGGCACAGCGGACATCACTAGGGCCCTTGTGCTGGTGCACTAGTGTTGCTCCACTCGCCACTACAAGTACTTGCGCGACCCACTTCTGATTCCCATGACGGCCCGCTGGCACTGAATTGACGGTCAGATTGTCCAACTAAGCTCACTTCAAAACTTCCAGAACTATGTGGAGCGGTGCTCCGGCGGCGGCGGCGGCGGCGGCGGCGGCACCTCCAATAATAAATGGCTTTGAAGTTCCGTAACTAACCCGACTAACGGAAATAACTGACCGACGACGCAATTTGATAACTTTTATTAGTTGAAGCCTCGGAATTAACTTATATTTATCAGTTACTAGCTGTCCCGGCGAACTTCGTGCCGTCTTAAAAACTCTACACTAACATTACCCTACGCTACGCTAAGCTACACTACACTACACGTTTATGGGTAATGTACCGGAAAGTTTTTTTTTGGTGTGAATTTTTCGATGTTTTAATTGTTATTCTGCTATCCCCGAATACGAGACAAATCCAACAAACCAAAAATCATGAAAATCGTTTCAGCCGTTCTTGAGTTATAAATGGTGCAAATAACCCGAGTTTGTTTAGAATTTCTCTATAAATTTAGTTTTCACAATCACATTTTGATTGGAGTCTCTCAACGTGACCGGAACCTTAACTTGAAGAGTTTCCATTAGCCTTCCCGTATCGTTGACATCCGGAACAGCAGTAGAGATATCTGAAGAAATAGTTTCATTTTATTTATAACTAGCTTTTGCCCGCGGCTTCGCCCACGTGGACATAGCTTTTATGACTCTTTTTGAGGGTGAGTGTTGCGCGAGCCGCAATCAGCTCGCAAGCGTGGACATGAGTTTTCTCCTCAGGAACTGTATCGGGCTATTCGGATCAGCAGTCTTTGTCACTTCCCACCCCCCCCCCCCCCCCAACAAATTCTATACAAAAAATCACTTTAATCCGTTGCTCCGTTGCGACGCCACTGACGTGCGCGAGCGTAGAAAACAGTTGTCCCCAGGTCCCTCGGGAACTATGTCAGGATATACTTATTAGTAAATTATATTTTCCACCTCATCTCTGTGCTAAAAATCACACCAATCCATTTTTTCGTTACGATTTTAAATAAAGTTGCGAACAAAGAGTATTTGTTTTAGTTTCCTCAGGAACTGCATCGAGCTATGATAATTTCCACAAATAAAAGGTTGACTATTTCATTCCCAGTGATACAGACTACCGGCATGCCAAATTTCATCAAGATTGGTAGAGGTGTTGAAGTGTGAATAGGTAACAAACAAACAAACAAATTTTCACATTTATAATATTCAGTAAGGATTTCTAAATCTTAAATAAAATATAGAGCGTCGGTGGCAAAACAGTTAGGGCCACTACCTCCTGTCCAGAAGGCCGTGGTTCGAATCTTCCACTTACCAATATCTATACGAATATCGATTTCATACTGGTATGTACGTTTATCCGACACTCTTACGGTGAGAAAAACATCGTGAGGAAACCTGCACACGCCTGCGAAGAAATTCGAAGCTTATGTGTGAAGTCAATCAACCCGCAATGGGCCCACGCGGTCGTCTAAGGCCAGATCGCTCTAACTCAGGGCAGGTCGAGCCCCTTGGTGGGGACCTATATAAACTGATATGATGAAATAACACATTACCTATATTATCAAAAAACTAATTCAAATCATTATAGGTATCAATCTAGTAATAAAATTTCCTAACAATATTAATATGGGTCAAATCCTCGAGTCGTATCAGCTCCAAAGGAGCCCAAGACGCACTTCTCGTTGCCGCGCTGGATGGCAATAGACAACCTTAGCAGCAGGTAGGACCTCACGTCACATCTCCTCTCTCGAAGGCGGAGGCCAATCTCCTTTGTGAAGGCAAAGGCCTCTGAGGGTTCAACAGCCGGTTGTCTCACAGACCAGCGGCACAAAGCAGTAATTTGCCTCCAAGACCGAGTACTTATTATGCTTCTTTCTCGCCGCAAATTGAGCAGCAGTACCGTACGGGTGAGGAGTAAGGCAAAAAAAGTGGCTTCCCAAAGCAGACACGTTCCTCTCTGCCATAGCACCTGTTTAAAACCTCCGGCCTTTTGCTATCAGATCGACTAAAGCCCGGCTGGCGGCTGCATCAAAGATGGAATATTCCATCTGGCTGAGACCAGTGCCCTCCGAGTGAGGTCATTAAGGAATTGGTGACGTGGGAATCTTCACAAACACGACTGCAACTCAGTGAGTGATGGACAATTGCCTCCACCGTGGACCCGCAAATACATTGATGAGGTTCACAGATATTGATATTGCAGGCGGAGAGCAACTGCCATACGCAAATAGTCGCCGTCAGAAGAGTTCCCATATCTGTGCCTCCTGTTAAAAGATGCTAAACTCGATTTACGTGTTTTTATTTTTTTACACGATTGGAATCTGTAAAAAAATATCTCTCTGTTCGTCTATGAAACACATCGCTACGTACCATAGTTCCAGAGTTTAAAGTAGCGTATGCTGAAAAATACATAAAAGAAATCCACTCAAAAGTATGAAAAAATATTTTTATGTTTTAATACAACTTAAGCGCGTTTTATTATCCCTGCAGCGCCATCTATTGACATTCTGCTACTATGATTATAATGTTTGGTATGTGTAGCTAATAAAATATAGAAAAAAGTACTCTATTGTTATTATTGTAAGTATCGATAGATAATTTCCCACGGGACCTCTTTAGTTTTCCGGGATAAAGAATACCCGACTATACAATGATGGTCAAAACACCCCATCTCAATGTAAAGGTTTCATATTGTTACTTTGAGCCAATCTAAAGATACATATTTTTGCATTCCTGTAGGAAGCCTAATTTTTTTGGGATTCACAATGTCCCAGTTTTAGTTCGCGATAAGGGTATCAACGTGTAAAATTTGATTGTAATAGGTTAAGCCACATTTGCGTGGTGAGCCATTCTATAAATGAATACTTTTGATTTTCCCACGGGAACTCTTCAATTTTCTGGGATAAAAAGTATCCTATATGTTAACCCGGGCTATAAGGAACCACCATACAAAATTTCATCAAAATCGGCCTGGTAGTTTTTGCGTGATGCGCGAACATACAGACAGACAGACAGACAAAAATTCCAAAAGTTGTTGTTTTGGCCTCTGTATCGTTAGTAATGTCCACCACAGTTATTATTTTCCAAAAATATTTCATGTACAGACACGGCCCCGTTACAGTTTTATTATATTATAGATAGAAGATTGTAATACAGTCAAATACTTATTTGTAGATATATAACAAAAATTAAGCAAAATTAAAAATTTTGAAAAAAACCCACGACGGTAAAAATCTCATCGAAAAAGAATAAAATAACTCAAAACCCCCGACTTAACCCAATTATTATGTAACGAAATATTATAATAGACGTAAAAATACTTTCTAAAAAAGAGTTGATATCTCGAGAAATCGGTAATAGATATACTTAAGTACCTAAACAATGAATATCGATGTTTAGAGTTTTTTCCTAACGTGTCTGTTTCTCGAAGATATACTTAGATGTAGCGATAATAATTTTACCATAATACATAACCGAGGAATATCCGTCGGGGGCTGCCATTAAACCAGCTAAAGTTTTTCTAGTGACGTGAATACAATTATTGAAGAATTGTAGATGTTTAACGACGACATAAAATACACTTATGAGTATGATTAATTTTTTGTTGAAATTTCATATAGGAAAGGCAGCCCCCGACGGATATTCCTCGGTTATGTATTATGGTAAAATTATTATCGCTACATCTAAGTATACTATTTTTGCACATTGCAAGTTAAATACTCGTAAAAGCTTGTAAAAAATAAATTTTGTTATATTTTTTCGTGCAAAGGGGGCGGACAACCTGGAACGTCGTCCATCATCATCATCATAGTAGCCGAAAGACGTCCACTGCTGGACAGAGGCCTCCCCCAAGGATTTTCACGACGACCGGTCCTGCGCTGCCCGCATCCAGCGGTTTCCCGCGACCTTCACCAGGTCGTCCGTCCACCGCTTGGGAGGTCTGCCTACGCTCCGTCTTCCGGTGCGCCGTTGCAATTCTAGAACTTAATAGCCCCAACGGCCATCTGTTCTACGAGCTATATGCCCTGCCCACTGCCACTCCAGTTTAGCGATTCTGTAAGCCATGTCGGTTATTTTGGTTCTCCTACGGATCTCCTCATTTCTGATTTGATCGCGTAGGATAAAGCTGGCTCCATTGCCCTGAGTGACCTTGAGCCTTCTTATAAGGCCCATAGTAAGCGACCATGTCTCAGTTCTGTATGTCATCACTGGCAACACACACAGGTCAAAGACCTTAGTCTTGAGACACCACAGGTTGGAGACGAAGTTGTTGACGAAAATATATACCTGGGACAAACAATCCAGCTAGGCAGGTCCAACTTCAAGAATGTGATCAATTGGCGTATCGAACTCGGCTGGGTAGCGTTAATCGGGAATTTTCGCAATATCTTCACGTCCCAAATATCGCAGTGAACGTCGTCCAAGGCTCAATTAATTAGTACGTAGGTAAATCATAAAGCAAAATGGATCACTCAGAAATTGAGATTAATTTTCAATAAATCGGTTATACAAAAACATTTACACCAAAAATGCAAATATTTTTTTATATTATTATTATGATTGATTAATTCCATGGGAGAGAAGCTGCGAAAGGAAAGTACCAATTCTAGGTACATTGAAAGTGATATCACGATGTATCAAATATCAAAATCAACGAAATCTTTATTTGCAGTTATGTGATCGTTGTTTACGTAAGAATCTTTCTGAAGTGATTCGTGTGCCGTGGTATCATGTGGCAGACAACAATCTATTTTGTGGCCGCCAGCGGGTGAGCCCAGAGGGTTAATACGTACATACATACGTACGTACATATCTTTATACTCATCTGGTACAGTCTGTTAACCTTTCTACACATAGGTAACGACGATCTGTTTTGGATCCTTTTATACTTTCGAGACCGGCACACTACGACGCGTACGTGGCCATATAATTACCGTTTTCTGATATAATTTACGCATTCTCACAGTAAGATGACATTGCAGTGTAATTTTTCCTTTAATGTCATTTGAATAACGAGAAGATACCATTTCAAGCCAATCGTTAGTCAGTTTAATAATTTTCGAAAAACCTAAAAACTTTTAGGTACAAGCTTTCAATATAGCATTGTCACGCGATATACATATGCATGCAAAATTTTAGCTCAATCGGAAACAGGGAAGTGGGTCAAAATTAACTTGCAAAATTTTACCCAAACAAACATACATACATTGCAAGTTAAATAAAAGCTTTTAAAATAGGTTAACTGTAAAAGTAAGAACCCGATACAATCAATAACAATAGGTATAATATAATAATAGGTATTTAATGTTGCAATGTGATGTATACCTACTTACATATCTTAATATGAAGGGGATCCTGATGAACTGATGAGTTCACCAGGATCCCCTGCGGGATCTGCCTAGGGGACGCTAGTGGAGTAACCCCTTTATGGGGTTTTTATTCCGTTTCTATCTAAGTGTACACGTACAGTAATGACGCATATTTACGTCAGGGCAGCGAATGCGTTGAATTTATTTAGAAGTTTTGTATGTAGGTAAGGTTAAACCTTGTGCTATCTTGGGACTAAATGGAGTCCAGTCAGTGACTCCTTGTCTCAACAGTTCAGCTCACAATTGTACGATAACTCAATATTTGATCGCTTTGGGCGCTGAAGTCCATTGCTGTTAAACTTCTGAACGGGTTGAGCTCGACGAGTATATACGTTTCTACTATACCAAAGACTTTCGATAGCCTTCCTTTTGAGGGAAGCTATTTTTTTTACTTGTGTGCTTTATGAGCGTCGGCGGCGTAGCGGCTAGGGCCGCCGCCTCCTGTCCGGGAGGTCGTGGTTCGAATACTGCCACGCACCAATGTGATTTCGAATTTAGATTTCATATGTACGTTTTTCCCACGCTCTTACGGTGAAGGAAAACATCGTGAGGAAACCTGCACACGCCTGCGGAGAAACTCGCAGGTTGTGTGTGATGTCGACCAACCCGCACTGGGCCCGCGTGGTCGACTAAGGCCCGATCGCCCTAATTCAGGGTAGGCTCGAGCCTCTCGGTGGGGACGTATATGAGCTGATATGATGATGATTATGTGTGCCTTACGTTTACTTCAGCGAGTCTCACAGATCTGTGGCGCGTGTATTGTGCTTAGGGTTACAATTTCGTTTTTTTTAAATCCTGACATGAAGCGGGATATTTTCTATCAATTGTTTAACATACTTTATCCTTACTAATATTATGAATGTGAAAATGTGTTTGTTTGTTACCTTTTCACGCTTCAACACCTTGACCAATCTCGATGAAATTTGGCATACGGTAAGCCTGTTTCACGGGAAACAAAGGCTACTTTTTATCCCGTGAATAGTATAGTCTAATGCAGTTCCTGAGGGAATTGAAAAAAAGTCCCTTTTTGGTTCATTTCTTTAACATTGCAACGGATCAATAGATTTTTGTGTTTTTTTTCACAGAGATGGTTAAAGGAGTGGGAAATGACATAGACTGCTAATCAGAATAGCCCGATCTGGGATAGGGGTCTGGAGAAAACTAATGTCTAGACTCTCGAGCCGCTTGCAGCGTATCACTCACTCTTAGAGACAGTCATAAAAACGATGTCCAGGCAGGCGAAACCGCGGAAAAAGCTAGTTGTACAATAAAAATAAAAAAAATACTACAGATAAATGCCAATTAGCATTGTACGAATTAGTTGGCCTTATTGCTTAAAACAATCTCTTCCAGGCAACCTGGGAATTTTATTCACAAATAATCTTATGAAAATTTCTGAAATTGTTAAACATAAATAGGTACTTATATGTGTATAGGTATCTCCGGTTCCCGTACTGCGGGGAATTCTAGTTAGAGCCAGATCTCCGCGTGAGATTTCTCCCTACTTATATAAAATTAACATATACAGGGTGTAAAAAAATTGGTGTAGGACCCGTTAACTGAGGTTTTTACTCAGCATAGTGAACAACTTTCCCCAAGGAACTCTTAGTCAATTCGCAAAAAAAAATTCGTCGCTCCATACAAAAATGCACAAAATGCGTCAATCAGCTGATCATTTTGTATGAAGAGTTAAAAAAAAATTTGCGATTTAAGCAACTTTGTAGAACAAAAGTTGATCAGTTTGATGAGTAGAAGTCCCAGTTAACGTGACCTACACCAATTTTGTTACACCTGTATAAAAATAAGATTAAAGGTTCAGAGAGGAATCTCAGCCACAACACCTGACCCAGCGGTAGGAGTGTACTATCCAGCAGGCCACCGTGTGCGCGTGTCCAGCAAGCGACATATCGCAGTAATCCGTTGCCGCAATCCCACCATTCCTCCCCGTCGCGTCGGCTCGGCAACTTCGCAATATATATATTAAGGCCCCGTGGTACTTAAAAATCTGTCTTTGTCTTTTTCTTTACGTGTAAAGAGGGAAGAAAATAACCGCACTTTTGCACTTTTTCGATGTTTTCGTTTTTATTTTTATCATATTTATCTTAAATAAAAATCCATTCGATGTTTTTCCTTCAGTCACCTATGAACTTTATTTTAGTAAATAAATCATAGTATCAAATTACTTATTTTCAGAATAAAACCGAAAATAGACAATAAAATGGCTCGAAAAGAGGTACCTTTGCGAAATTATTCTATCGAGCCAACTTTATTAAATCATGTTTCCAGTCGATATAGTCCCTCGTAACTATTCTCAATAATACCAGTATGTTTTCCTAGATTTTAAATTTACTGTTAACTGCTTCAAAAATGAATTCAAAAACCTGTTTAAGTGGATACCACTGGGCCTTAATAACTAGCTACATATTTATGTGTCCGGCTTTCGCGTTTAATTCAATTCCCGGATGAACCCGGACTTTAAGTCTCCGAGTTCCTCAAGTGTTTTTCCAGGTTCCTGAGTTTTCTCAAGCTCATGCCGTGTTATTTATAGTGTGTATTTTCTAGCGATCCGGAGTTTTGCTTACATTAATGCAGTCTCGGTTATTATTTCAAGAGTTATGCGCTTCGGCCGAACCTTCCCGTACACTGACCTGAGTGTTTCATTAGATCATCAGTCGAAAGACGTCCACTGCTGGACATAGGCCTCCTTCAAGGATTTCCACGATGACCGCTTCTGCGCTGCCCGCATCCAGCGGCTACCCGCGACCTTCACCAGGTCATCGGTCCACCGAGTGGGAGGCCTGCCTACCCTACGTGTTCCGGTGCGCGGTCGCCACTCGAGAACTTTAGCACCCCAACGGCCATCTGTTCCACGAGCTATGTGCCCCGCCCACTGCCACTTAAGTTTTTTTGTATTTTGAATAAACATTTTGAAATCTTGAAATCTTTAATGATTAAACCTCTCAACACGGGTGAAAATATTTTTTTTATTATTCTGTTCGGAATTTTTAATACAAGTACGACTCACACTTGATCAATTTTTAATATTTGTTGTATAATTTAAAATAGAGATTTAATCACATCAAGTTTGACGCTAGTACGTATTACCGTTTAAACGACAGGGCAAAAAAACACGTTAATTATTTGAGGACTCAGCTTTTTAAAAAAAAAAAAAAATATTACTTGTAAGTAAATACCCCATGTTAACACATATTCTATAAAAATGTAGCTATCAGCGTTGCAAGTTTGTACTTGTAGCAATAAAGCTGAACCAGTGCCGTTTTCCAATGCACAGCAACAACTGTCAGTTTGTCATTGTTTTTTTATTATCTTTTTAACTTTTCGTATTGCTGTGTTTTGAATAAAAGCATTTATGTATCTTTATCTATCTATAGCGGTTTAAAAGATACAGCCCTTTGAAGGACCGACAGACGGACGGCCAGACGGCCAGCACAGACTGAGTTATCGTTACTAGTACGGAATCCTATAAAACTCACACTTTTCAAGGCTATCGACGTTCACTCCGGCTCCTAATGTCCTACAGAGATTTGCTAAACGTCCCCACGGTTGCCATGGCGACGCACTGATAAGGGTTGACGCGGAGCATCCCTCACGCGCCGCACGCGCCGCACGCGCCGCACGCGCCGACCTCCACGAGACCGCAGCGATTAATCATCTGAGTATCGTCACGGTGCGACACGGCTGTACCTGTGTCGCTGACTCATCAGCTATTTATTCATCTGATGACATTTCCAAGTCGTGAGAGATCAATCAAGGTTAGAACCAGTGCGGGCTTCGACGCACTGAGCGTCACACCTGAAGGGCGACCATGACTTACCATCAGGTGACATGATGCCAAGGGCTTACCAATTATGTATAAAAAAAAAAACGTTTAGCAATACTATGTATTGCTAAACGACTTCAAAAAAAGGAGGAGGTTTCTCGATTCCACCGTATATATTTTTTTATTATTTTTTATGTGTGTACGCGGATAACTTCGACGTTTATGAATCGATTTTGACGATTTTTTTTTGTTAGAAAGGAGATATCTCAAGGGTAGTACCACGATAAGGAAACCAGGATCTGATGATGGCATCCCAGAGAAATCGAAGGGAACCTTAGTTTCCTATTGAAGTCGGTTTTTGAAGTGAAAACTTCTTTAACGGCGTTGTGCACTTGTTTTGTAATGGGTAAAAAATGTTAAACTCGCGTCAGGACTTCAAAATTCAAAATTCGTAAGACGGATGGAGTTGATTTTTTGTTGATTTTTCTGAGATATAAACTTTTGAATGTAATATAAATTGTCATGTTTGTGTACGATAGCGCAATAAATAAATATTGTCTTTTACCACATAAATGATAGTACTTTTGTACTGATAATCAAAGCAATTCGTGCAAAATTATTCCCTAACCATTCCAAAATATCAAAAATGCACAACGTTAATATTCAAGTTTTCACTTCTGCCGGCATTCCCGGAGTGCAACCCGTTTTTTTTTGTTCAAAATTATTCTGTGTTAGTGTCAGTCCTATTGAGAAGAAAAAAATTAAATAGCGTATCACTTAGCATGATATTACACAGGCCAAACTGAGCCCAAACATCTTGGTAGCCGGCTGTCTCACCACGAGAGGCGGAAGTGGAATCATTGTACCCAATTACCTGCGCTCGAACAAAATCTAGAGACCTCAGATCGTCCTTCACCGTTCAGAGAAATCATTAAATTTATAGTTTAGAAAACAAAATTAAGCACAAGATTTTGTTTCAGTTCAAGTCCATGACATCGTATCGGTAATTATCGGGCTGTACATTCACAGGTCGTGTATCATCGGGTCGCACATTGTTGGTACCTACCCCATAATGAATGTTTCCAAATTCAAAAACGACGAGCGTAGAAGAAATCAAAGGTATCTATTGAAAACAAAAGACGATCCTGGGACCTTTTCAATTCAATTCAATATATTTATTCAAATAGTTGCAAATTTCACTCTTTCTGATAGTCATAAAATAATAATAACAATGTCGTTTGTGAAGAAACAAGAAATAAACAATAATTAGTTTAAAAAGTCAAAATTAAATCCTTGATATAAACCAGATTATGTCATTAGAACATGAAAATAATATGACACGAAAAGTTATACTTATAAATAATTGAATGCATTTAACAAGAGTAGGCCAGTTCACACGGACAGCACCCGGTCACGAGTATAACGCGAGAGTCAGCCATCGCTCCCATCAACCATATCAGAGGGAAAGGAACGACCCGGCTCCCGATGCGCCACCATCTGCACGAACATTTAAGCGAGCATTCATCATGCATCTTGATACCTCCTCCAAAATTCATCACCAGATCGACTTCAAAATACCAAGAAGGTTTATTGTCATCAGGAATACGGCTTCATACCAAATATCAGAAAAAAATACTCTAAAATCGTATGCAAGATTTGACTTAACCGACAAACATACAAACCATCGTATCAGCTCATATACGTCCCCACCGAAGGGCTCGAGCCCCTGAATTAGGGCGATCGAGCCTTAGTCGATCACGCGGGCCCATCAGTGCGGGTTGGTCAACTTCACAAACAACCTTAGAATTTCTTCACAGGCGTGTGCAGGTTTCCTCACTATGTTTTCCTTCACCGTAAGAGCGTCGGATAAACATACATATGAAATATAAATTTGAAATCACATTGGTACGTGGCAGGATTCGAACCACAACCCCCCGGACAGGAGGCGGCGGCCCTAGCCGTTACGCCACCGACGCTCTTAAAAAGCAAACAAACATTACAAGTTAAGTAAAAGCTTGTACTGGGACGCTCAATGGCACCTCCCGACCTCCCTACATTGTAATTAGTCGAGGATCAAACTGTTAACAGCACGTTAGCGAACTGGTTGACACACTTATTTTTTATTCATAATTGGTAAGCCCTTGGCATCATCTCACCTGGTGGTAAGTGACGATGAAGATGGATGCGGGCTTACCAAGATTAATAACAGCATCATCATCATCATCATATCAGCCCGAAAATCGTCCACTGCTGGACAAAGGCTTCCCCAAGGATTTCCACGACAGGCAACAACGCAATGGAGAACTGGCTATCTTATCTTCAAGCCGGAACACATCAATGTTACTATCACTGATGTTTGGCGGCAAGATGGTGGTAGCTGGCCAGGCGGGCTTAGAAAATGCCCTACCACCAACCAAACCGAGTTTTTCAAGTTGACCCCACCGGGAATCGAACCCGCGACCTCCTGGTGTGAAGCGAATGGAGTAACCATTACGCTACGAAGGCGGTTTGTAAGAAGTTCGTACGCGTGAGTCGTGAACAAACTCACTACCATCAATTAATAGCATTATCATACTTAATTTTTAACTGTTTAATTTTTTTATCTATTGCTGTTATTACTGCCCCATCGGCCATCTGTTCTACGAGCTATGTGCCCTGCCCACTGCCACTTCATTTAGTTTTTTTTCTCGAGTGGCTACCGCGCACCGGAAAACGTAGCGTAGGAAGGCCTCCCACGCGGTGGACCGACGACCTGGTGAAGATCGCGGGAAGCCGATGGATGCGGGCAGCGCAGGACCGGTTGTCGTGGAAATCCTTGGGGAAGCCTTTGTCCAGCAGTGGACTATTTTCGGGCTGATATGATGATGATGATGCTGTTATTAACTGTTTCAATTTTTTATCATTATTCTGTTATAAACTGTTATTTTTTTTTATCATTTGCTGCTAAAATTTCAACTGTCTACCTATTAAAGTTTATGAAATACAGACCGCTGACAGACAGACAGACGGACAGTGGAGGCTTAGTAATAGGGTCACGTTGGTCACCCTTTGAGTGTACGGAACCTTCAAAATGACAAATTGATTCTACAACCCACCAATGAGTCCCTAAATAGGATAAGTCCAATAGTGTTACCATTTAGGTAAGTAGAGAAATGTTGCATAGATAACTCACAATATGGTAATATGAACACTGACTAGCTTTTGTCAGCCGCTTCGCGTGAACATAGTTTCTATGACTGCCTTCGAGGGTGCGCAGTGCACGAGCCGCTTGCGAAGCGTAGGAAAAAGTAGCCTATATGCTAATCTAGGTCCTAGCATCTTCCTACAAATTTGAGCTAGATAAGTTAGTAGTTTTAGTAACAAGCATCCATTCATACATTCATAAATACAAACTTTCACATTTATTGTAGGATGTTAATTTTCTAAATAATTTTGAGTTTACCTACTATTGTCCTCATCACATCAGCTCATACAAGTCCCCACCGAGGGGCTCGAGCCTACCCTGAATTAGGGCGATCAGGCCATAGTCGACCACGCGGGCCCAGTGCGGGTTGGTCGACTTCACACACAACCTTCGAGTTTCTTCGCAGGCGTGTGCAGGTTTCCTCACGATGTTTTCCTTCACCTTAAAGCAATCGGTATGTATAAGTACGTAAGTTTTGAAAAACTCATTGGTACATTGGCCGTCCGGATTTGAACCCTGTACCTCTGGTTAGAAAGACCGAGTCGTTACCGGTTGAGCCACCGACGCTTTTTGACTATTGTCCTATTTCCTATATCTATGTTTTTGCATATTCGAGATAAAATAACATTTATCATGATAACACTATTAAAGGACGGTCCAAATAGCATCAGTTTAGTATACAAGATAGCCAGGCGACTTGGTAAAATGCCCTTCCTGCAACTAAATCAGACATTTTTTAAATTCACAATTGGTAAGCCCTTGGTGTCATCTCACCTGATAAGTGATGCCGAAGATGAAAGCGGGCTTACCAAGATTCCCCAATTATTATGTTTGCAAGGAATTAAACCCGCGACCTTCCATTGGTAAACCTGTGGCCTGACCATTGCGCCACAGAAGCGCTGAACTTGCAGAAATGAAGACAAAAGAAATTAAATACCTAACTCAACATTTTGTGTGGAAACAAAAGAACTTCCCTCAAAGGAACAATACCCACCAAACCATTTAACGGCGCGAGACGGTTTGTTTGTCCAACTTAGTATTCCCATTTAATGTTTTGCAGCACGTAAAGTATTGCTTTAAGCCCACCTGCGAGGTTCCACAACTTCAGGGCAAACACTCTCCGTTCGGATGTAAACTCCTTGGTACTAAGTAGAAACACGTCACAAAGGAGATCGGTGGCGGCGGTAGCAGCCTCCTTGCACCGCCGCAGCAGTACACGTACACAACGTGGCTGTTTATAGCTGTCTTTTCAGGACTTTGTTTGTAAGGGGGCAACATTGTCATTGCGCACCGGGCGTTGGCTGTCAGATGTTATATGTTGGCTCGCAGATTTGCACGTTGCACCAAAGCTGTTAAAGTTGTTTTATTTAAAGCTTTCTGCCAATCTTTTTATACGTGCAGTCTGTGGGTCAAGTACACGCAGAAGACAATCAACGCCTAGCGCGTTCAGTATAACAACGCATTCAGGATGCTGTTGGGGCTGCCAGGGTACTGAAGCGCATCAGGCATGTTTGCTGAAGCTCGAACGGATGGGTTTAATGCCATCTTAAAAAAGAGAGCCGCCTCGTTGCTGCACCGTGTCCGTGGCAGCGGCAACGGCATCCTGAGTGTTGTGGCTCGCCGACCCGACTGCCCTATCCTGTGGCAATTGGTGCGGCTGCATGTTAAGTAATTTCAATTTGTAATTTGTGTAACCTTACTAACCCTAATTTATTTATAATATTTTCTTGTACTAACAGTCTATGGATTATGTTGTCCGAAATAAATGTTTTGATTGATTGATATAGTGAATGTTGCGCGTTTCCTCGTACGAGTTATAAACAGCGGACGGACGGTTACTACAATACTTAGCACTTTGGTTTTTATCTTGCTTGTATTTTTACTTTCGAGCGACGACGGAAGAGTTTTATAATGATGTAATCACCTTCTATATTACTAGAAGACTTCAAAAAAGTGGTCGTGTGTGTGTGTGTCTACGTATGTATGTATTTGTATGCACTTTTTCAAATTTTTAGTATTTGTTGATATAACGGCAACAGAAATATCATCTGTAAAAATTTTAACTGTCTAGCTTTCACGGTTCATGAAATACAGCCTGGTGACAGACGGACGAACAGCGGAGTCTTAGTAATAGGGTCCCGTTCTTACCCTTTGGGTGCGGAACCCTAAAAACGAGCATACAAAACAAAACTAACGTAATGAAAGTACAAATATATTTAGTGTGTATTTCTGCGTGTTTGAACGTGTGTGTGTGGTTGGGTGTGTGAAAGGATGAAAAAAAGCATAGCATATACAAGGTTAGATGTTAGATTCATATCTACCTATAGACACTAAAAACTTCCGTCGCCGGTAACGGTCAGTCAACAGCCACATCACACAGCAAAATCCGCCACCGAGTAGCCACTAGGTATGCCTAATTTTTGTTTTACTAAAATATTTTTTTAAAGAATACTTTGACGACGTTTGTTGTGTAAGTGGTGATATATTATTCCAACATTTAGTAGCTAGGTAGCGAAAACTGCCGGTGAATGCCACAGTTTTGTGTAGGTCACCCACTAAAATCCAGCGAGTGGACCTAATTTTGAACCTATATTTTAACTCTGTGAAGAGATATTCAGGTTGTTTATGTTTGATAACGTCAAACAGAAGCGAAGCAAGATGTAAGTGTCTTCTGGAAGACATGTTCAGCAATGATGCTTTGTTGAGATATGGAGTAATATGCGTACGGGGAGGAACATAATAGCAAAAACGACAGCAAGCGTTCTGGATGCGCTGAACAAGCCGACGAGTTTTGGCAAGCAAGCGAGGCCCGTACACAAGATCCCCATAGTTTAATCTGGAGAGAATTAAAGCCTCACACAGCGTGAACCTTAATTTATCGGTGAGTAGATTGCGAATCCGGTAATGAACTTTTAAACGATAATAAAAGCAAGACTTACTAAGTTAACTATATGAGACTCAAAGCGCAATTGGCTTTAAAAATAATACCTAAATTTCTATTCCCATCTACTCTTTCTGTTATCTGATCTTTAATTATTACCATTGGATTTGAAATAAGAATTTTTGAAATTTGGTGTTTTGAGCCCAGAATCATATGATTTGTTTTGGACGAAATAAGTATCAAGCCGTTTCTATATGCCCACAGAGCTACGTTATCAAGGTCCTCATTAAGCTTCGGTAGGACTGTATGACAGATAACGTTTTGGTTGGTTTCTAAAGCGTCAACGTGCCTATATAGCTCAAATGTCGACATTTGAAAAGTTCTTTTGTTTTAAAATGTTTTATTTCATTTTCTGTTTTTAAACTTCGAGAGAAGACATCAAGGAGATTTATTTTCACATACACACTTTTTCTGTAATCCTAACATTTATATGATAAGAAGTCATTAATAGGGTATCCTTAGGAAAAGTTGATGTGTGTATGTACATATGAGTGTTTTCTCGGAAACGGCTCATCTCTGGGAAATCATTATTTTCCCAGTTTTCACGCATTAGAGTGGGGCGCGAAACATGCCGCGTAACATGTATCATATTTTCAAAAATCATTTCTAAATTGAACTTAGCCGAGCGGTTAGCGAGTCTAGCTCACGAACAGAATGGTCTGGCTTCAACAACTCTCAGTCTCCCTGACTAGGAGACTGGTCGCCCAGGTACTTATATTTATCCACCATCCCTTTGAGATATTATTCAAATTTGTCTTTCCTACACCTGTTCCTCCTTCCTGTCCCGCAAGTGCATTATTGCATCGCTGCATCACGAAAATTATTACCCTATCTATAATGATTCCACCAAGATTAACTGATCTGTAACTTTAAAGCCATTCCCGTGCGTTGTTTGGAAAATATTTTTAATTTTGAAATACATCTGTCAACGACTGTGGAATTATTGGGCAATTCGGGTGCTTTCATTGAAAGTATCTTGTGATTTTATAAAAGCAGCATGTTTCTACAGAGGGCTATGCATATAGCTCGTGGCAGTTGATTGATTGTAATGTTCTCGCATGCACCGGTCATAGCTTTCTGGAATTGAGTGGCATTTTTAAATTGTGGTGCATTTGGCGTGTTAAAAGATTTAGATCAGGCTTCCTCACTTTGTTTCTTGGATATTTCGTTCTGATTTTCTGAGGAAATACATTCGAAAAGTGTTTTTTTTGTGGATTTGTTTACGAAAGTAGAAATTCGACAACAAAGTATCTACACTTAGTGTTTGAAGCCTGCCTTGTGTTAACCCAAATCAACTCGCATCATCGTTCTAAATTAAAAAGCATCTACCTATTTTGTAATGTCAACAGAACTAATCAACTACCAGTCAGTGTTGCCAATTTTACTGCAATTACAGTAGATATATATATATATATTCTAGAAATATATACTAGCTGTCCCGGCGAACTTCGTACCGCCTTATACTACACTAGAATTCAATACACTACACTGCACTGCACTGCACTGCACTCCACTTCACTTCAACGCACTCCACTGCACTCCACTGCACTCCACTGCACTCCACTGCACTCCACTACACTGCACTGCACTCCACTACACTACACTGCACTACACTGCACTCCACTGCACTCCACTGCACTACACTACACTACACTCCACTCCACTGCACTCCACTGAACTACACGGCACAACACTGCACTACACTGCACTCCACTGCACTACACTGCACTACACTGCCCTACACTGCACTACACTGCACTCCACTGCTCTACACTGCTCTACACTGCACTACACTGCCCTACGCTGTACTACAATGCACTCCACTGAACTACACTGCACTACACTGCACAACACTGCACTACACTGCACTCCACTGCACTACACTGCACTACACTGCCCTACACTGCACTACACTGCACTCCACTGCTCTACACTGCTCTACACTGCTCTACACTGCACTACACTGCACTACAATGCACTACACTGCACTACACTGCACTACACTGCACTACACTGCACTACACTGCACTACACTGCACTACACTGCACTATTCTACACTACATTGCACTATTCTACACTACATTACACTACACTTCAATACACAACACACTATACACTACACCCTACACCCTTCACCCTACACCCTTCACCCTTCACCCTTCACCCTACACCCTACCCCCTTTCACACTACACACTTCACACTACACTACACTACTTTTTGTTGATAATGCAGGATTTTTTTAGGTAATTTTTTCACACCTTGGGTTACAGTTTTAGGAAGGATCCCTATTTAAAAATATAATATAGCCTGTAGCAACTGCGGATAGTGTAGCTTCCCAGCAGTGAAAAAATTTTTCAAATCGGTCCAGTAGTTTCGGAGCCTGTTCAATGCAAACAAACAAATCCATCCTCTTTATAAAACTCGTATTATTATTACTACGCTAAGGCTGCATTGCTTGGGGCCACGCTGGTCATTGCGCGGTGGCGGTGTTTATTTTCATAAATTCTTAATATCTTCTGAATGGAATGTTCGATTTAAGTAATTCAAAAGGTTATCTATAGATATCGAAACGATTTTTATTATTAAATTATTTATTTGTATAAGGGTTAATACTAAGGTATGATTATCATTGTCTGATTTTGGACAGTTTTTTATTAACTTATAAAATTTAAAAAGTGGTTATAGTGAAATAACTACAATAGTTGGACATATAGCAGCGAGTAGTTTTTTGTAGGTATTGAGTTCTCTAATATTGTAGAACATTTTGTTGTTCTATCATCAATAGTTTCCGTAGCGTATGCGATCAAAGAAATTTTTAAGCAAATTTTTTTACACCTTGGTTTACGTTACTGAACTTTTATCAAGGATCCCTTATTTTTTTCTAGTAATAAATATAGCCTATGTTACTCAGCGATAATGTTGCATTCTAATGGTGAAAGAATTTTTAAAATCGGTTCAGTAGTTTTCAGTTTATTCATTATAAACATACACACACACAAAAATACAAAAATACAAATCTTTCCTCTTTATAATATTAGTGTAGATATATTTAAGAAAGTGTAACAAAATTAGCTGAAACTATTTTAACCGGTGCTTCTACCCATGAAACTGAACAACTTTCCCCATGGAACCCATAGTCAAATCGCAAAAAAAATTGCCTCTCCCATACTAATTTGATCAG
Source organism: Coleophora flavipennella (assembly GCA_947284805.1). NCBI lineage: Eukaryota > Metazoa > Arthropoda > Insecta > Lepidoptera > Coleophoridae > Coleophora > Coleophora flavipennella. Next base: position 544,681 of record OX369272.1, read on the forward strand.
CTGATCAGCCAACTTAGTATGGGAAGTTCTAATTTTTTTTTGAGATTTGACTATGGGTCTTATGGGAAAAGTTGTTCAGTTTCATGGGTAGAAGCACCAGTTAAAATAGTTTCAGCTAATTTTGTTAGACCCTATATATATGTCGGAGCGCAAGGACGTGGCGCCATCTATGCATCCGTCGAAGCACCGTGTGTTTTATCTTGAAACGTCAAACGGTTAGCTAGGGTAGTAATAATAGTCATCTTTGACCAAGGCGTGGTCTGTGCGAGACCGGAACCCGGAAGTTGGTAGTGTTGGTACTTGTTTGTTAGCCAATCAGAATCGTTGTGATTATCGAACCATCAAAGACAATGCAGCCTACCTACAGAGGCTACGACAGAGGCGCCAATTATTTTACGAGCACTTTTGATCGAGCAGCTGAACTGTCAACTTGGGAAGCCAGCCCCGTGCCGAACTCATCGCAGTCTATAAAATAATCGGTTTTCATCCGAATCATCGTTAAGCCTCGTGCTGCAAACGTGTGTGAATATTGATTGTACACTTCAAAACTTCTCAAAGACGAGTTTATTTCTTAGATACGGCCAAAACCCTTCTGATGATCCGAAATATATATTTATGGGAATACTGTAATTTACAAGTTTTCAGCTACTGTATTTTGCGTTATTGCACCTGGCAACACTGTTCCCAGTAGCGTAGTGTGATTAGATTATTTTAAAGAAGTTTTACCACTTCGATTATTAATACATTATCAGTCTCCAAATGACCAACAACTGATGGTATAAAGTGCATCCTCTTGTTGCAGCTACAACTCGAAGCTGACGACGCTGGCACTGCCGTCCGTGATCTTCGAGCCCAAGTTCAGGGGTTCCGTGCGCAACCTGGTCTACTCGGACGAACCGGGGCAGCCACCTCGGCGCCAGGAGCTGCGCCATTCCAGGGATCTGAAGGTAACTAGTAGTAGACAAATTATTACTGATGAAGCAACTTACAAACTGGGCTCGGATGACTTGAGTCCATCACCTCGGCGCCAGGAGCTGCGCCATTCCAGGGATCTGAAGGTAACTAGTAGTAGACAAATTATTACTGATGAAGCAACTTACAAACTGGGCTCGGATGACTTGAGTCCATCACCTCGGCGCCAGGAGCTGCGCCATTCCAGGGATCTGAAGGTAACTAGTAGTAGACAAATTATTACTCATGAAGCAACTTACAACTGGGCTCGGATGACTTGAGTCCATCACCTCGGCGCCAGGAGCTGCGCCATTCCAGGGATCTGAAGGTAACTAGTAGTAGACAAATTATTACTGATGAAGCAACTTACAACTGGGCTCGGATGACTTGAGTCCATCACCTCGGCGCCAGGAGCTGCGCCATTCCAGGGATCTGAAGGTAACTAGTAGTAGACAAATTATTACTGATGAAGCAACTTACAAACTGGGCTCGGATGACTTGAGTCCATCACCTCGGCGCCAGGAGCTGCGCCATTCCAGGGATCTGAAGGTAACTAGTAGTAGACAAATTATTACTGATGAAGCAACTTACAAACTGGGCTCGGATGACTTGAGTCCATCACCTCGGCGCCAGGAGTCGTGTCTTTTAACGGATTTACGGGTATTTCGTTAAAGGATCTAGCAACGTGATCTCGAATGATATAGATCATCAAGTTTGTCACCCTTATTTCAAGGGTTCCGTACCAGGTAACGAGACCCTATTACTAAGCCTAAGCTGTCTGTCTGAACAACTTTTAAAAGGCTGTATCTTTTGAACCTAAATAGGTTGTCTTCTGAAATTTTCCTAGAATATTATAAAGGGATTTAATAACAAACGAGGAGGACTCGTGAGGCTTCGCATTTTTATTTTTTATTATAGTTATTGAGGGTGCGCTGTAGGTGAGCCGCGAAGGTGCATCAATACATTTCATTCGAAGAAATAAGCAAATCGGACTCGAAATAGATTTCTATTAGCTTTTGTCCGCGGCTTCGCCCGCGTGGATAGCAGTTTTATGACTGTTTTTGAGGGTGAGTGGTGCGTGAGCGGCAAGATTCCAGATTCCTCAAGAACTACATCGGGCTATTCTGATTAGCAGTCTATGTCACTTCCCATGCCCTCCATCAATTCTATACAAAAAATCACTTCAAACCGTTGCTCCGCTGTGACGCCGACGTGCGGGAGCGTGGAAATTAGTTTTCCCCAGATCCTCCTTGCACTGAGTCAGGATATGCTCATTAGTATATTATGCCATTTCCCATCTCCTCACCATCTCTGTGCAAAAAATTACAACAATCCATTGTTCCGTCGCGATGTTAAAGAAATTTACCAAAAAACAGAGTATTTTTTCAGTTCCCTCAAAAACTGCACCGGACTATGCTATTTCACAGAATAAAAAGTAGTCTATGTATTATGACTATTGATTAATTAATTAATTGTGTTGACTATTTATTAATTAGCTCATTGATTTTTGAATTGATACAATAATATGAAATACCATAGCATTATACTTATAATTATATTATTAATAAAATAATTAGTAACATAGGCTAAGTCTTACTAACAAGCTATGAATCACTGTTGTCTGAAAATAAAAAAATTGAATTATCCAGGGACACAGACTACCTTCATGCCAAATTTCATTAAAATTGGTCAAGGTGTTGAAGCGTGACAAAGTAAAAAACAAACAAACATATTTTCACATTTATAATCTTATTATTAGTAAGGATAATAGGGATTTGAGAAAGGCAATAGTTAGGTGGATATCAATTATTATTAACAAATTTTCACATACATACCTTTCATTAAATAACTGAATTGAAACACGTTAATAAACCGACTTCCATCGCAACAACTTCGTACAATTTCGCATTATTATTTTTGGTTTTTGTTATTTAAAAAAAAAACTACTTCACTGATTTTGTAAAAATTTATATGGGACCACACGAGAAGTATTAGCTTTCAAATAAAAAAAGAATCATCACAATCGGTTCACCCAGTCAAAAGTTATGAGGTAACACACATAAAAAAACATACAGTCGAATTGAGAACCCCTTTTTGGAAGTCGCTTGAAAAATAGGCAAATCGGTTCGATAAAACGGCCAGACGGACTGTGATTAGATTTCTTTTTTTTTTAAAGTATATTGAGAAGGGCGACAGTTAGATGATTTCGAATGCTTGATGAGAAATCTATGCATCAATACCATGCATTGAAAAAAGCAAATCGCTTGGATAGAACGGCCGCATGTACTCGTATTACAAGCACGGTGCGCGAGCCGCTAGCCGCTCGCGGGGGTGATTTCCAATGCTTGATGACAAATCTACAGGTCTCTCACTCGGTGGACCGATGACTTGGTGAGGGTCGCGGAAAGCCTCTGGATGCGGGCAGGGCAGAACCGGTCGTCTTGGAAATCCTTGGGGGAGGCCTATGTCCAGCAGTGGACGTCCTACGGCTGACATGATGATGATGACTAATCTGTGCATCAGTACTTTTCATTAAAAGACTAAGCAAATCGGTTGGATAGAACGGCCGAACGACGCGCGGTAGACTTCATCAGTTTGTTTAATATACAGGGTGCAACAAAATTAGTGTATGTCTCGTTAACTGGGGCTTCTACTCATCAAACTGAACCACTTTTGTTTTAAAAGTTTGCTGAAATCACAAAAAAAATGTTGAACTCTTCATACAAAACGATCAGCTGATTAACCAATTTTGTGCATTTTTGTATGAAGCGTAGTTTTTTTTTGAGAATGGACTATGGGTTCCATGGGGAAAGTTGTTCAGTATAATGAGTAGAACCCTCAGTTTACAATTTTTTTACACACTGTATAGTTAAAAATATGGTGCTTGCATTAAAAACCTCCACCAAAGCGTAGGTATTCACATCGATACCAATATTGTGAAACCAATAAATATGTCAAACATGTAAGTACGATTACTTATGTTCCCCTGAAGCAATTCTTAAATTATTACGCGCCGCGCCGCCGCGCCGCCGCGCCGGTCTTACGGGCCCATTTATAGCGTATAGCTTCAATAACATAAAATATTCGGGCCATAAGTGTAGATACGGGTCACGAGATAAGCTAACTTTATTTCCAAAACCATTATTATTCAGCCAAAATTGGTTCGAGTTAATGATTAACCGCCCTCTAGGGAGCTCCTCTGTGAGTGTGAGTGCACATTTGGAGAACGTTATCGTAAACGAACAAAACTATCGGACACTTTATACATAAACTACAACACTCATGAATTTATAAACCTCACTCAAATACGTTCCGTGTTTTGTGCGTAAAACAAAAATTCAGATTCAGAATTATTTATTGGTAACACAAGTTGCATATCAAGGTTTACACAAATTATCTACAAGAAAAGGTCAGACGTGCTTAAATTACCATTCAATTCAAAATCTAAAGTACGAGTACATCAAGAATTCTAAAGCTCAAAAGACTCATCTTCATCATATCAGCCGAAGGACTTCCACTGCTGGATTTCCACGACGACCGATTCTGCGATGCCCGCATCCAGCCGCTACCCGCGACCTTGACCAGGTCGTAGGTCCATCGAGTGGGAGGCCTGCGTACGCTACATTTTCCGGTGCACGGTCGCCAGTCGAGAACTTTACTACCCCAACGGCCATCTCTACTGCGAGCTATGTGCCCCGCCGTTAAGTTGAGCAAAAGACTATCGTTCAAGATTTACTAATATTACATGTAGCTGAAAAACATAGAAGGTAAGCACCTATGCAAAATCAATTCTACATAGTAATTTATAAATATGAAGTAGTCAGTCGGATTTTCAGATTAATTATCAGTTTTAAAATATCAGTAACTGCATCCGAAACACATCAACAACCCTGATTCCAGATATGGACTCCAAATTGACCTAACACAGTGAAATAGTCGAGAACGAATTAAAGCCCGCTGCAGTAAAACCCGTAAATAAAACGCTCTTTGCGCGTCACTTATAAATCACATCGCGACGCTTCCGGATTTTTTGATAACGCGCTGATTAATCGACTACTTGTGCATCACTAGCGGGCAGCCTAGTGGTTGTCCGCAGCTTCGTTTGTGTAACAGATGGCTGCACAGGAAATATGAGGCGGCTACACATAAATTGTTTTAAATGGTATTTCGTCTCGCGAACTATCTTAATTGGTGCTGCATTTAGTACGAGTGGGAGGCTATAAAGAAGATGAGACTCTTAGCAGTGATTTGGAGTTTTGGAATCTAATTTAAGTTTGAACATTTTCCTAAAAAAGCCGACAAGTGCGAGTCGGACTCGCTCATTGAGGGTTCCGTACAAATTTGTAGGTTTATGATTTAACTGTTTGCATGCGCAGATCCCGTTTTTTCCCTTTCCCGTGGGAATTTCTCAAAATTCTTTCTTGGCGGTTGCCTACGTCTTCATACCTGTCTGTATTCCAAATTTAAGCGAAATACGTTCAGTGGTTTCTTCGGCTGTGCGTTGAGATACCAGTCAGTTTTTCCTTTTGTGTACAGATTACAAATGTACAGTTTTTACGACAGGACCGGTAGTCGTGGAAATCCTTGGGGGAGGCCTTTGTCCAGCAGTGGACGTCTTTCGGCTGATATGATGTACAGTTTTTGGATTTTTCCCTATACTTGTAGTATAAGACGATATTACTTGCCAAATTTCATAGTTCTAGGTCAACAAAAAATATCCTAAAAATTTGGATTCCCTTGAGAGTGTCAAAATAATTTTTTTTAGCGGAATAAAACCTTTTTTTAAGTTAATATAGAAGTTTGATTTATTCACAGCTTTTTTTTGGTTTTAGTTTCAACTCGATAACTCCACGTGTTCCCGAGTTAAAGGGTCTTGACAAAAAGACGGCCGGACCGACAGACGGACGACAAAGTGAACCTATAAGGGTTTCATTTTTCCTTTTGAAGTACCTACAAAAGAGGATAAGTGAAGCCTCCGTCGCTTCCCTTTGATAATGACAAAATAACGAAGCGTTAAATTGTGAACTTTGTCCGTAACTAAGCCGCTTCACTTGCCTAAGCATAAAAAGATTCGCCGTCCACCTTCTCCAAGATTTTTGTTCAGAGTTGGATTATGTCTTGTAAATGCCGTGACAAGTCTCAACCCCTCTTTTGTGACTTACTTCTTCCTTAAATTTTCATAGTCAGTAAGGAAAGACCAACTAATTATTTCTGGGTAAAAGAAGCGAGCTTGATTTTTTTTGTTTGACATACTTGTAACTTATTCTTTCTCTTGCGCAGTTCGCTAAATAGCCTCTATGGATGATCTGGTACTGTGTCTGTTAAGTTTGAGATCTCTTTGGTTCCGCCCTTTCAAAGTCGCCTTTGTGCTCTGAAATGAGGTGAGAGTAAAAACTCTGAAATGTTATGTGTAAGGGTAACTCAAAGGAAGCACACTGTACTCTGAATCAAAAACTTGAATCATGATCGAAACATTTGACACCTACATCTCGACATCACCAAATCCTTCATTGCTTTAGCTCAACCTATAGTCTTTGCAGAATCAAATGCGACTAAATGTAAACAAACCTTATAATCCGTGATTATGGATAAACTTCCAATTCTTTCGAAGTGATATTCACATTTACACAATGACAACAATATGCACTTTCACTTTTGTGCACCACACTGTATCTGCAGCAAGTAACTTCTTGGTATTTTTACGAAAAACATGAACACAAAACAAACAGCTATTCATTTCGGACAACTGAACAGATGCTTGACAGCTTCGCCATTCTAGAATTTATGGTTTAGTCAGAGGTTGCAAACATTTTGCAACATTGATGAATGAATGAGTGAATTTTAGTTAACTGAATATAACTTGGAGTGCCGTACTTAATAGGTTAACAAGCGTATGCGTAGACTTGTGACGTGTTACCAAATGTGATTTAAAAAATGAAGATCTTTGTCAGTTAAAGCGATTTTTTTGTGGTTAAAACCTTAATATGAAGAACGTCGACTTTATCACCGTAATTTAGTACTTTAATTGGTTTAAGTCCTTCGTACTGAATTACAAAGAACAAAATATATATATTCTCGAAAAGTTATTATAAAAAGTTACTGTCAAAAATACGATTTTATTTCCGGGAATTCCCTAACTACCTAATAATATTATTAATAGGTCATCTTTGGTCCAACTACCAAATACCAATATTAATTAGATCCCAGAAGCACCAAACTATCAAAAATACTCCCGGGCATCCGGTATTTCATTAACCTTAAAACAGGTAAATGAATATGGTCTTAATATTCACCCCAAACGAGTAAAACATTAGGAAATCAGAGCGCGTGTACCGTAGTGTTAAGAAACAGGTTTCCATCAATGACATTGGCCGTTCCATTTTATGCAAATGAAATATAATAAACTGTCCTTGTTAGTATTTATGTATTATAAAGTGTTTAAAATTGTAATGAAATAGAAGAACATATTTGTCCACGTCTGCGAGTGTTTTTACTACTGTTATTAGTGTTCATTTAATATACTATATAAAATATTGTTAGTATTTATGTATTATAAAGTGTTTAAAATTGTAATGAAATAGAAGAACATATTTGTCAACGTCTGCGAGTGTTTTTACTACTGTTATTAGTGTTCATTTAATATACTATATAAAATATTTTCTATAGTAATCATTAACTACGACGACCCTATTACGAACTGATGAAAATGAAACGCAGCTAAGGCCGTGCCATAGGGTGGCCAGGCCATATAAGTTAATCTTTAGTTGAGCGAGGTTATTAAAAAATACAATATTTTAAAATCTAAGTCCCACCTTAAAAAAAAATCATATTAAAAACCTTTTTATATATGTTTTAAGATAAGACGAAGACTTCTTCAGGGCCGTTGGAAAAATTTTAAATTAAGCCGTAATAAAAATATTTTTTACGAACACTGCTTCGATCCGAATTATCCCTAGTCTAGTTCAATCATTCGTCGCTTGTTTGTCTTACGTGTATTGTGATCTTCCTGCCTTACTGATTTTTTGACTTGGCTAACCCTTTGACTCCGATTTGCAAGTGATTTGGTTTGTGATACTGATATTTAACCTTACAAAAACTAGCGTGTACTTGGCATTGGAATTCGTATCTGATTTGGATTTCGTTCGTTTTTGGACAGTCTTCAATCAAAACGTTTATTTAAAAAGTCGAATTTAAGACATTAATTCACTTGATACATACTTAGCTATTTTTGGACTTTTAACGAAAACTTGATCTATGAAAATCAACAACTATTCTCAAATATTTTTTTTGGGAAATCACCATAGGTTTTTTGGGGTATGTGGTACAGAAGTAGAAGCCATTGTGAAATTTTGTCGGGGGAGGGGGTTAAGAAGTAGCCCTGTATAGAGAAAAATATATAAGAATGGATGAATCCAAACTTTTGTACCAAATGTTTAGTACATCTGAAAACTCTACTTTAGTCTATGATACTAACAAGCCGCCATGTTTGTTTACTTTTAGTTTCATTTAATTGTGCGAAGACCATACATTGGTTTGGCAACACGGATTACTAAATAGACGTTAATACGACAAAAACTGAAAAAATCCGCCCTGAAATGTATTTTATTAACAGCAGAATCGGACTTAAACAGGGTGAAATGGAAGTCGTTGGCAAAGGGGTTGGAATATTATAGTATGGAGCGTGGTATAGCGATCTTGCTAAAGGTTGTCTAACTAAAACACCAATATCTCTCTTTTCTATAAAATATATTAGAACGTGACGCTTAAGTTCAAAATGTCTTAATATATTTACGTTTTGTAGTTGTATTCCCTTTTGAAATGTACAGGATGTATCTTTTGCAACCATTTCAGCTCATATACGTCCCCATCGAGGGGCTCGAGCCTACCCTGAATTAGGGCGATCGGGCCTTAGTCGACCACCAACTTCACACACAACCTTCGAGTTTCTTTGCAGATGTGTGCAGTTTTCCTCACGATGTTTTCCTTCACCGTAAGAGCATCGGATAAACGTACAAATGAGATAGAAATTCAAAAACACATTGGTACTTGGCAGGATGCAAACCACGAGCTCCCGGACAGGAAGTAGCAGCTTTTGCCATTAAGGCCACCGACGCTCTTATCCGACCAAAATATATAATAAGAGAAGTAAAATGTATGTATGTATGTAAAATTGTGTAATTTTATGTAATACTTTATTATTTTTGCCAATAAAATGACATTTTATATAAATAAGTAGAGCAATAAGAGAAGTTTTTTTTAACAATGTTCCTTAGGGAAAGTTTTTCAGTGTCATGAGTAGATCCTGAGTTGAAAATTTGGCAGAAGATTTTCAATTTCATCCGTATATTGCATTCGTTTGTGTTGGCAGTAAGTGCTTGGGGGCGTGAGAATACATTCCTAGCCGAGGTCTGTTTATGCGAAGGAATTGCTTTCATTTCTCGACGGCGGAATACAATTCTAAAGTCCCTGCATTTTACAATATTTCATAAACATCTCAATTTACTTCAGCGACACGTCTTGGCCATAAATTTGGCATACTATGTAAAAGCAGCCCTGCTATGTTGACAAACAGTGAGTTTTTGTTGCATTGTGGAATTAGCTGTAAATCCTGGCTGGCTCCACCGCGGCGTGGGGGTGGGTTGGCGCTCAAACAATGACCAAGTAGCGAAGGCGACAACTTTTGCGCCGCACGAATTGTCATCTACATAAAAACCTAGATTAGTTTAGTTTTACAGGTATCTACATAAAAAACTAAATTCATTTTATAGAAAAGTAAGATTATAAGATAGATATACAAAGTTTTTATTATTTTAATTTTTCATCCATAATTGAGAAGCCCTTGGCATCATCTGACCGGATGGTAAGTGACGATGATGCCGAATATGGAAACGGGCTTGCCAAGATTTCCCTACGCAATGAGGATCTGACTTTCTTATCTTCAAGCCGGAACACATTAATGCTGTTAACAATGATGTTTGGCGGCAAGACTTAGACAAGATGGTGGTAACTAGCTTTAGCTTTTCCCGCCGGGAATCAAACCCGCGACCTCCATGGTGTGAAGCGAATGAACTAACCATTACGTCACGGAGGCGGTTGAAAGAAGATAGAAGTTGAAGAAAGATAAAAATGAAGTAGTTCAAATATGTAACAAATTTTGATAAGATTATTTCATTATTATACAAAGTAGGATTTAACAGGCTACCTATTTAACAGTTGAATATATAAAACAACCTGCTGACATTTGAATTGATATCATAGCTTTGTTACTTGTCGTTGAATGAGTCGTCGCAAGCGAAACTAATAACAAACTGGACCAATACGAGTATCTACTTGCGATCTAGTTCCTTAATTATTATTTTCGGATAAGTGATACATACTACTACCAAAACTTCTTTTACAGTTCTCTCTCCAAGTAACACTTACTCGATAATAGGGATGACGAATGCTAGTCATCTGAGTTACTTTTTATCATCTGTCAAAAACGACACTTTGTTCTAAAAATGTTTGAAATACCAAGGCGTGACGTCACAGTTTAGCAGCTTCATTTATGTACTCATTTTGTGATTTTGGTGAATTAAAAATCGTAGACTTGATGGAAAACAAAACGAGTAAGGTTTTCCGAAGTTTAAGTAGGAGGGCAATTTAGTGATCAAGAGTTTATAATTTATTTCTGATGCTGTCGTCATCCCTATTGCAAGGCCGTGGGGTTTAGACATGTTTAGGGTACTGTTTAGTATTCTTTGGTTTAGGTATTTGACACGGGTCACAGAGCCTACTTTTATACATTTTGCACAAATAAAAATCAAATGCAACATTAGATTCATGAAATCGAGGTCCATACATCTGTTAAAAGTACCTATTTATAATGTATTGTTCACTTCTTTGTTGACGAATGTTACTGACCGCTAAATATAATTTAGTTTGGCTGACTATACTCTTCGTGAAGATCATCATGAATCATCATCATCGACATCATCATATCACCCGAAGGACGTCCGTTGTTGGACATAGGCCTCCCCCAAAGATTCCCACGACGCCCGGTTCTGCGCTGCTCGCATCCAGCGGCTTCCTGCGACCTTCACCAGGTCATCGGTCCACCGAGTGGGAGGTCTTCCTACGCTACGTTTTCCGGTGCGCGGTCGCCACTCGAAAACTTTACTACCCCAACGGCCATCAGTTCTACGAGCTATGTGCTCCGCCCACTGCCAATTAAGTTAAGCAATTCTGAGAGCTATATCAGTTACTTTGGTTCTCCTACGGATCTCCCCGTTTCTGATTTGATCACATAGAGAAACTTCAAGTATAGCACGCTCCATTGCCCTTTTGTGACCATGAGCCTTCTTATGAGGTCCATAGTAATCACTGTTTGTCATCACTGATAACACACGCTGGTCGAAGACCTTGGTTTAAGACACTGCGGTATGTGGGACGTAAAGATATTACGAAACTTCCCGAACGCTGCCCAGCTGAGTTGAATTCTACGATTGATCTCTTTCTTGAAGTTGGACCTACCTTACTGTAGTGTTTGTCCCAGATACCCATATTCGGCAACAACTTCAAGTATAGAAGTAGGTGCGAAACGGACTTTTGACATCATTTATAATAGGGGTTTTAGTATGAAATTGCCGATTAAGTTTTTGAAGTTGAATGCCAATTTATATTAAAAATTTAGAAGTTAAATGCCAATATATTATTTATGGTGACACTACTAATGGTATTTTATTAGTAACTAGTGGCATGTCTTTCATGTTCCAATCCCCTGAGCTACGCAGCATTGATTGGAACAAAAGCGTTTTCTTAGTGGTCAGATTGGGCAATTTTTTAGACTAAGTAATTTTTTATGATTTTTTTAAAAGTGACGAAATCTTATGCGGGGTATTTCCAAATATGACATTAGTAACAAAGAAACTGCTGCGATAACTAGAGGTTTAAAATTAAAATGTGTATTTTTTGCCTTTATAAATGGTGATTTATTGAGTTGAAAATAACCGTCTTTATGGGTTCAAAGCCACCATCCTCTCAAAATATCTAAAAAATAGGCACACGTTCACAGTGTATTTGGGAATAAATTTTGTTTTAATAACTATTTTTCTTAACATTAATTTTCGTCTTTAAACTTTTTTATCCAATCTGCAATTTCATACTTAAACCTTTATAGACGTAGCAAGAACATAATTAGAAAACGGTCGGAGTGGTAGTGCAGATAATATTTGCGGCGAGGCTACCCTAAAATGAGCGAAAGGTGCGATCTGATACATGGCACAATACTCGTACCGCCACAAACGGGTCTTTACACTCAGGTGAACCGCGTCTTTATTCGGCGACCCACATTCGGTAGAGGCCGACGGGCCCACTCGGCTGTGAGGCCGTTTCGACCGCACACGTCACGGGACCCGCGGGCCCTCCGCCCGCTGACCCGCGGGTCATGGATGCTGAAAGGTCGGAGCCAGCTATCTTTGGCCCACCGCCATCGCCGTTCCGAGATGCGACCTTTTGGTCTAAATCTAGATAGGTTAGTTTTAAACCTGAAAAGCATATTTGGAGCAAGATAAACTATGAAGGATTTTACAAACGCCTTTTTACTTTTCAGCGACGAAGCAATAATAGAAAGTTTGGAGATCGTCCGAAAATTTGACTTCGAAATTTTGATGCTAGTGTACTGTGATGTTACTAGCTAATGCACGTGATATTAATAGACACCAAAAAGTAGTCGAGACAATTATTGTATGTATGTATATCTATATACCTGTTTTACGGGAAATTTTGGACTGATGTGAAATTCGAAACTTATAATTTTGATATTATTTGCCAGGTATACCTTTATATGTATTTTTTTTAACATATTACAAAAAAAAAAAAATTCTAATAACTTGTGGGAGGTACAGCTAAGAAAAAGAATGTTTTTAAAACTATTGTAGCCGTGCAAATTATAAAAAATATGGCAGTCGGATAAAAATATTGAATGTAATATTTTCTTCAAAAGGGCGCAAGGGATGTTTATCAAGTTTTCACATTCAAGAACATATTAATTTGTTTAGTATGGGAAAACTATTAAAAGGTACTCACTGTATAAACAGAATTTTGTATGAATCTCCCGCGACAAAGCGATGTTCTCCGTTTCGGAGTTCAATTAATTCCCACTGATGTAGGCAGGAACCGTCAATTTTGCGGGTATTTTTTTAAAGTTTAGACGCAGTAGTACATCAGTACGTAGTTTTACATCAATTAGATGTAAAACTACCTAAAATTAAAAAGAATTTTATAAAAGGATTAACAAAACAAACTATATGAAAGTGACTGCTTATATTTTTCGAGTCGACGGCGGTGAACTTAGATAGTTCCATCCCAAAACCCAGCCACGCTGCCAATGATTTTGCTGAAATGAAGATTCACATAAAGTTTGTGAATATATTGAATAATCCAGAGGAAACTTTAACAAAAACCACGTCATATATTCAATTAAATATCGATGATAAATTTTCAGCGTCATTAGCTTCGTCAGGCAAACAGATTAACTTTGACAGTAGTTTGGTGCAAACAGAGTTATTAGATTGTCTTGTCTCTACATGGCGATGCGCGGCTAGCAGCAGACACGATAAATCTAGCTTTGCTTAGGGGGCAAGGACCTCGACTCGCGCGCTAAGAACTACCAGGGGTTAGGAGTGGTGTTAATGTATGTCTAGAACTCAACGCAGTAAAAACCAATTTAAGGGCCGTCGATGAGAACGGTGTAGTCGTTAAATTGTGATTGAATACAAAAGAAAGTGCATAGGTTCTTTGGAGAAAGCTGTAAAGTTTCATGAGTAGAATCTACTAGTTGGAGACAGTTGTAAAGTTTCATGGGTAAAATTTTACCGTTTATTAGGGGATTTCACAGGGCTTCAATATACAGAATATACAGTCACACATACCCCTTCTTTTAGGCTGTACTGTAGTCGAGGAAAAGGAAATTCCAACAAATATTATTGTGATGGCACAGTGCTGTTATTTAGACTGGGAAATTCTGATTAGACCATTATGTAATGGTCTACTCAGAGTAGTACTTACCTAATTAAACCAAGTGAACCAAATGTCGAAGCCGCTTTGTGCAAAAAACAGCGATTTTCCTTTTAAATCGGACTAAGTGGCTCCAAGAGTGACGCAGCACATTCTGCGAGTCACCGGGAGAGGGTTGCTTGAGATAAATAATGCTTTTTGTCAAATCCCTCCTAAAGACGAACGACTTTTTGTTGGCAATGGAAAATGTTTTTGTTCTCGCCGACTCTGTATCCACGTTTTGTCATTGCGTTGATTTAAAAAAAATAACGCAGTAAGTACCTGAAATTGCACCTGAAACCTAACCTACCAGAGCTTGGGAAGAGACCCGTGGGGACGTCATGGGTTGTAAAGTAGTAAGTAGTTACAAAGAAATTATAAAAAAGATAATTTTTGAACAAGATATTTGTATATATAAAAAAGTCTCACTCAATGACTTAGTCATTAAACCCTTGGACCAAGAAAGCTGAAATTTCATACAGACCTGACCTTTATGATATAGAAAAGAAATAAGGGCTGATTTTGCGAAATTTCCACGCAAGGAATATAACGTGAAAGAAGTCGCAGGCAAGACATATCGGTCGCCGGTTCAGATAGCACCATGCTAGTCCTCAATAAATCTGAGGTCTGCTAGTTGTACATTACAAAATAAATGTAAGTACTGCTTCAGTAAGAGAGTAAGAGTTTTGAACTAGCTGAAACAATAATATATTTGCAGAGAAAAATGTCTTGTGATTTGGTGCGAACGAACTGACACACGCAGGATAAACCAGTGGGATTAGAAACTTTTCATTTGGCACAAGGGTATCCCACTTGACGAAGGTTCACTAAGAAAGGCACTTTTGGAATTCCTCAAAGAAAAGGGTAAAAAGGGATTTATTGCATGAGGAAATCACGAATTTCACGTGGGTAAATCCTATCCTACTAATATTATAAACGCGAAAGTTTGTACGTATGGATAATTGTTTCTCTTTCACACAAAAACTACTAAACGTATCTGGATGAAATTTGGTAGGTAAACAGATTAGAACCCGGATTCACATATACGATACTTTATTCCAAGCTCGCGAGCCGCTTGTTCCGCGCTGTCTCGGAGACAGTCATAGAAACTATGTTCACGCGAGCGAAGCCGCTAGCGAAAGCTAGTTTACAAATAAAGGTACCTCTCTCGCTACTTGCCTCAGAGCTTTATACAGGGTTTTAAAAACCGATGGAGGATCCATTCACAATGCATCATATGGAGCAATAGTCATTACCAAACTTAGGAACTCATATAAATGACTGTTTCTAATATAAAAAAAAAATAAGTCCCATTTGAGTATAGGTTCCTCAGGGAATATTGATTACAAGTGGTGGTAATAGATTGCACACGAATTTTGTTTCACTACGCGCCAGTGGCCAGTACCGTCAAATACAAAAGTGGTTACCTTACTGATAGCAGTGAGGAATCCACTTTTACGTCTGTGTCTATATAACCGTTTGTACAGCAGTAGCTTGTTTTTGAGAACTAAACAATATTTTTTTGTCGCATCGTCGTTATAAAACTACAACATTTATACTATTGCTGAAGTGTGAAATGAAGCAATTGCAAGTCAAGTATGAGTTTGAAAGGCGAACTGCATGCGAGGGCTTTAGTTAATAAAATATGAAATTGCCATTTCCGATGAGATATAACAATCCCAAAAATGGAGTGAAAAAAAAGTAGAATCAAAGTAAATGACACAGGCCTCAGAATCGCTAAATATAAGAGGCATTGGATGGGGTACATACTCGTAGAACAATGGCCGTTGGTGTAATAAAGTACTCGAGTGGCGACTGCGCGCTGGAAGACGTAAAGTAGAAAAATTGTGTATCCGGTAGACCGAAGCCGCTGGATGTGGGCAGAGCAGGACCGGTCGTTGTGGAAATTGCTGGAAATGATGATGATGACTGCAATAGTTCACTTTTACACTCTACTGTACATTCACGGGTCGGCACGGGATAGAATGGCCATTAGCGATCCACTCCGGCTCGCTTCTTGATGGCGTTACGGAAATTGCGTGCTATTATCAGTCTGTGAGGACAGGCCCGGAGCTTTGATGAAGCCAGCGGAAAGATCCGCAACTATTCGATGACGGAAGTAGTTAGGTACGTTCAAGATAAAAGATTTAGTGATTATCTTTGATCTTAGTGTGACCCTGCCCTGACTCTGCATGTGGACAGAATATGAAGTTATGGATCAAAGAAGTCAACGTGGAATGAACAAGGAATGCCAGTATTTTTCAAGAATAAAACTATTAATGCCATCTAGTCGTAGTTCAGCAACACATTTTAAACATTTCATTTTAAGTTACAATACGACTAGTCAATAACAGTTTGCATTTTTCATTTCAATGGGCTGTAAAAAACAAGGAATGTGAGTGCACTTTCTTTGCAATTACATAATAATAACAATTTCAATAATTTTAATTCTACCAATTTCAACTCTAATTCCTTCACTATACGTTCCATAAGCCTGTGGAACTCTCTCCCTGATTCCATTCGTAATTCCCCTTCCCTTAATATATTTAAATCTAAAGTTAAAGATCACTTTCTAGCGCTATAAATTTCATAAATCTGTTTAATCTCCTACATATTATCTCTAGTTGTTCTCATCATCATCATTAATGTGGTTATGTATGTACTTACTATACTATATATGCTATGTATGTAATATGTTTTATGTATATGTATTTCAGTTTATATCATTTATATCTACTTATATATTTACGTGTATTACGTAGTTTAAGATTGGATATTTTTTTATTTTTTTCTCTATGAATTTGTTTATTGCCCACCACTACCCCACAATAATGATTTCTCATATTTCCTTCACCTAAAGGTTGTCTGGAAGAGATCGCTTGTTAGCGATAAGACCGCCTATATGTACAACTTCCTTAATCATTGTATCTTTTTTTTTTCTCTTATGTTGTGCAATGAAGTGTTTTCAATCAATCAATCAATCAACAATTTATTGTTTTAGTAGGTAACCTTTACGAGCTTTTCGGTTGTGAATTGTAATTTTATTATTGAAAATGCAAAACAAGTTCACAAAATACAACAAAATAAATATTATCCGGACATTAACATGAAAATACAGGTGTTTGGTACATCGTGTGCCAAATTCAAATGGCGGATAGGAAAGGTCAGTAGCTATCCCTTCAGCCCTTTATAATCTTTCCTATGCCCGACGGATTTTTTTAAATTAATTTTTTGTGAATTTTTAAAGAAACTCCAAAATTCTGCATTTAAAATTGAATTAAAAAAAAAACTATCGAATGTAGCCTCAAAGTTTAAATTTTATTTTGGTGAACACTGTAGTATGATGCTATTAAACTTAAATTTACTGGCAGTTACGATTTAGTTTTTCTCTAATTAACTTCCAAAGTTTTTGCATTTAACCGGTTCTTGAATTTATATTTAAAACGCCCAATCACCTTCTTTGATCCCAAATTTATATTTAAAATGCCCAATCACCTTCTTTGATCCCAAATTTCAAGTTAGTAAGACTTGGAAACGTTCTATATATTTTGATGAGTAGTGGCGCTGGCGGTACAGAACCCTAATTTCGTTAGTCCGATTCACGCTTGGCCGTTTTTTTCTCTTTGTATACATCCAAATGGAAGAAATTGTAATGCTAGTAATAAGGATAATTCAAATTTCCCCTAATTTCACGAGTCTGACTCGCACTTGGCCAGTTTTCTCACTTTTTTTTATTTATAGCTATGCCAAATTTCAAGTTGATAAGTTACCTTGAAGTGATCTACATATTTTGATCAGTTGTTGTTTGACTCTTGGTGCGCAAGAACGACTCACACGTCACCGTTTTTCGTATTTTTCCTTTGCAGTCTAATTACCTACCTCGATGGCAAATTTTAGGTTTCTAAGTAACCTGGAGTAACCTGGTCTATAATTTTATGTTTCTAAGTAACCTGGTCTATAATTTTATGTTTATAAGTAACGTGGAGAAACCTGGTCTATAATTTTATGTTTCTAAGTAACGTGGAGTAACCTGGTCTATAATTTTATGTTTCTAAGTAACCTGGAGTAACCTGGTCTATAATTTTATGTTTCTAAGTAACCTGGTCTATAATTTTATGTTTATAAGTAACGTGGAGAAACCTGGTCTATAATTTTATGTTTCTAAGTAACGTGGAGTAACCTGGTCTATAATTTTATGTTTCTAAGTAACCTGGAGTAACCTGGTCTATAATTTTATGTTTCTAACTAACCTGGTCTATAATTTTAAGTTTCTAAGTAACCTGGAGTAACCTAGTCTGTAATTTTATGTTTCTAAGTAACCTGGTCTATAATTTTATGTTTCTAAGTAACCTGGTCTATAATTTTAAATTTCCAAGTAACGTGGAGTAACCTGGTCTATAATTTAGATGAGTAAGCGAGTGAGTAATTAAGGCATTAAAATAGTGATTTTCTGACATCTACGAGTATATCTCAGAAATGGTAAAAAATACATTTATGAAAATTGAGATCGAGGTATTATTTCTAGACACATAAAATATATTTATGAAAATTGAGATCGACTAGTCACATAAAATCGCAAGTATATAGGCCAAACGGATCCAACTCGAAACGATGCCTTACGATGAGATTGACGAAGTTCTGAAGTGGCTCCGACCGGCGACGGCAGAAGACGGGGCGAGGGCAGGGCTTCCATAAGCAAAATAAAAATAAAAATAATGATAAAATCCTGATTGCCTGTGAAAATTTAGAAACTTATCATAAATATATCGTCACCAACAAATGTTTGCACGATGAAAAACGACGTGAGTGGAGCTAGCCGAAAACTTTTGTATTCTGTTTTCCATATCTCTGGATCCGCGTCATATTTATTAGAGTACATGAAAGGTGCACCAAATAACAGAATAGTCAAAAACAATATCCGCTTTTTTGTGGCAGTTGTGTAAAAAATCCAAAGTTCGGTCGGAATCTTGACTAGACTCTCAAAATCCTGATAACTGAGGAGAAATTCTGACGCTTGGTAACCCTGACTGAGTGAAAAGAGGCCAGGGTGATGAGGGGGCGCCAAACGGCGACCATTAAAAGCGCATTACGCGCCCGGCGCCCGGCGCCCGGCGCCCCGTGTGCCGCTGATACCGTGTAGTTTCAGGGCCCCTGTGCATTTTCGGGACGTGCACGTTGAGTGCAGTAATGGTCTAGTAATATTTTTGAATGCACATTTCGCTTTGAAAAGCTAAGTCAAATAGTTGCGCGTAATAATTCAAAACGCTAAACACGTTAAAAAACCGACTTCCATCGCATCAACTTATACATTTTTGCATTTTCTAATAAAGTACTACACCGATTTTGATAAAATTTTTATGGAACCACACAGGAAGCACTAGATTTCAAATAAAAAAAGAATCATAAAAATCGGTTCACACAGTCAAAAGTTCCGAGGTAACACACATAAATAAAACATACAGTCGAATTGAGAACCTCCTCCTTTTTGGAAATCGCTTGACAAAATATTGAATGTTTTCCTACAGCTTATATGCATCAAATTTTCTATATATAAGTAATGAACTCTTAATAAAGAGTTAGTTTCCAATGTAAAGTAAAATTCACTTGTAAAAGGTTATGTAGTAGGTACCATTGTATAAACTTTAACTACGTGTCCTATACTTCAAAAATTTACTGCACCATGCTTTACGGCAAGTCTTATAATGGTAGCTTATAACTTTTATGAGGTTATATAACAGTTTACGGCGCAAGCTGGCACTAACCCAGCTTAATGTCTGTCAAGGAAATGACGCTTCGACAGATATGACTTATTTTACAAAAGCTTAGGAGCTAAAACTCGTTTTACAGCATCACAAATCGGGCTATATTGCATACTTTCAGAATTTTGCGTACACATAATTATGCAGATTAAAAATAAAATAATGTTCACAAGCTGAATTTAAAGTAGACTATCGTTAGCGTGTTAGAGTTGTAAAAGACTCATACTTATAAAAAGTTACTAACACACTGCACTGCTTAGCATAATCCCCAACATGCGAGGTAAGCAATATCGACTTAACCTCATATTTTACTGCTATTGTTCCTATAAATATTTAAAATTCTAGGTCACATAACATTATGATTACGTTTAATGTACGATTAAAGCATTTAAAAGCGTTTGTGGCTTAACGGTAACGCTCTGGTGCTCCTAACTCCTAACCAGAGGTTACTATCCGGGGACCACCAATGTACCATACAGTTTTCGAAAGTTACGTACATTTGTGTTTACTGGCTGCTTCAACGGGAAGGAAAACATCGCGAGAAACCTGCACATCTGACAAACGACATAACTAAAAGCACTGTGCCCTCTCGTATATCTACCAGATACGCTAAACTACCAGGTTTATGATATAGCGTCCACACTCACCGACAGCTAGGTCATATAGTGAGGGCCGTGAGGCGAGGGCAAGGACCAACTACGGTAGGTCTTGCCGCCAATACGCTTGTCCAGGTAGATTAGATTAGATTTATTTAATTTCATATTATCAATGTCATATTACAATAAAGCTTATTAAATAATTTATCAAAGAATAATATGAACGTCATAATAGTAATAAATTATAGAAGTATAAAAGTCAAACATAAAAAGATAAAGGAAAAATTAAAAATAATACGCATTGATAACAATCTCAAAAATAGTGTAAAAATAATGTCAACAAATCCTTACTATATTATAATATTATAAATGTGAAAATGTGTTTGTTTGTTACCTTTTCACGCTTCAACGCCTTGACCAATCTTTATGAAATTTGGCATGCAAGTAGCCTGTGTCACGGGGAAGGACATAGGCTACTTTTTATCCCGGAAAAATAACATAATCTGATGCAGTTCCTGAGGGAACTAAAAAAATACTCGATTGTTGTGATTTTTTGCACAGAGATGGTTGAGTAGATGGGAAATGACATAATTTACTAATCACCCTTAAAGTTTACTAATCACCTTTAAAGACAGTCATAAAAACGATGTCCACGCGGGCGAAGCCGCGGGAAAAAGCTAGTATGTTATAAATCACAATAAATTGCCGATTGCTTTAACGGTGAAGGAAAACATCGTGAGGAAACCTGCACACACCTGCGAAGAAACTCTAAGGTTGTGTGTGAAGTCGACCAACCCGCACTGGGCCCGCGTGGTCGACTAAGACCCGATCGCTCTAATACAGGGTAGGCTCGAGCCCCTCGGTGAGGACTTATATGAGCTGATATGATGATGTTGATGATGATCACAATAAATTAATCACGGCTCTCTGCAAGGAGAGTGCCTCGTAGAAGAGAACCACTACCTACTCTCCACGTAGGTCCCGGAGCTGTTGGCACGCTCACCTCCCGCGGCTTTCCCTTAAGTCTTCCAGGGAGATTAAAACCTTGGTGTCAGATGGCAACTGACTGTAAAAACTTATAGCCAATTTTTAAATTAATTATGAGGCACTACAAAAAAGGAAAGAGTTGTAAGACTAGGTCATCCCCCTCAAGCGACTGCGATGCGAATGCGACGGATACTAGGGCGTCTCCCCGAAGCGACGCTGTACCAATATCCCAACTGCGCATAGGAACTTGGAGCATTAGCACAATGACTGGAAGAAGTGCTGAACTCAGCGCTTGTCTGTACAGACGCCGCATAAACATTTGCTGTGTGCAAGAAACAAAATGGAAAGGTGCTAAATCACGTCAAATCGGAACCGGCTTCAAGCTCACACAGATAATACCAAAAATGCTATATGAATTATCCTGGGTCAACATCTTAGCGAAAAAGTTTTTAAAATAAACAGAATCAACGACCGCATTATGTCTGTGAAGCTGGCCCTAAAAAAACAAACATGTCTAAACGTCGTCTCAATCTACACACCAAAAGTAAATTACTCTGATACAGAAAAACAAAAATTCAGGAAAGAACTGCAGACTTATCTAATAACAATACCTGAACTGTTCATAGAATCATATGTGGAGATCTGAATGGTTATATGGGGATGGATAAAGACGGCTTCGAGTGTTACCATGGGGGCTTCGGATACGGATAGCAAAACAGTTAAGGTGACACAATGCTGGAATTCGCAGTTTCTCAAAATCTTGCAGGAGTAAATACATTCTTCCATTAAAAATTAAAATTAAAAATTGTTTATTAGGTCACTTTTACAACATCTCAAAATAGAGGTTGAGACCTCCTTTTAGGTTTTTTTTGTAAACCTGTGTCAGGAGGACTCGCACTTCCATAACAAAAGTCTGATAATAAACAATGTGAACACATGTAAACAAGATATTAGGGAAACAAAAATGTAGAAAAAGAAAAGCTTGTGTACCTATGTTTTGTGTTTATTTTAAGTGTTTGTGTAACGAAGTATGAGTGTAAGTATGTGAGTGTGTGTGTGTGTGTACGTGTGGTGTGATGCAGTGCAGTGTCGTGAGGGTATGTGTGTGTTTGTTCGTTTATTTGACAACTTCAAGTAAAGATTCATTATCATCGTAACTAAGGGACTGCAGCCAAGATACTACAGTTTTCTTACAATCGGAGAGTTTTAATGGGTATATATCAAGCAATTTATTGCTTTTATTATAAATATATGATGATCTGGTTTTGTATTGATTGAAAGCGAATGAGGTCCTATTTATTTGTGTTGGAGCTATTAAATACTTGCGCCTTTTACTAAGGTTATCAGGGTTATATTCTAGGGATTTGTGCGTTTTGGTAACTATACTAAGTATATTTAATTGTCTTACGGTTAACAGGTTACTGATTGTATTCATAAAAAGGATGAATCCTTACTTATAATATTATAAATGTGAAAATGTGTTTGTTTGTTTGTTTGTTACCTTTTCACGCTTCAACGCCTTGAACAATCTTAATGAAATTTAACATGCAGGTAGCCTGTGTCACAAGGAAGGACATAGGCTACTTTTTATCTCGTGAAAATAGCATAGCCCGATGCAATTCCCGAGGGAACTGAAAATATACTCTTTTTTGGTTAATTAACATCGCAACGGAACAATGGATTGTGTAATTTTTGCACCGAGATGGTTGAGGGGGTGGGAAATGACACGATTTACTAATAATAATATCCTGACGTAGCTCCCAAGGGATCTGGAGAAAATTCAAGCCCACGCTCGCGAGCCGCTGGTGGCTCGCGCACCGCGCACTCTCTAAGTCAGTCACAAAAACGATGTCCACGCGGGCGAAGCTGCGGGCAAAAGCTAATATTTAATAACTTATAGAAGTGGGAAGTCGAAGACCCAGATAGACTATATCCTAATAGATAAACAAGATCTCAAAAAAAATTAAGGACTGCAAGGTTTTTCCTAGGAAACCCCTTACTTCCCAACATATTACTAACAGCCCTGAAACTTAAAAAACACATTAATATGATAAAACCTAAAGTGTAGAAAATAAAATGGCATGAACTAAAAACGGATAAAGAAAGTACCCTAGAAAATCATGTTGTAGATTAATTGAACGAAAACCCCCCTCGAGATCAGACTCCTACAGAAACGTGGACAAATTTTGAGAATATATGTGTCACTACAGCAAAACGTGAGCTATATAGGGATAAGCAAGGGACCCTTGCACAATACAAAATATACTAAATGGAAGAACGTCCACACCTAAAACAGTGTTGCTAAAAAGAAACACTCGTAAAATTGGGCAAGGAACAGGCTCCGATGAAGATAAAGAATTATACGAGAAGGCAAACAAGACTGCAAGAAGAACAGTAGCTATTGAAAGGGAAAAAGCTGATCTAAATCTTTACCATTGCCTATTTAGGGTTATCACTTTAGGGTGATTGTTGGTTTAATTGAGGTTATCAAATAATTAAATATCAGAAGGATTTTCCAGTGGGTTTATTGGAAGCAAGTGAATACAGGGTGTACTCCGGACGCGCGACGGGAAACGACTGGTTAGACATTAGCTAGTAGTCGTGCGCCTGGATTTCCATAATGCATAGTAAGCGTTCTTATTACAATGTGTCCCTACACCTACAACTAGCCACTGATAATAACATATTCCAAATAGCTAAATATAGACATAACGATTGTAAAGACTTTAAAACTACAAAATACATTAAAAACAAAGAAGTTCCATATATTTTTTTTTATTGGAACGCACATGCGGTTGGCGCCATTTTTACAGCAATACAAAAAGATTTCATTCCAATTTTTACTTGTCTGTGACAGCGCCCGCTTTAACGCATGCGTTGGTTTTTCATTGAATTTTGTTGTAGATACTGAATTTCGTGGATAATTTTCATTCTTGTTTGAAAATGTCTGAGATCAGTGAAAGCATTATTTTTACCTGTCTGTGACACCGTCCGCTTCAGTGCGCTGGGATTCAGCGCTATGACACGTTTTGTTGTAGGTACTTACTGAATTTTGTGGGATTTTTTTCTTACTCGTAACTTTGATCTTTGTATTTTAGTTGATTCGATCCCAATGTATGAGATTAGATAAAGTAGTGTATGAAACTGCACATAATTTGGTCTTAAAACACTCGTGTAGTGCTATAAAAAAACTCGACTACGGCTCGTTTTTTTAACCTACACTCGTATTTTCAGAACCCTTATTAAGCAACAGTTTCATAAACTACTTTAATGTAACGGGTCTCACATCTATAAGAGGTATCTGTATTAGTCACTGGTTTTCATAGTAAAGGGAATCCTAGCCAGCTGACAGTCACTTATCATTCATTTGTCAATGAGTAATTATTATTTATTATTAGCATTTTCCTGCAATTTCCCTCGCGTAGATAATTTTTATGACTGTATACGAGGGTGCGCTGCGCGCGAGCCGCGGAGCCGCATTACGACTCGCGATTGTGGACTTAATTTTTTTCGGATGATTGGGAACTATACATTTTTCCGGGATAAAATTATGCTAAATTGTTCTACACCCCTTACTTAAGAAGTTACAAAATTCCAGTGAAATCTCTTCTGACGTACAGAGAAACATCCATATTTTCGCATTTCTAATATTATTGACATAGTGTTATGTAACAAAAATAAAATACGTATAATGTAAATCTGTATAAAGTTACGTAACATGTA
Source organism: Coleophora flavipennella (assembly GCA_947284805.1). NCBI lineage: Eukaryota > Metazoa > Arthropoda > Insecta > Lepidoptera > Coleophoridae > Coleophora > Coleophora flavipennella. The sequence continues at coordinate 569,732 of OX369272.1, forward strand.
ACAGCAGCTTTGGAAAAACTTGACTGCGTGACAGTGATTACGGCGGCCATATTGTGACGTCACCGTCACGTCACGCTGTCACATTGCCGTGATTCATGGATGACACCGTGCGAAAGTTCGCAGCGGAAGGATAAATGCAAGTGCCATTTAGGCCGCGCCTCCCCGCCACCTCGCCACCTCGCCACCTCGCCACCTCGCGCCTCTGTCAAAGTTATTTTTAATGAGCACACGGAGCTTGATGGTAGTTGGGTGAGTCGGGGCTAAGTGGAACGAACGGGTATTAGTCCCGGTCCCGCCGCGCTGGCTGTGCTAGTGAAGGAACAGGTCATAGGTGTAATTGTTTCTGTAATACTTTACATTCACAAATAAAAGAGTTAGATCCTCGGTTTCATACAAAACAAACTTCAAAAGAATGCCCGGACAGTTTTTTGACAGAAGACAAGGTTAGATATGTTCAAATAACTAAGTTAGACAGAGAGGGAGAACTGCGAAAATACGCTTCTGTGCACAAATTATGTGAGTCTCGTAATTTTAAAGCGTAACACACAAAAGGTGGAATACACATTAAACATTGTGCTGATTTAAAATTGTTTGTGACTGACGACCTCACATATAAATTTAATAATTGACTAAGCTGCGCATTGACATGTTAAAACAACCGACTTCAATACTGGCAACGATATTTTTGCATTTTTTTTTAAAAAGCTGCCTTAAACACCTTTGATAAAATTTGTAATGGACTAACTTCGAAGTGTATTCTAATGAAAAAGGATTAACTAAATCGGATTTATTTGTAAAAACTTATCCGTGATCTAAATTAAAAAAAATATGTATATCCGATGACTTCAGAATCTCGTCGTTTTTGAAGTCGGTTGAGAATGGCAGCAGACATTTTGTTTGAATATTCCAAGTAGAGGGACGTCGAAAAAGCAGGGGCTTGCGGCCTGCGCAGCCACCGCGGGCGCAGCACGTGCCGGATCTATGTTAAGTAATACGTCGCTGTTGGATACCTTAATGTTGTCTCCTAATTTAATTAATTGATTAATACTGTTAATATCTACGCGATCATTCATTGAATTTACCAGAATACCAATACTTTCAATATATTTACTCATATTATTGTCGCCATTTTGTAATTCACTAGAGGCACGTTGTAACCTGCGTAGGCAGTGGGGTAAACAAAGGCGTTTCCAGTGTTTCTACATCGTTAGGTGGCGCGCGACGACCAGACAGGTCTGACGGGCGCGTTTCCACGAGTTACGGCCCGTCTGATGACCTTCAACTCCAGCCGGCTTTATGTTTTCTCATACGATTTATTTTGATTTTATAACTTTTATTTTGAATTCATAGGTACTAAGTTTCCTAACTGTAAATGAAAAGACGTGTGAGTCTTGACCGCGGGTGATGCTAAGTGTAACACCAGGCAACCGTCGTCTATCCCTTGGATAAGCACGGTTAATTGTGCCACACGACAAGAGAGAGAGAGAGAGAGTGAGAGAAAGAAAAGAATCTAAGGAAATCAATCAATCAAATATGCTTTACTAGATTTTGCCAGCGGCTTCGCTCGCTTGAACATAGTTTGATGACTGTCTTCGAGGGTGCGCTGTGCAGCCGAAAAAAGTAGCCTTTATCTTAATCCAGGTCCTAAGCGATCTACCTATTAAATTTCAGCCAGATATGTTCAGTAGTTAGTTAGTTTTCGCGTGAACATAGTTTTTATGTCTGTCGAGCGTGGGCACTGAGTCAACTCTAGATCCCTTGGGAACTATGTTGGGCTATGCTAATTAGTAGTCAATTCGATAATCAGTATTAATTAGCACGCCAATCCTTCGCTTCATTGCGAAGTGACAGAAATCAACAGCTATCCCACGGGAACCACTTCAGAAATCTGGATAAAAAGTAGCTTCTATGTTAATCTAGGACCTAACCTATATGTGTGCCAAGTTTCATCCCGATCCGCCCAGTGGTTGAAGCGTGAAAGAGTAACTAAAATCCATTCTTACATACAAACTTTTGCGTTTATAATATTACTAGCTTTTTTCCGCGGCTTCGCCCGCGTGGACATCGTTTTTGTGACTGACTTAGAGAGTGCGCGGACGTAAATTTTTTCCACATCCCTCGGGAACTATGTCAGGATATGCTTATTAGTAAATCGTGTCATTTCCCACCCCCTCAAACATCTCGGTGCAAAGAATCACACGATCCATTGTTCCGTTGCGATGTTAATCAACCAAAAAAGAGTTAGTTTTCAGTTCCCTCGGGAATTGCATCGGGCTATGCTATTTTCACAGGATAAAAAAAGCCTATGTCCTTCCTTGTGACACAGGCTACCTTCATGCCAAATTTAATTAAGTTTGGTCAAGGCGTTGAAGCGTGAAAAGGTAACACACAAACAAATAAAACTTATTTTCACATTTATAATATTAAGTAAGGAAAGTAGGATTAAATGTTATTAACAGTAGCGAAATTATTGCTTACTAGCTGTTTCCCACGGCTTCACCCGCGTGGACCACGTTTCTATAACTTTTCGAGGGTGCGCAGTGCGCGAGCCGCAAGCGGCTCGCGAGTGTGGTAAAAAGTAGTCTATGTCTTAATCCTAGTCCTAATCTGTCTACCTACCAAATTTAAACCAAATCCGTTCAGTAGTTTTTGCGGAAAAGCGTAACAGACAGACAGAGTTACTTTCACATTTATAATCTTATATATCTTAATATATATAAATCTCGTGTCACAATGTTTGTCCCCAATGGACTCCTAAACCACTTAACCGATTATAATAAAATTCGCACACCATGTGCAGTTCGATCCAACTTGAGAGATAGGATAGTTTAAATCTCAAATTATAGTCGCAATTTTAATTAAGAATCCAGAAATTCCGTAACGAAGAAAAAAACTTCACGCTCGGTTGCCATGGCAACAATATCGGTTGTCAAAACAAACATATAAGAAGATTTGATCATTTTCGGAGAATAATAAAACTCTTTTCATAAACTGTATATACCTCCATATGACAAAAAAGATTTGATTATTTTTTATTTATAAAATGCAAAAACATTTTTATTTAAGACACAGCTGTTTGTATTTATAGAGATAGGTACAAAAAGATTTTATTCCATATAAATCTTCTGTCCGTGTGTTAGTCATTGAACTCCTCCTAAACGGCTGGACCGATTTCGCTAATTCTTTTTTTGTCGAGTTCGTTATTGTCAGGAGAAGGTTCTTATGTAGGGTAGGGTAGGGTAGGGTAGGGTAGTGTAGTGTAGTGTAGGGTAGGGTAGGGTAGTGTAGGGTAGGGTAGGGTAGTGTAGGGTAGGGTAGAGTAGTGTAGGGTAGGGTAGTGTAGTGTAGGGTAGTGTAGGGTAGTGTAGGGTAGTGTAGTGTAGGGTAGGGTAGTGTAGGGTAGGGTAGTGTAGGGTAGGGTAGGGTAGTGTAGTGTACGGTAGTGTAGTGTAGTGTATGTAGTAGGGTAGGGTAGTGTAGTGTAGGGTAGGGCAGTGTAATGTAATGTTAGGCGGTACGAAGTTCGCCGGGACAGCTAGTATATATATATAAATCTCGTGTCACAATGTTTGTCCCCAATGGACTCCTAAACCACTTAACCGATTATAATAAAATTCGCACACCATGTGCAGTTCGATCCAACTTGAGAGATAGGATAGTTTAAATCTCAAATTATAGTCGCAATTTTAATTAAGAATCCAGAAATTCCGTAACGAAGAAAAAAACTTCACGCTCGGTTGCCATGGCAACAATATCGGTTGTCAAAACAAACATATAAGAAGATTTGATCATTTTCGGAGAATAATAAAACTCTTTTCATAAACTGTATATACCAGTATACCTCCATATGACAAAAAAGATTTGATTATTTTTTATTTATAAAATGCAAAAACATTTTTATTTAAGACACAGCTGTTTGTATTTATAGAGATAGGTACAAAAAGATTTTATTCCATATAAATCTTCTGTCCGTGTGTTAGTCATTGAACTCCTCCTAAACGGCTGGACCGATTTCGCTAATTCTTTTTTTGTCGAGTTCGTTATTGTCAGGAGAAGGTTCTTATGTAGGGTAGGGTAGGGTAGGGTAGGGTAGTGTAGTGTAGTGTAGGGTAGTGTAGGTTAGGGTAGTGTAGTCTTAATATATATAAATCTCGTGTCACAATGTTTGTCCTCAATGGACTCCTAAACCACTTAACCGATTATAATAAAATTCGCACACCATGTGCAGTTCGATCCAACTTGAGAGATAGGATAGTTTAAATCTCAAATTATAGTCGGTAGTGTAGGGTAGGGTAGGGTAGTGAAGTGTAGGGTAGTGTAGAGTAGTGTAGGGTAGTGTAGGGTAGGGTAGGGTAGTGTAGTGTAGTGTATGTAGTGTAGGGTAGGGTAGTGTAGTGTAGGGTAGGGTAGTGTAGTGTAGTGTAGGGTAGGGTAGGGTAGGGTAGGGCAGTGTAATGTAATGTAAGGCGGTACGAAGTTCGCCGGGACAGCTAGTATTATATATAAATATAAATTATATTCAGTAGGGATATCTCAAGTGCTACGAGGCGCGGCAAGGCGTAGCATGGCGTAGCAAGGCGTAGCACGGCGTAGCAAGGCGTAGCACGGCGCTACGCAATCACGTTGTTTCATTGCCGCGTAGTAGCATTCGCAGTGGACGCGAAAGTTTATTGCAAGTTGCTCATACGTTATCATCGTTGACAACCAATGACGTCCCCACCGCCGGGATGCGGGACTCGTTCGTAACTCGGGAAGGTTAAGGGTCGCCAGGAGGCTCGAGTTTCCATACAAACGTAGTTCCGCTTTGATACAAAAACTACATGCCAGATTGAATCCAAACTTTGAAAATATATTGAGAAGACACATATCGATGTTTGTAATTATTTTTCGATGTACTAATATAAAACGGAAAAAAATAAGAGCAGTTTCAAACTTTCAGTACAAAACTAATTTAAGGTTTCATTTAGTTACGTTAAAATTTACTACGATGAAAACTAATTCATTTATTTATTTTAGGAAAACTAACAGCAAAATATTAAATAGTATATAAAACTTATAAATAAATACAGTGCTATATATAAGTCTCCGCCGATACAAACATCGATATGTGTCTACTCAATATATTTACAAAGTTTGGATTCAATCCGGCTTGTAGTTTTTGTATTAAAGCGGAGCTACGTATGTATGGAAACTCGAGCCTCCTGGAGACTCTTAAGGCATACTCCGCACACGGGGCCAGTGAAGGTTGTAGGGCTAGTGGCGGAGCCCACTGTCAAGTTTTGACGCCGCTTATAGGGCCTCTCATCATCATCATCATATCAGCCGAAGGAAGTCCACTGCTGGACATAGGCCTCCCCCAAGGATCTCCGCGACGACCGGTTCTGCGCTGCCCGCATCCAGCGGCTTCCCGCTACCTCAAGTGATATCTAGTCAGCAACCAGCACTAACGGCTCGATGTGCCACTAGTACAAACCCATCCAGGCAATGACTGTGCTAATGGTCAGTTCGCTTGCGTTATCGACGTGACTACGTAAGGCGCACTGAGCTACGACGCCTTCATCATCTACCTGTGTGAGTAAGTCTATTGTACTGCTGGACAAAGCCTTCCCAAGATCGGGCCCGCGCATCGCGCATCCAGCTGTGCCCTGTAAATTTTCAAAAATCATCGCTTTATTTACACATGCATTGTTTTTATGACTGTCTTTGAGGGCGAGTGGTGCGCGAGTCGTAGGCGGCTTGTGAGCGTAAATATAGCTTATGTCACTCAAGAATAATATATTTTCACTGGTAAAATAATTTTTAAAATCGGTTCAATAGTTTCAGAGATCAAACAAACTATCTCACAAACTTTACCTCTTTATAATATGATGAGCGTAGAGTAGACTAATTATTAAGAAAAAACTATGAAGAATTTTTTAAGAAAAATCATTTGGTTATTTTAAGTATAGGAACCTACATTACTGACTTTACGTAAAATATATTTAACGGTAGGTAATTCGTAAATTCTTGGTCAACGCAATTCTTAGCGTTTCTATCACTTCGAAGGTATGTACATATTCTTCTCTTATGAACTACCTACTTGTTTTCATTTTGCTTTGGTTTTACCTGTGTCGTCAAACTGTCAATGTCGTTTGTTTTTTTTACGATGTCGCGTTCCGTTTCACTTGGAATTAGTAAAGATGACCTTTTTTTATTTGTAAGTACTCATCTATGTGACATCGAATTGTGCGTAGGTTTTTTCTTCCAACGCTGCCGGCGAATAGCTGAAATCACTTTATAGTTTTAGGCGGATACTACAATTATAACTTAGTTTAGTATATTCTTTAAGTATATTTATTTATCTATAACAATAATTTCGGGAAGCTTCGCAATATCTTCACGTCCCAAATACCGCAGTGTTTCAAGACTAAGGTCTTTGACCAGTGTGTGTTGCCTGTGATGACTTACTATATCGCGAACTAAAACTGGGACATTGTGATTCCCAAAAAAATTAAAGGTTCCTGCAGGAATGCAAAAAAAATATCTTTAGAATGGCTCGACGTAACAATATGAAACCTTTACATTGGGATGGGGTGTTTTGACCATCATTGTATAGTCGGGTATTCTTTATCCCGGAAAACTAAAGAGGTCCCGTGGGAAAGAAGATCTATTGATACTTAAAATAATAACAATAGAGTATTTTTTTCCCCATATTAGCTACAGATACCACACATTATAATCATAGCAGCAGAATGTCAATAGATGGCACTGCAGGGATAATAAAACGCGCTTAAGTTGTATTAAAACATTAAAACATTATTTCATACTTTTGAGTGGATTTCTTTTATGTATTTTTCAGCATACGCTACTTTACACAACTCTTACTCTGGAACTATGGCACGTAGCTATGTGTGTCATAGACGAACAGATAGGTATTTTTAGCAGATTGAAATCGTGTAAAAATATTAAAAACACATAAATCGAGTTTAGCATCTTTTAACAGGAGGCACAGATATGGAACTCTTCTTACGGCGACTATTTGCGTGTGGCAGTTGCTCTCCGCCTGCAATATGAATATTTGTGAACCTCATCAATGTATATGCGGGTCCACTGTGGAGGCAATTGGCCATCACGCACTGAGTTGCGGTCGTGAAGATTCCCACGTCACCAATTCCTTAATAATGTCACTCGGAGTATATGGAATATTCCATCTTTGATGCAGCCACTGGGCTTTAGTCCATCTGATGGCAAAAGGCCGAAGGGTTTAAACAGGTGCTATGGCAGAGAGGAACGTGCCTATTTTGGGACGCCACTTTTTCTGCCTCACACCTCACCCGTACGGTACTGCTGCTCAATTTGCGGCGAGAAAGAAGCATAATAAGTACTCGGTCTTGGAGGCAAATTACTGCTTTGTGCCGCTGGTCTGTGAGACAACCGGCTGCTAAACCCTCAGAGGCCTTTGCCTTCATTAAGGAGATTGGCCGTCACCTTCGAGAGAGGAGATGTGACGCCCGCTCCGGGTCCTGCCTGCTGCTAAGGTTGTCTATTGCCATCCAGCGCGGCAACGAGAAGTGCGTCATGGGCTCCTTTGGAGCTGATACGACTCGAGGATTTGACCCATATTAATATTTTTAGGAAATTTTATTACTAGATTGATATAATGATTTGAATTACTAATTACAGTTTATATACGTCCAAATCAAGGGGCTCGATCTGCCCTGAGTTAGGGCGATCAGGCCTTAGACGATCACGCGGGTTTCTTCGCAGGCGTGCCACTTACCAATATCTATTATTGGTAAGTGGCAGGATTCGAACCATGGTCTACCGGACAGGAGGTAGTGGCCCTAATCGTTACGCCAACGACGCTCTATATGTTATTTAAGATTTAGAAATCCTTACTGAATATTATAAATGTGAAAATGTGTTTGTTTGTTTGTTACCTATTCACACTTCAACACCTCTACCAATCTTGATGAAATTTGGTATACAGGTAGCCTGTATCACTGGGAATGAAATAGTCTACTTTTTATATGTGGAAATTATCATAGCCCGATGCAGTTCCTGAGGAAACTAAAACCATACTCTTTGTTCGTTAAGTTATTTAAAATCGCAACGAAAAAATGGATTGGTGTGATTTTTAGCACAGAGATGAGGTGAAAAATAATATAATTTACTTATAAGTATATCCTGACATAGTTCCCGAGGGATCTGGGGACAACAAACAAGAACTTATAATAATTGTGCGGGAATCTTATAGGTTGCTAGGTCCCTACGTCCTGAATAGTTTCAGCATAATTATAGACATAGATATTTAGATAGATAATTTTAACCGCCTCCGTAGCTCAGAGACAAAGTTCGCTGGCTTTACACAGGAGGTCGCGGGTTCTATTCCTGCCTGGGTCAATTGTAAGACTCGGTTTGATTGGTGATAGGGCATTTTCTAAGCCCGCCTGGCTAGCTACCACCATCTTATCTAAGTCTTGCCGCCAAATATCAATGTTGATATCATTGGAGTGTTTCCGCATGAAGATAAGATAGCCAGTTCTCCACTGGGGAATCTTGGTAAGCCCGTTTCCATCTTCGGCAACATCGTCACTTACCACCAGGTGAGATGTTGTCAAGGGTTTACCAATTATTCATAAAAAAAATAGACACTAATCTTCCATCAAAGCCTGGAAATAAGTGTTATATTAGAGTGCTAATACAATGCAGACGTTGTAATTTCCAGCGCACAGCCTCCAGTCCACCGAGCTCGAGCTCGCACCAGCTTTATTTCCACTCTCATAAGCGCAGGCCAGTCAGCTCTTTAGATTTTATTCAGCCTCAGAGAGGTGATTTTAGATTGTGAAATGGAAAAGAGCGTCGTAGCAAGATCGTGGTCAACACCAAAGGGAAAAACTTATTATCTCGCTTTTATTAGCTTCACCTGTATGTTTGTATGTAACCGACTCCTTTGGACTCGATTTAGACCCACTTTAAACGGACAGATTTAATTCAAACTTTGTAGACTTATCAAGAATCAGCGACAATATAATAATTTCGTAAGTCTGAACTAAAAAATAAAAAATAAATAGAATTGCTCGATAGACGAAAAATATGGCACAGACTGCCCCACGCTTTTTCGCAATAATACTAGTAATTTGTTAATAATACTCTATTTGTTTTTAAATTATGTAACGTAACAAAAGGTACGTAATGTCTTGTATCTCAAAATATCCAGAGTTACAGATCGTCCAGTATTTCAAAATTTCCAGTCCCAGAAAGTGTAATGTACCTAAATATCGTCATGAAGTCCATTTCCCTAATTGTCCAATGTACCAAAATACCCAGTGTCATAATGACCAGTTTCCAACTTGTCCAGTATACCAAAATGCCCGGTATCATAATTTACAGTTTCCAACTAGTCAAGTGTACAAAACTCTTCAGTGTCACAATGTCCAAAAACTGACCAAGAGCGAGCGGACCGAGTAAATAAGTATATTTGCGTCGATTGACACCAGGGTACGATAGTACAAATATATATGCGTTGTCCAGGGGCAGCACTATACTTACTCGTAGTGTCGTTACTGTGCAACACTGGAAGGCCTCGTAATGGTCTCGTATCTGAGCAGTCTCGCTGGCTGTCTCGCCGCACTCACTGGCAGGCCTCGTAATAGTCACGTATCTGAGCAGTCTCGCTGGCTGTCTCGCCGCACTCACTGGCAGGCCTCGTAATAGTCACGTATCTGAGCAGTCTCGCTGGCTGTCTCGCCGCACTCACTGGCAGGCCTCGTAATAGTCACGTATCTGAGCATTCTCGCTGGCTGTCTCGCCGCACTCACTGGCAGACCTCGTAATAGTCACGTATCTGAGCAGTCTCGCTGGCTGTCTCGCCGCACTCACTGGCAGGCCTCGTAATAGTCACGTATCTGAGCAGTCTCGCTGGCTGTCTCGCCGCACTCACTGGCAGGCCTCGTAATAGTCACGTATCTGAGCAGTCTCGCTGGCTGTCTCGCCGCACTCACTGGCAGGCCTCGTAATAGTCACGTATCTGAGCAGTCTCGCTGGCTGTCTCGCCGCACTCACTGGCAGGCCTCGTAATAGTCACGTATCTGAGCAGTCTCGCTGGCTGTCTCGCCGCACTCACTGGCAGGCCTCGTAATAGTCACGTATCTGAGCAGTCTCGCTGGCTGTCTCGCCGCACTCATTGGCAGGCCTCGTAATAGTCACGTATCTGAGCATTCTCGCTGGCTGTCTCGCCGCACTCACTGGCAGGCCTCGTAATAGTCACGTATCTGAGCAGTCTCGCTGGCTGTCTCGCCGCACTCACTGGCAGGCCTCGTAATAGTCACGTATCTGAGCAGTCTCGCTGGCTGTCTCGCCGCACTCACTGGCAGGCCTCGTAATAGTCACGTATCTGAGCAGTCTCGCTGGCTGTCTCGCCGCACTCATTGGCAGGCCTCGTAATAGTCACGTATCTGAGCATTCTCGCTGGCTGTCTCGCCGCACTCACTGGCAGGCCTCGTAATAGTCACGTATCTGAGCAGTCTCGCTGGCTGTCTCGCCGCACTCACTGGCAGGCCTCGTAATAGTCACGTATCTGAGCAGTCTCGCTGGCTGTCTCGCCGCACTCACTGGCAGGCCTCGTAATAGTCACGTATCTGAGCAGTCTCGCTGGCTGTCTCGCCGCACTCACTGGCAGGCCTCGTAATAGTCACGTATCTGAGCAGTCTCGCTGGCTGTCTCGCCGCACTCACTGGCAGGCCTCGTAATGGTCTCGTATCTGAGTAGCCTCGCTGGCTGTCTCGCCGCTCTCCGCACTCCCTGGAAAGCGACAAGGTATAACAATAATAGTAATGGAAATTATTTGCTTATATTGGACGTAACATTTTATGGACATTACGACGACAGCGGCTGGCTAGCGTTGCTCTTAGTTTAGGTTAGCCACCCGGCGCGCCGCGGCGGCACGATTTTTTTGTTTTTTTTTCTTAATAAACGGCTTCAATTATATCTCTCTTTGTCTATTGAACCCATTTCTCGGAAATTGCATGTATTACATTAATATAATTCACCGCATATAGCATATTGCCAATAGAACACTTAGAGGTATAACATTAACTGAGTAAGTTTTTGCGGTGTGGGAGCGGTGCGGGAGGGGGTAGTGGGGTCATTTGAGTTACTTTTTATCATCTGTCAAAAACGAAATTGTGTTAAAAAAAATTGCACGCTGTCCATACTTTCTCGCGAAGCCTTTACCGTCCGGCGTAGTGGTCGGGAATACACGAAACAACATAACACATCATAACACTTACCTAGTAGCAATGAAAATAGGTGTACTTGTTAGATTTGATAGAAATTTTACAAATAATTGGGTTTTTATGGGAGGTGCCATAATCATATTTTTCTCGAATAATGTACGGCTCAGTGTGCAAGGCCTTATTATGTCCTTGTTATACACAAAGTTCCATTAAAATCATGGAATGTCCCAAGAGTAGGCCAGTTCACACGAACAGCACCTGGTCACGAATATAACGCGAGAGTCAGCCTTCGCTCCCCTCAACTATATTAGAGGGAAAGGAACGACCCGGCTTCCCTATTGTGAAAATAAAAGGAGTTTCAAGACAATAGTCCATCTTTCTTAATGTTGAGTATAGTATATCCACAGAGAATAAATGTGTGTTTTTTTATTCACAATTGGTAAACCCTTGACAACATCTCACCTGGTGGTAAGTGACGATGTTGCCGAAGATGAAAGCGGGCTTACCAAGATTCCCCAACGCAATGGGGAACTGGCTATCTTATCTTCATGCCGGAACACACCAATGATATCAACATTGACATTTGGCGGCAAGACTTAGATAATATGGTGATAGCTAGCCAGGCGGGCTTAGAAAATGTACTAACACCAACCAAACCGAGTCTTACAATTGACCCCGCCGGGAATCGAACCCGCGACCTCCTGTGTAAATCCAGTGAACTTTGCCTTTGAGCTACGGAGGCGGTTAAAACGGTTTTGTGTAGCTCGCCCCTGCTGGTGCGCGACATTTTCCCGAAACTCCCACGCGCGCCCACGCCCACCGTCTGCCCACATCCCGCCCTGAAGCAGCGCTTACTCAATTTGCACTCCACCTTTAACATGAATATTGTTTTTACAATGTTATGATAAAAACATCATGTCATTTTCAACGTTAATATACAGTGTAAACTCTATATAGCGACACTCAAGGGACCGGGCATTTTGTGACGTTATTGAGAGTTTTCGTTATACAGAGAGAAATTAGGGTCTAATTAAACCACCTGGAGCCAGAAAATTTTGACGTTTTAAAGAGTGAATCGTTATATCGAGTGACGTTTTATAGAGTTTACACTGTATTACAAATTGTTTTAGCGGGCTTAACTGAATCATTTAATAAGTTAGTATTACGTACGCGGCCGTAATGGCTAGTGCAGCCGCTTCCTGTCCGGGAGGTCGTGGTTCGAACCTGCCACGTACCAATGGGATTTCGAATTTAGATTTATATGTACGTTTATCCGATGCTCTTACGGTGAAGGAAAACATCGTGAGGAAACCTGCATTCGCCTGCGTGGAAACTCGCAGGTTGTGTGTGAAGTCGACCAAGCCGCACTGGGCCCGCGTGGTCGAGTAAGGCCCGATCGCCCTAATTCAGGGTAGGCTCGAGCACCTTGGTGGGGACTTATATGAGCTGATATGAATAAACGTACGCGGCCGAAGGGCAAAACAGTAATATAATTATAAGTTAACCTCTTGTTGTGCAAGGCGATAAAGATGTCATATAGCATTTTAGTAACGAATCTATTTATTCACTTTTTAGTTTTCTTTGCAAAAATAATGAAATATGGTTCTTATTCGATATTTCATTTCATTTCATAAAATACTGAAATTGCAGAAAAAAAATTCAAATCGTAAGTATTACATTAAATAATAATTAATCAATCACACTATAACACCAAAAGTAAGTACCTACATAAATGTTGGATAAGTCTTAGAAATTATTGTTATTACGTAAGGTAACAAAATTAAAGTCGGCCATGCAAAAAATAATAATCGTAAATATTTAAAACTTTTTACTAATTAAAAAATATCTCCATTGCGTGTTTTGGTTAAGAAACCACGGAGATTTCATATTGGAAAATGAGCTAAAACGAAACGCTAATCCCTATCGATCCACTGCAACGGACTATAAAAAATATTAGTTATTTAATTATTTTATTCCCTCATTTAAAAAAAATATTATTATATCAGCTCATATACATCCCCACCGAGGGGCTCGAGCCTACCCTGAATCAGGGTTCGTACATCGGAGCGAACCACGCCCTTAGCAAAGTATATATATTAGTACTAACATACAGTATGGACACTCCCTGCCGCTCTCTAGATTCCGACCTCTCCCCCTCGTCATCCAGATTGATACAGATTGGTTATAGTTTAGTTGTAGAACGTATAGGATTTCGCCTCCATTTTGTTTGTTCCGTCATTCCTTTTTTGGAATGTCATTTCTGACACGTTGTATGAAGTGTCCAGGGTGTGCCCTGAGGGAAGGGTGTGGGTGGGTCGCTCCGATGAAGGATTTTACAGGTCTTGATTGACCCTTAGGGAAAGGAGTGGGTGCGTAAGAAGAGAGGGGTTGCACCAAACGCGCCGTGGAGATAGCCAGCGCCTCCGATGCAGGGTTTGCACGGGGATACGGGGATGGCACAAGATCTGAGTGGTGATCGTATCTTGTACGCATAGAACACGTCCTGCTGTACACGCTTCCTTGAAACGTCATTCATCGTGTCATTCATTGTGTGTTTCCTTCATCAAAATTACAATTTAATTTTTCGTAGTATACAATACATCGAAATTCGTTCAGATGTTTCCCAAACATTAAAACGACAAAGTAGATCTATCTACTTAATTTGTATAAATTTTCGTACTGTGAGTTGATGAGAATAATTATTTGTGAGAGAGTTTTTTTTTTACATTTGCTTCTAAATTGAATTTGAACGATGTTCAGCATTTGCGTTTTCTTTTTTTTGTTCTTATTTCTTTTTGGGGTTCCGTAGCGGGTAACGGGACCCAATTACTAAGCCGTTGTCCGTCTGTTTATCTATCTTGTGAACCGCATTAAGTGGCCAGCTGAATTTAAAAAAATATATCTGTTAGGGGGATATACAGGGTCTTCGGCAGATGGTTGAAAATACGAAAATGGGGGATAGGTGGGGTCGCCTCCCACCTATTTTGAGAATTAAAAAAAATCTAGGACTTGTAATTTTTTTACAGGATTTTTTTTCCTTTTTTTAGAAATTTTGCCATTTATATACCTTTGAACACATGTAACTTTTTGTTTTTTAAAGCTAGCTCCAAAATCTTTTTTTTAATAGACTTTTATAAGATTGTCGGCTCTAAAAAAATTATGTTTGTTTCAAGTTATTGCTAAAAACAAAAATGTGGGCCCCCGAACTTAAAAAAAAAGTTGAACAAAAATTTAAAAGTCAACTTTGCGATGCATTTAAAAAAAAATAATGGGGCTGGAAGGCTTCTGATTTTTTTAAAACATCTCTAAAGCTTAGGCTTTTGAATGGTATGTAATTTGTTTCGGTATCTTTTTTGTAACCGGAGTTGTTAATTTTTTTTACTCAATTGGACCATGTTGACGAAATTCCACTAGTTACATGTTTTGTGAAATGTATCAAATGCAAAGTTGAAAATAATGTAAATACTTACTGTTGGGACGGTTACAAAGAGCAGGTACGTTTTTTTACATTCTTGCACACACATAATGGCTATCTTTTGTCATTTATTGGCATATTGGAGTTAGCACTTCCATATGCCAATAAAATGTCCGCATATTCCGCATTGGTAAATTGAGCCATTTTAAACCACAAGAAAGTCTTAACAAAACGTCTGATAATAACAAAAAGTGACAAACAACAAAAAAACTTAACAAAATCACAAACGTTAATAACGTTAACGTTTTTTTTTTGTTTTCGTTAATTTCACTTTGCTGTGTTTGTGATTTTGTTAAGTTTTTTTGTTGTTTGTCACTTTTTCCCAACAGTAAGTATTTACATTATTTTCAACTTTGCATTTGATACATTTCACAAAACATGTAACTAGTGGAATTTCGTCAACATGGTCCAATTGAGTAAAAAAAATTAACAACTCCGGTTACAAAAAAGATAAGTAAGGCTTTGGAATCATCTCACCTGATGGTAAATGACGATGATGCCGAAGATGGAAGCGGGCTTACCTAGATTCCCCAAAGCAATGGAGAACTGGCTTTCTTATCTTCAAGCCGGAACACTTCAATGTTGTTAACACTGATGTTTGGCGGCAAGACTTAGATAAGATGGTGGTAGCTAGCAAGGCGGGCTTAGAAAATGCCCTACCACCAACCAAAAAACGTGTTAATTTACATTTTTTTAAGCACCTACGTGGCGTAATGGTTAGTCCATTCGCTTTACACCAGGAGCTCTTCTTATCAGCTCATATACGTCCCCACCGAAGGGCTCGAGCCTACCCTGAGGCATAATTTATTTAAAATAAGGAAAAATAGCCTAGAAAGGTCTTGTTACATCATACCTAGAATTTAGAATGAGTCTGGCAAAAGGTAATGTTATGAAAAGGAATATTATAAACAAAAAAAAACACTTCAAACGCACTAGCCGCCACTACGATTTTTGAAGGTTCCTCTCGATTTCTCTGGGATGCCATCACCAGATCCTGGTTTCCTTATCATGGTACCACACTTGGTATATATCCTTTCCCACAAAAAAAGAACCATCAATATCGGTTCATAAACGACGAAGTTATCCGCGAACAAACATGAAAAAATAAAAATATATACGGTCTAATTGAGAAATCTCCTTTTTTTGAAGTCGTTTAAAAAGGTTGTGAAAGGTAAAGAATATAATTTATAATTGTCTTGATAAAAAAAAACGAGCGAGACCTACAGTACTCGCATATGATGTGTAACAAATCACTGTTACACATTTCCGTCCCATTTCACGAAATCACTCCCACAAATTGCAGGAAAGCGAGAGCAAAGCTCATTCGTCAGATCGAATAGCGCGCACTTTCGCGACTTCCTGTTACACATTTCCATCCCATGTTACACATTTCCGTCCCATGTTACACATTTCCGTCCCATATCACGAAATCACTCCCACAAATTGCAGGAAAGCGAGAGCAAAGATGTTACACATCAAAAAATAAAAGGAACAAAGTATTATTTAAAAAAAGAATAGTCATCGCAGTAGATGGATAGAATACAGTTTACAGTCTTTCATAAAATATAATTGAATTCAGAAAGTATGAGAACATTTCACTTATTTGAACACAAAGTGTAGTCTCCTTTTTTAGCTTCTTCGTTTTGTCCTTTTAGTTGGACCCTTCTTGTTGTTGTTTTCTTTCGATTTCTGTCGAGTTTTTTAAACTTTTGTTAAACTATTATAGTTTAACTTATTTCTTAGGTAGTTTCTCATTTTCATAGTCCGCCTGGCTAGTTACTACCTTCCTATCTAAGTCTTACCGCCAAACATCAATGTTCATATTATTGATGTATTCCGGCTTGAAGATAAGATAGCCAGATCCCTATTGCGTTAGGGAATCTTGGTAAACCCGCTTCCATCATCGGAATCATCGTCACTTGCCATCAGGTGAGATGATGCCTACTGTCTTATCAATTGTGGATAAAAACAAAAAAAAAAACAATTAACTTAAAACATTGCTAACTAACTTAAAAACTTAAAAAGTTGCCAGTTTAGATCTTCCAATAATTAAACTCATATATAAAAAAAAAAACATCTACAAACTTCAATTTCACATGTCGTCTAAAATGAATATTCTAACGTGCATGAATATTTTAAATTACTTTTCTCATATCATAAAAATATCTAATAATAAGAAAATATTTTAATGAAAACAATAAAAAAGTGGAGCAAATCATCAAAACCGCCATTAATTATCCCTTATCACAACCCAAAAACACTGTTTGCGGCACTTACTTACTCGCATTTAAGCTCTGAATGGGCCTATTATGGACTAATTCCACTTCCGGTTCCGCTATGTTTTTGCGTCAACCGTTCTGCTGGGACTCCTTAATTATAAAATTTTTAACTTTCAATTCAATTTGAACTCTATTAGTCGAATTATAGGGTATAGATCGCTGTAAAGACCCTTTAGAAATCCAGAATCAAGAACTTTCAACCTTCAATAGAATTAATGTTCTGTCAGTATAATCATAAGATCCAAAGTGCGGCAGAACTTAATAGTTTTTAAACACTTCGACCAACAATTGAATCAATACTCTATCACTGTGGCCATTAGGGTGTGTGTATAGTTTTTCCACGGGGGCCATGATTTATTCACAGCCGGGGTGAATGGCTGTAGCTGAGTGCTTTGTTTCAGTCCGTCACACCGACGACGTACGATATATCAAAATCGGGTTCTCTTTTGAACTGTAAGCCCACTTCTGTAGTAAAGTTAATGTTGTTAGAGGTCGAGGACGTCTGATTAAACCTAGTAAAGTAACAATAGATGAGGACGTCGTGTTCGCTACACCACTATACACAAATATCCTAAAATACATTCAATTTGAGCAGTACTTATTAAAGCATATAACAGAAAATACCCAATTTTCCAACAAAATATTCGAAAGTACCTATAGCAAAAAATATATTTGTTTGCACACTGAATTATGCATATTAAACAAATCAAACTCAGAAACTTTTAAGAGGAGTGTGAACACTCGTCTAAAATTCCTCTTTCATAAAAACGGCGAAATCGATTTTCACTTCATAAAAGTTTTTTAAATTATTGGTTAATTATAAATAAATAATGGCCAAAATTTATAACAACTCATGAAAGGCACAATACATTGAACTTATTCACTTTATTGGAAACAAAAACCTATAAACCTAGCTTTTGTTCTTACTGACAATCTTTAAAAAAATGCTCGAAAACGGTCACCATTTAAGAGGTGAAAACGCCGTTTGTATGAAAAGTCGCAGCTTCGCAGTCCACTTATGTGAAACTAAAACCTAATTTCAGATAGAGATAAACTACGATAACATGGCACGCCCCTCCAATTTATTTTTACAAGATTTTATTATCATTAAGAGTGCCAAAACTAGTCGAGCAACAGATCCGTGCAATTGTTTTTGTTTGACATCCATGCAAGCACGCACACATGCGTACTGAGGCTTGTAGGTACTTTCACACATAAATTCAACCGCTTAGTGATCTGGAGGGGCGTGCCATGGTATCGTAGTTTATCTCTACCTAGTAGGCGAGCTGGTGAAACCTACCATCCTAGCCGGTGCTCACAGGTCCTGAGCCCGCCGCTGCTGCTCGCTCCCGCATTAGCAATGTAGCAGCAGTCGTATTATAAGTAGTTATGTAATTGGTGCTCTAGTTGTTTAAATTATGAAGATACTAGCTGTTTCCCAAGGCTTCACCCTCGTGGACAACGGTTCGATGACTTTTCGAGGGTGTGCAGTGCCAATGTGTTAATTCAGGTCCTTATCTGTCTACCTACCAAATTTCATCCAGATTCGTTCGGTAGTTTTTGCTTAAAGAAGTAACAAACGTACGCACTCACACACTCACAAACTTTCGCCTTATAAAATTTGTGTGATTACATGTACCATTTTATATTCTCCATTTAATTCGCAATAGGTAGGTTCGTATCAGCCGACAACGGATCCTGGCATGTTTCGGTCCCATAACGAGACGTGACGGTAACAATGTGGAAAAACTTGTCATAGCAGGCAATGTAAATGGCAAGAGATCCAGAGGACGTTCTCCAACAAGATGGACCGATCAGTTGAGGGAGACGCCATCTAATAAGTACTGTGATGCGGTGAGGCTGGTGATGGATAGGAGCAGATGGAGGCAATTGGTGTGCTCCAAAATACGTACATCAACCACTAACCTCAGTCATGAGGGACCGACTACGGAAGAAGGTACACACACCTATCGATTACTTAAGTTGTTTGGAAAAATTCGCTTAAATCGATAAGGCTGCTCTTGCACTGTTTACATTTAAATTAAATTTGTCATTATGTTTATTTACTAACATTATACGTATGGAACTTAAATGCCCTCAGTGCGCGAGGAGTTTCGCTGCGAAGATTGGCTACATAAACCATCTTCGAGCGCACGCGCGGCAAACCGACTAGGAGTCGAAGTGGTCGCCATGACAGTAGTCGATCGGATAGATTATCATCATCGTCATCACGTATGGAACATGTGATTTAGTTAAACTTAGATTAATTCAGCCAGTTCGCTCGCGTAGTTCGCTTGTATTGAGCAGCGCGTGCAGCGTTCTTTGTCGCTCTGTGTCAACCAAACTCGCATCAGGGAATGATTCCACGGAGACAAGGCTGAACCGTGCGGTGCGGTTATGAAGAATGCACAGAAATAATATGCTGACCTGTGGAGTTCGGTCGCTTGTTGTTGAATAGCGATAACGGCAATCTGTAAGCCGATTACACACTGAAATACTTTGAACGTGACAGTATCCTGAGAACAATTGGAAACGCCAAACACGTTAAAATACCGACTTCCATCGCAACAACTTAGTAAAATTTTGCTTAACTATTTTTGGTTATTGTTAATTTTCTGAAATAATAACTCACTGATATTGATACCATTTATATGGGACTAAATCGAAGAATATTCGAATAAAATGATAATCTTGAAAATTGATTCATAATCTGCGAAGATATCGCGTAACAAACATAAAAAATGCAGTCGAAATCAGAACCTCCTCCTATTTGGAAGTCGGTTGAAAATGGAAATTAAGATCATTATTTTTCAACCGACTTCCAAAAAGGAGGAGGTTCTCAATTCGACTGTATTTTTTATGTTCGTTACCTCAGATGTTTCGACTGGGTGAACCGATTTTGATGATTCTTTTTTAATTTGAAAGTTGGTGCATCCCGTATAAATTTTATGAAAATCGGTGTAGTACTTTATAAGAAAATTAACAAAAACCAAAAGTAATAATACAAAATTGTAATAAGTAGTTGCGATGGAAGTCGGTTTTTTACCGTGTTTAGCGTTTTCAATTATATTAAACTAGTGGGTGCTCACGGCTTCGCCCGCGCAGTTCCCGTTTTTTGGTGTTCTCGTGGGAATTTCCCGAAATCCTTTCTTAGCGGATGCCTACGTCATAACATTTACCTGCGTGCCAAATTTCAGCCCGATCCGTCCAGTGGTTTAGGCTGTGCGTTGATAGATCACTATGTCAGTCAGTCACCTTTGAGTTATATATATTTAGATGTACTTCATTAAGTCTACAGCAGAACCTTACTTTTCATAAAACCAAATCTGTTTATAGAAAATTTAATTTTACATTCAGAGTGTGCTTGAAATAACATGTCCTTCAATTTAGTAGCGCAATACCTGAGAACCTATCTACCTATTTTCATGACTCTGATCTGATCACATAATTTAAACTAAATCCTTTGATGGAAATCTCGTAGTTTATTTTTAGGCTATCGCCCGACCCGAGCGACCGAATATTCGCGTCATAGCCCCTCCCCCCCCCCCCTCGAGATCGGATCTCGGTGTTTTGTGACTCTTGGTCTAGTCACAGATGATAATAATAGTACAAGTACAGATGAAGTACTCGCAATGACGTTTAAATAAATAGCAACTCTCGCTACGCGGTAATAAAGAACAGTGTAGTTCGCAGCCGCGCTTAGTGCCTCCAGTTTTACTTCAACACTAATAACAACTGGTCTGGTACTATATGCAACCTTATCGTTAAACTTATCTGCTTTTTAGCCATTGGCAGTTAATTAATATGTTTAAAGTTCTGTTTGTAACATTTACTTTACGAACCGAAATTCTTTTGGAATCAACTTGTACATTATGTGAGTGCAACATGCAACCTTACCAGAGTCCTATGAGCTAGGAGTTCTTGTCTTAATCTTTCCATCTGTGCTGTTTGTTTGGAAGTTTATGAGTATGGTACTTGTACTATTATTATCATCTGTGGTATGATGTTATAGAAAGAAAGAATTTGACTACGCTTATGTTTTCTTCTCTTTAAAAATCTATATTTTTGAGACATTTATTTAAATCTTATTTTTGACTATTCTACATGTCAACATGTTTCTCAAAGAACTAAGAATTATATATAAGTATCAACATGCATTTAATATCTTAATACAGGTTATTTTTTCGTTTTATTTTAGTTAAATTATTTTAGCATCTTAAATTCAAAAATCTTTTATAGGCATCACTGAAGATTACAGATACCATTAATTGACTATTAAAACTTCTTAATAACCAAACATTTTGAAATAATACACTTCCAAAGTTTGGTCCACTGATAATTAAACAACAGTTTCGAAGACCGATCAGATCCCTCGGTAATGTAATAAGGAGAGTTTGCTCTTAGAAATGATACCGATGGGAAAGAAGGGTTCTCGAGTGGCGACCACGGGCCGGAAGACGTAGTGTTGGACGGCCTTACGCCAAGTGGACTGTAGCCCTGGTAAGACCAAAAAAATGTGCAAACGTTGCACAATGTTGAAAAGGTAAAGCCACTTAGTGGACTGTATGAGATATAAGGTTTGATTTAGAATCTGTCCAAAAGGGGCTCATACCTACCTTGAATTAGGGCGATCGGGCCTTAGTCGACCACGCGGGCCCAGTGCGGGCTGGTCGACTTCACACACACAACCTTCGAGTTTCTTCGCAGGCGTATGCAAATGTGCAGGTTTCCTCTCTATGTTTTTCTTCACCGTATAAGAGCATAGGATTAACGTGCATATGAAATTCAAATTCGGAAACACATTGGTACGTGGCAGGATTCGAACCACGACCTTCCGGACAGGAGGCGGCCCTAACGGTTACGTCACCGATGCTCTGTCCAAATAAATGAGTAAATCTACACTAACATTTCAACCTTATTCACCCCGGGTGATGGCCAGCTCCAGACAGGCACGGCGCACCTTGCTGCTGAAGAACACAGGAGGAAAAAGCTCTTAACAAAAACAAATCCAGAAAGTTCTATAGCACGGCTAGCCGTGGAAAATTAAATGTCCTTTTAGAATGTCCTTAGGTGCAAATAAAGTCTTTTTGACCGTCGTTAAAAAGTAGCTCTAATGACTTGTATTCAAATAACGGTTTTTGAGCTCCCCTGCCTCGCCCCCGGCTCTCGGCCCCCGAACTCACACGATGACCTGTCCTGTCGTTTCCGTGGGACGACTGTATGGATTCTGTTGACAATCTCTCCACATTCCTCCACTCAGCAAGCTCCTGAGTCGCATCAACATGCATCCAGTGGATTTTTAATTCACAATTGGTAAGCCCTTACCTGATGGTAAGTAACGACGATGCTCAAGATTAAAGCGGGTTTTACAAGATTCTCCATCATCTTCATCATCATTATCATCATATCAGACGAAAGACAAGATTCTCCAACGCAATGGAGAACTAGCTATATCTTGTCTTATTATCGGGAATAAATAAATGCTTTTAACATTGATGTTTGGCAGCAAGACTTAAATAAATTGGTGGTCGCTAGCCGGCGAGCTTAGAAAATGCCCTAGCACCAACCAAGCAGAATTTTACTAAGTAGACCCCGCCGGGAATCGAACTCGCGACCTCCTGCTATGCAACGAGCTACCATTACGCCACGAAAACAGCTACTACCAGCTTCCTAATCATCAGCCTAACGGGTGGGAGGCCCAGCCCATCCTAAGTTTTTCAGCCGTGATATCGTTCGGTGTCTCCTTTTTATTAATGTCAGCATGATATTATATGAAATTAAATAAATGAAGTTACTTTCGTATTTACACTACCTATAGCCGCCGAGTTTCTATGATATCGCTAGACACAAAATGTCTTTTTCAATACACTTGCTCGAAAAGTGATACTTTGTATGCCAGTTTACTGGGTGCGAAATTGATTTTACCGCACATGTGCTTTTTAATTTGCCATTTTTTAAAATTTCTAAACTACCATATAAAAAATCAAAAATGATAATGAGTTATAGAATCTTCTTCTTTTAGACCTTTGAAAAGACAAATTTTAGAGAGATAGTTTATATTTCTGTGAAAAAAAAATTACCCATGGTGGCCTGTGTCACAAGGGCCTATAGATTGATGACGCATCAAGCGCCCAAGGAATAGGTTACATACCTGCCATAATAAATCTACTTATGTTACATTAAAAAACTTACGCATAAGAATGTGTATGCGTATGTAGTGCCTAGTTATGATACGACGCCATTTTCGTTTACAGGCATGCATTGAGTTTTTAAGTTGTGAATAGGAGTTTTAGATTATCAATATTCCGATCGACCGGCGTTGAGAGCGGACGTGTTTGGGACTGCGTGTTAAAATAATTATTCATAAACATAATCCAGTTCCGTGATTATAACACGTATTGTTAGTAGTAATAGAGTCTGTGCACCGACTGTGTGACTGTGCTGTGACTTTGACCCCCGCGCACCTCGAGGAAAGGAGACAGTTGCGATAATTCATCCTTATCAGTTGCGTGACTTACCTGCATACAAGATCGGAGCGATGTCTTTCTCCGGCTCGCCCACGAATAAGAGTGCATCCACTAACGACCTTACAGCGCAGAACACAGGGTCTAATGACTCTGATCTCAACAAACCACGCAAGCGCACATTTGAACAAATGGAGTCGTGTATGTTTTTGGATGCCCTCGTAAATTTCAAAAGTGAAATTATGGAATCCGTTAATGGCTTACGGGAACAATTATCGATACAAAGTGAGAAAATTACCAAACTGAATGAAAACGTAAAAGCCTGTGTAAGAGAGGAGGTAAGTAAACTATCTTGCCAGTTTGAGGAGCTTAAAAGTTCACTGGAACACACTGACCTGGAATTAAAAAATACGAACAATAGGGTCCTCGAAATTGAAAAACGCGTTCCGCTTATTGACGAGTTAGAAACTGAGCTGGGAAGAATGCAGTACACCGTCAACCAACTCAATAGTGAAATCAATAAGCAACAACAATACGCTAGGCAACTAAATGTCGAGTTGGTCGCAGTCCCGGAAAACAGTAAGGAAAATCTGATGGACATTATCCTGCGTCTAGCGAAAATAGCTGAGGTACCCTTGGCAGCTGACGACATTGAGTACGTCACCAGAGTACAATCAATGAACCCAGTAAAAGGGCGACCGCGTAATATTGTAATAAAACTCAAAAGGCGAATCTGCAAGGACAACTTGTTATCTGGAGCCAGGAAAGCTCGTAGAATTACGTCCGACAAACTTGGAATAGCCGGAGATGCCAAAGAGATATTTGTGAATGAGCACTTAACCCCAGAAAATAAGCGGCTGTACAAAAATTGCAGAGTGAAAGCGGCAGAGTTAAATTACAAGTATGTCTGGATCAAAAACTGTAAGATCTACGCGCGCAAGAATGACTCATCTCCATCGATCCTTATTGGCACCAAAATGGATTTAGTAAAAAAGTTTACTTGAACCCCCTATCTGCATTTTTCGTGTTTTGCTATTTACTCTTTAGTATACTATTCAACACTGTTAAACGGAAAGACAAGCCAAGCATACTGTCTTTAATATTAATACAAAAGCTAATTTTCACCTACACTAACACTTTCATTAATCCGAACACACTTACACATACAAAATCATATACTCGCACACCTCGCATAGCTAGTACGGCAAGTTATTTAATCATAATAACCTACTGTTATTTTTATTATTTGATTGAGCAGTGTTGTATTTTAATATTTATGTCACTTTTTTTCCATACCGCGCAAAAATACAATAAAATGCGTGAGTCTACCTACCTACCCGCATCTGTTGCGGGCGCACCACAGGCCAACTTCACTTTTTACGGAAACGCGGGTAATTCTCACCGTTCAGCTGCCTGCCACATAAGTACCTGCCTGAGCCTTCAACATTCACAGAGCCATTATATAATAGGTAGAAAAAAACTGTTTGTTTGTATCAATACCTACAATGGTGCAGCCGCTGACACTTTACATAACCCCTACTATTTGACTTTACTACATACTTGTTTACTAGAAATAGTTATGGACTTACCTTCAATAAAAATAATATGTACAGTTATACATTATACTTATCACGTCATTAAAATTCGATCGTTGTAGATTAAGTATTTATTATCAGAACGTACGTGGCCTGCGTACGAAAGTAAATGATATGTACCAAGAAATACTTAAAAATAATTATGATATTATAATTATGACGGAGACCTGGCTATGTGATGGTATACTTGACTCTGAACTTTGCGATAGTAGGTACATAATTTTTCGTCAGGATAGGAATTACTCGAACACAGGTAAATTAATGGGTGGAGGCGTTATGATAATTGTTCGGCGCGAGTTATGTGCCTATCGTGTGGACCCGTGGCGGCCGGCTGCACCTATCGAGACTTTGTGGCTGACTATCCCCGCTGCTGTCACTGCTGCGGCGTCGGTCGTCACTGACCGCTCGCGTTATCGCCGCATTCGATTATCACAATGCGACTTACATATAATAGCTGCATACATACCAGGCAAGTCCGCAAAATACTCACGCACGGATGATTCACAAGCGAACGACATTTTTGTCTGATTTTTGCGACAAAATCCCACCAATAGCTCATCACAACTTCATTCTTGCTGGGGATTTTAATTTATTTAATATTCAATGGCAACTAGAAATACCTACTTTTTTGAAGCAGGGCTCTTGTTTATTACAAGAGATAGGCTCAAAATTAATTAATGAACTCTCACTGTTAGGGTTGAAACAAACGAATTGTTTAAAAAATTGTTCTAATAACACGCTTGACTTGGTTTTTACTAACCTGGACATGGAGATAAATCGATGTAGTGCACCTCTGATCCGTGAAGACGTGTTTCATCCGTCTTTTTATCTTATCTCTGATAGTTTATTATCTCCTCTGAGTGAGCTCCCTCACAAAAAAAATAATTAAAAAAAAACTGATTTTGAAAAAGTAAATGGTTTCTTTAGCGGTATATTGATTGGGCTACGCTTCTGTGTAAAGAATCTTTAGACGAGGCAATTTCATTATTTTATGATAAATTAAACCACTCTATCAAAACTTTTGTGCCATCGGTTACTATTAACAGTCACAGGTATCCAGCCTGGTTCTCTCCTGCCTTGAAAAAAGTTTTAAAAGAAAAATTCAATGCTCATAAGTGTTGGAAAAAGTATGGAAATAAGTCTGATTACGACACTTTCTCCTTATTACGTAAGCGTGCCTCGCGTTTACAAACAATTTGTTATAAAAACTATATTATTAATACCCAGGAACAAATTATAGAAAATCCTAAACACTTTTGGAACTACATCAAATCAAAACGAGGCCGAACCTCTAATTATCCCTCTAAATTATCACATAATAATCAGACATACTGTGACGGCCCTGGAATCGCGGAAGCTTTTAATTCTTTTTTTCACAGCGTGTTTTCGCAGCCTGTTCCCATGTATCCCAATATGTACTCAACAGCATCTTCATCTTGTGAAACTCAGTATGTACACAGTTTGACACTTTCAGAGGAACAAATATTCAAGGCTTTGAAATCAGTCGATACAAAGAAAGGCCCTGGAAGTGATCACATATCACCTTTATTTATATCTAACTGCGCGCAAGCCCTAACTATCCCTGTACACATTTTATTTAATAGATCACTTAAAGAAGGGTATTTTCCCAAGATATGGAAACAAGCTCATGTTGTCCCTATCTTTAAGAAGGGTTTACATACTAAAATTGAAAACTACAGACCTATATCCATATTGAACGTTTTTGCAAAAATACTAGAGAAGTTCGTATTCAAAACTATTTATAATACTATTTATCAGGGAATTCCTCCCCAACAACACGGTTTTTTGCAGGGGCGCTCCACTGTTAGTAACCTTACTGAGTTTACGAATTATGTATTAAAAAATATGGATGCTGGTGGACAAATAGACGTCATTTACACTGATTTTGAAAAGGCGTTTGACCGGGTGGATCATATTATACTGCTTCGAAAGTTGCAATGTCTTGGTATCCATGGAGACTTGTTACGTTGGCTTGAGTCATATCTCCACAATCGTAGTCAGGCAGTTGTAATTGGTGGTTATCGCTCCAACTTCGTAGAGGTGACTTCTGGTGTACCCCAGGGCTCACATTTGGGTCCCCTTCTCTACAATGCGTATCTTTTTGACATTCATAAATATCTTAATAATGCTGCTTTTGTGATGTACGCAGATGACACAAAAATATTTTATAAAATTAACAATATTAATGACTGTCACAGACTCCAAGATGATCTGGACAGAATATCTGAATATTATATCTCTAATAGAATTAATATCAACGTCAGTAAATGTCAAGTAATTAGCTTTACACGTAAAACTAAACCAGTAACATTTGCATATATGATTGGAGGTGCGTTTGTGGAGAGGAGTGACCTGGTGAGGGACCTGGGAGTATTACTTGATAAGAAATTAACATTTAGTGAGCATATTAACTCGACTGTCGATAAGGCCTATAAAAACCTTGGATTTATTATTCGATCCAGTAAACCATTCACTAACATACACTGCATTAAGGTACTGTACTTCGCCTACGTGCGTAGTTTACTTGAGTATGCCAGTAGCATATGGAACCCGCAATATCAAATTTACAAAGACGGTATTGAGAAAATTCAAAAGAGATTTCTACGGTATCTGAACTTCAAATTTGACATGCGACTGAAAAGTTATGAAGACAGGTGTGCACATTTTAAAATTCTGAATTTAGACAGTCGTAGAACGCTCCTCGACCAGATGTTATTGCACGATGTTTTGCATGGACAACTGGATAGTGCTAACTTACTAAGTGAAATTAAATTATCTACACCTACACGAAGAACTAGACACACAAGGCTCTTCTGTACAACACTTAGCCGTACTAACTATGCGAAAAACTCAGTTATATCCCGCATTTGTAATACCCACGATCGTCATTTTAACAATGTTGACATATTTAGTCACAGTAGAACATCATTCAAAAACAGAATTCTCTCTGAACTCATTACGAACTTATCTTCTTAACTTAAATCACTCACTCACATACACACACACACACCCACACACACACACACACACACACACACACAGTCCTGGTTTGCCCTTTTTTGTTTTTTTTTGTGTTCTGTTCTTTAATATTTTCTTTTTTAAGGTAATGATTATTCGAATAACGTTGAACCAGACTATGCTCTCTAGGCTAGATCTGCACAATATGTAAAAGTAATTTAGGGAAACCTGTAAATTGCTCATGATCTGTTACCTTTCCTTTTTAACGCTGTGTAATTAAGTAGCTGTTGGTTTTCTTAATAAATAAAAATAAAAATAAATAAAATAAATAAAATGATATGTAATTTATGTATTAAATTATTATGAAGGAAAAATAAAGTAGCTTTCAGTCCGCCAGACATTTAAATGAGCCGTAGATCGCGTAAAATGAACTTTCGCTGCCAAAAACTAGATATGTACTCGTATGTATATACATTTTTTTTGTTTTGAGCAATCCTTTTTTGTTTTACCTGTTTTCTCACAACTCTATTGTAAAACGTCGTATTATACATGGGCGTGAAAGGTAATTGGCTTACTCGTGACGATGTTAAACCCTCGACCACGACTAGGGTTTACAAATGTCACTCGTTTGGCATTTACCTGTTTACCACTCTTGTATCATAAATAACCACTTACTTACGGCTCGAGGGAAAAGTGAAAAATGTTCACTTTCACTACAGAAAGCCACTAGGAGAAGTATGCCGTGGGGTGGTTACCATGGATACCAGTACATGCCGTTACTATGCGAAAATGTATTAATATCGCACGAAATGATTGATTACCGCCCAAATTCCATGTAATTACTGTAATTTGTTGCGTGAAAATCGCGATGTGAAATGCTAGTCGTAATTACTCAACCCGTCAATTATAATATACCTTGTATATATGTTTATCGCTGTAGTATGTTGAGACTAAAACATTTATTTAGGAATTTTTGTCTGTCGGTTTTAGCGAAACTTCTCAAGATTTTACCTTATATTTTAGAGTCTTTTTAAGATTTTTTTTCCCAAAAAAGTCAAGGGTTCCCGGAGAAATATTAAAAAAACAGAATTTATAAAATGCTTCAACACGCGAAAACCACTCAATCGATTTTAGTGATATCAGGCATGATATCTTATATTATGTCATAAATATACATATTTTTTTTTATTTCAGCCGATCGAAGTGTTCATAAAGGAAAAATGTATTTCTGGAATAACTTAATGTAACCTTCACCCTTAGAGTAGGCGTATTCAATATGCTAACACCTGATTATAGTTATTTATTTATTTATTTTATTTTATTAATTTAGGAAACAAACAGTCTTATATATAGGATTACATATAAATTTTAAATTAAAAACGACCCGGAGTTCCACTTAATAAAAATAAAACATGAAATATACTAGCCCTGAGACAATATTAATTTTACAACTATTTTTATTTTAACAGTTTATTTTATTTCTAATCGCACTTTTAAAGGCACCCAAAGTAGTATTAAAAATGTCTACATCAGAAAAGTCATTATTGAAACTGCGTGTCGATCGTCTGAAGAAACTATATTTGGCAGAATTTTTTTCGAAAAAGAAGAAATTGAAAAGGTTGTTTTTGTGCGAGAGGATATGCGGGGTGGTATCCTAAAGTTTATTTCAGCTAATAGTGCAGGAGAGTCAATAATGTTATTTATTATTTTGAATAAGCACACTTGGTCGTGATAAACCCTCCTAGACTTTAGAGAGGCGATGTTATATCTTTTGGCAGCCGTTTTACAGTAGGAGAACCATATATCAGTGCGAAAGTCGAGATTTTTTAAAAACTTATTTTGTACCTTTTCTATTCTGTTAATATGGACATTGTAACTAGGATTCCACACAACACATCCAAATTCAAGGAGGCTACGAACAAAGGAGAAATATAGCATTGTGAAATGTTTGGGAAACCCTTAAAATAAAACCAAGATTTTTAAAAGATTTGGCTACTATATGGTCTATGTGTGTTATAAAACTATACTTTTGAGCTCAGAAAATTAAAGGGTTTCCGAGGGAATCGAAAGAACCCTTAGGTTTTCCTTCAATTGGACGTGTATGATATCGTAAGTACACCTCCTTCCCGACATAACTTACCACTGGCTATTAGAAATAAAATGATAACCTATGAAACCCCACCTCCATGTAAAGTCGCTGGCGCATGTTGTACACTCATAAAAACGTTATCCACGCAGGCGAAGCCGCGAGCAAAAGCTAGTAATTACTATAATGGTAATAGGGCGATAATTCAGTTATGACCAAGAATAAAATAAAAGTCTCACAGAATAGACGAACATGCGTATAGACATAGCATATTACGCTACAGCCATCAGCTGTCCAGGATTGGGCTCCCGGCCTATAAGATAATGTAAGAGACAAATCAACAAGTGCAACTAGATGAAGCCGTAGACCACGGATCAGATACCCAAGGTTGGATTGGAAATGTGCGCTGGACAAGAGCGCCACAAGTATGATTAGATAATCATACTTAAGCGAAGCACGCGTTTAAACTTTTTATTTGCGTGTGGTTGTGTGTAACGTACAGACACTCGAAATGGTGTGAGACACAATTGCAGCCCTGTGTTCTAAGTGTGTTTTGTTTATTAGTGTGCGCAATTCGTGTATGTATTATTATTGCTTGTGTAGTGGAGTTGATGGGTGGGAGACAGGCGAGGCGGCGACGCTGGTTTTCAAACAAAAGTGTGACTATTGCCAATCCAACCTTATTTATCTTATCCGCTGCCGTAGACAGACTTACAAGTAGATAGGTACAGCTCGGCCTCGTTTCAACTGACCGCAATGTAACCACAGCATGTTGATTACAATGAAACGTGTGTGTGAGCGGCACAATGTTGTACCACGTTGTACAGACTTGTATGGATCTTGCCACAGATCGCAAAGCTAGGTGAAGCGTTATATCTTATTCTAATTGAATTTTCTCTAATCTATCAGCCCTGCCCGGTGAAGTTGTAAAGGCCCCCACGGCCAACAACAAGCTTGTAAGTAAGTAAGTAAGTAAGTAAATATACTTTATTGCAAGCCACAAAAACAATACAGGACTTATAATTTGTAATAAAAAACATAGAGTGCAAAGGCGGCCTTATCGCTTTAAGCGATTTCTACCAGGCAACCTTAAGTTAGGGATTGAAAGACAAGTAAACTAGTACAGGATGACAGCAAATTCAACTATTAAACGATCTAACTTATTATTATAAATAATAGAAGTGCTATAACTAAAAGTAATTTAAAAAAAAACAAGTTTATAAACTTATTTAAATTCTAAACAAAAATACATATATACAATAAAACATACTAAAATACATACATACATACACATACATACTATAAATATATAAACACGCAAAATATCAGTGAACAGTTTCAGTAATTACAAAGCGTAAAGTAATGATCCTTGAGTCGCTTTTTAAAGGAGTACAAAGACTCAGCCGTTCGGATGGAAGCAGGAAGTAGGTTCCACAGACGCACTGATTGAACCATAAAGGATTTGCTCAGAAAGTCTGTATGGCACTTAGGAAATGTCAAGAGAAATTCATTACATGACCGAGGTTGACGGTCAGAAACAGCCTCTCTGCGCTGAAAATTAGTCCTGAGATACGGAGGAGCTGCTGGGCTGTGCAATATGTTAAAAAGCATACAAAGTAAGTGCATTTCACGTCTCAAACGGATGGGAAGCCATTTTAGCTTAATTCGATACTCTGACACATGATCGAACTTCCTTAGACCAAAGACAAATCTGATGCACACATTCTGCAAACGTTCCAGTTTGTTTAGCAGCTCCTCCGTAGCATCCAGATAACAAATATCTGCGTAGTCCAGGATCGGAAGCAAGAGCGTCTGTGCAAGTACAGTTTTGGTGGCCATGGGCAAAAAGTTTTTGAGACGCTTCATAGACGCAATGGAACCAAAAATTTTTCTGCTGACTTCGCCAATTTGACTGGACCAGGACAGAGTTTGGTCAAAAATGATACCTAAGTTTTTGACATTCTTGCTGTAAGGTATGGGGATGTCATTAAGAAGTACCGCAGGCAGCAATGAGCAGTCGATTTTAGCTAATTGACGAGAGCTCCCTAATATGATAGTCTGAGATTTGCTCGGATTGACTAGGAGACCATGCCTTGCGGACCATGACGAGATTTCATTCAGATCCTTATTCATCACATCAACAGCATGTGCAATATGCTCAGGTGACTCCTGGACGTAAACCTGCAAGTCATCAGCGTAGAGATGGAAGGAAGAAGAGAGGGAACGCGTAATAGAATCGATGAAGAGAGAAAAAAGAAGAGGTGATAAGACTCCACCTTGGGGAACGCCAAGGTTGACGTTGCACCAGTCAGATAACTTCTCCTCAACCTTAATGCGTTGCCGACGTTCACAGAGGTAGCTTCTGAACCAGGCAATTACATCTGATGACATATTTATAGAACTCATGAAAGCTAGTAAGATGTCGAAGTCTACTGTATTAAAAGCATTGCTAAAATCAAGGAGAGTGAGGAGTGTGACCTTCTGTTTTTCCATGCCAGAACGGATGTCGTCAGTTACCTTGACAAGTGCAGTGACAGTACTATGCCCAGGTCGGAAGCCCGATTGGAAAGCTTGTCCTTTCGAAAAAAAAATCTAATCTATCAGCTCCTAGCAATCGGAATTGTTGAAGATCGTGTCTACCCTTTTTTAGAGTTTCTTATCCAAAGGTTAAAAAAGGCACCCTATTACTAAGACTTCACTGTCCGTCCGTCCGTCTGTCACCACGCTGTATTTCATGAACCGTGATAGCTAGACAGTTGAAATTGTCACAGATGATGTATTTCTGTTGCCACTATAACGACGAATTCTAAAAACAGAATAAAACAAATATTTGAGAGGGGCTCCCATACAACAAACGTGATTTTTTGCCGTTTTTTGCTCGATATTAATAACGGCAACAGATAATGGTACGCAAACCTTCGTGCGCGAGTCCGACTCGCACTTGGCCGTTTTTTGCTCGATATTAATAACGGCAACAGATAATGGTACGCAAACCTTCGTGCGCGAGTCCGACTCGCACTTGGCCGTTTTTTTTAATATTAAGTACGTACTTTTCTACCTACATTTAGTGTTTGGATACATTAATTTTTTTTCCTTGTTTTGGTAAAATTCAAAATTCAAAATTCAAAAATCTTTATTCGTGGTAAACATGGTGATTTTAGATGTTAATAACATAGGAGCTCTCATGTCTAGCTGAGTACAGCATACAAATTAAAATAATAAAAATATAAAAAATAAAAATTAAGACAATATTGGCACAATTTTGTCTAAGGATGTCATTAAATAATGACTAAATAAACAGTAAAAAAAAATATCGATTAATAAGCTGAAAATTGATTAAAGTTTAAATTGATTGTACACGAAAAATTCATTAATACTATAAAAATTCATATCTAGAAGCCACTTAAATAATTTATTACACATTTGATTAAGATTCATTGTTTTGAATTGGTCTGGTACCTTGTTATATATTTTAACACACATACTATAACTGTTCTTTAGATAAAGTGATGTCCTTGGATAATGGCCTAGAGCTAATTTTAATGTGTGCCTCACTGCCCTTGGGTTGACTTCTGACACAGTTTTAAAAAGAAATGGATGCTGCTTCACAAACTTACATACTTCCAAGATATACATGGAGGGCAGTGTCAGTATTCTTAAAGTTTTAAAGAGCGGTTTACAGCTGTCATAGGGACCAGCTCCGGATATAGCTCGGACACATTTCTTCTGAGCAATAAAAGCTCTATGTACGTAGGAGCCGTTTCCCCAGATTAGCAAACCATATCGTAGAGCTGAACTCACATATCCATGATACGCAGACAAAGACAAGTGTTGTGAAGCAATGCGTGTCAGTCTACGAAGAGCATAAACAAATTGATTAATTTTTTTACATACTTTATCAATGTGCATTTCATAACTAAGATGTTTATCTAATATTATTCCCAAGAATTTAATATTTTCTACCTCTTCGAAAGTTGTACCCTCGTATTGAATATTCAATTTAATAGCTTTACTTTGCCATGTTTGAAACTGGACATAATTCGTTTTTGTTAAATTTACTTGTAGTTTATTTAGTTTTAGCCAAGAAATTACATTATTAACTGTGTTATTTATATTAGCCTCATAATTATTTAAATTGTCGCCACTAGATGAAACAACAATAGATATATCATCCGCAAATAATGTTATTTTATTAGTTGTAACATCTGGCAAGTCATTTATGTAGAGCAGGAATAATAGGGGGCCTAGAACGCTCCCTTGGGGCACACCGGAGTTATTAATAATGCTATCGGAATAGTAGTCAACAAGATCATTTTTTTGGTTAATTTTACTTAAAACAACACATTGTCGTCTGTCAAGTAGATATGATGTGAACCATGATAAGGCCGGTCCTCTAACTCCATATTTTTCGAGTTTATGCAGGAGAATTTCATGGTTTACAAGGTCAAAAGCCTTTGTCATGTCAAAAAAGAGCACCGTTACATAATTTTTTGCGTCGATATTCTTTGTTATAATGTCAATCAACTTAAATACAGCCAAAGTAGTGGACATACCTTTACGAAAACCATGTTGCTCTGTTTTAATAATATTAAACTTATTGCAAAAGTTTATTAGTCGGGTACACATGCATTTCTCAAATATTTTGGCAAATATTGATATCAGCGTTATTGGTCTGTAATTAGAAAGATCAGTGGTATCACCTTTTTTATGGATTGGCTTAATAATCGAGTATTTTAGTAGGTCAGGGAATATTCCTTTCTCAAAAGAAAGATTCACCAAGTAGGTCAGGATATTTACCAACTCGTTTTTACACTGTTTTATAATGCCTGTTGAGACTTCATCAAAACCACAGGCGTGTGAATTATTTAAAGATTGTATTATATTAGATATCTCGAAAGTAGTAAATGGTTGAACAAAGAAAGAATTTGAGAGTGATTTTATTGTATATTGAGTATTAGTTGGTATGTCAGGAAGTGTTTGGGCAGTAGTCAGATTTGTAAAAAAATTGTTAAATGTCGAGACTATTCTATTAGGATTAGTAATAATGTTATGGTCAATATTTAAGTGATCAATCTCTTTATTGAAGGATTTGCTGACACTCTCTTCTTTAATTACCGTCCATGCAGCTTTGCAGGTGTTTTTACTATTTGCAATATATCTTTTATAGCCAGCTTTTTGTGAGGACGAGATACATTTTCTCAATTTTTTAGAATAATTAAGGTAATTATTTTTACTTAATTCATCTCTATTCTTGTAGTACTGAAAGCGAAGGGTTCTTTTTTTTCTGCAGCTTCGTCTTAAGCCTCTCGTTATCCATTGTGGTCCCTTGCACTTGTTATTTGTTTTAAAGCGAATTTTCGGAAAACATAATTTATATAACATACAGAATAAATCATGGAAATTTTGAAAAGCCAAATTAAGGTTACTTGATTCAAAAACCTCCGCGAACGAAAGAGAGCCAAGATGATTTTTAAATTTCTCTCGGTTTTCTTTAGAAAAATCTCTTTTTGTGATAAACCATGATTTAAATTCAATATTTTTGGATTTAGTGGGATATAACAACATTTGAGCCGTATGGTGATCAGATAGATGTAGAGGTATAGTACTTCCCTTAGCATATTTAATATTAGTCATTATTATGTCTAAACATGAATTGCCACGTGTAGGTTCCTCAATGCTAAATTTCAGGTTAAATTGTTTTGCTAAATCTCTAAGGTGTCTAGTGTGGGGGGTGGTGTCAAGAATATTAATATTAAAGTCTCCAGTGATTACAATTTTTTTCCTCCTATAAGTACTAGTAAGTTCATGGAGAACTGTTTCTAAATTATTTAAAAACTGACAAGCGAATCTTTTATGCGAGTTATAGATACATAAAATAATAAGATTGTAAAATGGAATTTCTACACCCGCACATTCAAAAATTTTTTGGATCGAATATTTTTTAATAGATTTTAATTCTTTATAGATCAAACCCTTTTTTATTAAAATACATGTTCCCCCGCGTTTAGTTTTTCTCGAATAGTTTGCTGCTAACTCGTAATTGTTTAATTTAATATGCATCTCTTCACCATTTTTCACAAATGTTTCAGAAAAACAGATTACATCGGGTTTCACGCCATCGTTGGATAGATCAGAAAGGGATATTTCAATTAGTTCCCTCTTTGATAAGATACTTGCAATATTTTGATGCATAAGCGTGAAATTATGGCTACTCTGTTTCATGGGGGTCTCGAAAAAATGTTGCGTCTTCATGGGGTGAGCTGGATTGTATGGGTGTTTTTGATGTACTAATGACTGTGTGTGGTTTTTTTATTACAGGAAAGTAATCAAGCAGAGTTTTTTTTTGTGGTTTAGCAAGGTGTGTTTTTTTTGGTAATCTTATATTTTTTATACGACGGTTATCAACGTTGTTAGAGCCACTTTTGATGAAATTCACAATATTTTTAAGATTAAGAAATTGAGATTCATATTTTTTACTGTCTAAGTCAATATTGATCTTATTTGATATAACGTGTAAGTAATCCATTTTATTCATGTTGTAACATTTTTTATGACAATCCAAGAATTTGCAATTTTTACAGTTAGTTGTCCACAGTTTTAAATAATAATTAAGCGTTCTCTCATTAAGGTAGCGATTTTTTATGATAGGCACTACATACACATATGCCTTCCTTAACTTATCAAGGATTAAACAGAGGTTGGAATGAAGTTTTTCAGGATTATTATCATTGGCTCCTACAGCTAAAACAACTACATCCTTGTCAGTTAAACTATTTTCAATTTTGGAACAGTAGTTTAGTATTTCAGTACTCGAGGCATGTGTGATAATGTGACCAGATGGCATATAGGTGTCGTTCCATTGCCCTTGTCTTAATGACATTAACAAAGATGCCAAACCTAGAATGGTTTCATCGCCTATAACAAATAAATTGTTCTTAGTGTCTTGACTTGTAGCGCCATCTTTCGTCACCTGGTGACGTTCGTGTGAGCAACTTGTACCGTCCGACGGCAGCGGTGCTGGCGATAGCGGCTGCTGCGGCGGTGGACTGATTGTTATGTTTTCAGCTTGTGAAGTGATAGACGAGGAAGTCCCAACATCTGTTTCCAAACAATTCGAACTTTTAGCTAGAAGGCTGTTTTTTTTCGAGGAGCTGGCTTCAGTTTGTTTGTTTTGTGGGTCCAAGTTTAGAAAACCAAAACTATCATTTTTTTCGTGAGGCGAAAAGTTTAATGTTTTTCTTCTTAGAAATCTGTTCTTTCTCCGTGAACTTTTAACTGGTGAACTGCTATTTCCTGCGGAGTTGCAGATGACTGTTAGTTTTTTAATAGTGAGTTCATTTTGAGTAATCTTTTTTTGAAGTTGAGAATTTTCACCCAACGATTGTATAATTTCCGAGTCTGCCGATTCTAATTTTGATTTTAAATCTCTTATATGTTCTTGCATATCCTCAAATGAATATCTTATGTTTTTAGGTATTTCCGGGCAGCTTCTATTCAGGGTATCGCCGTCGTGGTCAATTTCATCAGTTAAGGAGGAAAATGAATTTTCTGTGGAGATATTGATAACAATTTTTTTCCTCTGTGTAATATAATCCAGGTTATTATCGAGAGATTCCGAAGATCCTAGTTCATTCGCAGACTCAATCATATTGTGAAAATCTTCCCAGCATGACTGACATTTCCAGTTTTTTCTGCTCTCTTCCTTCATAATTTGAAATCTTCCAAAGTGTACACCGGCGCACTCTATATCAAACATAAGTTTGCATTTAGAGCAGATTAGAAATTGTCTATTTGCAACTTTTTTGTTACATTTACTGCATTTTCCAGCCATTTTTATGTTTTAATATTTACAGCAATTAAGCACTGACTATGAAGTGCACTCTAGTGTCGAGTAGCTTGAAAGATTATAGTGCCCTATATGAATGTGTAGTGTAACTCCGTTTTTAGCGCCCTCTATGGACGAATAGCGTTACTCCGTCCAATTTGATCTGCTTCCGATGGTTTTGATGGATGATCCTCAATAGTATGCTTGCTTGTTTTGAGATATTTCGACAGATGGCATTGTTTCTATGCGATATCAAGTCCTTTGTATTAGGTATGACGTGCTTAATGAATTTGAATATTTGTAACGGAAAACCTAGCAAACACTGGCAAACACATACAAAAAAGTCACGATTTACGTAGAAATATAGTACTTAACAGGATGTTCGGTTGTTTTCCGTAAAGTTCATTCCACTGCTACAGTTCATGTGGCTTACTTTCGAAGATTCCTACAGCTATATTGTAAATTCACTGTCACTTTGTTATAAAATACAGTTTTGCTTAGTTTGTCTTTGATATTGTGAAGATTCTCGAGATAACACTTGCACACGATTTTCAAATAATAAGGCACATTTCCATAGGTTTTGGGCACAAAAAAACTCGTTTGTACTATTTTAATTAAAAAATAAATACACAGCTGATGTTTACATGGTGATAGCAGCGCCATCTATCTACTGAACAGCCTTCATTGCGGTGTCAACTATTTTACACTGCGGATCCTTTCATTGATTTTTAGAGTCAAGTAAGTTAAACACTAGTGAACAGGGATGACGACAGCATCAGAAATAAATTATGAACTCTTGATCACTAAATTCCCCTCCTACTTAAACTTCGGAAAACCTTACTCGTTTTGTTTTATATCAAGTCTTCGATTTTTATTTCACTAAAATCAAAAAATGAGTACAAAAATGACGCTGAAAAACCAGTCTAGGTAAAAACTAGTCAGTCCCGTCTAGGTATTTCAAACATTTTTAGAACAAAATGTTTTTTATGACAGATGATAAAAAGTATCTCAAATGATTAGCGTTCGTTATACCTTTTTGCCCATGGCACCTATTCATGTGACGGTAACTGCGTCGTCATATTGTAAAACCAGTAGCCACGGTTAACTTATTAACCAATTGAGTATTCATGGGACCCATCGGCACTGGTAACAACACGCGACCTTATGCTCTAAAGTAAGCAAATATAGATAAAACTCTCTGTACGAATTACATACGTACATGTAATTTATTTTTATATTATTTTGTTAAGATTTGGAAGCAGTCGCGCTTCTACTGTGTACTTTGCCCGCGACCCAGTTAAGAGTGCATTGACACACGACAACTTAGCATAATTTTATTAGTATTTAAATCAGTGTTCAATTAGAGATCCATCTGACAAGACCATTGCATTTTATTTGGGACCACCTCTAGGACACTCACTGACACATTGACATTGCATTCCTGTACAAGATCATATCCTGTACAATATTTTTTGGTCCTTCGTAAAAAGTAGTGACGTCGCGAGTGCACTGTTATTTTTACTTTCGCGAGTGTTGTGTAAGACGTACGTTTAAGTTCGAAAGACAGCAGCCCTTTCGAAAGGAAACAGTGTTCCCGTCCTACGTCCTGCGAACCAGTTGCACCATCGAAAGAGAAGTTCTGCTGATCAAGTAAGATCTTTCCTTTTTTTACTTACAATGGAGGTACTCATTCAACGCCAAGCTGCTATTTTAGAGGAGATTAAGAGAATCCATACTAATTTCAAAAAGGATTCGGCAAGTAGGAAAGATGCTGACTACATCAAGCGTCGTTTGGATTCATTAGACAACCTGTGGGCGGAATGTACGCTGAATGACACGAAGTTGATGACCCAGGAAGATAAATCTCATCAATACTACACCGAGAACATCATTAAGGTAATCCAGAATTGGTACCAGGGGACGCGTGATGAGATATCCCGTTGGAAATCACAGGAAGCTGCGGGCAATCCATTGACGACAGGTGATGGTAAGGGGGTTACCGTCCGTTTCGACAGCTCACACTTCGAGGGCGCGAAGGTGGATGACAAGGTGACAGAGTTACAGCAGTTGCAATTTGCTAATTTCAGAGCATTAAAGAGGTTAGTAGAAAGTATTTGCATTGACGAAATTTCCGAAAAATGGGAAATTGAGGACAAGCTTAAAAGTTTGGAGATCCGTTGGAAAGCCATTGACAAATTACACTTGCAAATTGATGGTTTATTAGTAGGTGATGACGAGGCTTACTATTATGAATTTGTCCAGCACGAAAAGCGTTTTGACGAATTAAAACGTAATTTAAATATAAAATTAAACACGTCTGTTCATCAGCAACAGTCTACGCCAAAGATGGACATACCTGTGTTTAGTGGGAACTACACCCAATGGCCTACATTTTATGACTTGTACTCTGAGACCATACACAAAAATCCTTCACTTTCTAAAGGTCAAAAAATGCAACATTTGAAGGGAAAATTGCGTGGCGAGGCTGAGAAGTTAGTCCAGCATTTACACATTTCAGCAGAAAATTATGACACATGCTGGGAACTACTTTACCATAGATATAATAATAAGCATGTTCTATTTACGAAAAATTTTGATAATTTTATGAAACAGCCGTCACTAAAAAAGCAGACATCATTTGAGTTAAAACGTTTATATGACATTACGAACGAATCCATTCATGCTATACACAATCTGGGAATCGACACGTCGACTTGGGACCCCATGCTTGTGTACATTTTATGTGAAAAACTTGACCCGGAAACCTATTCTGAATATTCTAAATCAAGATCAGATCCGCGGGAAGTTGCCTCATATGAACATTTTATGGATTTTATTGAGAGTAAATTCATTGCATTAGAGCCCTTGCATAAAAATAAAAATGAGAGTATTTCAAAACCACAGCCAAAAACTCAATTTCATAATGTGCCCTACCCGTTCAATAAAACACAAAAATCTGCAATTCAGCAACCTACACAGAGTTCATTCACGCGCTTTCGCAATTTTAATACCTATAATGCGAATCAATATAATAAAATAATCTGCCCATTATGCAACGATAATCATACTCTGTTTCAATGCCTAAAGTTTAATGACATGACAGATAATGACAAATTAAAATATGTTATAAAAAATAAAATATGCAAAAATTGTTTATTTGTACATTCCAAAGGTTACTGTGGATCTCAAAAACGTTGCAAAGAATGCGATGAGTCCCATAACACACTTTTGCACAAAGCTATCCTTTGTTCAGGGCATTTGCACTCAACAACGCCCGCTAAGCCTAATATTACAAGTCGAGCCTCAGACGGGCCGTCGATAAAAAATATGCAAAACAATTTTGTATCAAGCAATGATGACGAAATTTTGTTACCTACTGCCTTAGTGCAGGTTCAGGCCTATGACGGTAATTTTATTACACTACGCGCGCTGGTTGATCAAGGGTCACAGATCACATTAATTAATGAAGACGCAGCCCAGAAACTAGGGTTAAAACGTGAGCAAATGCATGCCAGCGTAAGAGGAATTGGTACCTTATCTAATAAGAGTAAAGGAAAGTTAAACTTAGTATGCAAATCTTTACACAGCGACTTTCAATTTACAACTGAAGCGTTGATTATGACACGTGTTGTAAATAACTTGCCAAACAACACATTTGCCAAAAAACCGTGGTCTCACGTGACAAATATTACTCTAGCTGATCCTAACTACAACATGTCCAGGCCCATAGACATACTTTTTGATGCACACGTCTATTCTGAAATATTAATGAGCGGTCTTATTAAAGGTGAAGGTCACCAACCTATGGCTCAACAGACCCAGCTGGGCTGGACACTGTCAGGCAATGTCAAGACCTACAACTGTCATGTAGTTACGAATAATCTTGAGGACTTAGCAAGGTATTGGGAGGTCGAAGACATCAGCGGTGAATCAAAACATATGACGTCACAGGAGCAGTACTGCGAGGATTTTTACGTAGCAACAACGAAACGTTTAGACGACGGCAGGTACGCAGTTCGATTGCCAATGAAACCGAACTTTGGTGAGCTTTTAGGAAAATCTAAACCACGCGCGATCGCCCAATTTATGCAACTAGAGAGGAAATTACACAAAAATACACTATTGTCTACTAGTTATACCCAATTCATGCAAGAATATATAGATATGCAACATATGAAGAAATGTAAAAATGACATTGAACCCTTCTGTTATCTGCCACACCATGGAGTGTTAAAACAAGATTCCTTGACAACTAAACTACGAGTGGTTTTTAACGCTTCACAAAAAACTGACACTGGCTTTAGCTTAAATAGTTTGATGGAGTGCGGTCCTAAGTTGCATCAAGATCTGTTAACTTTACTGATAGGATGGCGTTTGTATAAATACGTTTTCACAGCTGACTGTGAAAAAATGTACAGAATGATTTTGGTTCAAGAAGAAGATCAGCAGCTACAAAAAATTGTTTGGCGGGAAACAAAAGATAGCCCATTGCAGGAATACCAGCTCTGCACATTAACATATGGAACAAAATCTGCACCATTTCTTGCCCTGCGTACATTAAAACAGTTGGCACAAGATGAAGCCGAAAAGTACCCATTGGCAGCCAAAGTGTTAAACCACGAAATGTATGTCGATGACGTGTTGAGTGGCAGTAACAACCTGGAAGAAGCGAAACACATTCAAAAAGAATTAATTATCATGTTGCAAGGCGCCGGTTTAATCCTGAGAAAGTGGAACAGTAATGACCCATCTCTACTGGAAACTTTGACAACATCTGAACTCAACCAAACAACACTACATTTCAAAAATGAAGGTGTTACTAAAGCGCTTGGGTTACAATGGAACCCACAAAATGACAACTTTACGTTTAATAATACAATAAAAACAGATTGCAAGATTTACACGAAAAGAATATTACTTTCAGAAATATCAAAAATCTTTGACCCGCTGGGATGGCTCACACCACTCACAGTTAGGGCGAAGTTACTGTTTCAGAATATTTGGCTATCTCAATGTGGATGGGATGACAGCTTACCGGAAGACATTCAAGAAAACTGGAGAAGAATAAGAAATGATTTGCAAAACATAACTGACATTGACATACCTAGGTGGATCGGAGACACAACGAAACCGGTACAAATTCATGGATTCTGCGATTCATCAGAAAAGATTTACTCATGTGCAATCTACTTACGTACCTTGAATGACAACAACGAGCACATAGTAAGACTAATCGCTGCTAAATCAAGATTAGCTCCTATAAATAAAAAATTGACACTTCCCCGTCTAGAGCTATGTGGAGCATTGTTACTTGCAACACTCATGAAACAGGTCCTGAAGGCATTTAAGTGGGAAACAGTAAGCAAAAATACCTACGCGTGGACCGACTCTATGATCGTTCTAGGTTGGTTACATGGTGATGTATCAAGATGGAAAACGTTTGTGAGTAACAGAGTGCAAAAAATAACTGACGTCATACCGAATGATCACTGGAGCTACGTGAAATCAGAGGAGAACGCCGCCGACTGTGCCACACGAGGACTATCCTGTTCTCAACTACTAAAACATCCCTTAAATGGATAAATTTTTTTGACAAAAATACTGTACAGAAACCGGAAATAATACAAACACAGCTGGAAGCAAAACAAAAACAAATACGCGCTGTACAGTCAGAACCGTCATCTATCATCATAGAGCTGCTAGATAGGTATAGCGACATGACTCACATTACACGAATCCTTGCGTGGGTCTTGCGTTTTATTAAAAATACTAGGACAAAAACGAAGTTATGTACCAACTACTTAACATCTGCAGAATTGACAAGCGCTGAAAAAATTATTGTGAAAACCATACACGCACGTTTTCAAAGAGGACATCTCAAAATTAAAAACTGACAAATCTCTTGGAAAAAAGAGTAAATTACTGACATTAAATCCATGCCTATCAAAAAATGACGTCATGCATGTTGGAGGGAGATTAAATTACTCGAATCTGGAGAACAGCTCAAAAAATGCTATGATTTTACCACATAATAGTAAATTGACTGACCTGCTCATTTGGCGAGCTCATCACCAAACACTACGTGGCGGGCCGAAATTGACATATACAAACTATTTAACACCAGGTCATTTTCTCACTGGCACATCTATCTTGACAGTTCCAGAACCTGACACTGATAGCTATGACCTAAGAAAACGCTGGCAGAGTGTTCAAAAAATGGGCAAAGATTTTTGGAAGCGATGGTTCCAAGAATATCTTCAACAACTACAGACTAG
Source organism: Coleophora flavipennella (assembly GCA_947284805.1). Classification (NCBI taxonomy): domain Eukaryota; kingdom Metazoa; phylum Arthropoda; class Insecta; order Lepidoptera; family Coleophoridae; genus Coleophora; species Coleophora flavipennella. The sequence goes on from OX369272.1 coordinate 613,926, forward strand.
ACAAAAATGGACAAGACAGAACAAAGACCCTCAAATAAATGACATTGTGTGCATCAAGGACGATAATTTACCAGCAGGAAGGTGGGCATTAGGACGTGTAGTTTCCTTACATCCAGGTAAAGGCGGACATACGAGAGTAGTCACCTTAAAAAACGAAAAAAGGTGAAATAAAAAGACCTATGATAAAACTAGTCCCCCTAGTCGAGGCCGACAAAAAATTAATAAATGAAAAAAATGACAATGGTGACAGAAAAAGAAATAGAACGGGCAAAATGACATGGAAAAGTTTATTTGGGTATTCTTTATTATTACTAATGACAATGATAACTCCATCTGTACAACAAACCGAAAAAGGCATAAAAATTACAACCTTTACACAAAATCAGACAATTTATTTTGACAAGCTTGCAGAAGCTTATGAGATAAAAGATGAATGGAAGTTAATATTTTATTACAATATGACAAATTATTGGCAAAATGTTGAAGCGTTACAAAAATACGTTACTCATCTCAAAGATTTTCAAAGAGAAGGTTGGGCAATGCAATTTCATATTTTAATTAATCAATTGGAACAGAACACAAATGAACTAATTTTTTACAATCAGCTGTTAAAAACACACCACCTAACACAAAAAAGATACAAAAGAGGCCTATTCGATGGGATCGGCTATGCTGCAAACACACTGTTTGGAGTCTTAGACCAAAGATTTGCTGACAAATATGAAAATGACATAAAAACTTTACAACAGAACGATGATCATTTATTACAGCTATTAAAAAATCAGACAAGTATCCTAGAAGCCGAACATAATATTTTACAAAGAAACGAGGCTACTATGGTGAAACATTTTAACTTGATAAATGAACAACTATACGCTCTACAGAACGAGACAGAACAACGAAAGGTCGAAATAGAAAATGCATTTTATACAATGACATCCACCATAGCAGCAGAAGCTATGATCCAAAATTTGAAATATATTCAACATACTCTCATAAATACTTTGACTAATATGTACCAAGGCCACATTGACATGCATTTAGTTTCTCCAAATCAACTACTAAACGAATTAAATAAAATAGCACGGCATTTACCACATCACCTGGCACTGCCTGACATAAAAGATAACGTGCGAGAGATATACAGGCTGTTCCGTATTCACGCACGAGTGGCACGTCACTTTTTGATTATGGAAATAAAGGTACCAATAATAAGTGACGAAATGTACGAAATTAACAAACTCATGAGTATTCCTCAACGCATAGATAAAAAACGAGTCAGGTATGTCATTCCTACGTCAGATTTAATTGCATTCAATGTAAACCAATACTCGTTCATACCTTTGAATCAATTTGACATGGCCGAATGCCAAAAAATACAAGATCAAAAACTAATGTGTAAATTTAATCATCCTGTATATAACATGAATATCCGAACCCAGTCTATATGTGATACACTATTAGTAAACAACATTGAAAAATATGACTTTTACTGCCACTCAGAAATAAGAACGTGCACCGATAAATGGATCAAATTACAAAAACAAAACTCCTGGCTATACTACTGTTGTGAAGAATGCTTGATCCACACTATGTGCCCAGCTGGCGTGACGTCAGAGACGCTACGTCACACGGGACTCATAACACTCGGACGGGGATGCGTCCTAAGAGGTGACACGTTCATGTTACATGCAAATAACGAGTATTCTAGTCAAATCACAGTCATCGATCCGAACCCAAATATTATTTCAATTCCGAAAATATCACCCATAAATAATATAATAAATACATCTTTAAAAAATACGTCATTGCAAATTGAGACACACGAAGAAAAATTACAAAAAATCAAAGCTGAAATAGACACCATCAAGGAACAGTCGAGCTTAAAAACATTAACCTCACATGATTGGCATCATTATACCATGATTTACATAGTCTTAGGAATTAGCATTGCACTGTTTGTCACATCTGTCTGCTACTGGCGAAAGATGACAAGGAAACGAAAAGGTACAGACGGTAAACGCCGTGGCGGCGCAAGATCTAGACCTGAGAGAAGCCTAGATGAAGAAGAAATCGATGATGGCTACAGTGAAATCAAAAAACACGTGACAAAAGTGTATAGTGAAAGTAAAAGGACACTACCGACATCAAGTGTGGTGACATTTGACAATCAAAAACACAGTGAAGTGTGCTAGAGTTAGATCTAGGGACACTAAGCAATTTTACATTATTTTTATTATATTATATAAGTAATAGTGGTTTAATTTTACATTTTTTTATTATGGCGTAAATGACTTGATATTTTCTTTGTTTGAGATGGCAATATGTACGAATTACATACGTACATGTAATTTATTTTTATATTATTTTGTTAAGATTTGGAAGCAGTCGCGCTTCTACTGTGTACTTTGCCCGCGACCCAGTTAAGAGTGCATTGACACACGACAACTTAGCATAATTTTATTAGTATTTAAATCAGTGTTCAATTAGAGATCCATCTGACAAGACCATTGCATTTTATTTGGGACCACCTCTAGGACACTCACTGACACATTGACATTGCATTCCTGTACAAGATCATATCCTGTACACTCTCAGAGTAATCATTTGTAATAAAACTGCTCTGAAAATGCCTTGGATTCATTTATGGACTTACGTTGTCATAAAATTCCGCTTCTAGTGCCATACGCAATTTAATATAAAATTATAGACGAACTTTTCATAATTTTTCAATTTTCATGTCATTTTCCGCCATTTTGGAAAATCAATATCTAAGGTCGGCCTGGACGGTTAAATGTTATTGTATTGTTTCAGTCGCTCAGCCGGAACGCGAGCGGAGACGCGTGCGAGCGGCGCGACCCGTGCCAGCACGGCGGCGTGTGCATCAGCACCGACGGCGGGCCCGTCTGCGAGTGTCGGGATGGCGACTACGAGGGCGCCTTCTGCGAAAGAGGTCAGTACGTTTATTTTTAACCGCCTCCGTGGCGTAATGGTTAGCCCATTCGCTTCACACCAGGAGGTCGCGGGTTCGATTCCCGGTGGGGTCAACTTGTAAGACTCGGTTTGGTTGGTGAAAGGGCATTTTCTAAGCCCGCCTGGCTAGCTACCACCATCTTATCTAAGTCTTGCCGCCAAACATCAGTGTTAACAACATTGATGTGTTCCGGCTTGAAGATAAGATAGTCAATTCTCCATTGCGTTGGGGAATCATGGTAAGCCCGCTTCCATCTTCGGCATCATCGTCACTTACCATCAGGTGAGATGGTGCCAAGGGCTTCCCAATTATAAATTAAAAAAAAATATCGGCGCTGTTGGTTGGCTGAAGGTACATCTATAGTGTTCAGCTAGGGGCTACCTCTGTAGGAACGGTATGGTTGATGGAGGTGGTATGGTTCCATCCGTTAGTCCATCAGTTAATGAGTGGAAGTTGTACAAGTGTGTAGCACCGAGAAAAATCAAACTTGGCATTTTATTTGTCCTAGATGCCATCTGTCGATGGCTGAAGACACTCCGTGTAGCTTGCCCGATGACTCACTCTCGAGATGTGGGGTATGTAGTTGTTTGTAGCGAGTACTACAGGTGTCGCTACACTTCGGTTCGTTAATAAACTTGTGAAATCTTCAGCTTAGGTCAAACCTGCAGTCTCTTTTCGACCGAAACCAAATATTAAGGGGCTACCCCCAGACACAGTATAATAAAGAGTACTTGCCCCAGATAACTAGTGCCGCCGCGCCGTTAGTTAAAAAATAAGTATTCGCTGAGTACATACTACTTTAACGTCAATTTTTAACGATAAATATTAAAAATATCTTCTGTAGTTTATTTAAAAACCGGCCAAGTGCGAGTCAAAACCGAACACATAGGGTTCCGTACCATTATACTAGATAGCGCTAGTTTCTTCATGTCTAAAAAAAACACGTTTTTTGTATGGAGAACCCCTTTTATTTTTTCTCTTTTTTAAATTTTTAGTATATGTTGTTATAGCGGCAACAGAAATACATCATGTGTAAAAATTTTAACTGTCTAGCTATCACGGTTCATGAAATACAACCTGGTGACAGGCGGACGGACAGCGAAGGCTTGGTAATAGGGTCCCGTTTTTACCCTTTGGGTACGGAACCCTAAAACTAACCTCTGTGAAAAATAGTTCGCTATAGTTACAGAAAGCATATTGTACAAAAGGGGCCACTTTCATTTTCATTGTATGAAATTTTCGACTCGAGTAACTGTTTTAACTAACGGTTAAGTTAGGTAGGGGGATCCCCTTAATAGGAATTATTTTGGCCAAAAGTGGCCGATATCGAAGGTTCAGTCGGACACTAAATACCAAGGTCATACACACTGTGCATGTGGCACAAGGGGCAAAGGTGAAACGTTGGCGGGTGCGTGGCGCGTGGGCACCACAAGGGCAAAGTATATATATTAGTACTAACATATAGTATGGACACTCCCTGCCGCTCTCTAGGTTCCGACCTCACCCCCTCCTCGTCACCCAGATTGATATAGATTGGTTACAGTTCGGTTCTCGAACGTATGGGATTTCGCCGTGATTTTGTTTGCTCCGTCATTTGTTTTTAGAAATGTCATTTCACTACAATTTGTATGCAGTGTCCGGGGTAGTCTCCGAGAGATCAGTTGCTAAAGCTGGTCTGGCTGATATCTGCGAGGGGATAAATAGTTAAGGTCATAATACTTAGATCATTCTTTTGATTGGATTAAACAAAGTGGTAGACTATATTAGCAGAAAAATAAAATGCGCAATTCTATCGTACGGGCCTTCTCTGCCCGTGATTCTAGACAGCTTACCCCACGGAAAGTATGGGAAAATCTAAAAAACATTAGGACTTCCCATACTCTGTTGGTCGATTTGTACATGCATGAAATATGCCATACTGAAGCACCTTCAATAATATGAATTGCACCTTCTGTGAGAGACGTCGCTAAAGAGAAATTTATATGAGGCTATACAGGAAGCACTAGCTTTCAAATAAAAACAGAATAATTAAAATCGATTCACCCAGTCAAAAGTTCTAAGGTATCAAAGACATAAAAAAAACATACAGTCGAATTGAGAACCTCCTCCTTTTTGGAAGTCGTTTGAAAAGCAAGCCGATTGAAAGATGTGTTAAAGGTACCATATTGTACTTTATTGAATTAGATCGGTCTTCCATTAACCTGTTTGATACGAACAAAATGTTTTTAAATTTTATTACATTGTTAAGACATTCAAGGCTTGATGCGCGCAGTTCTGTGAAAGTTTCCATAATTAGTATTGTTTGAGTGGGAAAGTTAAATTTCATTCCAAATTAAAGTTATTTAATGCAGTATAGTCTAAAGTACGAATAACTGTGTTCAACTACGTAATTAGGTGCCGTTAATTACTTGTTCTAACGTCTTAAATACTTGCGTGGTTAACCAGTTTAAAAGATATGTGATTCTACATTTTAATTAAGATTTGACACGCAATTTCTTTTTTTTCTTGGTCGGTGGCATAACGGATAGGGCAGCTCGCTGCCTGTCCAGTCGTGGTTCGAATCCTGCGAAGTGCCAATGTATTTTCGAATTAATTAGTTTAGAGTTTAGTAGATAGTTAATTAAACGAGCCTATTTTTAAAGCCGATAGGCCATGGGTTCTCAAGAGACTTGTTTAGTAATCATGAAAAATAAAGTTTAAAAAACTAAACCCGACTTCAAAAACAATACACTTAAAAGTATGAAAAATATTTTTATACATGTAAATATACGAAATTAACCAACAATAATGAAATCAAAGGTAGATATGATTCAAATTAGGGCACTAAAATTTTTTTGAGGTCGGTATCAGCACACTTACCTATCAAATGTTTTAGATTCGACCGTTTTGCCGGCATCGACCTCAAAAAAATGTAGTCCCCTAATTTGATTTGTACCTACCTTTAATTTCATTATTTTTGGTTAATTTCGTGTATTTATATGTATAAAATACTATTTCATACTTTTGAGCATATTGTTTTTTAAGTCGGGTTTTAGTTTTTTAAACTTTTTTTTAGTGATAATGTCATCTATCTAACAACGTCAAACCTAATTACCTACTCGCCAATAGAAATCATCAACTCATAATGCATGTGTTTCATTAACTGATACAGAGTCTTGTGGCTTCGTTCATCATCTCATGCAGGTTAACGAGATACACCTTCCATCATCAGAACACCTGAATAACCTGAAAGAATACAACTATTGGTCTTTAAGTATACCTACTTATCTACATATAATATTTAAAGAATTATCCTCAAACTTCTAACCATTAAAGAGTAGTACCTTTCATCATCAGCTCTGCAACATGCGATGATAACTACCAGACGCAAATACCTGAATACCTTTAGAAAATACATTTAAAAAAATAACAAACGCACCAGTCGTCACTACGATTTTCAAAGGTTCCCCTCGATTTCTTTGAGATGCCATCATCAGATCCTGGTTTTCTTATCATGGTACCACCCTTGGGATATCTCTTTTCCAAAAAAAAAAGAATCATCAAAATTGGTTCATAAACGAAGAAGTTATCCGCAAACACACATAAATAACATTACTCACTTTGTATTATCATCACAACAAACATAATAATAATAATTAATAATAATTTATTTATTTGATCTCTTTCACAATAGTTACGTTATTGCTAACAATCTCTGTATTACATTTCTACGTATGGCAATATATATACGGTCGAATTGAGAAACCTCCTTTTTTGAAGTCGTTTAAATAGACACTATTTTTCCGAATCCACTTAACTTTTGCTACACCCGTCCAAGCAGGATAGCCATTAAGCTGCACCAGCAGCTCTTGAGACTCTGCCAGGTTCAGTGTAATGCTGACGTGACACGCAATGTCCCGGTATGTACTCGTACGAGTATGTACTATGTACTGTACTACCGAGGCTAAACGGTTCGTATGCGGCATATGTTGGAAAAAAGGCTTTATGCTGTAAGTTGGCTATCTGGCTGTAATTTAAATGCGTGAGACAAAGCATAGTGTAGGGTTCTATAGTCATCGCTTTATGACTTGGAAGTTACATGGGTGACTTCAAGTTTCTCGGTCAAACAGGTCAAGGGTGAGAGGGGGATGTGGACTCCTTGTTATAGTCTTTTGTGGCCTATTATATAGTAGCAGTACAACTACCTAGCAATAAGGCCACCTATTGTATAGGCTTTCTTCTATAATGTCAATTTCTTTTTTTTGTGTTGTGATGCAATAAAGAATATTGTATTGTATTGTATTGTAACTAATAAATTAATCATATTCATAAAAATTATACTCATTGTAGATTTATTTGCGTATCCTCATCATCATCATATCAGCTCATATAGATACGTGCCCATCGAGTTGGGTATGTTCACCCCTAATTAGTACCTACTTTTAATACCAGTTATTGTGTTAGTCATCATATCAGCCGATGGATGTCCACTGTTGGACATAGACCTCTCCCAAATTTTCCACGACATACGGTTCTGCGCTGCGGTTTCACGCGACCTTCACCAGCTTCATGGTCATCGGTCCACCGAGTGGGAAGCCTGCCGACACTACGTTTACCAGTACTCGGTCGCTACTCGAGAACTTTACTACCCTAACGGCCATCTTTTCTACGAGCTATGTGGCCCGCCTACTGCCACTGAAGTTTAGCAATACTGAGAGTTATGTCAGTTACTTTGGTTCTCCTACAGATCTCCTCGTTTCTGATTCGATCACGCAGAGATACTCCATTGCCCTTTGGGTGACCATGAGCCTTCTCATGAGGCCCACGGTAAGCGACCATGTCTCAGTTATCACTGGCAACACACACTGTGTGTTAGTTCCCCACAGTAAGTCCAACTAGCTGAATAGCGGCAGCCTAGCTCGCGAAGGGCCCCGATCGAGCTCCGTCTGAGCAGAACAAGCAATTTGCCGAGCAAACACTACCGGTGTTGTGTTTCCGTCAGCTCCGCCCGCCACCGCGCCGGTCACTATTACCAAAGTATATACATTAGTACTAACATACAGTATGGACACTACCTGCCGCTCTCTAAATTGCGACCTCACCCCCTCGTCACCCAGATTGATACAGATTGGTTACAGATTTGGCTGTCGAACGTAAAGGATTTCGCCGCCATTTTGTTTGTTCCGTCATTTCTTTTTTGAAATGTCATTTCTGACCCGTTGTATGAAAAGAGTCCAGGGTGTGCTATTACTGACGAACCCCTCTGTGCGGGGTGCAAATTCACTAAAATGTTTATGATAGTCACTTTATTTATTTGAGAAACGAGTTAGAAGTTAGTTTGTGAGAAAAGTAAAGTAAATATTCTTTATTTCAGTGTATTAAAAACAAATGTGAATGTTCTCACAGGAATAGCTTTGCCTAGGGTGGGGGTAGTGGGGGTACTGGCGATCGCAGGTGAAACTAATATCATTTAGGTATCTGTTGTTAGGAAATAAATGTAGGAAGTAGACCAAATGAACCAACTGGACATTCCGGGAAACGGACCGAGGTAGCTTTAATACTTAAATGTAAGTGGATGTTTCAAAAGTAAATGTATATTTTATAAAACAAATTTATTTTTATATTTACTAAGTTCGTTTCTGAAACTAACTCCTAAACTAAGATAGCCTATTTAGTCATGATAGTTTTCCTTTTGAATTGATTATATATTCTACTATTTTAATTTTTTTCAGATGTGTTGAGATAGATAGATAGATAAATAAAACATTTATTCAAAGCTACATTACAGTTGATACACAAAAAGAAAACAAAAAAATAATAAAAACTACTTATATCTAAGCTTAAATTAAAAAGAGGGAAGATACAAAAAAATAAATAGAGATAGAGAAAAAAGAAAAAAAAGAGAAAAAAAAAGATAAATAATAGAGGATTAGTTTGACGACTATACTTCACTTTAACAAAAATTTGATCTTTTAAGCTTAATATTTTAACGGATCCCTGATTCAAAAATAGTTTTCAAACACCCGCAATATTTTTGAACTGCATATATAATGACACCCCACCCCACACCATAGAATAGACGAACAAAATACCGCTACTCTTATGTATCCGGAAATTTTTTTTTCAAGTCTTTATTTCACTACTTTGTGAGCCTAATTAATATGTATACTCATGCTTATTTACATCTTTCTGGTGCTAAGAGTCTCTGAGTTAAACCGCGGACAGACGGACATACAGAAAAGGTTTAACTATAAGTATAAGGGTTCCTTGCTGACCACGGAATCCTAAAAAGACGAGCTAAGAAGGTATTTCCTACGATTCCACCTTCAGAGTTCATTATCACATTAACTTCTAAATACCAAAAATTTCAGGTAAACTCAGGTGGACTAGGTAGGTAGACTCAGGAAATCCATCGCAAGATTTGACCCGTAAAGGTTAATAGATAAATAAAAAATATACAAACAGTTACGTCGTTAAATAAAAAATAAAAGCTTTTAAAATTATTACGTGATTCTTAGTACATAGGTGATAAATTTACATGAAACCCCATTAAAGAGTCATGTTGGCCAGAGTTGCGAACATTAGGGTAATTAATTCTTGAAAATAAGTCTAAAAGATTAAAAACCAACTTCAAAAATAAATTTACTCAAAAGTATGAAATACTTTTTTGATAAATATCCAACAATAACGAAGGTACGAATCAAATTAGGGGCCTAAATTTTTTTTGAGGTCGGTACCAGCATACAGGACCAGCACACACCTATCATGCTGGCACTTCACATCGCTATTCGTGTTCGCGTATTTGTTTTATTCGCCCAAATACGACAATGTGAAGTGGCTCTATTGTCTTTAATTGCGTATTCTCACGAACAAGACGAACACGCGAATACACGAACACCCGTATCCGCCTGCTTGTCGGTTTTTTGCAACATACCAAAGGATTGCGAATATGCCGATTATGTTCGTTTGCCGTCCACACATCGCTCGCTCAGTGTAGTGTGCGGTGCGCGACAGCGGCGGACGTATTTACAGCTTGACCAATGACCTTGTCATGCGATTTTTGGAATACTATCAAATGTATCCCTGCATATGTGACCCGCAACATGCATCTCATAAAAACAGAAGCGTCTTCTCCATGGTCTTTTAACGACTTTGATTTATGTACGCATAGCATGTACTGGTGATTAGCGCAATGGAAATAATAAACCGCTGTTGCAGTCAACTGCAGTCTTTGCGTTCGATACGTTCGATACTATAGCAAAAATATTCGTATATTCGCTGTTCATGAACAATGTGTAGACGGTGTATTCTTGTTAATAGGACTTCAACACGAATATAGCGAACAATGCCGAAAAGACGCAAATACCGAATAGCGATGTCAAGTGCCACCATCAAATGTTTTAGATTCGATGGCTTTGTTGGCAACGAAATATATACATTTTTTAAATAAACATTAATTTTTTGAAAAGACTTCGGAAACCTACTTAGCGCGAGACCGATTCACATTTGACCGGTTTTTTGATGTCGGTTAAAAATATAACGTAATTCATAGTGCAGAGATGATAAATATATATGTAAAAACTAGACATTATTTGATACCGGAAGTTGAGATCATCCCAGTAATATATAAGTCACTGAGATCATCAGATGTGGTTAAGCCCGCAAAGTAAGTAAAGTCTTTGCAAGTAATAGGTATATTTTGGTTACTTTTAGTCTAAGATTGATGCCAGATTGAGTTATGAGTAAACCTCCACTTATATCACTAGATAGCTAGGTAGTTATTGATTGTGACATGTTTCCTAGAAGGCAGTCTATTTCTGGTAGTAGGTGGAACAACTTAGCCAAATCCGAGAAACACTACTCACTGTCGAACAACTGGACTTATCACCGGGAAACTTGTGATAGGCACCGATTAACTTTGCCTTTTCAACTATTGTTCTTTGTGACTGAGTTTTTATTACATTATTTATTGAAACTAATGAAGTGTGGTAAGAAAATACAGTTAGGTATCTAGATAATTCTTGTTGGTGATCGACAATTTGCAGATATATATTATTATAGACATTATTATAGATTTACAAGGTATTATACAGAATGTAACAAAAACGGTGTAGGTCCCGTTAACTGGAGCTTCTACTCATCATACTGAACAACTTTTGTTCTACGACTTTGCTGAAATCGCAATTTTTTTTTCTCTTCATACAAATCGATCAGCTGATCGACCAATTTTGTGCATTTTAGTATGGAGGGTCCAATTTTTTTTGAGAATTGACTATGGGTTCCTTGGGGAAAGTTGTTTAGTATGATGAGTAGAACTCCCATTGAACGGGTCCTACACCAATTTTTTTACACCCTGTATATAATAAGCATTCTATTTAATACATCCTTAATGTAGACGGGAGAATTTACAGAAGCTTCGACAACCCATATAATTAGGTTACTTAAAGGTTTTTAACACGTAAAGTCGCGGAAATACAGCACAAGGTGTAAGAAAGTCGTTTACGCTGGTATAGACACGAAATGCACCGAAATGAAGACCATAATAAGACAAGACCAGTGATGGTCATAGAAGAGGGTAAAAGAGGCAGGGGACGCCCACCAACCACCTGGATGCGAACTATCTCTAAGGACATGCTGGCGCTAGGTGTAACGCCAGAAACTACCCAGAATTGCCAAGAGTGACGAAAGAGTATTAGACTAGGAGGTCATGACAAATCTGGTAACGATAACGGAAATAGATAAACTTTGGTTGAGAGGATAATTGGCAACCCTCTGATATTAAGTGTGTTGGTCTGCCTGCGCAAAGTGCTTGCGTTTTGTACTTATAGCGCCTGAAAAACTAGTTATTGTGAGCAAAAAAAAACTATATGGGATATGGCTGAGTAAGATATAAAATGAAATTACTAGTTGTACTCATGACATTTATGAAAAAACTGACCAAATATTTGGTTGCGTTATAAAGCAACGCCCGTTAGTAGTAGGAATTTTGAACAAGGCCCCCACCCCGCCTGCCGGAGCACCAAAGTTGGAAGTTGGAATCCGCCATTTCCAACTTTGGGGCTCCAGCAGGGGCTGGGATCCTGGTCCAGAACTCTCGCTATTCCTAATAAAGGGTTTTCCAAAAAGAGGTGTTATTTTGAATAGCCCGCTATTTCGGTAGATGTCACTTTTGAAGCTGTCATTTTTTGACATTTGACAAGTAGAAACTACGCCATTGATAAAAATGGAACGATACACGACACGCTTCAACAATGCATTGAAATTATTAAAATTCACTATTAAAATGATGAAAATTTGGCAGAGACGGTTCGTAAAACTCGAACATTTTTGGGTCGTCGTGAAGCACCTTGTCGGACCGCAATACAGAAATTGGTGAAAAATTCGAGCTGTTGGGATAAGTTAGTGATGTGAAGAATAAAACCCGTGCACGTCGCTCAAGAACAGCCGAGAATATTGCTGCTGTAGCCGAAAGTGTTGAAGAAAACCCAGGTTTGTCCATTCCTCGTCGTTCTTTGGAATAAAGCATTCCACAAACGTCATTACACCGTATTTTGCATAAAGATTTGGGTCTTAAGGCTTATAAAGTTCAGTTAACACAAGAACTCAAGCCGGCTGGTCATCAACAACGTCGTGTCTTTGCTGATTGTGTCGTTGAAATGCATGAAAATGATCCGGAATTCCATCGAAAAATCATCTTGAGTGATGAAGCTCATTTCCACCTCGGTGGCTTCGTCAACAAGCAAAATTGTAGCATTTGGGGCTCGGAAAACCCAAGAGTTATTATTGAAAAGCCTCTCTATCCTCAACGTGTGACTGTTTGGTGCGGTTTATGGTCCGGCGGAGTCATTGGACCTTACTTTTTCGAAAATGAGGCTGGAGCAACAGTTACGGTGAATGGATTGCGCTATAGAGATGATTAATGATTTTTTATGGCCGGAATTGGATGGTATTGATCTGGACAACGTTTACTTTCAACAAGACGGCGCTACGTGCCACACAAGCAACGAAACCATTGATTTTTTGCGGGAAAAGTTTCCGGACCGTGTTATCTCTGGAAAAAGGTGATCACAATTGGCCACCGAGATCTTGTGATTTAACACCTTGCGACTTCTTCCTTTGGGGCCACGTGAGAGAGAAGGTCTACGCCAACAGCCCAGCGTCAATTCAAGACCTCAAAGATGGAATTCGTGAAGCTATCGAGGACATAGGGCAGCCACTTTGCGATTTGGTTATGGAAATATTCACGAAAAGGATATGGTCCTGTAAGCGTGGTCGTGGTGGTCATTTGCCTGATGTTATTTTTCACTATTAACGGCATACCTTCTTCTTTATAATGAAATAAACAGCCGATCATTTATATTAAAAAATGGCATTTTTCTTTGAATATCAAAATAACACTTCTTATTGGAAAACCCTTTACTAACGGGCGTTGCTCCATAACGCAACCGAATATTTGGTCAGTTTTTGCATAATTGTCATGAGTACAACTAGTACTTTCATTTTATATCCTTCTCACCCTTATCGTTTTTTTTTGATCACGACAACTAGTTTTTCAGGCGCTATAAGTACATTTCGCAACCTCTTTGCGCAAGAAGACCGACATATTTAACATCAGAGGGTTGCCAATTATCCTTTCAACCCAAGTTTATCCATTTACGTTATCTTTACTTAGTTTGTCGTTACCTCCTAGTGTATATTAGGAGGGCTGACCGCAGATAGAGAAGAAGCCAGGAGATTGATTAAGTGATTGATTTATAAAGGTTGTTTATTACAGGAAACTGTAGCCTTATATTTGTACCTACAGTGCCTAGTGGCCTAGTGCTGGGGATGCTACGCAGCTCTGATTAGCAAAGAAACACAATCTGTACTTTGTGCAACTGACTCTATGTCTTTCTGTACCATATCTGATGTACCGACCTTTTTAACCTCGTGAACTTGACCTTTGGGAAGTACCTAGAATTGTTTGCAAGGTCATCTCTACAGGGGCAGTAAAGTGCCCCCCTTCTAGTTTGAAAAGGTATTTCTGTTTTGTGATTTATGGTTGCCATGAAGGATCGATATTCAGGCTGACGTGTTACTCTTTTATGGAGCACTAATGTTGCTCAACATTAGGTCTTACTTGATGAATCACGCGAACCAAAAATAATATGAATATTTTAGGCTGTTAAGTAATCGAGGTAAAGGTGTGGCAATCAAAGTTTTACACTATGTGTTTCAGCTCCAAAAGGGTATAAATAAAGACAGTATAATAGACTGTGTTTAATGGCACTTGGTTTTACAAATAATGTAAGTAAAGCAGAATAGGCTATTTGGCTATTACTGGAAAATAGTTTTGTATTATTTGTTATTGCATAAAATGCAAACCATTTTAATATTTCCTGAAGATCTGTCGTATGTACGGAGTAAATCAACGTTAAAGTTTCAATTAAAAAAATACGCGCCAAAACGAAATTCTCGCTATGGCGCCTGGTTGCTCTGACAGATGACGTCACACATAAATAAACAACAAACTGCTGTAATAGTGAAGGCCCGCACTGAAACTAATGTTTACTTCTGTGTGACGTCATCAGAGTTGCAACCAACCACAGAGCGTTTTCAAACCACAAAAAAAAATATTTCATTCATGTTTTTTATACAGAAAATTACCTTATTTTTTTCAGAACATTAATAAAATAAATGCTTTTTACATTACATTTTATTAGGATGACAACAAATTGTTACATATTTTAAACATAGTCAAAATGCCTATGTGCTATTCGATGCGAACTCAATGTGAAGTCCCAGCATGGAATGGGAAACGGACAAAGAGAATGTAATGCACTATGTTTTTAATGGCGGCGGTGCCGTGGCTGGCAGCCGCCTTCCCGCGGTCCCTTCACACCGCTCAAGACGCGCTCGTAGACAGCATGTTTTTTTCAATAAACATCAGACAAAATTAAAAGTGCAGCACGAATTTAAAACCAAAATTCCGCTGTCTATTTTATTTGTTATTTAACTTAATGATATGTCAATGGATGTAAGTAATAACTAATATAGGGTAAGTTTACTAACAAATAATAGATCATGACTGTTGTCTCAACAAATAAATGAAATGACATATTATGTGACCAACATGACCTTGTTACGGCAAGGCATCAATGAATGTTTGTGTCGTACTTATACTGTAATAATATCATGGTGAAAACACCCTTTAGCTCTATTCAGTTCCGAAAGAAACAATTTACATGTGTGTCGTTAATGCTGTACAAGCGATTATCGTACTTAGGGTATTGGACTTGTGTAATAGGTCGGGGAAAAAGTTTCTTTGTATTTTGTATGCAATTAAATAAAGCGGTTCGCGAGCATGGAAAAAAGTAGCCTATGTGTTAATCCAGGTCCTAATCTGTCTGCCTATCAAATTTCAGCCAGATTTTAGTTGTAGTTTTTGCGTGAAAGAGTAACAAACATAATATATATCCTTTATTGCACACAAACATTTAAATGACAAAAACTTAGAGAGGACGTGTACAAAGGTGGACTTAACATATATCCATACATTCTTACAAACTTTCGCGTTTATAATATAAGTAGCATGAAGTTGTACCTATGCGAAGTGGAAAATTTTTTTTGCTCCAATTGTATAGGTTCTTAAACGAAAGTAGTACATCAAGCTACACACTTTGGACTTTGTACCGTTCTTATGCCGTATGCGTATGGATCAGAATTGCACTACGAGTGTGTAGCTCGATGTGCTGGCCTCTGTACAGTACATGAGTAGAATCAGCCACTGACAGCTCTCAGCGAAAAGGTGTCGTCGTTCAGGTAGGCAGGCGTTTACCTGGAAAGTGTTCGTTTGTTTTGTTTTATTCACAATTAGTAAGCCCTTGGCATCATCTCACCTGATGGTAAGTGACGATGATGCCAAAGATGGAAGCGGGCTTACCTAGATTCCCTAACACAATGGAGAACTGGCTATCTTATCTTCTAGCCGGAACACATCAATGTTGTTAACACTGATGTTTGGCGGCAAGACTTAGATAAGATGGTGGTAGCTAGCCAGGCGGGCTTCAGAAAATGCCCTACCACCAACCAAACCGAGTCTTACAAGTTGACCCCACCGGGAATCGAACCCGCAACCTCCTGTTGTGAACCGAATGGAAGAACGATTACGCCATGGAGGCGGTTAATATTTGGTGCGGACTTCACAACTTTTTGCATGACCTACTTTTTAATTTTGTGCGTTCTTTGAAATGAACGGAAAATATATTAGTTCTTTCTTTCATTACATCTTAACTCCACGTGAGTACTCGGTCGGTGAGCGTCGGTGGCGGAACGGCTAGGGCCGCTACCTCCTGTCCGGGAGGTCGTGGTTCGAATCCCGCTACGTACCAATGTGTTTTCGAATTTCAATTTCATATGAATGTTTAACCGACGCTCTTACGGTGAAGGAACACGACGTGAGGAAACCTGCACACGTCCGCAAAGAAACTCGAAGGTTGTGTGTGAACTGTGAAGTCAAACCCGCACTAGACCCGCGTGGTCAACAAGGGACCGACCGCCCTAATTTATGGTAGGGTTGAGCCCCTCGATGGGTATATGAGTTGATATAATGATGATGAGTACTCAACCTTCTTCTGAATAAAGCTAATTACTCGTAAATAAAATAAAAAAAAAACATTTTTGAACACTATAAATTAAAACGATAAATTGCTGATGATATTGAAATTGTTTGTGAAAACCTGAAACAACCATTTTCTGTGAACTGTCCAACTTTTTCAATCTGTGCGCGATGCATTGTGTCGTCGCTGCACGACGCGAGTTCACGCCGCTTGCAAGTTACGCTTGCTAGGTGTTATGTATGTAAAGACGAAGCTTTATAAGCAAATCCCGTCAACTGAATATGTACGTAGTAAAAATGCGTAATAAAACTTGACTCGACTTAAAACACTTGTCTAAACACAGTTGTTTTTATCAATTTGTAACGGGACCCTACATCAATTAAAACACATACAAAAAACGTGTTTTTTAAAGGTGTTTTGTTTTTATTCTATCGCTAAAACGGTAATACATACACGCATCAAACTCGATTTGATTATAGCACAAGCCTAAAGTAAAATCGGCCAAGTGCGAGTCGCACTCGCGCTAAGGAGTCCGAACTGTGTGACAGTAAAGCATATTTTTGTAGCTCGCGGTCATGTCTTTTGTTTGTAATGTGAATAGTAGTACTTTGTAGTTGTGGAGAGAGGTGTGGTGGTACGGAACCCTCGGAGTGCTAGTCCGACTCGCACTTGGCCGGTTTTTCTATTTATTTTTAATCGCAGTTAATACATATATTTCTGAGCTTATTCTACTTATAACTTAAATATCTGATAAGTATGCAAAACCCTGAAATATTAACGTTTGAAACAAAATATCTGTCAATCATAAGCAAGCATCCGCAGCAAATACCTGATGATTCATTGTTAGCTACACAAACATTGAAGCTCCCTCACTAATTACTTACCAAATCACGTTCTTCAAAGTTCAGGCTTAGTTGAGTACAGTTTCTGTCTCACATTAACTATATGTGCACCCATACTCAATTAAATCCGCTTCTGTCTCACGGTGAGATGATGCCAAGGACTTACCAATTGTGAATAAAAATAATAATAAAAAACGTTAACTACACGTGCACCCATACTCAGGTAAGTACAGTTTCTGTCTCACATTACCACATGCTGAGTCGGGGCCAGTTCGGCAAAGTGCACATTGACTTTTCATAACTGTAACGTACTCATATTTGTCTACTATTTTTGTTTTTTTTTGTTATTTGTACCTTTTTGTTATTTTAATTTTGTCTGTGTGTATTTTTTGTCGAATAAATGTTATCTTATCTTATCTTATCTTATCTTACCTACACGTGCACCCATACTCAGGTAAGTACAGTTTCTGTCTCACATTAACTACATGTGCACCCATACTCAGGTAAGTACAGTTTCTGCCTCACATTAACTACACGTGCACCCATACTCAGGTAAGTTCAGTTTCTGTCACACGTTATCTACACGGGCACCTATACTCAGGTAAGTACAGTTTATGTCTCACATTGACTACACGTGCACCCATACTCAGGTAAGTACAGTTTCTGTCACACGTTATCTACACGGGCACCTATACTCAGGTAAGTACAGTTTCTGTCTCACATTAACTACACGTGCACCCATACTCAGGTAAGTTCAGTTTCTGTCTCACATTGACTACACGTGCACCCATACTCAGGTAAGTTCAGTTTCTGTCTCACGTTATCTACACGGGCACCTATACTCAGGTAAGTACAGTTTCTGTCTCACATTAACTACACGTGCACCCATACTCAGGTAAGTTCAGTTTCTGTCTCACGTTATCTACACGGGCACCTATACTCAGGTAAGTACAGTTTCTGTCTCACATTGACTACACGTGCACCCATACTCAGGTAAGTTCAGTTTCTGTCTCACATTGACTACACGGGCACCCATACTCAGGTAAGTTCAGTTTCTGTCTCACGTTATCTACACGGGCACCTATACTCAGGTAAGTACAGTTTCTGTCTCACGTTAACTACATGTGCACCCATACTCAGGTAAGTACAGTTTCTGTCTCACATTAACTACACGTGCACCCATACTCAGGTAAGTACAGTTTCTGTCACAGTTAACTACACGTGCACCGATACTCATGTAAGTAAACTTTCTGTCTCACGTTTACATTAAAGCTGTAAGATATTTTTATTTGCTAATTGCGTTGGGGAATCTCGTTTAGCCCGCTTCTATCTTCGGTATCATTGTCACTTTCCATCAAGTGATATGATACTAAGGGCCTACCAATTGTGGATAAAATAAACCTAACCACTCCGGTAGTACTGACACAAGTAGAAACGTTTTATAGTTTTATAAGTTTTGACCCTGCCAGTGCTCTTGGTAAGGTGACGGTTACATCACATTACAGTGTTGCGAGTTAAATGGTTTTTTCCCATGTCAAAAATGCCCAACGCGCCTAAAAAAGTTTTCACTAAAATTTCTTTAAAACATCTTGAACAGAATGAAAATGCATTGATTAGATTGTTACCGCTATCTTGAGTCTATTTCTTCTGTTGTCGAGCGAAGGACCTTGGCAAAGTATATATATTAGTACTAACATACAGTATGGACACTTCCTGTCGTTCTCTAGATTGCGACCTCACCCCTTCGTCACCCAGATTGATACAGATTGGTTATAGTTTGGTTCTCGAACGTATCGGATTTCGCCGTGATTTTGTTTGCTCCGTAATTTTTTTTTAGAAATGTCATAACACGACCATGGTATGCAGTGTCCGGGGTGTGACCTCGGCTTCAAAGAAGATTGCGAATACCACAAATGACTTTTATGCTTCTAGCTGGAGCTAAAAAGCACAAAATACATAAACACTGTGCGAGTATAGGCACCAATGTACGGTTGTACGGTAGTTGCAGGTTGCATGGAGATAATGAAAATTGACTAAGTTTGTTTTTTACGAAAGTCCCAATTTATTTGGAATTGAATAAATTGTTTTACAGAAACAAAAGGTTATTTCTTTAGCGTTGAGTCTATAGTGAGACGCGGGCGGGGAACGATTGGTGAGTCGTGCATGGTGCATTAGCAAGCGGACTACGCAGTGCAAATTATACTATAATATGTAGTATGTACCCCTACAACACAAACCGCCACCGTGGAGTAGTGTAAATTCGCTTCACACTAGAATTCGTGGGTTCGACTGCCTGCGGGGTCTAACTTTAGAAGGCTCGGTTTAGTTGGTGGTAGGGCATTTTCTAAGCCCGTCTGGCAAGCTACCACCGTCTCATTTAAGTCTTACCGCCAAATATCAATATTAGTACATTGATATGATCCAGCATGAAGATAAGATAGCTAGTGTATATACTCAATCTTGGTAAGCCCGCTTTTATCTTCAGCCACTTCAATTAAGCATAAAAACCAACAAAACTATATTTAGAAACAGTTACCTACCAATATACCAAATCCGTCCTGGTAGCAATATCCTCTGAGATTGTTTTAGACACAAATTTACAACAATAATTTATTAAAGATTTTTGCGATTTGCTTGAGGAAATAATAAATATTTCGAATATATGTGCCCGATACAACGAAACAATGTATAGGCACTTGTGTCTCAGTATAGACGAGCCATACACCATATTTTTTTAGGTTTCCGTACGCAAAGGGACCCTATTACTAAGACTTCGCTGTCCGTGTGTCACCAGGCTGTATTTCATGAACCGTGATAGCAATACAGTTGAAATTTTCACAGTTGATTTGTTTCTGTTGCCGGTATAACAACAAATACAAAAAATTAGAATAAGTCTAAAATAAAGGGGTCTCCATACAAAAAACCTGTTTTTTTTAAACGTAAAGAAACTAGCGCCATCTAGTATGATGATAAGGAACCCTATGTGTGCAGTTCTGACTCGCACTTGGCCGGTTTTTTATTAAACATTTGAGTGAGTTTTGTTACCATCCAGTCTCTTAGAGTGCACGCGGCGGCCACCGGTCAGTAAATAACAGGCACTAACTGTACATGTGGGCGTGGGTGTGGGTGTGGGTGACGGGGCGTTTGGAAACGTGCTCATTTATAAGTTTAAATTTCGCGTGATGGCAGGCGGAGGCCTTTGTCGTGGAATCGGCCCACGCAGTGCGAGACTCGAAAGGCTGGTTTCAATTCTCAAATTACAATTAATTAAATGAATCGACAATTGTCATACTATGTCTTACATTTTGGAGAAAATACGTACTATGGATGATTTTTCGTTACAGAAATGATATTTCAAGAAACTTCTGGTTAGATTTTTTTTTCTATTTAGAACGCAACTGAGGTCTCAGATCGAATTTTAAAGTGCGACTTTTAATATGGAAATAAAGAACTTTTCCAAGGAACCTGTACAACCGCTTATTTAACCGCCTCTGTGGCGTAATGTTTAGTTTATTCGCTTCACACCAGGAGGTCGCGGGTTCGATTCTAGGCGGGGTCAACTTTGTATGACTCGGTTTGGTTGGTGGTACGGCATTTTCATAGTCCGCCTGGCAAGCTACCACCATCTTATCTAAGTCTTGCCGCCAAACATTAGTGTTAACATCATGGATTTGTTCCGGCTTGAAGAAAATATAGCCAGATCTCCATTGCGTTGGGGAATCTTGGTAAGCTCGCTTTCATTTTTGGCATCATCGCCACTAACCATCAGGTGAGATGATGCGCGAAGGGATTATCAATAGTGGATAATAAAAAACAGACCAAAAAATGACAAATCTAAGAGATTTGCAACTTTGTACAGAAACTTCAATTTATTTTGCTCCTTTTGTATAGGTTCCTTTTGCATGGGCTCTTTATGTATATGCCTTTTCTTACCTGTCTGCCCTAGCAGGAGAGTAATGTTTTTAGGGTGTGTGTATGTATATCTGTTTCTTCAGCTGAGCACGTAGCTTAAACGGCTTGATGTATTGTAAAGTCCATAACCTTTTTTAGCAGTCGGGTTTCATTTTAATTAAACTAGTTGGATTATTAAAATAGTCAATATTTTATTGAAAGGCACCTCACATCCTCTCTAACTGTGTGCGGTTCAAGGTGATCTGTTCTAGGATTATTATTTCCATACCAATAATTGATTGAAATTGATTGAAAGAATGCATGTAACAGAGACGAAAATGCTGCGCTGGGCAGGAGGTGTCACTAGACTTGATAAAATTAGGAGTAAATTTATCCGAGGGACCTTTAAAGTCGCCAGAATCCCAGATAAAATGCAAGAGAGCCGTATGCGCTGGTACGGTCACGTGATGCGCCGTAGTGAAGACCATATGACAAAACGGGTGATGGCCATAGAAGAAGGAAAAAGAGGCAGAGGACGCCCACCGACCACCTGGATGCGAACCGTCTCTAAAGACATGACGACGCTGGGCTTAACGCCTGAAATGACGCAAAATCGCCAAGAGTGGCGCAAAAGTATCAGGAGGGCTGACCCCAAATAGAGAACAATGCCAGGAGATTGATTGACTAATAATTGATTACCTACAGGACAGGCATTGCCTAGTGACCCCACTTGTGCAAACAAATTTAAGAGTTACTCTCTCACACACTACTTTTCTACATCACCATCTTATTTGTTCTTCTCCTCGTAAGATTTATCTGTATACCAGCTTACGTTGTATTACCATACGTAGAAATTTAATATAGTTTGTTAGCAATAACGTAACTATTGTGAAAAATAAATTATTTATTAATTATTTATTAAAGTAGGCCACTCTGTGCGTCGCGTCGGTCGCGTCGCAGTATCCAACAGGTACCTCCGGCTGGTTGCAAAATGTCGTTCAGAGGATTATCTTCTCTTCGGTTCAATAGTTCGACTCCTTTGAGACGGCGCCGGGCGGCGGGGGGGGGCAGCTCTTAGCCCGGCTACACACTGAGCCGAAGCGCACACTAATACCACATGCAAGTAATATGCTGTATTTACATGCCTTTGTCACGAATGTTCCACCTTTACGCACGGAGCGTTTTGCGTCTTCGTTCATCATGGAGTGGAATTCCCTTCCGGCGTCTGTATTGCCCGATTCGTATAATTTAGGAATCTTCAAGACGAGAGTGAAAAGGCACTATTTGAGCTTACGTGTCACATCCTCGGCTGCATCGGCACTTACCGTCGGGTGAAGTGCAACCAAACGCGCTCAATTTAAAAAAAATGCTTATAATATGTGGTTTTTATGCTATTTTATCTTAATTTTATAATCGATTTTAAAAAAACGGTCAAATGTTCCGACGAACAAGTGAGGGTTCCGCACCAAAACACATTTGGGTAGGAAACCCTACACACGTCAACGAGTACAACAATCGGACTGAAGGACAAACTTAACTTCGTAGTTGAGAAAATGTTCTCCCATACATCGATATATGTAACGGTCCTTTTTCAACTACAAGTGTAAGTTTGTAATAGAAATAAAAACTATATAATCCCTACTATCCCTACTAATATATATTATATATTTATATATAATATATAATATATAATATATAATATATAATATATAATATATTATAAATGCGAAAGTAACTCTGTCTGTCTGTTACGCTTTCCCGCAAAAACTACTGAACAGATTTGGCTGAAATTTGGTAGGTAGACAGATTAGGACCTGGGTTGAGACATAGGCTACTTTTTACCACGCTCGCGAGCCGCTTGCGGCTCGCGCATTGCGCACCCTCGAAAAGTCATAGAAACGTGGTCCACGCGGGTGAAGCCGCGGGAAACAGCTAGTAATATTATGAATGCGAAAGTAACTCTGTCTGTCTGTCTGTTACGCTTTCCCGCAAAAACTACTGAATGGATTTGGCTGAAGTTTGGTAGGTAGACAGATTAGGACCTGGATTAAGACATAGGCTACTCTTTACCACGCTCGCGAGCCGCTTGCGGCTCGCGCACTGCGCACCCTCGAAATGTCATAGAAACGTTGTCCACGCGGGTGAAACCGCGGGAAAACAGCTAGTGTGACATAACTACAAATTTACATTTTTCGGATTTTTGCTTTTGCTTGTGCTGTGAGACCTTGTTTTTGTCGAATCTCACGATTTTAGGTCAACTGAAGGTACTCTATATATTTTTATTTACTTAAGGGTATCAAAATATATGAATAAATAAAACTTAGTGGCTCTATGAGTTGTAGACCTCGCTAGTTTTTTGAAATGGCTGAAATATGATATTTTTACGTTTTCAACCCCCACAGCTCCGCCATTTTGAAAACTTTCCAAAGACTGATTCGGCAATAGTATTTTATATAACTACCGAACCAATTTAAAAAAATTCATGAGAATCGGTTGAGAAATGCGACCTGTAGAGATCATCCGGGCAGACGTACGAAAGCATTTTTGCCCAAGCTAAAACAGAAACGCTTCGCTTGCGTTCCACGCTCGCTCGGTCAATAAAAGTAAAAAATTATTAATTATAGTAACGACTACTTTTTTATTATTTATTCATAGTCCTTGGCGCGAGGACGAAATCAACTTTCTTGTGAGTTGTGTAATTCATCTATACGAGTGAAACCCGCCGTGTGGGTTTTTAGATGCACACCTTATTTGTAAAAATCGGTAAAGTGGTTTAGTATATACACAAACATACATTTACATACATACATAAACTGTCAAAAAATAGTCGTAGTCGAATAATGACCGTAAAATAGCCGTATGTTTTATTGCGTTGACTCTTTTTTTCTTATCGTGTGGCACAATTAACCGAATTTGACTAGGAAGCTTGACTTTTTTACAGCTCCATATCCATCCTAGACCTAATTATTCGATATTAATTTCAATCAACTTGATGCATCCACGCGTTCCTGAGAAAATGGGTCTTGACAGACAGTGAGACGCACAGACAGACAGACAAACAAACGGACAATAAAGTGTTCTTATTTAGAGTTCATTTTTTTCCTTTTGAGGTACGGAACCATAAAATAGCTTAGTTTCAGCCTATGTTCATCTTATACTCGTAATTTCTAAAAATAACCGCCTCCGTCAACTTGTTAAGACTCGGTTTGGTTGGTGGTAGGGCATTTTCATAGCCCGCCTGGCTAGCTACCACCGTCTTATCTAAGTCTTGGCGCCAAACATCAGTGTTAACAGCATTGATGTATTCCGGCTTGAAGATAAGACAGCCAGATCCCCATTGCGTTAGGGAATCTTGGTAAGCTCGCTTCCATCTTCGGTATCATCGTCGCTTACCATCAGGTGAGATGATGCTAAGGGCTTATCAATAGGGATGACGACAGCATCAGAAATAAATTATGAACTCTTGATCACTAAATTGCCCTCCTACTTAAACTACGGAAAACCTTACTCGTTTTATTTTCCATCAAATTTTCGATTTTTAATTTACCAAACTCACAAAATGAGTACATAAATGACGCTGCTAAACTATGACGTCACGCCTAGGTATTTCTAACATTTGTATAAACAAATGTTGTTTTTGACAGATGATAAAAAGTAACTCAGATGAATAGCATACGTCATCTTTATCGTGGATTAAAAAAAATTAACCTCGCCTGTCACCGGTCTTAGCCGGCTAATTCGATAAGAAATAAGGTGCATTGCTGCTTATTTTAATCGCCTTTCTGGATTAAATGTCGGCTTTTATTGGAGCCGGAACTGGGTCAGTTAGGGCAAAGTATATAATATTAGTACTAACATACAGTATGAACACTCCCTGCCGCTCTCTAGATTGCGACCTCACCCCCTCCTCGTCACCCAGATTGATACAGATCGGTTACAGTTTGGTTGTCGAACGTCTAGGATTTCGCAGCCATTTTGTTTGTTCCGTCATTCCTTATTTGAAATGTCATTTCTGGCCCGTTGTATGAAGTGTCCAGGTTGTGGTTAGAGTTGAAACATTTGAATTTTTTTTTTCTGGGTTCTGGTACATTAAAGTGTCGATGCATTTTTATTTACAGACGTTAAATGTGCGTAAAGAAATAATTTAAGTACTCGAAAAAAAGTATTTAAATTAATAAAAAAAGTTTTGTTGTGTTAATAATTCGCTTCGTCGCAGTGGAGACCTCTGCAGAGCTACGGGCTACGCCGCCGCCGCCGTAGCATATCCGCCTACGAGCTCGTAGCGAATACATTGAGTAGACACATACCGATGTTTGTAATCAGTTTTCGATGTACTAATATAAAACGGCAAAAATAAGAGCAGTTTCAAACTTTCAGTACAAATTTAATTTAAGCCCTTGTTTATGTTACAATTTGAGGAGTAAAAAAAAAAGAGGGGACAAGAGAAGGGAATATTTTGATTCAGCGTGTATTACGATATTTACGGACATTATGAGTACTTTCGACGTTCTACTTCTAGCTCCATTTTCCAATAAAATTATAAAAAGTACGGCAAAAAAGGTAAAAAAAGGAGAGGACGTGAGAGGAGGGGAGGCCCATACCACACCCCGGATACTGCATACAAATGGTCGTCAAATGACATTTCTAATAATATAAAAAGCTAAACACGTTAAAAAACCGACTTCCATCGCAAGAAATTAGTACATTTTTGCATTATTATTTTTGGTTTTTGTTAATTTTCTACTGAAGTACTACACCGATTTTGATGGGACCACACGGAAAGAACTAGCTTTCAAATAAAAAAATAATCATAAAAATTGGTTCACCCAGTCAAAAGTTCTGAGGTAACAAACATAAAAAAAAAAACATAGAGACGAATTGAGAACCTCCTCCTTGTTTGAAGTCGCTTGAAAACAAATGACGAAGCAAACAAAATCACGGCGAAATCCCATATGTTCGACAACCAAACTGTAACCAATCTGTATCATTCTGGGTGGGGAGGGAGTGAGGTCGCAACTCGCAATCTAGAAAGCGGCAGAGAGTGTCCATACTGTATGTTAGTACTAATATTTGGGATCAGGGAGTCGAGTTAGTCTATAACCTGCAGATGGCCTAATGACACCTTACAACTTGCACGATGTCGATGACAGGTTTGCTCTCATTGGCTGGGGCTCAGTCCACTCGAAAAGGTTAACTGTCGCCCGCTTCCGGCGTCCGTCGCACTTCCGAGCGCGCCCGACTCGCGGCGGAAATGGCCGAGCGCGCCCGAGCCGGCTCGACAGGAAATTTGAATTTCGAACCCACTGGTCGGCTAGTGTCGCGGAATTGGGTAGCTCTGTGTAGTTGTGGATTGATGAACTGTTGGTGACTTGACTTGTTTTGATAATATGGGGGAAGTATGTTAATGTAGTAGGCATACTAATAGGTCGGGAAAGTTTCTTTGTATTTTGTAACTACACATTTGTAAACAAGTCTCTTTGCTTGTATTATTTGTACCTGGCTAGTTATAATAAAATTAAATAAGTGAACTTTCCATATTTTAATAAAAAATAAAAAAAAAATATTCCTGCCATTTTATTATTGTTTTTTTATGTCTATGAAAATGAGTGAAAGAAACGAGAAATTCGCTACATTTTGAAATTTTATGTAAAAAAAGGAAAAAATGCGAAACAGGCCGCGAATAGAATTTGTGGTATTTATTGAACTAATGCAGTATCAGTCAGCATCACAAACTTGGTTCAAGAGTTTCCAGTCTGGAAATGTGAACGTTAAAGATGCAGCTCGTTTCGTTCGCCCTGCTTGAATTTACATATAAAATACGTAGAAACCTTGTTCCCGACCTAATATGTAGGTATGCATGGCTTGGGGTTTCTGGTAGGCAATTACGGTATGGCCTTTCTGTCCTACAGCCGACCTGGCTCATCAGTTCCTGCAGGCTCAGCCACTGAGGAGGAGAGGGTTACGCAGGCCCGGGGCAGCCCTGCGTGTCTTTGATTGTGTCCCGCGGTGGCGCAGTGTCTATGGAAAGGACAATCCTTATTCCTACCACGACACTCACTAAATCCTCTCGTAGACCCAAAAGGCCAATGATCCTCATGACTTCAACAACTGGATAGGCTTTTCATATTGACTGACTGCCGTTCACATGGTCATTGGTCCACCTAGTGGGAGGGCCGCCTACGATACGGCTTCTGGGGCGCGGTCGCCACTCGAGAACTTTACTGCCCCAACGGCCATGTGCTCTACCCACTGCCACTTAATTTAAGCAATTATCTTGGTTATTTTGATTCTCCTACGGATCTCCTCGTTTCTGATTCAATCACGCAGCGAAACTCCGAGCAAAGAACACTTCATTGCCCTTTGGGTGACCTTGAGCCTTCTTATGAGGCCCATAGTAAGCGACCATGTCTCAGTTCCGTATGTCATCACCGGCAACACACACTGGTAAAAGACTTTAGTATTGAGACAGTGCGGTATTCGGGACGTGAAGATGTTGCGAAGCTTCCCGAATGCTGCCCAGCCGAGTTGGATTCCATTCGGGTCTCCATTAATTGACAAGTTTGATGTTCTTCTGATGGTTCATTCATTAAAGGTAGTGCAGACTTTAGTACGAGTAGTTATGTAAGCAGTTTAACAATGCTTTCATTGATGTCTAGACTATTTTTTACCAAACTGCCCAAAAAGAAAGGTAATGTTTCTCGGGTGTATGTATGTCTGTTTTTTTTGGCTGAGGTTGTAGTCTAAACGTCTTAATGGATTTTGTAGAGCGAGGTTTCGTTAGATTTGTCGTGATCCCGTAACGTAAGTGACATATGGTACATTTTTACCGGTCTGCCCAAAAAAGAGGTTAATGTTTTTATGCGGGGTTTTTTTTTAATTAAAATGGTTAGGTAATTTATGTTAGTTATTTTTGTAAATTTATAAAGGGTTGCAATATTGCTTTAGGCGTTTCCATGGAGGCACGTATAGCATGTTGATACCTGAGAATGTTCAGTATGAATACTTAATATGACTAACCTGAAGTCACACGGCAAGGTTGTCTGGAAGAGATCGCTTGTTAGCGATAAGACCGCCTATCTGTACAACTTCCTTAATCATTGTATCTTTTATTTTTCTCTTATGTTGTGCAATAAAGTGTTTTCAATCAATTAATCACACCTGCGCTCGCGGCGCTCGGAACACGCAAACGCGAGTAGGTACCTACTTCATAGAATCCACTAGGTAACTATTTAGTAATCTGTGCCACTAGGCAGCAGCGAAGTAAGTACGATATTATCCAGCTGTGGTGATCATTTACCCTTATTTAGAGTTCTTCGGTATGTGGAAGCCGTATTGTAGAATCAGCCGGTTTCCAAAACAGCGCGCCGAATATCACCGGATTGTAAAATGGCGGCGTTTTTTAATGCGGCGACATTGCGATCAGCTGTATTGTAATTCGGCTGAAAGAAAGTACGCCACGTTGTATGAGGCGCCGCTTTTTGTATGTTCGGGCTGGTCCCCGAACGATGTATGTGATTTGTATGAGTGCAGGACGGCAGGAGAGTTTGTATGTAAAACGTGTGTGCTCTTGTCAAGCGTCTTTATTGCACTAAGTGAATGACGGCGGGCGATGTATGAGTTCGCAATGTAAGCTAAAATACTTATTATATATAATTAGCGGAAAATAATCCTTAATGTGCGTGCTCGTACAGTGTAATAACTACTGAGTAACATATTTTAAATGAGCGAGCAAAACTAGCAGGGTTAGGTTCGGTCAGGTTCGATTGATTATACAGTCAAAGAGCCTCTCTCTTGCTCTTTCGCAGAAGAAGTAATCATCCGTTTTATTCGGAGTTTTTTACTTAGTGCCTAGGTAATCCGCCATTTTACAATCCGGCGCCATGCAGCGCGCCGTTTTGAAAACCGGCGGGTTCTGCGACAGATACACAGGGTGTAACAAAATTCATATAGGCGCCGTTTCCATGTAGGACATTATGTTTCTTGAGACACATGGTCAATTTGCAAAAACATTTTTTTAACTTCCAATGCAAATCGATCAGCTGGCGGGCAAAATTTGCATGGAAGTAAAAAATTATATTTGCGAATTGTCCATGGGTTTCTTAGGGAAAGTTGTTTAGTTTTACGAGTACAAGCTCCAGTTAAAAATAAGTGCATACCTTTTTTAAGACCCTGTATAGCATATGGGAGTAAGAGTTTTAAAAATAGGTTTTATTTGGTGTATATTTCGCACAAAAATGAATTGGCTGAAAGCAGGCAACTCCCCGGTCCCGATCGATGATTCAATTGCGGAGCTCATCGCGGCACCGGCTATCGCGCCGGCTATCGCGCCGAATGGACAATTTGAACAGTTTTATTGGTTCGCTCGCGGTGAGCTGCGGGCGGCAATCGATTTTATATGTCACGATATAAAAGTTGAGATTTGCTCTTCGTATTTATAGGTTTGCGAAAGAGAAGGCTTGCATTGCAGCTGACACTGGCTACTGCAATCTAAACTTGCACTTGGTTTATGTTTCTCAAATCGGAAGGCTGGCCGGATGGAGTGCCACAAAAATAAACAAGAACGAGTGTGGAATTATTTCCAAAGAATTATTTATAGCAGATACCAATTATATGAAACTACTAAGGCTTACCATTGGCAAAGTAAATATATTAGTACTAACATACAGTATGAACACTCCCTGCCGCTCTCTAGATTCTGACCTTACCCCCACGTCACCCAGGTTGATACAGATTGGTTACGGTTTGATTGTCGAACATATAGGATTTCGCCGCCATTTTGTTTGTTCCGTCATTTCTAGCCCGTTGTATGAAGTGACCAGGGTGTGCCATTGGTGTGATTTTTACACAAAAGGGTCACCAGCATCATATAAATAGCGATTGCAATCGATAAAACTGTATGTAGGTATTTTGTTGATTTATCGATCAGCAATCAGCAGACACGGTTAAAAATTTTAAGAAAATTAGGATATCCGACAATCCCAATATCATTTAAATTCGTTTTAAAATTGGAGATAAGAATAACAATGAAATGTCTTAAAATCTGTACGATATGTGTTTTGCAAGATTTTTAGCTGAATTTCAAACAAGAGGAGGCTCCAATGACTTATATATTATTGGCGTAGGAGGCTCTCGATTTGTCTATATTTTATATTCATATTGTGGCACGACGGGTAGGTGTAGGGTGAGGTGGGTAGGTGTAGGGTACGGTGGGTAGGTGTGGGGTACGGTGGGTAGGTAAGTAGGGCATGCGTTTTTAAAATAAGTACTTGTATGTGCTCACAAAATTTAATTTAATGTTGAAGTTGAAGTAAAAGAAACAGACCTAAAAAGAACATAAGAATAAAAAAAAAACATAATACAATTAAATTTGAAATACAATACAACATACAAAAATACGCGAGCGGACTGGTAGTGCATCGTATGGGATCAAGAAGAATCTAACGACACCTCCAACTCCAAAATCCATCACACCGTTTAGACTATAGCCTCAGTCAAACAAACAGACATACATACACCTGATAAACATTAACTTTCTTTTGGGCACTGGGTAAAAATAGTGTAGACATCAATTATAGCAATTTTAAGCAGGTTACAACCCGAGATAGGTCTTTTAGAAAGTATCTAGGTATTAAATAATTTATTAAATTTATTGAAAGATAGTAAAAATGACACCTGCACACGCTTACGAAGAAACTCCAAGGTTGTGTGTGAAGTAGACCAACCCGCACTGGGCCCGTGTGGTCGACTAAGGCCCGATCGCCCTGATTCAGGGTAGGCTCGAGCCCCTCGCTGGGGACGTATATGAGCTGATAAGAAGAAGTAAAAATGAATGGAGTTTGAGTCACACACATGTCACATAGATGACAGCGCATGCGTCAAAAGAACAAATAGATGGAATCAAAAAAATGTCGAATGAAAGAATGAACGAATAACAGCGTTATCGCGCTACAATATATTATATGAACACGCATACCTCTGGTAAATTATATGAACACGCATACCTCTGGTAAATTATATGAACACGCATACCTGTGGTAAATTATATGAACACGCATACCTCTGGTAAATTATATGAACACGCATACCTGTGGTAAATTATATGAACACGCATACCTGTGGTAAATTATATGAACACGCATACCTCTGGTAAATTATATGAACACGCATACCTGTGGTAAATTATATGAACACGCATACCTCTGGTAAATTATATGAACACGCATACCTCTGGTAAATTATGATGATATATTTTTTGCTAGAAAGAGGAAACTTCTGTGGTGGTCCATTTTTAGGGTTTGGTACACCCAAAGGTTGACCCACTGGAATCTCTCTCTAATCCTCTGCTGTCTGTCCGTCTGTCTGTCAGCGGGCTGTATTTCATGAACCGTAATAGGTAGATAGTTGAAATTCTCACAGTGTGTATTTTTGTTCCCGCTATAACAACAAATAATAAAAAAGAAAATTTAGAGGGGGGGGGGGGGGGGGTGACTAACGTGATTAATAAAACTAGTGACATATATTACGAAGGTACGGAACCCTTTTGTACGCAACTCTGACTCGCATGGCCGGTTTTGAATATTAAATAGAGATCTCGATAATGCGCTCAGAAGATCCTCATCAACAAGTTGCCTTTCCGCGTTTTAAAAATACATGTAGCGCTATCTATTGATAATTTAGGGAATCATTTTTAGGGTTCTGTGCATCAAAAGGAAAAACGAAACCATTATAGGATCAATCGTGTGTCTGTCCGTCCGTTTGTCACAGCCAATTTGCTCCGAAACTACTGGACCGATTGAGTTGAAATTTGGTACACACATATTAGTCGGTATGTCTGTCGGCAGTAAAGTTCTCCAGTGGCGACCGCGCACCGGAAAACGTAGCGTAGGTAGCCGTCCCACTCGGTGGACCGATGACCTGGTGAAGATCGCGGGAAGCCGCTGGATGTAGGTAGCGCAGAACCGGTCGTCGTGGAAATCCTTGGGGGCGACCTATGTCCAGCAGTGGACATCCTTCGGCTGATATGATGATGACGATTTAAGTCGGTGACTCAAAGAGGGACGTGTAACGCAAATAATGAATTTTAAACATTGGGGCCGCTTTTGGGGAGTAAATTAGAAAAAAAAGGTTTGTAAACTATGTATGTATTAGTTTTGGTGCATATCCCTGTTTGTGTGTCCCCGAGTCGCTCTTGGCTGGTTTTTAAGCTATTGCATAGCTTTTATCGCGGGCTTTGGTCGCCAACCGAATCAAGAAATTCTGTAACGAAAATAAAACCTAACACCCCACGCTCGGCCGAGTTCTAAAAAACTTACAGTGCCATCTATTAGCGATTTGCGGTACTAAAAGGACAAAGTCAATTTTACTGGTGTAACTTTCTTAGTGTTAATTTATTACATAAACATCCCGCGCCCCAAGGATTGCATAAAGTTGATACAAAATGCTATGCAATAGCTTTACCGCGGCAGTCCCCGAGTGCCATACGTTTTTTTGATAATGATATAGGTGTCTCACAAAAATTTTACAAAGGTTTCCACAAAAGTTGGCTCAGCGATGGGCACAACCAGCGGATAGTTTACGAATAACTAACTTGTTGCTACTCTCTGCATTTGATTGGTCTGACACCGACTTCCTGAATGAAAACTTTACTTATTGTAATATGTCTTACTTATGTAGTGTAAAAAATGTGTTTGTAGGTGTTTACTATTTACGCTGTTACTAATAATTATTGCATTATTTTCATTGTGTTTCGTTGCCATTGAAGTCGGCTTTATTTTGGTTTTAAAGTTTTTACAAGCTTTTATTTAACTTGCAATGTTCGTTATGTAAGTCCGCTTCAAACTTGCGATCGATTTTAGAGCGACTTTCAGGGGTCCGATCGAGCTAAAATTTAGTTCAAAGCCGTGACAATAGATCCTTTTGGTATTTTGAAGTTGATCTGATGATGAACTAGGATACTCTATTGTTTTTAATTAAATCAAAGAAAATGTACCTCTTAGGCCGGATTTTTTAAATTTGGCATCAAGCATTTACATTACAATATTCTTCATTGCATCACAAAAAAAAAGAAACATATTATTACATTCTCACATTTACATTTTTACATTCTCATTTGTCACACTTTTCAAATAAATGCATGTACCTAATTTCTTTTACGAAATGAACATATTAATAGCTATTTTTTAACCTGAAATATTTGTATAGGTAGGTTCAAATCTTGCGATCTATTTTAGAGAGTCCAATTGAGCTGAAATTAGGTATGAAGCCGTATTCTCAGTGACAAGAGATCCTTTTGCTATTTTGAAGTTGATATGATGATGAATTTTGTAGGTGGAATCACGGTTCCAGGATAACCGTTTATTTTCAAGATTGTAGGAATTATAGTCTAGTTTTTGGAAATGGGTAAATATGAAAGAAAAGAATGTTGATATCATTGGTGTGTTCCGGCATGAAGATAAGATAGCCAGTTCTCCACTGCGTTGGGGAATCTTGGTAAACCCTCTTCCACCTTCGGCAACATCGTCACTTACCACCAGGTGAGATGTTGTCAAGGGTTTACCAATTGTGAATAAAAAAATAAAAAAAATAAAATCGCGTAGAGTTTTTTTTTTATAAACCATTGTCAGTTGGTATTAAAGTCATCAATGAACTACACACGGTAATTAAATGAGTAAAATGTAATTAAGTAATGTAAAATATATAATGTAAGTAAGAGAAATAAAAAAACACGTGCAATAAAACTTGTGTAGGACCCGTTAACGGGGGCTCGAACTCAACATACTGAACTACTTTCCTGAAGGGTCAATTTGCAATAAAAACTTGTGTAGGACCCGTTAACGGGGGCTCGAACTCAACATACTGAACTACTTTCCTGAAGGGTCAATTTGCAATAAAAACTTGTGTAGGACCCGTTAACGGGGGCTCGAACTCAACATACTGAACCAGGCCCGGACTGGGACCCGAAACCGGCCCGGGCATTTTAAAGACGGTCGGCCCTTTACCCTCAAGAGAAAGGAAAATTACCTTCTAATGAAAATTTCCAATATATTTTCAATTTTAACAATTAAAGACTTCCGAAGAAGCTCACTACTCTCGGCTACTTTATCAATAATGTCACTATCCAAGTTCATGAATCTTTTTCTACCGTCATTAACAAAAATTATTACTTAAATTATCAGAAGGTAAGGTACTGTTCATGCGATTTTTGATCATTTTTAGGGTAGACTTTCAGACTTTCACGTAGGTGTAGGCGTTGGTCAAAAGATTGTATCTATGCAAAATTTTAAAGCAGCAAATGGCGCAATTTTTACATGTACGGCGTGTCATACGTGGTACAAATCTTTCTTCATCGTGGTTTTCTATTTGTAAAGACATTTCACCGTTGACTTCTTGACCTTCTTCACTTTTATTCTCTTCCATGAATATTTTATAATCTTCTTAATCAGTGGTTTTAAGTTTATCCCAATGCAATGCCAAATTTTTCAATTAAATCCTAAAACTTCCACCTGTAGCTGTCTTATCAAATTTCAATAAATTACTACTTAAGTCATCTAGTTCACCGGATTAAAGTTTATTATTACGTATTTCGGTGTAACTTTTTAGATCTAGACACGAGAAATCAGCGTACAGTTTTCCATTTGTAAGAAAATGGCAACCCATGCTTTGCGTAACTTTGTCAAAAATAATGTTATGAACATTGACCTTGTATGCATGTATTTTATATCCAATTTTATTTTCAATTACCCCTAGAACACAGCCTCCTGATTCCCTTAATATAACAGCTCACTGCTCTATCTGTTGTAATGTCTCTTCATGTAGCTGCCCTAAACTAAAAACGGTCTATAATATAAAATATCTGGGTGTTATTCTCAATAATTATATCACTTTCAAACCACATATTAACAAACATACGCAAAGAGTTAGAAAACTCACGCCTCTATTCAGAAATATTCGATCGGTAAATGATAGTAAAATAGTTAAAATGTTGTACAACGCTCTCTGCAGATCAATCTTGAGCTATTACATCTCTTCTTGGGGAGGTGTTTACAAATCCAATCTATTATAGATTAAAAAAGCCCAAAAATTGATCCTGAAAGTTGCTACATTTCAAAACCATTATTATCCCACTGACATCTAGTGCCAAGTACTCACGGTTAGACAACTGTTCATCTATGAAGTAATCTTATCTAGACATAAGTCTATTGCATTTAATCTTGACCAACTTGAAACTAGACGAATAGACATGATCTTTAGACTGCAATACTTTAGGACCACCCTAGCTCAACAACATTTGTGTTTTCTAGAAAACTATTTGTGTATTAAAATATCTAAATTCATGAAAATTAGTGACCTAAATTCTTACAGATGTAAAACTACTATCACTGCTTGTTTGCTGACTCTTGACTACTCTGAAATGGAAAAATTTATCCAAATATAATCATATATGATTTTTTCTCACACTTACTCACACACACAAATAAACTGACGCACACTCACACACACACATACTCACGCAAGCGTAGCTTAACCTTCTAATATCTTTTTTTTTTATTCTGTTTGTTTTTTACTCCTACTTCACTTTTCATGTTTTGTTCTTGTATACCGAGGGGGGGGGGGGGGGGGCAGGTGACCATACTAAAAGATTTACATCTTACTTTAGGCGCCAGTCTCTCACCAACATATCTTTGTATTTAATTTTTTTTTCTTTTCATTCATATCAGCTCATAAATGTCCCCACCGAGGGGCTCGAGCCTACCCTGAATTAGGGCGATCGGGCCTTAGTAGACCACGCGGGCCCAGTGCGGGTTGGTCGACTTCACACACAACCTGCGAGTTTTTACGCAGGCGTGTGTGTAAAAATATCGTGTCCTCACGATGTTTTCCTACACCGTAAGAGCGTCGGATAAGCGTACATATGAAATCTAAATTCGAAATCACATTGGTAAGTGGCAGGTTCGAACTACGACCTCCCGGACAGAAGGCGGCGGCCCTAGCCATTACGCCACCGACGCTTTTTTTACCATACTTTGTAAATATGTTTGTGGGAAGAAAATCAAAATAAATAATTAATTACTAGAGATAGAGCCCAACGAGATATCGTAAATTGAATTAGGTCCTCGTCTTGACGATAGAGGACGTTATTCTCATCGATGGTTTTTTTATATAGCAAAATAAAGTCGACCGCCAATTGACTACACCGGCCCATTGGGCATCCGGCCCATCGGGCATTTGCCCGATTTGCCCATATGGCCAATCCGGGCCTGTACTGAACTACTTTCCTGAAGGGTCAATTTGCAATAAAAACTTGTGTAGGACCCGTTAACGGGGGCTCGAACTCAACATACTGAACTACTTTCCTGAAGGGTCAATTTGCAATAAAAACTTGTGTAGGACCCGTTAACGGGGGCTCGAACTCAACATACTGAACTACTTTCCTGAAGGGTCAATTTGCAATAAAAACTTGTGTAGGACCCGTTAACGGGGGCTCGAACTCAACATACTGAACTACTTTCCTGAAGGGTCAATTTGCAATAAAAACTTGTGTAGGACCCGTTAACGGGGGCTCGAACTCAACATACTGAACTACTTTCCTGAAGGGTCAATTTGCAATAAAAACTTGTGTAGGACCCGTTAACGGGGGCTCGAACTCAACATACTGAACTACTTTCCTGAAGGGTCAATTTGCAATAAAAACTTGTGTAGGACCCGTTAACGGGGGCTCGAACTCAACATACTGAACTACTTTCCTAAAGGGTCAATTTGCAATAAAAAATGGAGTCTTCATACAGATCGATCAGCAATTTGGCTGATTTTGTGCATTTTTGTATGGAGGGTAATATTTTTTAATTGACTATGGGCTCCTACCAATTTCAATACCAATTTAGTTACACTCTGTATACAGTCCCGCCTGACTCACTGGCTGTCTCATCAACACCTAGCCCTGATTGTTGGACTTAAAAAGCTGAAACTTTGCTCAGATATTATCTTTTCAATTTAAATATATATTATTAATTTAAAGAAAATTACAAGTCATTTTAAACATAAGATTAGTCTCAAGTTATTTTTTTTTAACCAAATTAAATGTTATAAAGGTTATGTTTATGAAGTCGACAAGGAATAAAGCTTTTTCCAAATTCTCGCGGATTAGGAAATTAAGTAGGAACATAGTTAAGGGCAACAGCTAGTAAAATATATAAAAGTACTTGTGGAAAATTGCTTTTACTTAAATCGAAAGCAAGGGAAAGTTGTAAAGACACGCGGGTCGCATTTTAACATACGAGTATGTATGTATGTATGTATGTATGTATGTATGCGGGCCGGAGAGCGGCCGCCAAAATTGCGTATCCCTGCTGCGGGGAACCAATAAGGCTGCCACGCATGCCATTATACTAAAAGTATGAAAGTATCACCAAGTATGGTGTGATATGTATCACTGATGGTAAAAAACTTAATACAATACTCGTGCATCAGTTAGAATTTACATCCAAAAAGCTCATTTAGAAAAACAAAATAACCTTTAGATACAAGTCTCTATTTAAAAAGAGTTTTTAAAGTCAGTGTGCCAAATGAGAATGTAATAAAAAAATCGGTCATGTCCTATGATTTGATTGAATACAATAGACGATCCTGAGACCTTGATTCCACGTTCGTAGTTCATCATCACACGGCTTCAAACCGTATTGCAGTTGAATCAGACCCCTGGAAGTCGCTATTAACTCGATCGCAAGATTTGAAGCGGACATGCATACGAACATCGCAAGCTAGATCAAAGCTTGTAAAAATACAATGGAATTGAAAACCTCCTTCATCTTAGGGTTCCGTACCTAAAGGGTAAAAACGGGACTGTCTGTCTGTCTGTCACCACGCTGTATTTCATGAACCGTAATAGCTAGACAGTAGAAATTTTCACAGATGATGTATTTCTGTTGCCGCTATAACAGCAAATACAAAAAATTTGAAAACGTGAAGAAACTAGCGCCATCTAGCATGATGGTACGGAACCCTTTGTGTGCGGTTCTGACTCGCACTTGACCGGTTCTTTCGCAGTCCGTTGACTATTATATATGTCGGAGCGTCATTGTAAACGCGACCATTACCAGCTCGAGATACGTTTACATAGATCGTTAAACTTTATTTGGACCAAACGTCAGGTATTAGTACCTGGGTGAGACCGGTGGTGGCGTGACAATCGCTTCTACTCTTGAGATGATCGTATGTGGTAGCAAAGGTGACCTATTGACGGTAGGCTGTTTGTGAGTAAGGTGGCAGCACTGAGTTGAGAAACCATATTAGCTGGACGTCAGTCTCGGGGCATACACTTTTTGACGGAGCGTCGAGCAGAACACAAGTAGTGGTGATCTGTGAGCAAAACGGACGTGTCACGTTATCGCTGGGATCACCGCGTTTGCATCCATTGTAATCCAAGGCATCCTGTACAATTTCGATTGCCGAATGATCAAGACTATTAAAGGAGGACCTCTGCGATATAGCTGCGTTGTTATTTCGACGCCCACGACCGAAATAGTTAAGGACGTGAACCACAAAGCCATCCATAACCTAACCACCCCCTTCGACGGAAGGCGGTCTTCGGGTAGGATCTAGCCCCTCGGTGGGGACGTATATTAGCTGATATGATGACGTAAGGTAGAATTCCGATCTTGGTGACGGCGACAAGCGACCCGGAGCGGCGACCCGAATCTGGTCGCGCGCCCCACTGCTTTGTATGAATTAGTTTAAAGCATTGACGAATGCAAGCGACCGGGTCACGCGACAGTATACAAAACATGGGTCAATCGATGGGTAAAGGCTTTCTTGCTGGAAAATCGTTTTCATTCTATTGACGTGTTAACGTGTGCATAATTTAACGTGATCTATTTTGATATATTTTGACATCTACATGAGAATTATTATTTGACATTTTTATTTTATTGTTGACTAATTTTTAATGTTAATTATTCCTGATGTAGACTTACTAGTACTGTTTTGCATTATTTTAGCCAAAATTAACTCATCTATTATATAACTTTATTATTATGTAATCTTAGATTTAAGATATTCAGATACAATGTTATAATGTTAAATGAATAAATGAAATGAAATGAAATGGTCGCGGCGACCCGGTCGCGGTCGCCATAACCATAATAAGGGG
Source organism: Coleophora flavipennella (assembly GCA_947284805.1). Taxonomy (NCBI): domain Eukaryota; kingdom Metazoa; phylum Arthropoda; class Insecta; order Lepidoptera; family Coleophoridae; genus Coleophora; species Coleophora flavipennella. Next base: position 653,355 of record OX369272.1, read on the forward strand.
CTTAGCGCCGCTATCGGTTTAAAAAATGATTACTACTCGCCGTAAAGACTGACCACTTTTACTACTTATGTTATCTGTTACTACAGCGACTATTTTCACAGAGTAGTTTCTAAATGAAGTATAGTTCGTTTGTTGAATTAGCTGTAGCTTTGACGGCTGCCGAAAAAAGGGCCGTTAAAGAGACCGCCCTCCGTTCAGAGCGGCGCGATTGTACTGAGGGCGGCCCAGCCGTCAAAGAGACCGCCCTCCATTCGAGCGGCGCGATTGTACTGAGGGCGGCTCACTAAACTTTACACTACCAAATCTTAATTTCTATCTTTTAAAATTATTCAGCTAACATTTATTTCAGACAACCCTGTGTTTGGAGACAAAAGCAAAAAAAAATACATATACACGAGTATCTAGTTAAAATTTGTTAAAAAAATGTTAGCAAAACAAGCATAACAATAATACCTACAACAAAAGACATCAACGAGACTACCAGACAATTAATTATTTTTTCATTCAGTTCTCCGACTCCTTATTCCACGCGAATATGACTCACACGTTTTCGTGCTTCGTTAGGCACCCCTACGCCGTTGGTGCCGGTTGCTTTCACTAGACGGCAGTCGCTAAGCCGTGTCAGATGCCTTACAGGCGGCTTGAAAAACCTCTGATAGTGAGGTTGGCACCAGCTCTACACCCTCCACCAACAAGGACTAGGCCCCCGTGGGTCGAGTACGGCCCATACATTTTTATTAGATCTGCGCTACTGAAATATTTGTTTATAATACACAAGTGGTAAATAAGTAAATGGCTAACGAGTTACATTTTTAAGCCCAAGCCGTTAGACTTTTTCCTTGTTCGCTCGATGCGTCGTCAGTCTGTCTTCTTCTGACACAGGCCTCCGTTGGTAATGATCTTCTTTCTTCGACAATTCTCCTTTAATAAGTCTAGAAGAAGGAAGTTCTATATCTTTAGTTATTTTACTTAATTAAAAAAAGTGGCAAAGTAAAAAGCACGTGTGCGGTAAAATCAATTTTGCGCATATAATCAACTAGCGTATAAAGTACCACTTTCGAGCAACTGTTTTGAAATATAAGTTATAGTAAACTAAGAAAATATTATGTAATGAAAATCAATTGCCGCATGTATGAAAGATCATCACTTGAGACTGACTTGACTGATTTGGCTGACCTTTTTTTGTTGAGTTCATAATCGTCAAAACAACGTATGTATATATAGTGCGGGCCGCTGCGGCTTGCGCACCGCGCACACTCGATATGCACGGGCGTGAACCCGCGGGCAACAGCTTGTTTAAATATACAACTTTTCCTTGACACAAGTCACTAATAGCGACGCAAAAAATTATTATTTATCGCGTGAAAGACAACATAAACACGAATAAGTGAAGTCAAGTCGGCGAGTCGAGCGCGAGCGCCTTGCCCTTGAATCGATCGATTCTATCGCGTGACCGCGTGACAGACCAAAATACGTGTTATTTGTTCTCATAATTGATTGATTTTATTTCTTACTTTAGAATTGTTTATGAGCAACGTGATTGTAATTTTATTTTTCTTACAATTAAAGTCAAAAGTCAGTCAAAGCATTTATTTGCCAGAACATAGTTAAGTACATGGTGTTCTTAAATTTAAGGTATTTTATGTCCCACCATCAATGGCATGCAGATATACATTATAATACAACCTAGGTTTTACGAACTATCATTAATTTTTGTCGCTGAGAAATTCTTTTTCTGAATAGTAACATTTTTTTTAAAATTTATCTATCTTATTCTTTGATATGGAAATGAGACGACGCTAGGGGAAATACTTTTCGTTGCTAAATTATCTCAAAGGTATCTTAATATTCAAACTTTATACAAAAGTGTTGAGAAAATGAAAGAAGAATATTTTACAGTAACTGTATTTATTCTCAAACATAGGTTTGCAAATTAGTAAATTACCATAATGAATAAACTACTTAAATCTGTTACTATAAAATTTTTCTTTTGAAAAAGCAGACATGATTTTTTTAATGATTCGAGTTCAGTTAATATCAACGCTATCTTAAAATGGATTTAATCGAAATGACTTTGGGCAGGGTCAAGCCCTCTCGTACATCTCCAGATACGCTAAACTACCAGGTTAATGATATAGCGTCCCCACTTACCGAACCTTAGGGTATAAAGTGGGGGCCGCTATACGGCAGGATCAGTCGCCTAGTGGTAGGCTGGATGGAGGATGACTAAATATATAGTATGCCGATTTGATACAGGCATACTATTTCATCCCTTTCAGCGACAGGACCTCGGGCGCACGGTGTGACGCTGTGAAGCGTTTCCTTAAGGTGAGGCATTGATTGGAACAGTTGTCTTTGTTTTTTTCTTTACGTGTAAAGAGTGAAGAAAATAACCACACTTAAATGTTTTTATTCGTTTCAAAATTACAATTTAAAAAATCCAATCAGCACGTCGAAATTTTTTTAGGCTTAATTTATCGTAATTCGATTCGAAAATTTAGAGGTTTAAATCGGTCCGTTTTGCCTGTAGAATGTAAATCTCTGTTTTAAAACTCTGGTATATATTTTTATAGTTACACAGGTGAACAAATCGTGTTTCTGCAACTAACAAAATGAAGTCATTGAAATAAAGAATCAGATAACTAAAGGGTGTCAATTAAATGGTTAGCATAGTATTGTTATTTCTGTGAGCAGAAAAATATAATCGGTCAGCAGAAATAGCTAATCGGTCAGCAGAAATAGCTAATTGGTCAGCAACTCATGGTCAGCAAACATTTCAAAATCAATCAGCAATTTATGTCATTCTGGATGGCTGTAATTATTTTAAACATCCCCGTACTACACTCTTCCCACAGTGTTGAGTGGTCGACGGAGCCCCTTCGGGGCTCCTACTTCTGTGTTCTCATGTTAAACCTAACACTACGACTGTGCGGGGAGGCGAGCTTAGCTCCTAACCTAACGGATCCGAGTCGGGGTGCTCCGCAAGTCCGAGCTCGCTTCGCTCGCTCCCGCTTCCATTTAGAACTCCCCGTACCACACTCTTCCTACAGTGTTGAGTTGCTGCTTATAGACATGTTTTTCTGCCGCTCAATCATGAAATCTTGCCGCTCAAGTAGTTATTTTGCGGACTGAATGTTTATTATGCCTTTAAAAAATATATATTTCCATAACTAAATATTACCTTCGTTTCGTAATTGCTGAGATAAATCGAGATCGTTGCGAGCAAAGTTTCCAATGCATGCCATACACTGCTGCAACGCAGCCATCACACGGGCATTTTTGAGTCAAGAGTTGGCTGGGGCCTAATAGACTTCATCATATCAGCTCATACACGTACCCACCGAGTGGCTCGAGCCTACCATGAATTAGGGCGATCGGGCCTAAGTCGACCACGCGGTCCCAGTGCGGGTTGGTCAACTTAACACACAACCTTCGAGTTTCTTCGCAAACGTATGCAGGTTTCCTCACGATGTTTTCCTTCACCGTAAGAGCGTCGGATAAACGTACACATCAAATCGAAATAGAAAACACATTGCTACGTGGCCGGATGGGAACCACAGATTCCCGGACTTTACGCCCTAGGCATTACGCCACCGACGCGCTTAATACTTACTTTACGCCTTAGGCATTACGCCGCCGACGCGCTTAATACTTTACGCCCTAGGCATTACGCCGCCGACGCGCTTAATACTTTACGCCCTAGGCATTACGCCACCGACGCGCTTAATACTTTACGCCCTAGGCATTACGCCGCCGACGCGCTTAATACTTTACGCCCTAGGCATTACGCCGCCGACGCGCTTAATACTTTACGCCCTAGGCATTACGCCACCGACGCGCTTAATACTTACATTTTGAAACATATACTCGTATAGGTACTGACCATAACTGAAGATTTTTACGAAAAATTTATTCAGAAAAGGTAGGTAGTGCCCGTTTTCTTTGGCTCGTCTTGGCGTGCTCCCATGCAATAGGGATGACGCTAGTCATCTGACTTACTTTTTATCATTTGTCAAAAACGACATTTTGTTCTTAAAATCTTTGAAATACCTAGGCGTGACGTCATAGTTTTGCAGCGTCATTTATGTACTCATTTTGTGATTTTGATGAATTAAAAATCTAAGATTTGATGAAAAACAAAATGAGTAAGGTTTTCCGAAGTTTAAGTAGGAGGGCAATTTAGTGATCAAGAGTTCATAATTTATTTCTAATGCTTTCGTCATCCCTATTGTTGACGCGAATTTTTTTTTCTCATTGCTATGTAAATAGAGGATCCTTGATCAAGAGAAATTTCATAAGTATAGATTTAGGAGATTTGAGCGTAGCGTATATCCTGTGTCTGTGAGAAATACATAAGTATACTTTTTACCTGACTGCCCAAAAATTACGGTAATCTTTTTCAAGTGTATTTTTGTATGTATGTCCGTTTCTGTGACTGAACCTGTAGTCTGAACGACTTGATTGATTGTGGAGTGCCAGGTGTCATTAGATTCACCTTGATCCAGTGAGTGACATGAACCTGGTCAAAAAAGAGGGGTAGTGCTTTCATGAAGTCGAGTTTATAATTTTTAATTAAATTGGTTAGTTATTGGACAGCAATAAATGTGCCGGTAGCTAGCCTTTTGTCAGGTCTTATCCCTCGTTTAATTTTTCTTCCCTTTCCAGTTGTGAAGGAAATATTTCCAGGAGTCCTGGTGTGATTCCGTTATCATCATGATATCAGCTGAAATACATCCATTGCTGAACGAAGGCCTCCCTCACAACGGTCGGTCCTGCGCTGCCCGCATCCAGCGGCAACCAGTGACCTTTCACCAGCACCAGGTAGTCGGTCCTACCGATGGGAGTCCTTCCTACGCTTATTCTAACTCAAGCGGTGCTTCGAGAGATTTACTGCCACAACGGCCATCCATTCTACGAGCTATGTGACCCTTCCACTGCCACTTGAGTTTAGCGATTCAGTGAGTTAATTCGGTTACTTTAGTTCTAATAGGGATTTCCTTATTTTTGATTTGATCACGTATTTTTGTAAATTCTACAAATTCCGTGAATTCTAAAATCACCTCTGTCAGCTTCCGGAAGGCCGGTAGTAGCTGTACAAACGCAAGTGAGTCTTGTACTGAATCTTTATATGTCAGCCTCATAAACAAAACATTCATTTTCACTCCAGATGTGTGTCTCTTGAATGTCAGTTCGTATAATAGAATCCCATAGGGCTGCACACCGCCAGTTGGCCAGATAAACAGAAAACACGATTTGAACTTTCAGTTGGAACCAGGTCGTTAAAAGTTTATAATGACTGTTTGCTTAAAAATGATACAAAATAACTTATTTTTACGCAATCTCTTGAATTTCCTCGCTGGGGATCGGAGTATGAAACTCAATCGTTTTAAATTAATAGGATAAATTCTCTTTATTGCACGTACACAGTAATTAAAAATTATTACAATATAAAATCTTAAAAGCCTAAAGTTAAAAAATAAACATAAACTCAATATAAAAACTAAATCTTATATTGGTACTATAACGGTACAGTTTGGGTGATCTTATCGCTCAAAGAAAATTCTTCCAGACAACCCGCTAAGAGATACTACTTAAAATGTTTAAAATCTTAAAAAAACTATGATATTTACGACGGTGTCCCAGTTTCCCTGTAAATTACATGCTGAAATTCTAGTTATGCTAATTAATTTTAATGACTATTTTGTGAAAAAGAGGTAACAGTTTTCGAAAATAATTATAAGAAATTCATCCAAAATTAACAAGGATAAAATAAAGAAAGAAATAATTCATAGGGCTTATAGTAAGTAACACTTTAAAAAGTCACCCCAAATATTGAGATTCAATGTTTTTAAGGTTCCGTACAACAACAAAAAAAACTGAACCCTTATAGGATCACTCGTGCATCTGTCTGTCTGTCCGTCCGTCTTTCACAGCCAATTTGCTCCGAATCTACTGGAACAAATCAGGTGTAATTTGGTAGGATGGTGTTATCCTATGATCCATACACAGAAGTGCAAAGTAAATGTTTTTTTTAAATAAGGGTAATTTTTAGGCGAAAAATTAGAAAAAAAAAGTTTTACAAACCTTACTGTGCCATATATCAAATGAAGGGGCTCGTTATGAGGATCTCAAATATATTTGTTATTATTGAAAATTAATAGTTTTGATTTTATTTATAAAAGAAGATGAAAATTGACCATACCCCCCCCCCCCCTGATCTCCGAAACTTCTGAGCCTAAAATTTTGAAAAAGTACAAAATATAGTTCATTGCTTGTAGATTTCAGGACAACCTATAAGAATTCTATTAATTGAAAATAAAGTGGTAAACTCAATATAATACGTTCACTTATGGTCAATAGTTCATTAAAACACCACTAGATAGCGCTAGTAGTATTTTTTTGTTGCTCGCGTTTGTGTCTTTTGTTTGTCATGTGAGTATCTTTGTCATAGTAAAGTTGTGTACGGTGCGGTGGTACGGAACCCTCATACCGCGAGTCCAACTCGCACTTGGCCGGTTTTTTTAATTTGCCGCCTTCTGAATTCACCAGAAAATATTTTTTTCATTGCTAAGTATGTGGGTGAATGTTTTATTTAACTACACCAAATTTTGACTTTCTATTCCGATAAAAACGGGCGTGACAAACAGACGAATAAATGGACACACGTGAGTACTGTTATAAGGGTTCCGTTTTGTCCTTGTGAGGTACGGAACCCTAAAACATGTGTCAAGAAAATTAATAAGTTCTCCATAGTTAGGTCCTCGAAATACGTGGCAACACTTCTCGTTGAAAGCTCATTGTGCGGTTGAGTCCCTGCTCCCTTTGTGTTTAAATCAGTTTACGAGGAGGCTCGTAACAAAGCCTTGTTATCAAAGACTTTATATTGTTTTGTAAGGATCGGACCATTGGTACTCAAAAAGAATTTTGAAAATCGGTCCACAATTGACGGCGAAATCGGTGAACATACATAAAAAAAATATATACAGTCGAAATTAGAACCTCCTCCTTTTTTGAAGTCGTTTAAAATGGGATCGTTTTCACGTGAAGTACGTAGCTGTCAGCAGGGATTAGAATTTTGTAGGCGCTCACTATCGAGTAATTTATAGCCTGTGACTGATCCGGTAGCGTAGTAGGTCGCGCCCCTGTCTGGTAGGCCAAGGGTTGTGGGATCGATTCTCACCAAGGGCAAACATGCTTGTTACGAACAGGTTTGTTTGCTCTGTGGCTGATTGTTTAATATGTATTTATAAAGGTGTAACAAAGTACGAGTGACTTTAAAGGGTTGATTCAGAATCAGCTCTAGAATACAAGAAAAATATAAGTATAAAATAAATTTGCAAAAATTTTAGACTTCTTATAAGCGACTTTTTTTGTTTTCTTATGGAGAAGCGAAACAATATTTTGCGAATGGAATTTTTCTAATATATTTAATTAGCTGTCCTGGCGAACTTCGTTCCACCTTACACTACACTACCCTACCCTAAAACCAATTATTTTTTGACTGATAACATTTTTTTATTGATGAATATCATATTTTAATACCTATTATCCTGTTCCGGAAGAAGACAAATGCAAAAAACACAAAAATCATAAAAATTGGTCCAGCCGTTCTTGAGTTATTATATAGAAGATAATATGTATTCTAGATTCCTAATCAACTCTTATAGTGTTAATACTTTTACATTTTAACATCCCGTGTATGTATGTATGTATTTAAAGGTATATTGTATGTATACAAGTCTCTAGTTCCCATACTATATAGGGCCAGATGACTGTGTGTTTCAGTTAGTCCCTGAATACTATTATAGCTAGCTAGATAAGCAGTTTAAGTATCAAAGCTCTTTAAAGCCAAATTTTGGTAGGGCAGGTCTTTGGGTAGATGTGTATGCCATTATGAAAATGTTCTAAGTGGAATTTGGGGATCGTGAACGAAGAGCGCTCGTCTAGTTACCGAGGAAGTAATCTTTGCGAGCGTGTTTCATTATTTTATTTTGCGCTGTAACGCCGGCAATGTTATCTCTACGAAGCGGCAAAGATAACAAGGGAATTAAAAAGCTGTTCAGTAACGGTATGAGAAATAACATTGTGTTGTTGAAATAATCTGAATACAAAACAAATGTTAGGAAAGGAGGTCTGTTTTGAGATGAAATGATGCTCGTAAGTTCAGAATATGACTGGCTCAAGGATGTGGATAAAATGGAATTCAAAAGTGCGAGTAGAAAAAAAGCACATGGATTTAAACTACAGTGTAAACTGTGTGAAACGTCACTCGATATAACGATTCACTGTTTGAAACGTCAAAATTTTCTGGTCCCAGTTGGTTTACCTTGACGTTAATTTCTCTCTGTATAACGAAAACTCTCAATAACGTCACAAAATGCCCGGTCCCTTGAGTGTCGCTATATAGAGTTTACACTGTATATGTTTTCGTATGCGAAGAGCGCTATGCTAAAATTTATAAAAGTTTTTATATATTCACAAAATGTACAATCGATACATGACTTTATCCTCTCATGCTCCTAATACTGAAAGAATTACAGGTAAAGAAATGTCTGTAGTTCTACTAGCTGAACCACGCAGCAGGACTACGGGCAACAAACGTATTAACTGTCATTGTATGCTCATTATTATCTCAGTGATAATTAAATAAAAACTTGAATACAAAATCTAGTTAAAGTAAGTATACCCAACTGGGGGAGATGGCCCCGCCGGCCGGCGTGTTTGCAATCGAGGCTGGACAGCAACAGCTCCCGAGAGCGCTGTCACCGCTAACTTTAAACTCTCTGCAAAGATACTGTCCAGAATTAATACTAACTTGCTGTTTTGTTAAGTGAGTTTGTCTGTATTTGGGTCACTCAGTGTTCAAATAGCGGTTTGGTCAGTGAAAGTTTTGTATCTGTAGGATCTGGCCGAGGATTCCGTGAGGCTATCGCAAACGCAAAATATGATTTATTATATCTAGCTGAAACATAATATAAAATATTATCGGTCTGTTGGAATTTGACTAATAAAACTTAAAAATTTTTGCTATCATATCCTTGCATTAGGCCCGCAGAGAAAATTGTTGGATTTTTTAGGTCATTCCTTTAGTATTAATATTCCCGATTCCCGTTAGGCAGCTGTTCACAGAAGCTGTAATTATATCCTTTTGCATCTTGCTTAAATCATTCAAGGTTTTCTTGATTTGTAATGTAACTAAAATTCTTTTTGACACTTTTATTTTCTTTAATTATTCAGTTTTCTCAACAAAATAATGTTCGACATAGAGTCCAAATTTCTATTTAATAACATTTCCAGACGGGTCCTGCCCTTTAATTAAATAAATAAATATTCTGGGACAAATCACACATAGTCATCTGGCCCCAAAGTAAGATTCCCTGTGTTATGGGAACCAGAGACTGATATATACACACTTATATACGTTTAAATACATACATAATATATATAGATATTTAACACCCAGACACAGAGCAAACAAATCTGCTCATCACACAAATGTTTTCCCTGGGTGGAAATCGAACCCACAACTCTCGGATCAGTAGTCAAGAGCACTAACCACTGAGCCACCGAGTTAGTTAAATGAAATTAAATTATCTTAGTAGAGAATGCTCGGATCAAACGTTAACAGCGAATGTGCACAAAAAAGTTTAGTTTTGTTTGTTAGTCTATACTTTAAATAACTAACCTCACTACCAATCCTTCCACCTCATTCCGACTATAATGATACTATTTCAACAAACTTTCATAAAACTTTCCAATCAATTACTGAATAATTCAAGCGAAAAATTCACTTAATGTAGATTTATTTGCAACTTGGAAACGTAAGTTCATAGTTGGCAACACTGCCTCATAGTTGGCAACAGTGACTAGCTACACTGGCAACACCTGGCGCGATGGCGGCGGGAAATTGATTAATCGCCCAACTAGCGTAAAGTTTAGTACATAGGTACTAACTTTAGCTTAGCTCAGTTTTTAATATTTAAAGAACTGAACGGCTTCGCTCAGTTTAGCGCTAACTTTGTCTAGCTTGCCTCGCCCGTCTCGTCTGATTTGTTAAGAGATAACACTTGTAAGATTTAAGCTCCAGGGCTACTTCTGCGCTGTCACTTCTCATGATTTCATTAACAGAAAAATGTTATTTCTGTTGAATAGGCCAACATGTACCAATTAAACAATGCATGTACCTTTCAAAATGTGCAACGAAAAAAGTGTGGGAATACTTCAAGTTCGGCTTCTTCTCGTGAAACTAAACAATTTTTTCTGAAAAAATTATATTAAATTTGCAAAAAATCAATTTTATCGTTTTTTTTATATTTCAGTCGTACCACAAAATTTAATTAGTTGCACGAGTAGACGTTTTCGAGTAGTAGCATAATTATGCAAGGTCGTTAATGAACAATTTTAGGCATAAAACAGGGTTGTTCACTGTGTCCGCTGACACCTTGAGCATTCCATGGAGTTGTGACTCACATCTGGAAGACCTTGACTGCGCAGATGACATAGTTCTGATCTCGTTTACTTTATCCAATCTCCAAGCACAGCTAGACTCATTGCAAGAGGAAGCCAAAGATAAGGGTCTACGAATCATTGCAAAGTAGACCGTAGAAATGCGAGTACAGTCCAGCAATACGCAATATACCAAGCTCTGCGGCACACTTCTACACTCTGTCGCTAAGGTTATATACTTGGGCAGCACCGAGACCACCAGCTGCAAATACGCCGACGACGTTGACGCCAGGATAAAGTAAGCGAAAGGCGCAATCGCCCAGGTAAAACCTGTTTGGGGACTTCAATGTGCTCACCCGGCCGATCAAGATTTCCCTGTTTGATTCCATCGTGCAATTTGTTCTGCTGTTCGGCTGCGAGATATGAGAAGAGAAAAAAGGATTCACGAACAAACTAAAAGTGTTCGTCAACTAAAGCCTAAGGTCCATCCTACGCATTTTCTGGCCAAACGCTGTCAGCAAATGAAGCAATGTTAACAAATCCCTATAAAGCGAGAAATCATTCAAAGCAAGTGACAGTGGATAGGGCACACACTGCGCAGAAAAGAGAATGACACAGCTAGGGCTGCGGTTAAATGGAAGCCGAGTGGGAGTAGGTGGCCAGGCCGTCCAACTCACACGTGGCGGCTGATCTGCAGGCAGCAGGCTTGCGCTGGGCTGGAGCGATGTGGAGCGCAAGGCACTGGACAGGGACGGATGGCGTCGACTCACGAAGGCCTTTTGTACTACTAGGGTAACATAGGACGACAACAACAACAACAACACGACTAGACGCTGTTGAAGTATTGTCAGAACTTTTTGGTACACCCTCTAAGAGTAGGTACTAGGTACGTACTACCTAATTCATCATAATATCAGCTCATATACGTCCACACCGCGAGGCTCGAGCCTACCCTGAATGTGGGCGATCGGGCCTTAGTCTACCACGCGGGCCCAGTGCAGGCACCTACTTATTTCATCACACATAAATTATTCAAGTTTGGTAACAAATAGGTGGGTAGGTTTGTCTTGTATTTTTTTGTATCATGCATAATTATAATATTTTATTATTTTTACTTTATTTTATGTGACTATTCCATTATTTGTAGGTTAACATTATTAATATTATTATTACTGGGAAGAGACTGACTCTCCCGACACAGGGAATCCTAGTGGGAGAGTTAGAGTGTAATTACAAAGCCTACTATTAAGATGTACCTTAAATAAGTACCTCACCATTTTTATTTTGTATTCTGTATCTAAACATTAATATTCAAATAATAGTAGTTTATGAAACTGTTGCATAATAAGGGTTCTTAAAACACGAGTGTAGGCGAGTTTTTTTATAGCATTACACGAGTGTTTTAAAACCAAACTATGTGCAGTTTCATACACTACTTTATCTAATCTCATACATTGGGATTGAATCAACTAAAATACAAAGATCAAAGTTAAGAGTAAGAAAAAAAATCCACGAAATTCAGTAAGTACCAACGAGTACAACAAAACGTGTCATAAGCGCATCACCGCGCTTGCACTGAAGCGGACGGTGTCACAGACAGGTAAAAACAATGCTTTCACTGATCTCAGACATTTTTAAACAAGAATGAAAATTATCCACGAAATTCAGTATCTACAACAAAATTCAATGAAAAACCAACACATCACCGCGCATGCGTTAAAGCGGGCGCTGTCACAGACAAGTAAAAATTGAAATGAAAACTTTTTGTATTGCTGTAAAAATGGCGCGAACCGCATGTGCGTTACAATAAAAAAAAATTGATATGGAACTTCGTTGGTGATGGTATACTCTTTGGTTTAACTTGTATCGTAATGGAAAAAAAAATACATTTTACCATTATTTTTCTAACAAAATAATGTAATGTAATATTTTTTAAAAATTACGGTATTGTGTTTATAAAGTATGCCAATATAAACTCGTTTTGAAGTTGATAATGCGAACTTTACGATATGAGAGTAGATAAACTTACTTACTTACTTACTTGAACAGGGTTTACAGTTCACTAACAATTTCTGACAAAACGCCCGTTAAGCTCTTTGTATCTTCCACGGACATCATTCATGACATGCGGCGCATGTGCCTGCATGTTTCTCTGTTGCCAAACAGTCCTCTTCTTATTCAAATTAATACGTAGGTATGTAACTGTTATATCAATGTTACATTATAATGTTGCTCAAAGATACATTCAAGCTGCCAAGTTGCAAGTTGCTTCATAATATGAGACGTGGATGTAATTGCAAACTGCGGTAACACCGTAAAGGAGTTTCCGTACATTAATGTCGTCATTATTTAAACTGGCAACCCTACAAGGAGCCAAGAAGTTGGCTGAGTTCTCTCTTTGTTATTTGTATCTTCCCTCTAGTATTTTCTAGACTAATTAAACAATTCAGAGTCCTGTAACTAAAGTTTTAAGGTCCCTACTTATATTAAAGAGTCTAAATTAGAGACTGTAGTTCAACACAGGCTTATTTATTTACAAATTTTACTTTGTAATGTAATATTTGCTCACAAAAAGGTAATTGTAGGGTTCCGTACCTCAATAGGTAAAAACGGAATCATTATAGGATCACTTGTGTGTCTGTCTTTCCGTCCGTCTGTCACAGCCAATTTGCTCGTAAACTACTCATTCTCATTTATTTATTCATAAACAATAATAGTATTGTATTTGAATGTAACAGTAGATAATTAAAATAAAAGAGGTTACATAAAATATTGATACAGGCAAGAGAAATCCAGAATAAAAAAAACAAAGCTAACATTACAAATAAGAACGTGATTAAAAATTAAAATGTCGTTAAAAATTTAATAACATTGAAAATTAAAATGTGAGTGAACATTTCATAGCAACACTTTTCCAGTAATAAAGCTTTCAGTCTTTTCTTGAAAACCTTTAAATCTGTCATGTTTTTAAACTCAATAGGCAATTCGTTGACAAGTTTAACAGACTGACACTGTAGGTTCAACGTCGGATAGATAATATTTTTTAGATCCCGTCTTCTTGTAGCTTCTCTTTTTGTTTGCTCCGCTTGTGTCTCAAAATTCGTACCGATTCTTACTGGATCGATAGAGTTGAAATTTTGTACACACATGTAAATTTGGAGACCCAAAGACGGACGTGTAACGTTACCAAATGAATTCTTACAAGGAACCACTTTTGGGAGTTAATTAGAAAAATAAAAAAAAGTTTTTCAAAATATATTGTGTGACATATCGAATGAAAGGGCGTGTTATGAGAACCTTAAATATTTTATTTTATTTTATCTAAAATATTAAAACTACGGAGTCTAAAATATTCAAATTACGGGGTCTAAAATATTAAAACTACGGGGTCTAAAATATTAAAACTACGGGGTCTAAAATATTAAAATTACGGGGTCTAAAATATTAAAACTACGGGGTCTAAAATATTAAAACTACGGTCTAAAATATTAAAACTACGGGTTCTAAAATATTAAACTACGGGGTCTAAAATATTAAAACTACGGGGTCTAAAATATTAAAACTACGGGGTCTAAAGTATTAAAAAAATCACAGTATATGTGAGTTAGTGCATATGTCGCAGGATTTTGATAAAATTAGGTTTTTGATCAAAAATCTAGGTTTTTGATCAAAAACCGGAAGATGACAAAATTTAAAACAAATTTTATCATAAACCTGTAACAATCTAGGTTTTTGATCAAAAACCTGAACTAGTTTGGGTTAATGATCAATCTGATGTAGATTTCCGTTGACAGGGACTTCGGGAATTCCCCCGCTCCCGCTTCCATTTAGAACTCCCCGTTCTACACTCTTCCTACAGTGTTGAGTGGTTGACGGAGCCCCTTTGGGGCTCCTACTTCTGTGTTCTCATGTCAAACCTAACACTACAACAGTCTCCGAACCTAACGGATCCGAGTCGGGGTGCTCCGCAAGTCCGAGCTCGCTTCGCTCGCTCCCGCTTCCATTTAGAACTCCCAGTACTACACTCTTCCTACAGTGTTGATTACATCGATTAATTTGTCATAAAACTAAGCCAACCCATGTTTTTGACTAGAAATGTATCATAAACCCAAACTAGTTCAGGTTTTTGATCAAAAATCTAGATTGTTATAGGTTTATGATAAAATTTTGTTTAAATTGTGTCATCTTCCGGTTTATGATCAAAAACCTAGATTTTTGATCAAAAACCTAATTTTATCAAAACCCTACGACACATAGATTACAGGAAAATCTGTCAGAAAATCCAAAATCCTTCTGTTTCCATAGGAAAAACGAAACTTCATAGGTCCAGAATAAGTAGACCCCTATTTATCTAGAGCAAAGTATGTATTGAGAGGTCTTGTTCTGTTGATTTTAAAGTTTTGGCGTGGAACCCTGTTTGTGCGACCTCAAGTCGCACTTGGTCGATTTTTATTAAATTATTTTTTTTTAATTAAAAATTTAAGTGCGTGTGTCTACATCTTACCTGATGGTAAGTGACGATGTAGTCGAGGATGGTACACGCAAACTCAAATAATAACTATTCACTCTCGCCTTGAAGATCTCCAAATTGTAGGAGTCGGGAAACACAGACGCAGGCAAGGTGTTACACTCCATTGCTGTCCGCATAATAAAAGAGGAAGCGTAACGCTTCGTGCGTATAGGCTTAACATCAACAACAAAGGGGTGGAACTCCTCCCCGCGTCTCGTTGACCGAAGGTTAAACCAACTCGATTGAATAATAGAACTTATAAAACCAACCTAAAAGCAAGTTATTAAAATAAAATAAAAGCTCATCGATTTTACTAAGTTAAAAAAAATTGAGGTCTTATTCTTCCAAATTTTTTCATCCATCCTTCCCCTAATTACAATTCTAGGGCTGACTTCCGAAGCAAATTGTCTGAAATATGTTCGAAATTGGAAGCTGGAGTGAGCCAGCCCGTAGGCTGTAGGTTGTATAATTAATGAAATTAAATTACTTAGTGATGCACTATGTCGGCATACTGGTATACAGGGGTTGTATTAAAATAAAGAAAGGTAAACTCGGGCTTATTGATAGGTACTTTATTTTGTTCATTTATTTAAAAAGCTTTACAACCCGATGTTCGACTACAGTAATAGTTCAAGTTACTTCTTATCAAGTATAAAAAGCGACATTATGTTCTGAAACTGATTGTGTTATAGGGAAGAATGGAAGAGAAATATAACGTTTAGGTAGAAACTTTTAATGAAATGAAATGAAATCAAACATGGTAGTAGGATGTTTAATATAATTTTTAGTGCAATCATGTTTCGCCTGTGCAAGGCATGCAAATGTTTAACATAGATTATAATTATTTTGTCACGTAAACTTTAAAAATTCAAATGTCAATAAGTTTATTTTTGTCACAGAGGTATTCATTAACGCTATAATAATTTTTGTCAATAAGCCATTTCAACAATTTTGTCTTAAAGGTTTTCGATTCAAGCTTTCGCAGTTCAATTGGTAGGTTATTATATATTCTAACGCTCATACACACACAATTTCGGCTATACATTTCAGTCAATGGGATTTCGTTAAAAACTAGCCTGTATGGATCTCTAAGGGTTCTTGTAGTTTTGTCACTGGCTTTTTTAAATAATTGCAGATGTTGCTTTACAAACAGACAGAGCTCAAATATATATAGCGCGGGTAGTGGCAACAGACCAAGCTCCTTAAATAGTGGCTTGCAGGAGTCTCGTGATGACTTGCCAGCTATAGCTCTTACACATTTTTTTTGTGCTATAAAGGCTCTTTTCCAGTGGGTCCCATTTCCCCATATAATAAGACCGTAACGGAGCACCGAAGCTACACACGCATGATAGGCAGACAAAACAGTGGGCATGTTTGTTAGACTTTTTAGGCGCTTTAGGACGTACACAAATCTGTTGAGTCTCTCACTTACATTCTCATGTTGTGGTTTCCAGTTTAGTTGGTTGTCAATTTTGAGGCCTAAGAATTTCGTGTTATACATCTCATCAATTTTTATGCTTCCATGTTTTATTTCTAATTTACGAAACCTATTGTTGTTAAAATTAATGTAGTTTGTCTTTGAAATATTAATCTGTAAGTTATTCATGGTCAGCCATTTTATTATAACATCAATAGTATTATTTATGTCAGATTCGTGATTGTTAATTGTATTATTGTCAGTAATTTTCCCTTTTGTTGTCACTACTATAGAAATGTCATCAGCGAAGAGAACGCACTTGTGCTGAGTTACATGAGGGATGTCATTTATATAAAGTACGAAGAGAAGGGGTCCAATTACGCTTCCTTGAGGAACTCCGCATCTATTGTATCTGTAATCAGAGGAATATACGATAGCCTCATTTTTATTATTGTTGATTTTAGTTAATGAAACTTTTTGTCTTCTTTCTAAAAGGTAAGACCGTATCCAATCAAGAGGTAATCCTCTTATTCCATAAGAATTAAGTTTTTTTATAAGTAGATCGTGTTCTACAAAGTCAAAGGCTTTACTTAGGTCAAAGAGTAATACTGTAGTCAATTGTTTATTATTTATTCCATTTAAAATACCAGTCATTAGTGAAAAAGTTGCAGAGGTTGTAGACTTATTTTTTTGGAAGCCAAATTGATTTTGATTTATAATTTTATATTTATTGCAATATTGTGTCAAACGCTTTAACATACATTTTTCAAAAGTTTTTGAAAAAATTGAAATCAATGTTATGGGGCGGTAGTTTTGTACTTGTCCTTTGTCTCCTTTTTTATATAAAGGTTTAACAATAGAGATTTTAAGGATTTCTGGAAAAGTTCCAGTTAGAAATGAAAGGTTAATTAAATAAGTAAGTACTAATATGGTACAATCTAAGGAAGCTTTAAGTACTTTTGTGCAAATTTCGTCGTATCCAGTAGAGTTTGTATTTTTGAGTGACATGATCTCTTTTCTTACCTCCTCAACTGTCATAGGCGCCAAATACATCGAGTTCAAATTATTATTGTGTAATGTTAAATGCTTACAGTCTTTTTTTGTGTTTTCATTCGTACTTTCAATGTAATAGTCATTAAATTTTCCTGCTATCTCGGTAGGATTCGTTAATATTCCGATATCGTGTTCAATGTAATCAATGTCATTTTGATTGTTTTTCTTACAGCCTAGTTCATTATTTATGATCGTCCATGAAGCCTTGTTTTTGTTCTTACTATTTTTTATAAATTTAATATTACAATTTTTTTTAAGTTTAATGATAACATGTTTTAATATGGATGAAAAGTGTGTGTATTTGTGTTTGTTTTCTAGTGTTTTGTCCTTGTAATATGTATATCGCAGTAACCTTTTTCTTTTACAGCTCTGTTTAAGACCCTTTGTAACCCATTTTTGTTTTTTTGTATTTGTAATTTTGACTTTAATTTGAGGAAAACATAGTTTATAAAATAAAGTAAATAAATTATGAAACTCCTCAAAAGCTTTGTTTAAGTCCGTCTCTAAAAATACTTCTTCAAAAGCCAAGCTATTCAAGCATTCAATGAATTTAGTAACATTTTCTTTTGAATAATCTCTTTGAAATATGTTATAAGATTTGGGTTTGTCTCCTTTTGACTTTACAGGGAACTTCAGGAATTGAGCCGTCTCATGGTCGGATAAATGTAAGGGAATAACTTCTGAGGTTGCTTTTTTTATATTGCTGAGTATGTGGTCTATACAAGATGATTTACGTGTAGGTTCTTTTATGTGTTGGGTTAGATTATAATTTAAAGCAATGTCCACATAATGATCTGTTATTTTACCTGATTGAAGCGTATTTATGTTGAAATCGCCTGCTAGTATTATTCTTTTATTGTGTTTATATTTCAGGCATACATCATGCAGGAGAGATTCTAATCTGTTAAGAAATATAATAGGATCACTGTCGGGAGTCCTATAGAAGCACATTATAAGTAGGTTATTTGAGGAAACTTCGATGCCACAACATTCAAAGGACTTAGGAACGGTATACTTATGAACAAAGTCTATTTTTTTGTAGGATAAGCAATTCTTTATAAGTATTGCCGTGCCACCTCTCCTACTTCCATTTCTACAGTAGCATGAGGCTGTTTTGTAGTTGTGGACTTGTAAGTAGGTTTCAGATCCTTCCGGAATGAAAGTTTCTGATAAACAAATAATATCTGGTTCCTTATTGGCTTCCTGAAGTTCTTGTAAAGTTATTTCTAGTATTTCCATTTTCGATAGTATACCGGCAATATTTTGGTGTAATACTTTAAAATACAATTGTTTTGTTTTAGGATCGAAAAAAATCTGTTTGCGGATGTGGTGGTTCCTTTTGGACGGAACACTGTAATAGGGTTCCATTTGATTAATATTGCATTATCACGCGATATACATATAAATTCAAATTTCAGCTCAATCGGCGACCGGGAAGTGGGTCAAATTTAACTTAAAAGAATTCATTACAGACACCGGGACAGGTGAAACTAAATTATTTTTGAAAAACCTAAAAGCTTTTTTTAGGCACAAGATTTTTACAATCAAAGTACTTACTCGTCAATACGAATCAAACGAGCTCAAACTCGATAGGGTTGTGTCGTTTCCAGCTCCATAATCAGATCAGCACCATGCCATGGTCACGCTGCAACGCTATTTACACATGTGTGCAAAATTTCAGCTCAATCGGTAACCGGGAAGTGGATTAAATTGATTTTCCAAGACTTGATGACAAACATCGGGCCAGGTGAAACTATATAAAAGCTTTTAATATGTCTATATCGCTCCAACCCCAAATAATAACATATTTTTATTGTACGAAAAACAAAGTTAAAACTATAGTGTACAGTAAGTGACCCCACACTAGAATTTCCTGTGTTGTGGGCAGCCAGCCTCTTCCCTTATTTGAAAATTACTAAACAACTGGTATTTAGTCCTTCATCATCATCATCATATCAGCCGAAGGAAGTCCACTGCTGGACATAGGCCTCCCGCAAGGATCTCCGCGACGACCGGTTCTGCGCTGCCCGTATGCAGCGGCTTCCCGCGACCTTCACCAGGTCATCGGTCCACCGAGTGGGAGGCCTGCCTACACTACGCTTTCCGTATGGATGGATGTATGTATGGATGGTTGTTACTCTTTCACGCTTCAACCACTGGATGGATCGGGATGAAACTTCGCACACATATAGGTTAGGTTCTGGAATTGGACATAGGCTACTTTTTTCTCCGGGAAAATGTCTTATACACACAGAAAAATCGAAATCAACGCGTGCGTAGCCGCGGGCGGACAGCTAGTTTAATCTATAAAACTAGCTTTTGCCCGCGGCTTCGCCCGCGTAGACATCGTTTTTATGACTGTCTTAGACGGTGCGCGGTGCGCGAGCCGTCAGCGGCTCGCGAGCGTGCACATGAATTTTCTACAGATCTCTCGGGAACTATGTCAGGATATACTTATTAGTAAATTATGTCATTTCCCACCCCCTCAACCATGTCTGTGCAAAAAATCACACAATCCGAACGATTGCGATGTTAAAGAAATTAACCAAAAAGGAGTATATTTTCAGTTCCCTCGGGAACTGCATCGGGCTATGCTATTTTCACGGGATAAAAAGTAGCCTATGTCCTTCCTTGTAACACAGGCTACCTGCATGCCAAATTTCATTAAGATTGGTCAATGCGTTGAAGCGTGAAAAGGTAACAAACAAACAAACACATTTTCACATTTATAATATTAGTAAGGATAATAAAAGGTAGGTTAGTATACAATTAGAGTCGTGCGTTGTGTTTGCATACCTACGAGCTACGAGTACGTAACATTGAGACACAACATTATCTGCGAAGAACGGCGCGCTGCACGCTGCCGCTACTGTGGAACTCGCGTGAATGCATAAATTGCATTAACGGCTACAAGTTATTAATTGGTAGAAGTGTTGAAGATATGTGTTTAGGTATGTGTGTGTGTATGTCAGGCCAGGAAAATAATGATGATGAATTGATGATTTATTGCAGGGGTTTTATAGCCGCAGCGGGCCAAAGGAAATGTCCAATTAAAGTTAATTTTTAATAAGACAAAACAAGAATTTTTATTTACTTATGTAAGGAGGAAGATCACTTTTAAAAATCCTACCTAATGGTATGGCCATGACTGACACCTTTTTTGTTTGCACAATACATCGGCGGTCTATATCTTTGTTCAACTTATGTGTCGCAGACTACAAGCACGTAGCTTCAAGCTATAACTATACATTATGTAGCTTAAAATTAAACTAGTTCGCGGGCCAGATGAAGTGCCTTCGCGGGCCTTATGTTGGACAAGCTTGATCTATAGTATATTCATTTTACTAAATAAATGGAGAGAAATTCCAAGTATGTATATTGTTTATTCACAATTGGTAAACCCTTGACAACATCTCACCTGATGGTAAGTGACGATGTTGCCGAAGATGGAAGCGGGCTTACCAAGATTCTCCAACGCAAGGGGAACTGGCTATCTTATCTTCAAGCCGGAACACACCAATGATATCAACATTGATATTTGGCGGCAAGACTTAGATAAGATGGTGGTAGCTAGCCAGGCGGGCTTAGAAAATGCCCTACCACCAACCAAACCGAGTCTTACAATTGACCCCGCCGGAAATCGAACTCGCGACCTCCTGTGTAAAGCCAGTGAACTTTTCCTCTAGGCTACGAAGGTGGTTAAATTATGTATGAACAGTATGACTTACTGCCTACGAAAGTCCTAGTAACCGTGTTTTGTTCCATCCTGTATTCTTACCGGCACGGCGGCAGCATGGCGCCGCAACCCAGCCTTGCTCCTGATGAATGCAGCTATCGATTCAAATGCAATTATGTTGACGTTCAGTGTGCGCGAGCAGTACAACTATACCTGTGAAGTGGGAGTGTGAGAGGGATGAGGAAAGACTGATAAATCTTTATAATATACTAGCTGTCCCGGCGAACTTCGTACCGCCTTACATTACATTACACTGCCCTGCCCTACCCTACACTACCCTACACTACCCTACACTACACTACACTACACTACCCTACCCTACACTACCCTACCCTACCCTACATACACTACACTACCCTACCCTACACTACACTACACTACACTACCCTACCCTACCCTACATACACTACACTACACTACCCTACCCTACACTACTCTACACTACCCTACACTACACTACCCTACCCTACCCTACACTACCCTACCCTACCCTATCCTATCTCTCAAGTTGGATCGAACTGCACATGGTGTGCGAATTTTATTATAATCGGTTAAGTGGTTTAGGAGTCCATTGAGGACAAACATTGTGACACGAGATTTATATATATTAAGATGTCCTTCAGGCTTGTACTTAGACACAAGGGATTGGTTAAATCGAATTAAAGAGATTTATGAATTTGGCGAAATAGAAAGCTAATATAAAAGGCATAGGTACTAAAATACTGAAAGGGGGATCACCCGATATGCCTCTAATATGGGTGCTGTCCGCGTGAACTGGCCTACACTTGTCAAAGGCATCCATGACATTGAATAATTTTAATATGTAACTTCTCGTGTCATATTGTTTTAATGTTCTAAAGACATTATTTGCTTTTTATATCACGGATTGGATTTTGACGTTTATAACTAATGATTGTTGATTTCTTGATTTTTTAAAAATGAAATTATGTAATCACTATTTTATGACTATCCGAAAGAGTGTAATTTGCCTCTATTTTGAATAAGTATCTTGAATCTCTTGAATGCTTTGAACAGATAAAATTTGAGCTTGCATGTTTTGTTGAATCCTTGGCTACATACGTATGATATTTCTGAAGCGCTTATCAACTGTGCCCCAGCGCCTCTAGCGTATGTCCTGACCAAAAAAAAAATGCCGCTGTATTAACGAAGGACGATTCCTAGTACCCTTGAGAACGAGTATGATAACTCCAATTTTAAAGGGGAAAGGAAGAAAAGGCGAACTCGACTACTATAGACCCGTTTCTATCATTCCCGTGCTAGGGAAAGTGTTGTAAGGTGGTCTCTACAATCGCCTGTCAAGCTATCTAAATTTATTTCAAGTCCTGTCTACTCTGCAATACGCTTATCGCAAAAGACGGTTAACTATATAGCCTTAGCGAGAGAGGTAGTACATTACAATATCGGCGAGAGAGAGCGAAGTAGACAGGTCGCAGTCCTGTACTGTGATTTATCATAGGCCTTTGACATGGTAAACCACAGTGTCCTGTCAGTAAAACTAGACCATTACGCTCCTGCACACCTGCACACGCTCTAATGGTAGACGTTTTACATAACAAGTCGCAAATAGGCGTAGAAGGAAGTGGTAAAGTTCTGAAAAGAGCGAACCACCATGGGCGTCCCTCGGGGCTCCTCGATCTCTAATGTTATATACGAACTCTTCTCCTTACTACTGAACGATCTCCCAGAATCTGGTAAGCCCGCTTCCATCCTCGGTATCATCGTCACTTACAGGTTACATGTGATAAAAAAAATTAAATAAAAAAAAGAATCTATTACTACTGGAGAAGTATATATTATGTTCACCGATGACGAGGTTGCCGTGGTCAGTGATAACAGATTCTGCTAAGCTAAACATACGCAAGACAACTACGCAACTGGCAAACTGGTTTGTAAAGAGTGGTCTTTCTGTAAACCAGAAAAAGCGAAGTTCATTCAATTTAATCTTGCCACCATACTGATCCATCTACGGTGGTAGTCAACCTAAAACTAAACAAGTCCAAAAAGTTTTATCAAATTGAAATTATACCACTAACAAACACATACTTGTCCGCAGACAAAGCCCCATCAGAAGCGACGTTCAGGGGCGCCGAGTTTCTCTCGTACGACCTGACGCAGACCGGCGGGGAGCCCATCGTGAGCACGCAAGACGCCATCTCTCTGTACTTCAAGACTCGCCAGCCGAACGGACTGCTCTTCTACACTGGTAAGGAATGTATTCAAAGATCTCACAATTCTTAAAGCAATTAAAGGGGACATAAGTGCGTCACAACACTAGTAACGCAAATCTTAAAATGCGGTGCACATTCTAAAGGTTTAATACGCACGTTCCGAATATGTAAACTCAACATATACATAGTATACATTCATTAAAATGTAACATTTTCTCGTAAAGTTTAAAAATCGGCCGAGTGCGATTCAGACTCGCGTGAAGTAGGGTTCCGAAGGCTTATTAAAATATATATTTAAAAAAACATTTTGTTTTACAGTTGGTAATAGAACATTATGTATGGAAAATCTGTGAACCTTTTATTAATCCAACTGCAAATCGATTATTACTCCTAAACTAAAAAAGTTTTTATTTTAAATTGATTTTATGTCCTATAATTTTCATTTTTTTTAGATGTCCTGAAATAGAAGTTTAGCTGGTAGGGGAGAGGGACGCTTGACTCTAACAAAAATTAGCACTTCAACGCTTAATATTTTGCAAATGGATCCCTGAATTAAAAAAAATGGTTTCAGCAAACAATGAAAAGTTTTGAAAGACTTTTTTATACACAATTGGTAAGCCCTTGGCATCATCTCACCTGATGGTAATAGATGATAATGTCGAAGATGGAAGCGGGCTTACCAAGATTTCCTGGCTATATTATATTCAAGCTGGAATACATCAATGTTGTTAACAATGATGTTTGGCAGCAAGACTTAGATAAGATGGTGGTAGCTAACCAGGCATGCTTCAAAAATGCCCTTCCACCAACCAAACCGAGTCTTATAAAGTAAGACTCTACCGGGAATTGAACCCGCAACCTCTAGATGTTAAGCTAATGGGCTTAACCATTACGCCACCGAGGCGGTCAAACGGTTCAATGATAACCCACACAATAGTTTACGTCAGCAAAAATAAATTCATCCCCTCCTTACAAGTTTTAGTTTAGGAAGGTTAACTAAAATTATTATTTTTTAAAGATTTTATTTCATCACTTTGCCGGCGTGATTAATATGTAGTCCCATGGAAAATTACAGCTTTACAGTACTAATAGTCTCTGAGCTAAGCCGGCGGATAGACATGGCGAAACTATAAGGGTTCCTTGTTGACTATGGAACCCTAAAAACGCAAAAAAAATTTTAGGCGGTGGCGGTAGGGCGGCGGTAGGGCGGCGGTGGGGCGGCGGTGGGGCGGCGGTGGGGCGGCGGTGAGGCGGCGACAACGACTTAAAAAGAGGCTCACCAAAAAATATAAATAAAGCAAACCATATTCTGAAACCAAGTCAGAAACATACAAACGAACTCCAAAAAGAAAGAAATAGTATTTGAAATATTAATGAAATACGAGTAGAATAGATTAGTCTAAAATCACCGGAAATTAGAACAAAACACTTTAACGAGCTGAACAAACAGTCATAATTAATTTTCAGAAAACAACAGAATCATAAAAAAAAGTAAGTGTGTGGTTTTATGAAACCACGGTAGAAGTGAAACTTTATAGAGGACGAAGCGATCATGGCTGCTCTCGCTGCGGTACGTAGGACGAAACGATCATACCGTCAAACGAAAGCGACTGTCACGCGACATGCAACACACAGACGAAAAAAAAAACTGGTCAGGTGCGAGTCGCATTCATTCCGTTTTCCGTTGGAACGTTGCACGTTGGCTTAGGATTTTAGTTTAGGTTTTTAATTATAAGAGGGTAGTTTCGGAGATCTAAGGGGTATGAGAATTACTGTATTTTCGACCCAAACATGAGGTATAAAGTAAATTAATGAATTTATATTTTTGGTGTTAATTTTGGGGGTCAATATGAAAGTTTAAAAAAAAACAAGTTCATTAATGTTTTTTTTATTCATAGTTGGTAAGCCCTTGGCATCATCTTACTTGATGACACGAAACATAATATAAAATGACCCCTTTCATTTAATGTTACACGATGATTCTGTTTTTTTTTTTAAAAAAGACGGACTAATAGATACATAGGTCATTACTCATAATCTTATATGGCTTTTTTATCGGAAATGCGTAAATTTGTGTCGCTGAGCGAAAACGGTTGATTAATGGATATCGTTCTCCGATCTTTCTCCTCAGGTCATGAAGCCGACTACCTGAACCTGGCGGTGCGCGATGGCGGCGTGTCCCTCACCATGGGGCTTGGGAACGGCAAGCAGGAGATGCACATCAAGCCGGCCAGGACCCGCTTCGACGACCACCAGTGGCACAAGCTCACCGTGCACAGAAGGGTCCAGGAGGTATGCATTGCTCCCGTTATCTTCTCGTGTCAATGGCGTGATCCACGCAATTTCTTCGATATTTACGAATACGATACGAATCAAACGAGCCCAAACTCGATGGGGTTGTGTTGTTTTATTGCGGAGTTCCTATGGCCACCGTCCAGCCCCAGCATCAGATCAGCTCCATGTCATCATAATATTGCATTGTCACGCGATATACATATGCATGCAAAATTTCAGCTCAATCGGAAACCGGAAAGTGGGTCAAATTTATGTTGCAAGATTTCACCCAAACAAACATACATATATTGCAAGTAAAATAAAAGCTTGTAATGATTTAAATTTATTTACATGGGTTTGTTAAAGCAGATATTGTAAACGATTATGTAATGAGAAGGCCTGAAGTCCATATGACCAGAAAAGTCCTCATCATAAATTTAGGTCAAAATAAGGATGCTCGTAGTCACTAATGATCTGATTAAAGCCATAGTTTACGTCTTGATGGCGAATAATGACAAGAAGATCCTATTTTAAAGCGACTCTATGATTCTTTTTTTATTCGAAAGCTAGTGCTTTCCGTGTGGTCTCATATAAATTTTATCAAAATCAGTGTAGTACGTATTAGAAAATTAACAAAAACCAAAAATAATAATGCAAAATTGTTCGAAGTTGTTGCGATGCAAGTCGGTTTTTTAACGTGTTTATAAATAAAATGTGACAACGCTAGGCAATGAGAGGGAGACCCAGATGTATAGGTTGAAGGTCACGTTGCACACGACCTTCGGTGTTAATAAATCTGCAAGCTTTACATGTGACTGCAGGTGATGCTAAGTGTACACCTGGGGATACCACTGTAAATAGTGACACAAGAAGCTCCTCAATTAAATTCACCTATAATGCTGCCCATAAATTTATAAATGGAATATTCATTCTCCGTAAAACTTGGAAATCTTATTTCAGTAAGCTGTTATGAAGATAAGAAAACTTAGAAAGTTTCTTTAGTTTTTCTCTTAGATTGACGAAGTTCAACTCGTGTTCAACTGGAGATTTTATCGATAAAGTTATCTAGTTTCCTTCAGATTATGATTTAAGCTTGGCATATTTTATTATGGTCACCAACCTTAAGGTAATTGTAAACGCGAACAGTAACACAGTATTACAGACATACCGGTTAAATTGATAACCTCCTTTTTTGAAGTCGGCTAAAACTGGACTACAACAAATATAGAATTAGCAGCACCTTCTTTTACGAGGCCTTTGTCCAACAGTGGACGTCTTTCGGCTGATATGATGATGATGATAGAAGTAAATTCAAGGCAGGCGGTAGGAAAGATGACGTGACGTCAAAAAGAAAATAAATTGTACAGTCTCGCTGTGCATACTTCTCGCGAAGCCTTCACCGTCGAACGTAGTTCTTCTTCTTCTTCAAGTTTTAGAGCTAATGCTCTTGTTGGTGAAGCAATGTTCATTTTTTTCTATCCTCGGCTAACGTAGCGTACACAAATCAACGGTAAACATAAAACTTACTTAGTAGCAAAGAATAAAGCTATATGAAAAAAAATTACAAAAAATTGTTTGTATAGGAGGTACCTTACTATTTTTTTCCTGGAATAGTGAAGTAACCAGTGCAGTAGGCCTTATTGAGTCCTAATTATTCACAAAGTTTCATCAAAATCGTTAAAGCCATTTTTGTGAAAAAGTAACAAACTACCTGGATTTGTATGGGAGGTACCTTATTCCGATTTTTTTTTGGATAAATGACAACCGTGTACTGCAGACCATATACAGTTATAGTAACTGAGTTTTATTACAATCGTTATAGCCATTTTTGAATTAAAAAAAGCATTTTTTTACTGTAGTAGCAATCTCAAAAAACAAGATAGGGAAAATTGGAAAAAAAAAACGCCTAGAGATATAAAAATAATGTTGCTTTAACCCAAATTTCACCCAAATCCATCCAGTAGTTTGAAAACTTGAGCACTGGACGGACGTATAGACACACACACACACCCATACATCTTATTTTTTGTTTTGTTTTTAGACTTTATTAGGGTAAGAAAATCGATCCTCATCAAAATCTCAACTTCGATTTTTTTGACATTACAAATTAGAATACCTTCTTCACTTCTTCGTCGCTCGAAAGTAAAAATAGAAGCTTGATGTAGAGGGCTACCCAAACCCCCCCCCCCCCCCCATAAATGTTGTACGATAACGTCAGTTTGTGGCACAAAACATTGAAGCATATTGAAGTGTGTCGTTAGAACCGTCGACTGGAGTGAAATTTTATTGATCACAGATCTATTCTAGATTAGAATATAAACTACAATAGAAGTCGTGCATGGGCATGGGGCGAGCGAAGAGCGATCGATTTGTCAATATTTTATTTAGAGGTTCGCTTGCCGTAAACCTTCAGTTGTTATAGAGTCAGCTCTATTTGTGTCTAGACTAGAACGAGAATTGCTAAAATAGCCTTCAGTCGTTTTGAACGGGATTTGGTAAAAGTTATAAATGGTCCTAAGGCTTAAAAAATGCTTGTGCTTTTTACATTACATAATCTATTATTTTATAATATCCTCTAGAGCACAAGCATTTTTGTCATCTTCTTAATATATATAAATCTCGTGTCACAATGTTTGTCCCCAATGGACTCCTAAACCACTTAACCGATTATAATAAAATTCGCACACCATGTGCAGTTCGATCCAACTTGAGAGATAGGATAGTTTAAATCTCAAATTATAGTCACAATTTTAATTTATTGCTAATTATTTGTCTGTTATTATTTGACAGTCACAATTATCTGTTAACTCCAAATGATTCTAACAGATGTCGATACCTTTCGACTGGGTAGGGTAGTGCAGTGTAGGGTAGTGTAGTGTAGGGTAGTGTAGTGTAGTGTATGTTGGGTAGGGTAGGGTAGTGTAGGGTAGGGTAGTGTAGGGTAGGGTAGGGTAGTGTAGTGTAGGGTAGTGTAGAGTATTGTAGGGTAGTGTAGGGTATTGTAGGGTAGTGTAGGGTAGGGTAGTGTAGTGTAGTGTATGTAGGGTAGTGTAGGGTAGGGTAGTGTAGTGTAGTGTAGGGTAGGGTAGGGTAGGGCAGTGTAATGTAATGTAAGGCGGTACGAAGTTCGCCGGGACAGCTAGTATATATTATAAATCTCGTGTCACAATGTTTGTCCTCAATGGACTCCTAAACCACTTAACCGATTATAATAAAATTCGCACACCATGTGCAGTTCGATCCAACTTGAGAGATAGGGTAGGGTAGGGTAGGGTAGTGTAGGGTAGGGTAGTGTAGGGTAGGGCAGGGCAGTGTAATGTAATGTAAGGCTGTATATATATGTTGATTCTATAACAAATACCATTACGTGAGACTGTAATCTGAATCATGACATTATTTGGAATATACAATAAGTTTTTTTTTGACTATTTAAAAGTGTGTGTAAGCACTAATTTAAAATAAATTATTTTGATTGATTGGCCAAGTGCGAGTCGGACTAGCACCTCGAGGGTTCCGTACCAACACACCTCTCCACAGAACTGCATAGTATAATGACAATGATACCTATTTACATTACAATAAAAAGCCATTAACGCAAGCGACAAAAATATGTTTTTTTGTCATTTAGTGCGGACTCCTTGGCGCGAGTACGACTCACACCTGACCGACTTTTATTATTTGTTGTTTTATTTAAGTATTAGTACTATAATAAACCAAGTTTCACGCTTGCATGTATTACCGTTTTTACGATAGAGCTAAATCAAATATACTTCTAAAGAGCTGTGAATAAACACGTTTTTTTTGTATCGAGATGCCCTTATTTTTTTTCGTATTTGTTGTTATAGATTCAATAGAAGCGTCGGTGGCTCAACCGGTAACGACTCGGTCCATCTAACCAGAGGTACCGGGTTCAAATCTGGACAGCCAATGTACCAATGAGTTTTTCAAAAACTTACGTACATACTTACCGATTGCTTTAACGGTGAAGGAAAACATCGTGAGGAAACCTGCACACGCCTGCGAAGAAACTCGAAGGTTGTGTGTGAAGTCGACCAACCCGCACTGGGCCCGCGTGGTCGACTAAGGCCTAATCGCCCTGATTCAGGGTAGGCTCGAGCCCCTCGGTGGGGACGTATATGAGCTGTAATGATGATTCAATAGAAATACACATTATGTAAAAATTTCAACTGTGTACCTACAACGGTTCATGAAATACAGCCCGCTGACAGACGGACGGAGAGACGGACAGACAGCGGAGGGTTAGTAATAAGGTCCCGTTGGTCACTCTTTGGGTGTACGGAACCCTAAAAAGGGTCTGAATCTCTTTACTTTTATTGGGGCATATATAACCATGAAACTGAACCACTTCCCCAACGGAATCTATAGTCAATAGGAGAGTTCACTGCTTCATGAAATATAATACATCATCCATAATCATTATCATTATCATATCAGCCAAAAGGTCATCATATTATCTGCTAGACAAAGGTCATCATATTATCTGCTAGACAAAGGTCATCATATCTGCTAGACAAAGGTAATCATATCTGCTAGACAAAGGTCATCATATCTGCTAGACAAAGGTCATCATATCTGCTAGACAAAGGTAATCATATCTGCTAGACAAAGGTCATCATATCTGCTAGACAAAGGTCATCATATCTGCTAGACAAAGGCCTCCCCCAAAGTTTTTCACATCGATCTATTTGTTAACATTTGTGAACTTGCATACATGTTTGTTGCTTTCTTATGGTGGTAATCATGTATGAGCAAACTCCTCATTAGTTACTTTCGGTTCACAAAATTAGGGTTTTGTTTATTTATGATCGGTAAGCCCCTCGGAATCATTTCTCAAGTGACCGAACTAGAGTTCACGATGCAATAGCTAGGCTATCTTTATCAATCATCCTAGGTCTTACATGCCCATAACTACTAGTAAATTTAATATTTAGGTACGCAGTTTTTATTAGGAGACATCGTTGAAGGAATGACAGAATTGTTTCTGTATAAGTTTTAAAGAAACTATCAAAAAATGGCCAGTGTGTTGGTATGGCTACCAAAGAGTTTTAACAACAGATGATTTAAAGTGTCTACTGCAAGGTACCTGGGTCAAAGGTACATCTGTATCATTTTTTTTATCCACAATTGATAAGCCCTTTTCGCCGAACATACACTTCGCCGAGTTCACTTCCTCGTCTCAACCACAGTTTTTAAATAACACCACCATCGTCGCTTCGACCTGACGAACTTTACAATGTTGGTTTGCTTTGCTTCGTCCGGGCGGAATTGAACCCTTTTTGTCCATAATTAGTTATTTCGCCACCCGAAGCCCACCTTTTGTGTGGAATTAAGCGATTGTAGATCGAACTTTCAATTAATTTCGGTGCGTTCGTTGTATTCGTTCGTGAAAATTATTACTTGGACGTTCCTTCCGATTGCTGTTATTAATGAGACGTTTCGTATAATTACTTTAAGAATGATAAGTGTAAAATATGATATCGTTATTCTTATTCTTTCACATCATCCAAATTTCACTTTTTTTTTGTTATACTACGTGAAAGTTAGGTGGAATGACGTATACTACTAGAAGTGGGACTGAATAGGCCAATGATATGTCCCGTAGTATGGGTACGTTCCCTAATATTAAGACAGCCTGGGGCTTATAGCGGACGTAATTCTGGACGTAATTTCATGAAGCACAACCGATCTGTTATAATTAGGCTGTATTAAACGTAAGCTTTTGTTCTGTCACAAAAGGAAAGTCTGGCTTCTTAAAGGCCGAGGCATAGATAACAGCGCTTGTTTCTAGATTTATATTTCTTTGTATTTTCTACCTGTTTCCTGTGACACATTTTGTCACACCTCATAATTCTATTACGCGGGATATGCTTCTTATTGTATTTTTATTCACCCAGACACGCATTGCGATTGATTATCGTCACGACTAGCAACTTTCACTGTATTATTTTGCGATAAACTCATAAAACACAGGTAGTGTTTGTATATATCAGCCGCATTGTTTGTAATCTGGAAAGCGTACTAAATCAACTACCACGATGCAGGCAAGTTGCCTAGTGTGGGATTATTGTTAAAAGTTATAGTTTTGTGTTCTTTTTGCAAATAAACATTTATTATTTTACTTTTACTTTACTTTACTTTATTTAACAAATGGTCATATGAGGCAGTTGGTCTGCCTATTGATCTTCGATCAAATCTGAATAAGAGTCAAGATTCAAGTTATTTATTCAAAATAGGTGCAAATTACACTGTTTCTGATAGTCATAAAATAATAATAACATAATTTTATTTGTGAAAAATAATATAGTGTGTACCGTAGAATAAAATTATTTAAGTAAAGTACATACTACATTCAATACGCTTTGCTCAAAGATGACTCCTATCGAGCTCATATTTAGTAATTGATTTTGGAACACTCCTTGATAAAAATAATGGCCAAAATCAAATTGAAAATATTTCCCCGGGGAGCCTGTCAACTCAAATCAAAGATTCTACTACAGATTTGTGTCATACAAGTATATATCGCGGACTGACTCACTTTGTATGGAAAGTTCAATTTGTTTGCTGCGATTGGATGAGTGTCTTAGGACACTTGTTAGGCGAGGTATTGACTGGAACAGTTGTCTCTGTTTTTATTTTGACGTGTAAAGAGTAAAGAAAATAACCACACTTTTTCACTTTTTTAATGGTTTTTCGTTTCAATCAAAAACTACAATGAAAGTACAAAAAATAAAAACATGACTCCCTTTGTATTATCATAACAAATATTGTTGTATTTTTTTAAATAATATATCCTTCAAAATATTAGTCATTATTAGAGTTGAAAGTAACGGTGTTGACCTATCTTTGGGATTTTTTCTTATCAAGCCAAAACTGCTCAATCGTGTTTCTGATAGCTTTTGACTGTAAGAACATCATCAACAATAAGGGGATTTTTTTCAACCTTGGGTTTTCTATCGTGTAGGAGTAATTGACGTCAATAATAACGAAAATCTGTAATATAGATGCCCAACTGTTTTAATGTCACCACGTATATTCGAAATATCGTTCCCATCCGTGCTTTCCGTCAGTCAGTCAGTCAGTCAGTCAGTCAGTCAGTCAGTCAGTCAGTCAGTCAGTCAGTCAGTCAGTAGCTACCCCAGTAAAGGGGAACGAGTAATAATCTCGCAATAGATACAGACGAGACGAGACGGGAGGAAGTGTACGAACGGTTATTGGATTTTTGCTCCGGCACACACCTAACAACGTACTCGTGCCGCCAACATGCGATATTGCATTCTGTTGTCGCGTTAATTCAAACACATTATCAGTCAAAGTGCGAGGAAAAGTTTCCCTGGAGATGAACGTTGTGGGTATTACTACAGAGTATCCTTACTAATATTATAAATATGAAAATGTGTTTGTTTGTTTGTTACCTTTTCACGCTTCTACAACTCACCCAATCTTGACAAAATTTTGTATGCAGGTAGCCTGTGTCACGGGGAAGGACATAGGCTACTTTTTATCATAAGAAAATAGCATATTCTGATGCAGTTCCTGAGGGAACTAAAAAAATACTCTTTTTATGGTTAATTACTTTTACATCGCAATGGATTGTTGTGTTTTTTTGCACAAGATGGTTGAGTAGGTGGGAAACGACATAATTTACTAATCACCCTTAAAGACTGACATAAAAAGGATGTCCACGCGGGCGAAGCCACGGGAAAAAGCTAGTATTTATATATTGGAAACGTTTATTCATACCAGAAACATTCATCAGTTCCACTGCTTTTTCAGCTCAAGATTCAAGATTTATTTTTTTAAATTGATGCAAATTATACTCTTTCTGATAGTCATAAAATAATGATTACATAATTTCATTTGTAAAAAATCAAGAAATAAACAGTTGACTGACTGACTCTCGCGTTATACTCGTGACCGGGTGCTGTCCGTGTGAACTGGGCTACTCTTGTCAAAGGCGTTCATGAAATTTAATAATTTTAATGTGTAACTTCTCGTGTCATATTGTTTTCATGTTCTAATGACATTATTTGCTTTTTTTATATCACGGATTGGATTTTGGCGTTATTAACTAATGATTATATAGTTCTTGATTTTTCACAAATGAAATTATGTTATTATTATTTTATGACTATCAGAAAGAGTGTAATTTGCACCTATTTTGAATAAATACCTTGAATCTTGAATCTAGATCCCTTTAGGAACTGTCTCTGGCTATGCTAATTAATAGTTTAAGTCATTTCTTACCTTCTCAAAAAATTACAACAAACTGTTGCTCCATTGCGATGTTAACAAAATCAACCAAAAAAGTCTTTATTTTTTAGTTTCCTCAGGAACTGCATCTGACTATGCTATTTTCACGACATAAAAAAATAGCCCATGTATTTCCCACTGACACAGGATACCTCCATGGCAATTTTCGTCAAGATCGGTTGGGGTGTAAAAGCGTGATAAGGTAACAAACAAACAAATTTTTGTATTTATAATCCCCCTTTCCCTATACCATGAAGATTTCTTGAAGAATGCTGTCAATGTTGTATCCCGCGGGTTATTAACAATTTCTTGTATATTGTTCTCTGTGAAATATACTCTTTGTCCATTTTCTAAATGAACTGGACAATTGTGGGAGCCCGGTCGTGCACTTCGAATGATAAAATCCTTCATACAGCTTCAGAGCTGCAGATGTAACGTCCAGACTGATATTTTTCCACTTCATTTGGTGATTGTATGCTGAAAGTGGCTTGATCACTGCCTTTATTAATGTACTTAGTAACATATTGAATTGACTTTATTGAATTGCACAACTCTACGTTTATGTGGGCATCGAAAATTTTCAAAAGGAGTGGATTATAGGGAACGATCCATCGGTTATCAATATCATGGTTTCGGACGGTAGCATTTTGCCCACCCTGTTCTGGCGATCGTCGACGATATTTGGGATATCCGTCATCGCTAGTACTTGTTTGAGTTTGGAACGACTTCGGAAATTTTTTGCTGCATTTAGAATCTCGCATCGTTCTCGATATAGGCACGCTCTTGCCGCACCGGGCGGCCGGCCGGTACCGCCGCCGCAAACGCTACGTCCCGCAATTTTTAAATCTGTAATATCTTCGAAAATATTCACTTAAATCATACGGTGTAACGGGCCATATAGATCTATATTAAATGAACAATGTATTCAAGGTATTTAATTGGTTAAGGATTAATGCTGTATTGGTTAAAATCGCTTCGAAAATTAGCCATTATTTGTCGTAAAAAGTAAATGACAAAAAAAAGTTATTGTGGGTTATCCATAAGAGATAGACATATACCATCACGGACTTTTCTGTAGACCTTTTCAATGTGTACAATACTTAGTACATTATTTTGATAAAACTCGTAAGGTTCAGCCTGCGTTTGCAATGTAAGCGGAAAAAATGTAATTATTTACGACATCACATTAGAAACCTCAAAAATAACAGTACTTCTCCACTATTTAATGGATGTTATTATACATACAAACCTTCCTCTTGAATCACTCTATCTATTAAAAAAAACCGCATCAAAATCCGTTGCGTAGTTTCAAAGATTTAAGCATACAAAGGGACATAGGGACAGAGAAAGCGACTTTGTTTTATACTATGTAGTGATGATGATAGTGACTAGCCGTCCGCCCGTGGCTACGCTCGAGTTATTTTCGATTTTTCCGTGGAAATAAGATGTTTTTTCGGAGAAGAAAGTAGCCTATGTCCTATTCCAGGACCTAAACTACATGTGTGCTATGTTTCATCCCGATCCGTCCAGTGGTTTAAGCGTGAAAGAGTAACAAACATCCATACATACTAATTAAACTACTAATCCTTACTAATTACGAATAATAATTAGTAAGGATTAGTAGTTTAATTAGTGGCCTCTTTGACCAGCTTCATAAATGTTTATATAAATGTTTATATAAAATCAGTAGACAGGCTGTTATGAAGACTCATGCTCTCATTGTTTTCGTTATCGGTCTCAGGAAATATTTACCAAAATTAATCCACGTTCAACTGCCTCTGTGGCGTAATGGTTAAGTCCATTAGCTTCACATCAGGTCACGGGTTCGATTCCTGGCGGAGTCAAACATTATAAGACTCGGTTTGGTTGGTGGAAGGGCATTTTCTACGCCCGCCTGGCTAGCTACCACCATCTTATCTAAGTCTTGCCGCCAAACATCCATATAAACAGCATTGATGTGTTTTGGTTTGAAGATAAAATAGCATGTTTCTCATTGCGTGGGGGACTCTTGGTTAGCCCACATTCATCTTCTGCATCATGGTCAGGTGTGACCATTGTTGTATAAAACAATACTTTCCCGCGAAGCCTTCACCGTCTGTCGTAGTCGGGCATACACAAATCTACTATAAACATTACTAGGTATAAATATCAAGAGTTGATGAAATGATTTAGAAATAAAATTGGGGTTTGCATGGGAGGTACCTTACCCAGATTTTTTCCTGGAAATATAAAGTACCCAGTGTAGTAGGCCTTATTAAGTCCTTATTATTCTCAAAGTTTCATTAATATCGTTTGAGCCATTTTTGAGTAAAAAAGTAATAAGAGATTTTTTACTATAGTGGCAACCCTAAAAAACCAAAATGCCTAGAGATAAAAAATAATATTGCCCAAACCCGAATTTCACCCAAATCCGTCTAGTTGTTTAGGAACAAGAGCACCGGACGGACGTACATACACACACTCATTTTTTATTTTTTGTTTTTTTAGACCTAGTCGTCTTTGTTTCCTGGTACGTATGACTACGGCACCATTCATTCAGCTCGTGACAGGCTGAAGTGGAGAATGCTGCAACGACAGAGGGCTGGGCCCTCTTAATAATGATGATGATGATGAGACCTAGTAGTGCAAGAAAATCGATCCCCATATAAATCTCAACTTCGTTTTTTTTGACATCAGAATACCTTCTTCACTCCTTCGGCGCTCGAAAGTAAAAAACGTGTTAAATATTCTCAGCTGATATTTTTTGATTTCTCAATTAGTAAGCCTAATAATATACCTACGTTCAATCTTTTCCATTTGTTTTTAGTACGTAAGTATATACCTTAGGTACGAATGTTTACTACATTAAATACATCAATAGCAATGTAAATATTTGCTTACTTTCGTCGAATGCCACGCTATTTTGTCAAGTTACAAGCTTTTATTTAACTTGCAATGTGTTCGGGTGGCTAAAAAGCGTCGGTGGCTCAACCGGTAACGACTCGGTTCTTCTAACCAGAGGTACCGGGTTCAAATCTGGACGGCCAATGTACCAATGAGATTTTCAAAAACTTACGTACATATACTTACCGATTGCTTTAACGGTGAAGGCAAAACATCGTGAGGAAACCTGTACACGCCTGCGAAGAAACTCGCAGGTTCTGTGTGAAGTCGACCAACCCGCACTGGGCCCGCGTGGTCGACTAAGGCCTGATCGCCCTAATTCGGGGTAGGCTCGAGCCCCTCGGTGGGGACGTATATGAGCTGATATGATGTGTTCGGGTGAAATCTTGCTAGTAAAATTGGACCCATTTCCCTTTCTTTTGGATTGATCTGAAATTGTGCATGCACATCTATGTATCGCGTGACAATGCAATATTAACAGCTTGTACCTCAAAGTTTTAAGTTTTTCGAAAATTATGTTTACCTTTGATTGCAGTATTTGTCTCAATCATGATAATACAGAATTTAAACAATCTAGATTACGTGTTTTACGTCTTGTTTTCTAGGATTTTCACTTTCCGTTACTTACACTAAATTTACTTATAGGTACTACTAAAAACCAAAATTATTATTTACCACTTAAGTTTTCACAGTTACTTTTTCATACAAAGAGGTGGTCCAAACAGCCACGATTTTTTTTTTAAATCAAGAAAAGTAAGGAAATTACGAAGTGCAGTCATGTGGTGGTTAGATCGCCGGCTACGAATGAACGATAACATTCTGCTGACCTTCGGGAACTCCGTAGACTGCTCAGAAGAGAGCACACGGTAAATTAGCATACTTTCCATACAAAAACATCATGGTGCTTGTTTTGACCAGTCTACCGAGTTCCCGAGGATCAGCAGGATGTTGTGATCTTCGACACATTTGTAGCCAGGGATCTAACCTAATGACTGCACTTCGTGGTTTTCTTACTTTAATTGATTTTAAAAAAATCGTGGCTATTTGACTGACACGGTGGCTCAGTGGTTAGTGCTCTTGACTACTTTTCCGAGGGTTGTGGGTTCGATCCCCACCCAGGGCAAACATATGTGTGATGAGCAGATTTGTTTGCTCTGTGTCTGTGTGTTAAATATCTATATATGTATGTATTTAAACGTATATAAGTATGTATATATCTATATAGTCTCTGGTTACCATAGCACAGGGAATCCTATTCTGGGGCCAGATGACCATGTGTGATTTGTTCCAGAATATTTATTTTATTTATTAATTTATATCTCTGTATGAAAATGTACTGAGAAAACGTAGGTGGCCCATAATTTTGATTTGAGTTTTATATTATAACCTTTATCGGAACCGTTTTATACACATTTCACATCATGTTTAGTAATTGGTTTGTTTAAAAGGATTCTGTATTTTTAATTAAGGTATGGGACAAAGAAGGTACGAGTATGTGTACTCTCCCTTGAATTAGGTAATAAAAGTATTTTTTTTGTTTATTTCCAGGTTACGCCGTTCACCAGTTTTTGCAGGGTGAGTCTATAATTTATCATTTTATTCATCAATCGGCGAGCTGCTGCCTCCGCGGGAATACCTTGTGTCCTAGAGCCTCCCGATTTGTGCCGCACTGACGGGAAACTATCGGATGGGCTCACACTGATCCCTTGGGAAAAAGGTCGATGCCTGCTTTGGGACGTCACCTGCGTGAGCACATTCGCGCCCTCTCACCTAAGAAGCACACAACGGACACCCGGCTCGGCGGCCGAGACAGCAGCCGCCCATAAACACGCAAAATATGACTGTCTGGTGCCTAAATATAAATTCGTTCCGTTTGCTCGAGACATCAGGGCCATGGTGCTCTGAGGCCAAGTCTTTTGTAGACGATTTAGGGCGTCGTATGAGGGAAAAGGGCCTGGACCCGAGATCGGGCTCCTTTTTGACCCAACGCATCTCGCTAGCTATTCAGCGGGGGAGCGCAGCAAGCGTCATGGGCACGTTTTAGTCTCTTCCCTTAGCGGAAAAAAGGTTTTTTTGATGAAACCAGCACCATGTTTTAGTATGTTGTTAAGCATGTTATTTTGACTAAAAAACCATCGGGAGACAGTTTCTAACGTGGTTGAGTCACCAGCTATGACGTCATCAAAATGGCCGCTGCCGCGTTCAGAATATTGCGTATAAAACACAAAGTATGTCACTTGTAAGCTTGTGCGGGGTGTCATAAAAATCAAAATTAAATGCGCTATAATATTGTTCCTACATTTGACCTTGTAAATACCATAGTTTGTGAGAAATTTCAAGTTTTATTTAAATTTTTCCAATAAAAACTTTCATTTTTTGTTTATATCAACTTTACTAGTAACTTTACAGTAAAACATTGTCTCAAGATATGAATGCTACATTAATAAGCTATAAAACGCCATTAAAATTTTGAAAATCGGTTTATAAACAAGCAGAATACATTAGTTTTGTTCCATATCGGATGTCACCACCAAGTCTCGATTTATTTTTTTGTAACATTCAATTTGTATAAAAAAGGCACTCACACATTTTTAAATTTATTTTTCCTATAAAGATTTTTTTCGATGTAAATACAAAATCTTTCTACCTTGCGCAAGGTAATTATTTGCGCAGCGTCTGGCAACCCTGTTCGCGAAAACGGGTGGGGGCGCGCGCCGCTGTCGCATCCGTGTCAGTGGCCATTATTTGTTGGCGCGCGGTCAACCTGTAGCCATGTCATTGCGTTGGGGAATCTTGGTAAGCCCGCTTCCATCTTCGGCAACATCGTCACTTACCACCAGGTGAGATGTTGTCAAGGGTTTACCAATTGTGAATAAAAAAAAATAAAAAAATTAAGTATCTGACGTTTTTTTAACAAATAAGATAATTAGTCCGTGATAACGATAAACGGTGTGTTCTAGGATCCTCATCAACTTTTCCACAGAACGGCATCAACTCTTAAAATTTGATCAGATATTCACCGACATGCAGTTTTGGTACAAGATGAAATTATTTTAAAGAACTTGCACTCTACCGCTTTAGTTGCCATGGAAGCCAAGTATCACAAATCGTGTTATATTAAGCTACTAAACAAAGTTCGCAGTATTAAAAGTCAGCAGTCAGTACCTGAACCAGAAGTATCAGTTCAAACAGCATACGGTTCTACGTTGAGTGAGTTAGTAACGTACATTCAAGAGTGTTACTTGTACAGTGCTGAAGCTCTGGTTTTTCGTCTTGTTAATCTAACCACAATGTTTAAGAAAATGATGCAAGAGCAGGGTTTGCAAAACTTTGAATTCAACAGAACGAAACTGAAACAACAGCTTCTCGAGTTCATTCCTAGTCTTCGTGAGAATAAAGTTGGTCGAGAAGTTTTACTTAGTTTTGAAGATAATGTTCGAAGCGTTGTAGAAATTGCTTGCCAAAACAATGCAATGAGCGATGGTATGTGCTTAGCTCGTGCTGCTAAAATTATTCGTGACCAAATGTTCAATGGATAACCTAAATTCAACGGATCTTTTCAAGATTCTTTTGCTGGTGAAAACTGTGTTCCTAACCAATGCATTTTGCTTTGCCGAATGGTACTACTTAGCGGCGCATTCACTGTAAATTTTTTAAAAAAAGGAGAAGAATCGCAAAGGGACATAAACTTGGTCGCGACAAACATTGCCCAACTGATCAGATTTAACTGCAAAAAGAAAGTCTCCCAAACTAGGACCAGTCAGCTCCACTCACTAGACCGAGAAACACCGTTACCTTTATATATTAGTATCAAACTGTACAACGACAATGTGCGAAAAGAAGTGATTGACAACATGTGCGACCTGGGTTTGAGCGTATCATATAAAAGGGTAGTTCAAGTGTCTGAAATAGTGGCTAGTAATGCGTGTGATCTATATAAGGAGCAGGGGTTTGTTTGTCCCAAAAATATACTACAAAACATATTTACATGTGCGGCTATCGAAAACATTGATCAGAATACTTCTTCCAACACTTCAATGGACTCCTTTCACGGTACAACTATATCCGTTATTTTACACCCAGAAGAAAACAGCAATGCAAAGCCGCCTTTAAACCTAACGAATAAAGACTAATACGAAATTTCTCTTCCCGATTCGTATACTAATATACTACCCACACCAAAAAAGCAGTCGGATGTTTCCATGCAAACAGTAAACTACAATTTCGGAGATTGCAGTGCAATAAGTCCTACTGCAGAATTGAAAGAATAACTAGATCATACTAAAATAGCGCTAGAAAATGATGAAGAAACTCTGCTATGGGCTGTATACCATGCACGCAAGGATAATCCTGAAAAATCAAATGTCATTCACATGTATTGCCCATATTGCGAGAAAGCATTAACTCCCACGCTATGGTTCGCCATACTATGAATATTATTATGAAAATTACGAAAAAAACTAATCCAGGACATATACCGGTCATTACTACTCATCAACCATTATACGCCATCGCTAAACAAATCCAATGGTCACATCCTGAAATATATGGGGAAGATAAACCGATTTTTATGCTAGGCCCAATGTATATTGAAATGGCAGTAATATTTATGATTGGCACTTGGTTGAAAGACAGTGGCTGGACTGATTATTTAGTGGAGGCCGGTATAACTACACAAGGCAGAGTCGAAAGGATGCTTAAATCGTCTCATGTAAAACAAAGCCGCTATGCACACGAGGTTACTGTAGCAGCGCTCAACGTACACGCATTACTAGCCACTATTTCATTGAAGTGTTGGAAGAAGTATTCTGATCAATGTTTTCGATAGCCGCACATGTAAATACGTTTTGTAGTATGCTTTTGGGACAAACAAACCCCTGATCACACGCATTACTAGCCACTATTTCAGACACTTGAACTACCCTTTTATATGATACGCTCAAACCCAGGTCGCACATGTTGTCAATCACTTCTTTTCGCACATTGTCGTTGTACAGTTTAATACCAATATATAAAGGTAACGGTGTTTCTCGGTCTAGTGAGTGGAGCTGACTGGTCCTAGTTTGGGCGACTTTCTTTTTGCAGTTAAATCTGATCAGTTGGGCAATGTTTGTCGCGACCAAGTTTATGTCCCTTTGCGATTCTTCTCTTTTTTTTCAAAATTTTCAGTGAATGCGCCGCCAAGTAGTACCATTCGGCAAAGCAGAACGCATTGGTTAGGAAGACAGTTTTCACCAGCAAAAGAATCTTGAAAAGATCCGTTGAATTTCGGTTATTCATTGAACATTTGGTCACGAATAATTTTAGCAGCACGAGCTAAGCACATACCATCGCTCATTGCATTGTTTTGGCAAGCAATTTCTACAACGCTTCGAACATTATCTTCAAAACTGAGTAAAACTTCTCGACCAACTTTATTCTCACGAAGACTAGGAATGAACTCGAGAAGCTGTTGTTTCAGTTTCGTTCTGTTGAATTCAAAGTTTTGCAAACCCTGCTCTTGCATCATTTTCTTAAACATTGTGTTTAGATTAACAAGACAAAAAACCGGAGCTTCAGCACTGTACAAGTAACACTCTTGAATGTACGTTACTAACTCACTCAACGTAGAACCGTATGCTGTTTGAACTGATACTTCTGGTTCAGGTACTGACTGCTGACTTTTAATACTGCGAACTTTGTTTAGTAGCTTAATATAACACGATTTGTGATACTTGGCTTCCATGGCAACTAAAGCGGTAGAGTTCAAGTTCTTTAAAATAATTTCATCTTGTACCAAAACTGCATGTCGGTGAATATCTGATCCAATTTTAAGAGTTGATGCCGTTCTGTGGAAAAGTTGATGAGAATCCCAGAACACACCGTTTATCGTTATCACGGACTAATTATCTTATTTGTTAAAAAAACGTCAGATACTTAAATGAAGCAATGACATGGCTACAGGTTAACCGCGCGCCAATAAAGAATGGCCAATTGGCCACTGACACGGATGCGCCAGCGGCGCGCGCCCCCACCCGTTTTCGCGAACAGGGTTGCCAGACGCTGCGCAAATAATTACCTTGCGCAAGGTAGAAAGATTTTGTATTTACATCGAAAAAAATCTTTTTAGGAAAAATAAATAAAAAAATGTGTGATTGCCTTTTTTTATACAAATTGAATGTTACAAAAAATAAATCGAGTCTTGGAGGTGACATCCGATATGGAACAAAACTAATGTATTCTGCTTGTTTATAAACCGATTTTCAAAATTTTAATGGCGTTTTATAGCTTATTAATGTAGCATTCATATCTTGAGACAATGTTTTACTGTAAAGTTCCTAGTAAAGTTGATAAAAACAAAAAACGAAAGTTTTTTTGGAAAAATTAAAATAAAACTTGAAATTTCTCACAAACTATGGTATTTACAAGGTCAAATGTAGAAACAATATTATAGCGCATTTAATTTTGATTTTTATGACACCCCGCACAAGCTTACAAGTGACATACTTTGTGTTGTATACGCAATATTCTGAACGCGGCAGCGGCCATTTTGATGACGTCATAGCTGGTGACTCAACCACGTTAGAAACTGTCTCCCGGTGGTTTTTTAGTCAGAATAACATGCTTAACAACATACTAAAACATGGTGCTGGTTTCATCAAAAGAACCTTTCGGGTCCTATATGACACTAAGGGAAGCGACTATTTGGGCAGGGGGCACTGCGGGACTGCGGGGAGGGCTTTTTGACTAGGCAGGGAGTTGATTGAGACTCAGCCTCTTCTGCACTATTATGTTTAAATAATTATTTTTCTGGTATTATTTATCCAAAAGATTTATTAAATTCTTAGGAATAATAAAGAAAATACATTTTCTTTCCATGAAAATACTATAATATTAAGATAATCTCATACATATTTATCAACATATTAAGTATATTATACTAATTAATTTAATAAATCACTTTTATTTTTTATTTAA
This sequence comes from Coleophora flavipennella, assembly GCA_947284805.1. NCBI lineage: Eukaryota > Metazoa > Arthropoda > Insecta > Lepidoptera > Coleophoridae > Coleophora > Coleophora flavipennella. Next base: position 697,091 of record OX369272.1, read on the forward strand.
AGCTATAAATAAAAACAAAAAAAAAACATCAAACATCTAATTGGCTAAGATTTTTTTTTTGTAGAATGATACCATATTTTTTACGGAATTCTCTTGAATTTTCTGAAACGAAAAATAATCTTTTTGAATCAAAGGAAGACATCTTCATTATTTTATCCTACGAAATGGATCACAAAAATAATAATATACATAAGTGTACCAATTTTGAATTCATAAAGGGGAAATGTCTCACGAATATTCATGGTTTGAATTTCGATTTCGACTCGTTGAATAATATCTTCGAGGACAGCACCAACCTCCTTAATATTTGTACTGATATTAATCTTCGCTACTATTGTAACTCGAATTCTTGTTAATAATTGAATTCCAAGAAGAGTTGTCTTGCCAACTTGAAACAATCTAAGCGTGTTTCAAGTTAATTTAGTTATAAGTTTAAGATGGTGTTTATAACAAAACTCAATTTAAAAAATCGTGTTAATCACAGAGTAAGTGCAGGACTCTGACAAGTAAAAAAAAAAATTACACCAATTAAATAATTTAGTGCCATATTAACAAATCTCAGTGTTTTCTCACTCCACCTAATTTATGGAAAATGTTGTCTTGTAAAGAAGCTACAGTGAAAAACTAACTTTCAAAAAACTAACTAGTCGTCAAACATGTCTATAATCTACTCTGCAGTCACTGACAACTAATGTAGTTTAGTTTGATATCGACAAACATGCCTATGTTCTGCTGCAGTCACTGACAACTAATGTAGTTTAGTTTGATATCGACAAACATGCCATGTTCTGCTGCAATCACTAAACACTTATGTAGTTTAGTTTGATATCGACAAACATGCCATGTTCTGCTGCAATCACTGAACACTTATGTAGTTTAGTTTGATATCGACAAACATGCCATGTTCTGCTGCAATCACTGAACACTTATGTAGTTTAGTTTGATATCGACAAACATGCCTATGTTCTGCTGCAGTCACTGACAACTAATGTAGTTTAGTTTGATATCGACAAACATGCCATGTTCTGCTGCAATCACTGAACACTTATGTAGTTTAGTTTGATATCGACAAACATGCCATGTTCTGCTGCAATCACTGAACACTTATGTAGTTTAGTTTGATATCGACAAACATGCCATGTTCTGCTGCAATCACTGAACACTTATGTAGTTTAGTTTGATATCGACAAACATGCCTATGTTCTGCTGCAGTCACTGACAACTAATGTAGTTTAGTTTGATATCGACAAACATGCCATGTTCTGCTGCAATCACTGAACACTTATGTAGTTTAGTTTGATATCGACAAACATGCCATGTTCTGCTGCAATCACTGAACACTTATGTAGTTTAGTTTGATATCGACAAACATGCCTATGTTCTGCTGCAGTCACTGAACACTAATGTAGTTTAGTTTGATATCGACAAACATGCCTATGTTCTGCTGCAGTCACTGAACACTTATGTAGTTTAGTTTGATATCGACAAACATGCCTATGTTCTGCTGCAGTCACTGAACACTAATGTAGTTTAGTTTGATATCGACAAACATGCCTATGTTCTGCTGCAGTCACTGAACACTAATGTAGTTTAGTTTGATATCGACAAAAATGCCTATGTTCTGCTGCAGTCACTGAACACTTATGTAGTTTAGTTTGATATCGACAAACATGCCATGTTCTGCTGCAGTCACTGAACACTAATGTAGTTGAGTTTGATATCGACAAACATACCTATGTTCTGCTGCAGTCACTGTACACTAATGTACTTTAGTTTGATATCGACAAACATACCTATGTTCTGCTGCAGTCACTGTACACTAATGTACTTTAGTTTGATATCGACAAACGCTAAATTGGCTGTATTCTATTTCAGGTGACGCATTGGAAACTTTGGTCGCAGGAATCTCAATTTTTCTCAGCAATTACAAAACATGTAGAAGTGATATTTCATAACCTGACTCTTAATTTCAATGACTTCATTTTGTCAGTTGCAGAAACATGATTCGTTCTGTCTATCGCCTGGCTAGCTACCACCAACTTATCTAAGTCTTGTCGCTAAACATCAGTGTTAACAGCATTAATGTGTTCCGGCTTGAAGATAAGATAGCCAGATCCCCATTGCATTGGGGAATCTTGGTAAGCCCGCTTCCATCTTCGGCATCATCGTCACTTACTATTAGGCCAAGGGCTTAATAATTGTGGATAAAAAAAGTTTACTTTTATTACAGAAAAATACATGAAAGAAACCTCAAAAGTTTTTTTATCTGTGGAAAAAGTGCAAACGTGTGGTTGTTTTCTTTACTCTTTACACGTAAAGACATAAACAGATACAACTGTTCCAATCAATGCCTTGCCTCCAGTGGTCGCTAAGAACTGAATAGGTACCTATAAGTATTTTTAGTATTTTGAATTCCATGATAAATGAAAATGAAAAAAAAAACGAAGATAAAATAAAGACAAAGTTTTAGTGGTTTTAGGTTGCTATAGGTCAAGGAATATGGAATCCTTTTTCGGCCTCGATAGAATAAGTTAAGAACTTTCGCGAAATACTTCTAGTAATATTCGAGTCCTAGTAGTAACGTCAAGATCATTACAATTTAATATACAGGTTGCTCCCACATAATGATATACAGGGTATTCTGTAAATTAGTTAGCGCGGCGACCGCGGCGCCGGTGTTTGAGCCTCGTCTGTGATAGCCGCACTTCAGCGCAATTCATGCTGGATCACCTGTAGGTACATAATTACAGGGCCTAGGCCTAATCAAACAATACAATTGAGTTACCTACACACTTGGGATATACGAATGGTAATAATTCTTCCGGTATGTGTACTTATTACGGTGTCTTGTGAAAGTATACAGGGTGTATCAAAATCAGTTAACAAGGGCTAAAAAAATCCACTTCGTACAAAGTGCACAATATTGCTGATCTTCTTGAATCCGAATTGACTATGACCCCATAGTTAGGAAAAGTTTCGCAGTGTGACGAGCTCTAGTTAACGGCTTCTACATCAATTTTGTGACACCCTGTATAATGATGTTATACTATTTATCGGATGAGAGATTTGTTTCCTTCCTTTATATATTTATAGTATATCACTGCATTCGAAGAACCTATCCTATCTATGGTCTCCACATACGGCTATCAACGCACCCAACGACTTCCTGAAACTTTTTACTGAACCCAAACTTAGCTTGTAAATGCGACAATTTTTACCCGACTGCCTCAGAAGTTAGGTTATGTTTTTCGAGTGTATGTATGTATGTAGATTTCTATGTTCCCTGCTACAGCCTGAACGGCTTGAAGGATTTTAGCGTATGAGGTATCGATAGAATCGTCTTGATCCCGTGATTGACATAGGATACATATTTACCCGCCTGGACAAAAAGAGTGGTTAAGTTTTTACGCATTCGGTTTTTTAATTTTTAATGAATATGTAGGTACCTAAAGGATTCGCAGATAATAATCAAGATTTCCTAGACAAGTTTTGTTCAGTTCCAAAACAAACAGCGAATCTTATTAAATGACACTTCTTGTTTCCTTGACACCAAACACACATACATAATATCGAAACAAATCAAACAACAAGAGCAGGAAAATATATACCTAATTAATAAATTGACAGTAACATTACAAATGGATAAAGAAAAATAACAGTTAAATTAAATAACTATCAAAGTGTGTGATTTTACGCAGTGGTCCACTCGCTTTATAATTTTAATGACGTATTAGGGTCCCAAGGAGGCTTGAGTTTCTATATAAACTTAGTTCCGCTTTAATAGAGAAACTACATGCCGGATTGAATCCAAACTTTGCAAATATATTGAGTAGACACAATATGTCGATGTTTGTAATCAGTTTCCGATGTAACTAATTTAAGCCTTAGTTTAGTTATGTTTAAATTTACTAGAATGAAAACTAATTCCAAACATCGATATGTGTCTACTCAATATAAAAGCAAAATTTGGATTCAATCTCGCATGTAGTTTTTGTATTAAAGCGGGACTACGATTGTATGGAAACTCGAGCCTCATGGGGACCCTTAAGCTTAGGTATGCCTACCACTGCGCCTAATTACGATTATATTAATATGGTTTAAAAAAGTATAAATGCGTACTAGAGGTAATGGATCGACCGGGTCTTTACTCTTCAAAAGGTTTGGAAGTTCAAAGACCTGGGAGATCTTTTACCTTTCCTTTATACTCATACTTAAGTATCGTATTTATGAACTTTCTACTCCAGATGCCGTCAAAAAGCTACGGTTAATTAATTTCTATTTTGAGAAACAGAAACCTCTGGAGCCGCTAAGTCTGTACGTTTGTTTTGATATGGTTTTAATAGTTGACTACGATTTTTATTCATAGTATTAAAACGGTCGTCTTAATTCAGAAGGATTTTCTTCAGGTATAGGTAATTAAAACTGCTTGATAATTTACACACGTACCTACTAGTCTTTTATATTCTTCTAACACTCATTTCACAATTAGTTCGTATATTTTGAGATTCACTTCGCGTCGAGTTCATTTTGCGTAGAGCGTCGGTGGCGTAATGGCAAGGGCCGCTACCTCTTGTCCGGGAGGTCGTGGTTCGATCCTGCCACGTACCAATTTGTTTTCGAATTTCGATTTCATATATACGTTTATCCAAGGCTCTTATACGGTGAAGGAAAACATCGTGAGAAAACCTGCACACGCCTGCGAAGAAACTTGTGTGTGAAGTCGACCAACACGCACTGGGCTCGCGTGGTCGACTAAGGCCCGATCGTCCTAATAAGGAATTAAGGGTAGACTCGAGCCCCTCGGTGGGGACGTTAATGAGCTGATGTGATGAGATTCACTTAAAACAAATAAATTAGACTGAAACAGTTATGAGTCTTAACCCATACATTAGAGATTTACATAAAACAATTAAAATAGTAAGGACCGTGGTCGCATTCTGCCTGTGCTGACAGCATTTACCATAACCATCAACCTTTTCCACTCAACTGTTTCACAAAACGTAGCACCATAAGCGCGAATTCAATTATGACTAATACTGGCAACTCTGTTAATATTCAACACATAATACATAGGTACTAGGTTCTTGTTGTAGGTGGTGTGTAGGTGAGCGCGCGCGCATTGTGCGTCTATACTATAGCTAATTATATGTAAATGTACCTATGTTAGTAAGATGCATACTGCCTGACACTCGCCAGTAATAAACGGACCTTTGAACGTATTGCCGTGTTTCCTTGATACATTTCATTAGCGATCGAGGTGTTTTACCTACCCACGTGTGCGTCGCCATGTCGCAGGCTATTATTGGGGAATTGACGGTTTTCGACCATAATAACCAGGAATGGGAAGTGTATTATAGTCGTTTTAAGCAATTCCTGAAATTGAATAGTGGCAAGATATCGGATGATGCTAGTAAAAGTGCACTTTTGCTTACGCATTTAGCAGACGATAGCTATCGTCTGGCGCGTAATTTAGTGTATCCTAAGGATCTCGAGGAGGCTACGTATAAGGAGGTGACGGACGCTCTCGAAAAACATTTCAAGCCCAAGCAGTGTACGTATGCAGATCGAGCCAAGTTCTACGATGCGAAACGAGCCCCGGGCGAGAGCGTCGACGACTTTGCGGCACGGCTGCGGGGGCTCGCGATTCGTTGTTCGTTTGGAACATCCCTTGATCTGCTTTTGACGGACAAGTTCGTGCTGGGAAATTCATTCAGGTCTGGAACGGGAGAAGCTATTCGAGCAGGACGTGGCTACGTTGGATTTCTGCAAAGCGCTGCAGGTAGCTCAGAAGGCGTCGCACGCACGCCAAGCGCAGCCGGAGAAGCTGATCATCAAGCAGGAGCCGGTGTACCGGATGGGCGCTGCGGGCAGTGGCGTGGCCGGCGCGGCCGGTGCCTGCGGCCAGCAGGCCGGGGCCGCGGCTGCCCCGGGCGGCGCTCGGTGTGCCGTGTGCGGAATGAAGAATCATGATGCGGAAAAGTGCCGGTACAAAGGCTATAAGTGTCGTAAATGTGGAGAAAAAGGGCATTTATTGAAAGTGTGCAAAAATAAAAGTGCAGTGCGCGTGAATAACCTAAACCCGGAAGATTTTTCGGTGCAAAATGGCGAATGTCAAGATAACGACTGCAAGGAATGCGAACTTTTTAATTTAAGGTTTGTGAATTATTCTCCAATTAAAATCCCAGTTGTTTTAAATGACACAATATTAGAAATGGAACTTGATTCGGGTTCGGGTACAACGGTTATTTCAAATAAATTGTATCAGTCACATTTTTCTAAGATTAAGCTTAGTGAGGGTGATTTGAGAATGTGTCTGTACAACGGTCATAAAATCACGCCACTTGGATATTTTGTTTCAAATGTATCGTATGAGAACATCACAAAGAAAATAAAGGTTTATGTTGTGCAAAATGGCGGGCCGCCGCTACTTGGGCGTGACTTTATGTCTGAATTTCAATTATGTTTCTCGACACCTGACAACAAAATTTTAAATCATTTATCGAGTGAGGTGCAGCAATTAATGACAGAATATGCAGATCTATTCAAGGATGACCTCGGGCGATTCAATAAATTTAAAGTCGAATTAAAACTGAAAGAAGGTACTGTGCCTAAATTTTTTAAACCTCGTGCGGTCCCGTTTGCTTTAAAAAGTAGGATAGAACAGGAAATTAATCGATTGGTAGCGTTAGGTATTCTAGTGCCTGTAAATCACTCCAAGTATGCCACGCCGATTGTTCCGGTACTTAAGGACAACGGGAAAGTTAGGATTGCGGGGGATTTTTCAATTACGTTGAATAAAGATATGTACATTGATAAGTATCCGCTTCCCCGTATAGAGGAGGTGTTAGCTAAAATAGGAAATGGAGAAAGCTACAGTAAAATTGACCTCTGTAATGCTTATAATCAGTTTGAACTTTCGGAACCTTCACAGGAGCTTACTACAATTAACACGAGCAAAGGGCTTTTTAAATATACTCGTTTAGTGTATGGTTTAGCTAACGCGCCAGCCATTTTTCAGAGATCAATAGAAACTCTATTGGCTGGAATTGAAGGCGTTTCGTGCTGGTTGGACGATGTTTGTATTACTGGCCCTACTAGGGAAATTCACGTGCAAAGGCTAAAGGAAGTTTTGGGCCGACTAAATGACGCCGGCCTAAAGCTACAAAAAGAAAAGTGTGAGTTTTTTCAGAAAAGTGTGACGTATCTAGGGTTTGTTCTTAGCAAAAACGGCTTGGAAACTTCACCAACTAAAATAGACGCAATAATGAACGCACCCCGGCCAACAAATGTTACGGAAGTTAAAAGGTTTTTGGGGGTGATTAATTATTATCGAAACTTTGTTCCAAGCGCATCGGCTGTATTGCATCCATTGCACGAACTGTTGAAGGCCGGCGCGGAGTGGGAGTGGGGCGACCGGCAGCAGCGCGCATTCGATTGCGTGAAGCGCGAGTTATCGTCTGACCGCGTGTTAACTCATTTCGATCCAGCGGCTCAGCTCGTGCTAACCGTGCTAAATGTGAAGACGAAATGTAATGCCCGCGAACGCATGTGGTGGCCGGGTATAGACGGCGATATTGAGCAGTGGGTGGGGTCGTGCGCGCCGTGCGCGGGCACCCGCAGCGCGCCGCCGCGCGCGCCGCCGGCCGCCTGGCCGCGCCCCGCCGGCCCATGGCAACGGCTGCACATTGACTACATGTCGATCGCGCAGAGGGTCTACCTAGTGGTAATAGATGCATATAGTAAGTGGCTCGAATGTTTATTAATGAATTGCGGCACCTCTACTCGTTGTTTGATAGCCAAACTGAAGTATCTGTTTGCAAGATTCGGTATACCAGAAACTATTGTATCAGATAATGATGTTAAGATCCATTCGCAAGAATTCAATGAATTTTGTTCAGTAAATGGAATTAAGTACATAAATTCGCCTATTTACCATCCAAGCAGCAACGGCCAAGCTGAAAATTCAGTCAAAACTTGCAAAAAGATGTTAAAATGCATTCTTCACGAAAAAAGCACGGTCGGGGAAATTGAAGAAAAATTAATGGGGTTCCTGTTCCAATACAGGAACACTGCTCATTGTGTAACGGGTGTTTCTCCGGCTCAGCTCATGTTGGGCAGAGACTTACGCTGCAGACTTGATTTAGTGCTGCCCAAACGATCGAAGGAAGACATGCCTAGCAGTAGGGATAAGTCTCACCACCCTTTTTGTAAATCGAGACAGTTTCAGATTGGTGATAATGTTTGGCTACGATGGTATATAGCAAGGAAGGAAATTTGGACTCTTGGAACTATTGTAAAGATAATTGGTAATAGGATGTTTGATGTGTATGTGCATGATTATCAAGTAAATTGTAATCGTCATTTAGACCAAATTTTGAAGTATAGGGGTGGTACGGCAGATGACGTGAGTCAAAACAGCCGCGAGAACGGTGAAGGCACCGGCCAGCCAACAAGGCCCGCGGGCTCGCCGCCGTCGCCACCGCCCGCCGCTGGGGAGGGCCCTGCTTCCGCGCCCTCTGCCTCAGCCTCAGCATCGGTGGCGTACAATCAATCGCCGGGTTCTAACCAGATTGATAGTCAGACTATGGACCGAAGTCACGGTGATCATTATGAGGAATGGCAGGAGGCGCAGGATAATAGTACCATAGAAACTTCAGAAGAAGTGGAAGGAGAAAAGGATGTAGGGGCGGATCTGATGGATAGGGAGCAAGCTGTATCAAAGGACAGTTCTAACTCGGCCAATGATGATAGTCCAGTACAAACTCATAGTACACCGGTGGTTACCCGCCGTCAGCTCCGGCCGAGAAAAATTATTAATTACAAGGAACTTTTCTATTTATAAGTACTATATTTTAGCGTTTGTCTTGTCAACAGATTTCCAAATTAAAGGGGAAGGATTGGTGTGTAGGTGAGCGCGCGCGCATTGTGCGTCTATACTATAGCTAATTATATGTAAATGTACCTATGTTAGTAAGATGCATACTGCCTGACACTCGCCAGTAATAAACGGACCTTTGAACGTATTGCCGTGTTTCCTTGATACATTTCACTTTACAAATGATATGAAATGAAATAAAAGAGTGTTTATTTTTTTTTAATTCACAATTGGTGAACCCTTGACAACATCTCACCTGGTGGTAAGCGACGATGTTACCGAAGATGGAAACGGGCTTACCAAGATTCCCCAACGCAATGGGGAACTGGCTATCTTATCTTCATGCCGGGACACACCAATGATATCAACATTGATATTTGGCGGCAAGACTTAGATAAGATGGTAGTAGCTAGCCAGGCGGGCTTAGAAAATGCCCTACCACCAACCATACCGAATCTTACAATTGACCCCGCCGGGAATCGAACCCGCGACCTTCTGTATAAAGCCAGTGAACTTTGCCTCTGAGCTACGGAGGCGGTTAAAAAAGCGGTTTTGCGAGAGGGATGGAAGGATGAATTCTGTTGGTGTATGAGTTACTAGTGTGAATGAATTTATTTGTTCTTGTTTTATGTAGGCACTTAACGTAATAACTGTAATGCTGTGTTATAAATAAAATATAAATAAATATGCTTTGTAACATTATTTTTTTAATGAACCGATAATTTTAATATCGTTTAATTCCCCAATGAAGTGCCAACTCACAAAAAAACTGGGAGAGGTATTTATGCCGTGAAGTTGCCGTACACCTTCTTGCGTGTAATCCACGGGAAAGCTATATTTTTGATGTGTAACATCTTTGCTCTCGCTTTTCTGCAATTTGTGGGAGTGATTTCGTGAAATGGGACGGAAATGTGTAACAGGAAATGCGAACTTTTTTAATTCTCGAAAACTAAGGTTGTCATAGCCATGCCGCCTAATGTAATGGCAAAGGCAAAGATGACATACTACTATTCGAAGGGTCGGCCCGTGAATGTACGACCCGATAATTAATTAATTTCATAAGTATTTTGTCACATGTTACACATCATATGCGAGTACTGTAGGTCTCGTTTTTTTTATTTTTTTTTTATTCACAATATACAATTATCTATGAATGTTACCGGAACTCACTTTGGTGGTCAAACGTAGCTTGTTATCAACTACCAATTTCTTCTTTCCTGTCTATGATAGACTAGAGAGAGCGCGGTGCGCGAGTCGCAAGCGGCTCGCTGGGTTAATCCAGGAAGTAAGAAAATTTGTGTAAGACCCGTTAATTGGGGGTTCTACTCATCATACTGAACAACTTTCCCCAAGGAACCAATCGTCAATCATAAAACAAAATAAACCTGACCACTCCGGGAGTGCCGACAGAAGTGAAATCTTTTTACAGTTTTATAAGTTTTGACCCTGCGAGTGTTCCTGCGAGTGTTCCTGGTACGGTGACGGTTACATTACAGGTTACAGTGTCGCGAGTTCAATGGTTTTTTCTCATCACAAATACAGTTTTATAAGTTTTGAAATTCAGAGTGTTCCTGGCGGTGTCATTATTGTCACATTGATGATGATGATGGTCCTAGCCGTTTTCGGTTACAGCGGCCGCAGAGTTGTCCGGCTCAGCTGCAAGCGTCCCGCTGCTCCGCCTTCTCGTGCGCCCGCATGTGGCTGTTGTAGCCACCTGCGGCTATCCACTACAATTACAGCAACGGTGTCCTGACGTGCCCCAAGTGTGACCGCACGTTCCGAGCGAAGATTGTTACATTACAGGTTACAGTGTCGCGAGTTCAATGGTTTTTATCCATCTAAAAAAAAATCCCAACGCGTCTAAAGAAGTTTTTACTTCAAAAAATTGAACCCTCCATACAAAAGTGCACAAAATTGGTTAAATTTTTTATCAATTTCAAAAAGTCATAGAACAAAAGTTGTTCAGTATGATGAGTAGAGGCGCCAGTTAACGGGACCTACACCAATTTTGTAACAGCCTGTATACAAACAAGCCTTGTCCTGACAATAATTACGAACACAACAAATAAATAATTCAAATCGGACGAGCCATATCCGAGTTCTTGCGAGACCAATCGCAATGCAATTGATTTTGAGGGTTCCGTACATCCAAAAGGTGACCAATTACTAAGCCTCCGCTGTCCGTCCGTCCGTCTTGTCAGCGCAGCGGTATAGCATGAACAATAATAGGTAGACAGGTTAAATTTCCAGAGTGTCTCTTTCTATTGCCGCTATAACAAAAAATTATCAACCAAAAGATAAATTAAAGGGTTTAAGGGGGGCCCCATACAAAAAACTTGTTTTTTTCTTGTATGACGATATACCTTCGTGTGCGAGTCCTACTCGCACATGGCCGGTTTTCATATATAGATAAGTCATGTCTATCCAGTATTTGTTTAGTTTAACGGAGCTATAGGGGGCGTCGGTGGCTCAACCGGTAACGACTCGGTCCATCTAACCAGAGGTACCGGGTTCAAATCTGGACGGCCAATGTACCAATGAGTTTTTCACAAACTTACGTACATATCATTACCGATTGCTTTAACGGTGAAGGAAAACATCGTGAGGAAACCTGCACAGGCCTGCGAAGAAACTCGAAGGTTGTGTGTGAAGTCGACCAACCCGCACTAGGCCCGCGTGGTCGACTAAGGCCTAATCACCCTGATTCAGGGTAGGCTCGAGCCCCTCGGTGGGGACGTATATGAGCTGATATAATAGGGGGCATACATAAGCTCTTTTAGCGTGCAAGTAAGTCACATTATAGCATTTATAGGTAGTTCACATAGGACAGGAAATCAAGTTGCGATGGTGTGTGGTTATCACTCCAACACCACAAGTCCGTCATCCCCCTCCCCCTATGCCCTGCCTGAATACTTACTCGTACTTATCATCATCATATCAGCCGAAAAACGTCCAATGCTGGACAAAGGCCTCCCCCAAGGATTTCCACGATGAGCGGTCCCGCGTTGCCCGCATCCTTCGCCTTCCCGCAATCTTTACCTGGTCGTTGGTCTTGGTATTCCAGATGTGTATGAATGTTGCGTTGTACACGTCCGTAAATGTAAATCTAAATGCCCTACATATGTCCGCGGGTGACGCTAAGTGTAACACCAGGCAACCGCGCCGTTTATATACCTTGGATAGCTCGGTTAATTGTGCCACACGATAAGAGAAGAGAGTAGATCACTCCATCAAAAAATGGAAAGGAGAAAAATGGATAAATCATCATCATCATTATATCAGCCGAAAGACGTCCACTGCTAGACATAGGCCTCCCCCAAGGATTTCCACGATGACCGGTTCTGCGCTACCAGCATCTAGCGGCATTCCGCGACCTTCAACAGGTCATCGGTCTACCGAGTGAGAGGCCTCCCTCCGCTACGTTTCCGGTGCGCGGTCGCCACTTGAGAACTTTACTGCTCCAACCTGGTAGTCTAGCGTATCTGGTAGATGTGCGAGAGGGCTTGCTCCAACGGCCATCCGTTCTACGAGCTATGTGCCTCGCTCACTGCCACTTAAGTTTAGCTATTCAGAGAGCTACAAATATGTCGGTTACTTTGGTTCTCCTACGGATCTCCTTGTGTCTGATTCGATCAGGCAGAGAAACTCCTGGGTAAATAGGGAATAAATAAATAGCTTACTAAATGACGCCATTTTGACATGGCCCCTTTACAGCTGAAACAATTACAATTTTACTCATTTTTATTTAGATTCTTTTATGACCTGTGCACAACCATGTGTGTTTTTTTCTCTTTCTCTCTTTGGTGATACCGTCTGAACTGAACTTTAGTGTAATAAGGATAGGATGACGTAACCAAGTGTTCAACATTGTACCAATGGTTTTAAACAAATGAATGAATTGAATGAATTTTCTTCAGTCCTCTACCACTTCGTTCCAGTCAGTTCAAATTTAATTTCTGCGAGTTAAAGGACCTCTGAATAAGCAGTGTATAAAACCCAGCTCGTTACCGCAAAGCTCCATTCAATGCGGACTCCCTGCGTAGTTAGCAGATTCACGGAATACTCCCGCAACTAATACTAATTCTCGAGCGCAATAACACTAATTTCCGAGTCTGCGCTTTGTCTCGTCTAAGCACGTTGAATTTTGCTTCGCTAACGTTTGTTGTTTGTTTTATACATTTGCGTTGGTAATGTGATATTTCGCAGTTGTAACATCTTTGTTGCATAGATGTAGAATTTAGGATGCCCCCTTGGACGCCCTTGGTCCTAGGAAATCGTTGAATGGAATCAGTATTCTTTGAGTTGACAATGTGTCAACAAAAGTTTTTGCTAAATATTTAGATATCCATCTCACCATCATCATCAAATCAGCCAAAAGATGTCCACAAAGGCCTTTCCCAAGGATTAACACAACGATCGGTCCGGCTCTACCCACATCCAACGGCTTCCCGCAATCCTCACCAGGTCGTCGGTCCACTGTGTGAGAGGTCTTCCTACGTTATGTCTTCTGGTGCGCAGTCGCCACTGGAGAACTTTACTGCCCCAACTGGCATCTGTTTTACGAGCTATGTGCCACTTAAGTTTAGCAATTCTGAGAACTATGTCAGTTACTTTGGTTCTCCTACAGATCTCCTCGTTTCTAATTCGATCACGCAGAGAAACTCGCGCATAGCACGCTCCATTGCCCTTTGGGTGACCTTGAGCCTTCTTATGAGGCCCATAGCATTCATCGTCATCATAGCAGCCGAAAGACGTCCACTGCTACACAAAGGCCTCCCCCAAGGATTAAAACAACGACCGGTCCGGCTCTACCTGCATCCAGCGGTTTCCCGCGACCCTCATCAGGTCCTCGGTCCACTGTGTAAAAGGCCTGCCTACGTTAAGTCTTCTGGTGCGCAACTTAACTGCACCAACGGCCTCCGTTCTACGAGCTATGAGCCCGACCCACAGCCACTTGAGTTTTTACAGTTTCGTGAGCTATGTCGGTTACTCTGATTCTCCTACGGATCCTCCTATTTCTGACTCAAACACAAAGAGTTTTTGAAATCAGATGCGTAGTTTCGGAAATTACTTCTTACATCCAAACTTGCTTACAATTTTTACCCCTTCTTTCGAGATATTTATACGTGTGCGCGATGTAAGTGCGACATTGATCGCATCGGAAGCTATAAACTCTGTCTATGTAGTATTTTTAAATTCATGTCCTTTTTTCATGTGTTTTTCGAACTTAACCTATGCCCTCGCATCCCCTACCACACCACGGATAGCTGCAACAAGTTTAAGCTGCACGTCTCTGGAACGCTCTCCCTCTAAGAAGGCATCTATTATGAAGATGTGGAGTCCCAACATTGAATCCTGAGCTCCTATACTTATGTATTATTTATAATATATTTACTAGCTTTTGCCTGCTTCTTCGCCCGCGTGGACATCGTTGTAATGACTGTCTTAGAGGGGGCGCTTTTGACCCACTTTAAACGGACAGATTTAATTTAAACTTTGTACATTTATCAAGAATCAGTGATAATATAATAATTTTATAAGTTTACCTCATTATCCTGAAATAAAAATTGAAAAATAAATATAGTCAAAAAAAAACTAAAAACACGCTTTTAAAGCACATCAAACTAAAAAGTGAAAAATAATTCTTAATATAAGCTGAAAACAATAATGAACGAATAATTATTGTAAAAAAAGCGTGGGGCGCTTTGTGCCATATTTTTCGTATATCGAGCAACCCACGCTTTTTTCACAATAATCTAAATATATATAACTCAAAGGTGACTGACTGACTGACTGACCGACATAGTGATCTATCAACGCACAGCCCAAACCACTGGACGGATCGGGATGAAATTTGGCATGCAGGTGTTATGACGTAGGCATCCGCTATGAAAGGATTTTGGAAAATTCCCAAGGGAACCGCAAAAATCGGGATCTGCGCGGGCGAAGCTGCGGGCATCCACTAGTACTAGTATATTTCGTTAATTATTGTTTTCAGCTTATATTAAGAATTATTTTTCACTTTTTAGTTTGATGTGCTTTAAAAGCGTGTGTTTTAAACTATATTTATTCTTATATCATTTCCATTTTTCCTCCGAGTCACGAACACAACTCGCACCATCTGACACAATATCTTCGAGGACTATTATTCGTGCGCGATGTGAATCGATACAGCAATCATCTCGTTTTAACGTCGAACTATTGAAAGAGACAGCGCATCTGACGCTATAAACGTGCAGTCTTTCTAACATTTACTGGAGAGCACTTCGCGCCACATGTTTGTCCAATATATTTTACTGCTTCGCTCATAGCTGGAAAGGAAACAAATTTCATTACAACCATTCTCAGGGGTGTAGTGGAGTAGGGATGTCACGGAGGTGGTTTTATCGGAACCGAGGACGGAGTCGGAGCTTCCAAATCTGGTTTATAGGAGTCGGAGTCGGAACCGGAGTCGGAGGCGTAGTCGGAGTTTATTTCATTCAAAATTGGTAAGCCCTTGGCATCATCTCACCTGATGGTAAGTGACGATGATGCCGAAGGTGGAAGCGGGCTTACCAAGATTTCCTCACGCAATGGGGATCCTATCTTCATGCCGGAATACATCAATGCTGTCAACATTGATGTTTGGCGGCAAGACTTAGATAGGATGGTGGTAGCTAGCCAGGCGGGTTTAAAAAATGCCCTACCACCAACCAAACCAAGTCTTACTAGTCTGGGGCAACGGTACAGACATAGGAAAAGTATTTGTTGCGCAAAAAAACGCATATGAGCCATTGTCAGTGCAGTACCAGATGAAACTTGCAAACCTATATTTAAGAAATTAAATCTCCTACCATTACCATGTATATATTACCATGTATACGTTTACGAAATATGTAAGTTTGTCAAGTAGAATCCTGATCTTTTTAAGACTGCTGATCAAGTGTACCCTAGAAATACAAGACACAAAAAAACTAGTCCATGATCAAATACCAAGAACTACAAAATATCAAAAAATGCTATTCTATGTGTATTAAACTGTATAATAAATTACCTGAGGAAATGAAGGAATTGACGCATAACAAATTTTTAAAGTCACTAAAAAATTTACATAATTGATAACTGCTACTACTCGGTGAAATAGTTTTTAGATGAAAACATGTAAAATTTTATTTTCTAAGTTGTTGTTTGCATGTCTTTGAAATAAGGCTAAATGTGTATTGGACTATTAATTTACCTGTCACCATGCTGTACCTCCCACATTTACGCAAATAAAATATTATTCTATTCTATTCTATTCAGACTATAACTCTCAGGAGTGAACTGTTAGCGTGTAGTGATTAGGTTTCGGGAGTGAAGTGCTGCGCATTCGAAATAGCATTTACTTTGTTTTAGAAGGATTGAGTGTGGTAAGATTGTGTTGAAACCAGTTGGCTATTGGTTGAGACCTATTTGTGTAGCTAGAAATAAATCATTTTAAGTTTTAACTGAGAACAGTAATGCCGTATTACTGCATATGCTATAATTTTACTGTTTGGAAACTGGATTTGGAAGAGATCATTAACCTACACTAAAAATAAAGTAGGTTCCAAGATAGAACCCTGTTGAACTCCATAAGTGGTTGGTAGCTCGTCACTTATTACTTTATCAATAGCAACACACTGTTTTCTATCAGCTAGGTAGTCAGACAAAAGTTGTAGGGCTATTCCTCTAATACCGAGAGCTTCAAGTTTACTGACGAGAAGTGGAATGAAGACAGTATCGAACGCTTTACTTAGGTCCATAAATATAGATAAGCATTTATTACCTGAATCCAAAGCATTTGTAACAAAATCAGAGATCATGGATGGCATCAGTTGTGGACTTTCTACGCCGAAAACCGTATCGGGAATCAGACAGAATATTATTGCTTTCAAGGTAGTTAACTAATCTGTTATTCATTTTTCTTACACGTATTTTTGAGAAAGAGGTAAGTATAGAAATAGGGCAAGGTAAGTATAGAAATAGGGCAGTAATTATTGATACTCTCCTGACACTACTTTTGAAAATGGGATGTAATAGACACTTTTCAAGGGCTTTGAGAAAGCGTCCTGTCGAGATGCTTATGCGACAGATATAAGTAATATGAGGGACCAGAAGGTTTTTAAATTGTTTAATAATTCCGGCAGAGATACCGTCCCATCCAACAGTACAGTCACTTCTTAAGGATATTATTATACGTTCATCCTTTTCTTCATCCGTATCCAGCGGAACAAACGAGTTGGGATAGGAATTTGGATTGCATGTTGTTTGTGATAATACATTAAGGGTAAATATTGCGTCAGCAAGCGATTTTCTACATAAGTAAAGTAAGAGTTCATTTGGTTGACTGAAGACTTGGGATCAACGTTACAGGAGAGTAGTTCAAGAGGTTTGTCTTTAGGATTACTGAGGTTAGCATCAGATTTGATGATTTTTCAACCTTTTTTTTATTTTTTGCCTGCGTTACTTAGTTTAACAATATACCTTTTAAAGGTTACATTTTCCGGATTTGTCTTTAGTTTTTATGCATGGCATCGCGATTTCGAATGCAGTGTAGCAGCCAAAGTGTGATCCATGATTTTATTATTCTTTTTCTGTTTGGTACATACCTGTTTGTAGTATTTGATAGTATAGCAGTCATTAAGGAGGAGACTAGAAAATTAGCTGCAAGGTCTGGATCTAGGATTTGATACAAGGGTTTAACCTCAGTTTTACCTAAATCAGTTTCTAGGTCTAAGTACCTAGTTAATTTTAGTGATGCATTTAAGATCTCTGTTTTTAGTAACATTTGTTTTTAAAGAGAACAAGACGGTGCAGTGATCTGTCATAGTAGTTTCCAAAATTAGATTAGTTGATTGTATGCGGGCTTTAAATAATACATGATCCAGACATAGTAGAACATGTGTGTGCTAGTAACAGTACATGAAAAGTAGCTTAGTTTAAGTAGTCGTCCGAACGAGAGTCCGTATTATTGGATTCGATATCAATATTAAGATCGCTGACAGCCAGTTAACTTAAGGAGGATATTATGTAAAAAATATATGTCAGAAGATCGATAAATTACAATCACTGCAGTAGTGTCATTGAGCTTAATAAGTAATGACGTAGCTTCGACAATTTCTGGTTCCTCAATAGAGTAATTACTTAAAGAGTTCTTAACATTAACATAACACCATCATTTTGATTGTTATTCTTTAGTGATTGGTAAGATTTGTTTGTGGTAGTAGGAGAAGATTGTTGGTGCATTGCAGCCAATATTCGGTAAGAGCTGTTATGTCAACATCCATTCAAATACGCGTCAAAAGAATGATTAAAGTTATGCGAGATGCTTCGTATGTTCTGCGAGAGAATCAGAATTTGTGTAAGGGTGTTACATAATGTAACAAACTTTTTGTGTATATATCTTAGCTTCTGATATATTAGTGGAATTAATATTTTCAATCATATTATGCAAGGGAATGTTAAATTTTGTAGTTAATTTAAACAGATAAACCCAAAATAGGTACTATTAAATTAGATTTTATAAGTTTGGCTTAGGTATAATAAATTAAAGCTGATTTATAAAAAGATTGAGGTGTGGCGAACAATAGTTTCCTGTGTGAAAGCTCATTGGATGTGTTTAACAATTTAAAGATGTTTCTATCAATTGACGATGTTTAGAATGCTGTATTAACACGACGAGTCTACGTTGTATGTGTGAGTGTAGTATGTATGTATGCACAGTGTGTATTAAGTGCTGTGTTTTGCTGAGATTGCATTTGTGCATATATGATAGAAAAGGGATACAACTATTATGGTATCCGGAATTCGACGCGGCGATTACGTTGAGACCGAATACCCGATTCTCGATTTTAGTTTGTTTGTGAACTCTTTACTGTACAACAGAATATACGGTTATAGGTATATAAGGAAAACATGTACAATGGTGGATTTATTCCAAACAGGGATCTCTTTCAGCCAACCCTTAATTAAGACTTGATTTCTTGTGTTTTTTTAACTTCGCTTTCAAATAAGTTTAAAGGAATGTGTCCAATTAAAATAGAAGATATTTAAGTCGCCAATTTTTTTATATTGGTTTCATTCAACATAACAGCATTTGTTTAAGCATCCTGTTGCCTAAAAACGAGGCCAACCCCAAATAATGGAAATTATACAGTTTTTTCCATAGCAATGACTTAGTCTTTTAATAATTTGAATTGAACATTGTGATTTGAACCATGTTAAGGGTAGACTAAATCTCAAATGTGTTTAGGTTAGGATAAATTATTTACCGACTTCCTAGATGTAAATAAGTAGATATTTTTTTGAGATTTGTTTAGTATTTTGAGCACATAGACTTGTGACAACTTAGGAATTCCGGGGTCAAACCTATTTCGCCGCACACTGTACAGAAAACAGATAGGGACGCGAGCGAGCGAATATGAAAAAAGTTTGTTTTTACAACGTTACACGTGAAGGGAAACTTTCAAATCGCTTTGATGTTGCGGTCATTTCATTTTCGGCCAGATGTTGTACAACTTTTTCATTTTTGTTGCGAAGAAAAGTTAAGTTACTGTTGGCCCCTCTAGATTACCTCGGTTTGTGAATGATACCACAGTATGACGTAATATGTATTTATAGGTTTCTGAAATTATCCATAAATTGACAGTTAACATAGTATGAAGCGATTGCGATTCAATGTCACTTACTTAGTGAGGTCGAACGTGCAGGTTAGCTGACGGCCAAAACGGTAATGACCTGGTTGGGTTTGACTGTTAGTAGCGTTTATCGCTACCTTTTACGTGCTTCGAAAGGCACCTTAGGTCTTTGGTGCCGGTTGCTATCGCTAGATGGCCTTAGTTATGGCTTGAAAACATCTGACACAAGTTACTCAAAAATCTTGACTAGGGCCAAGTTTGTAGAGGATTGCCGAATGTACCGGAGATAAATGCCAAAGGTAATGACTATTCGTTAATTTATTTTTATGGTCCGTTAACTTATACTTATGGTTCGTTAACTAATGATTATGGTCCGTTAACTAATGATTATGGTCCGTTAACTTATGTTTTTAACTTATGCTTATGGCCACGTTAACTTATGCTTACGGTCCTTTAACTTATGTTTATGGTCCTTTAACTTATGCTTATGGCCCCGTTAACTTATGCTTATGGTCCGTTAACTTATGTTTATGATCCTTTAACTTAGGCTTATGATGCGTTAACTTATTCTTATGGTCCTTTAACTTATGCTTATGGTCCTTTAACTTATGCTTATGGTCCTTTAACTTATGCTTATTGTACTTTAATTTATGCTTATGTTCCGTTAACCCGCGTTATCGGCACGAGCACGTAAGAACGACCCCTTCCTGAAATTCCCTAGTAAAACTTGATACCAACTGAATCATTGATAGCAGTTTCTTATTCAAAATGCCTCTGTATAGCAAAATTACGAACGGGCACAAGGAGGCTAATCCAGACTGGAGGAAGTTCAGTCAACTCTGCTGGCAAACGGAATGTCCGTAATGTTATGTATGAACGGGACAACATTCCAAAAGAGACAGAAAAGCTTAAGTAAAACACACAATGAAATAAAATGTTCCATATTCTCGCCCCGGGCACCCGACAACACCCGAGGATCGCCGAGTTCTGTCAAAAGGCGCTTTCAGCGAAGTTTTCCCTCGAATACTTGTTACATGCTCGCCTTGTGCTCGTTATGGCGATGTTTTAACTTGCGAATTTCACAAATTGTTGTTGAGGTTCTAAGAGTTTTGAAAGTTGTACGTACCTATCTGTCTCATCTGAGATCAAATTCTAATTGATTACCTACAGGCGCCTTCCTGATTATAACCAACTGAGCGCGCATCTTGAAGTAAGCACTAAAAGTCTAAACTCGAATCATGCCTAACTGCTAAGATTGCCTTCTTCTTTTTCCTCGGTCCCTCGATTCTGAGAATTGAGACCACAAGTAAAGTCAACTTGGCTTCGATTGTAGGTGCTGAGGAGTTCAGTTCCTTGTGGATAGGTACTCTTGTTAGCTTGACTGTTTATTAGGGCAATGAAATAAAATAACGTTTTTAAAGAAAAAAAGCGTCGCAAAAAACCCAAAACTACAGTATAGGTCATTGACCTTAAAGCTACCGATGTAGAAATATCTTAACTCGTGTCTTATTCTTTTTTATGAAATATTTTTTTAATGATTGCTGTATCCGTGATGTCGAAAATACTTCGTTAGATATTTGTATAACAAGGTGACAAAGTAATATTTTGTGTGTGTTGAAAAATTGTATGAACTGTAAAAGTAACTTTGTAATTGGATATATTTAAGATCTATTTACATAAGATTACAAAGTTTCATAATATGCAAGTCAAATAACTAGTAAACGGTATGGAAATTAAGGTGTGTCTAAGGCGAGATATTGATTGGAACAGTTGTCTCTGTCTTTTTCTTTTCTTTATGTGTAAAGAGTAAAGAAAATAACCACACTTTTTCGATAGTTTTTGTTTCAATCAAAAACTGCAATAAAAGTATAAAAAATAAAAACATTAATTACTTTGTTTTATCGTAACAAATGTTGTTGTATATTTTTTAAAATGTATTAGTACTTCAAAATATGAGTCTTATCTAGAGTTGGAAGTAACGGTGTAGACCTATCTTTGGGATTTTTTTATCGAGCCATAACTGCTCAATCGTGTTTCTAATAGCTTTTGACTATCAGGAACATCATCAACAATAAGGGTATTTTTTTTCAACATTGGGTTTTGCTATCGTTTAGGAGTAATTGACGTCAAAAATAACAAAAATCTGTAATATTACCGCCCTAAGATTTTCCTAGCTTTATAGGCTAAACACTAATTTTGTTTAAAATTTTAAGTTTGTATGTCTGTTAGAATACCTTAAAATTTAAAGTTTGTGTGTCTGCTAAAAGTACCTTAAAATTTTGATGATAAGTGAGTGAGCGTGTCAGTGACAAAACGTAACTCAGAATTTATTCGGATCCAAAAGTAAGGACTTAACTAAACTCGACGAGATTTTCTGTGAGTGCGCATCAAAAGATTAGAAGAAAACAACTAGAAAATTCTTATAAAAAATTTAACCATGCGCACTGTTTATAATTGTACAGGGAGCGTTAAATGAAACACAGATGTTATCCGAAATGATTTATTATGGCTGAGTAATGGCATTTTCGTAAACAAGACATCACATCAGGTTCATAACATATATTCAGTGGATTTTGATATTCTAAAACATGTAGGCGCTAAAGAATGACCATTTATTATGTTGGATGGCTATGGTTCTATGCTGAATCATAATGGTTGATAAATAGTGAATTTTATGGTATCTGAGAGCTTACAAATCTGTGACTAGTTCGCAAATTTTGTAGCTTTTTAGAGAATGAACGAAAATACACATCAAATGTCACAAAGGAAGTCTATACACTCTATAAAAACTTAATGAAGATAATGTCTAATTACACATTTAAAGTTTCAGAAAGAAAGACATCCTTTTACAACTCGAGATAATAAATAATAACATAAAAACATTGGCAGTTTTCACTAGCAAACAAAGAAGAAACCTAAATTACTCTATAATTATATCTATGACCTATTTCTTCTTAAGTAAAACATTAATTACGAAACAGTAGCTCTATGCATATCTTTATACACGATCCTGAACTATATAAACTTATCTACGGTATTAATGTCGCATATTTTAAATTTGCATAACTTTTATGTATTTTTTTTTACATTTTCATTTCCTAAGACCCTTAAAATTAACCCTTACCTCTAAATTAGAAAGAAAAAGACTATTTTACTTATATTATTTGACCACGAGGTGGTGTCATGCAATTGCCAGAAATCAATAGCAGTACCGTACTTCCGTCGGAATTTCCCTACTCTCAAAATAATACTTTGTCCTGTTAGATAACGACTGCAACATACATATTATTAATATAAAAAGCACCCTAGGTCAGTCGGGCCAATGGAGAAAGAAAAGATAAGAGAGAGAGAGGACCTACTTGGAATCTGAAGATTGTCTGAAAATTTCATCGAAATCGGTCCAGCCGTTTTGGAGTCTATAAGGAACATTTTTTTTTCCTTCACATAGCACAACAGAGATAGACTGGATTCAAGTGCTAATAACTACAGCCTCCCTGATATAATAAAAGGATTTGAATGTAAATCACATGTTAAACGCTCATAAGAATTAGAAATGATTTGAACGATTAAAAATTATTCAAAATGATTACAAATCAAATCATTTTTAATCCTTTTTAATGATTTTGTTTAATCAGGGCTGTGATTAAAATAACTAAAAAAGAGATTATAAGGTTTTCTTATTTGTTTACTTAACTTAAGTAATAAAAATATGTATCGTTTATTTAAGTAAATAAACTTTAAACAAAAAAAATGTTATGAGGACAGGTTATAGCGGTGAATACTTATAACCTGTTTTGTCCGTTAAATTTGGAACCATATTAAAATAAATAAACTCATGTGAGTCCAACTATGTAACTTAATTAATTAATTCATTAACTTTAATTATCTTAACGTTAGTTAAAAAACACTATAATATTAAGAAATTATAAAGTCACATGAACAATGCGTTCATAAATCTTATTATTGGTCAACTGACAGCCAAAACCGTGTGCTAACACTGGTCTTATGTACAGTTGGTAATATTACAAATTATACAGTCAGTCATTCAAATCACCTACCCAGATAACCAGGGTTGTCAATTTTGAACTACATAAATATAATCATAAAGTTTAAAAGACACTTACAATTACAAATTTTGAAATTACATGAATACAAACGCAAATTTAAATTTCCAACTAATTAACCAAGAAAGTGTAACAACGGTACTTTTTAAAGATTATTTTAATTTAATTAAATCATGGTAGATCTTATCTATGGTTTCTGTATCTTTCCTTTTATTAATTAAATCTTGATGCCTCTCCATTTACATAGATTCCATAATCAGACGCTTTTTATAATTATGTTCTGTATTTAAAATTTTTAATATTTTAAGATTTTAGCCTGCTTACCCTCGAGTAGGCTTTATCATTACAAAATACAAAAGCTTTAGCTCAACCTTTTTTTTTAAAATAAAGACAAAAATAATATAAAACTCATGGCATTTAAAAAAACAGAAACAAAACGATTTACAAAAAGTATTGTATCATATAACACTTGACAGCCCTACCAGCACATCACACACCAGAAACTATGCACTCGCGACTTAGCTTGCTCAATAGCAAGTAAGTGGTTGTAGCATCGTCTTGAATTCATCCAGGGAAGCAGCAGTTGAAACAGCAGGTGGCACAAAGTTCCAGAAAGCAACTCCAAGGACAAGAAAAGAGCTCTTGTACATTGATGTACCCGGAATCGGCGATAACAGCGTATAGTCCGGTTGTTCTCAGATCATTGCAGAGTCGGATCGATAATAGCTTCCAGGTTCTTGAGAATACTAACTTACTCAATATCTTTACCAGCTAACGACAGCACTGGCTTCTCACTGCTATCTATGAGGATAGTACGTTTAGACAAACACCAAAAAAAATGTTAGACACGAAATTCATGATGTGTGAACGGAAGATTAACACTTATTTTTTTTTTTTTCTTCTCCTCCTCGATAAATTTATTTATTCCGCAGTCTCTGCACCACCTCCAAAATGGGCTGAAATCGTACACTCTGCCACAATTGATACATGTTTTTTTTTGGGACTCCATTTGACTGGAATGGTTGCAACAATATGAATCATTTCGACCCTCCGTCTCCGTTTAAATAGCAATGCTTATCAAAACTAGGGCTACCACTTTCTCATAACATTTTTTTTTGTTTAAAGTTTATTTACTTAAATAAACGATACATATTTTTATTACTTAAGCTAAGTAAACAAATAAGAAAACCTTATAATCTCTTTTTTAGTTATTTTAATCACAGCCCTGATTAAACAAAATCATTAAAAAGGATTAAAAATGATTTGATTTGTAATCATTTTGAATAATTTTTAATCGTTCAAATCATTTCTAATTCTTATGAGCGTTTAACATGTGATTTACATTCAAATCCTTTTATTATATCAGGGAGGCTGTAGTTATTAGCACTTGAATCCAGTCTATCTCTGTTGTGCTATGTGAAGGAAAAAAAAATGTTCCTTATAGACTCCAAAACGGCTGGACCGATTTCGATGAAATTTTCAGACAATCTTCAGATTCCAAGTAGGTCCTCTCTCTCGCTTATCTTTTCTTTCTCCATTGGCCCGACTGACCTAGGGTCCTTTTTACTTTTAAATTGCATATTTTTAAAACCGTTTTTCAAACAACTATCAAATGTCCACGTAAGCTATTTATCTCTTGTTATTGAAGTGTGGTTTTCCTTAATAAATGCGATGTACCTATGCCGACCACTCTTATCTAAAAAGTTTTATGTTTACATATTTTTAGTTCGGGAATTCACATGACTAATATAATGTGTGTGTTACAGTCGTTATCTGACAGAAAAACATATTGTTTTGAGAGTAGGGAAAATCCCAAAGTTCTGTCATCCACGGATTGTAAGTACAGTCACCATCAACCAACTGATCTATCTCAACTGATCTATCTCAACCAGTTCAC
Source organism: Coleophora flavipennella (assembly GCA_947284805.1). Classification (NCBI taxonomy): domain Eukaryota; kingdom Metazoa; phylum Arthropoda; class Insecta; order Lepidoptera; family Coleophoridae; genus Coleophora; species Coleophora flavipennella. Next base: position 722,564 of record OX369272.1, read on the forward strand.
GTATTTTGGGTACCAAGAAGCTAGAAGCTAAGAAGCTAGTGGGTGTTTGATAGACATAAAATTAGCATATGATTTGACTAGGTTAGGGATCATCTATTTTGAATGGAAATTATTTATTTAAAAAAATGGTCAGATTTCAGACAAGTTTTGTCATCAAATAAATCCTATGTAAAGAACTTAGACTTGCAATAATTTTCAAACTAAAGGTTCAAATTGAACGTAATTTGTGAGTGTACTTAGTTATATTATGCCATCTTGTTGACTGAAAATGCAGGCTTCTAGATTTATTCACAACAAAGTTACAGGGGGTTTGAAAAAGTCCCGAATAGCTTCGAGTAAAGGATGGTACGGCCAGAGATTTGTTACCATAGATGGGTTATGCACTTACAAACAACATTTGAAAATCGAACCCATTTACACACACTATATTAAAGGTAGTTCGCTTCCGTTCCCTCCGGAGGACCTCGTCTACTTTCCTATTTCGACTACTTTCCTACTTCGTCTACTGTTCTACTCCGTCTACTTTCCTACCTCGTTCACTTTCCTACTTTGCACCGAATGATACTAAGGAAAGATATGCCAATAGGTATAATTTTATTTGCTTCATTTTTGGGACGCGTGCAACCTATCTCATCATCATCATGATCATATCAGCTCATATTACCCTACCTTACGCCTACCCTAACTTAGGGTGATCGGACCCTTAGTCTACCACGCGGGCCCAGTGCGGGTTGGTCGACTTAACACACAACCTGCGAGTTTCTCCGCAGGCGTGTGCAGGTTTCCACACGATGTAACCTATCTACTTCCCCATAAATAAAGTATATCTCTGGGTATGGCTGCGTCTTTGTTTGTTGTCGCTCGACTTCAAACACATTTATAATGTTAGTAAGGATAACAACATTCATTTCTAATCAGGAAATTAGCAGCACCCCAACTGTCACTTTGCTCCGTCTTCTTAAAGATAGAGGGTAGGTAATAAAATAGGTCATATCAGCTCATATATGTCCCCACCGAGGGGCTCGAGCGTACCCTGAATTAGGGCGATTGGGCCTTAGTCGACCACGCGGTCCAGTGCGGGTTGGTCTACTTCACACACAATCTTTGAGTTTCTTCGCGGATGTGTGCAGGTTTCCTCACGATGTTTTCCTTCACCGTTAAAGCAATCGGTGAATATGTACGTAAGTTTAGAAAAAACTCATTGGTACATTGGCCGTCCGGATTTGAACCCGGCACCTCTGGTTAGGAGGACCGAGTCGTTACCGGTTGAGCCACCGACGCTTAATAATAAAAAAGGTAACAAAAGGAAATCAACTTAACTTTAAGTATCATTAACTTCGCATAATCAGAGATTACGTCGTTGTTGAACAGCGGGCAGTAAATACAGTGTTGTCGAACAAATGCGGCCCATTGTTCGACGTAGCTATTTCAGCTCTGACCTCTGATGCGAGGTTAAGGTCACATGTGGAAAAGTGCTCACGCAAGAGTATTATTATCTATTACTAGTATTCCCGGCGAACTTCGTACCACCTTACACTACCCTACCCTACCCTACCCTACACTACCCTACCCTACACTACATTACACTATACTACACTACCCTACCCTACCCTACCCTACATAAGAACCTTCTCCTGACAATAACGAACTCGACAAAAAAAGAATTAGCTAAATAGATCCAGCCGTTCACGCGTGATGCCGTGACCAAGGGAAATAGGGATTCATTTTTATCTATAATATAATAAAACTGTAACGGGGCCGTGTCTGTACATGAAATATTTTTGGAAAATAATAACTGTGGTGGACATTACTAACGATACAGAGGCCAAAACAACAACTTTTGGAATTTTTGTCTGTCTGTCTGTATGTTCGCGCATCACGCAAAAACTACCAGGCCGATTTTGATGAAATTTTGTATGATGGTTCCTTATAGCCCGGGTTAACATATAGGATACTTTTTATCCCAGAAAATTCAAGAGTTCCCGTGGGAAAATCAAAAGTATTCACTTGTAGAATGGCTCACCATGCAAATGCGGCTTGACCTATTACAATCAAATTTTATACGTTGATACCCTTATCGCGAACTAAAACTGGGACATTGTAAATCCCAAAAAAAATAAGGATTCCTGCAGGAATGCAAAAAAAAATATCTTTAGAATGACTCAACGTAACCATATGAAACCATTACATTGGGATGGGGTGTTTTGAACATCATTGTATAGGGGTATTCTTTATCCAGGAAAACAAAAGAGGTCCCGTGGGAAATTATCTATAGATACTTACAATAATAAATATAGAGTACTTTTTCAACATATAAGCTACACATGCCACACATTATAATCATAGCAGCAAAATGTCAATAGATGGCACTGCAGGAATAATAAAACGCGCTTAAGTTTTGTTAAAACATTATAATATTATTTCATACTTTTGAGTGGATTTCTTTTATGTATTTTTCAGCATACGCTTTTTACACAACTCTCTGGAATTATGGCACGTAGCGATGTGTTTCATACACGAACAGATAGGTATTTTTTTTATAGATTGCAATCGTGTAAAAAGATTAAAAACACATAAATCGAGTTTAGCTTCTTTTAACAGGAGGCACAGACATGGGAACTCTTCTGACGGCCACTATTTGCGTGTGGCAGTTGCTCTCCGCTTGCAATATCAATATCTGTGAACCTCATCAATGTATTTGCGGGTCCACGGTGGAGGCAATTGGCCATCACTCACTGAGTTGCGGTCGTTGTTTGTGAAGATTCCCACGTCACCAATTCCTTAATGACCTCACTCGGAGGGCACTGGTATCGGCCAGATGGAATATTCCATCTTTGATGCAGCCACTGGGCTTTAGTCGATGTGATGGCAAAAGGCCGGAGGGTTTAAACAGGTGCTATGGAAGAGAGGAACGTGCCTGTTTTGGGACTCTACTTTTTCTGCCTCACTTCTCACCCGTACGGTACTGCTGCTCAATTTGCGGCGAGAAAGAAGCATAATAAGTACTCGGTCTTGAAAGCAAATTACTGCTTTGTGCCGCTGGTCTGTGAGACAACCGGCTGCTGAACCCTCAGAGGCCTTTGCCTTCACAAAGGAGATTGGCCGTCGCCTTCGAGAGAGGAGATGTGACGTGTGGTCCTACCTGCTGCTAAGGTTGTCTATTGCCATTCAGCGCGGCAACGAGAAGTGCGTCATGGGCTACTTTGGAGCTGATACGACTCGAGGATTTGAACCATATTAATATTTTTAGGAAGTTTTATTACTAGATTGATGCAATGATTTGAATTAGTTTTTCGATAATATAGGTATATGTGTTATTTCATCATATCAGTTTATATACGTCCCCACCAAGGGGCTCGACCTGCCCTGAGTTAGGGAGATCAGGCCTTAGACGATCAGCCCATTGCGGGCCCATTGCGGGCCCATTGCGGGTTGATTGACTTCACACATAAGCTTCGAGTTTCTTCGCAGGCGTGTGCAGGTTTCCTCACGATGTTTTTGTCACCGTAAGAGCGTCGGATAAACGTAAGTATGAAATCGATATTCGTATAGATTTTGTTAAATGGTAGCATTCGAACCACGGCCTTCCGGACAGGAGATAGTGGCCCTAACCGTCCTGCCACCGACGCTCTATATGTTATTTAAGATTTAGAAATCCTTAATTATTATTATAAATGTGAAAATGTGTTTGTTTGTTTCTTACCTATTCACACTTCAACACCTCTACCAATCTTGATGAAATTTGGCATGCAAATAGCCTGTATCACTGGGAATGAAATAGTCAACTTTATATTTGTGGAAATTATCATAGCCCGATGCAGTTCCTGAGGAAATTAAAACAATACTCTTTGTTCGTTAAGTTATTTAAAATCGTAACGAAAAAATGAGTTTGTGTGATTTTTAACACAGAGATGAGGTGGAAAATGATATAATTTACTAATAAGTATATCCTGACATAGTTGCCACGGGATCTGGGGATAACTGTTTTCTACGCTCACGCACATCGGTGGCGTCGCAACGGAGCAACGGATTAAAGTTATTTTTTGTATAGAATTTGTTGAGGGGGTGGGAAGTGACAAAGACTGCTAATCAGAATAGCCCGATACAGTTCCTGAGGTACAGGTACCTTAGACGAAATGTAGAGAATGAGTAAACTAGTAATGAGAAAACTCATGTCCACGCTTGCGAGCTGATTGCGGCTCGCGCACCACTCACCCTCAAAAAGAGTCATAAAAGCTATGTCCAGGCGGGCGAAGCCGCGGGCAAAAGCTAGTTATATATATAACAAGATTATAAAGCAAATATTTAAATGTCCTCGATACAGTATAAAATGAAATTGACGGTTTGTATTTAAATCGCCCTACTGTATATACCGAGGGTGCGTCAATTATATCCGTTTCGTAAACAAGTTTACTGGCAAAAAGAACAACAAGAACAACAACAACAGTAACAAATAACAACAGGAACAGAAAGTTAAATAATACCAATAATTAATAAATAGGTGTACACACACAATATATTGTCTACTAGCTGTGCCCACGACTTCGTCCGCGTGGAGTATTTCAATTTACCCACGAAAATTTTTGAATTTTCTGAGAAAAAAGTATCCTATATGTTAACCCGGGCTTTATGGAACCACCATACAGTCATAACTTCATCGAAATCGGCTTGGTAGTTTTTTCGTGATGCGCGAACATACAGACAGACAGACAAAATACTCCAAAGGTTATTGTTTTGGCCTCTATGTCATTAGTAATGTCCACCACAGTAAATTTTGTAGGTACAGACACGGCTCCGTTACATTTTTTATTATATGTATATATATATAATAGATGTATAGGTTTGGCCCCACCCTACGTGATGGCACGTAATGGCACGTGATGGCGACGCGTGGAAGGGTCGCTAAGTGCGCTAAACGCCGTGATCGATGGGCCGGAACTTCATTACTACTGGTAGCCGACTAGCCGGCGGGCGCGGGCGGCGCGGGCGGCGCGGAGTCTTATTGTGTCTTTACCGTAACCGAAACCGAATTATGCGCTCTGTCTGACTGTTAAGAGTTATTACCCGACTACGAAAAATTCAAAACGCACCAGTCGCCACTACGATTTATATATATATATATATACGGTCGAATTGAGAAACCTTTTCCTTTTTTGAAGTCGTTTAAAAAGGAAGGTAATGTTTCTTTTACAGTCTTTGTATGTATGTTTATCTGTTTCCTCGTATTTTCTAAACCATTTAACCGATTTTGACAATGTGGTGTCTTTGGATTCTTACCATCACTCCGCGTGTCATAGGATATACAGGGTGTAAAATAATTGGTGTAGGTCCCGTTAACTGGGGCTTCTACTCATCGATTCAACTTGTTGTGTATTCATCCTGGCCTTGTCTGGCTTAATTATACTCGTAATATTTATCCAGAATTTGTTGGACTTGTTAAAAAGTTCAACTTCCCCACTACGTAATGATGCAAATGTACCAAGTGTTGGAAAACTTTACATCTATAGAGTGACTTATCATGTCCATCGTAGTATTCTTAACTCAGTGAAATATAGTTCTTTGCTGAAGCAACGTCTTCTTCAGAGACTACCCCAGCCTTTGGTTACAACAACATTTGCCCAAATTTTTCAAACTTTTCTTTTAAAAAGCGACTTCCAAAAAGGAGGAGGTTCTCAATTCGTCTGTATGTTTTTTTTATGTTTGTTACCTCAGAACTTTTGACTGGGTGAACCGATTTTTATGATTCTTTTTTCATATAAAAGTGTGGTCCCATATAAATTTTATCAAAATAGGTGTAGTACTTTAGTACAAAATTAACAAAAACCAAAAATAATAATGCAAAAAAGTACTAATTTGTTGCGATGGAAGTCGGTTTTTTAACGTGTTTAGCGTTTTTTCCTTTTATCTATAATAGGATAGTAAAACACATATATATTAAATGCTGTAACAGTCGAGAAGCTAAATCAAAAATTTGAAAACTGCTCCTTACTTATAATTAAGTTTCTGTAATGCTTTTTTGGTATGCAATAAAGGATATTCGTTTGTTTGTTTGTTATAACTGCAGTGAAACCGACAATCTGTTACGAGTAGTCGGATAGCATAATGTAGTACTCTCTTTCTTCTTCTGTGATCTAGTCAAACCAACATAAAAAAAATAAAACTATATGTTAACTTGCAATTCAATACAATCCAACACAGACTTTATCTTTAAATTATAAGGATACCGACAACACACACACACATACAATACAGAGGTAACAAAATTAGTATAGGACCCGTTAACTGGGGTTCCTTCTCGTCATACTGAACAACTTTCTCCAAGGTTCCCATAGTCAATTGTCGAAAAAAAAATTTAGACCTTTCATGTTAAAATGCACAAAACCGGTTGATCAGCTAATCGATTTGCATGAAGAGTAAATTTTTTTTATGTTTTCAGCAAAGTCGTAGAACAAAAGTTGTTCAGTATTATGAGTAGAAGCCCCAGTTAACGGGACCTACACCAATTTTGTCACACGCTGTATACGAGTATTTTGTCCTTTTATAAACTTCTTCGCATATGTCTTCTTAACTAATAAAACTAAGTTCCTCTTTTAGTACTCTCTTTGTAGGCATGTCATGTTTGTAGCCTGGTCAAGTTTTTGTTTTCAGCCCTCACGATACAGGTCTAGCCTAGTGTGGGGATCACTACTTACTGTATTATCGTATAACTGTGTTTCTGGTAATGAAATAACATTTATTATAATATTTATTATAAGTAACCAGCCCTTGACCGACTTAATGTACATCTGTAATTCAACCTGCTCTTTTCCGTCTTGTAGTAAAATTCAACCTATCTTTTTTCCCAGGTGGTGGCGATAGTAGACGAAGTATATTCTGAGCACGCGCACGTGGCGGGCTCATTCACGATGCTGGCTAGTTCGAGAGCACACGTTGGCGGCTCGCTGAACGCGCGTGCGCTGCCTGGGGCTCGCGTGCACAACAACTTCATCGGATGCCTCAAAAAGGTGAGTACATGGAGTGAAGGGTGAAAATTAATAAAGACTAGACATAGTATGCTTAGAGTTCCCCTACGCGATCGAATCAGAACCCAAAGTAACCGATATAACCCTCAGTATAGCTTAACTTAAGTGGCAGTGGGTGGGGTACTTATCTCGTAGAACAGATGGCCGTTGGGGTAGTAAAATTCTTGAGTGGCGACCGCACATCCGAAGCAAATCAAGCGTAGGCAGACCTCCCACTCGGTGGACTGACCACCTTGTAAAAGTCATGGGAAGCCGCTGGATGCGGGCAGCGCAGGACCGGTCGTTGTGGAAATCGTTGTGGACCTTTGTCTAGCAGTGGACGTCTTTCGGCTGATATGGTGATGACGAGTAATGGTAGTGAGTAAAGATCTACAGCAATCGCAAGGACGCCTGCCCAGCGTGACGATTATGGCATGAACCCAGAAAATGGCCTCTAGTCGCCGGCGGTCTTGCTATTATTCCTGACTCCGGATGTAGTCATGGTTACGGCAGAGCGGGGGTGCGAAGAATCCCCGGCAGATGCCAGGCTAAGGTCACGAGAAACCGCTGGTTACGGGCAGCGCAGAACCGGTCTCCGTGGAAATCCTTGGCGGAGGTATTGGTCCAGCGGTGGAAGTCTTCCGGCAGATATGATGATGAAAGATCTACGAGATGGTTGAGTTGACATGGCGCTCAGCTAGTAGTTGATAAGATTTATATTTATATTAGCTTTTGCCAGCGGCTTTGCTCGCGTGAACATAGTTTCTATGACTGTCTTCGAGGGTGCGCAATGCGCGAACCGCAAGCGGCTCGGGAGCTTGGAAAATAGTAGCCTATATGTTAATCCAGGTCCTAATCTGTCTACCTACCAAATTTCATCCAGATCCGTTGTACAAACTTTCACGTTTATAATATTAGTAAAGGTCATGAGCTCATGGCGGGTAGACATGATGTCACCTGCTGTCCCGGAAACACGTGCACCAGATACCACTAGACGCAGTGGTAGCTGATTACAGCTAGTTGTTGTCAGTGTCGGTAGGAATGTTTTAATGCGGCCTTGACGCGCCCTCTGCACCGCATCTTAGCCCGCACGAGTGAAGGTGTGAATGTAGGAAGGTCTTTAGGGCAATGGGGCCAGGGCCAGGGTTGTATAAAGTTTGATTTAGAAACGGGAACCACACGCTGGTGAATTCAAAGACAAATCATCATCGGACGGTGGCACGAAATTTGTTAAAATCATAAAAAAAATGTTCGAATGTTTCACCGCTATCTCTTTCCAGGAAAGTCATGTGCATTTTATCATCACCATCATATCAGCTTATATACGTCCCCACCGAGGTGCTCGAGCCTATCCTGAAGCGATGTATTTTCAAGCGACTTCCAAAAGTAAAATAAGTTTTGGAAGTCGCTTGAACATTCATCGTTTCAGGATAGGCTCGAGCACCTCGGTGGGGACGTATATAAGCTGATATAATGGTGATGATAAAATACACATGAATTTCCTGGAAAGAGATAGCGGTGAGGTTCTCAATTCGACTGTATGTTTTTTTTTATGTGTGTTACCTCAGAACTTTTGACTGGGTCAACCGATTTTAATGATTATTTTTTTATTCGAAAGCTAGTGCTTCCTGTGTAGTTCTATATAAATTTTATCAAAATCGGTGTTGTACTTTATTAAAAAATTAACAAAAACCAAAATAATAATGTAAAATTGTTCGAAGTTGTTGCGACGGAAGTCGGTTTTTTAACGTGTTTAGCGTTTTTATAATTGTATCTAATTCTTTCGCCCAGGTGGAGTTCTCGGCGGACACGCTGCGGCTGAACCTGGTTGACCTGGCGCGCACGGGCAGCAAGCTGATTACCGTGACCGGGAGACTCGAGTACGCCTGCACGGCTACCGACTCCGCCGATCCCGTCACATTCTCCACCAGAGATGCACACCTGGTGAGTGATTTAGTATATTATATCTATCGTTCATTAGAGTGACAAAGATGGAACTAAATGGGCTCAAGATGATCACCTGTAGCGACTCCGCTGCAATCCGGTCGGTAAGATACAATATAATATCATTAATTAGAGTGACAGGTCCAGAGCTAGACCGGCCCCCATCACCTTGATATAGTATTGGTTTTATTTTGACTAAACGAAGTAATCACAATAACAGAATTTAGTATGTAATAATAATTTCGAAAAACCTAATAACTTCTAGGTAAAAAGGTTTTATTTAATAATCGTGCATTGTCACGAGAAACAAACGTGCCTGTCAAATTTCAGCTCGATAACTTCAGTGAAAGTGGGTGAAATATTGATTGCTAAATTCCAGGACATATAAACAAGCGAAGCGAAGTTAAATAAAATCTTATAATTAATAAAAAAGACAGCGATATCGTTAAACACCTCACACAATCGTAGGTCAGCACTTACTAGGGCGTCTTTTTAATTATACCAGCCTTTGTAGTGAAGTCTTCCTTCAAGTTCCGAGTCCCCATGCCTCATTACTCCACAATGGCAATCACCAAGTCAATTAAAAACAATAGCACTGCAAAATACTTCCTTAAAACCCGACTCATTCAAGATGTCGTTCGATAACACCGAGTGCACTCCTCGAGCCGGGCTCTCAAATTTCATCGAATGTCCGGAGAGGCACTGAACTCTGATTAGATCGGGAATAGTCGTTATTGGATTGAGAGTTAAGCGGCTTATGTACAGGATGTTAGTATATTTGGGCATATAAGACATTAGTTCAACAACTATGATGAAAACGTAAAATAAAAAGAGTGTGTGGTTTTATGAAACCATGGTAAAAGTGAAACTTTTTTTTCACATTATAGACATTTACAGAGCACGAAACAAACATGGCTGCTCTCGTCTTGGAGCTACAGTACAGAGGACGAAACGATCATGTAATAAAAGTTTCACTCCTCTTGGAGCTACATGGCTGCTCTGACGAAAAAGTTTGAGACTATGTAATAATCTCTTTGCCGTCACGCAACACACAGACGAAAAAGCTTGAGACGATGTAATTAAAGTTTCACTTTAAAAATATTAGAATTTTGTGTGCTGCGATTTTTTATACAAACGGCGTTAACGATTTTCACCTCTTGAATTTTAACTGATTAGGACCAATTTTTGATAGGTTGTCAGTCAGAACAAAAGTTAGGCTTATACGTTTTTGTTTTTTCAAAGAAGCTATAAAGTTTAATTTTATTGTCGTTCACGTGTTTTCATACAAAACTAATTTCAGCCAATTTTTGTTTGTTCATAATCAGTAATTTTAAAAACGAAATGTATAAGCCTAGCTTTTGTTCTGACTGACAACCCTTAAAAAATCGGTTAACATTTAAGAGGTGAAAATCGTTAACGCCGTTTGTATAAAAAGTCGCAGCTTCACAATCCTCTTAAATTGACTGGTCACAAATGAATTTGTATGAGAAGTTTAAAGATTTATTTTATGGCTTTGCCAGTTGTACAACAAGAGTTGTACAGTTGTATAAGTAGAGGCTGCTCTTAAAAATAAGAATAATCTGAATGTTAGTTTTTGCCAATACATCATTTCTTAAAATAAACTCTTTCTCTAATAAAGCATCCTGTATAGTGGTCTTTGAGCTGAGCGGCTGCGCTGAGACTGCTGAGGGCACTACGGCAGCTAAGTCTTCTAAAATGGCAGGTTCACTTAATCGTATTACAGGTAATGGAATCAGCGCCGAGGACATTTTTATTGATACTCTCGTAGCGCTGAACGATTGGCGATTAGCTTGATCTTCCGCGTTAGTAGTATTATTTATAGTGAAGTCATACGGACTGCCTGTAGGCTTATGTAACTGAGTATCTAATTTCCTGAGGGAACGGTCTATTCGAGTAGTCATTGATGGCTGCTCCTCTGACCTATTGGCAATTGATGCCGGGGTACCGCAGGGGTCTGTTCTTTCCGCCACTCTTTTCTTGCTACACATAAACGATCTGCTGACACCAGGCATTATTGGGTATGCAGACGATAGCACAGTTGTGGAAATACCTATCCAGTGCACGAGTGAACAGCGCTGAGACGCTGTCTTTGAGAGAGGCCATGATCGTGCACATGAACCTATCGCTTCAGGCAGTGTCTGATTGGGGTGATTCCAACCTCGTAAGGTTCAATGTCTCTAAGACACAGGCGTGTCTCTTTTCCGCAAAAAGGAGTCCATTCAACTTGACCCCTACTTTCCGGAATGAATTCATTCAGATATCTGACCATCTTGAGCTTCTTGGCGTGGAAATAACACCTAATCTCAATTTCGGTAGATATATTGAGTCCAAGGCCAAAGTTGCTGTCTTTCGGTTTTCTATCGAATTCAATTCGGAGAGTGTGCTCAAGAACTTCACGACCTCATTCCCCCAGCTACATTCCACCTTCGGTCAACGAGACGGACCTTTGTTGTTGATATTCAGCCTATACGCACGAAGCGTTACGCTTCCTCATTTATTATGCGGACAGCGATGGAGTGGAACTCCTTGCCTGCGTCTGTGTTTCCCGACTCTTACAATTTGGGGATCTTCAAGGCGAGAGTGAATAGTTATTATTTGAGTTTGCGTGTACCATCCTCGACTACACCGTCACTTACCATCAGGTGAGATATAGTTAAACGTACTCAATTTTTTTATGAAAAAAAAGATAACAGTTACATTGCATTTGAGTATTGTTCCTTGTTTTTCCAGTTGAGTACTTTAAGATTCAAGGTATTTATTCAAAATAGGTGCAAATTACACTCTTTCTGATAGTCATAAAATAATAATAATACAATTTCATTTGTGAAATAACAATCATTAGTTAATAACGTCAAAATTCAATCCTTGAAATAAACCAGATTATGTCATTAGAACATGAATACAATATGACAAGAAAAGTTATGCATAATAATCATTGAATGTCATTGATACCTTTGACAAGTGTAGGCCAGTTCACACGGACAGCACCCGGTCACGAGTATAACGCGAGAGTCAGCCATCGCTCCCATCAACTATATTAGAGGGAAAGGAACGACCCGGCTCCCGATGCGCCACCATCCACCATAGTTAGGTTTGTGTTCACGTTTCTATAGATGTACCTATGTAAAAATGAAATCAATAAAAATAATAAATAAATATCAGATTAACTGCCTTCGTGATAATATACTTCTCATAGTAGTATCTCGAGATATTTCAATATTTCTAATATAATTTTTTAACGCTACTAAAGTAACAAAAAAATGCGTAGAGTAGAAAAAATATCAAAATAGGCAGTTGGAATATTTACCCTCTCATTAGTATAAAATTTTGTTTAAGATATGGGATGTTGAAATGATTCTACACTCATTTCTTACCACGCAATGCCACGTGCCACTCTTCCAGGATACAATTAGATAGTAGTAATTCAATGCAATTAGAACACAACGTTAAGTGTTTATACGATTGATCAAATCAATCAATCAATCAATAAAAATAATTTATTTTAAATAGGTGCTTACACACACTTTTAAATAGTCAAAAAACTAATTGAATATTACAAATAATGTCATGATTCAGATTACAGTTTCAGGTAATGGTATTTGTAATATAATCAACATAATATATTATATCTTTATCATTTACATAATCTATTATTTTATAATATCCTCTAGAGTACAAGCATTTTTTGACATGAGTCTTGAATTTTTTCTGTGACAAACTAGTTACATTTTCTGGAATTTTATTGTAGAATCTTATACACTGCTCCACATTATTCAAATTACCACCTAAACCATTGATATTTCAACCGATTCTCGTGAAATATTGTGAGCAGGTTCGATAATTATCTTTATGGATTGCTATGTCGATTCAGTGATTGGACATTTTTCCCCATTAAAAAGTTTCCAACCGAAACGAAAAAAATATATTTATTTATTTATTTATGGTTTATTGTACACAGTGAATGAGAAATACATAAGTAAAAAACATGAGATTTACAATTGGTATGCTTAACTCTGTAAGAGTTTTCTGCCAACAAACCAGTAAGTGAGAAAGAAATGAAATACGAACGGGTAGAGGCGTGTACAAATTTGTTATTGGGTATGTTAAAATAGTAATAAAATACTAAAAGATCCTAAGTATTATGTTACTTATAACAGGTACGTTTAAGTTAATAATAATATACCTACTGCATACATAAATAACTAACTCCTGAATGACTCGGTGGCTCAGTGGTTAGTGCCCTTGACTACTGATCCGAGGATTGTGGGTTCGATCCCCACACAGGGCAAGCATTTGTGTGATGAACAGATATGTTTGCTCTGTGTCTGGGTGTTAAATATCTATTTATGTATGTATTTAAACGTATATAAGTATGCATATCAGTCTCTGGTAACCCATAACATAGGGAATCCTACTTTGGGGCCAGATGACCATGTGTGATTTGTCTGAGAAAAAAAAAATGATACACGTACTACATACTTAAAATAAATAATAAACATACATAATAATAATATAATATATACATACAATGTTGCAATATAGGGAAAGCAAGTCAGGTCAAGTAATGCTCTTTTATTTTCCTCTTAAATATGTGTATGCTAGGACTGTCGCGAATTTCGTGGGGAAGGGCATTCCAAAGTCACACCGAATGAACAGAAAAGGACTCACCATAGCGGGAGGAGCAGTGAGAGGGAAATTTTAGCAACAGTGATTCAAAAGATCGGCAAGGCCTATCTCTAGGAACAATGTATTCAAAGCGATCACGCAAATATGAAGGAGAGGAAGGATTGTAAAGGATTTTATAAAGGAAAGAGAGAATGTGTACATCACGACGACGACAAACAGGAAGCCATTTAAGTTTAGATCTAAATTCAGAGACATGTTCGAATTTACGGAGGCCAAAAATAAACCGTATGCATAGATTTTGCAATCTTTCTAATTTATTAAGGAGCACCTCCGTAGCATCGAGGAAGCAGACATCTGCATAATCAATTATGGGAAGAAGTAGGGATTGCGCAAGGAGGAGCTTGGTTTCGAAGGGTAAAAATTTATGTAGACGTTTAAGAGATTGAAAAGAGAAATGTACCTTCCTACTGACTTCATTGACATGGCTGGTCCAGGACAGATTGGTATCAAAGATAACCCCTAAATTCTTGGCAGTGTTAGTAAACTCAATGGGGATAGTGTTGTAAATTACAGGGGGTAATGCGGATATGTCTAGCTGGCTGCGTAACGCAACCCCGCCAATAATAAGAGCTTGTGATTTGGAGGGATTCACAAGTAAGCCAAATGATTGGGCCCATTAATTAATTCTAGAAAGGTCAGTGTTAACTCGATGTACAGCATCCAAGGTCTCGTCTACTTTAAAATGGTGGTATAGTTGTAAATCGTCAGCATAAATGTGAAAATTCGTGGTGATAAGCTTAGTTAACGAGTTTATGAAGACAGAGAATAATAATGGGGAAAGTACACTACCCTGAGGAACCCCTGCAGTGAGATCTACCCAGTCTGACGAAGACTGATCTGCGCGAACACACTGCGAACGACCCCTGAGGTAGGAGTTGAACCAACTTATAGCTTGAGGGGATACATGAAGAGAGGAAAGAATTCCAAGTAAAATATCAAAATCCACTGAGTTAAACGCGCTGCTAAAGTCCAATAATGTGAGTATGGTTAGATGTTTTCTGTCTATGGCCTGACGAATATCATCCGAAACTTTAAGCAAGGCAGTTACAGTACTGTGGCCAGGACAGAAACCAGATTGAAAGGTACTTAAAATATTATTAGTATTAAGAAAATAAAAGAGCTGTTTATGGACGATGCTCTCAAGAACTTTAGATAGAAAGGGAAGAATAGAGATTGGACGAAAGTGAGTAGGTGACGCTTGGTTAGATGTTTTAGGCAAGGGAATAACATGCGCTTTTATATATATATTTGAGCCATTTCTCAAAACTGGCGAGGCCTACTTGCAGCTCACAGAGTCACAAATTTACTAGTAGATACCTAGGTTGTGTGATTATTTGGACGATCTGTACGGTTCAAAGTAGGTAGGTATTGACGAGACACGTGGTTATTTTCTATAGACACTAGCTTTTGCCAGCGGGTTCGCTCGTGTGGAGATCAATCCGTTGTTTTGTTACGATGTAATAGAAATTGAACACAAAAATTTTTTCCAGTTCCCCAGAAACTGTTTGGCAAGGGCCGCTACCTCCAGTCTGGGAGGTCGTGGTTCAAACCCTGCCACGTACCAATGTGTTTTCGAATTTAGATTTCATTTAAGTTTATCCGACGCTGTTACGGTGAAGGAAAACATCGTGAGGCAACTTGCACACGCCTGCGAAGAAACCGAAGGTTGTTTGTGAAGTCGACCAACCCGCACTGGGCCCGCGTGGTCGACTAAGGCTCAGTCGCTCTAATTCAGGATAGGTCCTAACCCCTCGGTGGGGACGTATATGAGCTGATATGATGAAATTGGAACCAATTCCCGGTTTCATATTGAGCTGAAATTTTACGTACACGTTAAGTTTGGAGAATAGTTCATGGTTAGCTAAGGAAGGATTTCATTCTAAATCCAATATGGCGGTCCAGTTATTTTTCATGCACCCCTACATAGATACGAGAATTAAAATAAAAGGATTTACTGAAAATGATACGAAATAATTAAAATTCTTTTCAAACTAAAGCTTCTACTCAAAAGTTTTTAATTTTTCCGGAATTATTTTTTTAGACATAAACAAACAGAACACAGACTCTTACCAAGAGCCACAGATTAAAAAAGCTTCATTCTACCCGTGATTGATGTTGTCACTTCATCTGACACCCCTGAAACACAATGAGCGGCACTCAGCAAGTTATCAATGACAAGCCTCAGGCGGGGCTCGAACACAACGGGAACTGATCTCGAGCTACCCTCGGACTGCCTTAGTAACTTGGAAACTTCTGAATTCATAACAAACCCATTCCTTCGGCCGCTTCGTAATTTATGTTATGAGTACGAAGCTATAGCTAGTAGCCCAGTGCGGCTTGCGCAGACGCATGGCCATTACATGGGTTTGATTTCTGAAAATCAAGACTCATGTCAAAAAATGCTAATGTTATAATAAAATAATAGATTTTTTTTTTAAATTCACAATTGGTAAACCCTTGACAAAATCTCACCTGGTGGTAAGTGACGATGTTGCCGAAGATGGAAGCGGGCTTACCAAGATTCCCCAACGCAATGGGGAACTGGCTATCTGATCTTCATTCCGGAACACACCAATGATATCAACATTGATATTTGGCGGCAAGACTTAGATAAGATGGCGGTAGCTAGCCAGGTGGGCTTAGAAAATGCCCTACCACCAACCAAACCGAGTTCTACAATTGACCCCGCCGGATATCGAACCCGCGACCTCCTGTGTAAAGCCAGTGAACTTTGCCTCTGGGCTACGGAGGCAGTTAAAATTAAGAGAATTGTGTAAATGACAAAGATATGAATAGATCATCATGACATTATTTGTAATAGACAATACGGTTTTTGACTATTTAAAAGTGTGTGTAAACACCTATTTAGAAGAAATTATTTTGATCTTGCTTTGAGTGGCATTTGTCTCGACCGTTACCGATTGCTTTCATTAGATTTAAGCGCCTTCATGTCGTAGTGGTTAGTCCATTCGCTTCACACCAGGAGGTCACGGGCTCATTTCCCGGCGGGGTCAACTTTATAAGACTCGGTTTAGTTGATGGTAGGGCATTTTCATAGCCCACCTGGCTAGCTACCACTATCTTTTCGTAGTCTTGCCGCCAAACATCATTGTTAGATAGCCAGATCCCCATTTCATTGGGGAATCTTGGTAAGCCCGCTTTCATCTTCGGAATCATCGTCACTTACCATCAGGTGAGATGATGCCAAGGGCTCATCAATTGTATATATAAAAAATAAAAAAGCCAATTTGCTCGGGAACTACTGAACCGACTGAGTTGCAATTTGGTACACATATGTAAGTCGGTGACCCGAAGACGGATGTGTAACGTAATGAAGTAAATTCTAAACATGAAGGCCACTTTTGGTGGGTTAGTTGGGAAATTTTAAAAAATAATTCAAAATATATTGTGTAAAATATTTTTAAAATTCTCTAATTATGGCTTAACTGTAAAATTTTAAAAAATAAACCAAAATATATTGTGTGACACATTTTTTAAATTTTCTAACTAAGATTTTAATTAGAAAATTTAAAAAAATACAATATATTGTGTGACAAATGAAAGGACTTGTTGTTAGAAACTCAAATGTATTTTTTAATAATTTAAAAATAAATGGTTATGAAGTTATATAAGAAAATTGTCGGAAATTGACAATTGCCCCTCCCCCCTTTATCTCCGAAACCACTGAGCCCAAAATCTTGAAGAAATTACAGTATATGAGGTTGAAGGCACATATTACAGTAAAACCTATGCGAAAATCTAAAGTCGTCCCGTTGCCACAGGTAAAATTAAAATTTCCAAGACCAGAATAAGTATACCCCTATTTACCTAGAGCAAAGTACGTACCTGAGAGGTCTTGTTCTGTAGGTGTAAAAGTTTTGATGCGGAACCCTGTTTGTGTGACCTCGAATCGTTCTTGGCCGGTTTTTTAAATGAAAAGTTTAAAGGTTTTTTCAATTCACAGATTTGTCATCAAGCTATGGAAATAACCTAACTTTTCGCTATACTCAAACGCGATAGCTTTCTTTCTTAATATCTCTGGTTCTAATTGAAATACTTCAATACTATACAGTTCGCTCGGGGAAATAGCCGCAGTACACCTGAACAGAGTTCTGGAAATGTGTTCAGGATAAAACAATTACACAAAAATAGGTATCTTTTTATTTTGAATTTCTTACACTTTCACTGCTAGAGTAAATATCTTTATAATCGTCGCCTACATTGATAATTAAAGACTGAACAAGTTTCGCGCGACCCCGTACGGGTGTAAGTCAGCGGCGTCGCGATTGAACTCAGAGCGGCCCCTTTGTCGGTACCGTCTGACGTGAGCCGGCAGCGCAAGCGGCATTTATCAAAGGTGCGGTTAATTGAGCGAACGAACTTCACGCGGTTTGTTTTAGTCTAAGCAGACTCGCTGGAAAGATAGCTATTGCCCACTTAAATTGGTTGAGTTGGAAGGGAGTTAGGTGTGAATATTCTCGCACATCGCGCACCATCGATGTCCATGCGGCGGAGCCGCGGGCAGAAGCTAGTATTATATACTTCATTTTATTTTCATAATAGCTATTTCCCGCGGCTTCACCCACGTAGACAACGTTCCTATGACTTTTCGAGGGTGCGCAGTGCGCGAGCTACAAGCGGCTCGCGAGCGTAGAAAAAAGTAGCCTATATGTTAATCCAGGTCCTAATCTGTCTATCTACCAAATTTCAGCTAGATCCGTTCAGTAGTTTTTGCGTGAAGAAGTAACAAACATACACACTCACAAACTTTCGCCTTTATAATATTAGTGTGATTTGTCATATTTTTTTCTTTCGCATACAAGTTTGTACACAGGCCAGCACATCAAGCTACACACTTTGGACTTTGTACCGTTCTTATGTCCAATGCATATGGATCAGAATCGCACTGCGAGTGTATAGTTTGTTGTGCTGACCTCTGTACAATGGGTACGACTACTCTCTATTGATTACATGCCACATTGTTCGATAACATCTACCGATTATTTGTTGTTAAAGTGTTCTACAGAATTCAGGCGGTTCTGAAGCCATTTGTTATAATCAACGTGGCTATGCGTGACGTCATCGCGTCCATCCACGAGTTCCCCATAATCACTTCAGAGCCCATCGACAAAGCCAATGTAAATGGGAAAGATTAATGTGTCGATAAGGTTAAGGAAATGGTATTACATGGAAACTAACGTTACTACGAATGAAGAAAATGAGCATTCTGTGCGTTGTGCTGTACGCATTTTAGTTACCAACACCTTATTGTTTGTACATCCGGTATGAAGTAACGACCATCAGGCCTTCAGGCAGAAACTAAATTATGAGAAGGTACTTTGTGTGTGTGGATATTTGTGGCAAAGAAGGTGAATCAAATAAATAAAAAGGTATATCTACCGAAACAACAATGGCTAGTGAGAACCGTAATAAAAAAACCGGCTAAGTGCGAGTTGAACTCGCGTTGAGAAGGTTCCATACAACGCCAAAGTTAAATACAAAATATCAAATTTGAAATCCTCATAGTAAGACGCGAGTTAACTACTACTAGCTCTATCTAGTGGTGTTTTAGTGAACTATTTTCCGTAAGTGAAGGTATTATATTGAGTTAACTACTCTATTTTGAATTGATAGAATTCTTATAGGTTTTACTGTAATCTACAAGCAATGAACTATATTTTTTTTATTCAAAAAAAATTTAGGCTCAGTAGTTTCGGAGATCAGGGGAATGGTAAATTTTTGTCTTATTTCGTGAATAAAATAAAAACTATTTATTTTATAATAATACCAAAAACATATTTGAGATCCTCATAACGAGGATCATTTGATACATGACACAGTAAGGTTTGCAAAACTTTTTTTAAAAATTTCTTAATTTGGCCCCTGGAAATTGACCCTTATTTTAAAAACATATTT
This sequence comes from Coleophora flavipennella, assembly GCA_947284805.1. NCBI lineage: Eukaryota > Metazoa > Arthropoda > Insecta > Lepidoptera > Coleophoridae > Coleophora > Coleophora flavipennella. The sequence continues at coordinate 742,132 of OX369272.1, forward strand.
ATTTACTCAGCACATGTGTGTTTGGGTCATAGGATTCCACCAACCTACCAAATTTCACCTGATTTGGTCCGAAAGATTCGGAGCAAATCGGCTGTGACAGACAGACGAACGAGTGAGTCTATATGTAAGGGTTCCGTTTTTTTGTACGGAACCCTAAAAACACTTCAAATTCGATAGAAAAAGACTTCGATTTTACCGAATTTAAGATCTCATCTCTTCCCTTGACCTGGGTGTCGTCAGAGACGACTAAGAGACTAAAACCGGGGAATGGGCAGCAGCGCCCTCTCCGCGTAGGTACTGTGCCACCACATGCCAACCCACCTGGCCCGCCTGCCAAGCTTGGCGATCACGGCAAAACCCTTACTGGGGAAGGCCTGTGTCCGGCAGTGGACAAAAACGTCCACTGCCGGACACAGGCCTTCCCCAGTAAGGGTTTTGCCGACTTCCAAAAAGGAGGAGGTTCTCAATTTGACTGCATATATTTTTTTTATGTGTGTTACCTCAGAACGTTTGACTGGGTTAACCTTTTATTATGATTCTTTTTTATTTGAAAGCTAGTGCTTCCCGTGTGGTCCCATGTAAATTTTATCAAAATCGGTGTAGTGCTTTATTAGAAAATTAACAAAAAACAAAAATAATAATGCTAAAATGCACTCAGTTGTTGCTATGGAAGTCGGTTTTTAACGTGTTTAGCGTTTTTTTTGGATGATGTAATGTGAGCAGGCTGATTAGTAAGTAAGTATCTAGTGAGTAAGTACCTATTATATTAACTACTATAAAGCAATAATAATTGAAAACACTAAACACGTTAACAACCGACTTCCATGTCAATAACTTAGTACATTTTTGTGTTAATTTTCTAATAAAGTACTACACCGATTTTAATAAAATTTATATGGGACCACACGGAAAGCACTAGCTTTCAAATAAAAAAAGAATCATAAAAATTGGTTTACCCAGTCAAAAGTTCCGAGGTAACACACATAATAAAAAAAAACGTAAAGACGAATTGAGAACCTCCTCCTTTTTGGAAGTCGCTTGAAAAGCAAGTATCTTGTCCTGTCTAGCATATGCATTTCTAACAAATGGAATATTTATGTGTTTGTGTCACTTTACCTCAAGTACTTAACCCCCGGAAGGTCAAGTTCATTTTCCTTGTGATTTTGTCAGTACACTCTTCAAAATTTTTGGGTCAGAATTTTTTTTTCTTTTACATTTTTCTGCGACTTCGTTTCTAAGGCGCCATAATTGGTTTTGTTATGGAGATCGAGTTCGTTCCAACTTTTTGGATATATTATTCATGGAACCATGGGTCTGTGAAATTATCTTCGTTCGTTTGGGAACGTGAAATTATAATATATTTTAATACTTTGGTACCTGTCTGTCTATGCCCGTAATTTTTATGTGCGAAAACTTGTTTCAGCTTCTACATAATATTATGTCGTTTATGCCACGTTTGTTTTCTTAATATTAATAAGTTTACCTGATGCTATAAAATTAATTACCTATACAAGTGTAACAAAATTGGTGTAGGATGCGTTAACTGCGGCTTCTACTCTTCATTCCGAACAACTTTCCTTACGAAACCCATATGCAATTCTCAAAAAACCTACAAAACCTACAAACCTAGGCTACCTACAAAACCGCGCGAAATGCGAGTCGGCCTCGTTCAAAACATAAATGTATATTTTAAAAAACAAAATTATATTTGCCGTTGAAATATGAATTTCTTACAAATCCAACTGCACGTCTTAAGTTGGGCGACTATTACTTCTAAACTAAGAAAGAATACTTAGCTGTAATAGTTTTAAATTAAATGAACTACTAATTTCTCGTTTTTGCAGAGAACTTCAATTTAAGCTGAATATTTCGCAAATCGATCCCTGAATCAAAAAATAGCTTTATTAAACACTCAGTTGTTTTGAAAGACCTTTTTAGGGTTCCGTAGTCAACAAGGAACCCTTATATGTTCGCCATATCTGTCCGTCCGTCTGTACGCGGCTTAGCTCAGAGACTATTAATACTAGAAAGATGTAATTTGGCATGATTATACATATTAATCACGCCGACAAAGTTGCACAATAATTTTATGGTACCACCCCTATGTGTAAAGAGGTGGTGAATTTTGTTCCTTGACGTATTCTATCGGGTGGTGTGTCATTGAAAATTTATTTTAAAACTACTGAAGGTTTGATACAAACAATTTTCGATGTAGAGAGAGATCACTTTGCAAATATTAAGCTTTGAAGAGCAAATTTTTGTTAGAGTCGAGTGTCCCCCCCGCCCTTACTAAACCGCTATTCCAGGACATATTTTTTTTTAATATTAAGTCATATAATCAATTTAAAAGAAAAACTATCACGGCTAATTAGGATTTCTTAAGTCAGGAGTAATAGTCGACCAAACATAAGGTTAGCAGATGGATTTGTAAAAAGTTCATAGATTTTCCATACAAAATGTTCTGTTACCAACTGTTTTTTTTTTCTAAAATATACATTTATTTTATGAAAATACTACGGAACCCTACTTTGCGCGAGTCCGAAAATTGGTAAACATGTCAAATTACAGCTTTCTAGTACTGATAGTCTGTGAGCTAAGACACGGACAGACGGACAGACAGACATGGCGAAACTGTAAGCTTTCCTTGTTGTTCCGTTCCTACGGATCCCTAAAAATACACAAAATTGGTCCATCGGTCGATCGATATGAAGAGTTCTATTTTATCTAATCTTATCTTATCTTATCTTCTCTTATCTTATCTTTAAAAATTCTCATATCAAATATATCAAATATTTTGCTTAGTAACTATGGGTTCTTTGGGAACTGGTTCAAGATTCAAAATGTTTATTCAAAATAAATGCAAATAAGTGCTCTTTCTGATAGCCACAGAATAGTAATTACATAAACATTGTGTCACTTGTGAAAAATAAAACAGGATGAGTGCGACTCGGTGTTACACAAACAGGGTTCAGCACTAAAACTTAAACTACCAACAGAATATGACCTCTTACTTCATACTTTGTTGTAGGTAAATAGGGGTCTACTTATTCTGGATAATAGAAATTTCATTTTTCCTGTGAGAACGGAAGGAGTTTAGATCTTCCTATAATCTATGCATTTAACCTATTATACTGTAATTTTTTCAAGATTTTAGGCCTAGTAGTTTCGGAGATAGTCAAAGCCAACTGACCAAGCTGAAGACTGAGGACGGCAGGATCATATCGTCTAAGACTGAGTTGCTGGAAGAAGTTGAGAAGTTCTACGGACAATTGTACACGACCACACGTCTGCCTGTCAGCGATCTGGCTAAAGACCCAAGAGCTAGACTTACCCGACACTATACCGAAGATATCCTGGACGTCAGCCTGTACGAGATTAGAATGGCTCTTAAACAGCTTAAAAACAATAAGGCACCGGGTGATAATGAAATTACGGCTGAACTTCTGAAAGCAGGTGGAACACCGGTACTTAAAGCTCTTCAGAAATTATTTAATTTCGTTATACTTGAGGGACAAACGCCTAAGGCATGGCACAGAAGTGTGGTCGTGCTTTTCTTCAAAAAGGGCGACAATACCCTGCTGAAGAACTACAGACCCATCTCACTTCTGAGCCATGTCTACAAACTGTTTTCGAGGGTCATTACGAATCGTCTCGCACGCAGGTTTGACGACTTCCAGCCTCCCGAACAAGCCGGTTTCCGAAAAGGATTAAGTACCATAGACCACATACATACGCTGAAGATCATACAGAAGACCGAAGAGTACAACAGCCACTATGCTTGGCATTCGTGGACTATGAGAAAGCCTTCGATTCGGTCGAAACCTGGGCTGTGTTACAGTCTCTCCAGAGGTGCCAAATTGACTATCGATATATCGAAGTCCTGAAGTGTTTGTATGAAAACGCCACCATGTCGGTTCGCCTCCAAGATCAAAACTCGGAACCTATCCAGCTGCAGCGAGGGGTGAGACAGGGAGACGTTATATCTCCGAAACTGTTCACCGCCGCCCTGGAAGATGTTTTTAGGCTTTTGGACTGGGGTGGACTCGGCATCAATATCAACGGCGAGTACATCACCCACCTTCGATTCGCTGACGATATCGTGGTCATGGCTGAGACTATGGGCGACTTAGGCACAATGCTCGATGGCCTCAGTAGAGCCTCTCAACAAGTGGGTCTTAGAATGAACATGGACAAGACGAAAATTATGTCAAACGTCCGTGTCATACCTACTCCTCTGAAGGTTGGAGGCTCTACACTCGAAGTTTTTACCGAATATGTATACCTGGGACAAACAGTCCAACTTGGAGAAAGAGATCAAACGTCGAATCCAACTCGGCTGGGCAGCGTTCGGGAAGCTTCGCAATATCTTCACGTCCCAGATACCGCAGTGTCTTAAGACCAAGGTCTTCGACCAATGTGTGTTGCCAGTAATGACGTACGGAACTGAGACATGGTCGCTTACTATGGGCCTTATAAGAAGGCTCAAGGTCACCCAAAGGGCAATGGAGCGTGCTATGCTCGGAGTTTCTCTGCGTGATCGAATCAGAAACGAGGAGATCCGTAAGAGAACCAAAGTAACCGAAATAGCTCTCAGAATTGCTAAATTTAAGTGGCAGTGGGCGGGGCACATTGCTCGTAGAACAGATGGCCGTTGGGGCAGTAAAGTTCTCGAGTGGCGACCACGCACCGGAAAGCGTAGTGTAGGCAGGCCTCCCACTCGGTGGACCGATGACCTGGTGAAGGTCGCGGGAAGCCGCTGGATGCGGGCAGCGCAGAACCGGTCGTCGTGGAGATCCTTGGGGGAGTCCTATGTCCAGCAGTGGACTTCCTTCGGCTGATATGATGAGTTTCGGAGATAAGGGGTGGACGGGATACCTATTTTTTTTAAATAACTTAAAAACTATCTTCAAAGTATAAAAAATATATATTTGAGACTCTCACAACAAGCCTTTTCATGTGATATGTCGCACAAAATAAATTTTAAAACTTTAAAAAATAGTACCAAGGGTTGTCACAATACATGACAGTAAAATTGAATTAAAAATTTAAAAACCCCCTACAAAGACCTCTAAAAAGTAAAAAATAATATTTATTGGCCCTTTGAGCTTAATTTAAGTAGTAATAATTTAATTCAAGAGTCGTCACGTCGGGGGACCGCACCGAGGTTAGAATTTTGAACTTTTTAGTTACTGAACCGATTGATTGATTGATTATTTTGGTACGGAACCCTACGCGCGCGAGTCCATCCCGTACTTGGACTGTTTTTTATTTAATTTTCTTTGATAGATGAAAGGTAACTCCTGATGTTGTTTCTCCTATCGAGAGATAAATTAAAAATCTATTAAACTGAAAATAAATAGACTGAAACAAATGAACACCCGGCGGCAATCCGCTCTTTGATGTGTTTAACCCTGGAACGAGTCGGGGTTGTAAATGACCCGTGCAAGGTCACAGGCGCACGTAATCTACATCTAGTCGGTACTAGGTAGGTAGTGTTTATTCTTTGGCCTGGGTAAGATTCGAGTATACGAAGGTTAACAGAGCTGTTAAACTTGACCGTAAAAGGTATAACTTTTAATTGTTATTGTTATAGCACTTCCAGGACACATTTAAAACTTTCCTTACCTTTTTCAGTCTCAGATTTTATTAGTCTAGATAAAGTGATAATTATTTATGGTTAATTTTTGAAGTGAAAACATTTTTAGGCACGTTGGGCATTTTTCAGATGGGAAAATCTTGCGCGGTCAAAACTTATAATACTTTTTTTTAAAATGGGAAAAATCATTGAACCTTCAAACCCGACACCGACACCCTACCAGGAACACTCGCAGGGTCAAAACTTATAAAACTGTAAAAAGTTTTCACTTCTGTCTGCACTCCCGGAGTGGTTAGATTTTTTTTATTGCTAAACATGACTGTCCAACATATGTACATTTTTATTTCCGATTTTAAGCATTTAAGATTGTCAGAATAATTAAAATTTATCATCTTTTTCAACATGCATTGGTCGTGGCTACTTCGACTGCGGTGGTTGCTTTGATCAAGTAGTTAACCAACTTGAAGCACGCATTGCCTGGATGAGTTTGAATGTTAATGTCAAATTTTTAGACCGTTTTCGTGCTTCACAGGCACGCTAAACCACAGGTGCCGATATATGGCAGTTGTTAAGCCAATGGTGCCGATATATGGCAGTTGTTAAGTCAATGGTCTATTACCAACTTCAAATATATGGCAGATGTTAAGCCAAAGGTGCCGATAAATGGAAGTTGTTAAGCCAATTGTGCCGATATATGGCAGTTGTTAAGCCAATGGTGCCGATATATGGCAGTTGCTAAGCCAATGGTGCCGTAATATGGCAGTTGTTAAGCCAATGGTGCCGATATATGGCAGTTGTTAAGCAAATGGTGCCGATATATGGCAGTTGTTAAGCCAATGGTGCCGACATATGGCAGTTGTGAAGCCATGTCAGATACCTTGTAGGGGCTAAAATACTTCTGACAGTGATGTTCGCCACTAGCCGTACAGCCTCTAGCAATCCGGACTTAGTCCCCGTAAGCGGAGTGTCGCCTAACCTGCCCGACTTTGGGAAGAGATCCATGCCCCAGCAGCGGGGATTATGTAAGGTTATTAACTAATCTTTTCTGGGTAAAATTTGACCTAAAATAAACATCAAATTCGTCATTCAAATAATAAAGTGTTGGCTCCCTAACTGACTGACTCGTCAATGCCCAACCATTTGTACCTAGAGTACCTAGAGAGCTGCAATTTTGAATAAAGCTTCCTTTTATAATGTAGACAAGGAGTAAGTTCTGATTTTTGGAAACTTTAATAATCGGAGCCGCGAGGCTGAACACTAGTTATTACGTCTTTAATAACGAATAAAAATATGCTAATAATTGTTTTGATTCCAAAATTCACTTACTATTGATTTATCTACTAGAAATATGTGAAGGCTATATAGCATAATAATGTTTGATGGCTATATGATATAATAATATTTAATGGCTATATTGTATAATGATATTTGAGGGCTATATAACATAATTATGTTTGATGGCTATATAGCATAATAATATTTTATGGCTACGCAGCATAATAATGTTTGATGGCTATATATCATAATAATGTTCGATTGCTATAGCATAAAAATGTTTGATGACTATATAGCATAATAATGTTTATGTTACATTGTAAGTTGTAAGTTTGATTATCTATGGAAGGTAATATATTATGTTATGTAATCACGGTGTTGCGTTAAAACCGAACAGCGAGGCAGAGAAAGATCCTTGGCGTCGTGGTGGTCCAACGAAGTTTATAGATTTTACATAAAAAATGTTCTATTACCAACTTCAAATATGATTGTTTTTCAAATATACATTATTTTTTTGAAAAGACTACGGAACCCTACTCTGTGCGAGTCTGACTCGCACTTGGCTGATTTTTTACTATCTCTCTTGTTGGTGTTTTATATCGAAATTAATGCAATAGGGGATCGGACTGCTAGTCATTTGAGTTACTTTTTATGATCTATCAAAAACGAAATTTTGTTTTAAAAATGTTCGAAATACCCACAAGTGACGTCATAGATTTTTAGCATCATTGACGAACTTATTTTGTGAATTTGATCAATTAAAAATTGAAGACGTGACGGAAAAACAAAACAAGTAAGGTTTTTTGAAACTTCAAGAGGAGAGCAATTAGGAAAACATATTTAAGAATTTATTTTTGATGCAGTCCGATCCCCTATTGTTGTACTCGCTGATGTTTTTAACTTTCCGTACGCAAAGGTGTGGTACGGATCTCTCGGTGTATGAGTGCGACTTGCACTTGGTCGATTTTCAAAAAATACGCCATAAACTGTAGAAAGTTAGATAAAGTTAGGCGAAAAAATCATAAAAAAATAAATTCAATTTTTATATAACAACCCATAATCACTTTACACTCTACAAAGGGTAAATAAAGTGCCCATTCCTCATTCGGAAGTTTGTTTGTCAACTCATAGTTACATACACAAGGTAATAACGAGTACATTTAATTCCTCTTTCAGATCCTCCCAAAATGGGAAGCAGTCAAATCCGGCACGATATCGTTCAAGTTCCGCACGAACGAGCCGAACGGTCTGCTGCTGTTCAACATGGGCGCCAAGCCACCTCGGGTAGGTTGCACGGTAAGGGGTGAAGCTTTAGGGTTGAAGACTAGACCACTATCGATATGAACTTCACGTCAAACAGCGAAATCTCAAAATCATTATCATATGGCAGGGAGTCGTCTAGGTCATCTAGTCCATGTTTCAAATTTTCATCTTCATTGAGATGTTCATCTTTGGGTGTTCGTAAGATTCATCACAATCGGTCGCTTTATCATACTCATCACGGAGGGTACTGCACATTTTTATACAATTTTTAAATATCAATTTTGGGAAATTAAACTTGGTTGATTTGAATAAAAATAGTAAACTTGATTGGAATAATTTCATATCTACCCTCACTTTTTTTAAAAAAAATTCTCTTATAATTTAACAATATAGTTACTCAAGATTTAACGAAAAAATTTGCAGTACCTCGAAAATCTTCACTGGATAAAAATATTCCAATACTGGTTAATCAATTTTTATTAAAATGAGAAAGTTTGACTAAGCCTAATTAAGATCGTTTGCTGACATCATGGATCTCGGTTCACATAATTTTAATTAAATTACAGAGTTTAATATTGTCATATTAAGGAATTTATCCAATGAGGAAGCTGCATGGTAGGCCGTGTATCCCGACCAGTAAATGAACATCGACGACACAAGATTATAGAGCAATTTGTGTATGGTACCTTATAAAGTTTCACCCACTTCCTAAAGAAGTTTATGTGTTCCAACTTGTTAAATTGATGTGCACCGTAGTATCTACACCGACAAATACTCAAGTCCCGAGTCATGCCCCAGCACTCGACACTTAGGCGTTCTAGATGATCCATGTTGCCTAACTCTATGTAATACAACCACTGATGCAACAGAAGTCAGCGTATTATGCTTTTACGATAGAATAGAAAGGGCTTTATTAATTACCTACACAAATTCGCACCATTGCCTTAACTTATAGCTCTCATTTTTTTTTCTAGTTTATCTTGATGATATTTTTTGTAAATTACATAGTTCAGAAAAACAACACTACAAATGAGGGGCTAGAAAACTTTTTCACGCTTTTTCTACAAAATTAACATGTTCCAAAGGTTCGAAATTTGGAATTCTATAGCAATTTAGATAGCAGAGCAAGCTAAAATTTCTAGATTTGCATGCGCCACCAGTCTGAGCAAGCGCGAGTATTCAAATTGCTTGTGAATAGTTTGCATGCATTACGTGAACCCGAATGGACGGTTTTAACGTTTTTTTTTCATTTTCACAGTTACAGGTACAAAGTAACTGATTTCTGCTCAAGTCGTGTATTGAATCAATCCGATTTAGTTAGTAAAAATATGAAATCGGAGTAATTTGTCTCGCATAATGTTTCAAAAACTAAGTATTCAAATGTATTTTTCTGCTGTTTCTTTTTTAAATAATCTATTAAGCTATTTAGTTTTATTTTATCTTATTAAGTATACTTCTTTCTGTATGGATGTTCTTAAATAAAGCTTCTTCTACCTTTTTAATTGTAGGAAAATAGCAGAATTATTTTTTACACAGCACACTAGGCTAGCTAGCTCTAAAGTATTTCTTCTTATATGTTTAACTCTAGCATTTTTTGATCTGTTTTGTATCTTTATTAACCAGTCACTAACATAACTTTCTAATCATCATCGAGTTTTACACGACCAGTAACTTCCAGGCGGACTTATTTGCGGTGGAGATGCTTAACGGCTACATCTACGTGCATATGGACCTGGGCTCTGGTGGAGTAAGGGTCCGCGCCTCCCGGAGGAGGGTGGACGACTCGCATTGGCACGAGTTCCTCTTGAGGAGAACTGGGAGGGATGGGAGGGTGACTGTTGATGGTGCAAATGCGGAATTCAAAACGCCTGGTAAGTTTGATTTCATCGTCTAAAATTTAGCAAGTAACGACGAAATTAGGATTATTATTAAGACCAAATAAAGTATGCTTAGGCAGTAATTTTTTATGATACTTTTGGTAAAGCGTCGATGGCACCACAGATAAGAAAAAACTTTTATAATTCTTCTATTCTGTTGACGGCACAACGGTAACGACTCGTTCCTTCTAACAAGAATCAATCCCGAGGACGGCCAATGTAGCGGAACCTTCGTATATTTATATATTTTATCGATTGCTTCAATGGGGAAGGAAAATATTGTAAGGAAACCTTCACATAATATGATTCTAGTTTTGTAGGAAGTTCGCGTTGCACACGTCCGTATGTGCGAATCTAGATGCCGTTGACGTGACCACGGATGATGTTAAGCGCAACAGCAGGTAGTCGCCGTTCATTCTCTTATTAGCAAAGTTGATTGTGCCACACAATAGGAGGATCTGATGGTGTAATTTATGATGTCGAAGTTGGATGAGGTTTGAAAACGCAACAGTGTGACAAAGTCATACTTTAAATTAATTTAATTATTTTGTTTTGTATTGTTTGTTTTTCCTTTTTTCATGTTTTTTGACATAATTATGATTATTAAAAACTCTATCTTGACTTCTGTTATTCCATTCTGGCTATTGGTACTGCTTTTTGTTTTCTCAAACTCAGATAACACTTTATTGAACATCAGAATAAACAAGTATTCACATTTAGGGTTCTGAAGTCGACAAGGAACCCTTATAGTTTCGCCATGTTTGTCTGTCTATTTGTCTGTCCGCGTCTTAGCTCAGATACTATTAGTACTAGAAATCTGTCATTTGGCATGAGTGAACACATTAATCACGCCGACAAAGTGGTACAATATAATAGTGAAAAAAAAATTAGGTTACCTACCCTACATGTAAAGAGGGGGTGTTTTTTTTTTGTTAACCTATTGTGTGGAGTATCCCTACTAATATATATATATATAGTAATATATATTATATAATATTATAAATGTGAAAGTAACTCTGTCTGTCTGTTACGCTTTCCCGCAAAAACTACTTAACGGATTTGGCTGAAATTTGGTAGGTAGACAGATTAGGACCTGGATTCAGACATAGGCTACTGTTTACCACGCTCGCGAGCCGCTTGCGGCTCGCGCACTGCGCACCCTCGAAAAGTCATAGAAACGTTGTCCACGCGGGTGAAACCGCGGGAAACAGCTATCATTGAATATGTCTTTCAAACTTAATAAGGGTTTGCTAAAATCATTTTTGATTCAGGGATTGGTTAGAAAAATATCAAGCTTTAAAGTGCTTATTTTTGGTAGAGTCAAGTGTAGGTACTCCTCCCTTGCCACTTACCAGCTAGACCGCTATTTCAGTAAATCTAGAAAAAATAGATTTTTGTAAACAGCATATATAGCTTTGAGTTTTTTAAATATAGATTTATTTTTAGAAAAGACTACGAAACCCTATTTTTCGATTGAGTCCGACTCGCATTTGACTTGGTTTTTTATTATAAATAGTTCAGTGTTGGTCATAAAATTATTTTTTTTCTCTCTCTCTTATCGTGTGGCACGACTAACCGTGCTATCCAAGGGATAGACGGCGGCGGTTGACTGGTCTTTTTTACTCCACTGCAATGGACCCTTCCCCTCCATAATTTTGTAACTTAATTAATTGTGCAAGCATCGACGCTTGTTGGAGGGCACGTCTAGATTGCAACGGGTTAACTGGCTGTTTTCCATCAATGGTGATAACGTGGATGTTTGTCAGCAAACTTATATCTATAAGTTCCGAAAATTTACCAGTCATAACCCTGCCCAATAAATTCGAAATAACTCGTTTTATCTGTTTAAAAATAGGTTTTATTTCTTAATGAATTTTGAGCTGCATTAAATTATATTTGTAACAATTGTATTTAGTAAAAACTAGTTTTGACTAGAGAAAACGCGTTTTAACTAAAAACGGCTTTTGACTGTAACAGATACATGACAGTAATACAACTGTTTCTCCAAACAATACATTCAGCATTTCTAAACGAGAGGCTTTTGTTTCTTACTCCCAAAGCAGTTATGCTTAAACATAAGTATTTAAACAGAAGTCTCTGAAATTAAACAACTAAGATGGTAAACTAAAAATTTCCAGGGGAGTCCAATCAACTGGAACTGGACGGTCCACTGTTCGTAGGAGGGCTTGGGTCAGAATACTCCGCATCACGGACACCAGCCGCGTTGTGGACTGCGGCCCTGAGGCAGGGGTTCGTGGGATGCATCAGGGACTTGGTGCTCAATGGGAAGCCGCAAGATTTGACTGCTTACGCAAGGCAGCAAGATTCTGGTGAGGTGAAATAGTTATTAGTTGTTTGTTCCGAGAATATTTCTACACGGACACCAGGGTATTTTTTATCCAAAATGAAAAAGCCCTTGCCATCACGTCACGATGGTAAGTGACGATGATGGTGAAGATGAAATCGGGCTTACCAAGATTTTACAATGCGATGAGGAACTGGCTATATTCTTATCTTCAAGCAGTAAAACTCATCAATCTTGTATCATTGATGTTTGGCGGCAAGGCTTAGGAATGATGGTGGTAGATAACCAGACCCTATACCACTAACGAAACCGAGTTTTACAATACGTATTTAGAACGCGTCGAATATCGTACCCGCGGCCTCCTGGTGTGAAGCGAAAGGACTAACCATTACGCCACAGAGGCAGTGTAACTAATAAGTGTAATAATACTTAATTCTAGGTTATCATTCATAGTCCATTACAAATTTTATTACAATTATAATATTCTCGTAAGGTCCAATCAAAGTAGCTTTTAAGTGCTTATATGTAACTTATTATACTAACTTCTAATCCGCGGTTTACCGATAATAGTCAACACGGACAGAGTATACTCTATCGGCCACCCGGATGACTAATACTAAATTCTAATTCGCGGTTTACCGATAATAGTCAACACGGACAGAGTATACTCTATCGGCCACCCGGATGACTAATACTAAATTCTAATTCGCGGTTTACCGATAATAGTCAACACGGACAGAGTATACTCTATCGGCCACCCGGATGGCTTATACTAACTTCTAATCCGTGGTTTACCGATAATAGTCAACACGGACAGAGTATACTCTATCGGCCACCCGGATGGCTTATACTAACTTCTAATCCGTGGTTTACCGATAATAGTTAACACGGACAGAGTTTACTCTATCGGCCACCCGGATTACTTATAGTAACTCTAATCCGCGGTTTACCGATAATAGTCAACACGGACAGAGTATACTCTATCGGCAATCGGGATTGCTTATACTAACTTCTAATCCGCAGTTTACCGATAATAGTGATCACGGACAGAGTATACTCTATCGGCCACCCGGATTGCTTATACTAACTTGTATTCCGCGGTTTACCGATAAAAGTCAACATGGACAGAGTGCACACATTAATGAAGTGAGTAGAAAGATGTTTGCCTCCTTTTTTTTCGAAAGGACAAGCTTGTTGTTGGCCGTTGGTGCCTTTACAACTTCACCGGGCAGGGGAGGCGAGTACGGAAGGCACTCAACCTAGTGCAAAGCAAAAAGATGCAACTGCCTAAGGGCGCCCAGGTGGGCACGGACCTCGGCTTAGGTCGTTGCTTGGACGTGGGAGGAAAAGCGGCCTGGTATATGCCGGTAATGCTGGTAAGCGCCAGAAGCGGGGGGACACCGCCCTAGCCGGCGAGGGCAGAATGTCGGTGCAGTGTTTCTCTGTGGGTTAGGGGGCGGGGTCAGGGCAGCTACGGCTAGCGTGGTCGTGGTCAGTGAGTACATGTCTGGGGCGTCGGATTACGTTGGGGTGGTGTTCGGCAGACTTAAAGTATCGGATGGAGGCCTGCTTCAGGTATTGAGCTATGGTGGGGAGCTCTAAATCGCAATGGAGATTTTCATTCCGTAGAAACCACGGGCAGCCCGTGGCTCTACGCATGAAGCGATTTTGGATTAACTGAAGTCGGCGAATGAGACGGGGACTGGTGTGAGTGAAAACTACACCGGCATAGGTGAGGAGGTGTTTGCCTCCTTTCACAGTTTAAAACGCCTGCAGAATTTTCCACCTTTCAAAACAAAACTCTTGCTTGCTGATACTCTTCTTCTACCACTTCTAGATTACGGTGACGTTGTCTTCTTGGACCCCACTGTAGAGTTGCTTCGATAGAGTTATCCGAAATATTTTTGGCCTTCGGAAGTACGACCATATCTCGGAATATCGTGTGAGGCTTAATTGGCTGTCTATCCGCCAACGCAGGGACTCCCATACTTTAGCTCTTCTTCACAATGCTTTGTTCAACCCTGCCGCTCCTCGTTATCTCCGGGAAAGGTTTAACTTCCGTACCTCTGTGGACTCCAGGTTGGCTCCAGTAAAACGTATGCCCTCGCGATCCCCTCCCACACCGCGGATACCTACACCAAGTCGTTCACTGTTCAAGCCGCGCGCCTCTGGAACGCTCTCCCGGGCGACGTTAGGCTAGGCCCTTCCTTAGCCACCTTCAAGGCATCTATTAAGAAGATGTGGAGTCCCAAAACTGAATCCTGAGCTCGTATAATTATGTATTTATTTATTTATATAATATTTATTGTATATATTACTGTTTATATTATTTGTATAATTATAATATTTATAAGTGAGTAACTTTATGTCCCATGAGTTTTTTTTCTTAACTATAATTAATTTTAAAACTATGTACACTTTATATGTTAAGTCGTTTTTGTAACTTTTGCTCTTACCTTTTCTTTATTTTTAATCCAAATGTCATTATTACGTTGAGTGAAAGAGATCCCTTAAGGGATAAGTCCGCTTTTATACCATACATATCTGTTTTATGTTCTGTATTCAAAATTGTCCATAAAGAGTTTACAAACAAACAATACTCTATCGGCCACCCGAATTGCTTGGATCGTGAAAACCGTGTATCTGTCGCAGCCGTTATGTAGAATCCGCCGGTTTACAAAGCAGCGCGCTGCTTTGCGAAATGGCAGCGTTTTGTAAAACGGCGGAATTAGCGCCGCTTTGTAAACTAGGTACTGAGTAAAAAACCCCGAATAAAACCGATGATTTCTTCTTCTGCGACATATTATGCTACCCAGTGCGAGGCTCTTTGACTGTATAATCATTAATCAATCACACCTGACCGTAACTAAAATGGCTCGCTTCGCTCGCTTATTTAAATTTTTTATCTCAATAGATTTTACACAAAGCGTCACCTCTTACAAAGCGGCGTACTTAATTTCAACCGAATCGCAATCCGTTTGAACGTGATGTCACCGCATCACAAAACGCCGCCGTTACGTTGTTAAAACAATCCGGCGTTATTCAGAGCGCTGTTTTGCAAAACAGCGGATTCTACAATACGTCTACCACGTTTACGATTGTTGTAACACTAGTGGAATAGAACCGCGGTTAACTTCTCTATCATAGTAAACTCTTACGTGTTGACAATTATCATCAAACCACGGATTCGCAAGGATTACATGACATGACAACACAACCTGGCAATACATACATTGCAATTATACGACATGACAACACAACCTGGCAATACATACATTGTAATTACACGACATGACAACACAACCTGGCAATACATACATTGCAATTACACGACATGACAACACAACCTGGCATTACATACATTGCAATTACACGATATGACAATACAACCTGGCAATACATACATTGCACTTACACGACATGACAACATAAGCTGGCAATACATACATTGCAATTACACGACATGACAACACAACCTGGCAATACATACATTGCTATTACACGACATAACTACACAACCTGGCAATACATACATTGCAATTACACGACATGACAACACAACCTGAAAATACATACATTGCAATTACACGACATGACAACACAACCTGGCAATTCATACATTGTAATTACACGACATAACAACACAACCTGGCAATACATACATTGCACTTACACGACATGACAACACAACCTGGCAATACATACATTGCAATTACACGACATGACAACACAACCTTGCAATACATACATTGCTATTACACGACATAACAACACAACCTGGCAATACATACATTGCAATTACACGACATGACAACACAACATGGCAATAAATACATTGAAAAATGTGTTCCATTTACAGCATCCGTGAGACCGGCGTGCCATTTGCTGATGAAGCAGTGTGTCAGCGCACCTTGTCAGCACGGCGGAGCTTGTTCTGAAGGGTGGAACCGCCCACTGTGCGACTGTTCTTCTACCAACTACGGGGGACCGACTTGTGGTCGAGGTATATTTCATCGTCATCATCATATCAGTCAAAAGACTTGCACTGCTGAACAAAGCCCCCTTCTCAAGGATTTTCACAACTGGTCCTGGGTTGCCCGCATCCGGCGGCTTCCTGGAGACAAGGGGCCGTTTTCTGGTTGTATTAAAGGGGGGGATGGTCGCTTAGGGTCTCATGAGATCTTTAAGGGCCTCAGGTGATAAATGACGCGATCCGTAGGAGAACAAAAATAACTGACATAGGTCTCAGAATCGCTTAAGTGGCAGTGCGCGGGGCACGTAGCTTGTAGACCAGATGGTCATTGGGGCTGTAATATTCGCGAGTAGCGATTATCCACCGAAAGACCCCCTTTTTGGTAGACTGACGACCTGGTGAGCACTGGAAGTTATTTGGCTGATATGATGTTTTAATCGCATATTTTCTGTTTTTGAACGTCAAAGAATTAAGCCAGAATCAGCCGTGTACTGGCCGTGTACGACTGTACGTGTTTAAATTTATTTTGATATGATAAAATTATAAATAGTACAGGTTTCTAAAAATCCCGAGTGATATTTTAAGGAGTTACTATACTTTGTATCTTGTACAAAATACAGGAAAAACATATTAAAAAAATTATCTCTTTTTCTCTTTTCATACAAATCATCATTGTAATTTATCTCGCACCAAAATGTTGATGTCCTCCCATTTATTGACCCGTTAGACAGTAAGCATAAAAATAGCTGGGATTTTGGAAAAATAATTTTCGGGATTTATCGATTTGCATGGGAAAGTGATTTTTTTATTTGAAACCGACTTTTTTACACATTTTTTAGTTCTTTATTCAATACAGAGGAACCCCTTTAAAATTTCACTCGTGATTTTTTTAACACCTATATAATAGTAATATTCAGGGACTAATCGTTATTACACACGGTCATATCCTTCCAAACTAAGATTCCATGTACAATGAGAACCAGGAAACGTATATACGTTTATTTACATATATTATTGATATAATAAACACCGAGACACAAAGCAAACGAACCGGTTCGTCACACGAATGTTTGCCCTGTGTGGGGGTCGAACCTATGATCCTCGGTACAGCAGACAGAACGTGACCACTGGACCACCAGGTATCAACATATTTTAGAAACTTGAGTTGAGCATCCCTAAAATCCATTTGACGAGATACAAACAAATCCTTTCGAATAACTCGCCCAAATCAATAACTTGTAGGATTCGCACTTACTCCTAATCTCGGTTGACTGACTCGGTGGCTCAGTGGTTAGTGCTCTTGACTACTGATCCGAAAGTCGTGAGTTCCATCCCAACCCAGGGCAAACATTTGTGTGATGAGCAGATTTGTTTGCTCTGTGTCTGGGTGTTAAATATCTATATATGTATGTATTTAAACGTATATAAGAATGTATATCAGTCTCTGGTTCCCATAACACAGGGAATCCTACTTTGGGGCCAGATGACCATGTGTGATTTGTCCCAGCAAAAAATAAAAATATATATTAACACTTGAAGCAATAATCTGTTTATAACAAAATATCTCCTTACAGAATCCCCAACAATCTATCTGAACGGCAGCCAGCACCTGACGGCAAACCTGGGCCCCGAGCACGTCACCCAGACGGAGGAGCTGATGCTGCGTTTCCGAACTAACAAATCGGGACTACTACTTCGGACGACTTCGGAGCACTCGGCGGATCGAATCGAGTTGGCCGTGGCAGCGGGGAGGGTGCGCGCCAATGTGCGGCTGGGGGATCGGGAGAAGGTACCGACTACTTACTGTTGCTTGCTTTCTGCCTAGAGCTACCCGGCTAGGTGGAGGTCGCAGCCGGAACTACGGGTCCGGCTGTTTCGATCAGGGTACTACGGGGTCGGGGGTAGCCCACCGCTTGCCTACCGTTGGATCTATCGCCTTCGGCACTCTGGCTTGTCGGTCCCCCGACTGGGTCATGGACTCGTAGTGGTATGTAGTTAGCTGCAGGGGTTGGGCAATGTTTGTTGCCTGGCAAGCACGTTGCGTCCAGGCGTCCTTCCCCGCGCGCAACTAGTGTTGTCGTAGCCGGCCACGTGGGCTATGGGCGAAAACAACGCGGGGCACGTGAGTTGTCCATTAAGCGGAACTGCTGGTTTAATTACTGGCAGGGAAGCATCTCCGGCACTTGCCTGGTCAGCAAGAAGAGCTAAGCTAGTACTGCTCCGGCCGATACAGCCGCGTAGGAGAAAGTCTGGACAGGTGCGATAAGCGCCGGGAAGTGAGCGTGCCTACAGTTTCGGTACACACCGGATATGTGGGAGCCAGCTTCTCTGGCGTCCCGAGCGGGGATCGAACCGCCAGCAGGACAGTAGGTAGTGATTCTCTTCTACGAGGCACTCGCCTTGCAGAGTACCGGGACAAGCGTCTTGGTGGCAAGACCTACCGTAACTGGTCCTTGTCTTCACCTTATGGTGTTGGCAGGAATAGCGGCCCTCACTATATGACCTAGCTGTCGGTGAGTGTGGACGCTATATAATAAGCCTGGTAGTTTTAGCGTATCTGGTAGATATACGAGAGGGAATGTTACTACAGTTAGGATACTTAGTAAGACTTGGATTGCTGCTGAAGAAAACGTCAGAAAATTCAGGAGGTAGGTATAGAAATTGATTTGACAGTGGCTGCGGTGATGTGTGGTCCAATGTGCGGCTTGGGGATAAGGGGAGGCTAAGTAGATAGATGATTGTAGCTGAGGCAGTGAAAATTGATCGAACATACCAATTGTTTTGTGGTGTAATTCTAGAACCTGTAAAGATAAAAAAAATACTTGCAAAGCTTTATGTTCGATTGATGTTAGTAGGAACTTTAATAGTGATTTTAATGTAAAATAAATAATACATGAAAATTAGTTTATTAACAAAAAACACATAAAATCAGCACATTATTACAATGATCCCACACTTGGCTACGCCTGTCTTGTGGAGACCAATAATACGAGTTACAAATTGAAATGCGGCTGCAGATGTATGTACACTGAAAAAAAAAAAAAAAAACTGAAACTGATTCAAAAGATCTTTCTCAGATATTAGGAATACAAAGAAAAATAATTGATAATAAAACTAAAAATTAAAAATAACGTGTGTGTGTATGTATCATATTATATCTTGTTTAGCAAATAGCTTTGTATAATTCTTTTCGTTTCATATAATGTGCACTTCGCTATGTCACATGCTTTAATAATTTTATTATAAATGTAGGGAAAGAGGAAGATCGTATTGCAAATATAGTCTTTACTGAATAACACTTCAACTTGTGTCAGCATGTTCTTGTAGCTAGAAGACGCGATAGTCTGCTTATGGTCGAACATTATTAATCGCAGCACATAAAGCTTTCTCACACTAAGGACCTGTGTGTCATTATAGAGTGCTATCGCAGGATAACGACGGGGTCGCCTTTGTGCAATTTTGAGAACTGCCCTCTGCGCTCTTTTTATTAAGGTGAGGACTGAGGAGCTAGCACCACCCCAAGCAAGGATACAATAATTAATAACAGACTGGTACAAAGCGAGATATACCTTTTTCAGTATCTTACCATCTGCGATATCTCGTAATATTTTCATAACATGTATCATTTTTCTGACTCTTTTAGCTAGTAGGGCTATAGCGTGACTTTTAAACGTGAGTTTGCTATCCAAAACTATCCCAAGGTATTTTTTTTATATTTTAAAAGTCGTGCGAGATCTGCAACAGGCAGCTAAATCTATCAATAGAAGTTGCGATCGCGAAGTCTTTTCATTAAACCCCATTTAAATCCATAAGAAGTCTAAAAAGGCCTAGAACGCGCAGCAACCGGGCTTGCACAAGACTTATAATTCTGCGTGTCAACATGGAAACTTCAAGGTACTAGAGCCACAAAAGAAAAAAAGAAGTTTTACACTCGTTTCAACTTCATTTATCTGAATAAATACTTTATGAATAAATGGGATCCACGTTCACTTCTTTTAGTACATTAGCCAACTATTTGATCGTTAAACAAGATTTCAAGATTTAAAAATGTTTATTCAAAATAGTTGCATGTTACACTCTATCTAATGGTCATAAGATAGCGATTACATTATATGTCAGATTGTGAAAAAAATATAAACAAACAATGAGCATATCAGCTCATATACGTTCCCACCGAGGGGCTCGAGCCTACCCTGAATTAGGGCGATCGGGCCTTAGTCGACCACGCGGGCCCAGTTCGGGTTGGTCGACTTCACACACAACCTGCGTGTATCTTCGCAAGCGTGTGCAGGTTTCCTCACGATGTTTTCCTTCACCGTAAGAGTAAAGTTAAACAAACAATCATCAGTTAATTAATGTCAATAAAATGATTGATTCACACCACTTGTCCTCCCCAGAACCTGCTGGCGGGCACCAACGTGGCGGACGACAAGTGGCACACGGTGCGCTTCAGCCGGCGCGCGTCCAACCTGAAGCTGCAGGTGGACGGCGCGCAGCCCGTGCGCGGTATGTTCTGTACGTATGCACGGGACACGCCCGCACCACACACTTATTGTTTTACCCGGTAGCAGGTAACGGTGCTGCTTCACTTTATGAACATTATTAAAGACGTCTGAAATATAAGAGCACAATTAATTAACAAATTAATTAATTGCTCCCCTTGCGTTAGTGTTTAAAATCAGGGCTTACGTGTGTGTCGCGAAATAACGCAAATTTTTAAAGTTGGTTGTTGGTTAACTTATCAGAATCTTTAAATTTCGCGCTTTCTCTGCTCGCGTTAGTGTTAAAGATAATTAACAAAACGAACTGGCAGTAAATAGCACAGAATCGTAAAGAATGGCGGCACGTTCTAGTTGCTTCCGCACTAAAATTGTTTCTATGTAATCTGATAGAGACAAGGTATTTGATCCTATTGAAGTCCGAAATTTGGTAGTTATAATAAGTTGAACAAAACAGAACAAAAAAGACGAGGCTTTTGAAAATCTAATATTTTTATTGATAATCAAATATTTTTTGGATTTGTTTGATATAATTTTTATTCCTTGAACCAAGGGCGTATGGATGTAGGATGTAGTATCTCCCCATAAATCTTTGAAATTTCAAAAATTCTGATGTATTCAGTGCGTATTCTTTGCGGTCGGTCGGGCCTATTCTGTTTGCTTCGGCGCGTTTCGCAATCTGCTCATTTTTTTGCTGCTCCCAAACGTTTTCTATTAGAATTGACCTATCAGAATCAAAGTTTAACTATCAGAATCGCGAAATTTCGAGTTTGCTTTGTTTGAGTTAGTGTTATGGTCACTGTTTGCGTATGTGTATCGTGAAACTTTGCGCTTGCTACCTTCGCGTTAGTGTTAAAATCAAGGCTTACGTGTGTGTGTCGTGAAATAATGCAACTTTTTAAAGATGGTTGTTGTTGAAATTTCGCGCTTGCTCAGCTCGCGTTACTGTTAAAGATACTATTTGCGTATGTGTATCGCGAAATGTCGCAACTATTTAACATTGATTGTTGGTTGACCTATCAGAATCGTGAAATTTCGTGTTCGCATCGCTCGCGTTACTATTAAAGACACCGCTTACATATGTATATCGCGAAATGTCGCAACTTTTTAACATTGATTGTTGATTGGTCTATCAAAATCGCGAAGTTTTACAGTCACTACGCTCGCGAAGTTTTACAGTCGCTACGCTCGCGAAGTTTTACAGTCGCTACGCTCGCGAAGTTTTACAGTCGCTACGCTCGCGAAGTTTTACAGTCGCTACGCTCGCGTAAGTGTCAAAAAACGCTGCTTACGTATGTGTATGTATCACGAAATATGAAATTTCGCACTCACTTCACTCGCGTTAGTGTTAAAGGTGCCGTATACGTAGGTGTATCATGAAATTTAGTAAAATTTCGCGCTCATTACGCTCGCAATAGAGTTCAAGATGCTACTTACGCATGTGTATCGGAAAATGTCGCAACTACTTGTACCGCAATTCAAAAAGTGGCTGTTCTGCTAGCCTTCTAGCCTCGCGGGCTAGAACTGTTCATCCTCCCCCAAATACAAATCCTTGCTCCGCCCCTAGGTTTGATAAAGCATTTGTCAACACTAAAAAGCTTATCAAAATGATCAAAATTAGAAAGTTTTAAATAACATTTTTTACATAAAAATGAATGAAAAGAACATGAAACTAACGCAGGATAATATAAAATGAAGCAGCACCAACTCGTAGTCAATAAGAAATAAGTTTTCCTGACAAACGACAATCACGAAAACTCAACAAGACATTATTCCATGGCTTGCAATTTAAACATGCAGTGATGTCTTCCTTGATGTTAGCTGTCCTGTTAGAAGTAGTGTAGTTGCTTATTTTGAGTTTGTTTCTAGATGGCACTTGGTATCTTCACCTTTTAGTTTAGTCTTGTTTCTTACTTCGTTTCTCATTTCATTTCTTTTCTCCTGTAGTCGTCCTTTGTGTATTTTGCTCTGATCTTTTGATTTTTTCTGATCTGTACTGTTCTACAAATTAGGGCAGGACAGGTCATAGATATCTCAAATATGTCACTGAGGTATTTGTTTTCCGAACATAAATGAAAGTAAATCTGTGTGCGTAAGTAAGTGTAAATTTATTGAAGTCAGAACAAATTCGGAAAACATTTGCTTCATTCAATTAAAAGTAAACTAGAAAGATGTAAGGAAACCTTACTTAACCGCTATGCAGTAATATATGTCGAAATTGGCGATGGTTGGTCTAAATTATTTTAGTCGCTCTGCAGGGTACTTTGTATTCACTATCACTAGCCATCTCTAAAGCTTGATAGTATTCTTGTAAAGATGTTTGTGCTATTCAATTCTGTACATAATTTTTTAGGGAGCTAATGAGGATCTATCGAGCATTTACTTTGCTACTTACTATTTTATTTCTAAAGTCAGTGTTGTAACTCTTTGTTACTATTGTTTTTCATACAATATTGTCATTTATATTGACTTGTTTTGCAGCTGAAACCATTTTAGGGAAAGCGTCTACTTTAGAAATATCTTCATTGCATTTGGGTGGACTATTCCATCCGGAAGAAGAAATACAGATGACGTCAACTCTCCCGAATTTCGTCGGATACTTGCAGAAGTTCGTTTTCAACGGCATCAAATACATCGACATGGCAAAGACTCTGGGGATTGGTGATGACAACAGCAACATTATTTATGATGATTCAAGTATAATCTTAACTGGGAAGTTTATGAAAACCGATTCATTGAACGTTTACAAATCAGTTACGTTCAAATCCAAACACACATACGTTGGTCTTCCGCTGTTGAAAGCATACGCTAACACCTACTTAGACTTTTACTTCCGGACTACTGAGATGGATGGTTTGCTGTTTTACAATGGAGGAAAGAAACAAGACTTCATTGCCATAGAGTTAGTGAATGGTCATATTCACTGTGTTTTCAATCTCGGTGACGGAGTGGTTACTATGAAGGACAAACTGAAGAACTTCTTGAACGACAACAGATGGCATACTGTGTCTGTACGAAGGCCAACACCAAAAGTGCATACATTGCAAGTTGATGACGATTTGGAGATCCATACGACAAGTAAGTAGATAAGCAATACATAGAAATCAATCTTTATCATTGTCCCTACTTGTGTTTAAATAGCGCAAAAGTGAGAAACGAAACCTAAATATATTGATCATAAGTTCAAGTATTATTATTTACTCAGTTTACTTTAAAAAAGAGCTACGGTGGAATTTTCTGAATATTGATTTTAAAAAAGTACTGCTAGACTTGGCTCCACTTTTGATCTCATATATGTTTAAGAGAAGACTCACGAGACTTGGCATACTTTTACATAACAATGTTTTTGATGGAATTGTAAATATACATCAATGCGCCTAAATTATGTCTCTTTTTCAAACTTTATTTTTTATTTTTCAGGTTCAAACCTTATGCTGGAGCTAGACAGTGTGCTCTACGTGGGCGGGGTACCGAAGGATATGTACTCGTCCGTACCGGTGGGCGTGGTGTCGCGGCAGGGCTTCGAAGGCTGCGTTGCTAGTTTGGACCTGCCTGGCGAGTCACCCTCGCTGATAGATGATGCTGTAGTGCCAAGCTCATCTCTGGTATCAGGATGTGAGGGTAAGGATAAAATCGAACAATCCTTAAGTTTTGTTTACCTGAACCTCTCGCTTGCCTCTTAATTTTTTTGAACCTAAAGCAGTTACTTCAATAAGTTTATGAGGTTGATAATGATAAGCGTTTTAAATTAAATATGATAAGTTAAATTAATATACATACCTACTTATAAAAACTGATCTCACAATCTCTCACGTGTCGTGTGGCACAATTAACCGTTGGCTATCCAAGGGATAGACGGCGGTTGTCTGGTGTTGGACTTAGCATCACCCTTCGAAAAATAAAATAAACTAGACAGTGGCCTGTGAAGCGGCCCTAGATAGACACAATCCCTTCTCTTCTCGAGGGTGTAGACTAAGGGACATAGGATCGGAGCATGTGCAGCGGCGTATTTTCCGCTTACTATACCACTACACTGTGCCGCCAACCCGCCAACCCGCCTGCCGCCTGCCAAGCGTGCCGGTTACAGCAACCCCCCCCCCCCCAACTGAGGGAGGCCTATGTCCAGAAATCAGATATCAGAAATCATTTATTGCATTTATCATAGGTCATAAAATAAGATCTTATTATGTAAGCTCACTAGATATATCTTAACAGGCGTAAAATATAAATTTAGCTAACAATGTAAGTCAAATAATTGATTATTGGTTAAAGAATCCAAGTATTTCATCATTATAATGCCAGCCATAAAAAAAAACAGTATAATGAAAGTGGACGTCTTTTAGCTTACGTGGTGATCGTCTTTATGATGACTGTAATCATTACACACCCAGTAGGGTGATAAACAATATGAAGAGAATACAGAAGATTGGCCAAAATGGACGACATTAAGTTCGGCGAGCCCACCACCATGCCGGGATAGCGCTGTAGAATATTAATTTATTACTATATCACTCCAGGTCCAACGAAATGCACGCACAACGCGTGTGCCAACAAAGGAGTGTGTGTCCAGCAGTGGAATACTTACGTCTGCGACTGTGATCTTACATCCTTCACTGGGCCTACTTGTTACGATGGTAAGTGCAATTATGGAATTTGCAAAAACGCCAGTTGGTTACAAAATAATTGAAAAGCAAGACATTATGTTATTTTGACTAATTATGATAGTCAGTTTTACTAAACTGACTAAAGCTGTACATCATATGTATCTTAGTTAGCTTATTATATTATATTGGTTTATTTAATGTGTAAATGATTTTGTGTGTGAAAAGGCCTAAGGAAAAATAAAAAATAAAAAATTCCTGTGTTTGTCACAGAGATATACTCGTATTTGAAGGCCAGATATCTTAGTGCAATGCGGAGTTTGCTATTAAGTCATTTCATCATATCAGCTCATTTACGTCCCCACCGAGGGGCTCGAGCCTACCCTGAATTAAGGCGATCGGGCCCAGTACGGGTTGGTCGACTTCACACGCAACCTTCGAGTTTCTTCGCAGGCGTGTGCAGGTTTCCTCACGATGTTTGTTTCACCCGAAGAGCGTTGGATGAAATTGAAATTCGAAAACACATTGGTACGTGGCAGGATTCGAACCACGACCTCCCGGACAAGAGATAGCAGCCCTAGCCATTACGCCACCGATATAACTATATAATTATACAGTATTCCTTCCTCCTTTTAAATTACAGAATCAATAGCGTACGAGTTCGGCCCCGTGCGAGGCACCGTCACGTATACATTCCCGTCCAGCTCCGTGGCCGACACGGAGACCGACAGAGTGGCGCTCGGCTTCGTCACTAGCAAGTCTGATGCCGTGCTGCTGAGGATCGAATCTTCGAACACGCAGGACTACATGCAGATGGAAATCGTAAGTGATAGGATCGCAGAAATGGAGACGGATATAGTAGCGCACGGCCTCGTCACCATTGCATGTTATCTAATGCCGTGCTTGTGAGGCGAGTCTTCAAACTCGTGAGTGACAGAAATGTTTTTAAATTGCACGTCCCGTGAATTTACGTCGCAGAAATGGATTCGGATATAGTAGCGCTCGGCCTCGTCACCATTTAACAATACAGAATCACTTGTTTAGCCATTAATATAGCATGCAAATGTTAACACAGCAATAGATGATATGGATAGCTGAAGAGGCGAGTCTTCAAACACGCAGATGGAGATCGTGAGTGACAGGAATGTTTTTAAATTGTACGTCCCGTGAATTTTCGTCGAAGACATGGAGACGAATACAGTCTCTCTCTCTCTTCACAATTAACCTATCTCGGTTATACACGGATACACGGCGGTTGCCTGGGGTTGCACTTATCATCAACCGCGGTCACGTTTAGATTTACCCCTACGGACGTGTGCAACGCAAACTTCATACACATCTGGAATCAGATGTGTATGTTTCCTCACGATGTTTTCTTCACTGTTAAACCAATCGGTAATTTATGTACGTAAGTTTCGAAAAACTCATTGGTGCCTTGGCCGTCCGGATTTGAACTCAGAAACTCTGGTTAAGAGGACCAGGTCGTTACCGATTGAGCCGCCGACGCTTTTTACGGATACAGTAGCGCTCAGCTTCGTCACTAGATAGTCTAATACTGTGCTGCTGGAGTTCCAGTCTTCTGACACGTAGCATTCTATACGTGACTCAGACTGTACTGTGACAGACGCATTTCAGCAGGTGATGGAACAGACGAAGCAGAATAATAATTTTCCCCTAGGAAAGAACGCATTATTGCTGTTGACCACCATTCACAATAACCGATCAAGTGCGAGTCACCCCCACTTTTACGTGTAGGGGAGGTACCCAATACTATTTTTTTCAAGATTTTATTTTGCCACTTTGTCGGTGTATTAACTACACCCATAACACATTACAGATTTCTAGTACTAAAAGTCTTCGCTAAGCCGCGGACAGACAGACATACAGACATGGTATCGGGGTTCCTTGTTGATTACGGAACCTCAAAAACAAAAACCCTAAAACTAGTCTTATACAAAGTAGGCTAATGTGCTGATCAATTTGTATGAAGTCTTTTTTTTATGCGGAATATAATAGGTCGGGGAAAAAGTTTCTTGGTATTTGTAATCAAATCTCTTTACTTGTATTATTTGTACCTGGCTGGTTGTAATAAAACTAAAAAGGTGAACATTCGAAATTTTAATAAAAATTATATCTTGCCATTTTTAGATGGTTTTTTTCTGACTTCGTAAATCGGTGAAAGCAACAAAAAATTCGCTACATTTTGAAGTTTTATTTAAAAAAGGTTAGAATGCAACACTGGTTTCAAATTCTTTATTAATTTAAATAATTTTAATAGCATTTGAATAGCATGGTTAATTGTGCCACACGATAAGAGAAAGACCAAAGACCCGATGACAGCGTTGTCAACAAAAGACGGAAGCAAAAGCGTCTGTATCGGCACAGTATATAACTATTTCGAAATTGTTTTAATACTATGGCATCGGACACTTTGAAGTTCTCGTTCGCCAAGTACCTTCTTATCTTGGTAACATACGAAAGGGAACTACGTCCCAAAAAGTTTCGGGTTTTATTTCTAAAGCAATGAATAAAAAATGTCCACTGCTGGACAAAGGCCTCCCTCAAGGATTATCACGATGACCGGTCCTGTGCTGCCCGCATCCAGCGGCTTCCCGCGATCTTCACCAGATGCTACCTATGCTACGTTTTCCGGTGCGCGGTCGCCACTCGAGAAATTTACTGCCCCAATGGTCACCTGTTCTACGAGCTATGTACCCTGCCCACTGCCACTTCAGTTTAGCGATTCTGTGAGCTATGTCCATTACTTTGGTTCTCCTGCGGATCTCCTCATTTCTGATTCAATCGCGTAGGGTATAATGAGTTTTATATCTACTCCACTTGTTGCAAGCTACTGATTTTTATGTTCCAGATCAAAGGCAACCTGTTCATGGTGTACAACGTGGGTGGAGGTGACCACCCCCTGGGAGACGAGGCGGCGCGTGTCGACGATGGCGCCTACCACGTGGCGCGGTTCACCAGGAACGGGAGCAAGTCTGCGTTGCAGTTAGACAATTATGCTGTTAACATTCGGAATCCTCAGGGTGAGATCCTTCAACGAACACCGTGACCTGACTGTATTCTTACTCATGCCATTACAATAGACATTTACATTTGTTGACAATTTAAAAGTGTGTGGGAACACGTATTTAAAATAAATATTTTTGAATTTTAAAGAGTTGGTACAAGATATACTGAAGGAAGGGTGCAGCGTGCACAAGCATATCGATCAATGCTGAATATTTAAAGCTTTACATGAGAATAAATGTGAGTTCCCGAAACCAATAGTTTAGACAATAATTTTGAACAAAAAAACCGACTTCAAACAGAAAACCAAGGTTCCCCTCGATTTCTCTGGGATGCCATCATCAGATCCTGGTTTCCGTATCATGGTACATGGTAATATCTACTTTCCAACAAAAAAAGAATCATTAAAATTGGTTCATAAACGACGAAGTTATCCGCGAACACACATAAAAAAAGTATATATGAACGGTCGAATTGAGAAACCTCCTCCTTTTTTGAAGTCGGTTAAAAAGGCATTATTCTTTTTTTTTTCACCAGACCGCTTCGCGACACAGCTGTTTTATATAAACTGATTTTCGCTAATTGATTTTTAACCATGGCTGCCATTAAATGAACTAGTTTTGTTATTTTATAGTAACGTGAATAATTTGGAGCTATTTTATTGCTGTACTTATTTATATTTATGTTGAAATTTAAAATAGTGTCGGCAGACGGCAGCCCCTGACGGATTTTCTAGAGTTTTTTTTATTAAGTTCAAAGGGAGTTGACTATCTTATTGCGTTTATTATCTCTAGTTACATAAACTCTTTAAGACGGGGGTGTTTTTAAATAGTTTATCTTTTTTCAATTACCGTCGCGGGTTTTTTTTCAAAATTTTTAATTTTGCTTTATATTTCAAACTTTTTGAACAGGTACATACATTATACAAAATCGATATAGTTTATTTTAATATATTAATACATAATTATAATTGATTTACTACCGTAACACCTATTAAAGAATCCTCAATAATCAACCACAAACCTATTATTGAAAACCGCATCCAAATCGGACTATTAGTTTTGGTTTTGCACAAACAAATGTTTACTGCGGGCCCCCGGGTGAGTTGTCACCGTACACATATCTAAGAACATGCACCACAATTAAACCCGAACCTATCAGTGTAAAAACCGCATCCAAAACGGACTAGTAGTTTTGGTTTTACACAAACAAAATGTTTACTGCAGCGCCCCCTGGTGAGTTTTCATCGTAACCCATATATAAGAACATGCACCAATCAAACCAGAACCCATCAAAATTGGACTAGTAGTATTGAAAATAAATAGCAACATTGGTTTATACAAACACATGTTTACTGCAGCGCACCAGGGAGTTATCTCCGTAACACCTATCTAAGAACATGTTCCATCATCATCATCTTCATCATCATCATCATATAAGCCGAAGGACGTCCACTGCTGGAAATAGGCCTTCCCCAAGGATTTCCACGACGACCGGTTCTGCGCTGCCCGCATCCAGCGGCTTCCCGCGACCTTCACCAGGTCATCGGTCCACCAAATGGGAGGCCTACCTATACGTTTTCCGGTGCACGGTCGCCACTCGAGAACTTTACTACCCCACAGCGGCCATCCATTCTTAGAGCTACCAATGTACCAATCGAATCCAAACCCATCACTGAAAACCGCATCAAAATCGGACTAGTAGTTTTGCAGTTAAATGGCAACATTCGTTTGCACACACAAACAAACAATCTCTAACCGTTAACGCATATACCGTCTCAGTACCGTCGCGGGTAAAAAAATATAGAAAACAATTTTTTTGGTCAACACGCACACATAAAAGGGAGGGTGAATTTATTTCACGTCTATCCTATGGTGTGGGGGTGGGGGTGGGGGTGGGGGTGGGGGGTATCGGTTAGGTCGTTCAAAAATACTGTAGGTGTGTTAAAACCATTCTACGATTCAGGGAACCGTTTGCGAAACATTAACTTCAAGTGCTGACTTTTGTCAGAGTCAAGTGAAGTACCCCCCCCCCCCCCCCCCCCCCGCCCCGGCCAGCTAAAACGCTATTTCAGGGCATTTGAAAAAAATATAAATAATATATTACAATCAATTTAAAAGCAAAACTATCACGGCTAAGTAAGCATACTTAGTTTAGGAGTATAGACGACCAACTTAAGATGTGCAGTTGGATTGGTAAAAAGTTCATTGGATATTTCATACAAAATAGTCTGTCCATCCGTCCGCGGTTAACTCAGAGACTATTAGTACTAGAAAGCTGGAATTTGGCATGGGTATACATATTCATCAAGAAGATAATATAAGGAAAGATCGAAGGAAAGCGCGGAAGAGGAAGACCTAGAATTGCATATATAGACCAAGTTTAGAAGAAAGTTAAGGTGGAAACGTATAGAGAAATGAAGGAGATAGTGTGGGAGAGAGAGACCTGGAAAGAGCTACACCGACAAGATCACGGCTCTTGAATTATGATGATGATGATACATATTAATCACGATGACAAAGCGGTAAAATAAATATAGAGAGAAAAAAACGGTTGTCTGTAAAGTCGGTTTACTGACGATAGTTGAACGTGACAACGTCATAAGAAAATACTGATGGAATGGTTTCATAATATCGAAAGAATCATTACCTTTATCGCCGCAATTATCGTTGCTATAAACAATTGACACCACATTCACTTTTCACTGCACTTCATACTTGACGAAAACATGTAAATGTATTGTATAGCAGCTGTCCACGCGGATGCATCGCTCACTCAAGTAGGAGAGAGACAGATGTCGAACGCTGCCGAACGCGGAGGCCAATTGTGCCTCTTTGTCGCTCGTTGCACGCTCTCGCTTGCACTTCAAGCCTTAAATGGAACGCCTCAGAGCGAGGTAACGCCGCATGAGTCATGTTTTTTCGTGCGTGCAGCCGGCTCCATCGAATTATAAGACGTTATCACGTCAAAAAATTAGGTCACCACGTACATGTTAAAGGGTGTGTGATTTTTTTTCTCGTCTACCCTATGCTGTGAGGTTTTGTTGAATAGGTTGTTCAAAAATATTACTAACTGCGAAACGATTTTTTTTAAATATACATTTATTTTTTGAAAAGACTACGGAACTCTGCTTTGTGCATGGTCCGACACTTTTTTCACACAGGTGGCTACTTTTTCAATAATATTTGGGCCTGTGAGGCCATCACTTTTTAAAATTTGAAAATAAAAAAAATACTAGTGATAAAAAAATATTCAAATTAGTTACTTAAAATAGTGTATATTTTCCCTAAAAAATACTATATTTTTTTAATAATACCAATAACTGAAAATAATAACGTGACCTATTCGTTATTTAGCAATAAACAACTAAAAGCTTAAAGTAACGTAAAGCAACAAATAAAATATTAGCAACGAATAAAGACATAGCAGCTCCCCCAAGTTCATGAAACAATAGCAAGTTAAATAAATTGTAGAATTAATTGTATTGTATTACAATAAGAAATATTTAATTAAACCTTTTGAATTTTTTGTGTTCTACTAGATTATGTAATTTAGAGTCCATATTTACGTAAAGCATTAATGTATAAGCATACTTTGCTCTTACGCCCGCCTGCCAAGCGTGGCTATTACGGCAACACCTCCCAATGATTTACACAACAAAAACACGGCCCCTAGTCCCCGGCGGCCCCGCTGTTCCTGGCTTTGGTAGCGGTGAAGGTAACGGCGAGGCATGGGGTGCGAAGAATTCCCGGCAGATGCCAGGCTACCAAACCCAAAGACCTTTGGCCCTGGCAACCTACAACACGCGCACACTGCGGACCGACGCGAAGCTGACAGAACTCGAGGAAGAATTGAGCAGGTTACGATGGGATATCGGGTTAGGTTGGATGGATTGTGTGAAGTCCGAAGAGAGGGGGCGACCTAAACATTAAATCCGGAAACCTGCTCTATTTCTGGGAGGGAGACCAATTGTCCTAGGGTGGTGTCGGATTTCTAGTTCACAAGTCCCTCATTAACAATGTGGTCCGGATCGAGAAGGTTTCGACGAGTGTAGCGTACCTTATACTCAGAATTACCAAACACATTACCAATCGCTTAAGGTTATACAGGTATATGCACCGACTGCGGAACACTCCGACGACGAAGTGGAGATCCTATATGAGGATATCTCTAGAGCTTTACATAATTGCAGGAGCAAGAAGACCCAATACACCGTAGTGTGGTCATGGGGGACTTTAACGCGAAACTGGGCAAACGAAGTGATGGTTAGCTAAGAGTGGGGCAATTTGGATATGGAGCGACAAATGCATGGGACCAGCTGCTAAGAAAACGCCTTTGTACCATTCAATGATACATAGCTCAGGGGATTGGAACATGAAAGACATACTAATAAAATACCATAAGTAATTTCACCATAAGGTCAAAAATAAAAAACAATAACTTTTATTTTTCAATAAAAACTGCCGTTGAACTTCAAAAATTGAATCGGCAATTTCATACTTAAACCCCAATTATTCAATAATGTCTCTGTTATCAACTCATAGTAAGTAAGAGGCACATTGAATCTAAAGACTAAGATAGAAAGATGTTGACTGATGAAGTCTACGCTCCGACCAGCGCCCATCCAGCTCCAAAACCCCGTAAGCTTTCAGCTCGAGTTACACAATCGCTTCGAATGCCTAGGAGACTGCGAGAATGTGGACGATTATAATGACAGGTTCGTGGAAATTTTCCAAGCGGTCGTGTTTAGACTCACCGTTCAAACAGAACCAAAAAAAATAGGCAGGTTCCCTGACTCGCGATTTGTACCAGTATGCAGTGTAACGTAGCGTAGGCAGACCTGTTTAAGGTCGCGGGAAGCCGCTGGAAGCGGGCAGTGCAGAACTGGTCAGCAAAGAACGTCCTTCGGTCGATATGATGATGACTCTAAAAAATGTTTTTCTCTTATTTCTAGGTGGCCAACAATCGACAATATTTAACAGCATGTCCTCAGTGACAGTTGGGGGCGGCGCAGGCGGCACGCGTACCTTCAGCGGCATCATCGCTGGATTAGTGGTGGACGGCGTCCGAGTGCTGGATCTAGCGGCTGCAGGAGACCCGTCCGTGTCAGTGAGAGGAGATGCTAGGAGGGCTTCAACACCGCTTGATAGGGACATCAATAGAATGCAACAAGTGAGAATTATTTTAAAACAGATCTATAGATACGGGTATGTTATTTATGACAGAGCTGGTATTAAAAATTTGGGGTCTGCAGTAAAGAGAGCAAACACACCATAATGGAGTGCAAGAGGTTCTCTTAGCAACTGCAAGAAATAAAGAGTTATTCAATAATAATAAAGTATTCTATAATAATAAAAGCGTTCACTGCGCGTTTGAATGAGTTTTTTTAAAAAAAATATTTGACACATTACGATAACAATAACGTCTTTGTCTGATGATTTCTAGACACCGCCCTCAGGATATGGGGGCCCTGGAGTCCTAGATGAGCTGGTCTACTCAGGAGCAGGGTCTGGCTGTAGGGATGACGATGAAGACGCCTGTGTACTACCTGATGCAGGATCGGGAGACGATCTTATTACCCCAGTCTATGTCCCTTCGACCAGAAGGCCACCTTCCAAGGGTCATAAGGTAACAAGTCAAACTGTCCATTAAAAAAAACTTAAATTCATTCAAAAAATGGCCAAGTTAAAGAACCGATCCGATCAGACTGATCTGTATTTTCTGATTGCAGGGAGGTTCAAGTGGTAAAATAATAAAGCCTTGTGATGACGAAGATTGTATAGAAGGATCTGGATCTAGCGGCGAAGATATCACTGAACCTGACCATCCTATGACGACGTGAGAAACTACATTCTTACTTTGCATAAACTTACGTTCACAATTAGAAAAACACTTTTGAGGCCATAGCATCTTATTTTTCGAGACTAGATATTGATACTTAATACCTAAGTTTGTTTTGCCCAAATAACCATCACTCACCATACGGTGAGACGATGCTAAGGGCTTATCAATTGTAGATAAAAAATAAAATATAATACAGCAAGAGAGATTCATGAAAAATATTTACTTACATCTAGTTTTTTGAATGAGGTGTTTGACAGTTACTATAATAAATTGTAAAATATTATTCACTAAATAGCATTTTTTCTATATTTTAATTCATTTTCATTTTTATATTAATTAAAATCACTAAATAATTTCGTCATAGACAATGCTGTCACAAGCTCGTAACACGAACAATGTCAGAGCAAAATATCTGTTTTGACATTTTATAAAAAACCTGAAATGACTAGAGTAGTCGAATATCGTATTGTGAACACGATCGCTAGTTATTTAATTAAATGTAAAATTTGTCGTTTACCTCATAATTTGTTTAGTTTTCTCCAAGTGACTGTTAACTTCTATAAATTAAGAATGCGTTAATTTAAGAACACATCAAAAATGTACTTGAAATAAACGGCAAGCCACAAACTTAAGTTTCTTGATATCTTTCTTATATTTCAGGTCGGGTGCATCAAGCACTCACAGCATGACTTCCCCAACTGTGCCCCTGACACCACCCGCGCACACTGACACTACGCGTGATGTCACTTATGACGTCACTTCCACCCACAGTGGTCATACTAGAACCACGCCGCCTGACCATGGAAACATTCACGCTGCTACTGTAGATGCAGGAACTTCTGATAGCAGGACTACTGTTACTGATGGTAACACATATTTTTTACTGTAATATATTTTGATGGCCATATCAACTAAAGTCAAATAAGCCGTCTCAGCCTAACCATGAAAATAAAGACAGTTTAGACTACCAAGATCGGATGACAGGACACTCTTAACGGTGATGGTGCAGAGTATAGTGATTTCTTAATTTTTACACATTTTTTAGTGATGAGCTGTCACATTTGAAAAACTCAGAATAACATTTAAGAGCTGTATCAAGTTTGTTATGAGTAACGTTATGCAGGGTGACTGGTACATAACTGCAACCCTCTGGTGATTCTACTCATGAAACCGAATAACTTTTGTTCAACAATTCTGCTAAAATCGCAAAACCATTTTGGACTTCATACAAATCAATCAAAACTCCAAGTTTTTTTGATTTTTGAAATATAGACCAAAGAAGTACAGTTTCATGTGTAAAATTACCAGTTAAAATGTTTGCAGTTGCGAGCTGGTAAAAGTTCAAAAAAGTACTTTCCTTGTTTTTGATTTCTAGATAACACCTACTCAGGTCATCATACCCCATCAGTGACCAGCCACCACAGACCTGAAGAAGAAATCACGCACACAACTGAAGACGACACAAATCATATACCAGAATACGATAACGGCAGAGAAAACGAGATAGAGACACATACGCCAACCTACGAGAGTGAGCATGACAAGATAACGGGGCGAGTACATACAGACTACAATGGATACGAACACGAGATCACGACGAAGTGGTATCATCCGAAGACAACGGATAATAGAGTGGTGCCACCTGAGTCTGAGTTCTTTGCTACTATCGTAGGTAAGTTTAAAAAGTCAACTATTACATTTTTGACCAAACTTTGAAACTCTTTTGTTAATACTAAATTGATCAGCTGAAAAGAGGTCCAAAATTTTTTTTGCTGATTCAGTATAAAGGGTCTTATGTAAAGATTGAGTCATCATCTCAACCGAAAGACGTAGGCATCCCTAATAGACCATCACTCAGCACGATTTCTAGCTACATTTTTAGCTCCTGCGAACCTTACCACAGCATCAGTCCACCTGGCGGGGGTGTCCAAAGCTATGTCTATTGACCCGTGGTCGCTACACTAAAATCTTTCTTCTCCATCGATTATCGGTTCTACGATCGAATAATAGAGTATTGAGTATAAATTTGAGGTTTTTGAAACACCAAATAAAATAAAAAAATATGTACTAAGTTGTTTCTTCTCTGCAGGCATAGTGGCGTCAGTACTGATAGCAATCATTCTGATCGTAATCATAGTGCTCAAGTACATAGTGTTCAAGCTAGACCCTTCGTACAAGGTCACGGAAGACAAGAACTATCAGCAGGGCGCCAGTGCTGCGTTGCTTGGCAACCAGGTAACTTATCTCTTTATTTTCTTTACCTTTTAAACTAAGTAATGTTCACTCAGAATTTCAAATGTCGTCCATGTAAGCACTCTTGTTGTCGGTTGGCCACCCTACAACACAACTAGTTTGAAAAAACCCAGTATATCAGCTAATGGGATATCTAATGAAACTTCTCTTTTAACGTTGCAGTAGTTGCCTTTAAGTTTTATCTTTAAATTAATGGTCGAAAATAGTTTGTGCCGAACCATTATCATATTTATCTAAGCGAGTACCATCTTTCAGGCACATTCAAGCTACCAGAGTGGTGCATCGAGTGGTGCGTCACGTAATCTGCAGCTTCCGCTCAATAGGAACGGTGCTGCTCCGCTAGGACCTTCCACCCAGCCGGTCAAGCGAGACGGCATCAAGGAGTGGTACGTCTAAGACATAATAAGAACAGAGACAAATATACGTCGCTCAGTTTTTGGTGTGGAGTGAAATTCAAGGACATATCATCGTAGCTCATAATTACGAGAACTGAGTGAGTGAGTTAATATTGCTAAATGTTTTTTTTGTATATGCTGACATAGAAAATGATTTTATTATTCATCTATAAGAAAAAAACTCTAGAGAAAAGACCAAGATTGAATGAAATGATACAAATTCTGTGCCAGCTAGCAAAGATGGCTTAACCCGTAGTCACTTCGATCCAAACCTCGCAAAGTGAAGACGTTATGATCTGTTGTGGATGGGCTTTTCACACAAGAGAAGAATATTTAAACGTATTATGAGAAAAAATTGATCAAAAATTGTTGACATTGAAACAATCAATCTAAAGCTTTTTACGTTTGGTAACGGTAATTGTAACAAAGTTTAGAAATAAATTGATTTTGTGAATAGCCCATTTTGTGATGAATTTGACAGTATGTTAGTTATTAAAAGAGAAAAAAGATGATCAAAACATTGTTTTAACAAGTTAAGATGATAGCATAAATGGGGTACCGACTGATAACGCAAGTGTTATTTGTAAATATAATTCATTATTGTAATGTTAGCGATTCACTTGTGAGATCGGACTGTGCAATTTTAAATATCAATTTAAATAAATAATTAATGATACTAATGTCTCTAATAAGTCCGGAATTGCATTTACTGAGTATGTGTAGGTGAAATGTTGTTATGTAATATTTTTGATTTTATTGGTTTATAGTTTTAAATCGCTATTTGATATCCTAAAACTAAAATTTTTATCTACATTGCCTTTGATAGTGTAACTTATACGAGTACTAAGACTTGTTGTAGTTTGGTTAAAGCCACATAGCGAATCAGCTTGCAAATTGAAACAAGATTGTAACCAGTCCTACAGCCACTGATTCTGGGGATTTTTCATTGAGTTTGTATTTACAGTAAATAACTTAATAATTAAGTCAGCTTGTTTGAATTTGAAATCTGAATATCTTTGATCTATTTCAAAATCTAAAATTGTAAGGCATCGTGCAATAACCCTGGGCTGCCATCACGAAAATGATGCATATCGTTCTATTGAAGACTACTGTACTTTTACGATTTCTATATCTCTTTCCTATATTTACTAGACCTTGTACAATATTTTTAGAAATGATGAGTTGAGTAGTTGAATTAGGTCTTGGACATAATCATGGATTTAAGATCGATCTGTTTGGACTTAGGGCTCAAACGGATGTATCATAATCGTAGGCCGCGCGTATCTGGATGTGAGAGCTTATAGATTTGGTACGAAATTAGATGGTTGGTTTGATTTACATACTTTACCCTTAAAATATGTTTATTCCTTTGCTCAAAAACTACAATTTTTATTGCATTTTGTGGTATTTTTCGAGGCCCATATAGGTTCAAATCTATCGCACTGATAAAAGCTTATCATATAAATCATCTGCTAACATTTTTTTGTGAATCAGTGGATAAAATTAAAGTTTTTATAAATTTTACTACATAATTTCTGAAAATAAAACTTAAAGATCCCTTTATTGATGATCATTTATTTTGACTTGTTCATTATGTTAGATCCTATTTTAATTTTTATACAACAGATTACAAATAAAGTTCTTGTTTGTATGGCAGTGTTCGGGTCGCAGGTTCGTGTACCGTACCTATCTACTCTTAATGTATAAAGGAGACTGCAATTTACCTAATAAGATGGTATACAACAGAAAATAATTTTAAAATCACAATCACTGTGAGAATTTACTTCCCTTTGTCTATTTCCCGATGTGTACATTCTACCTATAATGCATCCAGTTTTTCCCAAATACTTTTAATTTACGAATCGCTTATATTTTTACAATACGATCTTATACACCCACCGTCCCGTTTAATCTTTCCGGTATTTAAGTACTTTGATTAGCTTTAATCTAAGACAAAACATATTATATAGATTGTTATAAAGCACAGGTTCTAGATAAATTGAGGTTGCATTATTGTAAATAATTATTGATAATTATGTAATGTAATGTAAGTACCTATTGTACGGTGTAACATCACACTCGTTTTACGGCACAAACTGTAAGCATTAACAATTTATTTGTCAATTTTAGTATTAATTTTGTGGTAAATAATTTTTACTGAGAGTTGAATTTGTTTTCTGAGAATACTCTGTTTTCGTTTGTTACATTTAAAAAGAAAATAATAGTAAAGAGACTGTTATGTATTCCTTATTATTTCACATATAATATTCTGTAAAATATTTTCCCCCTCGATCTCAGAATATGGATGTTTTACTGAAGTTGTTGTTCACTCGATTTCGGTCGGACCAAGTTTTGTTTGTGAAAGCGTCAGTTTTGAAATAATAACATTATGTAAAATACATAAGAGTAGTTTCAATAATTCCTTGCACTCGTTTCTGAATAGCTTGCCGTTTTTTATTATGAACATCCTATAGTTGTTCGTCTTGACAACCTGATCCTATATTGCACATTCCCTCTCGTATACCAGATACGCTAAAACTACCAGGTATATGATATAATGTCCCCATTTTCCTACCCTTGGGCATACAGTGAGGACCGCTATTCCTGCCAACACCATAAGGAGTAGACAAGGACCAATTACGGTAGGACTTGCCACCAAGACGCTTGTCCCGGTCCTCTGTAAGGCGAGTGCCTCGTGAAAGAGAACCACTACCTACTGTTCAGGTAGGTCCCGGAGCTATAGGAGCTATAGGAGCGGTAGCTGTAATATTGCACAGTTAAAACCCTCGGTCTCCGCAAAAACGTCGCTCCCGACCCATGGTCCAACTGGTTTGTCCAACTGGTTGTACCGCGGGGACGTAAATGTACCCATGGTCCATCTGGTTGTACCACAGGGAAGTAGGTTTACCCGTGATACAACTCGGGAAAAGTAGTCCAACTGGTTGTACTACTGGGAATTAAATTTATCTATGGACCAACTATACTTGCAATCTTCATATTTACTGTAGATGATTAAAGAATGGCACGACACTGTCAAGTTTTCATTTCTCCACAATCTACAATAAGTACTGAAAAATGACAAAAAATAATGAAAATAGTGAAATTATAATAATTGGGAGAAAAGGCAAAGTTCTGTAACTGAAAGTTGCAGTTTTACAAAGCTGCGGAACTTATTGGCGGTGTGCCTTATACAAAAAAGAAAAATGCCGTGGATCTATTATGGTACGTTCGGTAATTATTGTTATTGAATTCTATTTTACTCGCAAACTACGCCCAACTTCTTAACATGACAAGTATATATATCACTGAACTCACGTGGACTTCGTAGTGTGGTCCATAATTAGACGGTTCCGACACATAATTCTAAAAACGCAAACGCCATATTATTGGCGCCCCCCAATATGAAAAATACATTTTCGCAAAATGACAAAATCGCATATTGCCGAAAACGCATAACGCCAATATGAATATGTATGTATATATTTTTTAATTAATTAATTAATTTTTTAAAATTGATTTTTTACGCTCTTACGGTGAAGGAAAACATCGTGAGGAAACCTGCACACGCCTGCGAAGAAACTCGAAGGTTGTGTGTGAAGTCGACCAACCCGCACTGAGCCCGCGTGGTCGACTAAGGCCCGATAGCCCTAATTTTGGGTAGGCTCGAGCCCCTCGGTGGGGATGTATATGAGCTGATATGATGATGATAAAGGTTTTGATTTCATAGATAGCATACCGACTTTTGACAATATTTATTTGACTTTAATCAGCAGGAGTAGCCAAATTTACTTACTCAAATTTTCAAGAAGTGGTTGTTTTATGTTGACTTCATTCTTGCTGGATTAGAGTATTTTCTACCCCAGAAGCTAGAGAAATTGTAGAAAACATTGAAGAATACTTCGACGACGGAACTTTCAAAACTTGCCCGCACCCGTTCGTACTTTTTTTTACCTTACATGGTGACATTGGAAGCAACCACAGAACTACCAATGTCGTTCCATTAATTTACGCCTTACTTTTGGTTAAGAAAAAGAAACATACATGACAATGCTTAATATCATCAAATTGCAACTTCCAAAATGGCAGCCTAAAAAGTATCATTGTGATTTAAAAACCGCAGCTATGTTGGAAGTTTTCCCGCAAGTCAGCGTAACAGGCTGCTACATGCATTTTTTTAAAATATGTGAGAAAAGGCAAAATCATTGGAACATAATAAGTCTAAGCCAGAAAAATTAAGAGTTGTAGGAATGTGTGCTGTACTGTGACGTCGTCAACGAGACGCCGGGGGTGTAATAAATAAAATATTTGGGATACGTTTTAAATAATTATTATATATTTTAAAACGTAAAAATTGATAGAAGGCTCTGTCGGCTGACAGATTTTTAGTAGCTTCAATGATTCCTCTTACTTTCTTGCTATGGTTTAGGGGAACTCAGCCCAGTCGCGCGGATAATTTAAATATACTTTTTCTCAAAGGACCTCTGCCCTGGCTCACGGTCAGCCCTCGAATCTCTCTATTGTTTCAAAAAGCTTCCGAATGACATACAAAATCAAATTTAAATTAATATTCTTAATACGATTCGCGCTGGCAAGAAACTAAGCAAAGAGGCTGGGAGTAGATGTATGTAGAGACATACGATCTCTACATCACCCACCGCCAATTGAGAAACGCACCGTGAAGCGATGCTTTTCTTCACCTCTTATCTACACCTACCTATAAGTGCCAACGTCTCTTGGCGCCTACCTATAGGGGAAGACGTCGTCAGAGAGAGATCTTTCGATATTGATCCAACAATGGGAGGTAAATTTGGAAAAGTATATGTGCAGACCAACTACACATATACACCGTGTTAATGTTGAAACCGCCCATTGCCCCAGCAGGTTAAACCCCTTAAATCCCTACTGCTCTCTATCTAACATGTATACATTTCAAAACTAATTCCTCCCTATCTTAAGAAACATAAAGCAAATCTAGCCTGATTCCCTACACCTGACTTAACTCAACTATCCCAAAAATATTTTCTTTAAGTCGCTTAAACCACCTTTAACAAAAATCAAACAAAAATAATTAATGACCATACTATCTGTGGCCTGTAAAAGTTTAAACTAAGACTATCTTAAAAGTGGTGTTAAATAAATACGAGTACGAGATAAATAAATACTTATTGGTCTGACCATAAAAGTTCCCGGATAATCTGTGGTCATCTCAGATTCAAATAAAATTTTTTCTAAGCACCAATATTTCGAGATCAATACCAGATATCAGAGGAGAAATCAATCATCACTGAGATCCGCCAGAAATCAATGTATTAGGCTCAAAGAAATTTTGCAATATGAACCATAGTCAAACACCAGGGGAATAAACTCCAAATCAGAGCACTTAGCTAGCGTGTTGCTAACACTAAGCTCCCCATAGCGATATAGCCATAACTCATACCCATATTATCTAAGAACAAAGTTAAACAAGAAATTCAAATTCAAATTTTAAGATTATTGGATCTCCTCTCCTCTTCGAACTGGTCAGGTCAGCTAAGGGTTTGCCAACATCCTGGCAACCATGCCGCCTGTTCCTGGAAGGATACTGTTTGTCCGTTCTCAACGGATGGGAGCAGCTCTCTCCTCGATTAGTAGTAGATGTATGTAGAGACATACGATCTCTACAGTACTACCATTACTACCACCTGAAAAAGTTAGAGGCCTGGCTATACATAAAATGTGCGCTAAAAAGATTACAATTTCTGAAAATGGATAAATTTGTCCGCTCAGTACGCCTTCATCATTTTTGAAACTTGGCCTTTTTCTAACTTGTCACTAATCTTAATTTTATTTGATTTCAGTTTAACTAACGTTATAAAATATGAAATTAAATTTTATAGATTTAACTAATAAATTTTAATGAATTAAGTATAACAAATGTTACTGACATTTATTAAAAAGAAAAAAAGATTAATTTAATGTAAGTTTCATTTTAGTTATAAAAGGTGAAATTTCATTTGATATATTTAATTATAAGAAATTTTATTGACATTTATTTTATTTTGTTTCAAGTCAGGAGGGCCTTTGGTACAACTGTCGTGTACAACTTCGGCAGTTGTACTACGGGTCGTAAAAATAAATATTTCAAAAAT
Source organism: Coleophora flavipennella (assembly GCA_947284805.1). Lineage (NCBI taxonomy): Eukaryota > Metazoa > Arthropoda > Insecta > Lepidoptera > Coleophoridae > Coleophora > Coleophora flavipennella. The sequence continues at coordinate 785,165 of OX369272.1, forward strand.
AGTTATTCCAATAGTTAGACCATGGGTACATTTAGTATTCCATGGTAAAACCAGTTGGACAAAGTAGTTGAACCATGAGTCGGTAGCCAAAAAAGTTTCCGAAGTGCAGCCAGTGCACGGAGGCCTTCTGATTTACAAAGGATCCAAAAAGGGCCTTGAAGAACTTACCGTCTTTCCATATGGCCTCTCGCTCAGTAGTGCTAAGTACAGCCGGCGCTTGCCAATTCTCTTGGGTAATGGACAGAGGGGTTAGTTCTTTATCACTTGCTGTGACAGCTCTATGCAAGTCACTATCAACTTTCATCACGGAGTAACTTCGAAGGCTGCATACCTAACTTAAGAGGCCACGACCGCGGCACTTTCTTGGAATATACAGCCTCATCACTGAAGACCTCGGGTGATGCATCCTATGGAGTTTCGTAGTAGTTCCACGGCATCTAATTAAGTCTGTGACCATCTGAGAAAGCAGAAGGTGTACAAAAGTACGCATGACCCGGACTTTGAATGCTCGTATCTTATTAACGCTCGACAAATAGATCTCAAGAACTTTTACCACGCACTCCCAAAACGCGTTATAAACCGTCTGTTTCACCCCTGCTTCGTGAACACCAATACTCTGCGACATACCCAGATACCGGTATGTATCAGTTTTAGAGAGGTTGCGGATCTTCATGGAATCGATGTCGATTCCGCTTCAATGCACCACCCTACTTCCGCCCACAAGAGTGATCGTGCACTTATCCACTCCTAGCTCCATGTCGATAGAAATGCTAAAATAGCAAGTGATTTTCAACAGTTTCTCCAACCGTGTTTCATTTAGAGCGAACAGTTTAAGATCGTCCATGTAAAAAAGGTGGGTCATGCGTGTATCTCGCCTCCGGAACAGAAATCCCGTCCCTGATTTCCCGAGCAGAAAGCTGAGTGGATTCAGGGACAGGCAAAACCAGAGTGGACTCGGACAGCCGCCCTGGAATATTCCCCTCTTAATCCAAATCCGGTCTTACGCATTCAATAGCCAATAACAGTGGAGACTAAGGATCGTACTCATCCATACACGATACGAGGAAGTCTCGAACTGTCTCATCTATCTTGCACAGTTCGAGGACCCCCTTCAACCATGAATTGGGGACCGAGATAAAAGCATATCGCCATCCGAATCGCCTAGGCCGGTGATACTGCTCAAGTGGGTTCCCTGCCGATTCGCCTAAAGTTAAATTTGAATTTAAAAGTCCTGTATTTTATTTATTTCTATTCCAACACTAATAAAATAAATAGCGTTAGAAAGGAAACCAGCTTTTTAAATAAATATAAAAAAATAATTAAATTTAATTAATTAAATATGCAGCGCGGCTAAACACCCTGCACAGCATAAAATTTGACAGTTTTTTTATATTTTTTTAAAAAATTTTACATGTCTTTTTTGAAAGAGGTAGTTTTAAATTACACGAAAAAGGAACGGAAAAATTAAATAATGTATCGAATTATATACAATTTGTTTTTAACCTATTACATGTAAAATAAACTTGTTTAGATAGGTAATTTCATCAGCTTTCTAGATCTGTAATTATCATTTATAGCTTTTATACAAAAATACTGATAAAACCGGAGATATCGACAAAGCGCCAAACGGACACCCGTGCGGCGAAATTACTCTCTTGAGCCTCGGCGGTGCGTTTGATATACACGCTGGAAGGGAAATATTCACACCTAGTTTCCCTCTAACTCAACCAATTAAGATAGGCAATAGCTCAAACGAAAGAGCTCACTTCAGCGAGTGTTCTTAGACTAAAACGAACCGCGTAGATATACTTCAATTAGAAACGGAGATATTGAGTAAGAAAGCTATACGAAAAATGCGTTTGAGGGTTATGGGTAATAACTTGAAAAGGGCGAAAGTAAGGTGATTTTTAATGCTTGATGGATGACAAAGTTGTGCATCAATACCTTACATTTTATTAAAAAAAGTCGGTGTGATAGAACTGCCGGACGGACTCGAAATAGATTTCACTTTTTTATTTTTTATTTTTCTATGTGAGAAGGGCGAAAGTTAGGTGATTTTTAATGCTTGATGACAAATCTTTGCATAAATATCTTTAAAAAAAAAAGCAAAACGGTTGGATAGAACGGCCGGATGAATTCGCAATAGTTTACATTAATTCTTTTAATATACAGATAGGATGTAACTTACATTACATTTAAGTTCGATATACCATATTACACGAAAACACATGCTTGTAAACAGTGTCGTCATAGTTATTTATGATACAAGGGTGGTAATAAGGTAAACAGCAAACGAGTGATATTTGTTAGCCCGAGCCGCAAGCGAGGTTTTACCATCGTTCACAGTTTGTCGTTTCCTTTTACACCCATGTATCATACGAAGTTTTTCAAAGCAGTTGTGAGAAATTTCACATGACTGCATTGAAAAACTTCGTAGGTATAGTTACATGTTTGGGTAATAGTACATCGTGATACAAGGGTGGAAAGTAGGTTATTGTAAACGAGCTAAGCCCGAGCCGAAGACGAGGATTTTTAATGTCACGAGTTTGCAATAACCTACACACCCACACCCGTGTATCACACGACGTTTTTCAATATAGTTGTGGAATAGTAAAAAACAAGTCAAAGAATTAAATAATATGTTTATTTCAACATAACTTAAGTACATAGGTAATCTAGGTAATTCGAGAATAGCGCGTTTTTGCAACTGAACATTTTTTTTTACAACAAAACTAGGCAACGGTCGTACGCGTATATATATATATCCTTTTCGATTTTAGACAAATGTTGATTTAAAAATAATTTTACGTTTGTGAAATATTACTGCGGTTATCTATTTCTCGTCTGTTGACCTATTTAAGTATTCAAAAGAAATATCGAAGATGACATTTTAAGTTCACGGCCTTACTATCAAGTTAAAGGTCAATCTTGCAATTACCAGTACAGTTTGGGTTGAATTGTCTATAATGGCAATAATTTCAGTAATCACTGTAATGACAGGTCATCTTTGTTAACAAGATGCTTAAAACATTTCTCCGATGTCGTCGTTGGAAGCGTCGTTCGATATAGTAGTCAGTGTGCTACCAATTCATTTAAAATCAGACGCCTTTGTCAGTCTAGAAAAGATGTTCACAAAATTCCTTTTGTATTTGCTTTCGTCGAGTTCTGTTTTTGCAGTCCCAAACAAAAATCCCCTACTAATGACAACTGGAGATTCTGTTCAAGTAGCTAAAACGGCTGAGTGTGTTTTAAAACTCTCTGCAAAATACTTCGTCGAGAAAAAGGCCTTAAGTGGCAGCATCGTCATAATCAACATTAACTCTTATATCTCGACTACGCAGAGGCTATTATTGTCCACAATACACGGTGGCATCAAGTATTCCATTATGGTAAAAGATTCCTTTTATCCTCATGCCAACGCCTCCCATTTTCCGGAGAAAGCGAAAAATTATATGTTGATTTTAGAAGAAAAAACTGAACTGAGAAGAAATATATTGCAACTGAATAAATTGCCCACTTGGAACCCATTAGCAAAGGCTATTGTTTTTTACCAACTGAAAGCGGGTGATAACGCCGAGGAGACAGCTGTCGGCTTCATCAACGAGCTACGCGATTTCAAGCTATTGAAGACTATCGTATTTATTTATTCCGAGGAAAGTGAGGAAGTCCTTGCATATTCATGGCGCCCGTACAGCGACACGAATTGCGGCGGCAAGTGCGAAGCAGTTTACATACTGGACATATGCAAGAATAGCACTATTCATCAAATTGAACGCCAGCGGGAAATGTTTCCGCTAGACATGAAAGGATGTCCGCTCATAGCGTACGCTGTAGTTTCCGAGCCTTACGTACTGCCGCCCGACGGAAAATTAGCAAACACAACTTTAGAAGACGCTTACGAGTTTCAGCACGGCGGCGAGATAAGTCTCGTTAAAATCATAAGCCAATTTACAAACATGAGCTTGATAATACGGATGTCGGAAACAGCCGAGAATTGGGGAACCGTTTATCCGAACGGAACTGCGACTGGGGCTTACGGGGTGCTCCGCAGCGACAACATTGACTTAGTTATAGGGAATATTGAGGTAACGAGAACTCTGAGAAAGTGGTTCGATCCTACTGTGAGCTACACGCAGGACGAAATGACCTGGTGCGTTCCAAAAGCGGGACAAGCGTCCACTTGGAACAACCTGGTGATAATCTTCCAGTGGTCGACATGGTTAGCCACATTTGTGAGCTTGATCATTATGGGGTTATTATTCCATTACTTGTACTACAGAGAGCACGGCAAAAAAGTAACTAAATGGCCGACGAACTCTCTGCTAATGACGTTCAGCATGCTTCTAGGCTGGGGATCATTGTTCAAGCCAAAAAGCGCCACGTTCCGCATACTAGTCTTCGGCTGGCTGTGGTTCAGCGTCAACATGGGCATATCGTACGAGTCGTTCTTGAGAAGCTTCCTAATGCACCCGCGCTACGACAAGCAGATAAATACCGAGGCGGAACTCATACAGTCTAGAATCCCGCTGGGAGGCAGGGAGATTTACCGATCCTATTTCGAGACTAATAACGCGAGCTCGTTTTATTTGTATCGCAAATACAACTCGACGACGTTCGCTGAGGGGATGAGGCGGGTGGCTTTGGACAAGAATTTCGCCGTCGTGTCGTCGAGACGGCAGGCCGAGTATCAAGGTCAGAAGCTGGGGAAAGGTGCGCCGTTGATCTATTGCTTTCCGGAGAGCGATAACCTTTATAAATATGGTGTGGTTTTGCTGGCGAGGAAGTGGTTTCCTATGTTGGGGCGTTTGAATTCCATAATCCGCAGTGTGTCGGAGAATGGCTTGATCGACAAGTGGAATGAGGAGCTATTCATTCACCAGGTGAGCACTGAGGGGTCGAGCACGATCGTGCCACTAGGGATACAACACTTGCTAGGAGCATTCATGTTCATTGGCTTTATGTATGGCGTAAGTGTTGCGGTTTTCCTCGGAGAACTGGCGCTGGGAAATATGCAGACGAGAAACTGGAGGTGGGGAGAACACCGTAAACTGCGATACCCTTAAATTCACTTCGTTTACAAACCACTGTCAAAAACTTTTCAAGTCGACTTAAGGCATCTGATATGGTTTAACGACTACCATCTAGGGATAAAACGAAGCATGTAAACGGTCAAATGCCACTAACAGGTAACGACCATGCCTCAGGTCAGTTAACCTACGTGATTGACCCAGCCACTAGGGCTAATGTCGATCCTCACTGCCAGAACTTTTCAAGCCGCCTACAAAACCTGTGACAGGGCTTAACGACAGATTTACAGTGTAAGCAACAGGCATCAACAACTTAACGTGGCTTACGAAGCACAGGAACTGAAATCCACTGCCATGTTACTAGTGCATGGGTTTAACCATTTAACTTATAGAATCTATTACATTTTATGTTACATTATGGCACTTGTCCTACCGCCGACGAGAGAGCTACTAACTATCGACTATTTTCTCATTTAACTCGCTCAAAAAAGTACAATAGATGAGAATCCCGAGTCAATAAAAGAGATACATATAATAATATTTAATCGCCGGCAGTGTGGATAGTCAGCAGCGATCAACTATTAACAAATGTATCTATTTTCAAGGACTTCCAAAAAGGAGGAGGTTCTCAATTAGACTGTATGTTTTTTTTATGTGTGTTACCTCAGAACTTTTGACTGGGTGAACCGATTTTAATGATTCTTTTTTATTCAAAAACTAGTGCTTTCCGTGTTGTCCCATATAAATTTTATGAAAATCGGTGTAGTACTTTATTAGAAAATTATCGAAAACCAAAATAATAATGCAAAATTGTTCGAAGTTGTTGCGATGGAAGTCGGTTTTTTAACATGTTTAGCGTTTTCAATTCTATCGTACGTTTCTTGAGTGAGAAAATAGTCGATAGTTAGTCGATATCTCGTTGGTGGTGCGACGAGTGCCTAAAAAGCAGCAATACATCAATTATTATAGTCGATTAAAATCAAATTTACGAATATAATATCTGTCCGATGAGCCGCCAGTTGAAATAGATAAATGAAAATTGTAATTCGATGTTAAATACACCTTCGACCGGAAATCAATTCTTGGGAAACAATATATCTGTGTCCAGCATTCAGTTAGTATTAACTCAAACTCAAAACTTTTATTGATAACAAATAAATGTTATCAAACTATATTGAGCTAAAACTTTGTAGAGGAACGCTGCTGTAGACTCACGTTAACAGATAAAATCAAAATCAAAATAATTTATTTTAAATAGGTGTTTACGTGTGTAAACTTTACACGCTTTAAATAGTCAAGAAACTTATTGTATATTATAAATAATGTCATGATTCAGATTACAGTCTCAGGTAATGGTATTTAATAGAATCAACATAATATATATCTGTGTCATTTACATACTCTATTATTTTATAATATCCTCTTGAGCACAAGCATTTTTTGACATGAGTCTTGAATTTATTCTCTTACAAACTACATAGTTACATTTTCTGGAATAAAAATAATGTAGAGATAAAATACACACGACCTCATTCCCCCTGCTCCATTCCACCTTCGGTCAACGAGACGCAGGGAGGGGTTGCACCCCTTTGTTGTTGATGTTCCACCTTTTCGCACGAATCGTTACGCTTCTTCATTTATTATGCGTACAGCGCAGGAGTGGAACTCCTTGCCTGCGTCAGTGTTTCCCGATTCCTATAATTTGGGGATCTTCAAGGCAAGAGTGAATAGGCATTATTTGAGTTTGCGTGTACCATCCTCGACTGCATCATCACTTACCATCAGGTGAGTTGCAGTCAAACGCACTCAAATTATTAATAAAAAAAAATAATAAAAAAAAAATACCACCTGCACCATTCAAAGTAAACAACCAGGATTTTTTATAAAATACTAGTTGTTTCCCGCGACTTCATTCGTGCTTAAATAAAAAAGTAAATCTGGTCCTCGACTACATCTCCACCTACCAACTATAGCTTAGAAAAATCTAGACGACCCCATAAGTAGAATAATATTCCTTCGAAATCGGTCAAACCTTTTTGGAGGTAATAACGAAAAGACGCACACCGGATTTTAATGTAAAAAGAAGACTAATGGTTAATATATTGTAGCTGATACAAGCAGAGTAAGATAATGGGGATCTACATCATATTCTTAATAAGTATTATTCGTGAAACCAGTCAATCGACGACTCCACTCAGCTGGGCAGGGTTTAGGAAGCTTTGCAATATCTTCACGTTCCAAGACCGCAGTATAGGTACGCGCGTTCGAGTCATCAATGAGGAGATCCGTAGAAAAACCAAAGAAGATTGGATAACATTATTTGTATTTCATGTCACCAGTTACATCAATATACATAGCTAACAATATTATCTGAGGGTATTCATATAAAATTTCATGTTGATAACTTCATTAGTTTGTGTGCGACCTACAGTCAAAGACGGCGAAATGACTGACGCAACAATGTTGAAGAAAATCGAGCATCGTGCGGTCATTAAATTCCTCATCGACCATACAGAAGTGGTCAAGTGAATTCAAAAAAGGTAGGAAAATTAGCGAAGATGACCTCCGCCCAAGTGGGCCAATCACGTCGGCTACCGAAGAAAATGTGAAAATTATCCAAAAACTTGTATTAGAAGATGCACGTGTGAAAATCAAGATGTTGGCAGAAATAACTAAGCTATCCCTTGGTACTATACACACTATACTACGTGATTATCTCAACTTTACAAAAGTCAGTGCAAGATGGGTGCCACGATTGCGCGCTTCAAAAGCAGGCGCGGGTTGACCTTGTAAGGAGTTTTTAGAGCTGTGTGGCGACGATCCAGCAAGTGTTTTCGAAAGGATAGTTACAGGTGATGAAACGTGGGTTCACCACTATGACCCTGAGAGTAAACAGGAGTCTATGCAGTGGCATAAAAAGGGATCAGATCCTCCGAAGAAATCCAAAGTCACTCCATCGGCTGGCAAAATCATGGCCACAGTTTTCTGGGCTTCTAAAGGAATACTATTAATCGAGCACACAAATAAGGTGAAACTGTCAACGCAGAAAAATACTCAACCACTTTACGCCATTTGAGAGAAGCAATAAAAGAAAAAAGAAGAGGAAAGCTGGCAGAGAAAGTGCTGCTTCTTCAGGGCATGGGCAACGCACCGGTTCACACTGCGCGGCTCTCCAAGGCCGCTGTACGAGAGTGCGGGTTCGAGGAAATTAACCACCCACCCTACAGCCCAGACCTGGCCCCCAGTGACTACTTTTTACACCCAAATTTGAAACAAGACCTCCGGGGAACGTAATTTGCTGACGATAATGAGTTCAAGTCCGCTGTATATGAGCATTTTTCGGGCCAAGAAGTTTTTTTTTAAAGGAATAGAAAAACTTATTTCGCGATCAAACAAATATATTGATATCATGGGAGAATGTATTGAAAAATAATTTTTTTTCAAGGTTTTTTCTTTTTCTAACACACACATACCGAGAATACATTGAACGCCCCTCGTACCTACACAATATAATAAAACTGTAACGGGGCCGTGTCTGTACATGAAATATTTTAAGAAAATAATAACTGTGGTGGACATTACTAACGATATAGAGGCCAAAACAACAACTTTTGGAATTTTTGTCTGTCTGTCTGTATGTTCGCGCATCACGCAAAAACTACCAGGCCGATTTTGTTGAAATTTTGTATGGTGGTTCCTTATAGCCCGGATTAACATATGGGATAATTTTTATCCCGAAAAATTTAAGAGTTCCCGGGGGAAAATCCAAAATCTCCACGCGGACGAAGTCGCGGGAACAACTAGTATTGGCATAAAGTACATATATTAAAAATTTGAAAGCGTAACGTGATCTCCAAAAATTACAAAAATTCATTATCAAAAATGTCAAAATAAAGCAAGTTCATAAAACTTTAATAAAAAAAACCTCCGACAAAAACCCTTTAAAGTCAAAATTAATTATTAATAGGAATTAGCCCTTTGAGTTTAATATAAGTACGTAGTAATATGTTATCATATGTACGTTTATCCGACGCTCTTACGGTGAAGGAAAACATCGTGAGGAAACCTGCACACGCCTGCGAAGAAACTTGCAGGTTGTGTGTGAAGTCGACCGACCCGCACTGGGCCCGCGCGGTCGATTAAGGCCCGATCGCCCTAATTTAGGGTAGGCTCGAGCCCCTCGGTGGGGACGTATATGAACTGATATGATGATGATGATGAATATTTTGATCCAAGAGTCATCATCGCGTTGAGGGACCGCAAAATTCTGATATTATTAGTAATTAGTTGTAGTAAAGTAAATAAATTAGTAGCAGTTAGGTAAATCAGTTGTGTTCTGTTTTCATTTTATTAACTTCCCTGTGCGACGACTCTTGGATCAAAATATTACTACTAGTATGAAACTAAAAGGGCCAATTTTTTACTTTTTAGAGGTTTTTATCGGATATTTGTTAAATTTTTATTGTAAGTTTTATATCATGCATTTTAGGGTTCCGTACCCTAAGGGCAAAAACGGGACCCTATTACTAAGATTTTGCTGTCCGTATGTATTTCATGAACCGTGATAGCTAGACAGTTGAAATTTTCACAGATGATGTATTTCTGTTGCCGCTGTAATAACAAATACTAATAATTAGAAAAAATGAAAAAACAAAAGGGGTTTCCATACAAAAAACGTGTTTTTTTTAACATGAAGAAACTAGAGCTATCCAGTATGACGGTACGGAACCCTTTGTACTAGCGCCATCTACTATGATGGTACGGAACCCTTTGTGCGCGGCACTTGGCCGGTTTTTAAACTTTACATATTACTGGTAGACACGCCACAATAGAAAATCTACGAGTATCCCCACTTTCACACAAATACTTTCGGGGATGAAACACGAAATTGCGACAGGCAATCTAGTCTATTCTTATTTGGACAAACCTGTACAAGTTGTGTTGTATGAAACTGCAATTCAATTTATTTTATAAATGTATACTTTAAATCAATTGGACCTGTAGAAGTTTCTGAGACCCCATAACGACCTAGAAAAGGAGCGAACGATATTTTTTTTCACCTCTGCCTATAACCAAAGTATATACAGGGTGTAACAAAATTGGTGTAGGTGCCGTTAACTGGGGCTTCTACTAATCATACTAAACAACTTTTGTTCTACGACTTTGCTGAAATAGCAAAAAAAAAATTTTCTTCATACAAATCGATCAGCTGATCGACCAATTTTGTGCATTTTAGTATGGAGGGTCCCAATTTCTTTTGAGAATTGACTGTGAGTTCCTTGGGGAAAGTTGTTCATTATGATGAGTAGAACCGCTAGTTAACGGGTCATACACCAATTTTGTTACACCCTGTATATTAGTACTAACATACAGTATGGACACTCCCTGCCGCTCTCTAGATTGCGACTTCACCCCCTCGTCACCCAGATTGATACAGATTGGTTACAGTTTGGTTGTCGAACGTATAGGATTTCGAAGTCATTTTGTTTGTTCCGTCATTCCTTTTTTGAATTGTCATTTATGGACCGTTGTATGAAGTGTCCAGGGTTTGCTAAAACTCTGCTGTAAGTTGATGAGAAGTTGGGTATCCTGCAGATTCCAGGAGATGCTGCAGCATCAAGTCAAGGTTACCATGTTCTATCTAACACCTTTTTGTGTATCAATTGTAATGTAGCTTTAAATAAATGTTTTATCTGTCTATCTATTCATTGAGACTATTCCAATGAGCCCAAACACGATACTTTTGGTGTATGGTGGTGAGAAGTTGGGTATCCTGCCGATTCCAGGAGATGATGCAAAATCAGGTCAAGGTTATTATATACTATCTAACACCTGTTCATTGAGACTATTCCAATAAGCCCAAACACTGGTATACTGGTATACTGATGTAAGTTGGTGAGAAGTTGAGTAGCCTGCAGATTCCAGGAGAAGCTGCAGGGTCAGGTTAAATTGACCATGTTCTACCTGATATATATTCATTGACACTATTCCAATGAGCCCAAATACGATACTGTGCCGTAATTTAGTAAGGAATTGGGTATCCTGCAGGTTACAGGAGATGCTGCAGCATCAAGTCCAGGTTTTTGTTGCTATGTTTTTGCAATATCATGGTGGAAGTTGCCCACATCCCTTCATCATCTAGAAAAGAGCTGATGAACTTCAAACGGCTAAACAGATCTAAAATATAGATAAAACCACCTCGATCACGTCAACTTTTAATAAAAAAACGCATCAAAATCTTTCTATGCGTTTAGGAACTACGATGGCGCAGACAGACACACAGACACACAGATCGACATAAACATAGGTGACACTCTGCCCCTCTTTTAGCGTCGGGGTTTAGAAGTAAAATAATAATTTAAATGTGAAACAAAATAATAAATTTATCACAAAAATGAAATAAGAATAAAATTCTAATGACAATTATTAAACTTTCTCCTAGATCTATCTAGATAGATAGATCGTTTTCTAGTCAATACACAGTAATTAAATATACACGACACAGTAAAAATAAAGAAAATAAGAAATTGAAACTGATATTTTGTGGAGATTCGTCGAAATTATAAAAATCAGCAACGAAAGCAACGTATATATAGTTGTACTAACATACAGTATGGACACTCCCTGCCGCTCTCTAGATTGCGACCTCACCCCCTCCTGACCCAGACTGACACAGATTGGTTACAGTTTGGTTATCGAACGTATAGGATTTCACCGCCATTTTGTTTGTTGCGTCATTCGTTTTTTGAAATATCATTTCTGGCTTGTTGTATGAAGTGTCAGGGGTGTGACGAAAGGTTATCTAAGTATTATGAAACCTACACAGCTCACAAAATTTGCTAAACGTGGGCACGGCACGTGGCTCATAGAAAACAGGGCACATAGCCGTTAGGGCAGAAAAGTGACGACCGCACACCGGAATACGTAGCGTAGGCAGGCCTCCCACTCGGTGCCCGCTGGATGCGGGCAGCGCTGAACCGGTCGTTTTGCAAATCGTTGGGGGAGGCGTTTGGAAGGTGCATGTCTTTCAGCTGGATGATGATGAATTTAAATTATAGTTCGTTCGCTCATTTAACTGCATCTTTTGAACATTTAATTTTAAACATGGAGGGCACTTTTGGGGGGTAAATTAGAAAATTTTGAAAAAGAGATGTTCAAAATACATTTTGTGACATATCAAATAAAAGAGATTGTAGTAAGAAAACGAAATATATTTTACAAATAATTTTAAGATAAATAGTTCTGAAGTTATTTAAGAAAATAGGCAAAAATTGGCCATTCCCCCCGCCCCCCTCATATGTCATAAAGTCTATATATGGGCCTAAAGTCTTGAAAAAATCACAGTATATGAGGTTGAATGCATAAATTACAGGAAAATCTATAAGAAAAACTAAAGTCCATCCGTTCCCACAGGAAAAATGAAATTTCTAAAGTCCAGAATAAGTAGACCCCTATTTACCTAGAGCCAAGTATGTACTAAGAGATCTTGTTCTGTTGATATTTTTAAAGTTTTGGTACAGAACCCTGTTTGTGTGACGCTGAGTTGCACTTGGCTGATTTTTTTAGTTTCGAGCGATTGAGAAGCGAGCGTCAACGAGTGTCGACGAAGTGAGAATGGCGTGATAACAAAAAATATTGAAGTTAAGATTTTGATGGGGATCGATTGTCTTACACTAATGTAAGTATTTACGTATGTATGTATGCGTGTGTATGTGCGTGCGTCTGTGCGTGCGTTTTTGTGTGTGTTTGCGCGCGTGCTTCTCTCCGGTGCTCTAGCGCCTAAGCTACTGGAAGAATTTGGATAAAATTTGGGTAAGAGCAATATTATTTTTATGAATGAATTTAATTTGAATAATTTTCGTATGAAATCTTTTTTTGGCCTGTGGAGTTATTGTATTTAAAATTCAAACATTAAAATTGTACGCTGTAGGTTTAATTAAGAAAATAAAAATAAAATAAATAAATATCTCCATCAGCCGACTTTTTCAAAGTTTCCCTACCTTGATATTCATATTCATATTCCATTTATTAATAATTTGTAAATTACAAGTCAATATTATAAACCTAAGAGAAATAGTATTATGTGGTACAATAATGTCATCAATGAAGTAAAAAAGAAAATTACAAATAATAATACAGCAGTATCTATATACTTCTTATAAAAATTAATAAAAAAAATAATTAGAAAATATGTACTACATAAAACATATACAATAAAAAAATATAGAAGACTATAGAGCCTTCAGTTCTTGCACACTGTAGAACGATTGGTCAATAAGCCAGCGCTTTAGGTTATATCTAAACGACCGAATACTGGCAGACGCAGTGATATTTTCCGGCAGGCAGTTATATATTGCTGGGCCCATTATGTGCGTCAGTTTGTCCGATTTGCTGAGAGAGTGTGGCAGAGGAATAAGTTTGCCAGCATTGCGGGTTTCGCGGCCATGCACATCTTTGTGTGTTTTATATGCAGAAATGTTCTCCCGGACGTAGATGGCCACCTGCATGATGACGAGAGACGGCAGGGTCATGATACCAAGCGACTTAAAGTACGGTCTCGCTGATACGTCCTGTCGCACTTGAACTATAGCTCTCACGGCTCGCTTTTGCATCCGGAAGACGCGCTCCCATTCAGCGGCGCGGCCCCAGAGCTCTGCGCCGTACTGTAACAGCGAGTGCACAGTCGCAAAGTAGCACGCGCGCACCGTCCTCCGGTCCATCACGCGTGACAGGCGCCTTAGTGCGAAGCAGGCGCTGCCTAATTTTGTGCATAGTTTCTCAACGTGTGATTCCCACGTCAAGCCCCTGTCCAGTTCGAAACCCAAGAAGGTTGTCTTTTCTACCTGACCCAACCTATGTCCACCTATTTTAGGGTTGCCACTAAGGTGACTTGTGAAACGTTTTTATAACTTTACATGGATTATTACTCGCCAAAGTTTGATAAACAAACCCAGATTTTATGTTACTTTTTGAAGTGAAAACTTCTTTCGGCACGTTGGGCATTCTTGAGATGGGAAAAAACCATTGATCTCGCGATACTGTAACCGACACTGACACCGACATCGTCACCTTACCAGGAACACTCGCAGGTTAAAAACTTATAAAACTATTTTTAAGATTGGCAAAAAACCTTTGAACTCGCGACACTGTAACCGACACTGACACCTAACCATAAGTAATTAATAAGGCCTACTTTACTGGGTAGTTGATTATTCCAGAAAAAAATCTGAATAAGGTACTTCCCATACAAACCCAAATTATTCGTAACGAGTACATCAGATCTGAGATACGAGAACTTTTATTCTTCGCTTATATAAATTTAATATTAATTTTTGATTTGTGTGTTTCCGACATTGCCAAACGGTAACGGCTGCGTGAGAAAGTATGCACAGCGTGGCTGTAACATTTGTTTAACATAATGGTGTGATCTTAGATTATGATGATGATGATGATGATGAGTATGAATGGTGTGCTATAAATAGGGTTCCTACCCTAGGTTTACCTAGATTTTAGGCCCAAAAGAAACGGTATTCGGTATCTACAAGTTACGAAGTAACTAGTATCTCACCTGTGCTACAAGTAATAAAAAAAGAGTGTGTGGTTTTATGAAACAATGGTAAAAGTGAAACTTTTTTCACATTATATTTACAGAGCACGAAACGACCATGGCTGCTCTCGTCTTGGAGCTACGGTACAGAGGACGAAACGATCATGTAATAAAAGTTTCACTCGTCGTGAGTTGGAGTTGATACGACTCGCGGATTTGACCCATATTAATATTTTTAGGATTTTTTTTTTACTAGATTGATATAATGATTTGAATTAGTTTTTTTGATAGTATAGGTATATGTTTTATTTCATCATATCAATTTATATACGTCCCCACAAAGAGGCTCGACCTGCCCTGAGTTAGGGCGATCAGGCCTTAGACGATCACGCGGGCCCATTGCTGGTTGATTGACTTCACACATAAGCTTCGAGTTTCTTCACAGGCGTGTGCAGGTTTCCTCACGATATTTTTCTCACCATAAGAGCGTCGGATAAACGTACATACCAGTACGAAATCGATATTCGTATAGATATTGGTAAGTGGCAGGATTCGACCCACGGCCTTCCGGACAGGAGGTAGTGGCCCTAACCGTTCTGCCACCGACGCTCTATATGTTATTTAAGATTTAGAAATCCTTACTTAATATTATAAATGTGAAAATGTGTTTGTTTTTAACCTATTCACACTTCAACACCTCTACCAATCTTGATGAAATTTGGCATGCAGGTAGCCTGTATCACTGGGAATGAAATAGTCTACTTTTTATCTGTGGAAATTATCATAGCCCGATGCAGTTCCTGAGGAAACTAAAACAATACTCTTTGTTCGTTATTTAAAATCGTAACGAAAAAATGGGTTGGTGTGATTTTTAGCACAGAGATGAGGTATAAATGATATAATTTACAAATAAGTATATCCTGATATAGTTCCCGAGGGATCTGGGGACAACTGTTTTCTACGCTCGCGCACGTCGGTGGCGTCGCAACGGAGCAACGGATTAAAGTATTTTTTTGTATAGAATTTGTTGAAGGCGTGGGAAGTGACAAAGACTGCTAATCCGAATAGCCCGATGCAGTTCCTGAGGTACCGGGAGAAAACTCATGTCCACGCTTGCGAGCTGATTGCGGCTCGCGCACCACTCACCCTCAAAAAGAGTCATAAAAGCTATGTCCACGCGGGCGAAGCCGCGGGCAAAAGCTAGTAATGTCAATAAAATCATCAAGTTTACTAGATCTAGTTAATATAAGAACTTGTTTGTAACTCAATATTGACTTTGTTATTGTTAGAATTTAGTATACAGGGTCTTAACAAAGGTATGCACTTATTTTTACCTGTAGCTTGTACTCATGAAACTGAAAAACTTTCCCTAAGAGACCCATAAACTTTATATAGTTTGATCGCCAGCTGATCGATTGGCACGGGAAGTCCGAAAAATTTTTTTGCGAATTGGCTATGGGTTTCTTGAGAAAAGTTTTTCAGTTTCATGAGTACAAGCTCCAGTTAAAAATAAGTGCATACCTTTGTTAAGACCCTATAAAATACTCAGAAAATATTTAGTAATGTCGCAACAATGTTATTTGGACGTGAAAACAACATGACACGAGATAATACATGAAGATTGTTGAATTTGTCGTTAATGCCTCTCACAAGAGTAGGCCAGTTCATACGGGCAGCATCCGTTCAAGAGTATAACGCGAGAGTCAGCCATCGCTCCCCTCGAACATATTACGGACAACAAGAGACGGAGAAAAAGAAAATGGGAGAGAAATTGTTTCCTAGATAAAATAAATACTCTTTTTAATAGAAATAATTATTATCAGGCATAACGGTGTCAGCCACCTCCTACAACCTCTGTCAATGTAGATTGTAGACTAACCGCCGTGTGTGGAGAATGGCCGTTTCCGAGTGTGGGAAAAGGCCCGAGCCCCGCAGTGGGGACGTTACTTAATAGGTGGTTAAAGGAACGTTCACGTATTAATAACTTTAATTAAAAACTGACAAATCTATATATCTATATAGCAGCAATATTGTAGAATTAACCGTTTTACAGTAAAACTCCGAATAAAACCGAGTTCACGGTAGAACAAGACACGCCAACCTAACCTAACCTAACCGTCTGTCCGTCCGTCCGTCCGACTCGGTTTTATTCTGACTTTATTACTCAGTAGTTTACAAAGCGGCAAGTCCCATTGTAAAATGGCTAATCCTACTAATATTTTAAACGCGAAAGTTTGTAAGAATGTATGCATGTATGTTTGTTACTCTTTCACCCAAAAACTACTAACCGGATCTGGCTGAAATTTGGTAGGTAGATAGATTATTACCTGGATAAACACATAGGCTACTTTTTTCCACGCTTACGAGCCGCTTGCGATTGTTTGTTTATACCCTAGGAGAGTCATAGAAACGTTGTCTACGCGGGTAAAGCTGTGGTAAACAGCTAGTTTTACAATATGCCTGTGACATGCCTTTGACATGCCTGTTGCCTCCTTTTGGGAAAGACTTCGTAGCTCAAATACTACCATCTTGAGATCGATCTACGACGTGATGTAGGGCTCAATATTTCTACATTGGCTTAATGTGCATCGGGGCGACAACAGGAAATGACTGTCTGACAGGTGTCTTATTGTATTTCTTTGTATATTTTGTGTTTTTTAAGTTGTGATATGAGTTTTTACCCGCGAATAAATGACTTATTAATATATTATGTTATATTATATACATATGCATAATGAAATAAAACTGAAACGGGGCCTTGTCTGAACATGAAATATTTTTAAAAATAATAATCCAGGGACATGTCTATCGATATAGAAAAGACAACTTTTTTTTTGTCTGTCGGTCTATTCACGCATCACAAAAAAACGACTGAAACGATTCAAGCGAAACAGCATGATTATATTTTATATTCTAGAGTAACATTTACATTGTTTTTATCTCTGAAAATTGGAAAGGTTTCCGGAGGTACATCAAAAAATCAAAACTGGTTGTCTGAAAAGTCGGTTTACGGGCGATAATTTTACATGATAACGTATCACAAGGCGAACGCTTAGGCCGATCGTGCCTCTCTATCGCTTGTTCCGCGCTCTCGCTTGCACGCTCGGCTCAGGTGACAATGAGGACGTGACACTTTTTCGTGTGTGAAGCCGGTGTTCATCGATTTATAAGACGTTATCACGTCAAAAACTGTATTGATAAGATGCTCTATCACGCGAAAACCACTTAAACAAGTGATATTTGTTTTAAAAAGTTTCAGCATGTCCAACATACACCTACGTACTTAACTTTCCAATATAACTTACTACAGGTAGTTAAGTGTTAACCGAATAAACCCAACCTCCACGCAAAGCCTCTGGCACTAGGTGTACAGGTATAAATATACATGCGAAGCCGCGGGAAAAAGCTAGTCGACAAATAAGAGAAAGTAACGAATCCTTATTATCCTACTAATATTATAAACGCGAAAGTTTGTATGTATGGATATACGGATGTATGTAAAGATGTTTGTTACTCTTTTACGCAAAAACTACTAAACGTATCTGGATGAAATTTGGTAGGTAGACAGAATAGGACCTAGATTAACATATAGGCTACCTTTTTCTACACTCGCGATCCGCATGCGGCTCACGCACTGCGCACCCTCGAAGACGGTCATAGAAACTATATTCACGAGAGCGAAGCCGGTGGCAAAATCTAGTAATATTATAAATATGAAAATGTGTTTGTTTGTTACCTTTCCACGCTTCAACAACTTGACTTATCTTGATGAAATTCATCTGCAAGGACATAGGCTACTTTTTATACCGTGAAAATAGCGAATTCCGATGCAGTTCCTGAGGGAACTGAAAAAATACTCTTTTTTTGGTTCATTTCTTTAACACGTAAATTGGATTGTTTTGATTTTTTGCACAGAGTTGGTTGAGGGGGTGGGAAATGACGTAATTTACTAATTAGCATATCCTGACATAGTTCCCGAGGGATCTAGAGAAAACTTAAGTACACGCTCGCCAGCCGCTTGGGCTTGTGCACCCTCAAAGACAGTCATAAAAACGATATCGACACGGGCGATGCCTCGAGAAAAATCTAATTGAGCAATAAATTGCAAATAAACAGACAACAATTTTTGCAGGTTTTGGCGCAACAGGTAACTTATTATTTAATTACAGAACGCCTCCCACCCTCGTCAAACAATTTACCGAACCTCCTCAGACCGATGTTTCTACACATAATTAGGCCCTTAAGTAACGACGTAAGTAGCTACATGAACTTAAGTGCGAACCACACGTCGAAGGCGGCGTTCCTCGTCGCACACCAAACCTGAAATTTAACTACGATCTTGCATCCACTGATTTAAGGTTCGTTATCGCATATCAAAGTACATCTGAACTGAAAATGAGCCAAATAATTTTCGTAACTGCCACTTCAGACGAAGAAACAAGCTATGATTCTAATCATGTTGTTTCAAGGTTGAGTTTTACTACGTTTTTGGTGTGTGAGCAGTAAAGTAAAGTTGGTTGCAGGGCTAATGGCGTGTCTCGCTATAGACACCATAGTCACTCTAGGCGCTAATCATGCGTTAGATGTTTACGTTTAATTGGGGGAGCAAGTAAATTGACTGGCAGGGGATTAAGCTGTTTACACTCTGTATCAGGAATGAGGATATTATTGTACCTTAGTTCCTAGTCCGCTACATATTGCCTAAACTTTCCCCTGGAACCAGTGTTGCCAACTCTGAATATGCTATGGAGCTAAGCCATTACAAAAGAAAGCTAAATAATTGAAAACGCCAAAAACGTTAAAAACCGACTTCCATCGCAACAACTTAGTACATTTTTACATTATTATTTTTGGTTTTTGTTAATTTTCTAATAAAGTACTACACCGATTTTAATAAAATTTATATAGGACCACACGAAAAGCACTAGCTTTCAAATAAAAAAAGAATCATAAAAATCAGTTCACCCAGTCAAGAGTTATGAGGTAACACACATTAAAAAAACATACAGATGAATTGAGAACCTCCTCCTTTTTGGAAGTCAC
This sequence comes from Coleophora flavipennella, assembly GCA_947284805.1. Lineage (NCBI taxonomy): Eukaryota > Metazoa > Arthropoda > Insecta > Lepidoptera > Coleophoridae > Coleophora > Coleophora flavipennella. The sequence continues at coordinate 804,782 of OX369272.1, forward strand.
TTGAAAAGAGCTAAAATTTTTTATCGAAAGAAGATATATAATCGAACCTTGAAAAGAACTAAGAAGGCTCAGGAAGCCATTAATCTCTGAATTTTTGGCTGTAATGACAAACTCAATGACATGTTGATTCACAGTTCACACACAAAACTCTCTTAGAACACAGATTAGCCAAATCATTAGTATGTAATCAATCATGTACTTAAATTTTTCTTTTTTACACTCACAAATCTTGATATAAGGAACTTGTGCAAGTTATGCATAAAGGGGATTGCCCTCAAACGTAAACCATCACGGCAGAACAAATCGGTGTACTACATATCTATTTCTGACACAAGCCCAACCGTGGCTATGTGTATCTCCTTACTCACACAGATATAACCTGCAGGTGGAAGATGAAGAAGGAGATAGGAAGAAGACGCGCATACATCAAACGCACAGATGTATTGTGATAACATGAGAACCGCGTTCCATACCTACGCTTTAACAGCAACTAGAGATTTCCAATAGGCTATCCTGTTGTCAGAGCGAACGGTTCCTGTCAGACCCTAGGCACACCCTGGACACTTCATACAACGGGCCAGAAATGACATTTCAAAAAAGGAATGACGGAACAAACGAAATAGCGGCGAAATCCTATACGTTCGACAACCAAACTGTAAACAATCTGTATCAATCTGGGTGACGAGGGGGTGAGGTCGCAATCTAGAGAGCGGCAGGGAGTGCCCATACTGTATCAGTCACATCAGCTCATATACGTCCCCACAGAGGGGCTCGAGCCTACCCTGAATTAGGGCGATCAGGCCATAGTCGACTACGCGGGCCCAGTGCGGGTTGGTCGACTTCACACACAACCTTCGAGTTTCTTCGCAGGCGTGTGCAGGTTTCCTCACGATGTTTTTCCTTCACCGTTAAAGCAATCGTAAGTATATGTACGTAAGTTTTTGAAAAACTCATTGGTACATTGGCTGTCCAGATTTGAACCCGGTACCTCTGGTTAGATGGACCGAGTCGTTACCGGTTGAGCCACCGACGCTTTTACTGCATGTTATTACTAATATATAGGTATATACAGGTGTAACAAAATTGGTGTACGTCCCGTTAACTGGAGGTTCTACTCGTCATACTGAACAACTTTCTCCAAGGAACCCATAGTCAATTCTCAAAAAAAAAAATTGGACCCTCCGTACTAAAATGCACAAAATCGGTCGATCAGCTGATCGATTTGTATGAAGAGAAAAAATATTTTTTTTTACATTTTCAGCAAAGTCGTAGAACAAACGTTGTTCAGTATGAAGAGTAGAAGCCCCAGTTAACGGGACCTGCACCAATTTTGTTTTGTTATATTTTGGCGTATAGTTTCGGAATGAGACTCTGGAGCTCTGGAGTTGGGAATTGTATGACTGCGTTCAATTTACGAATGAATATAGGAATTTACATAAACAATTGTTCAAAACAACAAATATTTTTTCAATCATAAAAAAGAGCTGAAATTTGAGCTGTAGTGCTAAATGCTAATAATTTTAAAGCTGACAAACATAATGCAGAGCTAGATTTAGCGTTAAAAGAGCTAAGTTGGTAACACTGCCTGAAACGGAAATGATAGAAAATACGAGTAATGTACGCCGTAATGAGATATTTCCAAAGTCCCTGCCGGCACGACACATAAGCGTTATGAAACAAAATATGGCTTTCCATTTTCCTTAAGCACCTCCTTGGGGGGCGAACGCAACCCAAACGAATTTCCGAGGATCGGAAGGATGGAGCAGAGCCTCGTGCGAGTACGCGCCCGTTCTACTACTACTTATTGTCTGTTTATATGGTAATAATTAATCGCCCTGATTCAGGGTAGGCTCGAGCCCCTCGGTGGGGACGTATATGAGCTGTAATGATGATATGGTAGGTACGGTCATATATAATACTAGTGGATACCCGCAGCTTCGCCCGCGCAGATCCCGATTTTTGCGGTTCCCGTTAGCGGATGCCTACGTCATAACATCTACCTGCATGCCAAATTTCAGCCCGATCCGTCCAGTGGTTTGGGCTGTGCGTTGATAGATCACTATGTCAGTCAGTCACCTTTGAGTTTTATATATATATATAGATTATGCTTTTTTTTATTCACTATTGGTAAGCCCTTAAGCTAAATAAATAGCTAAATAATATAACATTTCCCTATAAGCTACATACAAGATTTAAGATTCAAGATATTTATTCATAATCATCATATCAGCTCATATACGTCCCCACCGAGGGGCTCGAGCCTACCCTGAATTAGGGCGATAAGGCCTAAGTCCACCACGCGGGACCAGTGCGGGTTCGTCGACTTCACACACAACCTGCGAGTTTCTTCGCAGGCGTGTGCAGGTTTCCTCACGATGTTTTAAGTAAGAGCAACAAGCAATAAACGTACATATGAAATCTAAATTCGAAATCACATTGGTACGTGGCGGGATTAGAACCACGATCTCCCGGACAGGAGGCGGCGGCCCTAGCCTATATTTATTCAAAATAGGTGCAAATTACACTCTTTCTGATAGTCATAAAATACTGCTTACATAATTTCATTCGTAAAAAAATCAAGAAATAAACAATCATTAGTTAATACCGTCAAAATCCACGATATAAAAAAACAAATAATGTCATTAGAACATGAAAACAATATGACAAGAGAAATTTTACATTAAAATTATTGAATGTCATGAACGCCTTTGACAAGTGTAGGCCAGTTCACACGGACAGCACCCGGTCACGAGTATAACGCGAGAGTCAACCATCGCTCCTCTCAACCATATTAGAGGGAAAAGAAAGACCCGGCTCCCGATGCGCCACCATCCGCACGAAAATTTAAGCGGTAAATAATACTAGGTAAGTACATATTATATTGTATATTGGTTAACATAAGGCCTAAAATAAGTTGTCAGCCATATTTCAAAAAATAAAATATACTGACTTCCCCTCAATTTATATTTTGGAATTATTTTTTTTGTGAGAGAAAAATATGAACCAGTTTAAATTTCGTTTCAGCGTACGTCGCAAAGACGATCTAGTCCTACCAGAGCCACAATTAGACTTCTACAAAAATAGTCCATACTACCGAGGAATCCTTACTATAATATAATATAATATAATATAATATAATATAATATAATATAATATAATATAATATAATATAATATAATATAATATAATATAATATAATATAATATAATATAATATAATATAATATAATATAATATAATATAATTTTCGGAGAGGTGATTCACGCATGACCCACCTTTTCTACATGGACGGTCTCAAACTGTTCGCTCCAAATGCAACACGGTTGGAGTAGCTGTTGAAAATCACTTGTAATTTTAGCAGTTCCATCAACATGGAGCTAGGAGTGGATAAGTGCGCGATCCTTCATGTGGACAGGGGTAGGGTCGTACATTCAGGCGGAATCGATATCGACTCTATGAACATCCGCACCCTCTCTGAAACTGATACATACCGGTATCTGGGTATGTCGCAAAGTATTGGTGTTCACGACGCAGGGGTGAAACAGGCGGTTTATGACGTGTTTTGGGAGCGCCTGACAAAAGTTCTTGAGAGCTATTTGTCAGGCATTAACAAGATACGAGCGTTCAACGCCTGAGTCATGCCTGTTCTTTTGTACACCTTCGGCATACTCAGATGGTCACAGACCGAACTAGACGCCATGGATCGAAAAGTCCGCACTACTATGACACTCCATAGGATGCATCACCCGAGGTCGTCTATCCCGCGGAAGAGTGGCGGTCGTGGCCTTTTAAGTGCCAAACAAATGCACAACCGCGATATATGCAGCCTACGAAGTTATTTCCTGACGAAAGTCGATAGTGACTTGCATAGAGTTGTCATAGCCTGTGATAAAGGACTAACCCCTCTATCCATGGCCCAAGAGAACTGGCAGGCGCCGGCTGTACTTAGCACTACCGAGCGAGAGGCCATCTGGAAAGACTAAGAGCTGCACGGTAGGTTCTTCAAGGCCCTTTGTGGATCTTTCGTAGACCAGAAGGCCTCCGTGCACTGGCTGCGCTTCGGTGACCTTTTTGCGGAGACCGAGGGTTTTGTCTGTGCAATACAGGATCAGGTTGTCAAGACGAACAACTATAGGAGGTTCATAATAAAAGACGGCACCTTGGACGTTTGTCGGTTGTGCCGTCAATCAGGGGAGACCCTGCGTCATATAACCTCCGGTTGTTCCATGCTTGCCAACACTGAGTATTTGCACAGGCACAACCAAGCAGCCAGGATCCTACACCAAGAGATCGCTCTTAAGCATGGCCTCATATCTCGGCGGTTGCCGTATTACAAGTATACACCGGAGCCGGTTCTCGAAAACGATCGCGCCTAGCTCTACTGGGACCGACCCATCATCACGGACAGGACTATTCCTTCGAATAAACCTGATATCGTGCTGATGGATCGGGCGCAGTCAAGGGTGTTTTTGGTGGATATCACTATCCCATACGATGAAAATCTCGTGCAGGCTGATGCCGAAAAAAGGACCAAGTACCTGGACCTGGTGCACGAGGTTACTGATATGTGGCGAGTGGAATCCACCGAAATCATCCCGGTAGTCCTATCCGTGAACGGGTTAATTCCAGCCGACCTTGAACGTCACCTAAGGCGGCTGGATCTCCGAGGCAAGGCAATAATTGCAGCAATGCAGAAAGCAGTCCTCCTCGACAATGCCCGGATAGTTCGACGCTTTCTCTCCCCGTCGCACTGAACTCCAGCCGACTGTGCTTCCGCTGGAGGTGCTCCTGCCACTTCGCCTCGTGCCAAGTGAGCAGAGAGGCTCTAATTTTATATTTGTGAATAATAATAATAATAATAATAATAATAAAAAAATCAAAATCCCTCCATGGCCGTTTCGCTAATGAGTTACACCAGCCTTACGTCGATCTGGAGGCGTCTACCAGATGGCTGAAACGAGGAGGTATATTTGCTGAAACGGAGGGTTTTATGTTTGCAATCCAGGATCAAGTGGTCGCGACGAGGAATTACCTCAAATACATCGTTAAGGCAGAAGTGGAAGATGACCTGTGTCGTCGGTGTCATCAAAGCCCTGAAACCATTCAGCATATAACAGGAGCTTGCCAGGTCCTTGCTGCAACAGAATATACTGAGCGGCATAATGAGGTTGCCAAAATTATACACCTGGCCCTGGCAGGTAAGCACGGCTTGGTGGAGGAGGAAGTTCCATACTGGAAATACATCCCAAGTTCGGTGCTGGAAAATGATGCTGTCCAGCTTTACTGGGACAGATCTGTACTCACGGATCGTGCAGTACCCCACAATCGGCCGGACATTATTTTAATAGAAAAACAAAAGAAGAGGACATGGTTACTGGATATCGGTGTACCCAACTCGCACAATATCCAGTCCTATACATCTGAAAAGATGACAAAGTACCAGCCGCTAGCCCAAGAGATTAGGCAGGTTTGGGGCCAGGCCGAGGTCTTTGTCATCCCTATTATCCTCTCCACAACAGGGATTGTACCGAGACTGCTCACCGACAATCTAATCAAACTAGGTTTGCCGGTGGCAGTCCGGGACAATCTTTTAAAATCAGTTATACTCCGCACGACGTCCATAGTGCGGAGACATCTAAACCTTTAATAAGCCCACCCTTTTAATCTTGCCTCTTAGGCCGATTAAAAAGAAAAACCCTGAAAAGGAGATTAAAATAGAAAGAAAAAATGATAATAATAAAAAAATAAAAAAGTTAATAAATCAGTTATACTCCGCACGACGTCCATAGTGCGGAGACATCTAAACCTTTCATAAACCCACCCTTTTAATCTTGCCTCTTAGGCCGATTAAAAAGAAAAACCCTGAAAAGGAGATTAAAATACATAATAATAATAATAATAATAATGGGCAATGGACAATGGACGGCTGAGCTGGAGGAGGCGTGTGCTCGCATCGAACCTATGAACCCCGTGGCCATTAGTGCCGATGATGTGTTGCAAGCGGTCCGTTAGGCTCCGAACTGGAAAACTCCAGGGAGCGACGGACTGCACCACTATTGGCTTAAGGGGTTCCATGCGAGTCACGAGACCTTGGCCAGCCAGTTCCAGCAAGCACTCGAGCAGCGTCAGGTCCTGAACTTTTTGACGACTGGGATCACTCATTTGGCTCCTAAGTCGAGTAATACCGCTGACCCTAGTCAATACCGCCCCATCACTTGTCTTTCCACCACCTACAAGACACTGACATCCATCTGAAAGCCAAAATTGACGCCTTCATTGAGGCGAATGATATCATGGCGGTAACTCAGAATGGCTGTCGGGGCGGTAGTCGCGGTACGAAGGAGCTACTCCTGATTGATGCGGTCGTGGGTAAATTGGTGAACCACAATCGACGCAATTTCTCTGCTGCCTGGATTGATTATAAGAAGGCTTTCGACTCGGTCCCCCATTCATGGTTGAAGAGGGTCCTCGAACTGTACAAGATAGATGAAACAGTTCGAGACTTCCTCGGATCGTGTATGGGGCAATGGAGTACGATCCTTAGTCTCCGTGGTCAGCGGTTGTTGAATGCGGAGGACCGGATTTGGATTAAGAGGGGAATATTCCAGGGCGACTGTCTGAGTCCACTTTGGTTTTGCCTGTCCTTGAATCCGCTCAGCTTTCTGCTCGCGAAATCAGGGACGGGATTTCAGTTTCGGAGAGGTGATTCACGCATAACTCACCTTTTCTACATGGACGATCTCAAACTGTTCGCTCCAAATGCAACACGGTTGGAGGAACTGTTGAAAATCACTTGTGATTTCAGTAGTTCCATCAACATGGAGCTAGGAGTGGATAAGTGCGCGATCCTTCATGTAGACAAAGGTAGGGTGGTACAGTCAGATAGAGTCGAAATCGACTCCATGAACATCCGCTCCCTCTCTGAAACTGATACATACCGGTATCTGGGTATGTCGCAAAGTATTGGTGTTCACGAGGTAGGGGTGAAACGGGCAGTTTGTGACGTGTTTTGGGAGCGCCTCACAAAAGTTCTTGAGAGCTATTTGTCGGGCGTTAACAAGATACGAGCATTCAATGCCTGGGTCATGCCTGTTCTTTTGTACACCTTCGGCATACTCAGATGGTCACAGACCGAACTAAACGCCCTGGATCGGAAAGTCCGCACTACTATGACACTCCATAGGATGCATCACCCGAGATCGTCAGTGATGAGGCTGTATATCCCGCGGAAGAGTGGCGGTCGTGGCCTTCTAAGTGCCAAACAAATGCACAACCGCGAGATATGCAGCCTCCGAAGTTACTTCCTGACGAAAATCGATATTGAGTTGCATAGAAATGTCATAGCCTGTGATAAAGGACTAACCCCTCTATCCATGGCCCAAGAGAACTGGCAGGCGCCGGCTGTACTTAGCACTACTGAGCGAGAGGCCATCTGGAAAGACAAAGAGCTGCACGGTAAGTTCTTCAAGGCCCTTTGTGGATCCTTCATAGATCAGAAGGCCTCCGTGCACTGGCTGCGCTTCGGAGACCTTTTTGCGGAGACCGAGGGTTTTGTCTGTGCAATACAGGATCAGGTGGTTAAGACGAACAACTACAGGAGGTTTATAATAAAAGACGGCACCTTGGACGTTTGTCGGTTGTGCCGTCAACCAGGGGAGACCCTGCGTCATATAACCTCTGGTTGTTCCATGCTTGCCAACACTGAGTATTTGCACAGGCACAACCAAGCAGCCAGGATACTACACCAAGAGATCGCTCTAAAGTATGGCCTCATATCTCGGCGGTTGCCGTATTACAAGTACACGCCGGAGCCGGTTCTCGAAAACGACCGCGCCAAGCTCTACTGGGACCGACCCATCATCACGGACAGGACTATTCTTACGAATAAGCCTGATATCGTGCTGATGGATCGGGCGCAGTCAAGGGTGTTTTTGGTTGATATCACTATCCCATATGATGAAAACCTCGTGCAGGCTGACGCCGATAAAAGGACCAAGTACCTGGACCTGGCACACTAGGTTACTGATATGTGGCGAGTGGAATCTGCCGAAATCATCCCGGTAGTCCTATCCGTGAACGGGTTAATTCCAGCCGACCTTGAACGTCACCTAAGACGGCTGGATCTCCGAGGCAGACCAATAATTGCAGCAATGCAGAAAGCAGTCCTCCTCGATAATGCCCGGATAGTTCGACGCTTTCTCGCCCCGTCGCACTGAACTCCAGCCGACTGTGCTTCCGCTGGAGGTGCTCCTGCCACTTCGCCTCGTGCCAAGTGAGCAGAGTAGCTTAAGTTTATATCTGCGCACCCTCGAAAAGTCATAGAAACGTGGTCCACGCGGGTGAAGCCGCGGGAAACAGCTAGTATAATATTATAAATGTGAAAATGTGTTTGTTCGTTTGTTTGTTACCTTTTCACGCTTCAACATCTTAACCAATCCTGATGAAATTTGGCATACAGGTACCCTGTGTCACTGGGAAGGACATAGGCTACTTTTTATCCCGTGAAAATAGCATAGTCCGATGTTATTCCTGGTGGAACTAAAAATTTACTCTTTTTTAAGTTAGTTTCTTTAACATTGCAAGTATTGCAACGGAACAATGGATTGCTGTGATTTTTTTGTGATGGCTGAGGGGGTGGAATAGACATAATTTACTAACTAGCATATCCTGACATCGTTCCCGAGGGATCTGGGGAAAACGTGAGGCCTTCCCAACGTAATACCTAACCGCCTCCGTGACGAAATGGTTAGTCCATTCGCTTTCCACCATGAGTTCGTGGGTTTGATTACCGGTGGGGTCAACTTGTAAAACTTGGTTTGGTTGATGCTAGGGCATTTTCTTAGCCCGCCTGGCTAGCCATCACGACAGTATTACAATATAGCGGCTTACAGTAGTGCAACGAATGTACTTAAGCAGAGCCACGGAAGGGTACTTGCGGGGCAGACGGCAGCGGGGCACAGCCCGGCAAACTCCGCGAGTTGGCCGGGCTGGCTATAGGCTAGTACCTACGTCGTGGCGGCATCGTGCGACATCAAAGGCGTTGCACTACTGTAAGCCATATCGTAATACTGTGACGTTAGTGTCACTTAACTTAATCATCAGAAAAGGGATCGCAAAAATTTGCATGCGAAAGATGAGGCCCAGGCTAAAAGGAGTCATTACCGTACACCAATGGACTGGGTACAACTGTTACATCCTGTGTAAAATTATACCGTCCGTTGTGGAACTGATTTACAGCGTGGAAGCTGATATTGGTCAAATAGCGCACCAAGAAATATCTCCAGAATGTGAGCGTACAATACTCACCACAAAAAATGTGCTAGTGGCGGCATTGAATGATCGATCGCATCCTTCGCGAATACCGCAGTGTCTCAACATTAAAGTCTTTGACCATTGTGTGTAGCAAGTGATGACATACGAAACTGAGACATAATGGTCGCTTAATATGGACCTCATAAGAAGGCTCAAGGTCACTCAAAGGGCAATGGAGCGAGCTATGTTCGGAATTTAACTACGCGATCGAATCAGAAATAAGGAGATTCGTAGGAGAACCAAAGTAACCGACATAGCTCACAGAATCGCTAAACTAAAGTGGTAGTGGGCACGGCACATAGGTCGTAGAACAGACGGCTATTGGGGCAGTAAAGTTCTCGAGTGGCAACCGCGCACCGGAAAACGTAGCGTAGGCAGCCCTCCCACGCGGTGGACCGACGACCTGGTGAGGATCGCGGGAAGCCGCTAGATGCGGGCAGCGCAGGACCGGTCGTCGTGGAAATTGGGGAAGGCCTTTATCCAGCAGTGGATGTCTTTCGGCTGATATGATGATGATGTTAATCCTTAGCGAGATCGATGAGGAAGAGGTCCATAAACTCAAACTAGAAACTTATAGTTTTGCCATGTACGTGTGTCTGTCGGTCGGTATGCCACAGCCGTTTTACTGAAATACAATTACAGCTCTGCTATGGTATGGTGGTTGATAGGTTTGATTTATTTGGCATCTAACTCATCCCGAAAAACTTCCCAGCGCTGTAGGTACGAGTACATAATTACCTGCAGCATATGCTGAGTCGGAGCCATTTCGAAGTTACCGCACAATTTTATGTATCTACCCTCTTTATACATTTAAGCTTAGATACAAGAAGTTTTTTATTTTATTTTTTGTGTATCAATTGTAATGTAGCTTTGAATAAATGTTTTATCTATCTATCTATCTATCTATCATTCTGGTTCAAACGCAGATGTAAGCGTCTGCTTCTCAATGACAATCAGCAACTAGTTTTTTCTGATTTAGTATCTCAAATGATTCATTTATGAACACAAGAGTGTTTTAGGGTTCCATGCCCATAGGGTATAAATGGGACCCTATTGATGTGTTCCGGCATGAAGATAAGATTAGCCAGTTCTCCATTGCGTTGGGGAATCTTGGTAAGTCCGTCTTCACTTAGCATCAGGTGAGATGATGCCAAGGGCTTGCTAATTGTGAATAAAATGAATATATAAAATACCCTATTTCTGAGACTTTGCTGTGCGTCCCTGTCTGTCCGTAATAGCTAGACAGTTAAAATTTTCACAAAAGATGTATTTCTGTTGCCGCTTTAACAACAAATACAAAAAAATTTATAAAGTGAAATAACAATAGTCTCCATAGAAAAAAACGTGTTTTTTTTAAACGAAAAGAAACTAGCGCCACCTAGTGTGATGGCACGGAACCCTATGTGCGCAGTTCTTACTCGCACATGGCTGGTTCTTTTTTCATAATTTGCATAATATGTCGTGCTTAGTTATCCACGCGGAAGAAATCGCGGGCAATAACTAGTATAAAGTAACTGTTTGTCCTAGGCAGAGATATGTTATGTAAGGGGAGGTATAGATAGGTCACATGCGTCTACAAAGTGAAGCAAATATAACGCTTGTTGGCATTTCTTATCTTAGTAGCATTCGGTGCGACGGAAGCGAAGTAACTATAATATTGTGTGTGTGTGTAAATGTATTCGATTTTCAAATGCTGTTTGTTGGTACATAACCCATCTATGGTAACAAATCTCTGGTCCTAGGCATAATAACTAATCTGTGGCATTCTATCATCTAGTTTTGTAGACTTAACGAGTAGTTACATGGTACAAGAGTCTACTTTACAGTCTCGAGTACCAGGCGCACAGAAACTAATGAAGATAAGGCGTTGCTAATGAGAGACCACACACACGGCTGCGACGCGGGCGCGGGCGACCGACTTGACTCGACTTGACAACTGAATTTGGGGATCGGTGGCACCGTTTGTTAGCTCATTATACATTTTGTGGTTTAAGGTCAAATTTTAAAATAAAAAATGCAAACTAATTACTTACTGTGAACAAAATTTATTCTTTATAACCTAAAAAACTACTACTGAAAGAAAGACTATTATTTCGCCTTAGCAGAATTAAGGTTACTTACGTAGGTAGTGTTATATTATTTGATAGTACTTACATTGCTGTTTTTACATTTCTCAGCTCTGTAGAATAAAAATCGGGGTTATTTTTAAAGAACATGATTGCGTCCACTTTGCGCAAGTTTCTGCTATCTGCTTTCACAAAATTGACACCCATGATGGAGTGGAATACCAAATTCTATAAAAATCACAAATTTTAAAATCTTATCAGATCAAAAATTGTAAGACTGCAACAATAACAGATCTGATTTGATTACTGTGTTGTGACTTGTGACTTCATTTTAGATTTCGTAGTGACATATTCTTTTTGTCAGATTCAGCCAATCCTGACTGACTGTTTTGTATCACGTGACAGAGGTGCGCACAATAGGTTGCGCGTAAAAAATGAAACGCGCAAAGAGAATATAACAAACTAAGTTTTCGATCACTAGATTTTACTCCTCATATTTTTTTCATACCGGGCGCCTATTATGCAAATCGATTCTTAAGGAGTAAACTCCAAAAATACATTGCGTTGATTTTTAGGGTTCCGTCGTTAACAAAAAACCCTTATAGTTTCACCGTGACTATTAGTACTTGGTAGCTGTAATTCGGCATGGTTATACATGTTACAATACAATACAATATTCATTATTGCATTACAACATTAAAAAAGAAATGAACTATATAGAAAAAAGCCTATACAATAGATGGCCAATTAGTCACGCCATCAAAGTGGTAAAATAAAATAATCAAAAAAGCTAATGAAGGGTTCATCCCTTATATATAAAGAGAGGGTGCTTTTTTTGTTGACTTACCCTATAGTGTGGGGTATTAAAAAAAAGTTAAATTACTGAGATTTGCGAAATTATTTTTCTATTTAGAGTTCCAATTGCGAAATATTATTAAGCTTTAAAGTTCTCATTTTTGTTAGAGTCAGCTACTCCCCCTCCCCCTAACAACTAAACCGCTATTTCGGGACATCTGCAAAAACTGTAAATAGTAGGACACATAATCAATTTATAAGGAAAACAATCGCAGCCAACTAGGCTATCTTAGTTTAGGAATAACAGTCGACCAACTTAATATGTGCAGTCGGATTTTTAAAAGGGTTCATAGATTTTTCCATTAAAAAAAGTTCTATTTTAATCTACATACAATTTACATTTATATTTTGAAAAGACCAAAGAACTCTACTTTGTGAGAGTCCGGTATCCTTGGCGTTTTTTTTTAAATTAATTGTAAGAGATGGCAAGAGAACCAATCTGGTAGGAAAATAAAAGGCCTCCCACTCGGTGGATAGATGATCTGGTAGAGGTTGTGGAATGCCGCTGGATGCAGCAAGCGTAGGACCGGTCGACGTGGGAATCTTTGGGGGAGACCTTTGTCCGGCAGTGGACGTCTTTCGGACGGTATGACGATAACTTTGATGATGAAGAAGTAGTGGCAAAACGCTGATGGCATACCTGATAAAAAGGGGCTACCGTCACTTGCAACCAAGCATCTTTAACACATAAGGTGTAAGCAGTTGCCAATACTTGAAGAATTAGATTTTCATTCACAATAATTTACAATCTACAGAAGGTACTCGTTAGTCACTTAATATGACGTTTCTGATCGGACATCGGTGAGGTTTTAAAGTAAGACGCTACACTAGCAAGTATTACAAAATTATGGAAAGACATTTTTAATTACCTAATGCAAACTCACATTAGTAAAGTGGTTAAACATCAAGGCATTAAATTAAGGATCCTAAAGCATTAAAAGGTTTTGGTAAAGTTTTAAATTAAAATTAAAATCAAATTATCAGTAACTACCAAATGCAACAGTTAAATTAGTATTGTTTAATTGATCATCAAAACAATGAAGGGCCAAGATGGTGCAAAGATGATTAATTATCAAAGGTACCAAGAGCTTACCTATTGCGGATTAAATAAAACTCTGTATTAGTTTTAACCAGAGTTTGTGCCTCCGGCCCCTACCACAATTAATCTCTAGCTGACATAGGAACTTGAAGCGCAACAAAGGACGATGTTCATTTATTATCCCAAGTACTACCGACCGACCGACGCGACGTATTCAGTGTTTATGAAAAATAAAAATGCTTCCAAATTCAAAGCACGTGGGAAATGTTATTGAACTCTGTGAGAAAATACAGTGCATTGACCCACAGTAGAGGTGTTGGCTGGGCTTTGTTTTCCCTGAGACTACAGAGATTACTCTGTAGTGTGGACCTTCAAGATACATCTCGTTTATACAGTTGAGTAAGAAAAACTCAAACGTCAACCAAAGTTTACTTGATTTTGCGATCGGCTCTAGTAAAGCGAAGAAATTTTCTGGGATTATCATTGGGACAAAATTCTAAATTCAATTTACCAAATGTTTATTTATAATAAGTGCATAATATGGTCATAAAATAGTAATTACATCTACATAATATCATATGTTAAAAAATATTGACAAAAAACAAATGTCATGAGGACATGAAAAAAATAATTTGTTAACTAGGACTTAATATTAGACATTAAAATTTTTGAATATGTCATTGACAAGAGAGTAGGCCAGTTCACGCACGGACAGCACCCAAAAAAACCAACCCGACTAAACTAAAACTCACTGTTGCTTAAAAGTAGGAGAGGCACAGATTACTAAATAGTTACTTGGGCAGAGGTGCCTACTTGATGAGTGATGCAGAATCAAATAGCGCCTAACATGGACCATACAGAATACAATTCAAAACACAGTTTTATTAATGTAGGTAGTTGTTTACAACCTTTGGGTATTTATGTTATAGGTAAGTACCTAGTTCCAAACTTTCATAAAATCTTTAAATTTAAAATCGTATCAAATCTGATGTAAAATCTTAAACTAAACTGTTCAAAAATGAGTAATTTAACTATTATATAAAATTGCCCATTGTATAAAAAAAGTTTAAAGATGAAAATTAATATTAAGAACAATGAATAGTTATTAAAATAAGATTTATTCTCAAAATAGCATTAGACTATTAGAAATTAAATGGTGGTAAACATATGCCTATTGCTTTTATATTTTGAGAGCACGGTGGCTGTAACCCCACGAAATCGCCTTTATTGAGGCAATAAATACACATTTTTAATTTTAAAGCTCTAGAATAATATCGCAGCAGTTTCTTCGTTACTAATGTCATATTTAGGAATACCCCGCATAAGATTTCGCTACTTTTAAGAAAATTCAAGAAAATTAACTAGTCTAAAATATACCCCATATCGGACCACTAAGAAAACGCCGTTGTTCCATTCAATGGTACATACATAGCTCAGGGGATTGGAACTTACTTGGGGATGTCTTATGCCACTAGTTACTAATAAAATACCATAAAGTAGTGTCACCATAAGTTGCAAAGTAAATAGTATCTCATATGTGCCATAAGGTCAATCGTAAAAAACCAATAACTATTTTATTTTCAATATAAATTGGCATTTAACTTCAAAAACTGAATCGTCAGTTTCGTAGGGAAAGACCTATTATTAACGACATATTATCGCACTTAAAAATAATGTATCCAGTCGTTTGGATGCTACCAGTAAATATAGATTCCCATACACTTAGATGTCTAAGTCCGAATAATTGACCTCGTTAAACACATTAAAAAAACGATATCAATCGCAACAAACAGCAACTTTTTTTGTTTATGGTTATATCCTTAAAAAGTACTTAACTGATTTTGATAAAATTTATATGAGGCCACCTCAAGAGTGAGTATACTCTTTCTAAAAAGGAATATTTTTAAATCGGTCCAAAATTTACGGAGAAATCGGTTACACTTACACAGTTGAACATAGACCCTCCTTCTTTTTTGTAGTTGGTTAAAAACATATCCCTCGTTTTCAGGCAGGTTAAAAGGACTTCCAAAAACACTGTTTTTGTCAAAATGTTTACTATTTTCAACAATACTAGGTACATGAAACCTACACACGCCTGCGAAGAAACACGCAGGTTGTACGCAGGACTAAGGCCCGATCGCCCTAATTCAGGGTAGGCTCGAGCCCCTCGGTGGGGACGTACATGAGCTGATATGATGAGTACGTGTAACATATTTATAAATTTCATTTGGTCGGATTTCCACCAGATGTTAGTAAAAATGTTGGGCAATGTTGAGGATCTAATCGCGATCCTGCTGAGTCAGAGCCGCGGCGCGACACCGCCGTCCGTCCGTCTGTCTGTCTGTCTGTCAGCGTGCGACGCGACGACGCCATCCATTCATCTTTATTCTACGTGTACAGTCACCAGATTAAGCAAATATTATGTACTTACTTTTCAACTTTTTCACAATTTGGTTGTTTGTTACCGTAGCAGTTGTTTACAAACCGATTTGTTTTTTTTCTCAGATTGGTCCCAAAAGGATTTTTATCAGAATCGGTTAAGTACTTTTCTAGAAAATTAACAAAAACAAAGAAAGTGTAGCAAGATCGTACGTGGTTGTTGTGATTAGCGTTTATTCTTACTCGTATCTTATGAAAATAGTCTAACTAGGGTTTGTCAGTTAAGACCTTACACTACTGACTAACAGGTAGGTACGTTAGTTTTTTGTTTACTCAAGATGTGTTTTAGACTCATTTTAAATAAATAAAAAGTGTATTGATAAAACAAAACACTGTTCATAATCTTTGATTTACAGTCACTATTGCATGAATATGTAAGAATACTTTTAAGTAAACGCGCGAGTTTAGTGAGTTAAGCGACCGACCGTGCCGCGCCAGCAGCCGGCGAAGCGATTGTGCCGCGCCATCAGCCAGCGAAGCGACCACGCCGAGCCAGAAGCCGGCGAAGTGACCACGCTGAGCCAGAAACCGCCAACGCACCAGAATCAACATTGCCAGCTGAAAATCTGAAAATCAAAATTACTTTTAAAACGAAGCCCTTTTAAAGTGGTAATAATTATTATTAAAGTTCTTTAAAGTGTATTCAATAACCATTAACGAGTTTCTAAGGAGTTATTTTCAGTAACCATCAGTATTTTATGAAAATAAATAACTTCACCTACCTTCTCATTAAAAAAATCATGCAATTCTTAAAAAAAACTTTGCCAACCAGGTGATTTCTTGTATAAGTTCCCTTCCAAAATCATAATCCATTTCATAGCCATTTTTGGTAAGTGTAAAGTTTTCCTATCTGACTGTACTAACGCCATCAACCGAGTTTGCGCTGCATGCTTCGTCATGCAGCGCAAGAGTCTTATTACTTCCCAGTAGAGCACACATTTGCGGGTAGACGGAGAGCTTTGGAGGCTTCCGATAATGTGAACACGCCTTATATGAAGTAGGGATGTTATAGAGCTCTTGAATCACTGTCCGTAATTAAATTGTGATTTCCAGAGTTAAAAAGTACACACTTGATTGATGAGTTCAGAGACCAGTGGCGGGTAACTTCAAAAAAAAAAACGACTTGATGAAACAAAAATTGTTCAAAAGTAGTTTTAACAAAGAACCCATTGAACTTTGTGTATATTATTCACCGAATTAGGTTTAAGTTCTATGTTTTTGGTTTTTAATTAAATTGTTCATTTTATTTCCATGTGATTTTTACTTGCAGCTCAAACAGCGTGTCTATTGTGTAACACTTTCATCGCCACGTATTTAAAACGATTTTCTAAATCAGCTGGCCTTGTGGGCGGCGCGCAGCCCATCTATTTTATTTCGCTGCTGGCCAAGCTCAACTTATAATAACTTTTGTGGCACACCACGTGGTATGCCGGCGGGACACGTCGTAAACTTTATTTTAAAGCCGTGTGGTCCGCTGTAACCCTTAGAATAAAAAAAAATTACAACAGTTAAGGCGCGAAATTTGTGACCCGCTGGCTGCCCACATGGCCTGCTCGAATAAATTCAGAAAGCAGCAATGACTTGCTGCATTTGAATTTCTGTGGGCGGCCGGCCGCCCACGTGGCGATGAGAGTGTTAATGACGTACCCAATTTAATTTAAAATTTAAAAACACGGCTGCAAAAAAATGAGTCCTTTCTCACTTTAGGATAAAGTCGAACTTAAAGAATAACGTCAATAAATCCATCAGGCCGTGTCTGCTACAGGCTCAGTCTTAGAAGCAACCATTGGCTTTTTAGGTCCATGGGAGCAACGGACGAAACTTTATACGAAACCCTAACGAGTTCGAATAGATGCCCAGTGTTCCGCAGCCCTAGAGTCCCAGCGCCAACTACGGGGGATGGGAATCTTGTGGGTAATTTATTATCTCGTTGAAATAATAATATTCATCATTTTCACTTTTTCTTCTCTTACTGGTGTGACGTGACGTGATGTCACATTGAATGTCTTAGTATGTGAAAGAACAGATGATGAGACGAGTCTACTTAGAAAAGGAAAAGACAGAAGATATAATGTTGATATTTTTATATAAATCAAATCAAATAGTAAAAGGTGTCACAATTACCCACTTCATCTAAAGTACTATATTTTAGGAGAGTGTTTTTCTAAAACAACAATTAAACTATTTGTAGCCTATAACATTGTTAAAACGTAACCTTATTGTAGAAGACATATTTCTTCTAGTTTTAAAGGTACCGTGGTCTACAAGAAGAACTCGTATTAAGTAGATCGTTCTGTCTATCTGTCCGTCCGTCACAGAAATTCACAGCTTTTTTACTTTTCTATTTTTGAACCAAATAATACCTACAAAATAGATAAGGATCTCAGTTTTGCTTACTAAAAAAAACATAGATAAATTAAATTTTCCAGGGTTACCTACCTCCCAAACATGTTACTGGTGGATATTTTTTTTCCAAAGTTCCCTTCTCATTGAGGGTATCACTGAACAGGCCTTTTTAAATTAAAATTAGTATTTTTAATGAGAGTGCCGTATGTTTGCAAGACTTATGGGGCCAAGTAAGACAAAAATATGTTCCTTCCTGGTATTTTTAAACTCTTTGACCTAGATACATAGAATAAATAAAAAAACACGCGTATCTACAAGTTCCGAAGTACACGATGCGTGTTCCGGCAGAAATTCGACCGGTTTTATTATTTATTGAACTGTATTTAAATAGTTTTAGATTATTGAGCGTTAATAGGCATGTTTTTGATAATATTTCTTATCGTCGTCAACCGTAACACAACTATATCAGATATCGACCCTTTCAACAGAAAACACAGTAACTTTAAATTGTGAACTATTTGCATGCATCTGCGCCAAAGTTACGGTAGTGGAGCATCGACCGTGAATATTGTATGCCGTAAGTGGCTAGTCAATAGCTAGTTCCGTGTGGTACTGATCATATTGTATGCCGTAAGTGGCTAGTCAATAGCTATTTCCGTGTGGTACTGATCATATTTTTCGGATGATGTGCTTTTATGTGGGTCCAGTCGAGGTGTAAAATGCATCAGAAAGTATACTTTCTACATTAATTTTTGTTTTCTCTTACAAGCAATATCTTCTGATACTTTACTATCATTGACGTATAATATCGTATGTACATAGATATCGTTGCTTACTGCTTTGGATACCTTACTTTCATTGACATATAATGCCGTATGTACATATATTTCGTTGCTTACTGCTTTAGATACCTTACTATCATTGACATGTAATGTCGTATGTCTTTATGTGTCGTTGCTTACTGCTTTGGATACCTTACTATCATTGACATATAATGCCGTATGTCCATATGTGTCGTTGCTTACTGCTTTGAATACCTTACCATCATTGACATAATATAATGCCGTATGTACATAGATATCGTTGCTTACTGCTTTGGATACCTTACTATTATTGACTTATAATGTCGTATGTACATAGATATTGTTGCTTACTGCTTTGGATATCTTACTATCATTGACATCTAATGCCGTATGTCCTTATGTGTCGTTGCTTACTGCTTTGGATACCTTACTATCATTGACATATAATGCTGTACGTACATAGATATCTTTACTTACTGCTTTGTTTGCATAGTAATCTGGCATTTGCTTTATTGTTACGCGACTGCCTAAAAAAGAGGGTTATGTTTTTTGGGTGTATGTATGTATGTTTAAAATCTTGATGAATTTTGGAGTGCCAGGTGTTGTTAGACTTTTAATGATCCCCTTAGTGACAATGGATGTAGTTTTACCCATTTACACAAAAAGAGGGGTATTGTTTTTATGCAACAGATTGCTGGAACTTGGATTACAGGTTCTACCTATAGTAGTATAGTGTAATTCATACACCAAGGCCACATTCAACTTGAGAGGGTCGTAAGTATTTTAAACCATCTTCGTGGCGTAAAAGTTAAATCCATAAGCTTCACACCAGGAGGTCGGGGGATCGATTCCCGGAGGATTCTGACTATGCATGACTCGGTTTGGTTGGTCGAAGGCCGTTTTTTAAGCTTGCCTAGTTAGCTACCGCCATCTTATCTAAGTCTTGTCGCCAAGCATCATTGTTAACAGCATTGATGTTTTCCGACTTGAAGATAAGATACCCAGTTCCCGATTGCATTTCACTTTCATCTTCAGCATCATCGTCACTTACCATCAGGTGATATTATGTCAAGGGCTTACCGATTGTAGATAAAAATATTTAAATGTTTCACCGATATGCCGTAGTTTAAAAACTTTTCTTGACAACTCATAACATGAGGTCAGCGCTTAATCTGCAGCTAAACTAAACTAAACCGAACAACTGATCCAACACTAAACTAAACCACTGATCCAACACTAAACTGAACAACTGATCGAACACTAAACTAAACCACTGATCCAACACTAAATTTCCCACTAGAGGGGTTAAAGCAGTAAAATGTTACGGGCAGCTCCTGCCGCTATGAGTGAGCGTTATGACACGAAGTGTCACACGTAGACCTCTATATTTCTACTAAATAACTGGACAGTTAATAAAGGATGCTAATGATTAAGTATAATGAATAAGTACGAGTAAGTGGGGATTTTATATCACAGCTCTTTAATGCTAGAACACATGCACGGAGCATTAAGTTAGGCCATATTCCAGAAAACGGTAACAGGTCTAGATTGGTTAAGACATAGATAAAATTTGGACTTAATTATGAATTAAATTAATACAAAAAACAGTGTTAAAGTACCAAACTTGATCGGAAAGTGAAGAGAAAATGCAAAGAAGCAAGGCAAAGAAATAAATGCATGGCGAAAGATAGTGGATAGGAAATAAATTTTAATATTTCTCAAGTGCTCAAAAACCTATTTGACTATTAAGTCAGGAAATAAACGGCCTTTCAGAAGAAGTATAGATAACCTATCTGTAAGTTAACTATGGCAACACGGAAATTGGTTGGGATGTTGATGGACAACTCGCAGCAAGCTAGGCATGCTTCAAACTTTAAATTTGCCTTTAAATTTGAAGATTATGACTAAAAACCGGTCAAGTGCGAGTCGGACTAGCACTCCAAGGGTTCCGTACCACCACATAGTATAATGACAATCACATTACAAACAAAAGACATCAACGCATGCGACAAAAATTAGCTTTTTTTGTCATTCAGTTTGGACTCCTTAGCGCGAGTACGACTCACTTTTGGTAGATTTTTATTATTTGTACTTTTACTTCAATATTAGTACTATAATCACACTAAGTTTCACACATGTATGTTTTACCGTTTTTACGATACAGACCTATAAAAAGACAGGTTTTTAAATTTTCAAATTTTTTGTATTTGTTGTTATAGCGGCAAAAGAAATAAAAATTCTATGAAAATTTCAACTGTCTACCTGTTACGGTTCATGGAATACAGCCCGCTGACGGACAGACGGCGGAGGCTTAGTAATAGGGTCCCGTTGGTCACCCTTTGGGTGAACGGAACCCTAAAAAAGTATACGCTCCCGCAGGGCGTTCATTTACTTATTTTCAAATAACAGTGTCCACATTGCAGTGGAGAGAATCTTTGTGAGCAACTTAGCGCGCACCGAGAGGAAAATACTTAAGTTTTCTCAATTTAGTTCACTCCAAGTTCTGTAAGTGGAAAACCAGGTCTTTGCGAAAACCTGAGGTTTCCAGTTTTCAGGTTCCTTTATAAAATTTTTCAGCAAGAAAAGAAAGGTTCGTTCGATTTATTTGTTTTGAATTTAAATCTTTACTTTGCACGAGTAGATGAAACCGGCCAAGTACTGTCATACCACGCAAAGTGTTGGGTTCTGCAGTTTAAAAACCATTATACTAATTTCTTAATAAGGGCCGCTGATATGAGTGAATTCAACTTTTTTACCGCTTTCGAAAAGGAGGAGGTTCTATGTTCCACTGTATGTATTTTTTATGTATCTTTACCGATTACTCTGTCAATAATTACTGTGGGCCGATTTTCAAAATTATTTTTTTTATTTAAAAGAGTATACTCCGGTCTCATTGTCACTAAGTCAGAATCTTATAATGGAATCCCAGGATAATCAAGGGCAACCCTCAAATTATCAAAACCATCGAATCTGAAACATTTGGTAGAAGTGTGCTGGTACCGACCTCAAAAACAATTATAGGGCTCTAATTAGATTAGTACCTATCTTTGACTCCTTTATTGACGGTTAATTTGTGTATTTATATTATACTAGCTGTCCCGGCGAACTTCGTACCGCCTTATACTACACTACAATGCAATACACTGCACTGCACTACACTGCACTCCACTTCACTCCACTGCACTCCACTGCACTCCACTGCACTCTACTAATTAACTACTAGTCAGTGTTGCCAATTTTACTGCAATTACAGTAGATTTACTGTATTGTAATGTTATCTACTATAATGAATTTTCATACAAACACTCTGATTTTGGCAAGAGGGCTTTCATACAAACACTGTTTTTTTCTAGAAATATACACTCCACTTCACTTCAATGCACTCCACTGCAACTCCACTACACTACACTGCACTACACTGCACTCCAGTGCACTCTAGTGCACTCCAGTGCACTCCACTGCACTCCACTGCACTCCACTGCACTTCACTGCACTTAACTGCACTACACTGCACTACACTGCGCTAGACTGCACTACACTGCACTCCACTGCACAAAACTGCACTCCACTTCACTCCACTGCACTCCACATACTCCAATGCACTCCACTGCACTCCACTGCACTCCACTGCACTCCACTGCACCACACTGCACTCCACTGCACTACACTGCACTAAACTGCACTATTCTACACTACATTGCACTATTCTACACTACATTACATTACACTTCAATACACTATACATTACACTCTACACCCTTCACCTTACACCCTACCCCCTTCACACTACACACTTCACACTACACTACACTACTTTTTGTTGATAATGCAGGAATTTTTAGGTAATTTTTTCACACCTTGGGTTACAGTTTTAGAAACGATCCCTATTTGAAAATATAATATAGCCTGTAGCAACCGTGGATAGTGAAGCTTTCCAACAGTTAAAGAATTTTTCAAATCGGTCAGTAGTTTCGGAGCCTGTTCAATGCAAACAAACAAATCCATCCTCTTTATAACACTACGGCTGCATTGCTTGGGGCCACACCGGTCATTGCGCGGCGGCGGTGTTTATTTTCATAAATTCTTAATATCTTCTGAATGGAATGTCCGATTTAAGTAATTCAAAAAGTTATCTATAGGTATCGAAACATTTTTGATTATGAAATGATTTATTGGGATAAGGGTTAATACTAAGGTACGGTTATCATTGTCTGATTTTGGTCAGTTTTTTATTAACTTTAAAAATGTACAAAGTGGTAATAGTGAAATAACTACAATAGTTGGACATATAGTATCGCAAAGTTTTTTGTAGATATTGATATGTTCTCTAATATTGTAAAAAATTTCGTTGTTTTATCATCAACAGTTTCCGTAGCGTATGCGATGAACGAAATTTTTAAGCAATTTTTTTAACACCTTGGTTCACGTTACTGAAGTTTTATCAAGGATCCCTTATTTTTTATAGTAATAAATATAGCCTATGTTACTCAGCGATAATGTAGCATTCTAATAAGAAAGAATTTTTTAAATCGGTTCAGTAGTTTTTGAGTTTATTCATAACAAACATACACACACACACACACAAAATGCAAATCTTTCCTCTTTATAATATTAGTGTAGAAAAAAATATTATTTCATGCTTTTGAGTGAATTTCTTTTTGAAGTCGGTTTTTAGGTTTTTAAATTTTTTTTAGGTCAAACTGATAAAGTAAATTCCTGAATATGACTTTTTCTTTTTAAAATACATACTAACTAATTTAATATTAGTTAGTATGTATATACATACTTATTACAATGTTTAAGCATTCTTTTATATGTGTGAAAAGAGCCACAAAAAAATAAAATATTTTGTTTTTTAATTATTCAATGTATTAATCAACTATTTTCCTGCCAAATTTCGTGCAATTCATTTAAAAAATATAAGAGCTATGTCCTCATAATCGCCTTCGACTATTTACTTGTTTCGCAGTTATCTTTGATTAAACTAACTCCCGGAGAACACCACACTTCAACTTAGAGAAATAAATATTATACAAAACATGCATAATAAAATAAAGCTGGGGATTGCAATTGCTGGATCCAGCATTCAATAATCCAGCTGGATCCAGCGCTTTTTTTCACATCCTGGATCCAGGTTGATTTGTGGTTGTAGCATTAGATCTAGCCATTTTTAAATAGAGAGGTAAGATTGATTGTGACTGATTATACGTCCTAATTTCATTATATACTTAAGTTCATTCTTATTTAGATATAACTTAAAGGCATTTTCTTTGATGTTGTATTCGATTTTATTACTTCATAAAACATAACACTGAAAGTGTAATTTTAAAAGATTTTAATTTTAGTAGTTTTTACGAGTAAAGATTTTTATTTTAGTAGTTTTTAGTGCAAAGCATAAATGAATAAGTAAACATAAAAATCATTAAAATCATGTTTTCATTTTGATTACATATTTTGCTGGATCCAGCTGGATTCAGGTCAATCTGGCAAAAATCCAGCTGGACGAAAAATGTTGCTGGATTGCAATTCCTAATTAGAGCCAAACAAATACCAGTGAAATCCGCCACGACTAACACTAACCTACATACGTACGTATCTGTATTGTATAATAGGGAGCGAGTTATTTGAAAAATACGTTTCTTTGCCAGTGTTGAAGCAGCAAGGGTAGACACACAGCGGCGCGCAAAAAGCCGGCGGCACAAAGGCATTGTTTCTGCGCGGGCGGCGGCAGCAGGCGCGCTCGGTGGTGGGAAAATCTATTTTTCTGTGGTAAACTTTAGAATGTGGTGTAAGACACAAGCTGATGTTCAAAACGGGACAACTGCATGTCGGAGCACGCATAGTGCGGCACAGTGTGAGGACTCATACAGTGTGGTCCAACGTCTTCGATGTTTCCGTCAACTCCGACATCATTAAGATCACTGGGCACGTGCTCCTGGGCTACTGCCGTACTTGATGTATTGATTTGATTTTAATTCCAGCCTCCATCTTCTATACAATGGTATCTATGGAACTTGGGGCTCAATCTCTTCCGTCTTGCTCTTTGGAACCTTACGATTGTCTTGTCTATCTTAGCTATCCAGCTTAATTAGCCATTCAATTAAACGCCTAGGCAAATGGCTTGGATCGATTACGTTCAACTTCTGCTAGCCAAGTATTCACCGTTCAGGGGGAGGAGTGCTTATAGGGAGAGGTTACAAAATTTCTTTAGCCCTTTTGTGTTGGAAGTTCCCCTAAAAATAATTTTTATTAGTGTATGTATGTATGTATAAATTCTTTATTGCACACAAGGAATAATCACAAAATGGTTTTATCAGACTTAAGTGTACAAAGGCGGACTTATCGCTAAAAGCGATCTCTTCCAGACATGTCTTATTTTTGTTATATTTAATTTGAATTTAAAGTTGTCAATACAAGATGATGACTGTACGTCATCTGTCAAATACAACAACTGTTTAAAAAATCATAAATACCTAGGCGTGACGTCACAGTTTTTGAAAGTCTATTATTTAGGTACTATTTTGTTATTATGAAGAATTAGAAATTGAAGAATAGATGTGAAACAAATCAAAAAAAGGTTTTTTAAAATTTCAGTACGAGTGAAAGTAAGTTCATAATGTATATCCCAATTTCTGGACATCAGCTACCAGCAGGCTGACGCAGCTTGACGACGAGAAGACTGCCGCGCAGATTGGTTGACGAAGGATTACAGATAACAGCACACTATCCCCAACGGTAGACAGCACACTAACTCCAACGAGATGACAGCATACTATCCCCAACGAGATGACGGCACACTATCCCCAACGAAAAACACCACAGTATCCCCAACGAGATAAAAGCACACTATCCCCAACGATGTACAGCACACTATCCCCAACGATAGACAACACAATTTCCCCACGATAGACATCACACTATCCCCAACGATAGACAGCACACTATCCCCAACGATAGACAGCACACTATCCCCAACAACACACTATCTTCAACGATAGACAGCACACTATATCCAACGAGAGGACAGAACACTATCCCCAACGAGATATTTAGAGACTCCAATACTAAAGTTTCTTCGCTTCCGCCTTTACCTTAAACCAGGAGAGAAACATCAATTTTATGAATCAAAAGCGTCGTCGGTTCATTTTCGAGCATGCTCCTATCACAGTCAGAACACATGCCTTTGTCTTTGATCTGCACTGGGATACCCTTGACTTGATAAAATACCGCGATAGCTCTCCTCATGGCGACAAAGAGACTACGTGAAGCCAGCTCTCTCTTCTCTCTTTGTATGATGTACATCATATTAGGTGTGATCCAGAGGAAGTAGGCATTAAATGTGAGTGTTGTTCAGTAACGTTAATGGGCTTTCTTAAGGGAGAGGTATTTGTAAAACAGTTGTCTCAGTTTTTTCCTTAACGTGTAAAGAGTCAAGAAAATAACCACACTTGCACTTTTTCAATGTTTTACGTTGTTATTTCTCTCAAGAATTCAATTTAAAAACTAAAATTTAGCAGATTCTCTGTAGTACTTAAAAAGAAATATCTCCATATAAAAACTATGTGCAAATTTAGAAATTTTATTAAGAAACAATTCGTTTTAGAATATTTTTTAGACGTTTTACAGACCTGTTTTTGGGATTTTTTATGTTCGAGTAAAGTACAGACTATCGTGTAACATATTAACACGTTCCTCAGACAATATCCTTAAGTATGTCCAATATTTTTTACAAGACCGATATTCAGTAGTTTTCATTCATGTCAGCTCATACACGTCCCAACCGAGGGGCTCGAGCCTACCCTGAATTAAGGGCGATCAGGCCTCAGTCTACCACGCCGGCCCAGTGCGGGTTGGTCGACTTCACACACAACCTGCGAGTTTCTCTGCAGGCGTGTGCAGGTTTCCTCACGATGTTTTCCTTCACCGTAAGAGCGTCGGATAAACGTACATATGAAATCAAAATTCGAAATCACATTGGTACGTGGCAGGATCGAACTTCGACCTCCCGGACAGGAGGCAGCAGCTCTAGCCATTACGCCACCGACGCTCTTTATTATTTTTGTATAGGCTCTTTATATTTAGTAGTAATTACCCAAAAATGTGATCTAGTAAAATGGTTTCTCCGCTTCTCCACCCGTGCCTCGCATTAAAAGCAAAACTTAAGGACATGCTCATTTGCAATGTTACTGCATTCATGTATTACTTTACTGTGTGCGTGATTTTTCTGTTACACACGGTAGTGTGTCAGCCAAGTTCGAAAAAAAAGAGCGATACCGGCCGTAGGTTATATTACACGAACCATTTCGGGCCACTTTCAAGCTACCCGTAACTCAAAATCTGTTTGAACTAGACACTTTGTCCAGCAGTGGACGTCTGATGGACGTCGGACGTATGATGATGATGATGACACACTTACGATTTTGTGTGTCTAGTTAGACCCCTCGATCACCTAGAATCCCAATTTCTAAATATATATAACTCAAAGGTGACTGAGTGATCTATCAACGCACAGTCCAAACCACTGGACGGATCGGGCTGAAATTTGGCATGCAGGTAGATGTTATGACGTAGGAATCCGCTAAGAAAGGATTTTGGGAAATTCCCACGGGAACCGCGAAAATCGGGATCTGCGCGGGCGAGCTGCGGGCATCCACTAGTTCATAAATATATCTTTTACCATTTCTGAGATATCGACGTCCGAAAATCACTATTTTTATGACTGACTGACTCATTACATCAAATTTATAGACCACTTCCAGGTTACTTAGAAACTTGAAATTTGGAATCAATGTAGTTTACTGGACGTATACAAAGGAAAAATTCAAAAAACGGCCAAGTGTGAGGCGTACTCGCAGACCAAGGGTTCCGTATCACCGCTACTCATCAAAATGTATAGACCATTTCCAGGTGACTTGAAAACTTAGAATTTGGCACCAAGGTATGTAAAGTAGATTATTGGACGAATACAAAGGAAAAAATCAAAAAACGGCCAAGATAGATCACTTCCAGGTGACTTAGAAACTTTACATTTGGCATCGAGGTATATTATTGGAAGTATACAAAGGAAAAATTCGAAAAACAGCTAAGTGTGAGTCATACTAGCGCACCAAGGGTCCCATAACACCAATCTTTTCAAAATATATAGACCACTCCCAGGTAACTTTTTAACGTAAAAATTGTTATCGAGATATTAATAGGCGTATACTAAGAAAAAAAATCGGCCAAGCGCGAGTCAGGCTTGCGAAATAAGGGTTCCTTAGCAATACTTTTAATCAAAATTATAGACCACTTCTAGGTGACTCAGAAACTTGTCTGGCATTTAGGTTAGTTATAGGGTATATACAAAGAAAAACAAACCGGCCAAGCGCCAATCGGAATAAAAAAATAGGGTTCCATATCACCACAACCAAAGAAAAAAATACTATTTACTATGCCACTTGTTGTGTGTGAAATTGATCAACCCGCACTGGGTCCGCGTGGTCGACTAAGGCCCGATCGCCTTCTAATTCAGGGTAGGCTCGAGCCCCTCGGAGGGGACGTATATGAGCTGTTATAATGACTATGCCACTACTCACTAAAATAATTATATATAGACCACTTCCGGGTGAGTTTTTAACTTGAGTTTTAGGATCGGAATAGTTTATTGGGCGTATTATAAACCGGCCAAGTGCGAGTGGGGCTTGCGCACTAAGGGCTTCGTATCACCAAAATGTAAGTATTATATATGTCTAATATTACTTAAATAAAAGCGTCGGTGGCTCAACCGGTAACGACTCGGTCTATCTAACCAGAGGTACCGGGTTCAAATCTGGACGGCCAATGTACCAATGAGTTTTTCAAAAACTTACGTACATACTTACCGATTGCTTTAACGGTGAGGGAAAACATCGTGAGGAAACCTGCACACGCCTGCGAAGAAACTCGAAGGTTGTGTGTGAAGTCGACCAACCCGCACTTGGCCTGCGTGGTCGACTAAGGCCTAATCGCCCTGATTCAGGGTAGGCTCGAGCCCCTCGGTGGGGACGTATATGAGCTGTAATGATGATTACTTAAATAGAAAAAAAATATATGATAACTTTACAAGTAATAATAATATTCCTACAAAACATTAATGTGTAACGGAACCAAGTATAATACAACAAATTACAGAGATCTAATTGGGTAGGTACCAAGTATTATAGTAATTTCTTAAATCATAGCTATGGCACTTCAAATTGAAATATTTATCTAATACTTCTCCAAATACTAGTGAATAAACAATGATTTTCAGTTTAAAAAAAAATGATTATTTTTGATGCTACTACGATGCTAAGGAGAACAAAATATTAACATTGCCGTGTCTGTACATTTTCGAGGTTTGTATGTTTGTGAAAAATAACCTAAGTATGTTTAAATCAAAACGATCAACTACTAAATATTCCTCTAGATATGCTTGTGTTGCCAAGGTCTTAATCTGCCTTATTCCACAGAAATGTAATCTATATGAGTGTATCCTTATACAATGCCTTAATGGTGAATAAAAAAAAACAGGCGATACCAAAACGCTGTCTTTGCCAAGGTTTAAACAACTGTTTACGATTTACTGATTGAAAAATTTATCAGTATCGATGAATTTATGAAAGAAAAAAACAACATACAGTCGAATTGAGAACCTCCTCCTTTTTGAAGTCGGTTGAAAAGTGGACCGATTTTGTAAAAAAATACTTGACATATTTGATTTCTTTAATTGTTTGATATTCTCTGTTTTGAATTAACATTTAATATTGCATGCTTTCTTAAGGCAGGTTATTGCAAACATAGTATACTTTATTAAAGACCTAAATTGTAAACCAATATTCGGTAATAAAGAATTTCAGTTTACTTAGTTGTGTAACTTGGCAAGTTTAAATAGTGAAGCCGCCAAGCAAGTAAAGCTAACTTTTTAAAATGAACTCCATGGAGCACAGAATATCACATTTTTTTTATAAACAACTGAAAACCTTTGTACATTCTCTTATATTTGGAGAAGTATAAGATATATATTTCAATTTGAAATTCCGTTACCATGATTTAAGAAACTACTATAGAACTTGTTACCTACCCATTTAGATTTCTGTATTTTTTTGTATCGAACTTGGACCCTTTCAAATTTATGTTTTGTTGGGATCAATATAACATTGTTCAGAAGGAGAAATGCAACTAGCTTACACATTTTGTGATAGCTAATAATATTATGTATAACCTTCTTATTAGGACTTTACGTGACTTCGTCGTCGGCTCTGTGGCCTGAACGGCTGAAGCGATTTAGATAAGAATTAGAGTTTACTCATCCTGAATCCTTTTTTTCCTACGCGGAAATCCGCCTAGGCAGTTTAGGCTGTATTGCCGTGGAGTCTAAGATATAAAACGTTAGTAAACAACGTCAGCAAACAAAGCTAAGACTTGTTAACTCTAAAAATAAAAACGCTTATTTCCTACTATAAATTATTTATTTCATTTATGAAGAAAACTAGGTTACATTATATTATGATCAAACATCAATTAGTTATGGAACATTGAGAAGTTTTCGCCTTTAAGTTAGAGATAAGCTAGCTTGACGTACGGCATATGGATACAGTTTCTATGTATGCAGTCAAAATCTGCCTAGAATTAATTCCGAACTTAAACAGTTTATTCTAGTGTGAAGCAAATCACTTGCCGAATGTCATGTTCGTTTCATCGAAGCATCGAAAGCCAATAAGCCAATCTCGAAAGACTGACATCAGCTGGGCTGTAATTGCCGGCACATGCCGCCAATGTCGCCCATGCGCGTGCGTCGCTATCGCCACAGGTAGGTAACTAGCGCTAGTTAAAAGCACGTGTGGACTGCGCCGATCACTAAACTGTAATTAGGACCACACGTGCGCCAACCGCATCATGTGATGTTATGACGCTATGACTTTACCTGGTTTAGGACGGCTGTTCACTAGCAAATAATGTGTTCAAGCTATAACAAAGGATATAAATTTATTAGTTAAGGTCTTCCTTACTGGCTCTCCACGTGACTCACCATAACTAATACAATTTAAAAATTTGTAACACGAAGACACGCAAATAAAATTTCCAATACTTGCTCGAAGCGGTGATTTATATTATACTAGTTTATTGTGCCAATTTAAAATAGTTGCTCGAAAAGTGGTACTATATACACCAGGTTTACACACACAAGTGTGTTATACTTTACCAAATCTTTTCATTTCTAGCAAATAAAAAAATATATTATCCAAACATGCAGAATCTGTATTCAGATTTTGAAAGGAGAATTTCAAAAGAGATGTTAAATCTTTGTGAAGAAAGAAGGTTATTACCACAGTGGTCCATGTCATGAGATAAATTGAAGCGCATAGCCACAGAATAGACAAAAAAAATTCTTATCTGTGGGTTACACCAGTCAATAGGGATGACGACAGCATCAGAAATAAATTATGAACTCTTGATCACTAAATTGCCCTCCTACTTAAACTTCGGAAAACCTTACTCGTTTTGTTTTCCATCAGTTTTCGATTTTTAATTCACCAAAATCACAAAATGAGAACATAAATGACGCTGCTATACTATGACGTCACGCATAGGTATTTCTAACATTTTTAAAACATAATGTCGTTTTTGACAGATGATAAAAAGTAACTCAGATGACTAGCATTCGTCATCCCTATTAGGTTATCTATACCAGTGTAGTTTTATGCTTGCCTTAATATGCCGAGCTGGTTAATTTTTTTAAAAAATACGCATTCGCATATTCAAAGAAGTCTGTGAGCCTAGCTAAAATAATAGTCATTTTCGTAAAACAAAATTGATTTATTTTAGAAGTGAGTATGAATTTAATTAATGTTTAGTAATAATATATGTGTGTATATGTCTCAATGTATAACAAAAGTAGAGGGAGATATTTCCGCTGGATTGTTTCAATGAGCCACAAATCGCATAAAATGTACTTAGTTTGCCAAAACCTCGACAGTTATGTATACCCATGCAATTTATATCTGCTTCTGTCCTTTTTAGGGTTCCCTACTCCCAACGGGACCCTATTACTAAGCCTCCGCTGTCTGTCCGTCTGTCTGTCAGCGGGCTGTATTTCATGAACCGTAATAGGTAGACAGTTGAAATTTTCACAGAATATGTATTTCTTTTGCCGCTGTAACAAAAAATACTAAATATTAGAAAAAAATAAAAAATAAGGGGGGTCTATATACAAAAACCTGTTTTTTATAGGTCTTTAGAAGTTTTTTTTAATTTAGCTCTATCGTAAAAATAGTAATACAGACAAGCATGAAAATTGTTGTGATTATAGTACTAATACATGAGGTAAAACAACAAATACTAAAAATCCGCCAAGTGTGAGTCGCACTCGCGCTAAGGAGTCCGAACTGAATGACAAAAAAAAGCATATTTTTGTAGCTCACGTTGATGTCTTTTGTTTGTAATGTGAATAGGCATCGTTATTGTTATTATTACTATCACAGAAATCGCAATAAATAATTCGATTTCTGTGATTACTATGTAGTCGTGGGGAGAACTTTTGTTTTACCTGTTTTCTCACAACTGCATTGAAAAACGCCATATAGCACACGGGCGTCAAAGGTAATTGAGCTCTGGCTTACAAATGTCACTCGTCTACCATTTAACTGTTTACCATCCCTGTATCCTTAATTATTTTAATATTATAAATGTGAAAGCGTGGATGTTTGTTACGCTTTCACGCAAAAACTACTGAACGGATTTGGCTGAAATTTGGTAGGTCGACAGATTAGGACCTGGATTAAGACACAGACTTCTTTTTACCACGCTTGCGAGCCGCTTGCGGCTCGCGCACTGCGCACCCTCGAAACGTGGTCCACGCGGGTGAAGCCGCGGGAAACAGCTAGTAATAATATTATAAATGTGAAAATGTGTTTGTTTGTTTGTTACCTTTTCACGCTTCAACGCCTTGACTAATCTTTATGAAATTTGGCATGCAGGTAGCCTGTGTCACGGGGAAGGACATAGGCTACTTTTTATCCCGGGATAATAGCATAATCTGATGCAGTTCCTGAGTGAACTAAAAAAATACTAGATTGTTGTGATTTTTTTGTACAGAGATGGTTGAGTAGGTGTGAAACGACATAATTTACTAATTACCCTTAAAGACAGTCATAAAAACGATGTCCAAGCCGCGGGAAAAAGCGAGTAATAAACAGTTATTATGTATTATTTACTCCATTTGCGGTGGAGACAGCGGGGAGCTGGAGTGTGGAGGCACGTCGATTTGTGAGGGAGATAGGGGGTCGCCTAGTTCAGAGGGCTGTGGCTCGTGCTACGGATCGTTCCTGGTGCAGAAGCTGTCCATCTTCATTCAGCGCGAAAATGCAGCTAGTGTTATGGGCACCTTTGCTCCGGGGATGACGAACGGGTGATTTTAGGTGTTTCAATTTAGGTATTTTAGGTGTTTCATTTAGGTATTTTAGGCATTGTAATAACAGTGTGATATTGTTTTTAGGACTGATTATTTTTTACCAAAAAGTGTTACAATGTACAAATTTAATAGATACATACATATATAATAAATATACTATCTTATCAGCTCATATACGTCCCCACCGGGGGGCTAGAGCCTACCCTGAAGTAGGGCGATCGGGCCTTAGTCGACTACGCCGGCCCAGTGCGGGTTGTTCGACTTTACACACAACCTTCGAGTTTGTTCGCAGGCATGTACAGGTTTCCTCACGATGTTTTCCTTCACCGTAAGAACGTCGTATAAACTTACATATGAAATTGAAATTCGAAAACACATTGGTACGTGGCGGGATTCGAACCACGACCTCCCAGACAGGAGGTAGCGGCTATAGCCGTTACGCTACCGACGTTCAAATATACTATTAAATATTATTAAAAAATGGTATTTTGTGTGTAGGACTCATAGGATTCAGAAGGCAAAACTACATAATGGCAAAGCGTACAAATGTGCAGATATCTTTAAGAAACAAACACACTTACCAAATGTATATTTTGTACTCCTCAGTCTCGGCTAGTTACGAGTAGCAAGCGTAACTTTGTGTTATTTCATTATTCCTGCTTCGTATCGCTTCAACTTATAGCGCGCGTTATATAGCAAAGATAAACAAAGGCTGCGATTGAAACTGTCTTCAAATTGTAGTTTAATGTTCCTAATGTTGTAAATACGCGTGACTCCAGCATGCGAGGGGGGACGGGGGGGGGGGACGGGGGGGGGGGGCGAGGGTGTCGCCTCTAGGATATTAACTACTCGACCCACTGAGCGCGGGATCAAATCAAACTAATTAAACGCTAGTGTATGCGATACGTTCCAATTGTATGGTGTTGTGGAACAATAATAATGAGGTACTAATTTATATACTATTTTCAGCCTAACAGTAAAACACTACTTTTTAAAAACATTTTATTCATAGTCATCATATCAGCTCATATACGTCCCCACCGAGGGGCTCGAGCCTACCCTGAATTAGGGCGATCGGGCCTTAGTCGACCACGCGGGCCCAGTACCGGTTGGTTGACTTCACACACACCCTTCGAGTTTCATCGCAGGTGTGTGTGCAGGTTTCCTCACGATGTTTTCCTTCACCGTTAAAGCAATCGGTGAGTATATGTACGAAAGTTTCGAAAAACTCATTGGTACATTGGCCGTCCGGATTTGAACCTGGCACCTCTGGTTAGGGGGACCGAGTCGTTACCGGTTGAGCCACCGACGCTTTTGAGCATATTTCATAGTACCTTTTGACAATTGAAGTGAAATTGATGCCGTTTCATAAAAAGAACAATTTTTACAATCACGTATAATTCACTTACCATTGATCGTCTAAAGGGCTTTCTAGACGATCAATTGTATTGTCAATCATAACAGTTGCTCTTTTTATGAATCGGAATCATTTGAATTTCAATTGCAATTGTCATTACACAGTATCAAATCAAATTAATTTATTATAAAGAGGTGTTTACACGCACTTTTAAATAGTCAAAACAAACTTATTGTCTATTACAAATAATGTCATAATTCAGATTACAGTCTCAATTAATGGTATTTCTTATCTTTGTTATTTACATATTCCATTATTTTATAATATCATCTGAGAAACTAGTTACATTTTCTGGAATTTTATTGTAGAATTTTATACATTGCCCCACAAATGAATTTTTAACCTTTCTCAGCCTCAAAAAGGCTATATCTATTTTATTTACATTTCTTAAATTCAAATTATGTCTGTCACCGTTTTTGGAAATAAATGCGAATTCAAATGAATGTAATAAACGTAAATATCAATTTCGCAATTGACAATATTTTTAATCGTCTAGGGAGCCCTAAGACATTGTTTGAAGTCCACATCAAGTTATAATCAGATCATCTTATTGTAATAGATCATCTTCTTCTTGCAGCACGATCTAATTGATCAACTGTATCTTCGACCCGCAAGCAAACATCATACAATTCGTCGTTATGACCATCATTACACCACTTGTGCTTATTTTGTATACTATTTTCGCTCTTATCGTTGTTAGTTGATTCTGTAGATATAACATTGTATTTTGCATTTATTTCATCATTGTTTTTCTTTTCACTACGTTGGTTTGCATGATCGTAACTAAGATTTCGTTCACTTGATAAAGTTTTCAGTTTTATTATTCCATCGTCATTGATGCTTGTATCTTCAACAAAGTTTCTATCACAAGTCACATAATTTTTGGATATAGATGTAGTAATTCGTTTTTTGTCCCTTTCGCCGCCACTATTTTCAGCTGCTATTTCTTTTCTTTCTGTAAATCCTAACTTCACCTTCTTGGGATAGTTTCCTGCACTCATGTTAACAGCTCGCTTCTGCCTGTCGTACTGGGAACATGTAAATTTTTCATGACACAGTTGATTATTCTCCAATATTTCGGCCACTTCACATAATTCTTCTTCCCACGTTTGTGTGAATGTGTCTCGAGAAAGACACGGTTTTTCTCGAGACTTCATATTTTTGTCAGTAGTAAAATATGAGGACGTACCCTCCGCTTTGATAATAAGCGTGACTGTTAAAACATTTCACGTCTATTTTCGTATTTATTTGAAAAATCTAACTAGCTAATGAGGGCCATTGAATAACTTTAACGATTCCTCATTTTAAACTGTGCATACTTATCTTATCTCATACCATTTTTCATTAGTAGATAAGTAATTATTAAGGAATCATAATGATGCTTTTTAAATATTTACTTATTTATTCATTTTTATATTGTCTGCTTCTGACTCATGAGACAAAGTTTATCAAAATATTCTAAACAATAAGAACTGGTGATAGAAGTGAATTTATCGATGTGCCAGTTTTTCTAGATATCAAGATTAAATGAAATTTTAATTTCAGGTACCTAAGTACAATGTTCATACTCTTTTATTAATATATCCCCGTTGATATCCGTTGCCATTTGGCAGCCTTCAGAAATAAAAACTACGTAGATAATAAACGTTTTCAATTGCAGCCGGTGCAATATCGCAACGCTGCCCTCGCCGGGAAGCGAACCCGCACTAAACTTTGGCAATAAATCCAACTACAATAGGGTTGTCAAACGCAGAGCTAATGGGACATGGGCGCGGCATAGATTGCTATACGCGGTTGTTGAGGTAATGGAGCAGTGTTTACCTTAACTAGTACTGGTCTGGGTCAATATTTGTTTACAAATAAAACTCAAAAAAGGTTTCAAGCTGAGAATACTTCACTTGGCATAAATGTGTGCTTTTATGCACTACTTACTCTTTGTTTTTTTTTGATGTGTAACATCTTTGCTCTCGCTTTCCTGCAATTTGTGGGAGTGATTTCGTGAAATGGGACGGAAATGTGTCCCATGGGACGGAAATGTGTCCCATTGTAAAAGGAAGTCACGTTTTTTCAGGCTTTAAAAGCGCGGAAAAGGCAAAGGTATCTATGACCATACAGCCTAGTCTGCCGTATCTTTGCCGTCCTTTTTTCAGGCTTCAAAAGCGCGGAAAAGGCAAAGGTATCTATGACCATACAGCCTAGTCTGCCGTATCTTTGCCATCCTTTTATAAAGTATTTTGTCACATGTTACACATCATATGCGAGTACTGTAGGTCTCGCTCAAATTTCTTTTTATTCACAATTGGTAAGCCCTTGGCATCATCTCACCTGATGGTTAGTGATGATGATGCCGAAGATGGAAGCGGGTTTACCAAGATTCCCCAATGCAATGGAGAACTGGCTATCTTATCTTCAAGCCGGAACACATCAATGTTGTTAACACTGATGTTTGGCGGCAAGACTTAGATAAGAAGTAGGTAGCTAGCCAGGCAGGCTTAGAATATGCCCTACCACCAACCAAACCGAGTCTTACAAGTTGAGCCCGCCGGAATCGAACCCGCGACCTCCTGGTGTGAAGCGAATGGACTAACCATCACGCCACGGAGGCAGTTCGAGCTCGCAATCAATGCTTTGACTCAACTTTTTTACTACTTATAATCTTTTTGCTATTTCACTTTTAAACCGACTTCCATTAAGGTGGAGGTTTACAATTCGACAGCTTGTTGTTCTTGTGTGTGTATGTGTGTATCTTCGAAGATTGTGAACCGATTTTCATGTTTTTTTTTATTCGATAGGGTATGCTCTCTAGTTGGTTCCATGTAAATTTTATTAAAATCGGTGTATTAGGTACTTTATTAGAAAATTATAAAAAAACAAAAATCATAATGCACAATTGTACTAAGTTGGTGCCATGACAGTCGGTTTTTATACGTGTTAACGGAACCATTATAGGATCACTCGTGTGTCCGTCCGTCCGTCTGTAACAGGCAATTTCCTCGGAAACTAATGGACCGATTGAGTTGAAATTTGGTACGCGTATGTAAGTCGGTGACCCGAAGAAGTACGATGTAAATAAATAATTTTTACACATGGGGCTCCCATTGAAGGGTAAATTAGAAAATTTCAAAACAATGTATTTCAGGATATATTGTGTGACATATCACATGTATTGTAAGAATCTTGAACATTTTTTTTATAGTTTTCTGATAAATATTTTTGAAGTTATTTAAGAAAACAGGCGAAAATTCACCCCTCGCCCCTTCCCCCCCTTGTCTCTGAAACTATAGGGCCTAAAATCTTGAAAAAATTACAGCATATGAGAGTGAATGAATAGATTACAGAAAAATGTATAAGAACATCTCAAATCTTTTCGTTCCCACAGAAAAATTAAATTTTTATGGTCCAGAATAAGTATACTCCTATTAAACCAGCGCAAAGTATGTACTGAGAGGTCTTGTTCTCTTGGTAGTTAAAATTTTGGTGCGGAACCCTTTTTGTGTGACCTCGAGTCGCACTTCACTGGTTTTTTTAATTATGTTCTAGGAGTTTATTTTGTATGAGTCGACATCAACTGGCCTGACATGGATAGGTGGTGCGATGTGAACAATTTTGTTTAAGAAAGCAGATGTAATGACAATTTCATTAATGTAATCGAGGAAATGTTAGCTACCTATGTAAAGTAGAGAGTCGGTGGCGTATCGGTTACGGCCGCTACCTCCTATCCGGGAGGTCGTGTTTGAATCCTGCTACGTACCAATGTGTTTTCGAATTTCGATTTCATTGTACGTTTATCCGACGCTCTTACGGTGAAGGAAAACACCGTGAGGAAACCTGCACACGCCTGTGAAGAAACTCGAAGGTTGTGTGTGAAGTCTACCACCCCGCACTGGGTCCGCATGGTCGAGTAAGGCCCGATCGCCCTTATTCAGGGGACGTGTATGAGCTGATAAGATGATGTAAAGTTAGTATCCGAGTGTTTAAACATATACAGAGACGCAAGTAGTCTAAGCGCTAACTTATTTTTAGCTGAAGGTATCGCCAGCCCTAGTGAGACGGACAGGCCAGGTCTACACGAGCTCGTTAATTAGTTCCACCTGCAGACCTTTGCGTCGCGCCCCGGGCTAGTTTAAAACACTCCAAATTATACAGCTGCTCGTTTAATGAACCCCTGGGATCCGCTGGACATTCTTTTGACGCCCGCCGTGGAAATCTAACATAAGAAAAAAGAAGGCGTATTTTTAAAGAAATTTTAATGTGATTTGGTTTTGGAGACAATTTTAAAACACAACTCTCTTCTGGCGCAGTCGGGTAAAAAGATTTGGCAATAATCTAGGAAAAAAAGCTTTAGTTACCGTTTTTTATAGCTTGAGTATTTTCAAGGTTTTATCATAAGGTCATCATATCATCATCATCATATCAGCTTATATACGTCTACACCGAGGGGTTCGAGCCTATCGTGAATAGAGGCGATCGGGCCTAGGTCGACCACGCGGGCCCAGTGCGGGTTGATTAGGACGGAACACTCAATGAAAATGAAAATAATTTTGGATATCCTGTGACAAAAAGTTTCATCAATAAAGTAATCTCTATGGAATCCTGCACCAAAGTGTATATATTAGTACTAACGTACCTGCACTGCGAGTATGCGTGATCCGACTCGCACTTGACCGGTTTTTAGTTGTAACTTAGGCATGTTATAGGAAGAGGAAGCCTCAAACGGAATCCCTTACATTACAGTATTATATCGGCCATCAAATCGACAATTGGAAAATGTGGTATAGCCGACGATAGTCCCCGGTTACACAGGGTGTTTTAATTTTTTTTATTCACAATTGGTAAACCCTTGACAACATCTCACCTGGTGGTAAGTGACGATGTTGCCGAAGATGGAAGCGGGCTTACCAAGATTCCTCAACGCTATGGGGAACTGGCTATCTTATCTGCATGCCGGAACACACCAATGATATCAACATTGATATTTGGTGGCAAGACTTAGATAAGATGGTGGTAGCTAGCCAGGCGGGCGTAGAAAATGCCCTACCACCAATCAAACCGAGTCTTACAATTGACCCCGCCGGGAATCGAACCCACGACCTCCTGTGTAAAGCCAGTGAACTTTTGCCTCTGAGCTACGGAGGCGGTTAAAATACCTATATTAATTATAGGGAATTCTGAAAAAAGGATCGACTATTGATTTTTAGGTACTTAGATACTGCATGGATTTAGTTGAAGTTGTTACAGCAATTATATTATTTAGGGCACTAAAGCTACTTTCGAATTATTTAAGTACCCGACTATGAAAAAAGGAGGGTTATGTTTTTGACAGTTCATGTACTTAATATGTAGGTATGTATGGATGTTCATCAGTTCTCTCGTATTTCCTAAACCACTTACCCGATCTTGACAAATGTAGTGTCTTTGGATTTGTGGCATCTCTCCGCGTTTGATAGATGTAAAGCATTTAAAAAAAATACATGGTGCATTTAAAAAAAATGCATTTAATAGGTGAATTACACAACCCAATTTTTTTTTCATAACATATTTGGTATCCAAAGAAAGGTCTTGACGAGCACATTCTATATACGTACGGTCGTACATAATATATTATTACGCAAATATATTACCGCATATGCAAATGTTTTTTTTTGTTTTTTTTTTATTCACAATCGGTAAACCCTTGACAACATATCACCTTTTAATTTCTTAGCAAATCTTACAAGCGATATTATAAGACGAACGGCTCAATGTACGCGCGCTACAATCAAGCTACTCATTATACGCGGCCGCGGGTAGCGTGGTAGGGTGGCGTAGTATTCTGAGCATAAAAAATATGGGAATAAAATAAAAGTTAAAATAAGCCATAATAATAGGTAGGTACTTAGGATAACGAAAAACTTTTTAATTGCATTGTTTTTATTTATTTAAGTTTGGTAATAGTGTTTTATTTTTCTGTAAGTTTTCTTAATAAAAATAAAATAGGGCTTGCGACCACGGCACGGCTATTACCCCAGATAAATGGAAAAATAAAGGCTATGATGTCAGGCGGGAAACTCTTGTTTTCCACACTTTTCCGTAGTTAGGTTTGAGTTTTTTCAACTTTACTTTTTGAACGTTATTGTTACTCGAATGCCCAAGAAGAAAGTACCATAATATGTATATTAGTACTAACATACAGTATGGACACTCTCTGCCGCTCTCTAGATTGCGACCTCACTCCCTCGTCACCCAGATTGATACAGATTGCTTACAGGTTGGTTGTCGAACGTATAGGATTTAGCCGCCATTTTGTTTGTTCCGTCATTCGTTTTTTGAAATGTCATTTTTGGCCCGTTGTATGAAGTGTCCAGGGTGTGTAAGTTTTATAAATGAACTACTGAAAACAAAAATATACAGCGGTCTTGCAGATCTAATCGTGGTCTAATCTTAAGTCTCGGGTTCTAAACGCCTTTTAATACAATTTTTTTTTTCTTATACTAGAAAATGTAAAAATAAGTCTCTGCCATTCACTTTTACGGCTTTGAACCCATATTGACAGAGCACCCTGTACCGAGTCCTTCTGTCTTGAAGCGTTATGCCAGCGTTATGGACTCACGGCGGCGGCTCACCCGCTATTTTATTGTGCCCGTTAAATTTTACAGCCCTGTATAAGCTGCCAGTGGACTGTTGCGGACTGGTCGCAAAGAGTAGGCTGTGTAGAAGAGACAGCAGCGGTAGGCACAAAACAAAGACTTGTGACGAAGTCAACCTATTTGATTTATTTTACATCTATGTTTTAACATCATCTTAAACTGTTTTTGTCATCACTTTTGTCATTAATTAAAACTTTGAACATTTTAAATTACTTGCCATTCTAATTTTTTTAATTGTACCTATTCATTCCTGTTCTATT
Source organism: Coleophora flavipennella (assembly GCA_947284805.1). Lineage (NCBI taxonomy): Eukaryota > Metazoa > Arthropoda > Insecta > Lepidoptera > Coleophoridae > Coleophora > Coleophora flavipennella. The sequence continues at coordinate 846,354 of OX369272.1, forward strand.
CTCATCTCTATTCTAGTGCCGTAGTTTTTTTTTAGTTTACTGTGTTTTTGTTTTTTTATTTCCTATTTAGCTAGAGTGTAATAAATCCAAAACCTGGTGGTAACATTGTGCATTTTTCTTAACGAACTCCCTCTGACCTCCATCACCTTCTCCCTGTTAGCTCAGTGTGAGGAGGAATCCTGCACACCTAAACCTAGTTATAGACTAGGAGGTCATGACAAATTTGGTAACGATAACGGAAATGGATAAAATTAGGTTGAGAGGATAAACGGCAACCCTCTGATGTTACATATGTCGGTCTGCCTGCGCGTTATGTACTTATAGCGTCTGAAAAACTAGTTATTGTGACCAAAAAAAACGATAAGGGAAATGGCTGAGTAAGATATAAAATGAAAGTACTAGTTGTACTCATGACAATTATAAAAAAAATGACCGAATATTCGGTTGCGTTATGGGGCAAAGCCCGTTAGTAGTAGGAATAGCGAGATTTCTGGACCAGGATCCCACCCTCTTGTTTGAGCCCCAAAGTTGCCTGGAATTCCTATCTCGGAAACGCTTGAAGATAGCGAAATCGGACCATGCGCAAACGATTTAAATGGGGGGCTACACCATAAATTTTTTTTTTCAGGAATTAATGTCCGCCATTTCCAAGTTTAGTGCTCCGGCAGGGGGGTGGGGATCTGGTGCAGAATTCCTACCACTAACGGGCGTTGCTCCATAACGCAATCGAATGTTTTGTCAGTTTTTGCATAATTGTAACGACGACCGGTCCTGCGCTGCCCTTACATAGGTAAAATAAAGTTTTATCAGACTTAATGAGTTTACAAGTAAATTAAGAATTTTTCTGGAATAATGAAGTACCTAGTGTAGTAGGACTCTTCTTTCTTCCAGGCAACCACCGTCTATCACTTGGATAGCACAGTTAATTGTGCCACACGATGAGAGAGAAAGAAGCAGGACTTATTAAGTCCTAGTTATTCACAAAGTTTCATAAAAATCGTTAAGGCCATTTTTGAAAAAAAGTAACTAGCAACCTGAGTTTGTATGAGATGTGCCTTACTTATTTCGATTTTCCTGGGAATAACGAGCTACTTTACGCATGTTGTAGGCTGCTATATAAACTTGAAGTAACTTATAGAATATCGTCTAAAACGTTCTAGCCATAGTTAAATTTAAAAAAATGAAATTTTGCTACGGTGGCAACTCTAAAAATTAAGATATGAAAATTAAAATAAAATAAAATCTTACCCAAATCTGTCTAGTAGAAGTTTAGGCGCTAAAATACAGGACACACACACAGACGCACAGACGCACAATATATATATTTAATGCTAGCCCCTAAACTTTCGATCAGATTCGGATGAAATTTAGATATATTTTTATATATCCATCGATCCATTAAGATATTAGTAGTAATGGATCGATCGGTGACGCTCAATCCTCAGTCACTTGAAAGTAAAAAACAAGTAAGGAAAAATTAGAAAAGAAAAAAAAATGACTGAAGATATTTAAAAAATATTTATCCTTATTCTAAATTTCATCCGAATCTGATCGGAAGTTTAGGGGCTAGCATTAAAACATAAAATTTCACAAACAAAGAGACGTAATTAGGGTTCCGTACCTCTAAAGAAAAAAAAACGGAACCATATAGAAATCATTCGCGTGTCTGTCTGTCTGCCACAGACAATTTGCTCTGAAACTGCGGGACTGATTAAGTTGAAATTTGGTACACTATGTAAGTCAGTGACCCAAAGACGGACGTATAACGTAAATAAATGAATTTAAACATGGGAGCCACTTTTAGGGGTAAATCAGGATTTTTTTGGAATTTTAAACTCAGTTAACGGATAAGACAATGGATCCCCATCAAATACTCAACTTAATTTTTTTGCTATAAAAATACGTACCTTCCTGCTACCTTCTCAATCCTTCGTCGCTCGCTAATGCTCTCTTCTCAGTCGCTCGAAAGTATTAGGCACCCTAAGATATATATATAAGTACCTAAATTAATAGCTCTTATTTCGCGAAATATAAAAAAGTAAGTGTTGGGTTTTATGAAACCACGGTAAAAGTGAAACTTTACAGAGGACGAAACGATCATGGCTGCTCTCGGTACGGTACAGAGGACGAAACGATCATACCGTCAGACGAAAGCGACCGTCACTCGACATGCAACACACAGACGAAAAAGTTTGAGACGATGTAATAAAAGTTTTACTTTAAAAAAAGACTGACGAAAATAAAACGTAATAAAAATCGATAAGTAGATTACAAAACAAAACATTAAATTGCAAGGTTAACATTAACAGAAATTGTTGATTAATTTGATTAATTAATGATAATTGACAGCGCTTGTGAGGAATCCTACATGTGGTACCTATAAAGCTATTCAATGTATGTACCTATATATAATAAAAAAAACCTGACTCACTCGCTCGCTGACTCACCAACGCCATCCCTTGGCTAAAATTTTCCACAGAGGCATTCAACTTTTTATTGTAACTACAATGTAAATAAATAAAAAATAAATTAATTTAAAAAAGAAACTAGATTTAGTAATATAACAAGTCCAGAACTTTAAGAAATGTAGATAGTGAATAGTACTTACGAAGGTTTGAGCTAGTTAGAGAGTGTGTATATACTTACGTACACACTACCCAACTAACTCAGATCTTGGTGTGGTAAAACCGACCTACTGCGAGTCGGAATAGCACTCCGAGGATTCTGTACCATCGTTCCTTTCCCTCTAATATGGTTGATGGGAGCGATGGCAGACTCGCGTTATACTCGTGACCGGGTGCTGTCCGTGTAAACTGGCCTACTCTTGTCAAAGGTATCAATGACATTCAATAATTTTATGTATTACTTTTCGAGTCATATTGTTTTCATGTTCATAATAATACATAATCTGGTTTATTTCTAGGATTTTATTTTGACGTTATTATCTAATGATTGTTTATTTCTTGATTTTTCACAAATGAAATTATGTTATTATTATTTTATGACTATCAGAAAGAGTGTAATTTGCACCTATTCTGAATAAATACCTTGAATCTTGAATCATGAAGCACACTTCTCCACGAAACTACATAGTATAATGACAATGATACTAATATCCACATTACAAACATAAGACATCAACGCGAGCGACAAAAATATGCTTTTTTGTCGTTCAGTTTGGGCTCGTTAGTGCTAGTACGACTCACACTTGGCCGATTTTTATAATTTTTTGTTTTTCTTCAGCATTAGTGCTACAATCACACCAAGTTTCTCGCTTGTGTATATTACCGTATTTACGATAGAGCTAAATCAAACATACCTCTAGAATACCTATAAAAACGTGTTTTTTTGTATGACGAACACACTATTATTTTAATTTTTAGTAAATTTTAATATTTTTTGTTACAGCGGCAATACAAATACACATTTTGTAAAAAATCCAATTGTCTACCTATTACCAAAGTATATATATTAGTACTAACATACAGTATGTACACTCCCTGCCGCTCTTTAAATTGCGACCTCACCCCCTCGTCACCCAGGTTGATACAAATTGGTTACAGTTTGGTTGTCGAACGTATAGGATTACGCCGCCATTTTGTTTGTTACGTCATTCCTTTTTTGAAATGTAATTTCTGGCTCGTTGTATGAAGTGTCCAGGGTGTGCTATTACTATTCACGAAATAAAGCCCGCTGTCGGACGGACAGACAGTTGGTTACCCGTTGGTTGTACGGAACCATAAAAATTAAACAATAAGTCGAAGGCTGATCACCCTTGTCTGCTATTAGTATTAGAAGTAATCCCTGACTTCACTTAGTTCGATTGCTTCTAAGAACTTGTGATTCAAGAAGTCAGTGCTTACTGCTTGTCAGTTGCACGTCTCATTAGGAGTTTATTTCTCAAAAGAGCCAATTTTCAAGTTGGGTAGACTTTCGCAAGTCGTATCGACCTTCATTTAAACTTTTTGAATCCTTGGACGGCTTTCCTCCCCGCCTTCTGGAACTTACCTCTCGCTCGGAGAGATAAGATATGCCTTAGGTACGTAAGCTCAAACCCAACTAAATTAAATTCTCATTACATTATTGTAGGAGTTATAAAACAGTTTTACGTCTGTTGTAAAATTAAAAGTTGGCTCGGCTCACTTACTTACTAAAAGTCTTTTGGGAATATGTCAATAGCATAAACCTATATATCTTATATATGTAATAGCTGTTTCCCGCGGCTTCGCCCGCTCAGATCCCGGTGAAAAATTTTGTATATACCTATTCTCAGATCTACCGAATATACACAGAAAATTTCATGGAAATCCGTTCAGCCGTTTCGGAGGAGTAGGGCAACTAACACTGTGACACGATAATTTTAAATATATAGATGTATAACTGTATGTTAGCATATATGTATGTTTGCCCCTTCCTACTAGTTCATCTATATAGTACTAAGATTAATTATCATTAATAATTATTTATCAAATTAATAACGTTACCCAGTTTATTTAGAGAGTCTACTTACAACATTATTGGTTAGTATACTGTAACTAAACATCACTTTTAGAAAAATAATTAAATTAAGATTTGGTTTTGTCACTTATTTTTAACGCTGTAAACTAATTTGTATTGAATTTCGGATGCTGTATACTTAATTACTTTATTTAATTGTATTGTAATATCAACACAACTCAACTAGTTGGCAACTAACATGTACTGGCTACCGCGACACAGGCAGGCATGGCCTAGTGTGGAGCCACGAGATATATTTTCAAGCGACTTCCAAAAAGGAGGAGGTTCTCAATTCGTCTGTATGTTTTTTTTTTTTTTTTTTTTTATGTTTGTTACCTCATAACTTTGGACTGGGTGAACCGATTTTTACGATTCTTTTTTTATTTGAAAGCTAGTGCTTTCCATGTGGTCCCATATAAATTTTATCAAAATCGGTGATGTACTTTATTAGAAAATTAACAAAAACCAAAAATAATAATGCAAAAATGTACTAATTAGTTGCGATGGAAGTCGGTTTTTTAACGTGTTTAGCGTTTTTTATATGTTATGTAATTTGAGTTGGCAAATGAATCATTTGTATTCGTATTTGAAAAGTGCGTACAACTTCAAACCTTTTGGTATAATTATAGAACAGTGCCTCGCTCAGCATCCCCACTTTGTGCTGTTATGAGGCCGACGAGTGCAATCATGTGCTGACAATAGGGCAGTTGACTGCATCAAAAATAAATTATGAAAATGGCATTCCCTAAATTGCTCTTCTATTGAAATTAAAAAAAAATGTGTTATTTTTCAAATTGTTTAATTGTTTAAAGTGTTTTCAATCAATCAATCAATAAGTATGAGGCTGAAAAATTATTCAAATAGTGCCAAAGATATAAATAAACAGGAAGACACAAACATGCATAAACACTCGAGAAACATAACCCTACTTCTGGCGCAGTCGGGTAAAAAAGCGTTGCTTGGCCGCTTTATCGGCGTACGCTGCCCAAATGATTTGAGGTAGCGTGCAAATGATGTAACTACTCGAAAAACTACATCTTAAGTATTAAAAAAACCGCAGCAAGATATACCAGTGTGTGGCCCAAAAGTTTCTGGCTGGAGAAATATGGTGGTATGAAAAAAAAATGCGTCATTGTGACCTTTTATTAAACGAGCGAGAGCGAAGCGTCTTCGTTTCAGCCCGGGAAAAATGCTTTCGTATGTCTGTCCGGATGTCCGGCTGTTCTCGTCTACACTACGCTTTGCTTAACCGATTCTTGTTTAATTTTGTGAGCAGGTTCGATAATTATATGGAATTTTTTCGTCTATTCCGTTTTTGGAAATTTTGCCAAAATGTTATTTGAAAACGTAAAAAAAAATATTATTTCAGGCATCTCGAAAAACTCGCGAGGTCTACAGCTTACAGAGCGCTAGAAAAAATCGTTTCACTAGTAGAATGCTATAATATCACAATGTTACAAAGCAGGCTTTAAAAAGTCCTCCCACAATCCAAACCAAATCTTATAAAGTATGATCCGACAAGAATCGATCTCGCGATCTCTTGATGTGGGAATGAAACATAGCTTATGTCCTTTTACATATCACAGGCTGTGCTTGTCAAATTTTCTCAAGAATGGTTGAGGCGTTGAAACGTGAAGAAGTCACAAAAAAACAAATAAACAAATTTTCGCTTTTATAATTTTACGTCAGGATTATGATTTATATCAGTCTATTTAATTCACATTTTTTTTTTTAGAAAATCAAACAGAATATTTAGATGTCACACGTTTCTTTCAGACGGTAAATAATTAAAAACGCTAAACACGTTAAAAAACCGACTTCCATCGCAACAACTTAGTAAATTTTTGCATTATTGTTTTTGGTTTTGTTAATTTTCTAATAAAGTACTAAACCGATTTTGATAAAATTTATATGGCACCACAAAAAAAGCACTAGCTGTCAAATAAAAAAAGAATCATCAAAATCGGTTCACCCAGTCAAAAGTTAACACAGGTAACACACATAAAAAAACATACAGTCGAATTGAGAACCTCCTCCTTTTTGGAAGTCGGTTGAAAATTGACAAAGATTAAAATCAGTTTTTTTATTTACAAATTGGTAAGCCCTTGTTATCTTAGAGAGACCTTACTTTACCATTTTGCCTAAGGACCCATCTGCGTTATCTCACCTCTGGCCACTCGCTGACCATAGTGCCGAGTTTTACGTATCTGGGGCGATTTTTTGCACTTTTTGTGTTGCTAAGTTGGTAACACTGCCGTCACATGTCCAGACCCATCCGCGCAGTTTTAAAATAAATATTTATTATTGTGTTTACTTGTGCTAGAATAGTTAAATCAGAATTTTAAATAAGGAATCTAAGTGCAAAATAATGATTTATTCTTTGAAGTATACATTCTTTTATTAAACCTTTCCACTGAGTCACGATGTGACTAATCCTTATCCATTAGCAATCATTAGTCAAACATTTAAACATAGCTTTATATTAGTAGCAGTAGGTATCACACTGTTACCATGACGTAATTGCAGCAGTCCAAATATTGTGGGAAAAAACATCATTACTCTTCTCTTTGTTTTCCGAATGACCGAAGACATTTTATTTGGTAAGGACGAGCTAACATCATTGAAAGGGAGTGCATTTTGATGGAGCCCAGATAGCCCGGCGGAGCCCACAGGCACAGTGCCCATCCATACAGTGGTTGAACGTTTGATAATTGCATCAAAATCGACGTAATGAGTAATGGGTACGTGCGCTGGCTCACCTGCGCTTCAATGTATTGATTTTAATGAATTTCCCCAACTTCTGAACAACGCTGACTATGGAACTCGGGGCTTGACCTCCCCCGTCTCGTCCCTCGGCCCCTGCGTGAGACGTCTTCGTTGGACGACTCTATGGGTTTTTCGACTGTGCTATATGTGTCAGTTAGCATGGTTAAGAATATTGTAATTTACCTAATACGGTATACACGTCTACACCCAAAAACAGGTTTTATAAGTTGATCATTAACGCAAAGATATAAAAATGAAATTTTATCACGTGTTAACGGATTAACGGTTAACTTGCGTTAAATCTTCCAAAATGTAATGCTTTAACGTTTAACGAAGTTAACTTTTTTATTAACGAATTAGCTATTGACGAAGTTAATTATTTGATTAACGGTGCCAAGCTATGCTAATACCTACCTATAGGAGAGGGAAAGCCGCGCTATCAAGAGCAAACCCGGTCCTAATTTATTCTAACTTACAGTGACAAGTAGTAACTATCCCTCTGTGTACCAACTATGTACTTATATTTGCACTGAATAATTTTGAAACAAAATGTTTGAAGGGCAGGTCTTGAGGTAGGAGTCTGAGATACATAAAAGAGATTTTATAGCGTCGTACGCTTCCTAGAAAGTCGTGTGATTTATAATTTTAATTGGGGAGTCTTTGAGAGCAGCATGCTGCGCCCATGTGCGTTTTAAAGACAGATTTGTTTGGTATAAATAAAACAAAATATGTTTTATTATTAAAAGATACATTGACAGTGTCGGTGTTTCGGAACATACCTACACACATGTCACGTGACATTTGACTCTACACTACATTTGTATGGACTTTAAACTTTTATGTCTGCTTCAGAAAAAAATAGGTAAGAAATTAAAGGAAAAAGAAATATAGTTTAAAAACTAAAAAACACGCTTTTAAAGTACATCAAACTTAAAAAATCATTCTTAATATGTTTTTTTTTCCCAATTGGTAAACCCTTGACAACATCTCACCTGGTAAAAAATTAAGAAAAGAAAAGAAAAGAAAGGTTGTCTGGAAGAAAAGGTTGTCTGGAAGAGATTGCTTTTAGCAATAAGACCGCCTACTGTACACTGTATTATAGTATCTCTACGTATTAGCATTAAGAAATTGTTTTTGGTGTACTATAAGTGTAAATAAATAAAATAAATAAATATAATCACAACAATGAACGAAAAATACTTCTTCGTTTATTATTATTGTTCTTAGCTTTATGAATTATTTTTCACTTTTTTGGTTTGATGTAGCGTGTTTTTATTTGTTTTTTTTTAAACTATATTTATTTTTAATTTTTTAGTTCATTATAATTATTGTGTTGTCACTGATTTTTGATAAATGTACAAAGTTTGAATAAAATCTGTCTGTTTAAAGTGGGTCAAAATCGAGTGCAAACATACATACATACATACAGGTGAAGCTAGTAAAAGCGTGATAAAAAAGCGTTCTTTCCGAAAAAGATAAATAATACATACTAAAAAGTGATAAGTTACTGTCCATGTCTACGACGGTGTAGACAAGAAATATACAAAAACTTCCAAGATTTTTGCAGATTTCCTCATTTTGGCCGATATTTTTGGGCTGCCACAGAGAAACTTTAAAACTGATAACAGTGGACGTAAAACACAGAAATTATGATTCTTTAAATTGTTTTTATCTTCGGTTTTAAATTTTTATTCTATGAATTGTTTATGAAACCAACATATTTTCTTTAAAAAATAACGAACAACTAATAATGAATCATCTCTTGGACATCTTCCTCTACATAGTTCTTTGGTTTGGACAACTGTCAATTGAATAATGTTAGGTTATCACTTCTGTAAAGTAACCGCCTCCATGGCGTAATGGTTAGTCCATTCGCTTCACACCAGTAGATCGCGGGTTTGATTCCCAGCGGGGTCAACTTTGTAAGACTCGGTTTGGTTAGTGGTAGAGCATTTTCATTGCTCGCCTGGCTAGCTACCACCATCTTATCTAAGTCTTGTCGTCAAACATCAGTGTTAACAGCATTGATGGCGAATTTTCGTTGAGGAATCTTGGCAAGCCCGCTTCCATCCATCCTTATCACCATCATGTGAGATGATGCCAGAGATTACTAATTATGAATTAAAAAAAGGTACATTAGCATATTAGTACATTTTTCTTCCTTGCCCTACACGTGACCGCGAGTGATGCAAGTGCAACACCAGGCAACCGCCGTCTATCCCTTGGACACTATAAGATAGAGAGAGAGAGAGAGAGTACATTAGAGCTATATTGTTCTGTATAAGTTAAAAACCTGAAATAGGTACAGACACTAGAAATACACTTACCGAATTTTTTTTTTTTTTTTTGGTTTCTACTCTTCTCGTGTAAGATAACCGATCTACATCAAAATGTTAACATCAGTTTATTTTTGTCAAAACAGTTTACCCTTACTTTCTTAATCTTTCGTCGCTAGAAAGTAATAATTACAATCGCTAAAAACGTTAAAAATCGACTTTAATGCAATAACAATAAAGTACTTTTTTTTTGTTTTTTTTTTCCACACAACTACATAGTACAATGACAATGATACCTATTCACATTACAAACAAAAGACGTCAACGCGAGCGATAAAAATAAGCTTTTTTGACATTCAGTTCGGACTCCTTAGCATAAGTACGAGTCACACTTGGCCAATTTTTATTATTTGTTGTTTTAGTTCAGTATTAGTACTATAATCGCACCAAGTTTCACGTTTGTTATTAGCGTTTTTAATAGAACTAGATTCAAAAAACTTAGACCTACAAAAACACGCTTTTGTATAGAGACCCTTATTTTTATAAATTTTCTGTATTTGTTGTTATATCGGCAACGCATTCTTAGAAAAGTTCATCTGTCTACCTACTGCGGTTCATTAAATTCAACCCACTGACAGATGGACAGACGGACAGCTTAGTAATAGGGTCCCGTTGGTCACCCTTTGGGTGTACGGAACCCTAAAAATAATCCTTCAAATCAATTAACACTCAGCGAAGATATCGATGACCAAACATACAAACAACCATACAGTTAAATTAATAACCTCCTCCTTTTTTAAGTCGGTTACAATGGGAAGTTGGTTTTTCCTCATATTTCTCGTCTAATCATAATAAAAGGTTAGAACTGACAGGTATCCAATCTGGAAGCTCGAGATAACATTTTCGCCGACGAATTTTGTTGAAAGTATGATTTAGACGGTTTGGACAGCAAGAGTTTGGAAACGTACTCTAAAGCGACAGTTGGAACAGTTGGAACAGTTGGAACAGTTGGAACAGTTGGAACAGTTGGAACAGTTGGAACAGTTGGAACAGTTGGAACAGTTGGAACAGTTGGTTCTTATAAATAATTTGTTTTTTGCCTTTTATATGTCTTTATGAAAACGGATTTAAGAAAAATGTACAGAGAAGATTAATAATTCTTCGTATTATAATTATACACAGGTAAATATGACAACCCGCATTGGGCCCGCCTGGTCGACTAAGGCCCGATCGCCCTAATTCAGGGTAGGGTCGAGCCCCTCGGTGGGGACGTATATGAGCTGATGTATGACATGTAAATAAATCGTAACTTTGATTCTTTAGCAAAATTTTTCCTTAAATTAAAATTCAGAAATATGAATTTCGGACTTAAGATAGGTCACCATTTCCTTGCCGTGTTCCCAACTATTATTTGGGGTTGTCGTAATATATGTCTCTCTTCCATTCTTCCCTGTTTGCCGTCATCTCTACATTAACTTTCTTTCTTACGCATATCACCTTTTACACAGGGTATCCATCTTTTCTTTGGTCTTCCCCTCCCTTAATACCGATTCTTATTCATATTCCTCACTCTTTTCGTCACATGCCTTCCATCCCTCCATATTAGTCATTACATATTCAAATCATGACAAAGATTCACTCTCGTTTTGAATTTTAACCGCCTCAATTTTGACTAGGTTTGGTTGGTGAAAAAGCAATTTCTAAGCCCGCCTGGCTAGCTACCACCATCTTATCAAAAACTTTGCACCATATATCAATGTTAACAGCATTGATGTATTCCGGCTTGAAGATAAGAGAGCCAGTTCCTCATTGCATTGTAGAATCTTGGTAAGCCCGTTTCCATCGTCGGCATCATCTTCACTTACCATCAAGTGAGGTGATGTTAAGGGTTCACCAATTGTGAATTTAAAAACTTAAAAGTTTCAGTCACTATTGCTACTTTAAAAATTCCTCGTATGTACTTATTCCTGACCTTGTCCATCCTTGTTGACCACACATCCATCTTGACATTCTTATTTTCACTGCAAGTAGTCGTCTTTTAATTATGACAGGTAACCCTTTCTATCTCTCTCTCTCTCTTATCCTGTGGCACAATTAACCGTGCTATCCAAGGAATATACGGCGGTTGCCTGGTGTTACACTAACCACCCGCGATCACGTGTAGGGCATTTTAAATAATAATATTTTTTTTACCCTTTTTAAATCCTACAAATATGCCTGATTGCCTGCCTGTCTCTTGGTGACTAATTTGAAATGGAAATACCTGAAATTTTCGGTGGGGATGCTCTCGCATCAATTATGCATCGATTAAAATGGATATCATTTCCATAACTGTACAACGTTGAATTCGGCATTGGTGCTCGTACTGAGTGTAAGAGCCGTGGATGGTTGATATGCACAATGCCCACTTCACATTATGCCATGCAGGCCCAAAACGTCTAAATAGCATAATTTCCCAATGTCAGAATTACAGTTATTATATTGCTTAACGGTGTCAGTATAAGATTTTGAATAAGACTCTTGTATTGTTCATTTTGTGACAAAATGTGTCCATTTTTTGTTCGTTATACTATAGTTCGTAATACCTATGTAAATTGACAAGAAACACTCACTAAAGGTAATTTTAGAGTACTTTTCTAGATTTAATTCCTTAGTATAATACATATGTAGTAATTAAAGATGTAGGTAGAATCTCAAACGATTAAGATACCTACTTAATACTAAAAAAAAACTAGTATTTTTGTGAAAAAAGCGTGGGTTGTTCGATATACAAAAAATATGGCACAAAGCACCCCACGGTATTTTCACAATGAAACTAGTATTTTTCGTTTATTATTGTTTTCAGCTATATAAAGAATATTTTTTTACTTTTTAGTTTGTTGTGCTTTAAACGCGTATTTTATAGTTTTTTTTAAACTATGTTTATTTTTAAATTTTTAGTTTGATATGCATTTAATCATGGCGATCCTAATCAGGATAATAAGCTAAACTTATGAAATTATTGTCTTGTCACTGATTCTTGATAAATGTACACAGTTTTGATTAAATCTGTTTGTTTAAAGTGGTTCAAAATCTAGTGCAAAGGAGTCGATTACAAACAAACATACATACAGGTGAAGCTAATAAAAGCGTGATAAAAAAAAACTATATTTTCTACATATTATACAGGACGTAACAAAATTGGTGTAGGTTCTACTCATCATACTGATTTTTTTTTATTCTACGACTTTGCGGAAATCGCAAAAAAAAACAATTAACTCTTCATACAAATCGATCAGCTAGATGATCTACCAATTTTGTGCATTTTAGTATGGAGTGTCCATTTTTTTTGAGAATTTAGTATGGATTTCTTGGGGAACTATTTATTTTGCAATAATAACAAAAAAGAAAATTTGAGATTATCATAACGAGAACTTTCATTTGATATATGACACAATAAGGTTTGTTTTTTAATTTCGTAATTTGTCCTCCGAAAATGACAATAATTAATAAAATAAAATACTTTGCACATCTGTGTTTGGGTCACAGGTTATCCTATCCTAATTAACATCATACCACATTTCGCCTGATTTGTTCCAGTAGATTCGGAGCAAATTGGCTGTGACAGATGGACGGACAGATAGACAGACGCACGAGTGATCCTACAAGAGTTACGTTTTTTATACGGAACCAGAAAAATACTATTTTTATAGATGAGACGTAGTTCACCTTCGTGACATTTTGGGTATAAGACGATATGCATCTGAACCGGCTAAATTAGGTATTCAATCGGTATTGGCCAAATTAATCGATGGTAATGAAGCCTTGACAGTACATGAGAACGGTATTTTGTTCCAAAGGAAATTTGAATTCATTATCGATCATAAAACAATTAATAGATTATGAAAAGTTAAGCACTTAAAGATTCCAAAAATGCTGACAGCTGCGGTTAAATAAATATTTAGTTTCCCTAAAAACAATAATAACTTAATAAATAGGTCCCGATAATTAATATATTCTGGATTGAAGATAAGATAGCCAGTTCCCCATTGCGTTGGGGAATCTTGGTAAGCCCGCTTCCATCTTCGGCATCATCGTTACTTAGCATCAGGTGAGGTGAGGTCAAGAGCTTACCAATTGTGAATAAAACAAGTCAATAATTATAACTTATTACGGCTACCTAGCCGTATGGCTCCCGGTTTAGAATAGGGCCATCCCACCTCTAAGAAAAGGGACTACACCTGGGGATAGGCAGCAGCGTCATTGTCGCTTACTGCGATCGCCAACCCGCCTGCCAAGAAAATGAAAATAAAACCTAACACCCCACGCTCGGCCGAGTTCTAAAAAACTTACAGTGCCATCTATTAGCGATTTGCGGTACTAAAAGGACTTACGGTAAATTTTACTGGTGTAACTTTCTTAGTGTTAATTTATTACATTAACATCCCGCGCCCCAAGGACTATATGGTATAACTGGTAAATACTGCATAAATAAAAAAGAAATAAATAATTATAATTGCATAAGTTGATAAAAATGCTATGCAATAGCTTTACCGCGGCAGTCCCCGAGTGCCCCACGTTTTTTTTTATATATTTTCAACTTGTAACGTTTGAATATGGTCGGATCCTTATTAGTGACAAGCTATAAATATTTTTATTATTTGTTTTTTACGTAAATGCATCTTTAATTTGTATTTAGATAGTAAGTCATAATAGTTCGTAATTAAATTAAGATTAAACCTAAATTTCATAAAAAAAAACATATCTATCAAATGAAGGTGTAATGTGTATGTGGATTCAAGGCCTAATTGCCTTAATTTTAAAACAAGAAATTACTTTATGCACAAGAGCATAAAATGTATGCAGCCTTCCCTCGACATAAATAACAACTTTACGAGCATGAGAAGTCAAAAAAAATGTTATTAAGAAAAGGACGCAACTTTGATGCTTGTCCTGCGCCAAAGATTAAAAAATATGAGATAGGTAATTTAAAATTAATTTGCGCGATTGGTACGCCCCTGCCCAACGTCCTCGTAGACAAAGTCGTGGGCAACAGCTAGCTAGTTTATAGTAATATGTACAGTAAACCGATTCAGTAGGTACAGTCAAGGTCAAAAATATAGATACGTTCAAAGCATCAAAAATATGTATCCACGACCTTATGTGCATACGATATAAGGTCGTAGATACATATTTTTGATGCTTTAAACGTATCTTTATTTTTTCTTTCGACTGTACAGTAAACATAGGTATTAATACATAAAACCACCCAATATCTATTAGCCTAACCGCGGAGAGAGAAAGGAACCCATTTTTTGCGCTTCCTCCCTTTTAATGATTTACAGCTCCTTACACGCCCTGCTCACAACACAGCTAGACTAAGGCCTAAGCAATAGATCCTAGTGTCACTAATAATTGCCGGCAATCTGTATAACAACCTGTAATTTGGTCGAGACTCTTTTATAGTCAACGATATATTTACATGAAACAATGTTTTATATAATACCTACTTAACACATACGTATTTCAGAGCATTGTCATTATAATTATCAGCTAAAAGACGTCCACTGCTGAACCCTGGCCTCTCCCAAGGCTTTTCACAACGATCGACCGGCCTACGCTGCCCGAATCCAGCGAATCCCGCGACCTGAACCAGACCAGTCAATCGAGTTTATTAGAAATAGCTGAAGCAAGCTTTTGGGTCCGGACAGAATATCAGCGCTATGGTTTTAGTAATAATAAAACCACAGCACCATGCTGAGTCTTGGACCTATTCGGCATAAAATTTAATTTTAGTTTTTAGTTTTAATCTTTAGCTATAGTTTACTTAGATTAAGTACCTAATATTGTAATTATTTTTTTATTAATTTTTTGTCGAATAACTTTATTTCTTTCTTTCTTTCTTCAATTTAAAGTTTTCGAATGACATTTTTAGATTTTATGACAATATGAAGTTCCTTTTAAATCCCGCTTCACCGTTACTCCTTAAATTTAACCCTGCGGTTGTCGCGCCCCAAAAGTCACTTGTATGCCAAATTGTTTTCTATTTTTTTATAAATTTATTATTGTTACAACTTTTTTATTGAAAAACGGCAAGTACCCTTTTCTAAAATTATTATAATAAGAAGCAGAATAATTGACATCATCATCATATCAGCCGACAGACGTCCACTGCTCGACATAGGCCAAGTATTTCCACGACGACCGGTTCTGCGCTGCCCGCATCTAGCGGCTTCCCACGACCTTTATCAGGTCATCGGTCCACCAAGTGGGAGGCCTACCTACGCTACGTTTTCCGGTGCGCAGTCGCCACTCGAGAACAAACTAAACCAAAATCAACCAAAACACAAACTTCTTATAAATCGTCTTTGAAAATTTACTTTGGATTATATACACATAAGAGACCTTAATACGCGTTAACGCTTATTGCGAAAACAAATCAAATATTATTTTCTAAACAGGAACTACATACATATTTGGAATGAACAGAGCGGGGGTGGGGATCATCATACTTAAAGTATGTACACGGATTCCTGTGTAATCATGTTGAACTGTTGCGAATACCTTCATTTTCAAGCGACTTCCAAAAAGGAGGAGATTCTCAATTCGTCTGTATGGTTTTTTTATGTGTGTTACCTCATAACTTTTGACTGGGGGAACCGATTTTTTTATTTGAAAGCTAGTGCTTTCCGTGTGGTCCCATATAAATTTTATCAAAATCGGTGTAGTAATTTATAAGAAAATTAACAAAAACCAAAAATAACAATGCAAAAATGTTCTAAGTTGTTGCGATGAAAGTCGGTTTTTAACGTGTTTAGCGTTTTCAATTATTAATTACCAGGATTACGTGATCAGCGCGACACGGCAGGGTTAATCAATAACAAACAAGCTTTTGGCTGCGGCTCCGCCACATGGACATCCCAGGTGCGCTCGCGAGGATGGTGCGCGGTGCGCCGGCCATTAAGCGCTCGCCTCGCTGGAGTTACACATTTAATCTTTCCTCACGGAAGGCAAGCTGAATGTTCACACCCAGCTTCCCTCCAATTCAACCAATTTCAGTGGGCAATAGCTCAAATGGAAGAGCTTGTTTCACCACGTGTTCTTAAACCAATAAAGAATAGATATAGAGAAATAAAGCAATGAAAATCAAGTTTTAATTAACTCGAGGGTTATTTTCAATACTTGATGACAAAACTGTGCATCAATACCTTTCATCAAAAAATTTAATCTTATTTAAGCTTGCGTGTTACATCCTCGGCTGTATCGGCACTTATTATCAGCTGAGGACTTGCAGCCAAACGCACTCAAATTTTAAATGAAATAAAAATAAAAACCTTTTCGTACCCTTTGCAGTGGAGGCAACAGGATGCTGGGGATCGGAGGCAAACGAGTTCATTCGTGAAATCCCTGATCCCTGAATATTAAGAATAATTTTTAACTTTTTAGTTTGATGTGCTTTAAAAGCGTGTTTTTTAGTTTTTTTAAAACTATAGTTTTTAATATCCTATAAAGACTGTCGTGCATTTTCATAAAAAAAAAACTATTGACGGTCAAAAAAGGATAAAGACAATAAGACAAAAATATAAATATAATATAAAGACAAAAAGATATGAATAATACCCACTTCGCTGTTTTTGCAGTCAGTGTAACTTTGCCTCTGAAACGGAGATACATTTAATGTTTCCAGCTTTACCTGCCTTTGGCGATTCGGCTGTCATCATAGTTATAATAATAAGACTTAACAATTTATTCAACAGAAGAGTGAGTAAACTCAATACTTACGTGTAATCTTTTATTGAACGTATACCTGAGTTTTACAGATTATATGGAAGAACGAAGAGTACAATCAGCCACTATTTATTTATTTTAAATTTATTTTACAGACAACAAGATCCACGTATGTTAGTAAACAAATAAGCATAACCTATGTTAGTAACTTATAATTAATGGAGATTTAGTCCGATTGATCAACGTCCACACAAGTGGACTGTCGAATCTATCGGCTAATGCCCGCAGGATTGTGTTGGGGCTGTCGCGCAACCTGCGAAGTAGCGAGCCAGATTTTTTGCGCCAGACGGCGTCGAACCCATCGGTGTGTGCTTCCGCGAACATCGACGAGGCGCTGCAGAAGCGCGGTACCGCAACAAAGCCCTAAACGAGTTATTAAACTGAATTCGCAGAGCATTGTAAGCCTTCTGGGTGTATCTGAACCACAGGGCCCCCGAGTACAGCGATGTACAGTACGCTTTAAACAGCGTTATTTTGACTGCGACTGTACATCGGGAGAACCTGCGGGCCATCATGTTCGCCCGGACTGACAACGGCCTGCGTTCCCTTTCCAAATCTACATCGTCTCTCAAGTCGTCTGTTACCAAGCGTCCCAGATATTTAAATTGGTAAACCCTGTTAAGATGATGCTTGGCGTTTGTGGACTATGAGAAAGCCATTGATACTGTCTGTTGAGTCTGCCTGGGCTGTGCTACAATTCCTCCGTGGTGCTGAATTGACCATCAATATATCGAGCTATTGAAGTGTTTGTAAGAAAAAATGGGTTCTTCATTAAAACTGCCATTTCGGTATGTCTTGAGGAGTAAAAATCAAAATAAATCCGGCTGTAGCAAGGGGTGAGACAGAGATACATTATATCTCCAAAATCGTTTACCGCCACCCTGGAAGATGTTTTGATGGACTCGACTGAACGAGTACATCACCCTCCTCCATTCGCAGACGATATCGTAGTTATGGCTGAAACCTAGGCAGAATACTTGATGAGCTCATTAGAGCCTCTCGACAAGTGGGAATTAAAAATTAACATGGATAAGATGGTAGTTATGTAAAATGTCTGTGTAGTACCCACTCCTCTGAAGGTTTGAGATTCTTCACTCGAAGTCGTGACCGCACACCTGAATACGTAGCGTCGAAAGGCCTCCCACTCGGTGGACCGACGATCTGGCGAAGGTCACAGGAAGCGGATGCAGGCACCGCAGGACCGGTCATTATGGAAATTTTTCGGGGAGGCGTTAGTCCAGCAGTGGACATCCTTCGGCTGTCCATCCATCACATCATCATCACACCAAACCATCCATCCATAAGTACATCATGTAGCCAGTTTAGGCAAAAGAATAGTAGAAGAAAAGAGGACTTTTAAGGTAAAAATAAACTTTTAATTGTGGTCATGTCGGAACAGAGATCGTATCGTAACATTTAAAAAAGTGTTTCTCAGTAACCTATTACTGTGTTTTCCCACAGTTTTTGCCCCTTCCAAGCAGTTGTTGGGTGTTTGTGGAGAGATTAGCCGCCGATCACTTCCACCGCAAAATTGGAGCTGAACATGATACGTGTCTAGGTTGCCCAGCCTAGAAACTGGATCTAGGGTATTTACCTAACTAGATCTACGATAAGTTGCCGACAAGATAGTATTTAGGTCTTTCGGCACACAATGTTTCTAGGGATGAAGTCTTTTATTTCTCCAAAAGTACATTTTTGTAGTCATTTTTAGGGTTCTTTAACCTCGGAGCCAACGTGACCCTATTACTAAGCTTCCGCTGTCCGTCCGTCTGTCTGTTAGCGAGCTGTAATAGTATTTCATCAGTCGTAATAGGTAGACAGTTAAAATTTCCACAGAGTACATATTTCTGTTGCTGCTGTAACTAAAAAAAAAATAAAAAAAATAATTAAAGGGTAAATATATAATATGAAACATACAAGAAACGTAATATATTTTTCTCTTGTACCAAAGTAGGGAAACCTTCATGTTCCAATCTGACCGCAGTTGGTCGGTTTTCCTTATTGATTTCGAGCGATACGATTAACTATGAGTAATGTGAACATCTGAATTTGATTTCGTGATTTTGATGACTCAGTACTGTGCCACCACATCACACACTACGATCACCAAGCCGCCTGCAAAACCGTAAATAATGCCAAAAATAGGGTCTACATTACATTTTTTACATCAAAAGTGGTAATATTTTAAAAGTTGTATTCAATTAAATAGCTTTTTATTACTTTGAGTATATTATATATTTTGTCCATGGTGATAGCTGTCTTTCAATAATTTGAATTAAATATTGTCATTTGACCCATCTTAAGGCCTTAAATTTGTTTCGTTCCAGCAGCGTAGAGACTCCGTTTCAGTGTTACAGGTGTAAAAAATAGATGTAGGATCTTAACAGATCCTGGAGAACTGAAACTGGAGTTTCTCCGTATCACACTGAACAACTTTTGTTTTGTGACTGCTAAAATTGTAAAAAAAATTGGAATTCATATACTAAACGATCAGGTGAATTATCATGTTTTTATGGTAAGTCTAATTTTTCTTCTTAAAATTTCACCAAAGTCGTAGAACAAAAGTTGTTCAGTATGATGATTAGACCCCCCACTTAACAGATACCGCATCAATTTTTTACGATATGTATATAACACAGAGCATTGAAAAACTCGCGGCACTGGCGAACAACTTGATATTTACCCCTTTTGGAATCAGCTTTACAGTTGAATTTCGCGTGAGTGTCTTAAAGCGACTTACGTCCTTTACTTCGGGCGTAAATGCACATTTTTGTTTATTGCGAGCTTAGTAAACATTCTAGAAAAATTTCGTCCTAGCCGTTTTATCAATACTATCATGTCATGTTATTATTCACTTACTGTCGGTATTTATTTCATGCGGCTAACTTATGTAATGTAGGAGAAAAATATAATAATCTCTCAAAACAACATAGTGTTACAAAATCAAATGTATCAAGCTAAATAATGTTTTTGTTTTAGCCATAACAAAGAAAAAGGTTCAAAGAATCAGATGTGTAGTTTTCCTGTTCAGCAAGCTTGCGGCTGACTCAACATATTCCAGCAAAAATGCACTTATTTTTGGGGACCTGCTCTTTCGTCACGAAGTAACTTTTCGAGTTTCAGTACAAAGAGAACTTTAGATCAGTGCAATTTCTATGTAATGTATGTAAATACTTGAACGTGTTTCTCTGTGTGACGAGAAATACTCTTTTTGTGGTGTATGTGAGACAATTGACTCTTGGAATATGTATACATGAAGTTTCTTATTAGGTATTATAGGCTATCTTTGTAAAATCACTGTCCCTCTGTGATTCATGTTGATTTATTATTTATCACTGTACAAAATAATCAGTCCTAAAAAATATCACACTAATTATAACACCTGAAATAAAATTCCTAAAATACCTAAAATGAAACACCTAAAATACCTACATTAAAACACAGAATACCTTAAATAAAAAATCTAAAAAACCTTAAATAAAAAACCTAAATTGAAACACCTAAAATACCTAAAGCAAAACACCTGAAATACCTTAAATAAAACATCTAAATTAACTCAAATAACCCGTCCCTCGTCATCCCCGGTGGCAAGGTGCCCATAACACTAGCTGAATTTCCGCGCTGAATGGCTATGGATAGCACCAGGAACGACCCGGAGCGGGAAAGCCCCTCTGAACTAAGCCACGCCCTATCTCCCTCCCTTATTTTTACATTATATTTTTCAGAGATAAGAAAAAAAAATTGCCGCTCCGATAGATTGCTGAAGGAGGCGTGGCAGACGCGTCAACGTGTTGTACAACGAGCCATCTTGCTGTCATTCGTAAAATATGTTTGTCCTGCGCAGAAATTGCAAAATTTCATGGCAGGCAGAGCTCCGTGTGTTTTGGTGACAAAATTGCCGAGATGTGCAATAATAAGCTGCAAAAATGCAATTGGTAAAGTAAATTTAATAAATGAAGGAGTTTCTTATCATGTGTAAGTGAAAAACTTAAATGAAATTCAATAGTTAAATAAAAATATATTTGAGGTTTCTTGTTATATAGTGTGAGGGTCTTCTATTCTGTGATATTTTCCACCTTAGTAAAAGTGTATTCAATTATAAGAGCATCGGTGAGGTAACGGCTAGGGCCACCGCCTCCTGTTCGGGAGGTCGTGGTTCGAATCCTGCCACGTACCAATGTGATTTCGAATTCAGATTTCATATGTACGTTTATCCGACGTTAACCAACCCGCACTGGGCCCGCGTGGTCGACTAAGGCCCGATCGAATTCAGGGTAGGCTCGAGCCCCTCGATGGGGACGTATATGAGCTGATATGATGAAAAGTGTATTAGAAGATTTTATTATAATCAGCTACTGGTTGTACTTTATCACTAGTTAATGACACTGTTTTTGGATGAAAACTAAATACTAGTTTTGTTACTCCTCGTGAAACGGCTCACAGACCAACTTTGACAGTCGACTGTCTGCAAACCCAAGAGAAATTGAATTATAGAATTTATAGCCGCAGTTCCGAATTTCACATCACCATGCGGGTCCAGGGTTGCTTTCTTTCAAGAGGGTTAATTGATGTTAGTTATTAAAAATTCTATTAATAGTTATGTCATTTTTAAAGGTAATTAATAGACCATTTCATACAATTACGAGGGTGGCATACTTAAATGCCCTCAGTGCGCGAGGAGTTTCGCTGCGAAGATTGGCTACATAAACCATCTTCGAGCGCACGCGCGGCGAACCGACTAGGAGTCGAAGTGGTTGCCATGACCGAAATCGGTCGGATAGATCATCAACATCATCATCATCATGTCAGTTTGCAACCGCCTCCGTGGCGTATTGGTAACGACCATTAGCTTCACATTAGGAGGTCGCGGGTTCGATTCTCGGCGGAGTCTAACTTTGTTTGACTTGTTTTGGTTGGTGGAAGGGCATTTTCTGGCTAGCTACCACCATCTTATCTAAGTCTTGTCGCCAAGCATCATTGTAGATAAGACTGATAGCCAGTTCTCCATTGCGTTAGGGAATCATGGTAATCCCGCTTCCATCTTCGGCATCATCGTCTCTTACCATCAGGTGAGGTGATGTCAAGGGCTTACCAATTGTGGGTAAAAAAACCTAACCACTACCGGAGTGCAGACAGAAGTGAAAACTTTTTACAGTTTTATAAGTTTTGACCCTACGAGTGTTCCTGGTAAGGCGTCCGTGACGGTGTCAGTAATGGTGTCGCAAATGCAATGGTTATTTCCCATCGCAAGTGACAGTTTTATAAGTTTTGACCCTACGAGTGTTCCTGGTAAGGCGTCCGTGACGGTGTCAGTGATGGTGTCGCAAGTGCAATGGATATTTCCCATCTCAAGTTACAGTTTTATAAGTTTTGACCGTGCGAGTGTTCCTGGTAAGGTGTGTCGGTGACGGTGTCGTTGTTGGTCTCGGTGTTGCGAGTTCAATGGTTTTTTCCCATCTTAAAAATGCCCAACGCGCCTAAAGAAGTCTTTACTTCAAAAAAAGTCACAGTGGTCGTAGCTCAATGCAACTTGCGTCAATCGCGCAGGTTAACTGACCAAGCACGGGCATTACTTGGATGGGTTTGACAGTTAGTGCACTACTTAGGCGGCTTGAAAACCTTCTGACAGTGGGGTTTACCACCAGCCCTACAACCCCCACCAACCCGGACCTGGCTCCCGCGTGAGGAGTATGGTGTACAGCCCCGAGTTTGGGAAGAGACTCGTGCCCCAGCAGTGGACCGTCCATGGGTTTAAACGAGTTGTTAACAGTAAGAGAGTGAGTTAAGGTTTACTTGTCTCACACAGTGCTTATAGATATATTTATGTTGCAGACTATGTGTGGGTAATCTTTAGGATTGTTTTGGTATCACAGTTTTCAAAAAGTAAGTGGGTGTATGGTGTTTCAGATCATTTATGCTGTTATTTATTATTATTAGTGCTATGCTCGGAGAGTCTCTGCGTGATCGATTCAAGAAACGAGGAGATACGTAGGAGAACCAAAGTAACCGACATAGCTCTCAAAATTGCTAAACTCAATTGGCAGTGGACGGGGCACATAGCTCGTAGAACAGATTGCAGTTGGGGCAATAAAGTTCTCGAGTGGTGACCGCGCACGGGAAAACGTAGCGTAGACAGGCCTCCCACCTGACACTTGAATCCCACGTGAAACTTTGAGATTTTTAATTTTTTTTGTATAAATATGTAATTGGTGACATAAAATAAATTATTTAATCTAATCTTATCTAATCTACCAAGCTTTGCCATGGGGAGATTTTCCATTTATTCCTTTTCACCAGAGTAAAAGCACAGCATTTGTGTCTACGATTTTATGACTTAATCCTACAATTTAATCAACAAATATCACTTATTTGTTTTGATTGATCTATTGATTTACTCATTAACAAAAATAACAACAAAAATGTACAAATAAAAGATAGATATACAGTGGTACAATTTAGGCAGTTTTATCGCTTTAAGTAATTTCTAGATTGTCTTCTCATTTTCTAATGCCTTGCATTAGATACGTCTCATGTTGACAACCCTACAGCTGCCGTATCCCAGTAGGTGCTGGCTGGCCCCCGTCCAGGTGCCTTGCGCGGCCGCCAATTGAAAGTTTGAGAACCGCCGCCCTGCGCCAGACGTGATATATTATTAGTTGTTTTAATAAACGCCCCGAATTAGTGTCTTTTGAACTTTATCTGTATTCGTTACCAAACGGTAGGAGAAAGAGTTCGCTTATCTATGGTAGGAGATCCTATCTACAGTGCGACAAGGATCTTTTGGCACGTGGCGGGAATCGGAACTAACGACGCCATCTTGTAAAATGGCATTCATTGACACATCGTTTAGTGTGTTGTTTGTCATTTAATTGCACACCCACGCCCTCCTGTCAATGTCACCTAAGTGCCAAAAGATCCTTGTCGCACTGGAGAAAGTGATAATCTCCGTTTGTTAGTTAAAGCCCCGTAGTACCTAAAAATTCACTTAAACAGGTTTTTAGAATTAATTTTTCAAGTAGTTAACAGTAAATTTAAATTCTAGGAAAACATACTGGTATTATTGAGAATAGTTACGAGGGACTATGTCGACTGGAAACACGATTAAATAAAGTTGGCTCGATAGAATAAATTCGCAAAGTTACCTCTTTTCGAGCCATTTTATCGTCTATTTTCGGTTTTATTCTTAAAATAAGTAATTTGATAATATGATTTATTTACTGAAATAAAGTTCATAGGTGACTGAAGGGAAAAAATCGAATTGATTTTTATTTAAGATAAATATGATAAATATAAAAACGAAAAACATGGAAAAAGTGTAAAGTGTGGTTATTTTCTTCCCTCTTTACACGTAAAGAAAAAGACAAAGACAGATTTTTATGTACCATTTGAAGCCCCCTTAAATATTAAATTTTATTTTTATTTAATTATTGATATTTAAAGTCAATAAAACAACTAAGTATTCTGTGAATATTTCAAGCGTCTACCTGTTGCCGTTATCAATATCGAGCAAAAGCATGCAAAAAAAATCACGTTTGTTGTATGTGAGCCCCCCTTAAATATTAATTTTATTTTAATTATTTATTTTTAAAATGAATAATACAGCTCAGTTTTCCGTGAATAATTCAAGCATCTATCTTTTGCCGTTATCAATATCGAGCAAAAACGAGCAAAAAAATCACTGTTGTTGTATAGGAGCCCCCTTAAATACTTATTTTATTTTAATTATTTATTTTTAAAGTGACTAAAGGGAACCCCTTTAAATATTCATTTTATTCTGTTTTTAGGGTTCCGTACCCAAAGGGTAAAAACGGGACCCTATTACTAAAATTTCGCTGTCCGTCCGTCTGTCTGTCTGTCTGTTTGTCTGTTAATCAGGTGAGACAATGCCAAGGGCTTACCAATTGTGAAAAAAAAAAAAAAAATTGTCACCAGGCAGTATTTCATAAACCGTGAAAAAAATAAAAAATAAGGGATTTCTCCATTCAAAAAACGTGTTCTTTAAACGTTAAGAAACTAGCGCCATCTAGTATGATGGTACGGAACCTTATGTACTAGTACCATCTACTATAATGGTACGGAACCCTATGTGTGCCGGTTCTTTAGTATTTCTTGTCATAGTGGCAACAAAAATACAGAAATACATCATCCGTGAAAATTTCAACTGTCTAGCTATCACGGTTCATGAAATACAGCCTGGTGACAGACGCACGGACAGACAGACAGACGGACAGCGAAATCTCAGTAATAGGGTCCCGTTTTACCCTTTGGGTACGGAACCCTAAAAAACATGTTATCAAAAACTTCTTTGTCCGTCCGTCACACTTTCCCTAGCGGCTAATATAGATATTTTATAATGTATAGATTATTTGTATAGAATTGGTTGAGGGGGTGGGAAGTGACAAAGACTGCTAATCAGAATAGCCCGATATGGTTCCTGAGGAATCTTTTTTTTTTATTCACAATTGATAAACCCTTGACAACATCTCACCTGGTGGTAAGTGACGATGTTGCCGAAGATGGAAGCGGGCTTACCAAGATTCCCCAACGCAATGGGGAACTGGCTATCTTAGAACACACCGATGATATCAAAATTGATATTTGGCGGCAAGACTTAGATAAGATGGTGGTAGGTAGCCAGTCGGGCTCAGAAAATGCCCTACCAACAACCAAACCGAGTCTTACAATTGACCCCGCCGGTAATCGAACCTGCGACCTCCTGTGTAAAGCCAGTGAACTATGCCTCTGAGCTACGGAGGCGGTTAAAAATCTATAGAAACACTCATGTTCACGCTCACGAGACGCTCAAGGACGCTCAAAGACATAAAAACGATGTCCACAATAATTACGATTACAACCATTTTCACACCACATACATTTTTAACCACAGCAGGCATGAGGTCCCTGCCTAACCAGCACATGAATGAAGTGTGAAAATAGCTGGGAGTCATATCTCTCCGCTATATAACCCTCAGGATGCTGTTGGGGCTGGCGCGCAACCTGCTCAGCAAGGGGGCCGTTCATTTGCTTATGGTGGCAAGAAAACTGTCGACGCGTACTTGCGCGAACATGCCGGACCCCAACAACATCCTGAAATCATTGTCATATTGATCGATCACGTAGGACATTAAGCGATTTCTGCGTGCGGTTTGTCCACGAGTTGCTGGTGTAGAATGACTGTGAGTATACACAAACAAGCGTTATTTTAACGTCCGCACCACAGATGAGATACTAGTTACTTCTTACTCCGTTCTACACCGAGAAAACTTGCGCACCAACATGTTGCATCTAATCGCCAATGCTCGCTCTATGATCATCAGATCGGATCTGATCTATGATCAAAACTCGGTCGAGAAAAGCCATAAGTGCGTAATTATGGCTATTCTGCTTAAAAACACGGTCGAGAAAAGCCATAAGTGCGTAATTATGGCTATTCTGCTTAA
This sequence comes from Coleophora flavipennella, assembly GCA_947284805.1. Classification (NCBI taxonomy): domain Eukaryota; kingdom Metazoa; phylum Arthropoda; class Insecta; order Lepidoptera; family Coleophoridae; genus Coleophora; species Coleophora flavipennella. Next base: position 873,100 of record OX369272.1, read on the forward strand.
AATCATATTATTCCCGTATTGCTTCTTTGAAGCTGAAAGGCAAAATGATCGGACTGCATCAAAATAAATTCTGAAATATGATGTCCTAAATTGCTCTCCTCTTGAAATTTCAAAAAACCTTACTTGTTTTGTTTTTCCATCATGTCTTCAATTTTATTAGATCAAATTCACAAAATAAGTTCGTCAATGACGCTAAAAATCTATGACGTCACTGGTGGGTATTTCAAACATTAATGGAACAAAATTTAGTTTTTGACAGATCATATAAAGTAACTCAAATGACTAGCAGTCCGATCCCCTATTATGTATTGTAATTGTTGATTATTCCGCCCGTATTTATTTTAAAAATGCATTGCTGGTATATTTTGTGTATTTTCAACTATGTATTAGATTTATTTACCAGGTCAAGGCTCCGCAATAACCCGACACAAACCTTGGCAACACTCGCAAGTTTGCAGCTAGTTTGTAGGTGGCTCATTTGGAATACAAACAGTGTTTGTTTTACAAAATGTTTATGGAATAACAAGCGGTTCAATGTAAACGTACATTTTGATAGGTTAGGTTTGTTATGTTGGGATCCTGAGAAGGCATACTAGTATTAACAAAACATACAGATTTTAACATTGTTTTTGCTTCAAAATTTGTATTAAAAATACAACTTTTTGCAAAAAAAACTTAAATATAAATTTAAAAATGAAAAAACCTGTAAAGAAAAAAACATTACACATGCACATATATTGACATTGACATGCATTTTACATCTGCGAAGTAACTCGAAGGTTGCGTGTAGAGTTTACTAACCCTCAGTGGGCCCGCGTGGTCGACTAAGGCTCGAGCCCCTCGGTGGGTAGGTATAAATTAGGAATCTTCAAGACGAGAGTGAATAGGCACTATTTGAGCTTGCGTGTTACATCCTCGGCTGCATCGGCACTTACCATCAGGTGAGGTGCATCCAAACGTACTCAAATTTTTAATAAAAAAAATAAAAAATATATTAGCTGATGTGATAATGAAATTTAAAAAACCCACGACATCTCTAAAAATTTAAAAATTAATATTTAATGGTCAATAGCAGATCCAGGATAGGGTCTTTGTAGATTTCAGCACAAAAGCGATAGGTATTCAGCCATAGACCGCATTCGTACGCTCCGCTAGATTATACACAAGACCAAAGAGTATAATCGGGCACTGTGTCTAGCACAATTTATTCGTTCTCCCAAATCATGCTGAGTGGATGTCGATGGGGAGGTTCATTTCAACAGTGGACGTATTCCGGTTGGGAAGGCTTTTAGGATAGGTATCTCCCAGTCAACCTTAGAATGCTGAACGGACTTCAGACAGACTTATAGTTTTTTTTATTCTCAATTGGTAAGAACTTGTAATCGTGTTACCTGATGGTGAGTGACGATGATGCCGAAGATGGAAGTGGGCTTAACAAGATTCCTGAACGCAACGGGGAACTGTTTATCTTATCTTCAAGCCGGATCATATCAATGTTGTTTACATTGATTTTTACGGCAAGACTTAGATAAGATGGTGGTAGCTAGCAAGGCGGGCCTAGAAAAGCCCTTCTTCCAACAAAACCATGTCTTAAGGGAATCAAATCCGCGACTTCCTTATGTAAAGGTAATGTACTTAACCATTACGCCACGTAGGTGGTGGTTATTGACTATACTACGGACTTAACTTTTTACTCTAATTACAATTTATTGTAAACGTCTCGTGCATATTCATCATCATCATCATCATATCAGCCGACTGACGTCCACTGCTGGACATAGGCTTCCCCCAAGGATTTCCATAACGACCGGTTCTGCGCTGCCCGTATCTAGCGGTTTCCTGCGACCTTCACTAGGTAATCGGTCCACCGAGTGGGAGGCCTCTTGCATATTAATTAGTATTAATCATAAGCTGAAGTCAATCTGACCCCAGGTTCATTCTCATTAATGTATAGGGATCGCACATGAGTAGGTACACAATTGTGGCGGCTGCCTCCATCTGAAAAAGACTTGCAGGTATGTCGTGTTAACAGATAATAATTAAGAATCATCACTGTTTATGATGGTAGTCGAAATAATTTCAAAAACCTTAAAACTTTTAGATAAAAGCTTTTTATATTGCATTGTCACGCGATATACACATGCATGCAAAATTTCAGCGTAATCGGAAACCGGGAAATGGGTCAAATTTAACTTGCAAGACACCGAAACAGGTGAAACTAAAAAAAAACTTGTAAAAAAATTTCTTCGAAGCCCTCGTTCTTGCATCTCTGACCTTAGACAAGTCTGCTTTTGCTGCGAAGCACACACTTGAAGGATATTCTCACCGCGACAGGGCGCGGGCGTTCCAATAATAACGACAGGAGCGAGCGGCTGCGGCGCGCGCGCATTCCTGCTATAAATACATTCACTAAATATCCTGGAGCAAAGAGTGGAGAGCTGGAGTAGAATGGACAAAAGGAGACTATTATTCGACAAAGTTTCAATTCAATTCAATATATTTATTCAAAATAGGTGAAAATTACACTCTTTCTGATAGTCATAAAATAATAATAACAATGTCATTTGTGAAGAAATAATCAATAATTAGTTAATAACGTCAAAATTAAGTCTTTGATATAAACCAGATTATGTCATGACACAAAAGTTAATGAAATTCTAATACCAATTCAAATAAAAGCGCCAAAAATGAAATGAACATAAACAATTGCTGTTTTGAAATTGTGTATAGTATATGTTTCTATTAGTGAAGACTTTTAAGTAGCTTTCTGTTTTTTTATGTGATTTTTATAATGTTATTTAGCCTTCCTGTTAAATAAAAAAAAATAGTGGCCTGTATTTAGAAATGAGTGTACCTTTCTTCTTCAGTCTCCAAGTACATAAGATATCCCAATATCTATAGCTTAAAAAAATATTGAAAAGTTTATCTTGAGTATGTTAAAAAAAGTCTATTCTATCTTTACAGAAGGAAAGAGAAGAGACAAGCAAAAGTAAAATCGACAATAAATATTAAACGCAGCTTAGTATGAAGAAAGGAAAGAAGAAAAGGCTTAATGTTATTAACAATAATAAAGTCACTATGAGTTAAGTGAAAGGAGAAAACGCAAACGATAGCAGAGACGAATGGATGGGAGGAGAAAAAGGTTTAAAGCTAAAACTAAAGATGAGATAACGTGCCATAATAGCAAGAAAGTGCCAAAAAGTTTAACTGCTGAATTTCTATAAATGACTGTTGAATGCACGAAAGAGATATAAATATCATTGTTTCTACATAGTCGGCTTCGAACCTATCACAAGTTTGGATGAAGTTAATTTATAATACGATCAAAAAGTATAACGTAGTGATTGAAGCGTCCTCTCATAACGAACAACGTAATGGTGTTCTATAAAAGTCGATCAAATACTACAACCACCTTACACTTTAAAGAATTAGATAACTCCATGAAGCCGCTGAATGCGGGCAGCGTAGAACCGGCGGTTGTGGTGATTGTTGGGGAGGTATTTGTCAAGCAGTGGATGTCCTTCGGCTGATATGATGATGATGATGATGATGATAACTCCATACTTGTGACAGTTGTCATATCTATGGTAATTACTATTGTTAAGTTATTATTCTATGATATAAAGTATTCTTTGTCCCTCGCAACAGCTGTTCTCTGTTCACAAATCAGTCGTGAGCCGCGTCGATACAAAGAAATGCCTTTTAAAGTTATTTAGGGTGTGCAGGTATTCAGCTGCTCTGCTCTCTTTGCACCCAGACTATGTGAGGAATGAAAACACAATTTGTACTAGAATAAATAGTTATTTTAGTTAGATAGGTACAAGGTATTTTGTTCAGAGTTACTGCTAGACAGGATGTGGGGATAAGGGGGGGATGAGTCGTAGGATTGATGGAAGCTTCTGAGATGCTACATAACTGAAATGTTTGCTTTTATTACAAGCTTATTTGGTACATTAACTTGCCGTTTTAGTTAGTTAGTTTGTGCCAAATCTTGGAAGCTAAATTAGAACCATTTCCCGGTTTCCGACTGAGCTAAAATTTTGCAGTTTTAAGAACAACGCATGGTTAGCTAAGTGACGTAATTCTAAATCCAATATGGCGGGCTAGTTATTTTTTATGTATCCCCATGGCCGTGGTATGGCTATTAAATTAAAGGGTTTGCTGTAAAAACAGTTAAAGAAAAATATTATTTATACGATGTAACAAAAGAAACCTTATAAAACGGTTATTATATTGGGACCTCCTTAATTTTTTACTTTTTTATTTTTATTATTTTTAAGTAAATCTATCCTTGCTAATATTTTAAATGGGAAATAATGTTTGCTTTTCACGCTTCAACACCTTACCAATCTTGACGAAATTTGAAATACAGGTAGCCTGTGTCACAGGGAAGGATACATTATGCTAATTTTCATCCCGTGAAAATAGTACTGTCCGATACGTTTCTTGAGCAACGGATTGTTATGATTTTTTGCACAAAGATAGTTAAGAGGGTTTGAACTTACATAATACTAGCATAGCCCGAGATATGCCGAGATAGTTCTCGAGGGATATAGGGAAAACTAATCGCTGTCTCGTGCAAGTCGGCGTCGCAACGGAGTAACGGATTGAAGGGATTTTTTGAATAGAAATAGTTGAGGGGGTGGAAAGTGACAGAGACTGCTAATCAGCATAGCCCGATGTAGTTTCTAAGGGATCCGAAGTTAATTCCCTCGCGAGCCACTTGCGGGTTGCTCACCATTCATCCTCAAAGACAGTCATAAAAACGATGCAAACGCTAATGAAGCCGCGGGCAAAAGCTAGTAATATAATATACTCTTTGAAAAATTTGAACCGCCTCTTTAAACTTCGGACAGACAAACGGACAAACAGCGTAGGATTAGTAATAGGGTCGCGTATACCGTTACCTTGCGCGGAACCCTAAAAATTAGATAACTTTTCATTTCGATGATATTTACATCAGTGCATAATTACTAATATATAGGGTGACTTTTAATTAATTCTTGATAGCAAAGGATATGAATGTACTCGTGATTACAAATAACTTTCCCAAAGAAACTATCCCACCAAAAACATCCTGTAAAAACTAGCCAAGTCTCGATTGAGCTGCTTGTTTTTCTATAAAAAGTAATGAAATCTCTAAGCAAAGCCAAGCCTAGTCTAGGGTTCTTTACTGCGATTTCTTTATTATTATGGTTAGATTTTATGTGACCTGCCGTTGAACATTCTTTATGCATATTTACTCCTTGAGACATCCAAGTCAACGGCCAAGTCACATAAAATCTAACCATAATAATAAAGAAATCGCAGTAAAGAACCCTAGACTAGGCTTGGCTTTGCTTAGAGATTTCATTACTTTTTATAGAAAAACAAGCAGCTCAATCGAGACTTGGCTAGTTTTCACAGGATGTTTTTGGTGGGATTTCACTTATTTTTGTAGAAAACTACATTGATTCATGAACTGCGCCTTAAAAACTAGTAAATCAAGGAGTTCGGTCCTGCGACTGCATAAATAACTTTGTAATCCTATATATTTTATATGGGATTACAAAGTTATTTATGTAGTTTGTGTAACTAGAAAACTGGACCGAAATTGCAAAATGTTTGAGTTTTTCCTTGCTTTATACACTAAAGACTAATTGTATTCTAAATTTGAATCTTCTATGTCGGCTAGAAGTGCCTTGGAATTTTGATGATCTGTCAGTCTGTGAGTGACAAATTAGGAAACTTTGACTAGTTATAATTCTTAAAGTACTGGTTCAAATTGAATGAAATTTGGAATATACCGTGCTTATATGATGCCTGCTTGGGTACAGAAAATTCAGGCTTCTAGGTTTATCTACAACGAAGTTGTGGGGGGGTCGAAAATGGCCTGAACTGCTTCGAGAAAAGGATGGTACGGCCGTGCCGCTTTTTTTTCTCGACTTATATCGATATGTCAAATCAGGAAAAAAATATTTTTGGTCTTCGATACACAATAAGTTATCAAATCGGCAAAAATGTATCGAGGACCAAATTTTTTTTTTAATATTTGACATTATAGTTTCTTTGGGAAAGTTGTTTGTAATTACGAGTACATTCATATCCTTTGCTATAAAGAACTAATTAAAAGTCACCCTGTATATTAGTAACTTTCTCCAAGGGACCAATAGTAAATTCTCAAAAAAAAATTTGAACCCTCCATACTAAAATGCACAAAATCGGTCGATCAGCTGATCGATTTGTATGAAGAGTAAAACATTTTTTTACGTTTTCAGCAAAGTCGTAGAACAAAAGTTGTTTAGTATGATGAGTAGAAGTCCCAGTTAACGGCACCTACACCAATTTTGTTACATCCTGTATAGTACTGTATGGTCAGTCGCACGTTCGATTGAGCGTACGTGATTATCCCCTGTACCGAGAAACCCGAAGAGAAAGACGCTTCCCCTCAAATATGAATGTTTCCTTACATTTTTATGAGCCAAGTACTGATCGCCCTGTTCACCTGGTTCTGTTCGTCACGTAAACATCGCCCGCGCCGCTAGTTCACAGATACGGACTTAATCCTTGTTTGTTACTGTGGCGTAGGGATGGGACGTGACTCGGGGAGTGGGCGCGCCAATACTCAAGTTAAGAAATGAATGTTTTGAACTGCCTGCTGTACATACATAATTGGAAAAGCTAAACACGTTAAAAAAAACGACTTCCATTGCAACCATTTGGTACAATTTTGAATTATTATTTTTGTATTTTTTTTAATTTTCCAAAAAAGGACTACACCGATTTTGATAGGACAAACCTGGCAGCATATCCTATAGAATGATATAAAATTAATGAATAGCGCTACTTTCTTCATGTGTTTTTCTTTTGAAAAACACATTTTTGTATAAGGACCCCCCTTATTTTTTCACTTTTGCTAATTTTTAGTATTTGTTCTTATAGCGGCAATAGAAATACATCATCTGTGAAAATTTCAGACGTGAAATACAGCTTGGTGACAGACGGACGGACGGACAGCGGAGGCTTAGTAATAGAGTCCAGTTTTTACCCTTTGGGTACGGAACCCTTAAAACTACAATCCTCCTGTCTTGAAATCGGTTGAAAATATAAAAATAATTAATGTAATAATACATAATTTTATATAAATATAATAATTTATCCTTTAGTAGTTATTTAACGAAATATCTTTTACGTTTAAAATAATTGAGAAATTTTTTAAACGTCGACCTCAATCAATGGTGAGTTGCGGTCAAACGCCCTCAAATTTTTTATTAAAAAAATTCGCATTGTTTGACGTCCGTCCCAGGACGCACATAGCCATTGTGAGGCTTGTCGGTACTTTCACAAATACATTCAACCGCTTAGTAATTCGGAGGGGCGGGCCCTGTTATCGTAGTTTATCTCTACTCGTAAGTCTCATCTCGTTCTCGTATCAGTGTCTCGTTGCACTTGCTGACATGTCGATGCAATTTCTCGTATCGTCCCCTCCCTAGTGGTCCAGTTTAATGTCGGCCATGTGCTATTTATTAGCTTCGTTTATTTGGAAACGAACGCGCCAGCTTGCGAGTACTGACACTGAGCACTGGGCAATAAAGTATTGTTTGTAGTGAACTTTTCACCATTGACTATGGATGTGTCACCGTTAAATTGTAAAAACCGTTAGATTATAATCTAACGGGATCTATCTCGCGAGATTCTAAACTGTTGAAAGATTGTGAACAGTAACATACTGCTTACAATTTCACTACTGTCATTGTAATCTCACTAGTGTCATTACAATAACGCTAAGCGAAGTGCATTACATTAATAAAATGAGCGAGCGATGTTAGGTTCGGTCAGGTTTGATTGATATAACAGTCAAGAAGAAACCATCGGTTTTATTCGGAGATACAAGAATGGACAGTGAAATTGTAAGCCGATTGACGATTTACCGTTATATTATAATCTAACTGTATTTAGTGTAGTGAGATTGTAATATCGCGTTTTTGACAATATTCCGGCGACAGATACACTTGATGCCCGCGATGCTTAAATTATTCGACGTAATTCGATCTTTTCTCATACTGTTCGTTGCTATCCTACTGATGTTGTAAGTAAAATTCCAAGGAGAATTTGATAGGCGTCACATGTAATCTGGTGTGATCGATCACTAGACTCAGAGTGCGGTCAGGTTTCCATACAAAGGATTCTCTGTCCGGTGAACTTGCAAAGGCCTCCACGGCCAACACCAAGCTTGTCCTTTCGAAAAAAACCTAGCAGTGCATCATTAAGCAATACTATTTATAACTTAGGCTGAGTAGACTAAGTTATTTTCCAGATGGGGTCTTTGGCCTCTCCGAAATGGATCACGCTGTGGATTTTTCCATTTTAAATAAAAATGTTATAATGCTGGGCAGGGTTCGGGAAACTTCGCAATATCTTCACGTCCCAAACACCGCAATGTCTCAAGACTAAGGTGTTTGACCTGTGTGTGTTCCCAGTGATGACATACAACCAAGACATGGTCGCTTACTATAGGTCTCGTAAGGAGGCTCAAGGCCCACCCAATGGGCAATGGAGCGTGGTATGCTCGGAGTTTCGCTGCGTGATCGAATCAGAAACGAGGAGATCTGCAGGACAACAAAAGTAACCGATATGGCTCTCACATTTGCTCTTACTTAAATGAAAGTGTGCAGAGCACTTAGTTCATAGAACAGATGGCTGTTGGACAGTAAAGTTCTCGAGTGGCAACCACGCGCTGGAAGACGTAGCATAGATAGACGACTTTGAAGCTTAAAGCCGCTGGATTCGGGCAGCGCAGGACCGGTCGTTGTGCAAATACTTTGGGAGGCCTTTATCAAGCAGTGGACATCTTTTGGATGAAAATATGATGACAATGACTGAGAAATGGTGATAGTTATGACTGAGAAATGGTGATAGTTATGAGCAACTGTCAAAAGATACATTAATCTATATAAACCGACACAACAACTTCAAATTAATTAACACAAGCTGTCTATGTAATAGGGCTGTCAAAATTTTGAATGATACTGCTCTAAAATCTCAGCCTATCAGTGAACCCATGCAAAGAGACCTATTAAAACACGTTAAAAAACCAACTTCCATCGCAACAAGTACATTTTTGCATCATTATTTTTGGTTTTTGTTTATTTTCTAATAAAGTGATACACCGATTTTAATAAAATTTATATGGGACCACACGGGAAGCACTATCTTTCAAATAAAAAAAAGAATCATAAAAATCGGTTCAGCCAGTCAATAGTTCTGAAGTAACATACATAAAAAAAACATACAGTCAAATTGAGATCGTCCTCCTTTTTGGAAGTCGCTTGAAAAGCAGAAATCTCTGTTTACATATAATTTGAGTTTTATTTATTACTTTTAAAAACTCACTCATATAGACTAAACGCAATATCGTAGAACCGCAATTCAGATTACCAAGACTAGATTAAATGCAATCAAAATTCGAAAATTTCCACTTTCATTTAGCGTCAGAAGTCTGCGCCTGAGTCTACTGCAATAAACTGAGTCATACCTATAATTACTACAGTCTTGTAGTATGAGAACATTTTTCGTACGATGTGAGAAACAGCAGAGCAACTGTCCGTTTCTAACACCAACGTTATGAAAAAACGACCATAGTGTTTTCTGCATCAGACAAAGTGGTCAGAGTTGCTTGCTAGTCGGTTCTTGTTGATCGATGTAGCTCAATATGCAAATCTATCCAGCATTAATTATGTTCGAGTGTTGTAAGTTAATTTTCTTGACAAACCGATATTAATTGAAACGTTGATATCTCAAAGTTTATTTAAAATGTTAACTCTAGATCAAAAACAACCGGCCAAGTTTGAGTCGGACCACCACACCTTTTCACTTTACTACATAGTATAATGACAATGATACTTATTCATATTACAAAGAAAAGACATCAACGCGAGCTACTAAAATATGCTGTTTTGTCGTTCAGTTCGGACTCCTTAGCGGGACACACTTACACTTGGCCGATTTTTATTATTTGTTGTTTCACTTCACTATTAGTAATATAATCGCACCAAGTTTTACGCTAGTATGTATTACTGTTTTTACGATAGAACTAATTCAAAAAGACTTTTGAAGACCAATAAAAACACGTTAATTGGAGTATTATATTTTCATTTTTAAAATTTTTATTTTTTTTTGTTACAGCGGCAATAAATAGTGATATATATTCTGTTAAAATTACAATTTTATACCTATTACATCGGTTCATGAAATACAGCCCGCTGACAGACGGACGGACAGACGGCGGAGGCTTAGTAATAGGGTCCCGTTGGTCAACCGTTGGGTGTACGGGACCCAAAAAATAAAATCCTATGTATGTATATGCGACAGTCAGTTAACGTTACAGAATTCATTTTTAACCGACTTCAAAAAAGGAGAAACTTTTTAATTCGTGTTTTATGTAGACCTAAATTGGATTGGCCTTGATCCAACGATAACTATAAAGTTATAGCAATGATAAGATCACCTTATAATAAAACTAGGTATCTCCAAGTAGGGTGATGATAACTATCGCAGGATACGATGAAACAGACGCGCTCGCATTTCATATTCAGTAGCTGTTCAATGTTTGCTTCCTGCTGGTCAATGTTTATATACAATTTGATTAGCCAATCAGCGATTTGCCAGCCAAATACTGAATTTGGTTCGGACCCAGTGTTGCCAGATGATGAAACTGATATTACATTGTTGGGTGCGAAAAAATACAGTGTTTGAGACAAATTTACAGCAAAAGTAAAAAAAAATACAGCGAATTTTACAGTGGATATCAAGACACTTTTATTGCTTAAATTTTAATGAAAATACACTTTATAGTTGACTAACCAACCACTTATCAATCACTGTCACTGTCATTTAGCCCGATTTCACCTGAAAAGCAACATATTAAAAAAATATTGTAGTTTGTAACATAAATAAATAGGTATATTTCTTTAAAAAATAAAAAGTCTTAGATGCAAATATACACTGTACTGTAATTTTAGTATTACTGTGTACAGTAAATCGTGTGAAAATACGGTAGATCTGCTGTAATTACAGTGTATCTGGCAACACTGTTCGGACCACACATCGCGGGCGCGCATATATCACGCCAGAAACCGGCTGGCAGGGATGCCAGAAGAAATATTACGGAAAAGAATATTTTATTCAAATGTAATCGAAAAGTTTTCCCCTAAAAAAGTTTTGGAGCAGTAAAAGTTTTTGGGAGTCTTTGTAGCTCAGCTACCTTGGGATTTACAATCGAAAATAAAAACTTGTTGAATTAAAAGTTCAAATAATGAGATGCAACGTTCATTATCTTAAGTCTTAATCAAGTTAAAAATATGTCTTAGACACTTCAAGTTTAATGACGATGATATCTTTCCTGCAAGTGTAGCTATATCTTTAAAATAATCACGATACGTTTAGTTAGCAATGTAGTGGCACAGTGTTACAATATAGCAGCTTACAATAGTGCAACGGAAGGGTACTTAAGGGTTAAGGGTAAACTCCGCGAGTTTATCAGGCTTGCTACAGGCTAGTACTGCTAGTACCTACGCCGTGGCGGCATCGTGCGACATCAAAGGCGTTGCGCTACTGTAAGCCATATCGTAATACTGTGGTAGTGGTGAACAATCGTAGTAGGTACCCGGAATATTTTTTGCACAACTCTATTGTACGAAACGAAATGTTCATTAACTTCAATTTTTTTTCTTTCTGCTTGTAATGCGGCCATGCGTTGCTTATATTCGTTCTTTTTTCATACGACCTTTTTTCAATCCACCCATTTGTTCTATTACGCATGCGCTGGCACAAAACAATCCATGTGTCACAATTTGAATAAACTGTGACACATGTGATTAAAAATCCATTATACAGGTGACTTTTGATTAGTTCTTGATAGCAAAGGATATGAACGTACTCGTGATTACAAACAACTTTCACAAAGAAACTGTATGTTTAATCAGAAAAAAAAAATTTTGGTCCTCGATACATAATAAGTTATCAAATCGGCAAAAATATATAAAGGACCAAAATTTCTTTTTCATACAAATTTGACATCTAGTTTCTTTGGGAATGTTGTTTATAATCACGAGTACAATCATATCCTGTGCTATCTAGAACTAATTATAAGTCACCCCATATTTTCTATCTTCGTGTAGTCGCGTGTCGGGCCGAGCACAATGTAGGATTCCGTAATCGCCATTATCGCGTCCATATCTTATTTTCAAATTTCCAAATACAGTGGTTTAGTTGTTAGGGGGTGGGGACTCTCGACTCAAACAAAATTAGCTCTTTAAAGTCTACTTTCTTAGAAGAATTACAACTACTTTTAAGCTCTAATCAACGATACCCCACACGACTGGGTTTGACAAGAAAAAAAAACATTTCCACTTTACTTGTAGGGGAAGTACCCTTTAAAAGTTTTTTTTTCAATTTTTTTTACAGTTCTCTCTGCGTTATAATTAAATAAATAAATATTTTGGGACAAATCACACATGGTCAACTGGCCCCAAAGTAGGAATCCCTGTGTTACGGGAACCAGAGACTGATATAAATACTTATATACTTTTAAATACATAGATATAGATATTTAACACCCAGACACAGAGCAAAAAAATCTGCTCATCACACAAATGTTTGCCCTGGGTGGGGATCGAACGCACAATTCTCGGATTAGCAGTCAAGAGCACTAACCACTGAGCCACCGAGTCAGTCAAATTATATATATCTTCGCCAAATTTCAGCTCTTAACTACTAATAGTTTAGGAGCTAGGCCGCAGACAGACAGACAGATAGACGGACATACAGAAATGACGAAACTGTAAGGGTTTCTTGTTGTATTATGGAACCCTTAAAACTGTAAAGCTAATTCTTTTTATTGATGGATCTTATCTCGGGTTCGATTTATTTATGTTTTTTGTGATTTGTGTTTGTAATTTAAGTGTGTATTATTTTTCTAATTCTTATCTATGTTCTTTTTAGGTCTTATATCTCTTCTTATATTTCATTAATAAATTTGTAAATATCCGTGAGCACGTAGTGTTTTAACCATAGATCAGATACCCAAGGTTGGATTGGAAATGTGCGCTGGGCAGGCGCTCCTCAAGTATGATTAGACAATCATACTTAAACGAAGCACGCGTTCATACTTTTTATTTGAGTGTGGTTGTGTTTAACGTACAGACTCTCGAAATGGTGTGAGACACAATTGCAGCCCTGTGTTCTAAGTGTGTTTTTTTATTAGTGCACGCAATTCGTGTATATGTATTACTAGTGGATGCCCGCAGCTTCGCCCGCGCAGATCCCGATTTTTGCGGTTCCCGTGGGAATTTCCTAAAATCCTTTCTTAACGGATGCCTACGTCATAACATCTACCTGCATGCCAAATTTCAGCCCGATCCGTCCAGTGGTTTGGGCTGTGCGTTGATATATCACTATGTCAGTCAGTCAGTCACCTTTTAGTTATAATATATATTTAGATTATTGCTTGTGTATTGGAGTTGATGGGTGGGAGACAGGCGGCGACGCTGGTTTTCAAACAAAAGTGTGACTATTGCCAATCCAACCTTATTTATCTTATCCGTAGTTTCAACCCACGCCCCTACGTTACACCGTACCAGTCGTGCCACAAGCTCTTCTATCTACTAGGAGGTTCGATAGGTGAGGCTTAGGAATCGTTGGGCTTCTCATAGACAAATTTCCACCAAGAAGCATGGCGGTCTACCAAGAAGAATCGCTGACAAAGAGTTTAGATACAGTCTTCTTGACTAATAACAGGCTAATGATGATTGTCAGTTACTTCAAAGTACATTCACCATTTCAAGTAAGTAATCTTGAGCCGATCGTCCCAAACTCGCTTCGTCCATAATAATAAGTTACTTGTTACATATATGCTTTATATCTACAACATCAACCCTTGCGAGTTGCTTGTTGCTCGATTTTAGATGCTTGCATGCTTACGCCCTTAATTTCACGGGACGCCGCTCAAAAAGCCGGGAAAAGGCCTTTTGGCAAGAAAAAGAAACGCTCCAACTGTCACTATAAGGTGGGCTTCAGACTGAAATACCTCGTCTGTGTCAAGTCCTAAACGTTGGTAAAAATATAAGAAAACTTTGGAATGCATAGATATATTAAGAGGGGTTTCTTCGGGGGGAGGATATGCCTCTTCATCCGAGTAAGTATGACCCTTTGAGTATTTTCCCCATTGCCTTGAGGAGGCTTATGGGGCGGTGTTAGAGGCAGTGTTGCCAACTACACCGTAATTACTGTAGATGTACCGTATTTACGTGTTGTTCAGTGAGTTATAGTATTGGCTAATAGGTAAAAAGCTGGCACTGCAGTTGCTACCCAACATTGCGCAAGCCACTAAATTAACTAGGCGCCTTTTCAGCATTTCAAGTATTCCACAGGATGCAACTCGATCTAACTGTTTACCGGATTCATGTATTGTAATTATTACCATCGTTTAATTAATTCATTCCATATCTAGCATCGAGCTGAATTAGACTAAGCCTTATTTGTAACTCTTTACTTTTAAATAAAATTAGTTTAAAGTCATTTTGTTTTTTTTTGGGTTCTCCGGTTGTAGCTATCGTATTTAGTGTAGAGTACTGTAATGAATTTTGAGAAATTTCATAGAAACACCGTAATTTTAGCATCTGCGCTTTCGAAACAAGGTAATTTGAAAGTTTTGGTCATTTTGTATTTCGGAAACCGTAATTTGAATCTACTAACACGGTGTTTTGACCGAATGGTTTGGCAACACGTTTAGGGATTTACCTGACTTTGGGATGACTATTACTATCGCTTCCTTCCATGCTGTCGGGAAGAAACAGTAGTCAAAGCAGGCGTTAAAAATTATGGGTAATTATTCCGGGAAGTGTTTAAGAGGAAACACGGTCTAAAGCATAGTTATTTGAAAAAAGTGTGCTGTCTCCCTCCCCTAAGCCACTCCGTATACAGCAAGAAAGGGATAACTGCAGCGCAATAGATAATAGGCACTAAAATTTACCAAAACAGCATCTCGTAATCCCCTATTTCCTCCTCCAAATTTTGAGCAATAATAATATTTTTTTTCAAAAAATAAAAAAAACAATGCTTTAACTATGCGTCTATGTTTTAATTTTATTGTTAATATGCGTTTTATTTTTTTGGTGGGTGTCTATAAATGACGTTTCAATTGGGCAATTTTCTCAGTTTTTGAAGGCTCCTACTTCCTATTCTAATAAAAATATGGGAAAAAACAAAACATAGGGCCATGGTAGATATAGGTTTGATGGAAAAACATTGTTGCTCTATTGTCATTATCCAGGGAGGAAACAGGGGACTACGTTTGTATTGGAAAAATGGCGCCCGCGTTTACTCTTAAGGGCTTGGTTAGAGATTCCATCTCCTCTCCCCAGGGTGGGGTCGCTCCAATGTAGGCTTTTAATATAAACAAAGTTACTAGCTTCAGGAGAAGTCCACTGGGTAGACACAGCTTAACTGTAAGTCCCACATAACCCGTGCAGCCGGTTGTACTGGTATGCACGAGCATTCTCCTACCTCCCTCCCCCGAGCCCTCCGGAGGAAAAAAAGAAACCACTGTAGAACCTACCCATTTAGATCTCAGTAATTTTTTTGTATCGAACTTGGCTCCCTTTCACATTTATGTTTTGTTGGGATATCATTATTTATGTAAACATAACATACTTATCATATTAATTTCCTCAAATCAAGTAATAGATATATATTATAATATAGTTTTGGTGAAACGATACCTTCAGTGCGCTTTGACTTGTAATGTATGTATGTTTGTTTGTTCCGGTGAAATCTTGCAAGTTAAATTTGACCCACTTTCCGGTTTCCGATTGAGCTGAAATTTTCCATGCATATGAATATCACGTGACAATGCAATATTAAAATCTTGTACCTAAAAGTTTTTAGGTTTTTCGAAAATTATTATTTTTCTTTAATAAGCTCAATAACCTATTTCGATTCTGAATCTCAAGTTAAGAAGACACCTGGAAGTGGTCTGTATAATTATTTTGATCAGTAGTGGTGGTACAGAACCCTAATTTTGCGAAACTGATTCACTCTTGGCCAGTTTTTTTTACCGCTTGTCGCTTGTGTACGCCCGAAAACTTATCTATATGCCAAACAAGTTTCTAAGTCACCTGGAAGTGGTCTATAATTTTGATGAATAGTAGTGATAAGGAACCCTAATTTCTAAAGTCTGACTCGCGCTTGGCCGGTTTTCGATTTTTTTAGTATATGCTTAATAACTTAAATCTCGAGGCCAAATTTTACGTTAATAAGTTACCTGAAAGTGGTGCTTTGTATACTTCTAATAACCTAATTCTAAGTTTCTAAGTCACCTGGAAGTAGCAAAATAGATGGAAAGATGAAGACCAGATGGAAAATAGTGATTTTCGGACATTGATATCTCAGAAAATTTTAACAGTTTTAGCTAGGTATCACGGTTCCTGAAATAAAGTCTGGTGACAGACGGACAGACGGACGGACAGCGAAGTCTTAGTGATAGGGTCCCGTTTTTACACTTTGGGTATGGAACCCTAAAAACATCAAATTAAGAACCTCCTTCTTTTTGAGAGTCGGTAAAAAAGGATATTTTGTTTCTTTAGTTAGCCCCAATAAAATAAAATTGTGAATAAAAATAAAAATAAAATAATAGCCCCAAGTTGGGTTCATGAATGCTAACCTTGGACAAAGTACTCGTATATATTAGTACTAACATACAGTACGGACACTCCCTGCTGCTCTCTAGATTGCGACCTCACCCCCTCGTTACCCAGATTGATACAGATTGTTTACAGTTTGGTTGTCGAACGTATAGGATTTCGCCACCATTTTGTTTGTTCCTTAATTCCTTTTTAGAAATGTAATTTCTTGCTAGTTGTATGAAGTGTCCAGGGTGTGTCGTGGATGTGGAGTTATGTGACGTAATAATTTCGCGGAAGCGATAACAGAGAGAGTTTATTTTACGTTTGAAACGGTGGCCTTTTATCCCTTCCGAATAAATGTATTTTTGTTTGTTTTCTTCAATAGCTGGTCCAAATAAAGACCGATGATAAATAGGGTTTTTTAACGGTTCTATCATATGATAGAATATACACGGTGTACCAAATTAAATTTGATGTATGACCGGTTAACTGGGGATTCTACTCACCATACTGAAATACTTTCCTTATAGAACCCACAGTCAATTAAAATAAAAAACGAGTGTGCTTTAGACCACATGACTGAAGTAAAACTTCTTTAGCTCCATCTATATGTATGAAAGTAAATAATAAGTCATCAGAAAATAATCAATATTTTTTGTCATATGGAGGTATAGACAGTTTATGAAAAGAGTTTTATTATCCTCTGAAAATTATCAAATCTTTTTTATCTTTTGTTTGTTTTGATTGTTTTGACAACCTATATTGTTGCCTTGGCAACCGATTCTTGTTGGTAAACAAAAATAAATAGTATATTTTTTTCTTTTTTCACTAGTTTATATATCCCTCTCAACTTCCGTTCGCCTCGCCCGAACACACTTCCGTAACACTCTCGTCACGCATCCACCAGCTTACTCCCCAAGTCAAGCGTGCGTAAAGTAGTTTTACTTCAAAACAAGAGTCTATAAGGTAATGCACAAAATAATTGATTAAATATGAGTAATTATTTGAGAACTGACTATAGGTGCTTAAAGAGAGTTGTTCAGTATGAGGACTAGAAGCCCCGGTTTGTGGGTCGTACATCAGTTTTGTTACACCTGTATACAAGGTTTAAGGAACAACCTCCCGAAGACTGACAGGGCTCAGGAGGCTGTCCCTTACAGCTTGTTATATACAGCTATTATTCACAATTTAAAAGACATTGACTAATTACTAACGAGAACTAGGTAACGAACTTACTTAACTACACGCTGATTATATCTCAAGACTTGGAGTAAGAGGGATGCACTGCAGATTAATACGTACATATTCATTATAGCTGTGTGTGCCCGACATTTTGTCCGCGTAGAGGTTTTGAATTTTCCCACGGGAAATCTTAAATTTTCCGGGATAAAAAGTATCCTAAGGAAGCACCATACAAAATTTCATCAAAATTAGCCTGGTAGTTTTTGCGTGATGCGCAAACATACAGACAGACAAAAAATCCAAAAGTTGCTCTTTTGGCCTCTACATCGTTATTAATTTCCACCACAGTTATTATTTTCCAAAAATATTCCATGTACAGACACGGACCCGTTCCAGTTTTATCAGTATAGATTCTTACCCATGGAACTTCCCTCTTGCTCATCCATGATGCCTATCGTGTAGAGGAGTCTTTATATTAAGGTCCCGAATGACATATCAGAAAGCGTCAAATACATAACCAAGTCTGAAAGAAAATTCTGTATTGTGAATAGGGGATTTGAGTTACTTTCTATGATCTGTCAAAAACGAAATTTTGTTCTAAAAATGATTGGAATACCCACAAGTGACGTCATAGATTTTTAGCGTCATTGAAGAACTTATTTTGTGAATTTGATCAATTAAAAATTGAAGACGTGATGGAAAACCATGGGATTTTCTGAAAACCACCGCTGCAGTTCTCCTGCAGCTAATGCTGAGAAAAGTCCATTTTGACATCGCACTAAACCGATTCCGTTGGTCTTATTTGTTTTTTTATGTTAACTTTTTTTATGTTTCTATACAATACAATATTCTTTATTGCATCACAACATAAAAAAAGAAATTGACTATATAGAAGAAAGCCTATATATATATGTGTTTTACTTCTTTTTTATGTTGTGTAATAGGTGTGTGTTTGTGTCAAATAAAAATCTGTCTATTGTCTATTGAAAAACAAAACAAGTAAAGTTTTTTGAAACTTCAAGAGGAGAGCAATTTAGGAAATCATATTTCAGAATTTATTTTTGATGCAGTCCGATCCCCTATTATTTGAGCCGTGCGCCGTGGAGTCCAATTGCGTGATATTGTCGGCCGATGTAAATGAGTCCGTGGTGTTTGATATAATCCATAGCTGGACAAACAAACAAACATTCCGTGTGCGGGCAACATTTAAGATTTATGTTGAAAAGTTCTAGCGGCGTATAAATGTACGTGTATGGTGAAGATAAATACTTTATTCCAATACTTACCATAATGATTACATAAGTAATATTTCATCATCATCATATCAGCCGACGGACGTCCACTGCTGGACATAGGCCTCCCCCAAGGATTTCCATGACAACCGGTTCTGCGCTACCCGCAATTAGCGGCTTTCCGCGACCTTCTCCAGGTCATCGGTACAAAGAGTGGGAGGCCTACCTACGCTTCGTTTTTCGGTGAGCGGTCGCCACTCGAGATAATGCCCCAACGGCCATTTGTTCTACGAGCTATGTGCCCCGCACACTGCCATTTAAGTTTAGCAATTCTGAGATATTTAGCTTTGGACAAATGTTTTTTTTATTTTTTTTTATTAACAATTGGTAAGCCCTTGGCATGATATTACCTAAGTGACGATGATGCCGAAGATGGAAGCGGGCTTACTAAGATTCCCCAACGCAACGAGGATCTGACTATCATCTTCAAGCCGGAACACATCAATCCTGTTAACACATCTGTTAAGCATCAGCTTGGCGGCAAGACTTAGATAAGATGGTGGTAGCTAGCCAGGCGGGCTATGAAAATGCCCTACCACCAACCAAACCGAGTTTCACAAAGTTGACCCCGCCGGGAATCGAACCCACGACCTCCTGGTGTTACGCGAATGGACTAACCTTTACGCCACGGAGGCGATTAACTGTGATTATCTGTACCTTCTTTTTTTATTGAAAATTTGAGTGCGTTTGACTGCAACTCAGCTGATTGGAAGTCATGATGCAGACGATGATGGTACACGCAAACCCATTTAAAATTGGCTGGTGATTTTTTATATTTTTTTATTCACAATGGCTCTTGGCTTGATGAAGTAAACAACACTCTTTCTTTGCATGCGGGCAGCGCAGGACCGGTCGTCGTGTAAATCCTTGGGGGAAGCCTTTGTACAGCAGTGGACGTTTTTTGACTGATATGATGTGCTTACAGACGCATTACACCATATCAGCCGAAAAACGTCCCCTGCTGGACTGTAATCTGAATCATGACATTACTTATTTGTAATATACAATAGATAGGTTTTTTTTGGCTATTTAAAAGTGTGTGTAAAGACCTATTTTCAAGCGACTTCCAAAAAGGAGGAGGTTCTCAATTCGTCTGTATGTTTTTTTTTAATGTGTGTTACCTCATAACTTTTGAATGGTTGAACCGATTTTTATGATTCTTTTTTTATTTGAAAGCTAGTGCTCCCCTTGTAGTCCCAAATAAATTTTATCAAAATTAGTGCAGTACTTTATTAGATAATTAACAAAAACCAAAAATAATAATGCAAAAATGTACTAAGTTGTTGCGATGGAAGTCGGTTTTTTAACGTGTTTATCGTTTTCAATTATAAATAAATTATTTTGATTTGATTTGCATCATCTCACCTGAAGGGATACCTCATATGTGGAATACCTTTGTAATTAATTATCCTTTGCTCTTTGTAAGTGACGTCTTTACCCCTCTAATCTTCTTCTATCGTGTCGACGACAAGACATATCTCTCCTGCCCAGTGTGTGGGCGCTATCAGTGCAAGCGTCCATCAGCTCCTCCCGATACCTATGTAGGTGTTTAATCAGTTTAGTTCAGTCCACTCGTACATAATAGAAAACGATAAACACGTTGAAAGCAAACTACTTCAATCGCACCATTACTATTTTGCTATTTTTAGCTTTATTTTTTCCCCGCTCCAGTAAGGGTACCTTCTTCAAAGGTGAGATGGCGATTACTATGAAGCTATTTGAGGTGTCGTAATTATTTAAGTGTCACTGTGTGCGTATTTGTAAGGAATTAATATTAATATAAAAACATAATATTTTTTTTCAAAATTAAAATAATTGAAAACGCTAAACACGTTAAAAAACCGACTTCCATCGCAACAACTTAGTACATTTTTGCATTATTTTTGGTTTTTGTTAATATTCTAATAAAGTACTACACCGATTTTGATAAAATTTATATGGGACCACAAGGGAAGCACTAGCTTTCAAATAAAAAAAGAATAATTTAAAAAAAACATACAGACGAATTGAGAAACTCCTCCTTTTTGGAAGTCGCTTGAAAATACTGAAAATATAATCACACCAAGTTGCAATTGTTGGCAAAAACAAAAAATACATTTAAAAATACATTTAAAAAATACCTTTCTTGTATGGGGACCCCTTATTTTTTTTTAATTTTCATAATTATTTAAAGACATAAAGATTTTATTTACGAAGTTATCTTATCTAATAAATACAAGTTAACTGTGCCCCCACACTAGGCTAGGCCTGTCTCGTGGCTGTTAAAAGAACATAAACATAAAACAAATTTAGGCGGCCAAGCAACTTAACAGAAACTAAGTGATTATTACAAGAAGTGGAAAACAACAAAAATATTTAATATAAACAAAGAACATATTATAACAGAACATTGTGTGTGAGTGTGTGTGTGAGTATGTGACAGGAGGCTACTATGTATTTCACTGAACAATTCTTAGAAGGCTCTCCACATCATCATAATTCATGCCTTGAAGCAAACCACGAATAACTATTTTTATATTGGTTGGTGTCAAATCTTTCACATTGCAAAGCTTAACAATTTTGTTATAAATATGGGGAAAAAGAAATGGTGTAAATCGTTGTGCGAAGGAAGTCTGCACTGAGACAGTGATGAATTTAAATATTCTTTTACACAATAAGGACTGGTAGCAAGGAGACTTTATTGTTAGTATATGTGTGAATGTAACTGACCTCAAAACAAACAGCTTGCGCACAGTGAGAACCTCTGCTTCCTTGTAGAGAGACGTAGTGGAGTATCTGCGAGATTTTCTTAGAGCAACCTTAAGAACGGCTCTTTGAGCTCTCTCAACAACAATGAGAGCAACCGCAATAATAACATATTCTGTGAAAATGACATGGCCTGATGAAGTGAGGGCGACTGCCCCAGCAATGTATAATTACTGTAACTACTAAGATGTGACGCTGAATAGCTAAATATTAGTATACGCATGAAAAACTTTTACCAATTTTTGTTTTTATTTCATAATTATGAATAACTAGCTGTTTCCCGCGGCTTCATCCACGTGGACAATGTTTCTATGACTTTAACTTAAAAGTAACTTATGTGTTAATCCAGGTCCTAATCTGTCTACCTACCAAATTTCAGCCAGATCCGTTCAGTAGTTTTTGCGTGAAGAAGTAACAAACTTAAACACTCACAAACTTTCGCCTTTATAATATTAGTGTGATAAATAATAGAACTCCTACTATAACACGTATACAAACAAAAGAAACTAAAAAAACTTTTAATTTGTTAATTATTTCCTATGAGATTAATAAGTACATAGTAATTAATCAATGAATATTTAAATACTATGTGTTCGTGAGAAGTTTCTACACGAGATAATTTATAATTTTCATTGATGCTTGGGGCAGTGGCCAAGCCAATTCCTTTTAGCTAGACAATCTGTCTCGGTTCCAAAGATAGTCTTTTATAGGTCGGACGGACGGACAGACGGACAGACGGACAGCGTAGGCTTAGTAATTGTGTCCCATTGCCTGGAAGGAAACCTAAACACATACATGCCCTCTCGCACATCTACCAGATACGCTAAACTGCCAGGTTTATGATATAGCGTCCCCACTTACCTACCCTAGGGCATAACAGTGGGGGCCGCTATTCCTGCCAACACCATAAGGTGAAGACAAGGACCAGTTACGGTAGGTCTTGCCGCCAAGACGCTTGTCCTGGTACTCTGCAAGGCGAGTGCCTCGTGGAAGAGAACCACTACCTACTGTCCAGGTAGGTCCCGGAGCTGTAGGCGCGCTCACCTCCCGCGGCTTTCGCTGCTGGCGTTTCGATCCCCGCTCGGGACGCCAGAGAAGCTGGCTCCCACATATCCGGTGTGGTACCGGAGCTGTAGGCACGCTCACTTCCCGGCGCTTATCGCACCTGTCCAGACTTACTCCTACGCTGCTGGATCGGCCGGAGCAGTACTAGCTTAGCTCTACTTGCTGACCAGGCAAGTGCCGGAGATGCTTCCCTGCCAGTAGTTAAACCAGCAGTTCCACTTAATGGACAACTCACGTGCCCCGCGTTGTTTTCGCCCATAGCCCACGTGGCCGGCTACGACAACACTAGTTGCGCGCGGGGAAGGACGCCTGGATGCAACGTGCTTGCCAGGCAACAAACATTGCCCAACCCCTGCAACTAACCACATACCACTACGAGTCCATGACCCAGTCGGGGGACCGACAAGCCAGAGTGCCGAAGGCGATAGACCAACGGCAGGCAAGCGGTGGGCTTCCCCCGACCCCGTAGTACCCTGATCCAAACAGCCGGACCCGTAGTTCCGGCTGCGAACTCCACCTAACCGGGTAGCTCTAGGCAGAGTAAAAATATACAGTCGAATTGAAAACCTCCTCCTGTTTTGAAGTCGGTTAAAAAAATACTGTCTTTCTTCACACTGTCCGAAAAAATATAGTGTTCGCCGCGACTTTGTCTGTTGTGATTTCTTGATAAAGGGAACAATAAGTCACGGTTTTGTATACATTTTCAGTTGCAGCAAAGTATATATATTAGTACTAACATACAGTATGGACACTCCCTGCCGCTCTCTAGATAGCGACCTCATCCCCTCGTCACCCAGATTGATACATATTGGTTACAGTTCGGTTGTCGAACATATGGGATTTCACTGTGATTGTGTTTACACCGTCATTTGTTTTTAGAAATGTCATTTCACGACCGTTGTATGCAGTGTCCGGGGTGTGGTTGTAGTAAGCGTGGAAATATTGTTTATCCTCACATCGCGTATAAAAGTCTCTCTGTGAGTTCTCTGTTCGCGAACGCAACAAACACCAGATGCCCAAAACGTTCCCAACTACACAAACCATTTCTCGTAATTCGCTCAGGTTAGATATAATTAAATTTTCAGTTTAATGCTCGTTCATTAGTTAAGAGTTTCTTGGTAAAAATGTGGTAGTTACTGTTTATCTAAATGTTATTCGGAGCATCGGTGGCGTAATGGCTAGGGCCGCCGCCTCCTGACCGGGAGGTCGTGGTTCGATTCCTGCCTCGTACCAATGTGATTTCGAATTTAGATTTTATATGTACGTTTATCCGACGCTCTTACGGTGAAGGAAAACATGGTGAACAAAACCTGCACACGCCTACGAAGAAACTCGCAGGTTGTGTGTGAAGTCGGCCAACCCGCACCGGGCCCGCGTGGTCGACTAAGGCCCGATCACCCTAATTCAGGGTAGGCTCGAGCCTCTGGGTGGGGACGTATATAAGCTGAAATGATGATTTATTTAAGTATTTTAAATAACTGTTTATTTGCAAATTTTTCTGTTTTTAATTATTGCACCGCCCCTTTACTTATTCTATCGCTGTTTCCCTACCCACAGGTTGCCTGGAAGAAATTTCTACCTAGCAGTAAGGCTGCCTATTGTATAGGCTTTCTTCTATATTGTTAATTTCTTTTTTTTATGTTGTGATGCAATAAAGAATATTGTATTGTATGGTAGACTAAATTTATTTAGCTCAGCTAGTGTGAACTTGAAACCTGCATCGTTCGCCTTCTATGAAGTATGTGGTCATTAAAGGTGGGTCATGGTGGGTGGTGTATTAGGTATATGTGCGTGTGTGTGTAACACGAGTATAGTGCGGCCATCGAGACATGTCAAGAGAATGCTGATTTGACACTTCAAGCTTGCGATAGAATGTAACGTTATATTAATCTTCGAAATTGTAAACAAATCAATATTTTGTTTCTAAGCATAAAAAACATGAAAAAATTTTTTTTTACTTAATAACATTAACAGAACACATATTTAGTTTTATGTTTACATATAACGACAACCGATTGTGTATTTTGTAATAATGTGAAACGTTAGTGAAACGGTTACGTTCTATTGGTATTTTTTTCTTAATTATAGTGATGTTACCACATGTAACCACTGATTACGTATTTTACAAATTATGTTAAAAATATTATGAATTCGCTACCACCCAAACCATTATTTCTTGTGGTCAAATCAACTAACCATAAAAGTTTCAGGCATAAAAAAGACATGATTAAGTAATAGCAATAGTTGATTGTACAACAAGAGCATAAAACAAGCCATTTTACCCGAAACTTTCATTTAGCCAACTAATGGTAAAATGGGTTTCATGCTCGAGTTTCACACTCTGCTTTTCACTTTGATTGCAAATAAATAATAAATATTCAACGGCAATACGACAAATTTGCCTAATTCTGACCAATATTGGTTTCCCGCCACACAATTTTGCTTGTTTTCCACTCCCATCGCCCAATAAATAAATAAAATAAATAAATAAATATTCTGGGACAAATCACACATGGTCATCTGGCCCCAAAGTAGGATTCCCTGTGTTATGGGAACCAGAGACTGATATACATACTTATATACGTTTTAAATACATACATATATAGATATTTAATACCATCCCTAAAATCGACGGTCCACAAAGTACACTTTAGCTTCGGGTTTGGCAACACTATTTAGGCAATGGCTATTTTATTTCGTTATATGTTTCATCTACATGATAGGTACATAGTATTGTACGGATGTGTATGGGCACATCACTGGTTACTTCAAACTAGCATATGTCAAATCAGCATTCTCTCGACGGCCGCACTATACAGTGTTAATTACAGCTTATTTTACAGCTTTACTAAAACAGCTTGCTTAGGGAGTTGATGACAGCCTTGTAAAGATAGATCTGAAGATATTTTAATTAACTAGTAACCCTAAAATTTATTTTGTATGTATCCACACATTGTGTAAATAATAGTCTGCCTGAAGATGTTGTTCGAAACCGGTCGCTGACAAATTATAACGTGTAGTTTTATTAAATTTATGTAGAATTTTTTTTCATTTTTTTTTTCACAATAAACCCTTGACAACATCTCACCTGGTGGTAAGTGACGATGTTGCCGAAGATGGAAGCGGGCTTTCCAAGGTTCCCCAACGCAATGGGGAACTGGCTATCTTATCTACATGCCGGAACACACCAATGATATAAACATTGATACTTGGCGGCAAGACTTAGATAAGATGGTAAGATGGTGAAGGTAAAGCTAGCCAGGCGGGCTTAGAAAATGCCCTACCACCAACCAAACCAAGTCTTACAATTGACCCCGCCGGGAATCGAACCCGCGACCTCCTGTGTAAAGCCAGTGAACTTTGCCTCTGAGCTACGGACGCGGTTAATGTAAATATACCAAACTGAGTTGGAAAGATAGTACTTTTAGCTTTGAAGTGAGCTTTAACCAATCTTAAATCTAGAAACACGACAGTGTATTTTGACCTACACAGTTTGTGATTTTGTAAGTCTAGTAAGATCCCTCTTAGAATCAAAATTTTCATAATCATTTTTGATGTGTAACATCTTTGCTCTCGCTTTCCTGCAATTTGTGGGAGTGATTTCGTGAAATGGGACGGAAATGTGTCCCATGTGTAACAGGAAGTCGCGTTTTTTCAGGCTTTAAAAGCGCGGAAAAGGCAAAGTTATCTATGACCATACAGCTTAGTCTGCCGTATCTTTGCCGTCCTTTTTTCAGGCTTTAAAAGCGCGGAAAAGGCAAAGGTATCTATGACCATACAGCCTAGTCTGCCGTATCTTTGCCGTCCTTTTTTCAGGCTTTAAAAGCGCGGAAAAGGCAAAGGTATCTATGACCATACAGCTTAGTCTGCCGTATCTTTGCCGTCCTTTTTTCAGGCTTTAAAAGCGCGGAAAAGGCAAAGGTATCTATGACCATACAGCCTAGTCTGCCGTATCTTTGCCGTCCTTTTTTCAGGCTTTAAAAGCGCGGAAAAGGCAAAGGTATCTATGACCATACAGCCTAGTCTGCCGTATCTTTGCCCTTCCTTTTATAAAGTATTTTGTCACATGTTACACATCATATGCGAGTACTGTAGGTCTCGCTCGAATTTATTTTTTTTACCATTTCTGAGGTATTGACGTCTAAAAGTCTTAACAGCATCCGTGACGTAACGGTTAATCCATTCGCTTCACACCAGGAGGTCGCGGATTCCATTCCCGGAAGAGTCAACTTTGTAAGACTCGGTTTGGTTGGTGGTAAGAAATTTTTAAAGCCCACCTGGGTAGCTACCACCATCTCATCTAAGTCTTGCCGCCAAACATCAGTGTTAACAGCATTGATGTGTTCCGGCTTGAAGATAAGATAGCCAGATCCCCGTTGCGTTTGGGAATCTTGGTAAGCCCGCTTCCATCTTCGGCATCATCGTCACTTATCATCAGGTGAGATGACGCCAAGGGCTTACCAATTGTGAATAAAAAAAGTAACTAATTTTATGACTAATTGACTGACTGACTCACTCACACTTTCATCAAAATTATAGAGCAATTCCAGGTAACTTGAATACTTGAAATTTGGCAAAGAATTTGGTAACTGAGCGTATACAAAGGAAATATTCGAAAAACGGCCAAATGTAATAAATATATAATATAATAAATATTCGGGCAACGCGGGTTCCGTACCACCACCATTCAACAAAATGATAGAACACTTCCAGGTGACTTAGAAATTTGAAATTTGGTATCAAGGGGGGTTAACAGGCGCATACTAAGGGAAAATTCGGCAAACTGGCCAAGGGTCAGTCGGAGTGGTTCATCTAAGATTCCGTACCACCACCGTTGTGTTATCATGTCAGCTTATATAAGTCCTCACCGAGGGGCTCGAGCCTACCCTGAATTAGGGCGATTGGGCCTTAGTCGACCACGCGGGCCCAGTGCGGGTTAGTCGACTTCACACCCAACCTTCGATTTTCTTCGCAGGCGTATGCAAGTTTCCTCACGATGTTTTTCTTCACCGTAAGAGCGTCGCATAAACGTAGGTACATATGAAATCGAAATTCAAAAACACATTGGTACGTGGCAGAATTCGAACTACGACCTCCCAGACAAGAGGTAGCGGCCCTTGCCATTACGCCATCGACGCTCTCCGTTGTGTTATAAATAATGTGTTATAAAAATATGTATGTTTCATCATCATCATCATCAAATCAGCCGAAAATCGTCCACTGCTGGACAAAGGCCTCCCCCAAGGATTTCCACGACGATGTATGTTTATGAATTAACTATAGAGAATAAGTGAATATTATTACTTTACAATAAGTAATAATATCTATGAATTAACTGAATATATGTAATAATATAAATTAACTATAGAGAATAAGTGAATATTATTACTTTACAATAAGTAATAATATCCATTCAATATATTTATTCAAAATAGGTGCAAATTACACTCTTTCTGATAGTCACAAAATAGTGATTACATAATCAAGAAATAAACAGTCATTAGTTAATAACGTCAAAATCCAATCCGTGATATAAAAAATAATAATATTGTCATTAGAACATAAAACAAAATGACACGAGAAGTTATACATTAAAATTATTGAATGTCATGAACGCCTTTGACAAGTGTAGGCCAGTTCACACGGACAGCACCCAGTCACGAGTATAACGCGTGAGTCAGAAATCGCTCCTCTCAACCATATTAGGAACGGAACGACCCCGCTTCCAGATGCGCCACCATCCGCACGAACATTTAAGCGAGCATGCACCACTCATGTCCTCATCCATTTAGACCTCCTCACATTTTTTGTATCGCACTTGGCTGCTTTACAAATCTATGATATCGGTGCGATTTTAACTTGGGTGGTTGCATTAAAAGTTGCACGAGTATTGATGATATGATTATTAGTAGAAAAGTACATGAAATCAATCTGACTCACAATCAGTAACGAGTATTTACAAAGAAACAACAAAGAACAGTAACCGACTCGACTGTAGCGAAACGAGCAGCCATAACAAACCCTAAAGATTCAACTACAACTTATGTACTTTGCAGTTAACACAAATCATCGTTTTGTGGCGATCGCAAGGGGAACTGAACGAGACAATCATTTTGAAATGCTATTGCTTGAATTGCTAGAATTTGCTAAAAGGGGGTTAAGTTGAATTGTGTAAATGATAAGATTCTGGCGGTAATAAGAAGCAAAGCAAAGTAAAGAGCGTCGGTGGCGTTACGGATAGGGCCTTCGCCTCTTGTCCGGGAGGTCGTGGTTCGAATCCTGCCACTTACCAATAAGGTACCATATATATTTTTATCCGACGCTCTTACGGTAAAGGAAAACATGGTGAGGAAACCTGCACACGCCTACGAAGAAACTCGCAGGTTGTGCGTGAAGTCGACCAAACCGCACTGGGCCCGCGTGGTCGACTAAGGCCCGATCGCCCTAATTCAGTGTAGGCTCGAGCCCCTCGGTGGGGACGTATATGAGCTGATAGGATAAATAAGTAGCGATGAAAAAAATGTAGACTCAGCATGGGACTGGTCAGTTGTTGTAAATTTTTAACAAAAAAAAATTGTACTAATTTATGGGATGCGTAGAAATATTCATCAGAAAATTAAAACCGGTCATCAAATATAAAATTTTACAAATAAGAAAGATAGGGCATTTCTAAGCCCACTTGGCTAGCTACCATCTTATTCTAAGTCCTGCCGCCAAACTACAATGTTAACAGGATTGATGTGTTCTGATATGAGCCAGTTCTGCATTGCGTTGTGGAATCATCTTCTGCATCATCGTTACTTATCATGAAGTGAGACGATACTAAGGGTTTACCAATTGTGTATTAAAAAAAACTCTTTCTGGGTCTTTAATTGCCGACTGGTACAAACTCAACAATACCGCGCCATTTCCAGATAGCCACCATTCTACCAGCGAACCATTGTTACTTTGTTTCGTTTTGTTACGATTTTCAACCTTTTCTTTGTTCAAAAGAAAAATCTCACTACTTTTCTTTACTTTAACAGTTGCACCTTTATTTTGCTGTTTGTCTTCATTAATTTCTTTAACAGATTCGAGCTTTACATCTGCAGGATTGTTTTGTCTCGCCACTTTACCATCGCTTCGTTTGGTTTTCGACTGAAAAGTACAAATTGTTTGTCGCTCTCCGTTACTTTTGTATTTGTAAAATTTTCTTCGAGTGTGGAAACAATTATTATTTTGTTCTTTGCTTTGTTCTGTGATGCCGAGCTCTTTGATGTTTAAAACAATGACCTATAAAAGAAAACGTTTCTAGTGGTAAATTAAGTCATTGTATTTTCGTTTTATGATAAACTAGCTGTTTCCCGCGGCTCCATCCGCGTGGACAACGTTTCTATGACTTTCGAGGGTGCGCAGTGCGCGAGCCGCAAGCGGCTCGCGAACGTGTAAAAGAGTAGCCTATGTGTTAATCCAATTCCTAATCTGTTTACCTACCAAATTTCAGCCGGATCCGTTCAGTAGTTTTTGCGTGAAGAAGTAACAAACATACACACTCACAAATTTTCGCCTTTCTAGCTGTTTCCCGCGGCTTCACTCGCGTGGACAACGTTTCTATGAAATATCGAGGGTGCGCAGTACGCGAGCCGCAAGTGGCTCGCGAGCGTGAAAAAAAGTATCCTTTGTGTTAATTCAGGTCTTAATCTGTCTACCTACCAAATTTCAGCTAGATCCGTTCATTAGTTTTTGCGTGAAGAAGTAACAAACATACACATTCACACACTCACAAACTTTCGCCTTTATAATATTAGTGTGACTACTAACCCTTTGATCCAGTGGCAGCTTCTACGCCTGCCTTGCCGACAATCGTGGGTTCGATCTTACTCAGGGAAAATATACGTGTCATGAACAGGATGGTTTGCTCTGTGTCTGGGTGTTCATTATCTATATGCGTATGGTTCCCATAGTACATCTTATCCAAGTCTTGCCGCCAAACATCAGTGTTTAATAACATTGATGTGTTCCGGCTTAAAGATAAGATAGCCAGTTCTCCATTGCGTTGGGGAATCTTGGTAAGCCCGCTTCCATCTTCGGCATCATCGTCACTTACCATCAGGTGAGACGATGCCAAGGGCTTACCAATTGTGAATAAAAAATAAAAAAAGGAATCCTTGTTCGGGGCCAGAAGACCGAGTATGATTTTTCCCTGAATATTAAGCTGATACTATCATACGCTAGTACTCTTTATTATACTGTGATCAAATTTAATTTTAAAGAACTTTATGAAATACGAAAATTATTGCACATAAAAAATCTTTGATGTAAAAAAAATAAAACCCGTCTACTGATAAATCACACTATATTAAGTAAGAAAGAAGAAAAAACTTTCATCTAAAATGTTTATGTACAAACCATTCCATTTATCGCCTTTTTATTAAACAAATTACACGTATTATAGAGTGAGTTTTTTTAGGGTAATTCTAAACTATAAGAGATAGAGAGAAACGTGATCTCAATTTTAGAGAAAATAATAATGTGTCATCATATCAGCCGAAGGAAGTCCACTGCTGGACATAGGCCTCCCCCAAGGATCTCCACGACGACCGGTTCTGCGCTGCCCGCATCCAGCGGCTTCCCGCGACCTTCACCAGGTCATTGGTCTACCGAGTGGGAGGCCTGCCTACACTACGCTTTCCGGTGCGTGGTCGCCACTCGAGAACTTTTCTGCCCCAACGGCCATCTGTTCTACGAGCAATGTGCCCCGCCCACTGCCACTTAAGTTTAGCGATTCTGAGAGCTATGTCGGTTACTTTGGTTCTCTTACGGATCTCCTCGTTTCTGATTCGATCACGCAGAGAAACTCCGAGCATAGCACGCTCCATTGCCCTTTGGGTGACCTTGAGCCTTCTTATGAGGCCCATAGTAAGCGACCATGTCTCAGTTCCGTACGTCATCACTGGCAACACACATTGGTCGAAGACCTTGGTCTTAAGACACTGCGGTATCTGGGACGTAGATATTGCGAAGCTTCCTGAACGCTGCCCAGCCGAGTTGGATTCGACGATTGATCTCTTTCTCGAAGTTGGACCTACCTAACTGGACTGTTTGTCCCAGGTATACATATTCGGTAACAACTTCGAGTGTAGAGCCTCCAACCTTCAGAGGAGTAGGTATGACACGGACGTTTGACATAACTTTCGTCTTGTCCATGTTCATTCTAAGACCCACTTGTTGAGAGGCTCTACTGAGGCCATCGAGCATTGTGCCTAAGTCGTCCATAGTCTCAGCCATGACCACGATATCGTCAGCGAATCGAAGGTGGGTGATGTACTCGCCGTTGATATTGATGCCGAGTCCACACCAGTCCAAAAGCTTGAAAACATCTTCCAGGGCGGCGGTGAACAGTTTCGGAGATATAACGTCTCCCTGTCTCACCCCTCGCTGCAGCTGGATAGGTTCCGAGTTTTGATCCTGGAGGCGAACCGACATGGTGGCGTTTTCATACAAACACTTCAGCACTTCGATATATCGATAGTCAATTTGGCACCTCTGGAGAGACTGTAACACAGCCCAGGTTTCGACCGAATCGAAGGCTTTCTCATAGTCCACGAACGCCAAGCATAGTGGCTGATTGTACTCTTCGGTCTTCTGTATAATCTGCCGCAGCTAATAATGTGTAATAAAACAAAATACCTTGAGAGCTTCGGAGATATGGCTTTTTTAATTAAAAAAATATATTATTCGATTGTATAACACTATACAAACCAAAAATTGTATGTAGACCATAGGTCTAAAGTTGCTAGAAGTTGTTGAAATTACTTAAAAACCAACATTTTACAAAAGTATTACAATTAAAGGATAAAATATTATATATTTATAATTTATTTAAAAGGATTTTACACTTTACATTTTATTTACTGACTGACTAGTATACCTTCACAAAGCTCCAACCTTTGGACGGATCGGGTTGAAATATGGCACACAGATAGTAATTATGACGTAGGCTTCCGCTTACAAAGGATTTTGGGAAATTCCCACGGGAACCGCGAAAATCGGGATCTGCGCGGGCGAAGCCGAAAGCACCCACTAGTTTAATATATATTCATAGTGTTGTCAGAAGATAGCCGCCGTGGTCATATGCCACTTTGCCCTAAAACTTATGATCAACTGTTCGAATGTATTGTTTTGTTAGGGTAGGTTTCATATGACTGCGGCTATCCTCTGAACATCACTATAGATACGTATTAAATACATTAAAATACACTGGATTACAAAGAAAACGGGTCGGTTATAAAAAAAAAAACTTTATTTCATTACGAATAAATGAAGGAGTAAAACCTTTTTATTTCTTTTTGGGGACTGTATTAAAAATCATAAATAAAAAATAAAGACGATTTTCAAAATTTGCACCTTAAATTTGAAACCATTTATTTTACTTTTGTTTCTGTTCTGTCATTAAAAAAGGGCATTTCTTGTATAGAAATTTATTATTCTGATCAAATTCAGTTAAAAAAATGTCACTAACCCCTGAAGAGTGTATGGAATTCTGTCTGACAATACTTGGAGACGGGCGCAGTCAGTGTTTTACAGCGAGAACTGTTGATGTGTCGCTACCAACCTTTCAAAGAGTGCTCCAGCGATTTGAAGAGACTGGATCCAATATTCGCAGACCAGGAACAGGCTGAACAATGTGCACGACAGCGCGGGAGGATCGATATATGGTGTCAAAAATATTAGGAAATCGATTTCAAGATAAGATAACTATTCTTTATTGCGAACTAAATACACGGAAATGAAATACAGAACTAGCAAAACATACAAACGATATGCAAAGGCGGCCTTATCGCTTTAAGCGACTGTTTCAAATGGCTATTGAAGTCGAAAATCACCTTCTGTGTGCTGGAGGGAGCAATCCGAGCACGTGTGCAGTGAGGCTGCGTCTTGTTGAAGCAAACTTGATGCTATATACTCGCCAATCCATCCGTTCAAACCTCGAAAGGCAGCATCGAAGTTCAAGGCTGAGTTACGCTAGCGAACACATTAATTGAACTCTCGATGACTGGTCAACAGTTATGTTTTCGGACGAGTCGAGATTCATGCTATATAAGCAAAACAGATCAAAAACAGATCTTAAGTTAGTCAACCTTGTCATTCGGCGACTGTACTTTCGTTTTAATCTGAGTAGTTGCAACTGTATTGCAAATGATATTCATGCACCACTGACGTAGACATGACTGTGACGATGCGAAATGTCTTCCTCTGCAATACGAACGAAGAAGCGAGACCTATCGCAATTCGCAACGAACTAATTACCATACATGGCATTTGCACTCGTAATTAATTCAAAGGCGGAACGCTGCCAACACGTAGTACCTATTCGTGCGTACAACGTATTTTCACTAAAATATACCTCAGCATATTGTACGAAGTTAATAACTCATCATAACGCTGGGGCACAAGTCTCTTTCCAAATTCAGGAAGGCAAGGCCATACCACAGTCTGGAGGAGATCGCTTGTTAGCGATAAAACCGCCTATATGTACAACTTCCTCAATCATTGTATCTTTTTTTCCTCTTCACATCAGCTCATATATAACGTCCCCACCGAGGGGCTCGAGCCTACCCTGAATTAGGGCGATCGATCGGGCCTTAGTCGACCACGCGGGCCCAGTGCGGTTTGGTCAACTTCACACACAACCTTCGAGTTTCTTCGCAGATGTGTGCAGGTTTCCTCACGATGTTTTTCCTTCACCATAAGAGCGTCGGATAAACGTACATATGAGATCGAAATTCGAAAACACATTGGTACGTGGCAGGACTCGAACCACGACCTCCCGGACAGGAGGTAGCGGCCCTTGCCGTTGCGCCACCGACGCTCTTTGCGCCACCGACGCTCTTCTCTCTTCCTCTTATCTTTTTTTCCT
This sequence comes from Coleophora flavipennella, assembly GCA_947284805.1. Classification (NCBI taxonomy): domain Eukaryota; kingdom Metazoa; phylum Arthropoda; class Insecta; order Lepidoptera; family Coleophoridae; genus Coleophora; species Coleophora flavipennella. The sequence continues at coordinate 907,944 of OX369272.1, forward strand.
CTGATGTTGTGCATCAAAGTGTTTTCAATCAATTGATCAATCAATCACAGTCTAAGAATTATAGATTATTAGACTGTGGCTTTACTTTACATACAGAGTTTTACTGCTGATATAGCAAATACAACTGTTAGAAGTTTTAAGCCGCCTAATTAGACTTCTGAATCTGAAACCACTTGACAACTGCGATGTAGTTGTAGTAACCGCAACCAATGGCGTAACGCAGTTCAGTGTGACTCGCGTGGTCACATCGTTTACGCAAAGAACCTGACCAAAAAACATGGTCGTTACCTAGATGGGTTTGAATGTTAACGGCATTTATCTCAAACGTTTCCGTGCTTTGCAAGATATGTCAAGCCGTTTTTGCCACTTGCTGTCAGTAGATGTCATTCGTTAAGCCATATCAGATACTTTATAGGCGGCTTTAAAAACTTTTGACAATGGGGTCCACCAACCCAGACTTGGCACCTGTGTGCAGTAATATACAATACAATATCTTCATTATTCATCATCATCATCATATCAGCCGAAAAACGTCCACTGCTGGACAAAGGCCTTTCCCAAGGATTTCTACGACGACCGCTCCTGCTCTGCCCGCATTCAGCGGCGTCCCGCGATCTTCACCAGGTCGTCGGTCCACCGCGTGGGAGGCCTGCCTACGCTACGTTTTCCTTTAACTTTACTGACCTAACGGCCATCTGTTCTAAGAGCTATGTGCCGTGCTCACTGCCACCGCTGTTTAGCGATTCTGTGAGCTATGTCGGTTACTTGGGTTCTCCTGCGGATCTGCTCATTTCTAATTCGATCGCGTAGGGAAATTCCGAGCATAGCTCATATACTTGGGTTCTCCTGCGGATCTGCTCATTTCTAATTCGATCGCGTAGGGAAATTCCGAGCATAGCTCATAAGAATTCTTATTAATTACTAGATTTTCCCAGCGGCTTCGCTCGCTTGAACATAGTTTTATGACTGTCTTCGAGGGTGCGCAGTGCGCGAGCGTGGAAAAAAGTAGCATATATGTTAATCCAGGTCCTAAGCTGTCTACCTACCAAATTTCAGCCAGCTATGTTCAGTAGTTAGTTAGTTTTCGCGTAAACATATTCTGTCGTGCTGTCGAGCGTGGGAACTGGGAACTGAGTCAACTCTAGATCCCTTGGGAACTATGTCGGGCTATACTAATTAGTATTCAATTTGATAATCAATATAAATTAGCACGTCAATCCTACGCTTCATTGCGAAGTGACAGAAATTACCAAAAAAGAGAGAGTTAACAGCTATCCCACGGGAACCAATTAAGAAATGTGGATAAAAAGTAGCCTATATGTTAATCCAGGACCTAACCTATATGTGTGCCAAGTTTCATCCCGATCCGCCCAGTGGTTAAAGCGTGAAAGAGTAACAAGCATCCATCCATACATACAAACTTTCGCGTTTATAATATTAGTAGGATATTTGTTCTTAGGAGCAAGACTAATAGTATTAGACAATCGTTCCCCAAGAAAATCTCAACTTAATTTTTTAATTTATTTGCTCTCACAATACCTTCTTCACTCATTCTTCGATCTGCTCGCGGCTGCTCGATCCTCAGTCCCTCCACATCTTTCAAACTACGAGCCTACACTACTATGTCCCGAGCCACAAATCTAAAGCAGTAACCCCAACTTAAAGAACCAAATTCAAACCCATCACTGAAAACCGCATCCAAATTGCACTAGTAGTTTTGGAGATAAACAGCAACATTGGTTTGTACAAAGAAATGTTTACTGCAGCGCCCCCTGGTGAGATGTCACTGTAACACCTATCTAAGAACATGCACCAATCAAACCAAAACCCATCACTGAAAATTGCATCAAAATCGGACTAGTAGTTTTGGAGATAAATGATGACATTGGTTTTTATAAAAAAAGTGTACTGCAGCGCCCTCTGGTGAGCTGTCACCGTAACACCTATCTAAGAACATGCACCCATCAAATCCGAACCTATCACTGAAAACCGCATCAAAATCGGAGTAGTAGTTTAGGAGAAAATGGCAACATTCTTTTGCACAAACACCCTCTCACCCCAAACGCATATACCGTCTCCGTTCCGTCGCGGGTAAAAACAGTTTCATTTTTTTTTATTCACAATTGGTAAGCCCTTGCCATCCTCTCACCTGATGGTAAGTGACGACGATGCCGAAGATGGAAGCGGGCTTACCAAGATTCTCCAACACAATGGAGAACTGGCTATCTTATCTTCAAGCCGGAAGACATCGATGTTGTAAACACTGATGTTTGGCGGCAAGATTTAGATAAGATGGTGGTAGCTAGCCAGGCGGGCTTAGAAAATGCCCTACCACCAACCAAACCGAGTCTTACAAGTTGACCCCACCGGGAATCGAACCCGCGACCTCCTGGTGTGAAGCGAATGGACTAACCATTACACCACGGAGGCGGTTAATGCGGTTTTTGAACAAAACCACAAGCAAGAAATTCTGCTTCGGTCACAAAATTCCCGCCTCCTCTCCACACAACCTTTGAAGATAAGATACAGCTCAGCGAAAGCCGGCAGCCATAAACCGCGGGCATTATTGTTTTATTATGAATCGTTCGCCATTAGCTGGATTGCGAGTACACTGACGCGGCGTTTATAGATAACCCCGATAAAACGCTGTAACGGCCCGGCTGGCCACACACAGTGTGAATTTCGCTTTCTAAATCCATTCAGAGAGTTTGAGTTATTTAAAAATAACTATCTTCAATTGCTTCAGTTTGTTGTTAGTTTAGCACATTAAAAAAAAAATTGAGTAACTTTTATGTTCTCGTGAAGTATTGAGGGATGTGATTCCAGCTTCGTCTGTAGCCAGTCGCAGGGCAAGCTGATTCGCTGACAGACTGATTGGAGTGCACTACAAGGCTATTGCCGCACTTTCATTGTTTATTTATTGAGTCGAACTACAACGAGTGGGGAGGGATTGTTTTGGCAATCAGTCAGTTCGACGTTTTGTTTTTATTTTCGTGGAAATTTTTGGTATTGCTAACCAAAAATTTCCACGAAAGAGATATTCGGACATTTTGAGTGGCGCGGAAATATGCCAGGTTTGTTATTCGTGTCAGTAAGCCCTCGGAATTATCTCATCTGATGGTAAGTGACGATCGTTGGCGCCAAAAAGGAAATATTACGATATCTTCATAGCGGAACACATCACTTTTGTTAGGGCTATTAGCCTGATCGGTTAACTTTGCATGAAAAGTTCTTTTTTTTTTTGCGATTACAGTATGAATCCTTTAAGGAAAGTTGTTCAGTATCATATCTAAAGCCTACTGAGTTAACATCTTGCACGCTATTAAATAAATCCTGTATTTTGATTATGTAAATGCCAAGACTATACGTTTTCAGTAGTATCATGTGAATTTATTTTCAGTGCGTCCAGCTGATCTTGCACGCTATAAAAAACATCCTGTATTTTGATTATGTAAATGCCAAGACTATGTTTTCAGTAGTCATCATCATCATCATCATCATCATCATATCAGCCAAAAATCGTACAATGCTGGACAAAGGACTCCCCCAAGGATTTCCACGACGACCGGTCCTGCACTGCCCGTATCCATCGGCTTCACCAGGTCGTCGGTCCACCGCGTGGAAGGCCTACCTACGCTAAGTTTTCCGGTGCGTGGTCGCCACTCGAGAACTTTACTGCCCCATCGGCCATCTGTTCTACGAGCTATGTGCAGTAGTATCATGTGAATTTACTTTCAGTGCGTCTAGCTGAATTTAAGTGTTAGCAGATGTGGTATAACGATGATTAACTGTTGGTTGACGCTATATATACTCTAATAAGGTCATTCCTACTTAAACACATTTGAAAGATTCACAGCTATCCTCCAACATATTGAGTTTCTTGAAGATTGTAACTATTGCGGTCTATGAATCACGAACCATGTTAGATGTAATAATATTATTATTTCTTGCTACTGCTTGCCGTGAGTACGAGGCTTATGTCCTTTCTCATGTTACAGGGTACCTGCATGCCAATTTTTTATTATTATTAACTGGCTATGTTATCTTCAAGCCGGAACACATCAAAGTTGTTAACACTGATGTTTGGCGGCAAGAGTTATGGTGGTAGCTATCCAGGTGGGCTTAGAAAATGCCCTACCATCAACCAAACCGAGTCTTACAAGTTAACCCCAGCGGGAATCAAACCCGCGATATCCTGGTGCGAAGCGCATGGACTAACCATTACGCCACGGAGGCGGTTAAAATTCCTGAAATAATAAAAAGTGAAGAGGCAACAAACCGCCTCCGTAGCCCAGAGGCAAAGTTCACTGGCTTTACACAGGAGGTCGCGGGTTCGATTCCCGGCGGAGTCAATTGTAAGACTCGCTTTGGTTGGTGGTAGGGCATTTACTAAGCCCGCCTGGCTAGCTACCACCATCTTATCTAAATCTTGCCGCCAAATATTAATATTGATATCATTGGTGTGTAATGGAATCTTGGTAAGCCTGCTTCCATCTTCGGCAACATCATCACTTACCACCAGGTGAGATGTTGTCAAGGGTATACCATTTGTGAATAAAATAATTAAAAAAAAAACACAAATAATATTAGTAAGGATACTTCAATCAATCAAAAAACTATTTATAAAATACGTGTATCATGTTTAAAGATCTTAAATATCTTGATAGTCCCAACTTAGCCAGAAATAGCTATACGAATACTTATCAACATTTTAACATTTTTAAGCTATCAAATATTTATTAAAGTCATAGTAACAATTACATAAGTAGGTACAAGTCATAAAGCCTGCATTTGAATTTTACCGGATTATCTATCTCTCTTATATTCTTGAGAAGCCAATCAAATGCTCTAATATTATGTTTGATCCGACATTAATGCGGGCCTAGAACACATAGGTACCGAATATTTATTTATCAATATTTTTTAGGTTCAAATGTATTACCATCATCATATCAGCTCATATACGTCCCTACCGAGGGGCTCGAGCCTACCCTGAATTACACACAATCTGCGAGTTTATTCGCAGGCGTGTGCAGGTTTCCTCACGATGTTTTCCTTCACCGTAAGAGCGTCGTATAAACGTACATATGAAATCTAAAATCGAAATCACATTGGTACGTGACAGCATTTGAACCACGACCTCCCGGACAGGAGGTGGCGGCCCTAGCCGTGACGCCACCGACGCTCTTCTATTATCACCAAGGACGTTTTAATAATAGCAAGACAAAGTTATGTATCATATATACACTCAGAGCGATGAATCAGGGTCACTTAAAGAATCCTAAAAATCTCGGAAACTAAGAAGGCTAGCTTAATGAAATAAATTGTGTTTTATAGACAATTTAATACTCCTTAAATGAAGTCATTAAAACTTCTTAGTTATTGTAAAGTTATGTCATAAAAAAATAAAAATCAAATTTGAAAAAGGGAGACTTTCGAAGGTGGAACTACGAAATTACTACATTTGTTTTTGCTTTTGTTTCTAATCTGTCATTTAAGTGGGTACATAAACCATGTTGATAGTGTTCAATATTTATTATTCAAGCAGTAATCATGTCGCTTACACCTGAAGAATGCACCAGAATACTCACAATGCTGGAAAATGGCCTGACCCCGGCCATACAGCCACGATGTCGGTGTGTCGCTCTCAACAGTACAAAGAGTTCTCCAACGTTACGAGGAAACTGGCTCTAACCTAAGCAGACCAGGAACAGGCAGAACCAGGTGTACCACAGCACGAGAAGATCGATACTTGGTGAACACAATGCTTCGTAATCGCTTTCTCACAGGAACTGAACTTACAAATCAGTTTCGACGCCTCGGAGGAAGTAACCCAAGCGCATGGACAGTAAGGCGACGACTTGCTGAAGCTAACTTGAAACCACTTAGACCTGCAAACGGCCCTAAACTGGAGCGTGGGCATCGTATTTCAAGACTAAGATATGCCCAGAACCACATAAATTGGAGTATTGGAGATTGGTCAAAAGTTATGTTCTCCGACGAATCAAAATTTATGCTCTACAAGCACGATGGAAGACACAGAGTGTATAGAAGACCAGGGGAAAGATTCAAGCAAGCATGCATCGAAGAAAAAGTAGCCTACGGTGGTGGGTCTGTACATGTGTGGGCCGGAATTTCTTCTGAGAGTCGCAGAGAACTGGTGTTCATAGAAAACGGCTCTTTAACTAGCGAAAGATATGTGGAAAAATCCTCAATGAACACGTTGGTCCATTTATGGTCAATTTGGGTGAGGATGCTATTTTGATGCATGACAATGCCCGGCCTCATACGGGTTGGATTGTGAATGACTACCTTCAAGAGATGAACACTACTCGTATGGAGTGGCCGCACGCAGCCCGGATATCAACCCGCTCGAGCATGCTTGGGACGAGCTAGGGAGATGCGTAAAACAAAGAAGCCCTCCCCCAATCACGCTTCGTGAGCTCAAAATTACTCTCACAGAGAAATGGGAGAATATTCCCTAAAATCGTATAAATAACTTGGTGTACAGCATGCCAAACCACGTAAACACAGTGATGGAAGCACGAGGAGGCAATACGAAGTATTAAAATTCAAGTAAATCGTAATGTTGTTCAAAAATGTCATGTTTCTTTTTTTGTTTTAAGGCGAGATCAGCAGTTTTTTTTTATTTATGTAATTTTTTGTAAATAAAATGTAGTGACTCGTAAATTTTATTACTTTCACTTGAGGGGTATTAAAGTGTCTATTAAACACAATTTATTTCATGAAGCTAGCCTTCTTAGTTTCCGAGATTTTTAGGATTCTTTAAGTGACCCGGATTCATCGCTCTCGAGTGTATATCTCCTCGATTCTTCAACGCATAACTATCCTAGGGCACTTCTGTCTAATAAGTCCTATTTTTGACCAATAAAAAGTAGGTACTTATACTCTTTAAGTAGTCTTAGGTGAAAAATAAAAGCTTTTTCGTACGCGGTATAGGTGAGCGTCGGTGGTGTTATGGCTAGGGCCGCCGCCTCCTGTCCGGGAGGTCGTGGTTCGAACCTACCATGTACCAATGTGATTTCGAATTTAGATTTTATATGTATACGTTTATCCGACTGTCTTACGGTGATGGAAAACATCGTGAGGAAACCTGCACACGCCTGCGAGGAAACTCGACTAAGGCCCGATCGCCCTAATTCAGGGTAGGGTCGAGCCCCTCAATGGGGGCGTATATGAGCTGATATGAATGAATAAGTATCGTTACATGTTTAGATGTGACGACTGTTTAATGCAGGCTTCAGTGTCTTTACGTACAATCTGAAAACTGAATAACCATCGGCCATTACAAACTAAAGATTCTACATTCCAGACCACTTAAACTGTTGTCCCAATTTGCAAATGTACTCCATTCTTCCGGCGTGCCACAGATGATCTGAGATACTCATCTGACACCTAAGACCTTTTAAATTACTTCGTAAGGATAGGCCCATTTGTACTAATTATGTGACAACTTCGGTAAAGTCCAAATGGAGCCAATAGTTATCAGTTAGTTAGTTAGTGACCGTGACACTATAAAAACTAACAATAATATTTAACCACTCTTGTAGCGTAATGGTTAGTCTATCGGCTTCCACCACGAGGTTGCGGGTTCGATTTCCTGCGCAGCTTACTTTGTAAGACTCGGTTTGGTTGGTGGTAGGGCATTTCCTAATCCCGCCTGGCTAGCCGTCACCCTCTTTTTTCGGAGTTTTACCGCCAAACATCAATGTTAACATGATTTAAGTGTTCCGACTTGAATATAAAATAGCCAGTTCCCCATTGCGTCGGGGAATCTCAGTGAGCCCGCTAAATCTTCGTCAATTACCTTTAGGTAAGATAACACCAAGGGCTTATAAAATTGTAGAAAAACTAAAAAACATTAGCCTACTAGATTAACTTTTTTTTATTCACATTTGGTCAGCCCTTGACATCAATCACCTGACGTTACGTAACGCTGTTGCCGAAGATGGAAGCTGTTTTATTAGGAACCTTTTGAAGCACATTGTTCAAATAAGCAGGTCTAGAGGAAGACGTCAGTGTCTGGCATACAGTCATCTGGCTGGAATGTCCTCTGAATTCTAAACAACGAAACAGCTCGTGTCGAAACTGTCTTCGTTCGACAACACAATACTAAACACTGATTTTTTAAACCGAAATTTACATTAGAATGAGATTGAAGCTGTCAAAAGATAACATTGAGAATTTGTAAGTAGGCAAAAGACTGTTGTATTTCAGGCGTGCGATTTGTGGGTTCGCGTCGATCACGCAGGTTAACTGTACATAAGCACGGTCATTACCTAGATAATGGGTTTGACTAATTGTGGCATTTATCGCAATAATCTTAGAGGTGCGCCATAAACAACTGTAAATGGTGTAAAAAGCATGAAAATCGGAATGATTGATCTTTAGGCCTTATGACTCAATTTGAACAGTAGCACCAAACAAAGGGAGAGGAGTTATGATGTAATCTTTTTTGTACTTATAGGAACAAAAGTTATATAAAAAATATCGTGTGTGGTATCAAACAAAAGGGTTTTTAAAGCTAATTCAAAAAGTACATCATCATATTTCAGTCACTTGTATTGAATTAAAATAAATATAATTTTTAAAACATACCACGTTTTGGCTCCTTCAGATACAATACTGTTGAATCATTTTTGGTAAAATATACTGTAATGATACGGAATATCCTCAAATCTAACTTCAAAAAAGAAACTTTGAAAATATTTACATTAAGTATTTTTTATTAAATTTTACATTATTTAATTCTTTAAATTACCTTCATTTTTATATGAAGGGTCCAAAATATATTTGATAATTTTGGAAAAGTTGTTCATTTTGATGAGGAAATGATAAAAAATTGAAATAAATACTGAATGTAAATATTTTAAAAATTGTAATATTGAAGTTAGAATTATAAGGATAAAACGTATCATTTGAGGTATATTTTGACAAAATGCTCCAGTGTTCCAATGATTTTAACACCATTAGTACCTAGGTATTTATTGGATTTTGGGTTATACCGCTAGCACTACAACCGTTTCGGTGTTTCGCAAAGGCGGTAATTACTCACACTACACTATATTTTTGACGTCAATTACACCTAAACAATAGAAAACCCAAGGTTGAAAAAAATACCCATATTGTTGATGATGTTTCTAAAAGTCAAAAGCTATCAGAAACACGATTAAGCACATTTGGCTCGATAAAAAAAATCTAAATTAGGTCTACACCGTTACTTTAAACTCTAGTTATGACTAATATTTTAAAGTATATAAATTTAAAAAAATATACATCAATATTTGTTATGATAATTCAAAGTGAGAAATGTTAAGTAATATTTTTTTATTCTTTTATTCAGAAAATTTGAACTAAACGAAAAAACATTGAAAAAGTGCAAAAGTGTGGTTATTTTCTTCACTCTTTACACGTAAAAAAAAACCGAGACAACTGTTCCCTTGCCATCATCTCACCTGATGGTAAGTGACGATGATGCCGAAGATGGAAGCGGGCTTGCCAAGATTCCCCAACGCAATCTTATCTTCATGCTGGAACACATCGATGCTTTTAACATTGAAGTTTGGCAGCAAGACTTACATAAGATGGTGGTAGCTAGCCAGGCGGGCTTAGAAAATTCCCTACCACCAACCAAACCGAGTCTTACTAGTTGACCCCACCGGGAATCGGACCCACGACCTCCTGTGTGAAGCGAATGGACTAACCATTACGCCACGGAGGCGGTCAAAAAAATTGTTTTTGAACTAGTTAAACTTCTTTTTCTTTTTACCCGACTTCCCAAAAGAAGGAAACGTTTTTCGGGTGTATGCATTTACATGTGTATGTTTGTTCCTTACGCAAAACCTGTAGCCTAAACGGCTTAATGGATTTTGGAGTGGGAGGTGTCGTTAGATTCGTCTTAATGCCGAGTGATATAGGATACAGTTTACATGACTGCCTCTAACGAGGGATAATGTAAAGTCGGGTTTTTAATTTTTAATTAAATTGGTTAAGTTATTCTGCCTATGACCTATGTTGAGACACGGTCTCTCAGGGGCGTGACATACATTCTAGTGTAGGGTTTTTCGCATCCAGCATCAATCAATCAATCAATATGTTTATTTTCTCGCCACAAACTTGTCTCACACAATGAATAAATTTTTCGTAATTAATACAATAACACGATTTGTGGGAAACTGGAGCCTGAAATAGTAAAATAAAATTTCCTGTCTCCAAGCCCTCTCATCGGCTTATAGGTAAGGATACAGTGTGTGTCGGATAGGGTTACCGACATTTTAAGGGCATGTAATACACCACATTTCATCGATGAACAACCCCCAATTAGGGGGTCGCATCCTTCTCCCCTTTAAATGGCAGTCAATAACCGCCTCCGTGGCGTAATGGTTAGTCCATTCGCTTCACACCAGGAGATCGCAAGGTGGTTAATTTGTTAGACTCGGTCTGGGTAGTGTTGATGTTTTCCGGCTTGAAGATAAGATAGCCAGTTCTCCATTGCGTTGGGGAATCTTGGTAAGCCCGCTTCCATTTTTGACATCATAGTCACTTAACAACAGGTTTAATGCCAAGGGCTTACCAATTGTGAATAAAAGAAAGAAAGAAATACATTATTGGCTCCAGTAACACCAATCCAAAATACATAATCAAAAAAATAATAGGTACTATATTTCAATTTATTTTTTTGTAGTTTTTCATGAAAAATATGTTTTCTCGTGAATTACCAGCAGTGTAGACTTCAAATAATGATCTCATTTGAAAGGTAATTTAATTTCTCTGGTGATCTACCACAAATTCGAAAATTTTGAGTAAAAAAACACAAAAAGTTAAAAAAAAAATGCAAAAAGAACAATTATTTTCCTTTTTTGAACCTACTGCACAAAAGAGGTGATTAATGTCTTGTCTTTTTTTCTTCTCCTGAAGGTTGCGACCCACTAATGAGGGTTTTTTGTCGATGAAATTTGGTGTATTAGATGCCTTAAAAATAAATATCGGTAACCTTATCCGATAACACACTGTATAATGAATGTAGTTAGACGTACTAGACGTTGAAACACTATTTTGTAAAAGAAAAGCGGTGAGGCGTCCCTTATACTATGCACGCTAATTAATTAGGTATGGTGTTTAAGTATGAAATTGCCGATTGGATAAAAAGGTTCAAAGAACAACATATACTCGTATGTTAACAAAAATAGTTATGGAAACAAAATTTATTCTCAAAATAGAATTAGACTATAAGAAATTAATTAATAAATTATTACCGATTGCTTTAACGGTGAAGGAAAACACCGTGAGGAAACCTGCACACGCCTGCGAAGAAACTCGCAGGTTGTGTGTGAAGTCGACCAACCTGCACTGGGCCCGCGTGGTCGACTAAGGCCTGATCGCCCTAATTCAGGGTAGGCTCGAGCCCCACGGTGGAGACGTATATGAGCTGATATGATGATGATAAGAAATTAATAATTGGTTTATACGTGTGCCTGTTGTTTAGATATTTTGAGAGCATGGTGGCTTAAACCCATGAAGACGGTTATTTTCAACTCAATAAATCACCATTTTCAAAGGCAAATTAAACACATTATTTTTTTAAAGATTTAGAGTTATCGCAGCAGTTTCTTCGTTACTAATGTCATATTTGGGAATATCCCGCATAAGATTTCGTCACTTTCACGAAAATGGCATCATCTGACCACTAAGAAAACGCCTTTGTTCCATTCAGTGGTACATAACTCAGGGTATTGGAACATGGAAGACATGCCACTAGTTACTAATAAAAGACCATAATTTGTGTCACCATACGGTCAACAATAAAAAACATGAACTTTATATTTTCTATTAAAATTGGCATTGAACTATAAAAACTGATTCGGCAATTTCATACTTAAACCCAAACCCCCATTATTAAAAGAGGCCTGCAGTCGTAGTTTGTGTGTGTGTGTGTGTGTGTGTGTGTGTGTGTTATGATACTGCTTGTAAATGTTCATGCTATCATTAGATCAGTCCATGTCATGGGCTGTCTCAATAGATACCTAGTTACCTAGTTGATAGGTTTATCGAATTATGAACCAACAAAACATAAATGTGAAATGGAGCCAAGTTCGATATAAAAAAAAAACAGCGATCTAAATAGGTAGGTACCAAGTTCCTAAATCATAGCTCCGGAACTTTAAATAGAAATATTCAATTTAGACTTTTCCAAATAATAGAGAATGTACAACGGTTTTCAGTTACATAAAATAAAATTTGTGTATGTTCTGCGCTGCTATATGGTGTAACTTGATCTAAATATTTTGCTGATTTATGGTGATACGGAGCCCTCAGTGCGCTAGAACGACTCAAACATGGCCTTTTTTGAATTTTTCCTTTGTATACGTCTAATAAACTACCTCGATGCTATGTTTTAGGTTTCTAAGTTACGTCTCAGTCAATCGGTCAGTCAGTGAGTCATAAAAATAGTTATTTTTGGATGTTAATATCTCAGAAATAGTATAAGATATATTTATGAAAACTGGGATTCTAGTTAATCTAGGGGGTCTTACTAGACACACAAAATCGCAATTATGTAATTCAAACAGATTTTAAGTTACAGGTAAGTCGAAAGTGGCCAGAAAGGGTTAGTATTCAATTAAACGCAATATATTTATTTTAAAATAGGTGCAAATTACACTCTTTCTTATAGTCATAAAATAATAATAACAATGTCATCTGTGAAGAATCAAGAAATAAACAATAATTAGTTAATAACGTCAAAATTAAATCCTTGATATAAACCAGATTATGTCATTAGAACATGAAAAAAATATGACACGAAGAGTTAAACGTATATTTAAAAATCATGGCCGGTGACGCCGTTTTCTTTTCAAACTTGGTGGACACACTGCCGTGTGTCTAGATTACTGACACCTATAGGATCTTGTCTAGGTGGGGATCATCCTGTTATAGTTGTACCTTGTACTAATCTTCGCACTACACAGTCGTGTTCCGCGAGAGCATTATGATGATCTGTAATTCGATATTAGTCTTCATTGGCATTATATTGCTGTTGGTATACAGAGTCAAGTGTAGGATGATATTGTGATGGATAGCATTTTAGTCGGAAATATACAGAGTGTCTCGTAATAGGTGTGACAAGCGCTAATGGAAATAAGCTTGTCTTATGACTTTTTACAAGCTTTTATTTAACTTGCAATGTATGTATGTTTGTTCGGGTGGAATCTTGCAAGTTAATTTTGACCCACTTCCCGGTTTCCGATTGAGCTGAAATTTAGCATGCATAATATGTATATATCGCGTGAAAATGCAATATTAAAAGCTTGTACCTAGAACTTTTTATGCTTTCCAAAAATTTTTAACTTAGAAAACAAATGAAAAAGTTATTTGCATTTGTGTTTTTAATTTTGTATAAAAAACACATTTATTTGAATGTATTAAAATTTTCCAAAATAAAGTTATGCTACAGTTGGCGTGCAAAATATGGGAAAAATGTATTTTTCATTTCATCAGCTTTCCAATAATGTAAAAAGGTTAAAAATATTAAAATTAGTTGCAAAAAAACAATGATAGCTATCAAAAGGGTGCCTCAAGTCCAACACTATTTTTCCAACAAAAATCTGGAATTTTTTTGGATAAGTTTGTGAATCATATGTAGTTGGACAATGATGCTAGAGGGTCACAGATGTCTGTCCAATATTTTTTTTTATAAATTTTGGAATTTAAAAAAAAAACCTTAAATAAACATTACTATTAGTTTATAGAATTAATATTTTTGTTGCAACTAGTTTGAACTTTTATGTCGGGGTCGTTAGCTTTCTGTCTTTTTTGTAATTTTTTGACACTGTAATATAATCGTAGGAACACTTCAGTAGCAGCGCATGGACCAGTCTCCGTAGACCCATTCCATCTTTTTTGGACTTGTCATAAAAAGTTGGTTTATCAGCAGGTCCATTTGTATGAGAAGTCTTTTTTGCGAACTAATCATATGTTTTTGTGGGGAAGTTGTTGAGTATTGTCCTCTAAATGCGTCCGTCGTGTCGCCGTGTATGAATACATGAAAAGTTAAAAACCCATGACGACCCCACTGCTGGGGCACGCAGGGGTCTCTTCCCAAGCTCGGGAAGGTTGGGCCATACTCCACACACACGGGGCGGGGGGCCAAGTCCGGGTCGGTGAAGGTTGTAGGGCTAGTTGCGAACCCCACTGTCAGAAGGTTTTCCAGCCGCCTGTAAGGCATCTGATACAACTTAACCACAGATAAGAAAAAAATTCTTCTTTTCTCTTGGCTTGACGACTGCCATCTGGTGATAGCAACCAGCACCGACTGCTTAACGTGCCTTACGAAGCACTGAAACGGTCGAGAAAAATGACACTCACAGTCAAACCCATCCAGGTAATGACCGTACTGAAGGTCAGTTAACCTACGTGATCAATCCAACCATGCAAATCACACTGAGCTACAACCGCTTCATACATTTTTCATTTATTTTCATAATGTGAAAAAGGGGAAAAGGGGGACCGCAAGGGGGTGGGTCCGGGTCCCAAGTCTGGGTAATGACTTGAGGAACCACTGAGTCCTATTTCCTGACTGTCTTTGCTTAGACCTACATCAGAAGGCAACAGGACTAAAAAGTAATGTAGGTAAGGAAACAGAAAACATCGTTATTATTCTTATTTCGACAGATTAATACAGCAAGCTCATGTTGTCTGATCTTTCATGTCTATTCCGTAAGCGCTAGAACTAGTTTGCAATTGGTTCTAATCACCGTGAATGACACAAACATAACCCACATAATAACTAGAGGTGTCCCGCGCACCGCGCACCACGCAGCTGGACGAACCATGCAATTTATTAATAGAGTTAGCGACTTCGTGCGCTTAGCTGCCACTGCCAGTAAATTAGAAGTAAATCTTTGGTTAGTATAGTCGCCAGTCAGTCGCAAGCCGGTCGGCGCACACGCTCCTGTTCGAAATTCAAAACTTTTCGTAATGGCAGCTCGGAGTGACGGTTACCGGGGTAAAGTTGTGCGTTCGATATACGAATTTTTGAATATTCCAGCCAGTGACTTTGTTACGTGCTCGGGGATTACGTTCGATTGATTGTTGTGTGTTGTGTAATTGTTTCGGTGAAGTTTGTTTCGGATTTCTGTACCAGAGGTTGGTAGAAAAAGTTTAAAACTTTACTACGTAAGAATTTAATTGGAAAATTTATGAGCTTATCAGTTTTATTTTATTTAACTTGTAACGTTTGTATGTATGTTTAGGTAAACCCTTTCAATCGATTTTTCTTCTTTCCGATTGAGCTGAAATTTGGTATGAAGCCGTATTGCCGGTGACAATAATATCCTTTTGATATTTTGAAGTTGATCTGATGATGAACTTTGAGATGGACTCAAGTTTCAAGGATCTTCTTTTATTTTCAATTGAATCGTACGACAAACACCTACATACAATTTAACTAAGCCTTCTTATCATGTAAGTGACATTGTCTTTTATGAGAATAAAGTATATTTGAACGTATCGTAGGAAATACTGCGCTTGCCTTTTTTTAATTGGAAAACGTGCCTTGACCATAAAAAAAGGCTTTTGAGCATATTTTTTTTTTTAAATAAAAGTTTGTATATAAAATATTTTAGGTTTTACTTCAACCTATTTGATGTTACGTTGCACTACTGGCTTACGTATCATCACACTCCGTTTTACGAAAATCTCTCAAACGAGCAAAATTACTTCACTTTCATAACACATCATTGCTGAAAGGACAAAATGAAGCAATTTCACGTCAAATGTGAGTTTGAATTGAAATAATTCGAGACCTGAAATTAAACATTTCCGCTGAGGCACATTGTAAATAGAATCAATTTTCTCAAATAAAGCAAGGAAATCAAAAAAAAAATACAAATGAAAGTTATGTATATGTGACGTTGGAAATGTCTATTCTGAATCACATTTACATTATAATTTATCTTACAGAATATTTAAATAGGTACCTACATGCAGATCAAACAAATCTTTTTTCACGTCACTGGCACAGATGAGAAAGGATTGCTTATTACAGGTTACTTGTGCTCACAGCAGAGTAATGTAGCGTAGGCAGGCCTCCCACGCGGTGGACCGACGACCTGGTGAAGGTCGCGGGAAGCCGCTGCATGCGGGCAGCGCAGGACCGGTCGTCGTGTAAATCCTTGGGGAAGCCTTTGTACAGCAGGGGACGTTTTTTGGCTGATATGATGTGCTTACAGACGCAGTACACCATGTCAGCCGAAAAACGTCCCCTGCTGGACTGTAATTTGAATCATGAAATTATTTATAATCTAATTTGTAAGGACATAGGCTACTTTTTATCCCTTGAAAATAGCATAACCCGATGCAGTTCCTAATGGATCTGAAATTATACTCTTTTTTGGTTAATTTCTTAAACATCGCAACGGAACAATGGATTGTATGATTTTTGCACAGAGATGGTTGAGGGAGTGGGAAATGACACGATTGACTAATAAGCATATCCTGACATAGTTCCCGAGGGATCTGGAAAAAAATTCATGTCCACGCTCGCGAGCCGCTTTCGGCTCGCGCACCACGCGCCCTCTAAGACAGTCACAAAAACGATTTCCACGCGGGCAAAGCTGTCGACAATAAGTTTTTTTGACTACTTAAAAGTGTGTGTAAACATCTATTTAAAAACATATCAATGTTTATTAGTTCTGATCGCAGTTATATGAAAAAAAAAAAAAAAAAAAAAATATAAAAAAAAAATATAAAATATTTTTGATTTGATTTGATTTGATACAAAATAAGATTGTACTTACCTAAAATTGACAGGATTTTTATAAAACTTATTTACTTATAGTTCATAATTTTATAAGTTACATACAAATTTAATTCTGCATTAAAATTATAACCTAAAAGTGCCCCAATCAACATTTAATTACTTTTTTTTACAAATTAATTAATGTCACGAACAATCAATCGACCACTAGCTTCGTCTTATCTTCTTATCTTATCTTTGTAAGTGCGGGCTACAGTTGCAGCGACACTACGACCCAATGGGATCTTTTGTGTCTACCCCTATCACCTTTGCACCTCAATCTACTCAAAGATATGCTGTATCAATGCAGCAATTCCGCTGATTGGAAGGTGCTTGTAGTCCTCCGGTTTTGGGTAGCCATCACCAAGGAGGTACATACACTTGCTAGCCAGGATATCGCAGTGACACAGTAAGTGTTCCATTGATTCTGTATCTTCACCACAGGCCCTGATGCAGATCGGGTCATTCGTCAAGCCGATTTTGAGTGTTTGTGGCAAAGTGACGTCATGTTGAAATCCCGTCCCGACTTATACCCGGCCTAAATGTTTCCATGATTCAAGCCGCGTTGTCGCGCTGGATGCTTGTTGGACTGCCAATTTTTGGACTAGGTAGGAGCTGGACCGGGGGTCACGGTCCCGCTGTTATACTTCTTCGTCGTTCCCTCACTGCTGAGGATCGTGACCACATAGTGTCCTCCACTTGACACGATTTTAGGCCAGGTGGACAGCTCGGTGTAGACTGCCCCCCGCCTTGCCCTTTATGACATTGGACCATCTGACCCGCTGTTATACATAAAAATTATATATACTTTGTACTCATCATATCAGCCAAAAGACGTCCACTACTCCAGGCCTCCCCCAAGGATTTCCACGACGACCGGTTCTGCGTTGCCCGCATCCAGCGGCTTTCCGCGACCTTCACCAAGTCGTCGGTCCACCGTGTGGGAGGCCTGCCTACGCCACAACATACCTACTCACTCTACCAAATTACCTTAGGATCAGACATTTAAAGATAACCTATCTCTTCTCCATTCAAATGAGAAAGTCGATATCAAAGGAATCAAGTTAGAGTCCATAACCGCTGAGCCATAGCAAAATATATATATATATATATGTGTACTAACATACAGTATGGACACTCCCTGCCGCTCTCTAGATTGCGACCTCACCCCCTCGTCACTCAGATTGATACAGATTGGTTACAGTTTGGTTTTCGGACGTATAGGAGTTCGCCGCCGTTTTGTTTGTTCCGTCGTTCCTTTTTTTAATGTCATTTCTGGCCCGTTGTATGAAGTGTCCAGGGTGTGGCCATAGCGTTATAGCGCTATCGGGCACAAGGTCAGCCGCTCAACAAGCTCATATATCACCGGCAACGAGCAACGATTTCATCTTCCCTATCATAACAGTAGTAAACAGAGGGACATGGATTGATGGACCGCGTTATACTCGTACGGACCGTGGCTCAACGATAACGAGTCGGTCCTCCTAATCAGAAGTCCCGGGTTCCAATCCGGACGGCCAATGTACCCATGAGTTTTTCGAAACTTAGATAGATAGATAAAACTTTATTTTACTAAAAAGTCACAATACCTTTTAACAAGACACAAAAAAATGAATAAAACTTAGTGACAAAGATTACTAGTTTATAGAGAAAATAAAATGAAACAGTGTCAGTGGCGCCAAGTTAGTGAAACTGGTCTAGGCTCAGCATAAATGTTGTGGGTCGCAGAGTACTCACAACGCTGTTTTTCAGCCAAAACCAAGAAAAACGTTACATACGTACGTACATAAAAACTTACGTACATATGCTTACCGAATGCTTTAACGGTGAAGGAACATCGTGAGGAAACCTGCACATCTGATTCCACATGTGTATAAAAGATCGCGTTGCACACGTCCTTACGAGTAGGTGTAAATCTAAAAAATGCTCGACAAGTGACCGCGGGTGATGCTATAAGTGCAATACCAGGCATCAATATGTTTCCGACCCACAACGTCCCCACTGCTGGGGCACAAGCTTCCCCCGGTAGCCCAGGAAGGTTAGACCATGCTCTACAGTCCACATACGGGGTCCGAATTGGTCTTACAAATTCTAGTAGACACGTCTAGCTCCAGGAAAAATAAATTTTAATTTATCAGAAAGTGAAAATGTCCCCAAGTATAATTCATAGCTCTACAAAAAAATATTTTTTTTTCGTTGCCCTGGATATCTTTGCAAATTTTGATGTTTTCAAGTGCCCAGATTACGAATTTAATCATGAAAGTATTGAATGTGCTCTTGTTTTTTATGATTATTGCATATCTTATATTTCGATCAATAATAAATAAAATTAGTAATAAAATTTATTTTCCCAGTCATGATTAGAGTTCTACGCAAAAAATCGAGAGCAAATCTTACAAAATCATTGATAGTTTCATCAATTGTGAGCATAAATATATTCAAAATCGATCTTATATCTAGGGCAACAAAACCACTGTAGACCAGAATCGATGCGCTGCTGGAACAGTTTCAGCGACGGGATCTCACAGCTCTTGGCTCGGGCACCGCGATGGAAGGAAGTATCGAATTGACGCAGCAGGTGATGTGACCCTCGAACGAACGTGCCTAGGTCCCCCTTGCGTGTGCGATTTGCGCACTACACTCTTAGGTATTATAGCGAGAGAGTGACTTCCCAGCGTGGGTGTGTGTATATAGTTTACTCGTTTAGAGTTTACGAAGTAACTATTTAGTAATCTGTGATATAGTGCTGTAGCACAGATTACTAAATAGTTACTTGCTGTAGCGACTAAACAACTGACAGGATTTTGGTACAATTTGGGTTAGGGTGCAATTATTATCTTCTTGTGCTTTTTAAAATAAAAATAGTATCTTGGCTTTTAGGGTTGCTTTTAGTTTCTCAGAAATGTACCCACTAATGTCAATAAAATTTAGCTTGTTACTACAAATTTATCATGCTTACTAAACTATTATGTTGAAATTTGCAGTAAAGCTCGGAATAAGGTAAGTACCCACTTCTCTTCTATACAAACCTAGTTAGTTAGTTATTTTTTTCTCAAAAATGGTTGTAACAATATCAATGAAACTTTGTGAGTTACTAGAAATTATTGAATTACTGCTAAATTTGGTTGCAGTACCGATTGCTTTAACGGTGAAGGAAAACATCGTGAGGAAACCTGCACACGCCTGCGAAGAAACTCGAAGGTTGTGTGTGAAGTCGACCAACCCGCACTGGGCCCGCGTGGTCGACTAAGGCCTAATCGCCCTGATTCAGGGTAGGCTCGAGCCCCTCGGTGGGGACGTATATGAGCTGTAATGATTGGTTGCAGACTAAGTTAACCCTTACAAACCCAGATCATTAGTAAAAATTTTGTCAAGTCTGATTTACCTGTATTCTTTACTTCATGATAGCGCATTTTAGATTGTTAACAACACCAGACATAAAGTTTATGCGTGACTGTACAATTGATTTTACCTCATTGACAAACTTCATTTTATGTTATGTTAATTTACAGCTACATTTTTACCTAATTTTTACCGAAATGCACCAGAAGGAGGGTTATGTGTTACAAGTGTATGTGTGTATGATCCTTAAATCAAAAAACTGTAAAAAATACGGTTCACATAGTCCGATAGATCAAACTATGCAGTCGAACCACGTGGCCAGAGCGTGTATGTATGTTTCTTTGGCACGCTCTGTAGCCTAAACGGCTGGATGGATTTCGCAGTCCGAGGAGTCGTTACACTCATCTTGAACCCGTGAATGAAATAGGATACATTTTTACCGACTGGCCAAAAAAGTGGGGCTTAGTTCTCATGCTGTTGGGTTTTAAAATTTCAATTAATTCTTTTATTATTAGTTTTACTTCTACAGCGTAGTGGCTCTGTTTAGTATACTTACAAGGAAGGGTACCCAACTGTGCGACTCCGATTTGATTTATTTTTATATATGTTATAGAGTTATATGTTATATGCTGGATGCGGCAGCGCAGAACCGGTCGCCGTGGAAATCCTTGGGGGAGGCCTATGTCCAGCACTGGACGTCCTTCGGCTGATATGATGATGATGTTATAGAGTAGTCTAAAATAACGGACAAGTATTTTTTTTAGCTGCCCAAACTCAAACTGTTAGGAGAAAATGGTCTTCAAATGTGTTTTGTCATTTCACCACAAACTCATTTTTTATACAAAATTTTTTTTTTGTTTATAAAATGAGTTTGTGGTGAAATGATAAAACACTTTATTCATGTTCTCCAACATATAACGAAACCAGTAATTAAAAATCAATTTTTTTGAACAAATCTCTTCTCAGAAGTTAGAAGGTTTGGTCAATTTTCAGTACTTTGAAGGTCATTTTCTCCTAACAGGTTGAGTTTGGGCAGCTAAAAAAAAATTCGTGTCTGTTATTTTAGACTACATAATATATCAATATAAATCAAATCTGAGTCGGACAGTTGGGTACCCTTCCTTGTTAGTACTATCGATAATAGACCTGTTTTGTATACTTAGTACTATCGATAATATAATTGACCTATTAAGTATACTTAGTGCTATCCATAATATAATTAACTTGTTTAGTATACTTTTCAAAGAGTACAATCAGCCACTATGCTTGGCGTTCGTGGACTATGAGAAAGCCTTCAATTCGGTCGAAACTTGGGCTGTGTTACAGTCTCTCCAGCGGTGCCAAATTTACTATCGATATATCGAAGTGCTGAAGTGTTTGTATGAAAACGCCACCATGTCGGTTCGCCTCCAGGATCAAAACTCGGAACCTATCCAGCTGCAGCGATGGGTGAGACAGGGAAACGTTATATCTCCGAAACTGTTCACCGCCGCCCTGGAAGATGTTTTTAAACTTTTGGAGTGGGGTGGACTCGGCACCAATATCAACGGCGACTACATCACCCATCTTCGATTCGCTGACGATATCGTGGTCATGGCTGAGACTATGGACGACTTAGGCACAATGCTCGATGGCCTCAGTAGAGGCTCCCAACAAGAGGGTCTTAGAATGAACATGGACAAGACGAAAATTATGTCAAACGTCCGTGTCATACCTACTCCTCTGAAGGTTGGAGGCTCTACACTCGAAGTTGTTACCGAATATGTATACATGGGACAAACAGTCCAGTTAGGTAGGTCCAACTTCGAGAAAGTGATCAATCGTCGAATCCAACTCAGCTGGGCAGCGTTCGGGAAGCTTTGCAATATCTTTACGTCCCAGATACCGCAGTGTCTTGAAACCAAGGTCTTCGACCAATGTGTGTTGCCAGTGATGACGTACGGAACTGAGACATGGTCGCTTACTATGGGCCTCATAAGAAGGCTCAAGGTCACCCAAAGGGCAATGGAGCGTGCTATGCTTGGAGTTTCTCAGCGTGATCGAATCAGAAACAAGGAGATCCGTAAGAGAACCTAAGTAACCGAAATAGCTCTCAGAATTGCTAAACTTAAGTGGCAGTGGGCGGGGCACATTGCTCGTAGAACAGATGGCCGTTGTGGCAGTAAAGTTCTCGAGTGGCGACCACGCACCGGAAAGCATAGTGTAGACAGGCCTCCCACTCGGTGGACCGATGACCTGGTGAAGGTCGCGGGAAGCCGCTGGATGCGGGCAGCGCAGAACCGGTCGTCGTGGAGATCCTTGGGGGAGGCCTATGTCTAGCAGTGGACTTCCTTCGGCTGATATGATTATTTAGTATACTTAGTACTATAGACGATTGATCTGTTTAGTATACTTAGTACCATCAATAATTGGCCTGTTTAGTGTACTAAGTACTATTGATAGTATAATTGACCTTTTTAGTGTACTTAGTACTCTCGATAATTGACCTGTTTATCAAACTTAGTACTATAGATGATTGATCTGTTTAGTATACTTAGTACTAAGTATCAATAATTGACCTATTTGGATACTTAGTACTATTGATAATTGACCTATTTAGTGTACTTAGTACTCTTGATAATTGACCTGTTTATCAAAATTAGTACTATAGATTGATCTGTTTAGTATACTTAGTACTATCAATAATTGACCTGTTTAGTGTACTTAGTACATTGATAGTATAATTGACCTATTTAGTGTACTTAGTACTCTCGATAACTGACCTGTTTATAAAACTTAGTACTACAGATGATTGACCTAATTTGTATACTTAGTTTTATTGATAATTGACCTGTTTCGTATAGTTAGTACTATCAATAATTGACCTGTTTAGTATACTAAGTATTATTGATTATATAATTGACCTATTCAGTATACTTAATACTATCGATAATTGACCTTTTTAGTACACTTAGTACTATCGATAATTGACCTCGCTTAACACGTTTAAAACCGACTTCAATACCACTTCTATGTAAAAAAAAAAAATAGAATACAACTAATTATCTTTACTACCACTTTCACAACTAAGCGGTCCACTGACGACGCGACAAAGATTAGATCCAAATATTACTACTTATATTAAACTTAAAACGGCCAATTCATATTATTATTTTAATTCTTACCCAACTGCCCAAAAATGACGGAAATGTTTTTCGGGTGTATGTCTGTTTCTTTGGCTGAGCCTGTAGCTTAAACGGCTTGATGGATTTTGGGTGCGAGATGTCGTTAGATATTACATATCTTGATCCCGTGAGTGCCACAGAATAGGAAAGAGGGGAAATATATTTATGTTGTCGGATGATAAAAAATATTGTTAACTCAAAAAAGTCAGTAGTTCTCTGAAAAAATGCAAAAATCTGCAAAATAGGGTAAATTTTCTAAGATGGCGGAAAATCCTCAAGGTCCTGAACACAAATACTTCGGTAAGCGGAAGAGGGACACTTAATTCTTACGTACCCTAGGATGACTTGGGTTAATTATTCCCATTGAAAGAGCCTTTTATAATCGACGCATGTTTTCATTTATTTCTATTCAGTATTCATTCATATCAGCTCATATACGTTCCCACCGAGGGGCTCGAGCCTACCCTGAATTAGGGCGATCGGGCCTTAGTCGACCACGCGGGCCCAGTGCGGGTTGGTCGACTTCACACACAACCTTCAAGGTGTGTGCAGGTTTCCTCACGATGTTTTCCTTCACCGTAAGAGCGTCGGATAAACGCACATATGAAATCGAAATTTGAAAACACATTGGTACTTGGCAGGATTTGAACCACGACCTCCCGGCCTGGAAGCAGCGGCCCTAGCCGTTACGCCACCGACGGACGCTCATTCAATATACTTGCATATAATTTTAATTGACTACTGATTGACTAACAGCGTCCCCTAACTTCTCTTTCTACACAGAGTATAGGTAAGGACTATAGGATAATTTACAAATTTTGTTATTATCTAATTATGTGTTATATTAATTGTACCGCTTACAAAGCCTTGCTCAAAACTGTTGAACTGCTAACCAAGCACATAGAAGTTTCATCTTACTAATGAACTGCACTTGAATGTAGACACTGGTCGTTCCTTTCCCTCTAATATGGTTGATGGGAGCGATGGCTGACTCTCGCGTTATACTCGTGACCGGGTGCTGTCCGTGTGAACTGGCCTACTCTTGTTGAATGCATTCAATGATTTTTTTTCATGAATAACTTTTCGTGTAATATTGTTTTCATGTTCTAATGACATAATCTATCTACATATAATCAAGGATTTAATTTTGACGTTATTAACTAATTATAATTATTGTTTCTTTCTCTATTCTTCACAAATGACATTGTTATTATTATTTTATGACTAACAGAAAGAGCGTAATTTGCACCTATTTTGAATAAATATATTGAATTGAATTGGCCATCTAGAAGAGAGTAGTCTTATCTCAGAATGTACCTGCTTTACTAGAACAATAAACTTCTTTAGATCATGAACAAAAATAATCAGGAAGTAAAATTCCTATGTTTAGTATTGTATTGTTGTTAAATAAGGTCCCAACGAAGCGAGATGTCGTCGAAGCGGCATTAAGAATTACATGACAGCCTTGTGCGAAGCCGGATTTGTCGCACTTACTGGTGAACATACGGGAGGATATTGTTACATTGATAAACTGTGGAACTGCTGATTTTAAAACCTGGTAATTGGGCTTTTTCTTGTTCATCCACAATTTGAGTGCGTTTACCGTCATCTCTCTGGATGGTTTTGTTGAAATTATTGATTAAAACATTTTTTATTGGTCTAATTGAAAGAAAACACAATTTTATTAACAGATTTTTTCAAATAAACTCTAAGTAATTAAAAATTCTAAAAACTTTAAAAAAAACCGACTTCAAAAGGAACAACCAAGTAAAATTTTGTTAAATTTTTGTTTTTTATATATTCTCTTAAAAAAGTACCAGACCGATTTTGATGAAATTTATATTGAACCAACCTGGCAGCATACATTTTCAAATAAAAAATAATTATAAGAATCGGTTAACAATCTGCGTAGCTATCGCGTAACAAACATAAAAAAATAATATAAACATACAGTCGAATTGAGAACCCCCTCCTTTTTTGAAGTTGGTAGAAAAAAATACAAATGTCCCCTGTAGATTTAGAAAAACCCTAAAAGTCGTTTGCTGAAGGCTAAGTGGCGACCTAAAGCACTCAAATGGTTGGAAAGCATTGTATAAGAAGTAGAATTTGGCTTACAGGAAATTGAATTCCTCGTGACCATACGAAAGGACGAAAAGAGATTGACAGCACTACAGATCCACACATCTATATCAAGCTGAATAGCCACCGGTAGATAATTTAATATGACCTATCACAAACTTAAATGACTTACAAATCCCCCCTCCCCCCCCCCCTCTCAAGAAGGGAAAGTAGGGGTTGAAGTTAATGTAAAAAATCTGATTTCTTGCATCTAGAAACTTCAAGTTTTGCGTAAGGGTTATGACTCAGATATCCACTAAAGCAGGGATTCACAAAATTTAGGATTTAAGTGGGTTTAAATTTTGTAGGACAATATCTGATTTGCAGCGCCTAGAAACTTGAATTTTGCCACAAATACGCTACTAATACTCCTCGAAGCAAAAAAAAAATCAACCCATCTTCCCAAAAAGTCTCCTCCGACTCCGACCTACCCTCTCACCCGCTCTCCGCTCCTCTGACACCCCTCTAACCTTGGAATAGAGTCGTACCATATCCGTAGCGGATATCCTTCACCACCTACCAACTCCCCTCCGGTGATCCAAAGCGGGAAAAATAAAAACAATACTTTATTATGGGTAGTAGGTACTTAACGGAAATGAATACAAACTTTCGAGATTTCGCGCCAGTAACTGGTCAGTAAAGATATAAGAATCCTTAGTGATATCGTCATAACAGCTCATATACGTCCCCACCGAGGGGCTCGAGCCTACCCTGAATAAGGGAGTCCTTAGTGATATAAACATACGAAAGTGTGTCTATCCATTGTGTAATACTTATAAATTTAACTAGAGGATGAGATAGTACACTTAAAATATAACTATCCAAATAAAAAAAATATAATAAAAAAGGGAACAAATAATAAACAATTAAAATAATCCACCCATAATCGTTATTGATATAATCTTCTTGATATCCCTTGCACCAGGAAGGATCTGGAGCTGGAGTCAAACCCATTATTCCTAAGTCGGCGCCCAATTTCTCTTATGAAGACTTTTGCCTCCATGCCCCACGGGCCAGCCGTTACTCTGTCCTCAATCGATTTAGCTAAAGTAAAGGGCGGATAACAACATAATAATATACGGGTTTTATGCAGGGTTAAAAAATACAAATCGCCTCGAAATTGTTTCCCGTATGGTTTAAAACTTGAAGCAAATCTCTTTTCTGCCGGCGCGAGGCGCGAGTCGCGAGTCGTGGGGACGCAACGTCTTCCTTATCACATTTAGTAAAAGACCTTAAATTGCCTTGTAAGGACGAGGCTTTCTGAACATTCAATTCAGTTACCTAATTGTTCGTCATCGACAGTCAAGTACAAGTCGGAAGCGGTCGTAAGTTGGCGCAACTTGCGTGGTTGGGTCAATCACGCAGGTTAACTGGTCTATTGCACGGTCATTACCTGGATATGTTTGACTTTGATTAACTGTCATTATTATGTATACCGTGGACATTTTAGTTATAAAAAGGTTACCGTTTGCTTTTTTGCAATTTTTATAGAGTGAACCACGGTGAACACAAAAACCCAAGTCTAAAAGGCGGCAACATTTACAGCGCTACAACATGTTAACAGCCCATACCGTCCCCCCCACTGGGACACGGGTCTCTTCCCAAGCTCGGGAAGGTGAGGCCATACTCCACACACGGGAGCCAAGTGCCGGTCTGTAGAGGTTATTTTTTTTTCACAATTGGTTGGCATCATTCCACCTAACGGTAAGTGATGATCATCCGTAAGACACATTTTCATAAAGACCCATTTTATGCCGCACCCTGATGATACGGCGGGTTGCGGCCTTTAAGACTTCGGTTTCGTGTTGATCATGGCTCACTCTAAACCAATTGCATAAAAGCTAACGCTAACAAAAAGGTTACCGTAATAAACAGACTTAATAAAAAAAAAATGTCAACGGGTACTATTATACTGTGTCCCTGACATCAAGGTCGTTTATAGGCAGCGGAAACCATTTTCCACCAGGTAGGTCATAAGAAACCCGGTTAAATAAAAAAATATCACATATCTCTGGGGATTATAGTGATGATCATCCGTAAGACACATTTTCATAAAGACCCATTTTATGCCGCACCCTGTATATGATACGGCGGGTTGCGGCCTTTAAGACTTCGGTTTCGTGTTGATCATGGCTCACTCTAAACCAATTGCATAAAAGCTAACGCTAACAAAAAGGTTACCGTAATAAACAGACTTAATTAAAAAAAATGTCAACGGGTACTATTATACTGTGTCCCTGACATCAAGGTCGTTTATAGGCAGCGGAAACCATTTTCCACCAGGTAGGTCATAAGAAACCCGGTTAAATAAAAAAATATCACATATCTCTGGGGATTATAGTGGGTCGGCAAAATGAGGTTAAAAACTTTCCGTTCAAGTCATTTCATATAATATGGTGTCGTCTGGTGTCAATGCGTTCATTATGATCTCGTAAAAACAAATTATGAAATGATAACCGTGCAGACTGTAAGGCCAGAAATTTTGACGTCATAAAGAAGGCGGTAGAAGTAAAAAAATATTTCATTGGCACTTAACACATATTTTATTCTTTTCTCTAGATATCTTTTGTTTTTTTAATATTTTTGTGTAATTGTTGTTAATATAAAGAAGATACCTTGAACATAGTACAAGTGCAGGAGGTAAGTCGATTAAAAAAATCGTTGAGAGATTTTTTGTATAGAATTGGTTGAGGGGGTGGGAAATGACATAGAATGCTAATCAGAATAGCCTGATATAGTTCCTGAGGGATCTGGAAAAAACCGATGTCCATACTTGCGAGCCGCTTGCAGCTCACGCACTGCTAACCCTCAAAGACAGTCATAAAAACGATGTCCACGCGGGCTAAGCCGCGGGAACAAGCTAATTTAATATTTTTACTGACTCGGTGGCTCAGTGGTTAGTGCTCTTGACTACTGATCCGAGAGTTGTGGGTTCGATCCCCACCCAGGGAAAAACATTTGTGCGATGAGCAGATTTGTTTGCTCTGTGTCTGGGTGTTAAATATCTATTTAAGTATGTATTTAAACGTATATAAGTATGTATATCAGTCTCTGGTTCCCATAACACAGGGAATCCTACTTTGGGGCCAGATGACCATGTGTAATTTGTCCCAGAATATTTATTTTATTTATTTATTTATTTTTATTTTTAATGTTCAAAACGTCTCGTCTTTAGAAGCATAACACATTAAGATCTTTGCATTTAGTATTTTTCTTCTCAGTTTTATTCTTATCTCGCGTTTCCGGGTCTCCGCCCACCGGCTAATGGCCGCCTTAATTAATGATGCAGTACAATCATTTTAAAATTAACAGAAAGCGTTTTGCTTAAATAAAAAAAAAAAATTACAATCTGGAGGAGTCTTGCTGCCCATATTCGAAGTTTCATACGTTCTTCATACATATTGTTTTCCAACATAACGTACTTATTTAATTAGTCTGTGTAATCTCTCTTATCGTGTGGCTCAATTTACCGTGCTATCAAAGTGTAATAAAATTTTCCTACAGATTTATAAACTAAAGAGTATAACCACACCCTGAACACTTCATACAACGAACCAGAAATGACATTACAAAAAAAGAATGACGGAACAAACAAAATGGCGGTGAAATCGTATACGTTCGATAACCAAACTCTAACCAATCTGTATCAATCTTTTTTTTTTATTCACCATTGGTAAGCTCTTGGCATCATCTCACCTGATGGTAAGTGACGATGATACCGAAGATGGAAGCGGGCTGACAAAGGGGTGTGGTCGCAATCTAGAGAGAGCGGCAGGGAGTGTCCATTCATAACTCTGTGGTTTTCTCCCCCCCCCCACCGTTGACCTGGAGAAGGTCGCAGGAAGCCGCTGGACGCGGGCAGCGCAGGACCGCGCGCTGTGGAAAATCTTGGGGAGGCTTTTGTCCGGCAGTGGATGTCTTTCGGCTGATATCGTGATGGTTGATGAATAAATCATACTTACTTCATTACTTACTGCACACATCGTATATAACATAATAGAAAACGCTAAACACGTTAAAAAACCTACTTCCATCGCAACAACTTCGAACAATTTTGCATTATTATTTTTGGTTTTTGTTAATTTTCTAATAAAGTGCTACACCGATTTTCATAAAATTTATATGGGACCACACGGGAAGCACTAGCTTTTGAATAAAAAAAAAGAATCATCAAAATCGGTTCTCCCAGTCAAAAGTTCTGAGGTAACACACATAAAAAAAAATACAGTCCAATTGAGAACCTCCTCCTATAAGGAAGTCGCTTGAAAACAATGCATTCCCAATTTCTTTGCGCAAACATGAATTTCTTGCTAACAAAAATATGACTTGTAACTTCGTATTCGTAATGTTCAAAATATAAAATTTAATTTAATCAGCGGAAACCATTACACTCAATTAGAATAATTGCTGGGGGCTTCCGTTTTAGTGTCGTAATATAAAATGTCCTGCCACAATTTATTTTTATGTCGGGGAGTGATAATTTTGAGTGGCGAATGTTGTTTCAAATTATGGCGCTCGCTGGTGGAAAATCATATCAGTGTATCAATAAATAATTTACCGCGCTAAACACGCGACTTCACTCGCAGCAACCAAGTACAATTTTGCAACTTTTTTGTTTATGTTATTTTTTTAAAAAGAATAACTTAACTGATTTTGAAAAAAAAATCCACCATCTCAGGAGTTGTTAAACTCTTTCATATAAAAAAATATTTTTTAATATCGGTCTACTATTGACGGAGAAATCCGTGGACATGCATAAAAATATACTGTCGAACGTAGAAACTACTTCTTTTTTGAAATCGGCTAATAACAATCTATAATGTCATCTATAGTGTATATTTTCATCTGTTTATTAAATTTCATAACTGTAAGTGTAACAGTGGTAAAGAAAACCGACTTTGACACACGGAAAGACGGACAGAAGAACGCACAGACGTATATCACAAAGTTATATAGAATCCGTTTATTGACATTTTGGCTCCGGATCCCTAAAAAGTCAAATGTGAGTCGTATTCGAGCTAAGAAGTCTGAACGGAATAAAAAAAACAACATTTTTCTGTTGCTCACGTAGAAATTTGGATTTTTTATAAAAATCTATCATCTTTTAATCGACTAACAAAATAACAAAGAAAACAACGAAACTAATGACACACTCTCGACTTGAAGTACGACAGCCGAATTTTGAGTGAAGTTTCTCTGGATATTTTTATATTGTCAGTATGGCAAAGGATTAGTCCCTTTTTTTAAATATAGGAGTTAAGCGGAGATCTCAATGATTCTTTTTATTAAATTGATAGCCTGCTTTTTGAAGTCGGTTTAAAATAATAATACAATAATACTCCCATTTTTTTATTTCCAATTATTCATCCTCTGTTTATTTGTCACAATGAATTCGCTGTATTACAAAACATTTTTTTATTCAATTTATTGGCAACACTCATCATCCATCAACCAACCAACGGGCGGCGAATTAGTCGAAGCGGATAGCTGGCAACACTGTATTGACCATCGGAAAACATTAATCATTCGTTTAGCTCTCTCGTTTCCGTGGCCGTGGACTTTATTGTTATTAATTATTATTGTTCATTTTATTATTGTAGGGGATAACTTCATTGGGTTAGTGGGCGTTGGGAGGGCGGACACGATCCAAATGCCGTTTGTTCTCATCTAATACAGATTTAGATTGAGATGTTGTATTGTTGTTGTTCAACACTTTTCGAGGGGTTGGAATTATGATGGATAATTATATCCTTACTAATATTATAAAGCGTTAAGAAGAGCGTCGGTGGCGTAATGGCAAAGTATATATATATTAGTACTAGTGTACAAAAGTCCCAAAAAACTACCACTGAATCTATGGGTTTGAATGAAACACCAAAGTGTTGTGAGGGTAGGTAAGAGCAATTTATTGAGCAAACATAAATCAGTCCTTATAACAGTATTACGCTTCGATACCGGGTTTTAATAGGCCGGTAACGCCATCTATCAATTGATGGCTAAATTAAACATAATATAACATATAATAAGATTATAAAGCAGTGGCTTTAACATACCGCCCGCCATGGACCGTTTGTGACGAGTCCATAAAAGGAAACAACAATAATTTCAAAATCAATGCATAATAACAGGTTCGCAATAACTACAAAACTACTAATGATTCACTCGGCATTGGGTAAAATTATAAGTTTGGAAATAGGTCTTTTAAAAATTTGACCTTTGTACCTTAAACCTACCACGCGAGTGATGCGATCTGTACCTGGGTACTTCTCTACGATGATGCCGAGAAGCCACTGAGCTGGAGGTAAATCATCTTCCTTTACCAAAACAACCGCTCCTATTTTCGGTTCGTTTGTGTAGTTAGTCCACTTATACCTGTGTTGCAACTGGGTAAGGTATTCCTCGGACCACCTGCGCCAGAACTCTTGAACCATCCGCTGTACAAGATGCCATCGCTTTAGGCTACTAATGGTGGATGTTTCATAACCCATGTCCGGTACAAGAACCAGAGGTTCTCCAACTAGGAAATGTCCTGGTGTCAAAGGTGTCGGATCGTGGGGATCATTGGACAACTGAGATATGGGCCTCGAGTTGAGACAAGCTTCGATTTGAGCCAGCACTGTGGTCATCTCTTCGAACGTGAGAGTGCTTGTCCCTAAAACTCGTGCCAGATGGAACTTGGTCGACTTCACTGCCGCTTCCCACAATCCTCCAAAGTTTGGAGAATGGGGAGGGATGAAGTGCCAAGCCGTTCCGTTCGAGGCTAGCCAATCAGCAATCTCTACTGCAACACTCGACCTTTCCACATCAAATAGCTCTCTTAACTGACGTGCAGCGCCCACAAATGTAGTGCCGTTATCGCTCCACATTTCTGCCACATGACCTCTCCTAGCGGTAAAACGCTTGAAGGCTGCCAGAAAGGCTTCTGAGGTCATGTCACTAACGATCTCCAGATGTATAGCCTTAGTAGCCATACAAACGAATACGCAGATGTATCCCTTTGTGGAACGATGGCCTCGACCTTTTGTGGTCCTGACGTTATACGGACCAGCATAGTCCACGCCGCATCTGTGAAAAGGTCGGTTTGCAGTCACTCTAGCCGTGGGCAATTGCCCCATCATTGGCTGATTGACTTCTTTGGAATGACGTATGCACGTAACACACTTACGCACGCAATGGCGCACAACACTCTTGGCTCCTATGATCCAATATTTGGATCTGAGATAGTTGAGCATCACTTGAGGCCCCCCATGTAGGGTTCGCTGATGCGCGTTCTCAACTACCAGCTTGGTGAAATGAGAATCGTGAGGAAGTATGACGGGGTGTTTCATGTCTTCTTCGATTGAAGCATTGTGGAGTCTCCCCCCTACTCGCAGAACGTTCTCATCGTCAATGTATGGCATTAACGAGATAAGTTTACTCTTCTTGCTAATCTGCTTGTCAGCCTTCAGACTTTCAATTTCTTCTCTGAAATGATGGAATTGTACCAACTTTATGCAGTTGAGGCACGTCTGGGTCAATTCTTCAACTGTTAATACTTTGTGTTTTCTAACATCCTTGTTCTCTTCTTCCTTTTTATATTTCTTCCAGTGTAAAACCCTTCTACAAAATGCCAGAACACGGATCATTTTCATCAACGACGAAAATCGAGCCATCATCACTTCAATTTGATCAGCTTCATTGTTTGTGACGTAGCAACTTACCTTTGTCTTCCTTTCTTCAAGTTTGGTGCCAATTACTTCACCTTTGGCATAATTTATTTGAATATTATGCAACCATCTTGGTCCCTGTTTCCAAAGCAGATTTTCAGCACACTCAGCAGGTGGAAGACCTCTGGATGCGCAATCTGCGGGATTGTCCTGACTTCGGACATGAGACCATTGATTCCCGTCCATGGAGGTGAGAATGTCGGAGACCCTATTCGCGACAAACGTTTTCCACCTGCTAGGGTGACTGCTTAACCACGCAAGCACAATTGTCGAGTCAGTCCATGCATGAACGTTCGACTTCTCAACATTCAGGACAGCAGCGACTTCACTGAGCAGTTTAGCCAATAAAGAGGCTCCACATAACTCTAAGCGAGGTATTGATACCTGTTTGATGGGTGCGACTCTTGTCTTTGAAGTGACTAAAGACACATGAATATTTTTGTCCTTGTCAATTATCCGTGCGTAAACCACTGCAGCAAAGGCTGCGTTAGACGCGTCCGAAAACCCATGTAGCTCTAGACATTGGTCGTCTCTATTAATCTTAATCCATCGGGGAATGATGAATTTCTCCAAGTGTATCAGATCGTTTCTGAAACTTAGCCAATCTTGCAGCAGACCGGATGGTAGCGGATCATCCCAACCAATGCCTAACAGCCACAGTCTCTGAATGAATATTTTAGCAGAGACAATCGCAGGCGCTAACCATCCGATTGGGTCAAACAACTTCGCGATGTCTGAGATGACCTTTCTTTTGGTTACTAAACCAGATTGCGGATGCAAATTAACTTTAAATCGAAAGTCATCCTTCTCCCGATTCCAAGTGAGACCGAGAATTTTCATGACCTCGTCAGTCTTTAGGTTCATGTTTTGGTCTGAGTTCGAAACATTGTTGTTGATGAGCTTGAGCAATTCTTCGCTGTTACTCGACCATTTATGGATAGGAAAACCGCCTCGATCTAACATTTTAGTCATCTGTTCGACAACTTGTACACCTTCCGCAACCGAATGACAACCAGTCATTAAATCATCAACGTAGAAGTCGTTGAGAACCCTGTCTGCAGCAAGTGGAAACTCGTCACCTTCGTCATGCGCTACTTGTTGAAGTGCACGTACAGCAAGATGTGGAGCTGCTGATGTTCCAAATGTGACACGGAGTAGCCTGAAGTGTTTCAGGTCTTCGCCTGGATTATCGCGCCACAGAATTCTTTGGAAGTCAGCATCCTCGTCAGTTACCTTGATCTGACGGTACATCTTCACGATGTCTGCGACTAGCGAGATGGGATAGCAGCGCCACCTCATCACTAAGTGTCGCAGTTCGGGCTGAATCCTTGGACCTATCATTAAGTCGCTATTTAAGGAAGCCCCATTCGTTCCTTTACAGGAAGCATCAAACACTACTCTCACCTTTGTCGAGTCCTTGTCTTCACGGACGACAGCATGATGAGGGAGGTAGACTGCGTCTGTTTTGGATTTATCCACACAGGTCTCCATGTGCCCCATGGCCAGGTACTCATTAATCACCTTTGAGTATTCGACCTTGAGTGTGGGGTTATTCAACAAACGCTTCTCCAAATACAGGAACCGCTTGCGTGCAATATCCTGGGATCCACTATACTTGCACGCTGGGTCCGTATTTTTGAACGGAAGTTTGACGACATATCGACCAAACTCGTCTCTTTTAGTTGTCCTTGAGAACAATTCTTCACAAAGATTCTCTTCTACAGTTAAAATACCCTTGCTTGTTACCGGCTCCGATTCCATCTCCCAGAACCTTTTTAAAAGTACGTCGTCGTTGACCTCGTTCAAAGTAACCGAATGACACTTGAGTTGACTGGCAATTTGAGTGGTTGAAGTGTCTTTCTCGACGACTCCAGACAAAATCCACCCAAGCCTAGTCTGCTGAGCTAAGAGGGAACCATTCCCACAATGAATGAGACCAGTCATCATGATTTTTCCATACACTTCAGCACCTAACAACAAATCGATGCAGCCTGGCTGATTGAATGTTGGATCAGCAAGCTTTAGTGTGGGCAAAGCAGTAATTTGAGAAGGATCAACGACGATCTTGCTACTAGGCATCACTGATGTTATTTTGTCCAAGACATGTGCCTTCACACACAGGGAGAAAGAAGGATCATTACGCGAGGTAATGAGCAAGTTCACCGACGAACTAGAATTGATTAAACCCGAGCTGCCTACTCCAGAAACTGAAACAGTTTCTTTAACTCTTTTGAGGCCAAGTAGTTGAGCTGCAGATTCAGTCAGAAATGATGCTTGAGATCCCTGATCTAACAAAGATCTCAACACACTACCCGAACTGTCATTGGTTTGTGCACTGACATTTACCAAGGCAGTAGCTAATAAAACTGTGCTGCGAGAAGTAGAGAAGCACGAAGTGACAATCCTAGAGCTTTCTACTTCTTCAGCCTCGACCAACTCTTCCGGCGTACTCACAACTGCGACAAATTTGCTTGGTTTGTGAGATGGCCCTGGTTTACCTACCGGTGGTGTCTTGGGATGAAGCAGCGTGTGATGTCGCTTTTTACATAAACGGCAAGTTGTCGACACCGTACATCCGTACACTGAATGCTCTGCGCTTAGGCAGTTATAGCATAAATGATTATTTTGCACAAATTGACGCCTTGCATCAATATTTTCCCTAAGAAACTTTTTACAATTGTTCAGTTTGTGACTCTCTGAACAGAAACTGCAAACTGGTTCTACTGCTGTGACTGTGTGTGAGTGTTTTGTGGTGTGTGTATTGTCTTTTTCTGTCAACTTATACTCTAGGGATCTGAAACGCGTCTCTAAAAACTCTTCAAATTCCCTATACTGAGGTAAATCATGATCCGATTCGCTCATTTTAGCCTCCCATTTTGCTCTTGATTGTGGATCAAGTTTCTGACTCATGGTGTAGATGAGGATAACGTCCCATGACGACGTGTTCACACCCAAGTTGCGTAAAGCTTGTAGACATTCGCTTGTTGTGTCAAGCAAACACCTAAGAGAAACCGCAGACTCATGAGACAAATTCTTCTGACTCATCATTCGCTTGATAATAGAGTTTGCCATAGACCTTTTGTTCTCGTAGCGAGAGACCAATCGGTTCCAACAAATTTGATAATTGTCTGCAGTAATAGCAATGTTTCTAACCAAAGCTGCAGCTTCACCGACGAGAGAACCCTTCAAATAATGTAACTTCCGAACATCATCTAGAGAATCGTTACGATCAATTAAAGACTTAAACATATCCTTATAATTCACCCAATCCGAATAATTTCCTGAAAATTTCGGTAAAACTATTTCAGGTAATTTTACTGACATTCGTTTTGTGTTTTCAGAATTAGTTTTAGTTAGTTCCTCATTTTTAGGTTTAAGTTTGTACATATTTTCTTTCAACATTGACTTGTATAAAAAATATTCCTCTTCTGTACTTTCATAAACATTCGCAATAGAGTAATTAGTTTCTGCATAGTCAGCTCGTTTCATTTCACACACAATTTTAAGGTGCGTGTTTTGAAAGGTTGTCCATTGAAAATCTAGACTTTCCAACCTTGTTTCTATATAACTAAGAGTTATACGATCTTTCGGAGACTTTTTAAAATTAACTAAACCTCTAGAAATTGTATTTGCAAGATCTTCTTGAATTTTAATATAATTATTTTCAGCCATGTTTATGATTAAATTTAGTAAAAACTAATACAAAACTATCATAAGTTATATACTAACTATTTAACGCTCAAAGACTAAAAGTAATCATAAGTTAAAATATCACAAGTCCAATGTAGTATAAAATTCAACGAAATTTTCTAAGTCTTTTTAACACTAATTCCACTTGGGTCCAAAATCGGGCATAGGTTCCCCGTCGGTTCACTTTTCGGCGAATTATTCTAAGTCTCTAATCCATACTAATTTTATTGAAATTTTTCTAAGTCCACAATTTTCCTAAAATTTACTAAGTTAATTCTCCTTTAGCAATAAGGTTGAAATTGTACTCACAGTTTTTTCTTGCACTGCACACACACACACGTCATTAATTAAATTTCCATACGTCACGATGCTGATGACGATGACGTAGCACGCTGGTACCGAAGCTGAACCTCACGTCGCAGGGTATTTGAGGGGGTGCTCTCCCCGCTCAAATGCTGTCCGTGCTATGCCCAGCTGGTAGTAGCACTCCGTCAGTCCGCTCGTTGATGGTAGGGTCACCGCGGGGGTGCTCCCCTCCCGTTTTCCTTCACCTTGGTCCACGCCTCGGACCTCCACTGCAGGGCATGAGGGGGTGCTCCCCTCCCGCTGCTTTTTTCCCTCCTCGAGGAAGAAGGGTTGCGCTAGACAGCGATCCACTGTCTGGGCTCAGCGCTGGATGGACGTACTAGCCGACTTCTTTGCTTATCCGGCTCGAAGGACCATGTACAAAAGTCCCAAAAAACTACCACTGAATCTATGGGTTTGAATGAAACACCAAAGTGTTGTGAGGGTAGGTAAGAGCAATTTATTGAGCAAACATAAATCAGTCCTTATAACAGTATTACGCTTCGATACCGGGTTTTAATAGGCCGGTAACGCCATCTATCAATTGATGGCTAAATTAAACATAATATAACATATCGCTCATTTGGTACTACAATGACGTAATTAAGGTTTTTATCAAAAATGAGTTAAGTATGTCAAACGATATATTTTGGTTGGTTACTTTCGGGGTAAAATCGACGGTAATGTATTTTCATAAACTGCGGCTAGATGGCGTTGACGTCATTGTTACTTTTATACCAAAACGCAAGCATTCTACAGCTACAACGGCGATTTAGTCAGTTGTGCCGGGGAGTTCCTTGAAGTGAGGTATCAGTTTGGTGCAACAACGACGGCAAGGTAAATATGACATCACTTTAATCCCCTCCTGGCGGAACAACGACGACAATGCTTAATTTTGTCGTTGTTTCCGTAAAGTGAGGACTTATTTTGTGTGCAACAATGACGAGAATATAAATGTAACATTTGTTTTATCTGCACTTGGCGGAACAGCGACGACAATGCTTAGTTTCGTCGTTGTTTCCATAAAGTTATTTTGTGTGCAGCAATGACCAAAAGATAAATGTGACATTTTTTTTATCTCCACTCGGCGGAACAGCAACAAAAAAGCGTAGTTACGTTGATATTTCCCCAGATATTATATTTATTTTGCGGGAAAACGACGATAATGTAAATTATGAATTATGGAATATACAACCGCCTTTAATATATTTAACCGCCTCCGTAGCTCAGAGGCAAAGTTCACTGGCTTTACACAGGAGGTCGCGGGTTCGATTCCCGGCGGGGTCAATTGTAAGACTTGGTTTGGTTGGTGGTAGGGCATTTTCTAAGCCCGCCTGGCTAGCTACCACCATCTTATCCTAAGTCTTGCCGCCAAATATCAATGTTGATATCATTGGTGTGTTCCGGCATGAAGATAAGATAGCCAGTTTCCCATTGCGTTGGGGAATCTTGGTAAGCCCGCTTCCATCTTCGGCAACATCGTCACTTACCACCAGGTGAGATGTTGTCAAGGGTTTACCAATTGTGAATAAAAAAAAAAAAAAAAAAAAAACTTAATTTTTTCTCCATTTTTTTGGGGAATTTATTTTTGAGGTCGGTACCAGCACACAGCTACTTTCATATCAAATGTTTTAGATTCAATGGCATTGCTGACACCGACCTCAGAAAAAAAATTTAGGCCCCTAATTTAATTCGTACCCACCTTTGATTTCGTTATTGTTGGTTAATGTCGTGTATCTAAGTAAATAATATTATTTCATACTTTTGAGTGAATTTCATTTTGAAGTCGGTTTTTAAGTTTTTTAAACTTTTTTTTTATTTATTTTTAGTGATAATTCTATCTACCTAAAAACGTTAGGTATACCCAATCACCCACTCGCCCATAGAAACCATTAAATCATAAAGCATGTGTTTCATTAAAAGATACAGATTCCTGTAGCTTCCATCATCATCTTAACAGAATGAAAGTTAAGGAGTTAAATCTTCCACCATCAGCTCATCTGAATAATCTGAAAGAATACAACTATCGGTCTATACTTACCGTATCTTCGCAAAATATTTGAAGAATTATCCTCCATCTACCTTCCTTCATCAGCTCATCAACATGAGATGATGACTAATAGACACCAAAACTTGAACAGTTTTAGGAAATACATGCAACACGTAATCTGTGCCTATAAAATTTGAGGGTTGTTCTCGATTTCCCTGAGATCCAATCCTCAGATCCTGACTTGGTGACAATGGGACCCCCTCGAGAGTATACTCTTTCGAATAAAAAAAATATTTTGAAAATCGGTTCACAATCGGCGGAGATATCGCGTAACAAACAACCAAAAAAAAACATACAGTCGAATTGAGAACCTCCTCCTTTTTGAAGTCGGTTGATAATGTATGTAAGTCAAACTCTTGAAAATTGCTTCTAATCGAGAAGTTGAGATTGTTTAAGCTTAAGTGAAATTAATCTTAGTAATACGACTGCAAGTTGATTATGTGAAAGTGACGACAAATTTTATATAAGTTTTATACGAGGTACCAAAAAATATTAACAGCGGCGGATGATTAAAAATAATGGTTAGCTTTTGTCAACGTGTGTTAAGAATTTTAGTTGTAATTGAATCTGTTTTTTAGTTGGCAGAATTGAATTACTTATATTTTGGATGCGGGCAGCGCAGGACCGGTCGTCGTGGAAATCCTTGGGGGAGGCCTTTGTCCAGCAGTGGACGATTTGTGGCTGATATGATGATGATATTTATAATGAGTAAAGATTTAGTATTAGGCTTAAAAATTTGTCCCTATTGAGAAGTTGTTATTTATACGACTGATAGTTGAATAAATTCAAGCGACTGCGTTCAAAATGTGATTTTCTGATTAACTAAGTATTGTAGAAGTTACCAAATGAATAATTAAAAATGATTTAAAAAAAACTGTTTCCTACTGTAACCTTATATTGAGTTTTGTATGAAAGCATTACATATAATTAAAAGAATCCTGGTGGAACAATGACAAAATTGGGGGTGTCGCTTTAGTTTTGTTTTAATAAAAGAGATATTTATGTAGATAAACAGTTGACATAGACTACTCATAAAACTATAATACTTATGCCATGTTTTAAGTCTAAAATCATAGAATAGTGATATATTTAAAGGTCATTAACTGGATGATGAAAGTTGAAATTTTTTTTAAATCGCTCTCCTGTAAAGTTACAAAAAGTGCATTTTCGTCATTGTAGTACCAAATGAGCGATATAATAAGATTATAAAGCAGTGGCTTTAACAACTAGCATACAGTATTGACACTCCCTGCCGCTCTCTAGATTGCGACCTCACCCCCTCGTCACCCAGAATGATACAGATTGGCTACAGTTTGGTTGTCGAACGTATAGGGTTTCGCCTCCGTTCTATTTGTTCCATCATTCATTTTATGAAATGTTATTTCTGGCCTTTTGTATGAAGTGTCCAGGGTGTGGTAATGGCTTGGGGCGCCGCCTCCTGTCCGGGAGGTCGTGGTTCGATCCTGCCACGTACCAATGTGATTTCGAATTTAGATTTCATATTTACGTTTATCCGACGACGCTCTTACGGTGAAGGAAAACATCGTGAGGAAACCTGCACACGCTGCGAAAAAACTCGAAGGTTGTGTGTGAATTTGACCAACCCGCACTGTGCCCGCGTGGTCGACGCCGAAGGCCCGATCGCCCTAATTTAGGGTAGGCTCGAGCCCCTCGGTGGGGATGTATATGAGCTGATATAAATAATTGAAAATATTATTATAAACTTGGGATATAAATTACTCAGTGTAGAGAATGTAATAGCTGTTCTTTGCAAATAGGTTTTCAATAAATTACAAGAGAATCCTTATTAATATTATAAATGTGAAAACGTGTTTGTTTGTTTGTTAACTTTTCACACTTCAACACCTTGACCAATCTCGATGAAATTGTGTCACTGGGAAGGACGTAGGATAGTTTTTATCTCGTCAAAATAGCATAGTCTGATGCAGTTCCTTGGGAAACTTTTAAAACAGTCCTTTTTGGTTAATTTCTAAAACATCAGGAGATGGGAAATGAAATAAATTACTAATTAGCATATCCTGGCATAGTTCTCTGGCATAGAAAACTCATTTTTATGCAGCACACGTAGGCGTTGCGACGGAGTAACGGATTGAAGTGATTTTTTGTATAGAATTGGTTGAGGGGGTGGGAAGTGACATAGACTGCTAATCAGAATATCCCGATATAGTTCCTGAGGCATCTGGAGAGCGACTCTTGCAAAACTCACCCTAGAAGACAGTCATAAAAAAGATGTCCACGTGGGCAATTACCGCGCGCAAAAATAATTTGGCTAGGTTTTGCCTGTGGCAAAGTATATATACATACAGTATGGACACTCCCTGCCGCTCTCTAGATTGCGACCTCACCCCCTAATCACCCAGATTGATACAGATTGGATACAGTTTGGTTGTTAAACGTATAGGATTTCGCCACCATTTTGTTTCTTCCGTCATTCGTTTTTTGAAATGTCATTTCTGGCCCATTGTATGAAGTGTCCAGGGTGTGCCTGTGACTTCATCCGCGTGGGCATCACCATAATTATTGTAAATCAAAAGAATGGCAAAAAAAAAACGGGTGGGAATGCGCCGGCCGTTGGTTTAACTTGAAACGTTACAGATATCTGCTGACAGAATTTATTTTATTAAGCTGGATATATAAGCTCATTACTTACACTTTCAAGTCATACATTGTGCAGGAATTTAAGTGTATATAGATCGAACATATAGTAACAAAAAAAGTACAGTTAAATTCTACCTGAATCAGGTGTGCACAATAAGTATTAATACTTCAAATACATCTTTTCTACGACTAATAGT
This sequence comes from Coleophora flavipennella, assembly GCA_947284805.1. Classification (NCBI taxonomy): domain Eukaryota; kingdom Metazoa; phylum Arthropoda; class Insecta; order Lepidoptera; family Coleophoridae; genus Coleophora; species Coleophora flavipennella. The sequence continues at coordinate 949,991 of OX369272.1, forward strand.
TTTGTAATTATTAAAGATTCGTAACGGTCCACTTTTCTGACCTGGTATCCGAATGTATTAGTGTGATATCAAAGACCTAGGAGTTGATCCCCATTTAGGCAGGAACTATGTCAGGCTTTACTATTTTTACTAGAAAAATATTTAAAAAAAAATATCTTACTCACTTCCCATTTCGTCATCTACCTCTGCAAATAAACACGTTGATCCGTTTCTCCGTTGCGACGTAAAAGAAGGAATAAACAAAACAGTTTCGCTTTAGTAATATTTGTTATTTTTCATTGTTATAAAAGTTATTTACCTATTTTCTAAAGCAAAACATGTTAAAGTTTAGTTTTTTTACGGACTTTACCTAGACATGCCATTTACGTCTGTGTAAAATCTAATCTAGGTAAAGTCTGTAAAAAATGAAACTGCAACATGTTTTGCATTGAACTATCTAAAACTTTTTAATTTATTCTAATGTTTCTATTACCTTCATTGTTGTATGTTCCGACTCGTGTTGTCGCAGCTTAGCGCCGGCCGCAGTCAGATGACTGGCATTGTGGCCGCAGGCCGGAGTTCACCGATCTGATAAGTAATGTTTATGTGGGAAACACTCCACAAGCAAGTAGGGAAGAAATTTTAATACTATACATTGTATAGCGTCCCCCCATACTGTTTCTCAAGTTAAATTTTCCTCCAAATAAAGAATATTAAATTAAACATTAAATTGCAGTGTGGCGAGGAAAACTAAAAAAAATCACACCATAAAAGGAGTGTATCTCTAGTACGCTCCATGCAAACGTAGTTTTGTTTTTGTTTGAACATTAACCAATCAAAATAACAGCAATTTTGTAAACACGTTCTAGGAACTAATATCTGTGTCTTTGGTTTATCAGTTTGTAAAATTTCGACAGAATTTTATTAAAATTGCGCGTTTTGGGAATTTTTAAGGAAATATGAAAAGTTTTAACGAAATTTCGATTGGCCACAGACACAGTTTCTAGAAGGTATTCACAAAGTTCAATCATCAACTGATTAACATTACCAAACTACAATTTTATGGAGCACGCTAGGAATACACTCATCTCGATATAACCTGAGACTGTAATCTGAATCATGACATTATTTTTAATAGACAATACGTTTTTTTTTACTATTTAAAAGTGTGTGTAACCCCTATTTAAAATAAATGATTTTGATTTGATTTCATGATAAACGCTACATATTTATACATGAAACAGATTAGATTGTCTTAATCTAACAGGGTTGCAACGGTGCTCTACTATAAATGTTTTTATTAAATTTTTAGAGAACAGTTTAAAACGCGGTGAACCTTGCTCTTAATCAATTGGTAAGATAATCCCGTTTGGTTGCACATGGGGGCTAATTGGCGTCAGTGGCGTCCGTGGCGTCCGCGGCGTCACACCACACCACGGCGAGGTCGCGCCGCAATTGACGGATGTATCTATTGCCGCGTTACGATCTTCTGTGCTGCGACAAATCAGATCCGAGGTCGCGGGTTCGATTCCCGGCGGGGTCATTTGTAAGACTCGGTTTGGTTGGTGTTAGGGCATTTTCTAAGCCCGCCTGGCTAGCTAGCATCATCTTATCTAAGTCTTGCCGCCAAATATCAATGTTGATATCATTGGTGTGTTCCGGCACGAAGATAAGATAGCCATTTCCCTATTGCGTTGGGGAATCTTGGTAAGCCCGCTTCCATCTTCGGCAACATCGTTACTTACCACCAGGTCAGATGTTGTCAAGGGTATACCAATTGTAAAAAAAAAAGATTCGTTTCATAGAACCAGTAAATTGAAATACACAGGGTGTAACAAAATTGACGTAGGACCCGTTAATTGGGGCTTCTACTCGTAGTAGATCTAAATTATATTATGACTGTCTATACAAAAATGACAAAAATTGGTCAATCAGCTGATCAATTTGTTCGAATAGTTCAATTTTTCTCTCTCTTATGGACAAATGTATGACGAGTAAAAGGTTTTTAACGTCTCCTACAAAATTTTTGTTAAATTTCCAAAAAAAACTTGCACAATTTAACAAAATGCAGTGTAGAAAAATCACAAAATGCGTATTCAATAATTCTAATGTATAACTTTTCGTCAAAAAAACAAAATGCGGTCTTCGAAGCTGAGAGTGTAACCTCAGAACAAACTCTTCGTAAGCAAAACAATGTAAAATGAATTTAATCCTCAAAATCACTTTCTTGCGGGAGTTTTGTATAATGTTTTTGTATGGCAGGTACCTTTTTTAGAGTTTTTAAAATATTGTACTTAGCAATACAAAATGATACGTGTTCTTGATGGTGAAAATTTGATCAATATCCTTAGCTTCAGTTTGAAGAAAAATATTATTTAAATATTTTTTTTGTACGACAATTATGTACATTTTTTGTGACATTCCCCGGATATAGGTATATCACTTAAATCATTGCTTTCATATGTCTGTACGGTGAACAAGGTTTCTAGATGTGATTTCTAAAGTTTACCTAGATTCATTTCCCATTGCGTTGGGGAATCTTGGTAAACCCGCTTCCATCTTCGGCTTAATAGTCACTCACCATCAGGTAAGATGGTGTCAAGGGTTTACCAATTGCGGATAAAAAAAAGTCGGCTTAAAATTCGAACATCGGTCACGGGTTGCTAATCCATATCTCACTCTTATTATGTGGTCAGCCGTTTTGATAAGCGCTCGGTTTTTCAGTTTATTTCTGGCCATGTTCATGATCGAGAAAGATCTTTCTACACTTGCATTGACGAAGGGTAACGTTGAAATTTTTCCACAAAAAATTCCCTAAGGATATCAGTTCCCCAAATACTTTTTTTCCCCAAAATCGCGAAAATATCCTCAATCTGGGAACGCTGCCGGCAGTTGTCCGGCTGTTCTCCTCTACAGGTCGCATTCCTTAACTGATTCCCGTGAAATTTTGTGAACAGGTTCAATAATTATACGGAATTTTTTGTCTATTCAGTTTTTGGAAATTTTTCAAAATGGAGGAGTCATGGGAGTTGAAAACGTAAAAAAATATCATATTTCACCCATTCCGAAATACTCGCGAGCGAGCTCACAGATCCACTAGTTGATATAGGTATTTATAGGTGTTACATGTTAAAAAAATTTGAGAAACATCCTGTCATATTTTTTTAAAAAAAACCTTTTTTTGTACGGGAGGTACTAACTCTTAGAAAATAAGAAATAAAAATGAAAAATAATTTTAAAAATCTATGTTTAAAATGTCATCAAAATCGGTCCAATATAGTTTCTCCGCAAATCAGGGACATGGACACACATCCACATTTCTTCACCACTTTTTTGGTGTCAATAAAAGTGAAATATGGAACATTTTCATCAAAATCTCGATTTTTTTTTTTTTACCATTACAATTTATTTTTGTTGTGATAGCGAGCCGAACAAGTTATATACCGATTTATCGTAATAATCCTAGTTCTTATTTACAAGATCTGTGTATGTCTTCCTCTCGTTGCTTTATAACTGCTTACTAGTTAACAGCTGTGGCATTCAGACGTTGAGCTGAAAGGAATAATTTTCATTGAAACACGGTGTTTGCGTGACTTTAGTGACAACCGTGACAATTCCAAGGAAACCTTCTCGAGAGAGTTCCTCCAATGAGCAATCACTATGATTGCTTATTATTACGTACCAAGGACGTTATTATTAAAGACGAGCTTGACGACGTTGTTGCCAGTGATGACATACGGAACTGAGACATGGTCGCTTACTATGGGCCTCATAAGAAGGCTCAAGGTTACCTAAAGGGCAATGGAGCGTGCTATGCTCGGAGTTTCTCTACGTAATCGAAACGAGAAGATCCGTAGGAGAACCAAAGTAACCGACATAGCTCTCAGAATTGCTAAACTTAAGTGGCAGTGGGCGGGGCACATTGCTCGTAGAACAGATGGCCTTTGGGGCAGTAAAGTTCTTAAGTGGCGACCACGCACCGGAAAACGTAGTGTAGGCAGGCCTCCAACTCGGTGATGATCTGGTAAAGGTCGCGGAGAGCCGCTGGATGCGGGCAGCGCAGAACAGATCGTCGTGGAAATCCTTGGGGGAGGCCTATGTCCAGCAGTGGACGTGCTTCGGCTGATATGATGATAATGATGATGATGACGACGCTGAAAATGTAACCGCCTCCGTGGCGTAATGGTTAAGCCAGACGCTATTGCAAAGCCTTCGCTGTCTGTCTATCTATCTGTCTGTCAGCGGGCTGTATTTCATGAACCGTTATAGGTAGACTATTGTTTTTTAACAGAGTGTGTGTTTTCTATTGCCGCTATAACAAAAAATAATTAAAATAGAATAAAATACAAGTTAAGGGGGTCCTCCTAACAAAATGCATTTTTATGGGTATTTTAGAGGTATTTTAGATAAAGCTCTATTGTAAAAACGTTTATAAAAAGTACACTGAGCTAGTCCAAAGATGTAAGGTCATTGTAAGATACCTATTAATGTGTGAGAATGTTTTGATGACAATACGGTAGATTGTGATTAAAAAGAATTACAGAGAAAAGATTAATTGCTAGAAATAATCGAGGGTCTTTAATCCGAGTCTGGTTATTGCTTCATTACATTGCTTAGTTAGTGACTCCTGCCAATACAGACATAAAAACTGGCCAAGTGCGAGTCGGACTTGCGCAATGTAAGGTTCCGTAGTGTTTTCAAAAAATAAATGTATGTTTTAAAAAACAAAATTATGTTTGCAGTTGGTAATAGAGCATTTTGTATGAAAAAACTATGAAATTTTTACAAATCCAACTGCACATCTTAAATTGGTCGACTATTACTCCTAAACTAAGAACGCCTACTTAGCCGTGATTGTTTTCCTTATAATCGTCACTTAAAAACCTAATATTATGTAAATAACTTATTTATCGAAAAAATGTTCTTTGTAAATCATAATTAATGTGAAAGACCTATTAAACAATACCACACACAATGGGGTACGTGAATAAAAATATTCGTAATTTGAATGTGTAAGGGAGGTACCTAAATATTATATTTTAAGACATTTTATTCCTTAGTATGTTTATAATCGTCGCAAATTTCAGCATTAAGCCGAACAAACTTAGACTAAAATGTATGAGACATACCCGACGGACAGACGGACATTATGTTTACCTAAGGACATGTTTACTTTGACTACGGAACCCTAAAAATAGTTCCTTTCTATTGATTGTTATTACTTAAACTTATTTAGGGTTTGGTTTTGGGCGAGATTCGTATTCAAGATAACTACGTATACTAAACTTTTAATAATTTTTGAAGCGAACTCTTCTTAAGGTGCGTTGGGCATTTTTGAGATGGGAAAAAAACATTTAACTCGTGACGCTTACCGTTACGTACCTGTTACCGTAACTACGTTAGTACTAATATATATACTGTGCCGTAACCGTTTATTTTAAGAATATTTTAACCTCTCTGGGTACAAGCCCTATAAACGTAACCGAAGTTTCAAATAATATTTTAACGTCTCCCGGTACAAGCCCATTAAGTTTTTGAAGTGTTTTTTTTTATTATAACGCCAATAATGTAGGTAACAATTACTTTGTAGTGAAGACGTTTTTTTTTAGTTTAATTACTCGGTGTCTTGTATTTTGGGAAATTTAAAATGATGTAATTCGCTCAGAATACGGATGTATTCTTTTTACTTTAATTAAAAAATTGTGTGCGTTTGGCTGCATAACTATAAGGTGATTCGTGAAACTTCCAGGCATATTTTGATCTTCAATAATAGACATTTAATAAATCAATGACGTCTTTATTGATGGAATGTAATATTTTAACTTTCATAAGTTTTTGTGTACAAAGTCGAGCCAAAGTATATACAATAAACCGACCGACGAATTTTATGATATAAACAAGTGTGATGATCCAATTAACTCCTCGGTAGATACTGCTTGGTGCTGGCGATGCGAACTCGACTACCCGACTGAGCTAGATAGTTTGCAATAAAAATTAATGACGTGGCTTTTAAATGTGTTCTAAGAATTTTATGACAAGTGTAATGTGCCTCATAAAAGACGAGTAGGAAAGTTTAACTAGCTAAGAATTCGAATGATCTTGATCTGATATTTTGTATTAAAGCACAAAAAGATGATTATACAGGTTGTAACAAAATTGGTGTAGGTCCCGTTAACTGGGGCTTATACTCATCATACTGAACAACTTTTGTTCTACGACTTTGCTGAAATCGCAAAAAAAAATATTTTTTCTTCATACAAATCGATTAGCTGATCGACCAATTTTGTGAATTTTAGTATGGAGGGTCCAAATTTTTTTTGAGGATTGACTATGGGTTCCTTGGGGAAAGTTGTTCAATATGATGAGTAGAACCCCCAGTTAACGGGTTGTACACCAATTTTGTTACATCCTGTATATTTAAAAGGACTAAAGTGTCACGCGTAACATGTTAAAAAACATTGAACTCCACCATTAGGAGTAAAAGTAAAAGCATCTCGTTTCAAAGAAAGTAACAGTTCGTAGATCTTCCCGAACCCCGTCTCATAATCATTTACATGTCAACAAATATCCTAAACGGGAGCTTCTGACGCCATTACGTTAATAAGACGAAAGTATACTCAAAAAACCTTGGCAAGTCAGACTCGCGCTCCAAGGGTTCCGTACCACACCTCTTCACACAACTATCACAGTGATACCGATTCAAATTACATATAAAATACATCATCGCGCTCGACGAAAAATGCTCTCTTTTCTTTTTTTTATAATCACACCAAGTATCACGCTTGTGGGTGTTACCGTTTTTACGATAGAGCTAAATCAAAAATATCTATAAAAACAAGTTTTTTGTATGGGGAACCCCATGATTTTTACTTTTATTTTTTTATTATTTGTTGTTATTCGCCGAGTGCGAAGTACTAGGTGGGGGTAATATAATCGATCGCAGCGCTCATAGTGGCCAAAAGTAAAAATAATATTGGCTCTGTCATCCGTCGTATCTCATAGCAAACTGTTCAGACTTGTTTACCTAATTAATAAAACCTGGTCCTTAAAATAATATTCATTTCGATCTGAAAATGATATTTAATTTATCACTAGGGATACAGGAACAATTACATATATTTGTTATTATTGAATGAACTATCAAAGTAGCTTTATCTTCTTGTTTTACAGTAAAGCTACAACTAAAAATCGAGTAAACAAACCCTGACATGTTCAAAATAAAACACACTTTTTTAATTGATTTTACATACCTCATTTGATTTGAATGTCCAAAAATGATTTTACAACCCTCTCTCCACCCTAATCAAGGTATCCACAGTTATTTTGGAAATAAATTAATAGATAATTTTGGATTATAATAATTTTTGTCACAATGTCGTGATTAAATGTCAAAACGTCAGAGCCAACAAAGTTGCGGACGCTAGGTGGCGCTGAACTCGTGCGCAGAGCCAATAGCGGCAATAGAAAAAAATCTAGTTAAATTTTTTAACTGTCTACATATTAGGTACGGTTCATAAAATACATCCCAATAACAGACATATAGACGAACAGACAGACAGCCAGACAGAGGAGGCTTACTAATAGGATACCCTTGGATGTAAGGAACCCTAAAAAGTTGTTTCCTCAGTTGACATGAGTAAAGAATATCATTAGAGTGTACACAACTACAGACCCGTTTAAAATTAAATCTAAATTTATCATTAAAATGATCACGTAAATCTCGAGCGTTCTTAAAAAGTAGTGAAGTACCATAGTTGTTGTTGAAATGGATCTTAATGGATTAGCAATAAGTGAGGGTGCGAATGAAGAAATAAATTTGTTGAACGACAAAGCGTTGTTTGATGTGAGTCTCTTTGATCTGAATGACGTTTTGTAAACTGTTGGTGATTTGCCGCGCTCACCAGCACTTTCCAAGGCATACGATATACGCATTCTCGAGATTGTTGAACTAGGGCTAATAATAGAAATAATTTGAGAAGTCAGCAAGATTAACGGCGTGAAGAGTGACAAGGGTGTCGTTTTTTTCGGGGAAGCTATGCGGGAATAGGTTCCGCTATGATTGATTATGCATGTTTTAAAATGATATTTAAGAATAATGTAACAAGAAGACACTTAATAATTAATATTTTGGTCGGTATGTACTTATGAACAGATGGCCGTTGGGGTAGTAAAATTCTCGAGTGGCAACTGCATACCGGAAGACGTAGCGTACGCAGACCTCTCATATGGTCGACGGACGACCTGGTGAAGGCCTCAGGAAGCCGCTTGTTGACCGGTCGTCATGGAAATTCTTGGGGGAGGCCTTTTATCCAGCAGTATACATCTTTAGGCTGATATGATGATTATATAATGAGGTATAGTACTTATTTCAACTTAAAGAAAATGCGTATTTATTTAAACAAATTGTAAAAGGACCATCAAAACTCCGTAACAATTTACCTTTGCTGTTAAGTAGAAAGTTCCAATATTAGACAGGTACTTCAACGAAAGTGACTTTTATTTGTATAAATAAATAATCAATACGTATATTCCAGTGGGTATTAAGAAATAAACTTCTAAGAAAGAAAAAACGTAGAAAACCTGGGACTGTACCATTTTTCAGCGGTAAAATAAATATCTATAATAACATAGTTTCTTCTAACTCTAAACAAGACACCTCTTCAACTAGTTTGCGAAACTTTTTTCTCTGATCTAAGCTATGATGTCCTATTACACTCTCGCTGTCATTCGTTTCACTAACGAACTTTTTCATTACGTTCCTTGTCATTTCATTTTATTTCCAGAGCGTCAAGTCAACAGTTTTGTATGGTGGATGGTGTTATTTTTAGACGATGTTTAGTTTCTCGGAAAGTCGATTTAAATATGCCCTGCGTTGGCGCCGAAGTAATTAGGATCGGAGATGACTGTGCGTTCGCGACGCGCGTTAGCTCGTAATTTCATGAGGCAGTGGTATTAATTACTAGTTTTGCCAGATCTAAGATTTAAAAGAAACAAGACGTGTTGCACTCGGGGACTGCCGCGGTGAAGCTATTGCATAGCATTTTTTATCAACTTATGCAATTATAATTATTTATTTATTTTTTATTTATGCAGTATTTATTCACTATTTTTTGATGTTTTACTGTTTTCGTGTGATCCTTTTGATTAAAGGGCCATATAGTCCTTGGTGTGCGGGATGTTTATGTAATAAATTAAAACTAAGAAAGTTACACCGGTAAAATTGACTAAGTCCTTTTAGTACCGCAAATCGCTAATAGATGGCACTGTAAGTTTTTAGAACACGGTAACGTTACGTTACGCTCGGCCGAGCTACATGGTAGGCGTAGTATGGAGTGTTAGGTTTTATTTTCGTTACGGAATTTCTTGATTTGGTCGCCGCGCTCAAAGCCCGCGATAAAAGCTATGCAATAGCTTAAAATCTTCTTAGTATGTAAATTGTAAATTTAATTTATGTCAATTTTTGAAATTAAAATTTGGTTTCTCTGCGAGTAAAAAAAATATATTTCTCTTTATTAGACATTACCAGTTCTAAATCAAAGAGTATATACCACGTAACCTATGACGTAGCTGGAGGCGGCGAATGCCATGATACCCTTATTTGCAGCCAGTGAGTTCTGAAGTTCACTAAATAAGTAAAAAAAAGGTATAAAATGAAAAATTCGGCCAAGTGCGTGACGGACCACTTATTATTTGGACCGGAGTTATTATTTGAAAACTGTTTGTCTCAGGATACCCCAAAATCCTTTACAATAAGTCCTGGACAATAGCTTAGAAACACAAGGGACACGTTTTTATCGATTTGACGAGCTTTATCTTGGGAACGGCATCCGACAAAAAATATGTTGTTAGATAATAAGCACTAGGTAAAAATGCAATGGAATAGAAAAACATAATTTACTTCCAGAAACACAACACTATAAGAAAATAAAAAATACCTAGGTACTTCATTTAAAATACTAGTTCATAATACCTAATCAACTCGAAGGTTGTGTGTGAAGTTGACCAACCCGCAATGGGCCCGCGTGGTCGACTAAGGCCCGATCGCCCTAATTCAGGGTAGGCTCGAGCCCCTCGGTAAGGACGTATATGATCTGATATGATGAATACCTATTACGAGGTACTTTTTTAGTACCGCTTTCAAATGTATGGAAGGCACACCTAAAAAAATTTTTTGTGACAAAAGAACTCCATTTTGAATTTTGCGTTATATATAATATACAATGTAAGTACAAAATTTTATAGCTGTAGATTTTATAGATGAGGAGGTGTAGTCAAAAACAACTTTTTCCTATATGGGAAGTTTTTCTTTATTACTAAATCATTTTTGTTTGGCCATTTTAGTGATGTTACTAGACATGTCCTACCTTTATTTTTCCAGAATTTTAAGCCTCATAGTTAAATGACGTTTTGGAGCACAATATTTTGTAAATGCCACTTAAAAGAAAACTTAAATTTATTTTATGAGACCTAGTAAAAAATACGCCAATCCCGGGGGTTAAAATTCATCCCCCTCTTACATTATGGAGGCTATTTTTTACATATTCACCTTATTTTTAATTTAGGTTCATAATTTTACATCACTGTACTGAGTTTAATTACTGTAGGCCTAACAGTGACAAAGAAAATTCACTGTTACATACAGACAGACAGACGGGCAAACACGACAAAATTATAAGGGGTTCTGTTTTTTGCTATTTTGGCTGCAGAATCCTAAAAAATGAATATAATATAAGCTAATATTTAACGACATATATAACCTTTTATTTATTTAGAACACAGTCTGAATATTTACATAATATTTTTTTACATTTTTGATTGATTTATGTCTAGTGAGGTATCTGTAAATTTTATATGTTCTTATAAATGTTATTCATTACTTTTGTGAAAGATGTATTCATATTTAGGTGTTCATTTCACAGGTATTGTAACAAGTGTGTAAGGCAATTATTAGTTACCTCATAACCTGAGCCATGACACGACTGTTATTATTAGTTACCTGATAACTTGATCCTTGTCATAATTGTTATTATTGATTACCTGATAACCTGACCCAGTCTTAATTGTTATTATCGGTTACCTGATAACCTGATCCATATCACAATTGTTATTACTGGTTACCTGACAACCTGATCCATATCACAATTGTTATTTAGTGGTTACCTGACAACCTGATCCATATCACAATTGTTATTACTGGTTACCTGATAACCTGATCCATATCACAATTGTTATTATTGGTGACCTGATAACCTGATCCATGTCATAATTGAACGTACGTACCGTACAGTACAATAACAAGTATAAAACTAAAACGGCAAAAGATGCATTTTCTCGTGTATAGCATACCAGCTGATAAAAACAAGTTTATATTGTAATGTAATCATTGATAACCTCACAGTTTATTACGGTCTGGGTTTCCATCATGAATTGCTTATTTAATTATGATTGGCACGAGAGCTGTCAACGGCAGGTCTCGCGAACGCGCGCTCGGCGCGGTATTTGCAAGTAAGATAGCGCTTGGTTCTGGCACCGAATTGGTATCGGTATCGGGAGCTCCGAACAATAGTTATGTTGGCATTTTTACCGGCTACCGAGTCGAATTGTCAACTTAGTTAAAACAATAAATAATAGTATGTAGGTACAGTTAGTGGGACATGGTGCACCTATTAACCATCATTCTAACTGAACTGTACACGTTACGTCGAGTTAGGTTTTAGATAATAAAACAAAAGGACAAATTACACACCAATATATAATCAAAAATAAATACACTAAGAGCTAATCTATATTTTGTATCTATACTAGCTGTTTCCCACTGCTTCACCCGCGTGGACAACGTTTCTATGACATTTCGAGAGTGCGCAGTGCGAGATCCGCAAGCGTCTCTCGAGCGTGTAAAAAGGAGCCTATTTGTTAATCCAGCTTCTAATCTGTCTACCTACCAAACTTTAGCAGATCCGTTCAGTAGTTTGTGCGTGAAAGAGTAAAAAACATACATCCATACATTCTTACAAACTTTCGCGTTTATAATATTAGTAAGATATATAAAATTCTCGTGTAACAGTTTTAGTTGCTATACTCCTCCGAAACGGCTGGACGGATTTCCATGAAATTTTCTGTGTATATTCGGTAGGTCTGAGAATAGGAATTTTCACCGGGAAGCCGCGGGAAACAGCTAGTAATTATAAAATCGTTTGTCCTGACCGACTATCAAAGCACAGCTCAAACCACTAGACGGATCGAGCTAGACATACAAATAGAAATTTTGACAATTTATACAGGTGTGTGTGTGTGAAGTCGACCAACCCGCACTGGGCCCGCGTGGTCGACTAAGGCCCGATCGCTCTAATTCAGGGTAAGCTCGAGCATCTCGGTGGGGACGTATATGAGCTGATATGATGATACCGATAGCATTTTTTCCTTTTTTAGCATCCAGTTAGATAGGATTTTGGGAAATTCCTACGGGAACGACAAAACCAAGATCTTTGCGGGCAACGTCGCTGAGCATCAGTCGGTAACATAATACTGGTCAAGAATAGACGTTGGTAACTAAAAAAACTACTAATGAAATAAATTGTACAGCCACGCTGTGCATACTTTCTTCCGAAGCCTTATCACCGTCTGTCGTAGTCGGACATACATAAATGTGAAAATGTGTTTGTTTGTTTGTTACCTTTTCACGCTTTAACGCCTTAACCAAACGTAATGAAATTTGGCATGCAGGTAGCCTGTGTCACGAGGAAGGACATAGGCCACCCGTGAAAATAGCATAGCCAGATGCAGTTCCTGAGGGAACTGAAAATATACTCATTTTTGGTTAATTTCTTTAGCATCGCAACGGAACAATGGATTGTGTGATTTTTTGCACAGGATGGTTGAGGGGGTGGGAAATGACATGATTTACTAATAAGCATATCCTGATATATAGTTACCGAGGGATCTGGAGAAATTTCACGTCCACGCTCGCGAGCCGCTAAGACAGTCATAAAAACGATGTCCACGCAGGCGAAGCCGTGGGCAAAAGCTAGTCAAGAATAAACATTACAAGTACTCAGTAGCAAATAGAGTCAGGTACTTACATCAGACTTAGGTACTTATACGGGTTTGTATGGGAGGTACTTTACACAGATTTTTCCTGGAATAATTAACTACCCAGTGCAGTTGGTCTTACTGCAGAGTGCAGTTGGTCTTACTGCAGAGTGCAGTGCAGTCTTATAAAAGCGATTTGCAAAGGCATACGAATAACGAAGTAGGTCTCATTAAGTCCTGTGTAAAAATTGTTACAGCCATTTTTGAGATAAAGTAACAAACGACCTGGATTCTTCATGATTCATGATCTTTCTTGGAATAACGAACTACCGCGTGCCCTATACCATATAAAGTTACAGTACCGTATCGCTTTTCATTAAAATTGTTAGTCATTTAAGAGTAAAAATAAAATAATTGATTTTCACTATGACGGAATTCCTAAAAAATCAAGGTAGGGAAAAATTTAAAAGAAAAACGACTGGAGATATAAAAATAATATAGCCCTAAATCAAATTTTACCCAAATCCATCTAGTAATGTGGGAACTAAAGCCCCGGACAGACACACAGGCACACACATACAAACACTCATTTTATTTTTATTGTTTTTTAGTTTCCATTAATGTAAGACAAACGATTCCCGAATTACAGAATCGCTAAGCATAAGTGGCAGTGAACGTAGCTCGTAGAAAAGATGGCCGTTAGGGCAGTACAGATCACGAGTGGTGACTGGGCACTGTAAGACGTAGGTAGCCTAGGCAGGCCTCCCTCTAACACGGTGGACCGACGACCTGATGAAGATCGCAGGAAGCCGTCGTTAGATGCGGACAGCTCAGGACCGGTCGTCGTGGAAATCCTTGGGGGAGGCCTTTGTCCAGCTGTGGACGTCGTTCTGCTGATATGATGATGATGATGAATCGATCCCCATCAAAATCTCAACTTCGATTTCCTTTGCCATTACAATACCACACCCTGGACTCTTCATACAACGGGCCAGAAATCACATTAAAAAAAAGGCATGACGGAACAAAGAAAATCACGGCGAAATCCTATACGTTCGACAACCAAACTGTAACCAATCTGTATTAACGTGGGTGACGAGGGGGTGAGGTCGCAATCTAGGGAGCGGCAGGGAGTGTCCATACTGTATGTTACAGTACTAATATATACAGGGTGTAAAAAGACTACTCCCGGAAACTTAAACTGGAGTTTCTACTCATCATACTGAAAAACTTTCTCCAAGGAACCTATACTAAGTTCTCGAAAATTTTTTTGGACTTCCCATACAAACTTTGTATAAAAAGTTGAAATTTTTTTTTCGAAAATTCAGTATGGGTTTCTTGGAGAAAGTTGTTCAGTATTATGAGTAGAAGCCCCAGTTTAAGTTTCCGGGAGTGGTCTTTTTACACCCCGTATACTCTGATGATGATCATGAAGTTCCTTTGCCTTTGCAATACCTTCTTCACTCCTTCGTCGCTCGAAAGTGATATCGTTGGAATTGTTCTGCTATTTCAGTTATTAACAGTATTTTATAATTAAATAGTTAGCGCAACAATCAGTACCTATGTCTAACCTATTATTGGTGCTCGAGTTACAGGATGTGCGTATTGTGGGAACGATATGTGCAGATACTGTGTAAATAACTGTTTTTCAAATAAATGTTATCTACTCTCATATCGAAAAATTCGAATTATAAACTTATGTTTATATGGACATACTTCAATGAACACCGTACCGAAATTAAAATAAAAAAAGAGTCGGACTTGCCCACCAAGAGTTCCGTACAAATGTGTAGGTACATAATATAAATCTTAAATGATAGCATAGCAAACTGTAACGTACTACAAACACCAAAATTATTTGGTACATAATAATACATACAAAACAGGAAATATATATTTTCTTCATTCTTCGTCATAAATTGAAAACTATATTAAATAATAAAAAAATCTATTGAAGCTTATGCCAATGAAACCCTTTCATACAATACCCTACATGACTTGGTTAACTCAATTCAAAATTTGGACCGCCATTCCTTGCATAATTTATTTTACGTACTTTAAATAAAGACTATTTATTTTATTATTTAATTACAAATATACAGTTTTCAGACTGCCAAATTTCATAGTTCTAGGTCAACGGAAAATACCCTATGAATTTTCATTCCCTTGAGAGCGTCGAAATATACTTTTTATTGCGGCATCGCCTGAATCTTTTTTTTTACGTTAACTTAGACCAAATTTCATAGTTCTAGGTCAACGGAAAATACCCTATGAATTTTGATTCCCTTGAGAGTATCGAAATATACATTTCTTGCGGCATAAACGGCCGTATCTTTTTTTACTTTAACATAGAAGTTTGATTTTTTCACAGCTTCAAGGGACTGTAGTAAAAGTATATTGTTTTAATTTCAACTCGATACCACCACGCGTTCCCGACATAAACGATCTTGACAGACATACGGACGGACAACAAAGTGATCGTATAAGGGTTCCTTTATTTTCTTTTGAGGTACGGAACTAAAAAACATTTAAAATAAACATTTTTTCTCAAAATATTTTTTTTACCATTATGATACAGGACAAATCCAAGAAGTTAATATTACCAAGGAGTTTCATCAATTGTTTTTTTTTAATGGAACGCATTACAAAAAAGTTTTTATTGAAATGTCTACCCATCGAGCTTTTTTCTTTCGTCATTATATATTTTTTTCTATCTTCATTAATTTATATATCTCTCTCAACTTCCGTTCGCCTCGCCCGCACACACTTCCGTAACGCTCTCGTCACGCATCCACCAGCTTACTCCCCAAGTCAAGCGTGCGTAAAGAAGTTTTACCTCACAAAATAAACATTTCGCATTGTAAGAAAAATCCTGGGCCAATTTGAGATATCATCTCAAATCCCCAACTCAACCTTCCAAAATACAAACTTCCTTCATCTGGTGGATAACAAATGAATTCAATTACCTTCATAAATCACTCCCACCCTTCCAACCCCTTCATCCCCTCCATTCTTATCAGAGAGATGTCATGTTCACGTTGTGTGCGAAGTACGAACTACTGAATAACAAGTACTGGGCGGACGATGGGTTAAAGGTCGAGCAAATATTATAATTGGGGTTAGGCAAGAATACGAACGACCTTTCGGGAGTGGCTCGGTGCTCGGTGCTCTCCCAAGCACAATGTTACGGATCCACTGAAGTAAGTATTATTGGGATGACGACTGCATCAAAGATAAATTACGAACTATAAATTGCCCTCCTACTCAAACTTTAAAAAATCTTACTCGTTTTGTTTTCTATTATTTCCACAATTTTAATTCATCGAAATCACAGAATGATTAAATTAAAAACTATGACGTCACGCCTATGTATTTGAAACGAAATGTCGGTTTTGTCGCATGATAAAAAGTAACTCAGATGAATATCGTGATTTTCTACAATACCTAAGCGGTGGGTTAGGGAGCCCTCGTCCAATGGATATACTAAAACTGCGTGGGTGATTGAGTCTCGTAGATAGCATTATCATTAAAAAAATGAATAAAAAAAATTTAAAAAACTAAAAACCGACTTCAAAAATAAATTCATTAAAAATTTTAAAATGATACTTATAAATTAAAATACACGGAATAAAGAAATCAAAGGTAGGTACGAAACATATTACTGGCCCACAATTTTTTTGAGGTCGGTGCCTGCAAAGCCATTGTGTCTAAAGCATTTATTTGTATACTAGCAGTGCCTTAGACTTCGTCACGTGGAGGTTTTGAATTTTCTCACGGGAACTCTTTAAATTTTCCGGGATAAAAAGTATCCTATATGTTAACCCGGGATATAAGGAACCACCATACAAAATTTTATTTAAATCGGCCAGGTAGTTTTTGCGTGATGCGCGAACATACAGACAGACAAACAGATAGACAAACCGACAGACAAAAAAATCAAAAGTTGTTGTTTTGGCCTCTATATCGTTATTAATGACCACCACAATCATTATTTTCCAAAAATATTTAACGTACATACTCGGCCCCGTTACAGTTTTATTATATGTATAGATAGATTGATAGGTAATTAAACGTATTATTATTTCAGCTTATTTAGGTGAGCTGATGATGGAAGGTTTGACTCCTTAACTTTCATGCTGCTGAGACGATGGAAGCCACAGGATCTTGTGTCGGTGCTATCGCTTAATGATATCCTATTGACGAGAGGTGATTGAGTTTAACGTTGTTAGATAGCATTATCACTAAAAATAAAAAGTTTAAATAACTAAACTAGGGTCATTCCTTTCCCTCTAATATGGTTGAAAGGAGCGATGGCTGACTCTCGCGTTATACTCGTGACCGGGTGCTGTCCGTGTGAACTGGCCTACTCTTGTTAAATGCATTTAATGATTTTTTTTATGTATAACTTTTCGTGTTATATTGTTTTCATGTATTAATGACACAATCTGGTTTATATCAAGGATTTAATTTTGACTTTATTAACTAATTATTGTTTATTTTTGATTCTTCACAAATGACATTGTTATTATTATTTTATGACTATAAGAAAGAGTGTAATTTGCACCTATTTTGAATAAATATATTTAATTGAATTGAAACCGACTTCAAAAAGAAATTGTCTCAAAATTATCATGTAATACTAATTTATATATTAAAAATATACCAAATCAACCAACAATAACGAAATCAAAGGTAGGTGATATAACAAATAAGGGACCTAAAATTTTATTGAAGTCGATGCCAACGAAGCCATCGAATCTAGATCATTTGATAGATAAGTAAATACTTACATCAAGTGCTGGTGCCGACCTCAAAAAAAATGGTAGGCCCCTTAGAGGTTTCGTGCCTGTCTTTGATTTCGTTATTGTTTGTTAATTTCATGTATGTAAAAATAATATATCATTATTTTGAGTGAATTCATTTTTGAAGTCGGTTTTTGGTTTTTTAAACATTTTTATACATGAACACACCCCAAAAACATTACCTTGTAGCACGGTGCGCAGTTATTCATTCTTTTTTCATCCGACCTTCTTTTCATTCCATTTATTTCTTTTCCGCGCATGCGCTGTCACCCATCTGACGATATCATTAAAAATAAAAATTATATTCATCATTCATATTAATTACTAAATAAAATAATTTAAATAAATGAATTCTCTCTTACATAAGACCCATTTTAGGTAGGGGTATATTTGTGTTTTTTTCTGTGATTTCTATTTTAAATTTAAGTGTGTATCGTTTTCTGATTCTTATGTTCTTTTTTGGTCTTATAATCATTAATTCACTTATTAAATTAAATTGTGCGCACGCATCCTCATTTTGAACCCACGCCCACTACATACCTACCTAAGTCGTGCTACAACCTTTCATTTTGGGCTGTCGGGTAAATCGCCTTGTTTCCAGCTGTTCCCCGTATTTTAGGCGCTGTACAATTATCGATGGGACCCGCCCGTCACAGTAAGGGCCCTACCTCACCGAGACGCCATGGCGACGTCGCCGGCTACGTATTCAAACAATTCATATTAAAATGTATGACAGTTAACTCCCTAGACGACGGTTTGGCAACGTCACCAATTTGGAAGCGTAGCCGCGGCTATCGGCTCACTGTGTGGAGTCTGCAGAACGTGGCGACCTGGCGACGTCGTCAGTAAAATGTACACGAACAAGCTGCGTCTCACTCACTCAGTGTCCAACCGGCCGCCAAAACGGACGAATAATGAGTTTCGATACAAAAAGATTCATTGTAGAAATTCAAAATCAACCTTGTTTATGGGATACCGCAATAAACTTAGAAGGATATTTTCTTAAATCTTCATATAGTTTGGAAAAGACACCACTTCGGCTTCGATTTAATATAAAGGATGGACACATAACTTCTTAAGTTTCTATTTTTTAAAACTTTTTGCGACGCACATAATAAATAAGTGCGATTTCTTCTATGCACGAAGCATCCATTCTCGATACGAGGCTGAGAGAACTGCAGATGATCGCCACTGGCTACTCCATTTGGCAACCGAGGGTAGCCAGAGGTAACCATGCCTACGTAGCCGGCGACGTCGCTATGGCGTCTCGGTGAGGTAGGGCCCTAACTGTTGTCGTCGTCGACCGCGTCACGGTGGGTACAGTTCGCTGGAAAATTAAGTGATTCTTAGAACTTCCCTCGTTACACAGCGCAAACAATAATCACGCTTCATAATCTCAATTTCGCTCTCGGCGCCGGCGGCTTAACCTCACAGTCGCGAGGATTCGCCAAATGAAAAGAAATAATTGCAATGAGCGACAGCGGATTAGCTTCGGTAAATATTTTGAGGGCCGCCGCCGCCGCCTCTCAACTCCATTTGGCTTAGCGGGGTTTCCAGTGGCTTTGTGGAGAAACCCCCGAAGCCAGAAGTCGGTTAATGATGTCATAACATTTTTCAGGAAAGTGAGGGGAAAACATTTACATTTTCACAGCCCGTTACGTTATTAAGTTGGTAACACAAGTCGCAATACTTGAAAGCTCTTATTTAAAAAAAAAACGTCCGCTACAATACAAATAAAAACCGGCCAAGTGCGAGTCGGACTCGCTCGCGCAAAGTAGGGTTCCGTGGTATTTTGAAAAATAAATGTATATTTAATAAATATATTATTAGCAGTTGGTTATAAAACATTTTGTATGGAAAATCTATAAACATTTTAAAAATCTAGCTGCACATCTTATGTTGGTCGACTATTACTCTTATACTAAAAAAAAGCCTACTTAGCCGTGATAGTTTCCCTTTAAAATTGATTATGTGTCCGACTTTTTTTTTTTTTTTTCAGATGTACTGAAATAGCGGTTTAGCTATTAACACTTAAGAGCTTCAAAGCTTAAAACTTCCCAAACGGATCCTTGAATCTAAAAATGGTTTTTGAGAACCCTCAGTTGTATTTTTGAAAAATCTATTTAACGATACCCCACACGATAGGGTACTTCAACGAAAAAAACCTCACCCCCTCTTTACATGTAGGGGCGAAGTACCCTAAAACTTTGCTTTTTTAAGATTTCATTGTAGCTTTGTGGGCTTAATTAATAATGTATACCCATGCTAAATTACAGTTTCCTAACACTAATATCCTTTGAGCTAAGCCGCGGACAGACGAACAGACAGACGGACAGACATGACGAAACTATAAGGGTTCCTTGTTAAATACGTAACTCTAAAAAGTGGAATCAAATCAAATCAATTAAAATCATAATAATTTATTTTAAATAGGTGTTTACACACACTTTTAAATAGCCAAGAAAAACGTATTGTATTACACTAATGTCATGATTCAGATTACATTCTCAGATAATGGTATTTTTTATAGAATTATTTGTTATATCTTTGTCATTTATATAATCAACTATTTTATAATATCCTCTAGAGCACAAGCTTTTTTTGACATGATTCTTGAATTTATTCTCTGACAAACTAGTTACATTTTCTGGGATTTTATTGTAGAATCTTATACACTGCCCCACAAATGACTTTTTGACCTTACTCAGTCTTGAAAAAGATATATATATTTTATTCACATTTCTTAAATTTAGCATTGCGTTGGGGAATCTTGGTAAGCCCGTTTCCATCTTCGGCATCATCGTCACTTCGTCAAAGTCGGCTTCGTCCTCTGACGAACTGTCTAGTGAGTCTAATAGCAACATACGCGAACTTATTTTCTTAATCAGCCTGTATAAAACGTTCAGCTCATTTAAAAGACTCGTAACGAAATGTGGGGTTTTCATATATTATAGCACAGCTCCCGTGTGTGATACCTTGCTATGCTATAAGTTTTTATCTTAAGAATTAAGATACTCGCGAGTATCTGCGAGTATCTTAAAATAAAATAGCGCCCGTGTGTGACAGCTTTAATTCTAAGGAATACACAAATTGCTAGAGCGAGACAACAAATAGTTTTCAAATTTCAATAAACCGGCGCGTGATTGCTTTCAAAAAAATATGCCTGTCACTGTTTTTAGGACATGCATGCAAATACTTACGAACGCACATGATGTTTTCATATATAAATTGACTAGCAACACTTAAAATAATGATTTCTTTGAACTTATTCTGTAACGACTCACGTGATTTCATCTGATAGATTGCGCGGATAGCTCTTTTCTGCAAGATGAAAATAGTTTCTATATCAGCCGCATGCCCCCACTGTAAGATGCCATTAGACATTATACTATGGAAGTAACTAAAATACACTAGTCTCGCAGTACCTACATCCGTTAACTGTCTTATTTTCTTAACGGCATAAGCAGCTGAACTAAGCCTTCGCGCTAATGTTTCAATGTGTGGTCCCCATTGAAGTGAAACATCCAAAGTTATACCGAAGTAACTATTTAGTCATCTGTGGTTATACCAAGGAACACCGTAGTATTTATTATCGACCTTTTTTACATTTGGTATACAAAATTTTATACATTTTGTTTTCTTAGCATTTAATAATAAGTTGTTTACAGTGAACCAGTTTGTGTTGTTTACTTCGTCAATTTCGTTTTCTTTCCTATTCACTTTAAAAATAAGAGAAGTATCATCCGCAAACAACACAATATTTGACAGATTTTTCACCATAAAAGGCAAATCATTTACGTAAACAAGGAAATGAAAACACCGGTTTTCAATGATGTATTTCTGTTGCCGCTATAACACCAAATACTAAAAATTATAAAAAGTGAAAGTCTCAATACAAAAAAGGTGTTTTTTTGAAAACGTGCAGAAACTAGCGCCATCTAGTATGATAGTACGGAAATAAGGAAACTAGCGCCATCTAGTATGACGGTACGGAACCCTATGTGTGCGGTTCTGACTTAACACTAGGCTGGTTTTCATTTCTTGTACATAACCTATAGGAAATCCTTAAAATTTGGGGATTTTTTCTTGAACCACTAACGAGTGCTAAGTGGCAGCCTCTTAAGCGCCTTTCGCGTTTAGATTAATAAAATATTTTCTCAGCAGAGCGACGTCTTCCACAAGCAGCTTGTGCGTGCCCTATTAATATTTTATATACAAAAAGCGCGTTTTCTTCAAGAATAAAGCCACAAATATTAAATGTATTTTTTATATTTTGAGAAACTGCGTTAATGTTCTCGGAATAAGCTATTATATTTATTATTACGATACCATGAATATACTTTATTTGCTACTAACTGAACCGTAGCAAGTGCGTTGCGAATGCGAAATATGTTTTAACGTTGTATACAGTAGGCAGCAGTTTACACCAACAAAAATTGTTACAGAACAAATACGAGTATGACACCTAAATTCAGATGAAAACATAAATGTTATATAGGATGTTAGGTGAAATAGAACATTTCTTGAAGGAAAGGGCTTCTACGCATGAAACTGTACAAAGGTGTTGGAACATTTTTGTACGTATAGTGATTTTGTATGCATAGTGACAATTTATGTTTATATATTTTTTCTAAATCTTGCGGCGCACGATTGAACATTAATTTTTCGGTAGCAAATACAAATCGAAAATGTGCTAAAACATTTTAGTCTAAAGCATCACGTTGCTGAGATATTGGGATTTTCAATTTTTTTTTAGGTTATTAACCGACTTCAAAAAAGGAGGTCTCAATTCGACCGTATATATATATTTTTATGTGTGTTCGCGGATAACTTCGTCGGTTTATACCGATTTTGATGATTCTTTTTTGTTAGAAAGGAGATATCCAAAGGGTGGCACCATGATAAGGAAACCAGGATCTGATGATGGCATCCCAGAGAAAGCGATGGGAACCTTAGGTTCCGGTTGGAGTCGGTTTTTTTTTCAGTAATTTTGTCAGTTTTGGTCTGTCTGTCTGTCTGTTTGTCTATCTGTCTGTCTGTCTGTCTGTCTGTCTGCATGTATGGTCGCGCATCACGCAAAAACTACCAAGCTGATTTTAATAAAATTTTGCATGGTGGTTCCTTATTGCCCGGGTTAACATATAGGATACGTTTAACCCGAAAAATTCAAGAATTCCTGTGGGAAAATTCAAAACTTACACACGGACGAAGTCGCGGGCACAGCTAGTTATTAATACTAGAAATTTATGCGCACGTACCAGTTAAATTTCAAATGAGTCATTAACAAAAATGTTGGCCTACTCACTGACTCATCCATTTCCGCTTCGTTCGTCATCACATAGCGTCAACTCACAAAGTGTTTCATCTAGCCGAGAGTAAAAACCTCGTAAAGATCCAATTAAAATTACAATAAAAAATACTAATCAGGCGAGTTAATTAAAGTTTAAATTCCAATGCACAGGACGTCACTTCCGGGTGCATATTGACAAGGAAACGCAGTATACGCATCTGCACAGTAAAGAATTAAAAAAAAACCGGCCAAGTACAAATCGGACTAGTACACGAAGCATTTTTTACGACCTTACAGGATACAAAAACGTAAAAAAACACATTTCTTTGAGGGGCCCCATTTAAATCTTAATTTAATTTCATTTTTATTATTTGTTATAATAACTGCAACAAAAATACACTCTCTGTGAAAATATTACTATACGGTCGTTTTGAAACAGCATTTTTTGAACAAAAACGATTTTTTTTATTCCCAACTCAACCAATTTAGATGGGCAATAGCTCAAATGAAAGGACTCATCCCAGCGAGTTTTCTTAAACTAAAATGAACCGCGTAGGTACTTCAATTAGAACCAGAGATACTGAGAAAGAAGCCACCTACGATAATCGAGTTTGAGTCTTTGGTGTAACTTTGCAAGGGCGAAAGTTAGGTGACTTTCAATGCTTGATGACAAATTTTTACATCATTACCTTTCATAAGCATTTCATAAAAACATAAGCAAAAACTGCCTAACGGACTCGAAGTACTTTTCATAATTCTTTTTTTATTTATTTATTTGAGAACGTCGAAAGTTTTTTTTTATTATTTTATTTTTTATTAACAATTGGTAAACCCTTGACAACATCTCACCTGGTGCTAAGTGACGATGTTGCCGAAGATGGAAGCGGGCTTACCAAGATTCCCCAACGCAATGGGGAACTGGCTATCTTATCTTCATGCCGGAACACACCAATTATATCAATATTGATATTTGGCGGCAAGACTTAGATAAGATGGTGGTAGCTAGCCAGGCGGGCTTAGAAAATGCCCTAGCACCAACAAAACCGAGTCTTACAATTGACCCCGCCGGAAATCGAACCCGCGACCTCCTGTGTAAAGCCAGTGAACTTTAGCTCGGAGCTACGGAGGCGGTGTAAAAAGTTAGAAATCGTTGTCTGGTAGAAATCGCTGTAAGCGATAAGATCAGCTAGATTGTATTTTTTTTTTTATTATTCTCAATTTGTAAACCCTTGACAACATCTCACCTGGTGGTAAGTGACGATGTTGCCGAAGATGGAAGCGGGCTTACCAAGATTCCCCAACGCAATGGGGAACTGGCTATCTTATCTTCATGCCGGAACACACCAATGATATAAACATTGATATTTGGCGGCAAGACTTAGATAAGATGGTGGTAGCTAGACAGGCGGGCTTAGAAAATGCCCTACCACCAACCAAACCGAGTCTTACAACTGACCCCGCCGGGAATCGAACCCGCGACCTCATGTGTCATTAGTTGTTTATTAAATTTTGTACTTGTATTTGTTTATTTTGATAAGATAAAGATAAGATAAATACTCTTTGATGTACATTAAAGAGTTATTTGAATTTGAAAGTTAGGTCATTTTAAGTCCTTGGTGACACGTCTATGCTTAAATAACTCTCATAAATAAATTGGCAACTCGGTGGGATAGAACCACCGGACAGACTCAATATGATTTCATAATTTTGTTTACAATGTTAAGAATGGCGACAGTTAAGTTATTACCAATGCTTGATGATGACCTTACTTTTCAATTAAAAAATATATTTGCAAATCGGTTCGATAGAACGGCCGGAAGGACTCGAAATAGATTTCATAATTTTTTTTATGTTTTAGAAAGGCGAAAGTTGGTGATTTTTAATGTTTGATGACAAATATATGCATTAAAAAAAATAGACAAATCGGTTGGATGGAACGGCTAGACGGACTCATATTAGATTTTATAATTTTGTTTAATATGTTCAGAAGGGCGAAAGTGCATTGTTGATGACAAATCTGTGCATTAATACCTTTAATTTAAAAAAAAATAAGTAAATTGGTTGGATAGAACAGCCGGAAGGATTTGTATTATATTCTAGATGGGAGTGCGGTGTGCGAGCCGCTAGCCGCTTTAGGAGGTTCAATTTGTTTTCAATGCTTGTTTACCAATCTGTACATTATTACCTTTCATTAAAAAAAATATCTATGAGATAGATATTCGCTGACGATATCGTGGTCATGGCTGAGACTATGGACGACATAGGCACAACACAATGCTCGATGGCCTCAGTAGAGCCTCTCAACAAATGGGTCTTAGAATGAACATGGACAAGACGAAAATTATGTCAAACATCCGTGTCATACCTACTCATCTACACTCGAAGTTGTTACCGAATATGTATACCTGGGACAAACTGTCCAGTTCGGTAGGTCCAAATTCGAGAAAGAGATCAATCGTCGAATCCAACTCGGCTGGGCAGCGTTCGGGAAGCTTCGCAATATCTTTACGTCCCAGATACCGCAGTGTCTTAAGACCAAGGTCTTCGACCAGTGCATATTGCCAGTGATGACATACGGAACTGAGACATGCTCGCTTACTATTGGCCTCTTAAAAAGGCTCAAGGTCACCCAAAGGGCAATGGGGCGTGCTATGCTCGGAGTTTCTCTGCGTGATCGAATCAGAAACGAGGAGATCCGTAGGAGAACCAAAGTAACCGACATAGCTCTCAGAATTGCTAAACTTAAGTGGCAGTGGGCGGGGCACATAGCTCGTAAAACAGATGGCCGTTAGGGCAGTAAAGTGCTCGAGTGGCGACCACGCACCGGAAAACGTAATGTAGGCAGGCCTCCCACTCGGTGGACCGATGACGATGACGCTGGATGCGGGCAGCGCAGAACCGGTCGTCGTGGAAATCCTTGGGGGAGGCCTATGTCCAGCAGTGGACGTCCTTCAGCTGATATGATGATGATGATGAGATAGAACGGGCGGACGAACTTGCATTAGATTTCATCAATTCTTTTAGTATACAGGGTGTAACAAAATTGGTGTAGGTCCCGTTAACTAGGGGTTCTACTCGTCATACTGAACAACTTTCTCCAAGGAATCCATAGTCAATTTTAAAAAAAACTAATTTGGACCCTCCATACTAAATAGCACAAAATCGGTATGAAGAGTAAAAATATTTTTTTAAGTTTTCAGCAAAGTCGTAGAACAAAAGTTATCCAGTATGATGAGTAGAAGCCCCAGTTAACGGGACCTTCACCACTTTTGTTACATCCTGTATAGATGAGTAGAAGCACCAGTATTCGGCTTCTACACCAATTTTGTAACACACTGTATACATTTTATGTAAGCTTCAATTGGGTGGGTAGTTACCACTGCTTGTGCCACGCCTGCCACCCGCGCATTACTTACTATGGCTATGAGGCCTTTCATGTTAACCCTCAAGGATCGTTCAAACATTGATAACTCTTTGCTTAATAAGCAGCGGTAGCCATTTTCCCTTTAGTGGATTGCCAACCATTTTTGCCGCTGTTTATAGCAAAAAAAAAACAATATATGTATTGCGTTTGTAACTAGGTAATCAGAGCGAAGATTATGTAAATACTACAAAAGTAATTGACTACTAAAAACTTTAAAAAGTCGACCAAGTGCGAGGTGGACACCTCAACACAAGTATAAAATGACACCTTTAAACAGAAGACATCAACGCGGATGACAGATAAATGATGTTTTTTTATTGTTCGGTCCGGGCAGTTACGACTTACACTTGGCCGGTTTTTTTTAATTTTTATTTGTACCTACAATATTTACATCAAGATTCACGCTTGTGTGTATTACTATTTTTACGATAGAACAAAAACCCTTTAAAACATGTTTCTTTTATGAGGTGGTGTATACCCTTATTTTTTTTTATTATTTGTTAGTAAACCATAGTAACACATATTCTCAGATAATTTTAGCCGGCTACCTACTACTGTCCAAGAGACACAGCTTTTGAAAGTTGGACAGATGGACAGATAGACGCACGGACAGCGTAGGCTTAGTAGTAGGGTCCAGTTACGTGGCAAGGAACCCTAAAAACCGACATCAATTGCAACAACCAAGTACAATTTTGCTACTTTCCTTTGTTCTTGTTCATTTTCTTAAAAAAGTACCTAACCGATTTTAATTTAATTTGTATGGGATACCCCGGGGGCATTACTCAAACTAAATTTCATATAACTCTTTATTGTACATTAAAATAAACAAATAAAACTAAATCAGTAACTAAGAGACGTACAATTTAAATACTTATCAATTAACAATTATAAACGCTGAACACGTTAAAAACCGACTTCCATCGCAACAACTCCAAACAATTTTGCATTATTATTTTTGGTTTTTGTTAATTTTCTAATAAAGTACTACACCGATTTTAATAAAATTTATACGGACTGGCTTTCAAATAAAAGAAGAATCACCAAAATCGGTTCATCCAGTGAAAAGATGTGAGGTAACACACATACAAAAAAACATACAGTCGAATTGAGAACCTCCTCCTTTTTGAAAATCGCTTGAAAAAAGAATCGTCATAATCGGTTCACAATCGCCGAAGAAATCGCTTAAACATACATTCGAATTGGGAACTCCCTCCTTTTTTAAGGTCGGTTCATAATAACAAGTCCAGGTTTGGAAGGGTAGAGACGTCCAGGTGTCAGGTGTATCTACAGTATTCCTGTATCGATCACACGATATTATTTATTCAATGTTTTCAGACATTCACATTCGCCAGCGGTTGGCCGGGAAGCATCCGTCCAACTCTTGTGGTGAGTTAAAAGATGTAGCCAATTTTTATCTAGTGTTACTCATCACAAAAATAGCAAAGTTATAAATACGTAGATTTTAACCTGCAAGTTGTTAGATAACTGAGATTTCAAGATGATTATTCAATATAGGTGCAAAATATTTTTTATTAACTTTTTGATAGTCACAAAATCACACTAATATTATAAAGGCGAAAGTTTGTAATTGTGTATGTTTGTTACTTCTTCACGCAAAAACTACTAAACGGATCTAGCTGAAATTTTGTAGGTAGACAGATTAGGACCTAGATTAACACGTAGGCTACTTTTTTTCACGCTCACGAGCCGCTTGCGGCTTGCGCACTTCGTACCCTCGAAAAGTCAAAGAAACGTTGTCCACGCGAGTGAAGCCGCGGGAAACAGCTAGTAGTAAATACATAATTATACATGTCATTTGTGAAAAATAAAAAACCGGCCAAGTGCGAGTCAGAACCCCACACAAAGGGTTCCGTACCATCAAACTAGATGGCGCTAGTACAAAGAGTTCCATACCATCATATTAGATGGCGCTAGTTTCTTTAGGTTTCAAAAAATAGTTTTTTTGTATGGATACCTCCCTTATTTTACACTTTTTATAATTTGTTGTTATAGCGGCAAAAGAAATAGATCATCTGTGAAAATTTCAACTGTCTAGCTATCACGGTTCATGAAATACAGCCTGGTGACAGACGGACGGCAGCGAAGTCTTAGTAATAGGGTCCCGTTTTTACCCTGCCATCAGATTGCATAAACATTTAAAGTAGGTCATAATCAACGTCATATAGGTCGAAAGACCTCCACTACTGGACAAAGGCCATCCCCTAGGATTTCTACGACGACCGGTCCTGCGCTGCCCGCATCCAGCGTCTTTCCGCGACCTTCACAAGGTAATCGGTCCACCGAGTGGGAGCCCTGCTACGTCATACGGTGCGCGATCGCACATTACAACCCCAACGGACATCTGTCTTACGAGCTATGTGCCTCACCCACTGCCACTTAAGTTTAGCGATTCTGTGGGCTACGTCGGTCACCTTGGTTCTTTTACGGATCTACTTGTTTCTGATTCGATCGCGTATGGAAACTCCGAGCATGGCTCGCTTTATCGCCCGCGCCCTTTGGGTGACCTTCTTATGAAGTCTAAAGTAGGCGATCAAGTCTCAATTACGTATATTGTCACTGGCATCACACGCTGGTCAAAGACCCGAAACTTGAGACACTGCAGTATTTGGCACGTAAAGATATTGCAAAGCTTCCCATTAGTATCTATTAGTAAGTCATAAGTATTCTATTTTTTATGTTATGTATTTGCATAAATTTTGTTTTGAGTGGCGTTGGTCCCCAATTTAATCGCTCGCATTTCTGTTAATGTAGAGTTTTTCACTTGACTGTTGGGAATCTTTTGTTCATATAGACGTACTCTTCCTTAGTACTTTTATTGTCAGCCGTACCGTAGTTGTTTTGAAACTTAACAAATCTGCTGTTCTTCCTCCCTCTCTCTCTTTCATGTGCAATAAATCCTACATTGTGGTGGAGTCTGCCTTCCTTTTCTTTTCTCTCTACTTCACTCTATTTACTTCTATCGGTACAGAATATGAAGAAATGTGTTTGAGGGGAGCAATGACTGACTCTCGCGTTATACACGTGACCGGGTGCTGTCCGTGTAAACTGGCCTACTATTGTCAAAGGCATTAATGACATTTAACAATTTTAATGTATAACTTCTCGTGTCATATTGTTTTATGTTCTAATGACATAAACAATATTTAAAATTTACTTTTTTATATATAAGTATTTGTCATTGTGCTCAAAACTGTAATATTTCCTTACTTTAATTTACGAACCTCCAGGTCTATTTATAACTAAATGTATATAATTAAACTATATATGTATGATTGTTTGTGTTCTAACAAATAAATAAAAATATATAATGTTTTGTTTTATATCAATAATTGCATTTTGACGTTATTAACTAATGATTGTTTTTTTTAAATTATCACAAATGACATTATGTATATGTAATTACTATTTTATGACCATTAGAAGGAGTTCAATTTGCACCTATTTTAAATAAACATCTTGAATCTTGAATCCAGAACCTCATTTTAGAAAAAAATAAGAAAATTCTATTTTAATATGACTCACTGTTCTATCCATATACTTTCCTAGCCGGAAGTTACGCACGTGGCGGGCGGAATGAGCCCTCATCCCGCCCCCTCTCAAAGTCCACAGAAACCGGAAATAGTTGTTCTCATAATTATTGATGACTAGAAATGAGATTATATACCGCGTTTGTAAAGCGTGGGCTATTTAGATACAAATTTAGGGATTCGTCAGTACTCATATCAGCTCAAATACGCCCTCACCGAGGGGCTCGAGCCTACCCTGAATTAGAGCGTTCGGGCCTTAGTCGAACACACGGGCCCAGTGCGGTTTAGTCGACTTCACACACAACCTGCGAGTTTCTTCGCAGGCGTGTGCAGGTTTCCTCACGATGTTTTCCTTCACCGTAAGAGCGTCGGATAAACGTACGTATTATGAAACCTAAATTCGAAATCACATTGGTACGTGGCAGGATTCGAACCACAACCTCCCGGACAGGAGGCGGCGGCCCTAGCCGTTAAGCTACCAAAGATCCTGTATAAAATACTAAAAAATCCTGCACGTTGATATATTTTGTTTCGTAGGTACTCTGAGCAAAAACCTAGTCAAGTACCCAATATAACAAAATCGAAACGTGTGCTGGGACACATAGTAGAAGTGAAACTTCAACGGACAAGTGGAAAGGGTAACCCAGGCTAAGTACCAGCTTTATATCTCCATCTCTACTTTTCTCTATCTACAAATACAGACGGTGCCCTCTCTCCGCCGCCGTCAGCCTTTCTCTGGCTACCCCCTCCACGCGGCCGCAACGCGACACAAAAATATCCTAATACCCCCGTATAAATAGAAATTTCACTTCAAAAATATTATCATCATTATCCAGCCCGTGTTAGTTCAGTGTAATAAGGCGTGCCACTTACGATTATAACTTTTCCCCTGCGCTTCGAACTATATCGCCAACAAAATCTTGCGGATCATCGCTCCATCCGCTGGGGGGCTTCCAACGCTTCGTTTACCTAGACGCGGTCTCCTCTCCAGAACTTGGTTTGTTCAGCCCACCGTTGATTACATACTGGTTTTTGTATAAGTCATAATCATCATCACATCAGCCAAAAGACGTCCATAGCTGGACAAAGACCTCCCCCAAGGATTTCCACAGCGACTGATCTCACACTTCCCGCATACAGCGGGTTCCCGCGACCTTCACCAAGTGAAGGGCTTCCTACGCCACGTCTTCCACTATGCGGTCGCCACTTGATAACTTGATTACTAACACTGCACACTGCCACTTAGGTTTAGCAATTCTGATAGCTATGTCGCTTACTTTGGTTCTCCAACGGATCTCCTTGTTTCTGGTTCGATCACGCAGCGAAATTTTGAGCATAGCACGCTCCATTGCCCATTGAGTGACCTTGAGCATTCCTATGAGAGTCTTAGTCAGCGACCATGTCTCGGTTCCATATATCATCCATCACTGGCAACACATACTAGTTAAAGACATTAGTCTTGAGACACTAGTCAAAGACGTTAGTCTTGAGTTGGGACGTGAAGATATTGCGAAGCTTCCCGAAGGCTGCCCAGCCGAGTTAGATTCGTCGATTGATCTCTTCCTCGAAGTTGGACCTTCCTAACTGGACTGTTTGTCCCAGGTTCGTTAACAACTTCGAGTGTAGCGTCTCCAACCTTCAGAGAAGTGGGTGCGACATAGGAGGGTGGGTTTATATATGAACATGGATCTAAAAAAAATATTTATTAACTAATTATTATTCTGTTATCCATCTGTACTAAAACGCAATTTCAGTAAAAAGAACATTACATGTGGTTTGTAAGTATTTATTTGTTTGACACCACCTACCTATTAAACTTTGAAAAATTGGCAGAAGCCCTTTCAAGGATTTCAATAGTTATTTATGCCACTGCCACCGTAGCACGAGTATTACAATGGCTAATTGCGTGCATTGGCATACAATACTTTTCTGCGACTATGAAATAAATAAAAAAAATGAAATTTTGTCATTATCATAATATTGGATTCTTGAAGCCATAGACATAAAATATTTAAAAACTTTCATTGTACATAAATACTTTTGTGATATTATTTGAGGTTATGTATTAAGCATATTACCAATTGGAGTAGAAAAAAATATTTGTACTACCCATCTACATAACAAAAACTACACATGAAGGAAAAAACAAAAACAAATTACGAAATGCGTATTGGATCCCGTGCAGGGTAGAGTTCCGTAGTTTTTTAAGATATAAATTTATTTAAAAAAAAAATAGTAATTATTGTAGGTAAAAAAAATTGCATCGAAAATTTATGAACTTTCTTCAAACCCTATTGCACATCTTGAGTTGATTGACTATAAGTAACTCCTAAACTAAGAATTCCAACTTGGCAAATTTTACGTTTGGATTCCTTATAATATAAGTACTCTACTATTTCCAATTCTTTCAAATTTCCATAAACAGCGGATTAACTGGTAGTGGGTGGGGAAATGTCAATATTGAGTAAACAAATCTTTTATGGGAAATATGATGACAAAAATCTTTGGTAATTTTATAAAAGACCTATCTAACGAGTCCCTACACAATTGGTTAAGTAAAAAAAATACTTACCTCCACTTTACTTTCAGTGAAGGAGAGGTACCTTTTTTAAAGCTTTTACGTTTTTTTTGTGTTTTTTTTATGGACATTTGGTAAGCCTTTGGCATCATCTCACCTGATGGTAATTGACGATGATGCCAAAGATGGAAGCAAGCTTACAAAGATTCCCCAACGCAATGGGGATTTGGCTATCTTATCTTCAAGCCGTAACACATCAATGCTGTTAACAATGATGTTTGGCGGCTAGACTTAGAAAAGCTTATAAGTAACTTGCAATGTTTGTATGTATGAATGTATGTTTAGGTCAAATCTTGAATTCGATTTTAGAGCGACTTCCAGATGTTAGATTGATCTTAAATTTGGCGTGAAACCGTATTCCTGGTGACAATAGATCCTTTTGGTATTTTTAAGTTAATCTGATGATGAACTTTGGAGGTGGAATCAAGGTCCGAGGATCATCTATTATTTTCAATAGAATTATAGGAAATACAGTACTCGCCTTTTCTTTTAATTTGGAAACTTGCTGTGAGCATTTAGCTTTTGAGCATAAAAACTCTTTTCAAATAAATGCTTGTACCTAATTTTTTTTTTATTTTTCTTCAACTTATTACATAAATAAAATAAATAAATTGAAATTGAATTGAATTGAAATTACAGATTTTATTTCATAGCTTTATATTAGTAGTCACAGATTTGTATAACCACACCAAATTTTGGCTTTATTGTTGTAGTAGTCTTTGAGAAAAATAACTGTGATATATCAACGGACAGATCGACAGACGGAAATGGCAAAACTCCGAGTATAATAACGGGTTTCTAGTTTGACTTTGGAAAAACAAAGTTTTCTGAGCCTGAATTGTTTATTTTAATAAAATCTACTTCAGTTTTAACCGAGCAAGTGTTTATTTAAAAATATTTTTTATTCCTTTTCAGATAACGAGTTCCGGCAGTCCGGATATTACCGTAACAACGAGAAAAAATAGATTTGGATCACATCCAAAAAATAAAATCACCTAAATGGAATCCATATTTTTCGAAATTCTTTCAAAATTCAGTGCAGTGATGATATTAATATTAAATAAAAGTGTTTCGTTACTTACAAATATTTGAAAACGATACAGTTTTTAATTAAAAAAAAATATTCAGAGGTCGTCAACATTATTTGTTGTGTGAAATAACAAGAGGCAGTGGTTGGAAACATTTGCCTCGATGAATTCAAAACATAGTGATGTTCTGTTTTGTTTGGGTGATGATGAATCAGGTGATGATGTGTTGACGCGGACGGCATGTGATGATGGGGGCGCAAGCAAACGTGTGGGCGATGGTGATGACGGCGGTGATATTTGCCGTCATCAGAACCAGTGAGGAGATCATCGATTACAGTAAGTCCTTCTTGATAATTACAATAGGTTATATGATGGTAAAAGCTAAGCATACAATAATGTCATCTACTAAGCCCACTGGGTACCAACCTGGTTGGTATATTAGAACGACTTATTGGTACATGCGCCCAAGATGGGTATAAGGGGTCGAGGAAGGACGATAGCCAGGCCAGTGGATAACAAATACTGGCGATAACAAAAACTGGCCATAATGAGCATTTTCCATCATTTTTCCTTATTATCACTATTGGCGCAACGGGTGTACTTATATTATTTTACTAAGTAGAATAAAATAATTGTGGTAGCCTAGTCTTCCAGCACAGCAGATGAAAATCTGACTTGAGCAAGCGAAGTGAGCGTTAATAGGATCGTTCGTTTCATAATGATACTGTGGAAGAGCCGTCCGAATGTCGAAATTAGTTTTGTATGAAAACACGTGCACGACAATAAAATTAAACTTATTAAATTTATTGAAAAAACAAAAACGTATAAGCCTAGCTTTTGTTCTGACTGACAACCTATCAAAAATTGGTCCAAATCGGTCAACACTTAAGAGGTGAAAATCGTTAACGCCGATTTTATGAAAAGTCGCAGCTTCACCATCTTCTTATGCGTGTACTTAATAATGTCCTAATTGCTCTCTTCTGCAGGACAAACATTCGATCTGAGTTTTTCGAGTTACCACAGAAGACTTAATGAATAAAAGTGTCAAATAACGCCTGCCTAAGAAGCTCTGGAGATACAAGCGGTAGAAGTTAGTACTTTCAGTCGGTCGCAAAGTGCCCGTACGTGCCGTTTCTAGTTCAAGTTGCAGTCAAACATTAAACCTAAGTAACAATACTTAGAGTTAGTCAGAGGTTGTAAAGTGTTTTTATTGGCCTAGCACGAAGCAATACAGCGTTCGATTTTGTGTAATTAAATATTAGGCATTAGATGAGAATCACTCTGTAAGTTGTGAATAGATTATATATTATATTACCTTGCTAAGCGAATAAAGAATTACTCACTTACTTAAGATCATCATAAAATTGTGCGTGGACCATCACAGTGGTGTTGTCAGCGAACGATACAAGTATTACCGCATAGGGATAATAAATCGATAATAAACTATAGAAAATAGAGTGTTCCCGAGGGCTGAGCCTAAGATTTTGTGTTTTTCAATATAAGCGTTTGACGAGAACCACTATGTAAGTTGTGAATAGATTACATATGTTTCCTTGCTAAGCTCATCATAAGTTTGTGCGTGGACCATCACAGTGGTGTTGTCAGCGAACGGTACGAGCATGTCCTCTAGAATAGGGATGATAAATCAATAATAAATTGTTACCGAGGGCTGAGCCTTGGGGAGTACCATTGGATTTTGTATTTTTCAATATTAGGCGTTTGAATAAACCACTATGAAAATTGTGAATATATAACATATGTTTCCTTGCTAAGCTCATCATAAGTTTGTACGTGGACCATCACAGTGGTGTTGTCAGCGAACAGTATGAACATTTCATCTAGAATAGGTGTGATAAATCAATAATAAAATATAAAAATAGAGTGCTCCCGAGGGCCGAGCCTTAGGGAGTACCAATAGTGACGCTGCCAATATCCGAGTGCATCCGATCTTAATTGACGAGAGAAAGGAACTAGACAGCAACATTTTATTTTGTCGAAGAATAGAAAGCTACGAGAGCGCCGGTTTTCGCCATTCTGCGCAGTCTGCCCCTCCCCCGCCACCTCACCCGGCCACGACGCAAACTTAAGGTCAAACTGTGAGCTGACTATAAAAAGCTAAACAATGACTCTAGACTTATGTTTCTAAGATTAGTACTTTTGAAGTTATAAAACTAAGATGATAAAGAGACATTTTCGTTACGGTCCACTTTTTGACCTGCTATCAGAATGTTTCGGTGTGATTTTAAACACTTTTCACGTCAAAAAGACTCAAAATGGAAATCATAGACTTAATACCATTTCCGCTTGACAAACTTATTACTTCCATGTTTTGAATTTCAAGATAATGAAGGTTTTTATAAGTAAGATAATTTCTCAGCATGGCGCAAGAAAAACTATTGACATCTCTTTCATTATTTTAAAATGAAAAGGAGATGTTTTAACTTCTCACAGAGTCGTGCAGTAGAATGTATCGTTTGACCTGATTTCCGTAACTCTGGCGAGGCTCCAAATTGGACGGATGTATGTATGAGTCCCCCACTGTCATACGTGCTCTGTCAATACCTGAATTGTTTTGATCGGATTTATTACTTTGGAATAAAGTAGGTAAGAAAATTCGTATTTTAGATAGCGAATAGCTTTTCCCCGCGGCTTCGCCCGCGTGGACACCGTTTTTTGACTATCTTCGAGGGTGAGTGGTGCACGAGCCGCAAGCGGCTCGCAAGCGTGGGCATGAATTCTCTCCAAAATCCCTAAAATCGGATTATTTTGATAAGCAGTCTATGTCGCTTCCTATTCCCTCAACCAATTCTATACAAAAAAAATCACTTCAAGTTTTGCCCAGATCCCTCAGGAACTATGTCAGGATATGTTAATTAGTCATCATATCAGCCGAAAGAAGTCCACTTCTGAACATAGCCCTCCCCCAAGGATTTCCACGACAACCGGTTCTGCGCTGCCCGCATCCAGCGGCTTCCCGCGACCTTCACTAGGTTATCGGTCCACCGAGTGGGAGGCCTGCCTACGCTACGTATTCCGGAGCGCAGTTACCACTCAAGAACTTTACTGCCCCAACGGCCATCTGTTCTACGAGCTATGTGCCCCGCCCACTGCCAATAAAGTGTAGCAATTTTGTGAGCTATGTCAGTTACTTTGGTTCTCCTACGGATCTCCTCGTTTCTGATTCGATCACGCAGAGAACCTCCGAGCAGAGCACGCTCCGTTGCCCTTTAAGTGACCTTGAGCCTTCTTATGAGGCCCATAGTAAGCGACCTTGTCTCAGTTCCGTATTGATGGCAACACGCACTGGTCGAAGACCTTGGTCTTAAGACACTGCGGTATTTTGGACGTGAAGATATTAGGAAGCTCTCCGAACGCTGCCCAGCCGAATTGAATTCGCCGATTGATTTTTTTCCTTACTGGACTGTTTGTCCAAGGTACACATATTCGGAAACAACTTCGAGTGTAGAGCCTCGAACCTTTAAAGAAGTAGGTGTGATATAGACGTTTGACATAGTTTTCAACTTGTCTATGTTCATTCTAAGACCTACTTGTTGAGAGGCTCCACTGAGGCAATCTAGCATTGTGCCTAAGTAGTCCATAGTCTCAGCCATGACCACCATATTGTCAGCGAACCGAAAGTCGGTGATGTACTCGCCGTTGATAGTGATGCCGAGTCAACCCCAGTCTAAAAGCTTAAAAACATCTTCCAGGGCGGCGGTGAACAGTTTCCGAGATATGACAACTCCCTGTCTCACAACTCACTGCAGCCGGATAGGTTCCGTGTTTTGATCCTGAAGGCGAACCGACATGGTACCGTTTTCATTCAAACACTTTAGTAGCTCGTTACATCGATATCTATTCGGCACCGCTGGAGATTCTGTAACACAGCCCAAGTTTCGACCGTATCAAAGACTTTCTCATAGTCATGCATAGTGGCTGATTGTACTCTTCGGTCTTCTGTATAATCTGCCGCAGCGTATGTATGTGGTCTATGGTACTAAAGTCTTTTCAGAAATCGGCTTCTTCGGAAGGCAGGAAGTCATCAAACCTGCGTGCGAGATGATTCGTAATGACCTCGAAAACAGCTTGTAGATGTAGCTCAAAAGTAATGAATTTTTTAAGAAAAGGATGACCACACTTCTGTGCCATGCTTAAAAGAACGGAATTAACGGAATTAAATAACTTCTGAAAAGCTTTAATCACCGATGTTCCACCTGCTATCAGAAGCTCAGGCGTAATTTCATCATCACCCGATGCCTTATTGTTCTTGAGCTGTTTCAGAGCCATTCTAACCTCGTACAGGCTTACGTCCGGAATATCTTCGATATAGCGTCACGTTAGTCTGGCTCTTGGGTCTTTAGCCAGATCGCTGACAGTTAGGCGTGTGGTCGTGTACAATTGTCCGTAGAACTTCTCAACTTCTTCCAGCAGCTCAGTCTTAGAAGATATGATCCTGCCATCTTTGGTCAGTTGGCTTTAATTTAATTTAATTTATTTATTTATCAGACAACATGGGCCCATAATATGTTAGTAAAAAACTTACTGACTATGTTAGTAAAACAAGAAAAATAAAGATATCAATTTGTATAATAAATCTTCCCAGCGTGTGGGTGAATCAGGGCTGACACCCAGTGCTTCTGCAGCACACTGTCGGGTCTGTCTGCCAGCACCCTCAGGATTGTGTCGTTGCCGCCCAGCATTCTACTGCGGACCGAGTCTTTTTTTTGCGCATTAATGCGTGAAATCCGTCTACTCGGGCTGCGGCAAACATGCCTGAAGCACTGCAGAACCTGGGCAATCTCAACATCATCCTGAACACATTATTCTACTGGACCGATAGGGCATTGAAAGCCCGAAGGGTATAGCTAGCCCACAGGCTGCTTGTATAGAATGATTGACAGTATTATTTTAACAAAGTGCCCTTCGCATCATCTGTGCAATAAGCGAAACTGCGTGCCAGCATATTCGCGCGCACCGTCATTCCCTACGTTCCCTCTCGATATCACAATCGTCTTTTAAATCTGTGGTAAAAATGTGCCCTAAGTATTAAAATTGGCTGACTTTTGACAGCTCCTCATCGTACTGTCTGATGGGAGGCACATGACGAGGAGAAGTGCCGCGCGCTGCGAATACCATCACCTGACTCTTTTTGCTGTTATATTTGGGTCCGTGAGCATCGGCATAGCACTCGCAAACACGCAGCAACTCCCTCAGTGCACAGACCGATGGGCTCAGCAGCACCATATCGTCCGCGTAACTAATGTTGTTGACCATTTGGCCATCGACTGAACATCCTGCCCGCATGCTGCTGAGCCCAACGATCAGCTCGTTCACGTACAGACTGAAGAGTTTTGGAGACGTCAGCCCACCCTGCCTCATATTCATATTCACATTTATTCTGTAGTAATCATACATTGTCAAAATTTTAATTTATACATTGTCAAAATTAAACACAATTTATAACAAAATTATTTAAAAAATATTCGTACAACACAGTACTTACAGACTTAATTCTGAAAATTCACTGACTGAGTAGAAGGACTTTTGGATCAACTAGCATTTCAGTTTATTTATAAAACTATGATACCCTTCAGTTTCCTTGTCCGCCGGTATCATATTATAGATACGTGGCCCCATTGCAAGCAGAGAGTTATCAAACTTTTTTAGGCGATACGTTGTAGTTTGCAGCTTCTTTTGCCTCCATGCGGTTTTTCGCTTTCCAGCCCAGTTGAAGACCGGTTTGGTTGGTGGTAGGGTATTTTCTAAGCCCGCCTGGCTAGCTACCACCATCTTATCTAAGTCTTGCCGCCAAATATCAATGTTGATATCATAGGTGTGTTCCGGCATGAAGATAAGATACCCAGTTCCCCATTGCGTTGGGGAATCTTGGTAAGTCCGCTTCCATCTTCGGCATCATCGTCACTTACCATCAGGTGAGATGATAAAAAAAAACAAACAAAAAAAAACTCGAAATAGTAATTTTTATTATAAATACAACTTAGAACCATCAACGGTTGTACCAGTGGCCGTTACCCCGGCACACCGCCTCACCTGGCGAAGATATCTCCCTACGTTCCAAGAAGTAGGAACACACCAGTTTCCACTAACCTATGTTTCCAAGTTGTAAACAGCTCCATTCGAGAGTTTATCAACTGGAACCGAATGGAAAACCACTTCAAACATTACCATGCTCTCCTCCCTTATCCCCAATTAAACAATAGATACGAAACTATTCGGAACATCTGCAATAAATTACTAATAACACAGTTACTGGTACAGTCGGCATAAGCTGAGGCATCGCGTGAAATATGCTGACGCTAGTGCGGCCGGGTAAGTGTCGATAAACTATTTTAATGTTGCCAGATAAGGCCGGTGCCTGCATATTCGGGTTTTTTGTTGGCAGAAGAGTGCTACTTCGAATAACGTATGGAAGATTTATTTTTTGTAAAATGACACTGATTTAGTCTGTTGTCAGGGAAGGGTTGTTTCGATTTTAGTTTAATTTGTTTGATTGCGAAAAAAATCTTACTTTTGCCACAGTATGAATGAGCCTCACATTTAACCTTGAACATTAAGTAATGATGTTACGTTAGGAAAAGTTTATTTATCTTCTAATAAAGATCTAAGGATAAGATTGATCATTGAAGATTCAAGATTCAATTAAACAGCTAAATCTCTAAAAGAAAAAGTATTCATGTTTGGCAAGCCCTTGGCATCATCTCACCTGATGGTAAGTTACGATGATGCCGAAGATGGAAGCGGGCTTACCAAGATTCTCCAACGCAATGGAGAACTGGCTATCTTATCTTCAAGCCGGAACACATCAATATTGTTAACGCTGATGTTTGGAAGCAAGACTTAGATAAGATGGTGGTAGCTACTGCTAGGCGGGCTTAGAAAATGCCCTACCACCAACCAAACCGAGTCTTACAAGTTGACCCCGCCGGGAATCGAACCCGCGACCTCCTTGTGCGAAGCAAATGGACTAACCATGACGAATACCTAAAACTAATAAGTGTCGAGGATTACAACCTCAATAATAATCGTTCTGTTGAAAACGTTAATCGATTGTAAGTGTTGTGTTAAGTTCAAAGATTATAGACCAGTTAAAACTTAGGAAAAGTTGTAATCGATGAAAAAAATATCGATATTTCAAGCTCTGATTTGCTGCAAGGAACTAGCGTAATCTAGGGGGAATGAAGTGCTACGGGTTGGTGTAGCCCCACCAGCATTTGTAGGGGATTTGAAATTGGCGGCATTATACGGTTTATTGCAGCTTGATTTGTGTGCTCTGGACGGGGAGTAGTTTTGAATTTAGTATCGATTTCTTTAAAGCGTGGTTTATGGCTCAATGAATACGGATTTTCCTAGTTAAATTTTACAACTTCATTGGAACGGAGTTCCGATATTGCTGACATAGAAATTGCAGCAATGAAATGAAGTTTTTAAACTGCAATTTCATACGTATTGCAAGTAGACAAAGATTGTGTTTTATTTATAATGGAGCTTCATCTAACCAATTAATTTTTTATTTGCTTGTAATGTTACAGCATTATCGTTCATCATTTATTTATTTATCAGACAAAGTGATCCATAACTTGTTAGTAAGACTTAGCCTTTGTTAGAATAATATTATTATTAATAAATACTACATATTATAATACTATGTCAATTCATAATACTGTGTCAAATCATAATAAATAATTAAAAGTCAACAAACATAGAAAAATAAACAGGAAATAAAATGCCATATCTAAAAGATATATTAAAACTAGCTGTTTCCCGCGGCTTCACTCGCGTGGACAACGTTTCTATGACTTTTCGAGGGTGCGCAGTGCGAGCGTGAAAAAAAGTAGCCTATGTGTTAATCCAGGTCCTAATCTGTCTACCTAACCTACCAAATTTCAGCCAGATCTGTACAGTAGTTATTGCGTGAAGAAGTAACAAACATATACACTCACACACTCACAAACTTTCGCCTTTATAATATTAAGGGTGATGTCAATAATAAACAATAAAAATTCAAATATGCTTACCAATTTGGCTGTTCATTGAAAATGATAATTACATAATTATAAAGTTTATTATACATTTTTTCACATCTATTAATACAAAAAACCGGCCAAGTGCAAGCCAGAACCGCACACAAAGGGTTCCGTACCATCAAACTAGATGGCGCTAGTTTATACATGTTTAAAAAAAAACATTTTTTTTGTATGGAGACTTCCCTTATTTTTTCACTTTTTCTAATTTTTTGTATTTGTTGTTATAGCGGCAACAGAAATACATCATCTGTGAAAATTTCAACTGTCTAGCCATCACGGTTCATGAAATACAGCCTGGTGACAGACGGACAGACAGACATACAAACGGACGGACGGCTAAGTCTTAGTAATAAGGTCCCATTTTTACCCTTTGGGTACGGAACCCTAAAAACTGACTAATCTTATAACGCATAGGCTAAACCCAAGGGTCTAGAAGTTTAAATAAAATCACCAGGAGTCCTTCAGACAATCACTAAACAGTGTTTTACTAAATTCATCCCCTAAGGGCTTTGAAGTGGGAGGTTGAAGTTTGTATGAGAACGTTAGATTGTCTACGTGTCTCATCTTGAAACTTGGCACAAATACTCGTCAAAATAAATTAAGAACACCATTAATAAGATTTTTTTATCATTGCCCCATGAGGGGGTAAAAGCCAGGGTTAAAGTGTATGGGTACGCACAGGTCAAACCCTTTGGTATAGAAACTTGAAATTTTTCATAAGGGTTCCTTTTATAACTCAAACATCCTTGGAACCCCCCTTGGGTTTAACAAAATTAATCCCCTAACTTGTAAAGTGGGGTTTTTAGTTGTCATGAAAACGTCTGATTTTCTACGTGTCGAAAATCAACTTAAAACTTGGCAACTTGGCTCTTCAAAATTGAAATTAAAATTAAAATAATTAACTTTTAAATTTGTGTGTTTACAAGGGTTTCGTATATGTATGTTACTTCGTATATTGAGAAAGGGTTTTACAATACACACCCCCAAGGATGTTGAATGAGGGATGATGTTTGTAAGGAGAAGTCTGATTATCTGCGTGTAACAACTAGAATATTGATGCAAATATATAACACTAATAATATCAAATTATAAAATTAGTATTTATGATATTTAAAATTTTATTTTAATTAAAATGCTTAAAAACACTGTTAAATAAAACCGATGTCCACGCACGCGCACGGTTGAAGCTGCTAGTAATAAAATAAAACCCTATTCTAATTTATCGAGTGGTTTTGTAGAAAAAATAATAATTAGTAATTAAGAGTTGGCTAGAAGAGATCCCTGTTTGGCATAAGTCCACCTTTGCGCATACTACTTCTATTATGTATCCATAATTGTATATTTTGTTGTACAATAAAGAGTTTACAGACAAGAAAGAAATGTATGATTATTAGCTACCTTCAGTGTTCAA
Organism: Coleophora flavipennella; assembly: GCA_947284805.1. Lineage (NCBI taxonomy): Eukaryota > Metazoa > Arthropoda > Insecta > Lepidoptera > Coleophoridae > Coleophora > Coleophora flavipennella. The sequence goes on from OX369272.1 coordinate 993,125, forward strand.
GAATGAAAACATTTATTTGCAGAACTTAAATTATTTGGTCTCTGAAGTGTCCTTAGCATCACACCAATTTTTCCGAGGGTATCGTAAGTAGGAAGTAAGGGTTCAAAAACCGCAGGTTGGGCAGCAACGTCCTTTCTGCATACTTTTTATTTATTTATTTATTAATTTAGTTAATTTCATGTACATGCATAATATAGTTCTTATATTTAAGGTAAGTAGGGTACATAACATGAGCCCTGTTAGGGCATTGCAAGATAAAAAGAGAAGCATTATTTTAATTAATAAAATAGTAATAAATTAAAAAACAATAAAATTGAATAAAAGGACAACTGTGTCATCACATTGCACACTGCCATTGCTACGAGTATATCGCCCACCAATAATCCACCAATAGCCCAGAAATCGGCGGAACCCCCCTAACTTTGAGGAGTCCTATATGGCCTATGTCTAGCTGTATAGGACTTTTGTCTGAATGTGATGATTATCATCAGCCAAACAGGCTGATTTGCAAAGGATACAACTGAAATTATAAAGAGAATCCTTAAAAAAAAATACGCTACGAAACAGAACCTCAGAAAATAGACGCGTGGTTCAAAGATATATTTAAAGCAGGCGCCATTAGTTTTATAGTTAGCAACGGTGACGGATTCCCTAAATATACTCTGATTGAAGTAATGGCAGCAGGTGTGGTTCCAATCCAAGTGCATAGCCAAGGCAGGCTGGGGCAATAAACTCTTGAGCTTACTCTAATTGGGTCTTCTACGTCTCGCTACTAACGAGACGTTTAATACTAAAGTTTATGCGTTTCTATCAACGTGTCTATCTGCAGTTCATCAGACTTTTGGGTTCATGAGCTAGAAAGATAAAAATAAATTTATTTTTTCTTAAATCTGTCATCAATTTGATTTTTGATGTGTAACATCTTTGCTCTCGCTTTCCTGCAATTTGTGGGAGTGATTTCGTGAAATGGGACGTTAATGTGTAACATGGGACGGAAATGTGTAACAGGAAGTCGCGAAAGCGCGGAATTCTACTTTACGAGAGTCCGACTCGCACTTGGTCGGTTTTTTTCGTTACTGTCAGATCCGCCACCCAGGTACAATATCGTCATCAAATCTAACTAACCTAAAGTATTTTGTCACATGTTACACATCATATGCGAGTACTGTAGGTCTCGCTCGAATTTTTTTTTTGATAACTTTTAACATCTTATACACAAATTCAAAGACACCACATTTGTCAAAATTAGTTAAGTGGTTTAGGAAATACAAGGGAATTGACACACACATAAATATAAACATACATATATACATACATATGTATATATATCAAAAACGTAACCCTCCTTTTTTCGTAGTCACGCAATTGCGTGGCGGACTTTCAGTAGCTACGACGCCAATATCATTAATTAGTTCATTAAGTAAGATTTTAATTCTATTTCCTTCCTCATTTCGCCTTTTAGCAGTCAGTTCAGAACCCATGTATGTTCAAATCTTGCGATCCATTTTAGAGCGACTTCCAGGGATCAATCGAACTGAAATTTGGAATGAAGCCGTATTCCCGGTGACAATATATCCTTTTGGTCTTTTGAAGTTGATCTGATGATGAAATTTGGAGGTGGAATTATGGTCCCAGAATCGTCTTTTTTTTTAATAGAATCGCAGGAAATACAGCCTTTTTTGAATTTGCAACCTTGTATATATATTCTGATCAGCATTTGGCTGTTGAGCATAAAAACTCTTTTCAAATGAAAGCTCGTACAAACAAGATTTTAAGTTTTTCGAAAATTGTTACAAACTTGAATCTCCGCGAGCTCTAAAACGTATAAAAGGAAAGAAAGAGCGGAGACAGGTGGCAGTCTAAAATTGGAGCTAAGTCGAGCTGCGTGCATGAGACCGGTCAGTATTGCAGCGGAACGGCCCTTCACACGCTAAGGATATTTTCTGGTTGGTAGACCATCGATCGATGAAGTTGTGCACTGGTTTTATTGCAAGCTAGCTACCAACATCTTGTCTTAGTCTTGTCACCAAACATCAGTGTTAACACCATAAATGTGTTCCGGCCTCAAGATAACTAGTTCTCCATTGCGTTGGAGAATCTAGGTAAGCCCGCTTCCATCTAAGGCATCATCGTCACTTACCATCAGGTGAGATGATGCCAAGGGCTTACCAATTGTGAATAATAAAAAAGCTTTTAATCAACTTGCCTTGTTAGTATGGGTCAAATCTTGACCAACTTCCAAAAGTCTGATTGAACTGTTTGGTATGAAGCCGTATTCCCGGTGACAATGGTATTTTAAAGTTGATCTGAATTTTGGAGGTGGAACCAAGGACCCAGGATCATCTTCTGTTTTTAAAAGAATCGTAGGAAATACTTTGCTCTTTTTTTTAGGGTTGCGAAGTCAACAAGGAACCCTTAAATTTCACCATGTCTGTCTGTCCGTCTCTCCGTCTGTCCGCGGCTTAGCTCAGAGACTATTAGTATTAGAAAGCTGTAATTAGGCATGTCTTTACATATTTATCATTCCGGCAAAGTGGTACAATAAAATCTTGAAAAAAAAATTTTTTGACATCCCTCTAACATGTAAAGAGGGGGTGATATTTATTGCTGAGGAACCCTAACGTGTAGGGTATTGTTGAATAGCTCTTTTAAAACTACTGAGAGTTTATAAACCATATTTCGATTAATAAGTCAATTTATATATGAAAACATCATGTACGTTCGTAAGAATTTGCATTTATTTCCTAAACACAGTGACAGGCATAATTTGAATTTAAAAAATGTAAATAAAATAGATATAGCCTTTTCGAGACTGAGTACGGTTAAAAAGTCATTTGTGGGGCAGTGTATAAGATTCTACAATAAAATTCCAGAAAATGTAACTAGTTTGTCAGAGAATAAATTCAAGACTCATGTCAAAAAAGTTTTGTGCTGTAGAGGATATTATAAAATAATAGATTATGTAAATGACAAAGATATATATGTTGATTCTATAACAAATACCATTACCTGAGACTGTAATCTGAATCATGACAATATTTGTAATAAAAGGTGTTTTTTTTTGTTTTGACTATTTAAAAGTGTGTGTAAACACCTATTTGAAATAAAGTGTTTTGAATTTGAATTTTGAATTTTAAATCTGTTTGTGAAATATTAAGATTTGAAGTGCTTACTTTTGTTAGAGTCCATTCCCCCCCCCTTTTTTCAATTCAAAACAATTTATTTCAAATAGGTGTTTACACACACTTTTAAATAGTCAAAACAAAAAAAAATATTGTATATTACAATTAATGTCATGATTCAGATTACAGTCTCAGGTAATGATATTTGTCATAGAATCAACATATATATCTTTGTCATTTACATAATCTATTATTTTATAATATCCTCTAGAGCACAAACATTTTTTGACATGAGTCTTGAATTTATTCTCTGACAAACTAGTTACATTTTCTGGAATTTTATTGTAGAATCTTATACACTGCCCCACAAATGACTTTTTAACCTTACTCAGTCTCGAAAAAGCTATATCTATTTTAACACGCTTTTATTAGCTTCACTTGTAACTATGTATGTAAGAAAATCTTGGAATCTTAATTTGACCCACTTGCCGGTCTTCGATTAGGATGAAATTTTGCACACGCTCTGAGTTCTGATGACAATACATGACTAGCTAAGAATCGTCATTACAAATCCAATAAGGCGGCCTCCCCAAGATGGCGGACTGGCTGACTGAAATCCACTCCTGTGATATGGGTATCAAATGAAAGGGTTTGCTGTCAGAAATACGAAAAAAATAGTCACGTTATTTAATTCCAACATGGCGGACATCCAATATAACTACTTAACGTATTTATTTTCTTAACGGCATAAGCAGCTGAACTAAGCCTTCCCGCTAATGTTTCAATGTGTGGTCCCCATTGAAGTGAAAAATCCAAAGGTATACCAATGAACACCGTAGTATTTACAATTTCTAATTTATTACTGTCTAATATTACACTATTATTGACCTTTTTTACATTTGGCAAATAAAATTTTATACATTTTATTTTCTTAGCATTTAATAATAAATTGTTCACAATGAACCAGTTCAGTATCTTTGAAAGAGTGTTGTTTACTTCGTCAATTTCGTTTTCTTTCCTATTCACTTTAAAAATAAGAGAAGTATCATCCGCAAACAACACAATATTTGACACATGTTGCACCATAAAAGGCAAATCATTTACGTAAACAAGGAAAAGAAAAGGCCCTAATATGGAACCCTGGGGCACACCCATTTTCAGTCTAGATCCAGATGAGTTTGTGCCGTTCACTTGTACTTTTTGTGTTCTGTTGACTAAATACGAATTTGAAAGACTGAGAGCCCCTTACTCTACACCATAATGCTTTAATTTCATAAGTAATGTTTGGTGTTCAACACAATCAAAAGCCTTAGATAAATCACAAAACACTCTAATTGCATTCTGCGATTCCTCGAAGGCATCATATATGTTTCGAATGAGTGCTACTCCTGCATCGGTTGTTGATCGTCCTTTGTTCGTTATGAAGTAGTTTGTTTTCTGTAAAATATTGTAGCATTTGATTAAGCATAATCTTTTCAAACACTTTACTAAGAACTGGCAGCACACAAAATTGGTCTGTAGTTGCCCGGATCAGTTTTACCCACCAGCTAAACCGCTATTTAAGGAAATCTAACAAAAAAATAAATAAATATAATAAATTTAAAAGAAAATCTATCAAGGCTTAGTATACTTTCTCAGTTTATGAGTAACAGTCGACCAACTTAAGGTGTGCAGTTGGATTTTAAAATAATATTCATAGATTTTCTAAACAAAATGTGTTTTGAATTTGAATTTTGAATTTTAAATCTGTTTGTGAAATATTAAGATTTGAAGTGCTTACTTTTGTTAGAGTCCATTCCCCCCCCCCTTTTTTCAATTCAAAACAATTTATTTCAAATAGGTGTTTACACACACTTTTAAATAGTCAAAACAAAAAAAAATATTGTATATTACAATTAATGTCATGATTCAGATTACAGTCTCAGGTAATGATATTTGTCATAGAATCAACATATATCTCTTTGTCATTTACATAATCTATTATTTTATAATATCCTCTAGAGCACAAACATTTTTTGACATGAGTCTTGAATTTATTCTCTGACAAACTAGTTACATTTTCTGGAATTTTATTGTAGAATCTTATACACTGCCCCACAAATGACTTTTTAACCTTACTCAGTCTCGAAAAAGCTATATCTATTTTAACACGCTTTTATTAGCTTCACTTGTAACTATGTATGTAAGAAAATCTTGGAATCTTAATTTGACCCACTTGCCGGTCTTCGATTAGGATGAAATTTTGCACACGCTCTGAGTTCTGATGACAATACATGACTAGCTAAGAATCGTCATTACAAATCCAATAAGGCGGCCTCCCCAAGATGGCGGACTGGCTGACTGAAATCCACTCCTGTGATATGGGTATCAAATGAAAGGGTTTGCTGTCAGAAATACGAAAAAAATAGTCACGTTATTTAATTCCAACATGGCGGACATCCAATATAACTACTTAACGTGTTTACTAAAAGCGTGTTTCTTAGTTTTTTAACTAATTGATGATTTTTTTGATATTCTTTACATTTCTTAAATTCAAATTATGTCTGTCACTGTTTTTAGGAAATAAATGCAAATTCTTACGAACATCAAGATGTTTTCATATATAAATTATTCTGTTACGAATCACGTGGTCGCATCTGATAGATTGCGCGGATAGTTCTTTACTGCAGGATGAAAATAGTTTGTATATCAGCCGCATATAACAGTAATATGCCATAAGACATTATACTATGGAAGTAACTAAAATACACTAGTCTCGCAGTACCCACATCTGTTAACTGTCTTATTTTCTTAACGGCATAAGCAGCTGAACTAAGCCTTCCCGCTAATGTTTCAATGTGTGGTCCCCATTGAAGTGAAAAATCCAAAGGTATACCAATGAACACCGTAGTATTTACAATTTCTAATTTATTACTGTCTAATATTACACTATTATTGACCTTTTTTACATTTGGCAAATAAAATTTTATACATTTTATTTTCTTAGCATTTAATAATAAATTGTTCACAATGAACCAGTTCAGTATCTTTGAAAGAGTGTTGTTTACTTCGTCAATTTCGTTTTCTTTCCTATTCACTTTAAAAATAAGAGAAGTATCATCCGCAAACAACACAATATTTGACACATGTTGCACCATAAAAGGCAAATCATTTACGTAAACAAGGAAAAGAAAAGGCCCTAATATGGAACCCTGGGGCACACCCATTTTCAGTCTAGATCCAGATGAGTTTGTGCCGTTCACTTGTACTTTTTGTGTTCTGTTGACTAAATACGAATTTGAAAGACTGAGAGCCCCTTACTCTACACCATAATGCTTTAATTTCATAAGTAATGTTTGGTGTTCAACACAATCAAAAGCCTTAGATAAATCACAAAACACTCTAATTGCATTCTGCGATTCCTCGAAGGCATCATATATGTTTCGAATGAGTGCTACTCCTGCATCGGTTGTTGATCGTCCTTTGTTCGTTATGAAGTAGTTTGTTTTCTGTAAAATATTGTAGCATTTGATTAAGCATAATCTTTTCAAACACTTTACTAAGAACTGGCAGCACACAAAATTGGTCTGTAGTTGCCCGGATCAGTTTTACCCACCAGCTAAACCGCTATTTAAGGAAATCTAACAAAAAAATAAATAAATATAATAAATTTAAAAGAAAATCTATCAAGGCTTAGTATACTTTCTCAGTTTATGAGTAACAGTCGACCAACTTAAGGTGTGCAGTTGGATTTTAAAATAATATTCATAGATTTTCTAAACAAAATGTTATATTACATAAAAAACATTGTTTTTTTAAATATACATTTATTTTTTGGAAAGACTACGGAACCCTTCTTTGCGCGAGTCCGACTCGCACTTGGCCGGCTTTTTAAATTTGGAATCGGTATTCATATTCACACTTCACATTCACACAAAGAGCATTTGTAATTTTCGAGCTTATAAACTCTAAAAGCATTTATACCCAAAAAGTTTTGTTGGTTTTTCAACGTTATTTTGGATTATAGAAAATAAAACAATACATAAAAAGAGGAAATATTGAATTCATTTGTATTATTTATTTTGATCACAATGTCAAGCTAATGACTTCATCCAAATAAAAATAATGTTATCACCTGTAATGTGGTCTACTGAATGCTTTTGACAGCAAAGAAGATAATCAAAGCACTCATTATCTTGACAAAGCATCAAAAATTACCTTTTTCATTTGTAAGAGTATAGCAAATACATGTGAAATGGTTTTCTTTTGTATTCATTACTAAACACTCAAGGAGAGGCATTATTGTAACAATGTTTGTTTCAGAATCGCTTAATGTTCAACAAATGCGTCTCTGCATACCTACTTAACTAAAAAAACTGGCCAAGTGCGTGTCGCACCTCGTGCAGAGTAGGGTTCCATAGTCTATTCGATAAATAAACGTAGATTTTTGGGTTATTTTTACAGTTTACATAGACTATTTTTTTTTAAATTTAACAGCACATCTTAAGTTGGTCTCCTTTTACTTTAAACTAAGAACTTGGCCGTTATAAATTTTCCTTATAAATTGATTATATTTTTTATTATTTCCACAATTTTTTCAGATTTCCTGGTAGGGGATGGGGACGTGCAACTTTAAGAAAAATCACCACTTTAAAAATTTGTATTTATTACACAAATCATTTATCTGAAAAATGATGTTCAGAAACCCTCAGTAATTTTAAAGACCTTTTTAACGATAACCCACACCATGAAGTAAGTGAACATAAAAAAAAATCCCCCCTCTACATACAGGAAAGATGCCCTTAATTCGTTTCTTACAGATTTAATTCCACAATTTTAAAGGGGATTTTTATTTATTGATTTATTTTACAGATTTCTACAAATTTGCCAAATTTTAGCTTTATAACTGTAAAAGTCTAAAAAAACGGGTGTGACACACCGACGGAAAGACAGACAGACGGACATGGCGGAACTATAAGGGTTCTAGTTTGACAACAGAGCCGTAATTGTGTAAAGTAAATAACTAAACGAATTAATTATAAATTAAAAACCCGACGAGAAAAAAATAAGCCCTCTTTTTCGGGTAAAATTGCATCCTATGTCACTAACGGGATCAAGACGAATCTAACGACACCATGCAATTAATAACTTATTGTTTTTTTCTAAAATGGCTCTAAAAATTTTCATAAAACATTACATGTTACTTCAGTTTCACTATTGCAGAAAAAAACTGTATAAAGTTAAGTACTTTATACAGTTTTTTTCTCGTACCATATAAATCCAGGCGTTTTTGTTATGTTTTCACAAAAATGGCATTAAAGATTTTAATGAAGCTTTGTAAGTTAATAGAACTTAGTTAGGGCACAGTATATATATTAGTACGTTAGGGCCTACTTCACTGTGTGTGTAGTTCATTATTCCTTTAAAAATCGTAACAAGGTAATATCCATACAAGCCCAGATTATTTGTAAGTTTTTGATCAGGACATGTATTTTTTTTTTGCTTTAAGCGTGTTTTTTTACAGAATTACATAATTATGCCAGGGGAAGAAGGTTACTCGAGAAAGTATGCACAGCATGGCTAAACAACTTATTTCCTTTTGAGGTACGATTACATAATTATGCCAGGGGAAGAAGGTTACTCGAGAAAGTATGCACAGCATGGCTAAACAACTTATTTCCTTTTGAGGTACGAAACCTTAAAAAAACAATATATCAACAAGAAGCTTTGATAGGTGATAGTGCTGTTGAACTACTCGTAATGATTTTTTTTCGAGAAATCATGATAAAACAAAAAAACGGTCAAGTGCGAGTCGGACTAGCACTCTGAGGATTCTGTACCACCAACTCTCTTCACACAACTACATAGTATAATAACAATGATACCTATTCATATTTTAAACAAAATACATCAACGCGAGCGACAAAAATATGCTTTTTTTGTAATTTATTTCGGACTCCTTAGCGCGAGTACGACTCACACTTGGACGATTCTTATTATTTGTTTTTTTACCTCAGTATTTGTTCTATAATCAAACCAAGTTTCACGCTTTTATGTAAGACCATTTTTCCGATAGAGCTATATCAAAAATATTTCTACAGACCTATAAAAAACAGGTTTTTTTTGTATGGAGGGAGACCCCCATTATTTTTCCATTTTCTCAAAATTTTTGTATTTGTTGTAGCGGCAACAGAATTATATATTATGTGAAAATATTAACTGTCTACCTATTACGGTTCATGAAATACAGCTCGCTTATAGACGGACAGACAGATAGCGGAGGCTTAGTAATAGGATCCCGTTGGTCATCCATTGGGTGTACGGAGCCCTAAAACAATATATCAAGAAGAAACTTTAACAGGTGATAGTGCCGTTGAACTACTGATTTTTTTTCGAGAAAAAATGATAAAAAAAAAGATTCATTCTAGAACGGCACATTGCGTGACAGACGGATGAGCTTAAGACATCACACACGTGGGTAAGCACGCTGCCTTGCTGTCACTGCTTCAGATCTATATTTGCAGTTTTCTGGCGAGGAGCCAACAGCTGCCGACTCACACCTCTGGGCTTCCTGTATCCGAGCTGCTGCCATTCAAAAATTCATAGGAATGCAAAAAAAAACTGTTCTGAAATTGGCTCTTTAGCAAGTATTCTATGGCAAACAAAAAAAAATTGCGTTCTATCTACAGAGCGTCGGTGGCGCAATGGCAATGGCCGCTACCTCCTATCCGGGAGATCGTGGTTCGAGTTCTGCCACGTACCAACATGTTTCCGAATTTCGATCTCATATGTACGTTTATCCGACGTTCTTACGGTGAAGGAAAACATCGTGAGGAAACCTGCACACATCTGCAAAGAAACTTGAAGGTAGTGTGTGAAATTGACAAACCCGCACTGGGCCCACGTGGTCGACTAAGGCCCGATCGCCCTAATTCAGGGTAGGCTCGAGCCCCTCGGTGGGGACGTATATAAGAGCTGATGTGATGATCTACAGAACGTTTATTCTCGTGTCACGCGAAAACTTTCCATACTAAAAGTTTTGTTGTAACACTACTCGCATGTAATTAACTACTGTGTTGTTTGGAATGGATTGGAATTTGTTAGAGTATACCAAATAAATAAACAATGTTCAATCAACATCGATTAAATACACATTACCCATATTAAAACAGATCCCACAAAGCCACACTTAAATCCAAAGTTCCCCGAAGCCCGGATATTTGTCCACGCGTTCGCAACACAACATATTGTTTCCAGAAACTGGAGTCCCCTTTGAACTAGTTTAGATTTTAGATGTTATCCAGTTGCTGAGTAGGCCGACCGTGGACCGCGTATTCTACGCTTAACTTTGCACGCTTCACGACGACTCTTATGCTCTCTCTTTTAGAAACCAGGTGTTAAAAAGAGACGACTACTTCATCGTTTTGGATCGCCTGTATGAAATTTTGTCCTAATTTTGTTGGCATTGAAATGGCTTACGCAAATTTGTTTTTAGAGCGACACGTGGAGTTGGCAAATTTGTAAATTGGCATCTAGTAATAGATTAGTTCGTTCGTTGAACTGAAGTATAATTACGTCACTTTTCTAATGAAGGTCAGTTTAATTTCGTTGGACTGGTTTCTCGTGATTTGTATCATAATTTCCGGCAATTTTCCTGTGTTTCAGATTGATATGCCAAGAGTATCGGTGGTTTAACGGCTAGGGCTGTTACCTCCTGTCCGGGAGGTCGTGGTTCGAATCCTGCTACGTACCTACCAATATGTTTTCGAATTTCGATTTCGTATGTATGTTTGTACGACGCTCTAACAGTGAAGGAAAACATGGTGAAGAAAGACGTGTTCTGCGAAGAAAATGGAAAATGTGTGAAGTCGACCAACCCGCACTGGGTCCGCGTGGTCGACTAAAGCCAGATCGCCCTAAACCAGGGTAGGCTCGAACCCCTCGCTGGGGACGTATATGAGCTGATATGATGATCAGTTTCTAATATATTAACGAGAATTCTATGAAAGTTATTGTAGTACGATCACTTGAGTAGATACTTGACTATTCCTTGTCCTTTTGTCAATGGCAACCTTATATTTAGAATTCAAAAGCCATACGCTTGACAAAAGATCTTTTGTGTATACTCTACTACTAGCGTTCTACAAACATAATAATATTATGTACAAAACTAGCGCATGCCCTGCGGCGTTGCCCGCGAAGATTCCATTTTTTGCCCTTCCTGTGGGAATTTCCCAAAATCCTTTCTTCATCGGATGGCTGCGTCACACCCCGGACACTTGAAACAACGGGCAAAAAATGGAATTTCTAAAAATAAATGACGGAACAAAGGAAATCATGGCGAAATCTTTTATGTTCGAGAACCAAGCTAGCACCAATCTGGGTGACGGGGTTGAAATCGGAATCTAGGTAGCTATCTATATGCCAAATTTCAGCCCAAGCCATTCAGTGGTGTGAGCTGAGGGTTGATAGTGGTCAGTTAAGAAAAACGATTTTAGAAGTAAAGAAGTTAGTGAACTCTGAACTAACAAAACAGATAGGTACTGCGGCGTCGGGCGCACCCTTCGTCTGCGCCGATGCACGCACAAGGATGTTGATAAGTTGTTAATGGAGGAAATGGCAATTGTTAAATTGAATGTACATAAATATTAAAATAGAAAAAGAAATAATGGTAACATATGGAAAATAGACAGTTTCGATGTTCGGAGTCGGAATAGAAGGACAATTCCAAAAAAACGAAACAAATAACAAAAAGTGAAAAGACATAAAAAGATGATATAACAGCAGGCAGGCAGGTAACAAAAAAAACCAAAAAGACTGACTTCGTCATAGTAATTCTTAAAAAAATCCACATTTCGAAACTGTTTACTGTTGTAATGTCTCTCAATATACTGATTAATCACTTCAATCATTTTAATGATTAGAGAATGTCAATCAATCAGGTTAAGTGACTGCTATACAAACAGGGTCATAACCTAGTTAATTTTTACTGTTAGTGGCATTTATCACGTCTTTTAAAGCCATGTTCGTACAAAAGTGTCAAATTATAATAGTTATAGAGTTAGATTAATATTTTAGAGTACTTGTAGGCAGCGAACTAGCCATGCAACCTCCATTAATTCGAACTTGCCCCCCATTTATGTCTTCCCGTCTATGCCAGATGGTTCGACTTCGCGAGAAAGTCTGCATAGCGTGGCTGTACAATCCATTCACAAACGTACTGTTTGAAAATCCATTGGAAATACTGCCTAAGCTTTCCATAATATGAGAAGGAATCCCATAGAAGGGACACTAGGGTTGTGATTAAATGGAATTTATAGCTTTAAGTTCAGCTCGTCACTTAAACTGTAATGTTTTTCCTCATACCAATGACAAGTAATGCCAAGATTAATTGCCACAACTAATAAGCAGATAAAACATCTTTCATTTGCTACAGGACAATAAAACTAACCATTGCAAGCATTCCACACAATTGTATTGTCGTAACGAGCAGGCCAATACAAGTTCCGCGAAGTCACAGATACAAATCTCTGTTTTGATAAGCGTGACTGATGTGGAAACCTCTCGATGGAGGTGGCGCTTAGGCCAGAAGTTAATTTTGTCACAGATCTTTGGATCTGAGCCAACGGATGCCGAGCCGAAATACACTACCGTACTACGTGTGGTGCACAGGGTGTCATAGAAAATAAGGATCCGAAGAAATAGGGTAATGTGGAAGAAATTCTTTAAGATAAGATAAATACTCTTTATTGTACACACTAGTTAAAAAATTATAAACCAATTATAAAAAATTAAAAATCTTAAATTAAAAAATATAAAAAAACAGACACAATATAAAAAATAGGGACTATAACGATTACGGACGGATATCTGTTAAAACTTGCGACGGTGGCGTCATGGCTAGAGCCGCTATCTCCTGGCCGGGAGATCGTGGTTGGAATCCTGCCACGTACCAATGTGTTTTCGAATTTCGATATCCTATGTACGTGTATCCGACGCTCTTGCGGTGAAGGAAAACATCGTGAGGAAATCTGCACAGGCCTGCGAAGAAACTCGAAGGTTGTGTATGAAGTCGACTAACCTGCATTGGGCCCGCGTTATTAAGGGTAGGCTCGAGTCCCTCGTTGAGCTGATATGATGATCTATTCAAAGTTTACAAGTTTAGTGAATGGTGATAGCCGATTCACAGAAACATTCCACTGTCGGTTTGGATCCCGTGGTTGGTTCCACTGATTGCTTCGAAACACTATTTTTATTATGAATAATAACTATTTAATTATAATAATATTTTTATTTTGGAATGATTTAATTTGTCATCGACACGCAAAGAAGAAGAAGAACACTATTTTGTATAACTGAGCTACGAATAAAAATATAACAAGTACTAACTATATTTTTCTTTTTAAAAATAACAAAAAAATAATTCTAAATCAGTTTTGCTCATGTCTTTCCTTGTTTTATAAGTAAAATACTTTTTGGCACACCCTGTATGCTCCAGTGTCACAGAGTGCAATTTTGTATTTGGGCCAGTATCGATGCGATGGGGGGAGCAAGCGTGAAAATAGATTTTGTTTTAAATTGGATGAAGTTTATGGCTGCAACTTTGTGGTTTTATGTCGGGGAGTCATTGAATGCAGCCTGGAGAGCGGTGCTAGAAAGACCCGTTATCTATTGGAGATAAGGGTATTGGACGAAATAGGCAGTTACGTACTAAGTAAACTAAAAGTTCCTATCGATGCTAAAGTATGAACAGAAAAATCAATATAGTTGCAATGTAGATACTTACTTAGTGCTCATCGTAGAATGACCAGTATTGTTACTTCTACTTATCAGCTCATATACGCCCCCCCCTGAAGGGCTCGGGCCTACCCTGAATTACCCCGACCGGGCCTTAGTCGACCACGCGGGCCTAGTGAGGGTTGGTCGACTTCACACACAACCTTCGAGTTTCTTCGCAGGCGTGTGCAGGTTTCCTCACCAAAAAAAATTTGGCTCTCCCATACTAACTCGATCAGCTGATCAGCCAACTTAGTATGTGAAGTTCAAAAATTTTTTTTGCGATTTGTCTATGGGTACCATGGTGAAAGTTTTTCAGTTTCGTGGTAGAAGCACCAGTTGAAATAGTTTCAGCTAATATTGTTAGACCTTATATGAGTGGCTTTTGTTAATATGGGACTTACATTATTCACTTTTTCCTGAAAAGAACTACCCAGTGTCTGGGCATTACTTAGTCATATTTATTCAAAAAAGCTTCATTAAAATAGTCAGCCATTTTTGGGAAAAGTAAATATACAATTAATTGTATGGGAGGTACCTTATTTCTATTTTTCCTAGAATAATAAACTACCTCTAGGTAGTGAGGCACATATACAGTTGTAAGTTGTAACGTACACAGTTTTATCAAAATAGTTTGAGCCATTTTTAAGGTTTCGTACCAGGTAACGGGAAAGCCCACGCTGTCTGTCTGTCTGTCTCTCTGTCTGATTTTCAATAGGCTGTATTCTTTGGAACCGTAATAGGTGATCGCCTAAAATTTAAACAGAATATGTGTAAACACGACAAAATCACACAAACAAATAAAAAAATAATTTAAATAAGTAAAAAAATATGTGTAATGAAAAAACCACCATATCGATTTGCCTCCAGGATGCTCGTGTCGTCTAAAAACTAGCCTACAGTAAGAATTTTGTAACAGTTTTTCTAAAGTTACAAGCATAAAGGTAACACATATGTAGGCCCTAAGGTTACTGAAACATCCTACTAATATTATAAATGTGAAAGTTTGTATGTATGTATGTATGGCTATTTGTAACTCTTTCACGCAAAAACTAATGACGCGATCTGTATGAAATTTTTTAGGTAGACAGATTAGGACTTGGATTAACATTTAGGCTACTTTTTTCCAAGCTAACGAGCCGCTTGCGGCTCGCGAACTGCAAACCCTCGAAGACAATCATAGAAACTATGTTCACGCGGGCTGAGCCGCGGGCATCAACTACAGTCCTTCCTTACTAATATTATAAATGTGAAAATGTGTTTGTTACCTTTTCATGCTTCAACACCTTGCCTAATTTTGGTGAAATTTGGTATGCGGGTAGCCTGTGCCACGGGGAAGGACATAGGCTACTTTTTATCCCGTGAAAATAGCATAGTGTGATACAGCTCCGGAAGGAACTGCAAAAGTACTCGTTTTTTGGTCAATTTCTTTAACATCGCAACAGAGCAATGGATTAAAGTGTTTTTTTTTAATAAAATTGGTTGAGAGGGTGGGAAGTGACGTATAGGTACTAATAATCAGAATATCCCGATCTGGAAAAGGGATCGGGTGAAAACTCATGTCCACGCTCGTGCCCCACTTACCCTTAAAGATAGTCATACAAACGATGTCCACGCGGGTTAAAGCCGTGGGTAAAAGCCGTGGGTAATATAAAATATACCCGAATCTCTTCACGTTCAACCATAAACCTTCCTTACCTAAAACTACCTCCATAATAATTTGCTGCCCTGCAACGTTGTATTACATCATACTCGTACTAATCCGTCCTCGTGAATACCTGAAGCAGGTAGGGGGGGGAGGAGTTCGGCTGAGGGTCGACAATAAAAAGAGGCTTCACAAAGACGGGCGGTATACATAAAACATGGCTCCTTTGCCGCGTCGCGCAGCTATGATCTAATAACCAGTGCGTGGAGGCGTGTTTCCATTGTTCACCTTAGTCATGTTTATCGGCAGTGTTAACAACTCACGTCCCCACTGTAGGGACAGAGGTCGCTTCTTGAAATCGCGACCCAACGTGTTTATTTAACTGAAGACCTGTAAGAACTGCATTTATACAACTGAACTTAGTCCTGTAAATTTTCAAACAATTTAACACTACCATTTAATTTTTTACTACCCACCTACTCCTACTGACGTGCCACTTTTCTATATAAGTGTAATAATGTTAATTTACTGTACTGTATTCGTGTTGTGGTAAAGAATAAATGTTTCATCTATCATCTATCTATCTATATATAGAGAAATTCGAATGGCAAGCGACTTTGCGCCTAAGTTCCAGGCAGGCATGTCGTCCAAACAACGTGAATCAGTGCACACGTACCCACACTAACTCGATTCACGCGACTCCCCTTTGATGTGACTCTCGTGGCTCCGCTAACGCCAGTTTATCGAGTTTGCGCCGTCACTGCCACACGTTATCAGCCCTGACTTCACTGATAGCTTTGAGTTGATCCCCATTTTTACAAGCTTTTATTTAGTTTCACCTGTCCCGGTGTCTGTAATGAAATATTTCTAGTTAAATTTGACCCACTTCACTGTTAAGCTGTTGCACGCATATGTATATCGCGTGTCAATGCAATATTATGATGACATGGAGCTGATCTGATACTGGACCTGGAAGGTAGCCATAGGAACTTCGCAATAAAACAACACAAACACGTCGAGTTTGAACTCGTTTTATTGGTATTGTAGAGTACTATGAAGCATAAAAACTCTTTTCAAATGTAAGCTTGTACCAAAAAGCTTTTTGGTTTTTCGAAAATTATTTGACAATACACTAGATGAAACCAATGATTAGATATGTAAAAAAAATCTTAACTTTAAGTGTAAAGGTTTCCTTAAAAAATGTTAAGATTAAAAAATGAAAAAAAAATATATATTATTAATCATGTTTCCGTCATATAACACTAAATAGTATTTTAATAATACCTACCTACGTCTGTGACATACCAACACACAGACACATATTGACGGATAGTTAGACATGGCTAAGCTACAACAGCTTGACTACAGAACCTTTAAAATATATCGGACTTTGAATGAATTTCTCATTAAAAATTCTGAACCACATGAGAGATTTCTTTTCTCTCAAAGGGTGCTGAGCAAACTGAATTCTTCTAGCCATTACAGAATAACAACACTAGAAGTCTAGAACTAACACACAACTTATAAAGTACACAATTCATTCCAGGACGGAACTTGGTAAAGTATATCATAACATTTTAATAGAGTTCGCTCTTATTCCCCCGAGGTACGACCTATTTCTGTAACACGTTTCCTTGGCTCGGCAAACCCCCGGCACCGTAATATCCACGTACAAACACAATATTTACAACTTTCATTTCATTCCGACTTGGAATGCTGTAATAAAGTATGAAATCGCATCAGCCTCCGTGAGTGCTATAAAACATTGTTAAGTATCCCAGACGATTCACCTTTGCTCCTTTGTGCCTTGTTTACATACACGTACAAAATTAAATTATTGATTTATGTACTTCGTAACTCAACTCTACATAAAGTAGAGTCAGTTTCATTATATCCTTACTTCAGACCTTAAAGTTAACTTTTAAGACCTTTAACTCAAGACAGAGGATAGAGTCTTAGACAAGTTAGAACCTTGTCTAAGGATATAGGCCATTCTTAACTGAAAACGTATTTTTTCTATTTTAAAAAATATTAAATTTTTGTTAAAAAGTGTGTGTTTTTATAAACCACGGTAAAAGTGAAACTGTACAGAGGACAAAACGATCATACCGACAGACGAAAGCGACCGTCACGCGACATGCAACACACAAAATTTGAGACGATGTAATAAAAGTTTCACTTTTAAATTACCCCCGTCGCAAAAAGAAGGGTCTTATACATATGTTTAACGTGCATATCTGTGTATCTGTATGTCTTTCAGTAGGATCGTAGCGCCCAAAAAGTAGGCCGATTTTGATTCAGTTTTCGTTTGTTTTAAAGGTGACTTGATCGACTGCGACAAAAGTTATGATTCAAGAATATCTGTTCAGCCGTTTGTAGATCATCAGATCTTTTCTAGTTGCCTAAATTATACACTAAAACAATAATTATATTAATATACTTACATATGATAATCATGTCCACACGTAGATCTATTTCACGCAGTATTAGTTAAGTCTGCCTGAATATGGTGTTTAAAACCGATCGCTGACAACCTAAAAATGCAGTTTTATTTGTTGAATGTGGAATTAGTGCATATATATACCAATCTGTGTGATATAATGTTCACTAATAACCTACAATCAAAAGTACCAACTAACGGTATAAGTTTAATTTAATACTACAGCACACCCTGGACACTTCATACAACGGGCTAGAAATGACATATCAAAAACGAATGACGGAACAAACAAAATGGCGGCTAAATCCTATACGTTCGACAACCAAACTGTGAGGTCGCAATCTAAAGAGTGGCAGGGAGTGTCCATACTGTATGTTAGTACTAATATGTATACTTTGACTCCAGTGTGGTTGATAGCTCGTATAAACATTCCACGAATACAAACAAATGCAATAAATGTAAAAGATAATTTCTAGCTTTTCAACTCGCTTCTGCCTCTTTCCACTTGCAATCTAAACGCGGCATCAAATGCAAAGCAAACTCCGCATGCATGCGTCATGGTGGCGTCATGCAGGTTATGTTCAAGTTTCGTGCATTAATGCGATCCCTACTTAGGGTTGCTAGATGATAATTTGACAAAGGAGGGCTGATATTTAATTTTTTTTTATTCACAATTGGTAAGCCCTTGGCATCATCTCACCTGATGGTAAGTTACGTTGATGCCGAAGATGGAAGCGGGCTTACTAAGATTCCCCAACGCAATGGAGAACTGGCTATCTTATCTTCAAGCCGGAACACATCAATGTTGTTAACATTGATGTTTGGCGGCAAGACTTAGATAAGGTAGCGGTAGCTAGCCAGGCGGGCAGAGAAAATGCCCTACCATCAACCAAACCGAGTCTTACAAGTTGACCCCACCGGGAATCGAATCCGCGACCTCCTAGTGTGAAGAGAATGGACTAACGGAAGAGTTACGATGGGTCTGCAAAGAAGGATTTTCTGTAAAAAAGGAGGAAACTTACAAATTACACGAATTTTTATACATGATTTGCTTTATATTCTGAACTGCCAATTTTCGCAAGAACTTTATGAATTTCCACAAATAATTATGAAAAAAAATCCATGACGTGTTTTTACCCGGCTGCCCAAAAATGAGAGTAATGTTTTTGAAGTTGCGTTAAGGGTCCCCATGAGGCACGGGTTTCCATAAAAACGTAGTTATGCTCTAATACAAAAACTACATGTCGGATTGAATATAAACTTTGCAAATATATTGAGTAGACACATATCGATGTTTGTAATTAGTTTTCATCGTAGTAAATTTAGACATAACTAAACAAAGTCTGAAATTAGTTTTGTTCTGCAAGTTTGAAACAGCTCTCATTTTTTTCCTTTTTATATTAGTACATCGAAAACTAATTAAAAACATCGATATGTGTCTACTCAAATATATTCGCAAAGTTAGGAACCGATACGGCATGCAATTTTTGTATTAAAGCGGAACTACGTTTGTATGGAAACTCGAGCCTCCTGGAGACCCTTAATCAAAGATTTAACTTAACTGACCCTACACTTAGTGTGTTCCTTTAAAGCACTCACGGCGAACGACAAGTTTCATCACGCAACAAAAGGAGGACATACAGTGTGCAAGGCAGAACAAAAAGGAGGACGTCATGTCCTTCGTTTGGATAGCATCTGGCAACCCTATCCGTAGTGAGGGATGGCGGTCCTTACTGCTCGAAGCCCCAGCATCGCCCTAGGCCTGCCTTTTCAACGAATAAACTAAGCTTTTATTTGACTTGCAATGTTTGTTTGTATGTATGTATGTTTGTTTAGTTCAAAACTTACAATCGATTTAAGAATGACTTCCAGGCGCTCAGATTGAGCTGAAACTTGGTATGAAGCCTTATTCCCGGTGACAATAGATCCTTTTGGTATTTTGAAGTTGATCTGATGATGAACATTGAAGGTGGAATTAAGGTCCAAGAATCGTCCTTTGTTTTTGTTAAGATTAATGTGTATGCCTACCCTTATTCTTGTCTATGCATGTGTTAGTCTATAGTCTTTGGTCAAGATGGCTACTGTGCGTTGCGTTGCATTTATGTTAAAGTTATAAATATTAAATAAAAGGTTTCCCACTGCATACACTCGCTTATAATTTAACAGGTTATGGGCCATATAAAAGGAAAAAGCGAGTACAGAGGAAGTTTGTGTGCAAGGACAAGAAAATAGAGAAAGTGAAAAGTAGCGAAAATGGCGTCTACATCGGCATCTACAAATAATTTTCCACAATTAACGGACAAGACCAATTTTTCTAACTGGAAGTACAGACTAAAGATAATATTGGAGGAAAAAGGAATAAATGTGGATGCAAAAGAATATGATACGAAAAATGACGCAAAAACAAAGTCAATTATTGTGCAATGTTTGCCGGATAAGTACCTTGAAATAGTAAAAAAATCATCAACTGCATTGGACATGTTAAAATGTCTAGAGAATATCTTTGAGAGAAAATCAGTGTTCAACCGCTTATTCCTAAAAAGAAAGCTTTTGCAACTGAAGAAAACGGAAGAAACCATGCAAAATCATTTTTTCCAATTCGACCAAATTATGGCAGAATTAGAAGCTTCTGGAGCTGGACTTGAAGAGGCAGACAAGGTGGTTCATCTGCTGCTCACCTTACCTAAAGAATATGAAACAATCATAACCACACTAGAAACAATGAGCGTAGAGAAAGATCTAACTATTGAATTTGTAAAGTCAAGATTACTAGATGCTGAGCTAAAATTAAGTCAAGCTGAAATGAGTGAAGAAGGAAACGCATTCTTATCATGTTATAAATGCAAAAAGCAAGGTCACAAAGCGTACCAGTGTCCAGAGAACGAAAAAAGGTCAAGCCAACGAGGTAGATTCAATTACAATTGGAGACAGAGAGGAAACTTTGGAAGACAGAGAGGAAACTTTAGGAGACAAAGAGTGGCAAACAATGCAGAAACGGAAAACGGAGAAGAAAATCTAAATTTTTCAGCATTTATAGAGGAAGAAATATATTATACATCAAAAGAGAATGAAATGCAATTTATAATAGACTCCGGAGCGACTGAAAATTTAATTCAAGAGGAATACAAATATATGATGAAAAATGTAGTAAACATTCCTGAAATGAAGATAAGAGTAGCGAATGGACAATATCTAACATGCAAGCAAAAAGGACAAATATCTGTTTATTATGAAAATTGTAAAATAAACATTCAAGCATTAATAGTTTCAGGGTTATGCAATAATTTGCTCTCCGTTAATCAGCTGATGCAAAAAGGCTTTACAGTAATATTTAAAACAGGAAACTTAAAAATACATGGCTTTGGAAAAACTCTATATGGTCAACGGAAAGGAAAACTATATGTGTTAAATTTGAAAATTTTTGAAAATGAAAGCTACTACACAGCTGAGGAAAATGCAGACCTATGGCATCATAGATTAGGCCATTTAAATAGAAAGTATATGAAAATAATGTATCTGCCAGTAAGTAATAAACCCTGTGAAGCATGCATTAAAGCCAAATCAACAAGACTACCATTTAAAACTGTTGGAAAACCCAAGTCATATAAAATAGGAGACCTGATTCATAGCGATGTAGCAGGACCCACTAATGTGCCTACAAAAGAAGGACATAAATATTTTCAAACTGTAGTGGATGATTTTTCACATTTCACCTGTGTGTATCTGTTGCAACACAAAAGTGAAGCTGCAAAGAATTTAGTTGAGTACATCAGAAGTATAGAGACAGAAAAAGAAGTAAGAGTGAAGGCAATTAGATGTGACAATGGTGGAGAGTACTCAGCAAATTGGTTTAAAGAATTTTGTAAACAAAAAGGAATAAAAATACAGTACACACAACCATACAGTCCCCAGCAGAATGGCACTGCTGAAAGGTTAAATAGAACTTTGTATGATAAAGGAAGAACTATGCTGAATGAATCAGGATTACCGAAACACCTGTGGGGAGAAGCCATTAAATGCTCTGCTTATTTACTGAATAGATCACCATCAAGTGCGATAAATTATGACATACCAGTAAACAGATTCATGAAGCCAATGGACTTACACAAACTAAGAATATTTGGATGTAAAGGCTGGATGGTGAAGATACCTAAGGAAAATAAAATGGAAAATAGAGCAAAAGAAGTAAGAATGTTAGGCTATGGACTGAATGGATATCGACTATGGGACCCCGAAACAGATACTATTGTGGTATCGAGGGATGTAAGATTTAATGAACAAGACATAAAGTACAATGAAAAAGAAGAAAATACAATGCAAGGGATATATAAAAATATAGAATGGACAGAGGAAAATAAAAATAACTACCAAGAGGAAATTCTACCAATAAAAAGTGTAAGGGAAAATGAGATAAAATCTACAAATAGTACGAAAAATAAAGAAGAAATAGAAAGAAAATTTGCTGATGAGAAGCAAAAGGAATGTATAAAAGAAAAAACAATGACAAGAAGTGGTAGAGAAGTAAATGTGCCAAGCCACTATGATGACTATCAGTTGTATGAAGCATATTGTTTACTAGGAGAAAGTGAAGATCCAAAAACATATGAGGAAGCAATAGAGAAAGGAGAAGAATGGCAGGAGGCTATTAAGAAAGAAATAAAAGCATTGACTGATCTGAAAGTATGGAAAGAAAATGAACTACCAGCTGGACAGAAACCTATAGATACAAAGTGGATATTTAAAACAAAATCGGACGGTACGAGAAAAGCTAGATTAGTAGCTCGGGGCTTTCAACAAGAAACATACGACAATGTATATTCACCTGTAGCAAAAATTTCAACTGTAAGAATGGGATTGTCACAAGCGTTAAATCATGAATGGGAAATAAGACAATTAGACATCCCGTCAGCTTTCTTAAATGGAAACTTAGAAACTGAAGTCTACATCAAAGTACCAAAAGGTGTAAATATAACAGATAGTAAGAAAGTATTAAAACTCAATAAGGCATTATATGGACTGAAAGAATCTCCACGATGTTGGAACGAGAGAATGAATAAGTTCTGTGAAACAATAAAAATGAAACGTTCACAGCATGATGTGTGCCTGTACACAGGAGAAGGAATTTGGCTAATACTATTTGTCGATGACATTCTATTGTTTGGAAAATCAAGAAGAGTACAAGAGATAGTGCTAAATTTGGAACAAGAATTTAATGCCAAAGATCTGGGAAATATATCTACATTTTTGGGAATACAAATAAAAAAAAATACAAATACAATACAGATATCACAAACAAAATTTATTGATCAATTATTACAAAAATTTAAAATGGATGAATGTAAACAAACAGCAACCCCGATGCAAACTGGATATACCTGTGAAGAAAAAGAAATAATTAGAGAAGTACCATACCGAGAATTAATAGGAAGTTTGACTTACCTCTCAACCATCTCGAGACCTGATATTTGTTATGCGACTTCTTACCTGAGCAGATTCCTTGATAAGCCAACCGAAGAACTGTGGAAAGCTGGAAAGAGAATCCTCCGCTACCTAAAAGGGACGAGGGATATGAAACTTACCTATATGAGGAGTGAAGACCCAAACCCTTCTATTACAGCTTTCTCAGATGCTGACTGGGCTGGTGATCAGAGAGACCGTAAAAGTACCAGTGGTATGGTGGTGTACCATGGGCAAAATCTTGTGTCTTGGGCTTCAAAGAAACAGCAAGTCGTCGCCTTGTCTACTGCCGAGGCTGAGTACATCGCTGCATCTTTGTGTACAGCTGAGATTATTTTCATGAAAGGACTAGCTGAACAGTTTCAAGAAAAGTGTAGTGCCGCATTATTGGTGGACAATCAAAGTGCTCTGAAAATGATTAGGAACTATGAAAACACCAAACACTCAAAGCATATTGACATAAAACTGCATTTTGTGAAAGACATTGTTGCTAAGAAAATTGTGTTGATTGATTACGTGAGAAGTGATGAAAATATCGCGGACATTCTAACAAAACCACTGTGCAGTGTTCAATTTGTGAATTTAAGGTCCAAATTGTTTATTTCTTAATAGTACATACTTATTTTGTTAATTTCTTAATATTTGTCGTGAGCTCAACTAACCTAAAATGTTTGTGTACATCTGCATTCTTTGACATTTGAGCTGATTTATGTGTTACCAGTACGTGTTTTTTAAAAACCAGTAATGTATAAACAAATGTTTAATGTTGCCAACTTACTGTTTAAAAATGTATTAATTTTGTATTTAAAAGTAAGACAATTTAAAGTTTTATTTTTAAACAAACTTGAAATTGAAGGGGGGTGTTAAGATTAATGTGTATGCCTACCCTTATTCTTGTCTATGCATGTGTTAGTCTATAGTCTTTGGTCAAGATGGCTACTGTGCGTTGCGTTGCATTTATGTTAAAGTTATAAATATTAAATAAAAGGTTTCCCACTGCATACACTCGCTTATAATTTAACAGTTTTCAATACAATCTTAGGTAATACTGTTCTCGCCTTTTTTATTTGGATACATGCCGCGAGCATTATTTGGTTTTTGAGCATAAAAAAACTTTTTTCTAATATGCAGTGACAAATTAACAGATGGCCTTCTGACTGTAAGCTAGGATTCCCTGTACTAAGGAACCAGATACTGATATACATACAAATATACGTTTAAATATATTCACATTATAGATATTTAACACGCAGACACAGAACAAACAAGCATGATTGTTTGGCCTGGGTGGAGATCAGACCCCCGACTCTGGGCGCAGCAGACGACAGTACTACCACTGGACCAGCGGGTCAGTCAAAGGGGAGGGAGTCAGTTCACAGTTCATAGTTGAGGGTTAGGAGTCAGGACACATCTTTTATTTAATAAAATGTAGAATTTTATAATCCGCTAGTTGACTGCATCAAAAAAAAAAGTTATATTCACTAAATTCTTAATGTAATTACAGAAAAACTTACTCATTTGGTTTTCAAAACATTTTTAATTTATGACAATCACATCGTGAGTCGGTAAGTACGCCAACTATAATGAAAGATATGGCATCACAATTCAATTTTCGAAAATTATGTAGAACAAAATGTCGTTTTTGAGAGTTCATAAAAAGTAGATTAAATGACTGATGGATGAGTCATGCATGTCAGTCATCCTTCTACCAAATAAATATAATGGACCGGCCATATCCATATATTAATCTCACAAAAAATGCTAAAAACAACTACACGCAAACACACACTCACACCACAATTGTCTACCAAATCTCGTTCAAATATAAACACTGACAGAGACGGAGAGACGTACTCGCAATGTAGCACGAATGAGATGAAAAAAAAACCACTAATTTCGACCTTCGACCCATTTGGGGAATACTGATCGACTAAGGCGCAGGACCGGTCGTCGTGGAAATCCTTGGGAGAGGCCTTTGTCCAGCAGTGGACGATTTTCGGCTGATATGATGATGGCTAGTAGGCAACTACCGTCACTAAATATGATTTAACTAGCTTTTGTGTGGACGTCATTTTTGCGATTTTTGAATCTATTCAAACAATGACTTCAATCCCTTGACGCCGACGTGCGCTAGCGTGGAAATGAGTTTTTCCCAGATCCCTTGGGAACTATGTCAGGATATGATAATTAGTAAATAATGTAATTTTCCACCCCCTTAACCATGTCTGTATGAAAAATCACAATAATCCATTGTTCCGTTGTGATGTTTAAGAGATTAACCAAAAAAAGGGTGTTTTTAAGCTCCCTCAGGAACCGCATCGAACTATGCTATTTTTACGGGATAAAAAGTAGACTATATTCTTCCCCATGACACAGGCAACCTGCATGCCAAATTTCATCAAGATTGGTCCAGGTGCTGAAGCGTGAAAAGGTAACAAAAAAACAAACACATTTTCACATTTATAATATTAGTAAGGATTATCTTGTAATTTATTACCCGACTACGAAAAAAGGAGGGCTATGTTTTCGAAACCCTATTTGCTAAGAACAGCTATTACTTCCTCTACACTAAGCAACTTATGTCCGAAGTTATATCATCCGAAGGACGTCCACTGCTGGACATATGCCTCCCCCAAGGATTTCCACGACGACCGGTTCTGCGCTGCCCGCATCCAGCGGCTTTCCGCAACCTTCACTAGGTCATCGGTCCACCGAGTGGGAAGCCTGCCTACACTACGTTTTCCGGTGCGTGGTCGCCACTCGAAAAATTTACTTCCCCAATGGCCATCTGTTCTACGAGCAATGTACCCCGCCCACTGCCACTTAAGTTTAGCAATTCTGAGAGCTATGTCGGTTACTTTGACTCTCCTACGGATCTCCTCGTTTCTGATTCGATCACGCAGAGAAACTCCGAGCATAGCACGCTCCATTGCCCTTTGTAATCCATTCCCCAAGTATATCTGGTTTATGTTATTGAAAATTCTAAATGGCTTGCTTGCACACTATTCAAGAACGCAACTAAACATAAAACGGTGCTTGAGTTTAACGACGAAAAGATGTGTCCGTCCGTCCACCCTGCCACCCTGCCTCGGGACAAGATGGCGACCGACTGCCAGCTAGTGAGATAACGTTTTATAGCTCAAACACTGACTAGAAAAGGTTGAATTATGCATATTCACTCCTTAAACTTTGCTATAGGTGCACTTGATGTTGTAAGATTTTAAAATTCAATTTTTATAGAGATCCCGTTGTGACCGGATGCGTCTGTTTTTAGCGCCTTGTGCCAAACTATATAGAAGTCCCTGTCAACGGAAATCTAGTTCAGGGTTTTTAAAAAACCTAATTACTAACTAATATTAATAACTAACCTAGACATATACAGGGTCTTCGGCAGATGGTTGAAAATACGAAAATGGGGGATAGGTGGGGTCGCCTCCCACCTATTTTGAGAATTTAAAAAAATCTAGGACTTGTAATTTTTTTTACAGGATTTTTTTTCCTTTTTTTAGAAATTTTGCCATTTTTATACCTTTGAACACATGTAACTTTTTGTTTTTTAAAGCTAGCTCGAATATCTTTTTTTTAATAGACTTTTATAAGATTGTCGGCTCTAAAAAAAATTATGTTTGTTTCAAGTTATTGCTAAAAACAAAAATGTGGGCCCCCGAACTTAAAAAAAAAGTTGAACAAAAATTTAAAAGTCAACTTTGCGATGCATTTAAAAAAAAAATAATGGGGTTGGAAGGCTTCTGTTTTTTTTAAAACATCTCTTAAGCTTAGGCTTTTGAATGGTATGTAATTTGTTTCGGTATCTTTTTTGTAACCGGAGTTGTTAATTTTTTTTACTCAATTGGACCATGTTGACGAAATTCCACTAGTTACATGTTTTGTGAAATGTATCAAATGCAAAGTTGAAAATAATGTAAATACTTACTGTTGGGACGGTTACAAAGAGCAGGTACGTTTTTTTACATTCTTGCACACACATAATGGCTATCTTTTGTCATTTATTGGCATATTGGAGTTAGCACTTCCATATGCCAATAAAATGTCCGCATATTCCGCATTGGTAAATTGAGCCATTTTAAACCACAACAAAGTCTTAACAAAACGTCTGATAATAACAAAAAGTGACAAACAACAAAAAAACTTAACAAAATCACAAACGTTAATAACGTTAACGTTTTTTTTTGTTTTCGTTAATTTCACTTTGCTGTGTTTGTGATTTTGTTAAGTTTTTTTGTTGTTTGTCACTTTTTGTTATTATCAGACGTTTTGTTAAGACTTTGTTGTGGTTTAAAATGGCTCAATTTACCAATGCGGAATATGCGGACATTTTATTTGCATATGGAAGTGCTAACTCCAATATGCCAATAAATTACAAAAGATAGCCATTATGTGTGTGCAAGAATGTAAAAAAACGTACCTGCTCTTTGTAACCGTCCCAACAGTAAGTATTTACATTATTTTCAACTTTGCATTTGATACATTTCACAAAACATGTAACTAGTGGAATTTCGTCAACATGGTCCAATTGAGTAAAAAAAATTAACAACTACGGTTACAAAAAAGATACCGAAACAAATTACATACCATTCAAAAGCCTAAGCTTTAGAGATGTTTTAAAAAAAACAGAAGCCTTCCAGCCCCATTATTTTTTTTTTAAATGCATCGCAAAGTTGACTTTTAAATTTTTGTTTAACTTTTTTTTTAAGTTCGGGGGCCCACATTTTTGTTTTTAGCAATAACTTGAAACAAACATAATTTTTTTTAGAGCCGACAATCTTATAAAAGTCTATTAAAAAAAGATTTTGGAGCTAGCTTTAAAAAACAAAGAGTTACATGTGTTCAAAGGTATAAAAATGGCAAAATTTCTAAAAAAAGGAAAAAAAATCCTGTAAAAAAAATTACAAGTCCTAGATTTTTTTAAATTCTCAAAATAGGTGGGAGGCGACCCCACCTATCCCCCATTTTCGTATTTTCAACCATCTGCCGAAGACCCTGTATATTAGTACTAACATACAGTATGGACACTCCCTGCTGCTCTCTAAATTGCGACCCCACCCCCTCGTCACCCAGATTGATACAGATTGGTTACAGTTTGGGTGTCGAACGTATAGGGTTTCGCCGCTTCGAAAAGAAATAGTTGAGGGGGTAGCAACTAGGAAGTGTCATATACTGCTAATTAGAATAGCTTAATATAGTTCCCGAGGGATCTCTGGAGTAAGCTCTTGCCTACGCTCGCTAGCTGCTTGCGGGTCGCGCACCACTCATCCTCAAAGACAGTCATAAAAACCATATCCACGCGAGCGAATCTGCGGGCAAAAGCTTGTTACTCATAAAGTTGAAGCATCACGGTGTGAAAGGCAAGGCTCTTGGTATCCTGAAATCTTATTTGTAAAATATATATATCAGATGGTAGAAGTTCAAGGTATCAATTCATCAGGCTCTACCAAAGTATAAAAATTAGTATACAGTATGTATATTACATACAGTATGGACATTCCATGCCGCTCTTAGGCTCCGACCTCATCCCCTCGTCACCCAAATTGATACAGATTGGTTACAGTTTGGTTGTCGAACGTAAAGGATTTCGCCGCCATTTTGTTTGTTCCGTAATTTTTTTTGAAATGTCATTTCTGGCCCGTTGTATGAAGTGTCCATGGTGTGGTTGTGCAGTGTCTCTGTGTTCTTAGTAAAATGTCACTGGCACCATATTTTAGTTGACTGTGGAGTATTTTCAAACGTTTGAATATTTTTTTTTGTAATTCGAGTAAGTACTTACATTATGAAGTCGTTTAAAAAGAGATTCTTTCTCTCAAGCGACTGAGAAGCGAGCGCAGCAAGCGACGAAAAAATTAAAAGGTATCTAAACGTATTTAAGTATAATTTGTGTTTAGGCATTTTTCTTTCTAATCTATTATAGATTCAAGATTCAAAGTGTTTATTCAAAATAGGTTCAAATTACACTCTTTCCGATAGTCCTAAAATATTACTTACATAATGTCATTTGTGAAAAATAAAAAAACCTTACTGACTCGGTGGCTCAGTGGTTTGTGCTCATGCTACTGATCCAAGGGGTTGTGGATTCGATCCCCACCCAGGGCAAACATTTGTGTGATGAGCAGATTTGTTTGCCCTGTGTCTGGGTGTTAAATATCTATATATGTATGTATTTAAACGTATATAAGTATGTATATCAGTCTCTGGTTCCCATAACATAAGTAATGTCTTTTAGGCCTATTCGTTTTCCTACTAAAGAACTATACAATTTCTGTAAGGTACTTACTGTTAGGCAAACCTTTATCTTAAACGTTTTACTACGTAAACACCGTTCTCTTCCCTATGATATAAACTTAATTAAAGATAAACGCAGAAAGTACAGTGTCTGTAAGATGGAACCACGGAGATTGTCCTTGGTCAGTCGACACTTTTACTTTCTCAGTCCAATCCTATATAACAACCTCAACAAAATTCTAAATATCTACCCCCTATCAATTTCGGAAGTTAAGAACAAATTGACAAATTATTTACTAACCCTTACTTTTAAAGAGACTGAAGACTTGTTAATTATATAAATTTAGAATAGGTCATTGTTTTGTAAATATAATGCTCGCTAAACACACACACTACACACACACACACACACACATACACACACACACACACACACACACACACTGACACATGCACACACTTCTAAGATTCCACATTAATTGTACTTTTAGATTTAGGTAGCTAAGTAAATTTTTGTACTTTTCTACTGTACTTCATATCTGTAAGAACTATTTTTAAATTGTCTTTTTGTTTTACATTTTACTCGTTAAGGAACGTCATATTATTCTTTCTTCCGGAGGTGGGCGTTAGTAACTGCGACACAGTCCTCGACTAATGCAGTTGCTATCGTACACATTAAGTTTGTACACTTAGTTTAAGTTCCAAATAAATACTTTTTAATAATTTTTTTTTTTTTTTTTAATAACACAGGGAATCCTACTTTGGGCCAGATGTCCATGTGTGATTTGTCCCAGAATATTTATATTTATTTATTAGTTAATAACTTAAAAATACACTCATTGATATAAAACAAATGATGTCATTAGAATAAGAAAACAATGTGACATGAAAAGTTTTA
Source organism: Coleophora flavipennella (assembly GCA_947284805.1). Taxonomy (NCBI): domain Eukaryota; kingdom Metazoa; phylum Arthropoda; class Insecta; order Lepidoptera; family Coleophoridae; genus Coleophora; species Coleophora flavipennella. The sequence goes on from OX369272.1 coordinate 1,023,679, forward strand.
CATTAAATCATTGAATGACATTAATGCCTTTGACAAGACGAGTGGACAGTTTACACGGACAGCGCTTATATGTTTTTTTAAGATGGCTCTTAAAAATTACCCAAATGAAACTACTATACTGCTGATGTAACTATCACTTTATACGGCCTACTATACTATAAAATTCATTATATCAGAAAAAAATCGTAAAAAGGTAGGTGACATAAATCATCAACGTCTACACATCCACTAGAAGTTTTAAGGGATTATTATTGATGCCATATTATTATAATGCTGTGATAAGTATTAAAAAAATACGAAAAAACCACTGTCAAAAACATATATCTCCAGCTATTATACTAAGAACAATAAAAAGAACTTATGACCTAGCAGAAAAGAGGTCGCATATTCCAATGCCATCATATTCAATCTCCATAGTCGCAGTCTTCATGAAATTGGAGGAGAAAATGGCGGCGCAGCCTGGCGCTCATCCGCATAGTGCAATTTACTTTCAAATGCCGGGCGGTACGTGAAATGTCTTATTTTATGAACTAGCTGCTACATATGACGGGGGTCTCTTGAATTGCTGTGACGTGCATTTTTGTCTGATATTTATTTGGGTTTTTATTTTATGTAGGGTACCTTAATTTCTGTCATGCCATCTTTATTGAAAATACTTTTTCTTGCTCTAATATTTAGTGACTTTTAGTCCAATGGGTTCTAGTTACAGTCGACTCATCATCATCATCATATCAGCCACAAATCGTCCACTGCTGGACAAAGGCCTCCCCCAAGGATTTCCACGACGACCGGTCCTGCGCTGCCCGCATCCATCGGCTTCCCGCGACCTTCACCAGGTCATCGGTCCACCGCGTGGGAGGCCTGCCTACGCTACGTTTTCCGGTGCGCGGTCGCCACTCGAGAACCTTACCGCCCCATCGGCCATCCGTTCTACGAGCCATGTGCCCTGCCCACTGCCACTTCAGTTTAGCGATTCTGTGAGCTATGTCGGTTACTTTAGTTCTCCTGCGGATCTCCTCGTTTCTGATTCGATCACGCAGAGAAACTCCGAGCATAGCACGCTCCATTGCCCTTTGGGTGACCTTGAGCCTTCTTATGAGGCCCATAGTAAGCGACCATGTCTCAGTTCCGTAAGTCATCACTGGCAACACACACTGGTCAAAGACCTTAGTCTTGAGACACTGCGGTATTTGGGACGTGAAGATATTGCGAAGCTTCCCGAACGCTGCCCAGCCGAGTTGGATTCGTCGATTGATCTCTTTCTTGAAGTTGGACCTACCTAACTGGACTGTTTGTCCCAGGTATACATATTCGTCAACAACTTCCAGTGTAGAGTCTCCAACCTTTAGAGGAGTGGGTGCGACACGGACATTTAACATTATTTTCGTCTTGTCCATGTTCATTTTAAGACCCACTTGTTGAGAGACCTTACTGAGGCCATCGAGCATTGTGCTTAGGTCTTCCATAGTCTCAGCCATGACCACGATATCATCAGCGAATCGGAGGTGGGATATGTACTCGCCGTTGATATTGATGCCGAGTCCACCCCAGTCCAGAAGCTTAAAAACATCTTCCAGGGCGGCGGTGAACAGTTTCGGAGATATAACGTCTCCCTGTCTCACCCCTCGCTGCAACTGGATAGGTTTCGAGTTCTGGTCTTGGAGGCGAACCGACATGGTGGCGTTTTCATACAGACACTTCAACACCTCGATGTATCGATGGTCAATTTGGCACCGCTGGAGAGACTGTAGCACAGCCCAGGTTTCGACTGAATCAAAGGCCTTCTCATAGTCCACAAACGCCAAGCATAGTGGCTGATTGTACTCTTCGGTCTTCTGTATAATCTGCCGCAGCGTATGTATGTGGTCTATGGTACTAAAGCCTTTTCGGAAACCGGCTTGTTCGGGAGGCTGGAAGTCGTCAAACCTGCGTGCGAGACGATTCGTAATGACTCTCGAAAACAGCTCGACTCATTCGATCTATATAACATATTTTTAATTGCGATCAAACTATTGTTACGGCAAAGAATACACATTATAACTAACATACAGTATGGACACTCCCTGCCGCTCTCTAGATTGCGACCTCACCCTCTTGTCACCCAGATTAATACAGATTGGCACAAGTTTGGTTCTCGAACGTATAGGATTTCGCCGTGATTTCATTTGTTTCGTCATTTGTTTTTAGAAATGTCATTTCTCGCCCGTTGTATGAAGTGTCCGGGGTGTGAACGGCAACCGCTTTTAGTTTTTTTTTCTTATTTCAGGGTAGGTACGTACCAGACCCATATAAATACGAAACTCATATAAAAAAGTTTATATATGGGTGTATGGATGTTTGTTACTCTTTCACGCAGAAACTACTGAACGTATCTGGATAAAATTTGGTAAGTAGACAGATTAGGACTGCATTGCGCACCCTCGGAGACAGTCATAGTATTCATGTTCACGCGAGCGAAGCCGCTGGCAAAAGCTAGTGTAATATAAAAATAAAATAATAATACAATATGATAAACAATATTAAAAACTATTCAACGAACTCGAGTTAAGCCTTGAGATATTACAAATAGGGATGACGACAGCATCAGAAATAAATTATGAACTCTTGATCACTAAATTGCCCTCCTACTTAAACTTCGGAAAACCTTACTCGTTTTGTTTTCCATCAAGTCTTCGATTTTTAATTCACCAAAATCACAAAATGACTCTGCTATACTATGACGGTACGCCTAGGTATTTCAAACATTTTTAGAACAAAATGTAGTTTTTGACAGATGGTAAAAAGTAAATCAGATGATTAGCATTCGTCATCCCTATTCCAGATTGTAAGGTGCTACTTAGAGCCGCTCTAGTGAGAATGCAACTAACATTTATGCTCCTCGTTACTTACATCCTACTTTACGAAGAATTAGAAAAATAACAACTTTTGTACACGAACAAAAAGCACAATAACAACTTTTGTACACGCCTTTACCCGTTCGTATTTCATTTCTTTCTCACTTACTGGTTTGTTGGCGAAAACTCTTACAGTGTTAAGCATACCAATTGTAAATCTTGTGTTTTTTTACTTAGATAGTTAGATAACCGTTTATTTACCGACCAAGCACAAAAAACAATAGGTAATAGATTGGCAATAATAAAAAATGAAGGTTAGACCACTAAGACTAACTTATAGTGCTTTTATTCTTTGGACGATTTTTTTAAATATAGCAACTAATATTACTTATCTTAGAATGTTATCTTAATGACTTTTGTAATCTTTGAATTTTATCTTTAACATAATGAATTGTACATACTCTATTTTCGAACACAAATATTTTTGTTAACGAAATAAATAAACTGAAACTGAAACTACTAATTAAAAAAAACAATAAAATACAATAAATTTGCAGAGATTAAGTGCCAGGCCAGTGAAAAGTTCCTAAGTATTAAGTACTTAAGTCCCTAAGATGGGTCAAATCACAATAATCAATTCAAATTATTGAAAGGCTGCGCAAAGCTATCACTATGGAAAAAAAATATAATATACCTATAGTCATAAAAAAACTATTTAATTCAATACAATTTCAAAAATACTATCACTTTTGATGAAAAAAAATATCCTGTAGACCCTGTCTTTTGTATTAATTGCAAGCTAAAAGAAGAGCTAAAAGAAAATCCTTCATGAAACTTGACATCTATTGTCTAGATTTATTTGGTCTATTGATCTATTTGGGGGGTAATAGGGATTGGGGATGATTGTCATCTGTCAAAAACTACATTTTGTTCTTGAAATGTTTGAAATACCTAGTAGCGACGTCACATTTCTTCAGCGTCATTAATAATCACTCATGAATTCCTTTAGTGATTTTTATAAAACTAAAATTGAAAACTTGATGGAAAACAAAACAAGTAAGGTATTAAAAAAAAATCAGTAGGAAAGTAATTTAGAGATCAATAGTTCATAATTTACTTTGGATGCAGTCATCCCAATTCTATCTGCGGATATCAACTTGTAGGTGTGCGTCGGTTAATCACGAAAATTAAAAGTCGCCTAATTACTATCATATTGTATTATTATTTTATTTTTCAAGCGACTTCCAAAATGGAGGAGGTTCTCAATTCGTCTGTATGTTTTTTTTTTATGTGTGTTACCTTATAACTTTTGACTGGGTGAACAGATTTGTGTGATTCTTTTTTTTATTTAAAAGCTCGTGCTTCCCGTGTGGTTCCATATAAATTATATCAAAATCGGTGTAGTATTTTATTACAAAATTAACAAAAAACAAAAATAATAATGCATTAATGTACTAAGTTGTTGCGATGGAAGTTTTTTAACGTGTTGAGCGTTTTCAATTATATATAACACTAGCTTTTGCCATCGGCTTCGCTCGCGTGAACATAGTTTCTATGACTGTCTCCGAGGGCGCGAGCGTGGAAAAAGTGGCATTTATGTATTTCCAATAATTGCGACGGGCGGCGCACCCTCCGTCTACGCCGTTGCTCGCACGATATGGAGACGTAGAATTTTATGGAGGGCAGGGCATGATCTAACAAATCTAATTAAAATAAAAAATGCACCAAATAACAGAATAAATTAAAATGAAGAAATAAAACGTAAAAATATGGTAATGGACAGATGTGACAATGAATATGAATTTAATAACACAATAATTTTCGAAAAACCTAAAAACTTTTAGGTACAAGCATTTAATATTACATTGTCACGCGATATACATATGCATGCGAAATTTCAGCTCAATCAGAAACCGGGGAAGTGGGTCAACTTGCAAGATTTCACCAGAATAAACATACATACATTGCAAGTTATTTAAAATCTTTTATCAAACAAAATAACAAAAAAAAATTGACAAGAAATATGATAAAAAAGTAGGCTGAATATAAAAATAACAAAAAAGATTGACTTCGTTTTTATTTCCAAACATTCATTCATTCATTAATTTTACAAGCAAATTGTCTTATGTCTTGTTACTAAAATTTTTTGCGGCGCGCTCCTGGCGCCCAACAAGAAGATATTCTTAAAATTGTATTGGAGCCTCAGGAGAATAAGTAGTTAGTAGGTCGCATGTTTGACAAACCAGCTATGGTAGCTCCACTCATGATTAGAGAACTAGATATTTGATATAACCTACCCCGTGACGTAGTGGTAAATCCACTCGCTTCACATCTGGAGGTCACGGGTTCGATTTCCGGCGTGGTCTAACTTTGTAAGATTTGGTTTGTTTGGTAGTAGGGCATTGTCTAAGATCGCCTGGCTAGCTACCGCCATGTTATCTAGTTGATTAGGAAAGCAGCATCACAACAATGCTTGACAACAATTCTTTGCGAGGAGAATGCGAGCTATCCACTTCCTAGGAGCCTCGTACATTTTTTTTATTCATAATTGGTAAGCCCTTGGCATCATCTCACCTGATGGTAAGTGACAAAGATGCCGAAGATGGAAGCGAGCTTACCAAGACTCCCCAACGCAATGGAGAATTATCTTCAAGCCGGAACACATCAATTTTGTTAACACTGATGTTTGGCGGCAAGACTTAGATAAGATGGTGGTAGCTAGCCAGGTGGTCTTAGAAAATGCCCTACCACCAACCAAACCGAGTCTTACAAGTTGACCCCACCGGGAATCGAACCCGCGACCTCCTGGTGTGAAGAGAATGGACTAAACATTACGCAAAACAAACACTTTTATTTTAATTCTAGGGATAAGAAGTTGTTCAGATAGTTTGAGTTCTGGTCCATCTGCTCCCCGCGATAAAGAATTCTTCATAATCAGGCGCCAAGTTGTGATCCCCTTCACGACCATCACTGGATTTTTTCTTCCGCCATAAAAAGCATTGAAATGAAACGGTACTATTTTCAGAAAAAAAAACACTGATTCATTTACCACATACACAAATTCTGTATAGAATTCAGTGGCGAATTTGTCCAAAATAACGCTGAACTCCTCTGTGGCGTAATGTTTAGTCCATTCGCTTTACACCAGGAGGTCGCGGGTTCGATTCCCGGTGGGGTCAAGTTTTAAGACTCGGTTTAATTAATGGTAGGGCATTTTCATAGTCCACCTGGCTAGCAACCACCAACTTATATACGTCTTACCGCCAAACATCAGTGTTAACAATATTGATGTGTACCGGCTTGAAGATAAGATAGCCAGTTCTTCATTGCGTTGGGAAATATTGTTAAGCCCGCTTCCATCTTCGGAATCATCATCACTTACCATTAGGTGAGAGGCTTTCAAATTGTGAAAAAAAAAGGTGGTTGATAAGACAGTTGAATGAATGGACAGATGTTTTTAGGGTTCCGTATCCAAAGGGTAAAAACGGGACCTTATTGCTAAGACTCCGCTGTCCATCCGTCCGTCTGTCTGTATGTCGTCTGTCACCAGGCTGTATTTCATGAACCGTGATAGCTAGACAGTTGAAATTTTCACACAGCCACAACAATAGGACACCGTTTGTACCTTTTGGGTACACAATCGTATCATCATCATAATCATGTCAGCTCATATACGTCCCCACCGAGGGGCTCAAGCCTACCCTGAATTAGGGAGATCGGGTCCAGTGCGGGTTAGTCGATTTTACACATAACCTGCGAGTTGCTTCGCAGGCGTGTGCAGGTTTCCTCACGATGTTTTACTTCACCGTAAGTACATAAGAAATCTAATTTCGAAATCACATTGGTTTGTGGCAGGATTCGAACCACGACCTCCTGGGCAGGAGGCGGCGTATCTAGCCATTATGCCACCGAAGCTCTTAACATACACGTTATTGTTTAATACGGTTTCTCTATCTTAACCATCTTTAGATCAAGTTGTTTAAATAATTTCTAATATAATGTTAATGACTTTCGTAAGCAAATTATAATAAAAATCTTTTCTTATTTTATGATTTATATTAATCCACCGATTCCAACCCAGTACATCTAAGAAAGCCTTGCTAGTCTTAGGAGCGTATTCACATTTTTTTCCATACAAACTTAAAATTAATACTTTTTGATAATGGATGAGCCGATTCTAATGAAACTTAATACAATACAGTGTAAGCTTTAAAAAACGTCACTCCATATAACGATTCACTTTTTGAAACGTCAAAATTTTGTGGCTCCAGTTGGTTTACTTTAACGCTAATTTATCTATGTATAGCGAAAACTCTTAATAACGGCACACAAATTGGCCGGTCCCTTGAGTGTCGCTATATACAGTTTACACTTTTTAAAAAATAGTATTAAAAAAGAGTTTTTGGAAATGTAATCTATGGACAAACTAGAAGTTCATGACTGGCTTATGTGCATAAAGTTCCATTGTAATCGGCCCATCCATTTTTAATAAGTAATTTTAAGTTTGTATGGGAAACGATTTTGTGAATTCGCTCTTAAAAACATGGCACATTCCTCAACCAATGCAAACATGGATAAAGTAGCGGGAGATAGTTGGAATGCAGTTGTTCTGTAATTTCCTGAGGGCGCGCGACGCTGGCTCGCCCCCCTCCCCCCCCTGCTCCGCCACATCCTGCACAGACTTGCTAACTAGGCAAGGTGAGAACGGAAATGTGCTCGTGTCGCTGGAAAGCTGGGAGAATGCGAACAAATTGTATGAGCAGATAAAATAACAAGGTGTCTTTAGAAAATCAACTAATAGATTCATGTTTTTCTTTTTCATCCACAATTGGCATCATCTCATCATCACAGCTCATATAAGTCCCCACCGAGGGGCTCGAGCCTACCCTGAATTAGGGCGATCGGGCCTTAGTCGACCACGCGGGCCCAGTGTGGTTTGATCGACTTCACACACACCCTTCAAAGTTCTTCGCAGGTGTGTGCAAGTTTCCTCACGATGTTTTTCCTTCACCGTTAAGGCAATCGGTGAGTATATGTACGTAAGTTTCGAAAAGCTCATTGGTACACTAGTCGTCCGGATTTGAACCCGGCACCTCTGGTTAGGAGGACTGAGTCGTTACCGGTTGAGATACCGACCAGTTGAGGCATCATCTCACCTGATGGCAAATACCGACGATGCCGAAGATGACTGCAGGCTTATCAAGATTCCCCAGCATAAGTGGGAACTGGCTATCTTATCTTCAAGCCGTAACACATCAATGTGGTTAGCATTGATGTTTGGCGGCATGACTTAAATAAGATGGTGGTATCTAGCCAGACGGGCTTAGAAAATGCCCTTCGACCAACCATAGAGTCTTACAAAATGAGACTACGCCGAGAATCGAACCTGTGACCTCCTGATGTGAAGCTAATAAACTTAATCATTACTCCACAGAGGTAGTTAAAATCATTGGGTCATCATTATCATATCAGCTGAAGGAAGTTCACTGTTGGCATTTTAATATTAGAGGTAAATTACAGAAAGAATGCGGTTATTTTTTATAAAGGGTCTCCAGGAGGCTCGAGTTTCAATACAATTAAATACAAAAACTACATGCCGGTTTGAATCTAAACTTTGTAATTATGAGTTTATTGAGTTTGATACACTAGACACATATCGATGTTTGTAATTATTTTTCGATATACTAATTGGCACATTGCTTGTAGAACAGATGGCCGTTGGGGCAGTAAAGTTCTCGAGTGGCGACCACGCACCGGAAAACGTAGTGTAGGCAGGCCTCCCATTCAGTGGACCGATGACCTGGTGAATGTCGCGGGAAGCCGCTGGATGCGGGCAGCGCAGAACCGGTCGTCGTGGAAATCCTTGGGGAAGGCCTATGTCCAGCAGTGGCTGATATGATGATACTAATATAAAACGGAAAAAATAAGAGAAGTTTCAAACTTTCAGTACAAAATTAATGTAAGCCTTCGTTTAGTAATGTTTAAATTTACTAAGATGAAAACTAATTAAAAACATCGATATGTGTCTATTCAATATATTTGCAAAGTTTGGATTCATTCCGGCATGTAGTTTTTGTATTAAAGCGGAACTACGTTTGTATGGAAACTCGAGCCTCTTAGTGAGCCTCCATCATACTCTTGTCAAACGTATAAATGACATTCAATGATTTTCTTTAATATATAAAATTCTCGTGTCACAGTTTTCGTTGCCATACTCCTCCGAAACGGCTTGACCGATTCTCATGAAATTTTGTGAGCATATTGAGTAGGTCTGAGAATCGGCCAACATCTATTTTATTTTAGGGTAGGGTAGTGTAGGGTAGGGTAGTGTAGTGTAGTGTATGTAGGGTAGTGTAGGGTAGGGTAGTGTAGGGTAGTGTAGTGTAGTGTAGGGTAGGGTAGTGTAGTGTAGTGTATGTATTGTAGGGTAGTGTAGGTTAGGGTAGTGTAGGGTAGGGTAGGGTAGTGTAGGGTAGTGTAGTGTAGGGCAGTGTAATGTAATGTAAGGCGGCACGTAGTTCGCCGGGACAGCTAGTTATTTATAAATTTTCGTGTTACCTATATTGTTTTCATGCTCTAATGACATAATCTGGTTTATTTTAAGGATTGAACTTTGACATTATTAACTAATGAATAATGATTGTTTTTTTCTTGATTTTTCACAAATGAAATTGTCATTATTTTATGACTATCAAAAAGAGTGTAATTTGCATCTATTTTGAATAAATACCTTGAATCTTCAATCTCCTGGGGACCCTTAAAACACCGTTACTTCTCGAAATCATTGCGTTTAACAGAAAGTTAGTGTAGGCAGGTACTAAAGTTTTTTTCGGAGCGCCGCGCGCCTTGTCTGATGGAGTTATACGTGCATCCCTAACCGATTGGTTACCAAAAATAAAGGTTCTCTCATAATAACGTCCTCTCATACTTATCCAAAAGAAAGAAAAACAATACATTTACAACTATTAATGGAACAGTCGGCACCCATTCGTATAAATTGCAATATCCTGCCGCTCCCTGCCGCTCCCTGCCGCAGCACTCGCCTTATTAACTACCCCCGAATAAGAAGAAGGCTCCACTGTGCAGGGGCGAACTTACACACTCTTTTCAAACTACTTCTAAGAAGGAGGAGGTTCTCAATTCGTCTGTATGTTTTTTTTTAAATTTTTTATGTGTGTTACCTCAAAACTTTTGACTGGGTTAACCGATTTTTGTGATTATTTTTTATTTGAAAGCTAGTGCTTCCAGTGTGGTCCCATATAAATTTTATCAAAATCGGTGTAGTACTTTATTAGAAAAATAACAAAAACCAAAAATAATTATGCATAAATGTACTGAGTTGTTTCGATGGAAGTCGGTTTTTTAACGTGTTTTTTCTTTAATATAAGGGCCCTGATCTTGTCTATGGAGTGTCACTATCCTCAGCCAGCATCTTCAGGGTCTCCAGGAAGCTAGAGTTTCCATACAAACTTAGTTCCTCTTTAATACAAAAACTACATGCCGGATTGAATCCAAACTTTGCAAATATATCAATCAATCAAAATAATTTATTTTAAATAGGTGCTTACACACACTTTTAAAAAGTAAAAAAAAATACTTATTGTCTATTACATTATCATGATTCAGATTACAGTCTCAGGTATTGGTTTTATTTTATAGTAGACACATATCGATGTTTGTAATTAGTAAAAAACCTAATTTAAGCCTTTGTTTAGATTAGTTTTAATTTTGCTACGATAAAAACTAATTAAAAACATCGGTCTACTCAATATATTTGCAAAGTTTGGATTTAATCTAGCATGAAGTTTTTGTATGAAAGTGGAACTACGTTTGTATGGAAAAGCTAGCCTCCTGGAGACTCATAAGGTCTGGATGCGACACGAAAGCAGCCTTTTACTTTATTTTCTCTTTGTAGTTTCGCCTTGGTCTTCTGATACGACACATCTTTCTAGAAATAGTTGTAGAAGGAAAAATAAACTAAACTGACACAAATGTGGCATTAATTACTTTTAAAAAATTATATTGCTTAGTTTGGCTTATCTCCTTTCTATACACTTTTTTAAGGGGAGCTTCCACTCATCAAACTGAACAATTTATATTCTGGAACTTTGCTGCAATTACAGAAACAAAATTTGGACTTCGATTTGTATGGAAAGTATTTTTTTTGTTATTTTAGAAAATTTGTAGAATATACGTTTTTATTTTTATATTAATTTGTAGAATATTTAACATAACAACTTGTAAAACATGTGTAATATTATGCTTAAAAACCTGTATAAAATGTGTAATATTATAGCTAACAACCTGTATAAAATGTGTCATATTATACCTAACAACCTGTATAAAATGTGTAATATTATACCTAACAACCTGTATAAAATTTATAATATTTTACCTAATAACCTGTATAAAATGTTTAATATTATACCTAACAACCTGTAGAAAATGTGTAATATTATAACTAACAACCTGTAAAAAATGTGTAATATTATACCTAACAATCTGTACAAATTGCTGAAAGGTTATTTTTTTGTGAAAACACTATGGATTCCTTGGAGAAAGTTGTTTAGTATGATGAATAGTACGCCCAGTTATCGGTCCCTCACCACTTTTCTAACACCCTAAAGGTACTTGTGTATAAGATTCCAATTTTTTTGTGAACTAACCAGAGGTTCTATGAGGGTAGTTGCTCAGTTTCGTCTTCTTATTTAACTTCATAAATGCGTCGTGATTCAACCTGTAATATGTTTACAACCCATAAACGTCCCCCCACTGCTGGGGTGCGGGTGTCTTCCCAAACTCGGGAAGGTGAGGCCATACTCCACACTCGGGGGCCAAGTCCGGGTTGGTGGTGGTTGTAGGGCTAGTGGCGAAAGCCAGTGTTAAAAGTTTTTCAAGCCGCCTATAAAGCATTTGACACGGCTTATCGACTGCCATCTAGTGATAGCAACCGGCACCAACGGCTTAAGGCTTTAATATGCCTCAATCCGTGCAGGTTGATACGTGTTAAAATAATATCGAACGTAAGTCTATTCATTTTAAGTTTAAATCAATGTGGGCTTCAACGGGTCTGTTACGTTGAAACCAAACGCCCCATTCTCGATTTTTGCATGTTTTTATTACTTTTCTATACTTTCAAATAAAATTTAAAAAATGTGTTCAATAAAAATGAAAGGTCTTAAAGTCAGCGATTTTCGTGAGTTGGTTTCATTCAACATTAACTATTTGTTTTCGAGAAATTTTGCCAAAAACAGGGTCTACAGTATATTTTTTACATCAATAGTAGTAATATTTTTAAAATTGTATTCAATTAAATCGATTTTTTATTACTTTAAGTATTTTATATATTTTTCCATGGTGATAGCTTTACATAGTCTTTCAATAATTTGAAGTGAATTTTGTCATTTGCCCCATCTTAAGGCCTTTAAATGCCTTACGAAGCACGAAAACGGTCAACCTGATTTATATTAGTAAGTTAATTTCTGCAACTACTCATCCGATATTGTCAATTTTCTTTCACCAACAACGGACCTTTAGGATTAACAAATGCTTTAAAAAAGGTGCGGTTGGCACACCGCGCACCTTCGATATTCACGTGGGCAAGGCCGTGGGAAACAGCTCGTAAAAATATTATACTGTCTTCGCTATTGCCATTCAAAATACTCCCAGCTATGACGGATTTTCTACCAAGTTGCATATTAATTTCGTCACCCGTTCAAATCCGGCGCTGGCTGGTACTCCAGCAGACTAAATTATATTAATATGCTCTACTCTCTGTGCGCGCTCTTTATACAGGTGTTTCTAGCTCAAAGAGATGTGATATTGCGCGGCGGAATTAAATCTCGAGAGGGTTCCATTCAATTTATTAAATTTGTGAAAAAAGATTTGACACATTCAATCTGTATCATTATATCAGCTCATATACGTCCCCACTAAGCAGCTCGAGCCTACTCTGAATTAGGGCGATCGTGCCGTAGTCGACCACGCGGGCCCAGTGCGGGTTAGTCGACTTGACACACAACCTTCGAGTTTTTTCGCAGGCGTGTGCAGATTACCTCACTGTATATATAAAAGTAAGAGGTTACTGACTAGTAAATCAACGCACAGCTGAAACCACTGGACGGATCGGGCTAAAATTTATATTTTTTGTGTCATAATTGCTATAGCATACAGATAGCAATTGTGACACAGGCATCCGCTAAGAAAGTATTTTGGGAAAACTCACACGGGAACGGCAAAAAACGGAATCTGCGCGGGAAAAGCCGCGGGCACCCACTAGTCGGTCCATAAAAGAGACATCTTTATGTATTGAAATGTTTACGATGTAAAAAAAATTGTAAAATTTTCTGAACTGCGGATTCTAGTCATCATACTGAACAACGTTTCTGCAAGCAAATCCTAAAAAAATTACCTTTACTCGTAGACGTAAAATGACCTTTACTCGTACACATAAAATGACCTTTTCTCGCACACATAAAATGACCTTTACTCGTACACATAAAATGACCTTTACTCGTACACATAAAATGACCTTTACTCGTACACATAAAATGACCTTTACTCGTAGACATAAAAGACCTTTACTCGTACACATAAAATGACCTTTACTCGTACGCATAAAATTGGCCCAGTATTTAGTCGATTTGTATGAGGAGTTAAACCATTTTTTTGCGAATTGACTATGGATCAAACAAACATCAATGCTAACAGGGGCTTGTGCACAAATCACGTGAGGTTCGATAGAGGGAGGGGAGTAACGAAAAAATCACGACAGATCACGTTGGGGGAGGGAGAGGAGGTAAAAGGAGACCTCACGTGTATTTTTCTACAGTGGACGAACGAAGAAAAAATCTACCACATCAGTAGATAGTTTTTCTCGGTTTTATTAAAAATAAATCTTCACTTGTTAAATACTTCAAAATAGCGAGTCTATTTTATGAAATTATGGCGCGCGTGGCCTTGACCGCGCCAAAGATTTAAAAATATTACTTTAACCGCGCTTGACCCCGTCTGCTATATATAATACTATTAATCTTAAAATAAGGTCCTAAACCAAATATAACTAGGGGGGAGCGGGGGTCAAAAAGTAGCAAAAAAACCTAGCGTGATTTGTGCACAAGCCCCAATGTGTTGCGGCTTGAAAATAAGATAGCCAGTTCCCCATTCTGTTGGCGAATCTTGGTAAGCCCGCTTCCATCTTTGGCACCATCGTCACTTACAACCAGGTGAGATGATGCCAAAGGCTTACGCAATTGTAAATAAAAAATAAAAAAAGGTTGTTGTGTGGAAATTTATTCAGTACGATGAGTAGAAGCCCCAGTTAACAAGCCCTTCACCAATTTTATTACATACTGTTTAAGAGGAGACGTTTATGTGACAGGTGTCTGGGTCTGCTCTAGTTTTTCATAAATAGCTTTTGCCCGCGGGTTCGCCCGCGTGGACATTGTTTTTACGACTGTCTTTGAGCGTGAGTGGTGCGCTCCGGATCCCTCAGGAACTATGGCGGATTATTCTGATAAGTAGTCCATGTCACTTCCCACCCCCTCAATCAATCCTGTACCGGTAACGACTCGGCCTCCTGACCAGAGGTCCCGGGTTCTAATCCAACCAATGAGTTTTTAGAAACTTACGTACATATGTATACTTACCGATTGCTTTAACAGTGATGGAAAAACATAGCGAGGAAACCTGCCTATCTGATTCCAGTTGTGTACGAAGGTCGCGTTGCAAACGTCCGCAGGTGTAAATCTAAATGCACTACATGTGACACAAATTGCAACACCAGGCAACCGCCGTCTATCCCTTATATAGCACGGTTAATTATTCCACAGGTAAGAAGAAAAATACAATCACCACGTGTGATGAGTAGAAGCCCCCGTTAACAGGACCTACACCAATTTTGTTACATTCTGTATACAAAAAAAAAGAAAAGAAATTAAAAATATAAAAGAAACTAGTGTTATTTACACCATTTCTAATTCAAGGACGGCTGGACCGATTTTGCAATTTTTTTGTTGTGTAGTTCGTTATTGTCAGGAGAGAGCGCAGGAGTGGAACTCCTTGCCTGCATCAGTGTTTCCCGATTCCTATAATTTGGGGATCTTAAAGGCAAGAGTGAATAGGCATTATTTGAGTTTGCGTGTACCATACTCGACTGCATCATCACTTATCATCAGGTGAGTTGCAGTCAAACGTACTCAAATTTTTTATAAAAAAAAGAAGGTTTTAAGGTAGGGTATGGTAGGGTAGTGTAGGGTAGGGTAGGGTAGTGTAGGGTAGGGTAAGGTAGTGTAGGGTAGGGTAAGGTAGTGTAGGGTAGGGTAGGGAAGGGTAGTGCAATGTAGTGTAGTGTAGTTTAGTGTAGTGTAGTGTAAGGTGGAACGAAGTTCGACAGGACAGGAAGTAGAAAATAAAACTTAGTTCTAAGTAGACAAAGCTAGCTAGAAAGTTTAGTTATAGCTATAAGCCAAAACTACAATTTAAACTTTTACTCGTACTAGAAGAAAAACTAATCTATTATTCAAATTGAACGTATTGTAATTTTTTATATAAATTTAAATTACACTTTGTTTAAATATCGACTCGATAGAAGAACAATAAGAAGTACTTGATTTAATCTAGGGCCGCATAGACATCCGCTTCCTACAAGTATCAAAGCATTCGATAAATTCATATCCATTCAGACTACTTCATACAAACACAATGGCCGATTCGAAAATGAATTTCAAACATCCCCGCGCGCGCCTCGCCAACGCTTTGTTATGAAGCAATTAATTCTGTAATATCTGTGTTATTAAGTAATTAATTATCCGCAAATTTGGTACCGATTAATAATGGAGATACGGTTTTGGAGTTCATATTCACTACGAATTCACTTTCTGATTGACTAATTTAATGTCGAAATCTCAAGAGTGGCTCCGACGATTTTGATGGAACTTTGCAAATAGTAACTATAATTGGAGTTCTATCATAGTGGTTTATTTTTATATTTTATTAGGTTATTGTGGCAAAATTTGTTCAAGGTAGTGTGAGAAAAATAAAATAAATTGTGGTTAAAAACCCCTATGGAATTAGCCACATATGATACGTAGAATTTAGGGGGTTGTATGGCCAATGTTGAAAATACAAAAAGAAATTTTGTGGTAATAAAAAAAATATAATTTAAAATTTGTAAAGTTTGTACAGCTTTAAAAAATATGTTGGTCACCTCTTAATGTATTCCTGTATACACATGATAATATAAAATTAGAATTAAATTTTAATTTAAATAGTGGTGTTAAAACTATGACTAAAGTTGAATACAAAGTTGACACCTTTAGTCGAATTAAGAAATTTTACCAAAAGTAGTAATGGCGATCTATACGTATAGATTTTTACCAATAATTTTATTAAAAATACCTAGAAATACTTATAAACTAACACACAGTTAAATTTATAAAGTTCATTAAATGCCGAAGAAGTCTGGTCCGGGAAATAGGAAAATTAGGAAACAAAGGTGGGTACTTCCCTTAAGCGCAGACGGGAAGATGGACTACCGCTTACGCCGACCGATGATATATCCGCCTTGCAGTGGACGCAATGGTGGGGGATTGACCTTGCCGGAAAATAAATCCCACCCCACTGGATATGTTAAGGGGTATGCCAAAAAAACCCTAGAAATATGAGAGAAATCGGATTTAGTATCGCGCTATTCGCCAAGGAAAAATCAGAAAGAAAGTCGGAAACTCGTACCTTGAAAAAAACAGCAAGGGTTACTTCGTATAACTTTAACTTCGTATTACACGTCGATACACATTAGAATTTCAGGTATAAACACACAAAACCAAAAAATATCCTCGTTCGGTGACCAACATTCATCTTTTTTTTGTTTTCCTCTGTCAATCAATCCTTCTGCCAGAAAACGGCTTTTTTTTAATTTCGCATGAAAAAGAATCTGAACACCAAAAAGGTATTAATTTTGTAATTAATGTCCAAAAAGTTTACGTTAAAGTAGGCACTATCATCATAATAATCATATCAGCCGAAGAACGTCCACTGCTGGACATAGGCCTCCCCCAGGGATCTTCACGATGACCGGTTCTGCGCTGCCCGCATCCAGCGGCTTCCCGCGACCTTCACCAGGTCATCGGTCCACCGAGTAGAAGGCCTGCCTAAACTACGCTTTCCGTTGCTTGGTCGCCACTCGAGAACTTTATTACCTCAACGGCCATCTGTTCTACGAGCAATGTGCCCAGCCCACTGCCACTTAAGTTTAACGATTCTGATAGCTATGTCGCTTACTTTGGTTCTCCTACGGATCTCCTCGTTTCTGATTCGATCACGCAGAGAAACTCCGAGCATAGCACGCTCCATTGCCCTTTGGGTGACCTTGAGCCTTCTTATGAGGCCCATAGTAAGCGACCATGTCTCAGTTCCGTATGTCATCACTGGCAACACACACGGGTCGAAGACCTTGGTCTTAAGGCCCTGTAATACGACAGATTTCAATTATCTCTATGATTCAAACCGCTCCTTATTGCTGTTTGCCATCTATATCTTCTTATCAGCTTATTTACGTCCCCACCGAGGGGCTCGAGCCTACCCTGAATTAGGGCGATACGGCCTTAGTCGACCACGCAGGCCGACTGCGAGTTTCTTCGCAGGCGTGTGCAGGTTTCCTCACGATGTTTTCCTTCACCGTAAGAGCGTCGGATAAACGTACATATGAAATAGAAATTCGTAAACGCAATGGTACGTGGCAATCTATATACATATATTGAAACTATAACGAGGCCGTGTCTGTACATTAAATATTTTTGGAATATAACAACTGCGGTGGACATTACTAACGATATAGAGGCCAAAACAACAACTTTTGATTTTTCGTCTGTCTGTCTGTCTGTATGTTCGCGCATCACGCAAAAACTACCCTGCTGATTTTAGTGAAATTTTGTATGGTGGTTCCTTATAGCCCGGGTTAACATATAAGATAACGTTTTATCCCGGAAAATTAAACAGTTCCTGTGGGGACATTAAAAACCTCCACGAGGACGAAGTCGCCGGCACAGCTAGTATAAAATATAAAAGTGTCATGTTTATTATTGACTAGCTGATTCCCGCGGCTTCACCCGCGTGGACCACATTTCTATGACTTTTCGAGGGTGCGCAGTGGTAAAAAGTAGCCTATGTCTTAACCCAGGTCCTAATCTGTCTACCTACCAAATTTCAGCCAAATCCGTTCAGTAGTTTTTGCGGGAAAGCGTAACAGACAGACAGAGTTACTTTCTCATTTATAATATTAGAAGGGAAGTAGGGATTAGTAGGGATTAGTGAATGCCAGACAGTTAAGGCTACGCGACAATGTATGCGAAGGGTGGCTGTGAAGTTTAATTAACCTGGCTTGCAACTTAAAAAAAATCTCGCTCACTGAGGGTACCGTACCACCACATCTCTGGATAAGTAACTTTAAAAAAAAAATCGAAAACTATACATCATAAAAATAATTAAAAATCTGTAAAAAGGCGCTAAGATCACTCAATACGTGCAGGTTGATACGTGTTTCAATAATATCGAACGTAAGTCTATTCATTCTAAGTTCAAATCAATGCGGGCTTCAATGCGACTGTTACGTTGAAACCGAACGCGCAATTCCCGATTTTTACATGTTTTTATTACTTTTTTATACTTTCAAATAAGTTTAAAAAAATGTGTTCAATTAAAATGAAAGGTCTGAAAGTCTCCGATTTTTGTGTGTTGGTTTCGTTCAGTACTTACTGTTTGTTTTCGATAATTTTTTCAATTAATGCTAAAAACAGCTGTCTGCAGTGTATTTTTTTACATCAAAAGTGATAATATTTTTAAAATTGTATTCAATTAAATCGATTTTTTATAACTTTAAGTTTATTTAATTTTTTTTCCATGGTGGTAGCTTTACACAGTCTTTCAATAATTTGAACTGATTATTGTCATTTGACCCATCTTAAGGCCTTAAGCTGGTGCCAATGAAGCCCTGTCATATGATACCCCACAAGACACGGTTAACTCAATTCTATATTTGGACCGCCTTTCCTTGCATAAATAATTACGTATACTTTAAATATTTTTTTTATAACTTAAGTAAAAATTTACAGTTTTCAGATTTTTCCCTATGTTTGTAGTATCATCATCATCATAATCAGCCAAAAATCGTCCACTGCTGCTGGACAAAGGCCTATCCCCCAAGGATTTCCACGACGACCGGTCCTGCGCTGCCCGCATCCATCCTCTTCCCGCGATCTTCACTAGGTCGTCGGTCAACCGCGTGGGAGGCCAGCCTACGCTACGTTTTCCGGTGCGCGGTCGCCACTCGAGAACTTTACGGCCCCATCGGCCATCTGTTCTACGAGCCACTTCAGTTTAGCGATTCTGTGAGCTATGTCGGTTACTTTAGTTCTCCTGCGGATCTCCTCGTTTGTAGTATAAGACGGTATTACTTGCCTAATTTCATGGTTCTAGGTCAACGGAAAATACCCTAAGAATATTATTGATTCCCTTGAGAGTGTCGTGATTGTACGTTTTTTGTAGTATAAACGGCCGTATCTTCTAAAGCGTCGGTGGCTCAAGCGGTAACGACTCGGTCCATCTAACCAGAGGTACCGGGTTCAAATCTGGACGGCCAATGTACCAATGAGTTTTTCAAAAACTTACGTACATATCATTCCCGATTGCTTTAACGGTGAAGGAAAACATCATAAGGAAACCTGCACAGGCCTGCGAAGAAACTCGAAGGTTGTGTGTGAAGTCGACCAACCCGCACTGGGCCCGCGTGGTCGACTAAGGCCTAATCGCCCTGATTCAGGGTAGGCTTGAGCCCCTCGGTGGGAACGTAAATGAGCTGATATAATAACAATAATAATCATCTTTTCACGTTATTTTAGAAGTTTGATTTTTTCACAGATTCAAGGGATCGTAGACTGGCGTATATGGTTTTAATTTCAACTCGATAACTCCACGCCTTCCCGAGATAACAGGTATTGACAGGCAGACGGACGGACGGACAACAAATTGATCCTATAAGGGTTTCGTTTTTTTCCTTTTGAGATACGGAACCCTAAAAACTAACAACGTTTCAAAGTTCCTTTTTTTATTCACTATTGGAAGTAAGTGATGGTAAGTGACGATGATGCCAAAGATGGAAGCGAGCTTACCAAGATTCCTCAACGCAATGGGTATCTGGCTATCTTATTTCAAGCCGGAACACATCAATGCTATCAACGCTAATTTTTGGCAGCAAGACTTAGGTAAGATTGTCGTAGCTAGCCAAGCGGGCTATGAAAATGACCTACCACCAATCAAACCGAGTCTTACAAAGTTGACCCCGCCGGGAATCGAACCCGCGACCTCCTGGTGTGAAGCGAATGGACTAACCATTACGCCGCGAAGGCGATTCCTTTCAACTGTTTACTCTTTACAATCATTCTCAAAACAAAAGGCGTCAATTAGACGACATTATGCGGAGTCGAGCGGGCTCAAGAACATTCGAGAACCTTCCAGAACGCTCGAGAACGTTCGACGGCGGAACAATGGGAGCGATTGGATCGCTGACGATGGCTGGAGGCTCTTCATTATGCTCCACTGGCTGCAAAAATGAGTGTTGCAGTAACATTGTGAATTGTAAATTGAATGCACTATAGTTGGAAGAGCGCGCGGACAATAGTATCGGCAGCTCGTACGTCGATGTGTGAAAAAATTGGAGATGCTCCAGGAATGTATACCAATTTCTGATAAAAAATTAAATTCCTCACTTAAGAGTCTCCAATAGGCTCGACGAGTTACCATACAAACGTAGTTCTGCTTTAATACAAAAACTACATGCCAGATTGAATCCAAACTTTGTAAATATATCAAGTAGACAAATATCGATGTTTGTAATTAGTTTTTATCGTAGTCAATTTTAACGTAACTAAACGAAGGCTTAATTTAGTTTTGTTAATGTAGTTTGAAACTGCTCTTATTTTTTTCGTTTAATATTAGTACTTTGAAAACTTATTACTCGTGTCTACTCAATATATATGTAAAGTTTGGATTCAATCCGGCATGTAGTTTTAGTATTAAAGCAGAACTACGTTTGTATGGAAACTCGAGTCTCCTGGCGGCCCTTAATCTAACTTAATTTCAAACCCTTAGACCTTGAAAACTGAAATGTTGCTCAGAGGTTTCCTTCATGAACATGATGTAGACAAAAAAGGGCGGTTTTTAGAAATGCGCACAAAGCGGGAACACATCTGCCAGGTTAGTTGGTGTAGATCCCGTTAACTGGGGGTTCTACTCGTCATACTGAACAACTTTCTCCAAGGAACCCATAGGCAATGCTCAAAAAAAAAAATTGGACCTTACATACTAAAATGCACAAAATCGGTCGATCAGCTGATCGATTTGTATGAAGAGTACCTACACTAATTTTGTTACACCATGTATACTTTGGCCAGGACCTGCTAGCTAGTAGGTACAAGTACTTACTAATTAAAAAAAAACCTTATTAAAGTCTAAAGTCAATCTTTTAGAAGTGTTTATAAGAAATCAAATACAGGATGTTTTAAGAGTGTACAAGTTAGCGCTAAGGGTATGCTCTACTCAATTAAATAAACAATCAACCCTAAGAAACCCACAGGTACAGTATTAAAAAAAAATTGCCAACGTTGTTGTAGTCAATTAAAAAAAAAAACAGTTTTTGGAGCAACTAGTTCAGTTTTATGATTATAAATAGCCTGCCCCAACAACAGCTTGCATATCAGACCAAATTATGATTAGTAAACTTTATATTAAATGAAATTTGTATTTAACTAAAATATTTGTATGCTATTTAGCAGAACTTAAAGGCACTTATATTCTTTGTAACACCTTTATACCGTATGTTTCACAAATAAATAATTTTGTATTTGTCATCATCATCATTACAGCTCATATACGTCCCCACCGAGGGGCTCGAGCCTACCCTGAATCAGGGCGACTAGGCCTTAGTCAACCACGCGGGCCCAGTGCGGGTTGGTCGACTTCACATACAACCTTCGAGTTTTTTCGTAGGCGTGTACAGGTTTCCTCACGATGTTTTCCTTCACCGTTAAAGCAATTGTATTTGTATTGTATTGTAATTGTGTTCGAATCAATAATTCGTGAACAACCCATAAGCGTCTCCACTGCTGGGGCACGGGGTCTCTTCCCAAACTGGGGGTGGTTGGGCCACACTCCCCACACGGGGCGGGGGTCCAAGTCCTGCTTGGTGGAGGTGGTAGGGCTAGTGCTGAATCCTACTGTTAGAAGTTTTTCAAGCCGCCCATTTTCTTGTTTTTGTTAATTTCCTAGAAAAAGTACTGAACCGATTTTGATAAAAATTTTATGGACCCTTTTTGAAAAGTATATTTTTCTTAAAAATAAATCCAATCGGTTTAGAAATGCCAGAGTAACAAATATAAAAAAATACAACCTTATCTTTTTTTTAAGTCGATTGAGAAGTGTAAAATATTTAGTCACTGCCCTTGGAAACATTTTTTTTTTCGAAAGGACAAGCTTGTTGTTGGCCATGGGGGCCTTTATAACTTCACCGGGCAGGGGTCCTCGCCAACAGTCCGCCTCTTTGTATTCGTAGTTAGTAGTTGTGACTGGATTATATGTTACTTTGTTAGTGGTTGAACCGTGGCAAGTTTGGAATCAATTTAATTGTATTACATATTTATTCATATCAGATCATATACGTCCCCACAGAGGGGCTCGAGCCTATCCTGAAATAGGGCGATCGGGCCTTAGGCGACCACGCCGGCCCAGTGCGAGTTGGTCGACTTCACACCATACCTGCGAGTTTCATCGCAGGCGTGTGCAGGTTTCCTCGCGATGTTTTCCTTCACCGTAAGAGCGTCGGATAAACGTAAATATGAAATCTAAATGCGAAAATGGAAGGTTTGAACCACGACCTTCCGGACAAGAGGCGGCGGCCCTAGCCATTACACCGACGCTCATTGACGACACTAATTGTACCTACTTTATTTGTAAATAATAATAAATAAATATTCTGGGACAAATCACACATGGTCATCTGGCCCCAAAGTAGGATTCCCTGTGTTATGGGTTACCAGAGACTGATATACATACTTATATACGTTTAAATATATACATATATAGATATATTTAACACCCAGACACAGAGCAAACAAATCTGCTCATCACACAAATGCTTGCCCTGGGTGGGGATCGAACCCACAACCCTCGGATCAGTAGTCAAGGGCACTAACCACTGAGCCACCGAGTCAGTCAATTGTATACACTTACTCCCTTGACTCAGTAACGCAAAAAAGATGACGTTGTCCCGGTCACCAAACACACCACTAACTTCCTCTGTGTCCTTTGATGATGCGTGCTGGCTAGTAAAGCCAGCTACAGTCAGTTTTGAAACAGGCTTAGGCGACAGTAACTCGATAACGGTGCCCTCACACAAGCACCAAGGGTCGCGTTCCGGGTATTACAAGCCGCTAAATGTTTGACCCACTTACGGCCTGACCACGGTCCACTGTTACGGAGCAAACTTCGCTTTGTGTTCTGAACCCTCACTCTACATTCACATCTACCGAGTAAGTCGTCACCAAGTTTTTAAGTTTTTGTCACGAAAATGCGTTACGGCCGCGTGGAGGTGGTAGACAGAGAAAGGTTGGCAGCGGCGGCGGCGGAGAGAGGGTGACGGCTGTATTCGTAGATAGAAAAAAGTTGAGATGGAGATATAAAGCAGGCACAGATGATAATAATAGTACAGGTACAGATGAAGTACTCGCAATGACGCTTTAAATAAATAGCAACTCTCGCTACGCGGTAATAAAGTACAGTCTAGTTCACAACCGCGCTTAGTGCCTCCAGTTTTACTTCAACATACGTATACATACACAGAAAACATTTAAATGGTGCTTATGTTATTTAAGTTAATTATTTAGATAGTGTATCACTGTTTGTTTTCCGAATAAAATAAAATAAAATAAAATAACAATCGCGATTTTACGCAAGAATGAACCAAATCAATGCGTGTGAGAGATTCTTTTACGCTGACCGGTCTAGTGTTGTCGCAAATTATCAACCGGCAGGGTTGTTAGACCGCGAGCACAGTATATATATTAGTACTAACCGCGAGACGAACATGTTTCAACTTGCGCACTTGCTTGCTCGATAATCGCTCCGCTTTCTGCACGAGTTGACAACCGACTGACGAGCGCGGCCTGTAGGCCGCGCCGTTGTGTAGGTACTTATCTTGCGCTCTCGGCCGAGTGACGGGGACCTAGAGTAGGTATTAAGCCTGGGTTACCCTTTCCACTTGTTCGTTAAAGTTTCACTTCTACTATGTGTCCCAGCACACATTTAGATTTTTTCTAATTAAAGCAAGTTTATTATTCTGAAATGCAAGCCGTTGCGGCAGGCTCTACTCACAAAACTGAACAAGTTTATCCAAAACCACCATATTAAGTGCAACACCAGGCAACCGCAGTTTATCCCTTGTGTCACACGATAAGAGAGAAAAAGAGATTCGTTAATTTGCTCAATTTTCTCCCTTGACATCGTTTGGTTTCTTAAAAAACAGTCGTTAAGTATTTTAGTCTATGAAACGCTTGTTAAAGAAGTAAAAATAAGGCAAGTGTTTTTTTATCCACAGAAGATCGTTTGACATAGTTTACAGAAATCATCACCATAGCCCTTTGTGGGACCTTGAACGTCACCTTAAGTGGCTGAGACTTCAAAGCAGACCCATACTTGCGGCTATATAAGAAGTGGACTTCCTCAATAATGCCCAAATTGTTTGACGCTTTCTATCGTTGACGTATTGACCTACCGTCTGTGCTTCTACTGGAATGGTTTCTGCTACTTCGCCTTCCAGTCTTATGGAGTTATTTCTTCATAAGTCACCTTCAACGCACTTGAGACCTACTTTGGGCTACATTTCTGTTAACTAGGAGGTTCAAACACAAAAATCAGGTCTAATAGGCCTAACTGGCAAAGATAAGATACTAGATACTTCTTCTACTGGGCTAGTTTCTGAAATGAAATGTGGCTGGAATTTGGAGCGGAATTCAAGCTGGCCCTTCACAGTCCTCACTGACGATCTTCTCCATTTTTAGGGCTCCGTTGTCAAATTAGGAACTTAAGCCTTTCTTAATTTAGGTGTAATAGTCAAACAACTGAAGATGAGCAGTTGGATAAATTAAAAGTTCTTAGATTTTCCATAAAAAATGTTCTATACCAACTACAAAAATTACTTTGTTTTTTGACTATATTCGTAACGTTTATTTTTGAATAGACTACGAAATATTGCTTTGCGCGTGCATTCGGGTCACTGACTTACATATTCCAATTCAAATTACTTATTTCAGATAATAAATCCATAATGTGTTAGTAACAGACATCTTATAAAACAGAAATGTCAAAAATATCAATCATAGTAATGTCAAAACACAATAATATTCCAATTTAATAATATTCAGTGTCAAATAATATTCCAATGTCAGTACAAGATGTCGGGTCACATGTAGTGAATTCTAGTGCCTAGTGATTGGGAACTCGTACTTATACCCGATCACCCTCAAAATATGTTGGTACTCCCGCGCATTCAGGACATCAATGAGACAACTTTTCTTCTCATAATCTCGGGAAAACCGTTGGTGCGCGCCTCCGCAAACATGCCGGACGCGCTGCAGAAGCGCAGCAGTCCCATCAGCAAACTGAAGGCATTATTGTACTGGACTCGTAAGGCTCTGTAGGTCTTTTGCGTATAATATGTATACCAATTTGAACTCAATTGACCGCCTCCGTGGCGTAATGGTTAGTCCATTCGCTTCACACCAGGAGGTTGCGGGTTCGATTCCTGGCGGGGTCAACTTGTAAGACTCGGTTTGGTTGGTAGTAGGGCATTTTCTAAGCCCGCCTGGCTAGCTACCACCATCTTATCTAAGTCTTGCCGCCAAACATCAGTGTTAACAACATTGATGTGTTCCGGCTTGAAGATAAGTTATCCAGTTCTCCATTGCGAAGGAGAATCTTGGTAAGCCCGCTTCCATCTTAAGCATCATCGTCACTTACCATTAGGTGAGATGATGCCAAGGGCTTGCTAAATGTGAATAAAAAAAAACGATCCACTGGTTTCGGAGCAAAGTAGCTGTGACAGACGGACGGACGGACGAACAGACAGACACACGAATGATCCTATAATGGTTCCGTGTTTACCTTTTAAGGTACGAAACCCTAAAAAAGGATTAAGATGTTAATCGTTTGTTTTTATGTTTCTATTGCTAGAATATTTTTTTTAACAATAGCAAAATTAATATCTTTTTGCAATTGAATTCAGTCTGTTGTCCTTAGCAACTTAGCATATAACCCGCTAGATGTGCATGGAGTCTTTATATTGTACCTAAGCTTTAGGAGAAGCTGTTAAATTTGTTAAGACTGTGATTGAACGATTTCTTTAACTCTGTATTTATATTAACCTTCTACCGCCTATTTGTAAATAAAAAAAAAACAAATCGTAATTTCTACCTATCTAGATTACATAATTTTTTAAAAAAACCTAAGTTTTATATTTTTTAGAAATAAATAATTATATTTATTTCATATTCTTTTCAGAAAACCCTTTCATTTGATACCCATATCAAATGAAAAATACTGGTCCGCCATCTTTGGGAGTTTGTCATATTGTTACAATGACGTCACTTAGCTAATCATACATCTAAACTAAACGTGCGTGCAAAATTTCAGCTCACTTGGCAACCGTGAAATGGGTCAAATTCAGTTTGCGAGTTTTGATTACAGACCCCGGGCCAGGTGAAACTAAAAATAAAAGCTTGTAAAAATATGTTCACTGCAAAAAGTGTGAGTAATCCTCATAGTTTATTTTTTTTCGCCAAATGTTTTTTGTTTACAACTTATCGAAAGTATTAAAACACAGTTTCCTGAAAAGCAAAAAGTCTGGGGCGCCATTCACGGCAGGGATGATGACTGCTAGCTAGTCTTTTGAGTCACTTTTCATCATCTGTCAAAACGAAATGTTATTCATATGATTAAAAATTTAAAACAGACTGCATAAAAAAATAACCCCTATTTTTTTGGCTAGTCGGGTAAAAATGTATCCTTTGTCACTCACGGGATCACGATAAAACTAACGACACCTCAAACTCCAAAATCCATCAAGCCGTTTAGTTTTCAAGGCGTGACAAAGAAATAAACAAACAAACATACATACATATATAATATTATACTCTAAAAATATAACCCTCCTTCTGGTGCAGTCGGGTAAAAAATGACGGAAATAGTCAGGCGTGATTTTGTAGTTTTTCAGCGTAAAGTTACATAAAAATTTGAAGTGAATGATAAATATTACTGGTAAGGTTTTCGATATTTCTGTAGGAGGGCAATTCAGTTAATTCACAATTAATTATTTTTTGTGCAATCATCATCTCATGCAGACGTGTGCAATGTGCAACGCGACCCTAATACACATCTAGATATCCAAAATGTTGGACTGTTTAGGTGCCTAATATCAATGTAAGTATTGCTACTCATTGATTTTAAATGATACCGTTGCCTACTGCATTATCGACTTGGGTATAGTGCGTTCCACTAAAGATGAGACTTGAAACACCTCGTAGGTAACGAATTAAAAGTACAAAGGAGGAAGATGATTTACGACGTGTACACCTGTATGTCAAAAGAAGCAAAGGATTATGGAGATCTACCTAATATGTACACTTTCTACATTGTCTTTTTAATGTTTTACGTGGTGTTTCAAGTCTTTCTTCGGTGGCACGCATTATATATCTGTAATGATGGTGTATTTTTAGAAGTTTTGTTTTTATTTAGTTTCACCAGTCCCGGTGTCTGTAATGAAATCTTGCAAGTTAAATTTGACCCACTTCCCGGTTTTCGATTAAACTGAAATTTTGCATGCATATGTATCATCATATCATCTCATATACGTTCCCACCAAGGGGCTCGAGCCTACCCTGAATTAGGGTGATCGGGCCTTACTCGACCACGCAGGCAAAGTGAGGGTTGGTCGACTTCACACACAACCTTCGAGTTTCTTCGCAGGCGTGTGCAGGTTTCCTCACGATGTTTTCCTTCACCGTAAGAACGTCGGATAAACGTACATACGAAATCGAAATTTGAAAACACATTGGTACGTGGCAGAATTCGAACCCGGACCTCCCGGACAGGAGGTAGCGGCCCTTGCTTTTACGCCACCGATACTCTTGTATATTGTTCTTGTATATATCGCGTGACAATGCAATAATAAAAGATTGCACCTAAATGTTTTAAGGTTATTCGAAACTATTTGTTAATTAGTTTAATTAACTAAATGAAATGTAATTTTGCCGCATCTGAAGCCTTCTTCACACATCTTCAACACCTCTCGACTGGAACAAAGATATTGACGTCCGGGCGGCGCACTATCTTGCGCAAATGAACAAAAGCTTATACAACACACGTCACTATGAAATAAAGGTTACGGGGACGTCACGTCATGATATTGTGAGATGATTTTCCAGTGAGGAGTGGAGATTTCAATATTGCTACGCAGTAATGCGGGCCGTTTGAGGTGGATAAAATAATTCAGCTTTTGTTTTCAAATTTCAGATTTAAGCAAAAAATGAACATTGTTTAAGAAATAATGTGAATGTTATTAAAAAAAAGTAAGTGTGTGGTTTTATGAAAACCACGGTAAAAGTGAAACTTTACAGAGGACGAAACGATCATGGCTGCTCTCGCTACGGTACAGAGGACGAAACGATCATACCGTCAGACGATAGCCACTGTCACGCGACATGCAACACAAAGACGAAAAAATGTGAGACGATGTAATAAAAGTATCACTTTAAAAAAAATAAAAATAACAATTAATTAGCATAATTAAACATGTAAAATTTCACAGTAAAAAAATAAAAAAAAATAAAAAGTTGTAACATATTGCTGGTTTTTAGTGTTTCGTTGTGGCATAACGGCTAGGGCTGCTACCTCCTGTCCGGGAGGTCGTGGTTCGAATCCTGCCACGTACCAATGTAATTTCTAATTAAGATTTCATATGTACGTTTATCCGACTGTCTTACGGTGAAGGAAAACATTGTGATGAAACCTACACACGCCTGCAAAAAAAACTTTAAGGTTGTGTGTGAAGTCGATCAACCCGCACTGGGCCCGTGTGGTCGACTAAGGCCCGATCGCATTGATTCAGGGAAGGCTGGAGGCCTTCGGGGGGGAGTTTATATGATGAGTCCCTAAGAGAAACGCTTAAAAAACTGTTCTGTCTTTTTGACAGCATCATAATTTCTTTTTTATTATGAGCCCAACTACATGTAGCACGAAAATAGTGCATATAGTGATGGTGTAATCTTCATTTTTTTTTACTTTATTATTACCAACCTTTTACTTATTGTTTTTTTTGTACCTGGTCGGTGAATAAACGGTTTATCTATCTATCTATATAGGTATACTTAGAACTCTAATCTGAAAAATTAAATTAATACGCAATCGTAGGATTGCTTTGTACCTACTTACGTCTCATACATGATAAGACTGTGGAACCAAGTGACTTAAGTTTTCCCAGATCCTATGCATTTTCCGAGATGAAAAGTATTTTTTGTTGTTTTTCACCCCTTACTGTTGCTCTATGCCAAATTTCAACAAAATCGGTTCAGTGGTCTTACCGTCAATGAGTATCAAACAAACAGACACAAACACTTTCGGAATAGCAATAAACATATTAATAAGGATATACATAATTATAACTGTGATGTCAATTAATAGGATAAGCTCAGCGAAGCATTTTTAAACCTCCGCCACTGATGTGGCTTTTTGTTACAATATACATTTATTACCATGTTTTGTTTAACATTTATGGTGATTATTACAATACGTTTTAGTGTAAGAATTATTTATTTTTGTTTGAGTATTATTGTTTATTGATAAATAAAAAGTACATCATCTGTTTAGACACGTTAAAGATTACATTAAACTCAGGTGGTCGGACATATGTACTCGTAATTATAAATTGCAATGATTATTTAATATTTATTCTTACTATTAAAAAAGCGTAGGTGGCGTAACGGCTAGGCCGCTATCTCATGTCCGGGAAGTCAAAGTTCGAATCCTGCCTCGTACCAACGTGTTTTAGAATTTTAATTTCATATGTAAGTTTGTATGAGAAGAAAAACATCGCGAGGAAACCAACACATTCCTGCGAAGAAACTCAAAGGTACTGTGCGAAGTAGACCAACCCGCAATGGGCCCACGTGGTCGACTGGATCCGATAACCCTAATTTAGAGTTGGCTCGAGCCCCTGGTGGGGACGTGTATGATAATAGATATAAGCTTTTTATTATGATTTTATGATACATTGTGATTTTATTAATTTTCTTTCCGTTAACTATGGCTTATACTCGTGGAACTGTACAACTATCCCCAAGAAACCCATACAATCAGAGCAATGCTCTCCATACAATCTTGGTTATCAATGTGATCAATTTGTACAGACAGTCGAAAATATTTTTTTTACTACGATTGTATGGGTTTCTTGTGATGATAGTTGTACAGTTCCACTAGCAGAAGCCATGTAGCCGGGAAGAAAATGAATGAAATTTCACCATGTACAGGTTTAGCCGGGTGCAAAAGATAAAAAAAAATGTATGCATAATGTTCCAATGCCACAAAAATTTGTACCCATTAGCGACGGAAAGACATTAACGTGGTGTCAAGGCTAGAGAGAGAAAGACACTTACCATCAGATAAAATTATGCCAAGGGCTTCCAATTTGTTGATTAAATACATTTTGAAAAACCTAAAAACTTTTAGGTACGAGCTTTAATTTGAAAAGAATTTTAATTATTTGATACCCATATTGTAGGAGTAAAAGCGTCGGTTGCGTAATAGCAAGGGCCGCTACCTCCTGTCCGAGAGGTCGTGGTTCGAATCCTGCCACGTACCAATGTGTTTTCGAATTTCGATTTCATTATGTACGTTTATCCGACGCTTTTACGGTGAAGGAAAACATCGTGAGGAAACCTGCACACGCCTGCGAAGAAACTCGAAGGTTGTGTGTGAAATCGACCAACCCGCACTGGGCCTGCGTGGTCGACTGAGGCCCGATCGCCCTTATTTAGGGTAGGCTCGAGCCCCTCTGTGGGGACTGATATTATGATGATGATTGACGGAGTAAATTAAAAGTAACTAGTCCGCTATCTTGGGTGTGCTGCTATGTTGGATTTAGAATGACGACGTCACACAGTTGACCATGCATTGTCATCCAAACTGAACTAGTATACAAAATTTCAGCTCAATCGGTTGAAGATATCAGCTTCAAAATTGAGTTACAAGATTTCACACAAACATCCTTTTGTTACAAGTTAAATAAAAGCTTGTAAAAAAAAGATGACAATACGTATTTTCTAGTACTTGTTCTATTTCTGTCTTTCTTACATAGGTATCTGTGCTCCTAGCTCAAAACTGAACTCTGAGAACTTCAGGACTAAAGATGAATCCAGCAGCAAACGAAAAACAATCCTTTGCTAAAAACTTCAAAGGAACAGAGTCCGGCGAACTATTTCGCTAATCTATCCTTTGCACTTTCAAAAGATGAAACTTCTCATAGAAAACTCTCCGACAGCGACTTACATTATTAGTTCTGACTCGGCTAAGATCGAGCGTCTAGTTCAGGAACTTTGATTAAACACTGCTCCGATACTAACTACGTCGACACCGTCTCGAGGCAGGGACCCGGACAACCAGTATTAACATAATACAGCTGGAACTAGACTGTGGTAACAATGTAACCGGGTATCTGCTGGATATTGAAGTTGTTTGTTACGCAATTGACAACTTGACACTGGAGTAATGCAATGTTACGATAGGTAAGCAAGACTATGCGGATGGTGGCGCATCGGGAGCCGGGTCGTTCCTTTCCCTCTAATATGGTTGAGAGGAGCGATGGCTGACTCTCGCGTTATACTCGTGACCGGGTGCTGTCCGTGTGAACTAGCCTACACTTGTCAAAGACGTTCATGACATTTAATAATTTTAATGTGTAACTTCTCGTGTCATATTGTTTTCATCTTCTAATGACATTATTTGTTTTTTTTATGTCACGGATTGGATTTTGACGTTATTAACTAATGATTGTTTATTTCTTGATTTTTTACAAATGAAATTATGTAATCACTATATTATGATTATCAGAAAGAGTGTAATTTGCACCTATTTTTAATTAAATATCTTGAACCTATGTTGTAGCAAACGGATGCTTAGCACTGAATATAACTGAGTGGTAGCAGAAAACAATAAATCGTAAAAGTCTTTGGTTATTGCTATTGTATTACAATCTTCGACCAGTATAACAGCTATGGACCGGCCTATGCAAAAAGCAGTTTTAATGCTTACAGAATGAGCGAATGCGTAAGTATTATCAGTCGAGCAGTATTCCCCAAATCGGTTGAAGGTCGCAGTGAGTGAAATTTGTTATCTCATTCGTGCTACGTTCCGAGTACGTCTCTCTATATCTGTCATTGTTTAAATTTGAACGAGACTCGGTAGGCTATAAAGGCGTGAGTGTGTTTACGTGTAAGTGTGTGAGACTCATTTTTGATGAGAATAATTTATGAATAGGGCCGGTCCATTATATTTGTTCGAAGATTACAATAAACAGGCTTGGTACCTATGGGCTTTATTAAAAGGCTCAAGGTCACCCAAAGGGCGTTGGAGCGCTCTATGCCCGGAGTTTCCCTAAAGGGGGGTTCGAGCCTACCCTGAATCGGGCGATCGGGCCTTAGTCGACCACGCGGGCCCAGTGCGGGTTGGTGGACTTCACACACAACCTTCGAGTTTCTTCGCAGGAGTGTGCAGGTTTCCTCACGATTCCTTTACCGTAAGAGCGTCCCTAACGTAATGAACCAGAAATGAGGAGATCCGTAAGAGAATTAAGAAGATCGACATGGCCAAATAATAACTGAACTTAAGTGGTAGTGGGCGGAGCATATAGCTCGTAGAACAGATGGCTGTTGAGGCCGTAAAGTTTATGGAGCGACTTTGCCTGCTAGTACTATAGTGCCTCGTCATCGTGGAAATCCTTGTGGGGGATGCCTTTGTCCTACAGTGGACGTTTTCAGGTGATATGATGAGCCCCCTCACGGCTCTGCAATTATGAAAAATTTTTAAACAGGGAATCGACCAAAAAATCCATATAATTATTGAATCTGCTCACAAAATTTTACGAGAATCGGTTGAGAAAGAACAGCCGGACATTCGCCGGTCACCTGTACCTAAGCTGTGCCTAATTTGTGCCTAAGCTTTGCCTAAGCTGAAACGGAGACGCTTCGCTAGCGCTTTGCACTCGCGCGGTCAACAAGATGTTAGTAAAATGGAGCTTTTTCTTAGCGGGGCGTCTACTTATGAAACTGAATAACTTTTTTAGCGGGCCGTCCACTCATGAAACTGAACAACTTTTGCTGTAAAGTTGTAAAACTTTGCTGAAATCACAATAAAAATTGGATTTCAGACTACAAATCAATTAAGGCCTTAAGATGAGTAAAATGACAATATTCAATTCAAATTATTGAAAGACTGTGTAAAGCTATCACCATGAAAAAAATAATAATATTCTTAAAGTAATAAAAAATAGATTAAATTGAATACAATTATAAAAATATTATACATTTTATTTTTATATATTATATTTTATTATACTTTTGATATGAAAAATATACTGTAAACCCTGTTTTTGGCATTCATTGCAAAATTTCTCGAAAACAAATAGTTAATGTTGAATGAAAACAACTCACAAAAATTGGTGACTTTAAGACCTTTTATTTTAATTGAACAAATTTTTTAAACTTATTTGAAAGTGAGGAAAAGTAATAAAAACATGTAAAAATATATTTGAAAGTGAAGAAAAGTAATAAAAACATGTAAAAATATATTTGAAAGTGACTACTTTTAATAATATATTTTAGGCATATTATATTTTTTAATGTTTTTAGTTTTAGGTTCATTGTTCTAGTATATATATATTTTGTTGTTTTTTCATATTAAATTTTTTGAAAGTGAAGAAAAGTAATAAAAACATGTAAAAATCGAGAATTGGGCGTTCGGTTTAAACGTAACGGCCGCGTTGAAGCCGCATAGATTTCAACTTAAAATGAATAGAATTACGTTCGATATTATTGAAACACGTATCAACCCGCCCGGATTGATAAATCTTAGCGCCTTAAGTAAGGTCTATATTACACAGTTCTCCAAACATAACTTCCATACCGTCCATACCAACCAATTTACCTCAACTAAAGCAAATTTATGAGGTAAAAACTGCGGCAACCCATCCTCGTTAGATCGAACCGAACCTCATGCATATTCAGTGCACGGACACTATTAGCCCGTCCATAGTTCTGGAGCCAACCATCCCGCCAATTATATTCCCAGTCAGTGGACCCAGCTTTTTGTGGGCCCGGCCGGCGCGAAGGTCCCGACGCAGATTTCCCGATTCGCAAACTGGCAAGAATACGAGAAATGTCTGAAACGAATCATGGGAATGTCCCATTGTGACAAATATGTATCGAAATAATCAATCAATCAAAAATATTTATTTTAAATAGGTGTTAACACACACTTTTAAATTGTCAAAAAGATCTTACAAATAATGTCATGATTCAGATTACAGTCTGAGGTTAATTTTATTATAGAATCAACACATAACGATATATCTTTTTTTTACATATTCTTTTATTTTTTAATATGTACTAGTGCACAAACATTTTTTGACATTAGTCTTGAATTAATTATCTGACAAACTAATTACATTTTCAGGAACGTTATTGTAGAATCTTACACACTGCCCCAAAAATGACTTTTTTATCCTAACTCAGTTTTGAATTACTCATATCTATTTTATTAACATTTTTTTTATTTCAAATTATGCCTGTCACTGTTTTTAGGAAATAAATGCAAATTCTTACGAAGGTACATGATGTTTTCATACATGAATTTATTAGCAACACTGAAAATATTGATTTCTTTGAACTCAATCTGTAACGACTCACGTGATAGCATTTGATAGCGCGGATAGCTCCATTCTGCAGGATGAAAATAGTTTCTATATCAGCCGCATGCCAACAGTAAGATGCCATAAGACATTACACTATGGAAATAACTAAAATACACTAGTCTTTCAGTATCCACATGTGTTAATAGTCTTATTTTCTTAAGTGCTTAAGCAGCTGAACTAAGCCTTCCCGCTAAAGTTTTAATGTGTGGTCCCCATTCTTTCCCCATTGAAGTGAAACATCCAAAGTTAAACCAAGGCACGCCATAGTATTTACAAATTCTATTTTTTTATCTAATATTAACTAATATATTTAATCGTTGGTATACCCTCATTCAAAGGTCGCTAGTACTAACTAAAGCAGCTTCACTTACCCGACCGCCTATTACGTTTGGTTGTCGGTGTACCAACATAGCTGCTGTCTTGTCGCCAGTAAATTTACTGTAAGCACAAGTGATTGCATAGTATTCATTTCTAGAAATAAATTATTTTTTAAGGCTCCGTGCCAGAAAATAGACCCTATTATTAAGCCAACATTGTACGTACGTCTGTCCGTACGTTTGTCCGTTTATCTGTCCGACATTTAAAAGGTTATTTATTTGTTTATTTCACTTATGATCAGGTAAGATGATGCTTACTAGGGCTTATTACTTATTAGGGCTTACCAATTATCAATAAAAAAGGGTTTATGTTTGGAACTGTTAAGGTGGCTGGCTGAAATTTTCACATGTTAAGTGTCATTATATTTAGATTACCTCTTAATAAAAATTTAAAAACAAAGGAGGTTTGCCATGCAAGAAACGTCTTTTTATAGCTTTCATTTGTTTTTGCTCTATCGTAAAAACGGTAATACATACAAGCGCGAAACTTTTTGTGATTATAGTAATGTTACTGAAGTAAAACAAAATAAAAATCAACCCAGTGTGTATTGTAATCGTATTAAAGAGTCTGAATTGAATAAAAAAAAACAATTTTCTGTAACTCTTTTTGATGTATTTTCATGAATAGATGTCATT
Organism: Coleophora flavipennella; assembly: GCA_947284805.1. Taxonomy (NCBI): domain Eukaryota; kingdom Metazoa; phylum Arthropoda; class Insecta; order Lepidoptera; family Coleophoridae; genus Coleophora; species Coleophora flavipennella. The sequence continues at coordinate 1,059,588 of OX369272.1, forward strand.
GTTGTACTTGTGTGGAGAGATGTGGTTGTTCGGAACTCTAGGTGCGTGAGCCAAACACGCACTTGGCCGTTTTATTGTTTTCAAGCGACTTCCAAAAAGGAAGAGGTTTCAATTCGACTGTATGTTTTTTTTTATGTGTGTTACAAAACTTTTGACTGGGTTAACCGATTTTGATGATTCTTTTTTTGTTCGAAAGCTAGTGCTTCCCGTGTGGTTTCATATAAATTTTATTAAAAATCGGTGTAGTACTTTATTATAAAATCAACAAAAACTAAAAATGCAAAGTTGTTGCGATGTAAGTCGGTTTTTTAACGTGTTTAGCGTTTTTCTGATACCCACAAAGTCAGGATCAAAATCCTTGGTGTATTATACCTAATTTTGTTTTGCATTTTTTTTTAAGCACAAGTGATAAGCCCTTGGCATCATCTCACAAATGAATAAAAGCATCAGACATTGTTGAAATCGGACGTTCCGCGACGAAAGCATCTTTTTGTGGACAATATGGATAGGAAGCCCTGCTGATTGAATGCGGTCAAAGAAGCGACACAGATGATTGGATGAACCTCGTGGAAATTAAAGTTTGTGTATGACTCATACTAATACTCATACAAATTTATAGTGGGTGACTTGTCATGGGTTATTAAAGCAGAAATTGGTGAGTTCTACTCACGAAACTCAACAACATTTTATACAAATGCAGGCAACAAAAAAAACTGTCGATTTAAAAACTTTTCATGAATTTTTTTTAACTTCTGTAACTCCTACTGTCTCTAGAAGCAAGTGGTTTAATTATATGAGTATTATTTATCATTTTTGTATAAATAGTCAATGTATATGAAGTCACCCTGTATAAACAGTCACTCTGTTTAAATAGTCACTGAATAAGAAGTGACCTATATAAAGTCACGCTGTTTAAATAGTCACTCTGTGTAAAGTCTCTTTGTAAATAGTTACCCTATATAAATAGTCACCTTTTATAGTCAAACTGTGTAAATAGTCACCCTGTGTCAATAGTCACCTTGTACAAAGAGTCACCCTGTTCAAAGAGTCACCCTACGTAAAAAGTATTTTTTTGTAAATAGTCACCCTGTGTAAACAGTCATCCAGTGTAAATAGTCACCCTTTATCAATAGTCACCCTGTGTAAATAGTCATCTTGTACAAAGAGTCAGTTTGTGTAAATAGTCACCCTGTATAAATACATACCCTGTGTAAATAGTCATAATGTATAACTAGTTACCCTTTATATTTAGTCACCCTGCATGTGTAAATAATCACCTGTATAAAATGGTCACCCTGTATAAATAGTCACTCTGACTGTGTAAATAGTCATCCTATATATATATACAGGGTCTTCGGCAGATGGTTGAAAATACGAAAATGGGGGATAGGTGGGGTCGCCTCCCACCTATTTTGAGAATTAAAAAAAATCTAGGACTTGTAATTTTTTTACAGGATTTTTTTTCCTTTTTTTAGAAATTTTGCCATTTTTATACCTTTGAACACATGTAACTTTTTGTTTTTTAAAGCTAGCTCCAAAATCTTTTTTTTAATAGACTTTTATAAGATTGTCGGCTCTAAAAAAAATTATGTTTGTTTCAAGTTATTGCTAAAAACAAAAATGTGGGCCCCCGAACTTAAAAAAAAAGTTGAACAAAAATTTAAAAGTCAACTTTGCGATGCATTTAAAAAAAAAATAATGGGACTGGAAGGCTTCTGTTTTTTTTAAAACATCTCTAAAGCTTAGGCTTTTGAATGGTATGTAATTTGTTTCGGTATCTTTTTTGTAACCGGAGTTGTTAATTTTGGTTTCTCAATTGGACCATGTTGACGAAATTCCACTAGTTACATGTTTTGTGAAATGTATCAAATGCAAAGTTGAAAATAATGTAAATACTTACTGTTGGGACGGTTACAAAGAGCAGGTACGTTTTTTTACATTCTTGCACACACATAATGGCTATCTTTTGTCATTTATTGGCATATTGGAGTTAGCACTTCCATATGCCAATAAAATGTCCGCATATTCCGCATTGGTAAATTGAGCCATTTTAAACCACAACAAAGTCTTAACAAAACGTCTGATAATAACAAAAAGTGACAAACAACAAAAAAACTTAAAATCACAAACGTTAATAACGTTAACGTTTTTTTTTGTTTTCGTTAATTTCACTTTGCTGTGTTTGTGATTTTGTTAAGTTTTTTTGTTGTTTGTCACTTTTCAGACGTTTTGTTAAGACTTTGTTGTGGTTTAAAATGGCTCAATTTACCAATGCGGAATATGCGGACATTTTATTGGCATATGGAAGTGCTAACTCCAATATGCCAATAAATGACAAAAGATAGCCATTATGTGTGTGCAAGAATGTAAAAAAACGTACCTGCTCTTTGTAACCGTCCCAACAGTAAGTATTTACATTATTTTCAACTTTGCATTTGATACATTTCACAAAACATGTAACTAGTGGAATTTCGTCAACATGGTCCAATTGAGAAAAAAAAATTAACAACTCCGGTTACAAAAAAGATACCGAAACAAATTACATACCATTCAAAAGCCTAAGCTTTAGAGATGTTTTAAAAAAAACAGAAGCCTTCCAGCCCCATTATTTTTTTTTAAATGCATCGCAAAGTTGACTTTAAAATTTTTGTTCAACTTTTTTTTTAAGTTCGGGGGCCCACATTTTTGTTTTTAGCAATAACTTGAAACAAACATAATTTTTTTAGAGCCGACAATCTTATAAAAGTCTATTAAAAAAAAGATTTTGGAGATAGCTTTAAAAAACAAAAAGTTATATGTGTTCAAAGGTATAAAAATGGCAAAATTTCTAAAAAAAGGAAAAAAAATCCTGTAAAAAAAATTACAAGTCCTAGATTTTTTTTAATTCTCAAAATAGGTGGGAGGCGACCCCACCTATCCCCCATTTTCGTATTTTCAACCATCTGCCGAAGACCCTGTATAATCATCCTGTGTAAATAGTCGCTCAGTACAAAGAGTCATTCTGTATAAATTTCAGCGATTAGGGTGAAGTCTGTGGTTCATTAATTTTGATTAATTTACAAAGTAAGTGGCATAAAAACTTCTTACAAATACTTTGGGGCTCACTGCTATCATATTATGTTAGCTCTAGAACCTCCACCAGTCCAGACTTGGTCCCCGCGCCGAGTGTGCAATATAGACTGACTCGGTGGCTCAGTGGTTAGTGCTCTTGACTACTGATCCAAGGGTTGTGGGTTCGATCCCCACCCAGGGAAAACATTTGTGTGATGAGCAGATTTGTTTGCTCTTTTTCTGGGTGTTAAATATCTATATATGTATGTTTTTAAACGTATATAAGTATGTATGTATAACAGTCTCTGTTTCCCATAACACAGGGAATCCTACTTTTTGGCCAGATGATCATGTGTGATTAGTCCCAGAATATTTATTATTTATTTATAGCTTTTAACTCCCGAGACATACGAAGAGCTGGTGCATGTCCCCCACGGGAATTTTTAAGTTTGTCATAAAATGTGAGTCTCATTACAAAAGAGGGCACAGTAACAGTACTTGTAAAGGCATTTCTGTTCGCTGTTCTGTGGCACACCCTGGACACTTCATACAACGGGCCAGAAATTACATGTCAAAAAAGGAATGACGAAACAAACAGCGGCGAAATCCTATACGTTTGACAATCAAACTGTAACCAATCTGTATGAATCTGGGTGTCGAGGGGGTGAGTTCGCAATCTAGAGCGGCAGGGAGTGTCCGTACTGTATGTTAGTACTAATATTATATACTTTGCCTGTGGTTTCGTTCAACACGTTCTTTTTGATATAATGCGTGCCACCAAAGATGAGACTTGAAACACCACGTTAAACATTAAAAAGACAAAGTAGGAAGTGTATGAAATAGTTATCCATAGTATTAGAGATATCCAGAATGCTTTGCTTCTTTTGACATATAGGTGTTATGTACACGTCGTCAATCATCCTCCTACTTTGTGTTTTTAATGCTTTACGTGGTAGGTATTTCAAGTCTCATATTTAGTGGCACGCACTATAAACAAAGCCTCTGCAAGTACAAAGTTCATAGACATACATCGAATTTCACTATACCGATATTTTCGTAGTTTCATTAAAGCCCGACTTTACCTTTTGTAATAAAACTAGATTCAAAATAAACCTTAGTTGACCAATAGTTATACGGTGCCCGCGTACGGTCGGCGGCGCGCGGCGCGGCGGTATCGACTTTTTCATTCCGTCGTTATTTCATTTGTTCGGACCGCCCTCGGATCAACCCGGCTCTATTCTATGTCTGCTATTCGGTTTGTTGCCGTTACCACCAAAACCAGTGATTACCTTCTTTAGTATTAAATAAATAATCTTCTAATTATTGTACATAATCATCACTTTATTGGTAAAAAATATTTTACACGTCTCTTTACAGAATGAATTCAAAATATGAATAAAATTTTAAAAAAAAATTCAATAATGCACAAAATTAAAAATAATTGGTACATAATCATAAAAATATTAAGAAAAGAAATAAAATATAAAAATAGTTACCAGTGTAAATTTAAGAGGCATAAACTGTAGAAGGTGTTATTTATAGTTTTTTATAGTAAATAAATGAAATTAGTGTAGTGAGATTGTAATATTGCGGTTTTGACAATATCCCGGCGACATATACATAGGTAGGCTAAAATCCCTTACTAATATTATAAATGTGTAAAAAAATCTTCTTAAATCAATGTTTGTTCGTATTTTATGCGGTGCCATACCGTTCATCCGATTGCAAAGAAAATTGGCATGCTCGTAGCTTGTGTCATGGAGAAGGACATAGGCTACTTTATATAAAATGAACTTAGCTGCACACTCCAATACAGTTCTAAGCAAAATAAAAAAAGGACTTTTTTATTTTTTTTAACATAGCAACGAAGCAAGCAAGCAGGCGACATCAACGTACCGGGCACCAGCTAGTAATAAATAAATAATATTTATTAGTTTAAAATACGTTTATTTGTTTTTATTGCATCGATTTCTAACCACGTTTGAAACCTTTCTGCTATGATTTTCTTTGATACTGTGAGCCCTGGTAATACAGATTGTTCAAATGCCATAAAAGAGTTATTAATTCCGAGTTAAATATTATTAACAAAAAATAAATTAATAATAATCCATACCTAAGAAAAATATAAAATCTCAAATGTCATAAAATAGTTATTAACTCTGCGTCGAATAATATTAACAAAATATAAATTTATAATTATCAATAGGTACCTAAGAAAATATAAAATTCAAATGTCATAAAAGAGTTGTAAACTTTGAGTTAAATAATAATAACAAAATTTAAAATAATAATAATCAATACCTAAGAAAAATATAAAATGTCATTAAAGAGTTATGAACTCTGAGTTAAATATTTAAATAAGAATAATGAAATTCGCAATATTACCCAATGTCATATTAATAAAATTCACAAGTAAATACCGTTCGTCATGCGAACGGCCAAGGAGTGGAAATCTCTGCCGGCGTCTGTATTCCCCGATTCGTACAATTTAGGAATCTTCAAGACTAGAGTGAATGGGCACTATTTGAGCTTGCGCATTACATCCTCGGCTGCACCGGCACTTACCATCAGGTGAGGTGCAGCCAAACGCACTCAAATTTAAAAATTAAAAATAATAATTATAACTATTAGCATGTCATTAAATAATAATAATTATAAATAATTGTCGCAAAAGTAATAACAATTTACAATGTCATCATATTCATGTTTTAATATAGTTATCCAGGCTATAATAATATATTTTTTTTCTAACACAAATTATCACAATTGACCTGAGCCTGGACCGGAAGTGGCTGGTATATAATAAGTTTTTTACATCCACTGGCAACTTGTTAAACAAACTAAAACTCTGATTGAGGCGCGTACAACAACCTCGAGATTCAGTTGTATCTTATTTACAATGTCCTGCCTTATCGTAGATTCCCTTACTTGTCTTCCTTGTCTACCTTTAAATTCTGTAATGTTTTTTGCCAAATTTCACAGAACTAAAATTATGTATAATATAGGTACAATTAATATCCCTAACTTTTTAAAATAATCTTTACACGATTCTCTTTATGAATCATGTACCATTCCATAGTAAAGTTCTGATGGCACGTTTCTGCATAACAATATATTATGCTTTTTGAACTTTGTAACTGTTGTAGTTGTTACCCCAAAATTGTATGCTTTATCTTAATTAAGATTGTACGAGAGCATATTAAACTCTTTTTAAGGCTTTAAGATGCCTCATTTCGAGCATGTTGGTACGTGTTAAAATAATATCGAACGTAAGTCTATTCATTTTAAGTTCAAATCAATGCGGGCTTCATCAGCGCGGCTGTTACGTTGAAACCGAACGTCCAATTTTCGATTTTTACATGTTTTTGTAACTTTTCTATACTTTCAAATAAGTTTTAAAAAAATATTGTTCAATTAAAATGAAAGGTCTTAAAGTTAACGATTTTTGTGTGTTGGTTTCATTCAACATTAACTATTTGTTTCCGAGAAATTTTGCAATTAATGCCAAAACAGGGTTTACAGTATATTTTTTACATCAAAAGTGGCAATATTTTTAAAATTGAATACAATTAAATCGTGAAGTGATTTTGAAGTAAAACTTCTTTACGCACGCTTGACTTGGGTAGTAAGCTGGTGAATGCGTGACGAGAGCGTTATGGAAATTGTCGTCGGGCGAGGCGACCGGAAGCAACAATATCGGTTGCCATGTCAACAATATCGGTTGTCAAAACAAACATATAAATATATAAAAGATTTAATAATTTTCAGAAGATAATAAAACTCTTTTCATAAACTGTCTAAATGACAAAAAAAAGTTGATTATTTTCTGAAAACTAAGTTTTTACTTTCATACATATAGATGGAGTTAAAGAAGTTCTACTTCAGTCATGTGGTCTAAAGCACACTCGTATTTATTATTACTTTAAGTAGATTATATATTTTTTCTATAGCTTAATAATTTGAATTGAGTATGGTCATTTGACCCATCTTAAGGTCCTAAGTGATCCATGTTAACTTCGTCACGCAAACTTCTAATGGCATAGCATGCTGAACTTAGAGTACTTTCTATATTTGTAAGCTCATGTTTCCAATTTAACTGAGTATCTATGCAAACACCTAGAAACTTCGCATTTTCAACTATGTATTTAAATGCTATTGCCATTAAAATGATTGGTATATATTAGGACACCGCCTCCGTGACGTAATGGTTTGTCCATTCGCTTCACACCAGGAGGTCGTGGGTTCGATTCTCGGCAGGGTCAACTTTGTAAGACTCGGTTTGGTTGGTGGTAGGGCATTTTCATAGCCCGCCTAGCTAGCTATCACCATATTATCTGAGTCTTGCCACCAAACATCATTGTTAACAATTAAGACACAATGACGACAATTAAGGAAGGCTACAATGTTGCCAAGTTTTGTAGTTTAAATAATTCCAAAAATTAATTTTATTGCCGCTTGATGTTTCCATTAAAGGCTCGCCTTGTTAGTCCATCATCCATGAATTTGTAAAGTTTAGACCAGCGGGAAGCCGCTGGATGCAAGTAGCGCAGGACCGGTCGTTGTGGAATTCCTTGAAGAGGCCTCTGTCCAGCAGTGGACGTCTTTCGGCAGATGTCATGATGACAACAGCGAGCGTAGTACATAATACTGCGCTGGAATACAATGATAAAATTCTGCGTGAAGATAGGAACATACCTTCCATTTATTGTGTACAGAAAATCCATGCACGATTTACATACGAGCCGGGAAGGTAATCCCACGTCGTTTAGTGGAACAAAATCAAAGGTGGGCTTTGTTGGGGACGGAATTAATTCAAGGAACGTGAGACGCACAAAATTGGTTCCTATGTCTCTGAAATTGAGACAATGATAAATTGTTTATTTATTTTATTTACTTAAGGAACAAACAGTCACAAAAAAAAATTCGAGCGAGACCTACAGTACTCGCATATGATGTGTAACATGTGACAAAATACTTTATAAAAGGACGGCAAAGATACGGCAGACTAGGCTGTATAGTCATAGATACCTTTGCCTTTTCCGCGCTTTTAAAGCCTGAAAAAAGGACGGCAAAGATACGGCAGACTAGGCTGTATGGTCATAGATGCCTTTGCCTTTTCTGCGCTTTTAAAGCCTGAAAAAACGCGACTCCCTGTTACACATTTCCGTCCCATGGGACACTTTTCCGTCCCATTTCACGAAATCACTCCCACAAATTGCAGGAAAGCGAGAGCAAAGATGTTACACATCAAAAATGGAAACAAATAAAGTTATCAATGAGACCTAAAGTTCCATGGAATAAATAAATTTGAATACTGTTGAATTTTGTATTGTGACGTAAGTACAGTAACAAAATGTACCGTAAAACCTAAAAAGATAAAGAAAGTAAAAGTATAAAGATCTAAGAACCTAGTAAAGATTTAAGTAACAAGATAACAAAAGCAGAAAAAAGGAAATTAAAAAAAAAATAACTCTAACTTAACTCAACTTCGCTCACTTTACTTAAAGGCTAAAATAAGTTTATAATACAAGAGATCTATGATATCTCATAAAAAGTATCACCTAACATATGACCACCTTTTAAAAAAAAACAAAGTAGGAGTCTTCTAACAAATTGTTAAATGTATGCATGTCGTGGCGATATAATTAAAATCATCATAGAATCTAAGAGATCTTGAAAATATGAATTGAGCGAGCGGAGTGAGCGATCTTAAGTTTGTTCGGTTTGATGACAATACTGTCGAAGGGTGGTGGAAGGCAGCTTAGGTGAGGTTTGTTTCGCATTATATGGCCAGTCATTTTATGATGTGGTCAATCCACATTATGATGTGATCAATCCACATTATGATGTGGTCAATCCACATTATGATGTGATCAATCCACATTATGATGTGATCAATCCAAATTATGATGTGTTCAATCCACATTATGATGTGATCAATCCACATTATGATGTGGTCAATCCACATTATGATGTGGTCAATCCACATTATGATGTGTTCAATCAACATTATGATATGGTCAATGCACATTATGATGTGGTCAATCCACATTATGATGTGGTCAGTCCACATTATGATGTGGTCAATCCACATTATGATGTGGTCAATCCACATTATGATGTGGTCAATCCACATTATGATGTGGTCAATTCATTTTATGATGTGGTCAATCCACAACATGATGTTGTCAATCCAAATTATGATGTGGTCCATCCATTTTATGCTGTGACCAATTCATTTCATTATGTGGTCAATCCTCATTAAGATGTGGTTAATCCACATTGTGATGTGGTCAATCCACATTATGATGTGGTTAATCCATTTTATGCTATGGTCAATCCATATTATGATGTGGTCCATCCATTTTATGTTGTGACAAATTCATTTCATTATGTGGTTTATCCACATTATGATGTAGTCAATCCACATTATGATGTGCTCAATCCACATTATGATGTGGTCAATGCATATTATGATGTGGTCAATCCATTTTATGATGTGGTCAATCCACATTATGATGTGGACAATCCATTTTATGATGTGATCAATCCATTTTATGATGTGTTAAATCCATTTTATGATGTGGTCAATCCATTTTATGATGTGGTCAATCCATATTATGATGTGGTCAATCCACATTATAATGCGGTTAATCCATTATATGAAATAGCCAATTCCACGACGACCATTTCATGAAATGGTCAAGTCGTTATCGCTACATCATGTATAGCATATACTTTTGAAAATATAGTTTGCTGCGACTGTGCTGCCCCATTTTTCGTTACCGTGAAATTTTCCAAAATTTCAGATTTACCCTCGCTAAAGAAGTTTCACTTGAAAAATGTGTTCAATTCTACGTAACACCCTGTATACCTACCCCTCGCAAAGTATAAAGCCTTCTATTAATAGGTACCTCAAAGATAGGTATCTGCCTGTAGCAACCTTTTAATCTCCCGCCCCACTTCCTATAAACCAATAGAGCAATTACCGATACTTTGAACTAAAACCGGTTGAAACAAAAGCCTCTTTCCCCGGGGAAGCGTTGATTAAAACCCTATCAATTTTAGTTGGGGGTTGTTGTTGAGGGCTGAACCCTTTGAAACGACATCTTTGAATCGGCTGCGTAATTGTTTGTTGGTACAAAGAAAACTGTCTTTGCCCAATTTAATTGTGTTTACTTTTGGTGTATTGATTGCTTAATTTGAAGTCGTTTATGCTGTTTATTTACGTTCTGGATACTTAATAATTGAATCAAGCTAAGTATATGTGGATTAATATATTTCTTAGGGTTCCGTAGTCGAAAGAAAACCTTATAGTTTCACCATGTCTGTCTGTCCGTCTCTCCGTCTGTCCGCGGCGTAGCTCAGAGACTATTAGTACTAGAAAGCTGTAATTTGGCATGCGTATACATATTTATCACGCCGACAAAGTGGTAAAATAAAATCTAGAAAAAAACGAGTGTGCCCACACGACTGAAGTAAAAACTAATCACCGTTCGCGTAACGCATTGACTAGCTTACTCCCCTAAGTCAAGTTACTCCCTTAAGTCAAGTTTTATTATCTTCTGAAAATGATCAAATCTTTTATATTTTTAAAGTTTGTTTTCACAACCGATATTGTTGCAATAGCAACCAATATTGTTGCTTCCGTTCGCCTCGCCCGACGACAATTTCCGTAACGCTCTCGTCACGCATTCACCAGCTTACTACCCAAGTCAAGCGTGCGTAAAGAAATTTCACTTCAAAAATCTTTTAGTGTACCTCCCCTACACGTAAAGAGGGGTTGATTTTTTTTGTTGACGTACCCTATCGTGTGGGGTACCGTTGAATAGGTCTTCCAAAACTACTGCCGGTTTTTTACCATCACTTTTCGATTCAGGATTCCGTTTGAGAAATGTTAAGCTTTAAAGTACTCTTAAAATAAGGTCCCCCTCCTTTTTTCCCCTGCCCGGCTACCAGCTAAACCGCTATTTCAGGATATCTAAAAATAATAATAATTAGGACATACTCATATTATCCTTTGACAAATTATTTAATAAGCTTTATTGTAATATGACATTGATAATATGAAATTAATAAATCTAGTCTAATTTAATCATAAATAATTCATTTTAAAGGAAAAGTATCACGACTAAGTAGACTTTCTTAGTTTAGAAGTAATAGGTGCAGTCGGATTTGTAAAAAGTTATTAGATTTGTCTATACAAAATTTTCTGTTACCAACTGCAAAAAAAATTAGTATTTTAAAATAATCATTCAAAAATTTAACAAAAGAACTTCCTATACAAAGTTGGCTTTGGAGTACTTAACCAAGGTTGACTCTGTACTTTCTATACAAAGTTGGCTTTGAAGTACTTAACCAAGGTTGGCTCTGGACTTTCTATATAAAGTTAGCTTTGGAGTACTTAACCAAGGTTGACTCTGTACTTTCTATACAAAGTTGGCTTTGAAGTACTTAACCAAGGTTGGCTCTGGACTTTCTATATAAAGTTAGCTTTGGAGTACTTAACCAAGGTAGGCTCTGGACTTCCTATACAAAGTTGGCTTTGAAGTACTTAACCATGGTTAGCTCTGGACCTTCTATATAAAGTTAGCTTTGGAGCACTTAACCAAGGTTGGCTCTTGACTTTCTATACAGAGTTGGCATTGGAGTACTTAACTAAGACTAGATCTGGACTACCTATACAAAGTTGGCTGATTAATATGGAGTTTCTTGGGGAGATTTGTTCAGTTTCTTGAGTATTAGCTCCAGTTTGTACTTTTTTATGACACTATACAAGATGTTTTTTTTTATAAAGTGCAATATATACATGGTAGGCTCTACTCGTACAGCTTAGCAACTTTCCTAAAGGATCCCATACAAAACGCGCAATCACCATCATCATCATCATCTTGGTCTCTCCAGACACAGTGGGCCAATCGGGCTGAGCAAGTTGTTGGTATAATTATGGGTTACTTAGCTAAAATTCCCTGGAGATTTTTGCATTCCCCCCTCTCCATTTCATCATTGAACGACCTGGCGCCGAGGGCAATTTCACCCCTTTGTCGGTAATGTTCCACGTTTAAGCACAAAGAGTTTTGCTTCTTCGTCCATTATGCGAACGGCCAAGGAGTGGAATTCCCTGCCGGCGTCTGTATTCCCCGATTCGTATAATTTAGGAATCTTCAAGACGAGAGTGAATAGACACTATTTTAGCTTTCGTGTTACATCCTCGGCTGCATCGGCTTTTTCCATCAGGTGAGGTGCAGCCAAATGCAATCAAATTTTTAATAAAAAAATGATCAGTACAATGAGTTAGAGCTTACAACGAACTCTCGAGCTCGAACGTAACGGCACAGATGAGATACTAGTTACTTTGCGTAACGGCACAGATGAGATACTAGTTACTTTGCGTAACGGCACAGATGAGATACTAGTTACTTTGCGTAACGGCACAGATGAGATACTAGTTACTTTGCGTAATGGCACAGATGAGATACTAGTTACTTTTCGTAACGGGACAGATGAGATAATAGTTACTTTGCGTAACGGCACTGATGAGATACTAGTTACTTTGCGTAACGGCACAGATGAGATACTAGTTACTTTGCGTAACGGCACAGATGAGATACTAGTTACTTTGCGTAACGGCACAGATGAGATACTAGTTACTTTGCGTAACGGCACAGATGAGATACTAGTTACTTTGCGTAACGGCACAGATGAGATACTAGTTACTTTGCGTAACGGCACTGATGAGATACTAGTTACTTTGCGTAACGGCACAGATGAGATACTAGTTACTTTGCGTAACGGCACTGATGAGATACTAGTTACTTCGCGATGCATTGGAAACTTATCGCAGGGATCTCGATTTTTCTCGGCAATTACAAAACATATGAAAGTGGTTTTTGTAACCTGATTCTTTATTTTAATGATTCCATTTTGTCAGTTGCAGAAACACGATTCGTTAACTTTCATAACAGATAAAATATATCAAAGAAACATCTTATAAAAAACCGGCCAAGTGCGTGTCGGGCCACGCGCAATGTAGGGTTCCGTAGTTGCCAATATGTTTGTTATAGTGATTTACTTACATTTTGATTTAATCTAAAACGCGCTAACAACATTTTTGAGCAGGTTAGTGTAAATACGAAATTTTTTGATTGACTATTGCTCGTCAACGAGGAAAGCCTTATTAACTTTGATAGTTTTCCTTTAAAATTCATTATATAGACTACTTTCATGATTTCGATTTTTAAAATTCTAACCAACGATACCCCACACGACTGGGTTTGACGAGAAAAAAAAAATCATCCCCGCTTTACTTGTAGGGGAGGTACCCTTAAAAAGTTTTTTTTTTACAGGTCTCTTCGCTTTATTATTATAATATATATCTTTGCAAAATAATAGCTCTCGTTTACTAATAGTCTAGGGGCTAGGCCGCGGACAGACAGACGGACAGGCAGACATTGTGAAACTACAAGGGTTCCTTAATTGTTGTCCTACGGAACCCTAAAAAGATATTTGCAATCTACAGCCGAAACAGACCTACTCGTATTTTTAAACTTTCTTGGTCAATTCGTCTAAATACACACTTTAATATGCCAGTAGATTTTTTAAAATTAGTTGTAGTTTTTAAATGAAACGAAAAAACATTGAAAAAGTAAAAAAAGTGTGGTTATTTTCTTTACTCTTAACATGTAAAGAAAAAACAGAGACAATAGGCTATTTGACTACTACTGGAAAGTAGTTTTGTATTATTTGTTATTGCATAAAATGCAAACCATTTTAATATTTCCTGGAGATCTGTCGTATATACGGAGTGAATCAATGTTAAAGTTTGAATTAAAAAATTACGCGCCAAAACGCAAAAGGGGATCGGACTGCATCGAAATTAAATTCTGAAATATGATTTCCTAAATTGCGCTCCTCTTGAAGTTTTAAAAACCTTACTTGTTTTGTTTTCCCATCACATCTTCAATTTTTAATTGATCAAATTCACAAAATAAGTTCGTCAATGACGCTAAAAATCTATGACGTCACTTGTGGGTATTTCAAACATTTTTAGAACAAAATTTAGTTTTTGACAGATCATAAAAAGTAACTCAAATGACTAGCACTCCGATCCCCTATTTTCGCTATGGCGCCTGGTTGCTCTGACAGATGACGTCACACATAAGTAAACAACAAACTGCTGTAATAGTGAAAGCACGCACTGAAACTAATGTTTACTTCTGTGTGACGTCATCAGAGTTGCAACCAACCACAGAGCGTTTTCAAACACTTGATCAAACCACATACAAATTAAATCCATTTATGTTTTTTATACAGAAAATGACATTTTTTTTCAGAACATTAATAAAATATACTATTTACTTTACATTTTATTAGGATGACAACAAATTGTTACATATTTTAAACATAGTCAAAATGCCTATTGTTCCGATCAATGTCTCGCCTTAAGAAAAGAGGTTACTTTAAAGGTTAGAGGTACCGATTGAGGTGAGTATACTTCTTAAACAACCCTTTTCTCCCAAGCCACCTAATTATGGTCAATTCATAAAATAACAAACTTTCTAGTCAAACTTGGAAAGTAAAAATTTGAAAAGTAAAAGTAAGGTTTTGAATTTCTTCACGGAAAATCTTGAATTTTCCGGGATATCAGAATCCTATATGTTAACCCGGGCTATAAGGAACCACCGTACAAAATTTCATCAAAGTAGTTTTTGCGTGATGATCGATAGATAGACAGCACGTTTATTTGTCACTGCAATCACGCACATATTATTATACTCGTACATAATATAAAACAAAACTTAACAAATTAAAAAGAGCAAAAACAGAATACTAAAACATACCTATGTGTGTTGCAGTAGTACAAAAGGGTTGTGACTCAGTGTGTTGATTTGCTCATGCGAGCAATACATGATGCGCGAACATACAGATAGGCAGACAGACAAAAAATCCAAAAGTTGTTGTTTTGGCCTCTAATAATAATATCGTTAGTCATGTCCACCACAATTATTATTTTCAAAAAAATATTTCATGTACAGACACGGCCCCGTATTATATAGAATAGATTTTGTATCCACAATAGGGATGACGACAGCATCAGAAATAAATTATGAACTCTTGATCACTAAATTGCCATCCTACTTAAACTTCGGAAAACCTTATTCGTTTTGTTTTCCATCAATTCTTCGATTTTTAATTCACCACAATCACAAAATTAGTACATAAATGACGCTGCTAAACTATGACGTCACACCTAGGTGTTTCTTACATTTTTAGGACAAAATGTCGTTTTTGACAGATGATAAAAAGTAACTCAGATGACTAGCATTCGTCGTCCCCATTGGTAAGCCCTTAGCATAATTTCACCTGATGGTAAGTACATAGCGCTGATGTTAAAGATGGAACAACGTGATGAGGATCCGCCTATCTTATCTTCATGCCCGAACACATAATTGCTGTTAACGTTAATGTTTGGCGGCAAGACTTTTTAAAGAGTACATTTCATGTACTTAGTTGCAAGAGTATAATATAATATATTTCGGATCATCAGAAGGGTTTTGGTCGTATCTCAGAAATAAACTCGTCTTTGAGAAGTTATGGAGTGTACAATCAATATTCACACACGTTTGCAACACGAGGCTTCACGATGTTTCGGATGAAAACCGATTATTTTATAGACTGCGATGAGTTCGGCACGGGGCTGGCTTCCCAAGTTGACAGTTCAGCTGCTCGATCAAAAGTGCTCGTAAAATAATTGGCGCCTCTGTCGTAGCCTCTGTAGGTAGGCTGAATTGTCATTTTATGGTTCGATAATCACAACGATTCTGATTGGCTAACAAACAAGTACCAACACTACCAACTTCCGGGTTCCGGTCTCGCACAGACCACGCCTTGGCCAAAGATGACTATTATTACTACCCTAGCTAACCGCTTGACGTTTCAAGATAAAACACACGGTGCTTCGACGCATGCATAGATGGCGCCACGTCCTTGCGATCCGACATATATAATACCAGTTCTCCATTGCGTTGGGGAATCTTGGCAAGCCCGCTTCCATCTTCGGCATCATCGTCACTTACCATCTGGTGCGATGATGCCAAGGGCTTACCACTAGAGAAAAAAAAATACTCTTGCAACTAAGTACATATAGTTCATTCGCTCATCTAACCACATCTTTAACGGATCCCGACAAACTCTGTGTCAAAGGTGCCGCGCCGCGTCGCGTCGCCGCCAGTGCGGCGGGCGGCATAATTGAACTTAGGGCGGAACCTGTGTGTTTGTCGGGAGCAGTCAGATGCAGTTAAATGAGCGAACGAACTTTATTCATCCTCTCTTGTTATGTAAAGCTCAATTGACCGCACCTTCGATAAATGCCGCTCGCGCTGCTGGCTCACGTCAATCGGTACCGACAAAGGGGCCGCTCTGAGTTCAATCGAGACGCCGCTGACCTTACGGGCTCGCGTGATTCTTATTCAGTCTTTAATTATTAATGTAGGCGTTGATTCTGAAGATACTTTGTCCAGGAGTGAAAGTGATTAAAATTAATAATAAATTCTAAATAAAAAGATACCTATTTGATTTTATTTTTTTTGTAAAATTGTTTTATCCTTCAACAAATTTCCAAAACTCTGTTGGGGTGTACTGCGGCCAATTCCCCGAACGAACTGTAGGTATTGTTTGCGAATCAAAATCACCTTAGATATTTTTAAACAATCTTGAAACTCAAAAACTCTAATTATAAATTTATTAATCTTCATTTGTCTTACCTAAATAATTGCTTTGTCACACATCGCATCTTCTCACAGAGCTAATAACTATGTCTGCTAATAAACTGTCACTAGAACAGGATCTCATAATAAATCTTAATGTACCCGCAATTCCATCGCTAGAGGAATTCAGTGGACATTGCCCGAGCGGGATTTAATTGGAGTCTTTAATTAAATGTCTTAAGGCGGTGCTGATTTCTGAGAAAAATTTGATCTGTCTTCAGAATTAATGAAAACATAATAATTAAGAAGACCCAGTTTGCGCAGATACAAATTAATGAGTTTATTAACATACTAAATTTTGCCCGCATGCAGCAATGCGTTGCTCATTTGCGACGTCCGTCCACAAGCCTGAAAAATATTTTTATCAGATCCTTTGGGAACAATGCAGGCTATGCTAATTAAACTACGAGTATGTTACTTCCCACCCCCTCAACCACCTCTCTGCAAAAAAATCTCAACAATCCGTGGCTCCGTTGCGATGTTAAAGAAATCAAAAGAAATAAGTTGAAAAGCCTTAAAACTTTGAGGTATAAGCTCTTATTTGAAAACAGTTTCTATGCTCAAAAGCTAATGGCTCACGGTGCCAAATGTGAATATAAATACATGTTTCCAAATTCAGTGCTTGCCTTTGCACAGTATTTCCTACGATTCTTTCAAAAATATCAGTCGATCCTCGGACCTTGATTACACCTCCAAAGGTCATCAGCAGATCAACTTCAAAATAGTAAAAGGATCTAATGTAACCGGGAATACGGCTTCTTACCAAATTTGGGCTCAATCGAAACCCTGAAAGTTGCTCTTAAATCAAGCTAACTAACATACATTCAGACAAACATTGCAAGCGGAATGAAAGTTTTTAATAAAATAAGAGGTTTTTTAGATGTGGATCATCTTTAAAATCACACCGAAACATACGTGTACCAGGCAGAAAAGTGGAGCGTTATGAAAAGGTGTATTTAATATGTTGTCTTACTTTTGTGATTTCAAAATTATGATTATTAGAATCATAACTTTGGTATCATTATTATGCTTTTATAGTCAGCCTGCTTTTATATTCAACCCTGAGTTTGCGTCAGGGCCGGAATATTGGTTTAGTATTATTAATAAATGTATCAAAATTATATCATGTTCTTCGATTGAAGTTTTTATTAACGTGTTTATCGTGGTCCATTATTAACGAACTGGACCAAACTTTGGGTCCAGCGCACATAGCATGGAGCCGTTCAAACAGTGATTGAAAAATGTGACAGTCATTGTCGGTTTGAACATTTAATTAGCACTTGAACTCATAACAACGGCTTAGCGCCGTTCAGTTCCACGAGAGAAGTTGCACAATCAGTTAATGTGCGAAACACGCAAAAGAACGATAAAGACAGTTAAGATTCAATTATACCCAGAAAGTGTTTAATATACCTAGCTTTTCATTTAGATCTCACAGGATTACCAACCTTAAAATAAAAATGAGTTGAAGGTAAACTCTATTATCAGTGTTACTAGTGCCCTATCCTCAAAAGTAATGTAAGACTGTCCCAAAAGTAATGTTTTGAAAAAAAAAGTAATTTTTATTAAGTTTTCGCATTTTAACACAATATTCACAATTTTACACACTCCATGACTCCAAATTATTATTTGTACATTCTTCCGATGGCTTAGTACATTATATTTTCTAATCAACGCGTGTAATCCTGAAAAAAGAAAATGCTTATGCGACAAAGATCTTATGACGCGAGCCGAAATCGGAACTACGCCAACATGTCCAAGTCTATGGAATTGATATTTCAGTTGAAGTCTATATTCACTTAGTGATCACGAGCAGCGCATTCCTGTCACTGACATCCATGCGCCGCGCCACAGATAAAAGTGCATTGACAGACGATTATAGTTTGTTGATTCAACCAAAGATGACCTTCAAGTTAAATTATATTTCAAATTATAGCCCATTATTCCGAAAAGTAACGTAAAGTAACTTTTTCAGTCGTGTAACGTAAATGTAACGCAATAGTGTCAAAAAGTAATGTAAAAAGTTACAAAAGTAACGATCTGGCAACGATGTGTAATTGCGCTTTAAAATATTATGAGCACTTTATACAATCCTGTTTTTTTAATTTTTGGAGTTTACTCCTTAAGAATCGATTTGCATATAAGGCGCCCGGTATGAAAAAAATATGAGGAGTAAAATCTAGTGATCGAAAACGTAGTTTGTTATATTCTCTTTGCGCGTTACGTTTTTACGCGCAACCTATTGTGCGCACCTCTGTCACGTGATACAAAACAGTCAGGCTGAATCTAAGATGACGTTCTGTCATTGTTGCAGTCTTAAGGCGTGTCTCCTGCGCCCGCTTTTTTGAAACATTACACAGAAAACATGAAACAAAAACATTTGTTTTCATACTCAAGCCGTCTCCTGCTACAGGGAAATGTTTCTGAAACAAAAAATGTGCGCGACACGGCAGTTGTAGAAAAATGAAACAAATCCTTCCCCTCTCCACCCGCGCGGGGAGTATAATTAATTGTACTGTATCTGTGTATTGTTTTGCAAAACAGGTCGGAGGAGACGCGCCTTTACTATTTTTGATCTGTATATATAATTTCAGTATATTTATAATATAAAATATAAAATATTTATGATTATAAATATACTGAAAATTTGTGATATTTTACAATCTCCATCGTATAATTTGGTATTCCACTCCATCATGGATGTCAATTTTGTGAAAGCAGATAGCAGAAACTTGCCCAAAGTGTACGCAATCAAGGATTGAAATGTTCTTCAAAAATAACCCCGATTTTTATTCTGCAGAGCTGAGAAATGTAAAAACAGCAATGTAAGTACTATAAAATAATATAACACTACCTACGTAAGTAACCTTAATCCTGCGAAGGCAAAATAATGGTCTTTCTTTCAATCTTAGTTTTTTAGGTTATAAAGAATAAATTTTGTTTACAGTAAGTAATTAGTTTGCATTTTCAGGGCTGCACGACAATCTTATGGTGATGATGCTATCGGGTACGTGCAACTACATCGTGGACTTTGCACACTCAATTGCAAGATCTGCCCCGAGCACAAATTGCGGGCTAGTTCATACAGAGTCACTATGGTGATAGACGAGACTAAAGGTGAAATCGTCAGTTGCCAGTGCTTGGATTGTGCAGGTTCAACTGGTGGTTGTAAGCATGCAGTGACATTTTTAATGTGGACCCATCGTCGCAGTCTTCCTGCACCTAGGTTGAATATTACTGGAAAAACCCATCCTCTCGAGAGTAGGGACTACTATAAAATACGTCACTGTAGATCAAATTTGCAAAAAAACAGCTCCACATCATGAAACCAGCACAGACCTTTTCCACGAGTTTCTTCAAGAAGCAAAAAAGAAGAAAATTATGAATTGTGAACTGTTGAAGTATCAGAACGACTTTAAACACAGTGATGTTAGAAAGTTTTCACTTCATCATTTCCTTGTTCAAGCGAGTGATGATATAAAGAATGATGTCCACAAATTACTAGAAACATTACAAGAGAAACTTAACAAAAATGCTCTTGATTTATTGAAGAGTCATCTTGAAATCAATGTAAGAGCCCTTTATGGTATGACCTAAGATATGCTTGTATAACCGCATCCAAAGCATATTAGGTTAGTTGCTGCCAAACACCAGATGGATCATTAGTAGCTGCGATCATGGGAGCTAAAACACCTGACACATCAGCTAAGAAAAGAGGCCGGAAATTGGAATCATCCATCAGTTATAAAAACTGTGCAGAGTAAACTTAAAACCAAAGTCAAGCCCTGTTTTGTGCCTGTTTAGACAATCGTACTTAAGAAGTAAACTCCAGTCGTGCGTCGGAGCTGACACACACACTTTTTTTTTAATTCACAAGTGGTATGCCCTTGGCATTATCTCACCTCATGGTAAGTGACAAAGATGCCGAAGATGGAAGCGGGCTTACCAAGATTCCCCAACGCAATGGGGATCTGGCTATCTTATCTTCAAGCCGGAACACATCAATGCTGTTAACACCGATGTTTGGTGGCAAGACTTAGATAAGATGGTGGTAGCTAGCCAGGCGGGCTATGAAAATGCCCTACCACCAACCAAACCGAGTCTTACAAAGTTGACGCCGCCGGAGATCGAAGCCGCGACCTCCTGGTGTGAAGCAAATGGACTAACCATTACGCCACGGAGGCGATGAAAAAGTGAAATACGCAATTTTCTTCACCTACTAAAACCCAAGCCTTTACTCATGAAGCAGTATTAGTAGTAAGCATATATAATATTATCTGCCTCTTCAAACACAGAGCTATTAATGTCGAACATATCAGGAAGTTCGCCCATACAAAATCACTTAGACCCATCAGCTTACAGTGCAAACTAGAGATGGCTGTGCAAATGGGTGCAATTCTGAATAATTGTACTGCCGTCTGTCACGACATGGGACCACCCTCGTCCATCAGATAAGCTTCGAGAGCTCTCTGGCTACGCAGAAACGTTTGCAGCTACACACATTACTAAGTATTATTAGGAAAACGAATGGTTTGTGGTCTAAGTCAGGAGTGAAGTCAAATTTCAACTTGAGGGATTTGAAAGCGTTTCGATCATCGGACAGTGTGAGTGCAAAAATCGTCCAAAATGCGAGGACAAGCGTAGTTGGCATGTACATATCAGAAGGAAGACGTCCACTAGTGAACAAAGATACATTAATAAATAAATATTCAAATACAATCACACACGATCAGCTGATTCCAAATTAGGATCAAGAAATCCTTTAGTTTATTAACCAACCAAAATAACCAGATGGAAATCATAGTAGCGTGGAACTCATTTGCAGGTGTAAATCTAAATTTACTGAAGAAAGTTGTCCTTTTAATATGAAACTGAATAATAAGATAATGTATTCATATTTACTTATGAATTTAGGCCCAAAACCCTGAGCGTGAGATCCGCGACCAATGTAAGAAACGTCACAGGTGGCGGGTTACCTATCATGGTCAATAGTAACTTTGTCAAAGCATGTTAATGAAAAGTTGTGTTGATGCAGTTAGCTGGTGTAAAAAATCTTACCCTAGATGTACACATTTGGTCGACGCGTTGGTCTGAAGCCCGGGAAACAGGAACTAACAAAGGCATATAACATTCCCCTTTCAACATATAAATGTGTCCCTCTCACTCGGGCTTTGGGTTGACACGTTGGCGGAACGTATGGAGGCCAAATTATTATGGAGTGATTTTTCTTGAGTAGTATTAAAACTCTTTCACTTTTCTTTGGTTTTTTTCACAGATTAGAAAAAAAAATTGCCGCTACTAAGGACTGAGGTAAGAGGCGGGGCAGGGGTGTCAGTTTCTTGTACAATGAGACATGTTGCTGTTATTCTTCTATTCTATGGTTTTTATAAATACCGTTAACACTGGCCTATCAACATTGGTTCAAAACTATTTTTCTGAGATAATAACTCATATAAGAACTCGCATTATTAATATAGACTAGACGAGAGAGGCATCATAGCAGCAACAATTCAACAATCCACCTGCTTCTGCATTTCCTTGCCTTATATGCAGAAAAGTGTGTCTCCCGTGCTACTGCCATAAACCTGTCTGCAATAGACTATAAAAACATGACACTCGGTAGACCGATGACCTGGTGAAGGACGCGGGAAGCCGTTGGATGCAGGCAGCGTAGAACCGGTTGTCGTAGAAATCCTTGGGGGAGGCCTTTGTCCAGCAGTGGACGTCCTTCGGCTGATATGATGATAATATGATACACGCCTATAGTTATCGATCGCAGTTTCTCGTTACTTGTACCACTGGAGCTAGCTGTTATCTGCAATTTGTGTTACAGCCCATTAATGGGTAAAGACGAGAGAAAAACGTTCTCCACTTGGCGGATTATTACTATATCGCTTATGAATCATATCTTATCTAGCAATGACCTACCTACTTTACTTATATTTATATTGATTCAGCTCTTTCTCATTGACCCTTCGGAAGGGTAATGTCTTGCACCTCATCATCATTATATCAGCTGAAAGACTTTTACTGCTGCACAAAAACCTCCCGACCCTCAACAACGCTTTGTCCTGCGCTGCCCGTATCCATCGGATTCCAGCGATATTCACCAGGTCGTCGGTCCACCGCAAGGGAGGCCTCCCTACGCTACGTTTTCCGGTCCGCGACCGCCACTCGAGAACTTTACTGCCCCATCGGCCATCTGTTCTACGAGTTATGTGCCCTGCCCACTGCCACTTCAGTTTAGCGATTCTGTGAGCTATGTCGGTTACTTTGGTTCTCCTGCGGATCTCCTCGTTTCTGATTCGATCACGCAAAGAAACTCCGAGCATAGCACGCTCCATTGCCCTTTGGGTGACCTTGAGCCTTCTTATGAGGCCCATAGTAAGCGACCATGTCTCTGTTCCGTAAGTCATCACTGGCAACACACACTGGTCAAAGACCATAGTCTTGAGACACTGCGGTATTTGGGACGTGAAGATATTGCGAAGTAGTAGTATCTAGCTAATATCAAGACAATTGGCGAACAGCCCTACATATATTTACACACGCTTTTACGCATTTACAAACGTCATCTGTTTATGTGATTATAGTAGGTACTTAAAACACGCCGATTCTACTCAGGTCCGAGGTGTGCTATTACTAAGTCTCCGCTGTTCGTCCGTCTGTCTGTTAGCAGGCTGTATGCCATGAACCGTGACAAGTAGACAGTTGAAATTTTTTCAGAGTGTGTATTTCTAGTGCCGCTATAAAGAAATAATAAAATTCCCCCTATACAAGAACGGTATTTTTTTTTCTTGTAAGATGCACGACGTTACGAAGCCCTTAGAGTGCGAGTCTTTGAAAACGAGTTGGTGTTTATTGTGTTCAGTAGCATGCGTTCCAAAACCAGTGCTAACACAATACGAAGTACCCAAATATTTCTTTTATTAGCTACTAGCTTTTTCCCGCGGCTCCGCCCGCGTGGACATCG
Source organism: Coleophora flavipennella (assembly GCA_947284805.1). Classification (NCBI taxonomy): domain Eukaryota; kingdom Metazoa; phylum Arthropoda; class Insecta; order Lepidoptera; family Coleophoridae; genus Coleophora; species Coleophora flavipennella. Next base: position 1,083,378 of record OX369272.1, read on the forward strand.
TTTTTATGACTGTATTTAAGGGTGATTAGTAAATTATGTCATTTACCACCTACTCAACCATCTCTGTGCAAAAAATCACAACAATCGAGTATTTTTTTAGTTCCCTCGGGAACTTCAAATTATGCTATTTTCCCGGGATGAAAAGTAGCCTATGTCTTTCCCCGTGACACAGGCTACCTGCATGCCAAATTTAATAAAGATTGGTCAAGGAGTTGAAGCGTGATAAGGTAACAAACAAACAAACACATTTTCACATTTATAATATTATTAGTAAGGAAGTAAGGATTACAATGATACAATTTTCTTCCAATATAAATTAATTACACCAAAAACCTATGTAACCTTAGAATTTTATTAGAGTCACATTTTTCAAATGGAATTTCAAACAATTGATATCATATTACGAATCTGTTGTCCTTTGAAACCCGAGAATTCTTTTACACTCCACCGACCGTGAAAAGAAATACATTGTACTCCCAAACGGAGAAAATAACTTTCTCGCGGGAGCTTCTTACAAAGTTCTGTTTGTATGGGAGGTACCTTTTTAACCTTTTTTTTTCCTCGGACTGCGGAGGAGGGAAGGGGGAAAATGCTTTTACGCATACCAATACAGTCGACTGTATTGGTTATGTGGGACTCACAGCCCTGCGCCTATATGCATCATTATATCAGCCGAAGGACGTCCACTGCTGGACATAGACCTCCCCCAAGGATCTCCACGACGACCGGTTCTGCGCTGCCCGCATCCAGCGGCTTCCCGCGACCTTCACCAGGTCATCGGTCCACCGAGTGGGAGGCTCGCCTACACTACGATTTCCGGTGCGTGGTCGCCACTCGAGAACTTTACTGCCCCAACAGCTATCTGTTCTACGAGCAATGTGCCCCGCCCACTGCCACTTAAGTATAGTAATTCTGAGAGCCTATATGCATACATACTCATTATATACATAAGGTATATATGGATAAATAAATATGCACAGGCCCAAGACCACACTACCCACTAACGTCCCCCTGCAGCCTTGGCAGCTAAGCTGCTTTAAAAATTAATCGGAGCGACGCCCCCTCCCCTCTTGGGAGGGGGGGTAACCTTTTTCCAGACATTTAACTTATATACTAGTGTGAACTCGCGATGTACTTATTTAAAATAAATAAAGGCACGCTCATTAACGCTTGCGCAATTTAGGTTCCGCCCAGCGCCATCTAGTGTTGTTTACAGAAACTCATTATTTACAACCCCCTGTATCTCGACAACACTTCGACTGATTTGGCTCATGTTAAAACTTATAAAATATTGTTTTCTTATTAATTGTCCTACAAAATTTCATGACGTTCCATCAACGATACTCGAGTTATGCTCGAGCAAACATTTATTCATACACATATAAACAAACGCTGCATTGTTCCAGTGGAGCCGGAGAACTTCGCTCACTTAGCTCGCTCGTTCAAACATTATACAAATTAATATGTGTTTCTTAAAGTGAAATATTGTTTCCTTGCTCCATTTTAGAAGAACATTGACTCTATTATATTGACTACTTAAATTAAATTAAACATTTAAATTTAAATATTTTAACAGGTGTTATTTTTACCGTTTTGCGGGTGATAACACCTGTGCTATATTTTAGATATAAATAAATGTTAATGTAAAAATTTTAAAACGGTCCTCAAAGCTATTCTTAAGAAAAAAATATTTGTTCTATTTCTTTGAAAATAAAAAATATAAAAGATACCCTTGACAAAAATAATTTAAAGTTATCTATAGAGTATATATCATTTTAATCAAAATTTCTCAGTTATATTTCGGAATTTTTAAAAAAATCCACAAATATAAAAAGAAAAGGCCTTGGCATCATTTCACCTGATGGTAAGTGACGATGATGCCGTAGATGGAAGCGGGCTTACCAAGATTCCTCAACGCAATGGAGATCTGGCTATCCTGTCTTCAAGCCGGAACACATCAATGATGATAACACTGATTTTTGGCGGCAAGACTATATTAATATGGCGGTAGCTAGCCAGGCGGGCTATGAAAATATCCTATCACCAACCAAACCAATTCTTACAAAGTTGACCTCGCCGGGAATCGAACCCGCGACCTCCTGGTGTGAAGCGAATGGACGAACCAATATGCCACGAAGGCGGTTAAACTCTATCACATAATAAACACATCTATAAACTATCACATAACTTTCCATTTACTCCATCGTTCATCGAAAGTAAAAAGACGGAAATTGAATTATTTCAATTTGTAAAAACGGATCGTCAGCAGCAGCTGCCATGGCAGCCGCCAAACGGGACAAAGGGAATTCTCAATAAGTTTCAAACACAATTATTTGTGTAATCAAAGGAAGTGCGCGGTCTTTGCGAGAATTCCTAGATACTACGCCTCCTACAAAATTAAATATTTTTTTGCTCTGATTGTACAGATTTCTTGGAGAAACTTGTTTAGTTTCATAAGTGAGGGCTTCTTACTAATTACATTTTAATTTTTCTAAATTTTTTTACCAACCTGTATAATAAGAAATAATATATTTCTAATAGAAATAAGCTGTACCTTTTGTATGTTCTTATCTAGTTTAATGTTTGTTTGTCCCTATTTCTGTGTGAAATAAATTGTGAAATAAATAATAATAAGTAATAACAAGAAATTGTGAGAAAGTAAGTTATCCACAGTACACCCGAACGGAGTTCTGGAAATGTGTTGAACATAAAATAATTAACAAAAAATTTTATTAAATAGGTATTTTATTCTTTAGAATTTATCATTAATGTGAATGACTTTCACTACTGGATGAAGTATCTTCAGAATCGTCGCCTACATTAATAATTAAAGACGCCGGCGCCGCCACAGAACTTACGGCGGCTCCTTTGTCGCTACCGTTTGACAAGAGCCGCGTCGGCGAGCGGCATTTATCAAAGTTGCAGCTAATTCAGCGAATAAACTTTACTTTGTTTTGATTGGTTAGGTCAGCAATTATATTATAATGTTTCATTTTAAATTCAGAATCGAACTATAAATGAATCACTAAAAATTATTGTATAATAAATAATAATATTTAGATGTGGTCTCCTCCATTTTTTATTTCTGATAATAAATACCTCTTGTGACAAAGATATTCCCCTTACACACTAGAGACAATAGATTTTGTCCATTGTCATCAGGATCAGATAACTTAGCCATAATTTGAATATAACTCACGAAAATAATGAATCATTCGTCCCCCCAAAAATTCCCCGTAATTTTTCGTCCATTCTTGGGACCTTCAAAGAAATTCGAGATCAAAAGGTCTTTGAAACGTGTGAATCTAGTTAGTAGAGGAGAGTATGGGGAGGAGGTACAGAGGCCAGCGCATCAAGCTACACACTCGTGTGCGATTCTGATCCATACGCATACGGCATAGGAACGGTACAAACTCCAAAGTATATAGCTTGATATGTTGGCCGCTGTACATCTGAAGATAGCAAGGGGGGTTCACAAAAGCTTTTGAACCATCACCATCTAATGAATAGATAGTGGAAGGAAAACTGGAATTCGTGTTGAGATCATTTTTTTTTCGATGAGTGAGATGCGTTTAACGCTCAAAAAATTTAATAAGTAGGTACATTATTACTAGTAACTTATGTTATGTTATGAGCGTCGGTGGCGTAACGGCTAGGGCCGCCGCCTCCTGTCCGGGGGGTCGTGGTTCGAATCTCGCCACGTACCAATGTAATTTTGAATTTAGATTTCATATGTACGTTTATCCGACGCTCTTACGGTGAAGGAAAACATCGCGAGGAAATCTGCACATGCCTGCGAAGAAACTCGCAGGTTATGTGTGAAGTCGACCAACCCGCACTGGGCCCGCGTGGTCGACTAAGGCCCGATCGCCCTAATTCAGGGTAGGCTCGGTCCCCTTGGTGGGGACGTATATGAGCTGATATTAATGAAAAAAAAATTATGTTAAAGAACAAAAACTGGAACTTGAGATTTTGATAGGGATCGATTGTCATACACTAGTAGAATATAAAAAAGAAACCGGCCAAGTGCGAGTCGGACTATCAATACGAGGGTTCCCTATCATCATGCCTCTGCACAAAACTACATTGTTAAATTACAATTATACCTATTCACATTACAAACAAAAGACATCAACGCGAGCGACGAAAATATGTATTTTTTCTTATTCAGTTCGGACTCCTCAGCGCGAGTACGACTTACACTTGGCCGATTTTTAATATTTCTTGTTTTATTTCAGTATTAGTACTATATGCTTGCGTATTACTGTATATTACTGTTTTTACGATAGAGCTAAATCAAAAACACTTCTAAGGACTTATAAGAAAACACGTTTTTTTTCTATGGAGAACCCCATGCCTTTTCATTTATTCTAATTTTTAGTATTTTTTCTTATAGCGGCAACAAAAATATACATTCTGTGAAAATTTCATCTGTGTCTACCTATTACGTTTCATGAAATACAGCCCGCTGACAGACGGACAGACGGACAAATAGCGGAGGTTTAGAAATAGGGTCCCGTTTGGTCACCCGTTGGGTGCAAGGAACCCTAAAAACTATATTGTAGGGAAAAATGTATGTGTGTCTGAGTGTGTGTCTCTCTCTTTGTGTGTATGTGTGCGTCCGTCCGATGCTCTAGTGCCCAAACTACTGGACCGTTAAATTGGATATGATTTGGGTTAAGAAATTTTATTTCAATATTACCAGCAGTTTTCCTAATTTTTTTTGCTTTATTTTTAAGTGTTTATTTTATTTATTGGGGAAAAAACAGTTGCATAATTACACAAAACAGAAAGATTGAAACTTAAGCCAATAAAATTTCCACTACTAGTTAATGACAAATTATTTTGCCACAATTGTAAAAAAAATTTTTTTTTACCTAAAATGGCTCTAGAGATTATAATTAAACTTGGTATGATAGTTGATAGTTCAATCACTTGATAGTTCATTATTCCAAGAAAAAACGTAATAAGGTACCTAGGCAATTATTCAATGATGTCTGTGTGTGTTTCACGTCAACTCAGTAAAACAGGAAGCGATCACCAACGGTAAGAGGCCCATTGAATCTAAAGACCAAGCTAGAAAGATGTTGACTGATAAAGTCAACGCTCCGACTAGCGCCCATCCAGCTCCAAAACACTTCGAATGCCCAGGAGACAGCGAGAATGTGGACGATTATAATGGAAGAAAGACGAATATTAGTTTTACAGTCCTCTCAAGCCGCTACTCAGTATCTCAGCGATTTACGCAAATAGTATTATAGGAGCGATTGAGCACAACAAAAGCTCAAAAGTGTTCGTGAGAGATCTGTCTGTTAGATAAAGCTTGGTCAGTTCCAAGCTGAAGACTGAGGATGGCAGGATCGTATTGTCTAAGACTGAGTTGCTGGAAGAAGTTGAGAAGTTCTACGGACAATTGTACAAGACCACACGTCTGCCTGTCAGCGATTTGGCTAAAGACCCAAGATCCAGACTAACCCGACACTGTACTTAAGATATCCTGGATGTCAGCCTGTACGAGATTAGAATGGCAAACAGCTCAAGAACAACAAGGGTGATGATGGAATTACGGCTGAACTTTTGAAAGCAGGTGGATCACCGGTACAAAAAGCTCTTCGGAACTTATTTGATTCAGTTATACTCGAGGGACAAACGCCTCAGGCAAGACACAGAAGTATGGTTGTGCTTTTTTTCAAAAAAGATGACAACTCCGTGTTGAACAACTAGAGACCCATCTCACTTCTGAGCCATGTCTACAAGTTTTTTTCGAGAGTCATTACGAATCGCTCGCAGGACTTCCATTCTCCTAAACAAGCCGCTTTCCGAAAAGGCTTTAGTACCATATACCACATACATACGCTGCGGCAGTTTAAACAGAAGACCGAAGAGTACAATCATCCACTATGCTTGGCGTTTGCAGACTATGAGGAAGCCTTTGATTCAGTCGAAACCTGGGCTGTGCTAAACTCTCTCCAGCGGTGCCAAATTGATTATCGATACAATGAGATGCTGAAGTGTCTGTATGAAAACGCCACCACTTCCAATACAAAGTTGGCAAATCAGTTGATCGACTTGTATGAGAACTCATAGCTTCTTTATAGATTTGAGTTATATTAGTTTTGTGAAAGAAGCTCGCCTCAAAAATGTGTTTCATATAAAAAGAGTTGTTCCGAGTGTATCATCATGTCAGCTCATATACGTCCCCACCGAGGGGCTAGAGCCTACCCCGAATTAGGGCGATCGGGCCTTAATCGACCAGACGGGCCCGGTGCGGTTTGGTCGACTTCACACACAACCTTCGAGTTTCTTCGCAGGCGTGTCCAGGTTTCCTCACAATGTTTTCCTTCACCGTAAGAGCGTCGGATAAACGTACATATTATGAAATCGAAATTCGAAATCACATTGGTACGTGACGGGATTCGAACCACGACCTCCCGGACAGGAGGCGGCGGCTCTAACTGTTACGCCGCTGACGCTCTTTGATTATTCATTACAATTTAAACTTTGATACTGTGACCAAAACGGATGGACATTTATAGTCTTTGATCAGTCCTCGTCTTTATAAGGTTTCCTTTTCTTGAGTTTTCCTTTAACCGCCTCCGTTGCGTAATGGTTATTCCATTCGTTTCACACCAGGAGGTCGCGAGTTCGATTCCCGGTCGGGTCAAATTGTAAGACTCGGTTTGGTTGGTGGTAGGGCATTTTCTAAACCCGAATGGCTAGCTATCACTATCTTATCTAAGTTATGCCGCCAAACATCAGTGTTAAAAACATTAATGTGTTCCGGCATGAGTACAAGATGGAATCTTGGTAAGCCCGCTTCCATCTTCGGCATCATCGTCACTTACCATCAGGTGAGATGATGCCAAGGGCTTACCAATTGTAAATAATAAAAAATAAGGTTCGTTACTCAAAAAAAGTTAAATGGCTTGTTGACGAGCGCAGAAGTCTTATTGAAAACGTCGTTTGAAGTCGCCGAGGCTTCCAACTTATTTCATTTTGTTTGAATCAAAATCAAAGCATTTCGTGATTTCAGCCACGACCGCGACCGTTGCAACGTTGTTTGATTTACAATGTTTGTTTGTTTCCTAATATTTTGTAAACAAGTCAACTAGTAAACGTTTGCTACCGGTAACTGGAAATTTAACGAAATTCAATAACGTTTGTGAGTGTAATTTCAAACTTATACTAAAGTATATCTTATAAATATAATATTTTTGTATTTTATCTTAACTTATATATATTAGTACTGACATACAGTATAGTCACTCCCTGCCGCACTCTAGATACCTACCTTACCCCCTCGTCGCGCAGATTGATACAGATTGGTTCTAGTTTGGTTCTCAAACGTATAGGATTTCGCCGTGATTTTGTTTGCTCCGTCATTTATTTTTAGAAATGTCAATTCACGACCGTAGTATGCAGTGTCCGTGGTGTGTTTATACTACTGGTTTTTCCGCTCGAAAAAATGATTGGGAAAAACCCGACTACAATAAGAATTTTCCTCTTTTTTTGGCAATCAGGTTAAAATGAATCCTATGTCGCTTCTGAAATCAAGAGAAATCTAACGACACAAAAATCAATGAACAAAAATGGAAATACATCAAACCGTTTAGGCTACAGGCTCAGCCAAAGAAACGGACATACATACATACACCCGAAAAATATGAAAAGTGTAATTTGCACCTATTTTGAATAAATATCTTGAATCTTCTCGTTTCTGGGCAGTCTGGTAAAAATGACACTCAAACAAAGAAAAAAACCGCAGCGGAATCGGTTGAATAGTTCCTTTAAAACCCTCAAGCGCCAACAATCCTTGCTGCTGCAGCGCCTCCTGATGGTATACAGCTGTAAAATGTGTCTATAAACTTGCTCTGAAATGACACATATATAATGCAAAAAACGCATCAGAGACTTTTCAACAGACTTCCAAAAAGGAGGAGGTTCTCAATTCGACTGTATTTTTTTTTATGTGCGTTACTCAGATCTTTTGACTGAGTGAACCGATTTTTAAAGGACTTTTTTTATTTGAAAGCTAGTGCTTCCTGTGTTGTCCCATATAAATTTTATCAAAATCGGTGTAGTACTTTATTTGTAAGTTGTTGGAATGGAAGTCGGATTATTAACATGTTTATAGTTTTTTTGCTTTTAAATTCACTGAACCATCTAAAAACTGTTGCCCAAAATGGAGCATAGTCAACTAGTGCTGATTGTAATCGTTGTAAACTTAGTTGTTCGGTTAGACCAAATATAAAGTCATCATAAAACATCACAGCATGCAAATGATCGCGGTTAAGGTCCATCGTTTCAAAGAAAAATCGTGGAAATAGTCCTAGTAAAATGACTGTAACATCGTATTTTTTTTAAATTGAGCGAAGTGGCTACTTGCGTTCTATTTTTAAATAAATTTACTATAAAAAAAATATACAACAGGTGCGATCCGTTTTTAAATTTCGAGCATCTCAAAACTTATCTAGTGACCTACGTAGAATCATCGACCAAATATAATGGACCGGCCCTATCCATATATTATGAATGCTGGTATGTTTCGTGGGCTTTTTGATTTTGTGTCCGAGTTGTATGGAGTCATGAAGGAGTATCGGTGCCACCTAGCAACACCTACAGTATTCAACAGATAGTGTAAAATTCATTTAAGTGTGGCGTTTTTTTAGTTATATATTCTTTAATAAACCCATATAGTGCACCACCGGTTCTCTGAGGCACCAGCTGCCACTGATCATCGTCATAATCGTATCAGCCGAAAGACGCCCACAGCTGGTCAAAGGTCTTCCACAACGACCGGTCCTGCGCTGCCCGCAGCCAGCGGCTTCCTGCGACTTTCACAAGGTCGTTGGCCCAACAACCTACCTTAGAAAATTATATATGAATCCCTCTCTTCTTTCCAGAGGTGATCCAAGTGTGGTCGGCGCCGGGCGGCAAGACGCAACTACCGTGCGACCTGGCCGCGCCTGCGCGCGACGTCGCCATGATGCTTTGGTTCAAGGACAGCGACCGGATGCCCATTTACACGTAAGTACACCCTAGTACCCCACTTTAAAAATACGTATAGTGATCCAAAGTACACCCTAGTACCCCACTTTAAAAATACGTATAGTGATCCAAAGTACACCCTAGTACCCCACTTTAAAAATACGTACAGTGATCCAAAGTAAACTGTAGTACCCCACTTCAAAAATACGTACAGTGATCCAAAGTAAACTGTAGTACCCCACTTTAAAAATACGTACAGTGATCCAAAGTACACCTTAGTACCCCACTTTAAAAATACGTACAGTGATCCAAAGTAAACTGTAGTACCCCACTTCAAAAATACGTACAGTGATCCAAAGTACACCCTAGTACCCCACTTTAAAAATACGTACAGTGATCCAAAGTACAACCTAGTGCCCCACTTTAAAAATAGGCACATTGATCCAAAGTACACCCTAGTGCCCCACTTTAAAAATACGTACAGTGATCCAAAGTACACCCTAGTGCCCCAATTTAAAAATACGTACAGTGATCCAAAGTACACCCTTGTGCCCCACTTTAAAAATACGTACAGTTATCCAAAGTACACCCTAGTACCCCAATTTAAAAATACGTACAGTGATCCAAAGCCTATGATGATTCCGTCAAAGCCGACATCACTAGGCACTGGGAATGTACCTCTATTGCATTGTCTTTCTATCCCTAACTCAAGCAAGGTTGCCTGGTAGAAATCGCTTAGAGCGATAAGGCTACCTTTGCACTCTATGTATATTACAAATTATAAGTCCTGTGTTGTTTTTTGCCGTGTAATCAGTAATCACGTTAATATTATAAAGGCGAAAGTTTGCGAGCGAGTGTGTAAGTGTGTATGTTTGTTACTTCTTCACGCAAAAACTACTGAACGGATCTGGCTGAAATTTAATAGGTAGACAGATTAAGACCTGGATTAATACACAGAATAGTCTTTTCACGCTCGCAAGCCGCTTGCGGCTCGCGCACTGCGCCCCCTCGCAAATGTCATAGGAACGTTGTCCAAGCGGGTGAAGCCTTCTAGGTCGTAGGTTCAATCCCCACCCAGGGAAAACTTTCATGTTACGAACAGGTTTGTTTGCTTTTTGATTGTGTGTTTAATATATTTCTTTGGTACTAATACAATCGTTTGTCCTGACTGACTATCAACGCACAGCTCAACCACTGGATGGATCGGGATGTAATTTGGTATATTATTAGCAACAATGACGTAGGCATCCGTTAAGAAAGTATTTTGGGATATTCCTTTCTTATTTCTTCGGCATCATCGTCACTTACCATCAGATGAGATTATGCCAAGGGCTTCCCAATTATGAATTTTAAAAAACCTACGGAAACGGCAAAAAACGGTAGGTATAAGAAAAACGGTATACGGTAAGACAGCCAGTTCTCTATTGCATTGGGGAATCTTGGTAAGCCCGCTTACATCTTCGGCGTTATCGTCACTTACCATCAGGTGAGATGATGCCAAGGACTTACCAAATGTGAATAAAAAAAGTTTAAAAAAAAAGCAATATCGGTCCAGCTGTTTTCGAGTAATGATTACACCAACGAACAGCATTCAATTTTTATTTATATAGATCATCATCATCATCACAGCTCATATACGTCCCCACCGAGGGGCTCGAGCCTACCCTGAATTAGGGCGATCAGGCCTTAGTCGACCACGCGGGCCCAGTGCGGGTTGGTCGACTTCACACACAACCTGCCAGTTTCTTCGCAGGTGTGTGCAGGTTTCCTCACGATGTTTTTCCTTCACCGTTAAAGCAATCGGTGAGTATGTGTACTTATGTTTCGAAAAACTCATTGGTACATTGGCCGTCCGAATTTGAACCCGGCACCTGTGGTTAGGAGGACCGAGTCGTTACCGGTTGAGTCACCGACGCTTTTAATATAGATAGAAAAAATAATTTGGTTTTACCACACAAAAGAAAAAGACACTAACATTAGTCTAGAAAAGATATCGTTACCGCGAGAAAACCAGCACTCCACGCTAACTTCTCACCGCACAATTCAAGATATCCCCCGACTAGCTATGATTTATATCCCGACCTGTCTCTGGTGAATGATGCGCACACTTCAACTCTTCAACTCCTTACTTTCAAACAAGAGTTTAATATTTCATCTTCTTTCAACGCGAAGCTTGTAAGCGGGACAGCAATAGCATTGCTTTTGTTTTCAAGGCCCCAAAGAGTTGTCTACTTAACCTTGATACCGGTGCTGAGTGCTGAATCTACATAGTTTCCAACTATCCCGTCGTTTGATGACTTGGTGTGATGATGGTAAATCGATGTGAGAATGTTATGACTGAAGTTATTATGAATAGAGATGTTTTGGAGGTTGAAGTGTCGTAATTGTGAGTTATGTGGCGAAACGATTATGAGATAAGATCGTCTTTTAACACTAAAATAAAGTTTTAATGTGGCCTTGACGCGCCCTCCGACCGCGTCTTACACAGCTCGATAAAAAAGGTGGTAAGTAAGTAAATATTCTTTAATGCACACCAAAAAAATTAACACAGAAACATAATTAAAAAATATATACAGTGCAAAGACGGTCTTATCGCTTTTAGCGATTTCTTCCAGGCAACCTTAAAATAACAGATAGGAATTGGTAGGTAAAAAAGTTGGATACGGGTGCCTGCAGATCAAAAATAAACAAAATTATTACAACGTTATAGGTGGTCAGCAGGTAAGGGGACCAGCAGGGTCTAAATAACTTCAAAATAGTACCACCAAACTGATATTATTGGGATGAAAATAGTTAGAGGGCAAAAAAATAGAAAATAAAAACAAACAGTTATAGAAACAGTGACAGTTATATTAATACAGTGGAAAAAGTCAATATAAATAAAAAGACAATTGACAAAACAAATTTAAACGAAAATAAGAAACGCAGATCGAATATAAACGAAAAACCGGCCAAGTGCGAGTTAGAACCGGACACAAAAGGTTCCGAATCATCACACTAGATGGCGCTAGTTATTTCATGTATCGAAAAAAACCCCATTTTTTGTATGGAGACCCCTCTTATTTTTTCACTTTTTCTAATTTTTAGTATTGGTTGTTATAGCGGCAACAGAATTACATTATCTGTGAAAATTTCAACTGTCTAGCTATCGCGGTTCATGAAATACCGCCTGGTGACAGACGGACGAACAGACAGACGGACAGACTGACAGACGGACAGCGAAGTCTTAGTAATAGGGTCCCGTTTTTACCCTTTCGGTACGGAACCCTAAAAAAGAATGACTTCGTCACAATAATGTAACTTAAATTTAAAATAATTAATGAAGTCACCGTTGATGAGCCACGGGTATTTTTCTAAAACAGTCTAAATTCTAATAAAATAGCAAAGTAGACGGGTTTTTAGGATGAACCAGCATTTCAGTTTATTATTTAATTATATACTTCTCAGCACTCCTGAAGTTCATTGGTATTTATAGTGTTATAAAAACTTCCCCCCCCCCCACTCCCATTACAAGCCGGTTGTTATCAGACTTCTTCTTATTTCTTAGTTTTTGTAATAATTGGACAGTACAGTGGAAGATGGTATACATCAACTATACACTACCAACATAACGGACTTCGCGTTGGTTAAATCACGCATAAAGTAGCTAAGTCAGCTTATCCTGGCAATGTATAACTTGAAGTGATATCAATTGTACCAACTCCGATGTCTATCAAGTAAGCGTTAATGTACAGGTAGTACTATTAAAATCATCTATGGGCCATACACAATTACACATTATGGTATTAAAAAATTATTAAAAATATATTTATAGAAGTTTGATTTTTTTATAGCTCTAAGGGACAGTAGACCTGAGTATTTTATATAAATTCTAGCTTGATACCTCCACGGGTTCCTGAGAAAAAAGGTCTTGACAGACAGACAGACGGACGGACGGACGGACAACAAAATGATCCTATAAGGGGTCCGTTTTTTCTTTTCGAGGTATGGAACCCTAAAAACGAGTGGAGATAATAAAATAATATTAATGAAAGACAATCGATCCCCATCAAAAAACCAAGCACCGCGTACTCTCTATATCCACGGAGGCAACAGCTTGTAAATAAAAAAAAATTGCTAAGATTTACTTTTTATCATCTGTCAAAAACGACATTTTGTTCTAAAAATATTTGAAATACCTAGGCGTGACGTCATAGTTTTGCAGCGTCATTTATATACACATTTTGTGATTTTGGTGAATTAAAAATTGAAGACTAGATGGAAAACAAAACGAGTAAGGTTTTTCGAAGTTTAAGTAGGAGGGCAATTTAGTGATCAAAAATTCATAATTTTATTTGTGATGCTGTTGTCATCCCTATTATAGTTTTACAAATCGACACACCTCTCTAGATTACAGCCACAACACGTCTAGAGTTCACACACAGCTTCCCACACAGCTCAGCGTACCATAAACCGTCTCCGAGCTGGCTCTGTGGTGTCTGCAAATTAGTCTATCAAACATCTAGTGGCGTCGAGACTCTGTTTGCACTCCCCAGTTTCCCAAACTTTGGTGTTTGAGCAAATTCATTAAGGCGGTAATATTACAGATTTTCGTTAATTTTGACGTCAATTACTCTAAAACGATAGAAAACCCAAAGTAAAAAAAACCCTTGGTGACATGTTCCTTAAGTCATACATAAGCTATTAGAAACACGATTGAGCAGTTTTGGCTCGACAGAAAAAAATCCCAAAGGTAGGTCTACACCGTTACTTTCAACTCTAGTTATGACAAATATTTTGAAGTATAAATTTTAAAAAAATATATAAAAATATTTTTTATGATAATAATAAGTGAGTAATGTTATTTTTTTATACTTTCATCCACGGATCAGTTATTATTTAACTGATCCGTGCTTTCATCGTAGTTTTTGATTGAAACGAAAAACTATTGAAGAAGTGAAAGAGTGTGGTTATTTTCTTTACTCTTTACACGTAAAGAAAGAAACAGAGACAAGTGTTCCAATCAATGCCTCGAGGCAACCACTCGCAATTTGCATTAAATCATCGATTCTTGTAATTGGAATTGACACGAGAAGATAATAATATTGTTTTTATGTGTCCTTCTCTAGGTGACGTTAAATCGCTAGATTGTTGTGAGCTAAGTAATTTAGATTTATAAAGATAGATGGGTGTGATCTTTCAATTCAGATCAAAGAAACCAGTCTTAAGAGGGATGTATCCGTTCTATGTAAACGTATTTTGGTTTTCATTTAAAAAACTAGATTCTTTCTTTATGACTGTCTTTGAGGCAAGCGGCTTGAGAGCGGGGACATGAGTTTTCTCCAGATCCTTCAGGAACTTTTTATTTTCAGATAGCCAGTTCTCCATTGCGTTGGGGAATCGTGGTAAGCCCGCTTCCATCTTCGGCATCATCGTCACTTACCATCAGTGAGATGATGCCAAGGGCTTACCAATTGTGAACAATAAAACTATATCGGGCGGTTCTGATTAGCAATCTGCGTCACTTCCCACCCCCTCAATAAATTGTAAGTGAAAGTAAGTGGTGTGTCGGACAGGGTGACCGATATTTTATGGGCGATATGTGCTATACTACGTTTCATCAAGGAAAAAGCCCCCCTATGGAGGCCACATCCTACTCTTCTCTAAATAGCAGCTATTTTTTTTTGTAGCTGTTCATGAAAAAACTTTTTTTTATTCACAATTGCTAAGCCCTTGGCAACATCTCACCAGAGAAAGTGACAATGATGCCAAAGATGGAAGCAGTTTTACCAAGATTTCCCAACGCAATGGGGAATCAGCTATCTTATCTTCAAGCCGGAACACATCAATGTCGTTACATTGATGTTTGGCAGCAGGACTTAGATAAGATGGTGATAGCTAGCCAGGCGGGCTTAGAGAATGCCCTTCCATCAACCAAACCAAGTCAGAGCTAGACTCCGCCGGTAATCGAACCCGCGACCTCCTGATAAGAAGCTGATGGCCTAAACCATTTCGCCACGGAGGTGGTTAAAAATATATTTTCTGTTAAGTAAGTAACAGTAAAGACTAAAAATAGTCTCTTTTGGAAGGTTATTTAATATATCGAGTTATCCACCCATAAAATTTACCAAAATATTTGAGATAAAAAAACAAAAATATTTAAAGAAAAAAAAATCTATTTTTCTTTTGTTGAACCTTGAAGCAAAAACAAGGTCGTTAACGTTTTGTTTTTTTATTTTTTAGTCGATAGATTTTAAGCTAAGCTACAAAACGAGACTAAACTATCTACCATTAGCTGCTTACGCAGTGATGCAGATTGATGGTTAAGAGACCCTTGCGCGGGGTTGTGAAAATCCTTTAATTATAATTTCACAACTATTTAACATTTTCACATGTTTCAACTAAACACTACTCAAAACAATTACTTATTCAATGTGACTGCCTCCATTGTGCAGACACGCTGTAACTCTCACCGCAACCTGCTGTGTGGCCCGTCTGACCACTTCCAAGTAACAAACCGCGAGGGTCGCGTATTAACCATGAATTGGCACACTAAGGAAAAATCTAATGGTATACATAATTTGGTGTCATTTTATAGCTCATCTAAAAATCAATCGATTAAGAACAAAACAAACAAAACGTTAATGACCTCGCAATTGCAGTAGGTTTTTTTTTAAATCCTTTTTTTCTATTTTTTTATTTTTAACCAGTTTAGAAAGGTTTCTAAGTCACAGCCTCCCAATTTAGAAATGTTTCTAGTCACAGCCTCCCAGTTTAGAAATGTTTCTTAATCACAGCCTCCCAGTTTAGAAATGTTTCTAAGTCACAGCCCCCCAGTTTAGAAAGGTTTCTAAGTCACAGCCCCCCAGTTTAGAAAGGTTTCTAAGTCACAGCCCCCAGTTTAGAAATGTTTCTAAGTCACAGCCTGCCAGTTTAGAAATGTTTCTAACTCACAGACTCCCAGTTTAGAAATGTTTCTAACTCACAGACTCCCAGTTTAGAAATGTTTTTAAGTCACAGGCTCCCAGTTTAGAAATGTTTTTAAGTCACAGCTTCCCAGTTTAGAAATGTTTCTAAGTCACAGCCTCCCAGTTTAGAAAGCTTGCTTGACAACCAGTGCTGGCTGTAGGTCTGGCTGATTGGTGGGCCGTGGTTGGTGCGGCGCCAAGTGGCAGCCAAAGAATGTGGGTTCGTTAGCAACACGAACTCATTGGTGTACAGCTCCAGATTTAGGGAAATGGTTACTAAAAGACAACCAAAAGTATAATAAAAAGAAAACGGTAAGGTGGGAGTCGTATGTAGTTTTCGTTCCACCACACATTATATTATTTGCGTTACTTATGTATTAACGAATGAAAAAAATTTTTTTTTAAAAGCTTTGATTTAGTTTCACCTGTCCCGGTGTCGGTATCTGTTATGAAATCTTGCAAGTTAAATTTGACCCACTTTCCGGTTTCCGATTGTGCTGAAATTTTACATGGATACATCGCGTGACAATGCAATATAAAAAACTTTTACATAAAAGTTTTTAGGTTTCAGAACTTTGTTCTAATCTTTTATTTAGTTTCATCTGTCCCGGTGTCTGTAATGAAATATTACAAGTTAAATTTGACTTCCCGGTTTCTGATTGAGCTGAAATTTTGCATGCATATGTATCTCGCGTGACAATTCAATATTAAAAAGCTTTTACCTAAAAGTTTTTAGGTTTTCGAATTTTTTTTCAAACTTTTATTTAGTTTCACCTGTCCCGGTATCTGTAATTAAATCTTGCAAGTTAAATTTTACCGTCTTCCCGGTTTTCGATTGAGCTAAAATTTTGCATGCATATGTACATCGCGTGACAATGCAATATTGAAAGCTCGTACCTAAAAGTTTTAAGTTTTCAAAATTATTTAAATTCAGTTCGGGATCTCACTTTTGGCAAATTTTTATTATTTTAAGGTTTTAGTTCAGCGTTTGCTCCTTAATCCATCACACCAGTCTGACGTTGGTAGATACCATTTGTAAGACCGTCAATTACAAAAGACCAAAAATCAACAAAGTTTAATGTAACGTGTTTCTAGTATGGGAACCCACTTAATATATGTTCTCTTTTTTTTAACGTGTTCTAGTTTTTAACCGGCTACGTCTACGATTGAAAAGAAACAGCTCTTTAAAGTTAGGACAGACACACGGACTGCGTGAGCTTAGTCATCATATCAGCCAAAAGACGTCCACTGCTGGACAAAGATCTCCAAAAGGCCCTTGAATACGAAACCTTAAAAAGCAATTACTCTTTTCGCGGTCTAGTTGCTTGATACAAAATATTAGCATACTTGTACTAAGTTAGTGGCAAAGCCCCCTGCCAGAACTTTCCAGGGCCTCTTTCACGGTTTCACGATTGCCATCCAGTGATAGCCACCGGCGCCACGCCAACCTCTTGACGTGCCTTGCGAAGCTCGAAAACGACTGCCATCATTAGTCAAACCCATCGAGGTAATGACCCTGCTTCTGGTCTGTTAACCTGCGTGATCGAGCCAACCACGCAAGTCGCATTGACCTACGACCGCATAGCATAGGGTAAAACCAGGATAGTTTCCCCAGGGGTACAGTTGCCCCGATTGTAATTACTCTAGTTTCGCGGATGAATCGCATTTTTTTAAAATTATTCTATCGAAAGGCTCTCCGACTAAGTTGCATGTCATGACATGACATGACATGTCTCTGTGCGACTGCATGGAATAGCAAAATGAGATCAAAGTTTTTGTCTCGGCTGAACATTTATCCTTAACGTAATTTATATGAATTAGGCAACTATCCCCTACGTGACATAGTGGCAAAAATCCCTAATACTCTAAAATTATAAAAGTGTTTTTTCTTTTTATAGATTTGTAGATAAAAAAACCAAATTACTGGCCAGTGGCCAGTTTTATAAATAAAGTATTTTGCTTTGTGTACTGAGAGATATAGAGTGATTTCAAAAAAAAAGTGGCAACTATCTCGCTTTTACACTACATAATAGGTACACAGCATACACGCGTTGAATACATTTATTGAGAAATATTTATCATTTCCCATCCTTATCTTTCTTACAGAACAAGGGTAATTTTGTAATACAGTAGTTGTAGGTAAAACATGGTATAACCGTTCTGCCCTGGTAACTTTAGCCTCCGACTAAGGAAAAACACACCACTTAGGAGATTAACCAGCAGGGTAACCGAAAATGCTGTTTTTTAAAAGTTTTTCCTATCCTTATTTCGTGCGATATACTCGTATGCAATATTATATGTAATATTATGACTTTGAACATTTTCATTCTAATAAGTGGTATTGGACTTCCAAGTACTAAGAAAAATGGAGTAGAAAAATTTAAGCATATTACTTTTTGAATGTCTCAAATCTATCAAGAAATGACAAAGTGAGAGAAGTTGAAACTTTGGCTCTTTCAAAATGCGCCCGGCTGGCCTTGAACCCTATTATGACGTCATAGGATCCAAGGATAGAGACTCTCGCGTACATTCAGATCATTTCATTGCAATAAGTTTGTTTAATACTTAATTCACGTGTTTTCCATTTATTTTTAAGTTAATAAAAACTTTCGTTATTAATTTTGATGTGCAGGTAAATGTCTTAAAGCATGGAAATCGGTTATGTTAAAGCGTAATCTGATAGTTTAACAAAGAAAGACTCTTTTATGGTGGCAAAGTTTTTTTTTAATAACAATACGAAGTATTCGAGTGCAGAGATTCTGGGAGACAAAGCAAAAAGGTAAGAAATTTCTTATTCTCCGTGGCGTAATGGCTTATCCATTCGCTTCATACCTGGAGGCCGCGGGTTCGATTCAAACTTTGTAAGACTCGGTTTGGTTAGTGGTAGGACATTTTCTAAGACCGCATAGCTAGCTACCACTATATTATCTAAGTCTTGCCGCCAAACATCAATGTTAACGGCATTAATGTGTTCCGGCATGAATATAAGATAGTCAGTTCCCTATTGCGTTGGAGAATATTGTTAACCCGGTTCCATCTTCGGCATCATTGTCACTTACCATCAGGTGGGATAATGTCAAGGGCTTATCAATTGTCTGTGTTTGCGCGAGCTCATGTCAAATGGTACTATGTATGTACCTTCTTCATACTCTGTGCTCGGGTGTCAAGGTTTATAAATATAAATAGGTAGGTGTCTGACCTAGTCTATCTAATGTTTACTACTGACCTTTAGATACTAAGTCATTCACCTAAGCAAGCTATGGTCAAAATAGTTACATACCTATTCGCAAACCTACCTTTGGTGGGTTGGTCACTCAGGAGGCTGGTCATCCTTACTAATATTATTAAATGTGAAAATGTGTTTTCTTGTTTGTTTGTTTGTTTTTTAGTTTGTTTGTTACCTTTTCACGCTACAAAGCCTTGACCATTCTTAATGAAATTTGGCATGCAGGTAGCCTGTGTCACGGGAAGGACATAGGTAACTTTTTATCCCGTGAAAATAGCATAGCCCGATGCAGTTCCTGAGGGAACTGAAAATATACTCTTTTTTGGTTAATTTCTTTAACATCGCAACGGAACAGTGGATTGTGTGATTTTTTGCAGAGAGATGGTTGAGCGGGTGGGAAATGACATGATTTACTAATAAGCATATCCTGACATAGTTCCCGAGGGATCTGGAAAAAAGTCATGACCACGCTCGCGAGCCGCTTGCGGCTCGCGCACCGCGCACCCTCTAAGACAGTCATAAAAAAAATTCCACGCGGGCGAAGCCGCGGGCAAAAGCTAGTAAATTCATAACGCCTATCCTACTCGTATCTAGATCTTTTTTCTTTCTCATATTTATATATTTATTTAAAAAACACAATAAGTACTTATATAGTACTTACGAAAATGATCTTCGAAACATAACTTCACACGTTTTATTTAAAGAGGACCTCTTCTCATAACGTTAAACTATTTCTTTCTAACTTTTTTATCGTATGGAACCCGAAAAATAGTTTTACGGGCGCAGTCACAGTCGTATACTTATATTTTGGCACAATACAATATTTGTATGCTGATATTATCACTTAAATAACCTTAAAACGACATGCGCACATAATATCATTTTACTGAGAAAAACTGAAATGCTATTTGCGCGGCAACCAAGCGCGCGGAGTCATCGGGACCTATGACGTGTCAAGCGTATGGTCCCAGCTCGCGCTCGTTTTTGGTACCTGTGCACTAAAATCACTGTCACTACGTCATTTCTTATCCGATTTCGTTTTTTTTTTACAGAATATATTATTTTTGATGTCTATATAAAATTGAATACTTGGTTCAAAACGTGAATGATCCTCATTACGAATTTTTTCGTAAAAATCTTGAAAGTTATGGCCGGTAATATTATTATTGTTACATTTTCAAGCTTCAACGCCTTGACCAATCTTTATGAAATTTGGCATGCAGGTAGCCTGTGTCACGGGGAAGGACATAGGCTACTTTTTATCCCGGGAAAATAGCATAAACTGATGCAGTTCCTGAGGGAACTGAAAAAATACTCGATCGTTGTGATTTTTTGCACAGAGATGGTTGAGTAGGTGGGAAACGACAATTTACTAATCACCCTTAAAGGCAGTCATTAAAACGATGTCCACGCGGGTGAAGCCGCTAAGTAAAAAACACTTGTCAGTTACCTACCTAATTTGTTCAAAACGTGTCTCAATATTTACAACATCGATATTCGAATACATCAATTACATTATAAACTCATGCGATCAATCACCCCACCATCACCAGTAGCGTGTCACCCGAGCGTGTGAGAGGCATGTCGGCTCTTTCACCACATTTGATCTATGATTACGCCGTTAATTAATGAATGTTCAATTCGGTTCGTGTGGTACACATTTACTTGTTTTTAGCACATGGTCACATACTCGTATACATACAGTGGGGTGCGAAAGTGCAAAACCCGTACATAGGATAGGACAACAGTACGATCCGTACTTTGTGTACTTTCAAATCTAACTGAAAGGTGTTATTATAATTATAGTTCATAGCAAAAAAGAGAAGTGTCATGATCATAACTGGAGGTTGTGGTTCGAATAATCATAACTGGAGTTTGTGGTTCGAATAATCATAACTGGAGTTTGTGGTTCGAATAATCATAACTGGAGGTTGTGGTTCGAATAATCATAACTGGAGTTTGTGGTTCGAATAATCATAACTGGAGGTTGTGGTTCGAATCCCGCCACGTACCAATGTGTTTTCGAATTTTGATTTCATATGTACGTTTATCCGACGCTCTTACGGTGAAGGAAAACATCGTGAGGAAACCTGCACATGCCTGCGGAGAAACTCGCACTGAGTCCGCGTGGTCGACTAAGGCCCGATCGCCCTGATTTAGGGTAGGCTGGAGCCCCTCGGTGGGGACATTTATGAGCTGATATGATGTTGATGATGAAGTTCTACTACTTAGACTCAAATTAACGTAGACGTGATATTGCTTACCGAACGCTGGCTGTCACCGAAAATAGGCCTCCACAGTCCACTTAAACCTTCTGTTGGCACGATTCTGAACCTCGTGCTTTCAGAGGCTTTTTAGAGCATCAGTCCACCTAACGGGGGGCATCCAACACTATGTCGTCGCTACTCGAGAACTTCGAATTGGTCGAAGATCAAGATGAGATGGGCAACTCGGTAATAAGTTAGTCAGCTGCTAGACATTTTACTAACTGTCACAAAATAATTATTCGTCTAATTAACCTCCTAATGATAAGGCGTAAGGAAAAGTCCATATGCTTTACATCTGGAGATTGCGGGTTCGATTCCCGGCAGATCTAACTTTGTATGAATGGGTTTAGATGGTGAAAGGGCATTTTCTAAGCCCACCTCGCTAGCTACCACCATCTTGTATAAGTATTGCCACCAAAAATCAATGCTAATAACATTGGTATGTTCCGAATTGAAGTTAAGATAGCCAGTTCCCCATTGCGTTGAAGATTCTTGGTAAGCCCCCTTCCATCTTCGGCATCATCGTTACTTAGCATCAGGTGAGATAATTCCAAGGGCTTACCAATTTCGAAAAAAAAATTCTTTCTAAGAATTAACAAAATAGCATGGTCATATAGTTACTGATATACCAATTGAAGGACAACGAAGCGACTACGGTTTTTTATTTTTTAGTAGGTGTGCAATTTGATAACATTTCAATAAAAAAACTGGACAAGTGCGAGTCGGACTCGCCCACCGAGGGTTCCGTACAAATTTGTAGGTACATTTTATAAATCATAACAGTGCAAACTGTTACGTACTACATACGCCAAAATTATTAGGTACCTACCTACCTATATATATAAAAAAGGATAAAGATTGTTTTTCATTCTTCGTCATAAATCGAAAACTGTACATCAAAAATATAATTAAAAAGCCTTTACATACGATACCCCACATGACACGGTTAACTCAATTCAAAATTTGGACCGCCTATTTCCTTGCATAATTGATTACATACCTTTAAATAAAGACTATAATCTTATGATTTAATTACAAATGTATAGTTTTCTGATTTTTTCCAATATTTTTAGTACCCTATGGTATTACTTGATAAATTTTATAGTTCTAGGTCAACGGAAAATACCCTTTATATTTTGATTCTCTTGAGAGTGTTGAAATATATACGTGTTTGGCGGCATAATCGGCCGTATCTTTTTTTAGAGTTTTTATTTTTTAAAACTTCAAGAGACTGTAGACTGGAGTATATGGTTTAAATTTCAACTCAATACCTCCACGCGTTCCCGAGAAAAAAGGTTTTGACAGACATACGTACGGACAGACGAACAACAAATTGATCTTATAAGGGTTCCGTTTTTTTCTTTTGAAGTACGGAACCCTAAAAATAGATATAGTTTACAGTTTATGTTTGATGAGTCAGCTACCAAGGTACTTAATTGAAGGAATGTGCGCCGGAGTTGGATAGTTCAAGGTTGCGTTGAGATTAATATTCACATAGGTAGCGGCCTAAGCACAGATGTTAATTAGTACAAGTACAGATGAAGTACTCGCAATGACGCTTTAAATAAATAGCAACTCTCGCTGTGCGGTAATACAGAACAGTCTAGTTCGCAACCGCGCTTAGTGCCTCCAGTTTTACTTCAACATACCTATACATACACCGATAATAATAGCGCTTTTACGCAAGAATGAACCGAATCAATGCGCGTGAGAGATTCTTTTGCGCTGGCCGGTCTAGTGTTGTCGCAACTGATCAACCGGCAGGGTTGTGAGACCACGCGACGAACATGTTTCAACTTGCGCACTCACTTGCTCGATAATCGCTCCGCTTTCTGCATGAGTTGACAACCGACTGACAAGCGCGGCCTGTAGGCCGCGCCGTTGTGTAGGTACTTATCTCGCGCTCTCGGCCGAGTGACTAGGGCCTGCTCTATGACTTAATTAGCGACATTTGTTCACAAAGTATACACTTGTGTGCACTACTGTAGGTACCGTATGTAAGGCATTGAGAGGAGACGTCAGGCCCTCAGGCGTGGTTCCGTTTTGACAGGCTATTGATCAAGGAGAAGGGTTGTAGCAAGTCATATCAAGATACGTCAGAAGCATTGTATCTGATTCAATAGATACGTTAATATAAAGTTTTAGACGTTTGAGCCGTTAAGTGGGGCTTCTCTTTACCATACTGAACAACTTTCGCCGTCTCCGTGGCGTGATACTTAGTCCATTAGGTTCACATCAGGAAGTCGCGGGTTTAAATCCCGGCGAAGGCTAACTTTGTACGATTCTACTGTTACTTCTGATACTGTTAGGGCCCAATATATTATTTGTTTGCTTGTGGTAAAACTCTTTATTGCTTATAACATTTGAAAATACACATGTTCACGAAAGAAAACTAAATAATAAAAGAAAAATAATATAGGAAAGGCAAACTTTTCAGGATCTCTCCCAGTCAACCTTTTTGAGCAGTGTAATAGAACTATATAGAAGTGTAATTTTGCTCAGACTACGGCAGTGTAGCGCATAGCAGGTGTTGCTACGCGCTACTCTTCACGGTAGCGCTTTATAGTGTTGCTACGCGCTACAATTCATGGTAGCGCTTTATCGTGTTGCTACGCGCTACACTCCACGGTAGCGGCATAGTAAAAAGAAAGAATAGTAGGTTATCTCCATGCAATGGCACATCGCGCGGTTTGTATGTGTGCGCGGTTTGTATGTGTGCGCGGTTTGTATGTGTGTAATAATAAAAATGATTGATTGATTGATTGATTGATTGAAAACACTTTATTGCACAACATAAGAGAAAAAAAAAGATACAATGATTAAGGAAGTTGTACATATAGGTGGTCTTATCGCTAACAAGCGATCTCTTCCAGACAACCTTTAGGTGAAGGAAATATGAGAAATCATTATTGTGGGGTAGTAGTGGGCAATAAACAAATTCATAGAGAAAAAATAAAATAAAAAATAAATAAATAAATATCCAATCTTAAACTACGTAATACACACAAATGACTTCTTTCCTTTTACTAAAGAACTCGTTTTTATTGTTGTAGTGTGCGTGCGTGCCTACTGAAGCACAAACATACAAACCCCTCAATGAACCATTATATGAAGATAGCCTACTATTATTTCTTTTTACTATGGTAGCGGTTTATCGTGTTGCTACGCGCTATACTTCACGGTAGCACTTTATCGTGTTGCTACGCGCAAGTCTTTACGATAGCGCTTTATCGTGTTGCTACGCACTACACTTCACGGTAGCGCTTTATCTTGTTGCTACGCGCTACACTTCACGGTAGCGTTTTATCGTGTTGTAGTCCATTTATGTATATATGCCCAGACAGGGCAAACCTTATTGTAAATATTTTTAATGTGTCAGAGATGGCTTAACTTTAGTGATTGCAACTATGTAGCACAGACAGTTTAAAGGTACCTTGCGAAGCACGAAATAAATCGAGGGTAATTCTAAAAGTCAAACCCATCGTTTTATGATGTTGTCTATACTCATTTTACATACGTAATTGACAATTACGCAAATCAGTTACTGTAGAGCCACTTTTTTTTAATTTAATTATTTTTATTCAAAATTGGTAAGCCCTTGGTATTGTTTCGGAATAAAATAGCCTATTTATAATCCAGTGCTTGATCTTTCTACCTACCTAATTTAATACAAATTTAGGCATACCAAGTTCAGGCGTGAAAGTAGAACAAATAATTAAACATCCATACTTTCACTTTTAATATTATTGTCAAGTCATTTCTAATAATAAAAATAAACTTTATCGTCTATTCATGCACGATTTTTTCATAGTAAAAGGTTGATATAATGTTTAAAATCAATCAATTTCTCTCGATATCTTACAAAAAGGAACTGTGTTTCAATGGAACGAACATATCTCCACCATTTTCTTTTCCGCGGCTGTAATATTTTTTTTCTCGAAACCCGTTTGGTTCATTTGTTTAATGGAATAGAAGCATTCCGTTGATTGGAAGCCTTTTCTAACCGAAACTATCTTGGAGTTTGTACAGAATACGTAAAAAAATCTAATACCGACGTAGAAGAAAACTTATCGAATAGGTACGTATTTTATAAGTGTGTGTGTTGTGAAAATCGGGAGCCTTGTATTTCGCTTTTTGTTACAAAATGGTTTTTGGATAGATGTAGATTTAACTGATGTCCACCCACGTATTTGTCTTTGATGATGTGCAGTGAGCGAGTCGCAATCGGCTTGCAAGTGTGGTCAATGTTTTTTCAAACTTCCTTGGAAAAAAAATCATTTTTAGGTTTCCGTACCACAAAAGGAAAAAACTGAACCCTTATAGGATCACGTTTTTGTCCGTCTGTCTGTCCGTATGTATGTCTGTCAAGACCTTTTATCTCTGGAACGCGTGGAGGTGTGGAGTTGAAATTAAAACCATAATATATTTTTTTTTTTTATTCACAATTGGTAAACCCTTGACCACATCTCACCTGGTGGTAAGTGACGATGTTGCCGAAGATGGAAGCGGGCTTACCAAGATTCCCCAACGCAATGGGGAACTGGCTATCTTATCTTCATGCCGAAACACACCAATGTTGTTAACACTGATATTTGGCGGCAAGACTTAGATAAGATGGTGGTAGCTAGCCAGGCGGGCTTAGAAAATGCCCTACCACCAACCAAACCGAGTCTTACAATTGACCCCGCCGGGAATCGAACCCGCGACCTCCTGTGTAAAGTCAGTGAACTTTGCCTCTGAGCTACGGAGGCGGTTAAAACTCCGGTATATACTCCGGTCTACAGTCTCTTACAGCTGCGAAAAAATAAAACTTATAAATTTACTTTAAAAAAGATACGGCCGTTTATGCCGCCAAATACGTATATTTTGACACTCTCAAGAGAATCAAAATATACAGGGTTATTTCCGTTGACCTATAACTATGAAATTTGTCAAGTAATACCGTATTATACTACAAATATAGGAAAAAATTTGAAAACTATATATATGTAATTAAATCATAAAAATGTAGTCTTTATTTAAATTACTTAATCAATTATGCAAGGAAATAGGCGGTTTAAAATTTGAATTGAGTTAACTGTGTCATGTGGGGTATCGTATGAAAGGCCTTCATTGGCACAAGCTTAAACAGATTTTTAATTATTTTTATGATATATAGTTTTCGATTCATTATTTTTAAGGTTCCTTATCCAGAGATGTGGTGGTACGGGACCCTCGATGAGCGAGTCCGACTACGTTTTTTAGGATAAGCAGTATCCTACGTTCTCCGCCCTTTTCTTTGGATCCATGCTGATTTTCATAGAAATTGGTTAAGAAGTTTCACAGCGTGAAAGAGTGACAGAAAGACACGCTTTGGGATTATAATTCTAAGTGGTAAAGATAAGCAGAAGCATGGAATCTTTGTTAAGTGGTTGAAAGTTTAGTAAACAGATATTACTTTTCAACTTTTAACTAAGATGGATGAGAATCGGAAAGAAAAACAGGGATGCTCCAATGATGCGTTAAACCGTAAAAAATTTAAATCCCTATCAAAACATGTGAATTTCATCATAAATGTCTCCACGGCACGGGACTATCATCATCATTTTATTTCAAGAACAGACAATCTGTGTGTGAAGCAATTCTACAAACTTAAATCTTATCACATAATAACATTATATTCAATTCCATATTAACATTTTATAAAAACAATTTTAATGTCAAATATAAAATAAATTAATGTAAAATTTCAATGTCACAATTTTAAAAGTCATCAAAAGAATAACATTTTTTTTCCAACAAAACCAATTCCCAAGCTCGGGAAGGTGAGGCCATACTCCACACACGGGGGCCAAGTCCGGTTTGGTGAAGGTTGTAGGACTATTGGAGAATACTACCACAGATAAGACAAACAAATTTTTAGAATTCTCTATTCTGTGAATACAACTATCATCAGAGATATGCTATATATGTATATATAAGGGGAGGTAGATAGGTTACACGCGTCCAAAAAGTGAAGCAAATAAAATGATGCCAATTGGCATCTCTTTTCTTAGTAGCATTCGGAGCAACGGAAGCGAACTACTTATGATGTTGTGAACAACCCCTGAATTTAAAAAAAAACATATTTCATCTGTGGGAGTGACAGCTGTCAGTTTTGGGCAGTCTGTCAGTGGATTTTTTCATTGTCAAGTGAAATAAAGTACCCATTTCATAATTCCAAGAAAATCTTCTTTAATTACGATTGCGACCCTACCTAACTATTTCACGAGCTATCGAAGGCTCACAGATGTAGTTTGCGTAAATGAGCTCGATTTTAAATGTTGTTTAATAATAATAACAATAATAATAAATATTCGGGAACAAATCACACATGGTCATCTGGCCCCAAAGTAGGATTCCCTGTGTTATGGGAACCAGAGACTGATACTTATATTCGTTTAAATACATACATATATAGATATTTAACACCCAGACACAGAGCAAACAAATCTGCTCATCACAAAAATGTTTTCCCTGGGTGGGGATCGAACCCACAACCCTTGGATCAGTAGTCAAGAGCACTAACCACTGAGCCACCGAGTCAGTCATAACAGAGTCATAGTTGTTAGTGCATATCCTATCTCTGGTAACAAATCTCTGACTATCATAAGGTTTTTAAGCCGCCTTTTTAAGGCCTCTAATACGGCTCAACGACTGCCATCTTGTGATACAACTGGTGCAACGGCTAAACGTTTCTTGCGAAGCACAGAGACGCGGCCGAGAAAAAATCCACTAAATAAGCATGACCTTAGGTCAGTTAACCTACGTGATTCACAAGACTCCAAAAAACGCAACCTACACTGAGCTGCGAACGCTTCAACCACTAAAAATATAATACCTCCCCCCTTATGTATATTATGTCACCCTCCTCTAAAACCTTTAACAATAAGTTTTTTTTTAATATTAATAAAAGATTTGATTTAACTTGAAATAAGTTAAAAAAATAAAAAACAAGTTTAAAGAAAGTGCGTAAAAGGGTGGTTATTTTCTTTTACACGTTAAGAAAAAAACAAAGACAATAGGGGATCGGACTGCTAGTCATTTGAGTTACTTTTTATGATCTGTCAAAAACGAAATTTTGTTCTAAAAATTTTTGAAATACCCACAAGTGACGTCATATATTTTAAGCGCAATTGACGAACTTATTTTGTGAATTTTATCAATTAAAAATTGAAGACATGATGGAAAAACAAAACAAGTAAGGTTTTTTGAAACTTCAAGAGGAGAGCAATTTAGGAAATCATATTTCAGATTTTATTTTTGATGCAGTCCGATCCCCTATTGTAATGTTCTGAACAATATCTCGCCTTAATTGGCATCGTAAGTAACTAGTATCTCATCTGTGGCACCGTGAGAGTTTGGCTTTTAAGCATAAAAACTCTTTTTATAAAAATTTGTAGTACCTAAAACTTTTAGATTCATCTTCAATTTATATAAAGGTACTAAAACTTGTACTTGTTTATACTAATATTATAGACAGGAAAAATTTGATTGTTTGTTTGTTTGTTTTGAATAGGCTCCGAAATTACTGGACCGATTTGAAAAATTATTTTACTCTTGGGAAGCTACACTATTCGCGGTTGCTATAGGCTATAATATTATTTCAAAAAATAGGGATCCTTACTAAAACTGAAATAATGTAACCCAAGATGTAAAAAATGACCTTATAATTCTTGCAATATCTACAAAAAGTAGTGTAGTGTAGTGTGAGGCGGTACGAAGTTCGCCGGGACGGCTAGTATTTTATGATCTAATTACGAGTATTTACAGTTTAAGAGGAGAGGTGACAAGAATTGGGTGGGTGGCTTATTTAGTTTTTTTTTTCACAATTGGTAAACCCTTGACAACATCTCACCTGGTGGTAAGTGACGATGCTGCTGAAGATGGAAGCGGGCTTACCAAGATTCCCCAACGTAATGGATAACTACTGGCTATCTTATCTTCATGCCGAAATACACCAATGATATCAACATTGATATTTGGCGGCAAGACTTAGATAAGATAGTGGTAGCTAGCCAGGCGGGCTTAGAAAATGCCCTACCACCAACCAAACCGAGTCTTACAATTGACCCCGCCAGGAATCGAACCCGCGACCTCCTGTGTAAAGCCAGTGAACTTTGCCTCTGAGCTACGGAGGCGGTTACAAAATGTTTAAAAGAAACACACTGAACGTTACGATTAATAAAACCTTTCAAAGCGTACGTACCACATACCACGTACGTACTGCAAGTACCACAATAGACCCTACTAACCACTGGATACGCAGACCTCACAACAAAAGCAGCTTACTATACATTCGTCGAATCAATAATTCCCGTATAAGACAGGGCTTCATACATATTTGAGAGGCCGCCGGCCGGTCGAGACGTAGAGCCGTTACACAGTAATGAGGCGGCTTCGGTCCGAGAGACGTAAGTGGCCCTCCTCTAGCCTCGTTAGAACTATTGCTAGGCTACGAGCTTCAGGATCAGATGGTATTTCATCCAATAGGTACCCTACTTTACAGGTACAATCGACATGGTATTATCAATTAGGTTTCACAATGGCCGTTTAAGGCGATCTGTTTTACATTTTTAAAGTGAAACTTTTATTACATCGTCTCATTTTTTTTCGTCTGTGTGTCGCGTGACGGTCGGTACGGTTCTCTGTACCGTAGCTCCAAGACGAGAGCAGCCATGATCGTTTCGTGCTCTGTAAATGTCTGTAATGTGAAAAAAAGTTTCACTTTTACCGTGGTTTCATAAAACCACACTCTTTTTTTGGGTTTGGTTGGTGGTAGGGCATTTTCTAAGCTCGCCTGACTAGCTACCACCATCTTATCTAAGTCTTGCCGCCAAATATCAATGTTGATATCATTGGTGTGTTCCGGCATGAAGATAAGATAGTCAGTTCCCCATTGCGTTGAGGAATCTTGGTAAGCCCGCTTCCATCTTTAGCAACATCGTCACTTACCACCAGGTGAGATTTTGTCAAGGGTTTACCAATTGTGAATAAAAAAACAAAAATAAAAATTCGGACTACTCTGTAAAAAGTTATGCATGATCTTGATGACACATAAAAAAGTAACATCGACTTGAGACCCTCCTTTTTTGGAGATGGTTGAAAATTAAAGTATTACGCAGTTATATAGTATAATTCTGTCAAAAATCGTTTGAATATTAGTCTAATCTTACGTAGTTTAGTACCCTACATTTAAATACTTGGTGTTTGTTCTAAAACATTTAAAGGCTTCTGAAGGATAAGTGGCGTCCCATTAGTAACTCGCTCAGTACAGAGTTTATCGAAAATCGATCAGTGACGATAGACTTATGAGAATTTTAGTTTATTTAGAAGTCACTAACTTTCTATTACTGTATTATTTTACATTGAAAATTATTTATTATTGCTTTTTATTAAAAAAAAATTCTTCATTATAACCATAAATTAACTGAAAAAAACATGTTTTCAGGGCAAAAACCTTAAAACTTCTACTGGCTGCTTAATAATGGATTAAAAAAAATACCTACCAACATAGATATACCTTATTCGATTATCAATATAAAATTATTTCAAAATTGATTGTTTCGTTAACAAATGAATCAAAGATGGGATATGAACTCTTAACTGCTGGGTAATAACTCTCACTCGGAATTTCAGAGCTGGAAAGAGATAGAATAAGATAGAGAAAGAAAATTATTTTGGAACGACCCAGTTGAATAACTATCAATGTCAAAGAAATCTCCATAAATAATAGAAATCTGATGTTTGCAGCACTCATAAATCTGTAGATGACAGATGTCAGGTAAAAATTAACGACCAAAAATGGCTGCTGAAAACATAGACATATAAGATACACGCTAGGTGAAAATTCAAACCTGTCAAGTAAATTTTAAATGTCGTTTAAATGTTTTGGAACGGTACCGTAAATCGTTTGGTTACCTTCGGATTCACTCGGATGGTTTTGGAACGCTGTTGGGTAACTGAAAGGTAATATCTACCTGATTTAGAACACAGCCTTAGATACATAAAACACACTATATCACCAGGTGATATGATACCAAGGACCTATGTTTTTTGTACAAAAAGCTGGCCAAGTGCGAGTCGGACTCTCGGACCGAGGGTTCCGTACCACCACACCACTCGACATGAGTACGACCATAATACCTATGCTTTTCAAACAAAAGAATGTCGAGAGCATAAAAAATAATTAATTCGATTGGAATCCTTTTTATTTTTAAAGTGAAAGCTTCTTTAGGTGCGTTGGGCATTTTTTTAAGTTGGGAAAAAACCATTAAACTCGCGACACTGTAATGTAATATAACCGACAGCGTACCAGGAACACTCGGAGGGTCAAAACTTATAAAAGATTTTTGAGATACAAAACCATTGAACTCGCGACACTGTAATGTAACTGATAGCGAACCAGGAACACTCGGAGGGTTAAAACTTAGAAAAGATTTTTGAGATGGAAAACACTATTGACCTCGCGCCACTGTAATGTTATGTAACCGACAGCGTACCAGTAACACTCGGAGGGTCAAAACTTAAAAAAGATTTTTAAAATAGGAAAAACCATTGAACTCGCGACACTGTAATGTAATGTAACAAACAGCGTACCAGTAACACTAGGAGGGTCAAAACTTATAAAAGATTTTTGAGATGGGAAAAACCGTTGAACTTGCGACACTGTAATTTAATGTAACCGACAGCGTACCAGTAACACTCGGAGGGTCAAAACTTAAAAACTGTAAAAAGTTTTAACTTCTATCGGCAATCCCGGAGTGGTTAGATTTTTTGTTTTAGGATTAGTAATTTAATTACGTTAAGGTTCACGCTTATCTATGTATTACCGATTAACCCTTGTATTATCGATTAAAGAGCAATAACGAAAAAACGGCAAAGTGCGAGTCGGACTTGCACACAAACGGTTCCATACCACAGTACAAGAAAAAAAATCACGTTTCTTGAATGGGGGCCCCTCCTTATTTTATTTTTTATTTTTATTATTTCTTGAGCAACAATATAAATACATACTCTGTGAAAATGTCAATAGTCTACCTATTACGGTTCATGAAATACAGCCCGTTGACAGATAGAAACAAACGAAAAACACGTTTTTTGTTTCTTAAATTTATTAAATTTTGTATGTTCTCGAGTGGCGACCACGCACCGGAAAGTGTAGTGTAGGAAGGCCTCCCACTCGGTGGACCGATGACCTGGTGAAGGTCGCGGGAATCCGCTGGATGCGGGCAGCGCAGAACCGGTCGTCGTGTAAGATCCTTGGGGGAGGCCTATGTCCAGCAGTGGACGTCCTTCGGCTGATATGATGATGAAGTATATGTTTCTTTTGATGTACAATAAAGAGTTGTTTGAGCTTGAATTTATCATTTTTTTTTGTATTTTTTGTTATAGCGGCAATATAAATCTCTGGAAAATCTCAACTGTATACGTTTATGAAATGTAGCCCGCTAACAGACAGACGTACGGACGGACAACGGAGAGTTAGTAATAGGGCCTTATTGGTCACTCTTTGGGTGCGTGGAGCCCTAAAAACCTTGTTACTCGAATTGAGATCCTCTAATATTTTACTTTTTTTAAAGTTTATTGGTTAGTAAATACGCTTAAATAATTTAAAAAAAAACCAATAACAACACAATGCTCTATAAAAAAAATATCCGGCTTCCTATAACAAGTTAAAAGATACAGCCATTTTAAAGTCGGACAGACAGACAGACAGGCCGACGGACGGACAGATGTACAGCGTAGGCTTAGCAGTAAGGTCCCATTATCTGGTACGGAACCCTAAAATACAAGGTTGTGTGCGAGACAGAAGTAAGTGGCCCTCTCAGTCTCGTTAAAACCATCTCAGTTCATACCTGAGTGGTTTTGAACAGGCCCCGGCTCTCAACCGAATGTCTTTCACAGTCAACAGACTCGAAGAATGGATCACGATTGAAGATAATGTACTTAGAAGTCACAAAATAATCCGTATAATACTCGTATAGTAGAGCCGTGTCTGACTGGCTGACTGATCTATCAACGCACAGCTCGAACCACTGAACGGAAACTATGAATGACTTGATTGATCTAACAACGCGCAGCCTAAAACACTGGACGGATCTGGCTGAAATTTGGCATACAGATAGCAATTATGACGTAGGCATCCGCTAATAAAGGGATTTGGGAAATGCGGACGCGGGAACAGCAAAAATGGGATGTGCGCGGGCCAAGCCTTTCTATCCATAAATGGTAAGCCCTTGGCATCATTTCACCCAATGGTAAGTGACGATGATGCTAAAGTTGGAATTGTGCTTAACACAATGGGCAACAGACTGTCTTGTCTTCAAGCTGAAACACATCAATACTTTTAATATTGATGTTCAGCGGTAGGAATAAGATACTAAGGTGGTAGCTACGCAACCAGGCGGGCTTAGAAAATGCCCTTCCAACAACCAAACCGAGTAACAAAATTATAACCTGCCTGGAATCGAACCCGCAACCTCCTGAAGTAAAGCTAACGCACTAGTCTAAAAATAAGGGTACTAAGTTAAATTCGAATCCTTTTTTGTGCCACTCGTGAACTCCAAATATAAATAAAAAAAAACCTTTAACAAACCAATCATGTAAATTTAATGCTCAGGACTAACGTATTTCCACTATTTGGTGTCCAGTTGTGGCTTCAAAAGCTGGCCCCAACTAACCTTAACTACCTACTTCGAAATTCAAAACGCATCCCACGTCTACGTCACGTCATACCTACCGGTGACGTCGCTAAGCCTATTGTCTAGTTTAAATCGCCTAATCCAACGCCGACAAAGGTCGCCGCCAATACGTCGCTGGATCTATGCTTTACTCCTGACAAAGGACCGGCGGTTGATCTGGCCAGTCAGATTTGCAGGATGGATAGCTAACGAGTTTTGGGAAATAATATAATAGCAGTAGTAGATAAAGGAACTCTACATTAATATTATGTAATCTTATCGAGTTTATGCGGACAACGATGGAGTGGAACTCCTTGCCTTCGTCTGTGTTTCCCGACTCCTACAATTTGGGGATTTTCAAGGCGAGAGTGAATAGGCATTATTTGAGTTTGCGTGTACCACCCTCGACTACATCGTCACTTACCATCAGGTGAGATATAGTCAAACGCACTCAAATTTTTAATAAAAAACAGGCTTATCTTATAAATTAAATCCACCTGAAATTATTAGACACAATGCACAAAATTGCACTTTTCGTAAACTAATTAACGTGAACACAGTCACAGACGCTTGCTAGTCAGAAATAAAGCGGAGTCAGTCAGAGCGAGCTATCTAGCCCCTGACTCCAGACTGCAACTCCTGGAAGGCAGCCAGCAAACTTGCCGCGGCCGCTGCCAATCTAGATGATAGAGGCTATCCACCCAAATATTGTTAATATTTTTTACGTGGGGCTTCATTTGAGAGATTAAATTGTAGTATTTATTTGGTACTAGTAATCCCGGCGAACTTCGTATCACCTTACACTACATTACCCTATCCTACCCTACCATACCCTACCCTACACTACACTACACTACCCAACCCTACCCTACCCTACACTACCCTACACTACACTAAACTACACTACCCTACCCTACCTTACCCTACCCTACCCTACATAAGAACCTTCTCCTGACAATAACGAACTCGACAAAAAAGAATTAGCGGAATCGGTCCAGCCGTTCACGCGTGATGCCCAAGGGAAATAGGGATCCATTTTTATATTCATTTTTTTTAAAATTAAAAATTTGAGTGCGTTTGACTGCAACTCACCTGATGGTAAGTGATGATGCAGTCGAGGATAGTACACGCAAACTCTCGCCTTGAAGATAATCATAATAGACGGATTACACACGGGGAGCGCTTTCCCGCGCTATTGTGTGATTCCCGCTGTTTTCATACATCGCAGTACCTACATACATCGATTTTTGCCATTACATAACCTACCTTATGTCGAACTACTATGATGCCCGCAATGACTTATAGATTACTGCCATAAGGACCCAGCCAACGCGCGCGACTAATGCTCTGAGCGAATTGGTGCGAAAATCCAAAGTTTCGCACACTCGCAACTCAGTCGTCTGCGGGAAATTGTACAGTGTGATGGAAAAATATTTTATATAAAAAGGCCTTTTTGTATTGTTAGAGGCTGTAAAAATCATTAAAGAAAGGCTAAAAAAAAACATGGGATTTCGATCATCGTTAAGTAACCTTACATTGATGTCCGCGATTCTAGGTCTATGTTCGCGTGGGATTCGAGAGTCTCGTCCCTACAGGTTTTCATCCTCTTTTCGCGATTTCAATTCAATTTTTCTTTGACGTTTTAACTAGCATTTTAATTCTTTTCTCTTTTATTTTATCCTACAAAAACCAAATTAGTTTTAAATTGTTAAGTATTAACCCACATTTCATTACAAATAGTTTTTATTTTTAAACCATGGGAATAAAATGTAAAAAAAATATATAAATGCGTAAATAAAACAATTTTAGTGAAGCATTAAGTGTGTAAAATAGACAAAATAAACGTTTGTTTAGTTTTTGGTATGTGCGCAAAGAACGCGCGGTCAACGGCAAGCATATGCCATCTCACTCGTACGACAAGTAGAAACCGGTTTCGTCGTTGCGCTCGCGTCGCGCACAACTTGTCTTACATCGACGCAGTCCCTCGTCATTTGTCGTTGCGATCTGTGTTATTTGAGCTTCTATTGTTTTAATCGATTACTTTGGCGTGTTTATTGGACTTTTAGTTTGCATTTGGTTTGGATTTTGTTGATAATAATATGGTTTAAGGACGTTCTGTCACGTTGCTAACACGAAAGTTTTAACCTCAATATTATATTTTTCTTTTTTAAGCTTTTGGCTTGAATCCCATTAACTACGTTAATGCGACATATATATTCGTGAACTAGAGACGTTTATCTAAACATCCTACCTAATTTTTTTTCTGTAGGCCGTGGGTATAGGTTTCATACTATGCTGCCCAATGACCTACCTCTGTAGTACAATAATTTTTCAGATTCCTGAGAAGAATTCACTATGAAGTTTGGGGAGGGGGAGGGTCTGAAAATAGCCCCGTTTGTGATTGTCTGATGTTATTTTTTTATAGGTAAACCTATGGAGGTGGCGACATCATACCTATATTAAAAACGCGAAAGTTTGTATGTATGGATGTTGGTTACTCAATCACGCTTCAACCACTGAACGGATCGAGATGAAACTTGACACACATATAGTTTAGGTCCTGGAATAGAACATAGGCTACTCTTTACCCCCGGAAAACGTCTTATTCCCATGGGAAAATCGAAAACAACGCGGGCGTAGCCGCGGGCGGATGGCTAGTGTAGTAATAAACCAGCTATAGTAACGCTTTTTTCATTGCAAATATCTCAGCAAAAACGAAAACGTTTTCTAATTACCCACGTGGAAATAATGAGCGTGAATTATGAGCAACTAGCCATCAGCCCGCGGCTTCGCCCGCGTTGTTTTAGCTTTTCCCGTGGGAATAAGACGTTTTCCCGGGGTAAATAGTAGCCTATGTCCTATTCCAGGACCTAACCTATATGTGTGCTAAGTTTTATCCCGATTCGTCCAGTGGTTGAAGTGTGCAAGTGTAACAAACATCCAGACATACATACATCCACAAATCCATACATACAAACTTTCACATTTATAATATTAGTAGGATATGAGTAGTTGGCCAATATATTTAAGGACATAAAACATCCCAGTCCTTAAACATACAGGGATGGCAAACCTTTAGGATCAACGTGCCATTTTTTCTAAAGAAGAATTTATTTAGGCCATGACGTGCCGTCAAATAATTTTGACTAAGCGGTGACTATTGGGAAAATCAAATTAAAACTAATCTTTTGTTGCAAATATTTTTAATCTATATAAATATAAAAATGTTTATTTCTGTACCAAAATATTTGTGTCATAGAACAATGTTGGGAACACCAAGTAGATATAAAATACCTGCATTAGGTGAACCCGCTCTTCCATATCAAGTTAATTTAATACCAGTGTATTCCCTTACGATTCCAAGAGAATTTTTAATTTAAGTAGTCGATGGCCAGACTCTAGATTTCTTTCAGTCGAAAGTCGGGACAGACTTACTTTTAGTTCACGATTATTTAACTTTGTTTTAAGGGAATAATCTTTAAGGGTTACTGTTTGGAATATTTTTACGCGTTGCTTTGCGAGGTACTCCTTAAATTTTTGGCGTACTCTGTTCACTTTTATGTGACAACGTTCTGTATTCTGCAGTATTGTTTAGATTTCTTGAGGTCTTATAACAATTTTCCATTTTTCAAATTTCTTTCATTAATCTTGCCCTTGTCTTACCTCAAATGGCCTATTTTTCGGTACAGTTGTCCCTTTAGACTCTTGCGTATCGCGTTTCAGACTTCCGGTGTTAATTTTATCCGTGAGTCGGATTTTCACGCATCCGCCTTTACCGCTTTTGTCCATATTTCCGCTGGGGTAACCGACAATGTTTTGCAAGTTTTTTTCAGTTTTTGACAACCCTACTGGTCTTTAATGTTTTACTAGATGTGTGGTTTTTTCCCTCGAGAAGTGTTAAGCTTGACAGCCCTACTTGCCTATTGTGCGAAGTGCTCCGTTTTTTTCTTCTTCGTTCTCTCTTTATACTATCTAGTTTTAGTTAGTTGTTTAGTTATGCTCTTTCCTAATTAATTGACTAGTTTTAGGCTGTGCATAGCGATCCCTTAACACTAGTATGTCATTGGGGTTATTAAGTTTGTTCACTTTTAGATGGAGTTTTCGGCGTTTGTATGTGTACGCGAATCGTGTATAAATGTCTTTTTCTTCCAGCTTCAAGTAAACGTTTGTAGTTAACTAGTTAATTAGGGAGTTTCTATTTTTTTTTCTTCTTCAGGGCTGTCCAACGTCTATAGGATTGTCCAAATTTCAAAAATTTTTTTGGACTTCTCGCCTTTTTTTTGTAAGTTTGTGGGTATTTTGAAACGCAAACTATCGTTTCGAGCCGATGTCCTTCTTGCTGTTTCATATTAAATTCTTTTTGGTTTCCGCTGTTGGCTCCTTCAGTTTTGGATTATATTCACTTTTCCGAATTGTTTTGAAAATTGTGATTGATTGTCAAACTGCCGTCGGTTGTTTTTTAGAGAAGGAATCGTCATCGGACTATTATTTGTATTTTTCCGAAAATATTTTATAAATTTATCCATTAGTGCCAGTTTCGCTCAGCAAGATGTTCTAATTTTTGTACTCGGTCCCTCTACGATATTTTTAAGAGGTAAGTATTTCCATATTTATTTCATCGTTTTAACTTGTGTCAAGTGGTGATGAGAATCACGGTCCTTTTACGTTTTAGGGTCTTGGTCTACGACGCCCCAACAATGCTAAGAGCCAGCTCGTGCTCGTCATTGTGAGCACCAAAAGACAAGGGTGTGCGTTTCTTCGTCCGGCCCACCGGTTTTTGTTTGAGCGCCCTCATTTGGGTACACCTCAGCGTGGTCAGCGTGGTTGATTGCAATTCAAGTAATACCTTTTATTTATTCTCTCCCGCGAAATGGATACCCAAACGTAGGAATTAAATGAACTTTAAATTTAAGTGAAGATTACAAGTGCCATTTATTTTTAGATTTTGTGTGCTAACTTAATATTTTTTTTAAAAGAAAACCATGTGTCATAGCATCTCTGCACGTGCATGGTTGCTACCGTATATTTAAATATTTCATTATTTTAATTGTTTGAAAACTTGTAAATTCCAAATCTTATTGTTAAGTTCCTTCTTTTTCCAATCAGCGTTCATTCCATTCCTGTTTTATAATCTTCTTTTTGACATTCCTGTTTTATAATCTTCTTTTAATCTTCTAATCTATTCCTTTGATTACATTTCTATATTTACCATGCAATTTTCTTTTTCTTTCATAGGTTTCAACTATTAGGTAATCTTTCAAAATTCTACGTATCATGTAGCATTGTTATAAAATTGATTTAAATCCATTTATGCTACAATTGGAACAAATAAACAAATAACTATCTAGAAACTATAGCGGTGACAAAGAGAGGTTGCTAAATAAAACTTATAGGTAGTAATTGTATTGAAATTTGAAATACTAATGGTAATGTAATTTTTATAAAAATCAATATTGAACTACATTGGAAATCAATCAGCTGCATTGTTACTTTGCACTAAAATGCAAATGCTTTCGATCGGTGTGGCGAGCCTAAAATATTTTCTCACGTACCATCTATGGCACGCGTGCCATTGGTTTGCCATCCCTGTTTTATGGTCTGTTAGAGATAATAACATTTTGTAGCTATAACTAACGAAAACTACCAAAAAAAATTCAGCCTAAAACATTTTCACTCCAGTGGAATCTCAGAAAAACCGCACAAATGATTCAGATTGGAATTCATTCAATCTAGTTTAGCATTCAGCGAAAAACCATTACTTTGAATGTCTTTAATTTACTTCTGTTTAAAATAACGCCTCTCTTGGAACGCGTTCAAAAACGTGCCGATAGAAATGAAGAGAAAATCATAAGCATGAGAGTAATCTTAGACGATATGGACTGTAAATGGACCGTTGAGAATGTCCATACGTTTTAATCTGCAACACTGTTATACCATGAAGCGATCGTATCTTTGCGACTTGGGTGGTTGGGTTGATCACGAAATTAATTGGTCTGTAGCACGGTCACTAAGTGGATGGGTTTCCGTGCTTCGCTACTTTTATTAAGCCGTTGGTGTCGGTTACTATTACTAGACTACTATTACTATACGGATTGAAAAACATTTTAACCGCCTCCGTAGCTCAGAGGCAAAGTTCACTGGCTTAACACAGGAGGTCGCGGGTTCGATTCTCGGCGGGGTCAATTGTAAGACTCGGTTTGGTTGGTGGTAGGGCATTTTCTAAGCCCGCCTGACTAGCTACCACCATCTTATCTAAGTCTTGCCGCCAAATATCAATGTTGATATCATTGGTGTGTTCCGGCATGAAGATAAGATAGCCAGCTCCCCATTGCGTTGGGGAATCTTGGTAAGCCCGCTTCCATCTTCTGCAACATCGTCACTTACCACCAGGTGAGATGTTGTCAAGGGTTTACCAATTGTGTATAAAAAAAAAACATTTAAGAGTAAAATAAAATAAAAATAAAATAAAGTAGACTTTCATTTAGAGTATAAAATTCTCCTTAAAGTGGATTATTTCTCTGGAGTTAAATTTATGGTTTTCTGTGTATGACTTTTGCCATACGATTAAATAAAAAATATTGCCTACAATATTGTTTATAGATACTTATAAATTAAACTCAGATTAATAGCAACATATCTATTTATAAATTCATAGTTGTTTTATTATTTGTTTCGTTCGTCCTTGTACTCTTTTATGTAAACTTTTGATTTACTAATTAGAGCAATGAACTTTGTTATGATAAATATTTACTTCTGTTTGATCTGTTTGTTTGTTTATTTGTACTTAGTGATATGGAAGAACTGGGCATCCTGTCACAAGTATCTTTTTTTTACTTAAAAGAATGACCAAACACAAAATATCATGTACAATCTACCGTTACAAAATATATATTTTTTATTTTATATTTTATTTTGATTGCGTCAATATGTAATTTACAGTAATGAGGTGGTGTTCACCACTAGACCTACTACCTCTACTTACCCAGAATTGGCCCCTGTATGGAGTATGGCATCACCTTCCCGATTTTGGAAAGAGACCCATGCCACGGTAGCGGGGCTGTTTATGGGTTGCACAACTCAACCTCGAGTCATGCTGACAGCTAATAACCAGTGGACCACCACACACGACCAAACTGTCTCAGGGAGTAACACTATTTAAAGTGAGTTCTACTCGTGAACTGAACGTATTTCGCTGACAGCTTTAGCACTATATGTAAAATGAGCGATATTTACTTCGATTTTAAATTTAGTAATAATTTTAAATTTGACTTAAATTTACAATTAGATATGACGTTTTCTTGTGTTATTTTATTTACAATATTCCCTTCCATTTTTGTAAAAAAATACAAGATTTTTTTTTTTAAATGGGAGGGGAATATTGTGGGGACACAGGTATGGCAGTCACTAAGAAATAGGTCACGCGGACGGCCGCGTCTAGCGTAGACAAATGTAACGCGAAATAATTACGCAAATAAAGGACATTTAGTAATCACTCGTATTTAAATTTATACACTAGCAATCAGTATAACTAAATGAGATTAACATCTCAACAGCCTGTTAGGTATTTTATTAAAAAGGTAAAGTTAAGAGGCTCATGGTTAATACGTAAAATTTGATTTGTCAAACAAATCAATCACTTGATTGTTACTATTTGTATGGGATGGAAAGTCCGTAATATTATTCAAGTCTGGGTATTTGGGAGATAAGTTGTTCAGTTTTATCGGTGGAATCCTCAGTTTCAATAGTTTCAGTACCTTTGGATGGGTATCTCTCTTATCGTGAATAATCAGAGATAACAACTTACCGTGCCAGTACTTTTTATCCGGCTTTAAAAAAGCAGGTTCTCAAGTTTTTTTTATGTATAAATCACCAATCACTTTCTTTTTTTTTTATTAAAAATTTGAGTGCGTTTGACTGCAACTCACCTGATGGTAAGTGATGATGCAGTCGAGGATGGTACACGCAAACTCAAACTTTTTACAGAGTAGTCTGATTTTGATTTTTCTTTTATATTGGATAGAGTACACTTTGAAATTGGTCCCATATAAATTGAACCAAAATCTGTTAACTACTTTTTAAATACAAAAATTTAGCAACATGGTAGTTGTTGCGATTGAAGTCAGTTTTTTTTTGTCTTCAGAGTGACGTGGTCAGTTATATTAAGACCCTATCATCAGGATGAATCTCAATTTCATTTTTGTTTCAACGCAAAGTTAATGCTGAGTAAATTTTCCGTTTCCGAACGCACATTTAAAATATGCCAAGCCGTCTGTAAGCCTCGTTTAGTGTCTTAAAGAGCTTTCAGCTATCCTTGCCCCCGTACTGAGCATTACTGCGCTTTATCTAGCGGTGAAGCCGCTTAAATTGTGTAAAGACGAGCGCACCGTCTGCGCACCGAATCTCGTTTCGCCAAAGATCTTCAAAAGCTTCAAGATTCCTCAGTTTGTTAGGTAAATTCTTTAGCGGCGATTCTGAGACTTTGCATGTTTTAAGTTTGTACTCATCTCACGATCAGAATTCAACGAGCAGTTTTGGATTGCGGCCACTTTTCAACCGACTTCAAAAAAGAAGAAGGTTCTCAATTCGACTGCTGTATAGGTTTGTTTCTTTCTGTGTGTGTGTGTTTGCTGCGCGATATTTTCGTAGATTGTAAACCGATTGTCATGATTTTTAGGGTTCCGTGCCCTAAGCGTAAAACGGGACCCTATTACTAAGACTTCGCTGTCGGTCCGTCTGTCTGTCCGTCTGTCACCAGGCTGTATATCATGAACCGTGAAAACAGTTAAAAGAAACTTGAACTATTGAAATTACTTCATACCTTTAAAATTTCGGAACTAGTTATGGGTATTTGAATAAAGTTAAATTTTATATTATTCGTAGAGTTGAAGAGGTAATAATTTCTAATCGCGTATTATGGAACCTCATGTGAAGAGACAGCAGAAATATGTGCGAAGTTCCATTGAAGACTAGCCTGGGCGGTATGGGTGGTATGGGTTGGCTCATCATCATATCAGCGGACGGACGTCCACTGCTGGACATAGGCCTCCCCCAAGGATTTCCATGACGACCGGTTCTGCGCTGCCCGCATCCAGCGGCTTCCCGCGACCTTCACCAGGTCATCGGTCCACCGAGTGGGATGCCTACCTACATTACGTTTTTCGGTGCGCAGTCGCCACTCGAGAACTTTACTGCCCCAGGAAATAGAAATATTATTATTTTAATTCATCAATATTATATTCAATTTCATTCATTTCTTGTTAATATTGATTTTTCACTTAACAGGTGGTATATTGTACCTACATGTATTATTCTCAGAGTAAGAAACTATATAGCTCGACACAGACATAGCTCTCAGAATTGCGGAAAACTTAAGTGGCAGTGGGCGGGGCACATAGCTCGTAGAACAGATTGCCGTTGGGGCAGTAAAGTTCTCGAGTGGCGACCATGCACCGGAAAGCGTAGTGTAGGCAGGCCTCCCACTCGGTGGACCGATGACTTGGTGAAGGTCGCGGGAAGCCGCTGGATGCGGGCAGCGCAGATCCGGTCGTCGTGGAGATCCTTGGGGGAGGCAGTGGACGTCCTTCGGCTGATATGATGATGATGAAGAAACTATAATCGACCAACCCGCACTGGGCCCGCTTGGTCGACTAAGGCCCGATCGCCCTAATTCAGGATAGGCTCAAGCCTGTAGATGGGGACGTTATGTGCGCTAATATGATGAAGAAACTATGATCAACGCCTTTGATGTTCATGTCAAAGCCGACTCCACTAAACACTGGTTACTTTCCCCTGCACCTGGTCCCCCGCCTCCTTGAATGAATAATATGGTTTCAAACGGTCACTAAGGCAGTTTGGGCTTAATCTACCCTGTCTCAACCCTCCCCCCCACGATTACTCTGTCTAGACGTCAACTACGTTGGCCGACTGTAAGGATTCTTTAGACTGTGATATAGTCGAACAATTGAATATTTTGACCAAAACAGGGCGCAGCAAGATAAAAATCGTTTATTAGAGGATTAACTTAAGGACTTACCAATTGTGAATAAATAAAAAAGGGTCCCCAGGTTGCTTGAATTCCCATACAAACGTTTTTCCGCTTTAATACAAATACTACATGCCGGATTAAATCCAAACTTCGCGAATAATATTGAGTAGACACATATCCATGTTTTTAATTAGTTTTCGTTGTACTAATGTAAAACGGAAAAAAAATTGAGAATTTCAAACTTTCAGTAAGATTCAAGATTCAAGATATTTATTCAAAACTAGCTTTTGCCCGCGGCTTCGCCCGCGTGGACATAGCTTTTATGTCTCTTTTTGAAGGTTAGTGGCGCGCGAGCCACAATCAGTTCGCAAGCGTGGACATGAGTTTTCTCTAGGTACCTCAGGAACTGTATCGGGCTATTCGGATTAGCAGTCTTTGTCACTTCCTACCCACAAATTCTATATACAAAAAAAACACTTTAATCCGTTGCTCCGTTGCGACGCCACCGACGTGCGCGAGCGTAGAAAACAGTTGTCCCCAGATCCCTCGGGAATTATGTCAGGATATACTTATTACTAAATTATATCATTTTTCACCTCATCTCTTTGCTAAAAATCACACTAATCCATTTTTTCGTTGCGATTTTAAATAACTTAACGAACTAAGAGTATGGTTTTAGTTTCCTCAGGAACTGCATCGGGCTATGATAATTTCCAGAGTTAAAAAGTAGACTATTTCATTCCTAGTGATACAGGCTACCTGCATACCCAATTTCATCAAGATTGGTAGAGGTGTTGA
The DNA here is from genome assembly GCA_947284805.1 of Coleophora flavipennella. Lineage (NCBI taxonomy): Eukaryota > Metazoa > Arthropoda > Insecta > Lepidoptera > Coleophoridae > Coleophora > Coleophora flavipennella. The sequence goes on from OX369272.1 coordinate 1,128,290, forward strand.
AGTGTGAATAGGTAACAAACAAACAAACACATTTTCACATTTACAATATTAAGTAAGGATTTCTAAATCTTAAATAACATATAGAGCGTCGGTGGCGTAACGGTTAGGGTCACTACCTTCTGTCCGGTAGGCCATGGTTCGAATCCTGCCACTTACCAATATCTATACGAATATCGATTTCATACTCGTATGTACATTTATCCGACGCTGTTACGGTGAGGGAAAACATCATGAGGAAACCTGCACACGCCTGCGAAGGAACCCGCGTGATTGTCTAAGGCCTGATCGCCCTAACTCAGGGCAGATCGAGCCCCTTGTTGGGGACATATATAAACTGATACGATGAAATAACACATATACCTATATTATCAAAAAACTAATTCAAATCATTATATCAATCTAGTAATAAAATTTCCTAAAAATATTAATATGGAACAAATCCTCGAGTCGTATCAGCTCCAAAGGAGCCCATGACGCACTTCTCGTTGCCACGCTGGATGGCAATATACAAACTTAGAAGCAGGTAGGACCCGGAGCGGGCGTCACATTTCCTCTCTCGAAAGCGACGGCCAATCTCCTTAATGAAGGCAAAGGCCTCTCAGGGTTCAGCAGCCGGTTGTCTCATAGACCAGCGCACAAAGCAGTAATTTGCTTCCAAGACCGAGTACTTATTATGCTTCTTTCTCGCAGCAAATTGAGCAGTAGTGCCGTACGGGTGAGGTGTGAGGCAGAAAAAGTAGCGTCCCAAAGCAGGCACGTTCCTCTCTGCCATGGCACCTATTTAAACCCTCCGGCCTTTTGCCATAAGATGGACTAAAGGCCGGCGGCTGCATCAAAGATGGAATATTCCATCTGGCGGAGACCAGTGCCCTCCGAGTGAGGTCATTAAGGTATTGGTGACGTGGGAATCTTCACAAACAACGACCGCAACTCAGTGCGTGATGGCCAATTGCCTCCACAGTGAACCCAAAAATACATTGATGATGTTCACAAAGCAACTGCCACACGCAAATAGTCGCCGTCAGAAGAGTTCCATATCTTTGCCTCCTGTTAAAAGATGCTAAACTCGATTTATGTGTTTTCAATTTTTTTGCACGATTGGAATCTGTAAAAAATACCTATCTGTTCGTCTATGAAACACATCGCTACGTGCCGTAGTTCCAGAGTTAGAGTTGTGTAAAGTAGCGTAAGCTAGAAAATACATAAAAGAAATCCACTCAAAAGTATGAAATAATATTTTAATGTTTTAATACAACTTAAGCGCGTTTTATTATCCCTGCAGTGCCGTCTATTGACATTCTGCTGCTATGATTATAATGTGTGGTATGTGTAGCTAATATGGGGAAAAAATTACTCTATTGTCATTATTGTAAGTATCAATAGATCTACTTTCCCACGGGACCTCTTTAGTTTTCCGGGATAAAGAATACCCGACTATTCAATGATGGTCAAAACACCCCATGTAAAGGTTTCATATTGATACGTCGAGCCATTCTAAAGATTTTTTTTTTGCATTCCCGCAGGAACCCTTAATTTTTTTTGGAAACACAATGTCCCACTTTTTGTTCGATAGGTCAAGCCACATTTGCGTCGTGAGCCATTCTATAAATGAATACTTTTGATTTTCCCACGGGAACTCTTGAATTTTCCGGTATAAAAAGTATCCTATATGTTAACTCGGGCTATAAGGAACCACCATACAAAATTTCATCAAAATCGGCCTGGTAGTTTTTGTGTGATTAGCGAACATACAGACAGACAGACAAAAATTCCAAAAGTTGTCTTTTTAGCCCCTGTATCGTTAGTAATGTCCACCACAGTTATTATTTTCCAAAAAATATTTCATGTACAGACACGGTCCCGTTACAGTTTTATTATATTATAGATAGATAGGTGCAAATTACACTCTTTCTGATAGTCATAAAACAGTGATTACATAATTTCATTTGTAAATATATAGAAATAAACAATGATTAGTTAATAACGTCAAAATCCAATCCGTGATAAAAAAAACAAATAATGTCATTAGGACATGAAAACAACATGACACTAGAAGTTATAGGTAGGTACATAAAAATTATTGAATGTCATGAACGCCTTTGACAAGTGTAGGCCAGTTCACACGGACAGCACCAGGTCACGAGTATAACACGAGAGTCAGCCATCGCTCCTCTCAACCATATTAGAGGGAAAGGAACGACCCGGCTCCCGATGCGCCACCATCCGCACGAACATTTAAGCGAGCGTGCACCATTCATGTCAATGCTAAGATAATTTAAATAAAAGAAGTACTATACTTGTCATGTCTTGTCGCTTTCACGTCAATTCTTAGTTTGATCTTCATTTTATTACTATTTAACAGGATTAGTAGCGTTGATAGAAGAAACACTGTCTAACCATACATTTTTGTCATTTAAATATTCGGATGTTTTATAATAACCTTTTTTACAAAGAGTTCTTTTGACACAATTTTTAAACTGTTTTTTTGACAAATTTAAGACATCTACAGGTATTTTTTTATACATGAGTGTGCATTGACCCACAAATGACTTATTGATTTTGCTAAGTCTGGTATAAGTTACTTGAAGTTTATTCCTATTTCGAAGATTACGACTGTGCCTGTCACTATTCAGTGAAAAGAGATGCAGATTTTTACGAACATACATTATATTTTCATAAATGTACTGACAGGAGAAAGTCAATATATTAATATCTTTAAACTTATCCTGGAGCGACTCACGAGAACGCATTCCATAAATTGCGCGAACCGCTTTTTTTGCAGAACAAATGATTTTTTTAACTGCATATGCGGCTGAGCTAAGCCTGCCTGCTAGCGTTTCTATATGAGGGCCCCATTGAAGCTTTGAATCAACAGTTAAACCTAGAAACACACTTTGATTTACAAATTCTAATATATTACCAGCTAAGGAGACATTGTTGTTTACTTCAATAACATTAGGTAATGTGAATTTAATACATTTAGTCTTTTTTGCGTTTAAGGCTAAGTCATTTATAGTAAACCAATTGTATACTTTTGAAAGAGTGTCGTTTACTTCGTCAGACATATCAGTTTTTTCTGTCAACCTTAAAAACTAGTGATGTATCATCCGCAAACAACACAACTTTCGACAGTGATTCAACCATAAATGGTAGATCATTAATATCAATTAAAAAAAGGAAAGGTCCTAAAATAGAACCTTGAGGCACACAGGCACACCCATCTTAACCCGAGAGCCCATTGATTTCTTATTATTTATTTCTACTTTTTGTATCCTATTATTTAAATACGATTCTAAAAGATCTAGAGCCTTATTTTGAACACCGTAATGGACCAATTTTACAACTGCAGCCCCGCAGGTAATACTCACTGGTACGGCTAGCGACCTCACTATGCCTGTGGCGCCACAGTCGACGATTTGTTCCTCCGTCGTTTTAATGTTATTACCGACTGAACACAATCGGTACGGTATAGAATACTATATGCTAGTGACTTAGCTAGCTGCTGCTTTTGTCTATTAGATGGAAATAGTCTATCATTTGTTAAAGTAAAGTAACGAACAAAACTGTTCGAATCTAAATACAAAATATAGTCAGAGTGACTACATGTCAGGTTGTATAAATAAAGATTTATGTCAAATAACTTTTTGTTATAATATTGTGATTGTTTCTAGCAGTACGGGAAGGCGCAAAATGTGACCTAACAATTTTCTTAAAAAAAAACTAATTTATGCATTCATTCAGTTATGTTTGACTTTACTACGATGGAAACTAATTACAAACATTAATATGTGTCTACTTAATATATTCGAAAAGTTTGGATTCAATACAGCATGAAGTATTTGTATTAAAGCGGAACTACGTTTGTATGGAAACTCGAGCCTCCTGGGGACTCCTAAATTGGCTGAACTTTTTTAAACACCAGGCAACTGCCGTCTATCCCTTGGATAGTACGGTTAACTGAGCCACAAGATAAGATAGATAAGAAGGAAGCTGATTTCCTGTGGAGTTCATTCTTGTCATAAATTTTACGCTTTTTAGACACCTTGTTAATTTTAACCGAGTTTCCGGTTCCTGTGCTTACCGTTACTTGCCGTTACCAGTTAATACCTTAGTAAAAATCCGTTAATAGTTTTCTTCCCTCCCTGCCTCATTAAGTCAATAGATTTAAGATAAGACTGGCATGTTATCCGACTAAGTGAAACTTAAAAATCAATAGTCTTGCTAGTTCGGAGCGTGGCGTGGGGCGATGCATGCTTGGCGTCTTACCAAACTCTCCGGCTGGGGGAAGTCAGTGCTTGCCCGCAGTATATACGCATAGATAGACGGGTTTATTTAAGAGTCTCCAGGAGGCTCGAGTTTCCATACAAACGTAGTTCTGCAAGTAACTATTTAGTAATCTGTGGTTCCGCTTTAATACAAAAACTGCATGCTGGATTGAATCCAAACTTTGTTAAAATATTTAGTAGACACATATCGATGTTTGTAATGAGTATTCATCGTAGTAAATTCTAACATAACTAAACGAAGGCTTAAATTAGCCTTGTACTGAAAGTTTCAAACTGCTCTTATTTTTTTCCGTTTTATATTAGTACATCGAAAACTAATTACAAACATCGATATGTGTCTACTCAATATATTTCCAAAGTTTGAATTCAATCTGGCATCAATGACTTATAGATTACTGGCGTAAGGACCTGGCCAACGCGCGCGAATAATGCTCCCAGCGAATTGGTGCGAAAATCACACTCGCGACTCAGTCGTCTGCGGGAAATCGTTCAGTACGGTGGAAAGATATTCCATATAAAAATGCCTTATTGTGTTGTTAGAGGCTGTAAAAATCATGAAAGAAAGGCTGAAAAGAAACATGGGATGTCGAATCATCGTTAAGTAACCTTACATTGTATTTTTTCTTGTAAACAAATTAATTAAACGAATTTTTATAGCGACAATTCTACCAAGGTTCATTTAACGCGGCACTGACGTCAACTCCCGCCCACTCTAGTTCATACGAGTTATTTTAGATGGCGCTATTTTTTGCTTGTATGAAGAAAATCTGAGTAAAATATGGAGACGGGCGGATCCTTCTGTTCAAATCTGTGTCTGGCATGTAGTTTTTGTATCAAAGCGGAACTACGTTTGTATGGAAACTCGAGCCTCCTGGGCGGCCCTTAAGATTCAGCTATGCCAAACGTTTAAAAGTTACTATGATTTGGCTATTGGCTGTCGACTGGAGTTTAATTTGAGACATCAAATACAATAACCTCTGGTCTGTGAAGCCTCCGCAACGCGAACAACGCCATCTATCCCTTATCTGTAGCGCGATCGCAGCGTGGGTTGTGTAGGCAAGTTTATATTTGCGCTCAAATTTCCGCTGTCAAAGCCCTTTGGTCCGTTCTCTCCTTTGATTTAAAGAGTAAGACGACAAGGAAAGATATACCAACCAAAAAAGTCCTACTGGTAATACAAAGTTTGTCTGTTGTGAGCTCTTCAATCTACGGTACGATCTCCGCTCACTCTGTTTTAAATAACCGTCAATAAAGTGTGTTTATTGTGCGATGTGCATCAAATTTCGATGAAAATGTAAGTATTGTTTATTAATCTTTCATATTAAGTCAATATTATCGTGTATTTAATTCATTTTTCATATTTTCGCTGTCGTTAAAGCTAGGACCTAGCTGCTTCCCACTAGGGTCTTGAATTTCGTCGTGATGATTTTTAGGTAACTATAGTATCAAAACTTACAATGGTGTTGGTGACAGTATGTTAAAACTATCTATTTTGTATTACTGCGAATTGCAAAGCATAATTATGTGCAATTTGGGCTTAAAACCAATATAAAAACAGGGAAGGGAAACCATGCTCGCTCCGCGAGCATTTCACATACGAGGTATCACCGCGCGGCGGTGCTGACACAGATCCAGTGCCCGGTCAAGATGGCCGCCATCGGCGACGGAGGATTTAAATGGATAAGACATTTGCCTTGATCTTTTTTGTATTTTTTTTGTGCTTGGGTGAAATTGCACTTTTGGTTAAAATGCAAATGGATAACTACTTACTGTGAACCAGCATGACGCGCTAACTTACTTATTTTATTAACAATACAAACTAATAATTTTTAAATTAAATAAAAAACAGGTAACAACAAAAAAATACTACTAAAATTACTTCTATTTACTAATAATTGTACTCTAATTATTTGATTTATTTTATTTTATGACCCTATATGTGTATGTGATTTTTTTGCACTTCTGGTGTGGTGTTTTGTTTTGTTTTGTTTTTGACGTGATAACGTCTAATAAATTGATGAACACCGGATGCATGCACGAAAAAGTGCGCTAGATTTTGTCCCGTTACGCTTGATGGATTCTAATGTTTCGATGATCAATGCGCTTAGCGCTTGTTTTATTCTCATGTTATTTACGTCGATCTTGATGAAGCGCTTAGCGCTGAAGCGCTTGTGTTAGAGATAGTGGGGGGCAGGTGGGGGCATGCGTGAGCTAGGTGGGGCTAGGTGGAGCTAGGTGGAGCTAGGTGGAGCTATGTGGAGCTAGGTGGAGCTATGTGGTGCTAGGTGGAGCTGTGGAGCTAGGTGGGGCTAGATGGAGCTAGGTGGGGCTAGGTGGAGCTAGGAAGTGGGGGAAAGTGGGTGAGCGAGATCAATGTTTGTTTTGTTATGACGTTGTCACGTTAAACTATCGTCCGTAAACCGACTTTACAGACAACCAATTTTTCAAGTTTATTTTTTTAACATAAACAAATAACAACAAAAAATTTACTACTAAAATTACTTCTTATCACTAATAATTGTACTCTAATTATTTGATTAATTTAATTTTATTGCCCTATATGTGTATATGATTATTTTGCACTTCTGGTGTGGTGTTTTGTTTTGTTTTTAAGCTTATGATTTTTTTAACAAATAGGAAGCCTGGTAATAAAAATAGAGGTGGCAGTGGACGTGGACGTGGGAGTGGGCGTGGACGTGGACGTGGGCGTGGACGTGGGCGTGGACTTGGACGTGGAACTGGCATCCTGGCGGGCTTTTCGGTTCCAGAACCTATGATTCCTGGACCCTCGGCCCCAATCCCCTCGACCTCCGGCTTCTCGGCCCCAATCCCCTCGACCTCCGGCTTCTCGGTCCCAAACCCCTCGGCACCTAGAGGCAGAGCACGCACGCGCGGCGGCATGCGCCCCCTTCGGCCGCAGCTTACCGATCCGTACTAATATTTTCTTTTTTATTTACTTACTTTTGCTTTTTATTCTCTTACATTTTTTTTAAATAATTATGAATATTAATGTACTAATATGTTTTAGTTTAAACATGTATGAGGCTGACAGCGTACACCAACAAATAGAGCAGTTAGAGCAGCCTCTTTCTCAGCGACCACAACGGGTTATTAAAAAAACGGTGGACCCTACTGTGGTGACGTAAGGAATTTTTAAACTTTTTTTATTTTTTATTCTTTGATCAAGATGTTACATGACTTTTTTTTTAGTGCTGCTATGGCTGTGTGGTCCACGGTAGATTATATTCTCGGGCTAGATGGGGCTCTGCATTCTGTTGAGGCACAGCCAGAAAGTGGAGTGGAGCCAATGGACGGTGCTCGTGATTTGGAATTTGGCGAGGTGGACATGGAGGTCGGCGAGCCTGAGCCAGTGGAGTTAGAAGGATCAATCCCGATGGATCTAACTCCAGCTTCGTCGCCTTCCATGTAATGTATTTTATTTTAATTTGTTTTACTTTGTTTTGTTTTTAGGTTATTTTTTAACAAGATTTGTTTTCAGGTTCATAGAGTATGCAGGAAGCAGCAGGAGATCCACACCGATGAGGTCACCGGCGCCTATACCAGCCCCAGAAGTGGCACCAGCCCCAGAAGTGGCACCAGATCCAGCACCAATCCCGTTGGATCTAACTCCAGCTCCGTCGCCTTCCATGTAATGTATTTTATTTTAATTTGTTTTACTTTATTTTGTTTTTTAGGTTATTTTTTAACAAGGTTTGTTTTCAGGTTCATAGAGTATGCGGGAAGCAGCAGGGGATCCACACCGACCTCTACATGTGGCACCCCCTCGAGATCGACGTGCAACTTTATCTCAGCTCCGTCGCCTTCCATGTAATGTATTTTATTTTAAATTGTTTTACTTTATTTTGTTTTTTAGGTTATTTTTTAACAAGGTTTGTTTTCAGGTTCATAGAGTATGCGGGAAGCAGCAGGGGATCCACACCGACCTCTAAATGTGGCACCCCCTCGAGATCGACGTGCAACTTTATCTCGAGGCAGCTGTCTCTACGGACTTGGTTAGTATTTTATTTATCTTTTTAGGCCATTTCGATTTAACACCTCATTGTATATAATTTTTTTCTTTATTTACAGTCGTAAACCAGCAAAAATTATGAAGTCTAAACGAAGTTTGTAAGTATTTATTTCATAAATTTGGCTTGAGTTCGCACTATTTTACTAGTAATCTTATCTATTTGACTTCATAGGCAGAGCGCCTTGGCTCCGATAGCCACACTGGCACTGGCGCCAATACCAGCCCCAGAGGTGGCAGCACTTCCAGCACCGATTCCGGCTCCAGAACGAACACCGGCGCCTATACCAGCCCCAGAAGTGGCACCAGCCCCAGAAGTGGCACCAGCCCCAGAAGTGGCACCAGATCCACCGCCAATTCTGGATTCGGCTCTAAGACTGGCGTCCCAGAGACGTCGTCGTCCCATCAGAGACAACGAAATTTCCGAGATCCTCAACTACGGTTAGTCCATTTATTAATTCATTTTACATGTTCATTAAGGCTGTTGTGGAAATTATGTGCAAAAAAGTTTTTTTTTTCAAATAGGAAGCGAAGATGACAACGACGTCTCTGATGAAGATCAAGATGGTGTTATTGCGGTACCCATACCTAGGACTTTTCGAATGTACTTCGAAGATGAGGAGGAGACGGTTAACAGGAATGCCTGTATAGATCCCTGTTTCCCACCTACCCTTGTAACCGAACCCACGTGCGCTCCATCGCCCGTGCGCGCTCCATCGCCCGTGCGCGCTCCATCGCCCGTGCGCGCTCCATCGCCCGTGCGCGCTCCATCGCCCGTGCGCGCTCCATCGCCCGTGCGCGCTCCATCGCCCGTGCGTGCTCCATCGCCCGTGCGCGCTCCATCGCCCGTGCGCGCTCCATCGCCCGTGCGCGCTCCATCGCCCGTGCGCGCTCCATCGCCCGTGCGCGCTCCATCGCCCGTGCGCGCTCCATCGCCCGTGCGCGCTCCATCGCCCGTGCGCGCTCCATCGCCCGTGCGCGCTCCATCGCCCGTGCGCGCTTCATCGCCTGTGCCAGCCTATCCATCGACTGTGCCCACAGAGATGCGCCCCACTGATAAATTTTACTTCGAATGGGGACCCTGCCCTCAACCCCCTATTGCCACACGATTGCGCCGGGAGGTTTTCTCCCCAAGCAATTGTGGGCCCACCGTTGCCTTTAGGGAACCGTATGATGCGTTTACTGCCATATGGAATCGGTCAGTCATGGAACTCATAGCAATAGAGACAAATCGTTACGCTCAGCAGTCAGCAGCGACCATGTTCCAAACTGGAGATCTGAGGCCCTCTAGTCGAATCACAAAATGGCGTGAAACTGATGTCGAGGAGCTATACGTGTTCTTTGCTATTGTCATCGCAATGGGGACAGTAGTGAAGACACGTCTCGACGAATACTGGAATGTGTCCAAAGATATTTTTTATACTCCCGGCTTCAAGGCAGTGATGGGATATGATCGGTTTCTGCTGCTGAGTGCTTGTCTTCATTTTCGAGATAACACTACATGTAATCCACAATCGATGTCGCGGTCAGAAGCTAAATTATTTAAATTGGCTCCAATCTTAGACCATTTAAACAACAAGTTCCAGGAACTTTATGTTTTGTCACAGAACATAGCTTTGGACGAAAGTCTTACTATGTGGAAGGGGTGGCTCGACATAAATCAGTTCATAAAAAACAAAGCAGCTTCCGTCGGGGTAAAGACTTATGAAATTTGTGAGTCTAATACCGGATACCTTTGGCGGTTTGAAGTTCATGCTGGTCACAGTAGTTCAGATCCGACCGAGAACGATCCTGTGTCTGGGATTTTGCCAAAACTGGTCCTCAAACTGTTGAATGGTCTAGAGCACCGCGGCCATACTCTATGGATGGACAACTTTTATAATTCACCAGCACTCGCTCGTGAATTAAAAAGCAGAGGGTTTGACTGCGCGGGAACCTTGCGATTAAACCGTCAGTTTGTCCCCGTCGAACTCGCAAATTTAACCAAAAAAGATATGACGGTAGGACAGGTGTGTGGCAGTACGTCGGGGGACGTCGACATTGTGGTATGGCGAGATAAGAACGTTGTAAGTCTTATCTCGACATATCACGGTCTACAGACCGTGTCGGACTCCGGCAATTTAAAGCCGAATATCATTCCGGACTACAATGTCCGTATGGGTGGGGTCGACCGTAAGGACCAAATGGTTGCCATGTTTCCAGTAGAAAGAAAGCGAACGCGTGTATGGTATAAAAAACTTTTTAAAAGATTATTGAATGTCAGCGTTTTAAATACCTATATTTTGCTCAAGTCGAGTGAGGAGAACATGACTCACCGAAAGTTTCGCTCACTATTGGTGAACCAAATCCTGGCTCACAACACTTCCCAACAAACACCACAGGCGATGTACCCAGCTTCCTCTGGCCATATCCCTGCGCAATATGATATGATCGGACTAGGCCAACGCCAGGAACGTCCTAGACGTAACTGTGTGGTGTGCAAGAAACGCACAGCGACTTATTGTACAGGATGCAATAAGGCGATGTGTGTTTTCACCTGCTTCGGGCCTCATCATTTGCAGTAGACACTGTCTATGGTAAATTATATTATTATATAAAATAAAATTATAATATCATATTTGTATTTTTCTATGTCTATGGTAAATTACATTATAATATAAAATAAAATTATAATGTAATATTTGTATTTTTCTTAATAAATAAATAAATAAAATTGTTTAATTTTAGTTTTTGCATTTTCAACGCTATTTTTATATTTTTAATACTGGAAAAAATGGAAAAAGCTACGGAGGCGGAGGCCCAGTGGTTTAGAGCACTCGCCCGGAAAGTGAGAGGTCGCGGGTTCGAATCCCGCCAGAGCTAGTTTGGAGGCAAAACAACTTTTTCCATTGATTGCAATAGGTACAGGAACTTTTACGTGGTGAGCCATTCTAGAAATACAGATTTTGACCTATCCCACAGGAACTCTTGAATTTTCCGGGATAAAAATTATCCTGAATGTTAAACCGGGTTATAAGGAACCACCATGCAAAATTTCATCAAAATCGGCCTGGTAGTTTTTGCGTGATGCGCGGTCAGACAGACAGACAGACAAGAATTCCAAAAGTTGTTTTGGGCTCTATATCGTTACTAATGTCCACCACAGTTATTATTTCTCAAAAATATTTCATGTACAGACACGGCCCCGTTACAGTTTTATCATATGTATAGATAGGGTGAAATCAAACCTATTCTTGATACTTCAGAGTTTAATTCTACTCATCATTATGAACAACTTTTTCTATGGGACTAACATTGAAATCATAAAAAAATTAAGCCTCCCAATATAAAGTCCCATTTTGTGTTGAAGTAATTTTTACACTTAAATAATCATTTCACTTTACATTGAACTCGATGGCACATTCAGAATTTCCTAAACCACGAAAAAATAAATGGTACGCCCCACGTCGAACTAACTTTCTCGCAAACTAAACTCTAAACCAGAAACAGAGATATATAATTGTTATTTCACAAACGTCGGTAGAGTCATTTTAAAGAAAAATTTACTTGAATTATTTTTTGTATGACAGCTACCATTTTTAGAGACTTTCTAGATATAGTGCATATGCCATATTTTAGATAAATTATATCTATGATAAACATTTCACAAACATCCGTAGAGTCATTTTAGAGAAAAAATTTGGTACTTGAATTTTTTTTGTATGACAGGTACCATTTTTCGAGTTTTCCCAGATATGACGCATATGCCTATGGTCTCTATGGTAAAAGTTTTAAAAAAATCGTTGGAGCCGTTTTTGAGAAAAAAAATATTTAATTTTTTTTTGTATGGGAGGTACCCTTAATAGGTCGAAGTTAAAAATTTGGAAAGAAGATGCCTCTAGCAAATAAATTTAAACTTATACTTGCAAAATTTCATTTAAATCGGCCCAGTCGTTTCTCTGCAAATCAGGTGTACGGACATACACATACATACATACGTACATACATACACACAGAAATTTTTTCTAGATCACTTTTTTGGTGTCCACTAGTGATTTAAAGCCTATTTTCATTAAAATCTCGAAGTCGAATTTTTGCACGATTCCATAACTTTCTATTTCTCCTTCGTCGCTCGAAAGTAAAAATTTGACTCCATACAAAATGCTATTAACTCTCCATAAAAAAAGGAAAGGACTTCAAAACAAAAAAAGTAAAAAATTATAAATTTTTGTCAAAAATAAATTCGATTTTTTGGAGTCGGTGCGGTTTTTTGATAAATTTTGTTGTTTTGCACCGACTCCAAAAAAATAGAATTTATTTTTAACAAAAAAATTATAATTTTTTACTTTTTTTGTTTTGAAGTCGGTTCTATTTTATTTTTTTTCATTTTTAGTGCTTCTGTGGTCATGCCTACTAAGCTATGAGTGATATTAATCAATCTAATCCAATTAACTAGGAAACGATCTATAAAAAACATACATACATACCGGTGAAACGGAGAACCCCCTTTTTTGAAGTCGGTTAATATACCAAAACCTTTTCCTAAGTGTATCAAATACTTTTCTGAAAACCGCATTATAATCGGTACAGCGAAACACGATATAATCGCGGACAAATAAACATAGGTCAAACTGAGAACCTCCTTTTTTAAGTCGGTTAAAAAATGAGATTAACACATGGACATTTAGTATGTGGAGTTGAATTTTTTTGTTACTATGTATATATTTTTCAGGTATTAAAATTAAAACTTGAAGACAAGTATCAGGTCTTATCCATATTAAAACATACCTACTTGTGTCCAAAATGTCTCAATTTGCACTGCTTTTACTAGCATTTTTTATTAAATATTTCTTTAAAACATGTTTGTTTTTATGTTTAATACGACACACAAATATATCGAGAACTCAAAAAATCAATTGTTACTACGCTATTTTTAGATATTTGGCATAAAAATTGATTTTTCTGTAGTACTGTTTCACAGGTCATATTTTAGTATCATTTTTGATTCCTTCTTATATAAAATCTGTATGTATAAACATTCCGCTCGTTAATTTATTGTATAGTTTATATACTCAAGTTATTGTAAACAAAAACTCTTTGTTCAACTTGTTATGAGTAACTAGAACGAAGATCAAATGTAATGGCCACTTGACCCCTGAGTGAAGTGGATGGAGCTCAGATAGGTACTTAAGAATCTTGATAAACAAAAAAAAATTGTATAGAAGTGTACTATTAATTTGCTTGTTTTGTGATTAGCACATAGGTAGGGTTATTTAATAACAAAAATACATAAAACTGATTACATGGTTTTTGTTAGATTCCCATTTTTAATAATAAATTTATGGAACCAATTTTTCAAAACTTTTTTTCTATCATTATTATGGCCTCAGCGCAGTTGTAATAAAATGATTCCACTAAATAAATTATCAAAGATTCAAAATCGATTAATTTAATGCTGAACTAATGGTCTAATTGAAAATAAAACAGAATCTAATAAGAACAGTCTCTCCCCATGACGCGGTCTGTAGGATGTTCGCGGCGCGGTGCCCACAGTTAGGGAATTTCGTTGACAGGGAGTGCCACAGACGAGAGGATAATTGTACAAAAGTGCTTTTAAATCTACGTATAAATAAATTTTTGAATGTATCAGTTATATATTTGAAAATTATAAGTTGGTGAAATCAGGGGGAGATTTTATCCAACAATGAATTTGCGGAATTAAATAGACTTATCTATTGTGTACTTTTTGTTAAAAGCGTATTCACAAAATCGTTTCACAAACAAACATAAAATTAGTAAATTCTTGAGATTCTAATAAAACTTAGTACACAATTCACAAAATTCTAGATAACATTTTCAAAATATTTCATTTTGATAAGAAAATAGCGAATTTGAATTAACTGTAAGAACCTCAACCTATTTAAAAAAAGTAATCAATACAAAAACTAGATTGGGTGACTTGCATAAGTGTATAAAATTGCATTAGAATCGGCTCATCCATTTTTAGGAAGTAGTAATTTTAATCTTGTATGGGAAACTAATTCAGGGTAGGCTCTAGCCCCCCGGTGGGGACGTATATGAGCTAATATGATGATGATAGAAAACTATTTTGTAAATACGCTGTTAAGGTTAAACATGCGGTATAGAAGAAAGTCATAAAAAGGAACGAAGCACCTAACTTTAATCGAAAGGAACTGGATCGTAACAATGCTCGAGCTACACTCACCTACAGACGTTCCTAGAACATTAACTCCGCAGACCAAATGGTCTCAGGTCTTGGAGACAGTTAATTAAAAGTATTAAGACTAATTCTAGTGCACCTAATACTAGCCTAATGCCTCACTCCACTTCATAAAACACGAGCTATTAAAGCAAACCAAACGGCAGCCACTAACTCTCGTCTAGTTTCACCACAGAAGTACATCGAAATAGAACTGTCATCAGTCGTCACTCATAATATCATCAGCCCATTTGTCATCACCAAATTTTTACTATTTCTCCTCGGTACTTTTGCTAATTTGCGTCACAAAATGTCACTCATTATTATGTAATTATTATTGAAGCTAATTAGTGACTTTATATATTTATAGAATTTTGTTGTTTTTTTATCGTACTTTTATCAATTACAATAACCCTGTAATCCTCCCACGCGGTGGACCGACGACCTGATGAAGATCGCGGGAAGACGATGGATGCCGGCAGCGCAGGACCGGTCGTCGTGGAAATCCTTGGGGGAGGCCCTTGTCCAGGTGGACGTTTTTCGGCTGACATGATGACAACAACCCTAATGTGTTTTGGATATAGAAAAATGATAGGTGAAATGAGATGATGATAGATGAAAAAGGTACCTAATAGGATAGTTGAATACATCAAAAATAAATTTTGGAATGGCATTCCTGTTTTTTGAATTTATATTAAACAAAATCAGTACATCAATTAAGTTGATTAAATATAAAAGCATGCGTTATTATTTCATACATTTTAAAAAGCTTTTTGTTTAACTTCTAATGTTTGTAAAGCGACTTGCAGGGCTCTAATAGAGTTGAAATTTGATATGAAGCCGTATATCCGGTGACGATAGATCCTTTTGGTATTTTGAAGTTGATTTATAATGAACTTTCAATGTGAAATTAAGGTACTAGTATTTAATTTTATTTATTTATTTATTTAACTGTTTATTTTGTACAAAAAAGATTACATATAAGGCAGAAAATAAAATTATATAATAGGTATTATTTATTTCTAATAAGAAATTTCTTCCAGCCAACCCGGGAAAGAGTAAGTTTTAGTTGAAATGGCAGACATGTATTAAAGTAAGCTATTAAAAAATAAATAAGTGAGGCTTCAATTAGCATCGTCTTTTGTTTTCAGTAGAACCGTAGTAAATACTGTGCTTGTTTTTTTTTTTTGGAATTTGGAAACGTGCCGTGATCATATGTCTTTTGAGCATACGAACTCTTTTGAAATAAAAGCTTGTACCTTAAAGATTTTAAGTTTTTCTTCAACTTATTAGAACAAAATTTTGTTTATGACAGTACTCAAATGACTGTCAGTAAACTAGACTACATTGCTAAGGCCCTAAGATGGGTCAAATGACAATTCAATTCAAATTATTGAAAGACTGTGTAAAGGTATCACTTTGGAAAAAATATATAATATACTTAAAGCAATAAAAAATCATTATAATTGAATACATCCATCGGCTTCCCGCGATCTTCACCAGGTCGTCGGTCTACCGCGTGGGAGGCCTGCCTGTGGAAATCCTTGGGGGAGGCCTTTGTCCAGCAGTGGACGATTTCCGGCTGATATTATGATGATGGTGATGATGATAATTGAATACAATTTTATAAATATCACCACTTTTGATGTAATAAAATATAATGTAGACCCTGTTTTTGGCATTAATTGCAAAATTTCTCAAAAATAAATAGTTCATGTTAGACGAAACCAACACACAAAAATAAACAGTCGAACTTAGTACCTCCTCCTTTTTTGAAGTCGGTAAAAATCGGTGACTTTAAGGCCTTCCATTTTAATTGAACACATTTTTTAAACCTATATGAAGGTGATGAAAAGTAATAAAAACATGTTAAAATCGAGAGTTGGGCGTTCGGTTTTAACGTAACAGCCGCGTTCAAGCTCGCGTTGATTTGAACTTAAAATTAATCGACTTAAGTTCGATATTATTTAAACACGTTTCAACCTGCTCGGATTGAGTGCTCTTAGGGCCTTAAGAAGTCTGATTACTGAGTACTGCCAGGTAAATCGGCACTGAGCACTTTTTACGTGGATAACAAAACTATTGTGTAACTGGTCTGTTTAACTTATTTCTGAAAGTGCCACTCAGAACCTCCCACTACATCGCTCGAAGACATTCATTTTATTAAAGTCTATACGCCATTAAAGTGAAATTCGCAGAATACTTCCGAAAACCATTCTAATTTGATCTATTTCACCCTCCCCATAACTGTAACTGTGGTTTCTCTAAAGAATATAATTGAAAACGCTCAACACAATATAAAATAATTTTTAAAACTTTTAAATGTGTACAAGCTTTTTAGGATCAAAGTACTCGTCAATACGAATCAAACGAGCCCAAACTCAATGGAAATGTGTCGTTTTATTGCGAAGTTCCTATGACCACCTTCCAGCTCCATCATCAGATGAGCACCATGTCATCATAATATTGCATTGTCACGCGATTTACATAAGTATGTAAAATTTCAACTCAATCGATAACCGGGAAGTGGATCAAATTTAATTTGCAAGATTTGATGACAAACATCGGGACAGGTGAAACTAAATAAAAGCTTGTAATAAAAAGAACTTTCATCGCAACAAATTAGTACAATTTTGCATTTTGCATTTTTAGGTTTTGTTATTTTTCTAATCAAATACTACACCGATTTTGATAAAATTTATATGGGACCAATTCGGGAGCATAACCTATCGAAAAAAAAGAACCATGAAAATCATACAAAACATACAAAAACACATACAATCGAATTGGGAACCTCGTCCTTTTTGAAAGTCGATTGAAAATAAGGGGTCCTTGGGGTCCAGAATGCTGGTTTCTCTTAAAAGGGGAGCTATGTGGAGCTATGTACATAAATGAAGTCGTGAAAGTATTATTATCATTGCTTTGCGTTATATGGAGCGACCAGTTGTATGGAATTAATGGGGCTCAAGCAATTGGATAGGTATACCAAATTCCAAGTGGTGTCTGCAAACTGAAACGATTGTCTTTTGGTGTTTGCGATTGTTTCATGTAAATTTCTCTGTGGGATAGCTTTGCTTTGGAACTTACGAAATCCGTTAGACATAAGCTGAAGTCACCTTGAGACCTTAACCCTAGAGCCCTACACTCACTGGCGTAACTCTTATTCCTACATAGGGGTTCCCCAGGACCCCAAACTAAATGGTCTATATTTCAATGAAATTAAAACAAATTTAAATCTATTCATCAATTAAAATTAATCATAGTAATGAGATTACAAATAATAACAATACTTACAATCAATCTTACTAATTTGAGCACTTTTGGCAATACTTTGTCTCATATCCCTCCTCAAAGAAGTGCTTTGTAGGCGGTGCTCCAGATGCTCTTGTATGAGAATAAGTCCCAATCCCTTTAAAAAAGACACTCGTGCACGCGTTCACACTGCCCGGCTGTCACCGCGTCATGGCAGATCTGTACATCGTGGAAATAGGCTAAAATACGCGGAAGGCAAAATCAGTAGAATACAGACTAACTTAAATATAATCAAAATAAAATATTATGGGGTGCTCCAGCACCCCGTGTAGGATACTAGGTTTAAAATATACAAGTTGATATTGAAGTACTTGTAAAAGATGTGGAAATCAATGGAAGTGGTATCATCACGCCAAGTCAATGGACATTGTTAACTTTGGCAGTTTAACTGGTCATGCATAGATCAAAACAATACTGTATATATATATATGCTTATGAGCAAGGAAATGTTGATAGTGCTTTGTAGATGCTTTGTTAATAGCCTTTTTGCGATGATGGTGCCATCTATCGAGGTGAAGATGCAACTCTCCATATAGGTTGATCGATGGTTCAGTCTTGGTCTTGAGCTATGGCAACGTAGTTGTTAGTGGCGGGTACTGCAGATGTCGCCACATGCTCATTATAGTTAATACCTACTTTCGTATCTAATTTCGACCAGTTTTACTCGGGGTATATTTGACTTATATTTTTTTGCCCGATATACATTCGGAGGTAGTCTGCGAAGTCGACCAACCCGCACTGGGCCCGCGTGGTCAACTGAGGCCCGATCGCCCTAATTCGGGGTAGGCTCGAGCCCCTCAGTGGGGACGTATATGAGCTGTTATGATGGTACACTCGGAACAACTCTTTTTAAATGAAACACATTCTTGAGGCGATGAATTAAAAAAAAGCTATGAATTCTTATACAAGTCGATCAACTGATTTGCCAACTTTGTATAGGAAGTAAATATTTTTATTGATTTCAGCAGTTTTTGTTTTTTTATAAAGGAGCCGTCCTAACAAAGTACGCTCTATTTAACCAAACACCCTGTGTTGTATAGTATTGACAAAATGACAACTAAAAATGTAAATAATCAGTACAATTTATCTTGAAAATTATAGTACACTAGCCACCCGCCCGCGGCTACGCCCGCGTTGTTTACAATTTTCCTGTGGGAATAAGACGTTTCTCCGAGATAAAAAGTAACTTATGTCCTATTCCAGGACCTAACCTATATGTGTGCCATGTTTCATCCTGATTGGTCCAGTAGTTAAAGCGTGAAAGAGTAACAAACATCTATACATACATACAAACTTTCACATTTAATTTAAAATTCAGTTGTAGTTTTTTTATGTTTGTTACGTCAATACTCCGTCATTTGAGAACCGATTAGGAAAATTGTTTTTTTTATTTGAAAGGATATACCTACTTTCCAATTAGTCCTATCGAAATATCATCAAAATCGGTTCAGCGCTTTTTTAGGAAATTAACAAGAAAAAAAAATGTTGCAAAACCGTCCTTGGTTGTTGTGATTGAAGTCAGTTTTTGTAACGTGTTTGCAAATATGGTTCATTAGGTAAATGATCGGGTAGCTTTAATAGCACTTTATCATATTTCATAATCTAAATAATAATATATATAACTCAAAGGTGACTGACTGACTGACCGACATAGTGATCTATCAACGCACAGCCCAAACCACTGAACGGATCGGGCTGAAATTTGGCATGCAGGTAGATGTTATGATGTAGGCATCCGCTAAGAAAGGATTTTAGGAAATTCCCACGGGAACACTAAAAAACGGGAACAGCGCGGGCGAAGCCGCGAGCACCCACTAGTCTAAATATATATAACTCAAAGGTGACTGACTGACTGACTGACATAGTGATCTATCAACGCACAGCCCAAACCACTGGACGGATCGGGCTGAAATTTGGCATGCAGGTAGATGTTATGACGTAGGCATCCGCTAAGAAAGGATTTTACGAAATTCCTACGGGAACCGCAAAAATCGGGAACTGCGCGAGCGAAGCTGCGGGCATCCACTAGTGTTTCATAAATGTGTTTTTTGTAAGCAAAAATATTTTATGGTAACATATTTTTTTAACGCTCACAAGTCAGCAATAAAAACAACTTTTGTAGCCACAGTGCGCACTTTATCGCGTAGCCGCTACGAATAAATAATCGTAGCCGGCACCGTCTGGTTTAAGAAAAAAAAACCGGCCAAGTGCGAGTTGAACTAGCACTCCGATGGTTCCGTACCACCACATCTCTCCGTACCACTCTTCACACAATTACATAGTTTAATGACAATGATACCTATTCACATTATAAACAAAAGACATCAACGCTAGTGACAAAAATATGCTTTTTTGTAATGTTTTGTCATTGACTTCCAAATCAAAACAATTGATATTCTTTTTACACATAGAACTAAAAACTGCCGAAGTTTTATTTGGAAACATTGTGTTGCCATCACCAAAGTGCTTGTATGCACTGTGCAACCTTTTTGATGATATTTTAAGGCTGTACACTATTTTTGGAACCATGAACTCAATTTTTTTGAAAAAATTTCTAATCGGAGGTTTTGAGAGGGAATCTGGGACATCGTGATATACAAAAGACGGGAGATCTCCCGGAAAATCGGGAGACTTGGTAACACTGTGAGGGTATTTGACTGCCAGAAACTTACGTTACATTTATAATTTGTCTAAAACGAAGATTTGATTTAAAAAGTTACAAAATAAACAAGGCGTGGCGTCACAATTCTTTGTCGTCTTTGTTATCTTGATTATTAAATATGTAATTTCAAAAAAAACCCAAAAAACTTTAAGATACAAGCTTTTAAAGAATTTTAATTATTTCGTGTCTTTCCTTCTTAGCTAACTGTTTTATTTGATACCCGTATCGAACCCCCGTCACTCGGTCGAGCAGGCGAAATAAATACCGACACATTGGCGCGGCCTACAAGCTGCGCTCCGCTCGTCAGCGCTACAACGCCGTACTATCGCCGTGTACGCAGTTATAAACGCTAAGTCGAGCGCTTTAATACCCAGGTTTCCGTGTATGGGAAGGAGTAGGTGAATAAATGCGTAGGCATTTTCATTTTATAAGGCAGTGCAATATCTGTTCCGAAGTAACTAGTATATCATCTGTGCCCGTTTTAGGTAGGTGCATAAAAAAAAACTGGTCCACCATTTTTAGGAGTCCGCCATATTGGATTTAGAATGACGTCATTTAGCTAACCATGCATTGTCATCCAGACTTAAGGCTCATACCGCCACCAATGACCTACTTTGTGACCACTTCTTACTTCAATTAAAGAGTTTTTTATCGGAAAAAAATATTGTTTTGTAATTTACAGGATGTGAGGAGTGATTTTGATTTTGATTTTCTCGAATTCTATTTGATTACACAGAGCTAAGGAAAAAATATCTATTAACCCTTTTTTCTAGTTTTAATCATAGAAGTGCTGCAATTTTAATCGTCACAATATGATAGTTTATAAACTTCTTAACAAAACAATACGTAATAATTCTATTTTCTTACTTCTTAGAAACTATTTTTTTTAAATTTATAATGTATTAAAAACCACAATTTTCGCACGATTCGTCCGCAGCGCTTGACGTAACAGCCACGTTGCAGTACGAGCTGACAAGAACTTTATTTCGAAGCTATTTCGTTCGACGTTTGAAACATCGTGACTCGAGTTGCTAATTTCAGGGACGGAGGAGCCTTAACGTGATTTAAGCTCAATCGGAAACTAGAAAGTGGTTCTAATTTAGTTTCCAATATTTGACCCAAACTAACGTGATAACACGGCAAGTTAAGTAAAAGCTTCTAATAATAACGTATTAATAAGTAGGATGTATTGATGTTCCATTAGAAGTGCAATTTAGTGAATCATTATATCAGCTCATGTAAGTCCCCACCGAGGGTCTCGAACCTACCCTGAATTAATAAGGACAATGCAACAACTAGCGAATGATGAACACGATGAATTTCCCGAAGAAAGTGATGTATTAAAGACTGACCTGTACATGGATGATGTGATGTCCGGTGCCGCCACTGAAGACGAAGCCATAACTTTGCAGAAGCGTCTGACAGAGTTATTGGCTAGTGGAGGTTTTCTTCTACACAAGTGGGCATCCAATAGTGAAAGAGTGTTAAGTGATGTTAACATGATGTTCACTGATCGGGCCTTAGTCAACTTAGTCGACTTCACACACAACCTTCGATTATCTCCGCAGGCGTGTGCAGGTTTCCTCACGATGTTTTCCTTCACCACAAGAGCGTCGGATAAACGTACATATAAAATCGAAATTCAAAAACGCATTAGTACGAGGCAGGACTCGAACCACGATCTTCCGGACAGAACGTTGCGGACCTAACCATAACGCCACCGACGCTCTTACTTTACATTAAGTGAAAATCAATTCAAAATTTAATATTTTTGTGAATAAAACTACCCTATTAAAACCGCCTTTTTAATTGCTTTAAGGTAGTATTAAATTGGAAATGTATTAAGTTGGAAGTAAATTACTGCACTTTGCCGGCCCTAGCCAGCTACTTATAAGCTTACAGGCTAGTCCAGTGCGAGTCATTACCCAGCAGACAGCAGCTACTAGACCACCACAGACTATATACTCACACTACTGAATTTAGCGCTGCAAGAGCACACTGTTGTTAATTTAAAGTGAATCCCTGTCCAAGACATTCGCAGCTTCTCCATTGTTAAAAGGAACAAAGTAAAAGAATTTCTTAACAGCTCCTAAATTTTAACTTTTTAAAACAGCCACGTATATTTCCTTACCGATTGCTTTAACGGCGAAGAAAAAGCATCCTGAGGAAACCTACACTTCTGTTGTCAGATGTGTATGAAGGTCGCGTTGCCAACGACTCGACTGTAGTTGTAAACATCTAAAAGAAACACACACGACCGCGGGTGATGCTAAGCGCAACTCCAAGCAACCTCCGCCTATCCCTTGAACTTGAAAACCCGACTGCTAAAAAATATTATTTCTCTTTGTCGGTAGTCAGGTAAAAATGTACCCTGTGGTCACTCACGGGATCAAAATGAATGTAACTACACCTCGAACTCCAAAATCCATCAAGCCGTTCAGGATACAGGCTCAGTCAAAAAAACAGACATACAAACACGTTAAAAACATTACCCTCCTTTTTGGCCAATCGGGTAAAAATAGTAACAAATAGCGTTCTGTGATTTTGCCAGTCTATTTTTGCCATAGAGTATTTTTGCCATAGTCTATTTTTGTCATAGTCTATTTTCAACCAACTTCCAAGAAAGAGAAGGGTTCTCAATTCGACTGTATGTGTTTTTTTTAGTTACTAAGGCCCCATTCCATTTGGAACTTTACAATAAGGGCTGTCATATTAATCTACGAGTATATGTTTTATAATTAATTTACTACCTCAACAATATAGTTGTAAAACAAGCAGTCAACTTTGACAAAAAAAACTAACGGCATATAAAGGTCTCTCCAGACAACTATTGTTATCCCTACATCTTTTGTATCACCTAATGACAGTCTCGAGTGGAATGTGGCCTTGCTATGTGAAACAGACTAGGAATAACTAAGCATAAGAATTAATTAAAAATTTCAGTCCCGACTGCTAAAAAACTTAACCCCTCTTTTTTGTCTAGTCGAGTAAAAATGTATCTTATGTTACTCACGGGATCAAGACGAATCTAACGACACCTCGAACTCCAAAGTCCATCAAGCCGTTTAGGCTACAGAGCGTGCCAAAGAAATCAATAACATCTTTTTTTGGATAGTCGGATAAAATGTAAGCTGTGTCACTCACGGGATCAAGACGAATCTAACGACACCTCGAACTCCAAAGTCCATCAAGCCGTTTAGGCTACAGAGCGTGCCAAAGAAATCAATAACATCTTTTTTTGGATAGTCGGATAAAATGTAAGCTGTGTCACTCACGGGATCAAGACGAATCTAACGACACCTCGAACTCCAAAGTCCATCAAGCCGTTTAGGCTACAGAGCGTGCCAAAGAAATCAATAACATCTTTTTTTGGATAGTCGGATAAAATGTAAGCTGTGTCACTCACGGGATCAAGACGAATCTAACGACACCTCGAACTCCAAAGTCCATCAAGCCGTTTAGGCTACAGAGCGTGCCAAAGAAATCAATAACATCTTTTTTTGGATAGTCGGATAAAATGTAAGCTGTGTCACTCACGGGATCAAGACGAATCTAACGACACCTCCAACTCCAAAGTCCATCAAGCCGTTTAGGCTACAGAGCGTGCCAAAGAAATCAATAACATCTTTTTTTGGATAGTCGGATAAAATGTAAGCTGTGTCACTCACGGGATCAAGACGAATCTAACGACACCTCCAACTCCAAAGTCCATCAAGCCGTTTAGGCTACAGAGCGTGCCAAAGAAATCAATAACATCTTTTTTTGGATAGTCGGATAAAATGTAAGCTGTGTCACTCACGGGATCAAGACGAATCTAACGACACCTCCAACTCCAAAGTCCATCAAGCCGTTTAGGCTACAGAGCGTGCCAAAGAAATCAATAACATCTTTTTTTGGATAGTCGGATAAAATGTAAGCTGTGTCACTCACGGGATCAAGACGAATCTAACGACACCTCCAACTCCAAAGTCCATCAAGCCGTTTAGGCTACAGAGCGTGCCAAAGAAATCAATAACATCTTTTTTTGGATAGTCGGATAAAATGTAAGCTGTGTCACTCACGGGATCAAGACGAATCTAACGACACCTCCAACTCCAAAGTCCATCAAGCCGTTTAGGCTACAGAGCGTGCCAAAGAAATAAATAAGTAGTAAACATACATAAATACAAATACTCGGACAACATAACCCTCCTTCTAGCGCAATCGGCTAAAAAGGGATGACTTTATATAAAAAAATGCTGAGAAAAGTAATCATCAGCGTAAACTATTTATTAACACTTACACATAATACAAGAAACGAGTTATAAAAATTCTCCTGCGTGGCTTAATGGCTAATCCATTCGCTTCACACCGGGAGGTTGCGTGTTTTGATTTTTGTGAGGAGTTTTGAGTTTTAGCAAGACTAATTAATTTTATATAGAGTTAGTGAGGATACCTTTCTTATATTTTCAAGCGACTTCCAAAAAGGAGGAGGTTCTCAATTCGACTGTATGTTTTTTTTTTGTGTGTTACCTCAGAACTCTGGACTGGTTGAACCGATTTTTATGATACTTTTTTTTGAAAACTAGTGCTTTTCGTGTGGTTCCATATAAATTTTATCAAAATCGGTGTAGTACTTTATTATAAAATTATCAAAAATCAAAAATAATAATGCAAAAATGTACTAAGTTGTTGCCATGGAAGTCGGTTTTTTAACGTGTTTAGCGTTTTTAATTATCTATTAACTAGCTAGTCCAGTACTAGGTCCAGGTCTAGCTACACAATCAGTAGGTAGTCGAGACTGCTCCAGACGTCTGCAGCGCGCCAGCACGTCACGGAGGCATTAGAGCGACTCGAGCTGGACTCGCAATAGCGCAGCGTTGTTTTACGACCTAAGCTGGAATTACTGAGAGAATTAAACATTTTCTTGTCGAAGGTATAGTATGAAGTGAACGAGTAGAAACTAGGGCAAAGTATACATATTAGTACAACTAGGGTATGAGCTTCATAAAAAATACCGGCCAAGTGCGAGTCGGACCCGCGCTAAGTAGGGTTCCAAAGTCTTTTCAAAAAGTAGATGTTTATTTAAAAAAAAACAAAATTAATTTACAGTTGGTAATAGAACATTTTGTATAGAAAATCTATGAACTTTTGACAAGTCCAACTGCACATTTTAAGTTGGTCGACTATTACTCCTTAACTAAGAAAGCCTACCTAAGCCGTGATAGTTTTCCTTTTAAATTGATAATATTATGTCCTACTATTTACATTTTTTTACAGATTTCCTGAAATAGCGGTTTAGTTTGTAGGGAGGGGGAGGGGGACAATTGACTCGATCAAAAATTTGCACTTTAAAGCTTAATATTTCGCAAACTATTCCCTAAATCAAAAAATGGTATCAGCAAACCCTCAGTTGTTTTAAACACCTATTCAATGAATATTCTACACGATAGGGTACATCAGTAAAAAAAAGACGTGTCGCACTCAGGTACTGCCGCGGTAAAGCTATTGCATAGCATTTTTCATCAACTTATTTTTTTTTGCAGTATTTACCAGTACCATATAGTCCTTGGGGCTCGGGATGTTTATGTAATAAATTAACACTAAGAAAGTTCATCATCATCATCACCATCATCATCATCCACCATCATCAATCGCCATCATCAATCGCCATCATGAATCGCCATCATGAATCGCCATCATGAATTGCCATCATCAATCGCCATCATCAATTGCTATCATTAATCGCCATCATCAATCGCGATCATCAATCGCCGTCATCAATCGCCATCATCAATAGGGCTTACCATTTGTGAATAAAAAAAAAGAAAAAAAAGAACATACTTTTTAGGGTTCCGTGACCAACGGGTGACCAACGGGACCCTATTACTAAGCCTCCGCGGTCTGTCCGTCTGTCAGCGGGCTGTATTTCATGAACCGTAATAGGTAAACAGTTATTTTTTTTTACAGAATATGTATTTCTGTTGCCGCTGTAACTAAAAATACTAAACATTAGAGAAAGTAAAAAAAATAAGAGGGGGGTCCCCATACAAAAAATGAGTATTTTTATTAGGTCTTTAGAAATATTGTTGATTCACCTCTATCGTAAAAACTGTAATACATAGAAGCATGAAACTTTGTGGGGTTATAGTAATAAAACTTAGGAAAAACAACACTTAACACTTAAGTATAAAAAATCGGTCAGGTGTGAGTCGCACTCACGCTAAGAAGTCCGAACTGAATGATAAACAAAGCATATTTTTGTAGCGCGCGTTGATGTCTTTTATTTATAATGTGAATAGGTATTATTTTCATTACATTACATTTATTACAGTACATTTTGATGCCTTCAGCGCGGAGTGCGACAGGCCTGGTTGTGGAGAGAGGTGTGGAGGTACGGAACCCTCGGAGTGCTAGTACGACTCGCACTTGGCCGGTTTTGTTTAAATGTGCAAACAGACACCCAAATATGTATAGTTTTTAATCTAACATTACTATGTAGGTACCCACCTTTTGTATTACCTAATTGTACTAAATAAGTTTAAGTATGAGTAAATTAAAAAAATATTTGCTATTTATTATACTTTACTGCACTAGTGTTCATTGATTTTTAAAATGGTTGTCAAGTCTATTTTTGAAACTCTCAACTTATTAAACGTAAAAATATATTATTGTCTAATGAATTCAGTGTGCATTTTATATTTAATATCACACAGCGTCGGTGGATCAACTGGTTACGACTTGGTCCTCCTAACCAGAGCTCCCGGGTTCAAATACGGACCACCAATGTACCAATGAGTTTTTCAAAACTTACGTACATATACTTACTGATTGCTGTAACGGTGAAGGAAAACATCGTAAGGAAACCTGCGCATCTGATTACAGATGTGTATGAAGGTCGCGTTGCACACGTCCGTAGGTGTAAATCTAAATGCCCTACACGTGATCGTGGGTAATACTAAGTGCAACACCAGGCAACCGCCGTCTATCCTTTGGATAGATCGGTTAATTGTGACATACAATAAGAGAGAGAGAGAGAGAGCACACACATCATCTGTCTTATAGGAAACCATTTAGAATATATCGACTTGTGAAATCCTACTAAAAATTTCATTTCTAATCTTGATAGCTTTAATATACAATTTAAATAGAAACATCTTTCTTCTTAGAAAATCGCAGCAGGTAAGTTAACTCCTGTTAACCTAGGTAACTCAGTCTTAACATTTAAAATTAATTGTAGCATAATTGTCCTCGGGAGGTAGCAAATTAATTTTGACACTGAGTTTAATTGGGACCACTTCGTTGCAATTTACTTGACTTATCAACTTATTACATTCTCAGTCTTGCTCGAGTTAGGTTAAAATTTTGTATAATTTTTGAACCTTAATGAAGTCAAAGTCGGTACCAATTAAATTTTCTTTATCTCCAGCATCATAAAGGGGAAAATAGGGTGAAAGACTGGATGTTGATTGTTTCCGAGTCACTGGAAGAGGGATGCCGTAAAAGCTATCTTTTGATGATGTAGTCCGTCAATTTTAAATTAACAATAGAGTTTAGAGCCCTCTTAAATGTTGAAATATTTAATACAATTAATTAATTTTCTCTTTAAAGAGAAAGAAGAAAATTGGTAACAAAGAGTATTTGGCTACAAACCAACCAATCTATAGTATCGACATTATAGTATACAACTGAAGACCGCACGGAAAGAACGATGGTTCTTAGTCAATAATTCACATTTCAAAATAAATAAATAAATATTCTGGGACAAATCACACGTAGTCATCTGGCCCCAAAGTAGGATTCCCTGTGTAATGGGAACCAGAGACTGATATGCATACGTATATACGTTTAAATACATACATATATAGATATTTAACACCCAGACACAGAGGAAACAAATCTGCTCATCACGAAAATGTTTGCCGTGGATGGGGATCGAACAAAAACTCTCGGATCGGCTGTCAAGAGCACTAACTACTGAGCCACCGAGTCAGTCAAAGTCAAGTTAATGCCATTGGCTTCTTAATAACTTCATCCTTAGTTTATTTTTTATTTATTTACCTGTCGCAAATATCGCAGCTTATAACACTATAATATTACCTACAATTAATGGTTTTACATTTTAGAAAGCAAATTATGAAGTTCGACTAATTAAAATTTGAAAATGGACGCAGTAGGCAATCATGTTATAACATATGTGATGGAAAATAACATTAGTAAAGCAAAAATTATAAAACCAAAAAAAGTACAATATAAGAAATTAAGCATTAAGTATGAAATTAAGAGCGAAAATTGTTATACGCTATGTGTGTAGTGTGTTTAAGGAATGTGTAAATGTTGTGTGTGTGTGTGTGTGTGTATGTGTGTGTGTATGTGTTGAGAGTGTTTGTATGAAGTCTTGTAAAAATTAAATTCATAAATTGGTTTCGTCGGAGGAAGAATATGTCAACGTCACTAAACAGTTCATCATAGGTTTCCACAACAAACTAAGTTTGTTTTATAGAAATACAAGAAGTAGACACAAGCGTAGTTTAATTTTTTTACCTTTTTTTCCATTTATGGTTTACAACACCTTTTTCCGTTTATGACTTACAATCCCTTTTCCCTGTATACGTTTTCTCAATCGCTTATATTATCTTCTATCTACTACTTCGC
The DNA here is from genome assembly GCA_947284805.1 of Coleophora flavipennella. Classification (NCBI taxonomy): domain Eukaryota; kingdom Metazoa; phylum Arthropoda; class Insecta; order Lepidoptera; family Coleophoridae; genus Coleophora; species Coleophora flavipennella. Next base: position 1,157,410 of record OX369272.1, read on the forward strand.
CCGCATGGACATAGTTTTAATGTTTGTCTATGAGGGTGAGTAATGCGCGAGCCGCAAGCCGCTGAGCCGCTGTAATCTGCTTGTGGGATTTTACAGTGCGAGGTGTCGGTAGATTCGTCTTTTTCCAATAGAATAAGTACTGCTTAATCTAAAATTGCTCTCGGGTTTAATTTTTAATGAAATAGGATAAGTTACTTATTCCAGGATTTCGGAGCTAATGGATAAAATACGGCAGGAGAAATGATTTACCATTTTAAAACAAAAGACTGTGAAGTAGTCTGATAAGAAATAATCTTCGAAAAAACCTAAAAGGTTTTTGGGACAAGCTTTTATTTAAAAGAGTTTCTATGCTCAAAAAGCCAAATGCTCATATGAATGTAAAAAAATACACGGTTACAATTTCAAAAAAGGTGACCACGGTATTTTATTTTCTACGATTCAATTGAAAAATATAGGACGATTCTGGGACCTTGATTTCACCTCCGAAGCTCATCATCAGATCAACTTTCAAATACCAAAAGGATCTATTGTCACCAGTAATACGGTTTATTTCCAAATTTCAGCTCAATCTGACCACTGGTAGTCGCTCTAAAATCGATCGCAAAATTTTAACTAAACAAGCATACGTCAGTCAACGAGACGCAGGGAGGGGTTGCACCCCTTTGTTGTTGATGTTCCACCTTTTCGCACGAATCGTTACGCTTCTTAATTTATTATGCGTACAGCGCAGGAGTGGAACTCCTTGTCTGCGTCGGTGTTTCCCGATTCCTACAATTTGGGGATCTTCAAGGCAAGAGTGAATGGGCATTATTTGAGTTTGCGTGTACCATCCGACTGCATCATCACTTAACATCAGGTGAGTTGCAGTCAAACGCACTCAAATTTATAATAAGAAAAAAATACAAAAATTGCAAGTAACAGAAAAGCTTTTAGTAAAAGATTGAAGATATACCTTAAATCTAAACTGAAAGATACCTTCCACAGCCGTACTCACGTGCTGCACCGTCAACCAGTTTGGCTCAAAGCCAACTGCCAAACTCCAAACCAAGTCCAGGCTGCATAAGGTTCTCCTTCAGATGAAAGTCAAGATTGGGGCATCTGATGGACCTGCGTGCCAAATACCCGTCTAGTTTGCTCCAAATCGATTTAGCGATTTATTTTAGATTAATACAGAGGATCGTAACTAAGTACTAACTGAAATTACTATAATTTTGCGAACCGATTGGAGTAAAAACTACTAGGTAATTCTAAATTTGATAACATTAAATTAAATTCCAGCTTTAAGTGCGTAGATAAATAAAACCCTAATAACTTTATGTATCTTGGTAAGGCCGCTTCCATCTTCGGCATCATCGTCACTTGACATCAGGTAAGATGATGCCAAGGGCTTAATAATTGTGAATAAAGAAAATACTGTAAAAATAAACTTGACTGCCGCTTGCGGCTCGCGCACCACTTACCCTCAACAGACAGTCATCAAAACGATAACCACCCGAGCGAAGCCGCAGGCAAAAGCTAATCAAAATATATATAACTCAAAGGTGACTGACTGACTGACATAGTGATCTATCAACGCACAGCCCAAACCACTGGACGGATCGGGCTGAAATTTGGCATGCAGGTAGATGTTATGACGTAGGCTTTCGTTAAGAAAGGATTTTGGGAAATTCCCACGGAAACCGCAAAAATCGGGATCTGCGCGGGTGAAGCTGCGGGCATCCACTAGTCTCAAATAAAATCCTACAGTTCTTTTCTCTGTCTCTTATTTGCCACTATCTTAGGATTAAAGAAAAAAAGAAAGCCGCGTCTACAATCTTTTATATGGATTATAGCAGTTAAATTTAAGGGATTCATTTCTTGCTAGAAGTGGGCAATACTGGGCGACGGCCAAGAGCTCGCCACCGCCCGCGCCGGAGTGGCCTCAGCTGTATTGTTGCTTGATACATTGTTATGAGATAGGTAATGTAGCTGGCGTCTGGATGGGGGAGTTGAGTACACACTATCGAATATTGCTACGACGATTGGTTATCGCATTTTATTGCTTGATTGATTGTTACTGGAGTCTCTATAGGCCGAACTTTGTGTACAACATCGAATGTTACTACAACAATGGTCGTTCGTATGTTTGTATGTATGTTTTCAACCCCCCCCCCCCCCCCCGGTACTGTAGCGTGGTGCGCAGTTATTAATTCTCCTTTCATTCGATCTTTTCATTCCATTTATTTCTTTTCCGCGCACGCGTTGACGCATTCTCACATTTCATTCTAAAATAAAAATCATATCCATCATATCCACCACCATTGTATTTTATATAATTATTAAATATCTTGTTTTTCTCCTAAAAGACCTATTTTCGGTCATTACTTCACAATAAAATTTAATTTCATTAATCAACTGTTAACACGCATCTATTTTTGAACCTACGCCCTACCCTACTACCTCAAGTCGGTTTACACGTAATACAAAATTTAATGATACAAAAGGTATCTTCTAATAGGGTGTCAGCTTGAGTCGGCAAAGATCAATTTCGCGTGTTTGTGTTGCTAGGAACTAATACTGGTGACTATGTATTCCACAGCAGCGATTTCCCACTTTACAGCGAAACTTCGCATCACACTACGCATATGCGTATTTACCCTATATCCAGGGGGGCACATGCCCCCACCTTTTTCGGTTGTTGTTTGGCCAGTCGTGGTAGAAAAAATTAATAGTAGAAAAAGTCTTAGTAGATTTTTTTAGTGATCCGTTTGGTTCACCGAAAAATAATAAAACTAGCCAAGTGTGAGTCGGACTAGCAGTAATAAGGGTGAAGAACCACTACGAACATGCAAACAGAAAGTAACAGTAAGTTGACGTTTATCGTGTGGCAGTACGGAACCCTTAACGACTCGCACTTGGTCGATTTTTGACACTAAAAGGGGCAGGTTTTTTTTGTACCCGGGGCGCCGGATTTTTAGATAAGCCTCTAACAGTACGATCGTTCTTATTGTGATGTCAAACGGCGAAGAAACCTATCTATAAATACTTAATCACCAGTAATAAGGGTCAATTTGGATAATTACAAGATGTTTGTAAGTTGTCATATCGTAATCACGGTCCACTTAGATCTATAAATTGAAAAAGTTATTAACGAACCTGCACACTTTGGTGAACACGGCAGCGCAAAGTAAAATACTGGAACATTGTTGTAAGTGCTGCTTACTTCCAAAATATCATTTCAATTTATTCGAAACCTTTTAGTTTTAGATTTGACTAGCTGTTTCCCACGGCTTCGCTCGCGTGGACAACGTTTCTATGACTTTTCGAGGGTGCGCAGTGCGAAAGCGTGAAAAAAGTACCCTATGTGTTAATTCAGGTCCTAATCTGTCTACCTACCAAATTTCAACCAGATCCGTTAAGTAGTTTTTGCGTGAAGAAGTAACAAACATACACCCTCGCACACTCACAAAATTTCGCCTTTATAATATTTGTGTGATAAGCGTTAGTGTGATGTGACGACCGCGTATTCAGTTTATACAGCATAATTATCATCCATGCAGCATGTTCGGTCTATCAACACTTTGATGTAATGAGTTTCGATGTGACGTTCTGAAACCGGGTATAGCGGGTAGTAAAGGAATGACTCATGGACCTGACACTGGCTTGAGAGTCACGTATACAGGTTCCGCCTGGGTAGGTGAGATACCTAAGGCTTTCATCTACAATACGGCTTTAGAAGATTAGGTAGGTATCTACAGATAGGTCTCGTTATCTCGTTATCTTGGTCTGCAACTTGTTTAAGAGAAAGTAAGGTGAAGGGTACAGAGGCATTACAAGAAATGTCACACATTAGTCATTTTTTAAACTGAGTATGGCAACACTTAGGTTTTCGCGCGCATATTTTTAAATGGCATAAACTACAAAGCGCAAATAAAATCACAGTCCTTCGTGGCATCGATTATTCCTAACACGGTACAGGATCAAAACTAGGAATGTCCTTAGCGTAAAGGAACGTTACAAGGAATGTCCTTAGTGTACAGAAACGTAACAATAAGGTATGTCCGAACACATGCCAAAAGGTTGAATAATACCCAAAACTGATCTCTGTTATGTAAACTTAAGTTCCTATTAAATTTTTTTATATAAAATTTTTAAAAAATTAAAAAAATTAAACTATTGTAAAAAAAATTGGTTTCAAGCATTAAAATATTAATTATAGAGAATCTCATTATTGTGGAATTTCTTATTATGCCCCTGTACCCTTCAGATAAGGTATTAACCGCCTCTGTGGCATAATGGTTAAGCCCATTAGCTTCACATCAGGAGTCAAGGATTCGATTCCCGGTTGAGTATAACTTTGTAAGACTCGGTTAGGTTGATAGAAGGACATTTTCTAAGCCCGCCAAACTAGCTACCACCATCTTATCTAAGTCTTGCCCCCAAGCCTCAATATTAACAGCATAGTTATGTTCAGGCTTGAAGATAAGATAGCTAGTTCTCCTTTGCGTTGGGGAATTTCAGTAAGCCCGCTCTTATCTTCGACATCATCATTTGGTGCTGAGATAATGCCAAGGGCTCACCAATTGTGATTAAAAAATAAACAACCAAACCTGGATCCTTCATGAACCGCAAGTAGAGTTCAACCTGGAAATGCGGCGTTCTCCTGCAGGCTAACTATCTATGCCCATATCAATTCGTCATTCCTACGGGTTCAGTCGTTCACAGTGACGCAGGTCTTGAACAGACTTTTTCTAATGGTTCGCCAGGTGTGCTGTGCATGTGGAGAACACAACCGTACAACAACACTAACTAAATCTTATATTATAGTATCAAAAGACCAATGAAGAGTTTCTAAGTGAAATTGCAAGACTCCGTAATGTAGTTGGTAGTCCATTCGCTTCACACCAGGAGGTCGCGGATTTGATTCCTGATGGAGTCCAACTATACAGGATGTAAGAAAATTGGTGTAGGACCCGTTAACTGGGCATTCTACTCATCATACACTTTTTTGCGAAAATGCCTATATCTAAGTTAAAAAATAGAACATTGAAAAAGTGCATAAAAGTGTGTTTTTTTTTTACTCTTTACACGTAAAGAAAAAAAAACAGAGAGAACTGTTCTGAACAATATCTCGCCTTAACCAATTTTGTTACACCCTGTATAAGACTTGGTTTGGTTGGTGGTAGGGTATTATCTAAGTCCATCACCTGGCCTAGCTACCTCTATCTCTTCTAAGTAAGTAAAGAAAAAAATGAAGTTAAATCGGCAATCAAAGTAAAAAAAAAAATATCTACTTAGACATATTTTATTGATTCCTTGACACCAAATACACAATGTTAGTCTTGCCGCCAAACATCAATGTTGGTAACCTAGATGCGTTCTGGTTTAAGGATAAGATATAAAATGCCTGCGAAAATCATAGCTCTTCTTGTAGTCGGGTAAAAACTCCAGATAAACACATTTCTCCGGAAGTCCCAGACAAGTGAGTCACACGGTTTAAAGCGTCCAACTGCATCCGTTTCGGATGCAATAGAGTGAGCGCTTCCGCTAACATCCGCCGCCGGGCTCGGCTGGAAGACGGCCAGGAGACGCTTCGGGGGTTCCAAATGTAGACTGAATAGCCTCCGTTTTATTGTTGTCAGCTAGTGAAAATAGTTACTCGAAAATAGACATAAAGTTATGGATATTGATGTGATCCGGCTTGAAGATAAGATAGCCAGTTCTCCATTGCGTTGGGGAATCTTGGTAAGCACGCTTCCATCTTCGACATCATCGTCACTTATCATCAGGTGAGATGATGCCAAGGGCTTACCAATTGTGAATAAAAAAAATATAAAAAAAATATTCAGTATTTATATATTTACCTTATTTTTAATGTTTTGGGTAAAAAGGTAGATAGATATCTTTGTACGTGGGTTCTTTATTCCTTCTTAGCATCGAAACGGCTACATGCTTCGACCATAAATGCTCGAAGGCTTGGTACATGTAATATTTTAAAGTGCAAGGCGTCGTTGTTAAAAGACTGCCCACAAAAAAGTTGTATACAGGTCTAATTTATGTATGTATGTTTCTTTATTACACGATATCTTCTAAACGGCTTGATGGATTTTAGAATGCGAGGTATCTTTAGATTTGTCTTTAATCCATCAGTGACATAGGATTCGTTGATTGATTGATTGAAAACACTTTATTGCACAACATAAGAGAAAAAAAAGATACAATGATTAATGAAGTTGTACATATAGGCGGTCTTATCGCTAACAAGCGATCTCTTCCAGACAACCTTTTACCTGACTTCTCAAAAAGAGAGGTAGGTAATGTTTAATGCAGTCGTGTTTTTATTAAATTTTTAAGTCAAGGCGAGGTATTGATTGGAACAGTTGTTTCTGTCTTTTTCTTTAAGTGTAAAGAGTAAAGAAAATAACCACACTTTTTCACTTTTTCAATGGTTTTTCTTTCAATCAAAAACTACAATGAAAGTATAAAAAATAATAACATTACTCACTTTGTATTATTATAACAAATATTGTTGTATATTTTTTTTAATTTATACATCAAAATTTTTAGTCATAACTAGAGTTGAAAGTAACATTGTAGACCTATCTTTGGGATTTTTTCTATCAAACCAAAACTGCTCAATCGTGTTTCTAATAGCTTTTGACTTTCTGGACCATCATCAATTTTGAGAGTGTTTTTTTAACCTTGGGTTTTCTATCGTTTAGAAGTAATTGACGTCAAAATAACGATAATCTGTAATAATAGTTACATTAGTCTGTACCATAAGTAGGTGTAAGCGAGCAGAAGCACATTGTAGGTACTCATGTTATACTTTGTAGCAGACATGATAAACAAAGATTACAGCTATCTCCATTTCTACAGTTAATTACGTTCTGGAAAGATAGTTTTAAATTGCCCATAAAAGTCTCCTTTAGTTCGTAAACTAGGATGAAACTATACCCCGAGCTGAAGCTAACTAAGTTTATGCGTGAAGTTAGGAGAAGAGTGGAGTCTGACATTGTATTCGTTTTGAGCGGAGCCCCGCCGGCGGGGAGAGCTTGAATCAGTAGAGTCATATTTGTTTAGAGTAACTTGCCCAATGATCTTCGGGAAATAGATGGAAAGCATACTGCCTTCAGAAGGCGTTTCTGATATGTATCTTTGGTCAGTTTTATAATTACTTACTTTCTTGATTGGATTCAAGCGTAATGCGACCATAGAGCAAGCATAGAGCGTCGGTGGCGCAAACGGAAAGGGCCGCTACCTCCTATCCGGTAGGTCGTTGTTCGAGTCTTGCCACGTATCTACCATCCTGCCACGTACCAATGTGTTTTCGAATTTCGATCTCAATTCCGGCGCTCTTACGGTGAAGAAAAACATCGTGAGGAAACCTGCACACATCTGCGAAGAAACTCGAAGGTTGTGTGTGAAGTTGACCAACCCGCACTGGGCCCGCGTGGTCGACTAAGGCCCCATCGCCCTAGTTCAGGGTAGGTTCGAGCCCCTAGGTGGGGACGTATATATGAGCTGATGTGATGATAATGCGACCCAATTATTCTTTTTTAACACGATTTTATTAGCTTCACTTGTAACTATGTATGTAAGAAAATCTTGGAATCTTAATTTGACCCACTTGCCGGTCTTCGATTAGGATGAAATTTTGCACACGCTCGGAGTTCTGATGACAATACATGACTAGCTAAGAAACGTCATCACAAATCTAATATGGCGGCCTCCCCAAGATGGCGGACTGGCTGTTTGAAATCCACCCCATGATATGGGTATCGAATGAATGGATTTGCTGTCAGGAATACGAAAAAAATAGTCACGTGACTTAAATCCAATATGGCGGACGTCCAAGATGGCGGACAGGCTATTTGAAATGCACCCCCATGATATGGGTATCAAATGAAAGGTTTTTCTGTCAGGAATACGAAAAATTAGTCACGTGACTTAAATCCAACATGGCGGACATCCAAGATAACTACTTAACGTGTTTACTAAAAGCGTGTTTTTTAGTTTTTTAAACTAATTGATGATTATTCTGTTTTAGTTGCAAGCTTTATATTAGCTTGTCGTGTTAGTTAGTATGTCTGTTAGTTTGGGAAAAATCTTGGAAGCTAATTTACAACCACTTCCCGGTTTCCGATTGAGCTGAAATTTTTCTTACGCGTTAAGTTTGTAGAAAAATGCATGGTTAGCTAACTGAGCTTAAATTTTTCTTGCGCGTTAAGTTTGGAGAACAACGCTTGTTTAGCTGACTGAGCTGAAATTTTTCTTACGCGTTAAGTTTGGAGAACAATATATGGTTAGCTAACTGAGCTGAAATTTTTCTTACGCGTTAAGTTTGGAGAACAATTCGTGTTTAGCTAACTGAGCTGAATTTTTTCTTACGCGTTAAGTTTGGAGAACAACGCATGTTTAGCTAACTGAGCTGAAATTTTTCACACGCGTTAAGTTTGGAGAACAACGCATGTTTAGCTAACTGAGTTGAAATTTTCTTACGCGTTAAGTTTGGAGAACAATTCATGTTTAGCTAACTGAGCTGAAATTTTTCTTACGCGTTAAGTTTGGAGAACAATTCATGTTTAGCTAACTGAGCTGAAATTTTTCTTACGCGTTAAGTTTGGAGAACAATATATGGTTAGCTAACTGAGCTGAAATTTTTCTTACGCTTTAAGTTTGGAGAACAACGCATGGTTAGCTAACTGACTCATTCTAAGTTTATGATGGCGGACTCCCTAAGACGGCGGATCAGTTACTTTTTATGCACCCCCATTATCAAATGAAATGAAAGGATTTGCTGTGAGGAATACGATAAAATTAAAAATATTTTCAAATCAAAGCTTGTTTGTGCCTATTTTTTTTAGATATTTCAAAAATCATTTTTTGTTTGTATTCTGATCATTATCGTTTTTAACCATTAAAAAAATGTGTGACGACATACATTTATGTGACCAACAGGCTTTTGCTCTGTGCTTGCGTTTTTAATAAGTATTGCAGCATAAATGAATTATAATTGATTTTATAACAATGGTACATGATACGTAGAATTTTGAACGATTGCCTAATAGTTGAAAACTATGAGAGAAAATGAAAATTGCATGGTAAATATAGAAATGTAATCAAAGAAATAGATTAGAAGATTAAAAGAAGATTATAAAATAGGAATGTCAAAAAGAAGATTATAAAATAGGAATGTCAAAAGAAGATTATAAAACAGGAATGTCATCGCTTATTGGAAAAAGAAGGAACTTAAATGTAAGATTTGGAATTTACAAGTTTTTATACAATTAAAATAATGAAATATTTAAATATACGGTAGCAACCACGCTGTCCCTGTTCGGGCGCCATATCATGTAGCATTGTTATGTTATAAAATTGATTTAAATTCATTTATGCTACAGTATCTATATTATGTATAATGTACGTATTTTTATGTACATTTTGTTTGGCGGCAGATACATGTCTTGCATCTAAATTTTAAGAACCATAATATTTAATTAAAAGTTAGAGGGGGAAGACACAATATTTATTTACTTATTTATTTATTGTTTATTGTACATATATTTTGTTAATTCTTCTTTAAATAAAATATTAATTGATAAACATGTTTAAAAAAAACCAACTTCCATCGCAACAACTTAGTACTATTGTATTATTTATTGTAATATTTTAAATTATAATTTTTGTTTTTTGTTAATTTTCCGAAAACCGATTTTGAAAAAAAAATATATGAGACCAACTTAGAAGCATACACAATAATAGTTAAAATCGGTTCACAATCTGCGAAGATATCGCGTAACAAACATACAAAATAACATAAAGTTGAATTGAGAACCTCCTCCTTTTTAGAAGTCGGATAAAACGTGTCAAAACAATTCTTCTATGAGACCTATTTAACGATACTTTACTCTAAGGGTACAGTCTAAAAAAAATTCAATGCTACCATTTTTTTTGGCAGATTGACTTCATTTTACATTTTGGGTCATAGTTTTACATTAGTGTACTTAGTTTGATTACTTTAGGTCTAATAGTGGCAGGAAAAATTGACATTAACTTATAGACAGCTTGATATATATAGACAGACGGACGGACATGACGAAATTATAAGGGTTCCGTTTTTTGCCATTTTGGCTTCGGAACCCTAAAAATTATCTAGCCTATATATGACACTTATCATCTCATCAACTATCTCTGTGCAAAAAGTCACATTGATCCGTTGCTCCGTTACGGTGTGAAAAAAAAAACAAACACACTGTCGTAATAATAGTATTATTTGGGATTATATTATATTATTTAATCGAGTGGAAATTAACCGTATAGTTCTCTTATCATCCTTACGTTGTCGGTGATAGACACGTTTGATCTGGGTTCACACTTCTACAACTTATAACTTGGCGAGACAGTCCAAATCCCATCTAAGTATGGCTGGATAAACCCAAGATCATTGGACTGCTCTACCGCGTATGTTTTCTTCTTGGGAGGAATCAATAAGACGCCATGTTTGCTTGAGAGCAAACATATTATTCGAGACGAGATCGAACCTTGTTTTTATTTGGAAAGTTTTTGTAACTAAGCAAAAATATTGCTCCACAATGATGCTCGCAATATTCTCTGAGGTAACTACAAGAACATAATATTATACGAGGATGTTATGATTGATTATAAACTAAGTCTTGCCGCCAAACATATAAGCCCTCGGTATCATTCATCAACCCATGGTATCATCTCACCAGCCCTTGGTATCATCTCACCAGCCCTTGGTAACATCTCACAAGCCCTTGGTATCACCTCACCAGCCCTTGGCATCATCTCACTAGCCCTTAGTATCATCTCACCAGCCCTTGGTAACATCTCACCAGCCCTTGGTATCATCTCACTAGCCCTTGCTATCATCTCACAAGCCCTTGGTATCATCTCACAAGCCCTTGGTATTATCTCACCAGCCCTTGGTATCATCTCACCAGCCCTTAGTATCATCTCACCAGCCCTTGGTAACATCTCACCAGCCCTTGGTATCATCTCACTAGCCCTTGCTATCATCTCACAAGCCCTTGGTATCATCTCACCAGTCCTTGGTATTATCTCACCAGCCCTTGGTATCATCTCACCAGCCCTTGGTATCATCACACCAGCCCTTGGTATCATCTCACCTGATGGTAGGTAAGTGAAGATGATGCCGATGGAAGCGGTATCAACATGATTTCTTTACGCAATAGGGAACTGACTATCTCAATACGAATCTTTTTATTTAGTATACTCGAGTATACTTTTACGGTGTGTAGAATAATATTATATTCTGGAATAGATGAAACCGTAGACGGGGCCGATCAACGGGGCGGATGGGATCATGTTGTGTGCCATCCGCCCCGTTAAACGCCGAGACCGAGGCTACCGGGGCTGATGGCATAACTTTTGCCAACTTTTCCCATCTGCCCCGTTAACGGAGAAGACCCATCGGGGCGGATGGGACCAACCCTAATCTTCTCTCCGAAACATATCAATGCTGTTAACATTGATATTTGACAGCAAGACTTAGATGATAGGGCGGTAGCTAGCTCGATGTGTTTAGAAAATGTCCTTCCACGAACCAACCCTTGCCATCATGTCACCTAATGGTAAGTGGACGATGTTGTCGAAGATAGAAGTTGGCTTGACAAGTTTCCTCAACGCAATCTCATCTTCTAGCCGGAACATATCAATGCTGTTAACATTGATATTTGACAGCAAGACTTAGATGATAGGGCGGTAGCTAGCTCGATGTGTTTAGAAAATGTCCTTCCACGAACCAACCCTTGCCATCATGTCACCTAATGGTAAGTGGACGATGTTGTCGAAGATAGAAGTGGGCTTGACAAGTTTCCTCAACGCAATCTCATCTTCTAGCCGGAACATATCAATGCTGTTAACATTGATATTTGACAGCAAGACTTAGATGATAGGGCGGTAGCTAGCTCGATGTGTTTAGAAAATGTCCTTCCACGAACCAACCCTTGCCATCATGTCACCTAATGGTAAGTGGACGATGTTGTCGAAGATAGAAGTTGGCTTGACAAGTTTCCTCAACGCAATCTCATCTTCTAGCCGGAACATATCAATGCTGTTAACATTGATATTTGACAGCAAGACTTAGATGATAGGGCGGTAGCTAGCTCGATGTGTTTAGAAAATGTCCTTCCACGAACCAACCCTTGCCATCATGTCACCTAATGGTAAGTGGACGATGTTGTCGAAGATAGAAGTTGGCTTGACAAGTTTCCTCAACGCAATCTCATCTTCTAGCCGGAACATATCAATGCTGTTAACATTGATATTTGACAGCAAGACTTAGATGATAGGGCGGTAGCTAGCTCGATGTGTTTAGAAAATGTCCTTCCACGAACCAACCCTTGCCATCATGTCACCTAATGGTAAGTGGACGATGTTGTCGAAGATAGAAGTTGGCTTGACAAGTTTCCTCAACGCAATCTCATCTTCTAGCCGGAACATATCAATGCTGTTAACATTGATATTTGACAGCAAGACTTAGATGATAGGGCGGTAGCTAGCTCGATGTGTTTAGAAAATGTCCTTCCACGAACCAACCCTTGCCATCATGTCACCTAATGGTAAGTGGACGATGTTGTCGAAGATAGAAGTTGGCTTGACAAGTTTCCTCAACGCAATCTCATCTTCTAGCCGGAACATATCAATGCTGTTAACATTGATATTTGACAGCAAGACTTAGATGATAGGGCGGTAGCTAGCTCGATGTGTTTAGAAAATGTCCTTCCACGAACCAACCCTTGCCATCATGTCACCTAATGGTAAGTGGACGATGTTGTCGAAGATAGAAGTTGGCTTGACAAGTTTCCTCAACGCAATCTCATCTTCTAGCCGGAACATATCAATGGTGTTAACATTGATATTTGACAGCAAGACTTAGATGATAGGGCGGTAGCTAGCTCGATGTGTTTAGAAAATGTCCTTCCACGAACCAACCCTTGCCATCATGTCACCTAATGGTAAGTGGACGATGTTGTCGAAGATAGAAGTTGGCTTGACAAGTTTCCTCAACGCAATCTCATCTTCTAGCCGGAACATATCAATGCTGTTAACATTGATATTTGACAGCAAGACTTAGATGATAGGGCGGTAGCTAGCTCGATGTGTTTAGAAAATGTCCTTCCACGAACCAACCCTTGCCATCATGTCACCTAATGGTAAGTGGACGATGTTGTCGAAGATAGAAGTTGGCTTGACAAGTTTCCTCAACGCAATCTCATCTTCTAGCCGGAACATATCAATGCTGTTAACATTGATATTTGACAGCAAGACTTAGATGATAGGGCGGTAGCTAGCTCGATGTGTTTAGAAAATGTCCTTCCACGAACCAACCCTTGCCATCATGTCACCTAATGGTAAGTGGACGATGTTGTCGAAGATAGAAGTTGGCTTGACAAGTTTCCTCAACGCAATCTCATCTTCTAGCCGGAACATATCAATGCTGTTAACATTGATATTTGACAGCAAGACTTAGATGATAGGGCGGTAGCTAGCTCGATGTGTTTAGAAAATGTCCTTCCACGAACCAACCCTTGCCATCATGTCACCTAATGGTAAGTGGACGATGTTGTCGAAGATAGAAGTTGGCTTGACAAGTTTCCTCAACGCAATCTCATCTTCTAGCCGGAACATATCAATGCTGTTAACATTGATATTTGACAGCAAGACTTAGATGATAGGGCGGTAGCTAGCTCGATGTGTTTAGAAAATGTCCTTCCACGAACCAACCCTTGCCATCATGTCACCTAATGGTAAGTGGACGATGTTGTCGAAGATAGAAGTTGGCTTGACAAGTTTCCTCAACGCAATCTCATCTTCTAGCCGGAACATATCAATGGTGTTAACATTGATATTTGGCAGCAAGACTTAGATATTAGACTTAGATCTAGATAAGGTGGTAGCTAGCCCGGCAGGCTTAGGAAATGCCCTAGCCCTACCACCAATGAAACCGAATTTTATAAAGTTAGACCCCGTCAGGAATCAAACCCACGACACGCCACGGAGGCGTAGCTTATAAGAAGCGGCAGCTACTTTCCATTGTGTGGGTCGATAGATTTTTGCTACCGTTATTTCTAAATCACTCCTCATCTTCTCTTTCACAGCGTAGACTTCAGAAACGGTCCCCCGGTCCACTGGGCGGTGGCCGGTGAGTTTAGAGCCAGGAGCCACTTCGTGCTGAACGAGTCTGACCCGTCATCAGCGCACCTGGCCGTGGAGAAGGTGGCTCGGCAGGACGAGGGGGTCTACAGATGCAGGGTTGACTATGTTGATAGCCCGACGAGGAATTATAAAGTCAATCTCACTGTTATTGGTAAGAAGACGTGTTTTGTCAGCTGAGATTATACTTAACACGGTAATATACTCGGTGGACCGATGACCTGGTGAAGGTCGCGGGAAGCCGCTGGATGCGGGCAGCGCAGAACCGGTCGTCGTGGAGATCCTAGGGGGAGGCCTATGTCCAGCAGTGGACGTCCTTCGGCTTATATGATGATCAAATGAAAAGGCTTGTTGTGAGAATAGCAAATATATTTATTAAATAATTTTAAGAAATAAAGTTTTGAAAAAATGACGGTATATGAGGTTGAATGCATAAATTACAGGAAAATCTATGAGAATATCTAAAGTCCTTCCGTTCTTACAGGAAAAATAAAATTTCTTTAGTCAAGTCATTTATAGTCATTTATTTACCAGGCAACAATGCATATTGCTTAGAGGCAGGTCAATTAAACAAACATAAAAAAATATATATAAACTAACATACTAATTAATAAATTACATTTAATAGCACATTCATGTTATCTCGCAATCTATTTGAGAAAATGAGTATCTGTTTTTATTTCATTCATGTATTCATTATCTGAGTAATATGCATGCTTTTGAAAAAAATCTCTCAATTTTGCTTTGAACTCCAGCTTATTTTATCCAGATCCAAATTAGTTTAGGTACTCTCTTGTAAATCATTGTTTTTAATGTGAAGTAATAATAAGAATAAGTGGACCACTATTAACCTAGAGCAAAGTATGTAGTGTGTATGTGCGGAACCCTGTTTGCGTGACCCCGAGTCGTACTTGACCAGTTTTTATCCACAATGGTATCATCTCATCTCATGGTGTCGTTATTAACGAAACAAAAAAACAATAGCTTCATGTCTGTTGCAGTGCCACCAGAAGCACCTCGGATTTACGACTCCGAAGGTCGTGAGATCCTGGGCGCCGTCGCCGGACCCTTTAGAGAGGGACAGGACCTACTCCTCTCGTGCCAAGCCGAAGGAGGTTCGTAAACTTAACTAGTGAACAATTAAATATTCCTGTATGAAACCACAGCCAAAGAAGATCACTGTTAATTAAATTGCAAGGAATTTCTTATTAAAAGAAAATAGAGGATCAACCAAATTTAGTGGTTTGAATGAAGAATAATAATAAACGCACAAGACGTTAAAAAAACCGACAACTATCGCAACAACTTAGTAGAGTGATGTATTATTATTTTTGGTTTTTGTTAATTGTCTAAAAAAAAGTACTACACCGATTTTGATGAAATTGGCATCTAAAAAACCAAGCACATCCGTCCAAAATATGCTAAGATAAAGCTTAATAAACATACAAAAAATATACGGTCGAATTGAGAACCTCTTCCTTTTTGGAAGTCGCTTGAATTTGAATCAGCCGGACTGTCAGCACCAATGCTTTTATTAGCTATTTTTTTGTTGACTTCTCAAACAATTTATTAAATCTGTTAAGATTTCTATAAGTTACTTGCTTATTGTAATTATTTTAATCCGCGAGGAGTACGGGGCCAAGTAGACTTGAATTACAAAAAGTTTCACAAATGTCGGTATTTAGTTTTATGACACCAAAGTTTAAGCTTATCCCTTGGGCAAATAATATACAAGATTAATTTAAGCTTATCCCTTGAACATATAATATACAATATTAATTTAAGCTTAGCCCTTGAAAAAATATTATACAAGATTAATTTAAGCTTAGCCCTTGGACAAATAATATACAAGATTAATTTAAACTTAGCCCTTGGACAAATAATATGCAAGATTAATTTAAACTTAGCCCTTCGACAAATAATATACTACATTAATTTGCAGGAAAACCCCAACCAGACGTCTCTTGGTACCAAGGAGACGAACGTCTCGCCATAACCAAGGAAGGCTCAGTTTGCCAGCTCCACTTACCCTCGATATCCAGGGAAATAGCTGGCACCAAGCTACAGTGCAGGGTGGAACCTCCTCTTCTTCAACCACAGAGCAGAGATGTTACTGTAAAGCTCTTTTGTAAGTACTTCCAAAAGGAAAAAAAAATCTTTACCATTATCATCATCATCATCATCATATCAGCCAAAAGACTGTCACTGCTGGACAAAGGCCTCCCCCACAACAACTGGTTCTGCGCTGCACGCATTGAACGTCAACCTTCACCAGTTCGTCGGTCTACCAAGTGGGAGGCCTGCCCATCTTCCGGCACAGAACCGCTAAACTTAAATGGCAGTAGACGGGACATATAGTTCGTAAAACAAATGGCCGTTTGGGCAGTAAAATTCTCGAGTGGCGACCACGCACCAGGCCTCCTGCCTGCCTATCTTCCAGCGCAGAACCGCTTAACTTAAATGGCAGTAGACGGGACATATAGTTCGTGAAATTAATGGCCGTTTTGGCAGTAAAATTCTCGAGTGGCGATCACGCACCAGAAATAGTTATTTAATTTTATTATTTTTGATAAACTTGAATAATTTACGTGTAGAGCCCACCTGATGGAAAGTGGTTTTCGCTATTCAAAGGCTTAAAAAATTATCATAGGCATTTTTAACACCGCATGAATTTTCAGTGCTTTGCTAATGCTCCGTCAAGATGAGATTTCGATTTGTAACACCACAGGGATTATCAGTGCTTTGCTGATGCTCCGTCCATATGAGATTTCGATTTGTAACACCACAGGAATTATCAGTGCTTTGTTGATGCTCCGTCCATATGAGATTTCGATTTGTAACACCACAGGAATTATCAGTGCTTTGCTGATGCTCCGTCTAGATGAAATTTCGATTTGTAACACCACAGGAATTATCAGTGCTTTGCTGATGCTCCTTCAATATGAGATTTCGATTTGTAACACCACAGGAATTATCAGTGCTTTGCTGATGCTCCGTTCATATGATATTTCTATTTGTAACACCACAGGAATTATCAGTGCTTTGCTGATGCTCCGTCCATATGAGATTTCGATTTGTAACACCACAGGAATTATCAGTGCTTTGCTGATGCTCCGTCCATATGAGATTTCGATTTGTTACACCACAGGAATTATCAGTGCTTTGCTGATGCTCCGTCCATATGAGATTTCGATTTGTAACACCACAGGAATTATCAGTGCTTTGCTGATGCTCCGTCCAGATGAGATTTCGATTTGTAACACCACAGGAATTATCAGTGCTATGTTGATGCTCCGTCCATATGAGATTTCGATATGTAACACCACAGGGATTATCAGTGCTTTGCTGATGCTCCGTCCATATGAGATTTCGATTTGTAACACCACAGGAATTATCAGTGCTTTGCTGATGCTCCTTCCATATGAGATTTCGATTTGTAACACCACAGGAATTATCAGTGCTTTCCTGATGCTCCGTCAATATGAGATTTCGATTTGTAACACCACAGGAATTATCAGTGCTTTGCTGATGCTCCGTCCAGATGAGATTTCGATTTGTAACACCACAGGAATTATCAGTGCTATGTTGATGCTCCGTCCATATGAGATTTCGATATGTAACACCACAGGGATTATCAGTGCTTTGCTGATGCTTCGTCCAGATGAGATTTCGCTCAACATTGCGGGATATTTTAAAAACTTTTCGTGCCAAACATGGTTTCTTGCAAAGTTAAAAATTTTCAATATGTTCATGTGCTATATTTACGAGTACCCTTTCAGTTCATATAAACAGGGGTTCTATTAATTTCATACAATCTGTGCCATTCTTCTATGAAAAAATAAAAACATAATTTTTATTTTTCACGCGTTTTTACAAAAAACACTTACTTATAAAAACTGTGAGGGTAAATATAGCACTTCCTCCTCTCGAAAGTTTCTACCCTACACATTTTCGAAGCATTTTTTTTAGTTCATCAATAAAACATGTTTTGTATGAAAAGTCTAAAAATATCTCTAGGCAAAGTTGATGTAAGTACGTATACAGATATTCAACAGTCAGACTCAGAGCAAACAAACCTCTTCGTCACATGAATGTTTACCCTGGGTGAGAATCGAACCCACGACACTCAGTCCAGCAGGCGAAACTCACCACTGAAGCATCGAGTGCTTTATATTCTTATTAAAATAAATATTTCGTCCACAGTGAAACCCCAGTTCGTGAGAGTGACTGGCAGCGGAGCTGCAAGAGCTGGACAGGACAGGTCCTTCGTGTGCACGACGAGGGGCTCCAAACCGCCCCCTAACATCGACTGGTTCATCAACTCGCAGATGGTGGATTCTACGCTCACTTCTGTAAGTGTTTACCACGTACATGACTTTTGACGTGAATACGTCTTTAAAATTACCTCCATAGGGATGCAATCCAAAAAAACGAATGATAACAAAATCGGGGGATACAGTTTAGTGTTGTAGCTACATATCTATCATCTCCATCCAAATTTCGTTTACACCACTTGATAGCTAAAGAATCAAAGAATTTATTACGCTAAGTAAGGACTGTAACACATCGCGCGCGGGGGAGGGGGCAGCCCCGCCATTTTGAAAGTCATTTTGCTGCGTATCGAGATTTCCATTTAGTATAACATTCGACTCGGTGAAGCTACGACGTTCATTCAAGTTTCAATCGTCAGCTCTTGTCAAAATCTATCGATTATATATAAAACATTAGTGTAAAATTGTAACTGTGATTATAATAAGGTGTTTAAATAAAAAAATTATATCAAAAAATATATAATGTCGGCCTATACGCGTCGAAAAGCCAAATCGAAATACAGAGATCGTATACGGTTGGAAAGGGCATCTCAACAGCAATCGAATCGTACCAATAAAACACCATATGATCGAGTCAAGCAGTGCCGGCAACGTAAAGTAATGAATGCGGCCGAGCGGATCAACGACGGTGCCAGTACATCTGCAGCTGGGACGGTTGAAATTACGCAAATAATAATATTAATAATAATAATATTTTATATAGAAACTACATATTACCCGTTACGAGACGTATTCACGTTAAAACCAACGGTCGTGTGCCCCGACACAGCCCCACCCGTTTTTTTTTTAAGGTTATTTCTTCTTGATAAGGAAAGCTGATTGTGAGTCTGCTTTATCTTATAAAACGCCGTATGAAAATGATCTGTACCTAAAACGCCGTATGCACATGATATGTACGTAATAACTCCGTGTGTACACGATCTGTACGTAATAAAACGCCGTGTGCACATGATATGTACGTAATAAGACTCCGTGTGCACACGATCTGTACGTAATAAAACACCGTGTGCACATGATATGAACGTAATAAAACTCCGTGTGCACACGATCTGTATGTAATAAAACTCAGTGTTCTCACGATCTGTACTTAAAAATCTCTGATCTGCAATAAAATGCTGTGTGCACATGATCTGTACCTAAAACGCCGTATGCACATGATATGTGCGTAATAACTTCGTGTGCACAGGATCTGTACGTAATAAAACGCCGTGTGCACATGATATGTACGTAATAAAACTCCGTGTGCATACGATCTGTATGTAATAAAACTCAGTGTGCTCACGATCTGTACGTAAAAATCTCTGATCTGCAATAAAATGCTGTGTGCACATGATCTGTACCTAAAACGCCGTATGCACATGATATGTGCGTAATAACTTCGTGTGCACAGGATCTGTACGTAATAAAACGCCGTGTGCACATGATATGTACGTAATAATACTCCGTGTGCACACGATTTGTATGTAATAAAACTCAGTGTGCTCACGATCTGTACGTAAAAATCCCTGATCTGCAATTAAATGCCGTGTGCTCATGATCGGTACCTAAAACGCCGTATGCACATAATATGTACGTAATAACCCCGTAAGCACATGATCTGTACGTAATAAAATGCCGTGTGCACATGATCTGTACCTAAAACGCCGTATGCACATGATATGTACGTAATAACTCCGTGTGCACACGATCTGTACGTAATAATGTGCGGTGTGCTCACGATCTGTACGTAAAAATCCCTGATCTGCAATTAAACGCCGTGTGCATATGATATGTACGTAATAACTCCGTATGCACACGATCTGTACGTAATAAAAAGCCTTGTGCACACAATCTGTATGTAAACAGAGGCTTACAAATCTAAAAAAAAACAATATTTAAGCAAATTTTTACCCAAGTCTTGTGAAAGACATTAGACAATCGATCTTCATCAAAATCTCCACTTCTAATTTATTTCTTAATTTAATTTAAGATCCGAACACTTGTCGATGGAGTGATTGAGTTTCGTATTTCGCCAACACCTTCACCTCTTGATACGACATGACATCGACCTCCCCATTACTTGTTCCATTAAGTTTCATCCCTCTATTTTCCTTTTAGGATTGACTTCAGGGAGTTGTCATGTAGTATTGAGAGGAAACACGGTCTAAAAAATAGGTATTTTAATAAAATGTTGCATCTCCTTGCCCCTAACCTCTCTGTATACAGCAAGAAAGGGAGAACTGCAGAGCAGGCCGATAGTAGACACAAAAATTTACCAAAACAGCATTTCGTAGTCCCCTATTTCCTCCTCCAAAACTTGAACAATAATAATAAGTTTTTCAAAAATAATTATAAAAATGCTTTATCTATGCCTCTATGTTTTTATTTTATTGCTAATATGCGTATTATTTTTTTGGTGGTTGTGTAAAAATGACATTTCAATCGGGCAATTTTCTCAGTTTTTGGAGGCTCTTACTTCCTATTGTAATAAGAATATGGGAAAAAAACAAAACCTATAGGTATGGCCATAGTTGACATAGGCGTGATGGAAAGAAATATTTTTTGCTCTATTGTCATTATCCAAGGAGAAAACATTACGTTTGAATGGAAAAATGGCGCCCGCGTTTCCTCTTAAGTGTACCAAGTGTCAAAATAAGTACTCAACCACACCCTGGAGACTTCATACAATAGGCCAGAAACAAACAAAATGGCGGCGAAATCCTATACGTTCGACAACCAAACTGTAACTATTCTGAATCAACCTGGGTGATGATGGGGTGAGGTCGGAATTTAGGGAGTGTCCATACTGTATGTTAGTACTAATATTATATACTTTGACTCAAATAAATTAAATTTCTACAGGTAGACGTAGACGGCGAGGTGACCAAGAGCGTGCTGAGCTGGCACGTCAGGAGAGAGGACAGCGGCAGGCAGCTCGTCTGCCGCGTCTCCAATCCCTGGTTTCCCGCGTATACCCTGGAAGACTCCTTGATGTTTGATGTCATGTGTAAGTTTTTTTTTTCTTCAGTTTCATCATTAGAAGAGTTTCAGTTGAAATTTCATCAAAGAAGACATTGGAAGGTGTCTAATCTATCGTGTCTCTTAAGGGTACCCAGGTGGCTCGAGTTTCCATACAAACGTAGCATCGCTTGAATACAAAAACTACGTTTAAGAGTCCCCAGGAGGCTCGTGTTTCCATACTAACGTGGTTTCGCAAAAACTACATGCCGGAATGAATTCAAACTTTGCTAATATATTGATTAGACACATATCCATGTTTGTAATTAGTTTTTATCATAGTAAATTTGAAGATTACTAAACTAAGGCTTAAATTAATTTTGTACTGAAAGTTTGAAACTTTTCTTATTTTTTACGTTTTGTATTAAATCGAAAACCATATGAAAACATCGATATGTATCTAATCAATATATTTACAAAGTGTGGATTTAATCCACCATGTAGTTTTAGTATTCAAGCGAACTACGTTTGTATGGAAACTCGAGCCTCCTGGGGACTCTTGAACACATTGGTGGAAAAATCCAATGGACCAATGCAAATCGTCATAGCACCTGATTTCCAGAGTATGCTGTAGGGTTTACTTTATTTTCAATATAATATATTAATTCAGTTCAGTATGATGAGTAGAAGCCCCAGTTAACGGGGCCTATCCTTATTTTTTTACACCCTTAAATAGATTTACATAATATATGGTTAGTCTACTGAAAAAGCTACAATCAAAATAGATATTTACGTACTTAAAAGAACTTCAAAAGCATAAAACGAAAGAACAGGTATGAAAGCGTTTAAATTAAACCAATAAAAACTTAAGCAACAAAAGCTGGCAACAACAATATCTCACGACCCACGAGCGTCAAGTATTCATACTCGCTTATACAGATCTATAAAACGGCGCTTCAGGGCGTGAGCAAGTTCCGTTATGACATTTATGACATTTGTCATAAACACACGCGGGAGGTAACAAGTTACGAGTTCAAAAAGTTTAATGAGCGAACTGCTACAGCCTTACAAGAGAAGAGTATTAAAGTTGTGTCGGTGTTACCAGTTTTAATAATTTATGGGATTTGCGAAAAGTGGACGTGAGAAGCGTTATTGAATTGTTGCAGTATAATTTTAAACAAAAAAAAACCGACTTCAAACGCACTAGAAACCGACTGCAAACGCACTAGTCGCCACTACGATTTTTGAAGGTTCTCTTCCATTTCTTATGGATGCCAACATCAGATCCTGGTTTCCTTATCATGGTACCTACCACCTTTGGGATATCTCCTTTCCAACAAAAAAAAGAATTATCAAAATCTGTTCATAAACGACGAAGTTATCCGCGAACACACATAAAAAAAATTATATATATATATTTATTCGAGTTGAGAAACCTCCTCTTTTTTTTGAAGTCGGTTAAAAATTTCCTCATTTCGTAGATAAATTCGTAAACGTACTTAATGGTTTAATAACCATAAGATTATCGAAAAGAT
The DNA here is from genome assembly GCA_947284805.1 of Coleophora flavipennella. Lineage (NCBI taxonomy): Eukaryota > Metazoa > Arthropoda > Insecta > Lepidoptera > Coleophoridae > Coleophora > Coleophora flavipennella. Next base: position 1,180,394 of record OX369272.1, read on the forward strand.
AGTTTTATTCCATATACTATGCAATTAAATTAAATGAATTTACTATCATCATATCAGTTCATGTACATCCCTACCGAAGGGCTCGAGCCTACCTTGAATTAGGGCGATCGGGCCTCAGTCGACCACGCGGGCCCAGTGCGGGTTATCCGACTTCACACACAACCTTCGAGTTTTTTCGCAGGCTTGTGCAGGTTTCACCGTAGAGCGTCGGATAAACGCACTTAATATGAAATAGAAATTCGAAAACACATTCGTCTGTGGCAGGAATCGAACCACGACCTCTCGAACAGGAGGTAGCGGCCCTAGCCGTTACGCCACCGACGCTGTTTACCGAATTTACAATAGTAGGTACAATTTTTCTCGTAATAATTGCTATAGTTTAGGTGAACTGATAAACTGCAACATAATTTTCGTATTTCCTCATAAGAAGTGCCTAGGCGACGGAGCAATGCTCGGTGTCTTCTAGGCATGTGTACTAACGGGATTTCTGCTTTTTTACAGAGTTGATACCTGTCTAGATCGATTTTTCGCCCCCAAAAATTCCTGTTAACCAAGCTTCAAGCAAATCGTTAAAGCCGTTTCGTTTCGTTTAAAATTATATTAGATCGGGGAAAACATTTCTTCGTATTTTGTATGCAAATTCAAACAGGGCGAACAAAATGAGCTGCATCTTGAACGTTCAGATGACCAAACTAGAAACATTTGAACCAGGTTTGTGATACTGACTGATACTGCATTAGGTCAATAAACAGCACAAATTTTATTCGCGGCCTGTGTTGCATTTTTATCTTTTTTTAACATAAAATTTCAAAATGTAACGAATTTCTGGTCACTTTCACTCATTTTCATAGACAGTAAAGCAATTTTAAAATGGCGGGAATTTTTTTTTTTATTTTTTATTAAAATTTTGAAAGATCACTTATTTAATTTTATTATAACCAGCCAGGTACAAATAATACAAGCAAAGAGATTTCGATTACAAATTTATAGTCACAAAACACGAAGAAACTTTTTCCCCTACCTATTATATACAAACATTGCTCGTTTAAAGTATAATTAAATTGAAGCAATTTTCAACCGACTTCCAAAAAGGAGGAGGTTCTCAATTCGACTGTATTGTTTTAAATGTTTGTTACCTCAGAACTTTTGACGGGGTGAACTGATTTTAATGATTCTTTTTTTTATTTTTAAGCTAGTGCTTCTTGTGTAGTCCCATATAAATTTTATCAAAATCGGTGTAGTACTTTATTAGAAAATTAACAAAAAAAAGCAAAAATGTACTTAGTTGTTGCGATGGAAGTCGGTTTTTAACGTGTTTAGCGTTTTCAACTATAATCGACGCATCAAGTGCCAAAAACATAAAATATTCAAGTTTGTATGAACTTTAAGCTGTTTCTTTCTGGCAACACCAAGCCCCTGAGTTGCAACGCGATAATATTTTAACTTGACGAGGTACAGTCGACGACAAAGTTTGTAACCACTCGGTTTGGAGGAGATATGTTGTTGGGAATTGTACTGTCTCAGTTCATATTCGAAGTTTGTTAACACATAGTCGGATGAATAATGATCATAAGGACGTGTAAGATAAATGGGGTGAGCTGAACATTTAAGTGATATGATGGCAAGGGATATAATAATCAATAAGGGATTTTTTTTTATTCACAATTGGTAAACCCTTGACAACATCTCACCTGGTAGTAAGTAACGATGTTGTCGAATATGGAAGCGGGCTAACCAAGATTCCCCAACGTAATAGGGAACTGGCTATCTTATCTTCATGCCGGAACACACCAATGATTGATATTTGGCGGCAAGACTTAGATAAGATGGTGGTAGCTAGCCAGGCGAGCTTAAAAAATGCCCTACCAGCAACCAAACCGAGTCTTACAATTGACCCCGCCGGGAATCGAACCCGCGACCTCCTGTGTAAAGCCAGTGAACTTTGCCTCTGGGCTACGGAGGCGGTTAAAGATGGAAATATATCCGAGAAAGTTCGATGCGTTTTGACTGACGTAATGGTACAGTCGTCAGCTTCTGCCTGTGTCGGTGTGATCGGTATCCCCCCAGAGCAAACCTTCGTGTGACGCTTCCATCTTCGGCATCATCGTCACTTAGTATCAGGTGAGATAAAAATAGAGTATTAATTATGTATATATTCAAACATATACCAGCCGCCCGATTCCCATAGTACCGGGAATCCTACTTTTCAGTATGTCATTTATCCCTGAATATTATTTTCAACCGACTTCCAAAAAGGAGGAGGTTCTCAATTCGACTGTAGGTTGTTGTTTTTTTTTTGTATGTTTGTTGAACCGATTTTCATAATTCTTTTTTTAACCTATAGAATATGTTGCTATTGATCCCATATAAATTTTATCAAAATCGGTGTTGTGTTTTTTCTTATAAAATTAACAAAAATAATAATGCAAAATCATACTACGTTCTTGCGATGGAAGTCGGTTTTTATAAATTGTTTAGCATTTCCAATTGTTATTTTTATTTTTAATCCAAATTACAGAAAGCATCAAGATTATTGTAATTAATACGAGTAAAATCAAATACTTAAGATTTTGAATTGGAATGTTGAATCGTACTTTCATACTGATTTCATAGCTTATTTTCAGTGAGAGAGGCTTAGCTCCCTCATTGACTTCCACTTGACATGCACAATCCTGAACAGCATGACATACATCAAGCGGCCTTCTACAACATTCACCAAAATGATCAGACCACCTGGTGGGGCCATCTTCTCTATCAACATCGGTTAAGCTGCAGTATTTTCTTTACATTTTCCATCCGACTCCTTAATCGTAGTCTTTTCATATCTCAGGTAAATACCTTTCAAGTCACCACACATTGATTATCGACCCTCAGGAGTATTTAATTCAAGAACCCTGTTACCTGTCACTATCTTATGTTACCTTTAGCTTTTTTTCCATCTAGACTGTATCTCATCATATTTTAAACAGTTTTCAAGCCACTACTAACACCAAACATCTATCACTCCTTATGACATAAGCATAAGTTTGGCCGACACTCAGCTCGGCAGGACCCGAGACCCGAGACCCGAGTGAGTGCAGAGCCCACGACAAGAGCCGCGATAATATTTAAACTCAGACAAAGTTGTTGGCACACACTCCACACCGCGAACGCTGAGCTAGGGTTGACTATGTTAATATTATGGGTAATCATTATCGGGAGTTGATTTTGAAAGGTGTAAACTGAAAAATATCTACTTATTAAAAATTTAAAAACAACTGATAGATAACGCACTGCCTTCGACCGGAAAACTTAGCTTAGGCAGGCTCCCCACACGGTGGAGTGGACCGATGACCTGGTGAAGGTCGCGGGAAGCCGCTGGATGCGGGCAGCACAAAACCAATCGACATGGAAATCATTGTGGGAGGCCTATGTCCAGCAGTGGACGTCCGTCCGCTGATATGATGATGATGAAACTAGTAGGTCTTAAAATTTTAACATGAATTCCGGATTTAAGTTAGGTTAACACTATAACAAGAAAGGGTGTTTTAATTCAATTATAAAAAAATCCGATTGTGAACCTGTTGCGGCTTGCGCACCGTACGCTCTCAAAAACAACCATAAAAAGGAAACTACATCAAGGCGAAAGTAAGTTTGTTTATTATTCATCACCCAAAGAAGTTTTTTATCCCTTTCAGATCAGGTCATTACAATTGTGCGGTTTATAAAGGTTTAGCGACTTCCAGACTCCCGAACAAGCCGGTTTCCGAAAAGGCTATAGTACCATAGACCACATACCAACGCTGAGGCAGATTAAACAAAAGACTGAAGAGTACAATCAGCCACTATGCTTGGCGTGTGTAGACTATCAGAAAGCCTATGAATCAGTTGAAACCTGAGCTGTGCTACAGTTTCTCCAGCGGTGCCAAATTGATCATCGATACATCGAGGTGTTGAAGTATCTGTAAGAAAACGCCACCATGTCAATTCGTCTCCAGGACCAGAACTCGAAACCTATCCAGTTGCAGCAAAGGGTGAGACAGGGCGACGCTCTTCCGAAACTGTTCAACGTCACCCTGAAAGATGTTTTCAAGCTCCTGGAATGGGGTGGACTCGGCATCAATATCAACGGCGAGTATATAACTCACCTCCAATTCGCTGACGATATCGTGGTCATGGCTGAGACTATGAAAGACCTAAGCACAATGCTCGATGGCCTCAGTAAAGTCTCTCAACAAGTGGGTCTTAAAATGAACATGGACAAGACGAAAATAATGTTAAATGTCCGTGTCGCACCCACCCCTCTCAAGGTTGGAGACTCTAGACTGAAAGTTGTTGACGAATATGTTTACCTGGGACAAACAGTCCAACTAGGTAGGTCAAACTTCAAGAAAGGGATCAATCGACAAATGCAACTCAGCTGGGCAGCATTTGGGAAGCTTCGCAATATCTTCACGCCCCAAATACTGCAGTGTCTCAAGACTAAGGTCTTTGACCAGTGTGTGTTGCTAGTGATGACGTACGGAACTGATACATGGTCGCTTACTATGGGCCTCATAAGAAGGATCAAGGTCACCCAAGGGGCAATGGAGCGTGCTATGCTCGGAGTTTCTCTGCGTGATCGAATCAGAAACGAGGAGATCTTCAGGAGAACTAAAGTAACCGACATAGCTCACAGAATCGCTAAACCAAAGTGGTAGTGGGCAGGGCACATAGCTCGTAGAACAGATGGCCGTTGGGGCAGTAAAGTTCTCAAGAAGCGACCGCGCACCGGAAAAAGTAGCGTAGGCAGGCCTCCCACGTAGTGGGCCGACAACCTGGTGAAGATCGCAGGAAACCGATGAATGCGGGCAGCGCAGGACCGGTCGTCGTGGAAATCCTTGGGGGAAGGCCTTTGTCCAGCAGTGGACGTTTTTCGGCTGATATGATGATGATAATGAGTGTCACGGTGCTCGCGTTGATGTCTTTTATATGGTTGTTTTGATAGACGGAGTACAGTCCTCACGTTTTGGTAGGCTTAGCTTGAAAAAAAAAACATAATTGTAGATGACATCGTATTGCTCCCATCGATGTCTTTCCTGTGACCATTTCGTTTGGCGTAGTGTCACGGTGCTCGCGTTGATGTCTTTCTCATTACTGTGTTTCGTTATGCGTGCGTACTATGGTATTGACACCGCTGGAGACATTGTAGCACAGCCCAGTTTTTGAATGAATAAAAGGCTTTCTCATTTTTTTTTATTACGTGATATATTCTTAGATTGTGAACAGATTTAAATCAATCAATCAATGAAATATGCTTTATTGTACAATTACAAAAATAAACAGAAATGTAAAATAAATATATACATAATATTTAAATGTTTTTTTTATTCTTTAGCGTATGCTCTTAAATTGTTTCTCTAAATTTTAACAAAATCGGTGTAGTACTTTTTAGAAAATTAACAGAAACCAAAAATAAAAATAAAACATTGTACTAAGTTGTTGCGATGGGACAGCGTTTCCAATTATTTATTATTCTGTTTTTCGCAGAGATTTGTTACGTACCGTAGATGGGTTATATTCTAACATAAAACATTTGTAAATCGAATCCATTTACACACACACAAAATTATAGGTAGTTCGCTTCCGTTGCACCGAATGCTACTACGAAAAGAGATGCCAATTGGCATCATTTTATTTGCTTCACTTTTTGGACGCATTTAACCTATCTACGTCCCCTTTTATATATAACATATCTCTGATATCTACTATAGATTCTGCTTTAAGTTGCATTTTCTTCCGGTTGAAAGAAAAGTCTTTTGAAAACTGTTTCGATCTAAATTTGTTGACAGCCCTGGTGACACCACGTCGCGTCGTCGCTATCTGCCGCGTGCTTTTGATGTATTGTCGGCGGTTTAAGCAGTCCCGTCGCACGCCGCGGGCCATGTTTAATGTTTATTTTGTCCCCAATTGTAACTTGGTTTGCCTAATTCAGAAGGTTCGGTTAGCTAATGTTTCGGTTCTAAACTTCCAACTGAAAGACTATTAAATGCCTACAAATATCGTCTTGAGAGACGTAAATAGTACTTTGGTTGCTATTCGTCAAGTGTAGTGTAAGAACCACAATGCGTACAATGTGGGAACTTCAAGGCGAGATTCCAAGAGAATGTCATAGCTTTTAAGCGAGAGTTTAAAATGTATTTGAGCTTGCGTCATACCAAACCTCAAAGTTTTAGGGAGACATTACACTATTTTGTGCCTAATCGACAACATTTACACTTTTCATTAAGTGACATACACAGATCAGCACATCAAGCTACACACTTTGGACTTTGTGCCGCTCTTATGCCGAATGCGTATGGATCAGAATCGCACTACGAGTGTCTAGCTTGATGTGCTGGCCTCTGTACAATCACGCACTCAAATTACTTACATGTAAAAAAAAGACTTAGAGCTGTGAAGTCGAATTATTAAAACTACAAATTTTAGTTTTAGGTTACAAGTTAAATCTAAAAAAAAATCGGTAAATTGTGAGTCAGAATCGCGCACGAAGTTTTCCGTACCATCATACTAGATGGCGCTAGTTACTCCACGTTTCAATAAAAAAACTTTTTAGTATAGATACTTTCACTTTTTCTAGTTTTTAGTATTTGTTGTTATAGCGCAAATAGAAATACATCATGTGTTAAAATTTAAACTGTTTAGCTATCACGGTTCATGAAATACAGCCTGGTCACTGACGGACAGACAGACAGACGAACGGACACCGGAGTCTTAGTAATAGGGTCCCGTTTTTACCCTTTGGGTCCGGAACCCTAAAAAACCGGCCAAGTGCGAGTCGGACTAGCACTCCGAGGGTTCCGTATCACCACACGTCTCCATGCAACTGCATAGTATAATGACAATGACACCTATTCACATGACAAACAAAAGACATCAACGGGAGCTACAAAAGTATGCTTTTTTCGTTTTAGTTCGGACTCCTTAGCGCGAGTGCAAATGTCATTTGGCCAATTTTTATTATGTTTTGTTTTACTTCACTACAACCACAACAAGTTTCACGCTTGTATGTATTGCCATTTAACGATAGAGCTACATCGGGAATATTTCTAAGGAACTATAAAAAACATGTCTTTTGTATGGAGACCCCCCTTTTTTTCACTTTTTCAAATTTTTAGTATTTGTTGTTATAGTGGCAACAGATATACACATTCTTTGAAAATTTCAACTGTCTACCTATTACGGTTCATGAAATACAGCCCGCTGACAGACAGACGTACAGACAGCGGAGGCTTAGTAATAGGGTCCCGTTGGTCACCAGTTGTGTGTATGGAACCCTAAAAATGTATAATATTGTATTGTGTAGTATAATATTTATATTGTATTGTACCTACTGTATATTTTGGTCAACTCTGGATTTCCACAAAGACCTTCTAATACTACTTCCTAAAGACCGACATATCGGCACTGAAAATAGGGCCCACGTTGGTGTAGCCCAAGGTGAGCTCGTGGTTGTCAGTTAGCAGGGACTGTCATTCTAATAGCTCTTGTTTCTCATAGTAACCATCATCATCATTATATCAGTTGAAAAACGTGCACTGCTGGACAAAGGCTTCCCCCAAGGATTTCCACGACGACAGGTCCTGCGCTGCCCGCATCAAGCGGTTTCCGCGACTTTCACCAGGTCGTCGGTCCACCGCGTGGGAGGCCTGCCTACGCTACGTTTTGCGGTGCGCGGTTGCCACTCTAGAACTTTACCACCCCAACGGCCATCTGTTCTACAAGCTATGTGCCCTGCCCACTGCCACTTCAGCTTAGCGATTCTGTGAGCTAAGTCAGTTACTTTGGTTCTCCTGCGGATCTCCCAATGTCTGATTCCGAACATAGGAAGGAACCATAGCCTACTAGAATCTAGTACAAAGTTATTGTCTTTATTAATAGATATATTACTGACAGACATAAACATAGGATTGGTGACCACGCACCGGAAAACGTAGCTTAGGCAGGCCTCCCACTCGGTGGACCGATGACCTGGTGAAGGTCGCGGGAGGCCGCTGAATGCGCGTAGCACAGAACCGGTCGTCGTGAAATCCTTGGGAGAGGCCTATGTCCAGCAGTGTACGTCCTTCGGCTGAATGATGATTATAATAAACATAGGATCTGGCTTGAATGACTAATTTATTTAATCGTATGGCGATTTGTCGAACAGGTAATTCTCAAATGTCAATGTTCAGGCCACACAGCCATGTATATGCATCAGGACTGAGGTCGAAGAGGTCTTTAGCGGGGCCGTGGTATCGCCGCAGCGGGCAACGCTCCACGATATGTTCCATCGTTTGGTCTTCGCAGATGTGTGCAGGATTCCTCTCGATGTTAACCTTCACCGTAAGAGCGTCGGATAAACGTACATACGAGTATGAGATCATTTGTACGTGGCAGGACTCGAACCACTACTTCCCGGATAGGAGATAGCGGCCCTTGCCGTTGCGCCACGTACGCTCTTTGCGCCATCGTTTCACCATCATCATCATATCAGCCGAAGGACGTCCACTGCTGGACATAGGCCTCCCCGAAGGATCACCACGACGACCGGTTCTGCGATGCCCGCATCCAGCGGCTTCCCGCGACCTTCACCAGGTCATCGGTCTACCGAGTAGGAGGCCTGCCTACACTACGCTTGTCCGGTGCGTTGTCGCCACTCTAGAACTTTACTGCCCCAACGGCCATCTGTTCTACGAGCAATGTAGCCAACGTTTAAATTAGCAAAAACAATTTCGTGATCGTACATCCGAAACCACCGCCACTTACGTCCCGTGTCGCTTGTCTGTCGGTCCGCATGAATAAATGAGCGAAACTTCTAGACCAACCCTAATTGTAAACTCATTTATCTGCGGGTTCCAAAACATATGCGGAGAGGAGTTTGTTATGCAGAATATGAGTTTAATTTTTGATAAACTAACGACGAAACTAATGGGATAGATGCTTTGAGTTAGAGCCTCAGTTGTTCTGAGTTATCCCTACTATATTAATATTATAAATGCGAAAGTAACTCTGTCTGTCTGTTACGCTTTCCCGCAAAAACTACTGAACGGATTTGGCTGAAATTTGGTAGGTAGACAAATTAGGACCTGGATTAAGACATAGGCTACTTTTTACCACGCTCGCGAGCCGCTTGCGGCTCGTGCACTGCGCACCCTCGAAAAGTCATAGAAACGTGGTCCACGCGGGTGAAGCCGCGGGAAACAGCTAGTTAAAAATAAATTGTACGGCTAGGCTGTGCATCCTTACTAATATTACAAATGTGAAAATGTGTTTGTTTGTTTGTTATCTTTTCAAGCATCAACGCCTTGAACAATCTTTATGAAATTTGGCATGCAGGTAGCCTGTGTCACGGGGAAGGACAATACACCAGTAAAATAGCATAATCTGATAAAGTTCCTGAGGGATCTAAAAAAATACTCGATTGTTGTGATTTTTTGCACAGAGATGGTTGAGTAGATGGGAAACGACATAATTTACCCTTAAAGACAGTCACAAAAACGATGGCCACGCGGGTGGAGCCGAGGGGAAAAACCTAGTACTTAATAATGAGGACTGATGATACATGACCATGGTAGGCTGTCAAAGCGGCTTCTTACGGACTATTTGCCTTAGTCTTCTTAATGTTAATATAAACCAATATTTAGTATTTTGCTAATTGAGTCTAGTATTTGCTAGTATGATCGTTCCAGTTCCAAAGATGTTATGTAACTCAACTGGAAACGACTCGGTCCTCCTAACCAGAGGTCCCGGGTTCCTAACCGGACGGCCAATGAGTTTTTCAAAACTTACGTACATATACTTACCGATTGCTTTAACGGTGAAGGAAAACATCGTAAGGAAACTTGCACATCTGCACATTTCACACGTCCGTAGGTGGAAATCTAAATGCCCTACAAGTGATCGAGGGTGATGTTAATGGTGGCGTAACGACAAGGGCCACTACCTCGTGTTACCTCTAGGTCGTGGTTCAAACCCTGCCAATCAATGTGTTTTGAATTTCATATATACGTCATATATATATTCGACGCTCTTACGGTGTAGGAAAACATCGTGAGTACACCTGCACACGCCTGCGAAGAAACTCAGTCACCAAACCGCACTGGGCCGCGTGGTAGACTGAGGCACGATCGCCCTAATTCAGGGTAGGCTCGAGACCCTCGGTGGGATGGTATAACATAAGCTTATATGATAACCTACCTAGTTAAATTTTAATATCTTAGTTTTATATTAATACTAGCTTTTGCCCGCGGCTTCGCCCGCGTGGAAATAGTTTTTATGACTGCCTTTGAGGGTAAGTAGTGCGCGAGCCGAGCGTAGACATGAGTGTCCTCTAGATCCCTCAGGAACTATATCGGGCTATTCTGATTAACAGTTTATGTCACTTACCACCCCTCAACCATTTCTTTACAAAAAATCACTTAAATCACTTCATTGCATCGTTGCGATGCCGACGTGCGCGAGCGTGGAAAAGAGTTTTCCGCAGATCCCTCGAGAACTTATGTCAGGATATACTAATTAGTAAATTATGTCATTTTATGTTTTTCCTCTTCAACCATTTTTGTGCAAAAAATCACAACAATCCATTGTTCAGTTGCGATGTTAAAGTAATTAAGCAAAAAAAGAGTATTTTTTTTAGTTCCCCCAGGAACTACATCGGGTTATGCTATTTCACGGGATAAAAAGTAGCCTATGAAAGAAAGAAAGAAAGAAATGTTTATTTGCCAGAATACATACATGTGAAGATCTTAATGTTAGAATGGAAAATGTATTCAGCCGTCATAAAGATGGCATGCAATTTTTTACAAGTTAAAATATTATACCTACGCTAATAAAATTATAAAGGTAAACTAGTTTTATTATTAAAGTTCATATATTCACTAATACTATAGAAGCAGTGTTGCATTAGCCATTCTGTTAATTTTTTCTTAAGTCTAATTCCTCGTAATTGTTTTATGTCATCTGGAAGCTTATTAAATATTTCAATACACATATTATAAATATTTTGTTTATATATTTTAGTTTTACAGGGAGGTTGCTGTAACCAATGTGTATATTGAGCCCTTGGTACACGAAATCTAACGTCTCTAAGATATTGAAAATACTCTGGGTGAGATTCTGTAAACAGACAAACCTTTCTTATATACATGCACGGCAACGGTAAAATATTTAGTTTTTTAAATAGGGGTTTACAACTCTCCATAAACCACGCATTATTAATAGCACGTACACACTTTTTTTGCAATCTAAATGTTCTATCGACATCTACAGAATTACCCCATAGTAAGAGACCATAATTGAGGACTGACGATACATGGCCATGGTAGGCTGTCAAAGCGGCTTCTATAGAGACTGTTTGCCTTAGTCTTCTTAACGCGAATACAAACCGATTCAGTCTTTTGCAAATTGAGTCAATATGGTCCTTCCAGTTCAAATGATTGTCAACATGTATGCCTAAAAATTTAAGTCCATTAGTTACGTCAATTTTACTATTATTGTAATTTATGTCCAGAAAAAGGGGTTTTGTTTGATATGAGTGAAATTGTAATATCTTAGTTTTATTTATATTAATGTTATGGTTATTGTTGTCCAACCATTTGACAGCGTCTGCCAAAGCTCTAGCCACATCAGATTGATACGTTTCTTTATCTTTGCATTTAATAATTAAAGTTGTATCGTCCGCGAAAAGTATAAATTTTTGAGACATTGCTTTTGGGAGGTCGTTAATGTATAAAAGAAACAGTAAGGGCCCTAGATTACTACCTTGCGGAATTCCCGAATTATTTATACGAAAGTTAGATGTGTACTTTTGCTTTGTCAAAATCCCACTTATTTTAGTTACTTATATTGCATCGAAGAAGTTGAATCTGGTCTGTCTCAGGTAAAGAAGTGGCTGGACTTTAATCTACTCACACTGAACGCACAAAAAACTAAATATCTTTGCTTCCAGAAAACAACAGCCTCAGCTCCTAAAATACAACCAGTGATCAAGATTCACACTTGTATGAATAAGGGAGCTGACTGCTCCTGTGTGCAATTAACGAACACTAAAATGATAAGATACCTAGGCGTTAAATTAGATGATAAGCTATCCTTTAGAGACCACATCGAATCAACATCTAATAGGGCACGCAAACTAATTTATACATTTAAATTGCTCAGAGATGTAGTGGACAGTTCTTTGCTAAAAACCGTATACGCTGCTCTTTGCGAATCGATTTTAAATTATTGTATCTTAGTGTGGGGAGGCGCTGCTGCAAGCATTTTAATAGCACTGGAGAGAGCACAAAGAGCGGTCTTAAAAGTGATGCTCCGGAAACCCTTCCGATACCCAACGATAACGTTATATAATGATGCTGATGTTCTTAGCATCAGAAAGTTGTTCATCTTGAGAGTCACCCTATACGTTCACAAGGCTGTCCTCAATTCAGATGAATATAACAAGATGCTTAGCAGACGTGTGTACAAAACTATGCAGCCCTCTGTACTTACATCATTTGCCCGCCGTTTCCAACTCTTTCTGTTCCCTTTTATTTATAACAAAATTGTTAAGTTTTGCAACTTAAAACTGATGTCAGTAATAGAAGCTAAATCAAAAATTCGCAACACTATCCTGGCTTGGACCCACGACCAAACTGAGAGTCTTCTTAAGGTAACTACTTAGACTCTTATAATTTCTATGTGGATGTCACAATACGTGATGCAATCCCCTCCCCCTCCCTTCCTTACCTGCCTACACAATCCCACAGACACACTCTTACAGCAGGCAACCCCTCTTTCTCTCTCTTCTCTTTTACACATGCACACACACACGTGCACATACACACCACATCACACCTACAACTCACACTTAGCTTCTGTTTCAATACCATCTAACTTTGTATGCATGCGAATTTTCATAGGTTATAGTTATAATACTTTTTTCTTTAAGGATGTACAAAAATATTTATTAATACTTACATGATCGCGAAGTTGGTAAACTGTCTTTGACTCCCACAGGACAGGCTTTGCCTAGTGTGGGGGTCGCTAGTAAACTTATCTTATGAATGTATTTTTGGCAAATAAACTTTTATCTAACTTATCTAACTTTATCTAACTTTAGAAATTTCTGTACATTGTCTTCTATTTGACAAATAACTTTTAAACCAGTCGTAACATCTGCCTCTTATACCATAGGACTCTAGCTTAGAAAGTAGCTGGTCATGTTGAACAAAGTCGAATGCTTTGCTCATATCAAGGAACATTGCCATTATTGGGATCTTAGCATTTAAAGATTCAGAAATTAATTTAATCACATTAAAACAAGCTAGTTCTGTCGAAGAGCCCTTTCGGAAACCGTACTGGTCAGAATTCAATACATTGTGCTTGCTTAAAAAAGCATCCAACCGGAAATACATGGCTTTCTCTATTATCTTTGAAATAATAGGAACAATGGTTATTGGCCTGTAATTATTTGGACTAGACCTATCCCCATTCTTGAAAAGGGGCTTTATAACAGATATTTTCAGTTGTTCGGGAAAAATTCCCTGACTAAATGATACATTTATTATATGAGTAAGTGGATGACATATGAAGGCAGCGCTTGATTTGAGGATACTTGTTGATATTTCATCGTAACCACTCGTCTTGGTGTTGTTCATGGACATAATAAATTTTAATGTTTCTTTTTCGTCAATAGGTCGTAGAAAAATAGTGGAAGGGTTATTACTTATCAAATTGTCACAAGTAGGATTCGAATTTTGTTTATTAGTCAAATTTATAAAATAATCATTGAGAATATTACAAATGTCCTGAGGGTTAGTATATGTCATGTTATTGTATTGAATAGAATTAATGTCAGTGTTATATATATTCCTATTTACAGTTGAAGTAATTACATCCCAAGTAGCTTTACATTTGTTCTTGTTTGATTTAATGTATTTGATTAAATATTTTTTGCGATTTTTTAATACATTTTTTAAGAATGTCACTGTAACGTTTGAATTTATTTTTATGTATGTCTTTATTGGCTCCAACGGATCTGTAAGTCATATACAATTTGCGTTTTACTAGGCAAGATTTTTTTATTCCAGTTGATAACCATTTAATATTCTTTCTGCGATTGTTAATTTTTATTTTTATTACTGGAAAGCATAGGTTATAGAAAAGACAGACGAGATCATGAAAATTAACAAATGCTTCTGATAGGTTATCACTGTTCAGTACCTCGCAAAATGACATAGCTTTCATACATTCTTTAAATTTACGAATATTATCACCACTGTAGTCCCGTCGGCTTTTATGTCCTTCCTAGTAAAACAGGCTACCTGCATGCCAAATTTCATCAAGATTGGTTAAGGTTTTGAAGCGTGAAAAGGTAACAAACAAACAAACACATTTTAACATTTATAATATTATAAGGATTAAGATTTTTTTTTCTATGTAATTGATAGCGTCTGCCAAGGCTCCATATACATCAGATTTTTGATATATTTTTTTTAATATTGCATTTAACAATAAAAGTTGTATCGTCCGCAAAAAGTACCTATGCATTTTTGGTACATTGCTGTTGGGAGGTCGTTAATGTATTTTATATAATTTTGAACAAAAAAACCGACTTCAAGCAGGGAACTAAGGTTCCCTCGATTTCTCTGGAATGCCAACATCAGATCCTGGTTTCCTTATCATGGTACCACCCTTGGGATATCTCCTTTCCAACAAAAAAAGAATCATCAAAATCGGTTCATAAACGACGAAGTTATCCGCGAACACACATAAAAAATATATACTTTTTTTATTTTTTTATTTTTTTGGTGGTCAATTGGTGAACCCTTGACAACATCTCACCTGGTGGTAAGTGACGATGTTGCCGAAGATGGAAGTATACAGTCGAATTGAGAAACTTCCTCCTTTTTTTAAGTCGGTTAAAAAGAAACAGCAAGGCCCCTAAATTACTACCTTGCGGAGTTCCTGAATTATTTATACAAAAGTTGAATGTGTACCTTTGCTTTGTTAGAATGCCACTTGTTTTGGTTACTTTTGAAGTTTCCGTACTTTGTCTTTTTTATTTAGATTTTTCCTGGAAATATGAATTGATCGTTATAGTAGGCCGAGTTATTCACAAAGTTTCAATAAAATCTTTACAGCCATTTTTGAGAAAAAGTAACAAACATCCTTGATTAGAATGTATCTTATACCGATTTTTCTTGGAATAAAAAACTACTGCATGTTGTAGGAAATGTATATTTTTTGTAATTTACCAAGTTTTTTTTTAAATCGTTTAGCCATTTTGGAGAAAATATAAGTGTTTTTTTACTATGGCGACAACCTAATAAAATGAAAAAGATATGAAAAATTGAAAAAAATCTGAAAATATAAAATTCATGTTTCTCTTCCCAAATTTTGTCCAAATCAGTCTTGTAGTTTAGGTACTAAAGAGACGGATAGACGCACAGACACATACACACACATACATGCACCCACACTCACATACACACACACATACATGCACCCACACTCACATACACACACACACACACATACACACACACCAAAATTAATAGAGATTAATCAGACACTCATAAGTGTACCTTTTTTGCTCCTTCGAGTGACCGCTACCGCTCGCACCTCGCTCACTACGGAAGTAAAAAACATTTTCAATGAAATACGGCGTACTTACGGGTAAGACGATGTCCTTTACGAAATATTTTATTATTAGTTTTTATTATGGAATGCTTGGAGCAGCTAAGTTGGGTTGGCACAGTTTGAGTCACGAAACAGCGCTATTAAGGAAGTATTTAGCTGGTACGCTGGCATAATTTTGCATTATTTTACTTTGCAGGTACCTACTTTCAGACAATATAGTTACAGCACTATTAATAATTTATTACAAAAATTTCTCTTCCCGAACTCGGGAAGGTAAATGAAATGGATCTTTATTCGCCTTGAATTGGGTAACATTACATGAAGGTATAGCTGCATAAATTTAGAGCGCCAATTCCACAGAGCAGAAGTGGCCAATTCAGCCATAAAATATAGCATGCAAACATTATATAACAAATTTTACAAAACATTGAATACTATTATTATTTACATATAGGTATCATAATTATTTATAAAATAAGATTTACATTTTATGTCCTAGAAATTCTTAAATTGAATAAAAATTACGCTGAGTCAGCCATCTATGCAAGGTAGTTTTAAATTGAGACAAGGGTAACTCGCTCATATTTGCTGGAAGTCTGTTATACATTACCCAGCACATCCAGTAACAGTTTTTGGTATATCTAGTAGTTTTAGGAATTTCATCATGGACTAAGAATTCCGGAAATCGTCTACTTCTTGGCACTGTGTCCTTTGCCTGTGTGTAAAAACTGGACTGATATTGTTTTACAAATTATGCACATTCAAAAACATACAGACATTGGAGCGGTAGTACCTTTTGCGACTTAAACAGGGGTTTGCATGATGCATCAGGAGCAATGTTACAAATTGCTCGGATGCACTTTTTCTGTGCAATAAATGCATTAGAGATATCAGTACTATTACCCCAGATTATGATACCATACCTCAGTACAGATTCAATATAAGCGTAGAACTACACACACGGGAGACCAGTCCGGGTTGGTGTAGGTTGTAGGGCTAGTGGCAAACCCCATTGTCAGCAGTTTTCCAACCCGCCTACAAAGTGTCTGCCACGGGTTAACGACTGCAATCTAGTGACAGAAACCTCAGCAACGGCCTTGCGCTGCACGGATACGGACAAGAAAAATGTCAAACCCAACCAGTCAATGACGTGCTTCAGGTCAGTCAATGCGTGCTGCCTAGCCCCTCAATTAGCTGAATCGTATACAGTTTGAACAAACTCGGAGATAACAGCCCACCCTGCAACACTCCGCACTCAGTCTGTATTCGTCAAACAAACTACAAGCCCATCACACCTCATTCAATTAATTTCTGTACCAACATCTAAATAGTGGTATGCATTCCACTGGTATACTCGTGCCATCCAGCTTGTTCCAGAGAACATTATAAATCACTATGTCGAAAGCCTTTGATAGGTCTAGGAAGCAACAGTTTTATTCAACTGGTCACTAATCAAACTGTCAAGCTAGAGTGGCAAGTGAAATGGGTCGGTGGACATCTCCCGTCTTCAAAGACCAAGGTAGATATGAATACCCCATACAAGAACAAAGGCAATATTTAAAGTGATCGATACTCAGGCCATAATAATCTGCTGATTTACCTTTCTACATACTCATTATTAGCTTAGTAAGCTGCTGAGCAGAAAATCAAATACTGAGCGCTGTATTTGCGATGTCGCCAGCGTCGCTTACCTCACCGTTTGTGGGTCTAAGAAGCGACCGTACTGTAAAAAAAGTTTATATAAGTGTTAGCGATGATGCCACTGTCAGAAAGACCTTCTACACTCACAGAAAGGTTCGGCTTGATATTCACTTAATTTGTGTTATTTCAGAAACTTCAGTCTTTTTTTGCATGATTTGAACTTAAAGATTAACTTAAAACTTACTATAAAAACGACATTCAAACGGCTAAAGTCGTAGGCAAAAGCTAGTTTAAAATAAATTAGAAAACGTCATTGATTGTTTTTCTTTTGTTTCAGACCCACCGATAGCTCAGATATCACTCATCGAGCCCAAAGAGCCTCGACTTCTGAGGGAAGATGAGAACGCTGAACTGTTGTGCTCGGCTGACGCTTCTCCAGCTGCGAACAACTTCACCTTCTATAAAGACGTAAGTTAAATAAATCTTGTGGATGCAGTTGTAACTTCTACCATCAACAAAAAAGAAGAATAATAACATATTTTCTGAGGATGTTCTAGATCTAGACAAATTAATATGAAAATGAGTTAAACCGCCTCCGTGGCGTAATGGTTAGTCCATTAGCCTCACACCAGGAGGCCGCGGGTTCGATTTCCGGTGGGGTCAACTTTGTAAGACTCGGTTTGGTTGGTGGTATGGCATTTTCATAGCCCGCCTGGCTAGCTACTACCATCGTATCTAAGTCTTGCCGCAAAACATCAGTGTTAACAACATTGATGTGTTCCGGCTTGAAGATAAGATAGCCAGTTCTCCACTGCTTTAGGGAATCTTGGTAAGCCCGCTTCCATCTTCGGCATCATCTTCACTTACCATCAGGTGAGTTGATGCCAAGGGCTTATCAATTGTGAATAAAAAAATATATTTTAGAACTTATAAACTTATACAAGGACAAGAATAATTCGTGACCACTTCTTTCCGGCTTAAATATAGTAGGCAACTGTTGTATAAAAAAACGGTTATTAAAACACGAATGTGGGTTTATCACATGAGTCGTGGCCGAGTGAAATATGAGTATCATATGAGTGTTTTAATACCCACCTTATTTAAAAATATATATCGAAATTACAGAAAATATTTACTGCAAGAAGACTTATCCAAGTGTGCTATAAAGGATTTTAAAGATATTTAATGACAAAACTTTGCGCCTACTATACATTTACTATATAATAGATGTCTGTAGACAAAGTTCGTCATATGTATCAACTTGTGAGGTAATTTATCGAACATTATGATGTGAATATGAGTTTAGAAAAAAAAAGTTAGAATACAGAGTGTTAGGTAAAATATAACAATTTTTTTGAAGCGAAAATCTAGTCATAAAACTGATCAACGTTTGTTTTACAATTCTGCTGAAATCACATCAAACTGAACAACGCTTGTTTTACAATTCTGCTGAAATCACATAAAACTGAACAACGTTTGTTTTACAATTCTGATGAAATCACATAAAACTGAACAACGTTTGTTTTACAATTCTGCTGTAATCACATAAAACTGAACAACGTTTGTTTTACAATTCTGATGAAATCACACAAAACTGAACAACGTTTGTTTTACAATTCTGATGAAATCACATAAAACTGAACAACGCTTGTTTTAAAATTCTGCTGAAATCACATAAAACTGAAAAACGTTTGTTTTACAATTCTGATGAAATCACATAAAACTGAACAACGTTTGTTTTACAATTCTGCTGAAATCACATGAAACAGAACAACGTTTGTTTTACAATTCTGCTGAAATCACAAAAAACCTAATGGGCTCCTTATGCAAAGTTGTCTAACCAGCTGATCGATTTTGAATGAGATGTCCAATTTTTTTTTGAGACTTCAGTAAAATTTTTCACAAAAGTTATTCAGGTCACGAGTACTAAATCATATCAGCTTATATAAGCCTCCACCGAGGGGCTCGAGGCTACCCTGAATTGGGGCGATTGGGCCTTAGTCGACCACGCGGGCCCAGTGCGGGTTGGTCGACTTCACACACAACCTGCAAGTTTCTTCGCAGGCGGGTGCAGGTTTCCTCACGATGTTTCCCTCCACCGTAAACTAAATATATGAATACTAAATCTGACTGACTGGTATATCAACGCACTGCTGAAACCATTGAACTGATTTCGCTGAAATTTGGAATACAGATAGCAATTAGGACGTGGGCACGTTAGTACAAATATATGTACTATGACGTGGACATCCGCTAAGAAAGGACAGGAACGGCAAAAATCGGGATCCGCGCGGGCGAAGCTGCGGGCATCTACTAGTATTCTGTATAAAGGTCTTAAACTAAGTTAGTAATTAGGATTACCAAACCAAAGGTTACAGTGTTTCATAAAAAAGCACTTTCTCCAATACACATAGAGTTAAAAGTCATTTTAAGGGATTAATTTTAAAAGCTAGACAAGTATACTGGGTAGCCAACCTATCATAGCGTCATCCCTAATAACTCTGTACATAATGTGAATTTAATTAAATGCATCATGAAAATTCAATTTGTTATCCACTGAAACAACTTTGTAATGACGTTCCATTAATTTTCGGTCCTCTGCGAAATTAGTTTTCGCATAAATTATTCACTCGAACTATTAATATGCCTACATACAGAATGCTCGGTTAGCAGTCTGCTGTTGCGTTAGCGCAAGAGACCAAGAGTTCACAACCTCGTTTAAAAAAAATAATGTAACCACTCCGTGAGTGCCGACAAAAGTGAAAACTTTTTACAGTTTTATAAGTTTTGACCCTACGAGTATTCCTGGTAAGGTGTCGGTGACGGTGATGATGGTGTCGCGAGTTCAATGGGTTTTCCCATCTCAAATTACAGTTTTATAAGTTTTGACCTTACGAGTATTCCTGGTAAGGTGTCGGTGACGGTGTCGCGAGTTCAATGGTTTTTTTCCCATCTCAAAAACGCCCAACGCGCCTAAAGAAATTTTCACTTAAAAACTGACGTCACTCCCTGAGATTTGCACAAACGTCCATCAAATCTAAAGTTTTCATCATACTTCGTCTTCTTGTTCTTTTAATTTAAGGTCCAGTGGTACTTAAAAATCTGTCTTTACCTTTTTCTTTACGTGTAAAGAGGGAAGAAAATACCACACTTTTGCACTTTTTCGATGTTTTCGTTTTTATTTTTATCATATTTATCTTAAATAAACATCCATTCGATGTTTTCCCTTCAGTCACCTATGAACTATATTTAAGTAAATAAATCATATTATGAAATCACTTATTTTAAGAATTAAACCGAAAATAGACGATAAAATGACTCGAAAAGAGGTACCCTTGCGAAATTATTCTATCGAGCCAACTTTATTAAATCGTGTTTCCATTTGATATAATCCCTCGTAAATATCCTCAATGTGTTCTCCTAGATTTTAAATTTACTGTTAACTTCTTCAAAAATGAATTCTAAAAATATATTTAAGTGGATTTTTAGAAACACTGCTCTTGTCTGTGGCGTGATTCTTCCTATCCTCAGCCATTGTCTCAAGGTCTTGATATGACACGACAGCAGCTTATTACACATGGATAATATCTGTATCTGTATGTATTTGCCAATTTTGCCATACAGTTTGAAAATATATTATCTGCGTCAATTGTGATGGTCCATTGAATTGTATGACGAGCAATATTTTGAATGTAAATAAAATATTACAGTATCAGCGCTGTGTGTGACAAGCTTAATTATTATTTAAATTCTACGTTTTTTTTTTGATTGGAAATCAAATAAACCTAAAGCCCCACTGAGAGGCTCGAGTCTACCCTGAATTGGGCGTTCAGGCCTTAGTTAAACACACGGACCCAGCGCGGGTTGGTCGACTTCACACACAACCTGCGAGTTTCTCCGCAGGCGTGTGCAGGTTTCCTTACGATGTTTTCCTTCACCGTAAGAGCGTCGGATGAACGTAGATATGAAATCGAAAATCGTAAACACGTTGGTACGTGGTGGGATTTGAACCACGGCCTCCAACGGACAGGAAATAGTGCTCTATATATTACGCCAGCGACATAAAATATTATATAAACATATTATATAAAAAATAGTTAATTACCTCATCAATAAATTAGAATATAAAGAAATAACTAACTTGTGTTCTGAAAGATCAAACTCCAAGAAAATGACGATAACATGCTGCTGCTTCAAATTCAAAACGGTAATATTTAGAAAAATGGTTATTAAAACGACGAATAAAAAACAATCTATTGGAATATAAATTCTATAAAGTTAATTAAATAAAGAATAAAACCATAAATTATATCTGAAATAGTAAATGGAGCTTCAATTTATAAGCTTGAAGAATAGTAAAATTATTTCCGTAACAAATACTGATGTAGTACAATTTTACGATTAGTTATTACTAGCAGTTTCCCGCGGCTTCACCCGCGTGACCAACGTTTCTATGACTTTTTGAGGGTGCGCAGTGCGCGAGCCACAAGAGGATCGCGAGCGTAGAAAACTATAGCCTATGTGTCAATCCAGATCCTAATCTGTCTACCTACCAAATTTCAGCCAGATCCGTTCAGTAGTTTTTGCGTGAAAAGGTAATAAACATCAACCATACATTCTTCCAAACTTTCGCGTTTATAAATGGACTAGTTGTTTCCCGTGGCTTCACCCGCGTGGACCACGTTTCTATGACTTTTCGAGGGTGCGCAGTGCGCGAGCCGCAAGCGGCTCGCGAGCGTGGTAAAAAGTGGCCTATGTCTTAATCCAGGTCCTAATCTGTCTACCTACCAAATTTCAGCCAAATCCGTTCAGTAGTTTTTGCGAGAAAGCGTAACAGACAGACAGAGTTACTTTTGCATTTATAATATTAGTAGGGATAGGATGTCCAGAGTGAATCATTTTTGTGTTCTAACTTACTGCACTTTCTCCTGGTGATGGCTACAAAAAAATGTTGTGTACAGCTTCTAATAATTGTGTACATTTTTGTCACCAGGACCACGAAATCCGCGATGACCCGATCGGCGGCATTTCAGTGGAGAACAGTAAGCTGTATCTGAAAGGTCTGAGGAGACACCACACCGCCCGCTACCGGTGCCGCGCGAGCAACGCCGAGGGGAGCGGCTTGAGCGAGCCTCTGACCCTCAATGTGCTTTGTGAGTTCTTGGGAATCAGATGAATTGAATGTCAGTAGCTGAAAGCCACAAATTTGGACAGAAGGATCCGCCCGTCTCCATATTTTACTCAGATTTTTTTTCATCATACAAAAAGTAGCGCCATCTGACATAACTCGTACGAACTAGCGTGAGCGATAGTTGACGTCAGTGCCATGCTAAAAGGACCTCGATAGAAATGTCGCTTTAAAAATGCGTTTATTTAATTCGTTTACAAAATATATACAATGTAAGGTTACTTAATGATGATTACGATATCCTATGTTTCATTTTAGCCCTTTTTTAATGATTTTTACAGCCTCTAACAATACCAAAAGGCATTTTTATATGGTATATCTTTCCACCACACTCTGCAATTTCCCGCTGACGACTGAGTCACGAGTGTTGGAAACTTTTGATTTTCGTACCAATTCGCCGGGAGCATTAGTCACGCGCGTTGGCCGGGTCCTTACGCCAGTAATATAGAAGTCATTGCTTGAAGCACACTCCTGAGTAGCTTCTCCATATTCATTTGAGTTATCTTTTGGTAGGTGGGTAACTTTTTTGTTAACGTGGACTCAGTCAGCAGATTCGTCAAGATTCAAAATATTTATTTAAAATAGGTGCAAATTACACTCTTTCTGATAGTCATAAAATAATAATAACATAATTTCATTCGTGAAAAATCAAGTAATAAACAATCATTAGTTAATAACGTCAAAATTCAATCCTTGAAATAAACCATCAAGTTTAAGAACATATTTTATGTCTTCAATCAACGTGTTAGCACTATTGTTTTTTTTTTTACTGATCAATATTTATTAGTGTATTAGTTTACATTTTTATTATATGTAAGTACATTTATATTTTGTATAGTATTTTTATTACATGTTTTATGATTTAGATAAGTAGTTATAGGAAATGTTACTTTTTTCAATTTTATTCCATATGTTTGCTTTGCACAGCCCTTTCTTTTATTTAGATGTATCCAATCTCCGAGTTGCCAGGAATAAATTGCTTTAAATAAGGCCGCCTTTAAATTGTGCAATTTAAATTTTTATTGTATATTCTGTATTATTCTCTATATTTTTATTTATTTATTGTACAATAAAGATATGAAGAATAAAGACCGCCTATATGTACAATTTCCTTGATCATTGTATCATTTTTTTTCTCTAATGTTGTGCAATAAAGAGTTTTCAATCAATCAGTCAATCAATCAATAAAGAATATTTGATTGATTAATTGATTTACAATATTACTAAGGATTAATAAGGAAGGAAAGTTATAACCGATCTTTTTTTCCACCAGCTCGACCGGAGTGCTCAGCTGGGAGCGTGGTGCAACAGCTGGCCGGAACCCCTGGGGGAGAGGTCCGGGCTCGGTGCTCCGTTACAGCACCTTCCACAAGAGACGCTGGTCCCCTGCGGTTCTACTGGACCTACAACGGGACTAGGGATGTGTTACCTGTAAGGCAGTAATCGTTAATGACAAAATTAAAAACGGGGCTTGACGTGATTTTATATAATTGATGTTGTGACCCTAACTTATTAAGTGAAATGTGTGGTGACCCTAACCCTTCACAAAACGAAGTGAGGGTAGATGAAGATGTTCCTGCGATGCGCCGGCGGCGACGACACCGCGGCTTCAGTCTACTCGCGACCACGGCTATCGAAGCATAGTTGAAACGTTGAGGTAAAAACAACATCAATTATATAAAATCAGGTCAAGCCCGGTTTTCAATTTTGTCAGTATGAATAATCGTGAAAGTTTAAAGAGTAATCGTAAATGACGATTATTTTGCATATTTTACAACAGCTGTTTGTTCTCACAGATAAGATATTACAATAACTACATGTTAGAAGGTATTTTGCAAACTTATTCTGTTTTGAAAACTTACAATATAAGTATAGAGAGTGTCGGTGTCGTAACAGCTAGGGCCGCTACCTCCTGTCCAGAAGGTCGTAGTTCAAATCCTGCCACGTACCAATGTGTTTTCAAAATTCGATTGCTTATGCACGTTTATTCGATGCTCGTACGGTGAAGGAAAAACATCGTGAGTAAACCTGCACACGCCTGCGAAGAAACTCGAAGGTTGTGTGTGAAATCGACCAACCAGCACTGGGCACGCGTGGTCGACTAAGGCCCGATCGCCCTAACTCGGGGTAGGCTTGAGCGCCTCGGTCAGGACGTTAATGAGCTGATATGATGGATGATGATGAAGTTTTCAAACTATTTTAACTAAAAAATATATTTGAAGGTGGGCTTCTACTCACAAAAGTAAACAACTTATGTTTCAAATAAAAAATTTGGAGTTCCCATACATAGTTAGTGAATCACCTGATCGGTTTAAAAAGTTCAATAAAAAGGTGTTTAGTTTTTTTTATGAATAGCAGCCCCTTCAAAAAACGTGGGCTTGCCAAGATTTACCAAGATTTACCAAGGCTTACCAAGGGACGGAACACATCAGTGCTTTTAACATTGATGTTTAGCGGCAAGACTTTGATAAGTAGGTGGTAGCTAGCCAGACAGGCTCAGGAAATTGTCATTAAAGGTACTTTGTGTTATTTTCTCCTCTAGGAATCAGCCCCTACACTATTGGTTATCTCCAATCCGTAGTTGATTGAACATTCTTTTCACTCAGATCCCAGCGCCAAACGTGACAGTGATGGGTTCCAGCAGCACCGTGGTCCACGGCCTGACGCTGGAAGCTGGAGATGACTTGGGCTACCTGGCGTGCTGGGCTAGCAATGACATTGGGAACCAGAGGGAGCCCTGTCTCTTTAGGATCATGCCTGCTGGTGAGATTGGCAATTATTTTCAGGATCGACACATTGGTATCAGCATTAATGGTCATTCGACTTCAAGATATGGCAAAGACCTGAGTTACATGTGAGTTGTCTAGCATGCTGGGGCATGAATTTGGAAGCTGGCAATGACCTGGGCTAAAAAATAAGAAAAAAAAACCGGCCAAGTGCGAGTCAGAACCGCACACATAGGTTTCCGTACCATCATACTAGATGGCGCTAGTTTCTTCACGTTGAAAAAAACGCGTTTTTCTTGTATAGAGTCCCCCTTATTTTTTTACTTTTTTATATTTTTAGTATTTGTTATTAAAGCGGCAACAGAAATACATCATCTGTGAAAATTTTAACTGTCTAGCTCTCACGGTTCATGAAATACAGCCTGGTGACAGACGAAAAGACAAACAGACAGAAAGACGGACTGACAGCGAAGTCTTAGTAATAGGGTCCCGTTTTTACCCTTTGGGTACGGAACCCTAAAAAGTGTGTTCAGGACTATGCCTTCTAGTGAGTTTGAAAAAAACAAGTTGAGTATGACGGCTTGAAAAACTTCTGACAGTGGGGTTTGCCACAAGCCCTGAAACTTCCACAAACCGGACTTGGCGCTCATGTGTGGAGTATGGCCAAACCATCCCGAGTTCGGGAAGAGACCTGTGCCCCAGCCTTGGGGCCGTTTACGGGTTGATAACGATATCATCATCATCAATCAATCAATCAATCAAATATGCTTTATTGTACAATTACAAAATATACAAAATACAAGTACAGAATAGAAAAAATTTAAATTGTACAATGTGGGCGGCCTTATTGCTTAAAGCAATTTCTTCCAGGCAACCCATCATCATCTGTTCCAAGCCGGTGTCGGCTACAGCGACTGGTTCCCTCTAGATGCGAGGACTTCGTTGACTTGTCCGTGTCCTTCGTTGACAGTGAACGTTAAGACACCACTGACAAAGTGGTACTTGAGATTTGCTGGAGGTCTAGCTTTTAGTTCCTCACGCTTCGTGTCCAGGTCGGAGCGGTGCTGCTCTTCGAAACTCTGCACCCGTTCCTGTATATAATTCATAGGATATTTAGTTTATAGGAGACATTTAAGATTTTGGATATTTGTTAGCAACTAAAGTTATAAAATAAGGAGTTTCGAGACTCGCGACATTTAGGCTCACTTGCAGACGCTCGACTTTGAGCATTGCCTGCCCCTAAGCTTTGTCCTAACTATGACATCAAACAAGGTGGTTAAACAAAACAAAATGCTTCCTGTTCGTCGTCGTCGTGATGTACACATTCTCTCTTTCCTTTATAAAATCCTTCACAATCCTTCCTCTCCTTCATATTTGCGTGATCGCTTTGAATACATTGTTCCTAGAGATAGGCCTTGCCGATCTATTAAATCACTGTTGCTAAAATTTCCCTCTCACTGCTCCTCCCGCTATGGTGAGTCTTTTTCTGTTCATTCGGTGCGACTTTGGAATGCCCTTCCCCACGAAATTCGCGACAGTCCTAGCATACACATATTAAAGAGGAAAATAAAAGAGCATTACCTGACCTGACTTGCTTTCTCTATATTGCAACACTATAGGTATGTATTATATTATTATTATTATGTATGTTTATTATTTATTTTGTGTATGTAGTAAGTATATTATTATTTTTTATTATTATTTATTTATTTTTGTATATTATAGGTATATTATTATTAACTTATACGTATTTGTTATATTATAAGTAACATAATACTTAGCAACTTATATCTTATAGTTTTTTTTTTTACATTTCTAATAACAAATTTGTACACGCCTCTACCCGTTCGTATTTCATTTCTTTCTCACTTACTGGTTTGTTGGCAGAAAACTCTTACAGAGTTAAGCATACCAATTGTAAATCTTATGTTTTTCTACTTATGTATCTCTCATTTACTGTGTACAATATACAATAAATAAATAAATAAATACTTTAGATTATGAGATACTATAGCTGTAGGGTGATTCAGAAAACCAAATAATTTCAATGACGAATTCAACGAAAACAAGAAGATTGAAATCAGATAGCCATGAAATTAAATAAAGTTAATTGGGTACTGTACCTAGAAACAGAAAATAGATTTTAGAAAATCCGAAAAATGAGAACATCGGAAAAGTAAATTCCTCTAAATCCTCTCAATAATAGTTATAGGGAAAAATCTTACTAAAAAGACCTATGATCTTCTGAGAACAGGAAAGTTATCAAAGTAGGCATTTTAATATAGTTTCTTAGACGTACAATGGATAGAGAAAGATAATTGAAATTGCTCAATCGAAATAGCTACCCTCTAAAATTCTATCAAGTTCGAATTACTCTTGTCTCAATTTGTTTGTCGCGCTAAAACCAGGTGATTATGTAAATCTGTCTAGACTCGAGCGATACAATTGAGTCAGCGACTCTGTTTAGCTTAACATCTATTCAGGTTTACAGGCTTTTGATACCGAGTGTTGTTTCGTCTCGAAACAAATCCCAATTTTAATAAGCTAAATGTAACTCCTGTTACGCTATAAAATATATTGAAATAATTTGTTTATTTATGCAAATTACGGTGAACAAAAACATCGTGAGGAAACCTGCACACGCTTGCGAAGAAACTCGCAGGTTGTGCGTGAAGTCGACCAACCCGCACTGGGCCTGCGTGGTCGACTAAGGCCCCATCGCCCTAATTCAGGGTAGGCTCCAGCTGACATGATGGTGATAATACAAATTATAAAATTTTAGACTTTATTACCAGAACGGTATTTTTCCATACAATTTCAGATCACATTCTATATATTGGCAAGAAACCTTCTTTCAAGAAAATGACATACACCTGATTGCTGATTTGTTTAAGTTGTTTTGTTTTCGATACTACGTTAGTACTAGGGTTTTTTACCCGGGTACCCGGACTCGGGTATACCCGGGTATTTGATACTTCGGGTACCCGGGTACAAACAACGGACGTACCCGGGTCTCGGGTAATTTTGATATGGACGTTGTTTTGCGTAAACGTACCATTCCACACCGAGTTCAAATTGAGATAAACGCAAATTTGTGTATTATTGATATACTTTTTTGTGTTATTTATTTTGACAAAGTTGTATGGATTATTTAATAGAAATATAAATTTCCTATGTTTACATGTATTGGATTTTTGTAAAGTGATAGTTTTTGATCATATTTTTATTAAAAAACCTTTTGGAACATTTTTGCAAAAAGCCAATTTGTATGACCAATAAATCGAGATGATTCTGCTAAAACGATCCAATCACATTATTATTATTTTTATACCCTAATAATACTATATTTTAGGAAACTCTTATAAATTACTAAAGAAAAAATAACCTTTTATTTAAATAATAAACCAGTGATAGTTAAAAAGTTTAACTAAAATGCAAAAAAAATATTCTAAAGTTATTGTTCTTCTGCGTCATCCACGTCAAAATTTTGGTACTTCACCAAATCCATCAAAGTCGTAAATAATGTCCTCTGAGCTCTTCAATCTTTATAAAATTGGAGACTATCCTCAGGAATTAACTTGTACATCGATTGCAAATCACCAAGTTTTGCTGGTTCAATCGGTTTTTTATTAGGACACAATAGCAGCAGATCTGTTTTGTCAATATTTTTAGTTTAACCTTTCTGTCTTTTTTCTATATTCCTTGAATTGTTCTTATAAAACTTAAATTAAAAATTTAAAAAATCCCTGGCAAAAAAACTTTAAAAACTTAAAAAATAGTATGGTTTGGTCCTATAAGTTTAATTTATGTTGTTATATTTTGATCAAACAGTTATCGCGTAGGGGGGGCGCTAAGTTGTGAAGCATTTCCTGGTAACTTATTGTAGTAAAAGAGTTTTATTCTGTTTTTATTTTGTTTTTTATTATTTTATTTATTTATCTTTTCTAATTTGTCAGGGTTTTTTTAAATTTTTATTCAAAGTTTTATTTCATGCTTTTTAAACTACATGTATCTCAAACACGATAACTCAGCTGTAAGTTGGTGAGTCGGATATCATGCAGATACTAGGAGATGCTGCAGCTTCAGGTCAAGGTTACCATATTCTATATAAAACCTATTCATTGAGACTATTCTAATGAGCCCAAACACGATTTATCTGTTGTAAGTTAGTGAGGAGTTAGGTATCCTGCTAATTCCAGAAGGTGCTTCAGCATCAGGTCAAAATTACCATGTTCATCACCTATTCCAATGAGCCCAAACACGATACCTTTGCTGTAAGTTGGCTAGGAGTTGGGTATTCTGTAGATTCCAAAAATGTACCCGAGACCCGGGTATCCAAAATTGTCGGGTATTTGAAAACCCTAGTTAGTACTAATATATATACCTTGCCAAATCATTAAGAGTAGGTACGCTCACCGCATGTTTCCCCCTTTACACACGAAGCGTTTTAATGCTTCATCGTTTATAATGCGTACAGCCAAGGAGTGAAACTATGCGCTCATCTATGTTTCTCAATTATTATAATTTAAGAATATTCATGGCGAGAGTAAATAGCTATTTGAGAAAGCTTGACACACTCTCAGCAGTTCATGTCTTACTAATAGGTGAGGTGCTGCTAAACGCACGCAAATTGGGTATGCTAAAAAAAATAAATGTATTTTTTTTAATTTTTTTTCTGATGGTTTAGACCATTTTGAAAAACTAATTTGAATATTTCATTTTTTAAGCCTCTAGATATTTTTAAATATTTTTTTAAATTTTGAAACCTTGATGACGTCATCGGTTCACATTACTATGAAACGAACAGCCCTATTTCACTCAAGTCACTCAAGTCAATCATTCCCAAAGGTTTTTTGGCGGGATTTGTGGTAGACGCATTCGTAGTTTTATTTTGTTGTTTTTTCATTGCACCGGCACTAGCATTACAAATCCAACAGCTAAGGAAGCCTAAATACGTCAGACCTGGCTGTATGGTCTTAGTAACCTTTGCCTTTTCCGAAACGAAACTATCACAAAGCCAACAACGAAACGTCAAAGTCAAAATTTACTTGTCATCAAACATCATAATCTATGTATGGACAAGGCCTTCAGAGTTTAAATGTTTTTTAGAACCACAATAAAAATTGGACCTCTAATGAATATCTTACCCATTTAAGTATTTAATTTGAATGACGTTCTAATAATATTTGATTGTTTCAAACGTAGTTTTTGGTGGATGATAAATAAATAGTGCCTTTTTCAGTGCTCGACGAAAGCTCGTCCTCAAATGCAAGGTCCGTAATTGATATGACAAGTAAGAGTGCACGTTCCGTTCAGTGGTGAAATAAGGTTTTATTGTAAACTCGTGACGTCATAGGGGTCAAATGAAGGTTATTGTCCTTTTCCGATTTTTTTACGCAATCTTTTACTTTTTCGAGTGGAAAATGAAAAAATTTGGCTTTAAATAAAAATATCTCGAAATGGTTTTTTTATTTTCATGGCTTATAAAAAATTTAGCATACCCAATTGTTCATGGTAATAGGAATAAAAAATAATTCTTGGCTAGAACAGCGGAACACCACAATGAAAAAAAACCTCTTATACATGTAAGTGTGCAAATCGACCGTAGCTCATTGGCCACATGTGTAAGAGGATTTTTAGGTATCACAACACATTTTGGTACAAAAGGTCACTAGGTCCCAAGTGACATTGATCAAAATGACGGCCTGACGGCGGCATTATTTCAGAACGACTAGCGAACGACCGCGCTATTCTAAATGATAACCTTCCAGACAACAATTTGAGGACTACGAATCTAAACTTGTATTGTAAGCAAGTAAGCTTGTGAGATCCAAGATAAGAGATAACAGAGATAGGGAGATACTGCACTGAGTACTTTAATAATCAAAATAAAATAACCCACATCTGATACCTACACCTCTTTTCTTAGCTTATCAGATAATCGTATTTTAATAATGATTGATATTAAAGCTTCGGTGGCGTAATGGCAAGGGCCGCTACCTCCTGTCCGGGAGGTCGTGGTTCGATCCTGCCACGTACCAATGTGTTTTCGAATTTCGATTTCATATGTACGTTTATCCGACGCTCATAAACGGTCAAGGAAAAAATCGTGAGAAAACCTGCATACGCCTGCGAAGAAACTCGAAGGTTGTGTGTGAAGTTGACCAACCCGCACTGGGCCCGCGTGGTCGACTAAGGCCCGATCGCCCTAATTCAGGGTAGGCTCGAGCCCCTCGGTGAGGACGTAAACGAACCGATGTGATTTTAATATTGATTCTGTGCTACGTAAAAAAGGATGCACGACGTGACTGTACCATTTATTTGTAAACCTCTGTATAAAAAATTTACGTTCTGATCATATCACCTGTAATACCTTACCTCTCTACAGGTCTACCCGAACCACCTACGAACTGTGAGATAGACAACACTTATCTCCGCTGCGAGCCAGGTCACGACGGTGGTCTGCCCCAAAGGTTTCTACTGGAAGCACTGGAGGTACGGCCCCAACCGCTGGATCCAGAGGACAATGAGATCTCCACTCTGAATGACCAGGTGAGAGCGTGACAAAGCCATGCTTTGCAGCTAACACCTGTATACTGAAAACCTGGATTGTGGAATGGGTTGATTGTAAGAATCGTATATAACACTTGCATTGTTTAATTTAGTTGGCTTCATGACAAAAACTAATTATAATAATTGACCACTCTAAACCCTTCTAAAAATCGAGTATAATCCTAACGACCAAGTACAATATTGCTTTTTCTTTGATTTGTTTAATTATCCAAGAAAATGCTTAACCGATTTTGAAAAAAATATACAATAACGTTTGTAAAGCGAGCAATTGATACAGTAGATCATTATGTATAGCCTTATATACAACTGCCTTAGCCTTATATACACATACAGGGTGAAACATAAAGGTGTGGCGATACTTTAAGGTGGGCTTGTACTCATCAAACTGAATTACTTTTGTTCTGCAACTTTACTGAAATCGCGAAATTTTTATTGGATTTTTCGTACAAAACCGACCGATTTGTATGAAACATCAAAAAAAAAATGCGATTTCAGCAAAGTTGCAGAATAAAAGTGGTTCAGTTTGATGAGTAAAAGCCCACCTTAAAGTATCACCACACCTTCATGTTTCACCCTGTATGTATATAGTACGTACTACCCTGGAGGCATTACCTAATGACAAAAAATATCCGTAAAAATCAGTCCACAATTACCTAAGAAATCGGGTAACCATTCATTTATGAAGTTGGTTAAAAATACACTAAAAGCTATCATAGGAACCGCCCAAATAATTTTCTTGGTTGAGGTGTTTGTGCTGACTCCTTTTTCTTCTGTACCTATTCTTGTTAAGGGTCTCCAGGAGGCTCAAGTTTCCATACAAATGTAGTTCCAATTTAATACAAAAACTACATGCCGGATTGAATCCAAACTTTGCGAATATATTGAGTAGATACATATCGATGTTTGTAATCAGTTTTCGATATTTCTAAATATATATGTCGTAGGATAATTTGATAATCCGTCGTTTCGCGAAAATCCTAGGAATATTAGATACTATGGAGTAGAAAACTCCTAATAAAACCAAATCGAACGGAGCCCCGCTTCGTTAGGTAGGTTAGGTTTGGTTAGCATGTCTTTTTCTACCGTAAAAAGGAGCCCCGCATAGCGGGGCTCCGTTCGATTTGGTTTTATTAGGAGTTTTCTACTCCATAGTATCTAATATTCCTAGGATTTTCGCGAAACGACGGATTATCAAATTATCCTGCGACATATATAACTCAAAGGTGACTGACTGACTGACATAGTGATCTATCAACGCACAGCCCAAACCACTGAACGGATCGGGCTGAAATTTGGCATGCAGGTAGGTGTTATGACGTAGGCATCCGCTAATAAAGGATTTTGGGAAATTTCCACGGGAACCGCAAAAATCGGGATCTGCGCGGGCGAAGCCGCGGGCATCCACTAGTACCAATATAAAACGGAAAAAAATAAGAGCAGGTTCAAAGTTTCAGTACAAAACTAATTTAAGACTTCGTTTAGTTATGTTTAAATTTTTTTCGATGAAAACTAATTACAAACATCGATATGGTGTCTACTCAAAATACACTCGCAAAGTTTTGAGTCAATCCGGCATGTACTTTTTGTACTAAAACGGAACTACGTTAGTATGGAAACTCGAGCCTCCTGGGGACCCTTAAAGTATTTTATTTCTAATAAGTTATTTCCGCTATACTTACTAAATCGAGGGTTCATTTAGTTCGACCCTATACCCTTTTTTGCTTTTTGCTAACCTAGTTTGAAAAAGATAATTCACCATCAACTGTTAACACTCATATTTTGTCCACCAGGGTATCTTCAGCAATTCAGTTGCATACAGAGCCAGCAATGATGCAGCACCATCGTTTTCCCTAGGTGACTTCCGCCCTGGACACTATACATTGCAGGTCTATTCAGAGACCCCGAGAGGCAGGTCACCTAGGCCAGCAGCGTTGCACAACGTGGCAATACGAACAGCCCATGACTTGGACAGACCTGGTAAGTTTAAGTTAACAACAAAAGTTAAAATGTAATGTAAAAGTTTAAGGCCAAACGAGGGATTACCTATCCGGTCAACATCGTAATATTAGTCTCAGTTTGAACAAATCTCGACATGACGGGATCTCAACAAGAACTTACCAAGATCACAGTATTACAATATAAGGGCTTACAGTAGCTTGTTGCGCTACTAATTACTTAGAGTTACTTGCTTGGCAGCGGGCCGCGGGGCAGGACTACAGCAAAGTATAATATATTAGTACTAACATACAGTATGGACACTCCCTGCCGCTCTCTAGATTGCGACCTCACTCCCTCGTCACCCAGGTTTATACAGTTTGGTTATCGAACGTATAGGATTTCGCCGCTATTTTGTTTGTTCCGTCATTCCTTTTTTGAAATGTCATTTCTAGCCCATTGTATGAAGTGTCCAGGGTGTGACCACAGGCTAGTATGGGCTAGTACCTACGCCCGGTGGTGCATCGTGCGACATCAAAGGCGTTGCTCTACTTTAAGCCATATCGTAATACTGTGCCATGACTATCGGTTAATTCATTTCCTTTATTTTTCAGACAACAGTAATCCATAGCTTGTTCGTTATTATTATTAATTATAAATAATACTATGGTAATTCATAATACTGTGTCAAGTCAAAATCAATTAATTAATTAATAAATAGTCAACAAATATAAAAATAAACAGGAAATAAGAAAACCATATACTCATAACATCAAATAAATACTTACAATAAAACACATAAAATACCTTAAATCACACCTATAATTACATCTAAAATAACTTACATAAAACCACCTAAAACAACCCGTCCCTCGTCATCCCCGGTGCAAAGGTGCCCATAACACTAGCTGCATTTCCGCGCTGAATGGCTATGGACAGCCTCTGCACCAGGAACGATCCGGAGCGGGAAGCAAAGCCCCTCTGAACTAGGCGACGCCCTATCTTCCTCACAAATCGACGTGCCTTCACACTCCAGCTGTCTCCACCGCAAATGGAGTAAAAAAGTATTTTAAAATACTGGAAATAAAACGTCATATCTAAATATTACATGTCAACAATAATAATAACAGACACAGTAAACGCTGAAGTAGTAAACATTCTAATTCCCACTTGTGCACGAAATGCTTTGCTTTATCTTCTAAAGACACTCGAGAGCAATGAATCCGGGTCCTAAAAATCTCGGAAACTAAGAAGGCTAGCTTCATGGAATAAATTGTGTTTATTAGACACTTTAATACCCCTTAAATGAAAGTAATAAAATTTACGAGTCACTCCATTTTATTTACAAAAAATTACATAAATAAAAAAAACTGCTGATCTCGCCTTAAAACAAAAATAGGAAACAAGCCATTTTTGAACAACATTACGATTTACTTGAATTTTAATACTTCGTATTGCCTCCTCGTGCTTCCATCACTGTGTTTACGCGGTTTGGCATGCTGTACACCAAGTTCCTTATACGATTTTGGGGAATATTCTCCCATTCCTCTGTGAGAGCAATTTTGAGCTCACGAAGCGTGATTGGGGGAGGGCTTCTTTGTTTTACGCATCTCCCTAGCTCGTCCCAAGCATGCTCGATCGGGTTGATATCCGGGCTGCGTGCTGGCCACTCCATACGAGTAATGTTCATCTCTTGAAGGTAGTCATTCACAATCCAACCCGTATGAGGCCGGGCATTGTCATGCATAAAAATAGCATCCTCACCCAAATTGGCCATAAATGGACCAACGTGTTCATTGAGGATTTCTTCCACATATCTTTCGCTAGTTAAAGAGCCGTTTTCTAAGAACACCAGTTCTGTGCGACTCTCAGAAGAAATTCCGGCCCACACATGTACAGACTCACCACCGTAGGCTACTTTTTCTTCGATGCATGCTTGCTTGAATCTTTCCCTAAACTGGAGCGTGGGCATCGTATTTCAAGACTAAGATATGCCCAGAACCACTTAAATTGGAGTATTGGAGATTGGTCAAAAGTTATGTTCTCCGACGAATCAAAATTTATGCTCTACAAGCACGATGGAAGACACAGAGTGTATAGAAGACCAGGGGAAAGATTCAAGCAAGCATGCATCGAAGAAAAAGTAGCCTACGGTGGTGGGTCTGTACATGTGTGGGCCGGAATTTCTTCTGAGAGTCGCACAGAACTAGTGTTCATAGAAAACGGCTCTTTAACTAGCGAAAGATATGTGAAAGAAATCCTCAATGAACACGTTGGTCCATTTATGGTCAATTTGGGTGAGGATGCTATTTTTATGCATGACAATGCCCGGCCTCATACGGGTTGGATTGTGAATGACTACCTTCAGGAGATGAACATTACTCATATGGAGTGGCCAGCACGCAGCCCGGATATCAACCCGATCGAGCATGCTTGGGACGAGCTAGGGAGATGCGTAAAACAAAGAAGCCCTCCCCCAATCACGCTTCGTGAGCTCAAAATTGCTCTCACAGAGGAATGGGAGAATATTCCCCAAAATCGTATAAGGAACTTGGTGTACAGCATGCCAAACCGCGTAAACACAGTGATGGAAGCACGAGGAGGCAATACGAAGTATTAAAATTCAAGTAAATCGTAATGTTGTTCAAAAATGGCATGTTTCCTATTTTTGTTTTAAGGCGAGATCAGCAGTTTTTTTTTATTTATGTATTTTTTTGTAAATAAAATGCTGTGACTCGTAAATTTTATTACTTTCATTTAAGGGGTATTAAAGTGTCTATTAAACACAATTTATTTCATGAAGCTAGCCTTCTTAGTTTCCGAGATTTTTAGGATTCTTTATGTGACCCGGATTCATCGCTCTCGAGTGTATAATTTTTGAAAATCCTAATAACTTTTTGGTACAAGCTTTTAATATTGCATTGTCACGCGATATACATAGGCATGCAAAATTTCAGGTCAATCGGAAACCGGGAAGTGGGTCAAAATTAACTTGTAAGATTTCACCTGAACAAGCATACGTACATTGCAAGTTAAATAAAAGCTTTTAAAAAGGCAAACCTGACGGACACATCTATCAACGAACAGCCGTAACTACTGAACGGATTTCGCTCAAATTTGGAATACAGACAGTTACGAAGACGTAGGTAACCGCTAAGAAAGGATTTCGAGAAATTCCCACGGGAACACCACAAAACGGGATCTGCGCGGGCGAAGCCGCGGGCACCCACTAGTCCTTCAATAAACAACCGGCAAAAAAGTAAAATTCCTTGCCGTAGTCTGTATTTTCCGTATGTTTTTAGTCTTAAAATCATCAAGGCGAGATTACGTGTTTCACCTTTAACTTCATCGTCACATGATGTCAGGTGCGACTGAAATCGAACGCTTACTATTTGCAAAAAATAATAATCACAAAGCAATTTGCTCGTTCTCTTTAAAGAAATATTGCTAATAGCTGTTTCCCGTGGACAACGTTTCTATGACTTTTCAAGGGTGCGCAGTGCGCGAGCCACAAGCGGCTCGCGAGCGTGAAAAAAAGTAGCCTATGTATAAATAAATAGGTCCTAATCTGTCTACCTATCAAATTACAGCCAGATCCGTTCAGTAGTTTTTGCGTAAAGAAGTAACAAACATACACACTCACAAACTTTCGCCTTTATAATATTAGTGTGATGATCCGTTACCAGGGTCCCTCCAAACAATGACCCCAGCGCCACCGCTGGCACAGCCTCCTCCGGAGAACAACAGCGTCTCCTTAATGATTGGTGCAGCCCTATCACTTGTGATGCTGACCATACTGACGACGCTCTGTGTCGCTCTGATGGTGATGTGCAAGAGGAAGAGACCAAGACGTGACCTTGATCAGAGGTGAGATATTGCTTATGATCCGTTACCAGGGTCCCTCCAAATAATGACCCCAGCGCCCTCGCTGGCACAGCCTCCTCCGGAGAACAACAGCGTCTCCTTGGTGATCGGTGCAGCCCTGTCTCTTGTGATGCTGACCATACTGACGACGCTCTGTGTCGCTCTGATGGTGATGTGCAAG
Source organism: Coleophora flavipennella (assembly GCA_947284805.1). Lineage (NCBI taxonomy): Eukaryota > Metazoa > Arthropoda > Insecta > Lepidoptera > Coleophoridae > Coleophora > Coleophora flavipennella. The sequence goes on from OX369272.1 coordinate 1,218,123, forward strand.
AGGAAGAGGGCAAGACGTGACCTTGATCAGAGGTGAGAATATTTCTATCGAGAGGTGTTTTTCTAAAACTTAAAGCAACGATATTGTCGGTGAAGAAATCTCTGTCTTTCAACCGCATCTTGAGAGTCTCCAGGAGGCTCGAGTTTCCATACAAACGTAGTCTCGCTTCAATACAAAAACTATATGCCGAATTGAATCCAAACTTTGTAAATATATTGAGTAGACACATATCCATGTTTGTAATTAGTTTTCATCGTAGTAAATATTAACGTAACTAAACGAAGGCTTAAATTCGTTTTGTACTGAAAGTTTGAAACTGCTCTTAAATTATTTTTTTCAGTTTTATTTTAGTACATTGAAAACTAATTACAAACATCGATTTGTGTCTCCTCAATATATTCAAAGTTTGGATTCAATCTGGCATGTAGTTTTTGTATTAAAGCAGAACTACGTTTGTATGGAAACTCGAGCCTCCTGGTGGCCCTTTAGACTAGAAAATATGACCAAAAGGTCACATACATTTAATTATCTCTGTCTTTTATCTGCATTTTAAGACTCGAAAATAAAAAGATCAGACACATTTGTTTAAATCCCTAATTATCTGAAGCACTGCCTGATTTTTTCACTTAGCAGTGACAGTGTTAGGCTTTTGAGATGTAACCATGCTGGTTAAGGATCCCCAGAAGGCTCGAGTTTCCATACAAACGAAGTTCCGCTTTCATACAAAAACCACATGCGGGATTAAATCCAAACTTTGTAAATATATTGAGTAGACACACATCGATGTTTTTTATTATTTTTTATCATAGTAAATTGAAAAATAAATAAACGAAGGCTTATTAAATTAGTTTTATGCTGAAAGTTTAAAATTGCTGTTATTTTTTTCCGTTTTATATTAGTACATCGAAGACTAATTACAAACACCGATACGTGTCTACTTAAAATATTCGCAAAGTTTGGATTCAATCCAGTATGTAGTTTTTGTATTAGAGCGGAACTACGTTTGTATGGAAACTCGAGCCTCTACTATGTAGTATACATACAAGTAAACATTGGGTTATTTTAGGAGTGTACATTTTTTTCCTTTAGTATTTGCAGCAATCGGCAATAATACCGGTTTATTACACTGTGTTGTTTTGCCATAATTTTTTGTAATGCAAATTATAAGTAGATGCTTTTTTGCTAAATCGGTATACTGTAGTTATAGACTACTTACGATTTGGTTTGAAACGCGGCAACGCGTTGCTTATATTCGTTCTTCTTTCATTTGACCTATTTCATATCTAGTATACATTCGAGTGACTAGCGCGTCCAATGGATGATGACATTCAATTGAATGACTAGGCCGAACGTTGATTGAACAAGCGTCACTCAACGTCCAACTAGTTAGCGGATTGTAACATAGCCCTTTGAACAGAGCGGACGTAAAATCAGTCAGGTGATTGAAATTTAGTTCATAGAGTTATTGTTTAGTTTATTTGTGAGAATTAGGGCTTTGTAACTAAGTGTTCTTGTTCACATTGTGAACATAAATTTCCATACAACGAAAAGAGAGTTGGCAAAAATTACATTTTTCTTAAAAAACTGTAAATGAGCGAGCGAAGCGAGCGATATTATGTTCGGTCAGGTTTGATTGATTATACAGTCAAAGAGCCTCGCAACTTGATGAGTTGTCCTTTAGTCATTCAATTAAATGTCGTCATTCAATGAACGCGCTATGCATCATTCAATCAAATAGCAGATTCAACCATATGACGGCGACATATATATATTTACTAGCCGCTCTCTTTAAAATACCCATTTCGGGTGTTATTTTTACGATTAAATTATTTATTTGTGCACGTACGGTTTAAAACAATTATAGCCCACGCCCTTCTTACCCTACACCGCACTCGTCGTGCCACACTGGCGCCCAACGTTGGGATATGAAATAGGTCGAATGAAAGGAGAACGAATATCAGCAACGCGTTGCCGCGCTACAGGTTATAGAAAATTCGCACTCTGCGCTTCCCAATTGAAAGCAAAGCCCTAATTCCTAATCAACCTTGGTCTTTCTGTCAAGCTTCCGATACTTTTTACCACCCTTTTAAATTACATCTTTACAATTCAGCACAATAACCAGAAGAAACGTGGGAGTATCCATGTACGGGGGAGCATCTATGACCCAAAGTATGGTGCCAACGGTGGTGGTGAGGGGTCATCGAGGCTCAAGGGTCTTGGCTGCCAGGTGGTCGGGAGTGCTCGAAGACATGCCTATGGCTGTACTTGCTCTGGACACGAGGGCTCACGGTGAGTACTTAGTTGTTAATGAAATAGCAGAGATTTTTAGGATTTAAGATTTAAGATTCAAGATATTTTTTCAAAAAATGTGCAAATTACATTCTTTCTGATAGTCATAAGATAGTGATTACTTAATTTCATTTGTAAAAAAATCAAGAAATAAACAATCATGAGTTAATAACCTCAAAATCCAATCCGTGATATAAAAAAAAACAAATAATGTCATTAGAACACGAAAACAATATGACACGAGATGTTACACAATAAAATTATTGAATGTCATGAACGCCTTTGACAAGAGTAGGCCAGTTCACACGGACAGCACCCGGTCACGAGTATAACGCGAGAGGACATCTTTATATCTTTTTTAATTTTCGAGAAAATGTGTTTTATATCATTGACACATATAAAAGACCGAATATGTCAATTCCGTCCGTGCCTGTGTGCATCCGTCCGTCACGCTTGGCTCTGGAGGCTATTATCTTTAGTCCAATTGGGACCAAATTTAGAACTTAATTAAATTATTTCATTGAGGGGTTCATAAAAGTTTATTCGTACCGTCACACCAACGAGTAGCTGTCATACAACAAAAACTGAAATGTTTTTTTTTCTCAAAAACGGCTCTAACAATTTTGATGAGACTTTGCATGTCAGAGTTGCTTATGTTTATCCATTGGTTTGGGAAAAATCGTGTTTGTATAGTGAAATTGAAATGAAAATGAAAATAGTGATTTACGAATAGTTAACGAATAATTTTACGAATAATTTGGTCATGCTATATAAATTCATTAAAATTATTTAATTTTTTTAAATTAAATTTTTGTGTTAAAAACATAATGAAAAAAATTTACAAGTTAGTTTAGTGCTAATTGCCGTACAATTTTTTTTATTTTATTTTTTTATTCACAGTTGGTAAACCCTTGACAACATCTCACCTGGTGGTAAGTGACGATGTTGCCGAAGATGGAAGCGGGCTTACCAAGATTCCTCAACGCAATGTACAAACCAGGATGGTTTATTTTTAGGGTTCCGTAGACCCAAAAGGAATTTTTGTAAATGTCGGTCTGTTCATCATACAAACTCAGAAACTAGTTAAAAACTCAATTTTAATTTTTTTTAACTGAACCGCAGGTTCGGCACTAAAATAGTTTGAATATAGATCGTTATGTTAAATATTGGAAAAAATATTATATAAGGTCTACCTTCCACACTTAAAAGAAAAATCAATTCATTTCCTTCAAGTGCATAACTATATATTTTTTTCTCAAACATGCTTGGAAATTTGAGCATAAATCGAAATTGCAGTCCTACTGTTTAAATAAACAGAACATTATCTCAAACATTATCTCGAACATTACATGCGAGCAGCGGCCGGCAAAAGTTGTATGAAAATCCATATCTGTCGCGTTTAATGGCCAAATAAATTACTATGTAAACTCATATCTGTCGTGTAATTTAAAAATGCAACTATATTTTATTTCGAAACATGCCAACTCAGGATGTAACTGATGAATAAATAAATTTCCAAATGACTTGCAAATAGAACGCCGTTTATTGAAAAAAAAAACAAATAATACAAATACAGTATTGACAGTATTGTTTGATAAAAACGTATTTATATTAGTTGCACGGTTTACAGGATATAGGCCGTCAGAGTGATGAACATAGTTTGCCCCTTGGCGTTGTTAAACTATTTGAATTGGAAACAAAATTACACAGGTGACTGAATTACGTTTAAATAAAAAAAAAAATTTCGAGTATCCATTGATAAAAAAAAATCTATATATGGATGTCTGCGGAACCCTATTATTGGCAAAAACTATGCATGCTTCAATACGAACTTGGTTAGTTTTTTCTTGAGTTTAACCTTTTTTTAAATATTGATTTTAGTTTTATTATTTTATGTGAGAACAAGTTATTCCTAAAATATTTACATATCATCATCAGCATATCAGCAGAAGGACCTCCACTGCTGACATACTCGTAGGCCTCCCCCAAGGATTTCCACGACGACTGGTTCTGCGCTACCTGCATCCAGCGGCTTCGCGCGACCATCAACAGATCATCGGTTCTCTGAGTGGGAGACGTGCCTACGTTACGTTTTCCGGTGCGCCGTCGCCACTCGAGAACTTTACTGCCCTAACGGCTATCTGTTCTACAAGCTATGTGCCCCGCCCATTGCCACTTAAGTTTAGCAATTCTGAGAGCTATGTCGGTTATTATGGTTCTACTTCAGATCTCCTCGTTTCTTATTCGATCACGCAGAGAAACTCCGAGCATAGCACGCTCCGTTGCCATTTGGGTGACCTTGAGGCTTCTTATGAGACCCATACTAAACGACCATGTCTCAGTTCCGTATGACATTTACATACAAAACATGACATTTACTTATAAAGAAGGTAAAAATCAAAAATTTCTAAAAATATAAACTGTATAACCTTGTCTATAGCTTGTCTTACATATATACAGCGTCGGTGGCTTAACTAGTAACGACTTGGTCCTCCTAACCAGAGGTCTTGGGTTGAAATCCGAACGGCCAATGTATCAATAAATTTTTCGAAACTTACGTACATACATACTTACCGATTGCTTTAACGGTGAAGGAAAACGTCCGTAGATGAAAATCTAAATGCCCTACACGTGTCCGCGGGTGATGCTAAGTGCAACACCAGGCAACCGCCGTCTATCCCTTAGATAGAACGGTTAATTGTGCCACACGATGAGAGAAAGAGCTTGTTTTACCAGAAATGATAGATCCGTGGATTATGATTCATCACATCAGCTCATATATACGTCCCCACCTAGGGGCTCGAGCCTACCCTGAATTAGAGCGATTGGGCCTTAGTCGTCCACGCGGGCCCAATTCGGGTTGGTCAACTTCACACACAACCTGCGAGTTTCTCCGCAGGCGTTTGCAGGTTTCCTCACGATGTTTTCCTTCACCGCAAGAGCGTCGGATAAACGTCATATGAGATCGAAATTCGAAAACACATTAGTACGTGGCAGGACTCGAACCTTGACCTCCCGGACAAGAGACAGCGGCCCTTGCCGTTGCGCTACCGACGCTCTTATATTTATGATATGATAATATAATTATGATTTTATTATTCATCTTAACAGAAAGAGCGCAGAGGGCAGTTCTCAAAATTGCACTAAGGCGACCTCGTCGTTATCCTACGATAGCACTCTATAATGACACTCAGGTCCATAGTGTGAGAAAACTTTATGTGCTGCGATTAGTAATGTTCATCCATAAGCAGGTTATCGCGTCTTCTAGCTACAGGAACATGCTGACACAAAGAATGTTTCATTTGAAGTGTCATCTAGTAAAGTCCACATTTGCAAGACGATTCAAAGGCTTCCTATTTCCCTACATTTATAATAAAATTATGTGACATAGCGAAGTGCACATTATATGAAACGAAAAGAATTATTCAAAGCTATTTGCTAAACAAGACATAAAGCCGCGGACCCGCGGACACGTGTAGGGCATTTAGATTTTCACCTACGGACGTTTTCCTTCACCGTTAAAGCAAACGGTAAGTATGTATGTACGTAAGTTTCGAAAAATTTATTGATACATTGGCCGTTCGGATTTCAACCCAAGACCTCTGGTTAGGAGGACCAAGTCGTTACTAGTCACACACACACGCACACACACACACAAACCTAATTTTTAGTATTAATTTTTTTTTCTGTTAATGTGTATGTATGTGTATCCAGCTGTTATTTATTTAATTAGTTTTCTTAGTGTACGTCTGCAGCCGCATTTCAATTTGTAAATCGTATTATTGATCTCCACAAGACAGGCGTAGCCAAGTGTGGGATTATTGTAATAATGTGCTGATTTCTTGTGTTTTTAAACTATTTTTTTATTTTATTTTTTGTCCTCAGAAGACATGGATTCGAGCCACAGTGACCTGGCCCGAGAAACCCTGACCCGGCACGTCGACCACATGGAAACACAGACGGATTCCTGAACCACAGATTACTAAATAGTTACTTCCTTGAACGACAATTTTTGTTGGTATTACTGCACGAGAACAAGGGGTTGTCGGTGTTGCGTAATACTGTAGTTACGAAGGAACTTATCTAAGAATTAAAGGAATAAGAGCACAAAAAAATAAAAATAAAATAAAAGTTGATTAACAATAGTTATGTAAATAAATAAAATACCTTAAGAAGAATAGAATAGCACGCACTCTCCATTCAAAAAGAGAAGAAGTTTTCCTATCTCTGAATATTATCCTATCATAATTATTTTTAGGGTTCCGTAGCCAAATGGCAAAAAACGGAACCCTTATGGATTCGTCCTGTCTGTCTGTCTGTCCGTCTGTCTGTCCGTCCGTATGTCACAGCCACTTTTTTCCGAAACTATAAGAACTATACGTTGAAGTAGATGTATTCTGTGAACCGCATTAAGATTTTTACATAAAAGTAGAAAAATATAATAAGTTTTTGGGGTTTTCCCATTGTCAGAACTGAAACTGAAAAATGTTTTTTTCATCAAAGCCATACGTGTGGGGTATTTATGGATAGGTCATAAAAAATGATATTGAGGTTTCTAATTTTTTTTCTGAACTGAATAGTTTGCGCGACAGACACTTCCAAAGTGGCAAAATGTGTGCCCCCCCCCTGTAATTTCTAAAATAAGAGAATGATAAAACTTAAAAAAAATATATGATGTATACATTACCACGCAAGCTTCCACCGAAAATTGGTTTGAACATGATCTACTAAGTAGTTTTTTTATTACGTCATTTACTATAGATAATGGTGCGGAACCCTTCGTGCGCGAGTTCGACTCGCACTTGGCCGGTTTTTAAATATTATGCTATCGAATATTGACACAATAAAAAGTTAGCTTCAGGTACATGTTTTTCTTTTTTTAATATGATCAATAAGTTAAATTTGGTTCGACCTTCAGTGTTTTCATACAAAACTAATTTTGGTCTTTTTGTGTTTATTTTTAAACAATAATTTAACAAAAAAATTATAAACCTAGCTTTTTATTAAACAAGCTTTTATTTAGTTTTACCTGTCCCGATGTTTGTCATCAATTCTTGTAAATTAAATTTGATCCACTTCCCGGTTACCAATTGAGCTGAAATTTTGCATACATGTGTAAATCGCGTGACAATGCAATATTATGATGACATGGTGCTGATCTGATGATGGAGCTGGAAGGTGGCCATAGGAATTTCGTAATGAAAGAACACAACCTCATAGAGTTTGGGCTCGTTTGATTCGTATTGACGAGTACTTTAGTTGAAAAAAAGCTTGTACCTTAAAGCTTTTAGGTTTTTAGAAAATTGTAATTGTATCAATGACATAATATTTAAAAAATCATTATGATTATATTTAGAGGTAGAATAACGTTTTCTCTTTTTGTATGGAGAGTGGGTGAGATTCTTACCTCTTAAAATCAAATTATTTTAATTCCATCCTATTTATTTTGTAAATCGTGGCTACAAGTATTTGTGCATAATAATTACTCCTTAGTTCTTCTAAGTTTTCTCGACCCATCCTTAAAATGGTATCTATTTAACATATTATACTCACCCACTTGAATCACTTTGTTTCGTGGCACTTCTGATATACCTCTATAGGCCGCGTATGTGTTGCACTATTTCATCATCATCGTATCAGCCGAAGGACGTCCACTGCTGGACTGCTGACTTTCCACGACGACCGGTTCTGCGCTGCCCGCATCCAGCGGCTTTCCGCTACCTTCACCAGGTCATCGGTCCACCGAGGTCGGCCTACGCTACGTTTTTCGGTGCGCGGTCGCTCGAGACCGTACCGTCCTTTTCTCGAAGCCGTTCTGGCCTTTTTCGACCCCCCCTATAACTTCTTTGTAGATAGAACTCGAAAATTTTGCACTATTTATTTGTCAAAAAATCGATGAAATAAATATGGCATGATATTTAACTCTTATCGATTTGATAACTCTATGGTATGATTAATTTAATTAAGTATTTGAGGAGCAGTATTATTTTAGAAAAGTAAGGTACTAATTAGAATAAATTTAAAGATTAAGTACAAAAATTGTGCAGATATGTTTTGTAATCAGTTAATTATTGTTATCTTTATTTGTCAGACACTAAGGTCCATTTTTGTTAGTAACTCAAACTTCTTATTACACGAATGTTAGTAGAACTCAGATTTTTAGAAGCAACAATAAAAGTGAAAACAACCCTTCCACACCCCATGCCCTTACCAGTTACAGGAAAAACACTAGTACACGCATGAAGTGCGAAAAGACTTAGAAATCGTATATGTCATACATATTTCACGTATTGAAACAGATAAATTTTAACAATGCTGAAAGTACGGGTATTACATTAACTTTTAACCATATAACTACCAAATAAAATATTAGTATTTAAGTTACAAAGGATTAAGAACACAATTTAAGTAAAGTATACATGAATCTCACCGATGAATATATGATTAATTAGGTTATATTTAATTAATTAATTTAATTAAGGGTTAATGCATGCGTGGTAGTGAAAGAAATATCTAGAATTGTTTAAAATTAGTTAAAGGCATTGTTCGAGGATTGATGCTTTAGTACCTATGTATTAACAAGACCAAAGAAATGGCAGAATCAGGTTGTATAAAACTGATTCGTTGTCACTAATTACAAAAAAGTTTATACATTTATTTCATTAATAATATTATAAACTATCGAAGCTTCTCAAAGTAAATAATAAGTAAAACTAATAGTCCTGGACCTGGCTGCAGTCCTGTGGGAAAGTTCGCGTACGATTTTTTTATCATCAGAATAGTTTTGTTGGCGTCCTAGTACCTAAGTATTTTAGACTTGGGTATTTTTCTGTAGGAAAAAAACCTTCGTCCAAACTTGGTGTGTTTTGATACTTTTTTTTTACAAAACAGCTTGCTGAAATGTAATGGTGTGGTATATATTATTGGTATCAGCTCATGGAACCCTTTCATTTGATACCTCACTCATTAGATTTCTGAAGAATAATTTTTTTATAAAAAAAATTGATGACTTCATAGCTGGAAAATGTACCAGGTGGTGGATATCCACCGAAGTCGAACTATAAACTTTCCTGAAAAAAAATCCATTCGCGAAGTTTCCCACAGGACTGCAAGTCCTGAATTAAATTTTTTTTTTGAAAAATGGAGTAAAATAATAAACATTTTTTAAGAAATATATTACCGTCTCTGGGTACAAAATCCATTTTGAGACAGTCTTCATTTAATTAATCTTCATTTGTTTTTGATTTGAAGTGCTACGAGTATCGAGTAGTGCCGGTAATTAATTAACAAAACGCAAGAGGTTGCCAGCATCACAAAACTAAAATAGGTAGGTACTTAAGGTCGTAGCCCACTTACACAACTCTGCTCCAACTCGACAAATAAAATATCATTCAAATATGGGCTTCAGGTCGTGCCCTTTAGATATATTTTATATTGGCAACATAAATTAGCAAGACAGCGCCATCAGACTGCCCGGGAACAGTCGCATTAGTTTAGGGCGGTATTGGAGCAGAGTCGTGTAAGTGGGCTATGACCTGTTAGTTGAAATTGTATGTCAACAAGTAGACTAGCAATATAAAGCCCTCTAAATGTAACCTTCACTCAGTCTTAAAATAGCAGAGTATAGATTTTTTTGTTTAGAATAAAATGTAACTTATTTTAAACCGACTTCAAAAAAGGAGGAGGTTCTCTGTTCCACTGTATGTATTTTTTTATATAAATTCACCGATTTCTTTGTCAGTTGTGGACTAATTTTCAAAATTCTTTTTTTATTAAAAAAGGACCTACTCCTGAGGTGGTCCCACTGTCACACAGCTACTTACCTATCAAATGTTTTAGATTCGATAACTTTGCTAGTACCGACCTAAAAAAAATTATAGGCCCCTAAATTGATTCGTACCAACCTTAGATTCCGTTATTGTTGGTTAATTTCGTGTATTTATATACAAAAATATTATTTCATACTTTTGAGTGTATTTCGTTTTGAAGTCGGTTTTAAAATTTTTATACTTTTATTTTTGTTTAGTGCACTGTTTGTTTATCCAAGTTTCTGTTGCTGTTGAACGGAAATGAATTGTTTCTGCGTTTATTTGCGATACCTACTATTCGTATCAAAATATGTTTTTTGATGCACACACCAAATGTATACGTTTTAGTATGACATTGTAACGAAACAGTTGTAGTACTGTGAATAAAGCTTTATATTTTATCATACAGCTGTTGTTGTTCTATTTTATTATTTGAAAACCCACTATATTATGGCAACACTATGTCTCTATGAAACATTGCATCAATAATGCTAGGTGGACTTAAATTTTCAATTTCGTGAAAGAATATTGTATTAAGTAAGTATTGAAGCGTCGGTGGCTCAACCGGTAACGACTCGGTCCTACTAACCAGAGGTGCCGGGTTCAAATCCGGACGGCCAATGTACCAATGAGTTTATACAAAACTATAAATATTTTGGGTTTACGTACATATACTCACCGATTGCTTTAACGGTGAAGGAAAACATAGTGAGGAAACCTGCACACACCTGCAAAGAAAATAGAAGATTGTGTGTGAAGTCGACCAAGCCGCACTGGGCCCGCATGGTCGCCTAAGGCCCGATCGCGCTAATTCAGGGTAGGCTCGAGCCCCTCAGTGGGGACGTATATGAGCTGATATGATGAAAGAGTTTAAATAGACGGAGCGAGCGCAAAGCGTCTCTGTTTCAGTTTGGGCAAAAACGCTTTCGTAAGCAGATATATGCTATATGTAAGGGCAGTTCTCTTAGATAGGTTACATGCGTCCAGAAAGTGAAGCAAATAAAATGATGACAATAGGCATCTCTTGTCCATACTGTATGTTAGTACTAATATATTATATACTTTGCTTCGAGTAAGATGATACCAAACAAAAAAATAATTTTGATAGATAAAATAATAATAAGTACCATTAAGTATAGCTGTAACTAAAAACTAAATGACCGTAAAGAGATTTTTCAATACAGTTGCCCGAAAAGTGGTACTTGATATGCCTGTTTGTTGGCGCAAAATTGCTTTTACCTCACATGTACGTTTTACTTTGCCTTTTTTTTATTTCTAGCTAATAAAAAATTAAAAAAAGGAAGATACAGAATTTCCTTTCATGCTTTTGAAAGAATAGTTGTACATGAGCGATTATGGTAATTGGCAAAATCGTAGTGATGGTAAACCCTCGGCTGCGATTCGTACTTACAAATGTCACTAGTTTGCCATTTACCTGCTTACTACCCTCGTATAATGAATAACCTATTGTTTTATCCTTCCTTTTAGTAGGTACTGATAATCACAGAATTTGGGAATTTTAATAGTTTCGTTCCCACAGCGCAAGTGCAGGTAAAGTACTATCAAAAGATAGGGGACAAACATTTTTTTTTTAAATCGCACCGAAATAAAATCCTGAGATTCCTTATAAAATGTGCTTTCTATTTAATATACCCAATTTTTTGATAGTCATATTGAAACGGTCACTACGCTGTGGAAAGGAACAAATAAAAAGTAAACCTGTACATTATTACAAGATTTTCCCGGAGACGTTTTACATGGTTATTAATTTTTTTAACTGTACTTGAGCTTAAGGCCACTAAGGCAGATGAAAAACGGCTAAATACAGCATAAGTATGTATGGAATAACAAGGATAGACAAGATCAGGACATGATGGGCCATCGTGTAGAGTTTTAGAGGAACAATGTGAGTGAGAAAGCAGATAGCCACATTTTTTTTTTTTTTTGGCCATGGAATCAAGACCTTCAAACAAATTCATAAACATTTTTCAGTACTTTCACAGTATTTTTCACAATCATTATCACTTCTGTCACTTTCTATTAGTAGTATTAGGAAACTAGCTACCTTAACCTACACACTCCAGCAAAATTATAACACTTTATAGCACGGACTTCTTGTGGGAACTAGAACGACACCATACTTATTTTTATTTATTATCCTACACAATAAACACAAATCTAATTCTTGTGTTGCCAGTATACAAGTGGAAAATACGCAACAAAAGAAATGGTAAGGATAACACGATTAAAATGCGGAATGTCGGTATTTTGCAGCGCAGTTATACATAAGCACATTCAAAGCATTTATAGTGAAAAAGCTCAACAATGTTTGTTTGCCACATAAAGATATACTAGCATACACACACATAAGGCAGCTCTAAGCAAACAGTTACTGCAGTTTTAGTGCAAATGCACTTAAGTTGCTGCGTTGTTGCACTGCTGTATTCCACTACGCTCCATGGTTTATAATTTTATTTTACATGGGGTTGTCCAAACTTTTGAATCATATCGCGCCTACAGCTATAGACACCCTTTACGTGCAATTATTTTTTTGTCATTATCATGATCCAACAATTCTATTTCTTAATCGTTTTATCAAAGAGAAGTGAAAGAGTTTTAGTACAACTCATTACGTCCTCATATTCTGTGGTTATCATTCCTATCGCATGCCACAAAATGTGAATTGCTTATCCTACTTTGAAAAGCAAAGCACAACAATCCATCTTACAACTCCATTTAATAATCAGACTTTGAAATCATCGTCACTTACCATCGACATTCGGCATCGACTGATTTTTTTTCTAGGGAATCGTCATATTATAACTTTTTTTTATTCTACATATTTCAGTCCATTCAGGCCAACCTTAATAATTTAGTAATTGTATGTCTTTCTAATTTTACATAAACTACAATAACTAAATAGTAAACCACATAAAAAAGTCTAAGCAAGACGCAATAAATATTGTTATAAATTTGTATAAGTATGGTAATTTTATCCATAAAAAATCTATTACTACCATAATTTTGAGTCTTAATATGTTAAAAAGTGTTATCTTTTTAAAATTTTAAACAAAAAATACACTTTTACGCTAACTAGCTGCACAACGAATTATTTTTAAATGAAAATATTTTTTCCAAACGGTCAACAAAATTAGTTTTTCAAATAAAAGATAAATATAATGTTTGACCTTCTCATTTATTTCACACGTGTTCTGCATTATTTTTTGGTAGGTAGTGAACTTTTGTATGTCCTTTTAAAGTTCAGCAGATCTACAACTGTTATGCATTAGAAACCTTAATAAAGTCTTACAGGACCAGTTACTGACGTATTTATATTGAAACCGGGCAACTTATTTAGGTCTACTTTACTTAAACTTTGTACAGACAGGTGTCCATCGATACCTCATCAAAATCGAGCTGGTCAGTATTGTATAGAAAACATTTCGACACCTTTATAGCGTCCCTTAATGCAAAGTATAGGGTTAAATATCACATTTTTACACGATTATACCTACTCATATACATGCAGCTATGAAAGGAAATGGCTGATAGGCTCGTCGGCATTTTACCATGAGTATCTTAGCCGCTTGACCTAAATATCATCGAGAACGTATGAGACATGCTTCAGTGACGAGAGTCCTAAAAGACCTTAACTAGGTTTTAAGGCGACGCATTGGAAACTTTGGTCGCAGGTATCTCGATTTTTCTCAACTTTTACGGAACAGATAGTTTACGGAACAATAATTTGTAACCTGATTTTCATTTCAATGACTTTATTTTTTTTAGTTGCAGAAACACAATTCGTGCACTTTTTTAACAGAGATTTGCGTTCTACAGGCAAATCAGACTGATTTATACCTCTAAATTTTCTTAGTCAATTAGTCACACTTCAACATGCCAGTTGGATTTTTAAAAATTAAGTATAGTTTTTAATTGAAACGAAAAAATATTGAAAAATTTCAAAAATGTGGTTACTTAAAGAAAAAAACCAGAGACAACTGTTCCAATCAACGCGTCGCCTTAATGGCATAACAGTTGTAGAACTGTGAAATTTCACCAGGGACGAATTGCTCAAGAGCACAACAAAACTCTCGTCATTTTCTGCAAATGACCAGTGCAGAAATGTGTAACGTAAACAAGAACGTCATAATCTATCAACGTTTAACTAGGAAATTTCACTAAAATCTATTTATTTAAAAAAAATGATTGATAAATTCAATTTGTATTCAATGTCAGTAAATGAAAAAATGATTTTTTTGTTAAGAAAATAAAAAAAAATTACAGCTGTTAACGTTGAAATATTTAAAATCATTTTAATTATAGATAAAATATAAACATTAAAAATTATTGTACAAATATTTAATTAAAACGAAATTGAATTAATGTTGTTTAGACTCTGATGTGTGTAAAATTTAATTACATTAGTAAATAATTTTGCAAAATCACCTTTTAAACATTTGAATTTATGGGTCCTGTCAGCCGCCACATTTTGTTTTTGCAGAGTGCGTGTGAACGAGGTGCTCTGGCTGACAGGTTGGTGCGTGCTGCGTGCGGGAGGCACGGCCACATGTGCAGCACGCACAGTCTCGACTGACGCAAAGATTCAATTTTTCAGGGTTTCGTACACCCAAAGAGTGACCAACACGGACCCTGTTACTAAGCCTCAGCTCTCCGTTTGTCAGTCAGCGGGCTGAACTTCATAAGCCGATTACAGTTTCCTATTATAGTAGGCGTAAGCTACCTCCTGTCCGGGAGCTCATAGTTCGAATCCCGCCACGTACCAATGTGTTTTAATATTTTGATTTCATATTTACGTTTATTCGACGATTTTACAGTAAAGGAACATGGTGATCAAAACCTGCACACTCCTGCGAAGAAACTCGAAGGTTGTATGTGAAGTCGATCAACCCGCACTAGGCTTCCCAGGATCTTCACCGGGTCGTCAGTCCACTATGTGGGAGGCCTACCTAAGCTACATCTACCGGTGCCCGGCCACGACATGAGAACTTTACTATCCCAATGGCCATCTGTTCTACGAGCTATGTGCCTTGCCCACTGACACTTAAGTTTTGCGATTTTGTGAGCTATTTCGGTTACCTTAGTTCTCCTAAGGACCTCCTCATTTCTGATTTGATCGCGTAGGGAAACACTGAGCATAGCTCGATCCATCGTTCTTTAGGTGACCTTCTTAAGTGGTCAAATCGCGTCAATGCCTTTTGTTTATAATGTGAATTGGTATCATTGTCATAGTTGTGTGGAGAGATGCGGTGGTACGGAACTCTCGGAGCGTGAGTCCGACTCGCAATTGGCCGGTTTACTATAAGCCCCTGGATGTGAGATCAATTTCGTGGAGCCAAGTGGAAAAATACTTTTGTGCCATTTTACAGTGTTCCCCGCTGTTATTGAGCTGTTACCTTGTTGGGTCTATAACATTTCAGTTACGCCTCGCTCGAACCTACGAGCTGCGGAACCGTAAAATGGTCGCGTTTTCAAAACCGTAAACGACGTACTTCTGTTGGGAGAAAAACAACTAAGTACTCGCAACAATGAATAATTGAAAACGCTAAACACGTTAAGAAACCGACTTCCATCGCAACAACTTAGTACATTTTTGCATTATTATTTTTGATTTTTGTTAATTTTCTAATAAAGTACTACATCGATTTTGATAAAATTTATATGGGACCACACGGGATGCACTAGCTTTCAAATAAAAAAAGAATCATAAAAATCGGTTCACCCAGTCAAAAGTTCTGAGGTAACACACATAAAAAAGAAGTCGCTTGAAAACATATTACAGTCGAATTGAGAACCTCCTCCTTTTTTGAAGTCGCTTGATAATAAATAACCGTCTCTAACATAATGACAAGTTAACGAAAACTCTAGGTTCTGGCTGTAATCGTCTTTAGGAATTAAATCTTTGTTAACTGAAATATTCCATTTTTAATATTTCTTGTCCGAGATAAAAACGTAAATTATTTTACTCAAACACGTTTTGCTTTACATTCTTAAAAGGAAGACAGGAAATACGTGATTTCAGGATGGTAAAAAAAAACCAGTGTGCTTTAGACCACACGACTGAAGTAAAACTTCTTTAGCTCCATCTATATATATGCAAGTAAATACTTAGTCTTCAGAAAATAATCCAATCTTTTTTGTCTGGAGTTTTAGACAGTTTATGAAAAGAGTTTTATTATCCTCTGAAAATGATTTTTTTTTATCTTATATTATTTTTGTTTTGACAACAGATATTGTTGCCTTAGCAACCGATTTTATTGGTAAAAATAAAAAATATTATCTCTATTTCTATCTTTACTAATTTATATATCCCTCTCAACTTCCGTAACGCTCTCATTACGCATCCACCAGCTTACTTCCCAAGTCAAGCGTGCGTAAAGAAGTTTTACTTCAAAAACTGCTTCCCGGCTCGTTGACAAGCCGGCATATAATTTCATTACTATCGAGTAGTATAAATTTAATTGCCACAATCTTTTAACACTCTGAGAGGCACAGAACTCATATATCATACAGCCAAGTGACAACACCATAGTCGGATATATAAAAACTCCTTGAACTGAGGTTCGCTGGCGGCCTTTTTCAAATTTTGAACGGACCGGGGTGGCGGCAGCGCTGCGACGATGGCGGTGCTGTGATTAAAAAAGGTAAATCGATAAAAAGTAAATCGATAAGAACTCCTTAGTCTGAAGTTCGCTGGCTGCTTTTTTCAAATTTTGAACGGATCGGCGGGCGGCAACGTGGCGACGCGACGGCGGCCTGAAATTAAAAAAAGTAAATCGATAAAAACTCCTTGACCTGAGGTTCGCTGGCCGCTTTTTTCAAATTTTGAACGGACCGGGGTGGCATACGCGGCGACGGCGGCCTGTGATTATAAAAAGTAAATCAATAAGAACTCCTTGGTCTGAGGTTCGCTGGCTGCTTTTTTCAAATTTTTAACGGACCAGTGGCAACGCGGCGACGGCGGCCTGTAATTAAAAAAAGTAAATCAATAAAAAGTAAATCGATAAGAACTCCTTGGTCTAAGGTTCGCTGGCTGCTTTTTTCAAATTTCTAACGGACCAGCGTACACGCGGCGACGGCGGCCTGTGATTAAAAAAAGTAAATCGATAAGAACTCCTTGGTCTGAGGTTCGCTGGCTGCTTTTTTCAAATTTTTAACGTATCGGCGGCAAAGCAGCGATGGCGGCCTGTGATTAAAAAAAGTAAATCGATAAGAACTCCTTGGTCTGAGGTTCGCTGGCTGCTTTTTTCAAATTTCTAACGGACCGGCGGCAACGCGGCGACGGCGGCCTGTGATTAAAAAAAGTAAATCGATAGGAACTCCTTGGTCTGAGGTTCGCTGGCTGCTTTTTTCAAATTTTTAACGTACTGGCGGCA
The DNA here is from genome assembly GCA_947284805.1 of Coleophora flavipennella. Lineage (NCBI taxonomy): Eukaryota > Metazoa > Arthropoda > Insecta > Lepidoptera > Coleophoridae > Coleophora > Coleophora flavipennella. Next base: position 1,235,614 of record OX369272.1, read on the forward strand.
AAGCGGCGATGGCGGCCTATGATTAAAAAAAGTAAATCGATAAGAACTCCTTGGTCTGAGGTTCTCTGGCTGCTTTTTTCAAATTTTGAACACACCGGCGGGCGGCAACGTGACGACGGCGGCCTGTGATTAAAAAAAGTAAATCGGTAAGAACTCCTTGGTCTGAGGTTCTCTGGCTGCTTTTTTCAAATTTTGAACGCACCGGCGGGCGGCAACGCGACGACGGCGGCCTGTGATTAAAAAAAGTAAATCGATAAGAACTCCTTGGTCTGCGGTTCGCTGGCTGCTTTTTTCAAATTTTTAACGGACTAGCGGCAACGCGGCGACGGCGGCCTGTGATTAAAAAAAGTAAATCGGCGGATAAATCAAAAGTGTGCGTCACTCCATCCTTCTGTTTGGTCACGGTTTTAAATACAGAGTGTATTATATTTAAAATCATATTAATTATTGTTTTAATTACCATAAAGCAGTATACAAGACTCGTCAGGAACAGCAATTTCGGGATTCTTATTATTTTAACTCTACTCATCCAGCAATCGCTTACTTTCTCGGCCTCGTCAGTAATATTTATCCTTATCCTTTTAATATTATAAATGTGAAAATGTGTTAGTTTGTTTGTTTGTTACCTACCTCTTCACGCTTCAACACCTCGACCAATCTTGATGTAATTTGGCATGCAAGTAGCCTGTGTCACTGGCAAGGACATAATATGCTACTTTTTATCCCGTGAAAATAGCATAGTCTGATGCAGTTCCTAAGGGAACTGGAAAATACTCTTTTTTTGGTTAATTTCTTTAACATCCCTACGGAACAATGGATTGTTGTAATGTTTTGCACAGAGGTGGTTGAGGAGGTGGGAAATAACATAATTTACTAATTAGCATATCCTGACATAGTTCCCGAGGCATTCGAGGGGAAAAACTCATTTCCAAGCTCGCGCACGTCAGCGTCGCAACGAAGCAACGGATTAAAATGATTTTTAGCATGGAATTATTTGAGAGGATGGGAAGTGACAAAGAGTGCTAATCAAAATAGCCCGATATAGTTTTTGAGGGATCTGGAGAAAACTAATATCCACCCTTGTAAGTCGCTTGCATCTTGCGCACCACTCACCTTCAAAGACAGTCGTAAAAACGTGGTCCACGCGGGCGAAGCGGCGGGAAAAAGCTAGTCTATACATATAATAAAACTGTAACGGGGCCGTGTCTGTACATGATATATTTTTGGAAAATAAGAATTGTGGTGGACATTACAAAACAACAACTTTTGGAATTTTTATCTGTCGGTCTGTCTGTTTGTTCGCGCATCACGCAAAAACTACCAGATCGATTTTGATGAAATTTTGTGTGGTGGTTTCTCTATATAGGATACTTTTTATCTCGTAAAATTCACAACCTCCACGTGGACGAAGTCGCGGACACAGTTAGTGTACATTAAATTGATACCTCTTATTTTTACGTTTTAGGTCATTTCAATTTTTACGTTTTAGGTCATTTTTATCATTTAGATCAAATTAACGCTAACATAACATAAATAATACAAATGGCAAATATTTTATTTTACACTTGTTTTTGTATAAAATATTAAAGCTAACAACAAATTTTGACAAACATTCATAAAATCTATATCTATCTATTCTATTAATATAATAAAACTGTAACGGGGCCGTGTCTGTACATGAAATATTTTTGGAAAATAATAACTGTGGTGGACATTACTAACGATACAGAGGCCAAAACAACAACTTTTGGAATTTTTGTCTGTCTGTCTGTCTGTCTGTCTAACTGTATGTTCGCGCATCACGCAAAAACTACCAGGCCGATTTTGATGAAATTTTGTATGGTGGTTCCTTATAGCCCGGGTTAACATATAGGATACTTTTTATCCCATAAAATTCAAGAGTTCCCGTGGGAAAATCAAAAGTATTCATTTATAGAATGGCTCACCACGCAAATGTGGCTTGACCTATTACAATCAAATTTTACACGTTGATACCTATATCGCGAACTAAAACTGGGACATTGTGAATCCCAAAAAAATTAGGGTTCCTACAGGAATGCAAAAAATTGTATCTTTAGAATGACTCAACGTAACAATATGAAACCTTTACATTGGGATGGGGTGTTTTGACCATCATTGTATAGTCGGGTATTCTTTATCCCGGAAAACTAAAGAGGTCCCGTGGGAAATTATCTATCGATACTTACAATAATCACAATAGAGTACTTTTTTCTATATATTAGCTACACATACCAAACATTATAATTGTAGGGGTACATACCTACCTACCACATATATCGCAGCGTAAGCGCTCGTGGCTCGACTCGGCTTTGTTCGCCAGTCGTCCCGAACCCGCGTCCAGATATAGACTCAACCTAAGAACAACCTACCTATGTAATTCATTCATGTAAAAATAAATCCGGAAATTCGTGAACTGCAAACCTGGTCACTTTTCATTGAACATTCCACGCAACCTTAAACAACAGGTCCCTCGACCACGGACCACTAACAGACTCATCGACTCAATTTAAATTTAATTTTTTTTATCCACGTGTTCATGGACTATAACTTCCTGCCGTATACGGGGCGACTCAATTCCGTCTGTAGCGAGACTTCAAAGGCAGCGCAGCACAAAACTCACCTATATATACCTACTCGGTAAATAGGAACAGGAAACCTTGGCAGAAGACAACGACACACCTTCGTCAGCAACTCCACAACGACCCTCCAGCCGGTAAAGTAAGCCGCAGCAGTCAGCAGTCCAACGCAACGAAGCCACATCAGGTTCGCAGTTATCGACGACAAATCGAACTGACGAATCTACAGCTTCACGCTCCAGGCAGCAAGTTGTCGGCAGCTCACGCACCGAGCACGCGCTCCGCGTCAACCTGTTTCCCTTGCTCCGTACGCCTGAAGCACCTGCTACTCGTCTCGACTCACCGCCTATCGTCTCGACCCGAGTCATGGACCCGAGTGAGCACATCGGCCCAGCAGCGTCTCCGCCCGACGCACATGCCGCATCGCACCATTGGACTGCCAACTCACCATGGACCAACCTCCGGCTCGGAAGGGGAGTTACGTAGTGGAACCTGCAGTTCCCGCCACGAAGTTCAGGCACGTGTCAGTGTCGCTAGTGTCTACACATGTCTCCACGTGTCAAAACTTGTCTCCACGTGTCAAGCCACATGCAAGTACCTACACGCCGCATCAATCGACACAACGCACCGCGTGGTCAGCGGATGCTGAATCAGCGAGAGAATCTGGAGAACGCAGTTAGAAGTTGCCGTACATACTCGTATCAACGCGATCGCTGCATACCGACGCACCAGACTCGTGCTCAGGGCAGTTCTACATTATCTAGACCATAGTATGTGGATGCGCCCAGGTATTTCTCCAATCCTGCTCTAAAGCTCAGCAACGTTTCGGTACGCGCAAAACCTAACAAAGTACCACCTCGGTACCTACAATAGGAAATTTTATACTTTAGATTCGTAAGTTCACGAGTGTAAAAAAACCTTTTATTGTTAGCAATATTTTGTACTCATACCTTTTTATGTAACTTTTATTTTGCATCATCCTGTATATAAAGGTAATGAAACTTTTGCATCAACCTGTGTAACGAACCTTTCAAATAAGTTGTAAATCTAAACCTGTGCATCAACGCTCGTACCTTATTATTTAAGCTAACTAAGCAAACTTGTATAGTCAGAATGTAAAACAATAGCACAGAGTATATGTACCTACTACATATAAAAATGTAATATACTTACCGCTCATGTTGATAAAAGCGCTCGTAGTCAGCGGATCAAGTATCATCAATGTTATTGTACTGCATACCTTGTGTGAGGTTGTTTCGTAATGTAACCTAATGCGTTAGTAATACTGTATAACTCCTGTTCGAATTTTATTTGTAAAATTTGGTTTGTATACCTTTCAGTTTACCAAATTTTAGGAGGGGTGTGATGTAGGGGTACATACCTACCTACCACATATATCGCAGCGTAAGCGCTCGTGGCTCGACTCGGCTTTGTTCGCCAGTCGTCCCGAACCCGCGTCCAGATATAGACTCAACCTAAGAACAACCTACCTATGTAATTCATTCATGTAAAAATAAATCCGGAAATTCGTGAACTGCAAACCTGGTCACTTTTCATTGAACATTCCACGCAACCTTAAACAACAGGTCCCTCGACCACGGACCACTAACATAATCATAGTAGCAGAATGTCAATAGATGGCACTGCAGGGATAATAAAACGCGCTTAAGTTGTATTAAAACATTAAAATATTATTTCATACTTTTGAGTGTATTTCTTTTATGTATTTTTCAGCATACGCTACTTTAAACTCTGGAACTATTGTACATAGCGATGTGTTTCATAGACGAACAGAGAGGAATATTTTTACAGATTCCAATCATGTAAAAAAATAAAAACACATAAATCGAGTTTAGCATCTTTTAACAGGAGGCACAGATATGGGAACTCTTCTGACGGCGACTATTTGCGTGTGGCACTTGCTCTCCGCCTGCAATATCAATATCTGTGAACCTCATCAATGTATTTGCGGGTCCACGGTGGAGGCAATTGGCCATCACTCACTGAGTTTCAGTCGTGTTTGTGAAGATTCCCACGTCACCAATTCCTTAATGACCTCACTCGGAGGGCACTGGTCTCGGCCAGATGGAATATTCCATCTTTGATGCAGCCGCCGGCCGGGCTTTAGTTGATCTGATGGTAAAAGGCTGGAGGGTTTAAACAGGTGCTATGGCAGAGAGGAACGTGTCTGCTTTGGGAAGCCAATTTTTCTGCCTCACTGTACGGTACTGCTGCTCAATTTTCGGCCAAAAAGAAGCATAATAAGTACTCGGTCTTGGAGGCAAATTACTGCTTTGTGCCGCTGGTCTGTGAGACAACCGGCTGCTGAACCCTCAGAGGCCTTTGCCTTCACAAAGGAGATTGGCCTTCGCCTTCGAGAGAGGAGATGTGACGTGAGGTCGTACCTGCTGCTAAGGTTGTCTATTGCCATCCAGCGCGGCAACGAGAAGTGCGTCTTGGGCTCCTTTGGAGCTGATACGACTCGAGTATTTGACCCATATTAATATTGTTAGGAAATTTTATTACTAATTTGATACCTATAATGATTTGAATTAGTTTTTTGATAATATAGGTATATATGTTATTTCATCATATCAGTTCCCCACCAAGGGGTTCAACCTGCCCTGAGTTAGAGCGATCTGGCCTTAGACGATCACGCGGGCCCATTGCGGGTTGATTGACTTCACACATAAGCTTCGAATTTCTTCGAAGGCGTGTGCAGGTTTCCTCACGATGTTTTTCTCACCGTAAGAGCGTCGGATAAACGTACATACCAGTATGAAATCGATATTCGTATAGATATTGATAAGTGGCAGGATTCGAACCACGGCCTTCCGGACTGGAGGTAGTGGCCCTAACCGTTTTGCCACTGACGCTCTATATTTTATTTAAGATTTAGAAATCCTTACTTAATATTATAAATGTGAAAATGTGTTTGTTTGTTTGTTACCTATTCACACTTCAACACCTCTATCAATCTTGATGAAATTTGGCATGCAGGTAGCCTGTATCACTGGAAATGAAATAGTCAACCTTTTATCTGTGGAAATTATCATAGCCCGATTCAGTTCCTGAGGAAACTAAAACAATACTCTTTGTTCGTTTTATATAAAATCGTAACGAAAAAATAGATTGGTGTGATTTTTAGCACAGAGATGAGGTGGAAAATGATATAATTTACTAATAAGTATATCCTGACATAGTCCCCGAGGGATCTGGGGACAACTGTTTTCTACGCTCGCGCACGTCGGTAGCGTCGCAACGGAGCAACGGATTAAAGTGATTTTTTGTATAGAATTTGTTGAGGGGGTGGGAAGTGACAAAGACTGCTAATCTGAATAGCCCGATACAGTTCCTGAGGTACCTGGAGAAAACTCATGTCCACGTTTGCGAGCTGATTGCGGCTCGCGCACCACTCACCCTCAAAAAGAGTCATAAAAGCTATATCCACGTGGGCGAAGCCGCGGGCAAAAGCTAGTAATATAATAAAACTGTAACGGGGCCGTGTCTGTACATGAAATATTTTTGGAAAATAATAACTGTGGTGGACATTACTAACGATACAGAGGCCAAAACAACAACTTTTGGAATTTTTGTCTGTCTGTCTGTCTGTCTGTATGTTCGCGCATCACGCAAAAACTACCAGGCCGATTTTGATGACATTTTGTATGGTGGTTCCTTATAGCCCGGGGTAACATATAGGATACTTTTTATCCCGGAAAATTTAAGAGTTCCCGGGGGAAAATCAAAAGTATTCATTTATAGAATGGCTCACCACGCAAATGTGGCTTGACCTATTACAATCTAATTATACACTTTGATACCCTATATCGCGAACTAAAACTGGAACATTGTGAATCCCAAAAAAACTAAGGGTTCCTGCAGGAATGCAAAAAATAGTATCTTTACTTGCAATAACAACAATAGAGTACTTTTCCCTATATTAGCTACACATATCGCACATTATAATCATATCAGCAAAATGTCAATAGATGGCGCTGCAGGGATAATAAAACGCGCTTAAGTTGTATTAAAATATTATTTCATACTTTTGAGTGAATTTCTTTTACGTATTTTTCAGCTTACGCTACTTTACACAACTCTAACTATGGAACTATGGCACGTAGCGATGTGTTTCATAGATGAACTGATATAAGTATTGTAAAACAGATTCCAATCGTGTAAAACAATTAAAACACTTATGTCGAGTTTAGTATCTTTTAGCAGGAGGCACAGATATGGGAACTCTTCTGACGGCGACTATTTGCGTGTGGCAGTTGCTCTCCGCCTGGGCTGCAATATATGTGAACCTCATCAATGTGTTTGCGAATCCAGGGTGGAGGCAATTGGCCATCACGCATTGAGTTGCGGTCGTTGTTTGTGAAGATTCCCACCACGTCACCATGCCCTTAATGACCTCCCTCGGTCTCGACCAGATGGAATATTCCATCTTTGATGCAGCCGCCGGGCTTAAGTCGATCTGATAGCAACGGGCCGGACGGTTTAAACAGGTACCATGGCTGCTCAATTTGCGGCGAAAAAGAAGCATAATAAGTACTCGGTCTTGGAGGCAAATTACTGCTTTGTGCCGCTGGTCTGTGAGACAACCGGCTGCTGAACCCTCAGAGGCCTTTGCCTTCATTAAGGAGATTGGCCGTCGCTTTGGAGAGAGGAGATGTGAAGCCCGCTCCGGGCCCTACTTGCTGCTTAGGTTGTCTATTGCCATCCAGCGCGGCAACAAGAAGTGCGTCATGGGCTCCTTTGGAGCTGATACGACTTGAGGATTTGACCCATATTAATATTTGTAGGAAATTTCATTACTAGATTGATACAATTATATTTCAATTAGTTTTTTGATAATATATGTGTTATTTCATTATATCAGTTCGTATACGTCCCCACCGAGGGGCTCGACCTGCCCTGAGTTAGGGCCATTAGGTCTTAGACGATCACGCGGGCCCATTGCGGGGTGATTGACTTCACACATAAGCTTCGAGTTTCTTTGCAGGCGTGTGCATGTTTCCCCACGATGTTTTCCCTCACCGTAAGAGCGTCAGATAAACGTTCATATGAAATAAATATTTGAATAGATACTGGTAACTGACAGGATTCGAACCATGGCCTGCCGGACAGGAGGTAGTGGCCTAACCGTTACGCCACCGACGCTCTATATGTTATTTAAGTATTATAAATTTGAAAATGTGTTTGTTTGTTTGTTACCTATTCACACTCGAATACATCTACCAATCTTGATGAAATTTGGCATGCAGGTAGCCTGTGGAAGGAAATAGTCTACTTTTTATCTCTTGAAATTATCATAGCCCGATGCAGTTCCTGAGGAAACTAAAACAATAATCTTTGTTTGTTAATTTATTTAAAATCGCAACGTAAAAATGAATTGGTGTGATTTTTAGCACAGAGATAAGGTGGAAAATGATATAATTAGCTAATAAGTATATCCTGACATAGTTCCCGAGGGATCTGGGGAAAACTGTTTTCTACGCTCGCGCACGTCGGTGGCGTCGCAACGGAGCAACGGATTAAAGTGATTTTTTGTACAGAATTTGTTGAGGGCGTGGGAAGGGACAAAGACTGCTAATCGGAATACCCCGTTTTAGTTCCTGAGGTACCTGGACAAAACTCATGTCCTCGCTTCCGAGCCGATTGCGCCTCGCGCACCACTCACCCTCAAAAAGTCATAAAAGCTATGTCCACGCGGGCAAAGCCGCGGGCAAAAGCTAGTATAAAATATAACAACAAACAACGAAATAGGCCGCAGTCAAAAAGCCTGACCCAAAACGCCCCTGATGCAAAGGTAACCAAAAGCTGGCAACTAATCATGATTAATTAAAAAACGTACTAATCTTCATAGATTATCCAAAAAGTGAGTATTCACAAATCAAATTCTTCTGCAATAAAAAATGCTGTTTTCCGGATGTGGCGTACCAAATACGGAACTGTGTGCCCCTATCAGGCCCCGAATAAAGAAGTATCCATTTGAATAATAAAATTTTATTCGTTTATTGGAGGGGTATTTTGAATACAAGTAAGTAATAATGTAACCTAATCTCTGTCCTAAATGTCTAAATCGAATTTTGGTCCCCAACTCTGGGTAACTGATGGTGACACAAACACGATTCTAAAGTTACCCACGAACAGAACATTGTACAAGAAGAGATTATATTCCAACTCTTATGACCTGGTCACACGGCGACAACATGTTTTATTGTCAAACCCATCCCAAAGCAATACATCTAGAAAAGAAATAATTTTGGTCCCCAACTCTGGGTAACTGATGGTGACGCAAACACGATTCTAAGGTTACCCACGAGAACATTGTACAAGAAGAGATTATATTCCAACTCTTACGACCTGGTCACAGGGCGACAACATGTTTTATTCTCAAACCCATCCCAAAGCATTACATTCAGAAAAGAGATAATTAATAGGAATAGGGATGACGACAGCATCAGAAATAAATTATGAACTCTTGATTACTAAATTGACCTCCTACTTAAACTTTGGAAAACCTTACTCGTTTTGTTTTCCGTCAAGTCTTCGATATTTAGTTCACCAAAATCACAAAATGAGTACATATATGAAGCTGCTAAACTATTACGTCACGCCTAGGTATTTCTCACATTTTTAGAACAAAATATCGTTTTTGACAGATGATGAAAAGTAACTCAGATGACTAGCATTCATCATCCCTATTATATGTCAAAAAGCGTCGGTGGATCAACCGGTAACGACTCGGTCCTTCTAACCAGAGTTACCGACTTCAAATCTGGACGGCCAATGTACCAATGAGTTTTTCAATAACTTACGTTACATATACTTACCGATTGCTTTGATGGTGAAGGAAAACATCGTGAGAAAACCTGCACACGCCTGCGAAGGAACTCAAAAGTTGTGTGTGAAGTCGACCAACCCGGGCCCGCGTAATTCAGGGTAGGCTCGAGCCCCTCGGTGGGGACGTATATGAGCTGATGTGATGATGATGATGATGATATGTAATGACTTTTCGTCTGTTTGAATTTTTAACACAGCGCTAACTTAATACAAATAATCCCGCAGGTCTCTCTCCAAACTCAGGAAGGACAGTACATACTCCATACACGGGGGCTAGTTCCGTAATGGCGGAAATTGTAGGGGTAATGTCTAGACCTACTGAAAGAAGTGTTGAAGCTCTGAAACACCTCAATGGCTAATATTGTGGAAACATAACAACCAGCACTAGCGGCTTCACGTGCCTTGCGATTTGCGAAGCATGTAAACGGTCTAGATAAATGCCACTAACGGTCAAACCTATCTTGGTAATAGGGATGACGAATGCTAGTCATCTGATTTACTTTTTATCATCTGTCAAAAACGACATTTTGTTCTAAAAATGTTTGAAAAATACCTAGGCGTGACGTCATAGTTTTGCAGCGTCATTTGTGTACTCATTTTGTGATTTTGGTGAATTAAAAATCGAAGACTTGATGACAAACAAAACGAGGAAGGTTTTCCAAAGTTTGAGCAGGAGGGCAATTTAGTGATCATGAGTTTATAATTTATTTAAGCTGTTGTCATCCCTATTGTCGGTCACGCAAAGCTACGACCGCTTGTGACTGCTTCCAGTCCAGTCGCCATGAGAAATTAATCCATTTTCGATAGTTCTAATCAAATACTATTTTTATTGTACCATTTGTACGGACAGTCAACTTGCCTTCCTTGATGTAATAGGACTTGAGAGGAGAAATGAGGGACAGTGGATAAAAAAAGTTACTACAATTTAATGTAAAAAAGTATCAAATTACAGAAAAACGTATATTTACTGAAAAATAATATTGGTGTCTTGTTCATGTAACTAGGTATGTGTTAAGATACGCAACTCCATCTGGTACGATCTATACGGTGTTTAAGGGCGTGTAATGCACAAAATTTTATAGAAGAAAACTCCCAATTAAGCGGTCGCATCTTTCTCTCCTCTAAATGGCAGCCATTTAAATTTTTTTTGTAGTTGTTCATGAAAAATGTTTTCTCTTTAAATTAGCAGCAATACAAACTTAAAAATGGACTTATTTGAAAGGTAATTTGTTTCCACACTTGGTAATGTGTTTAAGTGATCCACACATAAAATTAACAGAAACATTTGAGGAAAAAAAACACAAAAAAGTTTTAAAAAAGAAATGCAATAAAATATAATTTTCTTTTCCTTTTTTTAAACCTACTGCAAAAACGAGTTCATTAACCTCTTGTATTTTTCTTCTAATTCGATTTATTTTGAGCTAAGTTATAAAGCGACACCAAATTAGATAATTACTTAGTGTGCCAAGTTATGGTTAAAACGCGACCCTCGCGGTTTGTCACTTGAAGTGGTCAGACGGGCCGCACAGCAGGTTGTACTGACAGCTACAGCGTGTCTGCAGAATGGAGGCAGTCACATTGAATTAATTGTTTTAAGTAGTGTTTGAGTTAAAAACTTGTAAAAATGTGAAATTACAATCAAAGGATTGTCACAATCCCGCAGATAAGTCTTGTAACCATCAGTTTGCATCATTGCGTATGTAACTAATGAATGGTAGATAAATTTGTATTGTTTTATAGCTGCGCTCAAAATCTATCGATTTAGCAGAAGAAAACAACACGTTAACGACCTTTTTTTTACAGTAGGGTCAAAAAAAGTTTTTTTTTCCTTTAACCTTATTTTAGTTCTTTACCTCAAATTTTTCCGTTAATTTTATATCTGTATCACCAGAAAAATTAAATTAACTTTAAAATGAGATCATTTTGAAGTCTGTACTGTTAATAATTCAAAAGAAAACATCTTTTTCATGAAGAGCCACAAAAAAAAAATTAAAATAGCTGCCATTTAGAGGGGAGAAGGATGCGACCCCCTAATGGGGGATTTTTCGTCGATGAAATCTGGTACAATATTTAAAAAATATCGGTAACCCTATGCGATAAACTCTGTTTAATGTAATACATAATGTAATTTATGCATCCATAGTTTGTAACATGAATGTCCAACATTTATTTAGTTCATTGTACTATGTATAGATGTCGTTGTAGATATTTCCTTATAAGCGTTGTCTCGGTCATATTTTGTCAAACTTCGATAAAACAACACCTAAATCCTACCATGAAATCGTCATTTTACTGCAACGATATTTAAAATAAAAATAATTGTATACAGGGTGTAACAAAACTGGTGTAGGACCCGTTAACGTGGGACTACTCATCATACTGTACAACTTTCCACAAGGAACCCTTAGTCAATTTAAAAAAAAATACCCTCCATTCAAAAACCGGCCAAGTGCGAGTCGGACTAGCTCACCGAGGGTTCCATACTACAACATCTCTGTATAAAGGAACCTTAAAAATAATAAATCAAAAACAATAAATCATAAAAATAATTAAAATCTGTTTACTATTGTGCCAATGAAGCCTTTTCATACGATACCCTACATGACACGGATAACTCAATTCAAAATATGGACCGCCGTTCCTTGCTTAAATGATTACTTACTTTAAGTGAAAACTACTTGTAGTTTATGATTGTATTACTTGCCAAATTTTATAGTTCTAGGTCAACGGAAAATACTCTGTAAATTTTGATTTCCTTGAGAGTGTCGAAATATATGTTTTTTGCGGCTTTTTTTACGTTAACCTAGAAGTTTGATTTTTTTCACAGCTTCAAGAGACTACAGAACAGAAAATAAGGTTTTAATTTAAACTCGATACTTCTACGCGTTTCCGAGATAAAAGGTCTTGACAGACAGACGGACAGACACACGGACAACAAAGTGATCCTGTAAGGGCTCCGTTTGTCCCTTTGAGGTACGTAACCCTAAAAATGCACAAAATTGGTTGATCAGTTGATCGATTTGTATGATAAGGTTATTTGTTATGATTTCATCAAAGAACAAAAGTTGTTCAGTATGATGAGTAGTAGCCCCAGTAAACGAGACTTACACCAATTTTGTAACACCCTGTACAATCTATCTAAAAACATCGGTGTTCATCTTTTTTTTTATTCACAATCGGTAAGCCCTTGGCATCATCTCACCTGATCAATCTTTATAATATTCCAAAAACTTGTATATTACTGGCGTAAGGACTCGGCCAACGCGCGCGACTAATGCTCCCATTGAATTGGTGCGAAAATCGAAAGTTTCACACATTCGCGACTCAGTTGTCTACGGAAAATTGTAGAGTAAGGTTTTTCCATATAAAAATGTCTTATTGTGTTGTAAGAGGCTGTAAATGTCATGAAAGAGGGGCTAAAAAGAAACACGGGACATCGTATCATCGGTAAGTAACCTTACATTGTATTTTTTCTTATACAACTATCGGTCTATATGTATACCTACTTAGCTACGTATAATATTAAAAGAATTATGCTCTAACTCCTAACCGTTAAGGAGTTGTACCTTGCATCATCAGCTCTGCAACATAGGATGATGACTACCAGACGCAAATATTTGACTAGGTACCTTTTGAAAATACATAAAAAAAAAAAAAACGCACTAGTCGCCACTACGATTTTCGAAGGTTCCCCTTTTTAAAAAAAATATATGCGGACGAATTGAGAAACCTCCTCCTTTTTTGAAGTCGGTTAAAAAAGTGAGCTTCAGAAAAACGTTATTTTATTCAGTTCGGACTCTTTAGTGCGCGAACGACTCCCACTTGGCTGGTTTTTAGTATATTTTGTTCCTTTACTGTCTTCAGGAGCAGTAATATACTCTAACCGGTTTCACTATACAGCAAAAACAAAACAAAACATAAATAACGCGGTTCTTGTATGATCCCCACTTTATGTTAATTTTTTTTAGTATTCTACATAATAAAACATATTTTTTACCGTGACAACGTCTAATAAATCGATGGACGCCGGCTGCACGCACAAAAAAGTATGACTCATTGTCCCGTTACGCTCATTGTCCCGATACACCATAAAAGTATGCATCATTTCATCAATGTTTTGATAAGACGTTGTCACGTTAAAATATCGTCCGTGACCCGACTTTACAGACAACCAATTTTTTTAAATTTAGCTCGGTACCTACTGTGGTTTTAAATATCATCATTCAGCTCATATACGTCCCCACCGAGGGCTTCGAGCCTATCCTGAATTAGGGCGATCGGTTTTAAGTATACAGCCTTTAATTTATGATATTTGTCCGATTAACAGACGGATGGACAGACGGACAGTACATGCTTATTAAAAAGGTACGGAACTCTAAAATGTCAAAAATATATGAATAATTATACCCGTATCAGCATCAATTATCCCGATTGAACTCGCGCACTTCCGCATTTGGAGTCCGTGCTTTATTGCTGTCTAAATTTAGCACTTTCGAAGTAAATCACTCACAATCACCTATTAAATTTAACCGCCTCCGTAGCTCAGAGGCAAAGTTCACTGGCTTTACAAAGGAGGTCGCGGGTTCGATTCCCGGCGGGGTCAATTGTAAGACTCGGTTTGGTTGGTGGTAGGGCATTTTCTAAGCCCGCCTGTCAAGCTACCACCATCTTATCTAAGTCTTGCCGTAAAATATCAATGTTGATATCATTGGTGTGTTCCGGCATGAAGATAGGATAGCCAGTTCCCCACTGCGTTGGGGAATCTTGGCAAGCCCGCTTCCATCTTCGGCGACATTGTCACTTACCACCAGGTGAGATGTTGTCAAGGGTGGTAAAAAAAAAATGTGAATAAAAAAAGAAAAAAACAGAAAGTGAAAAGCAGTAGGTGGTACTTCTTTAACTATTAAAAGTATGAATATAGTTTTTTACTCAGAAATGGTTAACCCTCGGCGTCATCTTACTTGATAGTTAGTGACAACAATGCTTTACGACGAATCAAATTAACCAGTTGCTCGAATACCCAATAGTCGAACCCACAGATAAGATAAATAAGGTTGGATTGGAAATGTGCGCTGGGCAGGCGCGCCACAAGTATGATTAGATAATCATACTTAACCGAAGCACGCGTTAAAACTTTTTATTTGCGTGTGGTTGTGTGTAACGTACAGACTCTCGAAATGGTGTGAGACACAATTGCAGCCCTGTGTTCTAAGTGTGTTTCGTTTATTAGTGTGCACAATTCGTGTATGTATTATTATTACTTGTGTATTGGAGTTGATGGGTGGGAGACAGGCGGCGACGCTGGTTTTCAAACAAAAGTGTGACTATTGCCAATCCAACTTTATTTATCTTATCCCTGGGCTAACCTTTCATAATTCTAAATTATTTTGTTTGTATTGCGTTATAAGTAGGTTGGTATTTCAGTACGTCGTAGTGATCACTATCAACAATGTAAACTGCAGTGTTTGTGTACTAATCAGCGTCCTGTTTGTTAGTGTTCGATATTTGCTAGGATCACTCGCTGCCTAGCGCCCGCCGAAATGTTTCAGTCGTCTGTTAAATACGCAAGAGATACGTCGATATAATTTTACCAAAAAAAAAGATACTTTTATTTTTATTCTTGGTTGCAAATTAGTTTTTAATCATAGAGAAGAAGAATTATGTTAATTAAAATTGTACTTATATTATTCTTAACAAAAATTCAGAGCGAAGCGTTATTATACAATCGGACAACGCAAAATAACACATACGAAGCTACAGGAGACAAAGTTCCATACAAGTGGATTGAATTCGACGACCGATGGGACTTTATAGTCGGAATAGCAGTGGACGGCAAGCCTGTCAGCGTGGGGTCCTTCATAGATGAAGACGTTGTCATCACATCAGCAAACCCCTTGGAAAAGTATCGATATCCAAAACAAAACGAGAAAATTGACATATACTATATCAATGAAAATTGGGACGAAACCCGCCAAGTCCAAGTAGAATGTATCACCACCACCTTTTTTGAAAGTAGAAAGCAGTTTCGGGTGCCACATGGAAGAAAAGAGACACATTCTCCTATACACGATTTATTACTATTAAAATTAAAGTTTTCAGTAGCAGGAAGCTCTTTCGTTCCGACAAGGAAGCCTTTCATCGCAATGATGGTTCAACCATCGACGTACATAAGCACGCGCCGTTACGCATACGCTGGCTTTGGGTACATAGACAAGGAGCACATTGAGGATAATGTCCAACTGGAAATGGACTTTTGTGAGGAGCACGTCAGGGTTGACTGCGACGAGTACATTCCCAGCGAATGGGGAAGATTTATTTGTATAAACGATACTTTCAAGTACAGTGGTTTAGCATCCGGTGCTCCGCTGGTATATAATTATCAACTTATTGGAATTGGCAGTTTTTCTCTGACGAAGAATGGCGAACACATTCTGATATTCACTGATCTGAAGCCGTACAGATATCGTATGGGAATCTGTCAGTTCAACAAAAACTATACACAATATGAGAGATACCACTGGATAACTTATGACAAGACATTTTTTATAGGTATTGAACCAAACAAAGAAAAAACTTAAAATAGAATAAATGTTTAGTCAATGATATGTACCCACAGGTGAAATATTACATAATTTTTAAAATACATTCTTTATATAGATCACTGAAAAGGTACCAGCTGAGCATGTGCTGTCATAATATAGACCACAAAGCTTATTTTCAGCTACTACCCCTTTAGGGAAGGTAGGTGGACCTAAACTAAGTAAAAAAACATCATATTTTTAAAATCAAAACCAATAAAAAAATTAAAAAATAGCAAAAAACAAAAATGCGTAACTAAAAACCTACAAAAATTTTGTAAGAGACATATTATATTTCACGATACTTACTAGATTAAAAAAAACTAAAAAAATTGTGTATACCAACATGTCACGTTTGTAAATATTTTCCTTATCGATATTACATTAACGATACTTAGATTAAAAAAAACTAAAAAAAGAACCAAAGTAACCTTTCAGCTTACTAACAAGCTATGGATCACTGTTGTCTGAAAATAAAATTGAATTGAAATTGAATTGAATTGAATTGATATTATTGGTGTGTTCCGGCATGAAGATAACATAGCCAGTTCCCCATTGCGTTGGGGAATCTTGGTAAGCCCGCTTCCATCTTCGGCCACATCGTCACTTACCACCAGGTGAGATGTTGTCAAGGGTTTACCAATTGTGAATAAAAAAAAACCTTCACTAATCAACCACAAACCCTATGTACTGAATACCGCATAAAAACCGGACTAGATATTACTGCAGCGCCACCTAGTGAGTTACTACCGTAACACCCATTTAAGTATCCTCACTAATCAACTACAAACCCATTATTGAAAAACTTATCAAAATCGGACTAGTAGTTTTGGTTTTGCACAAACAAATATTTACTGCAGCGCCTCCTGGTGAGTTGTCACCGTAACGTATATCTAAGAACATGCACCACAATCATACCCGAACCTATCACTGAAAAAACCGCATCCAAAACGGACAATTAGTTTTTGTTTGATCAAATAAATGTTTACTGCAACGCCCCCTGGTGAATTTTCATCGTTACTCATATATAAGAACATGCACCAATCAATTCCAAACCCATCACTGAAAACCGCATCCAAATTGTATTAGTAGTTTTGGAGATAAATAGCAACATTGGTTTGTACAAACAAATGTTTACTGCAGCGCCCCCGGTCAGTTGTCACTGCAACACCTAGCTAAGAACATGCACCACTCAAACCGAAACCCATCACTGAAAACCGCATCAAAATCGGACTGGTGGTTTTGAAAATAAATGGTGACATTGATTTTTATATAAAATGTTTACTGCAGCGCCCCCTGGTGAGCTGTCACCGTAACACCTATCTAACAACATGCACCAATCAAATCCGAACCCATCACTGAAAACCGCATCAAAATCGGACTAGTAGTTTAGGAGAAAATGGCAACATTATTTTGCACAAACACCCTCTCACCCCAAACGCATATACCGTCTCCGTTCCGTTGCGGGTAAAAATATCCTCCTTTGCATCGCGCAGTTGGGTAAAAATCGGCCAAGTTCGAGTCGTACTCGCGCACTGAGGGTTTCGTAATAAAACACATTAATCCTAAACCTTATCACACAGAGTATACTAAGAGAAGAAGAGAAGCGAATTGAAGAAAATACTAATCTTTTTAGTTAAAAAAAATGTTCTCACATACGTTACGGTCACTTTTCCACCTACAAATATAAGTTAGTTATCGCCAAATATATTGTTTTACGTTATATAAAAATAATATAACCGTAAATTGTAGTTTTCGTATTTTTCCTTTAGTGGTGCGATAAGTCCTTGCTTCTTGCTAAATTTCATATTTCTAGGTCAACGGAAATTACCCTATAGGCAAAGTATATATAAGAGTATTAGTACTAACATACATGGACACTCCCTGCCGCTCTCTAGATTGCGACCTCACCCCTCGTCACCCAGATTGATACAGATTGGTTATAGTAGTTTGTTTTTCGAACGTATGGGATTTCGCCGTGATTTTGTTTGCTCCGTCGTTTGTTTTTGGAAATGTCATTTCACGACCGTTGTATGCAGTGTCCAGGGTGTGACTATCAAAATGACAGAAAATCGTAAAAAGGCCATTGTTTTTATAACTTTGTCTTAGAAGTTTGATTTTTTTACAACTTCAAGGGACTGTAAAGCTAAATATTTTATATTGATTTAAACTCGATACCTTCACGCGTTCCTGATAATAAAAAGGTTCTACACGGAAATACTTTTACAAGACTGAGTTGAGTAGACTTTTGAGTGGATTTATGTTTTTAATGTGATTTTATTATGTTATATTAGCTGTAAGTCTTCTTATTAAATAAAACTTATTTATGATGCAAGGGTGGAAAAAAGGTCAATAACAAACAAGTGACATTTGTGAGCCCGAGCCGCAGGCGAGGGTTTACCGTCGTCACGAGTTTGTTAGTTCCTTTTACACCCATGTATCATACGAAGTTTTTCAATACAGTTGTGAGAAAATAGATAAAATAAAAAAACGACCGTGACAGAAAAACAAAATACATCGGTAGGTACATACCTATCAAGGTTTCAGCAACCAAAGTTCATTTAACGCGACTTGTGGCTTATTTCAAATGTCCGGGGAGTAATCTCACTTTGGTTTTTCTTATATATACACATACGTATATTTTTTAATACATATATATTAACTATTCTTAATTTTATTAGTTTTCACAACTAAAACATCTCAATTCAGTTTTACGAAAATTGCATCATATTTTAGCTAGCACGCGTACGCATGCGTAAGTTTTTTTTTATTATCATAAATAGACTACAATAAGGCTTGGGATACTTAACCTCTTTGGAAAAGATGACCTAATTTTTTTCTCTTTTCTTCACAAAGATATAACCCAAAGAGAATCTAAACAGCTAGCGTTATGTACCAACCTCGGAGAAACTACCTTTCTCTTTTAAAATTGTCCTTTCAAAAGTTTTAAAGAAGATTATGTATCTTTGGTTATTATATTATTTATTTGCTAGAAATGTCTTGTTCCTCCGACCTAGAAATTAAAAAAAGTTTTAAAGTAAAAGCACGTGTGCGGTAAAATCAATTTTGCGAACAATTGACTGGCATATAAAGGACCACTTTTCGAGCAACTAAAAATATATAAAAAAATCAATAAATAAAATAAATAAGACTGTCCACAAAAAGAGTGCAAAGTTTTCAGTCTATTGTATATATGTTTCTTTATTCCACGATATCTTCTAAACGGCTTGATGGTTTTTAGAGTGCTAGGTATCGTTAGATTCGTCTTGATCTCGTGATGACTTATGACATATTTTACCCGACATTCCAAAAAAAAGGGTAATATTTTTACGCCGTCCTGTATTTATTAAATTTTGACGTGATAACGTCTTATAATTCGATGGAGCCGGCTGCACGCACGAAAAAATGCGTCGTTACCATGCGTCGTTACCTCGCTCTGAGGCGTTCCGAAAAATGCGTCGTTACCTCGCTCTGAGGCGTTCCGTGAGGCGTTCCGTTTAAGGCTTTTTTCTTATGACGTTGTCACGTTCAACTATCGTCAGTAAACCGACTTTACAGACAACCGTTTTTTTGACTTGAAGTTACTTCCTTTGAAATGAAATATAATTTATTTGCTTAGTTTTGAGTAAAAAATTTGGTGTTAACAATAAATTAAAAAGTTCATTTCAAAACCTGCTCATAATTTAAGCGTGCTTTTGAGGTAAGGAACTTAAAAAATATTTTAGAAAAATCTTAATATATATTATGTTGAACAGTTGCGTCACGATGGAGTTAGACTAAATAATGATTACCTTCTATTCTCTTATCGTGTGGCACAACTAACCTGGTGCCCGATTGCCTGGTGTTGCATTTAGCATCACCTGCGGTTACGTGTAGGGCATTTAGATTTACACCTAGGGACATGTGCATCGCGACTTTCATACACATCTAGAATTAGATGTGCAGGTTTCCTCACGATTTTTCCTTCACCGTTAAAACAAAAAAGTTTCGAAAAACTCTTTGGTACATTGGCCGTCTGGTTTTGAACCCGGGACCGCTGGTTAGGAAGACAGAGTCGTTACCGTTTGAGCCACTGACGCTTTTTTTACGACGATTACCTTCAAGTGCATAGGTTAACTTATTATTTTTATATGTATATATGTATATTTTTTCTTTTGTTTTTATAAGTATATAGCTCGTAGACGACTGTTGAGCACCTAGACAAACCATTCAGGTTTAATGGTGCTAGATGATAAAAAAAATTGTATTTAGTTTTAAAATTGGTAAATAAATAAAAAAAAAAGGTAATCATTGAAAATAGAGCTTCGACTGGAATTACATAAGATTATTGTAAGTTATTAAGTTAATATAATATATAAGTTAATAATAGCACTCTTGCGCTCATCATACCCTTGACATATTCGACGAAAGTAAATAAACAATCTTAATATCCAAGCCTATACATAATCCCACCATTCTAACCCCATAAAAAAGGGATATTTCTTTACTAACCACACCATAAACACGATTTTTCCGCCAAGAACTTGTGCCGTCATCAACACCCTTAAAAACATTATGCCAGAGTTCAAATTTGGTTGGAACAAGAGGGTTATAAAGTTGTTTGGTGTTGCTGTGTAACGCTCCCTAATTCCGCTGTAAAAGTATGGCCACTTCAGTTTATTGCTATCTAAAGTTAATAACTTGGTGAAGTGCTCGCCAGCCCTTTAGTTGTAAATATCGAGGGGCTGCGGGCTGTAAAGTTATTAGATGGTATTATAATTATGACGCTGGCTGTTTGAGTTGTGAATCATCATCATCATATCAGCCGAATGACGTCCACTGCCGGACAATGGCGTCCCCATAGGATTTCCACGATGACCGGTCCTGCTCTGCCCGCATTCAGCGGTTTCCCACGATTTTCACCAGGTCGTCGGTCCACCGCGTGGGAGGCTGTCACACGAGAACTTTACTGCCCCAACGGTCATCTGTTCTACGAGCTATGTGCCCTGCCCTCTGTCACTTCAGTTTCACGATTCTGTGAGCTAGCTATGTTAGTTACTTTGGTTCTCCTGCGGATCTCCTTATTTCTGATTCGATCTCGTAGCGAAATTCCGAGCATAGCTCGCTCCATTGCCCTTTGGGTGACCTTGAGCCTTTTTATAAGGCGCATAGTAAGCGACCATGTCTCAGTTATGAATAGTTGTAAATATAGTGACGTAATAAAAGCGTCGGTGGCTCAATCGGTAACGACTCGGTCCTCCTAACCAGACGTGCCGGGTTCAAATCCGGACGACCAATGTACCAATGAGTTTTTCGAAATCTACGTACATATACTCACCGATTGCTTTACCGGTGAAGGAAAACATCGTGAGGATACCTGCACACACCTGCGAAGAAACTCGAAGGTTGTGTGTGAAGTCGACCAACCCGCACTGGGCCCGCGTGGTCGACTAAGGCCCGATCGCCCTAATTTAGGGTAGGCTCGAGCCCCTCAGTGGGGACGTATATGAGCTGACATGATATGATGATGATGAATAAAACAAGAGGAAGTTAAGGCAAAATTAGTAATTTTTGTATAGGACATGATCCGTAAATTAACTGCTTTACTGACCAGAAGCACGGTAATTGGATGGGTTTGACTGTTAGTGGTATTTTTCTCGACCGTGTCCCGCGCTTCGCAATTCATATCAAGCCGTTGGTGTCGGATGCTGTCACTAGAAAGCAGTCATAAAGCCGTGTCAGGTATGGGCAGCTTGAAAAAGTTCTGAAAGTGAGCATTGCCTTGCATTGCCTTTCAACCTCCACAAACCCGGACCCTGGAAATTACGGGTGTCTCTATGAGAGATAATTTAAAACGCTAAATACGTTAATAAACCGACTTCCATCACAAAAACTTCGTACAATTTTGCAATATTATTTTTAGTTTTTGTTAATTTTCTGATAAACTAATATATCTATTTAGATAAAATTTATATGGGACCACACGCGAAGCACTAGATTTCAAATCAAACAAGAATAATGAAAATCGGTTTACCTAGTCAAAAGTTCTGAGTGAACACACATAAAAAAAACATACAGTCGAATTGAGAACCTCCTCCTTTTTGGAAGTCGCTTGAAATGTGGTTCTAAATGTCGCACTCGCGCTAAGGATCCCGAACCGAATAAAGTTATATTTATACATAATCATATATAATCATATTTTTACCTGTACCTCTCGATAATGTGATTTGTTTGAAATTACAGCCAATAGTAAGTTTTTGGTTCGCGCGCACGTCATACTATTCTCACTACACGGGTTCTGGTTGGTTCTGTATTCTGAGCACGTAACATAAAAAAAATCGGCCAAGTGTGAGTCGGACTAGCAACTTGAGGGTTTCATACCACCAACACCTCTCCACACCATTACATAGTATAATAATTACAATGATACCTATTCACATTACAAACAAAAGACATCAACGCGAGCGACAAAAAAATTTTTTTTTTGTTCATTTCGGACTTCTTAGCGCGAGTTCGTCTTGCACTTGGCCGATTTTTATTAGTGTCGTTTGATATCAGTATCAGTAGTACTTTAATGAAATTAAATTTAACGCTTGTATGTATTACCATTTTTACGATAGAGCTAAAACAAAAATACTTCCAAAACCTATAAAAAAGCACGTTTTTTGTATGGACACCCCCATTATCTTTTCATAAATTTCAACTGTCTACCTATTACGGTTTATGAAATACAGCCCGCTGACAGACGGACAGACATCGGAGTATTAGTAACAGGGTCCCGTTGGTCACCCGTCGGGTGCACGGAACCCTAAAACTTACAGTCAAATTGAGAACCTCCTCCTTTTTAGGGTAGTGCAACAAGGAACCCTTATAATTTCGTCATGTCTGTCTGCCCGTCAGTCCGTCTGTCTGTCCGCGGCCTAGCTCCTATACTATTTATGGTTAAGAGCTGAAATTCAGCAAAGATCTATATATATATATATATATATATATAATAATAACGTGGAGAACTGTAAAAAAAATTTGGAGAAAAATACTTTTTAAGGGTACCTGGGATGTTTTTTTTTTCTCCTTAATCCAAGTCGTGGGGGTATCGTTAGTTAGAGCTTAAAAATAGTTGTGAGTCTTCTAGGACCATTTTATTATTTAGAGTTCGATTTTCGAAAAAAGTACTATATTTTGTTGGATTCGAGTGTCCCCACCCCATAACAACTAAACAGCTGTATTTGGAAATTTGAAAAAAATCATGAAAGTAGTCTATATAATATATTTAAAAGGAAAACTATGAAAGCTAATAAGGCTTTTCTAGTTGACGACCAATAGTCAATCAAAAAATTTCGTATATACACTAACCTGCTCAAAAATGTTGCTAGCGCGTTTTAGAATATATCAAAATGTAACTAAATCACTATAACAAACATATTGGCAACTACGGAACCCTACTCATTGCGCGTGGCCCGACACACACTTGGCCGGTTTTTTTTAACTACTTTAAATAAACCAAGCCGCAAACTTTCGCAGTGCCGCTGCTTCCAAAACAAAGTGTTGTGAAGTCGGCTTTTAGCTGATGAGGGTCAAATATTCACTTTTGGCTGAATCTACATAGTTTTATTTCTCAAGAGAGATCTTCACAATATGCGGATGGCGGCGCATCGGGAGCCGGGTCGTTCCTTTCCCTCTAATATGGTTGATGGGAGCGATGGCTGACTCTCGCGTTATATATACTCGTGACCGGGTGCTGTCCGTGTGAACTGGCCTACTCTTGTTACAATGTATTCAATGATTTTTATGTATACTTTTCGTGTCATATTGTTTTCATGTTCTAATGACATAATCTGGTTTATATCAAGGATTTAAAATTTGACGTTATTAACTAATTATTGTTTATTTCTTGATTCTTCACAAATGACATTGTTATTATTATTTTAAGACTATCAGAAAGAGTGTAAGGGGTTTGAAAGATAATGGCATACTGAGGATTCGCCATTTTGTTTTTTTTTCAAAATGGCGTCGCACAATCTTACATATATTTTGGATAGAGGACCTATAGAAAAACAAAAAATGTCATATAACATTTTGGCCTAAAGTGTCACGTTTCTGAGATAATATAGAAGTTAAAAATAATCAAAATTATTATGGAATATATACATTCAATTATCTCCGTAACGTGACGTTTTAGGACACTATGTTACATGACATTTTTTGTTTGTCTGTATGTCCCCTACCCAAATATATAGGTCTCAATGTGCGACGTCATTTAAAAAAATATATATGGCGGACTCCAGTATGCCAGTCGTATTTGGAATAAATATATTGAATTGAATTAAATAGAAATAAAGAGAAAACTACGCGATGAGCTGCGTGAGACGTTACTAAACACGAAAAATTGGTTTACAAAATCAAACATACTTAAGAGAAAACTCATTCGTTAAGCTTAACTAGTCAAGTCACCCGACACTGTCCTCCTATCACAACTTGAAATTTATTGCCTGAACTCTTACGAGTAATAGTACCCACTATTGTTATGTGCAGTTCTTCTTTGGACTCCTGCCAAACACAGTGGTTTTTACTAAAAGTCTCAGACATGACATTTTTTTTTAAATTCACAATTGGTAAACCCTTGACAACATTTCACCTGGTGGTAAGTGACGATGTTGCCGAAGATGGAAGCGGGCTTACCAAGATTCCCCAACGCAATGGGGAACTGGCTATCTTATCTTCATGCCGGAACACACCAATGATATCAACATATTTGGCGGCAAGACTTAGATATGATGGTGGTAGCTAGCCAGGCGGGCTTAGAAAATGCCCTACCACCAACCAAACCGAGTCTTACAATTGACCCAGCCAGGAATCGAACACGCGACCTCCTCTGTTAAGCCAGTGAACTTTGCCTCTGAGCTACGGAGGCGGTTAAATATTACCCATAGACAATCAAACCAGATAATTAGTGAAAATGGAATCCTACAATTAAGTTAAGAAAGAAAAAACGAAATTTGTGCTGGGACACAGTAGAAGTGACACTTCAACAGGAACAAAAAAAAATATAAAAAATATTTCAAAAAAATGTTAAAAAAAAAAAATCATATCAGCTCATAAACATCCCCACCGTGGGGCTCGAGTCTTCCCTGAATTAGGGCGATCGGGCCAGAGTCGACCACGCTGACCCAGTGAGGGTTGGTCGACTTCACACACAACCTGCAAGTTTCTTCGTAGACAGCAGGTTTCCTCACGATGTTTTCCTTCACCGTAAGAGCGTCGAATAAACGTACATATGAAATCTAAATTCGAAATCACATTGGTATACGTGGCAGGATTTGAACCATGACCTCCCGGACAGGAGGCGGTGGCCCTAGCCGTTACGCCAGCCACGCTCTAAAAAAAATTAAAAAACTGTATTAAAAAAAAAAAAAAAATTTCATAAAAATATTGCTAAAAAAATATTTAAAAATATTTTTTTCAAACAATAGCAATCTAAAAAAAATATCCCTACGCCACTGCCGCCTCTTACCACGCTATAATTATATCGTCTACCCCCTCCACGCGGCCGTAACGCTTTTTCGTAACAGAAAAAATCCTAATATCCTCCTTCAAAAATACATTTAATTTGTAAAGAAACGTGAAGTTCATTTTGAAAAATAGAACCCAATAAAACACTGACCATTCCCGAGACACGATCGGAACGCGATAGAGCACAAACAATTTTACTTAAACGACAAAACGACGTGCACATTTCACGTAGATACCATGAAAGATGTCGTCGTGAAATTGTACAAAACGAACCGCCCGCCCCACTGAGCGAGAAATATTTATTTTATTTTAAAAATGTCCGCGTGTATCGCCGCTTTATCCTGGATCTTCTAGGGATGCGCAAATTTGTGACTGTTACCGAAACTTACAAATGTCCGAAAGAAAATAAAAATTTAAAACCTATGCCCAAGGCGGCATACGAATAAAATTATTTATAAGTAGGTAGATACTGGAATAAAATTATATTCTTCTAATAACAATAATAAGTGTAAATAAATAAATAAATAAATAAATAAATAAATGTCATTGAAATATTGAATAAATCCTTACTTATCCTTACTAATATTATAAATGTGAAAATGTGTTTGTTTGTTTACTTGTTACGGCAAATCTTGATAAAATTTGGCATACTGGTAGCCTGTATCACTAGGAAGGACATAGGCTACTTTTTATCTCTTGAAAATTATGCTATTTTCCCGATGCAGTTCCCGTGGGAACTGAAAAAATACTCTTTTATGGTTAATTTGTTTAACATCGCAACAGAAAAATAGACAGTTCCGATTTTTTGCACAGAGATTGTTGATGGGATGGAAAATTACATAATTTAATAATTAGGATAACCTAATATATTTCCCGAGGGATCTGGGGAAAACTCATTTCCACGTTCACGTACATCAGAGTCGCAACGTAGTAACGGATTGAATTGACTTTGAACAAGGAATCTTTCCTGAAAAACTAAAGTATGTATTAATAAAACCAATCCATAAAAAAGGAAACAGGCTTGAAATCGATAACTACAGACGAATTTCTCTTATATCGATATTTTCTAAAATACTTGAAAAGATGATGTACTCGCGAGTCATTGATTTTCTTGACATACAAAAAATTATCACCAACTCTCAATTTGGCTTTAGAAAAAATAAATGTACGTCAATGGCTGTATATGAACTTATAAAAATAGTGACCACTTGTAGAGATAACACGGTACCTGTAGCTGCGATAGTCATGGATATGTCTAAAGCGTTTGATAGAGTATGTCATGAAAGACTTTTATCTAAGCTTATTAATTACGGCATACGTGGAAATTGTTACAACTGGCTCAAATCGTATCTCCAAGGACGTAAACAATGTACGTTGGTATCATCATATTGTTCCAAGAACAAATCTTTAAAAGAGTACAGATCAGAGTATCGCGTGACTAACTATGGTGTACCACAGGGCAGTATCCTAGGGCCCCTACTGTTTTTACTGTATATTAACGACTTGCCTTTTATAACAAAACATAAAGTAATACTTTTTGCCGATGACTGTTCAGTTGTTATAAATATGAAATAAATAAAGTTTTCAATGATTTATTTAAATAAATGGCTCGAGATAAATAATTTAAAAGTCAATCTTACAAAGACGAAGTACATACAATTTTATGCTCCACAAGGTAATCCGTTGGATATTGAATTATGCTATGAGGGTGAAAAATTTAATGTGCCAGTAACACTAACTTTCTTGGAATTGTTGTCGATCGTTTTACAGATTGGAAAGATCATATTGAGTACATCGTTAATAAACTGTAATTTTGTGTATGCTTTAAAACGACTATCTGATGTCTCCACGAGGAAAACCGCTATTCTTGCATTTCACTCTTATATTATGTCCAACCTTCGATTTGGAATATTACTTTGGGGTAATTTCACTAACAAAGATCTGGTTTTCAAACTTCAAAAGCGCTGTATTTGGGCTATTTTTAATCTCCAACAAATAGAATCATGTCGTCCTTACTTTAAGGAGGACAAAATATTAACTTTGCCGTGTTTGTATATTTTCGAGGTTTGTATGTTTGTGAAAAATAACCTAAGTATGTTCAAATCAAAACAATCAACTACTAAATTTTCCTCTAGGTATGCTTGTGATTTAGTTTTGCCAAGGTCTAAATCTGCGTTATTCCACAAAAATGTAATCTATATGAGTGTATCCTTATACAATGCGCTACCAGGAAATATCAAAATGCTGTCTTTGCCAAGGTTTAAAACAAGTGTTTACAATTTACTGATTGAAAAATGTTATTACAGTATCGATGAATTTATGAAAGAAAAAGTGGACCGATTTTGTAAAAACTGACTCGACATAGTTAGCAGATTATTTTGATTAATTTAATTCTTTGACATTATCTATAATTAATTAACATATAATATTGCATGCTTTTTTGAGGCAGGTTATTACGAACATAGTACAATTTATTTAAGACCTAATGTAAACCAATAATCAGAAATAAAATATTTGAGTTTGAGTTTGAGTTTGACTTTTTGTATAGAAGTCGTTGAGGGAGTGGGAAATGACTAATCAGAATAGCCCGATATAGTACCTGAGGGATCGCGCACTACTCACCTTCAAAGACCGACATAAAAATGATGTCATCCGGGCGATGCTAGTAATTAATAAATCTTCTATTTGTGCAGGCAGATACATTTAAAATAAACACAATGAATACACACATATATACCTACAGCAAATTCTATTTGATTTAAACTAAAACTAGGTGTACCTATGTAAAAGGTAGATATGCCTATCAAGTTTCGTTAGCTTATTTTATTATTGCTTATTAATGGAAAACATATTTATTAACTTTTTAATAGAAAACATGTTCAATTTTTTTTTCTGAGGTACTTGGAAACAAATAATAGTGAGTAGTGAGATATTAAAAATACATTCTTAAAATACATTTTATGTCGCCGAGATATTGTCAAAATCGCGATATTACAATTTCACTGCACTAAATTCAGTAAAATTATAATAAGACGGTAAATTGACAATCGGCTTACAATTTAAGCTGTCTGCTACCCAGGGACGGGGGGGACTGCTAAATCAATCAAACTAAACCGAATTTAACATCGCTCACTTCGCTCGCTCATTTATTTAATGTTATTCACTTCGCTTACTGTTATTGTAATATCACTAGTGCAATTACAATGACACTATTGAAATTGTAAGCAGTACGTTACGGTTCACAATCTTTCGACAGTTCATAATCTCGCGAGATAGATCCTGTTATATTATAAATAATCTAACGGTTTTTACAATTTTACGGTGACATATATTAAATTTTGTATCACAACACTAGATCCGCTACTCCCAATAAAAATGACACGACGAAATAACAATGTTTAAGGGCAGTCTGTTTAGTACAGCTTCTTTTCTGAAAATAACTGGCCATTCCCGATCTTGCGTAAGAATTATTAATGTACAATAATGTTGACGAAATAGAATAAATTAGTTGACTGCTATTAATGCTAGTTAGTATCTTACAAATATTAATAAATAAACGCACTACCTTTTTATATAGCACTTTTGCTTTCTAAATAAAACTAAGTTGTTCACTAAATTACTAGACTAGCCACCATTCAAGAGCATCTAAAACTACTTTTTTGACGACCATATATTCCAAAAAAAAAGCTTAAGGTAATATGACTCAGCAGCAGTTAATAAGACTCAGCAGTAGGTAATATGACTGACAACAACGTAACCCAAGACAACGAGCGAAGTTAGTTCCGGCGCTTCGCCAGCCGCTGCCGCAGTACGCTCGCTTCGCTCGCTCAGCTCGCGTGTTGCCTTAAAAATCAAACTTAACAGCTCGTCCCTTTGTTCCTCGCTACCTAACCAGCCGACCTTGCCCCCCACCTAGACCCCTCCTTGACCTAATATACTTGTGTATCTCACCTATATATACTTCAATACTGCCAAAGGTATTTCAGATTAGAATTGTTGCCCTGAGTTGCTTTCATCATCATCTCAAATGTTTCGTCTGTGTGTTACATGTTGCATGACGGTTGCTTTCGTCTGACGGTATGATCGTTTCGTCCTCTGTACCGTAGCGTGAGCAGCCATGATCGTTTCGTTCTCTGTAAAGCTTCACTTTTACCGTGGTTTGATAAAACCACACACTTACTTTTTAATTCATATAAACTGAAGCTGGTTTTCACAATAAAATTATAGTCGGCAAATGAAAAACTTTTGAATACACTGTCACTTTCACTGACTTAGTAATTTAGAGGACAACTTACTTATTAAGAAGACAAAAACTGCTATTTAAAATAAGGTGATTTAAAGTTTAGATGCAAGGTTTATTTTTTTTCTTAACATTTGTTCCAAAGTTTGAGTAATATTACGTTACATTCATGTCAAGTTTGAAAGAAAAAAAAAGACGTCGGTGGCGTAATGGGTAGGGCCGCTACCTTCTGTCCGAGAGGCCGTAGTTCGAATCCTGCCACGTACCAATGTGTTTTCGAATTTAGATTTCATATGTTTTCATACGTTTATTCGATGCTCTTACGGTGAGGGAAAACATCGTGAGGAAACCTGTACACGCCTGCGGAGAAACTCGAAGGTTGTGTGTGTAGTTAACTAAGACACGATCCCCTCATTCAGGGTAGGCTCAAGCCCCTCGGTGAGTACACTTATGAGCTGATATGATATTGATGATTATGTCAAGTTTACAATTCTTACTAATATTTTAAATGTGGGAATGTGTTTGTTTGTTTGTTACCTTATTTTCACGCTTCAAAGCCGTGATCAATCTTAATGAAATTTGGCGTGCGGATAGCCTGTGTCAGGACAGGAGGAAGGACATAGGCTACTTTTTATCCCTTGAAAGTAGCATAGCCCGATGCAGTTCCTGAGGGAACTGAAAATATACTCCTTTTTGGATATTTTTTTAACATCGCAACGGAACAATGGGTTGTGTGATTTTTTGCACAGAGATGGTTTAGGGGGTAGGAAATGACATGATTTACTAATAAGCACATCCTGACGTAGTTCCCGAGAGATCTGGAGAAAATGCATGTCCACGCTCGCGCACCCTCTACGACAGCCATAAAAACTATGTCCACGCGGGCGAAGCCGTGGGCAAAAGCTAGTAAATAAACAGTAAGAAAAAATATTCCTATTTATAGTGTAAAGCATTAGATATTCATATGCGTAATTATTAAATACTAATTTGTGTTAAATAATCATCATCATCATCATATAAGCCGAAGGACGTCCACTGCTGGATAGGCCTGCTGTTCTGATAGGCCTTCCCCAAGGATTTCCACGACGACCGGTTCTGTGCTATCAACATCCAGCGGCTTCCCGCGACCTTTACCAGGTCATCGGCACCGCAGGCAGGCCTCCCACTCGGTGGACTGACAAGTTCAAAAATATTTTTTAATAAACCTGAAAACTATTACTTACAAGCTTTTATGTGATTTTTTTTTATTGTTTCGTATTTTTCTCAGCAAACCCTTTCATTTGATATTCATATAATGAGGGTCATAAAAAATAGCTGATCCGCCATATCTGGGAGTCCGCCATATTGGATTTAGAATTCAGACACTTAGCTTACTATGCATTGTTCTCAAAGCTTAACGTGTATGCAAAATTTCAGCTCAATCGTAAACACGTAGTGGTTCTATTTAGCTTCCAAGATTTGTCTCAAACTAACACAAACACTAACTAACTGACGCGGCAAGCTAACCTAGAGCACACACTTGAAACTTCATACAACGGGCCAGAACTGACATTTCAAAAAAGGAATGACGGAACAAACAAAATGGCGGCGGAATCCTATACGTTCGACAATCAAACTGTTACCAATCTGTATCAATCTGGGTGACGAGGGGGTTAGGTAGCAATCTAGAGAGCGGCAGGGAGTGTCCATACTGTATGTTAGTACTAATATAATATATACTTTGCCTAAAGCTTGTAAAAAAGAGCGTCGCTCCAAACTTTTTAAAATTAAATCGTTTCGAAACGTAACAGAAGGCTTTGTCCACACACAAAAAGTAAATAAACATGAAAGAGATGAGTATTCTGTTACTGACAGTAAAACAGACTCCATTATCTGCCTACCTGGCAAAATTTATTTATTTATTTAAATGTATTTTACAGACAAAGTCCAAATATAGTGAAGATTACCGTATGTTAGTACGTTATTAACAAAATACAATTTTCAATGCAGTTGCTCAAAAAGTGGTGCTTTGTATGCCAATTAATTATGCAAAAAATTGATATTACCGCACATGTGCTCTTTACTTTGCCACTTTTGTGAATTCAATTTAATTTCCTACACTACAAATGACTTAGAACCTTTTTTTTAGCCTTTTTAAGTCTAAAAAGGCTAAAAAAAAGCCATTTAGGCTCTTTGACCATACCGAGAACCTTTTTCTTTCAGACTTTTGAAAGGAGAATTTTAAAATAGAAAGAGTTTATACTTTTACGAAAAAAGGAGACTGTATTACCCACGGTAGCCTGAGTGAGATATATATATATTTATTTTATCACAATTGGTAAACCCTTGACAACATCCCACCTGGTGGTAAGTGACGATGTTTCCGATGATGGAAGCGGGCTTATCAAGATTCCCCAACGCAATGAGGAATATGATACGACGCATCAAGCGCACAAGGAAAATATTATTTGCCTAGGAAGTCACCTAACACAATATGCGTATGTGTGCGTATGTGGTGCCTGGTTTAGGTACGTTTTTCGTAAAACTGCATTAGTTTTTTAGTTGTTAGTATGAGTTCCAGATTATAATAATTATGTAATTAATGTAGGTGAAAGAAAAATTAAATGTGTTTTGTGCGTGTAATTTTAAATGAGCCGCAAGGCAGAAAATCGCATAAAACTAACTTTAATTGCTAAAAACTGTACCAATGTATTTTGTTTTTATGATACTGTTCCTTTCAATCATACCTGTTTTTTCATAATGTCATATGATACATGGGTGTAAGTTATTTGGCAAACTCGTGAAGATGGCAAACACTCGCACGCGACACGGGCTTACAAATGTCACTCGTATGCCATTTACCCATTTACCACCCGTGTACCAACCTTTGTTAGTATGGTTCGTTCGCTCATTTAACTGCATCTTTGATGGCTCTCGACAAACGACGGCCGCCGCGCCGCCAAACCTTTGACAGCGTGTGTGGGAGCCGTCAGAGATGCGGTCAAATGAGCGAACGTACTATATCTACTAACAAAGGTGCGTACACAGGTGATAAATGGTTAAATGGCAAACAAGTGACATTTGTAAGCCCGAGCCGCTGGCAAGGGTTTACCATCGTCACGAGTTTGCCAATTACCTTGTACATCCATGTATCAAACTGCGTTGTGAAAAAAACAAGTAACATAAAAACAAAGTACATGGGTACAGAGTTTTTGGAAATTAAAGTTAATATACCTAACTTACGACGAAGTAACTAGTATCTCATCTGTGACCTAAGTTATTTTTTTTCCGCACCTTATTCAAATATAAATGAAGATAAGATGAGATAAGATAAATACTCTTTACTGTACACACTAGTTAAAAAAATATTAATACATCAAAAACTGATTATTATTATTATTAAAGTATACGCGTGTCTTAAGATCAAGGTGTTGCCACTGATGACATTCGGAACTGAGACATGGTCGCTTACTATGGGCTTCATAAGAAGGCTCCAGATCAACCAAAGGGCAATGGAGCGTACTTTGCTCAGAGTTTACTCAACGTGATCGAATCAGAAACGAGGAGGTCCGTAGGAGAACCAAAGTAACCGATATAGCTCTCAGAATTGCTAAACTTAAAATTACTGCTTGCAGTGGGCGGGGCACATAGCTCGTAGAACATATGAC
Source organism: Coleophora flavipennella (assembly GCA_947284805.1). Lineage (NCBI taxonomy): Eukaryota > Metazoa > Arthropoda > Insecta > Lepidoptera > Coleophoridae > Coleophora > Coleophora flavipennella. The sequence goes on from OX369272.1 coordinate 1,269,017, forward strand.
CGTTGAGGTACTAAACTTATTGAGTGGACCGATGACCTGGTGAAGGTCGCGGGAAGCCGCTGGATGCGGGCAGCGCAGAACCGATCGTCGTGGAAATCCTTGGGGGATTCCTATGTCCAACAGTGGACGTCCTCCGGCTGATATGATTATGCGTACCAACCAGTTTATGTAAAGGAGCAAAATTTTTTTACGAACTAAATTCAAAGATTGTCTGCTAAAAGTTATCTATGCCACTGCCAATTAATGAGAGCCATTGTAACATGAGTGCTAGTTTGTGCCACAAACCGTACCTGAGTGGCACAATAGATAGTACGAGTGTTACAATGGCATTGCATGCAGTAGCATACAATACTTTTTCTACGACCATGAAAAAAATAAAATACATCGAAATTTTGTCATAATCTTAATATATTGAATTTTTGAAGCCAAAGCCATAAAAATATTTAAAAATCATTGTAGTACTTATAGTTGTCTCGTTTTGAAATGATCATTGTTGCACCTGCTGTCATTGTACTGAAAATTTTTATGCAAAAACTATGGCTAGCTGGCTTAGAAAACAAAACGACTTAAACGACTTGTAGGAATGAATACTTTTATGATATGATTTCAGGTTACGTATTAGGCAAATTACCAAGTGGAAGCAGAAAAAAAATCGAATGGATCTAGACACGATGTTTAAACTTTTTCATGTCTTTACACCATAAATTACAATACATAATATTACTACTTGGCGCACGTGATAGACAGGTTTCTACATGTACATGACACACAATCTTCAAACGCTTTAGTAGCGCTATCTAGTGCTGATGTTTAGAACTATTTCTTTTTTGTTTTTCTTAGAAATATAACTTGTCGGCTATACGATAGAAGAAGACGAAGAAGAAAGCAAAAAAGTATTTTTTTAACATTCCAGATTCAAAATGTTTATTCAAAATAGGTGCAAATTACACTCTTTCTGATAGTCATAAAATAGTAATTTCAATACATATATAATGTAATTTGTGAAAAAAAAACAATCATTAGTTAATATTAATAATAATGAAAATGTTAATAACATCAAATTACAATTATTGATATAAAACAAATTATGTCATTAGAAAATTAAAGCAATATGAGACGAGAAGTTATACATTAAAATCATTGAATGTCAGTAATGCCTTTGACAAGAGTAGGCCAGTTCACACGGACAGCACCCGGTCACGGGTAATAGCGAGAGTCAGCCATCGCTCCCATTTCAGCTGGAAGGTAGTTTAGTCAACCAATAACACATAACTAGATAGATAGATATTTTCTTTATTTCATAAGTGAAAGTTATTAAAAATTAACTCACACAGAAATAACATTAAAACTCAAAAGCAAATAAAACATGCCAGTAAAATCCAGTATAGTTATTTGTTGCAATAAAAGAATTCCTTATAATGCCGCTGTTATCCTACCCAGAGTCGAGCGAGACCAACTAGGCCTATTAAATAAGATAATTTTGAATATATATTTTAGGGTTTCGTACCCAAAAGGTAAAAACGGGACCCTATTACTGAGACTTCGCTGTCCGTCTGTCTGTTCGTTTATGAAATACAGCCTTATTTCATAAACGGTGACAGCTAGACAGTTGAAATTTTCACTGATGATGTATTTCTGTTGCCGCTTTAACAACAAATACTAAAAAATAGAATAAAATTAATATTTAAGGGGGCTCCCATACAACAAACGTGATTTTTTGCTCATTTTTGCTCGATACTAATAACGGCAATAGTAAGACGCTTGAAATATTCACAGAATGTTTATATATTTACTTTGAAAATTAAATAATTAAATTGAAATATAACATTAAAGGGGGCTCCCACACAACAAGCGTGATTTTTTTGCTCGTTTTTGCTCGATATTGATAACGGCAACAGGTAGACGCTTGATATATTTACAGAATATTGAGTTGTATTATTTACTTTAAAAATAAAAAAATAAATAAAAATAAAATTAATATTTAAGGGGGTTTCCATGCAACAAACGCGATTTTTATAGCTAATTATACGGAACCCTTCGTGCGCGAGTCCGACTCGCACTTGGCCGGTTTTATTTTGTAAGGTACTAATACATACAAATTTTATAAGTACCTACATACTTTTGTCATCGGAATTTGGAGCTTCCGTCAGTGCGTCACTTCCTTCATCAGATTCGCGTAGTCGACTGTATCGAAAATAAATTGTGAAGCCTGAAATGGCACTCCTACTGAAATTTGAAAAATCCTTACTAATTTTGTTAACTATCACTCCTTCAATTTTCAACCTACTTACAAAAAGAGGATGTTCACAATTCGACTATATGTTGTTTTTTTTGTATGTTTGTTATAGCGATATCTTCACAGATTGTGAACAGTTTTTCATGATTCTTTTTTTATTCGATAAGACGTTGCCAGGTTGGTCCCATGTAAAATTTATCAAAATCGGTAAAAATTAACGAAAACCAAAAATTATAATGCACAATATGTACTAAGTTGTTGCAATGGAAGTCGGTTTTTTAAAGTGTTCATCGTTTAAATCACCCAAAATCAGAAAATTGGTAGGTACATCAAAACTTAAGGCATCACACCTAGCAATTTCAAATATTTTTAGAACAAAACTTAAACAAACTTTAGTTAAAGTATATATAATAGTACTAACACACAGTATGGACACTCCCTGCCGCTCTCTCTAGATTGCGACCTCATCCCCTCGTCACCCAGATTGATGCAGATTGGTTACCATTTGTTTCTCGAACGTAAAGGATTTCGCCGTAATTTTGTTTGTTCAGTCATTCGATTTTTGAAATGTCAATTCTCGCCGATTGTAGGAAGTGTCCGGGGCGTGCTTTCGTTTTTGACAGATGATAAAAAGTAAATTGCTCAATTTACTTCCCTACTTCGAAATTTAATTAACGAATGCCAGAAGTCGACCATCTTGCTTTTCCGGTTTTAATGGCTGTAGTTTCGGATTTCTTTTCATTGACCGTCTAGAATCTAGATTTACCATGCTACAGTTTTATTTTTTAATTTTTTTTCTGACGGAGATAATAAATATGGATTTAATACGTCGTCGTCATGACAACACAGAACACAGGTAAACACAGATAAAGTTGGCAAAATAGGGATTTTAATTATCGTTCAAATTGTTTCTTTTCGTCCTCTGAAGGAGGAAAATTATAAAGCGAAGTAGCCTGAGTGTAAATAGGCGGAGATTGAGTTTACACAGTTTTAAATTAGGAATTAATTACGTGTTTATATAGGTGATATTTTACTCGCTGAAAGTAGCCGAGCCATTCATTTATCTTTTTTTTTCTTCACAATTGGTATTCCCTTGGCATCATCTCACCTGATGGTAAGTAACGATGATGCCGAAGATGGAAGCGGGCTTACCAAGATTCCCCAACGCAATGGAGAACTAGGTATCTTATCTTCAAGCCGGAGCACAACAATGTTGTTAACACTGATGTTTGACGGCAAGACTTAGATAAGATGGTGGTAGCTAGCCAGGCGGGCTCATAAAATGCCCTACCACCAACCAAACTGACTCTTACAAGTTGACCCCGCCGGGAATCAAACCCGCGATATGAAGCGAATGGACTAACCATTACGCCACGAGGCGATTAGATGAGGTGTTTTAACGAGGAGAGTCTACGATTTGACTGAAAAATTTGAGTGAAATTTTTATCAATATTTTTGTGTCACATGAAGTAACGCCCTTTACGCAGTGGATAGGCCAAATGCTTCGCAACAGGCAGTTGCGTCTTCGGTTCCCGACGCAGTCCAGTGATATAGTGCCCGGTTTGTTTGGTGTGCGGGTCACTTCAGAGACCTTAGCTAACACCATCATCTCTTAGTCTTACCACCAAACATCAATGTTACCAGAATTGATGTGCTCCGCCATGGAGATGATATTATTATAGCCAGTTCCAATTTAGTTATAAGCCCGTTTGCTGATAAGGGATAAAAAATAATGCCAGGAAAATGTATGAAATTTTGTAAAATATCTGAGATGTTAATCTCAATTAAAAGATAAAATTAAAATATCTTTAGGAATTCATTAAAAGTTAAAATATAACTGCGTAAAAACTTAGCCCTGTTTTTTTGGCCAGTCGGATAAAAAAATATCCTATGTCACTCACGGGATCAAGACGAATCTAACGATACCTCATACGTTTAAATCCTTCAAGCCGTTCAGGTCGTAGCAGGGAACATGGAAATCTACATACATACACTCATAAAACATAACCCTCCTTCTGAGGCAGTCGGGTAATAAAATAGTAAGTTCATACTACTGGATCCGCAGGAGAACTAAAGTAACCGAAATAGCTCACAGAATCGCTAAACTGAAGTGGCAGTGGGCAGGGTACATAGCTCGTAGAACAGATGGCCGATGGGGTAGTAAAGTTCTCGAGTGGCGACCGCGCAACGGAAAACGTAGCGTAGGAAGGCCTCCCACGCGGTGGACCGACGACCTGGTGAAGATCGCGGGAAGCCGATGGATGCGGGCAGCGCAGGACCGGTCGTCGTGGAAATCCTTGGGGGAGGCCTTTGTCCAGCAGTAGACGATTTACCGCTGATATGATGATGGTGATTAGATAAAGCTAAATATTTGCTGACCGATGTCAAAATTCAATTTTTCGAAGCAGATATAATCAAATCAAATGAAAACATTTATTTCGGACAACGTAATCCATAGAGTGTTAGTACAAGAAAATATACAATAATACATATACAATAAAACAAATAATACATTTTAGTTCTAGGGTTAGTAAGGTTACACTTCATAATTACAGCTCATATACGTCCCCACCGAGGGGCTCGAGCCTACCCTGAATCAGGGCGATTAGGCCTTAGTCGACCACGCGGGCCCAGTGCGGGTTGGTCGACTTCACACACAACCTTCGAGTTTCTTCGCAGGCGTGTGCAGGTTTCCTCACGATGTTTTCCTTCACCGTTAAAGCAATCGGTAAGTATGTATGTAAGTTTTTTTTGAAAAACTCATTGGTACATTGGCCGTCCAGATTTGAACCCGGTACCTCTGGTTAGATGGACCGAGTCGTTACCGGTTGAGCCACCGACGCTTTTTTCAAGGTTACACTTACACAAATTAAAATTTCTTAGCCGTACCAATTGCCACAAGATAGGGTAGTCGGGTCGGCTGGCCACAACGCTCAGGATGCCGTTGCCGCTGCCACGGACACGGTGCAGCAACGAGGCGGCTCTCTTTCTTAAGATGGCATGAAAGCCACCCGTTAGAGCTTCAGCAAACAGGCCTGATGCGCTGCAGTACCTCGGCAACCCCAACAGCATCCTGAATGCGTTGTTATACTGAACGCGCAAGGCGTTGATTGTCTTCTGCGTATAGTTGACCCACAGACTGCACGTATAAAAAGATTGGCAGAAAGCTTTAAATAAAACAACTTTAACTGCTTTGGTGCAACGTGCAAACCTGCGAGCCAACATAATACATCTGACAGCCAATATATCTAATATGAACTCCATTATAGTTTTACATCCTTTTTTTTTAATAACAATTGGTAAACCCTTGACAACATCTCACCTGGTGGTAAGTGACGATGTTGCCGAAGATGAAAGCGGGCTTACCAAGATTCCCCAAAGCAATGGAGAACCGGCTATCTTATCTTCAAGCCGGAACACATCAATGTTGTTAACACTGATGATTGCAATACTTAGATAAGATGGTGGTAGCTAGCCAGGCGGGCTTAGAAAATGCCCTACCACCAACCAAACCGAGTCTTACAATTGACCCCGCCGGGAATCGAACCCGCGACCTCCTGTTTAAAGCCAGTGAACTTTGCCTCTAAGCTACGGAGGCGGTTAAAATCCTTTAGTTAAGTACCTATCTTAGGTGTTGCAACACCGAAACATTCTACATTTGCTGCTTTTACGAATTTCGTTTCGCACTGCCGTCCGAACCGCACTGAAGTACAGATAGGAACAGAACAGAAGCACCACCACATACTATAACCAGCGATAGGACCTTTTTGACCCTTTAGGCGCTTTGCACACGACGGGGCGGGGCGGGCCGGGCCGGGCCGGTCAATTTCGCCGCCAAAGATAGCACAAAGGAAATCCTATACTACCAACGCACATGGAGGCAGCGCGGTCAGCGCGGTCTTTTTGTCCTCCATGTGCGTTGGTAGTATATAGGATTCCCTTTGTGCTATCGTTGGCGGCGAAGTTGACCGGCCCGCCCCGCCCCGTCGTGTGCAAAGCGCCTTATGGTCCGACTGGTTGGCTACCTTTGCTCGCTTTGTACCTGTTACCAAGAGGTTGCTGTTGCCACAGGGTGAAGTGAGATGGCCATCTGGGTCCTCGAGGATCAACACAAAGCACATTGTCTGTTTATAAATAAATGTTTATATGTTTTGGTTGTTGTTGTTGTTAATGTTTATATGTTTTAACTAGATTTAAGTCTTTTTAATTAAAATTCTGTTATAAGTTTCTTAAACTGAAACATAACTCACAGATACATAATGTTTATTAAAATTTAGGAAATAACAAGTTATGTACAGAGACCAGAACATCAAGCTAGACACTTTGGACTTTGTACCGTTCTTATGTCGTATGCGTATGGATCATAATCGCACTTAGAGTGTATAGCTTGATGTTCTGGCCTCTGTACTTGCTTTGTGCTTTACAATTGTGGACATTTTGTAGACAAATTAAAATGGTATACAGAACTTATAGGTAGGTTATAATATATACCCAATTTAATAGTTTATCATATTAAGACAGGTTATATATATCGCAATAAAAAAATATAAAAATGTTCGAAAACCTATTTTTTTTATTAAGTAGCCTTAATTTGATAATAATTTGAATTATTTCTTATTTTTCTGAGCAAATCCTTTTTTTATACCCATATCATGAGCGAGCATAAAAAATAACTGGTCCGCCATCTTTGGAAGTCCGCCATTTTGTATTTAAAATGACGTCACCTAAGTAATCATGCATTTTTCTCCAAACTTAACTTGTATGTAAAATTTCAGCTCTATCGGAATATTGGAAGTGATTCTAATTTAGCTTCCAAGATTTTTCCCAATATAACAGACAAATTACCTTCTTCTTTTTCTTTCTTACCGTGTGGCACAATTAACCGTGCTATCCAAGGGATAGACGGCGGCGGTTGCCTGGTGATGCACTGAGCATCAGCGCAGTCAGGTGTAAGGCATTTAGATTTACACCTACGGACGTGTGCAACGCGACCTTCATACACATCTGAAATCATATGTGAAGGTTTCCTCACGATGTTTTCCTACCCTACACCGTTAGAGCAATCGGTAAGTAGATGTACGTAAGTTTGAAAAACTATTTGGTATATTGGCCGTCTGGATTTGAACCCGGTACTTCTGGTTAGAAAGACCGAGTCGTTACCGATTGAGCTACCGACGCTTTTTTCAAACAAACTAACTAACACGGAAAGTTATCATAAAGCTTTTAAAATATATGTTTGCGGCCGGTTGTGGCACATTTAATGTTACTTTTTACAAATAAAGTAACTAACACGGCAAGTTAACATAAAGCTTGTAAAATACATGTTTGCGGCCGGTCTAGGCACATTTAATGGTATTTTTTTACAAACAAACTAACTAACACGGTAAGTTATCCTAAAGCTTGTAAAATAAATGTTTGCGGTCGGTCTTGGCACATTTAATGGTATTTTTTTACAAACAAACTAACTAACACGGCAAGTTATCTTAAAGCTTGTAAAATAAATGTTTGCGGCCGGTGTTGGCACATTTAATGGTAATTTTTTACAAACAAACTAACTAACACGGTAAGTTATCCTAAAGCTTGTAAAATAAATGTTTGCGGTCGGTCTTGGCACATTTAATGGTATTTTTTTACAAATAAACTAACTAACACGGCAAGTTATCTTAAAGCTTGTAAAATAAATGTTTGCGGCCGGTGTTGGCACATTTAATGGTAATTTTTTACAAACAAACTAACTAACACGGTAAGTTATCCTAAAGCTTGTAAAATAAATGTTTGCGGCCGGTGTTGGCACATTTATTGGTAACTTTTTCAAGACTCAAGATTCAAGATATTTATTCAAAATAGGTGCAAATTACACTCTTTCTGATAGTTATAAAATAGTGATTACATAATTTCATTTGTAAAAATCAAGAAATAAACAATAATTAGTTAATAACGTTAAAATCCAATCCTTGATATAAAAAACAAATTATGTCATTAGAACATGAAAACAATATGACACGAGGAGTTACACAATAAAATGATTGAATGTCATGAAAGCCTTTGACAAGCGAAGGGCAGTTCACACGGACAGCACCCGGTCACGAGTATATTGCGAGAGTCAGCCATCGCTCCTCTCAACCATATTAGAGGGAAAGGAACTTTTTATAAACAAACTAACTAACACGGCAAGTTAACATAAAGCTTGTAAAATAATTTTTTGCGGCCGGTGTTGGCACATTTAATGGTAACTTTTTACAAACAAACTAACTAACACGGCTAGTTAACATAAAGCTTGTAAAGTAAATGTTTGCGGCCGGTGTTGGCACATTTAATGGTATAACTTTGCAGCAGTTCTATGCACCTACCATAATTTTAGTCTGTGGCCGCACTGCATGCATGGCTCGCATCGCGCATCGCGCGGTGCATTATCGCGGTCGCTGGCTGATTTATCGAACCCATTCGTTGCGCGCCATCCGAGATTTTTATTGCGATGCCATACTAGAATTTAGTATCTACTTATACAGGATGTAACAAAACTGATGTAGAAGCCGATAACCAAGCAATGCCTCTAGTCATCATCATAATCATATTAGCCGAAAAACGTCCACTGCTGGATTAAGGCCTCCCCCAAGGATTTCCACGACGACAGATCCTGCGCTGCCCGCATCCATCAGCTTCCCGTAATCTTCACCAGTGCGTCGGTCCACCGCGTGGAAAGCCTGCCTATGCTACGTTTTCGTTTGCGCAGTCAATACTCCAGAACTTTACTGCCATAACGGCCATCTGTTCTACGGGCTATGTTCCCTGCCCTCGGTTACTTTGGTTCTCCTGCGGATCGTCTCGTTTCTGATTTGACCACGCAGAGAAATTCTAGTCATCATACCTATAATATAGTCAATTATGGGAGTCGGGTCGTTCCTTTCCCTCTAATATGGTTGAGGGGAGCGATGGCTGACTCTCGCGTTATACTCGTGACCGGGTGCTGTCCGTGTGAACTGGCCTACTCTTGTTAAATGCATTCAATGATTTTTATGTATAACTTTTCGTGTCATATTGTTTTCATGTTCTAATGACACAATCTGGTTTATATCAAGGATTTAATATTGACGTTATTAACTAATTATTGCTTATTTCTTGATTCTTCACAAATGACATTGTTATTATTATTATTTTATGACTATCAGAAAGAATGTAATTTGCATCTATTTTAAATAAATATATTGCATTGAATTCATTTAAAAAATTAACATTCTAAACAAAAACTCACAAATTTGCTAATCTGTTATTAGAAGATTTGTATGAAAAGAAAAGTATAATAACTATTTATGGGTTTTGTGGGGAAATTTGTTCATTTTTATAAATAGAAGCTACAATTGTCGCTTTCTAAACCCTGTATATTGATACATACTGTATATTGATACACCCTGTATATTGTGTAGTTATCAAAATGTGTGTCAAATGCCGCAGTATTGATGTCGAGTTCACTAAGTAAAAATCTAAATCGAAAGCAATGGAATATACTGATTGTGGGGCAGTGTGTATACTCTTAATGATGTATGAATTACCAGAATGTAAATTTTAAAACCGGCCAAGTGCGAGTCAGAACCGCACACATAGGGTTCCGTACCATCTTACTAGAAGGCTCTGGTGTCTTTATGTTTAAAAGAACACGTTTTTTGTATGGAGACCCCCCTTTTTCAAATTTTTGGTATTTTTTGTTCCAGCGGCAACAGAAATACATCATCTGTGAAAATTTCAACTGTCTAGCTATCACGGTTCATGATATACAGCGTGGTGACAGACGGACAGACAGACAAACGGACGGACAGCGGAGTCTAAGTAATAGGGTCCCGTTTTTACCTTTTGGGTACAGAACTCTAAAAACATATAAAAAATGTGTAAGTACTTAAAGGCTATTATAAGACCACAGACTGTTTAAACGATTATGACATTTGGAAAATTTACCCAACAAATAGTAATTAACTTAATATTTGACATGTATTTTAGGTAGTAAGGATTGACATTTATAAGAGTGATTTATTTACCTATATAAATACACTTTTGTCCTTTTATTACTTTTGTTAATTTTCTAAACAACTAGGTACTTAACCGATTTTGATAAACTTAAGACATAATACATAAAAAAATTATTTACGAAGTTATCTTATCTAATAAGTACAAGTTAACTGTGACCTGTCTCGTGGCGGTCAAAAGAACCTTAACATAAAACAAATTTAACAGGTGGCGGCCAAGCAACTTAACAGAAACTAAGTGATTATTACAACAAGTGGAAAACAACAAAAAGATTAAAGAAAAATAATATAAACAAAGAACATATAACAGAACATTGTGTGTGTGTGTGAGAGTATGTGACAGGAGGCTACTATGTATTTTACTGAACAATTATTAAAAGATAAATAAAAGATTTGATTTGATTTGATTGTCCCAGTCCCCCCTTTTTTAACAATGAGGAGTGTTGCGCCATACAGTCCATCGTGGCCGAAGACGTCGATGTTCACCCCCCCCCCACTCCATAGGGGGGGGGCGACGCTTCGATGTGCTTTTAAGGTGGCTCTGCTGCCAAAGCTTAGGGGGAGTTTAGTGGGTAGTGTGGTCTTGGGCCTGTGCATACTAATTTATATATACCTTATGTATATAATGGGTATGTATGCATATAGGCGCAGCAGGGCTGTGAGTTCCACATAACCAGTACAGCCGGCTGTTATTGGTATGCGTAAAAGCGTTCTCCTCCTCCCCTCCACCGCAGTCCGAGGAAAAAAAAACCGTCGATGTGGCGAAACATTGAGCCAAAGTTGTTTGAATCCATTGACACACAAAGAAGAATGCTATAGGTATACAGTTCTGTATACAGGTGTATATATTTGTGTCGGACCCATTTAATGGGGATCCTACTAGTATACAGCGTGGGAAGGAGTATACGGACAGATTTCAACCATGGATTCCTGGTGGTATTAAGAGTTGGGTGTAAAACTGTAAAACTGCCTCATTGACTCACTTAATTTCTGGACATAAAAAAACAATTAACGATAGTAATCCCTTCTGAACGGAACCTTAGTCTAAAGAGTGAATAATTTTCGATAAACCTAAAAACTTTTAGGCACAAGCTTTTAATATTGCATTGACACGCTAATACATATGCATGCAAAATTTCAGCTCAATCGGAAACCGGCAAGTGGGTCAAATTTAACTTGCATGATTTTACTCGAACAAACATACATACATTACAAGTTAAATAAAAAAATAAAACTTCACATTTCACGAACGACTCCGACAACATACGATAAACGACGAGTGGAGTATGCTGCATGACATCAGCTATGTATATATATTAGTACTAACATATAGTGTGGACACTCCCTGCCGCTCTTTAGATTGCGACCTCAGCCCCTCGTCACCTAGATTGAAACATATTGGTTACAGTTTGGTTGTCGAACGCATAGGATTTCGCCGCCATTTTGTTTGTCCCGTCATTCGTTTTTTGAAATGTCATTTCTGGCCCGCGTTGTACGAAGTGTCCTGGGTGTGACGCCAGGTGATCACTGATCAACAGGTGACTTAAGAAGAGCTTACTTATAATTGAGGATTTAAAAAAAAATTGGTTCCCAAATTTTGATAGTATTTAGAGTGCATTTTGACTTAAACCTAAGAAGTTAAAGGCAAGTTACACATTCATAACTAGCTGTTGCCGCGACTTCGTGCCGCTCTACTCCGTATCACATGGGAAATTTTAAAAAAACAGCATTATTACTTATTTACATCATAATAATAGGAGCCTCCGTGTGAAATTTCAGCTTTGTAGGTCCATGGGTTTTTTTGCTCGAGTAATTTCTGAGCAACAAATTACAATGTTAGACGGTGTCAATGCTTGCTTTGACGTCTGTAAAGCTAGCATTGACACCGTCTAGCATTGTTATTTGTTGTTCGGTTGTTATTCAAGCAACAAAATTTATTTTCGGTGATAACTTTATTGCTAATTAGTTTCCCTAATGAGAATTTTGTTGCTCGATTAATTTCTGAGCAACAAATTACAATGCTAGACGGTGTCAATGCTTGCTTTGACGTCTGTAAAGCTAGCATTGACACCGTCTAGCATTGTTATTTGTTGCTCGGTTGTTATTCAAGCAACAAAATTTATTTTCGGTGATAATTTTATTGCTAACTAGTTTCCCTAATGAGAATTTTGTTGCTAGATTAATTTCGGAGCAACAAATTACAATGCAAGACGGTGTCAATGCTTGCTTTGCGTTGACACCGTCTAGCATTGTAATTTGTTGCTTGGTTGTTATTCAAGAAACAAAATGTATTTGTAGTGATAAATGTAGTTTTTATTTGTGCTATTTAGTTGCCCTAATGAGAATTATGTTGCTCGAGTAACTTCTGAGCAACAAATCACAATGCTAGACGGTGTCAATGCTTGCTTTGACGTCTGTAAAGCTAGCGTTGACACCGTCAAGCATTGTAATTGGTTGCTTGGTTCAAGCAACGAAATTTATTTGTAGTGTTTAATTTATTGCTAATTAGTTGCCCTAATGAGAATTTTCGTTGCTTGAGCAAGTTTTGAGCGACAAATTACAATGCTAGACGATTATGTCTATGCTAGCTTAACTTATTTTGTTTAACTTATTCGCCACTTGTAAGTATAGCAATTAGTGACTTACAGAAATAACTTGGAATTTATACAATATTAATAAGAAGTAGGTACAGTCACGGAATTAAATTTGTTTAGCAGATTCACGAAACTTCAAATTTGCCGGGTTATAAGAGGGTATCTACATTTTCAAAATTGAGTTTTTTTATTATTTTTTATACTTACCGAGATAAAAATACATCGATATTCAAACTTTTTCTTTAACTTTCGATCTTCTTATGTATATTCGATAGAAATTGTATGAAACAGGGAAAACTAATTTCATAACCCGGCAAAATTACAGGGATTTACAGCTTAAGTGTATTTTGTAAGCAACGATATTAACTAGTACACGGATAACCCGGTAAAGGTTTTTGATGTACTATTATTATATTTTTTTGTAACATTATTTTCATCAATTAAATAAATATAGAATAGAATATGTTCGTATGGTTCCCGGCTTAGAATAGGGCCATCCTATTTCATCCAATAGGTGTCGTAAGAGCCGACTAAGGGACTCAAACCGGAGGATGGGCAGCAGCGTCTTTCCGTGATTTGCAGCCAAACTGCAACACTGCGATCGCCAACCCGCCTGCCAAGCGTGGCGATTACGGCAACACCCCCCAAATGACCGACACAAAGAAAAAACGGCCCCTAGTCCCCGGCGGCCCCGCTATTCCCGGCTCCGGTAGCGGTCAAGGTAACGGCGGGGCATGGGGTGCGAAGAATCCCCGGCAGATGCCAGGCTACCTCAACAAAAGACCTCTGGCCCTGGCAACCTACAACACGCGCACACTGCGAACCGACGTAAAGCTAACAGAACTCGAGGAAGCATTGAGCAGGTTACGATGGGACATCGTAGGATTGTGTGAAGTCCGAAGAGAGGGGGAGGACACCATAATCCTTAAATCCGGAAACCTGCTCTTTTTCCGGGAGGGCGACCAACTGTCCGAGGGTGGTGTCGGGTTTCTAGTCCACAAGTCCCTCATTAACAATGTGATCCGGATCGAGAGTGTTTCGACGAGGGTAGCGTACCTTGTTCTCCGAATTACCAAACGGTATTCGCTGAAAGTTATTCAGGTATATGCACCGACCGCGCAACACTCCGACGATGAAGTGGAGCTCCTATATGAGGATATCTCTAGAGCTCTACATAATAGCTCCCGGACTCAATTCACCATTGTTATGGGGGACTTTAACGCGAAACTGGGCAAACGAAGTGATGGTGAGCTGAGAGTGGGGCAATTTGGATATGGAGAGAGAAATGCACGTGGCCAGCTGCTGGCCGACTTTATGGAGAAGGAGGGCCTCTTTATGATGAACTCCTTCTTCAAAAAGCCTAAACAGCGAAAGTGGACATGGTTGCATCCCAATGGCGTAACGAAGAACGAGATCGACTTCATCTTGTCGACAAAAAGGCAAATATTCAATGATGTCTCTGTGATCAACTCAGTCAAAACAGGAAGCGATCACCGAATGGTAAGAGGCACATTGAATCTAAAGACCAAGCTAGAAAGATGTCGACTGATGAAGTCCACACTCCGACCAGCGCCCATCCAGCTCCAAAACCCCGAAAACTTTCAGCTCGAGTTGCACAATCGCTTCGAATGCCTAGGAGACTGCGAGAATGTGGACGATTATAACGACAGGTTCGTGGAAATTGTCCAAACGGTCGGGTCTAAGATTTTCAAAACTCGCCGTTCAAACAGAACCAAAAAAATCTCTGACTACACCAGCAGCCTCATGGAAGAAAGACGCAGATTGGTTTTGCAGTCCTCTGAAGACGCTACTCAGTATCGGCAACTAAACAGGCAGATCTCTAAGTCTCTAACTCGCGATTTGCGCCACTTTAATACAAATTGTATTGAAGAGGCGATTGAGAACAACAAAGGCTCAAAAGTATTCGCTAGAGATCTGTCTGTTGGTCAAAGCCAACTGACCAAGCTGAAGACTGAGGACGGCAGGATCATATCGTCTAAGACTGAGTTGCTGGAAGAAGTTGAGAAGTTCTACGGACAATTGTACACGACCACACGTCTGCCTGTCAGCGATCTGGCTAAAGACCCAAGAGCTAGACTTACCCGACACTATACCGAAGATATCCCGGACGTCAGCCTGTACGAGATTAGAATGGCTCTTAAACAGCTTAAAAACAATAAGGCACCGGGTGATGATGGAATTACGGCTGAACTTCTGAAAGCAGGTGGAACACCGGTACTTAAAGCTCTTCAGAAATTATGTAATTCCGTTATACTTGAGGGACAAACGCCTAAGGCATGGCATAGAAGTGTGGTCGTGCTTTTCTTCAAAAAGGGCGACAATACCCTGCTGAAGAACTACAGACCCATTTCACTTCTGAGCCATGTCTACAAACTGTTTTCGAGGGTCATTACGAATCGTCTCGCACGCAGGTTTGACGACTTCCAGCCTCCCGAACAAGCCGGTTTCCGAAAAGGATTTAGTACCATAGACCACATACATACGCTGCGGCAGATTATACAGAAGACCGAAGAGTACAATCAGCCACTATGCTTGGCGTTCGTGGACTATGAGAAAGCCTTCGATTCGGTCGAAACCTGGGCTGTATTACAGTCTCTCCAGAGGTGCCAAATTGACTATCGATATATCGAAGTGCTGAAGTGTTTGTACGAAAACGCCACCATGTCGGTTCGCCTCCAGGATCAAAACTCGGAACCTATCCAGCTGCAGCGAGGGGTGAGGCAGGGAGACGTTATATCTCCGAAACTGTTCACCGCCGCCCTGGAAGATGTTTTCAAGCTTTTGGACTGGGGTGGACTCGGCATCAATATCAACGGCGAGTACATCACCCACCTTCGATTCGCTGACGATATCGTGGTCATGGCTGAGACTATGGACGACTTAGGCACAATGCTCGATGGCCTCAGTAGAGCCTCTCAACAAGTGGGTCTTAGAATGAACATGGACAAGACGAAAATTATGTCAAACGTCCGTGTCATACCTACTCCTCTGAAGGTTGGAGGCTCTACACTCGAAGTTGTTACCGAATATGTATACCTGGGACAAACAGTCCAGTTAGGTAGGTCCAACTTCGAGAAAGAGATCAATCGTCGAATCCAACTCGGCTGGGCAGCGTTCGGGAAGCTTCGCAATATCTTTACGTCCCAGATACCGCAGTGTCTTAAGACCAAGGTCTTCGACCAATGTGTGTTGCCAGTGATGACGTACGGAACTGAGACATGGTCGCTTACTATGGGCCTCATAAGAAGGCTCAAGGTCACCCAAAGGGCAATGGAGCGTGCTATGCTCGGAGTTTCTCTGCGTGATCGAATCAGAAACGAGGAAATCCGTAAGAGAACCAAAGTGACCGACATAGCTCTCAGGATTGCTAAACTTAAGTGGCAGTGGGCGGGGCACATTGCTCGTAGAACAGATGGCCGTTGGGGCAGTAAAGTTCTCGAGTGGCGACCACGCACCGGAAAGCGTAGTGTAGGCAGGCCTCCCACTCGGTGGACCGATGACCTGGTGAAGGTCGCGGGAAGCCGCTGGATGCGGGCAGCGCAGAACCGGTCGTCGTGGAGATCCTTGGGGGAGGCCTATGTCCAGCAGTGGACTTCCTTCGGCTGATATGATGAAATAAATATAAAAAAATAATAAAAAAAATTGGCTAAACAATTAAATTCCGTGACTGTACCTCCACGCGTTTCTGAAAAACTTGACAGACAGACAGACACAGACGGACGACAAAGTGATCCTATTGTTCCCTTTGAAAAATTTATATTTTTGCTAAAATCGTGAAAACATTATTTTAAACGCGTTAAAACGAGCGCTGTCACAGACAGGTAGAGATTGGAAGTAAAACTTGCTGCACGACGCAAAATGTCGTTCAGGGCCAGTTTACGCGGGAACCGTGTATGTATTATGGCAGTCTCCGATCAAAAATATAAAAACTGTATATTTCATCACGCTTTTATTAGCTTCACCTGTATATTTGTATGTAACCGACTCCTTTGCACTCGATTTTGACCCACTTTAAACGGACAGATTTAATTCAAACTTTGTAGACTTATCAAGAATCAGCGACAATATAATAATTTCATAAGTTTGAACTAAAAAATAAAAAATAAATAAAGTTTAAAAAAACTAAAAAACGCTTTTAAAGTACATCAGACAAAAAAGTAAAAAATAATTCTTAATATAAGTTGAAAATAATAATTAACAAATTACTAGTATTATTGTGAAAAAGTGTGGGTTGCTCGATAGACGAAAAATATGGCACAGAGCGCCCCACGCTTTTTCACAATAATACTAGTAATTTGTTAATTACTTTTTTCAACTTAAATTAAGAATTATTTTTTACTTTTTAGTCTGATGTACTTTAAAAGCGTTTTTTAGTTTTTTTAAACTCTATTTATTTAACCCGAGATGGTAGTTAGGTAGTCGTTCGAATTTTTTAAATTTGTATTAAAGTTCTTATTTTTTGTATTAGCATCATCGTATTTTTCTACATTTTGTTAAATTTTCGTCTTTTTTGTTACAGTTTTTAACGTTTTATCTGTATACTAGCTTTTGCCAGCGGCTTCGCTAGCGTGAACATAGTTTCTATGACTGTCTTCGAGGGTGCGCAGTGCGCGAGCCTCAAGCGGCTCGCGAGCGTGGAATAAAATACTCTATATGTTAATCCAGGTTCCAATTTGTGTACCTACCAAATTTCAGCCAGATAAGTTCAGTATGTTAGGTGTCCTTGGCGGGGACCAGTTGTTTAAGGTTGCGTGGAATGTTCAATGAAAAGGATAGACTTCAGTTCACGAATGTTTCGCTTATATTGGTTTGAAAATAGGATTTACAAAACTCAAGTGTTTGTACGTATGTCTATATCTGGACGCGGGTTCGGGACGACTGGCGAACAAAGCCGAGTCGAGCCACGATCGCTTACGCTGCGATATATGTGGTAGGTAGGTAGGTATGTACCCCTACATCACACCCCTCCTAAAATTTGGTAAACTGAAAAGTATACAAACCAAATTTTACAAATAAAATTCGAACAGGAGTTATACAGTATTACTAACGCATTAGGTTACATTACGAAACAATCTCAAACAAAGTATGCAGTACAATAACATTGATGATACTTGATCCGCTGACTACGAGCGCTTTTATCAACATGAGCGGTAAGTATATTACATTTTTATAGGTAGTAGGTATCTATATTCTGTGCTATTGTTTTACATTCTGACTATACAAGTTTGCTTAGTTAGCTTAGATAATAAGGTACGAGCGTTGATGCACAGGTTTAGATTTACAACTTATTTGAAAGGTTCGTTACACAGGTTGATGCAAAAGTTTCATTACCTTTATATACAGGATGATGCAAAATAAAAGTTACAAAAAAAGGTATGAGTACAAAATATTGTTAACAAAAAAAGGTTTTTTTACATTCGTGAACTTACGAATCTAAAGTATAAAATTTCCTATTGTAGGTACCGAGGTGGTACTGTGTTAGGTTTTGCGCGTACCGAAACGTTGCTGAGTTTTAGAGAAGGATTGGAGAAATACCTGGGCGCATCCACATACTATGGTCTAGATAATGTAGAACTGCCCTGAGCACGAGTCTGGTGCGTCGGTATGCAGCGATCGCGTTGATACGAGTATGTGCGGCAACTTCTAACTGCGTTCTCCAGATTCTCTCGCTGATTCAGCATCCGCTGACCACGCGGTGCGTTGTGTCGATTGGTGCGGCGTGTTGGTACTTGCATGTGGCTTGACACGTGGCTGAACTCCGTGGCGGGTACTGCAGGTTCCGCTACGTAACTCCCCTTCCGAGCCGGAGGTTGGTCCATGGTGAGTTGGCAGTCCAATGGTGCGATGCGCCATGTGCGTCGGGCGGAGACGCTGCTGGGCCGATGTGCTCACTCGGGTCCATGACTCGGGTCGAGACGATAGGCGGTGAGTCGAGACGAGGAGCAGGTGCTTCAGGCGTACGGAGCAAGGGAAACAGGTTGACGCGGAGCGCGTGCTCGGTCCGTGAGCTGCTGACAACTTGCTGCCTGGAGCGTGAAGCTGCAGATTCGTCAGTTCGATTTGTCGTCGATAACTGCGAACCTGATGTGGCTTCGTTGCGTTGGACTGCTGACTGCTGCGGCTTACTTTACCGGCTGGAGGGTCGTTGTGGAGTTGCTGACGAAGGTGTGTCGTTGTCTTCTGCCAAGGTTTCCTGTTCCTATTTACCGAGTAGGTATATATAGTCCAGATATAGGTGAGCTGTGTTGCGCCGTGTTTTAAGTCTCGCTACAGACGGAATTGAGTCGCCCCGTATACGGCAGGAAGTTAGTCCATGGACACGTGGATAAAAAAATGAAATTTAAATTGAGTCGATGAGTCTGTAGCGAGGCGCGGTGCGGGAGCGACTTTGCGTCACCGCGGTTCGGGAACGACTGGCGAACAAAGCCGAGTCGAGCCACGATCGCTTACGCTGCGATATATGTGGTAGGTAGGTAGGTATGTACCCCTACAAGTAGTTTTAGCGTGAAATAGTAATAAACATCCATACATACATCCATCCATACAAAATTTTACATCTTTGATGTTAGTAGGATTTTAAAATGAGTTTGTTTGTTTGTTTATTTGTTTGTTTTGTTACCTTTTCACGCTTCAACAACTTGGCAAACGTATCGAAGTGTTTTTTGTACAGAATTGGTTGAGGGGGTGGAAAGTGGCATAGACTGCTAATCAGAATAGCTCGATCTGGGACGAGGATCTGGATAAAACTCATGTCCACGCTCGCGAGCCGCTTGCGGCTCGCGCACCACTGAACGTCAAAGACAGTCATAAAAACTATGTCCACGCTGGCGAAACCGCGGGCAAAAGCTGTATGTACATGAAATTAAAAGTGGGATATTATTTATTGACTAAAAACTAATTTTATCTAGTCTCATACTAGTACATATCGTGAAATTCGAATTATAAACTTTAAAACGAGTTTATATTGATATTCGTATTTTTTTATAAAAAGCGTCCCGAAATTTCAAAACAAAATTATATTATAACACTTTTTCTCTAACAACATTATAATGTGATACAATTCATTTTTACCAAAACGATATAGGGCAAATCCGCGTCATTTTTATAGCATTACTAGTGGGTGCCCGCCGCTTCGCCCTCGCAGATCCCGTTTTTTGCCGTTCCCGTGGGAATTTCCTAAAATCCTTTCTTAGCGGATGCCCACGTCTGTATTCCAAATTATAGCGAAATCCATTTAGTGGCTCGTTCGGCTGTGCGTTGATGTACCTGTCAGTCACATTTTCCTTATTTAAACAGGGTGAATTTTTGAGACGGGACAGTAAGGGCAGGTACCTCAACCGTTATAATAACAGGAAAACATTACTATCTATAGAGACTATCCATAAATTTTCAAGATATTCTGAACTGCATTCACAGATTTTAGAAAAAATGTACAGTCAGCAAGGAAACGGTCATTTTACACAAAAACTTTTTTTGATGCCAATCGATCCTGGTTCTTATAAGGATCAAAAGTAAATTAAAAGTAAGTAAGTAGTAAGTAGTCAGAAATCGCGAAAACCTTTTCCCATACTTTTGTACGGAAATACAGGGGGCATAAGATAATTACAGTTTTTGTCAAGCTGACCTCGTGGCTTACTGTACCTAGAAGCAAAAGCACCTAAATAAGTGGAAAATCATCATAGTTGCATCGATAATCTTCTACAACATTAGAACTTAAACAAACAATAATAAAATAAATCATAACTTACATTTAGATAATCTACGAAATAAATTGCTCAAAATGACCGCCGTTTTCACGAATACATAAGTTCACTCGTTTTTTTACTGAGCTAGTAGCAGCCGATAATTTTCTTGGATGGATATTATTTAAAATCCTTGTTAATGCAACATTCAGCTCCTGAATACTGATGTATTTATTTTTGTAGACTTCGTTTTTAACAAGCCCCACAAAAAAAACGAGAGGCGTTAGATTGGGCCTGCGAGGTGGCCACTTAGTTGGACCATGTGTACCTATCCACTGTAACCCGAACTGCCTATTTAAACTGGAACGCGTAAGGCGGCTGTTGTGTGGCGGAGCGTCATCTTGCTGAAAATAAACTTTTCGCAATTCTGACAGGAGCCATTCATCCAACTGGTTTTGGAGATCGTCTAAAATCACGTCGTCATACACGGCAGAATCAAGAGTACCTTCATAAAATTCTACCATTACCACTCGGTTTGTCATCACACTACACCAACAGTTAAAAGAGAATGAAACTTGATTGTGGCTTTTCGGAACTCTGAGAGAATTTTCTCTAGACCAATAGTGGTGATTTTATCGGTTGTACATTCCGTTATTTAAAAACGTTTACGTTCTATGGTCAGTTCTTCTTAATAATACTATTGTTTTCACATGTAACCATTAATAACGCATTTTTAACTATTATGAATAAATTTACTTAAGAAATTCGTGATCTCTACTTATTTTTTCTCTTAGCCATCTGCAAAAGGTAATTCTTCGAACATTGTCACCTGAATGTAATGCTTGAACTATGCGCCCCTGTCGATAGGATTTATAACCGTGTTTTTTGAATATCTTTCATACAAGTGACTGAGAAACACCCACTTCAAGAGCGACATACCTGGACGATATTTCTAGATAAGCTTCCACATAGGTTAACATCTCCTTTTTTATGTTTAGTACACGAGGCTGCCGAACTAACTTTTTTTTGAACGAACCATTTTCTTCGAGATTCTTCAAAAGTTTTGTTATTACCTTTCTTGATGGTACTTGTTGCAATGGGTACTTATTCGCGTACCACACCAATGCAGATTCCGTGTTCCTATTATTAACAAAATACGCTTCAATTAAGTCCAAAAGTTTGCAATTTAAAGATATTTTTAACAAGTAGTATATAAATTACAACTTACAACTAACAATCAGGAGTTTTTTTAAGAAAAAAACATACTAATGACCTAAAAAAACCCAAGAATACGAAGGATGAAATTTAAAACTTTTTTTACTTAGCTGCTTTTTTCAGCCAGTCTTCTTTATAACTGATTATAGCGGCTATAAAGAAGACTGGCTGAAAAAATCAGTAATAAAAAGTTTGGCTAATTTAGAAAGTTTGGCTAATTTAGAAAGTTTGGCTAATTTAGAAGTTTTGACTCTTTTACCAAAATGTATGGGATAAGTTTTTCGCGATTTCTGACATTTCTAGCACTCAAACCTCAGTCGGATTAGTAAAGACTTTTGATCCTTATAAGAAACAGGATCGATTGGCATAAAAAAAGTTTTTGTGTTAAATGACCATTATCTTGCTGACTGTACATTTTTTCCAAAATCTGTAAATGTAGTTCAGAATAATTTAAAAATTTATGGACAGTCTCCTAAAAACGTTTTCCTGTAACTATAACGTCTCAAAAATTCACCTGTATATACAGAAGAATATTTGTGAGAGCCTTAATGTGCCCTTTTTAAGTTGCTCTTTAAGAAAACTTAAAGCGCATAAAAAAAGAGTACAAAGGGTCTATTTTACTTATTTCCTTTGTTTGGGTCTTCACCGATATATATTGTCTTGTCGTAAGTTATCCAGTGGTATCTCTCATATTGTGTATAGTTTTTGTTGAACTGACAGATTCCCATACGATATCTGTACGGCTTCAGATCAGTGAATACCAGAATGTGTTCGCCATTCTTCGTCAGAGAAAAACTACCAATTCCAATAAGTTGATAATTATATACCAACGGAGCACCGGATGCTAAACCACTGTACTTGAAAGTATCGTTTATACAAATAAATCTTCCCCACTCGCTGGGAATGTACTCGTCGCAGTCAACCCTGACATGCTTCTCGTAAAAATCCATTTCGAGTTGGACATTATCCTCAATGTGCTCCTTGTCTATATACCCAAAGCCAGCGTATGCGTAACGGCGTGTGCTTATGTACGTCGATGGTTGAACCATCATTGCGATGAAAGGCTTCCTTGTCGGAACGAAAGAGCTTCCCGCTACTGAAAACTTTAATTTTACTAGCAATAAATCGTGTATAGGAGAATGTGTCCCGTTTCTTCCATGTGGCATCCAAAATCGCTTTCTACTTTTAAAAAAGGTGGTGGTAATGCAGTCTACTTGGACTTGGCGGGTTTTGTTCCAGGTTTCATTGATATAGTATATGTCAATTTTCTCGTTTTGTTTTGGATATCGATACTTTTCCAAGGGGTTTGCTGATGTGATGACAACGTCTTCATCTATGAAGGACCCCACGCTGACAGGCTTGGCGTCCACTGCTATTCCGACTATAAAGTCCCATCGGTCGTCGAATTCAATCCACTTGTATGGAACTTTGTCTCCTTTAACTTCGTATGGGTTTCCTTTCGTTGGCCGATCGTATAATAACGCTGCGCTCTGAATTTGTTTATAGAATAATACAAGTACAATTTTAAGGAACATGATTCTTCTTCTCAAAGTTTTAAAACCAAATTTCTAACCAAAAATTTAAAAGAAAATAAAGTTTAACTTTTTTTGGTAAAATTATTATCGACGTATCTCTTGCCTATTTAACAGACGAATGAAACATTTCGGCGGGCGCTAGGCAGCGAGTAATCCTAGCAAATATCGAACACTAACAAACAGGACGCTGATTAGTACACAAACACTGCAGTTTACATTGTTGATAGTGATCACTACGACGGACTGCAATACTGACCTACCTTTAATGCAATACAAACAAAACATTGTATTAGTTTTTATTAGTGTTGCGTACCAAAAGTGTAATAAAAACGAGACCCTATTACCGAAGTATATAATATATTAGTACTAACATACAGTATGGACACTCCCTGCTGCTCTCTAGATTCCGACCTCACCCCCTCGTCACTCAGATTGATACAGATCGGTTACAGTTTGGTTGTCGAACGTATAGGATTTCGCCGCCATTTTTTTTGCTTCGTCATTCGTTTTTTGAAATGTCATTTCTGACCCGTTGTATGAAGTGTCCAGGGTGTGCTATTACTAAGACTTTGTGCTGTCCGTCCGGCTGTCCGTCCGGCTGTCCGTCTGTCACCAGGCTGTATTTCATGAACCGTGATAGCTATACATTAGAAATTTTCACAGATGATGTATTTCTGTTGCCGCTATGACAACAAATACAAAAAAATTGAAAAAATTAAAGTCTCCATACAAAAACGTGGTTTTTTTTTGAAACGTGAAGAAACTAACGCCATCTTGTATGATAACGGAACCCTATGTTTGCGGTTCTGACTCGTACTTGGCTGTTTTTTAGAAATAAGACACGTTAGACAGCTAGGTATTCGGACAAATGGTGAATTCGATACGTCTTAATGTTAGCTCTATAGACTTTTCCTCACTAACTATCGGGTAAGATGATACCGAGGACTTACCATTTCTTGGTAAACAAAGAGTAGCTCTATCAGTCATTACTAAGTTAAATAAAAATATTTATACTTTCCAATTAATATTATTATAGTACCTGGGAGACTGAGCTTTGCTCGGTTATAACTATTTATTGTAATATGGTGGTCTAAACACATATCATCTAAATAAACTGAAAAAAGTAAAATGTGAACTGACAATTATTATTATTTACAATTTCAGTCCTTGAAATAAACAAACCATCTAAAAACAATAAAAATTAAAAAATTAATATAAAAAAAAAAGTTAGCCACCGGGAGGGATTCGAACCCTCGTTTCTTGCCGTCCGCGACTTAACCCGCTGGACCAGACGGACAGCCGGCAATAAACACGAAATTAGCGACCATATCCTGCGTGGAAAGAAAAACGCATGAAAACTGGAAAACACGCGTTTTCCCAAACATAAGACTAATCTAGATCGATTGTTTACCCCCATAAACCCCCATATACCAAATTTCAGCGAAATCGTTACAGCCGTTTCCTCGTTTGCTCGTTTAAAGGTATCTTATCTACTACATAAAAATCAAAGAAGTGTTGCTCTTCACTTTCTCCTTGATTTCCTTCGTAAGTGTTGTATGTAGATGATAATACAGCGCGGTCTCCAAATCCAGAAGAGCGCATGTTCAATCATGCGGGTATATTTATTTAAATAGTCATTTTAAAGTTTCGTACCATTTTAATAAGCCTAAGCCATCTGTCTATCTGTCAGTCTGTAACATTTCAAAAAGGCTGTATCTATATCGTCGTTTTTCAGCGTTTCCGAGGCACCATGCCAGCCCACGCGTCACCAAAAATTACTATATGTAACATAGGTTAAGGTCGATATTAACATGCCTAATAATGTATTTTATTTATAGCTTTTTTTTATCCACATTTCATTACATTTCATTTATTTTATTTATTTTTATTTAATTTATATTCAGGATTCAAACAGTCACATACAAAAATAGAATAAGAAATTTATTTCATAGAAATACAGAAAATACAGAAAATAATATCCTAATCGTCAATATCACACAAAAAAAACAAAAGTAAGTACATAAATGGTACCTAAGTCTTAGTTATTAACAATATTGATGTTTGGTGGCAAGATTTAGATAAGATGGTGGTAGCTTAGAAAATGCTCTTTCTCTAACAAAAACTTAACCAATCCGGGAGTGCCGACAGAAGTGAAAACTGTTTATAAGTTTTGACCCTCCGAGTGTTCCTGGTTAAGGTAACGGTAGCAGGTAACGGTAACAGTGTCGCGAGTTTAATTGTTTTTTCCCATGTCAAAAAATGCCCAAGGCGCCTAAAGAAGTTTTCACTTCAAAACTATATTCTTACAATGAATTAGACCCTGCCGGGAATCGAACCCGCGACCTCCTGAGGTGAAGCTAATGTACGCCGCAGAAACGGTCAATTCTGATGAGACCACGAATAAAAAAAAATGGTTGTCTGTAAAGTCAGTTTACGGACAATAGTTTAACGTGGTAACGTCATAACAAAACATTGATGAAATGATTGCATACTTTTATGACGAGTCAATTAGCGTAACGGGACAATGAGCGTAACGGGACACTGACTTTTTCGTGCGCGCAGCCGGCGTCCATCAATTTATGAGACGTTGGCACGTCAAAAAAAAACATTAAAAATTGTTTATTGGGTCACTTTTAACAACATCTCAAATCCTTTTAGGTTTTTTTTAAACCTGTGTCAGGAGGACTCGCAATACGAATAATAAATAACTTTTTTTGTCTCTTTTTTGTAGGTACATGTATCTACAAATCAACGGACAAGAAATACTTAAACTATGATAAAAGCTACCTGCTCCGTCGATATTCGCTCAATAACTCACATAGCGACGTTCGTACATAACAATCGCATCTCAGTTCGAGTACG
Source organism: Coleophora flavipennella (assembly GCA_947284805.1). Classification (NCBI taxonomy): domain Eukaryota; kingdom Metazoa; phylum Arthropoda; class Insecta; order Lepidoptera; family Coleophoridae; genus Coleophora; species Coleophora flavipennella. The sequence continues at coordinate 1,295,180 of OX369272.1, forward strand.
TACGCCTGGCGTTGCCGATGTGCGAATGGAGTTGGTGCACAAACATGGAGGTGGTATAGAATAAATTGTTTTTAGGGTTTCATACCTCAAAAGGTAAAAACGGAACCGTTATAGGATCACTCGCGTGTCTGTCTGCTTGTCCGTCCATCTGTTACAGCCAATTTTCTCTGAAAGTACTGGACAGATTGAGTTGAAAAATTAAAATTAAACTTTTGGGCGGTAAATTATAATAAAAAAATGCATACTTATATTGTGTGACATATCAAATGAAATGGCTTGTCATGAGAATCTGAAATATATATATTACTAGCTTTTTTCCGCGTCTCAGCCCGCGTGGACATCGTTTTTATGACTGTCTTTAAAGGTGATTAATAAATTATGTCGTTTCCCACCTACTCAACCATCTGTGTGAAAAAAATCACAACAATCGAGTATTTTTTTAGTTCCCTCAGGAACTGCATCAGATTATGCTATTTTCCCGGAATAAAAAGTAGCCTATGTCCTTCCCCGGCGTGACACAGGCTACCTGCATGCCAAATTTCATTAAGATTGGTCAAGGCATTGAAGCGTGAAAAGGTAACAAACAAACAAACAAACACATTTTCACATTTATGATATTAGTAAGGATTAATTTGAAAAATCGTTTTTCAAATTAATCCTTACTAATATTATAAATGTGAAACCGCCCCCCTTATCTCCGAAACCACTGGGTCTAAAATCTTGTAAAATCACAGTACATTGAGGTTGAATGTATAGATTACAGGAAAACCTATAATTAAATTTAAAGTCCTTCGGTTCCTACAGGGAAAATATAATTTCCAGAATAAGTACCTAGATTCCTATTTATCTAGAGCAAAGTATGTGCTCGTGACCGGGTGCTGTCCGTGTGAACTGGCCTACTCTTGTCAAAGGTATCAATGACATTCAATGATTTATATGTATAACTTATCGTGTCATATTGTTTTCATGTTCTAATGACATAATCTCGTTTATTTCAAGGATTGATTTTTGACGTTATTAAGTAATGATTGCTTATTTCTTGATTTGTTTCAAATTAAATTATGTTATTAATATTTTATGACTATCAGAAAGAGTGTAATTTGCACCTATTTTCAATAAATACAAAAATGCAGTCAAACGCACTCAAATTTTTATTAAAAAAAAAACCTTGAATCTTGAATTTCTACAATCTACTGAGAGGTCTCTTCCTCTTGGTAGTTAAGAGGTTACCGCCACCAAAAGGAAACCTTTCTAAAGATTTGATTGGTTGGAGAGCATTTGCTATATTGCAGAATCCTTGTATTCCTTCATAGAAATGAGATGACCAGATATAACCTTTTTTTTTTAAATTCAGAATTTGAGTGCGTTTGACTACATTTTAACTGATGGAAAGTGATGATTTAGTCGAGAACCGACACGCAAACACGAACAATGCGTATTCACTCTCGCCTTCAAAATCCCAAATTAATAAGAGTCAAGAAATAAGATGCAGCTAAAGAGCATTCCATTGCTGTCCGCATAATAAATGAAGAAGCGTAACGCTTCGTGCTGATAGGCTGAATATCAACAACAAAGGGGTATAACCTCTCCCTGCATCTCGTTTGCCGAAGTTGGAATGAAGCTGGGGGGAATAAGGTCATGCATTACTTAAGCACACTCTGCGAAATGAATTCGATAGAATACCAAAAGACAGGCACCCATGGTGCGATGCTCAAGCCTTTCGAAAAACTCACTGTCAGAAGTTCTCGACACGCTTTTAAGGCCTCTGATACGTCTTAATGACTGCAATCTAGTAATAGCAATTGACACCAACGGCATATTTTTTAACCCCCTCCGTGGCGTAATGGTTAAGGCCATTAGCTTCATATCAGGAGGTTTGGTGGAAGGGCATTTTTAAGCCCGCCTAGCTAGCTCTAACCATCTTATCTAAGTCTTGCCGTTAAATGTGTTTCAGCTTGAAAATAAGATATGATAAGCCCGCTTCCAACATCGGCATCATCGTCACTTACTATCAGGTGAGATGATGCCAAGGGCTTATCAATTGTGAAAAAAAAGCTAGCCATAAAATTATACAAGATATATAATGGGAGTGGTGGCGCCATGCTGAACATTCATTGGAACAGTGCAAATTTTATTAAAATCGGTTCAGTAGTTTTCAAGGTATGGCCTATACAAATGGGTATACAAATTAAAAGAAAAACACGTCATTGGTTTAACGCCGCAATTTTGTAATTAAAGTAGTTTGTTTAGGAACAAAGGATAGGTCGTTTTTAATTGTTTAACGCCGCAGTTTTGTAATTGAAGTTGGTTGTTCCTATAGTTTTTAATTGTTTAACGCCGCAGTTTTGTAATTGAAGTTGGCTGTTCCTATCGTTTCTAATTGTTTAGTGCCGCAACTTTGTAATTGAAGTTGGTTGTTCCTATAGTTTATAATTGTTTAACGCCGCAATTTTGTATTTGAAGTCGGTTTTTTGTTTTTGGCATTGTCAATTATGTGATTTTTGTGTGATTCTTGATCACTATCACCTATTGTTGTTTTCCATCATTATGTCGAGTGGTGACACTATAATTTAGACTCTTCCTAAAAAGATTCAGTACTTATACAGTTTTTATTGGCAACATCACAACCCCTCGAGTCACGATAAAACTCACAAAACCAATCGTCTAAAAAATCTTAACCTTCCTGCTCCCAACCATCCTGCCTCGGGACGTTACATACGATCTTTATTGCTCCTATATTTCAGCGTTCACGGTACGCCACCCGTAGATATTATTTATGGGGGCCGCTCGAGGAGCGTTCTATAGTTCAGTTACATCTTAAGCATCTTGATCGATGATCTTGCCTTTACCAGCTTGTGATTAGAGGGAGGTTTTGAAGATGGATCGGTTGTAAAATAAAAGCTGTTTGGTTCGATTTGGGAAAGGTTTTTGTTGACATTTGTTTGTCAGTGTATTTTTTAAGTTGTTGGTGGTGGGTTGGTTTGTAACTTTTGTTTTTCAAGGTTAACCGCCTCCGTGGTGTTATGATTGGTCAATTTGCCTCACATTAGGTGGTCACGAGTTCGATTCCCGACGGGTTTTAACTTACTAAGACTCGATTTGGTTGGTGGTTAGGCATTTTATAAGCCTGTCCAGCTAGCTACCATCATCTTATCTAAGTCTTGCCGACAAACATCAATGTTGACAGTATTGATGTGTTCTGGTGTTAGGTAAGATAGCCAGCTTCCCATCGCGTTAGGGAATAATGGTAAGTCCGCTTCCATCTTCGGCATCATCGTCACTTACGATCGGGTGAGATGATGCCAAAGGTTTATAAATTGTAAATAAAAAATAATTTATATTGAGGCTCTGTTTGGCTCCTCTTATAATAAATTAATATGATAAATAGGACCGGTGGATTTATTTAGAAATTCGTTAAGATATTTTTTATCCACAATTGGTAAGCACTTGGCATCATCTCACCTGATGGTAAGTGACGATGATGCCAAATTTGGAAGCGGGCTTACCAGGATTCCCCAACGCGAACTGTCTGTCTTATCTTTAAACCTGAACACATCAAAGCTATAATCATGGTGGGCTTAGGTAATGCCCTTCCACTAACCAAACCGAGTCTTAGACTCATCCGGGAATCGAACCCGTGACCTCTCAATGTTAAGCTTATGGACTAATCATTACGCCATGGAGACAGTAAATTTGTAACAGTCCAGCAAATAAAATTAATGTTACATTAGGGAATTAATTAAAAAAAAAATGCATTAATAAAAAAAAAGAATATGATTATTTCATATTTTATCATTTATGTCACTTTTTATCATGTGTCAAAAACGTTATTTTCTTAATGAATTTTTTAAATTAACTAGAAGTGACGTCAAGTATATCAGTGTCACAAATTACTTTGTGATTATTGTGAATTTAAAATTTAAGACTTGATAGAAAAACCGCATCAAAATCGGTCCATTCGTTCATAAACTACGATGCCACACCCTTCTTTTTGCGTTGGGGGGTTAAAAAAAGCGAGTAAGGATACTAACATAACATTGTCGTCGTGGAAATCCTTGGCAGCAGTGGACGTCCGTCGGCTGATATTTTATTTATTTTATTTTATTTTTTTAAGGAAAACTAGGTAACATTATATGATCAAACATCAATTAGATAAGGAACATTGAGAAGTTTTCGCCTTTAGTTTAGAGAATAAGCTATGATGATGATTATGATACCATTTTTGGATAGTCTTAAATTACTTTTTAACTAAAAATCGTGTGAGGTTAGTATCATCATCATCAACATCATATCAGCCGAAGGACGTCCACTGCTAGATATAGGCCTCCCCCAACGATCGGTTCTGCGCTGCCCGCATCCAGCGGCTTCCCGCGACCTTTACCAGTTCAGCGGTCCACCGAGTGGGAGGCCTTCATACGCCACGCTTTCCGGTGCGCGGTCGCTACTCGAGAACTCTACTGACCCAACGGCCATCCGTTCTACGAGCTATATGCCCGGCCCACTGCGACTTAAGCTTAGCAATCCTCCTACGGATCTCCTCGTTTCTGATTCGATCACGTAGGTTAGTATATCAGTGAAAAAATGAATAGTAAAATCTGTATGGTGCTGGCGCAACAAACAAACGTCTACCCAATCGTTCTTCAACAACAGTAAATAAAAACGCAAAAACGTCGAGGCAAGTTATGAAATTAAACACACCCCGTATTTCCCCTGGGGAAAGAAAGCAGGAGCAAAAACTGAAAACAATATCTATTGGATTTCAATAACGCTGACGCTGAAGTTACAGCGCAGATTAATGAAACTGATAGAGGGGAGCACGTATTTAAAATGTTAGAGAAACTAGGCGCTAAACTGGAGGCCTCCGGACCGTGTAACATTAAAAAAAAAAGTAAGTGTGCGGTTTTATGAAACCACGGTAAAAGTGAAACTTAACAGAGGACGAAACGATCATGGCTGCTCTCGCTACGGTACAGAGGACGAAACGATCATACCGTCAGACGAAAGCGACCGTCACGCGACATGAAAAAAAAACAAACAAACAGACACAGAAAAAAAACACAAACGAAAAAATGTGAGACGATGTAATAAAAGTTCACTTTAAAATTGTAATGGGGATTTCTTCGGTGAACATAATATCCAGCTCCATTCTACCTTCGGTCAACGAGACGCAGGGGGAGGTTCCACCCCTTTTTTGTTGATATTCAGCCTACAAACACGAAGCGTTACGCTTCCTCATTTATTATGCGGATAGCGTTGGAGTGCAACTCCTGGCCTGCGTCTGACTTCTACAATTTGGGGATCTTCAAGGCGAGAGTGAATAGGCATTATTTGAGTTTGCATGTACCATCCTCGACTACATCGTCACTTACCATCAGGTGAGATATAGTCAAACGCACTCAAATTTTTAATTTAAAAAAATATTCGACATGTTACTGGATTCTGAAAAAACAAACTAAGAAAGTTTTATTTGGTAATAGTTAGTGTTATCTTAAAGAAAAAAAAGGACATTGACAGTTTTTGTATGGAAGTTGGACCTAGGGCTGCCTACAATATACACATTGTGCAATATATTCCTCTACCTAACACTGTTTTGTAAACGAATATACATCAAAATGTATCCGAGGAGTCAGTCATTAATATGAAAACCGGCCAAGTGTGAGTGGGTCTCGTGCTCTGAAGGTTCCGTACCACCACACCTCTCTACACAACTATGAAGATGCTACCTATTCACATTCATCATCATCATCATATCAGCCGAAGGACGTCCACTGCTGGACTTAGGCCTCCTCCAAGGATCTTCACGACGACCGGTTCTGCGCTGCCCGCATCCAGCGGCTTCCCGCGACCTTCACCAGGTCATTGGTCATGAAACGGTGTGAAACTTGGTTTGATTATAGTACTTCATCATCATTACAGCTCATATACGTCCCCACCGAGGGGCTCGAGCCTATCCTGAATCAGGGCGATTAGGCCTTAGTCGACCACGCGGGCCCAGTGCGGGTTGGTCGACTTCACACACAACCTTCGAGTTTCTTCGCAGGCGTGTGCAGGTTTCCTCACGATGTTTTCCTTCACCGTTAAAGCAATCGGTAAGTATGTACGTAATTTTTTGAAAAACTCATTGGTACATTGGCCGTCCAGATTTGAACCCGGTACCTCTGGTTAGATGGACCGAGTCGTTACCGGTTGAGCCACCGACGCTTTTTTTTTATAGTACTTATTCAAAAGTAATAAAAAAGTGTGAGTCGTACTTACTGAACTGAATAAAAAAAAGCATTTTTCTGTAGATCGCGTTTGTGTATTTAGAATGTAATGTGAATAGAAAAGGAAGCGTGCTATGCTCGGAGTTTCTTTGCGTGAACTTTTCAGAAACGAGGAGATCCGTAGGAGAACCAAAGTAACCGACATAGCTCTCAGAATTGCTAAACTTAAGTGGCAGTGGGCGGGGCACATTGCTCGTAGAACAGATGGCCTCCTCGTTTCTGAAAAGTTCACGCAAAGAAACTCCGAGCATAGCACGCTTCCTTTTCTATTCACATTACATTCTAAATACACAAACGCGATCTACAGAAAAATGCTTTTTTTTATTCAGTTCAGTAAGTACGACTCACACTTTTTTATTACTTTTGAATAAGTACTATAATCAAACCAATTTTCACACTTTAATGCATTACCATTTTTACGATAGAGCAAAAACAGAAATCCCTTTTAGAATACGTGTTTTTAATTGGGGACATCTCTTAATTTTTCACTTTTTTAATTTTTATTATTATTTATTATAGTGGCAAAAGAAGAACAACTGTGTAAAAATTTCAACTGTCGACTTACTACAGTTCATGATATATAGCCCGCTGATAGACAAACGGACGGTTAGCTGAGGCTTAGTGTAACCGTCCTGTTGGTCACGCTTTGGGTTTACAAAACCCTAAAATCTGGCCAAGTGTGTGTCGGACCACGCGCAAAGTAGAATTTCGTAGTTTTTTCAATAAATTTATTTATCTTTTCTTAAACGAAGCTATTTTGAACCACCATAGAATTTTATAACTTTTTGTACTAAAAATATGTTAACTTTTAAAAATATAACTGATTATCTCAAGTTGATCGACTATTACTTCTAAACAAAGACTTGGCCATGGTAATTTTCCATTTAAATTGATCATATTTCCTACTATTTTTAATTCTTTTCAGATTTTCTGAAAAAGCGGTTTAGCTGGTAGGAAGTCGCGAAATGACACTTTTACAAAAATCACCACATAAATTAAGAAAACGAATTATTTATTTTTTATAAAAATGTTTACAGATTTTATTCCATAACTTTAGGGGTCGCGGATTGGTGTAATTAAGTTTTGTAGCTGTAAATAGTCTCAGAAAACGGCTGTAATATACGGACTACTGTCGACAATATTAGGTTTCTCGTTTGACTACGGAACCATAAAAAGGCTATTTGTTGAAAACTATTAACTGGCAAAAAAATAACTAGTAATTAATTAAAATCACAAATTAACTTTATCATTGACAAAAGCCTCACCCAAGGATATCCACGACGACCGGTCCCGCGCTGCCCGCATCCATCGGCTTCCCGCGATCTTCACCAGGTCATTCGACAGGCCTGTCCACGCCACGTTTTCCGGAGTGCGGTCGCCACTCGGGAACTTTACTACCTCAGTGGCCATCCATTTTACGAGCTATGTTCCCTGCCCACTGGCACTTCAGTTTTATAAATAAACTACATTAACTATTAAATAAGGAATGACATTAATTATTTTAATCATTGTCTATTTAAAAAGACTTGGAATAGAAAACATTGCCTAAATAAAGAATAAAAAAATTGACACAGCCGTTTACGTGAAAGTAATTTTATATATGCCCACTAAAGTAATAAGATTACTTAAAGATTTACAAACGCTCTCGTGTCTATCACACTTTCACCAAAGTGAAAAAAGTGCAGCTCAGATTCAAATCACTTAAAAAAATAGTCAAGTGCGACTCGAGGTCACACAAACAGAGTTCCGTGTTAAAATTTTACTAAAAACAGAACAAAAGCTCTCAAAAGATTTTTTATAGGTTTCCTGTAATCTATGTATTCAACCTTATATACTGTGATTTATTCAAGATTTCAGGCCCAGTAGTTTCAAATATAAAGAGGGGACGGGGATAGTTCATTTTTGCCTATTTTCTTAAATAACTTCAAAACAATTTAATCTTGCCAAGGGCTTACAAATTATGAAAATAAAATTATAAAAAATATATATTTGAAATTGTTATTATTTTTGAGGTAGGGAACCCTAAAAATGCATTTTTCATAACTATAGCCAAATTATCACGAGAAGTCCAATATAATAAAAGAAATTGTTTTAGAGCCTTTGATCATTAGCACTTTAACATGGAGATTCCATTTTTTTTTAATTGTGTTTGCTGTTCAGTTTCTAACCAAAAACGCACACTTTCATTATTCCAAAGGGCCTCCCCTAAGTCTGTCCCTGGCGCCACACGTGTGGCGTCGCGTGTTCAAGCGCACTGCACACCTGAGCTCCATCCTAAGTCCGTGAATCGCGACTCGTGGGTCCCGGCTCTAATTGAATTGGATTTGAGGCGTGACACCAAGAAGTTTCTATTCCTACCGAGTCGGAACTATAAGGATAGGGGCGTGTAGGGGCTGATTGGTTATAGCACCTGAACTTAGTTCCTGAATTTCTGTAGAAATTCCAAAAAACCCTTTCTTATTGGATGACATTATCATAATTGCCATCTGTATGTCAAATTTCAATCCGATCAGTCCAGTGGTTTGAGCTATGCGTTGATAGATCATGATCAGTAATTCCTAAAGTTCTCGAGTGGCGACCACACACCGGAATACGTAGCGTAGACAGGCCTCCCACGTGATGGACCGACGACCTGGTGAAGGTTGCGGGAAGCTGCTGGATGCGGGCAGCGCAGGACTGGTCGTCGTGGAAATCCTTGGAGTTTGTCCTGCTGTGGACGTCTTTCGACTGATATGATGATGATGATGATGATACAGTTGATAACCGCCTCTGTGGCGTAATTCCATTCCATCCAGTCTATTTGCTTCACACCAAGATGTCGCGGTTCGATTCCCGGGGAGGTCATCTTGTAAGACTCGGTTTGGTTGGTGGTAGGGCATTTTCTAAGCCCGCCTGGCTAGCTACCAACATCAGTGTTAACAGCACTGATGTATTCCGGCTTGAAGATAAGATAGCCAGATCCCATTGCTTTGGGGAATCTTGGTAAGCCCGCTTCCATCAGGTGAGATGATACCAAGGGCTTACCAATTATGAATAAAAAAAAGTTTCCTAGAGTCGTAAGCGAGCGGTCGTAGCTCAGTGCGACTTGCGTACTTGTGTCGAGCAGGTCAACTGACCAGACGCACTGTCATTACCTGGATGGGTTTGACTGTTACTAGCATAGATAGCGACCGTTCCCGTGCTTTGCTAGGCATGTAAAGCCGTTGGTGCTGGTTGCTATCAATAGCAGTCGTTAATCCGTATTGAGGCTTATGGGCGGCTTAAAAACTTCTAATAGTGGGGACTGGGATATTTAGGATAGGGATAGTTGGGAGCTACGATGCCCCAGAGAGATACACAGAGACAACACCCCTTTGTTTACAATGAGTGTTAATAAAACCGGCCAAGTGCGTGACAGAACTGCACACAAAGGATTCCGTACCATCATACTAGATGGCGCTAGTTTTTTTCACGTTTAAAAAAACTCGTTTTTGTATGAAGGAAGAGTACTTAATTATTCACTTTTTCTATCTTTTAGTATTTGTTGTTATAGCGGCGACAGAAATACATCATCTGTGAAAATTTCAACTGTTTAACTATCACGGTTCATGAAATACAGCCTGGTGACAGACAGATGGACAGACAGTGAAGTCTTAGTAATAGGATCCCGTTTTTACCCTTTCTATACGGAACCTAAAAAGAAGTCTTAATTAATAAAAAACCTTTTTTTATTTTGCCCTGTGACCTGTACGTTCCACCTTAACCATCTTTAAAGGACCTTTAGTAATTTTTGTTGGTTCGAAAATAATTATTTTTTTTATAAGAAAATACTTCTTATATAGATACAAAGAATTTATAGTGTACACCAAGTCGAAACAGTGCCGGCTTTACCGGCAACTAACGGCGTAGGAACTGAGACATGGTCGTTTACTATGCGCCTCATAATAAGGCCCAAGGTCACCCAAAGGGCAATGGTGCGTGCTTTGCTCGGAGTTTCTCTGCGTGATCGAATCAGAAACGAGGAGATCCGCAGGACAACCAACATAACCGACATAGCCGACATAGCTCACAGAATCGCTAAACTGAAGTAGCAGTGGGCAGGGCACATAGCTTGTAGAACAGATTGCCGTTGGGGTAGTAAAGTTATCGAGTGGCGACGGCGCACCGGAAAACGTAGCGTAGGCAGACTTCCCATGCTGTGGACCGAAGACCTGGTGAAGATCGCGGGTAGCCGATGGATGGGGTAGCGCAGGACCGGTCGTCGTGGAAATCTTTGGAGGAGGCATTTGTCCAGCAGTGGACTATTTTCGGCTGATATGATAATATGAACGGCGTAGGCCGCTAATTTTATTGAACTCGTTCTAGAGAATTGAAAAATTAAAATTGCAAGAATGACGCGTGCTGCTCCACAAAATTACTATATTTTTTTATTATGTACATCGATGTTGCGCGTCGTGCAAAAATGTGCACGTTAAATGTTCACATCTAGCTTTCCTCTAAACCAACCAATTTAGGTGTGCAATAGCTCAGATGAAAGAGCTCTTTCCAGCAAGAGTTCTTAGACCAAAAAAAGCCGCGTACTTCAATTAAAACCAGAGATATTGATAAAGAAATCTATGAAAAACGCGTAGAGATAATTTGAGAAGGGCTAAAGTTCGGTGATTTTCAATGATAGATGACAAATTTGTGCATCAATACCTTTTTTTTTTTAATTATGCAAATCGGTTGGATTAAAACGGCCGGATGGACCCGCATTAGATTTCACATATCCTTTTTTATATATAGATTCAAAATTTCAACTTCAATTACTTACAGTTTAGTTGTCGAACGTTTAGGAATTCGCCGCCATTTTGTTCGTCATTCGTTTTTTTAAATGTCATTTCTGGCCCGTTGTATGAAGTGTCCAGGGTGTGGTAATATATATATATATATCAATGCCTAGAAAATGGTGAGCAGTGCAGTTGGAGAAAGACATTTTAGCTACAAGCAGTAAGTAACTAACTGGCCATTATTCGACCATCCAAGGAGTTTTTATTTCCGCTACGTGTGCGGCAAGCAAGCTGCCAACGGAACGATACTTTAATGTTACTTCGACGCTTTATGATATAAAACGCATTAGTAAATGTGAATCAGACGTGCTTGTTACTTCTTCAAAGATTTGTATTTAAGTACACAGGCCAGCACATCAAGCTAGACACTCTGTGTGATTCTGATCCATACGCGTACGGCATCATCATATCAGCTCATATACGTCCCCACCGTCGAGCCTACCCTGAGTTAGGGCGATCAGGCCTTAGACGATCACGGGGGCCCATTGCGGGTTGATTGACTTCACACATAAGCTTTGAGTTTCTTCGCAGGCGTGTGCAGGTTTCCTCACGATGTTTTTCTCACCGTAAGAGCGTCGGATAAACGTACATACGAGTATGAAATCGATATTCGTATAGATCTTGGTAAGTGACAGGATTCGAACCACGGCCTTCTGGACAGGAGGAAGTGGCCCTAACCGTTACGCCACCGATGCTCTATATGTTATTTAAGATTTAGAAATCCTTACTTAATAATATTATAAATGTGAAAATGTGTTTGTTTGTTTGTTACCTATTCACACTTCAACACCTCTACCAATCTTGATAAAATTTGACATGCAGGTAGCCTGTACCACTGGGAATGAAGTAGTCTACTTTTTATCTCTGGAAATTATCATAGCCCGATGCAGTTCCTGAGGAAACTAAAACAATATTCTTTGTTCGTTAAGTAATTTAAAATCGCAACGAAAAAATGGTTTGGTGTGATTTTTAGCACAGAGATGAGGTGGAAAATGATATAATTTACTAATAAGTATATTCTGAAATAGTTCCCGAGAGATCTGGGGACAACTTTTTTTTACACTCGCGCACGTCGGTGGCGTCGCAACGAGGCAACGGATTAAAGTGATTTTTTGTATAGAATTTGTTGAGGGGGTGGGAAGTGACAAAGACTGCGTGGTTGGGACGTATATAAACTGATATGATGAAATAACACATATACCTATATTATCAAAAAACTAATTCAATGTAGTAATAAAATATCCTAAAAATATTAATGTGGGTCAAATCCTCGAGTCGTATTAGCTCCAAAGGAGCCCTTAACGCACTTCTCGTTGCCGCGCTGGATGGCAATAGACAACCTTAGCAGCTGTAGGACCCGGAGCGGGCGTCACGTCTCCTCTCTCGATGGCGACTGCCAATCTCCTTAATGAAGGCAAAGGCCTCTGAGGGTTCAGCAGCCGGTTGTCCCACAGACCAGCGGCACAAAGCAGTAATTTTCCTCCAAGACCGAGTACTTATTATGCTTCTTTCTCGCCGCAAATTGAGCAGCAGTACGGGTGAGGTGTGAAGCAGAAAAAGTGGCGTCCCAAAGCAGGTACGTTCCTCTCTGCCATGGCACCTGTTTAAACCCTCCGGCCTTTGCCATCAGATCAACTAAAGCCCGGCGGCTGCATCAAATATGGAATATTCCATCTGGCCGAGACCAGTGCCTTCCGAATGAGGTCATTAAGGAATCGTTGACGTGGGAATCTTCACAAACAACGACCGCAACTCAGTGCGTAATGGCCAATTGCCTCCACCGTGGACCCGCAAATACATGAGGTTCACAGATATTGATATTGCAGGCGGAGAGCAACTGCCACACGCAAATAGTCGCCGTCAGAAGAGTTCCCATATCTGTGCCTCCTGATAAAAAATGCTAAACTCGATTTATGCGTTTTTAATTTTTTTACACGATTGGAATCTGTAAAAAAATACCTATCGTTTCGTCTATGAAACACATCGCTACGTGCAATAGTTCCAGAGTTAGATTTGTGTAAAGTAGCGTAATATGCTGAAAAATACATAAAAGAAATCCAATCAAAAGTATGAAATAATATTTTAATGTTTTAATACAACTTGAGCGCGTTTTATTATCCCTGCAGTGCCATCTATTGACATTCTGCTGCTATGATTATAATTTGTGGTATGTGTAGCTAGTATGGAGAAAAAAGTACTCTATTGTTATTATTGTAAGTATCGATAGATCTAATTTCCCACGGGACCTCTTTAGTTTTCGGGATAAAGAATACCCGACTATACAATGATGGTCAAAACACCCCATCCCAATGTAAAGGTTTAATATTGTTACGTTGAGCCATTCCAAAGATACAATTTTTTGCATTCCTGCAGGAACCTTTAATTTTTTTGGGATTCACAATGTCCCAGTTTTAGTTCGCGATATAGGGTATCAAAGTGTAAAATTAGATTGTAATATGTCAAGCCACATTTGCGTGGTGAGTCATTCTATAAATGAATACTTTTGATTTTCCCACGGGAACTCTTCAATTTTCCGGGATAAAAAGTATCTTATATGTTACCCCGGGCTATAAGGAACCACCATACAAAATTTCATCAAAATTGGCCTGGTAGTTTTTGCGTAATGCGCGAACATACAGACAGACAGACAGACAAAAATTCCAAAAGTTGTTGTTTTGGCCTCTATATCGTTAGTAATGTCCACCACAGTTGTTATTTTCCAAAAATATTTCATGTACAGACGCGGCCCCCGATACAGTTTTATTATACAGGGTCTTCGGCAGATGGTTGAAAATACGAAAATGGGGGATAGGTGGGGTCGCCTCCCACCTATTTTGAGAATTAAAAAAAATCTAGGACTTGTAATTTTTTTTACAGGATTTTTTTTCCTTTTTTTAGAAATTTTGCCATTTTTATACCTTTGAACACATGTAACTTTTTGTTTTTTAAAGCTAGCTCCAAAATCTTTTTTTTAATAGACTTTTATAAGATTGTCGTCTCTAAAAAAAAATATGTTTGTTTCAAGTTATTGCTAAAAACAAAAATGTGGGCCCCCGAACTTAAAAAAAAAGTTGAACAAAAATTTAAAAGTCAACTTTGCGATGCATTTAAAAAAAAAATAATGGGGCTGGAAGGCTTCTGTTTTTTTTAAAACATCTCTAAAGCTTAGGCTTTTGAATGGTATGTAATTTGTTTCGGTATCTTTTTTGTAACCGGAGTTGTTAATTTTTTTTACTCAATTGGACCATGTTGACGAAATTCCACTAGTTACATGTTTTGTGAAATGTATCAAATGCAAAGTTGAAAACAATGTAAATACTTACTGTTGGGACGGTTACAAAGAGCAGGTACGTTTTTTTACATTCTTGCACACACATAATGGCTATCTTTTGTCATTTATTGGCATATTGGAGTTAGCACTTCCATATGCCAATAAAATGTCCGCATATTCCGCATTGGTAAATTGAGCCATTTTAAACCACAACAAAGTCTTAACAAAACGTCTGATAATAACAAAAAGTGACAAACAACAAAAAAACTTAACAAAATCACAAACACAGCAAAGTGAAATTAACGAAAACAAAAAAAAAGTTAACGTTATTAACGTTTGTGATTTTGTTAAGTTTTTTTGTTGTTTGTCACTTTTTGTTATTATCAGACGTTTTGTTAAGACTTTGTTGTGGTTTAAAATGGCTCAATTTACCAATGCGGAATATGCGGACATTTTATTGGCATATGGAAATGCTAACTCCAATATGCCAATAAATGACAAAAGATAGCCATTAAGTGTGTGCAAGAATGTAAAAAAACGTACCTGCTCTTTGTAACCGTCCCAACAGTAAGTATTTACATTATTTTCAACTTTGCATTTGATACATTTCACAAAACATGTAACTAGTGGAATTTCGTCAACATGGTCCAATTGAGTAAAAAAAATTAACAACTCCGGTTACAAAAAAGATACCGAAACAAATTACATACCATTCAAAAGCCTAAGCTTTAGAGATGTTTTAAAAAAAACAGAAGCCTTCCAGCCCCATTATTTTTTTTTTAAATGCATCGCAAAGTTGACTTTTAAATTTTTGTTCAACTTTTTTTTAAGTTCGGGGGCCCACATTTTTGTTTTTAGCAATAACTTGAAACAAACATAATTTTTTTTAGAGCCGACAATCTTATAAAAGTCTATTAAAAAAAAGATTTTGGAGCTAGCTTTAAAAAACAAAAAGTTACATGTGTTCAAAGGTATAAAAATGGCAAAATTTCTAAAAAAAGGAAAAAAAATCCTGTAAAAAAAATTACAAGTCCTAGATTTTTTTAAATTCTCAAAATAGGTGGGAGGCAACCCCACCTATCCCCCATTTTCGTATTTTCAACCATCTGCCGAAGACCCTGTATTATAGAAAATTTATACTTCAAAATATTAGTCATAACTAGAGTTGAAAATAACGGTGTAGACTTATCTTTGGGATTTTTTTATCGAGCTAAAATTATTAGCCAATTTTTTTTTTCTCAATCGTGTTTTTAATAGCTTTTGACTTTAAGGAACTTTATCAACAATAAGGGTATTTTTTTAACCATGGGTTTTCTAACGTTTAGGAGTAATTGACGTCAAAAATATCGAAAATCTGTAATATTACCACCTTAATTAACTATGTGAGGCATGTCAATTACTTTGTCTACGGATGACTTCATTTCTCGTAAAACCCGAGTACTGCACGTGATAGATTATAGAAAGTTTTAAATACTATTTTTAGTAAATGGTTAAATTTACATACATCAAGAAATTTATGAAAAGAAGTTCTACCTCGTTCAAGGTACTAATCTAATTAGGGTCATTCATTTAAATTGTAAGAAATAAAAGAAGAAATATCTGGTAATATAATAAGTCAATGTAATTCTTTTAATAATCAGAGTTTTATATTTTAATTACATATTACAAGTTCCCTCCACGTGGAACTTGTTTACCCAATATTTTACAAGAAGTGTAGCAAAGCGAGAAGAAACACTAAGCCCAAGGAAAGAAATATACTTAAAGTCTATAACAATCATCTTTAAATAAACTATCTAAAATTTATCAAACAGGGTTACAGGTTAAGGTACTTATCTGGATTGAATACAGGTGGCAGTGGAACCGACTGACTGGATTATCTCGTGGCTAATGCCTCCCACGTAATGTCCCGATTATGGTATTACAGCCCCTTTTATGTATGTCGATCGAGTCCACTCCACATTGTTACAACAAACTGACAACTGTCCAAGTTCTCGAATATGATTGGCTAACCAACATAGACCTAGTAAATTAAACACAATAGTTAACATTTTCTTAATATAAATATCAATGTATGTTATGTTTTTGTCTTCTGAGTTTGTTGATTATTTATAAAAATATTTTATTTAATTGTATCTAATCGCTAAGACACAATATTCCAGATAATAAATAAATATAACATTAAACTGTTATATTTCACACAATGTTGCCATTACAAATAATATTCATAATCATTACTAGAATGTTGCTACTTACATCTCTAAAATTCCTAAATTTTATACCAACATTATTATTCATTTTGCAAGAACATTCAACATTAGTGCTTTTCATTCAGATCATAATCTATCACGGCCATCCTGATATGTACTTCGCTCTCGAAGTACATACCAATCAACAATATTTTCAAATGCGAAAAATGTCGGAAAGTACGTATCAACAACATGTTATAAGTATGGGAGGCATGTTACCTAGACATGATGCCCCATATAATCACCCGCTGCCAGTGAAGACGGGCTACCACCAAGCAGACCAGCGGATGGAAAACAAGGTTAGAATATTTGTAAACTGTAAAACCATGACCATTGTGTCAAAAGCAAATAAATTCTTTCAGTCTTTCTGTTTTTTCTCTTTTTTTTTGTGTAAAAACTCATTGCTTTTCAAGGAGACCAGTTACTAGACATGATAGCCCCATCACCCGCTGCCAGTGAAGCCAGGCTACCACCAAGTAACAGGTAGACCAGCGGGCGGATATGGGAAGCTAATTGTCCCTTGCATGTTAATCCCGACACTCGCTGCCAGTGAAGCCAGATTAACATCAGACAATAGCAGACCAGCGAACGGAAGAGGGATTTTTTTTTTGTTATTTATTCTTTGATATGTATTCACGTTTTTCTTTACTTTCATAACTACGAATACTATTTCATTAGAAAAAAAAATGTAATATTCTTGCAAAATTACCAATATAAAATATTAATTACATATCTTCAATCAAAACGCTAACTTGAATTCCAAAAGTTTATAAAAATAAATAAAATATTGCCACCATAACGTATACAATATACAACATTCTCATTTTCAAACTTATTCTTCTCAACCCATTTCTCTGGGTATAAATAAGCTTTGCTTTTAAGGTCCAAGATTCAAACATTTAGTAGGCACAACACTACAACTCGAAGCAAAAAATATTACATGAGTAAACAAGAAACATGTAGGAACACACAGGAAAAATATAAAATAAAGTATAAAAACAACAACGTATTTTTCATACATACAAATTCTGTGCTGATTGTAATCTGCGTATATGAGAGGTACTCGTAGTTGTGCGTTGCGCTGTATTGCGATGCCAAATAGGACACTTATCTTATGCCACAGTTAGTTTCATTCTAAAATCGGCAGAACTCCGAGAAAATCCTCAGTTTTCGAGGATACTTATACACAACAGCCTTTTAATTCTTTCTCTATTTTGATTCACACATATATATATATATATATATATATATATATATATATATATATATATATATATATATATATATATATATATATATATATATATATATATATATACTATCACTCATTTCTTGTTGTATTCCTACCGTGACAATAGGATAAGTCTAAGGCAAGGCCGTGCAAAACCATACATTACATAATGTAACTTATCATTTGTGACAATTATGTAACTGACTCTTCAATAAATAAAAGCTATGATGATAAAAAAAGAAAATGACGGTGCTATAAAGTTTTTTAAATAAAAAAAAATAATACTTTCAATTGCTTTTATGTATTGAAAAATGGATGGTGAAAAATCTCTAAAAAATATACTAAACTTTTAAAAACAATGGTCACTGAATTATTAAATTTTTGTAGCAACACCTTTAGTAATCCGTGGCATACATAAGTACAAGTACTAACTATCAACGATTGGTCCCTAGGATATTCCATTGTTTCTTTAACTCAAGCTACTCGTAAATATAACCCCCAGCACATGCAGGATACAACTGAATATATTCCATACCATTTTACCATTCGAGGTCAAGCATTTATCTTTGGGCCATAGGCGCCAATGAGTTCGATACTTTTCTACAGAAAGTCTTAATCCATCATGAACTTACTCTTATTCTATGAAACAATGAAATATCTAGGGTTGAATAAAAGGCACAGTATTATAAAGAGTACTAAAGGGGACAGTCAATAAGATAATAAATGTATAATTATTATTATTTTTTACGGCCTCCGTGACTGTGTTACTCTGATCAAATTTTCTTTTATAAATAAGTTATCTGATTTAGACCACCAAGTTTAGCTTTATTCTCGTATCAATTATTTACGGTTAGGTACGTCATATTAAACAACTACCATTTATTAACAAATCTACCTACATTTTTTTTTTATGGAAAATATAATTGCTCGGCCAGTCTGACCCAAAACATTGTTTAATTATAAAACTACTAAGCATTGTGAATCTTGGCCAGATTCGTGACATTAATTCAATCTAAATTATTAATTACATTGCAAGTAAACACGGTTACAAACGTTACGTTGACATATTAACGAAAACAATTAAGTAATTAGGTATGTAGGTAGGCAAACAAAAATAATAAAACAAGAATGTAAAAATCCGCTTTCAATTAAAAGTACCTACCAGTCACAGATTTGGACAGATAATATATAAGTCATTGCTACCAGTTCAACAACTATCAGTGATGTCCGTGTCCGACAAGTCATTCATTGAAACAAATTGCATGTTTATTAGTCATACTGAATATCCGTCAAATAACTTTTTAAGTTTCGTACGGTCAAGACGAAATCTAAAAAAAAAAGAGCAAGTATTAAAAAAAATAGACCAAAGAATAGACAAGTGCGAGTCGGACTCGCCCACCGAGGGTTCCGTAAATTTTTTCAGGTTTACGATTCAATTACAAATGTATAGTTTTCAGATTTTTCCCTATACTTGTAATATAAAACGGTATTACTTGCTAAATTTCATAGTTCTAGGTCAATGGAAAATACCCTATAAATTTTGATTCCCTTGTGAGTATCGAAATATACGTTTTTTGCGTCATAAACGGCTGTATATTTTTTTTTACGTTAACTTAGAAGTTTAGTTTTTTTTTTCACAGCTTCAAGAGACTGTAGACCGAAGTACATGGTTTTTATTTCAACTCGATACCTCCACGCGTTCCCGAGATAGGTCTTGACGGATAGACGTACAACAAAGTAATCCTATAAGGGTTCCGTTTTTCTTTTGTGGTGCGGAACCCTAAAAAGTAGTATATTCGGCTCATATGAAATTATTCTGTAGGTAGAATATAATATTTTTAACATAAACCTGCGACGATAATGCTGTGCTGCTTTCGCAAAACTAAACCTCAAGAGAAAAGGAGATGAGTATACTCTTATCGTTATGCCGATCTCATGCCTCGTACAGCCTTACATGTCAAACTTCTGTCACACTGTCAACCAGGGATGTATACCATGTTTGTACAAATTTTATCGATATCGATAGAAATACTCATTGGAATATTATTAGAATAAAAATTGACATGGCTTTACTTTTTAACCAAACTACTAAAAAGGAAGCTATTGTTGTATGTATATAAGTCTTGTTTCTCTGGGTTAGCAAAAACGGCTTGATAGATTGTGTGAGGTGTCTTAAGATTCATACGATTTTCCAGAGTGTTGAGCGACATAGGTTTTAAGTTTTGAATAAAAGAATGTAGTATATCTTGAAAAACAGGCCCATCCGGAAGAAAACACGAAACTTGACTATGCAAAATAAGACTTTTTTGGTGAAGCAAAAAAAAATCAAGTTTTTAAAAAAAAACTATAACAGACTACAAAAAGAAATTCTTCAATTGTTAGCACTAAGAAGCCGTGCTAATGTCAATGATTCTTATACAACAAAAAGTTTATTTATTGCTATTTTAAGCCACATCGTAGAAATATGTCACATCACTAGTCTAGTACGAAGGATTACAAATGCTCGTCACTCCTTAGGCTTAACATGCCTTCTTAATTTGGTAGCTTGGACTGCTATCCATAGATATCCAAGCGACAATTTGGGTGGTACGGTGTGAGGTCACTAAAATTTTATTTATGTTTTATTCGATCCAAGATATTCGGTAATGTTTTCTTGAAATGCCGGGTATAATGTAATTTTACTACCAGGTACCTACCCAAGGTACAGTGTAACTTATCTGCGGTCTAAAAAAAAAGGTTCTGTTCAGGCGGATGACTACGACCGGGACTGAACTCTTCTGTCAGCCATACCTGTTCACAAAGTAACAACTGATCCATATGGTCAGCGCCACCTTTGTTTTTCTTTTCGTGTCACTATCCATATCTTTTTGTTTGTCATAGTCTATGTGATCCATGTCTTTTAGTTTGTCGTAGTCCTTAGTCAGCTATTCTAGTCCTTTTCTAATCAGTATTTTAGATACCAAAATAATAACTGTTGTGGGTAATATCTCGAATTTTAACGTGTTATGGGAGAGAGAAAAAAAAAGCTGGAAGAGTTTTACACCACTGTAGTTTAACTAGAGTACTCGTATTTTACGTATAATAAAAAGTTGAGCTATTTAGGTTATAAAACTATTACTACTTACTAAACTATTTGCACGTCATTTTTGCAAACACATTACCGGCTTTTGCAGCTCGCTGCCGATTAGATAGGCACCCAGATGTTCGATGCTCTGGCGCCACGAGTCACGACGCGACGTGGCAACCGATCAGTGATGACCAGTGTGTGACGCGTCACTTCTTTGGGTCAAGCAGAGGCAGGGCGACATGATCCCAGGGCGTGACGCAGTGTGGAGTAGGAAACAGCATTCTTGGTAGCCTTTGGGAGGCCGTAAGATTCGAGTAGGACACCTGAAATTGCACAATGTATTAGATCTCTGGGCAAAAAAAAAATGGGCGAATCGCACTTCTGATGATAGATTATAGAAAGTTTTAAATACTATTTTTAGTAAATGGTTAAATTTACATACATCAAGAAATTTATGAAAAGAAGTTCTACCTCGTTCAAGGTACTAATCTAATTAGGGTCATTCATTTAAATTGTAAGAAATAAAAGAAGAAATATCTGGTAATATAATAAGTCAATGTAATTCTTTTAATAATCAGAGTTTTATATTTTAATTACATATTACAAGTTCCCTCCACGTGGAACTTGTTTACCCAATATTTTACAAGAAGTGTAGCAAAGCGAGAAGAAACACTAAGCCCAAGGAAAGAAATATACTTAAAGTCTATAACAATCATCTTTAAATAAACTATCTAAAATTTATCAAACAGGGTTACAGGTTAAGGTACTTATCTGGATTGAATACAGGTGGCAGTGGAACCGACTGACTGGATTATCTCGTGGCTAATGCCTCCCACGTAATGTCCCGATTATGGTATTACAGCCCCTTTTATGTATGTCGATCGAGTCCACTCCACATTGTTACAACAAACTGACAACTGTCCAAGTTCTCGAATATGATTGGCTAACCAACATAGACCTAGTAAATTAAACACAATAGTTAACATTTTCTTAATATAAATATCAATGTATGTTATGTTTTTGTCTTCTGAGTTTGTTGATTATTTATAAAAATATTTTATTTAATTGTATCTAATCGCTAAGACACAATATTCCAGATAATAAATAAATATAACATTAAACTGTTATATTTCACACAATGTTGCCATTACAAATAATATTCATAATCATTACTAGAATGTTGCTACTTACATCTCTAAAATTCCTAAATTTTATACCAACATTATTATTCATTTTGCAAGAACATTCAACATTAGTGCTTTTCATTCAGATCATAATCTATCACACGCTCCATTGTCCTCTAAGTGACCTTGAGCCTTCTTAAGCGGCGAAAAATATCTCATTTTCGTGTGTCATCTCATCCCTGGCAACACACACTGGTCAAGGACCAATTATTATCATTATTTTAGCCAAAATAAGTCTTATACAAAGGCCGGCCCCATTAACCTCCACTCAGCACGATCATGATTCATATACACGATGTGACAAAGTGTGGTGTACTTGTCTTACTGAATAATTTATGGGCTCTATGTATGGATAAATTTTAAAGGTGTAAGCTCCAAAAATTAAAGACTTCATTTTTTTGCGTATTGACTATGGGCTCCTTGGGGAAAGTTGTTCAATATGGTGAGTAGAAGCTCCAGTTAAAAGGGGGCCCTACACCAATTTTGTTTCAGCCTGCAGAAACTCATTGTATACATCTAGCTTCACTAGACCATCAAACACTACGTTAATCAGCCCGCAGTCGCCACTCGAGATCCTTTGTTCCCCCTATCCAGCGTTGCTAATCACGTAACACTATTAAGTACTCACAGGGAGGTGAAATATGTCTCTGTATGGTAACAAATCAAACTAATATTATAAATGTGAAAGTTTGTATGTATGGATGGTTGTTACTCTTTCAAACTATTGAACGTATGTGGCTGAAATTTGTTAGGTACACAGATTAGGACCTGGATTAATATATATAGGCTCCTTTTTTTTCCACTGCGCACCCTTGAAGACAGTCATTGAAACTATGTTCACGCGAACGAAGCCGCTGGCAAAAGCTAGTCATTCATAAAAACACATAACAAAAAAACAGGCCAAGTGCGAGTCTGACTCGCGCACCGAGGATTCCGTACCACTACACCAACCTGTTCACACGATGATGCCTATTCCTTTTAAACAAAATACATGAACCCAAACACCAGAATAATGTTTTTTTAGTGTTTCAAAGTCAACAAAGAATCTCAATGTCTGTCTGTCTGTCTACTACAATTACACCAGGTTTCACGTCTCCATTGTAAGCATTATTATAAATCTTTATTTGTTTTATCATGTATGTTATTTCTAATTTTACTACAATTGTATTTCAATCTGATGAGTTAATACCGTTACACTAATATATGGCTCTAAGTTTACTTCCGTTATGTAATTCAGTTATTCTTATAATAATTCAATAATTATTTTTAGATTGTCGTCATTTTTCTTATTCTATTACAAAAATGTTATAAAAGTACATCAAGAATCAAGATACGCTCACGTCTATGTTTACAAAGTGGTGGAGTGTGATTATTCTGACAGTCGGTGGAGATAAAAAATAAAAGATGAAAAAACCTAAAAACCGACTTCAAATGAAATTCACTCAAAATTATGAAATAATATTATTATACTTAGATACACGAAATTAACAACAATAACGAAATCAAAGGTGGCTAGGAATTAAACTAGGGGCCTAAAATTTTTTTTGAGGTCGGTGTCAGCATACAGTACATAAGTATCAAATGTTTTAGATTCGATGGCATTGCTGACACCCCTAATTTAATTCCTAGCCACCTTCAATTTCGTTATTGTTGTTAATGTCGTATATCTAAGTATAAATAAATAAATAAATAAATAAATATTCTGGGACAAATCACACATGGTCATCTGGCCCCAAAGTAGGATTCCCTGTGTTATGGGAACCAGAGACTGATATACATACTTATATACGTTTAAATACATACATATATAGATATTTAACACCCAGACACAGAGCAAACAAATCTGCTCTTCACACAAATGTTTGCCCTGGGCGGGGATCGAACCCACAACTCTCGGATCAGTAGTCAAGAGCTCTAACCACTGAGCCACCGAGTCAGTCAGTATAATAATATTATTTCATACTTTTGAGTGTATTTCATTTGAAGTCGGTTTTTAAGTTTTTTAAACTTTTATTCTTTATCTCCACCGACTGTCACAATAATCACACTCCACCACAGACGATATTTAAGTGAGATATGAACACTCTTACAACAGATCCTCGACTAACGTTCAACGAGTAGCATTGAATCATTTGAAGGTGGAATTAGGTGGGCAGTAAAACAACATAACCTACATAAAACACTTTTCTTAATTTACCCTATAGACGAGATTTAAGTGAGATATGAACACTCTTACAACAGATCCTGGACTAGCGTTCAACGAGGAGCATTGAATCATTTGAAGGTGGAATTAGGTGGGCAGTAAAACGCGTCTTTCCGTCGGAGTGCATCGTGCGGCAACATAATGCCCCTGCGACTCCTGTTGTATAACCAATGAGCTAGAAAAGCGAGGGATTTTATAGTAAATGCGATAGAGTAATTGCATTTTTACCTGACTGCCTCTCCCGTGACACAAACATACATACACTAGAAAAACATAACCGTCCTTGTTATGTTTTTCTAGTGTATGTATGTATGTGTCACGGGGATATTGTTAAAACCGCGATATTACAATCTCACTTGTTAGATTATGATATAACGGTAAATTGTGAATCGGATCACAATATCACGAATAAAACCGATGATTTCTTCTGCTGCAAAGCATACTGCTACCCATTTGGGGGAAGCCTCGCTTCACGAGGCTCTTTGCCTGTTAAATCAATCAAATCTGACCGAACTTACATCGCTCGTTTCCTGAGATCTATCATTTAGTGTTTTTCACTTCGCTTAGTGTTATTGTAATGTCACTAGTGAAATTGTAAACAATATGTTATAGTACACAATCTTTCGACAGTTCACTATGTCGCGAAATAAATCCAATTAAATTATAATCTAATGGACTTTACAATTTTACGATGACATATGCAATTATGTAGATTTTTAAGTTTCCTGCTACAGCCTGAACGGCTGACAGGTTTTAGCGTATGAGGTATCGTTAGATTCGTAAAAACACATTTTTATCCGACTGACCTAAACGAGGGGTTTAATTTAACTCTTCCATTAAATTGTCTCCTCCACTCGAACCTACATCGTGGTTGGTGCATTAGTGGCGTCCAGTTTACTGCCCGACGGATGGGGTTGCAGCGAGCACCCTGTATCATTCCGCGCGCCACGTTCGCTTTTACACACACCCCGTAAATCTGCGGAATGCAGTCCTAGCTAGGGTCAGGTTAGATCTTCACTTGTTTCTGAGCAATGGCTGAATAGGATACTCGTAATTCGGGAGGATAAAATATCTGTCGGCTTCACAGCGATTTTTTACCCAACTAAGGCGCAGCCAAAAGGCAAGATTATGATTTTAGCGGTCTATTTATGTAAGTCATCATCATCATATCAGCCGATGGATGTCCACTTCTGGACATAGGCCTTCCCCAAGGATTTCTACGACGACCCGTTCTGCGCTCCCCGCATCCAGCGGCTTCCCGCAATCTTCACCAGGTCCTCGGTCCACCGTGGTCGCCACTCGACAACTTTACTACCCCAACGGCCATCTGTTCTACCAGCAATGTGCACCGCCCAGTGCCACTTATGTTTTGCAATTCTGTGAACTATGTCGGTTACTTTGGTTCTCCTACGGATCTCCTCGTTTCTGATTTATGTAAGTATGTTTGACCGTATTATGTTGTACCGTAGCGTTTAAACTCCTGAGCAGATTTTGATATTATTATGGTCCGGGTATAACATGGGCTATACGCATATCACTATTAAAAGTGACTAAAAACGAATGTTGCATCCAAAAAAGTGGGGGGTCACTGAAATTTAAGTGGGGGGTCACTGAAATTTTTGTTGTCGTATCGAGTGAGATGCCAACAAAAAAAAGGGGAAAAACTGAGTTCAAAAAAAATCTCTGTAATATACGATGTAACAAAATTGGTGTAGGTCCCGTCAACTGGGGCTTCTACTCATCATACTGAACAACTTTTGTTCTACGACTTTAATGAAATCGCAAAAAAATATTTTACTCTTCATAAAAATCGATCAGCTGATCGATCAATTTTGTGCATTTTAGTATGGAGGGTCCAAATTTACGAATGCTAGTCATCTGATTTACTTTTTATAATCTGTCAAAAACGACATTTTGTTTTAAAAATGTTTGAAATACCTAGGCGTGACGTCATAGTTTTGCAGCGTCATTTATGTGATTTTGGTGAATTAAAAATCGAAGACTTGAACGAAACAAAACGAATAAGTTTTTAAAGTTTTACTAGGAGGGCAATTTAGTGATCATGAGTTCATAATTTATTTCTGATGCTGTCATCATCCTTAATAGAGATGACGACAGCATCATATCTTGGGAAAAATTGTTAAGTATGATGAGTAGAACCCCCAGTTAACGGGTCCTTCACTTTTTTATATTCAGTATAAAAGGAAACTGTGACTGCCAGGATTTGAATGTTAGTGGCAATTATCTAGAGATAATAACGGTAGACCGTTTTACCCTTTCGCACCCACCCTTGAATGGAAATGTACTTTTTATAGTGTCAGTTGGTTTCACGAAATGGCAGTCGTTAAGCCGAGCCAAGGGCCTTACGAGCGGTTTAAAAACTTTAGCCAGTGGGTGTTTGCCTTGTAGCGCGGTGCGTAGTTATTCAATCTTCTTTCATTCGGTCTTTTTTCATTCCATCTATTTCTTTTCCACGCATGCGCTGTCACCCAGCTGACAATTTGATTAAAATCAATTATTCTATTTATCCGTCATACTAATCATTATATCAGCCGAAGGACGTCCACTGCTGGACATAGGTCTCCCCCAAGGATCTCCACGACGACCGGTTCTGTACTAATATATTATTATTATTATTATATCAGCTCATATAACTATAACTAATATATAAAATAAATTAAATACCTTAATAATCTTTAAAAAAGACCCATTTCGGATAAGATTAATTAATATTTTTGTGATTTATGATAATAATTTAAGCGTGAATCCTTTTTTATAGGTCTTATGTTTCTCCTTTATTTTCATCATCATTCCAACACGGTCCTGGCGATGTTAGCGTCAAGGTTGGACTGTCCATACATAAGGCATTGCAGTGCTGCGCTAGGCATGCCGTGGTTCCAATACCGGTGAAAAAATATTGACAATTTGTTTATTTTAATTGTAATCTGTGACTGACTTTACGTTTCATTTTAATATATTTTTTTGATGACTTGATTTGAATTTATTGAATTTAATTTATTTTATTTTATTGTGAACTGAATTTTCTGTTTGTGGGTCCGTGGTTGCCTGAATAAAGAATTATTTATTTATTTATCATACACACAGTAGGAGTAGGTACACAGTACACACCCTACTGTACTCGTACCTACTCTCACTCGTCGCGCCACAGCCTCCAACCCCACCAAACGGCACTTTGCCCCCGAGGTGTTCTCTGCATGAAACCTTATCGTGATATGGCAAGACACCCGTTGCCCCAGCAGTGGACACGCTATATGGTCTACCGGGTCAATCCAGTTACTGAATAGAAAAGGGTCTGTGCTTTAGCAGTGAGCCACCTTTGTGGCGTAATGGTTAGTCCATTCACTTCACAACAGGAGGTCGCGGGTTCGATTCGTCAACTTTGTTAGACTCGGTTTAGTTGGTGGTAGGGCATTTTCATAGTCCGCCTGGATAGCTACCACCATCTTATCCAAGTCTTGCCGCCAAACATCAGTGTTAACAATGTGTTCCGGCTTGAATATAAAATAGCCAGATCCCCATTGCGTTGGGGAATCTTGGTAAGCTCGCTTCCATCTTCGGCATCATCGTCACTAACTGCCAGATAAGATAATGCCAAGCGGTTTCCAATTGTGATTAAAAAAGAGAAAGTTATCCATTTTTATCTAACATCAGTTATACCTAAAGAGTTTATTTTTATCCTAACCTAACCCACCTTACCTTAACCCATATAATCGCTTTGAACAATCATCATATCAGCCGAAAGACTGAACAAAGACACTGCCTGCTTCTAGCGACTTTTCACGACCTTCACCAGTCGGTCTACCGAGTGGGAGGCCTGCCTACTCTATGTGTTCTGATGCGCGGTCACCATTCGAGAACTTTACTACTCCAACGGCCATCTGTTCTACGAGCTATGTCGCCTACTGCCACATAAGTTTAAACTATACACTTTTAACAATATCATCATATACGTTCCCACCGAGGGGCTCGATCCTACCCTGAATTAGGGCGATCGAATCTTAGTCGACCACGCGGGCCCAGTGCGGGTTGTTCGACTTCACACACAAGCTTCGTGTTTCTTCGCAGGCGTGTGCAGGTTTCCTCACGATATTTTCCTTCACCGTAAGAGCCTCGGACAAACGTACATAATATGAAATCAAAATTCGAAATCACATTGGTACGTATCAGGATTTGAACCACGACCTCCCGGACAGGAAGAAGCGGCCCTTGCCATTACGCCACCGATATAATCAATATTATATACATATAATAAAACTGTAACGGGGCCGTGTCTGTACATGAAATATGTTGGAAAAAAATAACTTACTAACGATACTCGTGTAGAGGCCAAAAATAACATCTCTTGGAATTTTTGTCTGCCTTTCTGTTCGCGCATCACGCAAAAACTACCAGGCCGATTTTGATGAATATTTGTATGGTAGTTCCTTATAGCCAGGGTTTACATATAAAATACTTTTTATCCCAAAAAAATTTAAGAGTCCCCGTTGGCAAATTCAAAATCTCCATGCGGAAGAAGTCGCGGGCACAGCTAGTAAACAATATAAATGCAATATATTTTCACCTAGTGCAGTTGTCAGTAAGGGTTCCATAGTTTGACTACAGAACCCTAACAAACACGACACTCCAATTCAAGTTGCAAATAGTTCCGAATACGAAGATCGTGTTTCGGAACGTTCGGTTGCGCATAATTTGAAATAGTTGCGCGTGACATTCGCAGGAATTATGTGAAATAGGCATTTCATAGTTTCCAATGTCTTGTTCCCGAACTAATAACTATCAAATTAGTGATATATATGTCGCAGGCATACTGTATAATTCGTCATTACACATACGGTCAGGCAAATGTCAGGCCAATTATATAATGGCGAGGGCGGGGAGCAGTTAAATTAATCAAACCTGATCGAACCTAACATCGCTCGCTTCGAGAGCTCATTTACAATCTGCCTTACGGCATTTTGACAATTTGCCTTACTCGGCATTGACCGTTTCATCATCATTATATCAGCTCTTATACGTCCCCACCGAGGGGCTCGAGCCTACCCTGTATTAGGGCGATCGGGCCTTAGTCGACCACGTGGGCCCAGTGCGGGTTGGTCGACTTCACACACAACCTTCGAGTTTCCTCGCAGGCATGTGCAGGTTTCCTCACGATGTTGTCCTTCACCGTAAAGACCGTATGAACCGTTTATATACGGACAAATTATTACAATTTGCCTGGCTCGCCATTTTACAATCTGCGTACAGAATTTTACGTTTTGCCTGACCGGTTACATACGGACGAATAATTACAAATTGCCTGAATCAGCGTACAGCATTTTACATTTTGCCTAACCGTTTACATACGGACGAATTATTCAATTTCCTTGACCGTATATAAAATGACAGATCATACAATTTGCCTGCCACATATATACAGAGTGTTCCGAAATTGGTGTAGGCCCCTCATCATACTGAACAATATTACCTACTAAGACACCATAGTCTATTCGCAAAAAGTGCTCTCGGAAACTCATTTCCTTGATCGCCCTCGGCACAGGCAAATGAAATTGTCTTTATTCATGTAATGTAATGTTTCTGTATTATTAAGCTATTGCATAGCTTTTATCGCGGGCTTTGAGCGCGGCGACCGAATAAAGGAATTTCGTAACGACAAAAACTAACACCGCGCGTTCTAAAATAAACTTACAGTTATCTATTATCAATTTGTGGTACTAAAAGGACTTAGTCAATTTTACTGGTGTAACTTTCTTAGTATTAATTTATTACATAAATATCCCGCGCCCCAAGGACTAGCCGCAAGTGGCCGCCATTTTGAACATTTTAGTTATTGGACCGATTGCTTCCAAAATCGATGTCTGAGGGTCCCTGAGGTCCGTTATCACGAATCCGCTGCCCGAATTGAAAAAAGTCGACTTCATGGGGTTAAAGCTACCGTGCTCTCAAAATGTGTAAACAATAGGCATATGATTACCACCGTTTAATTTCTAATAGACTAATGCTATTTTGAGAATTTTGTTTTATTATGGTTCAAGAGATACAGCTCTTCAAAAATCGGACGGACGTCTTAGGCTTAGTACGAGGGTCCCGTTACCTAGAAGGAAACCCCTTAAAAGGGCTTGCCATATTGAGCGTTTAAAATATTGTTTCATATATGAAAAGGCGTAAAAGACACACAAGTAAACCATCCCACACTCCTATAACATGTTCCTACCAGAGAACGTATGTTGCATAAGGGCGGCACAGTTCTGACCACGGATAAGATAAATAAGGTTGGATTGGCAATAGTCATACTTTCGTTTGAAAACCAGCGTCGCCGCTTGTCTCCCACCCATCAACTCCACTACTCAAGCAATAATAACACATATACACGAATTGCGCACACTAATAAACGAAACACACTTAGAACACAGGGCTGCAATTGTGTCTCACACCATTTCGAGAGTCTGTACGTTAAACACAACCACACGCGAATAAAAAGTATGAACGCGTGCTTTGCTAAGTATGATTGTCTAATCATACTTAAGGCGCGCCTGCCCAGCGCACATTTCCAAGATAAGATAAGATTTATTTTTTTGCAGTTATACAGGTACACATTTAACAGATGATGATAATTAAATACGTCTCTTCTGTATAGCTAATATTAAAACAATCATGCAAAATTTAAATTTAAAAAAACATAAATTTATGAATTTCATGGTCACATTATTTGTTGGTCAAATAATTCAATGATTTTTTTTAAATCAGCCATTTATACATTTTTTTATAAATAGTGTTATTTGTAGGTTCTTAAATGAGTCTGGTGTTGCATTATAAATTTTTGTGCACATGAATACACTGTTTTTACAATATAATGTAGTTCTGGCACAGATTACTAAATAGTTACTTTGTAACAGATACATCACTCCCATACAAAAGCGTAAATACCTACGTTATAATAGCCTACACAATCTTAATAATAATACCAGCTGTTTGCAGCGAGAAGAAATGTACGATAACTACGCAAACAGAGAGTTGAGATTGTTTCGCCCGCCGCGCGACCCACGTGCGAGCGCGTCATCGAGCGAATGTGCTAGGGTTGTACCTATGATGATTTTGATAATGAAACGAATGTTGTAGAAAATCAATTATTTTATATTTGTCGATCAAATATTTTGAGTTTAATAAAATGATAGATGCATTTTTTCCCTTCCCTGAATTCCCGATTATTAAATTTTAATGTCGAAAATATCCGAAACCTTGTAAATAATTTTAACAAATAATCAAAAGGGAAACAGGAGCAAAGCGGAGGAAAATCAATCAGAGTCTTTAAAATTTGCCTCATTGGGAGCTTGAATGTTGTTATTTTAAGTGAAAGCTATGTAAAAACGTAACGAAAATAGATTTTCTGTTACTCGTACTATCTACAAGTCATAACAAAAAACTGCTTGTGATTGCAAGCTATAGTTTACAAAGTAACTATTTAGTAATCTGTGCTATTAGTTCTTGAGATTTTTCCGTTTACATTCGTCCTGGTTATAAAAGTCGGCAGCGCGCGCGGGAGGGGGGGTTGGGGCTTGATGGAGTTATTAATGGTACTTGACAAGTTAAACCTTGGATTTTGGTTTTAAACGGTTTATTGACAACTATAGCAGTGCCCCCCAGCTACCGAGTGCACGGCGCATTAGTACTTCTATTCTATGACATACCTACCTAAATCACGACGACGACGCTAGGTACCCACCTATGTAATGTTCTGATACTAAGTAGGTAACTATTATTTTTTTTTTTTAAATCCTTAATTTACGACGATTAACATAGCAGGTACCTACCCACCGTTGTTTAAAGTTTAAAGAATACATGATGATAATTTGTAAGGGAACGAGAAAAGGGAATTCGAAAAAAACAAAACATTTAAAATACTATTTACTTACCTTTGTTCGTCTCTCGGCAATGAAAAAAATTACAAATTTTCATTTGTCTTTTGACTGTGACAACCATCCACTGCACAGTAATTGCGTGGTTTCGGCATTTCGATAGTCAGAGCAGTAAATGTGACGTGCGAGCACTCAGGCGGGCGTGCGGCAACCCACTGTCGGTTGTATCGTCTCCGATACGCGTAGCGGTGGGATAATAACGCGTGGCCTTGAGCGAGTGACGGACGCCTGGTTCTGGCCAAATGGTCTGATGCTAGTCGGTCAACATTTCTTGTAGCTCTTGGAAATCCAACCTCATTTATCTGATCCGTGGTTCCGACCATATTTTCCTGGTGCCCTCACATTAGTATGCCTCCGCCGTCCCCGTGCCGGGCGCGGCCGATCGCGACCGCAGCCGCAGCCTCCCAAGGTTTTTATCAATTATACGGGTGGGTGTTAAAAGATAACGGTTTCCTGGTCGTACACGATGTGTATAACAATCGAACTCCCGCTTGCTATATCTTATCCACAATATCTTACCAATCCTTACTAATATTGTATATATGTATTTTTGTTTAGAATATAAATAAGTCTATAAACTTGTTTTTTAATTACTTTTAGTTGTAGCACTTCTATTAGTTATAATAAGTTAGATCGTTTAATAGTTGAATTTGCTGCCATCCTGTACTAGTTTATCTGTCTTTCAATCCCTAACTTAAGGTTGCCTGGTAGAAATCGCTTAAAGCGATAAGGCCGCCTTTGCACTCTATGTTTTTTATAAAAAATATAAGTCCTGTATTTTTTTTGTGGCTTGCAATAAAGTATATTTACTTACTTACTTAATATTATAAATGTGAAAATGTGTTTGTTTGTTTGTTTGTTACCTTTTCACGCTTCAACGCCTTGACCAATCTTAATGTTGGTATACAGGTACCCTGTGTCACGAGGAAGGACATAGGCTACTTTTTATCCCGTGATAATAGTATAGTCCGACGCAGTTCCTGAGGAAACTGAAAATATACTCTTTTTTGCTAAATTTCTTAAACATCGCAACGGAACAATGGATTGTGTGATTTTTTGCACAGAGATAGTTGGGGGGAGGGGGGGGGAATGACATTATTTACTAATAAGCATATCCTGACATATTTACCGAGAGATCTGGCGAAAAGTCATGTCCACGCTCGCGAGCCGCTTTGGTACGCGCACCACGCACCCTCTGAGAAAGTCATAAAAACGATGTCCACGCGGGCGAAGCCGCGGGCAAAAGCTAGTTATGAATAATAAAAAAGCACTAATTGAAATCTTAGGCATCTTAAAGCGCCTCTGTGGCTCAGTAGGTAATCCACTCACATTACATCAAGAGGTCGCGGGCAAAGTATATATTATTAGTACTAACATACAGTATGGACACTCCTTGCCGCTCTCTAGATTGCGACCTCACACCCTCGTCATGCAGATTGGTTACAGTTTGGTTGTCGAACGTATAGTTTTCGTCGTGATTTTGTTTGTTCCGTCATTTGTTTTTTAGAAATGTCCTTTCACGACCGTTGTATGGAGTGTCCGGGGTGTGTGTAACTTATTATTTAACCACTCCATGGCGTAGTGGTTTAGTCCATTAGCTTCACATCAAGAGGTCGCAGGTTCGATTACCGGCGGAGTCTAACTTTTTAACGCTAGGTTTGGTTGGTGGAAGGGCATTTTTTTATACCCGCCTGACTAGCTACCACCATCTTATCTAAGTCTTGCCGCCAAACATCAATGCCAAGAACATTAATTTGTTCCGGCTTGAAGATAAGATAGCCAGTTCCCCATTACGTAGGGGAATCTTGGTAAGCCCGCTTCCAACTTCGGCATCATCATCGTCACTTACCATCAGTTGAGATAATGCCAAGGACTTACCAATTGTAAATAAAAAACTGGCCAAGTGCGAGTCCGACTCACACAAAGTAGGGTTCCGTAGTATTTTCAATAATAAACGTATATTTAAAAAATCAAAACAATATTTGCAATTGGATATAGAATATTTTGTATGGAAAATCTATGAACTTTTTACAAATCCAACTGCATACCTTAAGTTGGTCCACTATTACTAGGAAAACTGTGACGTCTATGTAGGCTTTCTTAGTTAACTAAAAAAGCCTACTTAGCCGTGATAGTTTTTCTTTGGAATTGATTATATATCCTGGAATTTACAACTTTTTTCATATGTCCTGATATAGTGGTTTAGCTGGTAGAGGAGGGGAGGGGAGGACACTCGACTCTAAAAAAAACTATAGACATATTCAACGATATACACACGACAGAGTACGTCAACGAAAAATTTTCCCCCCTCTCTTTACACGTAGGGGACGTACCCTATAATTATTTTTTTAAAGATTTTATTGTGCCGCTTAGTTGACGTGATTAATATGTAAATCCATGCCAAATTACAGCTTTCTAGTACTAATAGTATCTGAGCTAAGTCACGGCAAAGTATATATATTAGTACTAACATACAGTATGGACACTCCCTGCCGCTCTCTAGATTGCTACCTCACCCCCTCGTCACCCAGATTGATACAGATTGGTTACAGTTTGGTTGTCGAACGTATAGGATTTCGCAGACATTTTGTTTGTTTCGTCAATCGTTTTTTGGAATTTCATTTCTGGCCCGTTGTATGAAGTGTCCAGGGTGTGGCCACGGATAGACAGACATGGCGAAACTTAAAGGGTTCCTTGTCGACTTCGGAACTTTAAAAAAAAAGCTCCACCCGTTTAACTTAGCAAAGTCTTGCCGCCAAACATTGATGGACGCAATAATGAACTGTTTAATAATGTTGTTCCTGTGTGTCTGTTAAGTCTGCTTCCATTTTCGTCATTATCATCCATTGTATTATCATTCATCATAATTGGAACCATGTAGCTACCTAGATATCTTATCTCGAATGTGCTCTAGTGCTATCGAAACAGTTCTCTATTGTTTAGACTTGTTTGCTAACAATACAAGTAAATTGGATGGTGGTAAATAAGAAGTAAAGTATTTTTTTCAATTTTCATATTGAAAAGATCAGTTCGTGTCAGATGGATCACGCATAGCACAGAAAGCTGTCGCACGGCAGGTAGTTAGGTGAGTAGATTGGAAGTGGGTTCTTAAAAATGCCGATGCGACCAATTTAATTTATTATTGAGGGATAAAATATAAGACCTAAATAAGAACATAAGAATTAGAAAACGATACACACTTTAATTTAAAATAGAAATCACAGACAAAACACAAATATAACCTACCCAAAATGGGTCTTATATAAGATAGAATAATTTAATTTATTTTAATTAGTAATTAATATAAGTATGAAGAAAATAATTTTGATTTTTAATGATGTTGTCAAATAGATTGACGCATGCGCGGAAAAGAAATAAATGGGATAAAAAGATGGTCGAATAAAAGGAGAATGAATAACTGCGCACCGCGCTACAAAACCTACCTCCACGATAAATTTAACAAAAGGGTGCAGCTCAATGTCTGCGGTTCATAAGAACCTTTATGCCTCTTATCGTGTGGGATAATTAACTGTGCTATCAAAGGGATAGACGGCCCAAGCAGCAAAGATAGGCTGAGTAATCGTTGTATAAAAGCAATTCTAGAAACTTCAAGCTGACATAGTTGACTGGTTAATGTCTGTATAAGCGCTTACACAGCTATTATTCAAGCAATTTGGGCACAAAATAAAATGTTTTAACTTGTATAATAGCAACACAATAGTCACATAGTAGCTGAGTAAATGTACAACAAGCTTAATGTCTTCTGCATAAGCGCTGATCTACCTTTTATACACTGTCATACATTATACCTCTTTTATGCAGATTAAAGTGTACGAGTTCCGTTATGCAGACAATATTCAGCATTCAGATAATTTCTGTACTTTTATGGAGACTATTGCAAATAAAACTTAAAATGCTATGCTCGGATAACAGGAAGTATTTAAAAAATAAGATTAGACCATTTTAATTCTCACCAACAAACGCCATTTTTCAATCGATGAAGGCTTATTAAATGTTAGTAAATACACTTTTGTTTTAACATTTTGTTATCATAGGCAGCGAATATTAATGCGCGTGTAACTTTACTGTGAATTTATGTATATACATCTTTAATGTATAATTTTCAAGCGCCACTTGATTAAGCTACAGTTCAGGGAGTAAACAACAGCATTGTATCCTTACTAAACAACAGTATTATAAATGTGAAAATGTGTTTGTTTGTTACCTTTCCACGCTTCAACGCGTTGACCAATCTTTATAAAATTTAGTATGCAGGTAGCCTGTGTCACGTAGAAGGACATATGCTACTTTTTATCCCAGAAAAATAGCATAATCTGATGCAGTTCCTGAGGTAATACTCGATTGTTGTGATTTTTTGCACAGAGATGGTTAAGTAGGTGGGAAATAACATAATTTACTAATCACCCTTAAAGACAGTCATAAAAACGATGTCCACTGGGAACTAAAAATATACTCTTTTTTGTTTAATTTCTTTAACATCGCAACGGAACAATGGATTGTGTGAATTTTTGCACAGAGATGGATGAGGGAGTGGGAAATGACCTGATTTACTAATAAGCATATCCTGACATAGTTCCCGAGGGATCTGGAGAAAATTCACGCCCACGCAGTCATAAAAACTATGTCCACGCGGGCGAAGCCGCAGGCAAAAGCTAGTAATAAATAAACCGGATTTGATGAGTGAAAGATATCCGTGCATTTATGAATTTCAGTATGCAAAAGCAACGTTTCTGTGCTTCTAGACCATTTTAAAAGTATTTGTATGAATATTAAGAACTCGTAGAACCGATGGCTGTTGTGGCAGTAAAGTTCTCGAGTGGCGACCACGCACCGGAAAGCGTAGTGTATATAGTGTGTATTATATATTATTCCTTCTATTTGATAAACTTTGTTATTTCTATTGTAAAACGTTGGAAAACTTGAAAGTGCGGCGGTGGCTCACGGTAACGCCTCGATCCTGCTTACCCGTGGTTCTGGGTTCGTTTCGGGATTGCCAATGTAAGTACCTATAAGTTTATCGCAACTTTTTATATTATGTTTTCATCGGAACTGAGGCTGTGTGCAAAATTTCAGCATGATCCCGTTGTAAGATTCCACCCAGAACAACAGACAGACAGACCGACAAATTGAATATACCATATTGTGTTGTCATCGGAACTGAGGCTGTGTGAAAAATTTCAGCATAATCGGAGATCACATTGCAAGATTTCACCCGGAACGACAGACAGAGAGATGGACAAATTGAATATGCCATATTGTGTTGTCATCGGAACCGAGGCTGTGTGCAAAATTTCAGCATGATCCCGTTGTAAGATTCCACCCAGAACAACAGACAGACAGACGGACAAATTGAATATACCATATTGTGTTGTCATCGGAACTGAGGCTGTGTGAAAAATTTCAGCATAATCGGAGATCACATTGCAAGATTTCACCCGGAACGACAGACAGACAGATGGACAAATTGAATATGCCATATTGTGTTGTCATCGGAACCGAGGCTGTGTGCAAAATTTAAGCATGATCGGATAACAGGAAGTATTTTAAAAACCGTTGCAAGATTTCACCCAGAACGACAGACACAGACAATCGAGAAAAAGTTTTGAATATATTGTCATTGAGATGTGAGCTACTCTGAAAGTTTCAGCCAGGTATAGCTAATCGGGAAGTGCTCGGAATTTAAAATTTGACTTGCAAAATTCCATCCGGAACGACAGACAGTCA
The DNA here is from genome assembly GCA_947284805.1 of Coleophora flavipennella. Taxonomy (NCBI): domain Eukaryota; kingdom Metazoa; phylum Arthropoda; class Insecta; order Lepidoptera; family Coleophoridae; genus Coleophora; species Coleophora flavipennella. The sequence goes on from OX369272.1 coordinate 1,333,132, forward strand.
GTCAGACATACAGACACACAAGAAAGTTTAAAATGCATTGTCATCGAGTTGTGAGCTAACCTGAAAGTTTCAGCCGGATAGCTAGAAATTTGATTTGCTAGATTCCACCCAGAACGACAGACAGACAGACAGATAAACAAGAAAGTGACTTAATAAAAACCTGTTAATCCCACTTATATTAAATATATATATATTATGTGGATGTTTGTTCAATTCAATTCAAAATATTTATTCAAAATAGGTGCAAATTACACTCTTTCTGATAGTCATAAAATAATAATAACAATTTCATTTGTGAAGAATCAAGAAATAAACAAAAATTTGTTAATAACGTCAAAACTAAATCCTTGATATAAACCAGATTATGTCATAAGAACATGAAAACAATATGACACAAAAAGTTATACATAAAAATCATTGAATACATTTAACAAGAGTAGGCCAGTTCACACGGACAGCACCCGGTCACGAGTATAACGCGAGAGTCAGCCATCACTCCCATCAACCATATTAGAGGGAAAGGAACGACCCGGCTCCCGATGCGCCACCATCCGCACGAACATTTAAGCGAGCATGCACCACTCATGTCAATGTTTTTATTATTTTTATTATTTATTAAAAGAAGTACTACACTTGTCATGTCTCATCGCTTCCACATCAATTCTTAGGTTGGTTATAATTTTATTACTACTAAACATGATTAGTAGTGTTGATAGAAGAAACACTGTCTACCCATACATTTTTGTCATTTAAATACTCGGATGTCTTAAAATAACCTTTTATACAAAGAGATCTTTTAATACAATTTTTGAACTGTTTTTCTGACAAATTATATTTGTATTTTGTTTTACATGAGTGAGCGTTATCCTACAAAGGATTTATTGACTGTGCTAAGTCTGGTATAAGTTAGTTGAAGATTATTCCTATTCCGAAGATTTCGAATGTGCCTGTCACTATTCAGTGAAAAAAGATGCAGATTTTTACGTACATACATTATATTTTCATAAATGTTCTGACACGGGAAAGTCATTATATTAATATCATTAAACTTATATCGGAGCGACTCACTAAAACGCATTCCATAAATTGTACAAACCGCTCTTTTTTGCAGAACAAATATGATATTTATATCAACTGCATGTCCCCACAAAAGTATCCCATAAGACGAAATACTATGGAAGTAGCTGAAATATCTTGTCTTGCGGTGTCTATATCAGTAAGGAGCCTGATTTTTTTGACTGCGTATGCTGCTGGTGCTGAGCTAAGCCAGCTAGCTAGTGTTTCTATATGCGGGCCCCATTGAAGCCTTGAATCTACAGTTAATCCTAGAAACACGCTTCGATTTACAAATTCTAATACATTACCAGTTAAGGATACATTGTTGTTTACTTCAATAACATTAGTTAATGTGAATTTAATACATTTGGTCTTTTTTACATTTAAGACTAAGTTGTTTATAGTAAACTAATTGTACACTTTTAAAAGAGTGTCGTTTACTTCGTCAGACATATAAGATGTTCTGTCAACATTAAAAACGAGTGATGTATCATCCGCTAACAACACAACTTTCGACAGTAATTCAACCATGAATGGTAAATCAATAATATAAACTAAAAAAAAGGAAAGGTCCCAAGATAGAGCCTTGAGGCACACCTATCTTTACTCATGAACCTCTTGATTTCGTACCATTTATTTGTACTTCATCATTACAGCTCATATACGTCCCCACCGAGGGGCTCGAGCCTACCCTGAATCAGGGCGATTAGGCCTTAGTCGACCACGCGGGCCCAGTGCGGGTTGGTCGACTTCACACACAACCTTCGAGTTTCTTCGCAGGCGTGTGCAGGTTTCCTCACGATGTTTTCCTTCACCGTTAAAGCAATCGGTAAGTATGTACGTAAGTTTTTGAAAAACTCATTGGTACATTGGCCGTCCAGATTTGAACCCGGTACCTCTAGTCAGATGGACCGAGTCGTTACCGGTTGAGCCACCGACGCTTTTTTTACTTATTGTATCCTATTTACTAAATACGAGTCTAAAAGATCTAGAGCTTTATTTTTAACACCGTAATGGTCCAGTTTTACAAGCAGAGTTTTATGTTCCACACAATCGAATGCCTTTGACAAGTCCCGGAAGATCCCTATCGCATTCTGGGATTTCTCAAAAGCATCATATATGTTTTTAACGAGTTCAACTCCCGCGTCCGTTGTGGAACGCCCTTTCATAAAGCCAAACTGCAGGTTATGGAGCAATTTATTGATGTTAAAGTGAGTCAACATTTAGTTTAGTATAATTTTTTCTAAGACCTTACTTAAAACTGGTAGCACAGAAACAGGTCTGTGATTACTAGGGTCTTTCTTTTCTCCCGACTTAAAGAGTGGAACAACTTTACTTAATTTCATGAGATCCGGAAACACTCCAGTGTCAATACAAATGTTGAATAGATCGGTCAAGTATAGGGCTAAATTTTCAATTACGGACTTAATTAAATTAACAGACATGCATGCCCCAAAGATCCTCAGTATTTTTTAGTTTCAACAACAAAAAAGCTTTTATAATTGTGTGTGGATTAATTTTTTGAAATGTAAAATCTTCTTTGAAATTTGGTACATTTTCAGAAAGTAATTGATTTGCGAGAGCGACGAGTCAAGGCTCTCGGTTGTTTTAAGTAGAAATTTATTAAAGAAAGATTCAAATTCTTTTTCTTCTTCAAATTGTTAATTTTTTTTCGCTAAAACTACTAAACCTATCTGGTTGAATTTGGTAGGTAGACAGATTGATGATGATGATCTATCCGACCGATTTCGGTCATGGCGACCACTTCGACTCCTAGTCGGTTTGGCGTGCGTGCGCTCGAAGATGGCTTATGTAGACAGATTAGGACCTGGATCAACATGTAGGCTACTTTTTTCCACGCTCGCGAGCCGCTTGCGGTTCGTGGACTACGCACCCTCGAAGACAGTCAAAGAAACTATGTTCACGCGAGCCAAACCGCTGGCAAAAGCTAGTGTTATAATAATAATATTATGTTTACCTGGACCTGGCACACGAAGTTACTGTTGAGAGGCAAGTGGAATCCACCGAAATCATAACCACCGTAGTCTTATCCGTGAACGGGCCAATTTCAGCCTACCTTGAACGTTATCTAAGGCGGCTGAAACTCCGAGGCAGACCAATAATTGCAGCAATTCAGAAAGCAGTCCTCCGCGACAATGCCCGGATAGTTCGACGCTTTTTCTCCCCGTCGCACTGAACTCCAGCCGACTGTGCTTCCGCTGGAGGTGCTCCTGCCACTTCGCCTCGTGCCAAGTGAGCAGAAGAGCTTAAATTGAATGTATTTTAATAACAAAATAAAGAAAAATGTCGCAATATAAAATTAAAAAACAAATTAAATGTCAACTTAAATATTAAATATTAGATATATCATTTTAATAATTATGCTAATTTGTGAATAAAATTCATAATCCAACAAGAAGTTTTTTAATTGCAGAGTAAACGTTTCGTGAATATTTTCAGTATTTTTTTCATTTTTAAGTTGTCTTTCGTACAACGATGGACCGATTACGCGCGGATTTTTCGTTGCAAGGGCACGGGCGGTTCACCGCTGAACTGCTAGGAGCCTGCCTGTGTTCCTCAAGTTCTTTACTCCTGTGGTGCGTCGATCAAAGGTACATATGTTTCGCCGGACGTAAATTAACAGCTCGTACAAGTACAAAGAGTACAATGGTATAATGCGTATTCTTTTAAACTGCTCCCGGCCTGTGTATCTTAAGCCTGTACCTATTAATGATGATGATGATTATCTATCCGATCGATTTCGGTCATGGCGACCACTTCGACTCCTAGTCGGTATGCTGCGCGTGCGCTCGAAGATGGTTTATGTAGCCAATCTTCGCAGCGAAATGTTAGATATTTATATATTACGCAGTCAATAACCAATCTTTTATAAATAACTAGCTGTTTCCCGCGGTTTCACCCGCGTGGACAACGTTTCTATGACTTTTCGAGGGTGCGCAGTGCGCGAGCCGCAAGCGGCTCGCGAGCGTGGTAAAAAGTAGCCTACGTCTGAATCCAGGTCCTAATCTGTCTACGTACCAAATTTCAGCCAAATCCGTTCAGTAGTTTTTGCGGGAAAGCGTAACAGACAGACAGAGTTACTTTCACATTTATAATATTAGTAGGGATTATAAGGACATGACTTTCATTTCTTTCGAACACCAACAATATTTTATTCGTTGCTAGGTGACGTGGTGCATTATAGACAATCATATAAAACCTTCTCCAACACGAAACTCCGAATAATATCCTAATGGGAAACATGCATGATTATTTTTTGCTTCTATGATGGCTCATACATATAAAAAACGGTATACAAAAACTATTTTTAAATAACTATAAAAATAAACCAGATATAAGCCATTAAATAATAATAATAATTCTTTATTCAGGCAATAGACCCACGTTAAATTACAGAAAATACACAAAATAATACAAAATAAACTAAATAAAGACTAATTTAAATGTAAAGTACTGACTAGAATCATTTACGATTCGCGTCAAGGTGGAAACTAATCCAGTATTTAAACATGTACCCAGAGAAGTCCTCAGCCTCAGAATGCTGTTGTCAGATCCCTGTAATCGCCTCCAAAAGGAAGCTATAAGGGCCCTAACAACAGCAAAGAAATCCGGCACTCCCCGCTCGGCAAACATGTCCGACGCGCTGCAGTATCTGGGTAACTTAATGAGGATGCGGTAGGCATCATTGTACTGCACCCTTAAGGTGCTGAGTGTCGACCTTTTAAACTTTACCCAAAGCTGGGACGTGTATAAAAACACTGACAGAAAGCTCTGAACAGTGTCGTCCTCACGTCCATACTGCATTTTGAGAACCTGCACGCGGGCATGTTACACAGAACGGAGAGTGCTCTTCTCTCGCGATCGCTATCTTGGTCGTCCTTGCGATCTTCTGTGCGTACATGTCCAAGATATTTAAACAGTTTTACAACCCGAACTGATGATCCATTATGAAAAACTTCAATCTCCGGACCTTTCCCTGCCTTGAAAACCATCATTTCAGTCTTGGTTACATTATAGTTCAGCCCGTGAACATTTGATTTGTCTCTATAGTGTCTCTATCTCTTTATTGCAATTACATATCGGATCTCTCTGTTTAATTAGTAGTTGAAAATTCTTATATCTTCCGTATTTCTTAGCCGATTTAAATTTTTATTTCACTTTTTGACATTGTTTTTTTACAGAATTTTCATATTTTGTTAATAAATGCAATAAAAAGTTCATGCGTATACCCTCTTATTTCTCTCTTCTGCCGGACAAAAATTCTGCAGGCAGCTCTTTAGAATCCAAGTTAGCCACAGTCATCATCATCAACATCATATCAGCCGACAGACGCCCGCTGCTGGATAAAAGCCTCCCCCAAGGATTTCCACGACAACCGGTAATGCGCTGTCCACATCCAGTGGCTTCCCATGCTTTTTACCAGGTCGTCGCTCCTCAGTACCTCATGGTATTAATTAGTTGAAATGGCAATAAGTAGGCTCTGATACTCGTGACTACAAGCTCACAAATAGATAGGAAATCGATGACGAAGAAAGATTCTCGAGTTGCGACCGCGGATCGGAAAACGTAGTGCAGGACGGCCAAAAGCCAAGTGACGACGTGAAATTTAATTTAATTTATTTCATAGAAATACTGACATTACAGAAAATAGTATTCAAATCGTCAATATCACACTAAAAAACTAAAAGCAAGTACTTAAATGGTAATCAAATTATAAATGTCAAAATGTCATACCATATTTTATGTCATAGTCAAAATTTTGCAATTTTAGAATATTAAAAACATATTACATTATAGAAGATAGTCTACTATTTAATTCTAAAACTCTCTTACACTCTTTCATCAAGCATGCCAAGTTGGAGTGGAAGACAAATTTAGCTATGGCTATAGGAACTTTCTTAATTCAAGAGACTCGTAGGGTCATCTGGCGAGGCTTGCAGTTAGCCTCTAAATTCTGCATCTCAAAATCATATTATCTCATCGTAGAATGCTTATATTTAAGTGACTGAATTGATTTTGTAAATGTGCGATTCACATTTCAGCTTCAAATCAAATGATGCTCGATTTAACTCCTACACGGCTTACACCGGAAGAGAGAACTCCTCGCACGTCTCAGGTACAGTCACGTACAATATTGCCAAAGGTGCGATACGCCTCAGACTAATACCAACTTTGTATGTCTACTCGTCTGTACCAAACTGTCAGTCACGTAACAGCACGCGGTGTCATGGTACTTTACAATGACATATCGTAGTTCGTAGTCTATGGATTGCGTTAAATCTATGCTTAAATAATAGTCAAAATGTGTGTCATCTTAATACTAAGTTGAAATCATCATCATCATCATTATAATACTAACTGAAGGATGCTAGACAAAGATTACCTCGACGACCGGTCCTGCGCTGCCCGCATCCAACGTCTTCCCGCGACCTTCACCAGGTCATCGGTTCACAGAGTCGGAGGCCTGCCTATCCTAGGGGCGGGGCAAATAGATCGTAGAACAGATGACCGTTGGGGCAGTAAAGTTCTCAAGCGCGACCGGTAAAGTTTAAATAACCTAAATGAATTTCTAAAAAAAAACATTTCACCGTTTATAAGTCATTTATCGTATTGTCTGTGTGTATTTATCAGTCATTTATCGTATTGTCTGTGTGTACTTATCCTTACTAGACAGGTCTCTAAGTGCTTTCTCTGTAAAATTAGTCTATTACGCTTTTTCTCAACAAGATATCGTACCTGAGTATCGCTTGGTAGGGGTTGTATTGTTTTAGTTAGGTGCCTATTTCATGATCATATTAGCCCAAAACACGCCCACTGCTGGACAAAGGCCTTTCCCAAAGATTTCCACGACGACCGGTGCTGCGCTGCTCGCATCATTGGTATTCCGTTGCCAAAGGGTAAAACGGGACTCTATTACTAAGATTCCGCTGTCCATCCGTCTGTCTGTCTGTCTGTCCGTCTGTCACTCGGCTCTATTTTATGAACCGTGATAGCTAGACAGTTGAAATTTTCACAGATGATGTATTTCTGTTGCCGCTATAACAAAAAATACAAAATAATGGAAAAAGTGAGTCTCCATACAAAAACGTGTTTTTTTAAACGTGAAGAAACTAGCGCCATCTAGTGTAATGGTACGGAACCCTTTGTACGCTGTTCTGATTCGCACTTTACCGGTTTTTAATAATAAACTGCGAAGGTGTTTTAAATATCATCCATAACTACATGTAATAAAATCGGAGGTTTATTAGGGCGATCGGCCCTTAGTCGATCACGCGGGCCCAGTGAGGGTGGTTCGTCTTCACACACAACCTGCGAGTTTTTCCGCAAGCGTGTGCAAGTTTCCTAACGATGTTTTCCTTCACAGTAAGAGCGTCGGATAAACGTACATATGAAATCGAAATTGGAAATCACATTGGTACGTGGCAGGTATTGAACCACGACCTCCCAGACAGGAGGCGGCAGCCCTAGCCGACGCAGATATATATAATAATAACGCGGAGAGAGCTGTAAAAAAAATGTGAAAAAAAACTTTAAAGGGTACAAGTAAAGTGGAGATGATTTTTTCCTCGTCAAACCATGTCTTGTGGGGTGTCGTTGGTTAGAGCTTAAAAAATAGTCGTGAGTCTTTTAGACCATTTTATAATTTAGGAATCCCTTTTCGAAAAAAAAGGCTTGAAAGCGCTAAATTTTGCTGGAGTCGGGTGTCCCCACCCACTATCAACTAAACAGCTGTATTTGGAAATTTGAAAAATATCATGAAAGTAGTCTATATAATGAATTTAAAAGGAAAACTATCAAAGTTAATAATGGCTTTTCTAGTTGACGAGCAGAGCAATAGTCAATCAAAAAATTCGTATATACACTAACCTGTTTAAAAAATGTTGTTAGCGCGTTTTAGAATATATCGAAATGTAAGTAAATCACTATAACAAACATATTGGCAACTACGGAACCCTACATTGCGCGTGGCCCGACACGCACATGGCCGGTTTTTTATACCACACACCCCCTCATCTTAAAAAAATTCTGTTCCAGTTCAAGCGCGTGCAGTTTTCCGTGAGCGTCTGTGTCGCAATTGCAATCTACACCTGTTTTGTTTTTCAGATTGAGTATCACAAATGATTCTTTATCATGAGGTTCTTTCATTATGTCATGTCCAGTTATTTACGCGGACGAAGTCGCGTGCAACAGCCAGCATTACATATTTATAACTTTCGAAAAAAACGAAAAATTCTGTGGTTATAAAAATAACAATAAATAGGTAGACAGTGGAATATTTTTTTGAAGTAACAATAAAAGATATTACGTAAGTAATGTATTCTCAGTTTACTTAATAGTATCGCAAGTGGATATTTATCACTCTAGTGGTCACGCCCCCAAAAGTCACTTTAATGGTCGCTTGGATTACATAATATGTATGCCAAATTGTTTTCAATATTTGTAATAAAATTAATTTATGTTATTTTTTCTAATTGCAAAATGGCAAGTAGCTTTAATTAAAATTAAATTATAATTGGAAATTAAAGTGTAGGGCAATATGGTGGGTAATCTGCGTGCTGACTCAAAATAAAAAAAAGTAAGTGTGTGGTTTTATGAAACCACGGTAAAAGTGAAACTTTACAGAGGACGAAACGATCATGGCTGCTCTCGCTGCGGTACAGAGGACGAAACGATCATACCGTCAGACGAAAGCGACCGTCACGCGACCGACACACAGACGAAAAACATTGAGACGATGTAACAAAAGTTTCACTTTAATAACCTTCGTCTCTCGAGTAAACATGTAGAACATGTAGAAAAAAACTCCTATATTTTACCACTCTCTGCTATTGCTCTCCTAAAATTTTCAGGCGTTTTTTTTTTAATTTCCGTGAAAAATATACTTAATATTTATTTTATTTATTTAAATATTTAATTTAATGGAGCGTGCTATGCTCGGAGTTTCTCTGCGTGATCGAATCAGAAACGAGGTGATCCGTAGGAGAACCAAAGTAACCGACATAGCTCTCAGAATTGCTAAACTTAAGTGGCAGCGGGCGGGGCACATTGCTCGTAGAACAGATGGCCGTTGGGGTAGTAAAGTTCTCGAGTGGCGACCACGCACCGGAAATCGTAGAGTAGGCAGGCCTCCCACGCGGTGGACCGACGACCTGGTGAAGATCGCGGGAAGCTGATGGATGCGGGCAGCGCAGGACCGGTCGTTGTGGCAATCCTTGGGGGAGGCCTTTGTCCAGTAGTGGACGTCCTTCGGCTGATATGATGATGATGATCATGATAATACTTAGGATCTCTACGTATCTTAATCTCTACTGTAGTTTGTTTATTATATTCAGTGTGGCCACTTTCCTAATTATTGTTTTTCTTTTTTTTTTCTTGCTCTCTATTTTTTCTTTTATCTTTAAGTATTATTTGTTTTCTTTTCTCTATTATACTGTCGTGTAAATATCGTTAATCAAAACTTCCACGCGGACCAAGTCGCGGGCACAGTTAGTTTATATTATAATTGGAACAGATAACTGCAGTGAATAACATACAATTATTGTAATGTCATCATCATCATTACAGCTCATATACGTCCCCACCGAGGGGCTCGAGCCTACCCTGAATCAGGGCGATTAGGCCTTAGTCGACCACGCGGGCCCAGTGCGGGTTGGTCGACTTCACACACGACCTTCGAGTTTCTTCGCAGGCGTGTGCAAGTTTCCTCACGATGTTTTTCCTTCACCGTTAAAACAATCGGTAAGTATGTACGTAAGTTTTTGAAAAACTCATTGGTACATTGGCCATCCAGATTTGAACCCGGTACCTCTGGTTAGATGGACCGAGTCGTTACCGGTTGAGCCACCGACGCTTATTGTAATGAATGTTGTATATAATTTTAATAATTTCTATTGTTATTTCTAACATTTCCAATTCTGTTATGATAAGTTTTTGTGAAGATCTTTTCAATTCATTTCAATATATTTATTCAAAATAGGTGCAAATTACACTCTTTCTGATAGTCATAAAATAATAATAACAATGTAATTTGTGAAGAATCAAGAAATAAACAATAATTAGTTAATAACGTCCAAATTTAATCCTTGATATAATCCAGATTATGTCATTAGAACATGAAAAAAATATGACACGAAAAGTTATAGGTAAAAGTTTAACCGCCTCCGTGGTGTAATGGTTAGCCCATTCGCTTCACACCAGGAGGTCGCGGGTTCGATTCCCGGTGGGATCAACTTGTAAGACTCGGTTTGGTTGGTGGAAGGGCATTTTCTAAGCCCACCTGACTAGCTACCATCATCTTATCTAAGTCTTGCCGCCAAACATCAGTGTTAACAACATTGATGTGTTCCGGCTTGAAGATAAGATAGCCAGTTCTCCATTGCGTTGGGGAATCTTGGTAAGCCCGCTTCCATCTTCGGCATCATCGTCACTTACCATCAGGTGAGAAAAAAAAGGCAAGTTCACACGGACAGCACCTGGTCACGAGTATAACGCGAGAGTCAGGCACCCCTGCAAGTTCTCAATAAACTGGAACAAAATCCGCATAACCCACATATACCTGCCTCCTACAAATGTATTCCCACTGGAAGATATTACACGTCCACACGAGAAATGTTTAAATCTGTAATGTTTTGTGATTCGTGTTCGAATTGCCGGGAACTCTGGAACTCGGCCGGGAACCAGGTACGTAGCAATCTAATACGTGACTGGCCCGAGTTACGAAGTACATTTCATTTTCAATGTTAAATACGACTCCAGCTTGGAAATATGGAAATCAGAAAGGCCTTAAGGCCCCGTGGTACCTAAAAATCCACTTAAACAGGTTTTTACAATTCATTTTTAAAGTATTTAACAGTAAATTTAAATAATTTACTGGTATTATTGAGCCTGGTATTATTGGTAACCAAAGTAACCGACATAGCTCTCAGAATTGCTAAACTTAAGTGTCAGTGGGCGGGGCACATTGCTCGTAGAACAGATGCCCGTTGGGGCAGTAAATTTCTCGAGTGGCGACCACGCACCGGAAAGCGTAGTGTAGGTAGGCCTCCCACTCGGTGGACCGATGACCTGGTGAAGGTCGCGGAAAGCCGCTGGATGCGGGCAGCGCAGAACCGGTCGTCATGGAGATCCTTGGGGGAGGCCTAAATCCAGCAGTGGACTTCCTTCGGCTGATATGATGATGATGATGATTATTGAGAATAGTTACGAGGGACTTTATCAACTGGAAATAAATTTGGCTCGATAGAATAATTTCGCAAAGGTACTTATTTTCGAGCCATTTTATCGTCTATTTTCGGTTTTATTCTTATAATAAGTAATTTGATAATATGATTCATTCACTGAAATAAAGTTCATAGGTTTATAGAGTTATAGAGTATTTTCTGGCAATTATGTCATAACGTTGTCAATAGTATGGATAAGCTTCTCCGGATTTCCGGATTTGAGGGTCTTACAAAGTGAAATATAAACTTTTTTGGAATGATCTTTTTATTGTTTATAAATGCATAAATTACTTATTTAAAACAAATTACACCAATAATTATACAATAAGAATTATTAAATAAACAAATGGGAAAAAAACATCGAATGGATTTTTATTTAAGATAAACATGATGAAAATAAAAACGAAAAACTTCGAAAAAGTGCAAAATTGTGTTTATTTTCTTCCCTCTTTACACGTAAAGAAAAAGACAAAGACAGATTTTTAAGTACCATTGCGCCTTAAATGGTGTATCATGATCATAGATCGGAATAGATAGAGTTTTTTCTGGCAATTATGTCATAACGTTGTCAATAGTATGGTTAAGCTTCTCCGGATTTCCGGATTTGAGGGTCTTACAAAGTGAAATATAAACTTTTTTGGAATGATCTTTTTATTGTTTATAAATGCACAAATTACTTATTTAAAACAAATTACACCAATAATTATACAATAAGAATTATTAAATAAACAAATGGGAAAATATATTTGTGTTAGTATTTCTCAATAAAACCTTGCACGCACGGATTAGCATTTAATTGAGTCTTGAGTTAATTGCTTCTAAATGAAAATAAAACCGGATACCAGATAAAATTAAGCTTATCCATGTTGTGCCAACGTTGCAAAAGTACATGAAAAAACTCTACCTATTCCGATCGTTGGTCATGATACGGTTCGTGTTAATGTACGATCCTTGTAAAAACACGTTTATAATTAACTAATTCAAGAATCTGAACAAATTTTCCCAAGAAATTTTTAAAAGATTTGCATTTTTAGAGTTCCGTACCTTAAAATTGAAAAAAGGAAACCTTACAGAATCATTTCGTTCTCCGTCCGTCTGTCTGTAAATACCATTTTTGTCAGGAACGTGTAAAGGTGTTTCTGAGCATTGTTCAGTAAAGTACCTGCCATACAAACACACACACACACGTTCCTTGAAGAAAGTTGTTCAGTATGATGAGAAGAACCTTCAGTTAACGTCTTCTACAACATTTTTTTACACCCTTTATAAAATTATTTAATCGGTTGTATTTCGCCCTGATTCAGGGTAGGCTCGAGCCCCTCGGTGGGGACGTATATGAGCTGTAATGATGATTTCTACTAACAGTTCAAATTTAATTATTGTATTAGTTAACTCTTATGGGTGTTCTGGGGGAAGTTGTTATTTACGAATGCGTAGAAGCCCTATTTAGCCCATAAATGGGAATATTTCTAGTAATTGAAACGAGGAGGGATGACCCAAAGAACCGATAGACAGAACTGAAAACGAATAACTGGTTGGTTGGAAGAGATATGTTTGGGCATGCTACTGATATTCTGTATGTATAATTGTATATTTTGTTGTACACAAACAAATAAACATGTGGTATTAAGATTGAAGAAGGGGTAATCTAATATTGGAAACTAATAGCTCGGTCAATGTTTTTATCACTACATAATTTAACCATTTTAATGTTAACTATTGTTTAAATAACTGTTATTTGTATAGCTCTCCCGTCACCGATACGTTTTAATAATGTTATCTATGTACCCATATATATAAAACTTAATCTCTATTTCCCTTGGTCATCGCATCATGCGTGAACGGCTGGACCGATTTCGCTAATTCTTTTTTGTTGTGTTTATTCATTATCAGGAGAAGGGTTTTATATAAAAATATACAAGAGGCTAAAAACAGGTACTGCGCAGGCAAATCCGCGGGCAACAGCTAGTTAGAAATAAAGTGTAAAAAGTCCCCATCGATTCCATGTGCGCTACAAAATTTATTTGGGGTCAAATGTCAACATTTCAGGTTTTTGGATTTTTCTCGAAAATGGTAAGTTTTATCACAATTAATGTACTTCAGACCAAAGATGTACATATTAAAAACCTGAAATTTTGACCTTTGACCCCAAATAACTTTTGTAGCACACATGGGATCGATGGGGACTTTTGACAATTTATTTCTTATGGTAAACCCAAGGCAAAGTTACTACTAACATACATGATAGACACTCCCTGCCGCTCTCTAAATTGCGACCTCACCCCCTCGTCACACATATTGATGCAGATTGGTTACAGTTTGTTTCTCGAACGTATGGGATTTCGGCATGATTTTGTTTGCTACGTCATTTGTTTTTAGAAATGTCATTTCACGACCATTTGTATGCAGTGTCCGGGGTGTGCCCAAGGTCTCCACCAAAATTTGGCTCTCCGGCGTTTTTTGTTATTTTACAAAGGCAAATAAATATCAGGTTGTTCGCCACTGCCGCGCTGGGAGCATGCTCTTCAAGTAGATATTAAACTATGTTCGGAGTTTCCCTAAGCGATCAAATCAGAAATGAGGAGATCCATAGAATAACTTAGGTCCCTAACCGATATAGCTCTCAGAAATGTTTAACTTATGTGGCAGAGGGAAGGGCACATAGCTCGAAGAACAGATGGCCGATGGAGCAGTAAAGTTTACGAGTAAAGACCGCGCACTGAAAGACATAGCGTGGGCAGGCCTCCCACACGGTGAACCGACGACTTGGTTCACCTTCAGGTCATGGGAGGCCGTGCAGGACCGGTCGTCGTGGAAATCTTTTGGAGAGGCCTTTGGCCATCATTGGAAGTATTTCGGCTGATATGAAATTGATGATGATTAAACACCCAAACATGGGGCAGACAGCCTGTTCATCACACGAATGTTTGCCCTGGGTGGTGATCGATCCCAGACAGGAGCGCCCACTGGGCACCAGGTCAGCCCATTAAGTTTAGTTGTTTGTTCGTATCTTGTTGCTCTTAGTAACCACAACTTTGTAACAACGGACAATTAGCATGAACCAAATTATAGCAAATAAACTCATCCCTAAAACAACATGTCTGTATTGTGGTTGGTCCTACTTACCTCGCCCACACGATACTCGTAAATTAATTCCAAAACATAGTTTAAAGTTTCCCTAATTAATTGTGAGTACTTTATCTCTCTCTTGTAACAAGTTACGAACCCTGGAGCACGGAACTTACGGAGAGAAGGTCCGTAAATAATGAAGAGTCTTCAGCTATATATCCTTAGACGCTTTAGAACCCTTTCCCTAAGTGTTGTGACGGTCGAACTTTTTGGTTTATTTTTAATTTGTTTAGATATCATCTGCTTTTAATATGTTTTTGTCATTAAGTGAGGGCTTACCAATGGGCTATTCGACTGCTAGTCATTTGAATTACTTTTTATCATCTGTCAAAAACGAAATTTTGTTCTACAAATGTTTGAAATAGCAAGGCGTGACGTCACAGTTTTTCCAAGTCATTAATGTACTAATATTTCAAATTTGATTATTTAAAATATTAAGACTTGATAAAAAACAAAACGAGCAAGGTTTTTCAAATTTTCAAGAGGAGATTAATTTAGGAAATAATATTTTATAATAATATTTTGATGCTGTCAACTACCCTATTGTGGTTAAAAAACTATCTGAAGATCAAAACTACTTACGCGTTTGGAATGTAGCCACGAGATAGATGTGATTCTCACAACTCAATTTGAATACAATTCACCTGATGGATACTCAAAATTTGCATAAAAATTAAATTTGAAACGTTGAATTTTCACTTAAGTAATAAAATTTAATGAACATAAAATTTTTTGAACAAATGTATGTCCTTATACAGTGACAAAAAAATACGAAAAGATAAATTTGTCCTCTAGTGGAAAACTATAATTTATAAAGAGCTTATAAATATATATTTTTTGTGATTGCCATCCTTAGTATCTATGTAAATTAAATAACAGAAGTATTTGTGCGCTGCTTACGCAAAAACTACTGCACAGATTTTGGTATTTTTTTCTTTTTTTATTTCCTAAAAAGATGGCCTTTATCTTAAAAAAAAAACAGAAGCCGCTTACGGTTCACGCACCGCTCACCCTTGATATCCACGGGGGCGAAGCCGTGGGCAGCAGCCA
Organism: Coleophora flavipennella; assembly: GCA_947284805.1. Taxonomy (NCBI): domain Eukaryota; kingdom Metazoa; phylum Arthropoda; class Insecta; order Lepidoptera; family Coleophoridae; genus Coleophora; species Coleophora flavipennella. The sequence goes on from OX369272.1 coordinate 1,348,608, forward strand.
GTCCTTGCATCCTTACCATGAAATACATCCAACAATACCATGAAAAGAAAAAAACCCGAAAAGAAAAGTGTGCAACTCGATTTTACCGTATTTGATTAAATATCGTATGGCAAGAGCATCCTACCCATCACAAGCGTCACTTTACTTGTAATATTTTCAAAATGAAAACCGGCCAAGTGCGAGTCGGACTCGCGCAAAGTGGGGTTCTGTAGTCGTTTTAAAAAATAAATGTTTATTTTAAAAAACAAAATTGTATTTGCAGTAGGTAATAGAACATATTGTATGAAAAATCCATGAACTTCTTACAACTCGAAGACATCTTAAATTGGTCAACTATTTCTCCTTAACTAAGAAAGCCTACTTAGACGTGATAGCCTTTTTTAAATTCATTATGTTATAGACTACTTTCATGATTTTTTTCAAATTTCCAAATAAAGCGGTTTAGTTGTTAGAGGGTGGGGACACTCGAATCCAACAACCTTTAACACTTTCAAGCCTATTTTTTCGAAAACGGAACCCTTAATTATAAAATGGTCATAGAAGACTCACAACTATTTTTTAAGCTCTAACCAACGATACTCCACACGACTGGGTTTGACGAGAAAAAAACATCCCCATCCCCAAACACTTTACTTGTAGGGGAGGTACCCTTAAAAAGTTTTTTTTTCCAAAGTTTTTTTACAGCTCTCCGCGTTATTATTATATATATCTTTGCCAAATTTCAGCTCTTTACTACTAATAGTCTAGGAGCTAGGCCGCGTACAGACGGACAGACGGACGGACAGACATGACGAAACTATAAGGGTTCTTTGTTGTACAACGGAACCCTAAAAAGCAATGAAGGGCACCGAAAACATTTTTCTTCTTCACGGTGGCATTGTTGAATAACAACTTCGAGAAAGAAATCAATAGACGAATCCAACTCGGCTGGGCAGCGTTCGGTAAGCTTCCAAATATTTTCACATCAGAAATACCGCAGTGTCTCAAGACTTGCCCAGTGTGTGTTGCTAGTGATGACATACGGAACTGAGACATGCTCTTTTACTGTGGGTCTCATAAGAAGGCTCAAGGTCAAGGCGATAGAGCGAGCTACATTCGGAGTTTCCCTACGCGATCAAATCAAAAATGAGGAAATCCATAGGAGAACCAGGGAACCAATATAGCTCAAAGAATCGCTAATCCTAAGTGGCAGTGAGAGCGGGGCACATAGCTCATAGAAAAGATAGGGCACTAAAGTTCTCGAGTTGTGACAGCGCACCGGAAGATGGAATTATGCCGAACAGCTGCCGCAACGGGTCACCACTGCTGATCTTTTGACAGTCGTGACAGCTGGATTCTGTCCTTCATCGTAGAAGTTATTTATTGTTGGACTTGCAATAATAAAATTTCAAATGGAAACAAATTCTCGAAATTTAAAAATCAAAAAATATCTGACGACAAAGCTTTATAGTTTTATTATATTTTTATTTCATATTTTTTGATTGTTAAATTATGGGTTTATTCTTTATGAGTTTCTAGTTTGGCTACATAACCCTAAAAAGATAAAAAAATATCGAAAATTAGCAATCAAAAATATCTAACATGACAAAACTTTATAGTTATTTATATATTTTTTGTTTGCTAAATTATGGGTCTATTCTTAATGAGTTCCTAGTTTGACTACAGAATCCTAAAAAACATAAAATCTGTAAAATTTTACAAATAGAAACAAAGTAAGTAATGATTTGAAAAAAATAACGCTCAAAATCGAGCGAGATCATATTAAGAAGCTTTTAAAACAAAAAAGCGTGCTTTAGACCACACGACTGAAGTAATACTTCTTTAGCTCCATCTATATGTATGCAAGTAAATAGTCTTCAGAAAATAATCAAACAGTATGACAGTTAATGTAAAGAGTTTTATTATCTTCTGAAAATGATAAATCTTTTTTATCTTATATGTTTTGATTGTTTTGACATCCGATATTGTTGGTAAACAAAAAAAATAGATCTCTTTCTATCTTTACTCATTTATTTATATTTAAATACAGGGTGACTGGTAAGTAGTGCAAATCCTTTTATGGTGATAAGCTACATCTAATTTAGAATAAAAAAAGTCATATTAACTGGGGGTCGGAAATCAACGGTTTTCGAGTTAAAGCCCATTTAATTTTTCAATTTTGTATGTAAAACGCATTTGTTTAAATGTTTTGCGATTTTCCGAAAAAAAAACTAAAATATAGTTGACTTGAAAAATACGATAAAAACTTTCTTATTTTATCATATTTCCATTTTTCGACAGGCATCCACCAGCTTATTCCCCAAGTCAAGCGTGCGTAAAGAAGTTTTACATCAAAAATTAAATTCAAGCCCTAAATCTTGAATACATAAGTAAGTAGGTAATATTGTTTTCCCAGAATTCACAAAAATTAAGTTACAACTTTTTCCCTCCTACCCGCGTCCTGTGGGAAACACCAAGTGAAAAGGGCTTCTGACAGATGACAGGCAATCCCTCCGCATTGGCAATGTTTGTCATTCTATTAGCTGGGAAAACATCTGGGCTCTAGCTATATATGTATATATAGTTGTATAGCATAGCTTCTTATTCTTCGTCAGTGTTGCCAGAGTGAAGGTTTTGTGTCGTTTTAGTATCTTTTTCGAGAAACCGGGAAAACCCGTCGTGGCGTAGTTTTTAGTCTACTTGCTTCACAGCAGAAGTCGTGTGTTCGATTCCCAGCTGGGTCTAACTTTCATCTTAAGCATTGTTTGAATGGTATTCCGTCTTCTTAGCGTTTGGCATACCTCATATCAGCTCATATACGTCCCCACCGAGGGGCTCGAGCCTACCCTGAATTAGGGCGATCGGGCCTTAGTCGACCACGCGGGCCCAGTGCGGGTTGGTTGACTTCACACACAACCTTCGAGTTTTTTCTCAGGTGTGTGCAGGTTTCCTCACGATGTTTTTCCTTCACCGTTAAAGCAATCGGTCAGTATATGTACGTAAGTTTCGAAAAACTCATTGGTACATTGGAGGTCTGGATTTGAACCCGGCACCTCTGGTTAGGACGACCGAGTCGTTACCGGTTGAGCCACCGACGCTTGGCATGCCTATATCCATAATATTACAAACAAAGTTAACTATTATGACCTTTTTATCTGTGGTCGCTTTTGTTAACAACTTGAATTGTGTATTTCTTTTCATTAAGTTCTAGCTAGTATTTTTTTTAAATCTTACGAGTAACTTCCATATTATCGTTCTGTGCCTGTGTGAGCTTTTTAGTTTCGGGGTACAACGTTGCATAAAATAGTTTACATTAGCTAAATTTTGCATTATATAAAACAAATTATTATTTTTAAGGGTAAGTATTAATTAGGTATTAGTATAAACTATTTTTTTTATCTATTGCTGGTAAGCCCCTGACATCGTGTTTCTTGGGAACACATATTTAACAAGTGTAACAGCCTAAGATTTCCAAAGATGAGACTCTGATGTTAGGTTTAGGCGGTAAGTGAGTCTAGGAAGGAACTTTCAGTGAAATTATTTCAGGTGTTATATTTTTTATATGTAACGTCTAATGATACACATACTGGGTCAGAAAAGTGGACCGTTATGAATAGGTATATACCGTCTTACCTCTATAATGCCAAGAGGGCTTTCATAACAAATATAATTGGTTACAATAGCAAAGTGCACATCAGCATCAGAAGAAACCTGATCAAGACATATATCTGGAGTACAGCTCTCTATGAATGTGAGTGTTGGAACATCACCATCAAGGACCGATAACGCCTAGAAGCATTTGAGATGTGGTGCTGGTGGAGAATGCTTAAAACCAGCTGGAGGAAAAGGCGCTCCAATATAAGATTTTTATGTCATTACTAGCTTTTGCCCGCGGCTCCGCCCGCGTGGACATCGTTTTTGTGACTGACTTAGAGGGTGCGCGGTGCGCGAGCCGCAAGCGGCTCACGAGCGTGGACATGAATTTTCTCCAGATCCCTCAGGAACTATGTTAGGATATGCTTATTAGTAAATCGTGTTATTTCCCACCCCCTCAACCATCTCGGTGCAAAAAATCACACAATCCGTTGTTCCGTTGCGATGTTAATTAACCAAAAATGAGTAAATTTTCAGTTCCCTCGGGAATTGCATCGGACTATGTTATTTTCACGGGATAAAAAGTAGCCTATGTCCTTCCCCGTGACACAGGCTACCTGCATGCCGAATTTCATTAAGATTGGTCAAGGCGTTGAAGCGTGAAAAGGTAACAAACAAACACATTTTTACATTTAAAATATTATTAGTAAGGATAACCAGGGATGGTATGACCTAAAGTTTGCGTCGAGGCGGCCAAGTGGGAAGATAACGAAAGGGGAAAGTGGACGAGGTTCTCCTGAGTGCTGGGGGGAGGAGCACTGCGTTAAAAGATCGTAACGGCGCACTCGCTCCTTTCTTTTCAGTTTTATTATTTACCGCCTCCGTGGCGCAATGGTTAGTCCATTCGCTTCACACCAGGAGGTCGCGGTTCAACTTTGTAAGACTCGGTTTGGTTACTGGTAGGACATTACACCATCTTATATAAGTCTTGCCGCTAAACATCAGTGTTAACAGCGTTGATGTGTTCCGACTTGAAGATAAGATAGCCAGATACCCATTGCTTTGGGGAATCTTGGTAAGCCCACTTCCATCTTCGTCATCATTGTCACTTACCATCAGGTGAGATGATGCAACCGCCTCACATGACATAGACTTTGCACGTTGAACCAACGGCCGTGTGCCCTGAGCCCCTGACACAGCCCCGCACGATGTTTTCCAAGAAAGGCCCAGTGGTACTTAAAAATCTGGCTTTGTCCTTTTCTTTACGTGTAAAGAGGGAAGAAAATAACCACAATTTTGCACTTTTTCGATGTTTTCGTTTTTATTTTCATCATATTTATCTTTAAAAAAAACCAATAGATGTTTTCTCTTATGTCACCTATGAACTTTGTTTTAGTTGATAAATCATGTTATCAAATTACTTATTTTAAGAATAAAACCAAAAATAGACAATAAAATGACTCCAAAAGGTACCTTTGCGAAATTATTCTATCGAGCCAACTTTACTAAATCGTGTTTCCGTTCGATATTGTCCCTCGTAACTATTCTCAATAATACTAATATGTTTTCTTAGATTTTAAATTTACTGTTAACTACTTCAAAAATGAATTCTAAAAACCTGTTTACGTGGATTTTTAGGTAGCACTGCGCCTTAAGTTCTAAAACTGAATAGGTAATAACTGAGTACTATTTATCAGATTTGCAACACATGGCAACACCGTCTGCAATCTATTTGCCAAATGGGATCCATTTCGGGAGGGTGTAATTAAATATTGGCCTTTGGTGGTTACCCGTCTTTGTCCGCTATGGGATAGAAAGAAACGGAAACTAGAGATTCGATATGTTAGAGATCTATTATTGTAAGTGGATTGGTTGTTTGTTGCAGTTTTCTTACTGTGCCCTCTTGAGGCTCCTCCGTCCCTAAAATTAACAACTCGATTCACGATGTTTCAAACATCGAACGAAATGGCTTGGAAATAAAGTTCTTGTCAGATCGTACTGCAATGTGGATGTTACGTCAATTGCTGCGGACGAATCGTGCAAAAATTTGATTTTTAATTCATTACAAATGAAGTAAGAAGAATTTCTAAAAAGTAAGGAACTAAAATATTATTTTTTCATCCCACCATCTCGGAAACTGTATTTTTGCTCTGCGATATCTGAGTGCAAAAGCCGTTTTTATTCGCTAGAGGATAAAGTAAATATCTGAGTGCAAAAGCCGTTTTTATTCGCTAGAGGAGAAAAGTAAATTGAATTTAGTACACCGTGAATTAAAAACATTATTATACCTATTTACTTCTACCTAAAAGCTAACTAATAACTAATAACTGTTGATTGTTGCTTGCAGCACAGTATATATATCTTGCAGTGTGCATGCAGTAAATAACTAACAAACATTTCGTGACCAATACCGCCGCGCCGGTGTGATTCAACCCTACCTGCATTCTTGCCTATAGATACGTCAGTTATAATTATGTATATAATTTCTCGATCGTTTGTATGGAGTGTCCGGGGTGTGGCATGGCCCTGTCAGATTCCTTATAGAGGCGGTTAAAAAAACTTCTGAAAGTGGGGGAGTTGAGCCACTTGCCCTGCAAACTCCTTCAACCCGGACTTGGCCCCCATGTGTGGAGTATGGCCTAACTTTCCCGAAATTGGGAACAGAACCCGTTTCCCAGATCTGGGAACGTTTTTGAATTGTTAGCGACGAACGACCATACAAAGTTTGTTTTACAAGACTTCATTAAATTAAAAAAAAAAATATTTGAGCAAAAATATTGTAAAAAACGGCCAAGTTCGAGGGTTCCGTACAACCACAGCTCTCCACACCACTACATAGTACAATGACAATGATAACTATACACATTTTAATAAATACAAACACATAAAAACAGAAATACAGCCCGCTGACGGACAGACAGACAGACCGACAAACGGTTTAGTAATAGGGTCCCATTGGTCACCCGTTGGGTGTACGGAACCATAAAAAAGAAAAACAAACTAAGTAGATATACTTGAACTAAAAGGCTCCAATACGAGCCCTACTTAACATTAACGGATCACTCAAGGCACCTAAGGCGATACCACGCTGGGTTTCTGTTGAGACCTTATCGCCGCAAAGTCGCCTGTCTATCTGGGTTCTACAGGATTCATTTCGGAGCCCTGGAGCTTCACGACCTCATTCCCCTCTTTCTATTTCATCATCAGGCGACCAGGCGCGGAGAGCGGTTCCACCCCTTTGTCGTCAATGTCCCACCTTTTCGCACGAAGCGTTTTGCCAAGGAGTGGAATTCCCTTCCAGCGTCTGTATTCCCTGGTTCGTATAATTTAGGAATCTTCAAGTCGAGAGTGAATAGGCACTATTTAACTTGCGTGTTACATCCTCGGCTGCATCGGCACTTACTATCAGGTGAGGTCCAGGCAAACGCACTCAAATTTTTAATAAAAAAAACTGCTAAGTTAATTCTACAAAAGTTGGAGTTTTTTTATTCACAATTGGTAAGCCCTTGGCATCATCTCACTTGATGGTAAGTGACGACGATGCCAAAGATGGAAGCGGACTTACCAAGATTTCCAACGCAATGGGGAACTGGCTATCTTATTTTCAAGCCAGAAAACATTGGCGGCAGGACTTAGATAAGATGGTGGTAGCTAGCCAGGCGGGCTTAGAAGATTCAAGATTTAAGATATTTATTCAAAATAGGTGCAAAGTACACTCTTTCTTATAGTCATAAAATAGTGATTACATAATTGAATTTAAAAAAAAATCAAGAAATAAACAATGATTAGTTAATAACGTCAAAATCCAGTCCTTGATATAAAAAAAACAAATTATGTCATTAGAACATGAAAACAATATGACACGAGAAGTTATACATTAAAACTCATTGAAATTATTGAATGTCATGAATGCCGTTGACAAGTGTAGGCCAGTTTACACGGACAGCACCCGGTCACTAGTATAACGCGAGAATCAGCCATCGCTCCTCTCAACCATATTAGAGGGAAAGGTACGATCCGGCTCCCGCAAAGTAGCAAAGTCTTTAGAAGTGATGGATATAGAAGTTCAATCCGTGACTCTTTACAAATTGATAAAAATTAAGTACTTGCAAAATCTATGGATTTAAATACGTATGCATTTTGAATCGAAGTTGAATTTTTTAAAATCTGTACCCTTTCCATAGCAATTGTGCACAAAGACGTATCCAAAAGTGATTTCAGAAGAGTAAGACAAACTTTTCCCTTCCAAACGACTTCTCATTTTGAATGGCTCTAGTTAACACGGCAATTTTGATTAACGAATAATTTTCGTTAATTCCGTACTTATTTAAAACTTCGCAAAATATTATTATGGCAGCGAAAACTTTCCGGCAGCGTAACACAATTATAATGAAATTTTAATCGCACCGAAGAAAGTTTCCAAGGTAACTGTTTTTGATTTAAATTATAATGAGAGAACTCCCCAAGGTGGGGACGAAAAATATTGGTCTCAAAAGGGAACATATTTTCATTACGTAATGCCTAGAATATGCATCTACTCCCTAAAGTTATTGAACTCAATACGGGATCGGACTGCTAGTCATTTGAGTTACTTTTAATGATCCGTCAAAAACGAAATTCTGTTCTAAAAATGTTTGAAATTCCCACAAGTGACGTCATCGATTTTTAGCGTCATTGACGAACTTATTTTGTGAATCTGATCAATTTAAAATTGAAGACGTGATGGAAAACACAAAACGAGTAAGGTTTTTTTTAATTTCAAGAGGAGACCAATTTAGGAAATCATATTTCAGAATTTATTTTTGATGCATACCGATCCCCTATTCTACATTTAAAACTCGGTGGCGTTATTAAGTTCGTAAATATTTTACGAATTTCTACAGATTTTTATCCGCCTCCGTGGTGTAAAGGCGTAACCATTCCTTTAGTTCTATATATAGCCCTAATTCAGGGTAGGCTCGAGCCCCTTGGTGGGGACGTATATGAGCTGATTTGATGATGATGATGATATATAGGACGCGGGTTCGATTCCCGGCGGAGTCCAACTTTATATGACTCGGTTTAGTTGGTCGAAGGGTATTTTTCTAAGCTTGCTTGGCTAGCTGTACCACCACCTTATCTAGGTCTTGCTGTCAAACATCAGTGTTAACAGCATTGATGTGTTCCGGCTTGTAAATAAGATAGCCGTTCCGTTGATAGATAGATTGCGTGGGGAAATCTTAGTAAGCCCGCTTCCATATCCGGCATCAACTTAATTTACCATCAGGTGAGATGATGTTAAGAGCTTTCCAATTGTGGATAAAATAAAACTGAAATAAATTAATAATTAAAATAAATAAATCCTTCAAAGAATTTGCCTCATACTTTGTTAAATTATTAAAACAGACTATAAAAAAGACTATTAGCAATATTTTCAATAAAATTACCTTCTATCTAATAACTTATTCAGCGCGCTCGGTTGGCAGGATTTTTCGTCCATTATCCTGGATAAAATTTACACTTTATCTCTGTGCAATACTTAAATGCGAGCTTACAATTTTTTCCTTATACATTTTTGAAGTGAAAACTTCTTTAGGCGCGTTGGGCATTTTTGAGATTGGAATAAAACATTGAACACGAAACGCTTTTACCGTTACCTGTTACCGTTACCGTAAACAGAAACACTCGGAGGGTCAAAACTTATGAAAATTTACAAAATTATGAGAATGAACCATTGACTCGCGACACTGTTACCGTTATATACTACCTGTTACCGTTACCGTAACCAAAGAGAATATAACAAACTACGTACCGTAACCAGGAACCCTCAGAAGGTTAAAACTTAAAAAAACTGTAAAAAGATTTTACTTCTTTAGGCACTTAGGAGTGGTTATTTAAGGCGACGCATTGGAAATTTTTCTCAGCAATTACAAACAACCTGATTCTTTATTTCAATGACTTCATTTCAACAGTTTTTTTTAAATTCTCAATTGGTATGTCCTTGGCATCATCTCACCTGGGGGTAAGTGACATGATGCCGAAGATGGAAGCGGGCTTACCAAGATTTCCCAACGCAATGGTGATCTGGCTATCTCATCTTTAAGCCGGAACACATCAATGCTGTTAACACTGATGTTTGGCGGAAAGACAGATAAGATGGTGGTAGCTAGCCAGGCGGGCTATGAAAATGCCCTACCACCATCCAAACCGAGTCTTACAAAGTTGACCCCGCTGAGAATCGAACCCGAGAATCGAATCAAATCAGTTGCAGAAACACGATTTATTAACTATTATAACAGAAAAAATTATATCAAAGAAACCTCTTTTAAAACAGAAATTTGCATTCTACTGGCAAACTAAACCGACATGAACCTCAAAATTTTCTTAGTCGATTAGTCTAAACACACACTTCAATATTTCACTTAGATTATAAAACAAACCATGTAGGACGTTTCTTGATAAGCCAATAACAATGAAATCACATCCGTCTTATAATACATTCGAAAACTCTATAACTAAGAAACACCATCATTCGTATTCTAACTTCACCATCCGCCCCTGACCAAAGTACACATATTAATACTAACATACAGTATGGACACTCCCTGCCGCTCCCTAGATTCCGACCTCACCCCCTCGTCACCCAGATTGATACAGACTGGTTACAGTTTGGTTGTCGAACGTATAGGATTTCGCCGCCATTTTGTTTGTTCCGTCATTCCTTTTTTGAAATGTAATTTCTGGCGCGTTGCGTGCAGTGTCCAGGGTGTGGTAATACGGTCCCGCTGGTCATCCGTTGGGTGTACGGGAACCCTAAAAATGATTGATTTATTTTATAATACCACTGCTCGTTACCTATCACCAACCTGTTCTGTTCGTCTGGTAGGGCGATGTAGCCAGCGTGAGTACTGGCATGCGTTACGTTACTGTAAGCACTGGTATTATTTGAAACTGTTATATAATTATACGTCCACTTACTTTAATCGTAAACCATATGCGGAAGCTTTGTAATATCCCACGTTTCATCATCATCATGTCAGCTCATATACGTCCCCACCGAGGGGCTCGAGCCTACCCTGAATTAGGGCGATCAGGCCTTAGTCGACCACGCGGGCCCAGTGCGGGTTGGTCGACTTCATACACAACCTGCGAGTTTCTTCGCAGGCGTGTGCAGGTTTCCTCACGATGTTTTCCTTCACCGTTAAAGAAATCGGTAATTATATGTACGTAAGTTATTGAAAAACTCATTGGTACATTGGCCGTCCAGATTTGAACCCGGTATCTCTGGTTAGAAGGACCGAGTCGTTACCGGTTGAGCCACCGACCCATCCCACGTTTATTTGCTTTTATCTATTTATGTAATCTAGTTTGCCTTAAAAAAAAATGTAAGCTCATCTTTAGCATCATCTTAACTTACCATCAGGTGAGACGATGTCAAGGGCTTACCAATTGTAGATTTTTTTTTTAAATAGGATGCATTCTATCTTAGAAATTGAGGGTCAGAATAGCACTCATGAGTCCAAAAATTTACCTATTGTTGGTCTAAAAATATACTTATCATTTAAATCACGAATTGATAAAGAAGAGCGGGCTTGCCATTTCTTCAACGCAATGGTAAGCTTGTTGTCTTACCTGATTGCCGGAACACATCAATGTTGTTAACACTGATGTTTGGCGGCAAGACTTAGATAACATGGTGTAAGCTGGCCAGGCGGGCTTAGCTTTACCAATAACCAAACCGAGTCTTATAAAATGAGACCCCATTATAAAAGTAATGAGAAATAAGTATTTCCTTGATCTGAGTTACAATGCCCGTGTGCTAAGAGTTTCATTACTAAGTTTAACGTTTCGAATCCAAATCACATTGCATCAATCCGGGAGTTTCATAATAACAACTTTATCTCCCTTGGGATATAATGCCTTGCTTCACGTTTACACTGCAAGATATATGTATAACTAGCTTTTGCCCGCAGCTTCGCCCGCGTGGACATCGTTTTTATGACGGTCTTTTAGTGGTGGCAAGCGGCTCGCGAGCGCGGGCATGAGTTTTCTTCAGATCCCTCAAGAACGATATCGAGCTATTCTGATTAGAAATATATGTTACTTCCCGCCCCCTCAACCAATTCTATACAAAAAACCACTTAAGTCCGTAGCTTCGTTGCGACGCTGACGTGCGCGAGCGCGGAAATGGGTTTTCCCCAGATCCCTTGGGAACCATGTCACGATATGCTAATTAGTAAATTATGTCCTTTCCAAACCCCTCAACCATCTCTGTGCAAAAAATCGCAGAAATCAATTGTTCCGTTGCAATGTTAAAGAAACTAATAAAAAAAAGAGCATATTTTCAGTTCCCTAATTAAATGCATCGTACTATGCTATTTTCACTGGTTAAAAAGTAGCCTATGTCCTTTCCAGTGACACAGGCTACCTGCATGCCCAATTTCATCAAGATTGGTTAAGGTGTTGAAGCGTAAAAACATAACAAACAAACACATTTTCACATTTATAATATCAGTAAGGGTTGGTCATTGTCTAGCAGTTGGTGTAAAAATTGGTTTATGCGACACCCCTGCTGCATAATGTCTTGTGGATACGTACATCTATTTCTATTATTTGTTACATAACTATATCACGCGAGTTCGTCCGACGCACACAAAGGTTCTGAACGAATACCAGTGCTGTGGTAGCTAGCTACCTGCAGCAGTCATCATCGTCATCATATCAACTCATATACGTCCCCACCAAGCGGCTCGAGCCTACCCTGAATTAGGGCGATCGGGCGTTAGTCGACCACGCTGGCCCAGTGCGGATTGGTCGATTTCACACACTTCCTGCAAGTTTCTTCGCACAGGCGTGTGCAGGTTTCCTAACGATGATTTCCTTCACCGTAAGAGTGTCGGATAAACGTACATATGAAATCGAAATTCAAAGTCACTTTGGTACGTGGCGGGATTCGAACCACGACCTCCCGGACAGGAGGCGGCGGCTCTAGCCGTTACGCCACCGACGACCTGCAGCAAAATGCTGAATCAAAACCGATTCCTGGACACAGCACAGCACAGCTGTCTTAGGAGCATTTTCTAGTTGCATTTCTCTTAATCTGTTGTTTCTCCTCTTAAATCTGATCTGGTATTTCTAGAAATAAACTTTTTCTATCCATCTATCTGTCGAGTCTTAAGTTCACACAAAGCGTTTCTGTGGAACGCGGAGATATTTTATTTAAAATCCCATATCCTGCCACCACGGTACAGTGGCCGCTGGAATTATCTGCCCGCTGCGTTTAACGACCTTAATCTCTAACTCGTGAAAAATCTCCGCTAACTTTGGCAGTTACGTTGAGAAAGTCCAATCTGAGGAGTTCACGTGACTTGCCCCCTGTTTTTAGGGTTCTATTTCATAAAGGGCCAACGGGGCCCTACTAATAAGCCTACGCCGTCAGTATGTCAGTCCTTTAAAGGGAATATAAAACTTTAAACTTTCACAATTATTCTTATTGACAAATGCCATATGTTCTATAAAATCACGTCAAGTCCCGCCTTAAATTGATCTTTTGAACCGTGATAGCCACTTTGAAATTTCTACCCAGAAATAAAGTAAGATGGGTGTGCAGTGCAAAAATCCTAAAATGCGCTAACAAATTTTTGTATAGCTATAAAGGCAGTCCTGTTTTAGGGTTCCTGGTACAAAACCCTTGGTGAGAAAATCCGATTCGTACTTGCCACTTTATCAATGTTAGCCGTTGTTAATTTCGGCTGGATTTTTTGCACGGGGAAATTTTGATTGGACTTTGAATGTTGCTGAGATATTTTAAATTTTTGTACTTCTTCGACAACTTTTTTCAACTTGACAAATCTTTGAAATCTAAATCTATACCTACATGCCTTTCCGTAACTTCTGACGTCTACATCTAGACATGCCCTCCCACACCTTTTGACGTTTACCTATATCTAGACGCCCTTGCCAACCTTTTGACGTCTACGTCGAGACGTGCCTATCCGTACCTTTAGACGTCTACATCTAGACACGCCCTTCCGAACCTTTTGATGTCTACATCTAGACACGTTCTTCCAAATTTTTTGATGTCTGCATCTAGACATGCCCTTCCGAACCTTTTGATGTCTACGTCTAGACACGCCCTTCCAAACCTTTTGATGTCTACATCTAGACATGCCTTTCCGAACCATTTGATGTCTACATCTAGACACGTTCTTCCAAATTCTTCCTTCCGAATTTTTTGATGTCTACATCTAGACACGCCCTTCCGAACCTTTTGATGTCTACATCTAGACACGCCCTTCCGAACCTTTTGATGCCTACATCTAGACATGCCCTTCCGAATTTTTTGATGTCTACATCTAAACATGCCCTTCCGAATTTTTTGACGTCTACATCTAGACATGCCCTTCCGAGTTTTTTGATGTCTACATCTAGACATGCCCTTCCGAACTGTTTGATGTGTACATCTAGATATGCCCTTCCGAACCTTTTGATGTCTACATCTAGACATGCCCTTGCGAACCTTTTGATGTCTACATATAGACACGTTCTTCCGAACCATTTGATGCCTACATCTAGACACGCCCTTCCGAATTTTTTTATGTCTACATCTAGACATGCCCTTCCGAACCTTTTGATGTCTACATCTAGACATGCCCTTCCGAACCTTTTGATGTCTATATCTAGACACGCCCTTCCGAATCTTTTGATGTCTACATCTAGACACGCCCTTCCGAACCTTTTGATGTCTACATCTAGACACGCCCTTCTAAACCTTTTGATGTCTACATCTAGACATGCCCTTCCGAATCTTTTGACGTCTACGTCTAGACATGCCTATCCGAAACTTAGGATGTCTACATCTAGACATGTCTTTCCGAACCTTTGACGTCTACAACTAGATATTGCTTCAAAAAGTACTCGCAATGAAACTTTCAATCAATTGGGCTAATGTTCTTAATTATTGTAAACTTACCCATGCAAAATATTTAAGTCAAATGTTATAATAATAGAAATAAATACCATTACAAAATTTATATTTGTTTGTGTCAAACATTCCAAAACAATTTAATCATGGAAAAATATTTTATAATTTCACATTTAACTTTTATCGTTTATTGATTTAATTAATTTGTGACTTAACAACATTTTTGAAATATTACTATATAAAGATTAGGAAGTAGTGAAAATATAAAAAGCTCGTTAGGAGCGTGTAAGGAATGCTTCTGTTGCACTCGGACAGATGAAGGCTTTGCTGCCCGATTGCCGGGGATTCAATTAGTGCAGTTCAGGCGCTACTGCTCAGCGCTAAGCGGCTATAAATAGAGACAACAGTCTGTTCGTTTTCGACTTTTAGTTCGAAAAATAATAAAAAAACATAAGCATTAAAACCAGCACAATCGGTTAGACATTGTTCGAAAATCCATGACGGACAAGCTGAAAAAATAAAAAAAACACCAGTTTAGTCTAATTTTGATTGAATTAAACTTTTTAACTAAACAGGACTGCACTGTGATACTTTTTCTGGCTCGCACTAAGGTGAAAAACTTTTTCCCCTTCGCTTTCTCTCACCGGGAATTGATAGTTAAGGCCTTACAAACATCCCATACGCATAAATTTATACCGAAATCTATCAAAATTAAAGTACTGTATTTCTAAGTGCAACAATACAATAACACTATAATAATGCAATTGAATTTAAATCATATTAAATAATGTGTGTTCTTGATGATCACAATTTTATAGGGTTTTTTTTTGTTGAACAAAAGCATTAAAACCAGTATTTCAAATATATCTTGTATTTATTATATCAGCTCATATACGTCCCCACCGAGGGGCTCGAGTCTACCCTGAATCAGGGCGATTAGGCCTTAGTCGACCACGCGGGCCCATTGCAGTGCGGGTTGGTCGACTTCACACACAACCTTAGAGTTTCTTAGCAGGCGTGTTGCAGGTTTCCTCACGATGTTTTCCTTCACCGTTAAAGCAATCGGTAATGATATGTACGTAAATTTTTGAAAAACTCATTGGTACATTGGCCGTCCAGATTTGAACCCGGCACCTCTGGTTAGATGGACCGAGTCGTTACCGGTTGAGCCACCGACGCTTTTTAACCACCGACGGTTTTTAGCCATTATAATATCTTGTATAATAGGTATATATACAATTTTTTGAGTTTTTCCGAATATACCCCCTATGTCGTTATCGGATTTTGCCCGTAGTCTACCTGTTTGATTAACCTGGGTGGACCAAGGGTGCTTTTTTTTACCCATAGCTCACCTCTAAGTAAAAATAGAAAACGATTTAAATTATATTGCCGGTGGTCCACCTCAATAAAATGATGACCTATTATTACTAGCACATCATCATATCAGCTCATATACGTCCTCATCGAGGGGCTCGAGCCTACCCTGAATAAGGTCGATCGGGTCTTAGTTGACCATGCGGGCCCAGTGCGAGTTGGTCGACTTCACACACAACCTTCGAGTTTCTTTGCAGGCGTTTGCAGGTTTCCTCACGATGTTTTCCTTGACAGTAAGAGCGTCGGATAAACGTACATATGAAACCGAAATTCGAAAACACATTGGTACGTGACAGGATCGAACCACGACCTCCCGGACAAGAGGTAGCGACCCTTGCCATTAAGCCACATACGCTCTAGTAGCACATAACAGTCATAATTTAATACCGGCTATTACTCATACAATATCAAGAATACCATGCCCGACTAATTAGGTGGTGTTTCTAGGTAGTCCGCCCGCAATCAACTAGGCTACCACCAGCTACCCCTGGCAAAAAAATTAAAAAAGGTTTTTTTGAAATTTTATCCAAAGCCGTCCAGCAGGTTCTCCGCAACTCAGGGATACTGAAAAACATACATACACACATTTTCTCGATCATTTTTTTGGTAGTACATCATCATCATTAACAACTCATAAATGTCCCCACTGCTAGGGCACGGGGCTTTCCCCAAACTCGGGAAGGTAGTATTTGGTAAGTACATTTTCATCAATATCTCGAATTCGAATGTTCGGACGATTACATAACTTTCTTTTAACTACTCTCATATCGAAAAGTTCGAATTATAAACTTCAAAACAAATTTATATTGGCATTCTTAATAACCACCATACCGAAATTAAAAAAAAAAACACTTTATAACATTATTTCTCTAACAAAATAATGTTACACAGTTTTTTTTTCCATTACGATACAAGTTAATCCAAAAAGTTAATATCACCAACGAATTTCCATATTTTTTTTTTATTGGAACGCACATGCGGTTCGCGCCATTTTTACACCAAAGATTTCATTCCAATTTTTACTTGTCTGTGACAGCACCCGCTTTAACGCATGCGCGGTGATGTGCTAGGTTTTGGCGCCATTCATTGAATACGTTTTGTTGCAGTTTCTGAATTTCGTGTATAACTTTCATTCTTGCTTAAAAATGTCTGAGATCAGTGAAAGCATTGTTTTTACCTGTCTGTGACAGCGTCCGATTCAGCGCAAGCGCGGTGATGTGCTGGGATTTGGAGCTATAAAACTTTTTGTTGTTGGTACTGAATTTCGTGGGAATTTTATTTCTTACTCTTTTAACTTTGATCTTTGTTGTTTAGTTGATTAAATCCCAATGTATGAAATTAGATAAAATAGTGTATGAAACTGCATATAACTAGGTATTAAAACACTCGTAAGACACTATTAAAAACCACGCCAAGGCTCGGTTTTTAAACTCATACTCGTGTTTTAATACCCCTCATTATGCAACAGTTTCATAAACTACTATTACTGCATCGTCGCTCAAAACACGTTCACAAAGGTCTCAATTCTCAGATAAAAAAAGTTCAGATAGAACCTTGCGTAATTTCAATGAGAAGCCAATCAAAACCACTTTAAACCTGTACGTACACTGTACACATAAACATAAACGTCAAACTCACATGTTTCAAAAAGTGGCTTCAGCTTGACAGTTCGCAGCATTCTATCTGAACTTTTTTTGACCTGAGCCTCAATTATGAAATTTCTTTATTCGACTTAAAAAAAAACTTTTAAGCACTACGTATAATTATCAAAGTGCCAGTGCTTCCGGATATTTCTGGATATTCCTCGCTACGTGCGGGTTAATTTAATTTTGGCGGCTAAGCGTGGCAAATATGATTATGCTGGCGTTGTTCAAAGAAATAAGGTGCGCGGTCGACGGTATCACCAGTTTAGTTTGGGCACTGTATATAATATGTCGCAGCCGTTTAGTCAATTGAACGGCTAGCCCGTTGATTAAACACTGTACAAGTCGTTAAATGCAACGTTGAACGACTTGGCTACACGTCATTTTGCCAAGTCGTAACTACGAAACTCCTAATAAAACCGATGATTTCTTCTTTTGACTGTATAATCAATCAAACCTGACCGAACCTAATATCGCTCGCTTCGCTCGCTCATTTACAGTTTTTTACACTGTCGTTTTTTTTAATCCACAATAGATAACTACACGCCACAAATCTCATCGAAGTTGGCAAAAATAAGTTTTTCTAAAAAAACTGTAAATGAGCGAGCGAAGCAAGCGGTATTAGGTTCGGTCAAGTTTGAGTCTATATTATATATATCAAAATTCCTCCATGGGTAGCAGAATGCTGCGCAGATGAAGAAACGCTACACGCTACACTAGACTGTTGTTCAATCAACGTTCGGGCTAGCTTACAATCAGACAACTAGTTCAACGTTGAGTGACGCTTATTCAATAAATATTCAGCCTAGTCATTCAATTGAATGTCGCTATTCAATGAAAGGGCTAGCCGTTTAATCAAATGGCAGATTTAACCAGATGGCTGCGACATCTATATTAGTATTAATGTACAGTTCGTACATACCCTGCCGCTCTTTTAATTCGACCTCACCCCACGGCACCCGTGTGATACTAGTTTTGGTGCTACAGAATGAAGAAGAATGCCTATTACATCGCCCGTTGTGTGAAGTGTGTTTTGGGTTTAAGTACAGAGGAAACTTTTTTAAGATCCAAAAAATTACAAAGTGTAAATGCTGTTTTTAACCCCCGAAGGAAAAAGGAGTGTCATGAGTGTAACGTGTGTCTGTCTACCGTTGTGTCTGTCTGCATCGTAACGCCCAAACGGATGAACCGATTCTGAATTAGTTTGCTTTTTTTTCGAATCTCGATTGTTCAATTTTATTTGCTAATGAAAGAATGTCAGCAACTTCCCAGGTCTGATCCTAATTTAGTTGACTGTTACTTCAACTATATTATAAGAACATGAAAACTATGGCCTGATGCTGCAGCATCACCTGGTTTATGCAGGGTCACCAACTCTTTACCAACTTACAGCAGAGGTATCATGTTAGGTCTCAATAGAATGGTCTCAATCAATAGGATATAAATAGATAGCGATAGAAAAGTGCACATTATATGAAATGAAAAGAATTATTCAAAGCTATTTGCTAAACAAGACATACGATATGAAGTAGAGGGTATTTTAAAAGTTATTTGATAAACACACATATACCACACACTGTCACACACGCACATACACACTCTCTCTCACACACACACACCCAAACCCACTTTTTAATTCTAAGTATTAAAATCTTTTTATTTATTTATTTTTTTATTGTGTTCCTAATATCTAGCTTTTATTTATTAAATTAGTTTTCTCAGTGTACATATGCAGCAGCATTTCAATTTGTAAATCGTATTATTGATCTTCCAAGACAGGCGTAGCCTAGTGTGGAATTATTGTATTAATGTGCTGATTTCTCGTGTTTTTGTTAATAAACTAAATTTTTGGTGAAATGGGTCTGATGATGGAGTAAAAAAGAGAAATGTCAATGTTTTTTTTAAAATTATTAATTTACAGTTCTCGTTCTTCATGAGTTCGACCAAGATCTGTTATGTGCGGTTACCAATGGAACGATCGGGTGGATTGCTTAAGAAGGATACGAAAGAAAAGAATATTGGGATACTAAAGATACTTAGCTTAAATCACCAATTTCATGTATACAAGGAAACAAAACAAACATCACAAAAATATAAAAGGATGCTAAGGATCATCATCATCATTGGTCTCAGCGTCTGTAACTGAGGATTCACTAAGTATCACCATCATCATCAAATCAGCCGAAAAACGTCCACCGCTGGACAAAGGCCTCCCTCAGGTATTTCCACGACGACGCATCCAACGGCTTCCCGCGATCTTCATCAGGTCGTCGTTGAGTTTAGTATCCTGGCATCTGCCAGGGATTCTTTCCATACGGTCTATAAGTAAATATACTGCTAAAGACTACGGATACTTAGCTAATATCACAAAAGAAAATAAAGATGTAAAGGATTATCATCATCATCATCAATGGCCTCAGGGTCTGTTACAGACGATTCACTCATAATACTTAGCTAACATCACAAAAGTAAATAAAGATGTTAAAGATTATCATCATCATCGTCAATGGCCTCAGCGTCTGTTAGAGACGATTCACTAAGGATACATAGCTTATGTCACAAAAGTATATCAGAATGCTAAAGATCATCATCATCAACATCATTATTGGCCTCAGCGTCTGCTACAAACGATTCACTAAGGATACTTAGCTAATATCACAAAAGTAAATAAAGATGTTAAGGACTATTATCATCATCATCATCACTGGCCTCAGCGTCTGTTACAGACATTCACTAGGGATACTTAGCTAATATCACAAAAGCATATCAGGATGCTAAGGATCATCATCATCATCATCATTGGCCTCAGCGTCTGTTAGAGACGATTCACTTAGGATACTTAGCTTATGTCACAAAAGTATATCAGGATGCTAAATATCATCATCATCAAAATCATCATTGGCCTCAGCGTCTGTTAGAGACGATTCACTTAGGATACTTAGCTAATATCACAAAAGTAAATAAACTGTCACATTTACTATTTTCATTAATTCCCACTACTCAGGACCTAAGCCGCGGGAGGTGAGCGCGCCTGCAGCTCCGGAACCTACCTGGACAGTAGGTAGTGGTTCTCTTCCACGAGGCACTCGCCTTGCAGAGTACCAGGACAAGCGTCTTGGCGGCAAGACCTACCGTAACTGGTCCTTGTCTTCACCTTATGGTGTTGGCAGGAATAGCGGCCCCCACTGTTATGCCCTAGGGTAGGTAAGTGGGGACGCTATATCATAAACCTGGAAGTATAGCGTATCTGGTAGATGTGCGAGAGGGCATGGCCTCAGCGTTTGTTAGAGACGATTCACTAAGGACACTTAGCTTACGTCAAAAAAGTATATCAGGATCCTAAGTATCATCATCATCAGCATCATCATCATTGGCCTCAGCGTCTGTTACATACGATTCACTAAGAATACTTAGTTAATATCGCAAAAGAATATAAGAATGCTAAGGATCATCATCAACATCATAATTGGCCTCAGCGTCTCTTACAGACGATTCACTACGGACACTTTGCTCATATCACAAAAGTATATAGGGATGCTAAGGATCACCATTATCATCATCATTGGACTTAGTGTCTGTTACAGACGATTCGCTAGCTAATACTTAGCTAATATCATAAAAGTAATTAAAAATGCTAAGGATTATCATCATCATCATCACTAGCCTCTGCGTCTGTTACAGACATTCACTAGGGATACTTAGCTAATATCATAAAAGTAATTCAAAATGTTAAGGATTATCATCATAATCATCATTGGCCTCAGCGTCTGTTACAGAAATTCACTAGGGATACTTAGCTAATATCACAAAAGTATGTCAGTATGCTAAAGATCATCATCATCATTATCATCATTGGCCTCAGCGTCTGTTAGAGACGATTCACTTAGGATACTTAGCTTATGTCACAAAAGTATATCAGGATGCTAAATATCATCATCATCAAAATCATCATTGGCCTCAGCGTCTGTTAGATACGATTCACTAAGGATACTTAGCTTATTTCACAAAACTATATCAGGACGCTAAAGATCATCATCATAAACATCATCATTGGCCTCAGCGTCTGCTACAAACGATTCACTAAGGATACTTAGCTAATATCACAAAAGTAAATAAAGATGTAAAGGATCATCATCATCATTATCATTGGCCTCAGCGTCTGTTACAGAAATTCACTAGGGATACTTAGCTAATATCACAAAAGTATATCAGGATGCTAAGGATCATCGTCATCATCATCATTGGCCTTAGCGTCGGTTAGATACGATTCACTAAGGATAGTTAGCTTATGTGACAAAAGTATATTAGGATGCTAAATATCATCATCATCAAAATCATCATTGGCCTCAGCGTCTGTTACAAACGACTCACTACGGATACTTAGCGCATATCACAAAAGTATATAGAGATGCTAAGGATCACCATTATTATCATCATTGGCCTCAGCGTCTGTTAGAGACGATTCACTACGGATAGTTAGTTAATATCATAAAAGTAATTAAAAATGCTAAGGATTATCATCATCATTATCATTGGCCTCAGCGTCTGTTAGAGACGATTCACTACGGATACTTAGCTAATATCACAAAAGTAATTAAAAATGCTAAGGATTATCATCATCATCATCATTGGCCTCAGCGTCTGTTACAGACGACTCACTACGGATACTTAGCTCATATCACAAAAGTAATTAAAAATGCTAAGGATTATCATCATCATCATCATTGGCCTCAGCGTCTGTTAGAGACGATTCACTTAGGATACTTAGCTAATATCACAAAAGTAAATAAAAATGCTAAGGATTATCATCATCATCATCATTGGCCTCAGCGTCTATTAGAGAAGATTCACTTAGGATACTTAGCTAATATCACAAAAGTAAATAAAAATGCTAAGGATTATCATCATCATCATCATTGGCCTCAGCGTCTATTAGAGAAGATTCACTAAGGATACTTAGCTAATATCACAAAAGTAATTAAAAATGCTAAGGATTATCATCATCATCATCATTGGCCTCAGCGTCTGTTAGAGACGATTCACTTAGGATACTTAGCTAATATCACAAAAGTAATTAAAAATGCTAAGGATTATCATCGAAAAGCGTCGGTGGCTCAACCGGTAACGACTCGGTCCATCTAACCAGAGGTACCGGGTTCAAATCTGGACAGCCAATGTACCAATGAGTTTTTCAAAAACTTACGTACATATAATTACCGATTGCTTTAACGGTGAAGGAAAACATCGCGAGGAAACCTGCACACGCCTGCGAAGAAACTCGAAGGTTGTGTGTGAAGTCGACCAACCCGCACTGGGCCCGCGTGGTCGACTAAGGCCTAATCGCCCTGATTCAGGGTAGGGACGTATATGAGCTGACATAATAAGGATTATCATCATCATCATCATTGGCCTCAGCGTCTGTTCGAGACGATTCACTAA
The DNA here is from genome assembly GCA_947284805.1 of Coleophora flavipennella. Lineage (NCBI taxonomy): Eukaryota > Metazoa > Arthropoda > Insecta > Lepidoptera > Coleophoridae > Coleophora > Coleophora flavipennella. Next base: position 1,371,540 of record OX369272.1, read on the forward strand.
GGATACTTAGCCAATCTCACAAAAGTATATCAGGATGCTAATGATGACCATCATCATCATCATAATTGGTCTCAGCGTCTGTTACAGACGATGCACTAAGGATACTTAGCTAACAAACGTACAAAAGACGTAATTGTACAGTCGAGGACAAAAATATAGATACGTTAAAGCATCAAAAATGTGTATCCACGACCTTGTGTGTGTACGATATAAGGTCGTGGATACATATTTTTGATGCTTTAAACGTATCTATATTTTGGACTTTAACTGTACTATCGAGCGAGTGCTCTGTGAAGACAGCTAATACAGAACATTCTTCACGAAAAGTGACTGTTGCATAGATTGATGAGACTTTAATGTTTCTTTCCTAAATTTAACGTCGTATATTTGTTTTTAGGGTTCCGTGCCAGGTAAGAGGATCGTATTACTAAGCCTTCGCTGTCCGTCCGTCTGTCTGTCCGACCTTTAAAAGGCTGTATCTTTTGAACCTTGATAAGTAGCCGGATGAATTTTTCATTGAATATATTGTATTAATTTAGGGAATATAACAAAAATTATATAGTTATAGTGTAAACTCTGTAAACCGTCACTCGATATAACGATTCACTTTTTAAAACGTCAAAATTTTCTGGCTCCAGTTGGTTTACTTTGACGCTAATTTCTCTCTGTACAACGAAAACTCTCAATAACGTCACAAAATACCTGGTCCCTTGAGTGTCGCTATATAGATTTTACACTGTATTTAAAAAAAAGTGATGTGTTGTTCGGACTCGCGAAAAGTAGAGTTCCGATTCCGAAGTCTTTTCAAAAGTAAATGAAAATAATTAAAAAGAAGATTATATTTACAGTTGGTAATAGAACATTTTGTATGGAAAATCTATGAACTTTTGACTAATCCAATTGCACATCTTAAGTTGATCGGCTATTTACTACTAAATTAAGAAAGACCACTTAGCCGTGATAGTTTTCCTTTTAAATTGATTAATATGTCCTACTACTGAAAATTTTTTTCAGATGTCCTGAACTAGCATAATATAATTCTTTGTCGACTTCAGAACCCTAAAAAATAATATATTTATAATGTGAAAAAGACTCTCCTTCAACATAAGAAAAGTGTTTTTTTAGGTTTTTTTTTTTATTTTGCTTTATTGTGAAAACGGTATAATACATACTCAAGCGTTCAAGATAGCCAGTTCTCAATTGCGTTAGGGAATCTTGGTAAGCCCGCTTCCATCTTCGGCAACATCGTCATTTACCATCAGGTGAAATGATGCCAAGGGCTAACCAAGTGTAAATAAAAAAAAAATAAAAAAAACTTGGCTTCAAAAATTGTTTTTTAGAATAAAAATTTTGCTAATTTCGTCAAAATGATAATATGTTTACCCATGCCGAATTCCAGCTATCTAGTACTAAGAGTCTCTGAGCCAAGCCGCGCACAGACAAACGAACAGACATGACTAAACTATAAGGGTTCCTTGTCCACTATGGAAACCTAAAACCGGCCAAGTGTGGAATCATAATTGCGCTAAGGAGTTCGAACTTAATAAAAAAAATATTTTTCTATCGCTTGCGTTGAAGTTTTTGTTTGTAATGAATATATGATATTGTTATACTTGTGTGAAGAGGTGTGGGGATAAGGAACCCTCAGTACGGGAGTCCAACGTGCACTTGTCCGGATTTTAATATTGCGATTGATTTTCAACTTTGTCATGAAAATTTGTTTTCGTATTTAGGCCTCATGACATTGATTGATTGATTGATCCACAATGTCGGGTCGTTCCTTTCCCTCTAATATGGTTGATGGGAGCGATGGCTGACTCTCGCGTTATACTCGTGACCGGGTGCTGTCCGTGTGAACTGGCCTACTCTTGTCAAATGTATCAATGACATTCAATGATTTTTATGCATAAGTTTTCGTGTCATATTGTTTTCACGTTGTAATGACATAATCTGGTTTATTTCAAGGATTGAATTTTGACCTTAATAACTAATGATTGTTTATTTTTTGATTATTTTATTATTATTTTATGTCTATCAGAAAGAGTGTAATTTTCAACTTTTTTTTTTAATTTTTTTCCTATTAAAAATTTTAGTGCGTAAAGATGTATTTTTTCCGTATTTTTTTTTTAATAATTCAAGGTATTTTGTATTACCTTGAATCTTGAATCTCAATATATATATCTGTTTCTTTGGCTGAGCCTGATATCCTCAACGGCTTGATGGAGTTTAGAGCACGAGGTGTCGTTAGATTAATGTTGATCCTGTGAGTGACAAAGGATATATTTCTACTCGACGGCTCAAAAAGAGGGGTAGTGTTTTATGCAGTCAGGTTTTTATCCTTTATTAAATTGGTTACGTTAATGTAGCTTGAATTTAAAAACTTAAAAGCTTTTTGGTACAAGCTTTTGTTTAAAAAGAGCTTTTATATTAAATAAACGAAATGCTCAAATGAATATAAAAAATACACGGTTCCAAATTCAAAAAAGGCTGTATTTCATACTGAGTTTAAAAATAATGTAGGTATTGAGTTTCATACAACAAACATAACAAAAATTGGGGTTACGTTTATTCTATTTTATACGTATGCATCTTTACATTATGTGATGACCTCGAACAAGTAATGTTTTGACACGTGGTAGGTCCTATTCTTCACTGTGATTGAGACAGGTGCATTTGAGACATGTCACAGCATATTTCAGCATGTTGAAGGTAAGTCTGCCAACGCGTGATTGTAAGCAAAACTCTGCTTCTTCGTGATTGGAGCACAGTTTTTTATACCCCGTTTTCAAAACACTTAGGTACATTAAATCTGTCTTTTATTTTTGATCTGAGGTTTCATACGACTCCATTGAAAATAAAAGACGATTCTGGGACTTTGATTCCACCTCCAAAGTTCATTATCATATCAACTTCAAAATACGAAAAGGAAATATCTATTGTGACCGGGTTTACGGCTTCATTCCAAATTTCAGCTCAATCAGTGGAAGTCGCTCTAAAATCGATCGCAAGATTTGAACTAATAAAAACATACATTACATACATACATAAAAGGTTTTAAAATGGCGCTTTACACGGGAGATTAACGTGCATTTTGCCCCCGCGCCTTTTTCTAAAAAAAAATGTGTTATGTGACTATTCATCAGCATTTTTGACTTAAGTTCAGATTACGCAATATCTGTGAGTGTCCAAGGAAAAATTTAATGAAACATAGGATCTTCATATTCCAGGCAACAGGATCGATACCAAAAACTTTACGTCAACCACATCAGAGCTCTAAACGAATATTCGTAAAAAAAAACCCATCAATCTTTGCGCAAATTCTAACGAAAGTTTTCCAAAATTTACACGCAGAACTGGTTATTCAATTTTCAAAACTTTAAATTTCTTTAATTACTTAGAATTTAAAATTAACTTTTTTTGTTTTTTTTAGTTTTTATGATTTAATGTTTTTTTTTAGTTTTTAAATAAATAATTCAGGTTTTTTCACAGTTGGTAAGCCCTCGGCATCATCTCACATTATGATAAGTGACGATGTGCCGAAGATGGAAGCGGGCTTACCAAGATTCCCCAACGCAATGGAGAACTGGCTATCTTATCTTCAAGCCGGACACATGAATGTTGTTAACACTGATGTTTGGCGGCAAAGTTTAGATAAGATGGTGGTAGCTAGCCAGGCGGGCTTAGAAAATGCCCTACCACCAACCAAACCGAGTCTTACAAGTTGATCCCACCGAGAATCAAATCCGCGACCTCCTGGTGTGAAGCGAATAAACTAACCATTACGCCACGGAGGCGGTTTAACTTTATTAAGGCAACTAGCTGTCCCGGCAAACTTCGTACCGCCTTATACTACACTGCACTGCAGTACACTACACTAAACTACACTGCACTATAATACACTACACTTTACTGCAATACACAACACTACACTGCACTGCACTGCACTACACTACTCTACACTACACTATACAACACTGCACTACACTACACTTCACTTTACTGCAATACACTACACTGCACTGCACTAAAATACACTGCACTACAGTACACTACACTATGCTACACTACACTGTACTGTACTGCACTGCGCTGCGCTGCTCGACGCTACGCTACGCTACACTAAACTACACTGCAATACACTATACTACACTACACTTTACTGCAACACACTACACTGCACTGCACTACACTACACTACACTGCACTACACTACACTATACTACACTACGCTACACTGCACTGCACTACGCTGCGCTGCTCGACGCTACGCTACACTAAACTACACTGCACTACTCTATACTACACTGCACTACACTACACTATACTACACTACACTACACTGCACTACACTGCACTACACTGCCATCGACACGCTAAGAAGAAGACTGCACTACACTGCGCTGCGCTACGCTACGCTACACTACACCCTAAACACTACACCCTTCACCCTACAGCCTACCCCCCTTCACACTACACGCTACATACTACACACTTTACACTACACACTACACTACTTTTTGTTGTTATTGCAGGTATTTTTAGGTTATTTTTTACACCTTGGGTTACATTATTAGAGTTTTAGAAAGGATCCCTATTTGAAAATATAATATAGCCTTTAGCAACCGCGGATAGTGTAGCTTAACAGTAAAAGAATTTTTCAAATCGGTCGAGTAGTTTCGTAGCCTGTTCAAAGCAAGCAAACAAACAAAAAAATCTTTCCTCTTTATAATATTATTACTACGCTACACGTCTGCATTGCTTGAGGCCACACTGGTCATTGCGCGGCGGCGGGCGGTGTTTATTATGAATTCTTAATAAGTTCTGAATGGAATGTCCGATTTAAGTAATTCAAAAGATTATCTATATGTACCGAAATATTTTTGATTATGAAATGATTTATTTGGATAAGGGTTAATACTAAGGTATGGTTATCATTGTCTGATTTTGGTCAGTTTTTTATTAACTTTTATAATGTAAAAAGTGCTTATAGTGAAATAACTACAATAGTTGGACATAAAGTATCGTGAAGTTTTTTGTAGGTATAGATATGTTCTCTAATATTGTAGAACATTTTGTTGTTCTATCATCAATAGTTTCCGTAGCGTATTCGATGAAAGAAATTTTAATCAATTTTTTTTACACCTTGGTTCACGTTACTGAAGTTTTATCAAGGATCCCTTATTTTTTCTAGTAACAAATATAGCTATGTTACTCAGCAATAATGTAGAATTCTAATAGTGAAAGAATTTTTAAAATCGGTTAAGTTGTTTTTGAGTTTATTCATAACAAACATACACACACACAAAAATACAAATCTTTCCTCTTTAAAATATTAGTGTAGATGTAGATTACTATGAAACCAAAACGGTGTGACAAGGATCTTGTAATTTTAAATAAGTATTGTATTGAAAAGTCCTACTGTGTTCTAATTTAATTATCTAGATATTAAACCTTTTAATAGGTACCTAAAATTCGATCTTTCGTACGCTCCAGTTACCCAATATTTGGTATCCACCAAAATGTAGAGAACATAACAATAATTTTAAACTTTACAACCAGAACTACTTGAAAAGCGTGTTAAACTGTAAAGCAACAACTCCCAATTAGGTGGAGCTCCCAAACTTCGGTTAATTCACGTATTAATTCGCGGCAACGGGTTCATCTTCGCAGGATTGTCCGACCCACCAAGTTTGCAGACGTCTTGATTTTCCAGCAAACTTAGTCATTATTTAGGCCCAATTTGATCAACATCCGCCTCCGTGGCGAAATGGTTTATCCATTTGCTTCACACTAGGAGATCGCGGATTTGATTCCCGATGGTTTCCAAATTTGTAAGACATGGTTTCATTGGTGGAAGGGCATTTTCTAAGCCCGCTTGACTAACTACCTCCATCTTATCTAAGTGTTGCTGCCAAAACATCAATAGAACATTTTGATAGTATTGATGTGTTCCGACACGAAGATAAGATAGCCAGTTCCCCATTGCGTTGGGAATATTGGTAAGCCCGCTTCCAATTATCGTCCTTCAAGTGAGATAATGCCAAGAGCTTAGCTATCTTTTAAAGAAAGTCGTATTAGTTACACCATTTATAACTCAAGAACGGCTGGACCAAATTTTATGATTTTTGTGTTTATGCTTATGGTTATGGTCGAGAATAGGATGATAAGACAGTATTAAAATATGATATTCATCAATTAAAAAAATACAGTCGAAAAAAATTGGTGGTAGTGTAGTGTAGTGTAGGTGTAGTGTAGGGTAGGGTAGTGTAGTGTAGGGTAGGGTAGTGTAGTGTAGTGAAGGGCAGGGTAGGGTAGTGTAGGGTAGGGTAGTGTAGGGTAGGGTAGTGTAGGGTAGGGTAGTGTAGGGTAGGGTAGGGTAGTGTAGAGTAGGGTAGGGTAGTGTAGGGTAGGGAAGGGTAGGGTAGGGTAGTGTACGGTAGGGTAGTGTAGGGTATTGTAGTGTAGTGTAGTGTAAGGTGGAACGAAGTACGCCGGGACAGCTAGTTATATGTAAAAAAAAAACTTCAAGATCCCAATAGATATTTACAACACGAAAACTCCTGTGTGCGGGATGTCACGTAACATTGACAAAGTGTGGGTGGTCTTTCGAGTGCTGTCTTAAAGTATGGCGCACAAAAAAGCTGTAGAAGCTGTGACCAAAATGCTCCGGGACATCCAGAGGGAGAATCTTACGATGGGTGATAATATAGTTACAGTTGTATTTAGCTGTTATTTATGCCAGATTGTCCGTTGATGACGCGGGACACCAGGGCTGATAAGGTGCACGTCTACCTTCAGCGCTTTGAACATGGCTGGAATTTAAAGCTTAAGATTTTTAGACGTGCTCCTCAAGATTGAAAAGGGGAATACCAATAGACTGGTACAACTGCCACAGTCTCTGTGAAAAATTGTTCCGTCTGTTGAGGAACTGATTTACAGCGTGTAAGGTGATATTGGTAAAATAGCGCACTAAAAAACCCCTTAAAACGAGCTGGTAGTGGCTCCCTTTGCGTCACGGATTTTTATTGGCAGTAATAATGACATAATTTGGTTTATATAATTTAACATCTAATCCTCAAAAAAAAAAAACAAAAAAAATTTAATTATATCCAGAAATACATATTAAATTAACTTTTTTGGACTTTTTCAAGTTAATAATTTCCTTCTATATGTGCCTTTTAAAATAAAACGTTAAAAATACGGTAGATTTTAGGTGGTTAGCGCTGCTAACCACCAAGACTGAAAGAGTAGGGTCGCATCCTTAGCGACATCAATGGAGACGAGGGCGCATCGGGAGCCGGCTCATTCCTTTCCCTCTAATATGGTTGAGGGGACCGATGGCTGACTCTCGCGTTTTACTCGTGACCGCGTACTGTCCGTGTAAACTGGCCTACACTTGTCAAAAGCATACATGACATTCAATAATTTTAATTTTAATTTCTCGTGTCATATTGTTTTCATGTTCTAATAAGATAATTTATTTTATATCATAGATTGTATTTTGAAGTTAATAACTAATGATTGTTTATTTTTATTTTTCTCAAATGACATTAGGTTTAAGATTTAAGACGTTTGTTTAAAATACGTGCAAATAACACTCTTTCTGATGTTCATGAAATAGTACTCATATACCGGGTGTAACATAAAGGTGCAGTGATACTTTACGGTGGGCTTGTACTTATCAAACTGAACACTTTGTTCTATAATATTGCTGACCTCGCGAAATTTTTTTTTAAGATTTTCATACATAACCGGCCTATCTTCTGGCTTAAATGAAATGTCCAAAAAAATTTTCGCAATTTCAGCAAAGTTGTAGTACAAAAATTGATCAGTTTGATGAGTACAAGCCCACCGTAAAGTAACACTGCACCTTTATGTTACATCCTGTATATGAGTACTATTTCGTAGTTCTATTTAGTAGAATCTTGAGTTGCAAGACATCCCATAACTGCTATTAGGAACCCCTATGGTTTCACCATGGGCGTCTGTCTGTCCGTTGGTATGTAACAAATCTGTAAAGCTGAAATTTGTTATAGTGGTAGGTTGGTTTGGTTTACATCCCCTCATCCCGAAAAACTTTCCGTTCCAGTTCAACTGCGTGAGCGTCTGTTTCGCATTGACATTCAACAGCTGTTTTGTTTCCCATTTAGAATCTCAAATGATTCATTTTCATGTGTTTTCTTTATAATTTTCATAATTTATCATGTTCAGTTATCCACGCGGACTAAGTTGCGGGCAACAGCTATTTGTGAATTAAAAAAGTCCTTAGAAATTTTATATTATTATATCAGCTCATATACGTCCCCACCGAGGGCGTCGAGCCTACCCTGAATTAAAGCGATCGGCCTTAGTTGACTACGCGGGCCCAGTGCGGGTTGGTAGACTTCACACGCAACCTTCAAGTTTCTTCGCAGGCGCGTGCACGTTTCCTCACGATGTTTTCCTTCACCGTAAGAGCGTCGGATAAACGTACATATGAAATGGAAATTCGAAAACACTTTCGTATTTTATAACAAAATGGTAACTCAATATTGTGTTACCTTACACAGATTACAGGCTTATAATTATAATAGACAATTAGTGATGGATTCGTTAATGGGACTTGTAGTTAAAAAACCGGCCAAGTGCCAAATAGATTTGAACACAAAAGGTTCCGTACCATCGTACAAAAATTAGCTAACACATTGTACATCTAATATATAAAAAAGAATCGCAAAATGTGTTGGTAAGCGCATAACTCGAGAACGGCTGGACCGATTTCGCATATTCTTTTTTTGTCAAGTTCGTTATTGTCAGGAGAAGGTTTTTATGTAGGGTAGGGTAGGGTAGGGTAGTGTAGTGTAGTGTAGGGTAGGGTAGTGTAGGGTAGGGTAGGGTAGTGTAGTGTAGCGTAATGTAGTGTAGGGTAGTGTAGTGTAGTGTAGGTAGGGTAGGGTAGGGTAGGGTAGTGTAGGGTAGAGTAGTGTAGGGTAAGGTAGTGTAGAGTAGGGTAGTGTAGTGTAGTGTAGGGTAGGGTAGTGTAGTGTAGTATAGGGTAGGGTAGTGTAATGTTGTATAGGGTAGGGTAGGGCAGTGTAATGTAATGTAAGGCGGTACGTCGTTCGCCGGAACAGCTAGTTTTAAATAATTTTGTTAAAAAAATAACGTATCTTTGTCCTCTTTAATTACTAGTTTTGGTAAAAGCGGCATTAGAAATACACGCTCTGTGCAAATTTTACCCGTCTACCTATTAGGGTTCATGAAATACAGCCCGCAGACAGACGGACGGACGGACAGTAATGGAACCCTAATAAAAACAATTTGTACAACTTTTATAATGACTACCTACAATCCTACAATTAAGTCTCATAAAATTCGACTGTTTAAACAGGTCTTAAATATTTTTTGATTTGACTGCCTCCGTGGCATAATGTTCAGTCCATTCGCTTCCCACTAAGAGGTCGCGGGTTCAATTCCCGGTGGGGTCAACTTGTAAGACTCGGTTTGGTGGGTGGTGGGGCATTTTCTAAGCCCGCCTGGCTAGCTACCATCATCTTGTCTAAGTCTCGCCGCCAAACATCAGTGTTAACAACGTTGATGTGTTCCGGTTTGATGATAAGATAACCAGTTCTCCATTGCGTTGGAGAATCTTGGTAAGCCTGCTTCCATCTTCGGCATCATCGTCACTCACCATCAGGTGAGATGATGCCAAAGGCTTACTAATCGTGAATAATAAAAAAATATTGTGCACATTATGAAAGTTACAATTTAAAAAAAACCAACAAAGTGCGAGATGGACTCGCGGTATGAGGGTTCCGTACCACCACACCTCTCCACACAACTTTACTATGCCAATGATACCTATTCACATGACAAACAAAAGACTCAAACGCGAGCAACAAAAATACTACTAGCGCTATCTAGTGGTGTTTTAGTGAACTATTGACAATAAGTGAACGTATTATAATATTGAGTTTTCCAATTTATTTTCAATTAATAGAATTCTTATAGGTTTTCCTGTAATCTACAAGCAATGAACTATATTTTGTATTTTTTAAGCTATTGCATAGCTTTTATCGCGGGATTTGAGCGCGGCGACCGAATCAAGAAATTCTGTAACGAAAAATCCTAACACCCCACACTCCGCCTACCACTCGGCCTAGCGTGACGTAATGTAACCGAATTTTAAAAAAACTTACAGTGCCATCTATTAGCGATTTGCGGTACTAAAAGGACTTAGTTAATTTTACTGCTATATATTTCTTCGTATTAAAAGTTGATAAAAAATGCTATGCAATAGCTTTAACGCGGCAGTCCCCGAGTGCCACACGTCTTTTTTTTCAAAATTTTAGGCTCAGTAGTTTCAGAGATCAGGGATGGGGGGGGGAATGGTAAATTTTTGTTTTCTTTCATGAATAAAATCAAAACAATTTATATTATAATAATAACAAAAATATATTTCAGATCCTCATAACGACGCAGTAAGGTTTGCAAATCTTTTTTTTTAATTTCCCGATTGGTCGCCCGAAAATGAATAATATTAAAAAATATATATTTACTTTGCACATTTGTATTTGGGTCATAGCTTTACACCATCCTACTAAATTTCACCTGATTTGTTCCAGTAATTACGGAGCAAATTGGCTGTGACAGACGGACGGACAGACAGACAGACGCACGAGTGATCCTATAAGGGTTCCGTTTTTTTGTTGTACGGAACCCTAAAAACACGACATGTGCTTCGGGGAATTTTGTGCAGTATGTTAAGACAAATCTCCGGCACGTTACGTAGTAACTGTTATATTAATCCGTGCCTTCATTTAAGGGCTTCTGTATCAGTTTTAATACACTTTTTACTGGTTTCTTAAAAGGGAGTATTCTTCTCTTTACTATTAGAAACCTCATTTTAAACCGGAAATGATTAAAAAGGGTGTAGTCTAAATATACATAACTCAAAGGTGACTGACTGACTGACATAGTGATATATCAACGCACAGCCCAAACCACTGGACGGATCGGGCTGAAATTTGGCATGCAGGTAGATGTTATGACGTAGGCATCCGCTAAGAAAGGATTTTGGGAAATTCCCACGGGAACCGCAAAAATCGGGTTCGGCGTAGATGCGGGCATCCACTAGTTACTTCATAAAGTTGCTTTACAAAATGCCTTGCTGTTACTGTTGATACACCTCAAAAAACAAATCAGCTGATATCGTGCCCTTATAAAGCCAAAACCTTTAATATTTTCTTTAACATCACCGTCCACTATCTAGCATCCACTATTTGAACAGATAAACGAGTGTGTGTCGTATCTCTTCAGGGGATCAGGGGTTCGCGGGGCGAGGAAGGGGGGCGGAGGAGGGAGGTCTGACCCGCAGGACCAACAAATTCTTATCCCCTAAGTAAATATCGGGAAACTGTGTTTGTATAGTATCGTGACTGGCGGTGTCGAACGATGGTTGACTTTCTTAGGACTGGGTAGCTAATGGGGAATTTTCCATATTCGCCACGTTTATTTGTTGTTGTTATCTAAATGTGGCAAAAGAAGAATATCCCTAATTATAAAGGAATTGATCTATATAACAGATGGCCTTAGAGACGGTAAAGTTTAAAATTTTCAACTGCACACCGGAAAAAGTAGCGTAGGAATGCTCCCTAATCAGTGCATCGACGATCGCGATCAGTTTGGGACCGGTCATCATGATTCAAGATTCAAGGTATTTATTCAAAAAAGGTGCAAATTACACTCTTTCTGATAGTAATAAAATAATAATAACATAATGTCATTTGTGAAAAATCAAGAAATAAAAAATAATTAGTTAATATCGTCAAAATTCAATCCTTGAAATAAACGCGATTATGTCATACAAGAAACGTTATACATAAAAATCATTGAATGTCATTAATACCTTTGACAAGAGTAGGCCAGTTCACACGGGCAGCACCCGGTCACGAGTATAACGCGAGAGTCAGCCATCGCTTCCATCAACCATATTAGAGGGAAAAAAAAACTTTTACAGGTACTATAGCGGTACAATTTAGGCGGTAAAATGTGTGGCAAAGCTAAATTGTGATAAAAGTGGAAGGAAAAACCTGACAATTTAATAATTTCTTTCAATTTTGTAACTAGTTTGCTAGAGAATAAATGAAAACTATTATTTTTTTTAAAAACCTGTGCCCTAGGGGATACAAAAAATTATGTATTATGTAAAAGAGAAAGACATATCAGTACGTATGGATTCTCCAGAAAAAACTATAATTGGTGACCGTTGTAAAAATCATGACATTGTTTGTAATATATACGTCTTCATATTAAAATAAGATTTAGCTTAAAAAGAAAGCATAAAAATTATCAAAAAAAAATTAGAACAACCCGCTACTATTTTTAGATAGTTCACTTCACCCAAGGCTAGATATTAAAGGTATATTTTTAATAAATGTGGCTTAAGGCAAAGCAAAATAGTGTGACAAAACAAAACTGTGGCAAAATAGGAACAACTCGCTAACATTGCTAGACAGGTCGCCCACGCTCAGATGACGATGATATTTTTTTTGTTATTTGGTATCAGTTAATGGGCCAGCACTCGCCTTTATTTAACACCATGAAGGAATTTAATTCAAATTTCAATAATTTCGAACAACGCAAAAGATTCTTTTAATTTCCATTCCTTATTTCACATTCCTAGGGGATGAATATTGAGAAATAGCGAAAAAGGTGTTTCATTATTTTTAGTAAAGAAAATTGATGCTGATTTTCAAGAAGGACGATTGTGAAATTATTTTTAGCTACACAAAGATTGTAACTAAACATTAAATAAAACGAACTAAATAAAGCAATGTATGACTGAGTTATTTAAATTACATGATATTACTAAATAAAGCAATGTATGAGTGAGTTATTTAAATTACCGTGATATTGCCCGAGCAAGCCCGCTACGCTAAACTACCAGGTTTATGATATAGCGTCCCCACTTACTGACCCTTTGGGTATAAAGTGAGGGCCGCTATTCCTGCCAACACCATAAGGCGAAGGCAAGGACCAGTTACGGTAGGTCTTGCCACCAAGACACTTGTACTGTTACTCTGCAAGGCGAGTGCCTCGTGGAAGAGAACCGATACCTACTCTCCAGGTAGGTCCCGAGAATTCCCTCTCGTATATCTACCAGATATGCTAAACTACCAGGTTTATAGTATAGGTCCTGAGCATTCCCTCTCGTATATGTACCAGATACGCTAGAACTACCACGTTTAGGTGCAGTGGGAATTAATGAAAATAGTTAATGTGACAGTTTTTTCGTTTTCTATTTGGCCAGGGACTGAGGGACAGATCCCAAGGTGTCGGCCAGGATCTTAAGGAAAACGCAGTGCATAAAAGCTCTGGAGCTATAGGCACGCTCACTTCCCGGCGCTTATCGCACCTGTCCAGAGTCCAGTTGCCCGAGCAGTGAAAATTAATGAAAGTAGTTAATGTGACAGCTGTAGGCACGTTTACTTCCCGGTGCTTATCGCACCTGTCCAGAGTCCAGTTGCCCGAGCAGTGGGAAATAATGAAAATAGTTAATGTGACAGCTGTAAGCACGTTTACTTCCCGGCGCTTATCGCACCTGTCCAGAGTCCAGTTGCCCGAGCATGCCCTCTCGCACATCTACCAGATACGCTAGACTGCCAGGTTTATGATATAGCGTCCCCACTTACCTACCCTAGGGCATAACAGTGGGGGCCGCTATTCCTGCCAACACCATAAGGTGAAGACAAGGACCAGTTACGGTAGGTCTTGCCGCCAAGACGCTTGTCCTGGTACTCTGCAAGGCGAGTGCCTCGTGGAAGAGAACCACTACCTACTGTACAGGTAGGTCCCGAAGCTGTAGGCGCGCTCACCTCCCGCGGCTTTCGCTGCTGGCGGTTCGATCCCCGCTCGGGACGCCAGAAAAGCTGGCTCCCACATATCCGGTGTGGTACCGGAGCTGTAGGCACGCTCACTTCCCGGCGCTTATCGCACCTGTCCAGACTTACTCCTACGCGGCTGGATCGGCCGGAGCAGTACTAGCTTAGCTCTACTTGCTGACCAGGCAAGTGCCGGAGATGCTTCCCTGCCAGTAGTTAAACCAGCAGTTCCACTTAATGGACAACTCACGTGCCCCGCGTTGTTTTCGCCCATAGCCCACGTGGCCGGCTACGACAACACTAGTTGCGCGCGGGGAAGGACGCCTGGACGCAACGTGCTTGCCAGGCAACAAACATTGCCCAACCCCTGCAACTAACCACATACCACTACGAGTCCATGACCCAGTCGGGGGACCGACAAGCCAGAGTGCCGAAGGCGATAGACCAACGGCAGGCAAGCGGTGGGCTACCCCCGACCCCGTAGTACCCTGATCCAAACAGCCGGACCCGTAGTTCCGGCTGCGAACTCCACCTAGCCGGGTAGCTCTAGGCAGAGTAGCCCGAGCAGTGGGAATTAATGAAAATATTTAATGTGACAGCTGTAGGCACGTTTACTTCCCGGCGCTTAACGCACCTGTCTAGGGTCCAGTTGCCCGAGCAATGGGAATTAATGAAAATAGTTAATGTGACAGCTGTAGGCACGTTCACTTCCCGGCGCTTAATGCACCTGTCCAGAGTCCAGTTGCCCGAGCAATGGGAATTAATGAAAATACTTAATATGACAGCTGCAGGCACGTTCACTTCCCGGCGCTTAACGCACCTGTCCAGAGTCCAGTTGCCCGAGCAATGGGAATTAATGAAAATAGTTAATATGACAGCTGTAGGCACGTTCACTTCCCGGCGCTTAACGCACCTGTCCAGAGTACAGTTGCCCGAGCAGTGGTAATCAATGAAAATAGTTAATGTGACAGCTGTAGGCACGTTCACGTCTCGGCGCTTAACGCATCTGTCCAGAGTCCAGTTGCCCGAGCAGTGGGAATCAATGAAAATAGTTAATGTGACAGCTGTAGGCACGTTTACTTCCCGGCGCTTATCGCACCTGTCCAGAGTCCAGTTGCCCGAGCAGTGGGAATTAATGAAAATAGTTAATGTGACAGCTGTAGGCACGTTTACTTCCCGTCGCTTAACGCACCTGTCCAGAAACCAGTTGCCCGAGCAATGGGAATTAATGAAAATAGTTAATGTGACAGCTGTAGGCACGTTCACTTCCCGGCGCTTAACGCACCTGTCCAGAGTCCAGTTGCCCGAGCAATGGGAATTAATGAAAATAGTTAATGTGACAGCTGTAGGCACGTTCACTTCCCGGCGCTTAACACATCTGTCCAGAGTCCAGTTGCCCGAGCAGTGGGAATCAATGAAAATAGTTAATGTGACAGCTGTAGGCACGTTCACTTCCCGGCGCTTAACGCACCTGTCCAGAGTCCAGTTGCCCGAGCAGTGGGAATTAATGAAAATAGTTAATGTGACAGCTATAGGCACGCTCACTTCCCAGCGCTTAACGCACCTATCCAGATTCCAGTTGCCCGAGCAGTGGGAATTAATGAAAATAGTTAATTTGACAGCTATAGGCACGCTCACTTCCCAGCGTTTAACGCACCTGTCCAGAGTCCAGTTGCCATAGCAGTGGTAATTAATGAAAAAAGTTAATATGACAGCTGTAGGCACGTTAAATTCCCGGCGCTTAACGCACCTGTCCAGAGTCCAGTTGTCATAGCAGTGGGAATTAATGAAAAAAGTTAATATGACAGCTGTAGGCACGTTCACTTCCCGGCGCTTAAAGCACCTGTCCAGAGTCCAGTTGCCCGAGCAGTGGGAATTAATGAGAATAGTTAATAATATGATGGTTTTTTCGGCTTCCATTTGCCCACATTTAAGAGCCGTACTCTTGTCGGTGTAGCTCTTTCCACTTATTTAGTTTAGAATAAAATGATATTGTCATCAGTAACTTTTTGTCACAAAAACATTTTCATGTGAAATGTTGCCAAGACGAGACCATAATATGGCTCGCACTGTCAAAAAGTTATCAGATCTCATGTAGAACCAAGCTTGTAACTCTACACTCCCTAATTAAACAAGGTCTAAATTCACAAATTCTACACTTTGATCAAAATATATAGCTTGGCATTTCGCTACCGTCACATGGGCGTAAGATAAAAACAAAATTCACTTTTCATTATTTTCTATTATACAATAGTTCTTGTAGCAACGAAACTACGCATTGGTCTTGTGAAAATCGTTCACTTATAAATGAAATTAAAACTTGCCATTTACTCACAAATGGTTGGAGCTATTGAATATACATTTATTAAAACTGTAACGGGGCCGTATCTGTAGGTACGTGAAATATTTTTGTAAAATAATTACTGTGGTGGACATTACTAACGATATACAGACCAAAACAACAACTTTTGGATTTTTTGTCTGTCTGTCTGTATGTTCGCGCATCATGCAAAAACTACCAAGCCGATGTTGACGAAACTTAATCCGAATAAGTATATAATGTATTTGGCCATGCATTATGAATTCATTAAAATTGTTAAAGAAAATATAAAAATTTGGTATAACAAGAAAAAATGTAAAAAAAATATCGAGAAGGTTTAGTGCGTTAGCTGCCGGGCATCAGATTAATTTATTATTTGTTCTTATAGCGACAATAGGAATACACACTCTGAGAAAAGTTCAAACCTCTACCTATTAAGGTTCATGAAATCAGCCTGCTAAAAGACAGACAGATGGACAGCGGATGCTTAGTAATCCCATTGGCATCCTGTAGGTACGAAACCCTAAAAATGGCTGGGATAAAAAATAATATTGCCCTAACCCAAGTTTTAACCAAATCCAGTAGTTTCAGCACTAGAGTACTGCACGGACACGCAGTAGACTTCTGACATACAAACATAATATGTACTTTTCTATTTTTTAGGCTTCTAGACTCTATAAGAGTAAAACAATCTTCATCATATAAGCCGAAGGACGTCCTCTGCTGGTCATAGGCCTCCCCCATGGATTTCCACGAAGACCTGTTCTGCGCTGCCCGTATCCAGCGGATTCCCGCGACCCTCACTAATTTTAATTTCAATACAATTTTAATTTGAAGCTTAACATGTGGTTGTTGATAGTATCAAATACAAATATTATAGTAATTGAACTATGAATTGATTGAAAAGCTGCAATAAATACAAAAATACAACCTATATCTACATGGACTATAGTAGATCAAGACCGCATAGAAGTGAGTCGGTCCTTAATATTTCAAGATCTGTTCTCAGAGAAATATTGGTCTATCAAAATGTAAAACTATATGAAATCACTACACAAAATCAATAGTTGTAAGAAACTCAAATACATGTCATGTGTCTTGAAGGAGGATATAACATTGCATAAAAGTAGCAATACTGAGAGCAACCTCTATCTGACAGATAACGATGCTCATAATGTTCTATGTGATCGTGTTGTATATGAAAACGACTTGAAAATTCTAAAAGAATGTGTTGATGACAGCAAAAATGTTACTCTAGACGAGGAAAGCACTGAAATGAATTTATTTAGTGACTAAATAATTATATTAAAGTGTTGCATGACAATATAAATGGGCTTTTAAGTAAAGCAGATATTCTAACTGTATTTTTGGATGATCTGAGTTGTAACTCAAGCCCCATCGATATAATTTGTGTTACTGAACATAACATGATAGGCAGCGACGAATCAATAATAGAAATCCCGTCTTACAAACAGCCTCATATTTCGACTGAAGTAATAGAAATCTTGTAAATTAGTTCGTAACCACCATAAGTATAGAGTGCTGGAAGAATTTAACCAACTGTCAGTGTGCAATGTCATTGAAGGCTTAGAGATAGAACTATTAGAATGTCTGTGCATTTAGAGTTCAAAAGAGTAAAAACATTAATTTAGGATTTTTATAAATGTTTTGGAAAAGATTTTATATCAGCTTCACAGAGAAAAAGTTAATTTTATGTGGCGATTTTAATGTAAAAATTTTGTAAAAAGACAAATACTCTACGGAATATAAAACTTTTAACTTGAAAGATAATTTATAATGACAAATTGAAAGCGGGGCGGCGATCCCAGCTATCGAAGCATAGTTGAAACGTTGAGGTAAAAATAACATCAATACCTGCTCATATGATCTAAAAAAATCACGTCAAGTCCCGCTTTAAATCTTTAATTACTCTACGGAATTTAAACAGATGCTAGCTATGCATGACCTAAGACTTCAATTTAGACAGATTACCAGGCTGGTTAGTGGCACATACATTGAAAATGTAGCCACTAACGTAAAAGGGTTACAGATGAGGTTAAAGAATTAATTATCTCTGACCATTCAGCTCAAATCACTAAATGCCCAGTAAGAAAGAATTACATATTCAAAAACTGGTATAAAGCATTATGTAACAAAACGCAATTGTAACGAAGAAAATGGTAAAAAAATTATAGAATGCCTGTCTCCATTGACCTTTCAGGACATTTTTGAAGAAATAGATCCAAATACTTATGTCAATTTCTTGGATATTTTCAAGTTTTTCTGTGACCTATGTTTCTCAACAATAAGACTTAAAATCTCAATACATAAGATGCCTAAGTGGATAACACACAGTTTTCAATTTTATTAGCAGACAACGTAAAGTTCATTTATGGAAATATAGGAAATGACCAACAGAATTCAGAAAAAAAAATTAAGACTTTTACACAAAACGATACAAAAACATAACAAATTTATCGTATTAAAAAATCTGTAAATAAATGTAAAGCAACATGTCAGGTTAAAAATAAAATTAAAGCTTACTACCCTCTTGATAATATTGCGCAAATTAATGTGGATAATCAAATAATCACGGACCCAAAATTATTATTTTTTTGATATTTACATATCTGACGGGAAATGACATCCCAAACAGGTAATTCAATTTTTATTTCTCCCACTGTACCTCAAGACATTCACAAAATAACCATGTCCTTAAAAAATCTCGGGGTATGATCAAGTAACCACATAAGTAGTTAAAGACGTAACCACATTCTTGAACATGGGGTATTTCCGGAAAAATTTAAGCATTCCATCATCAAACCATATTTTAAAAACAAACACGAACTGCTATAGACCGGTTGCCCTACTTCCAGTCTTCCAAAATTTTTGAAAAAGTTATTTATGAATCTTTGAAAACGTTTTTAAACCAATAATGTTCTCTCTAATTTAAAATTAATAAAATTTATAAAACCACAATTTAAAATTTTCTGAAAACATTAACTAACAACATGGACAAGAACATCCCCACAGTTGCACTGTACATGGACATGAACAAAGCATTCGATCATGTTGATCATGATATCTTATTAAATGAACTTAACACTTGTGTTGTTAGGGGCATTGTCCACGATTTCATCCGGTCATAATATCTAACTAATCGTACGCAGACCACAATGATTACAAAAAGTTGTCCAAAGTCCAAAACTGAACTCAACTACGTGTCTGAAAACAGATACATCAAATATGGTGTACCTCAAGGCAGTGTTTTGGGACCACAAATGACCGTCCTTTATAAAAAATATGTAATGATATTATTCGCAGATTGTTAAAACTCTTTGGTAACAATACGAACATACTGGCTAGTTTTTGATAGTTTCTTTAAAATTTACATAAAAACAATTCTATCATTTTTTCAGCGATGTCTCCTAATAAAAAACTGCGTACTTAAATACTCCATTTATTAGTTACAGTACAGTTTTATTCGTAGGAAATGATATAAATGAACTTGATTTGGACATTAATAATTATTTGACATGTGTTATAAATTGGCTTAATAATAATAATTTCATAATAAATTTGGACGAAACTTATTTAATGAATTTTAAACAAATATCTTATAATAAAATGAATTTAAATATTAATTATTTGGGTAAGGAAATTGAAGAGATAGACGTGACAAAATTTCTGGGCCTCCTTATTGACAATAAATTAAAATGGGATAGTCACATGGAAAATGTGAGTAAACATCTGTACCAAACATCATACGCATTCCACAAACTAACCAAAATTGCTTATAGATCAACGGCCTTATGAGCTGTGACTTTGTTGCGTCTATTTTACTATATGGTTTTATATTTTGGGGTAACGCTAGAGATAAGGAAGTCGTTTTTAAGGATGAAAAGCGATGCATTAGGTCGATATGTTGTCTTAAAACTACAGACTTATGTAAGCCATACTTTCAAAGTTTAAAACTTCTCACTTTTCTCGATGTACATCTACGAATGCGCTATATTTGCCAAGGCCAACCTGCGTTTGTTTAGGTTTCATATCCGAGCTCGTATCAAAGACAAACTCATGCTTTAATCTCTTAATAAAAATACACTCGCAGCAAAGAGTGCATACATTGGACTTCTGTCGGCTGATATGATGATGATGATGATGAGATTTTAATACTTAATACAGCTGAAATA
The DNA here is from genome assembly GCA_947284805.1 of Coleophora flavipennella. NCBI lineage: Eukaryota > Metazoa > Arthropoda > Insecta > Lepidoptera > Coleophoridae > Coleophora > Coleophora flavipennella. Next base: position 1,391,915 of record OX369272.1, read on the forward strand.
CTTGAGAATCTTCTAAAACATTAAAGTATATCAAAGATAAGTTTGAAAGACACAATAAAGTTAGACAGAGTACCCAATTAAAAAGGTAAAATCTACGCAAAATAAAATATTCGTAATATTGTTTAAGAGCGGCAAGATAGCGCTTTGTGCAAGCATCAAATTGCGCGATTGCTCTTATCAGTTCCATTAATGTAAGGGAAAAACAAATGTCCCTTTTAAGGGCCCTCTAAAGCAATGAGAAAACGACGGCTCAAATTACCGCTTCCGTAGCGTAATGGTAAGACCATTAGCTTCACATCACGAGATCGTGAGTTCGATCCCCCGCAGAGACTAACTATATGAGACTCGGTTTGGTTGGTGGAAAGACATTTTCTTAACCCGCCTGGCTAGCTACCACCATTTTATCTAAGTATTGCCGCCAAACATCAATATTAATAGCATTGAAGTATTCCGGCTTGAAGATAAGATTGCTTAGGGGAATCTAGGTAAGCCCACTACCGTCTTCGGCATCATCGTCACTTATCATCATACGAGATGATGCCAAGTGCTTACTAATTTTGGATAAAAAAATACGAACATTTCGTAAAAATTTTGAATGTTACGGTAGTTGTATGTTTTGATTAATCGATTTTGTGGTAGTGTAGATTACACTTCAATTATAGGATTATCTATATATATCTATCTATATATATAAAAATGAATCCTTATTTCCCTTGGTCACGGCATCACGCGTGAACGGCTGGACCGATTTCGTTAATTCTTTTTTTGTCGAGTTCGTTATTGTCAGGAGAAGGTTCTTATGTAGGGTAGGATAGGGTAAAGTAGTGTAGTGTAGTGTAAGGTGGTACGAAGTTCACTGGGAATACTAGTATATATGTATATAAAAATGAACCCCAAATTTTTCTGGTCATCGCAACACGCGTGAACGGCTTATCCGATTTCGCTAATTCTTTTTTTGTCGAGTTTGTTATTGTCAGGAGAAGGTTCTTATGTAGGGTAGGATAGGGTAAGGTAGTGTAGTGTAGTGTAAGGTGGTACGAAGTTCACTGGGAATACTAGTATATATGTATATAAAAATGAACCCCAAATTTTTCTGGTCATCGCAACACGCGTGAACGGCTTATCCGATTTCGCTAATTCTTTTTTTGTCGAGTTTGTTATTGTCAGGAGAAGGTTCTTATGTAGGGTAGGATAGGGTAAGGTAGTGTAGTGTAGTGTAAGGTGGTACGAAGTTCACTGGGAATACTAGTATATATGTATATAAAAATGAACCCCAAATTTTTCTGGTCATCGCAACACGCGTGAACGGCTTATCCGATTTCGCTAATTCTTTTTTTGTCGAGTTTGTTATTGTCAGGAGAAGGTTCTTATGTAGGGTAGGATAGGGTAAGGTAGTGTAGTGTAGTGTAAGGTGGTACGAAGTTCACTGGGAATACTAGTATATATGTATATAAAAATGAACCCCAAATTTTTCTGGTCATCGCAACACGCGTGAACGGCTTATCCGATTTCGCTAATTCTTTTTTTGTCGAGTTTGTTATTGTCAGGAGAAGGTTCTTATGTAGGGTAGGATAGGGTAAGGTAGTGTAGTGTAGTGTAAGGTGGTACGAAGTTCACTGGGAATACTAGTATATATGTATATAAAAATGAACCCCAAATTTTTCTGGTCATCGCAACACGCGTGAACGGCTTATCCGATTTCGCTAATTCTTTTTTTGTCGAGTTTGTTATTGTCAGGAGAAGGCTCTTATGTAGGGTAGGATAGGGTAAGGTAGTGTAGAGTAGTGTAGTGTAGTGTGAGGTGGAACGAAGTTCGCCGGGACAGCTAGTTAAAGTAAAGTAAGCAGTTATCTTTATGTATGGTGTATGGATTAAACATACAGGATGTAAAAATTGGTAAGGTCCCGTTAACTGGGCCTTCTACTCATCATACCGAACAACTTTTCTTCTACGACTTTGCTGAAATCGCAAAAAGTATAACTCTTCATACAAATTAATTAGTTGATCGACCTATTTGTGCATTTTTGTATGGAGAGTTTTTTTTAATTGACTATAGGTTTATTGACGAGTACAGAACCACATCACAACACAGGCTATTAAACTACTCACATTATGGGTGTGCTGGTGCCTATAGCACAGGTTTCGAGCCTATTTTAGGTATCAGTCGATCCAAGTTTTTTGTATCTGCCGTATTTTTAGGGATTTATTGGGGATTTTTTTTAGTATGATTAATAGAATTTCTAGTTAACGGTTCATACACCAATATTGGAACACCCTGTTTATCGCCGTGCCAGTTAAAAAAACCAACTAAATAGTTTTTTTTTAAGAAAATTAGTTCATACATACATACATACATACATAAATACCGTATCTTCTAAGATTTTTACCGATTATTCGTACATATTTTCAAACGACTTCCAAAAGGAGGAGGTCCTCAGTTAGGACCGCTCGTTTGTCTATCTGTCCGTCCGTCCGTCTGTCACAGCCAATTTGCTCCGAAACTACTAGACCGTAACGAAAATAAATGAACTTTTAACAGGCAGGCCACTTTTAGGCGGTAAATGATAAAATTATAAAAAAAAAATAGAAACTATAAGTCATGAAAAGGCTTGTTGTGAGACATTCAAATATCTTTCATTCGATATGTCACAAGAAAAAGCTCAATAACTTTTTTTTTATATGTACTGAGAGGTCTTGTTCTGTTGGTAGTTAAAGTTTTGGCAAAGCACTTTCTTTGTGTGACCCCGACTCCCACTTGGCCGGTTTTTTGTACGTTTTGTTACGCGATATGTTCACAGACTTTGAACCAATTTTCATGATTATTTTTTTATTCGATAGGGTATACTGCCAAGTTGGTTCCATATAAATTTTATCAAAATCGGTGTTGAACTTTTTTACAAAATTTATAATAACCAAAAATAATCACACTAATATTATTATGAACTCGAAAGTTTGTGAGTGTGTATGTTTGTTACTCCTTCACGCAAAAACTATTCAACGGATCTGACTGAAATTTGGTAAGTAGGCAGATTCAAACCTGGATTAACACATAGGCTACTTCTTTTCACGTTTGCGAGCAGCTTGCGGCTCGCGCACTGCGCACCCTCGAAAAGTCATAGAAACGTTGTCCACGCGGGTGAAGCCGCGGGAAACAGCTAGTCAAAACTAAAATTAAAAATTATACTAAATTATTGTCATGAAAATTGGTTTTTTTATCGTGTTCGGCGTTTTTAATTATTCCCATCACTAGAAAACACCCTTCATGTCGGGGAAAAACAAATGTCTCTTTTAAACATTGAACAAATGAATGAACGGGCGACGCCGACGCAACTTATTTAAATTACCATTAAAAGTTTTTGTTTTGATAGAAGATAAAAGATTTTTCGCAACGAGGCGCCTTCATTAAAAATGTCCAACAAAAACATTTTGATCTTGATTTTTATAACAGTTTTTTTATGATGTTTTTGTTGTTTGATTATGACTGGGTTCGTTTTGATGAGTTACAGAAATTATTGTTATGAAATAAAATATTTTGGGGAACTTAATAAATTTAAAAATTTTGAGCGTTGATTTAAGATTGATGCGAAATAATTTTTTTTTACCTTGAAAAGTAAGAAGTACCAACTTATATTTATTTTTACCTTCGAGCGATGAAGGAGCTGATAAAGAAATAAAACTGTTTTTTTTTTGAGATTTCAGCATGCAGTCATAGAATAAAAGTTGTTCAGTATGATGAGCAGAAGCCCCAGTTAACGGGTCCTACACGAATTTGGTTACACCTGTTTATACCTTTATTATTTTTATTCTTTACTAGCTTTGCTCGCGGCTTCGCCCGCGTGGATATCGTTTTTATGACTGTCTTTGAGGATGAGTGGTGCGCGAACCGCACGCGCCTAGCGTGAACATGAGTTTTCTCCAGATCCCTCAGGAACTATATCGGACTTTTCTGATTAGCAGTCTATGTCACTTCCCACCCCCTCAACCAATTCTATACAAAAAAAAACACTTCCATCTGTTGCTCCGTTGCGACAGTGACGTGCGCGAGAGTGGAAATGAGTTTTCCCCAGATCCTTGGGGAACTATGTCGGGATATATTAATTAGTAAATTATGTCATTTCCCACTCCCACAACCATCTCTGTGCGAAAAATCAACACAATCCATTGTTCCGTTAATCAAAAAATGTATTTTTTTTTCAATTCCCTAAGGAATTGCATCGGAATCGGACTATGCTATTTTAACGGGACGAAAAGTAGCCTATGTCCTTTTCTGAGACACAGGCTACTTGCATGCCAAATTTTATAATTCAAGGTGTTGAAGCAAGTAAAGGTAACAAACAAACACATTTTCACATTAGTAAGGATGAAGTTAAATGTCTCTTGTCGGTTTGTGTATGCCAAACAGTATTGAAAGTGTACACAGGCGTGGCTGTACAATGGGGAAAACGCATGATTTTTTTTACTTTAATAAAAGCTCAATCATAGAAACGGTATACAAATAGTAGTTTATGAAACTGTTGCATTATAAGGGTTCTTAAAATACGAGTGTAAGTAAAAAAAACGAGTCGTAGGCGAGTTTTTTTATAGCATTACTCGATTGTTTTAAAACCAAATTATGTGCAGTTTCATACACTTCTTTATCTTATCTCATACATTGGAATTGAATAAACTAAAATACAAAGATCAAAGTTAAGAGTAAGAAAACAATCCCACGAAATTCAGTAAGTACCTACAACAAAACGTGTCATAGCGCTGAATCCCAGCGCATCACCGCGCTTGCACTGAAGCTGACGGTTTCACAGACAAGTAAAAAATAAAAACAATGCTTTCACTGATCTCAAACATTTTTAAACAAGAATGAAAATTATCCACGAAATTCAGTATCTACAACAAAACTCAATGAAAAACCAACACATCACCGCGCATGCGTCAAAGCGGGCGCTGTCACAGACAAGTAAAAATTAGAATGAAAACTTTTTGTTTTGCTGTAAAAATGGCGCGAACCGCATGTGCGTTTCAATAAAAAAAAAATTATATGGAACTTCGTTGGTGATATTATCTCTTTGGTTTAACTTGTATCGTAATGGAAAAAATATTTATATTATATATAACATTATTTCTCTAACATAATAATGTTTGTATTATTTTTTGTATTACGGTATTGTGTTTATAAAGTATGCCAATATAAACTTGTTTTAAAGTTGATAATGCGAATTTTACGATATGAGAGTAGATAATAGTATATTATGCAACTAAAGAATAAAGGACGGATTTAAAGCGAGGGCCATAGATGAATTACGAGCAAGTGAAGGGTTCTAATAACTGAATCACGGCCGTAGGGAGTGTTTCATGATGATTGAATCGCGAGCGTAGCGAGTGATTCAAGTATTAGAACCCTGAGCGATGCGACTGTTTCATGGCCCTCGATATAAATCCGTTTTAGTCAAGAGTTGCATAATATTTAATATACCATGACTCCGAGAAAAAGAAACATTTAAGCGAAAATATACATTTAATGAAGAAAAAAGTAATGTTAAATTATTTAAAATATTCATTAAAATTGAAACAATTACTAAAATAAAGAGTAATTTTCTTTGTGTTCGTACAACATAGTATTCAAAATAGCGCCAATTTATTTATGAATTAAAAGCCAAGAACACAAAACAGTCTTTATTCTAATGCTAAACTCCTTTTCGAAAATATCGAACAATTAAATTACGAGGAATTATTTGCACAAGGAGTTTGTATATCATATATTCTTTGGATAAGTAGTTTTTATTGAGTATTTTTTTGCGCAAGGAGTTTGTATAGCTGAGATCCGAAGTCGAATATTATATTGGTGTACTCTAAATTCAAACACTAAAATAGTGATTAAAAGAGCTTTTTATTCACTGTTTTCAGTTAATAAAATAAGCTTTTTAGAGGAGCAATGATATAAAAATATTTTTGAAAAACTATAAAAATAACCAAGATATAAGCCATTTAAGATTTGTCTCTATCTCTTTCTAGCAAAACAGAATGTAGCATAGAGTTTATATGGACCGTGTGTTTTATGTCGTCACATTCACTTAACGGATCTCTCTGTCTAATTAGTAGTTGAAAATGCTCATATCTTCCGTATTTCTTGACCGAATTGAATTTTCATTTCACTTTTTGACATATTTTTTTGCGGAAGAGTCATATTTTGTTAAGAAATGCGATAAAAAAAAAATCATGCATGTACCTTATTTGCTAAAAATCTTTGGGCTAGTAGTATACGAATCATGTAGTAGGTAATTAATAATTATAAAAGGTCTCTTTGATGCCAACCGTGAAATTTGTTTTTAAATGTCCAGCCAACACCATGACACCGTAATAATTTCAACCCTATTCACGAACACGACACGTATCAGTTGGTAAAATCAACTCAACTTCGTTTCATTTATCGACGATGAATAGCACAGAGTAAAGCAGGTAAGTACACAGAGGGTCCACTCTTTACGTACTTTGATTCAGAGCCGTTTACAGTATTTAGTTATTGCATTTCGTGAACGACAGCTGCTGGATGAACCGTTATAGGTAGATAGTTAAAATTTTCGCAGAATGTGTATTTCTGTTGCAGCTATTACAAAAAATACTAAAAATTAGACAAAAATAAAAAATAAGGGTGTCTACATACAAAAAAGTGTTTTTTTATAGGTCTTTAGAAATACTTTTTAATTAGCTTTATCGTAAAAACGGTAATACATACAAACGTCAAACTTGGTGTGATTATTTTACTAATACTGAAATAAAATAACAATTAAATAAAAATGGTCAAGTGTGAGTCGTACTTGCTCTAAAGAGTCCGTACTGAATAACAAAAAGAGTATATGTTTGTCGCTTACATTGTCTCTCGTTTAAAATGTGAATAAGTAACATTGTCATTATTACTATTTAGTAGTGTGGAGAGGTGTGGTGGTACAGAACCCTCGGAGTGCTATTCCGACTTGCACCTGGCCAGTTTTTTTATATTTGCCTGTAACATTTTGCAAATGTACGATCGTTTATGAAGAACGAAGTCGTTTGTAAATTCTTCATCTGCCAAACAGTAGTGGTATTGCTGGTCGCAAGACATTTTATGTGCGTGCGGTCGCTAGTTCATTTAATATGAATTGGACCCTCTGTAGTACCCTGTAACGGATCCATATGTATAAATAAATATCTATAGGTATTACAGTAAGTCTTGATAGACTAAAAGGAATCTGTCTATTGGGAAAAACATAACTAAGTTTTATTCAGTCGGGTGAGGATTAACCTCGAGTCGAGTGAATAGACAGTTATTGGAACAAATTAGCTCAGGGACTATTTCCGAGAAGCCAGGCTGCCGCCTGTCGGCCGTCATTCGAACCACGCGGTGCGCACGCTATAACAGTAAGTGTTGCCGCGAAAACTGAGGCCGGAGCGATATTGGCGCCAGTCTGTCTGGCTGCTGGCAGCGACCGACGCTTGCGCGGGCGCCTCGATGTCGGGTGGCTTGGATCACGCCATGTCTATAGGTGTGCGTGCGACTGCCCGCGCGCCGCCGAGGCTGCATCTGTGTGAAAGCTTATAAAACCACGGACGCACGGACGCTGGGGGATTGAGTTGAACAGACCACCACAGGAGAAGCACGCATTCAAAGGACAACTGCAAGGACGCCACGCTGCCCGACGACCCCACACATGGGCCGTGTCCATGACCTGCCAGCTAAGTAAGTCAGATGACACAGAAATAGGAAATCTTCATTCTACGAGGCACGTGAGTGTTTAATAGTGTTCAGTCGCTTTAAATTTATAGGTAATTATTGTTTGTTTTCCAGGTTTCATAGCTTATTTAAATGTGTGTTAATTTCCAGTCTATATTTAATAGGTTTTAATGCATTTATTTCAGGGTTTTATATTTATTTGATTAGGATAGGTAGTATGTAGGCCCGCAGTTGGACAAGGGATATGATAACCGTAGCCACGTTTGTAGGATGTGGGAAGAGTATGTCCACTGCTGGGGTATCTGTCCAACAGAGACTGATGGTATAACTGCTGTAGCAACGTTTGTAGGATGTGGGAAGTGCTAAGTCCACTGCTGGGACATCTGTCCAACAGAGACTGATGATATCATTGCTGTAGCAACGTTTGTAGGATGTGGGAAGAGACTGTCCACTGCTGGGACATTTGTCCAACAGAGACTGATGATATAACTGCTGTAGCCACATGCGCAGGAAGTGGGAAGTTCTGAGTCCACTGCTGGGGAGAGATGATATCTATTCTGCAGCGGCTGATATGATGAAATCACTGAGGCCACGTGTGCGGTCAAAGCTTTAGGGTTCCGTGAACACGAGGTCCACTCAGTTCACTAATCTCATTCGAGATAATACGGCGCTATGCTATCGAAGGGAAGGCCTATTTAATCGAACTGCCTTCACTGCAAGTGCCACGCGGCATAATAAGTTTTAGGGTTCCGTGAACACGTGGTCCACTCAGTTCACTAATCTCATTCGAGATAGTACGGCGCTATGCTGTCGCGGGAAGGCTTATGTCATACTTGAGATGGCTGTTTACCAAGCTCCATGCAATATGGGCTAGTTATGTGGTTTAGTGGTTCATAGATATGAACAACTCCTAATTTTACCAAATTTTAGCTAAATCTGTCCACACTTTTATGGGATAAATGTAATGGACTAACAAACAAACTATAGGCGTTCGAGCTTCGCCTATTCTGATACTAATGTAATTATAGATAGGTAGGTCCTATCTGTAGCTTATCACAAGCATGCCTTGGCAGAATTTCACCTGAATCGGACCAAGCGTCTAGGAAGGTATTGAGCAAACAAACGAATAGGTTAGGCGTTCGCGCCTTACTAATAGTGATTATAGTAGGACCGATTATGATGTAGGTAAGCCGACCCATCCTGATGGTAACCGTAGCTAGGGTCGGTTAATATGTGCTAGTTTTAGAAACCAATTCTATTCTACAGTTTTGATTATTATGGACGGGTGCTCACGGTGTCCGCGTCCTGTCGGCTTCTATTGCGTCCTGAACTAGCGTCTCGACCAAACACTTGGCTTACACGCCTTTTCGCTTTGACCTAATTGTGTTGCTGCGACTATGATTCGCGTGGGTGTCACAATGGGTTGCGACTGTGTTGGTTCGTTGTTCTTTTACGTTTAGCAAACCTGCTGGACTGTCAGTACTTTCGCCCTTTATCAAGGGTTTACTACGTCTAAAGACAGATCTTTAACACTATGTATTATTTTGGAGCCGACGGCACGGTGGATATTGTGTCCATTTCGCTTAGCTATATAGACCGTAGGTCTTTATACCGTTATATACAACTGTATGGCACAGTTTCAGGTCTAAGAACCAAATTAGTAGATTAACTACTTATTTCACATTCCGTAGTGCTCTTCTCACAGGATGAGCGACATTCAAGTCGGAATATCTACTTTGCTGTTCGAAGGTATTAATCCTACCTGTCGAATAGGGTTGGACAAGCTATGGCTGTAAAGACTCAGCTATAGTTCACACTATACACGTATAATAAGGCGCCTCACAAGCGTTTTATATACACTAGCTTTGGGATTCGGGTGGAACATGGCATAGTACACTTTACATTGTCGTGTAGCTTAATTAAATCACACTTGAAGGGCGGTGGACTCTGATCGTGTACCTTAGTGGCCTGCCAGAGACAGTAGCTAGCGGGGCTCACGTAGTAGTAATTATCTGTTTAGAGCTAAAATCGCTCGTTCAATTTCTTTGAGTTAGATGTACATTGTTTTAATCACCAAAATAATGCAGTACTGACGTCAGTCAAGTATTACGTTATTCCGAGCACTGGGGGCTAGCTACCCTTCCCAATTTGGGGGGGGCCAAAATAGGGACCAATCACAGTAGGGAAATTAGGGTTCCGCGCGAAATACTTCAAAATTACGGGTTAGACTACATCGTTCGTCCAAACACAACATGATAGATTAATCTCTTAAAAATAACTTGTCATTCACCTTCAAAAAGACTCTGAGTTACTGCGGTCACAATTTAGGGTTCTCTAGACGATCTGGCCAAACGTTTAATCGTATTTTAAAATGCAATAAAAATCAAGTATAGTTTACATACTTCTTATAGGTAGATAGCGGTAGGTTGTATGTTGTATGTACGTATGCGTATTATAGGTAGGTTTAGTTAGTTATATTTATATATATTTATATATTTGTATGTATAGGCTGGTGGGGTGTTACAATTTGATAAGCCGTGATCAGGATAAGAAGAGGGTTCAAAATATTACATTTGGATAGCCAAAATCAGGATTCGGGGGCGGGAACGGTTACAGTGCTACCAAAGAACTTGGATGTCTGACATCTGATTTTCGCGTTCGTAGACTGAATCTTGTAGGTAGTCGTTTTGTATAATAAAACTTTGTGTTCAGTTATTTGTGATAAACATAGATAAATAACTTTAGTTGGCTTCGGTTTATGCCACAATTTGATGTTCGTGAAATGGAATGAAGTGCGAATGACAATTATAACTGAATGATTAATCTATCAAACAAAGAGAATTATTATTTTTATCCTATGTAGTTTTATAGTTTATAGGTTAATTTAAACCCCAGCTATTGTCTTATATCCGGGGGGTTGAATACAGGAGTCGACGAGTGAGTGAGTGCTCCCGTTGAATTCTTTTATATGACAGCGTATTTGAAGTAGGCATTGATAATATAATTTCTTCTCAATACTCCGTTGGTAAAATTCCGGATTTCAATAATTAAATAAGTTATTTGTTCGAAAGAAATATTTGGTAGGTACATTTTCTAGTTGGTGTATAAGATGGGTAGTTAACGATTTAGTTCAGAGAAAAAGGTCTCTCATAATAATTGATAAATAAGGTAGTTGAACGTTACGAATAGCGTGTACTTATGTAGGCAGACGGGGCTGTGAAGTTGCACTTATTTAATAGGTTAGGTAATTTAAGTAAATTTTAGGTAGGTTATATACTATTTTGTATCAAAATATAGTAATATTTAAGTTATTTACATTTCGTAAAAGAAGCAGTTGTTACATTGAATGCCTACTGTCGTTGGAATCGCAAAAGGAGGTCTGTGAGGGATATGTGGTTTGCTCTTGATATTGTTGTAGGAAGTTCAAGCTAATGCGTTGTGGCACAATAATATATCCGTAGTCTCGCAATTTACAGTCGCGAGTTCGATCCTGTTAGAGGTAATTTGTTTTAAAGATAAATTTTATTTTTATTTTTGTTAGATTGTATATTAGGAGTTTGTAATTAGCCTCGTAACTTGGTGTCGCCAGTTCGAGTCCCGAGGGAGGCAAATTTAGGAAAAAAAAATTATTATTTTAGTTTTAATTTATTTACGTTATATATATTAGGAGTACCTAGTAGCTTCGCATACTAGGGTCGCAGGTTCGGTTCCCGTTGCGGTTAAGAAAAATAAATTTTTGTTTTGTTTGGTTTGTTCCGCAGTAGATCAAGGTTTCCAAACGTATATGTGCATCTGGGGACATTGGATGCGAGATAGGGTACATAATAAAGGTTTAGTTTTAAATATTTACCAGGGACCTTGAGTTATAATGAGGTATGGTCGCCGTATACGAGCCTTATGTTCGGATGCTGGGAATTTTAGAGTAACAGGGACAGGTACTGCTCTGAATTTTATTGTAGGAACTTTAAGACAGATACAGCTCTTAGGTAATAACTTTCAGTAAGTGAACTGGGTCTTTACGAACGGATTAGTTTATATGGTGGGTTATTCTAAGAAATAATTCGTTTTGAAAAAAGAAATACCTTCAAGGTAAATAGGCAAATTTTCATAAGGTGTGTGGGTACGTTTTGGCTACGATCGGTTGGGACATTCGGATAGAATGTTACAGGTAGCTGTTGGTTCATGCGAAGACTCCTGTCTTTGACGTTCCAACTTACAATTTATTAAGGTGGGTAGGTAGGATAAATAGATTTAAGGGGTTTTATAGTGTTACATATCTATTATACCGGGAGTGCCCAGTGATATGGTAGACAATATTTAATATTTCGGAAGTTTTATTCTAGATCCTATTAGGGTAACTTTGGTTTTATAAGTCTATTATACGGGGGGTTGTAAGTATATAGGCGTCTGAACTTAGTATTCTACATGGCAGTATCGCGGAAGCGAACCGCAGTCGCTTGTAGGATAGTTAAGATACGAGGAAATTATTTTAAATTAGTATCTCGGAATTTAAATATTCAAAATCAACAATAAATACTTTGTTGAGGTCCACGATAGTCACTCAATCTGACAAATTAAGGGATAGTCTTTATAAATGATAGATATGTATATGAGTGTGGAAATAATAATATAAAATAATACATATATGAAATAATAAATATATAATTTAGTATTTGTAATTTATCCTTGTTCAGTATTAGTTTTCGTATACTTTATTTTGCTCAGCCTTTATTAGTTGCTTGAGTGCCCGCATATAGTTTCACTTTTGTCTCTTCCGATCGTCAAAGGATGTCGAAAGAGGTCGCTTGGAGCGATAAGGCCGCCTTTGCATATAGTTGCGTGTATTGCAAGATCATATGTGTTTCCTTTTGTGCGTACAATTAGGAATATTTATCTTATCCTATTTCAAAAATAGAAAATTAAACCTGGGTTTTATTTTAAAATCTTTAAGGTCGGGGGGTTGAGAAGTCTTTTACTAGGAATCAAAATAAAATCGGCTTGATGGAATGCTAGACTTAACATAATTTTATAGGACCACTGTATATATGCGGTAGTTAGGTAACCTTATGATGCTAAAATGAATGAGTACGTCAGTAAGCATTAAGAATTATTTGTAGGTGTATTTTAAAATAGGTAGCATTTTGTTTTGTCGTCATGATAAAAAAATGATATAGGTAGGGTACACATAGCAAAAATAACTATGGGATCAAATAATATAAACTTATTCGAAAATTGGGTGTTTCGAAAAACCAGTTAAATATAATTTTGAATGAAGTAGGTACTTATTTGATTTAGCTCATTTGAGTCTAACATAGTTCTTTTATTCATGTATCTAAACTGCAGTATTCTACTGGAATAGGATTGCTTACATATATCTATGTAACTTATTTTAAGTTTAATATTGTTTCACTGTAAGTGTAGGTGACTAGTAGGAAATCTAGTTTTACCTATAAATAATGCCTTCGCTAGACTAAGCCGCGTCCAAGGGTGTAGGTAAGTAAATTGAAATGACAACTATTATACTCGTAGATGACAATAAATACGTAAGTAAGCTAACCTTTAAATTTTAGATAAAAACATTTTATAGATAAGTTTTAGGTGTCTAATGTGTGCACTCTTTTACGCATTATTAAGTAGTATTTTTAAAAGTGAATAATATTAGTGTACTTGATTCCCTTTAACGTATCTCGTAGGACTAGTTGGTTAAAAGGCATCGCTAGCGGGAGCAGGTTCCGGGGTTGCGCGAGACGCAAGCGGATCGCGGGTGTGGAGAGAAGGGTAGCCGATATGTTGATTCGGATCCTGAGCTGTTTTGCCTACCGAAGTTCATTCAGCTTACGTTAGGTAGCTTTGTGTGAAGGAGTAACAAACATACATACATCCGTACATGTAAGGTTTCGCGTGTGTATCATTGGTAATGATTTAAGTAGGTTAGGTGGGTAGAAAAGAAAACTTAGTTGTCTCTGGTTTAATTACCTACCTACATTTACCTGTAAATGTTGGCTATAGATGCATTCTGGAAAAAAAAAATATTGTTTTGACAAAGACGTCTAGTAAATAGCGCCTAGGATAAGTATATAAGGTACTTAAATAGGTAAATTATTCTAAAGGTGTAGGTACCTTAAACTTGCATATCAATTTAAATTAGAAAAACCTTTTAACGGTAAAAATAAATTATTTCCAACCATTTCACATTTCAGTGTGTAAAATAGGGAGATGAGATGAAGCTCTAAAATAGGTACATAAATTTTAAGTAATTTAAAACATCATTCCAAACTAATAAATAAGGTCCTATCATTAGTTCAATCTTAAGGTACGAAACTTTTATTACTAGTAGGTAGCTAGTTATTCGTATTATTCGGACAAGTAGGTAATTATTTGGATTACTCGGGCTGAGTACATAAAAAAGCATAGGTTATTATGCGGTACGTAGGTAAGTTAGAGAATCTATAGGTTGGTCGGTCCGAATTCTATACTCAAAGGTTTATTTTTTAAGGAAGTCTTCACGAATTTATAAAAGAAACTCAAATAGTATAGACGTACGTAGTTCAGGAGATTTGGAGTGAAGTTGAGACAAACACATAGTCACATTATTAGATACATAGGGAGTACCTACACACTTCAGTTTTGATTTTATTTGTTTATCGCAATAGTTTTGTAAATCAATCTTACAACAGCGGAAATTTCGGCTAGAGCATTCTAATTACTTTTAATTGTGCTGTACCAATAATTTGTTATTTGTATAATATTATTAAAAAAAGCAGGTAAATAGGTAGGGCGTGCTAGTAACTACTATTTCCTTCGAATGTTTTGATTGTGGCGCTGTTACGAATGACATAGGCAGCTACTAATAGGTGTGACCTTTCGCCACAGGGAAAGTAAGGAGTTAGTTTGTCCTTTTTTCAATAGGTGGCGCCACGGGTCATATATTTTGTTCAAAACATTTTTACGGTTTCATTGAAAACAATGTTTCGTAGAATTTCTAACTTACTAGGCGATAATAGAATTATTCAATAGGATAGAGATATTTTAGTTCAATTCGATCGAATATTGATGCAAGACAAATTTCTTGTAGTTCGGCCTGTTTTCACAAGGTGTCGCTGACCATTTGAGGTTGCACAGTGAGTTTGTCACAGATATAAAAGTCTATCGACTTGCCGCTTATAAGTAGTGGCGCTAGCGTAGTTCAGGTGTCGCGTGCGTTTAGGAATTATTTGCAGTCGGGGACTTATCGCACGAAGAAAAAAAAGGGGGTTAGGTTTTATAAGTTTAAGTTAAAAGGAGACGCCATCGGAATAACAATTGTGATATTTTTGAATTAAATGTTTTAATATCGATTGAGTTTTATTATCTAGTTTCAATGGAAAATGAAAAAAAAAAAAAAACCACTTGTCTTTTCTTTTGATAACCCGGTAAAATGTATAAAGATATGTTTTGAATAACAGGTACAGCGAAGCTATGTTATTTCAACATTAGCATATCTACGCTTTGGTGAATGGCTGATTTTAGTAATCAAATTAGAAGGTACAGTAGGATTATAATATAAATATTATAATCTTGCTAAATGTAGTGAAATTACGCATGAATAGGAAAGGTAGGGAGTCGGTGTTAGTTTTATAAGGTTGCGGTTAGTTTTAAGTTTGCAATGATGCATGCTGCTTCAATTATTATATATAGGTTGTGCCGGTTTGTGGTGAAAGTAGGTCATCTTTGGTGCGTTGAATATTAGCGTTCATTTATTTTCAATTTTCGGATCTGATTTTAGAACGAAGTCACGGTCTGTCATTGGAAGTAAATATTATTTTCTTTTGCAAGATGAGGGTTTTGGTTATAAACTAAAGTGAGAATTGTGTTTAAATACTTGAAAATAGGTCTACATATTCTCTTGTGTTGACTACAATAAATATCCTGGCTGAAGATAAGGATTTGTTGACCTTTCCAGGATTGGAATACCACAAAAGGCTGTTTGAGAGTGATGTGAAAAGTGGTTTTGAGTGAGTTGCTTTGATATTTTGGGGGTAAATTAAGGGAAAGTGTGGTCTTGAAGGAGAGTCAACAAATACTGGATATCTGAGTCAGCTGTTGGCACACGCTGTCCTACTTCATGAATACAAAAATAGTACGAACCAACAATTTGTTCTTTTGAGTCTTACATTACGTTGGTTTGGGCTAATTACTCTACCAGAAGCTAAGTACTGGACTTATACACTATACATACTCCAAGGTAAGATTCTATTGTCACTTGGGGGAAGCTCTATTCGGAGAACTTGACTGATTGTCGCGGGAACCGCTTCAGTTATATCACAGACAGTTTGGAGAGGTAAACTAGATTGACAATTTACTAATGCGCTTATGCCAGTAGAGGTTCCTGGTGCGTGGGGAATTGGAAGCTAGTGGTCCACTCAATGTATACGCCTATGCGCGAAACGTAGCAGTGGCTTCGACTCACAACCGAAATGCCCGTTCGAACTCCTCTGTGATGGCAGGAGCTGGTCCTGTGCTAATCCGGTTTTGTTTATGGTTGAGCGTATCAATCAAGGGACAATAAATGACATGCCTGGTTTAAATACACACCACACTTGGGGGAGAATGTGCCAACAGGAAATTTTAATAGTTATTAGCTATTTTGAAAATTTTAAAAAGACAATTCTCTGAATTCTATTTTTAAAAGTTTTCAGGGGGTTGGATTGTAACGGATCCATATGTATAAATAAATATCTATAGGTATTACAGTAAGTCTTGATAGACTAAAAGGAATCTGTCTATTGGGAAAAACATAACTAAGTTTTATTCAGTCGGGTGAGGATTAACCTCGAGTCGAGTGAATAGACAGTTATTGGAACAAATTAGCTCAGGGACTATTTCCGAGAAGCCAGGCTGCCGCCTGTCGGCCGTCATTCGAACCACGCGGTGCGCACGCTATAACAGTAAGTGTTGCCGCGAAAACTGAGGCCGGAGCGATATTGGCGCCAGTCTGTCTGGCTGCTGGCAGCGACCGACGCTTGCGCGGGCGCCTCGATGTCGGGTGGCTTGGATCACGCCATGTCTATAGGTGTGCGTGCGACTGCCCGCGCGCCGCCGAGGCTGCATCTGTGTGAAAGCTTATAAAACCACGGACGCACGGACGCTGGGGGATTGAGTTGAACAGACCACCACAGGAGAAGCACGCATTCAAAGGACAACTGCAAGGACGCCACGTTGCCCGACGACCCCACACATGGGCCGTGTCCATGACCTGCCAGCTAAGTAAGTCAGATGACACAGAAATAGGAAATCTTCATTCTACGAGGCACGTGAGTGTTTAATAGTGTTCAGTCGCTTTAAATTTATAGGTAATTATTGTTTGTTTTCCAGGTTTCATAGCTTATTTAAATGTGTGTTAATTTCCAGTCTATATTTAATAGGTTTTAATGCATTTATTTCAGGGTTTTATATTTATTTGATTAGGATAGGTAGTATGTAGGCCCGCAGTTGGACAAGGGATATGATAACCGTAGCCACGTTTGTAGGATGTGGGAAGAGTATGTCCACTGCTGGGGTATCTGTCCAACAGAGACTGATGGTATAACTGCTGTAGCAACGTTTGTAGGATGTGGGAAGTGCTAAGTCCACTGCTGGGACATCTGTCCAACAGAGACTGATGATATCATTGCTGTAGCAACGTTTGTAGGATGTGGGAAGAGACTGTCCACTGCTGGGACATTTGTCCAACAGAGACTGATGATATAACTGCTGTAGCCACATGCGCAGGAAGTGGGAAGTTCTGAGTCCACTGCTGGGGAGAGATGATATCTATTCTGCAGCGGCTGATATGATGAAATCACTGAGGCCACGTGTGCGGTCAAAGCTTTAGGGTTCCGTGAACACGAGGTCCACTCAGTTCACTAATCTCATTCGAGATAATACGGCGCTATGCTATCGAAGGGAAGGCCTATTTAATCGAACTGCCTTCACTGCAAGTGCCACGCGGCATAATAAGTTTTAGGGTTCCGTGAACACGTGGTCCACTCAGTTCACTAATCTCATTCGAGATAGTACGGCGCTATGCTGTCGCGGGAAGGCTTATGTCATACTTGAGATGGCTGTTTACCAAGCTCCATGCAATATGGGCTAGTTATGTGGTTTAGTGGTTCATAGATATGAACAACTCCTAATTTTACCAAATTTTAGCTAAATCTGTCCACACTTTTATGGGATAAATGTAATGGACTAACAAACAAACTATAGGCGTTCGAGCTTCGCCTATTCTGATACTAATGTAATTATAGATAGGTAGGTCCTATCTGTAGCTTATCACAAGCATGCCTTGGCAGAATTTCACCTGAATCGGACCAAGCGTCTAGGAAGGTATTGAGCAAACAAACGAATAGGTTAGGCGTTCGCGCCTTACTAATAGTGATTATAGTAGGACCGATTATGATGTAGGTAAGCCGACCCATCCTGATGGTAACCGTAGCTAGGGTCGGTTAATATGTGCTAGTTTTAGAAACCAATTCTATTCTACAGTTTTGATTATTATGGACGGGTGCTCACGGTGTCCGCGTCCTGTCGGCTTCTATTGCGTCCTGAACTAGCGTCTCGACCAAACACTTGGCTTACACGCCTTTTCGCTTTGACCTAATTGTGTTGCTGCGACTATGATTCGCGTGGGTGTCACAATGGGTTGCGACTGTGTTGGTTCGTTGTTCTTTTACGTTTAGCAAACCTGCTGGACTGTCAGTACTTTCGCCCTTTATCAAGGGTTTACTACGTCTAAAGACAGATCTTTAACACTATGTATTATTTTGGAGCCGACGGCACGGTGGATATTGTGTCCATTTCGCTTAGCTATATAGACCGTAGGTCTTTATACCGTTATATACAACTGTATGGCACAGTTTCAGGTCTAAGAACCAAATTAGTAGATTAACTACTTATTTCACATTCCGTAGTGCTCTTCTCACAGGATGAGCGACATTCAAGTCGGAATATCTACTTTGCTGTTCGAAGGTATTAATCCTACCTGTCGAATAGGGTTGGACAAGCTATGGCTGTAAAGACTCAGCTATAGTTCACACTATACACGTATAATAAGGCGCCTCACAAGCGTTTTATATACACTAGCTTTGGGATTCGGGTGGAACATGGCATAGTACACTTTACATTGTCGTGTAGCTTAATTAAATCACACTTGAAGGGCGGTGGACTCTGATCGTGTACCTTAGTGGCCTGCCAGAGACAGTAGCTAGCGGGGCTCACGTAGTAGTAATTATCTGTTTAGAGCTAAAATCGCTCGTTCAATTTCTTTGAGTTAGATGTACATTGTTTTAATCACCAAAATAATGCAGTACTGACGTCAGTCAAGTATTACGTTATTCCGAGCACTGGGGGCTAGCTACCCTTCCCAATTTGGGGGGGCCCAAAATAGGGACCAATCACAGTAGGGAAATTAGGGTTCCGCGCGAAATACTTCAAAATTACGGGTTAGACTACATCGTTCGTCCAAACACAACATGATAGATTAATCTCTTAAAAATAACTTGTCATTCACCTTCAAAAAGACTCTGAGTTACTGCGGTCACAATTTAGGGTTCTCTAGACGATCTGGCCAAACGTTTAATCGTATTTTAAAATGCAATAAAAATCAAGTATAGTTTACATACTTCTTATAGGTAGATAGCGGTAGGTTGTATGTTGTATGTACGTATGCGTATTATAGGTAGGTTTAGTTAGTTATATTTATATATATTTATATATTTGTATGTATAGGCTGGTGGGGTGTTACAACCCTTAGAGTTCCAATTAATACTAACTATGTAGGTAGTACTTACGTACCTAGCTTTTGTATTTTTTTTTTATTTAATCGTATGTTATGTGTAAATAGGTAAATAACTAATGGCCGCCGAACTCCCGTTTCGTTGTGACGTCATCGATTACGTGAGTTTACAGCGACATTGATAGATCGCCTGGAGACCGGAATTTTGCTTTCACCGGTGATATTGGGGTTTGGCCCAAGTTTGAGCCGAGAGTACAGCTTGACTGGTTGAACGACGGACGCGTTCCAGGAGGTGAATAGAAGGAGAAGACAAAAAACAACTTTCCTCAATGAACCAATAGTACCTGTACTAATATGTATTCTGTGCCAATAATCAATTCACAAAAAACATTGGTACTTCTGAGACAAGGTTGGGGAGACTTAATACGTTGTAATACAACGAGGTATCGAAAACTTCTTCGCTATATGGATGTATTGGAGTAACTTTTTCAAAATTTTTATTAACTTCACAGAATAAGCATTTATTAACTTAAAATAGAACCTACTTGGGCGAACGAGTTTTGCTCTGATTCGTTGATCTGTTGTTGAGTAGCTAATTAAAAATATTGTTATTTGTGTGAAAACGGTTTTTCTTGAAGATAGCACCTATCTAAATAGGGTTAGGGAGTTAAAAAAACATTATCTCAAAAACAATATCATCCATGCCGTTAGAGCCGTTTGCGAGACGCCAATTTTACATACATATATACAAGAATTGCTCATTTAAAATATAGTTAACCGCCTCCGTGGCGTAATGGTCCATTAGATTCACATCAGGAGGTCGCGGGTTAACTTCCCGTCGGAGTCTAATTTTATATGACTGGGTTTGGTTGGTGGAAGGGCATTTTCTAAGCCCGCCTGGTTATATGTCACCCTTTTATCTATGTCTTGCTGCCGAGCATCAATGTTAACAACATTGATGTGTTCTGGCTTGAAGCTAAGATAGCCAGTTAGAAATTGCGTTGGGAAATCTTGGTAAGCTTATTTCAATCTTCAGCATCATAGTCACTTACCAACAGGTGAGATCATGGTAAGGGCTTACCAATTTTGAATAAAAAACAGGAATTATTATATAAAAAATTATGATTGGCATTCGTAGGCAGGAGTAACATACGGCAAAATATTATTGTTGTACGTACCTATCTTAAATAAATAACATGTATATTATATGTCAGTATAATCTTAACAGGAGGTGAGCTATGAAACCTGAAAACCAGACACTATATCAAAGAGTAGGAAATACTATCGAGGTCAAAGCTCTTCCAAATCAACCTTCAGTTTTAGGAGAGAACAACCAAAATTATAACAAAATGCTTTCTGTTACAGTGCCATCAAACAAAATGCTTTTTGTTACAGTGCCATCAAACAGAATGCTTTCTGTTACAGTGCCATCAAAGAAAATGATTTCTATTATAATGCCATCAAACAAAATGCTTTTGTTACAGTGCTATTAAAGAAAATGCTTTCTGTTACAGTGCCATCAAACAAAATGCTTGCTGTTACAGTGCCATAAAATGAAATGCTTTTTGTTAAGTGCCATCAAAGAAAATGTTTTCTGTTACAGTGCCATCAAATAAAATGCTTTCTGTTACAGTGCCATCAAACAAAATGTTTTATGTTACAGTGCCATCAAACAAAATGCTTTCTGTTACAGTGCCATCAAACAAAATGTATTCTGTTACAGTGCCATCTAAGAAAATGTTTTCTATTACAGTACCATTAAACAAAATGCTTCCTGTTACAGTGCCATCAAATAAAATGTTTTTGTTACAGTGCCATTAAAGAAAATGCTTTCTGTTACAGTGCCATCAAACAAAATGCTTTCTGTTACAGTGCCATCAAACCAAATGCTTGCTGTTATAGTGCTATAAAATGAAATGCTTTTTGTTCAGTGCCATCAAAGAAAATGCTTTCTGTTACAGTGCCATCAAATAAAATGCTTTCTGTTACAGTGCCATCAAACAAAATGTATTTTGTTACAGTGCCATCTAAGAAAATGTTTTCTGTTACAGTACCATTAAACAAAATGCTTCCTGTTACAGTGCCATCAAACAAAATGCTTTCTGTTACAGTGCCATCAAAGAAAATGCTTTCTGTTACAGTGCCATCAAAGAAAATGCTTTCTGTTACAGTGCCATCAAACAAAATGTATTTTGTTACAGTGCCATCTAAGAAAATGTTTTCTGTTACAGTACCATTAAACAAAATGCTTCCTGTTACAGTGCCATCAAACAAAATGCTTTCTGTTACAGTGCCATCAAAGAAAATGCTTTCTGTTACAGTGCCATCAAAGAAAATGCTTTCTGTTACAGTGCCATCAAACAAAATGCTTTCTGTTACAGTGCCATCAAAGAAAATGCTTTCTGTTACAGTGCCATCAAAGAAAATGCTTTCTGTTACAGTGCCATCAAATTTGGCAAAAAATTTATATTTCAAAACTCTCAAGGGTATAAAACTCATAGGGTATTTTCCTTTGACCTAGAACTATGAAATTTGGCAAGTAATACCGTCTTGTAATACATGTATAGGGAAAAATATGAAAATTGTACATTTGTAATTGAATCATTAAAAATAGTCTTTATTTAAAGTACGTAACCAATTATGCAAGGAATAAATTTTGAATTCTGTTAACTGTGTCATGTGCGGTATCGTATAAAAGCTTAAAAATATTTTTAATTATTTTTATGATGTATAGTTTTTAATTTAGGATAAAAAATGAAAAAATATATTTTCCCTTTTTTGTATGTATAGGTACGGGTAGGTATCTAATAATTTTGGTGTATGTAGTACCTAAGAGTTTGCTATGTTACGATTTACATTATGTTCGATTACCTACACGTTTATACGGAACCCTCGGTGGGCAAGTCCGACTCGAACTTTTCCGTTTTTTTTTATCTACAATTAGTAAACCCTTGACATCATCATTAATTCTGTTTATATTGATGTTTGGCGGCAAACCTTAGATAAAATAGTAATGGCTAGCCAAACAAGCTTATAAAATGCCTTTCCACCAACCAAATCGAACGATATGTACAGATACTATGTACTCGTAAATTTCTGTTTATATAAATTATTTGTGTTTGTATTTGTAAACCGATTTTTACAAAGTTAGACTCCGCCGGAAATCGAACCCGCGACCTCCTGATTTGAAGCTAATGGACTTAACCGTTACGCCACGGAGGCGTACATGTTGATGTTGCATTTACCGAATTACTAAATATAACTCCACCAAGCTAAGTTCGAATCTCTCTGAAATGCCCGCTTCCCCGCTCACTTTCCCGCGATCGCCCTGTCGCGTCAGTATATTGTCGCCGACACGCGTCATACGAGTTTTCGTCTCCCTATCCGTTGATTTTAAATTCTTGAACTGTTCTTGTTAGATTTTTTGGTTGAAGTTTTGTTGTTACCACTGTTTTGTTATATTACTGGACTGTTTTTGTTAAGTTTCTGCTGAACTTGTTTATGATATCAGCGCATATACGTCCCCACTGAGGGGCTCGAGCCTACCCTGAATTAGGGCGATTGGGCCTTAGTCGTTTTTTTTTTAGTACATAATACCTTTCAGCAAGACGTGTTTTTGTGCTGGTCCCAATCTTTCACTTTCTCGTTATCGCCAACAGTTTGTGACTTACACCACAACACAAGCTACTTTCATTTACTAAGTAAACATCTAACTGAAACTTTTCTATTACCTACCGATGTTTGTGATTGGACAGATAAATTGGGCTATTTGACGTGTGGGCGGAAAACCGATTCCGTTGCTTCCAATTTATTGCGTTCTTCGAGCTACCTATCCTGGAAGGAAAAATAGCACAAAAAGAGTATAAGAATTCAATGTAGGTATTATTGTACAATAAAGATTCCAGATGCGAGCTATTTATATTAGTTGGGCAAAAAAATTAAGCACACCTTTCTCAGCTTTAACCATACGCAAAACAACTGAAGTTGATGATAAAGAGTCACCACTTTTCCAACCTCTCGTTTAACCCTTTCCAAGCATGGTGGGATCCCAGAGACCCCATATAATAGACAATCTGTCATATCACTGGTCACTGGGTCTCGGAGGATCTCTTTGATGATGAAGATATTGAGAGGGAGCGCCGGTCGTTTGCTGTCAGATGCAATATGTTGTACTTAAGTTGTATAATTTAAAGCTTTCTGCCAATCTTTTTATACGTGCAGTCTGTGGGTCAACTATACGCAGAAGACAATCAACGCCTTGCGCGTTCAGTATAACAACGCATTCAGGATGCTGTTGGGGTTGCCGAGGTACTGCAGCGCATCAGGCATGTTTGCTGAAGCCCGTACGGATGGCTTTCATGCCATCTTAAGAAAGAGAGCCGCTTCATTGCTGAACCGTGTCCGTGGCAGCACCAACGGCATCCTGAGCGTTGTAGCTAGCCGACCCGGCTGCCCCTATCTTGTGGCAATTGGTACGGCTGCATGTTAAATAATAATAATTTATTTGTAACCCTACCAACCCAAATGTCTGTATAATATTTTCTTGTACTAACATTCTATGGAATATGTTGTCCGAAATAAATGTTTTGAATTTGAATTTAAATATAGTTCTAAATATAAAGTAATGTGAACTACAGGTCTTGGTAGCTTCGTTTTATTAACCCTTAGCATGCCTGGTGGATAAAAATCACACTGCATACCTGATGGGGACTGACAGAAACTTAATTTAAAAAAATGATTGTTTTATAGAAGAAAATTATTAAAACTATTCTTTTTTTCCTTTGATACGGTTAAAATATGTACTATTTATTTACATTATTAAGAAAAAGTAAAACCTATTTAAAATTTAATAAATTAAATTTTAAAATCAGTTCATCATTATTTAGGCTATCTTTTTCGAAGCAAATTTCACACACACAATCACTTGACGTATACCTACGTCACAGATGAGATACTAGTTACTACGTCCTACTCAAAAGGAAGCCAGCTCAGGACTGCAGGGAGGAGATGTTTTCAAGGCTATTTAAAATAGTCAGGGCCGTCATTAGTTAGAAAGTAAATTATTGATTAAGGCAGTAACTTTAGAGTTAAAAATGAGTAAACTTATATCATGGCTTTGAAATGAAATGAAATGAAAATTTATTTGCATAAAACATGGTTATAAAGCTGTAAACATTATATAGGAAGTTCTCATATTTCACCAGATTTGGCATGCAAATATCAATCTTATCATAAATATTACTTTTAAAATTCACACACAGTCACAAAAAAAAATACTACAAAATAATTTAATAAAACGCAATTGTCATAGTCAATATTAATTGTCAAAAATGTCTATCTAGGAGTTCATTTACGGAATAAAATATTTTTTCTTTTAGAAATGTTATTACTTCTGTAATCTGTCTCCACTCTCGCTACGTCCAAAGCTAAAGTTTCACCAATCAGCAAGTACAGGACAAAATTTTCATGTATCCCATCATATCAGCTATTTACGACGACTGGACTTTGCTGCCCGCGTCCAGCGGCTTTCCGCGACCTTAACCAGAACCTAGGCCTACCGTGAGGGAGGCCTGCCTACGCTATGTCTTCCAGTGCGCAGTTGCCACTGGATAAATTCACTGCTTCTACGGACATTTTTTCTACGAGGTATGTGCCCTGCTTACTGCAACTTCAGTTCAGCGATTCTGTGAACTATCTCGGTTATCTTAATTTACCTACGTAACTCCATCCCTCCTCAGCATAGCTCGCTCCATCGCCCTTTAGGTGACCTTGAGCCTTCTTATGAGGCCCATAGTAAACGACCGTGTCTCAGTTCACTGGCAACACACACTGGACGAAGACCTTAGTCTTGAGACACTGTGGTATTTGAGACATGAAGATATTGCGAAGCTGCCCAAACGCTGCCTAGCCGATTTGGATTCTTCGATTGATCTCTGTCTTGATGTCGGACCTACCTAACTGGACTGTTTGTCCCAGGTACACATATTCGTCAACAACTTTGAGTGTAGAGTCTCCAACCTTCAGAGGAGTGGGTGCAACACGGACATTATTATTTTTGTGATGTCCATGTTCATCGAACATTGTGCTTAGGCCTTGCATAGTCTCAGCCGTGACCACGATATCATCAGAGAATCGGAGGTAGGTGTTGTACTCGCCGTTAATATTGATGCCGAGTTCACCTCAGTCCAGAGCTTGGAAACATCTTCCAGTTTCATATCTACGTTATTTAAGTTAACTTTTGCTAATTAGCACTTTTGCAAGTTGATCTTTCTGATCTGTGGAAATATTTCTTTTGTTTACGTACCCTATCTTGTGAAGTATACTGAATAGAGGAAAAAGGTCAATTACACTACTGATAGGTCTTCCAAAAATATTGAGTGCTTGCTAGGATCATTTTTCTGAAAAATATAAAAATTACTGGTAATAGAACGGCACATAAATAATTTTGAACATAAAAATATTACGTTCAAGGAGGCTTTCTTAGTTAAAGAGAAGTAGACCAATTTAAAAGGTGCGGTCTTATGTAGGTGCAGTTGGCTTTTTAAAAGTTCATAGATGTTCCATACAAAATATTCTATTGCTAACTGCGAAAGTAACTTTGTTTGATTTGCTAGTGGTCCGACACGCACTTGGTCCCTTTTTTTTGGTATTTATTTTTAATAATGTGATCTGAAATCCGATAGTTAAGATTTTTTTTTATTCACAATTGGTAAGACGATGATGCCGAAGATAGAAGCGGGCTTACCAAGATTCCCCAACGCAATGGAGAACTACCTATCTCATCTTCAAGCCGGAACACAACAATGTTGTTAACACTGATGTTTGGCGGCAAGACGTAGATAATATGGTAGTAGCTAGCTAGGCGGGCTTAGAAAATGCCCTACCACCAACCAAACCGAGTCTTTCAAGTTGACCCCAC
This sequence comes from Coleophora flavipennella, assembly GCA_947284805.1. Lineage (NCBI taxonomy): Eukaryota > Metazoa > Arthropoda > Insecta > Lepidoptera > Coleophoridae > Coleophora > Coleophora flavipennella. The sequence continues at coordinate 1,418,291 of OX369272.1, forward strand.
CAGGAATCGAACCCGCGACCTCCTGGTGTGAAGCAAATGGACAAACCATTACGCTACGGAGGCGGTAAAAAAATTAAATCTAGACACTCGGCAGTGTGTCCGTCAAGTTCGAAAAGAAAAAGGCGACACCGACCGTGGGTTATATTACACGAACCATTTCGGGCCACTTTCGACCTACCTGTTACTTAAAATCTGTTTACTTACAAACTTGCGATTTTGTGTGTCTAGTAAGACCTTCTCGATAATCTAGAATCTCAATTTTCATAAATATATCTTTTACCATTTCTCAGATATTGACGTCCGAAAATCACTATTTTTATAACTGACTGACTAATTATCAAAATTATAGACCACTACCAGATAACTTGGAAACTTTAAATTTGACATCGAGGTTATTGGACGTATAAAAAGGAACAATTCGAAAAAAGGCCAAGTATAAGTCGTACTTGCGCACTGAGGGCTCCGTATCACCACTACTCAGCAAAATGACCACTTCCAGGTAAATTATAAACTTGAAATTTGCCATCGAGATAAGTAATTAGGCGTATACAAAGAAAAAACCCAAAACTGGCCAAGTTTGAGTTGGGCTTGCGAATCAGGGTTCCTTACCACTCCTATTTATCAAAACTATAGACCATTTCCAAGTGCCTTAGAAACTGGTTTGGAATTTATGTAGATTCGTATACAGAGGAAAATAAAAAAAACTGGCCAAGTGCCAGTCTCACTCACGAAATTTGGGTTACGTACCACCACTACTCATTGGAATATTATATAAACTACTTCCAGGTGACTTTTTAATCCGAGATTTGGAATCGAAATAGGTTTAGGGCGTATTGAGTAAAAATTCAAAAAACTGGCTAAGTGCGACTTGGGTTGCGCACCGTGAGTTCGGTGAAACCAAAAATATCTTGTATGTACGTCTATTATTTGAGTAAAGATAGAAAATTAGTATTAATAATTTACAAAAAGTAATGATATCCCAACAAAACATAAATGTGAAATAGAGCCAAGTACAATATAAAAAATTACAGCGATCTAAATGAGTAGGTACCAAGTTCTATAGTGGTTTTTAAATCATAGCTACGGAACTTCAAATATATATATTTATTTTAAGACTTCTTCAAAAAATAAAGCATGGACAATGGTTTTTAGTGGCTTAAAAGAAAATTTGTTATGTTTTGTGCTACTAAATGGTGTAACTTGGCAAGTTTAAATAGTCAAGGCGCCAAGCAAGCAAAGCTCACTTTTTAAAAGTAAATATCAATATAGACTATAATTGGATAGTGAAAACTTGCCAAGTTATACACCTTATAGTAGAACAGAACATAAAGAATTTTCTCTTAAGCAACTGAAGACCGTTGTACATTCTCTATTATTTGGAAAAGTCTATGATAAATATTTCTATTTAAAGTTCCGTAGCTATGATTTAGGATTCACTTGGTCAAGATCCTATCAAGATCTCTGTATTTTTTTAAAATCGAACTTGGCTCCATTTCACATTTATGTTTTGTTGGGTTATATCTTTTATAGTTTAGCTCCCAGTAAGCCGCTGGATACATATGGATCAGGCTGGCGCTAGGTGGGGGTCCGTATACTCGCAGAAGTAAACATGGGGTCCGCTTGGAATGCGCTTCCCCTCCCGACCTTCGCCCCGACCGCACCCACTTGCTACTTAAGGTACGCCTTTGAGAACTTTGGGTGGGAACTCGAAATAAATTGTACAGCCACGCTGTTAATATGTTCTTGCGTTGCCATCCGTCACTATGTGGCATTCAACTTTTAAATATACACACACGCACAATTTATTTATTTTTACAATATTACTATACAATGGGTCCCCATCAAAATTTTGACTCTGCCACGCGCTCGTAACTCTTGGACTCTCTTCCCACTCGGCTCAGCGAATGTATTGAAATCTATATGTTAAAAAATTTGAAATGAAATGCGAATTTTCTTTCATATCTTGTTGTATCCTTAATCACACTAATATTATAAAGGCAAAAGCTTTTGAGTGTGGATGTTGATTACTTTTTTACGTAAAAACTACTGAACGGATCTGGCTGAAATTTGGTAGGTAGACAGATTAGGACTTGGATTAACACATGGGCTACTTTTTTTCACGCTCGCGAGCCACTTGCGGCTCGCGCACTGCGCTCCCTCGAAAAGTCATAGCAACGTTGTCCACGCGAATGAAGCCGCGGGAAACAGCTAGTAATATTATAAATTTGAAAATGTATTTGTTTATTTGTTACTTTTTTACACTTCAACGCCTTGACCAATCTTGATGAAATTTGGCATGCAGGTAGCCTATGTCACGGGGAAGGATATATGCTACTTTTTATTCCATGAAAAAGGCATAGTCCGATGCAGTTACTGAGGGAACTGAAAAAAACATATTTTTTTGGTTCATTTCTTTAACATCGCAACGGAACAATGGATTGTTGTAATTTTTTGCACAAAGATGGAGAAGGAGAGAAATGACATAGACTGCTAATCAGAATATCACGATCTGGTCCACGTTCGCGAGCCGCTTGACGCTCGCGCACCACTCACCCTCAAAGATAGTCAAAAAACTATATCCACGCGGGAGAAACCACGGGAAAAAGCTAGTTTTAATGTAAACACTGGTTTACAATGAAAATAAGCAGAACTTAAAAAATATATGTATCATCCTCAGCCCGTGTAAAAGCAATCCAGAAATATATTGTCGCGCACAGCTATCGTCGGAAGGAGGGGATTATGGGCTATGCATAGATAGCCCAAAGTCCGGTACCGAGCGAGCGAGGCGGTTTCGGGTGCGTCTCAAAGCTCAAGGCGTTTCACAAGTGATAGCGCTGTGATTATTTCGTGCATTTATAAAATTGATTTAGAACGATCAATTGAAATTTAAAAAGGTGTAATTTAGTAATTATTTATAGGTAATAATTAAAGATCTAATAACTGTAGGAATACATTAAAAATAGAAAACCCAACTGTGTAAAAACTTAACCTCTAGTTTTGGCCAGTTGGGTAAAAATATAGCCTATGTCACTCACGGGATCAAGGCAAGTCAAACGATACCTTATACTTTAAAATCCTTGAAGCCGTTCAGGCTGTAGCAGGGAACATAAAAATCTACATACATACATACTACACTAATACATACATACATACATACATACACTCGAAATACATCGTAACAGCTCATACACGTCCCCACCAAGGGGCTCGAGCCTACCCTGAATCAGGGCGATTAGGCCTTAGTCGACCACGCGGGCCCAGTGCGGGTTGGTCGACTTCACACACAACCTTCGAGTTTCTTCGCAGGCGTGTGCAGGTTTCCTCACGATGTTTTCCTTCACCGTTAAAGCAATCGGTAAGTATGTACGTAAGTTTTTGAAAAACTCATTGGTACATTGGCCGTCCAGATTTGAACCCGGTACCTCTGGTTAGATGGACCGAGTCGTTACCGGTTGAGCCACCGACGCTTTTTTTATTTTACTCGAAATACATAATCCTCCTAAAAAATTGACAAGTAACAAAATAATAGTTAAAACAACCCGCGTGGTCAGAGGCGGGGCTCCGCGGGGGCGAAGCCCGGAACGAGGTCTTGCAAGGTCAATGACGTCAAAACTTGAAATGTCAATAGCACACCCTGGACACTTCATACAACGGGCCAGATATGAAATTTCAAAAATGGAAAGACGGAACAAACAAAGTGGCGAGCGGCAGGGAGTGTCCATACTGTATGTTAGTACTAATATATATATATTATAATTATTCACAATTGGTAAACCCTTGACAACATCTCACCTGGTGGTAAGTGACGATGTTGCCGAAGAAGGAAAGCGGGCTTACCAATATTTCCCAACGCAATGGGGAACTGGCTATCTTATCTTTAAGCCGGAACACATCAATATTGTTAACATTGATATTTGGCGGCAAGACTTAGATAAGATGGTGGTAGCTAGCCAGACAGGCTTAGAAAATGCCCTACCACCAACCAAACCGAGTCTTACAATTGACCCCGCCGGAAATCGAACCCGCGACCTCCTGTGTAAAGCCAGTGAACTTTGCCTCTGAGCTACGGTGGTGGTTAAAATACTTTGCCAATAGGTATCTTTGTAACATATTATATTCTAGCTGTACCGGCGAACTTCGTACCGCCTTATACTACATTACACTACACTGTACTACACTACACTACTTTTTGTAGATGATGCAGGATTTTTTTAGGTATTTTTTTACACCTTGGGTTACATTATTAGAGTTTTAGTAAGGATCTCTAATTTTTAGGGTTCCGTAGCCAAATGGCTAAAAACGGAACCCTTATGCGCGAGAGACACTTCCAAAGTGGTAAAATCTGAGAATGATAAAACTAAAAAAAGAAAAATTCGAGCGAGACCTACTGTACTCGCATATGATGTGTAACATGTGACAAAATACTTTTGGTTAGTTAGATTTGATGACGATATTGTACCTGGGTGGCGGATCTGACAGTAACGAAAAAAACCGACCAAGTGCGAGTCGGACTCTCGTAAAGTAGAATTCCGCGCTTTCGCGACTTCCTGTTACACATTTCCGTCCCATTTCACGAAATCACTCCCACAAATTGCAGGAAAGCGAGAGCAAAGATGTTACACATCAAAAATATATGATGTATACATTACCATGCAAACTTCCACCGAAAAATAGTTTGAACGAGATCTAGTAAGTCGTTTTTTTTAATACGTCATAAATCGTAAACCGCAATTTACCTTTCATTCAATCAACTCAAATATAATAATTAAAAAAAAACATTTAATTTCATAAAGATAAACCTTATGCATAAACGGTGAACCATTATTTTCTAATAATAAATCTGTAATAGGTGCCTAAGTAAATAATAATTAAAATTCGTGCGGGGCGTGGCTTGATCGGTAGCGGGTGCGGCGCGCGCGGGGGGCGGGTTCCCGACTGCGCTTACCCGAGCGGGCAAACACGTGAAACTCGTGCGCGCGAAACTAATTTTTCGATACATTTCTGAATGCTAAATATTGTACGTTTACGATTTGATACTGTTTTTGTTGGAAAAAAAAAACATTGATCAAAGTTACAACGAACTACAAGAACTTTTATATTATGTTACATGCTGCTACGGAACCCTTCATGGGCGAGTCCAACTCGCACTTGGCCGCTTTTTAAAAATATAATATAGCCTAAAGCAACCGCGGATAGTGTAGCTTCCGAACGGTGAAAGAATTTTTCAAATCGGTCCAGTAGTTCCGGAGTCTATTCAATGCAAACAAAGAATCAAATCTTTACCTTTTATAATATTAATATAGATTGGAGACCCCTCGTGGATTGTGGACCCCTCATGTTTGGGCACATATTAATTGTCTGGACCAGATCTAGGCGCTTAGGCAAAGAATAAAAACTATTTATTAGCTTGGGTGAAGTCTTATATTTTGATGCTTGGGACAAAACCTAGGCTTATACGTTTATGTTTTTTCGATAAAGTTAATAAGTTTAATTTTATTGTCGTTTACGTGTTTCATACAAAACTAAATTCGGACATTTTTTTAATATTATAAAATGTTATTTAAAAAACGAAACGTTTTTTTATTGAATCATAAAATACATAAGATGGGTTTATTTATGGAATAACACATCGTGCATCGGGCAAATGGCCTCCTCGGCTTTGCTGGCACATACGCACTCTTTTATCGAAAATGTACACGATTTAGAAATGTCTCATGCAGTAATTGAATAATTGTTTCACGGACTGTATGACATGTGGCTATATGGCATAATGAAGATACGTTATTCTATCGCGTAACACTGCATTTTGACTAACCCTAACCTGTTGTTTTTTTTTTGGGGATGCCAAAAATTTTTTCAAAAAAAATTTAAAATCTTGCTTTAATTTTGGGACACCCTTTATTTGCAGTTGGTAATAACGTTTTGTATAAAATGGAAAATTTATGATTTTTTTTTCAAATACAAATGCACACCTTAAGTTGGTCGACTATTACTATTACGCACTCAAATTTTTAATAAAAAAAAAAAAAAAAAAAACAGAAAGTCTACATAGCCGTGATAGTTTTCCTTTTAAATTAACTATACGTCCTACTATTTTCAATTTTTTTGAGATGTCTTCAAACAGTGGTTTAGCCGGTAGGTAGCCACACTTTTCTCTAACAAACATTAGCATATTAAAACTTAATATTTCACAAACCAATCAATTAATCGAAAAATGGTTTTAGTAAACCCTCAGTAGTTTTAAAATACCTATTCAACGATACCCCACACGATAGGGTACGCAAACAACAAAAAATCATCCCCTGTTTACATGTAGGGGAAGTACCCAAAAAAGATTTTTTCAAGATTTTATTTTACCACTGTCGTCGTTATTAATATCTATACACATGCCAAAGTACAGCTTTCTAGTACTGATAGCCTCTGAGCTAATTTGTGGACAGGCGGACAGACAGGCAGACAGACATGGCAAAGCTATAAAAATTCCTCGTTGAGTTCGGAAGCCTAAAAATGCGCCTCCGACGCGTCAGTTTGGTGCGTTAGTATCTCGCTTTGACGTCATCCGATACTGGGTCCCTAACTTGTTTCTGCGAGTAGGTGTAATAGGGTTTATTTAAAAGCTCCTCCATCCTTAAAATTAGCAACTCGATTCACTATGTTTTACACATCGAAAGAAATTACTTGGAAATAAAGTTCTTGTCAGCTCGTACCGCAACGTGGCTGTTACTTCAATCGCTGCGTACGAATCGAGCGAAAATTCGGGTTTTTTAATTCATTATAAATAAAATAAGAATAATTTTCAAAAAGTTACACAATAAAATCTTTGTATATTGTTTTGATTATAAATTATCATAATGTTTTGATTAAAAATGCAGCAGATTGTATGGTTACAACTAAAAAAAACCAGCCAAGTGCGTGTTGGGCCACGCGCAATGTACGTTTTCATAGTTGCCGTTATCGCGTCCATATCTTATTTTCAAATTTCCAAATACGTCGAGTCTCCCCATCCCCTAACAACTAAACCGTAGTTGTTAGGGGGTGGGGACTGGGGACACTCGACTCCAACAAAATATTGCACTTTCAAGTCTATTTTTTCGAAAACGGAACCCTAAATTATAAAATGGTCTTAGAAGACTCACAAGCTCTAACCAACGATACCCCACACGACCGGGTTTGACGAGAAAAAAAATCATCCCCACTTTATTTGTATGGGAGGTACCCTTAAATATCATTTTTTTTTACTTTTTGTACAGTTCTCTGCGCGTTATTATTATATATATCATTGCCAAGTTTCAGCTCTAAACTACTAATAATCTAGGAGCTAAGCCGCGGACAGACGGACAGAAAGACATAACGAAACTATAAAGGTTCCTTGTTGTACTACGGAACCCTAAATAAAGGGTGCATTAGTAGATTTTTTTCTTTAGTTCTGTGTATTAAAATAGAATTCGAGGAAGTCAAAATCACTCGTCATATTTTCTAATTTAATAAGTGGTTCAACAGTGGCTACTAAGACTACTTTGTAGAGCTTTTGTGTCCTGGCTTAAGTAACGGTGTCGATTAATTTCCGTATAGGTAACGAGACCGTCTGTATGTCCTAGTTTTAAAAGCTTTTACTTTTTGAACCGTAATAGATACTCGGAACAATACTTCACAAAATATGTTTGCTTTATTTGGTTTACTAATAATTAAAAACAATTAAAAAAATGTGAATAAAAATTTAAACCCCCCCCCCCCGCAAAAAAGTAAAGCAGACATTTAAAAAGTAAAAAATAATACCTTTCGTTGAGCCATCAAATTCATTTCAGAAATACCTATATATATTTTAATTATCGAAATCGATGGATGGCACGATAGGGTTTGCTCATTAAAATGGCGCTATAATGTCGCTTATTTACTAGTATTTTCGACCAACTTGCGACGACGATCAACTTTTGTGACAAATCTAGTAACATTGGGTGTTATGAGTCTGGGAGCGTTATGAGTTTGAAAGTTCTCTATTTTAGCTATGTATTTTATTATATTTGGGAAGTTAGCAGCTTCATTCACAAAATACTAGTTATTGCTTTAAACTTAGCGGTACCCCGACGCGACATTATAGCGCCATTTTAATGAGCAAACCCTATCGTGCCATCCATCGATTTCGATAATTAAAATATATATAGGTATTTCTGAAATGAATTTGATGGCTCAACGAAAGGTATTATTTTTTACTTTTTAAATGTCCGCTTTACTTTTTTGCGGGGGGGGTTTAAATTTTTAATTTAATTTTTATTTCAAAATTTCTAACTTATTTTCAAAATAATTAATGACAAGTACAGTTATATCTAAAAGGATATAGATTTGTCTATAAAACATTCATCAAAATTATGTTCGGTTGTTTTGTTTTTAAACCAAAATGTTTGGAAGTTATGTAAGAGATGCTAAATTATTTAGGCGCGCGTTGAAATATTTTATTATGAAAGGCTGCGTTAATACATCAACGTTTACATTTTTTTAAGAGTGTACTAGTGTGCTGGATATCCTGGCCGCAGCATCAGCTCACCGTGTTGCCACCATTGCATTGTATGCAGAATCAAATACTGAACAAAACGAGTCCAAACACGACATATAGCTGCTATTATTTTTTTTAAGAGTGTGCTAGTGTTCTGGATATCCTGGCTGCAGCATCAGACCAAGAGTTCCATAATCCTGCATAGTTATTAAGCATACATGAGTGTTTCAAGTTTTAGGTCACATGTATGTTTGAAAGTAAAGTAAATACACATTAAGAGTCTAAGAACCCTACCGCAGCTAACAAAAGAGCTGATGACCTTGAAACGGCTGAACCGATTTTGATAAAACGTATCTAAGAACCATCGCCAAAAAACCTGCTTGTAAATAAAAAAAGCGCATCCAAATCGGTTCACCCGTTTGAGAGCTACGGTGCCACAGACAGACACACAGATACACAGACACACAGACACACACACACACATAGCGGTCAAACTTATAACACCCCTCTTTTTGCGTCGGGGGTTAAAAATTAAGGTCGTGTCACAAGTACAAGTCCAAGTTTTTAATTTTTTTTTTGTTTTGCTCCATCATAAAATGGTTTAACATACAAGCATAAACCTGGTTGCGATTATAGTGATAATCCTAAAGTAAAACAAACAATCCTAACTAATATTATAAACGCGAGGCTAAGTTTGAGTCGTACTCTTGGTAAGGAGTTCAAAAGAAAAGAAAAAACAGCATTTGTCTGTCGTTCGCGTTGATTTTTTTAAATTTTATATTTTATTAAAAACGTGAGTGCTTTTGGCTGCACCTCACCTGATGGTGTTACACGGAAGCTCAAATAGTGGCTATTCACTCTCGTCTTGACCACTCCTTGGCCGTTCGCATATTGATCGAAGAAGCAAAACGCTTCGTGCGTAAAGGTGAAACATTACCGACAAAGGGGTGGAATCGCCCTCCGCACCTGGTCGTCCGATAATGAAATGGAGAAAGGAGAATGAGGTCATGAAGCTCCTTTAGTTTGAAAAGATTAGGTATCATTTTTAGACTTGTGATGAGAGGTCTGCTGATACGGGACCCTCATTGCGAGAGTCCGACTTTCACTTTTCCGGTCTTTTTAATTTCTCCATGTTTCTCAGGCGAAGAAACATGAAAATTCAATTGCGCCGACATTCTCACCCACTTTAGACTCAATGTTACATCACATCACACTATTATCACATCGTCACCACTATTACACGAAGTAATAATAATACAAACATACAGACCAAACATCGTTTTGGGACCCTGCTCTTTTTCTTCAACAAAATAATATTTATTTAGGCAACGGCTGAGGTAAAGTGTGCTATGTGTGTCAATTATTGAGCCACTACTTTCGACCTTAATTCGACGAGATGTATGATAATATTTGTCGATAAAATGTCACATTATGATGACAAGCCAAGAAGCTCGTTTGTGTTTGATTTTAAAATTGTATTCGTTGCCACTGGAGGAAATATTTTAAACTAGCTTTTTCCCGCGGCTCCGCCCGCTTGGACATCGTGTTAATGACTGTCTTTAAGGTTGATTAGAAAATTATGTCGTTTCCCACCTACTCAACCATCTGTGTGCAAAAAATCACAACAATCGAGTATTTTTTCAATTCCCTCAGGAACTGCAGCAGATTATGCTATTTTCCCGGGATAAAAAGTAGCCTAAGTCCTTCCCCGTGATACAGGCTACCTGCGTGCCAAATTTCATAAAGATTGGTCAAGGCGTTGAAGCGTGAAAAGGTAACAAACTAACAAACAAACAAACACATTTTCACATTTATAATATTATATAGTAAGGATTGAAATTAAACTGAGTGGGAGGGTGGTAGAGTAGAGCTGGTGGAAGCGAGGAATAGGTAACGACTGATAGTGGATAAGAGGTGGCTATATCACGAAACGGAATCACTGGTCAAAGGTATGGACAGTCTTTGAATGAAAGTTGGACCAAGGGCTGCCCATAATGAACTCATAGAATAACTTAACCAAAGGAAATGAAACAGGGTGTAAGAAAATTGGTGCAACCTTTTCAGACCGAACCTTAAAACGTACCTATGTGTTTTTTTAAATGAGCTGTTGTCGCTACATAGCTACATTTCTCGTCAGAAAAAAAATGCAAAAAAAATATTAAATTTATTTTTTTCAATAAGCCAGCGTCTGTGTTTTGTCTTAAAAATTGTTAATGAGCGAGCTTCAGTAATTTCTACCGGGAGTTTGTTAAAAATTGATGGTCCAAGCACATGTGTCAGCTTACTTGACTTGGCGAGTCTGCATCGCACAGGCAGGAGTCTGTCCATATTGCGGTGGTTTCGACTATGTACATCTTTTTAGGTGTGCTCTTCACGATGGATATATACATAGGTAGCCAGCTGAAGGATTAGTAAGGATGGTAGTGTAAGTATGCCCAGGCTTTTAAACAATGGCCTCGCGGATGTACGACGCGATGCTTGCACAATCGCTCGTACGGTTTTTGGAAGGCGCGCTCCCATTCGGCAGCGCACCCCCACAGCTCTACCCCATATTGCAAGAGCAATACGGAGGTAACAAAAAGGTCGCATACTTTTTAAAAAGATCTAAGTCGTAAAAATAATAAATAAATAAATAAAAATAAAAAAGGCCTTTTATTTCTTGCTTTACAAGTAGAAATTGCCAGTTCAAGACAGTGTACGCACTATATTAATTTTATTATAGAAATTGTTGATTATTTTAGTAACTGTTTTTAGTAAGTGTATTTGAGTTAATTTAGTGTTTCAAGTAGTATTTTCGAAGGTAATTCGTTTGATAGTTATACAGGCTGTAACAAAATTGGTGTAGGTCCCGTTAACTGGGGGTTCTACTCATCATACTGAACAACTTTCCCAAAGGAACCCATAGTCAATTCTAAAAAAAAAAGTGGGACCCTCCATACTAAAATTTCCAAAATTGGTCTATCAGCTGATCGATTTGTATGAAGAGTAATTTTTTTTTTGCGATTTCAGCAAAGTCGTAGAACAAAAGTTGTTCAGTATGATGAGTAGAAGCCCCAGTTAACGGGACCCACACCAATTTTGTTACACCCTGTATAATTAAGTAACGTATTATACTTTCCATTTCCAGTAATCAATTGTAATTAAATTTCCTTTTGTAACTACATTTGCAAGAAACCCTCTCAGTGGAAGGTAAAGGCCTCCTGCAGAGATTGCCAGCGTTTTCTATATTCTGCTACTCGCATCCAGTGGGTACCTGCTATTTTTATGACATCGTCTGTCCAGCGCGCATTTGGTCTACCCTTTTTTCTTTGGCCCGATGGTCCTCACCATGATGTTGTCTTTCTGTTCCAGCGATTATCATTGAGTCTAGCAACATGTGACCAATCGTAAAAATAATCCCCTCAAAACCTCGAAAATCCGCTAGATCTAGCGATAAAGTCGCTAAAACCGCAACACTGAATGAAGAAATGTGATTTTGCGCTAGAAAGTATCGAGACCCACGACAGTGTGTCCGCCAAGTTCGAAAAGAAAAAGGCGACACCGGCCGTAGGTGTATATTACACGAACCATTTGGAACAACTAAAAACGCGTGCAGCCGACGCAATGATTCACAGCGACTGACGTACTCTACTCGCGGCAGTGTTGCCGCTCTTATTTTCTAGATTGCACTAAATAATGTCTAAAAAAGCGCCAGAAAAAATAAAATAATGAATTTTTGGCGCTAGTTGTAGAGAGACTGTTCGCAAAGAGCGCTAATATGTATGAAGCATTAAATTTTTTTGGCGCTATACTGCTTCGAAAGTGCACTAGTTCTAGCACCAAATGCGGTAAAACGGCAACATTGACTCGCGGTTTTAAACCGCCGCCGTCTGCACGGTCGGTAGCGGACTAAAATCCCTCTATTCGCTCTTAGTTGGTAGCGCAGCTCTCATAACCACAGTATTAAGACTAAGTGATAGTCTTAAAACTGTGACCAAGGACGTTGGAAGTTTGGTTGTAAACCGCCTGGTGATCGCTTCCTCGTTTAACTAAGTTGATCACTTCTTATTTATTGCTGATTTATTTATTTATTTTCTTACTTTTTGAAAATTCTTCATATTTCATTTTAATGAATTGAAAACTAAATTATCGCACGATTTGTCGATAGCGATTGACGTAACAGTCACGTTGCAGTACGAGCTGACAATAACTTTATTTACAAGCTATTTCGTTCGATACTTGAAACATCGTAAATCGAGTTGTTAATTTTAGAGCCTCAAATTGACCTCGCTGTGCCATTTTAACAGAATATAATTATTTCAACGCGCGATGGACGAAAAGAAATAGGTAATCAGTTTGTGTATAACGCGCAAAAACATTTTTAAATGATAACCTTTCGCAACGACACAATAACACAAACAATGATAATACAGACAGTACCTGGTTAATTATTGCATTATTGCTGCGCGTGATTCATGAAATATACAATAATATACACATTATCTAATATAAATATAAATATATCGAAAAGCGTCGGTGGCTCAACCGGTAACGACTCGGTCCATCTAACCAGAGGTACCGGGTTCAAATCTGGACGGCCAATGTACCAATGAGTTTTTCAAAAACTTACGTACATACTTACCGATTGCTTTAACGGTGAAGGAAAACATCGTGAGGAAACCTGCACACGCCTGCGAAGAAACTCGAAGGTTGTGTGTGAAGTCGACCAACCCGCACTGGGCCCGCGTGGTCGACTAAGGCCTAATCGCCCTGATTCAGGGTAGGCTCGAGCCCCTCGGTGGGGACGTATATGAGCTGTAATGATGATGATGATACACAGGTGTTAAAAATACAGACAAGAAGAATTTTGACATTTTTTTTAATATTTGGTTAAAAATGTGAATGTGATATTTTAAGGATTTATGTGTCGTATAGAATACAGGAAAAATAGTTAAATAATCCATCTTGATAAATACACTTTGATACAAATCGTCCTAGTAATTCATCCCGCAAAAAAGGTGAAAGCTCTCCCCGTTCGGATAAATCGTTTAGCTGGCAAGCCAAGTTCCTAAGGGAAGTCCAAAAATTTATTTTGAGAATTGTCCATTCTTGAGGAAAGTTGTACAGTTTCGGTGTCTTATTCACCTGCTTGAGGCGAGGCATTTGTAAAACAGTTGTCTCTGTTTTTTCCTTTACGGGTAAAGAGTCAAGAAAATAACTACACTTTTGTACTTTTTCAATGTTTTACTACGTTAGTACTAATATATATACTGTGGTTTTATGTTGTTATTTCTCTTAAGACTTCAATTTAAAACTAAAATTTAGCAGATTCTCTGTAGTACTTAAAAAGAAATATCTCCATATAAAAACTATGTGCAAATTTTGAAATATAGACCTGTTTTTGGGATTTTTTATGATCAAGTGAAGTACACACTATCGTGTAACATATTAGCACATTCCTCAGACAATATTCTTAAGTATGTCCAATATTTAGTTGTAATTACCCAAACGTCAATGTGTCTATGTTTCCCTATAAAATTTTGATGAAATTTTCAGGAAATCATAAGAATAGCCTAGCGGGTGAAAAAAAACGCTGGCGGTTCCTGTCCTTATGACATTGTTGGTTTCATAAAAATAATTATATTTTGACATTATTAACTAATGATATCGTTTATTTTTAATGTTTTTCACAAATGACATTATGTACATGTAATTACTATTATCGAACAACCAATTATCGACCAATTATCGACCAACCCGCACTGGGCCCGCGTGGTCGACTAAGGCCTGATCGCCCTAATTCAGGGTAGGCTCGAGCCCCTCGGTGGGGACGTATATGAGCTGATGTGATGATGATGAATTACTATTATATGACCACCAGAAAGAGTGTAAAATGCACCCATGTTGAATAAACATTTAGCAATCTTGAAGGCTTTAATGGGAGGGTTTAGCGGGTTTTGCTCGTAAGTTTAGTGAACAAGTGAGTTTAGTTTCTTAGCATAGGTGAAAATTTAGTGTAACTAAGTAGTTTAAAACCTAACTAAGTAGTTCAAACCTAACTAAGCAGTTCATAACCTACAATTATTCTCGTTACATTTGTATTGAACTAAACATTTTTTTTATTTATGGAGATATCTGTGCTTTGCCAACCCTCGTGTAATGGACACATGGCAATGACCTAATAAACTTGTTAATGAAAAAAATATATTAAGTTATTACTCAACTGAGAATTACATAAATCTAGTTTTTATTGAAGCATCCGAGACGGATTTAGGAAGTTTTTATTGACTTTTTTTATCCACTTGTAGTAAGCAGTGAATCCCAGTCATTACATTAACGACATGCCTCGTACCATGGGTTGGATGTAAAACTTTATAGTAATTACAATTTTTAAAACGTGGGTGTAACCTTTGTTTTGTAACTAAACAAAAAATTTAACCGCCTCTGTGGCGTAATGGTTAGTACATTTGCTTCATACCAGGAGGTCGCGGGTTCGATTCCCGGCGGGGAGAACAGTGTAAGACTCGGTTTGGTTGGTGGTAGGGCATTTTATAAGTCCGCCTGGCTAGCTACCACCATCTTATCTAAGTCTTGCCGCCTAACATCAGTGTAAACAGAATTGATGTGTTCCGGCTTGAATAAAGGATAGCCAGATCCCTATCGCGTTGGGGAATCTTGGTAAGCCCGCTTTCATCCTCGGCATCATCGTCACTTACCATCAGGTTTCGATGATGCCAAGGGCTTATACCAGTTGTGAATAAAAAATAACAATGTAGATTAAAATGATAATGTTTTCTCATGTTTCCTTCACCTAAAGTTTGTCTGGAAGAGATCGCTTGTTAGCGATAAGACTGCCTACATGTACAACTTCCTTAATTATTGTTTCTTTTTTTTCTCTTATGATGTGCAATAAAGTTTTTTTAATCAATCAATCAATGAAAAATAATCCAAAAACCATGTTTTATCTGTCTGTCTGTTTGTTATAGTCGGATCTAGTAACTAATCGAGGTCTCTCTACTTTGAACTCTTGGAGTACCATATTATAACCACATAGTTTTAATATTAATCACATGAATGAAAAACCATCTTTAGGTATCCTCACTTTAGACAGGTACTACCTCAGACAGACAGACAGACTGACAAATTAAATTTAATACATTGTGTTGTCATCGGAACTGAGGCTGTGCACAAAATTTCAGAATGATCGTTTAACAGAAAGTATTTAAAAATTTTTTTTTTACTGTTTTATAAGTTTTAACTTTCTGAGTGTTTCTGGAACGGTGGTAGTTACATTACATTACATTAAAGTTTTGCGAGTTCAATGGTTTAAATTTCATCTCAAAAATACTTTTTTATGTTTTGACCCTCAGAGTGTTCCTGGTAAGGTGGCGGTTACATTACATTACAGTGTCGCGAGTTCAATGTTTTTTTCCCATCTCAAAAATACCCAATACGCCTAAAGAAGTTTTCACTTCTAAAACCTATGCAAGATTCCACCCGGAACTACAGACAGATAGACATACAGACAAACAAGAAGTGTTAGGAATACATATTTTCTTTAGAAAAAGACCTTATTTTCCATATTGGATCATACTTTTATATCTGTGTAAAGTTCTTTTGCTAAATTAACTTCATCTTTGGTACCTGCTAGCGTCGAACGGTTGTGTCGAAGAAGCCGCTCTGAGTTCAACCGCGGCGCCTTCGACATTACACGCGCACGGGGTCGCGCTTTGTTTGTTGTTCAGTCTTAAATTATTAATGCAGGCAACGATTCTGAATACATTTCGTCCAGCAGTGAGAGTGATTAAAATTAATCATAAAACTGAATAAAAAATACCTATTTGATTTGTTTCTTTTTATCAAATTATTTTATCCTTCAACACGTTTCCAGAACTCCGTTAAGGTGTACTGAAGCTAATTCCCCGAGCGTACTAAAGTTAAGTTATTTTAATTACTGTAAGTCTAGTAAAAAAGCGTCGGTGGCTCAACCGGTAACGACTCGGTCCATCTTACCAGAGGTACCGGGTTCAAATCTGGACGGCCAATGTACCAATGAGTTTTTCAAAAACTTACGTACATACTTACCGATTGCTTTAACGGTGAAGGAAAACATCGTGAGGAAACCTGCACACGCCTGCGAAGAAACTCGAAGGTTGTGTGTGAAGTCGACCAACCCGCACTGGGCCCGCGTGGTCGACTAAGGCCTAATCGCCCTGATTCAGGGTAGGCTCGAGCCCCTCGGTGGGGACGTATATGAGCTGTAATGATGAAGTCTAGTAGTGGCAGAGAAAATTGTCTGTGACGTACGGACAGGCAGACAGACGGATGGGCATAACGAAATGGTTTCCGTTTTTTGCCCTTACGGCTCAAGAACCATAAAAAAATACTTTGTACAGGGTGTTACAAAATTGGTGTAGATCCTGTAAACTGGGGGTTCTACTCATCATACTGAACAATTTACCCGAAGGAACCCATAGTTTATTATCAAAAAAAAATTTGAACCCTCCATACAAAAATGCACAAAATTGGTCGATCAGCTGATCGATTTGTATAAAAAATAAAAAATAAATTTGCGATTTCAGCAAAGTCGTAGAACAAAAGTTGTTCAGTATGATGAGTAGAAGCCCCAGTTAACGGGACCTACACCAATTTTGTTACACCCTGTATAAGGTACCAATTTTGTTTAAGTATCATCTGATCGATTTTAATGAAAATTTCATAATGTTTGATTTATTTATGCAAAGTTGTATAATAAAAGTTGTTCAGTTTCATTAGTAGGAGGTCCTATCTCCTAAGCCCCCCTTCAAAAACATGCTCTACTTTATCGTTACCTTGTATTGTATTGTTTCATTATACAGGTGACATCGGGGTGCGGAAGGTGGCGCATCGGGAGCCGGGTCGTTCCTTTCCCTCTAATATGGTTGATGGGAGCGATGGCTGACTCTCGCGTTATACTCGTGACCGGGAGCTGTCCGTGTGAACTGGCCTACTCTTGTTAAATACATTCAATGATTTTTATGTATAACTTTTCGTGTCATATTGTTTTCATGTTCTAATGACATCATCAGTACAGCTCATATACGTCCCCACCGAGGGGCTCGAGCCTACCCTGAATCAGGGTGATTATGCCTTAGTCGACCACGCGGGCCCAGAGCGGGTTGGTAATAATCTGGTTTATATCAAGGATTTAATTTTGACGTTATTAAATAATTATTGTTAATTTTTGATTCTTCACAAATGAAATTATTATTATTATTTTATGACTATCAGAAAGAGTGTAATTTGCACCTATTATCAATAAATATATCGAAAAGCGTCGGTGGCTCAACTGGTAACGACTCGGTCCATCTAACCAGAGGTACCGGGTTCAAATCTGGACGGCCAATGTACCAATGAGTTTTTCAAAAACTTACGTACATATAATTACCGATTGCTTTAACGGTGAAGGAAAACATCGTGAGGAAACCTGCACACGCCTGCGAAGAAACTCGAAGGTTGTGTGTGAAGTCGACCAACCCGCACTGGGCCCGCGTGGTCGACTAAGGCCTAATCGCCCTGATTCAGGGTAGGCTCGAGCCCCTCGGTGGGGACGTATATGAGCTGATATAATAATATTTAATAAAATATTGAATTGAATTGAATTTTGTCGGATTCTAATTTATTGTTTGTAACTCGGTAAATGATTGCGATTTGAAACTGTCGGTGGCTCAAACGGTAACGACTCGGTCCTCCTAATCAGAGGTTCCGGGTTCAAATCCGGACGGCCAATGTACCAATGAGTTTTTCGAAACTTACGTACCTAGGTATACTTACCGATTGCTTTAACGGTGAAGGAAAACATCGTGAGGAAACCTGCACATCTGATTTCCAGATGTGTATGAAGGTCGCGTTGGACGCGTCCGTAGTTGTAAAATTTAGGGTGTTATAACGCCTGGTAGGCGAATGTGGGTACAATTTGAAGTTTGAAGTTAACCCAAAAATCACGATATCTTAATTTCATCTTACCCATCTCGCCTACGATAACAATGAACTTAGAAGCTTATGTTTTCTGTCTCTTCCTATTGATAAGACCCTCATTTATCTCCAACCTCTCTTCATTAATCATCTCTCCCTAACAAAATAATCTCAAGCACCGTTACACAGCAAACGGAAACGGAATTTACGTTGGCGCGTAAATTTAAACAGCTGATTCGAAGCGTGTTTACATTACATTAAAGATTTGAGAGTTTGAAAAAAGAAGACAAAAAACTAAGCACGTGGGGTGTGGTTGTTTTTTTTTCTTTTTCTAAACTCAAATTACCTACCACCCATAGCTCTACCCTTCAGCCAGGGCGCGACTATTTGATGTATGCGTGGAATGCACAAGTGTGCGTAGCTCTGCAGGTATTCGGCATGGATAGAGGCACCGAAGCTCCTCAGTTCCCTTCGGGCTGCCGAGTGCGGAGGTCGAGGCAAGCGCGTAGCTCGCGGTTGTTCAAATCTCGAACGCGTCTCGGACAGAACACGCGTTTTTAATCTCACGCGGCAGTGAAAAGAGATTGATCCTATCTGTGTATTTAATAAGATTCGATTGGATTTTTTTGAAGTGTGGATTGACGTTTGCATGGAAACCAAAAAACAGACAGTCGATTTTGATTCGTTTTCTATAAGTTTCTAGTGCAAATACGGTTTATATAAATCGTTTTTCATACGACTTGTGTGAAAAGTTATTGTTGTGATTAAAATAAGAAATATATTTGGAGTACCTAGTGAGTCTTGTACAATAGTAAGTTCATATTGTGTGTGTACTGTTAAGGTGAATTTATCGATTTTGAATTTCCTGAAGGAAAAGAAAACTTCCCGTAAGTAGTGTCTCTTGATTTATTACAAAATTCGCCTGAAAATAACCATAGCTAATATGTGTGTAGAAAATGTTAAAAAGATCCAAATAGGTCCTATTAAATTACAGAGGAAATCTATTCGCACAACTAAATAACCCTCTTTATTTCGTAGTTGGGTAAAAAATACAGTGTAATGAAGCATACCTTAATTACCATAACATTCTACCCGACCATTATATTATTATTATTTACAAGAAAAATATTTCAATCGATGAAGTGTGCCTTAAATAACCGCAAGCCTACAGCCTACACAACTAAAAAAGATAGTTTAATTTGTTATTTTTAAGGGGTTCCGTACTAAAAGGGTGCCAAAGTCTCCACTGTCCGTCCGTCTGTCTGTCAGCGGGCTGTATTTCATTAACATTAACAGGCACACAGTTGAAATTTTCACAAAGTGCGTATTTATATTACCGCTTTAATAAAAAATAATAAATAAAAAGTGTGCGTGTCAGCTTCATCGCGCGGCAGGAGTTTACTCACTAAACAATTGTTTTTTCGGCCTTGCATTAGGTGGCACGGCCATGTTTCCTTTGCCTTCGTGACTGAAAAAACGTAATGAAATGACGTAAAAAGTAACGTTAACTATTTACCGATCAATACTCGATTTCACCCCTCGGGCAAAGTATATAATGTCACCTTTAAATTTTAAAAACCGTTAGTAATTCTAACGGGATCTATCTCGCGAGATTGTGAACTGTCGAAAGATTGTGAACCATACATACTGTTTAAAATTTCATAAGTGTCATTGTAATTTAACTAGTGACATTACAATAACACTAAGCGAAGTGATAGCATTAAATAAATGAGCGATCGAAGCGAGCGATCGATGATGTTAGGTTTGATTGATTTAACAGTCAAAGAGCCTCGCGAAGCAAAGCTCTCTTCGCAGAAGAAGAAATCATCGGTTTTATTCGGATGGG
This sequence comes from Coleophora flavipennella, assembly GCA_947284805.1. Lineage (NCBI taxonomy): Eukaryota > Metazoa > Arthropoda > Insecta > Lepidoptera > Coleophoridae > Coleophora > Coleophora flavipennella. The sequence goes on from OX369272.1 coordinate 1,438,561, forward strand.
CCGTAAAATTGTAAGCCAATTGAAAATTTACCATCGTATTATAATCTAACTAAATTTAGTGTAGTGAGATTGTAATATCGCGGTTTTGACAATATATTAGTATCTACTAACCTCGGGCCTCATATATTTTTCATATTAGGTTATATATAATTAATAATAACAGAATCAATTCTTGAGTAAACTCCAAAATTACAACTAAACATTGGCACTTGGCCGTATTTTTGTAATTTACTTATTTAACCATAAAAATAGCCCGTAAATGCAAGTACTACATATTTACTCAATAAATCACGTTTGAATTTTTAATAATATTAGAAAAAAGAACTGGCCAAGTCCGAGTAGGAATCGCACACATAGAGTTCCGTACCATCACACTAGATGCCGCTAATCTAGTTTCTTCATGTTTAAAAACAAAACGTTTTTTGTATTTTATTTTTTCACTTTTCACTATTACTAATTTTTAGTATGTTTTGTTATAGCGGCAACAGAAATACATTATCTGTGAAAATTTCAGCTTTCTAGCTATCACGTTTCATGACATACAGCCTGGTGACAAACGGACGGACTTACAGCGGAGGCTTAGTAATGGGGTCCCGTTTCACCCTTTCGGTACGGAACCCTAAAAAATACTAAATTACTTACAAATTAAACTACATTCTCATAAATATAAGAAGTACCGTACACCAGAAAACAATAGAAGCACATATTTAGTTAAATTACCGCCTCCGTAGCTCAGAGGCAAAGTTCACTGGCTTTACACAGGAGGTAACGGGTTCGATTCCTGGCGGGGTCAATTGTAAGACTCGGTTTGGTTGGTGGTAGGGCATTTTCTAAGCCCGCCTGGCTAGCTACCACCATCTTATCTAAGTCTTGCCGCCAAATATCAATGTTGATATCATTGGTGTGTTCCGGCATGAAGATAAGATAGCCAGTTCCCCATTGCGTCGGGGAATCTTGGTAAGCCCGCTTCCATCTTCGGCAACATCGTCACTTAAAACCAGGTGAGATGTTGTCAAGGGTTTACCAATTGTGAATTAAAAAAACGCTTAAAACATTACACGATGAGTTATTCGCGAACGAAAACTGGAATAGCGCCAATCCCCTGCATGATGCCATTTAAAACTTCACGTCCCTTCACAGATGCCTTTAATTGGCATTGCGATAGAATGCTGCCTCGTTAAAAAATTGGAATAAGGCATCGTTTCGGACGAAGTTAGACTGTCATTTCGGCCATTCAGTCCCCACTGCTGGGTTAGGGGTCTCTACCTGGGTCACAGCAGAATCACCAGCGTAGAGGCTATATGTCTCTGCTACATATGCTGAGCTGGGACCTTTTGATGTCGCCGGGCTTATACCATAAATACATGTTATATGTATTTACTTCTTCTCGTTTATTTAAAACTAGCTGTTTCCCGCGACTTCACCCGCGTGGACATCATTTCTTCTTTTCGAGGGTGCACAGTGCGTGATCATGAGCAAAAGTAGCCTATGTAGTAATTCAGATCCTAATCTGTCTACCTACCAAATTTCAGACAGATTCTTTTAGTAGTTTTTGCGTGAAGAAGTAACAAACATACACACTCACAAACTTTCGCCTTTATAATGTTAGTGTGATTAACATTTTTGTCTAGTGAAAGTTAAATGTTCGTTTTTAACATAACAGTAATTATGTACCATTAACTATATATTATGTGCCTGGTGTGGTGTGTATTAACTATATAAACATATTCTATTCTACCCAAACAATTCTACTAAAACAAATTCTACGCCACCGCCTCCTGTCCGGGAGGTCGTGGTTCAAATCCCGCCACGTACCAATGTGATTTCTAATTAAGATTTCATATGTACGTTTATCCGACGCTCTTACGGGGAAGGAAAACATCGTGAGGAATCCTGCACACGCTTGTGGAGAAACTCGCAGGTTCTGTATGAAGTCGACCAACCCGCACTGGGCCCGCGTGGTCGACTAAGGCCCGATCGCCCTGATTCAGGGTAGGCTCGAGCCCCTCGGTGGGGACGTATATTAATTAGCTGATATGATTCCACCCAAATTCGGGAAGGTGAGGCCATACACCTCACACAGGGGCCAAGTCCGGTTTGTTGGAGGTTGGGGGGCTAGTGGCGAACCCCACTGTCCGAAGTTTTCAAGGTGCCTGTTAATCCTCTGACACGGCTTAACGACTTCTGTCTAGTGATAGCAACCGACACCAATGGCTACGAAACATGATTATTTTAAACAAAAAAAACTACTTTTTTTGTTGCTTTAAAGAACAAACATAAGGATAGTAATACAGTACAACGGAAACCCTATCGGGTTTTTGTATTGCACAGAAGTCGAAGACTATTGAATATATTGATGAGGGTAGGTGACACCCAAGGCATACTTATGTAGTGTAGGTACTTAAATAAAAAGAACTGCCATAACACAACAACAACACAAGAACAATGGTGACGTCAGTACACTTCAAACGCACTAGTTGCCACTACGATATTTGAAGGTTCCTCTCGATTTCTCTGGGATACCATCATCAGATCCTGGTTTCCTTATCATGTTACCACACTTGGAATATCTCCTTTCCAACTAAAAAAAAGAATCATCAAAATCGGTTCTTATACGACGAAGTTATCCGTGAACACACATAAAAAAAATAAAAAAATATACGGTCGAATTGAGAAACCTCCTCTCCTTTTTTTGAATTCGTTTAAAAATGGTCGAGATAAATCATCATATTATCAGCTCATATACGTGCCCACAGAGGGACTCGAGCCTACCCTGAATTAGGGCGATCGGGCTTTAGTCGACCACGTGGGCCCAGTGTGGGTTGGTCGACTTCACACGCAACCTTCGAGTTTTTTCGCATGCGTGTGCAGGTTTCTTCACGATGTTTTTCTTCACCGTAAGAGCGTCGGATAAATGAAATCGAAATTTAAAAACACATAAGTACGTAGCAGGATTCAAACCACGAATCCCGGACAGGAGGTAGCGGCCCTAACCTTTACACCACTGACACTCAATGAATGCCATTAATTAACACTCAATTCAGGAATGACAAAAAGTCTCTGAGCTAAGCCGCGGACAGCAGGATTCGAACCACGATTCCCGGACAGGAGGTAGCGGCCCTAACCGTTACGCCACCGACACTCAATAAATGCCACTAATTAACAATTAATCCAGGAATTACAAAAAGTCTCTGAGCTAAGCCGCGGAAAGACGGACAGACAGACATGGTGAAACTTTAAGGGTTCGTTGTTGACTTCGAATCCCTGCCCTAAATGGAGCAGTAATCAAATCGTAGTATGGGGCCCATCTGAGACACAATTTCGTATTTCATGCACACATTCTGCTAATTAGTAAGTACTAGTTGTGCCCGTCCGCGTGGAGGTTGTGAAACACTTAAATTTTCCGGGATAAAAAGTATCCTATATGTTAACACGGGCTATAAGGAACTACAATACAAAATTTCATCAAAATCGGCCTGGTAGTTTTTGAGTGATGCACTAACTGACAGAAAGACAGACAAAAATTCCAAAAGTTGTTGTTTTGTAATGTCCACCACAGTTATTATTTTAAAAAAAATATTTCATGTACAGACATGGCCTTGTTACATTTTAATATATGTATTGTCACACGAAGTTCATTAACGCGGTAATATTACAGATTTTCGTTTTTTTTGAAGTCAATAACTCCTAAACAATAGAAAACCCAAGGTTGAAAAAAATATCCTTATATTCTTGATGATGTTCCTTAAAGCCAAAAGCTATTAGAAACACGATTGAGCAGTTTTGGCTCGATAGATTAAAATCCCAAAGATAGGTCTACACCGTTACATTTAACTCTAGTTATGACTTATGTTTTGAAGTATAAGTTTTTAAAAAATTTACAACCAAATTTGTTGAGATAATACAAAGTGAGAAATGTTATTATTATTTATACTTTCATTCAGAAAATTGAAACTAAACGAACCGTCAACCATATAAGAGGGAAAGGAACGTATGGAGACCTCCTTATTTTTTCACTTTTTTTAGCTTTTAGTATTTGTTGTTATAGTGGCAACAGAAATACACATTCTATGAAAAATTTCAACTGTCTACATATTACGGTTCGTGAAATACAGCCCGCTGACGGACGGACAGGCAGACAGACGGACAGACAGCGGAGTCTTACTAATAGCACACCCTGGACACTTCTAGAATGACGGAAAAAACAAAATGGCTGAGAAATCCTATACGTTTGACAACCAAACTGTAACCAATCTGTATCAATCTGGGTGACGAGGGGGTGATTCGCAATCTAGACAGCGGCAGGGAGTGTCCATACTGTTTGTTAGTACTAATATATAATTTACTTTGCTTACATACATATTGAAAAATGCCGCTCCTGCGAGAAGGTAGGCACTCGTATATTCTCCGTGGGAGAGTTTATTAAGTAGACCAAAAACTGTAATATCATCAAGAATAGCTTAGTAAACAAATACTTACTTCATGTAATTATAGTTCATTGTTTACCAAAAAATGTGGTAATTTACGTAAATACGTATACATACCAAAAATTGCAAATTTTATAATAATTTTTGTACGATAATGGGACTCTGACCCAATATGGTTTTAATGGTGAAACTGCGCTAACGACGAAAATAATTATGTTATTATTGAGGTTGAAATAACGAAATTGCTTACCTAGTGCGTAATAGCAAAGTAGTCTACACTATGCAAAACATAAAAATATGAACTTGACTAATAGTGCTATTATATAATCTAAGTATATAAAAATGAATCTCTATTTCCCTTGGTCATCGCATCACGCGTGAACGGCTGGACCGATTTCGTAAATCTTTTTTGTTGTGTTTATTATTGTCAGGACAAAAAAAAAACCCTAAACACGTTAAAAAACCGACTTCCATCGCAACAAAATAGTACATTTTTTCATTACTATTTTTGGTTTTTGTTAATTTTCTAATAAAGTACTACACCGATTTTGATAAAATTTATATGAAAACACACGGAAACTAGCTTTCAGATAAAAAAAAATCTAAATCGGTTCACCCAGCCTAAAGTTTTGAGGTAAAACACATAAAAAAAAGAAAACACAATCGAATTGAGAACTTACTCCTTTTTGAAAGTCGGTTGAAAAATTAAGAAAGTGGCAAGAAACGGGTACTGCGCGAGCGAAACCGCGGGCAACAGCTAGTATAGCATATAACAGTATTAAAGTAGCCTGCCTTTCAGTGTTTTATAAGCTGAATTTTGGAATGTCTGCTCAGGATTGTGGCATTGTTCAGTTTGTGAATAAAAAAATAGATATTTATAAATTTTATACTGTAAGTATCTAATAAGCTTTATAACTTGCCGTGTTAGTCTATTTGTTAGTAGGGGACAATCTTAGAAGATAAATTAGAATCAATTCCCGGTTACCGACTAAACTGAAATTTTGCATCTACGTTAAGTTTGGAGAACAATGTACGTTAAGCTTAGTGATGTCATTCCAAATCCAAGATGTACCAGTTATTTTTTATGCACCATATGGGTATCAAATGAAAGGGTTTACTGAGAAGAATACAATATAGGGTAAGGAAAGGTATGTTGGTGGTATAGGCAATATGGCGACATTTTTTCAAATGTATCTCACATAATAACTCGAGCGGTCAATCGAAACGTGAGACACATGGCTGTCTTCCTCGCACTTGTGTAAACTCGCTAGCGCTGTCTCGTTTGCTTGTACAGGTAATTATGTGAGATACATTTATAAAAATGTCACCAAGTTGCCTAAACCACCAACATACCTTTTCTTGCCATAATTAAAATTCTTTCAAATTAAAGCTTGAACCAAAAAGTTTTTAGGTTTTTCGAATATTATTTGTGTCGATCTTACCAGTAGCTCTATTTCACATTTATTGTGTTGTTGGGATATCATTAATTTTTGTAAAGTAATAACATTTTTAATAACACAAAATAACTAAATTAATGTCATAATCGTCAATTAAAAGTGTATTAGGGTCATTGACGTCATCACTTGAAACATTTAAAAATTAAATAGTTATTATAATAAAAAATACGGAATGAGAATCCTTAAATACTCTTTACTCTATCTAAATATATATATCTCAAAAGTGACTGACTGACATAGTGATCTATCAACGCACAGCCCAAACCACTGGACGGATCGGGCTGAAATTTGGCATGCAGGTAGATGTTATGACGTAGGCATCCGCTAAGAAAGGATTTTGGGAAATTCCCACGGGAACCGCAAAAATCGGGATCTGCGCGGGCGAAGCTGCGGGCATCCACTAGTATACTATACACGCGAAAGTTTGTAAGAATGTATGGATGTATGTAAATTTCCCCTTTACGCAAAAACTACAGAACAGATCTGGCTGAAATTTAGTAGGTAGACAGATTAAGACCTGAATTAACACAAAGGCTACTTTTTTCCACGCTTACGAGGCGCTTGCGGCTCGCGCACTGCGCAAACTAGAAAAGTTAAAGAACCGTTGTCCACGCGGGTGAAGCCGCGGGAAACAGCTAATTATCTATTTTTTTATAAAAAAATGTGAAACAATACCTTTTTTTAATACTGCCAATTGCATGAACCACCCCTATTCCATCTCCATCAACCAGACACAAAAACGTGTTAAGGCAAAGTATATTATATTAATTCTAACATACAGTACGGACACTCCCTGCCGCTCTCTAGATTGCGACTTCACCCCCTCGTCACCCAGATTGATACAGATTGGTTACAGTTTGGTTCTCAAACGTACAGGATTTTACCGCCATTTTGTTTGTTCCGTCATTCGTTTTTTGAAATGTAATTTGTGGCCCGTTGTATGAAGTGTCCAGCGTGTGGTAAAGGCAAATATCTAGACTCTAGAGTCTAGACTATATACCTATGTGGTAGACATTTTACCATACGCACGAACCGCTTGGCTTCATCATTCATTATGCAAACTGCAAAGAAGTATAATTACTTGCCAGCATCTGCGTTACACGTATCTTTTGATATTAGGGTCATTGAAGGTGAGAGTGGATAGGTTTTATTTATTTCACTTCGAGTGAAACGCATCTAAAAAAAATTTAATGAAGTTTTATTAATAAATTAATTGACTATACCCGCCACGCTGTGTTACTGTCTCGCGTAGATATCACCGTCTAGCATACAGAAATCACCATTAAGGCCTTAAGATGTGTCAAATGACAATATTCAATTCAAATTATTGAAAGACTGTGTAAGACGATAGTGATAACCTTGGAAAAAATCTTAAATATATATAACTCAAAGGTGACTGACTGACATAGTGATCTATCAACGCACAGCCCAAACCACTGGACGGATCGGGCTGAAATTTGGCATGCAAGTAGATGTTATTACGTAGGCGTCCGCTAAGAATGGTTTTCGGGAAATTCCCACGGGAACACCAAAAAACAGGAACTGCGCGGGCGAAGCCGCGAGCACCCACTAGTATATAATATACTTGAAGTAATAAAAAATCGATTTAATTGAATACAATTTTAAAAATATTACCACTTTTGATGTAAAAAAATATATACTATAGTGTTTTTGGCATTAAATGCAGAATTTCTCGAAAATAAATAGTTAATATTGAATGAAACCAACACACAAAAATCGGTGACTTTAAGACCTTTAATTTTAATTGAAATAAACTTATTTGAAAGTGATGAAAAGTAATAAAAACATGTAAAATGGAGAATTGGGCGTTCGGTTTCAAACTAACAGCCGCGTTGAGGCCCGCATTGATTTGAACCTAAAATGAATAGACTTACGTTCGATATTATTGAAACACGTATCAACCTAATCGGATTGAGTGATCTTAGCGCCTTAAGGCTTATACCACCGCCAACGACCAACTTTGTAACCACTTTTTACTTCAATTAAGGTTTTTTTATCGAATTAAAAATTGATTTGTAATTAACAAGACATGTGAAGTGATTTCAATTTCCTCGAATTCTATTTTAATACATAGAACTAAAGAAAAAAATAGCATAATGCACCCTTTTTCGTCTCGTTGTAACCATAGAATTTTTGGAAATTCTTCTTATTTTATTTATAACTAGCTGTCCCGACCAACTTCATTCCACCTTACACTACATTACACTACCCTAAACTACCCTACCCTACCCTACACTACCCTACCCTACACTACCCTACACTACCCTACACTACCCTACACTACCCTACCCTCCCCTACACTACACTTCCCTACCCTACGCTACCCAACCCTAACTACACTACACCTACACTACACTACACAACACTACCCTACCCTAAAACCATTATTATCACGCTTTTATTAGCTTCACCTGTATGTTTGTATGTAACCGACTCCTTTGGACTCGATTTTGACCCACTTTAAACGGACAGATTTAATTCAAACTTTGTAGACTTATCAAGAATCAGCGACAATATAATAATTTCATAAGTTTGAACTAAACAATAAACAGAGTTTAAAAAAACTAAAAAACTCGCTTTTAAAGTACATCAGACTAAAAAGTGAAAAATAATTCTTAATATAAGTTGAAAATAATAATTAACAAAAATACTAGTATTATTGTAAAAAAGTGTGGGTTGCTCGATAGACGAAAAATAAGGCACAGAGCGACTCATGCTTTTTCACAATAATACTAGTTTTTTTTTAAATTATTATTTTAAACTTATCAATATTAAGAATGACTTTTCACTTTTTAGTCTGATGTACTTTAAAAGCGTGTTTTTTAGTTTTTTTTAACTCTATTTATTTTGGCTAAGGATGTTTCCTATGTCTCTCACGGGATCAAGACGAATCAAACGATGCCTCATACGTTAAAATCCTTGAAGCCGTTCAGGCTGTAGCAGGGAACATGGAAATCTACATACATACATACACTCGAAAAACATAACCCTCCTTCTGAGGCAGTCGGGTAATTATTTTCAATTTGATACCTCCATGCGTTTCTGAGAAAAATGGTCTTGACAGACAGACGGACAACTAAGTGATCCTGTAAAGTTTCAAGTACAAAACGCTGAAAACCAACTAAACTGTACAATTATGGTACTTAAAACCATGAAATAATTAATAACAACAACATTTTAACCGCGGCGTAATGGTTAGTCCATGTGGTCGCGGGTTCGATTCCCGGTGGGGTCAACTTTGTAAGACTCGGCTTGGTTGATGTAAGGGCATTATCATAGCCCGCTTAGCTAGCTACCACCATCTTATCTAAGTCTTGACGCTAAACGTCGGTGTTAACAGCATTGATATTTTCCAGCTTGAAGATAAGATACCCAGATCCCCATTGCTTTGGAGAATCTTGGTAAGTCTGCTTCTACCTTCGGCATCATTGTCACTTACCATCAGGTGAGATGATGCCAAGGGCTTATCAGTTGTGGATTTAAAAAAACTCATGGAATATTCATAGGGCGTTTCCCCATGATTTAAAATCACCGCCAAAATCCCTTAAATTATAAATCTAAAACGCTCAATACAATTTACTATGGATCAGGTAATAGATAGCACTAACGTCGAGTGGATTACATCCGATTATATCGACATTAATTCAATTATCGATATCTTGTGCTAGTATCGATGTCTAGAACACGCACATCACGTCTTTATTACTTAATTGTGATAGGTAATTAGTAATTAAGCACAGGTAACGGCTCAATTTATAGTCTAATTTTAAGTTAATCATCACTACATAGTATAAAACAAAGTCGCTTCCTGCTGTCTGTATGCTGTATGTATGCTTAGATCTTTAAAACAAACTACGCAACGGATTTTGTTGTTGTTTTATTTTAATAGATAGAGTGATTCAAGAGGAAGGTTTATATGTAAAATACATGCTTAATATTGTAGAGGAACACTGATAATTTTAAAGGTTTCTAATATGATGTCGTAAAGAAAAAAAAATTGCGCTTCTATTGCAAACGCTGGCTGAACCCTATAAGATAATCAAAATAATGTACTACATTATTGTACACCTTAAAATGGTCTACAAAGAAGTCCACAATGGTATATATCTATTTCTTAGGTATAACCCACAATAACTATTTTTTATTCTTCACTTTTTACGAGAAATAATAGCTTATTTACGAAGCGATTTTAATCAATACAGCATTAATCCTTATCCAAAATAAATACATTGTACATTTAATATAGATCACTTTACAGTTTTACAGCATGACTCGCACACCACTCACCCTCTAAGACAGTCATAAAAACGATATCCACGCAGGCGAAGCCGCTGGCAAAAGCTAGTTAGCTATAAATAAGACTGAACTTAGTGATAACATATTAATAATCTTGCTTAGAGTAAATTCACATTGGGGGCGAAGTGACGGGCAGCGTATCGTCTAATTGAGGCGCGCCAATTCGCGCGAATGCGCGTACAATTGCAAATCAGGGATGTTAGGGAGCTCCGTAACCGTAACCGAAACTATCGTATATCCGATATAAAATAATATCCATAACCGTAACCAAATCCGAAATAAAAGTTTCAGATAATATCGGATAGGGGCGGAGCCTAATTGCGACACGTTATGACAGGTTGTTTTGTGGATTGGCCGGGCAGCGGTCGACACACGCGCGCATTGTTAACCAAATAAAACCTTTTTATTAGCTATTTATATTTTACTTCTGAAATTCCTTAAAAATCTAATATCCTTATCCGAAACTAACGGATAAGCCGATTCATAACCGTATCCGTATCCAGTATAATCATTTCTATATCCGTATCGATATGTATCCGAAATTTCATATCCATAACATCCGTGTTGCAAATGCCCTGAGGATGTCATTATCTTCTGTCATTAACTTCGTATCGATGCGCTCCGCTTCGACTCGCCTTTATTCGCTTTTTTCGTCAGTGCCTCAAATTAGCATCTCGGTTCAAGATGTTTCAAACATCGAACGAAATGTCTTGAAAATAAAGTTCTTGTCAGCTCGTACTGCAACGTGGCTGTTACGTCAATCGCTGCGGACGAATCGTGCGAAAGTTGAGGTTTTTAATTCATCTAGGTATATATAAAAGAAAGTAGTGTTAGTTACACCATTTATAACTCTAGAACGGCTGGACCAATTTTTATTATTTTTGTGTTTTTGCATTTGTCTTCGTCGAGAATAGGATAATAAGTATTAAAGTGTGATAGTCATCAATAAAAAAAAAAAACAGTCAAAAAATAATTGGTTTTAGGGTAGGGTAGGGTAGTGTATGGTAGGGTAGGGTAGAGTAGGGTAGGGTACACTGTAGGGTAGGGTACACTGTAGGGTAGGGTAGGGTAGGGTAGTGTAGTGTGTAGCGTAAGGTGGAACGAAGTTCGCCGGGACAGCTATAGTTATAAAGAAAATAAGAAGAATATCCAAAAATTAAGAAAACTAATCATAAGGGATTAGTACGCCTTTGCTAAATGTATTTTCTTTTGCCTAAATATTTAATGTATTTGATTTAAAAGCAATAATGAGTTTACAAACAACAAACAAACAATCATTTTATATTGTCTTTTTTAAGAAATTCATGAATTATCATAATGTTTTGATTAATATTGCAGCAGTTGTATGGTGACAACTAGAAAAAAAAGGGTGCATTAGGTCATTTTTTTCTTTAGTTCTGTGTATTAAAATAGAATTCGAGGAAATCAAAATTCCTCCTCATATCTTGTAAATTACAAATGTTATGACTCGATAAAAAAATCCTTATGACTCAAGTAACAAGTGGTTACACAAATGGTCGTTGGCGGCGGTATATGGCTATATTTTATTAAAGTCCTGTTTAAAAACCGAAATATTAATAAAGGTAAATGTTAATTAAGACTGAGAGCGAAGCGACACGCAGCGCAGCTTCCAATTCGTTTAGTTTAGAGGCATTGCATATTGAACTATATCGCAGTATAAAAGAAGTCGAGAATAAAAAAATAAATAAAATCCAGCTGTGTGAAAACGCAAACTGTTTATTTTTTGGGCAGTCAGGTTAAAATGTATCCTATGTCACTTTCGTGATCAACACGTATCTAAGAAAACATTGCAGTCCAAAATCCATCAAGCAGTTTAGGCTACAAGGTCAGCCGAAGAAACAGACATACATACATACGCCCAAAAACGTTACTCTCAGATAACAAAAGGTGCTAAGAAGGCGAGTGATATTTTATTATCCGTCTTTAAAATAAAGGACTTATTTGTAACCAGCTCGAAATCAATATTACCGATTTTTTTTCTTTAAATTTTTACGATTTCAGCATATGCTTTGCACATAACAATTGCACGACAAAAGTTGTTCAAATTCGTCTGCAAAATGACAACATAAGTGTTATGGGTTAATAACATAGATTCTTTATTACCAAGGAGTCTATAAATAACTCGTATGTATCTAAATTTTGATATATTTCCTGTATTATAGAGTCGATATTGAAGCACCCTAATAAAATATATATGTATATATATATCTTATTTTGATATTTTACCTTTATTCTAGAGTCGACACTAAATTACCCTAATAGAATACTTGTATGTATCTAAATTTTGATATTTATCCTGTATTCTAGAGTCGATACTGAAGCAGCCTAATAAAATATTTATGGGTGTCTAAATTTTGATATTTTTCCTGTATTCTAGAGTCGATGCTGAATCAGCCTAATAAAATACTTGTAGATACCTAAACTTTGATATATTTCCTGTATTATAGAGTCGATACTGTATCAACCTAAAAATATTATTAGGAAGATACTTAGGTTGCCTCTTATGTGAATAAATAAAATATTGTGTAACTCAATTTCATTAAATAAGGCGACTGTAGAGACGAGACGTGGAGTTAATAAAATATCGAAATTTAATTTTATGCTCGGGCCTGACACGAGACGGATAGACGCGAAGGCGAGTGGGAAAAAGTGACGTCACTTAAAAAGGTGGATTCCGTCATATCTTGTTCATTATAATTAATTTTTATTTGGGGGCTTGTCAAAAATACTAAGACTAAAAGACTTTAAAACAGCTATCCCACCAAAAACATTTAATGTTAAATTGGTTGCCAAGACTCACAAGTTCATAATCGTTTCACTGTTAAAAAGTTATGAGATCTCTAGTAGAGCCAAACCCCTAGATGAGCTTTAATTTGTATTGCGCATCATAGCCCACGGGGCCTGTCCTAAATTCAAAGTATTAGGCTCTAAATACTCTTGACTGTACCGCATTTATAACAATAAATAACAAATAACAAGTTATAGTTTCTAAGTTTTACATTGTGTTTATTTTTTTTTATTTTATATTTTTGGGTACAATAAAGAGTATTTATCTTTATCTTATCTTATAACTCTAACTATCCGACCTGTCTCTACAAACTCTACATCTTGGTAAAAAGGTAAGGCTTTGTCATGTAACTGTCGCAGATACTGTAAAATTCGTCATTATACATACGGTCGGGCAAATGTCAGGCAAATTATATAATGGCGAGGGCGGAGACTTTCATAGTTACATCAATCGAACCTGAGCGAACCTAACATCGCTCGCTTCGCGAGCTTATTTACTTCCTGCCGTACGGCATTTTGACAATTTGCGTCACTCGACATTGACCGTTTATATACGAACAATTATACAATTTGCCTGGTTCAGGATTTTACAATCTGCGTATAGAATTTCATATTTTGCCTGACCGTTTACATACGGACGAATTATTACTATCTACCTGAATCGGCGTACAGCATTTTACATTTTGTCTGACCGTTTATATACGGACGAATTCTACAATTTGCTTGCACGTATGTAAAATGACTAATCATACATTTAACCTGCTATTACGTGACATAATCACTAAATCGCGTAACGAACACACAAACATCGAGAAGCTTTCCCTTTTCGGTTAAAAGATAAGTTATATGCAAGCCCGGTAGGGATATACTTACTATACAGGTAGTAACAAAGTCTTTTGCTCTATATACTAAACTAACCATTTTTAGGGTTCCGCACACCCAACGGGACCCTTTTACTAAGCCTCCGCTGTCTGTCCGTCTGTCCGTCTGTCAGCGCGCTGTATTTCATGATCCGCAATAGGTAGACAGTTGAAATTTTCACTAAATGTGTATTTCTGTTGTCGCTATAACAGGAAATACTTAAAATAAATAGAGTTTAAAAAAACTAAAAAACACGCTTTTAAAGTACATCAAACTAAAAAGTAAAAAAAAAACTTAATATAAGTTGAAAATAATAATAAACAAATTACTAGTATTATTTTAAAGTCTGATGTACTTTAAAAGCGTGTTTTTTTTGTTTTTTTAAACTGTATTAATTTTTTAGTTAAAACTTATGAAATTATTATATTGTCGCTGATTCTTGATAAGTCTACAAAGTTTAAATTAAATCTGTCCGTTTAAAGTGGGTCAAAATAGAGTCCAAAGGAGTCGGTTTTTTTTTAAATTCACAATTGGTAAGCCCTTGGCATCATCTCACCTGATGGTAAGTGACGATGATGCCGAAGATGAAAGCGGGCTTACCAAGATTCCCCAACGCAATGGGGAATTGTTTACATAAAAACATACAGGTAAAGCTAATAAACGCGTGATAATTAAATAAAGTAAAAACAAGGGGGTTGCCATACACAAAACGTGTTTTTTCATAGGTGTTTAGAATGAATGTAAATACCTGCAAAGTTCTAAAATTAGGTAACTGAAAGCTTTTAAATTTATTTCTAACGTTACCCAAAAACTTTTCTAACAATATTATCGTGTTCTATTTTATTTAAAAACTTTTAGATTTGAATCCGTTTTGCGAGGCAAAGGTTGTTTGAACGAAACTAGTTCTATAACTTTCGTTGATTCGGCGTTTGAATAACTAATGTGCCAGCCAGCTCTTTCATAACACGTAACTCGTTTTTAATAAGGCTTTACCTAGAACCAACCTTTTGAAATAGGTAAATAAACAAGTAACCAGTTATTTTAATACTTGTACCGGCTAATGTCAAAGGGTGGAACGCCAATGGCGCTAAGTGTCAAAGTTTGTGTAACGAGCTGTTATCGATGGTAAAAATGGCCTATGGACTAGCTACTCTCAGAAATCGCTTAATGCCCTGCGGGTCCAATACAATAACATATTCAGGACGCTGCTGAGGTTGCCTCGTTTTTGTAGTGCGGCTGCTATGTTTGCTGAGACTCGAACAGACGGCTTTCATGCTATAATACGCAAAAAAATAGCATCGCTACTGTCAAGAGTGAGAAACAGCAACAGCGGCGTCCTGAAAGTGTTTTCCGACAAGTATGATTGTCCCAATGTTAAGCATTGGGTCAATATACTTATCAATAAATGTTAATTATGTTTTTATTTTTATTTTTCTGTGTGTTTTTATTATATTTATTAATTACTAACATAGTTTATTAAAGTTGTGTGTACTAACAAAAATGGACTGAAACTGTCTGAAAGAATAAAGATATTTATATTTATTTATTATTATAAAAATACCTTAATATTTATATAAGAAGCGCCGGTGGCTTAATCGGTAACGACTCGGTCCTCTTAACCAGAGTAAATTAAATTTAGTAAATTAAAACCATATACTCCGATTTACAGTTCCTTGAAGCTGTAAAAAAATCAAACTCTTAAGTTAACGTTAAATAGAGATACTGCCGTCAAAAACGTACACTTCGACACTCTCAAGGGACTCAAAATTCATAGGGTATTTTCCGTTGACCTAGAACTATGAAATTTGGCAAGTAATACCGTATAGGGAAAAATATGAAAACTGACAAAATATTCGGTTGCGTTGTGGAGCAACACCACTCCACAAAGCAACCGAATATTTTGTCAGTTTTTGCATAATTATCATTTCTACAACTAGTACTTTCATTTTATATCTTACTCAGCCATTTCTCTTATCGTTTTTTTCTGATCACGATAACTAGTTTTTCAGGAGCTATAAGTACATAACGCAACCACTTTTCGCAGGAAGAGGGTTGCCATTTATCTTCAACCTAAGTTTATATCCATTTCCGTTATCGTTACCAGATTCGTCATGACCTCGTAGTCTAATTATTCCAGAAAAAAATTGAATACGGCGCCTTCTATTCAAATTCAAATTATTTATATATATAAAAATGAATTCCTATTTCCCTTGGTCACGGCATCACGCGTGAACGGCTGGACCGATTTCGCTAATTCTTTTTTTGTATAGTTCGCTATTGTTAGGAGAAGGATAAGGTAGGGTAGGGTAGTGTAGTTTAGTGTAGTGTAGTGTAGGGTAGGGTAGTATAGTGTAGTGGAAGGTGGAACGTAGTTCGCCGGGACAGCTAGTAATTTATATATAAGATAAGATAAGATAAGATAAGATAAGATAAGATAAGATAAGATAAGATAAGATAAGATAAGATAAGATAAGATAAGATAAGATAAGATAAGATAAGATAAGATAAGATAAGATAAGATAAGATAAGATAAGATAAGATAAGATAAGATAAGATAAGATAAGATAAGATAAGATAAGATAAGATAAGATAAGATAAGATAAGATAAGATAATATAAGATAAGATAAGATAAGATAAGATAAGATAAGATAAGATAATATTTATTGTCAAAACTGAGTAATATAGTTGTTACAATTAATTAGTATCATCAGTTTACCCATTTCGGGCATACAATAGTCATGGTTTAACATTTAAAGTACAGTCATAATTTTATTCAAAAATTAAAACATAAAAAGCAAGTATAAATTAATTTGAAAAATATTCTTCTAAAGTATAAAATACCTTGTCTTTCAACCAATCTTTTAGTGTTTTTTTTAAATTTAGTACCATCTAATGACTTGATATACATTGGTAAGTGATTAAAAATTTTAGCACCTACAACTACAGCTCTTTTATTAAATATGTAGCTTTTAGCTAACACAACGCACATGTCATATTTATATTGGCTGCGTAGAACATTTCTGTGATAGATTTCATTTTTTCTAGTAAAATGTTCTCTATGGTTTTTTACAAACACACACATTTCCAGTATATATATACTAATTACTGTAAGATATTTTTGTTCTTTGAATACAGACCTTAGAGACTCAGTGCTAGGTATTTTGTAGATGATCCTTAGACATCGTTTTTGTAATATAAAAGTAGAGTTAACATTTACAGAGTTACCCCAATATATGATGCCATATGTCAAAAGTGGATAAACGTAGCCATAATATGCATTTCGACTAACTTCTGTTGAAGTCACATTACTTAGTATAGACAAAGCATAACATTTACTTGATATCTTCTTGTTGATCGTTTCAATATGAGATTTCCAATTCAAATGAGTATCAATTGTAATTCCTAAAAATTTAATGTCATTAACTAATTCTACTGCTTTACCACAAATAATGATATTTAAATAATGTGGTTCCTTTTTATAATTCCTAAATTCTATAATTTTAGTCTTATCTAGATTTAATTTCAAATTAATTGATGTCAACCATTCTGTAGCCATGTCAATAGTGTTACATATTTCATTGATATATTCGTGATTACTCAAATTATCCTTTGGTATAAAAATAGTAGCATCATCAGCAAACAAAACACAGAGATGATTGATCACCAAAGCATGTCTTGGTACACTTTTATTGCTTTCTATTAGTAAGCGTAATTTTTATTGTTGATTTGTGCATGCCCGACTACGCCAGACGATGAAGGCTTCGCGAGACAGTGTGCACCTGCACAGCGTGGCAATATATTTAACTTTCCTATCTTTCAAAATACCTGACACGAAAAACAAATCCTGACAAGCCACTTTCTCCGAAATCCACCTTAAAATACGCGGAAAAATACATAATAAGCGCTGAGCCGTCACGAAAATGAGTAAGTACATGGCGCTATTCACTGGAACTCGCCTTAATAAGGTATTTTGAGACTCGGCGAGGGATTTTTTTGCTACGTTTTTATCGTGAGA
This sequence comes from Coleophora flavipennella, assembly GCA_947284805.1. Taxonomy (NCBI): domain Eukaryota; kingdom Metazoa; phylum Arthropoda; class Insecta; order Lepidoptera; family Coleophoridae; genus Coleophora; species Coleophora flavipennella. Next base: position 1,456,447 of record OX369272.1, read on the forward strand.
GTGGGGACCGTTGGCACAATGTGTAATAGGTTCATGTTTTTAAGAGTTGCAGGGAATACTGGGATAGGTTCGCATCCAGTGTAAGTCATTCGTATTTCGAAGGCGAAGCATTGATTGGAACAGTCGTTTCTGTCTTTTTCTTTACATGTAAAGAGTTGAGAAAATAACCACACTTTTGCATTTTTTCAATGTTTTTTCGTTGCAATTAAAAACTACTCATTTTGTTTTTTTTTGATATTAACACTAATTCCACAGAAATTGAATAAGACCACACGTTATAATTTGTCAGCGACCGGTTTCTAACACCATCTTCAGTGACGTGTAGTTGTATTCAATTTCTGTGGAATTAGTGTAAATATATACCAAAATGAGTGACATAATGTTCCACCAAGAACCTACAATCAAAAGTATCAACTAATTTAAAAACTATTTATATATTTTTTAACCGACTTCAAAAAAAGGAGGAGGTTTCTCTATTCGACCGTATATCATATTTTAATGTATGTTCGCCGTTACTTCGTCGTTTATGAACCGATTTTGATAATTCTTTTTTATTGGAAAGGAGATATCCCAAGAATGGTACCATGATAAGGAAACCAGGATCTGATGATGGCATCCAAGAGAAATCGAAGGGAACCTCCGAAAATCGTATTGGCGACTAGTGCGTTTGAAGTCTTTTTTTTTTGTTTAATATTATTAAAAATCGCACTGGCATATTGAAGTGTGTTATAAAACTAATCGACTAAGAAAGTTTAGACATACTAATTCGGTCTGGTTTGACTGTAGAATACAAGAGGTTTCTTTAATATATTTTTTCTGTTCCAAAAGTTAACGAATCGTGTTTCTGTAACTGACAAAATGAAGTCATTGAAATGAAGGATCAGGTTACAAAATATCATTTTCATATGTTTTGTAATTGCTAAGGAAAATCGAGATCCCAGCGAACAAAGTTTCCAATGCGTCGCCTTAACAGGAATTTGTCTAAAAATTTCGAGCGACCCAGGGAGTGTTGTCGTCATGAAAAAGGTTTTAACCAAAATGTGTTCTGTTATTTTTTTGAAGTGAAAACTTCTTTAGCGGCGTTGTGCACTTGTTTTGTAATGGGTAAAAAATGTTAAACTCGCGTCAGGACACGTGACCTGATCGAAAATTCGTAAGACGGATGGAGTTGATTTTTTGTTGATTTTTCTGAGATATAAACTTTTTAATGTAATATAAATTATCATGTTTGTGTACGATAGCGCAATAAATAAATATTGTATTCTACCACATAAATGATAGTACTTTTATACTGATAATCAAAGCAATTCGTGCAAAATTATTCCCTAACCATTCCAAAATATCAAAAATGCACAACGTTAATATTCAAGTTTTCACTTCTGCCGGCACTCCCGGAGTGCAACCCGTCGTTTTTTTAAGGAAATGCTCGGAATAGTCGTATGATACACGTGTCAACCAGGTAGCAATAACTTTTATCATCTGATTAGCCGAAAGTTCGTAACTAACACTTGCGTAAGCCTTAATACATTTTTTGTAGAGAAAAGCTGACAAAAATCTGAACTGTCTTTGGGCGAATGTTGTATGTACAGAAACGGAGGTGATCTGAAGTCGCCTCTTTGGTTTAATCAGAAAGGAGACAACCTTCGCGATGCTTTGTGGTGAATGAATCACAAATAAAAAGAACTAAGTGATTTTTTAAGAGTTCCTTTTTTCCTTTTGAGGCACTGAAACATAAAAAAACATATCTCCCAAATCCTTCTGTTGGTTCGTCAGTCCGTCACACATTCCGTGGCCTAGCAAAGTCAGATTGACAATATATGTTAAAGTAAAGAGTTTTATGATAATGTCTCGATGGATTTTGAGCAGCTTCTGGCTGAGTTGGCATTAAAAGATAGCTGTCATACAACAAAAAATGGAATATGCACAAAACTCAAAAATGAATGTAACTATTTTGATGTAAATTTGCAATAAGTTATAATTGATGTTCTATCAAGTGACATTATTGGTTTTATTCCGAAAAAAAAAAAACTTTTACTAATCAATCCGCTTCCAATAGTTGTTTGCCCACGCTATAAAAGTATATGTCTATCGGATTTGTGTATGTCAGACGATGAAGGCTGCGTAAAAAAGTATGCACGACGTGGCTGTACAATTTATTAATACGTCATCATATCAGCCGAAGGACGTCCACTGCTGGACAAAGGCCTCCCCCAAAGGATTTCCACGACGACCGGTTCTGTGCTACCCGCATCCAGCGGCTTCCCGCGACCTTCACCAGGTCATCGGTCCACTGAGTGGGAGGCCTGCCTCCACTACACTTTCCGGTGCGTGGTCGCCACTCGAGAACTTTACTGCCCCATCGGCCATCTGTTCTACGAGCAATGCGCCCCGCCCACTGCCACTTAAGTTTAGCAATTCTGAGAGCTATGCCGGTTACTTTGCTTTCCTACGGATCTCCTCGTTTCTGATTCGATCATGCAGAGAAACTCCGAGCGTAGCACGCTCCATTGCCCTTTGGGTGATCTATAGCCTTCTTATGAGTTAACACGTAAACATTGTAAATGATAGTTAATAGTTTTTTTGTCTCCAATACGATAAAATTAAATAGCGTTAGTAAAACCTGTCTGCGATTCTATGTTTTTTTTTTTGGGATTTTGTTTAGTAAAAGATACTTTTAATGTGTATTTTTTTACTAACGTAAAAATAATCTTTTTGACATTGTCTTGACATTATTTTGCAAAACCATGCTGACTCTATGTGACCTACCGCGAAAACATAAAAAGATTTATTTTCGTAGCTAGCTACTCATATTAGAAACCTACCACTGACAGATATGCGCTAATGAAGTAAATCCATCATCGAATCTCATCATCAATATTTCATTAAGAGATTTACAAGTCCGGGTCCCGTCATTTCGAGATTGATTGAACCAAAATATTGTAATTTATTTTATATTTGTATTTATTAATATTAAAGGCGGGACGTAATACTGTATTTCTGTATATTAGGGTTCCGTACCCAAAGGGTTAAAAACGGGACCCTATTACTAAGACTTCGCTGTCCGTCCATCTGTCTGCCCGTCTGTCACCAGGCTGTATTTCATGAACCGTGATAGCTAGATAGTTGAAATTTTCACAGATGATGTATTTCTGTTGCCGCTGTAACAACAAATACAAAAAATTAGAAAAAGTAAAAAAGGGGGGTCTCCATACAAAAACCTTGGTTTTTTTTAAACATGAACGAACTAGCGCCATCTAGTATGATGGTACGGAACCCTTTGTGTGCGGTTCTGACTCGCACTTGACTGGTTTTTAGAGTTTAATTAACACATGATTTTAGCTTCTGTAAATTTAAATTTTCATTGGGATTGACCTAAACCAATAAAATTTCACAATAACATCAAACTATTTATTCAGCACTCATGCAAAGTAAACCAAATAAGGTTTATGATTAGTAGGTAATAGAGAGTGAATAGGTACTATTTCAGCTTGCGTGTTACATCCTCGGCTCCAATTAGCACTTAATATAATTAAGTAAATGTTCACGTTTTAACTACCGCAGTGACTCAAGACTAAGGTCTTTAACCTGTGTATTGCAAGTGATGACTTACGGAACTGAGACATGGTTGCTTACTATGAGCCTAATAAGAAGGCTCTCAAGGTCACCCAAAGGGCATTGGAATGAGCTATACTCGGAATTTCCTTACGCGATCGAATCAGAAATGAGGAGATCCGCAGAAAAACCAAATTAACCGACATAGCTCACAGAATCGCTAAACTGATTTGGCAATACGCAGAGCACATAGATCGTAAAACAGATGGCCGTTGGAGTAAAGTTCTCGAGTAGCGACTACGCACCGGAAAACGTAGCATAGACAGGCCTCCCACGCCGTGGACCGACGACCTGGTGAAGATCGCGGGAAGCCGCTGGATGCGGGCAGCGCATGACCGGTCGTTGTGGAAATCCTTGGGGGAGGCCTTTGTCCAGCAGTGGACGTTTTTTCGGCTGATATGATGATGATGATGAAGTAAATGTTTATGAATATTTAATTTAATTATTTTTTATATTAATATTCCGAAAACATTTCACCATTCACTGTCTTTCCATATTGCTTAGAATATTTTATAGTCAATTAGGACAACTTAAAAACTGGCCAAGTGCGAGTCGGACTCGCGCTCCGAGGGTTCCGCACCACCAACCCCTCCACACAACTATGACAATGATACCTGTTCACGTTCTTCTTATTTTCGAATCGATGGTATAAATAAATGGTTACTTAATTATTTTATATTCACATTACAAACAAAATATATCAATGCGAGCGACAAGAAAATAATGTTTTTTTACCAGTGACAAGAAATTGAGAATGACTCGTTTGTCATGGAGGGATGAAAGGCATGCGACAAAATGAGTGGTGAGTATGATTGTGGATAGGTATAAAGGGAGAGGAAGATCGAAGAAAAGACGGATGGAGCTGTGTGAAAGATGAAGTGAGAAATAATGAAGTGAATGTAGAGATGACTGCAAATAGAGAAGAATGGCATAGAAAAAGTTTAATAATTAACCCTTTTTCTGGTGCAGTTGGGTAAAAGCATGTTGCGCTGGACGCAAGCAATAGTTGAGAACAAGACAGGGAAATAATGAAGTAATGATTGTTTTTACATAGACTTTTTTTAGTCACAATTTTGTAGTAGTATCTAGTGATTTTTTCTTCAGTTTTTGCCCATTTTGATTGAATTATTAAAAATTCGACAAACATCTTAGATAAGTTGCCTAGCGTGATTTATTATTAAACGTAGGTCTATTCAGTATAGGTAATTTACAACCAGCACCATTTCAACAATAAATGACTATTCTAATCGACTTCCATTACGTAACGAAACGCTTGAGTTATTGAAAATCTGTCAGGGCCCCTCCATTGCTTGTCAATCAATTTTACAGGTTTAGACCTCTGCTTGGACTGTTGTCGATTTCTATTTGACATTAGGTAGTGTTCACCATTAAGGCCCAATGGTACTCAAAAATATGTCTTTTTCTTTACGTGTTAGAAGAGGGAAGAAAATAACCACACTTTTGCACTTTTTCGATATTTTCGTTTCTTATTTTCATTATATTATTTATCTTAAATAAACATCCAATCGATGTTTTCCCTTCAGTCACCTATGAACTTTATTTTAGTAAATAAATCATATTATCAAATTACTTATTTTAAGAATAAAACCGAAAATAGACGATAAAATAGTTCGACAAGAGGTACTTTTGGGAAATTATTCTATCGAGTCAACTTTATTAAATCGTGTTTCCAGTCAATATAGTCCCTCGTAACTATTCTCAATAATAACACCAGTATGTTTTCCTAGATTTTAAATTTACTGTTAACTACTTCAAAAATGAATTCTAAAAACCTGTTTAAGTGGATTTTTAGGTACCACTGCGCCTTAATAACACTTAGGTATTCGTTAGAGGCATACCGAGTTCAAGTGTGCGAGTTTACATATCACTTCCTTGTATTCAATTTCAATTTACAGTAGACACGTATTTAAATACTTATTCAGGGTACGGCTTAGCGTGCATAGCGATATATGTTCTCGCGTTTTTTTTCTGGCGGTTCATTATCTGCGTATAGCTCGCGCCAATCTTTATTGCGGCTCTGAAGTTGGCCGCAAGACGCGTCGCAGTAGCAAACTTTGGGTGTTAGTAGGACGTAAAGGTACCTACTACTCGGTTATACCGGCGCAGTAAACACTCGCATCACAGTTTAGATCAGTAATAAAGTTTGGCGCGAGCTGTACTGAATCATAACTTATTAGGTGAATTAAAGTCCTTGCGATTTTTGTCTGTTTATACCCAGTTCTCAGCTGAGTCGTACGGACTTTTGAATCGGTACTTTTAAATTGATTTTTCTTAGCTATGCATTGATTTGTGTATTTCTCTCAGTTAACCTTTACACGTAGGTACACAGTTTAAGAATCATCAGATTCCTTACGAAATTCTAGGTAATATATTTTAAGGCAATACCGTCGCGCGTCTGGAACGCCCACAGATCTGAGTTGGGTGTTGACAGTTCAATCAGTCAGCGCGACGCGCTCTTTAGCGCTTCATTTAGTCAGATGCTAATTTCGCTAAAAGTAGGGCAGTCACTCCTACGTTATGTACTGCCTAAGTACCTCAACGAGAGTGTGATGGAAGTGGCAGGCCTAGTTTATAGGCTGTTAGGTGTAATGAGGCGTAAAATGTGCTGTCAAAATATCAGCTAGCGCGGCAAGTAGGGGGGTGCCTCTTCTTTTTTTTTTATTCACAATTCTTCTCTTAAAACTGAAGAACTTTCCCCAAGAACATATAATTGTAACTAAAAAAAGACTTGTAGCACTCGGGGACTGCCGCGGTAAAGCTATTGCATAGCATTTTTTATCAACTTTTAACAATAAGAAAGTTACACCAGTAAAATTGACTAAGTCCTTTTAGTACCGCAAATAGGTAATAGATGGCACTGTAAGTTTTTTTTAGAACGCGGTAACGTTAAGTCACTCTCGGCCAAGCTACATGGTAGGCGGAGTGTGGGGTGTTAAGTTTTTTCGTTACGGAATTTCTTGATGCGGTCGCCGCGCTCAAAGCCCGCGATAAACGCTATGCAATAGCTTAAAAACAATATGGGAAACCATACTGGCATGTTTTCATGCCGCCCATTCCTGATACTTCCATGTTCAGTCCTACAATAGTACAACATGAAATATAAATCATATAGCGATGACTGAAATCGAACGATTTTTCGACAGATCCTAATATAAACAAGCTAAGTCAAATATGAAATAAGCTGTTTTTCTTTACCCTCGGTTCGTCGCGTTGGGTCTTTAAAAGCCCGACGTTTACGAAAACTGCTATATTTTGTTCCATATTAAAGATACAAATTTGTACCTCAGGGTAGTTTCCTAAAACATACTAAAATATCAATTAGTGCATGAAAAAAAAAATTGTTGTTCAAAATTATTTACTATCAATAAAGTGATTTAGAACCACACTATGAATTTTATTTAAAACTTTAGCTACTAAACATATAAAAATAAATAAACAACAATATTTGCTATTAGACAAGGCCTTAAATGTAGATCATGCTATTTTGACGGGATAAAAAGAAGCCTTTGGAAAGTGTCCCACCCTTTCAACAATGTCTGTGCCAAAAATCAGATCGATCGTTGCTCCGTGGTGACGTGAAGGAAGGACAAACAGACAAACAAATACACTTTTACATTTAGAATATTAGGATGATGTGAAAGCCACCAAAATAATGGAGGTAACCCCTTTTCAGCGTGTTACCCTTAAGTAAATTGCCTTTAATACAAGCGGCATAGCCTCTTTGAATCGTTACATTAATGTACTATGAATAATAGTAAGTACTCTTTGCTAATGCGTTAGTCTAAAAAGCGTCGGTGGCTCAACCGGTAAAGACTCGGTCCTCCTAACCAGACGTCCCGGTTTCAAATCCGGACGGCCAATGTACCAATGAGTTTTTCGAAACTTACGTACATATACTTACCGTTTGCTTTAACGGTGAGAGAAAACATTGAGAGAAAATCTGCAACATCTGATTCCAGATGTGTATGAAGGTCGCGTTGCATACGTCCGTAGGTGTAAATCTAAAATCTAAAATGATGCTAAGTGCAACACCAGGCAACCGCCGTCTATCCCTTGGATCATCACATCAACTCATATGTCCCACCGACGGGGCGAACCATACCCTGAATTATGGCGATCGGGCCTTAGTTGACTACGCGGGCTCAGTACGGGTTGGTCAACTTCACATACAACCTGCGAGTTTCTCCGCAGGCGTGTGCAGGTTTACTCACGATGTTTTCCTTCACCGTAAGAGCGTCGGCGGCGATGCTATTCCTCGGATAGCACGGTTAATTATGCCACACGATGAGAGAGAGAGAGAGAGAGAGAGAATCTAGGAATCCGCCCCACCAAGTAGACTTAATATTTTACAGAGCCCCGCGATGTATGCCTGGAGTTTTCACAATCCGCCTGGGAATATCTGGGAAAATCGAAATTTGCCGCCGACATAACGTATACAGTTATTTCTAGGTTATCTTTTAATTTTACAACCTTAATTACGTACTTTCGAAATAACATCACCATCACTTAAGGCTGTGCAGGTCACTTTATTACACAATTTGAATCACTTTATGACGTGACTATGAGAGAGTCGAAGCAAGATTGATCGTGTCTATAATTACTGGATGACTAACCCCAATGAATTGTTTAATGAAAGCTTTTTGAAAGCCTAATGTACTTTTAATTGATAACGATATACAGGCCTAATCATGATTTTCATAAGTTCATAACAAAAAGTAGTTTTTCACATGTCACACGAAATATGTATCCCAACAAAACACATAAATGTAAAATGAAGCCAAGTTCGATATAAAAAAAAAAATAAAAAAATAAAATAAAATAAAAAAAAAATCTTTATTGTACATATAAAAAATATAGATTAAATTGGATAGTGAAAAACTCCATGTAGTAGCAGAGAACATAGCAAGGTTTTCTTTCAATTGATAACGATGTGCAGGCCTCCCACGCGCTGGACCGACGATCTGGTGAAGAGCGCGTGAGGCCAATGGATGCGGGCAGCGCAGGACCGGTCGTCGTGGAAATCTTTGGGGGAGGCCTTTGTCCAGCAGTGGACGATTTTCGGCTGATATGATGATACAGGCCTAATTATAATTTTCGTAAGTTCATAAAAAAGAGTAGTTTTTCACATGTCACACGAAATATGCCTCCCAACAAAACATAAATATGAAATGGAGCCAAGTTCGATACAAAAAATAAAGAATAAAATTAGATAGTGAAAAACTCCATGCAGTCGCACAGAACATAACAAGTTTTCTTTTTGGCAACTGAAAACCATTGTATATTATTCTCTATTCTTTGGAGAATTAGATCCCTGTAATTGTCTATATTTCATGTTTGTTTTGTTGAGGTAATCTAATAAAACAAAACTCTAGAGAGAGGTTATTATTATGATGGCCGACGGGGCAGTAAAGTTCTCGAGTGGCAACCGCACAACGGAAAAAGTAGCGTAGGCAGGCCTCCCATCCGGATGGAACGATGACCTGTGAAGATCGCGGGAAGCTGATGGATGCAGGCAGCGCAGGACCGGTCGTCGTGGAAATCCTTGGGGAAGCCTTTGTCCAGAAGTGGAGGGTTTTCGGTTGATATGATGATGATGATGACATACAAAAATTTACATACATAGACTGTCAAAACCATAACCCTCCTTTTTTCGTAGTCAGGTAATTAAAGTTGTTTCATTAAGACAAGTTCAACGAAAAGTATTTTAATAATTTAATGACCGAGAAATCCAAAACGGTGAAACTCAAAGAGGCAACTAAAAGTTGCCAACCTTGAATTTAAGCCAAACCCTTTTGCCCCTATCCGGATTATGCTAATAAGCCCCAAATATTTCTCGCTCGTTTCAAATAATTTCATCCCAGTTCGTTGTAAATGGTACAAGTTTAAACCTACTTAACAAACATTTTGGCATCCAGTTATAAATGTTAAAACGTAATACGGATTACCTCGTGGTAAGGTAGACGATGTGACATGATTTAAAATGTTTTATCGACATCCCAGCAACCCCTCTACTTCCATAGCTCGGCCTTATTAATTTTAATCCTCATTTAATTAGTTATCCTTGTTATTTTAGTTAATTAAGTTAATTTTGTTAAAGTTTAAAACCAAACCTTTGAAGTGAAAACTTCTTTAGGTGCGTTGGGCATTTTTTGAGATGGGAAAAAAACATTGAACTCGCGACACTGTGATGTAACGTTAGCGACACCGTACCAGGAAAACTCGCAGGGTCAAAACTTATATGCATTTTTTGAGATGGGAAGAAACAATTCAACTCGCACCACTGCGATGTAACGTAACCGACACCGTACCAGGAACACTCGCAGGATCAAAACTTATAGGATTTTTTTGAGATGGGAAAAAACATTGAACTCGCGACACTGTGATGTAACGTTAGCGACACCGTACCAGGAAAACTCGCAGGGTCAAAACTTATATGCATTTTTTGAGATGGGAAGAAACAATTCAACTCGCACCACTGTGATGTAACGTAATCGACACCTTACCAGGAACACTCGCAGGGTCAAAACTTATAGGCATTTTTTGAGATGGGAAAAAAACATTGAACTCGCGACATTGTGATGTAACGTAACCGACACCGTACCAGGAACACTTGCAGGTTCAAAACTTATACGATTTTTTTGAGATGGGAAAAAACCATTGAACTCGCTTCCATCTTCGGCAACATCGTCACTTACCACCGAGTGAGATGTTGTCAAGGGTTTATCAATTGTGCAAAAAAAAAACTGTAACCCTTGTAACCGATACCGTAGCAGGAACACTCGCAGGGTCAAAACTTATAAAACTGTATTTTTTTTTTACTTCTGTTGGCACTCCCGGAGTGGTAGGGTTTTTCTTCTATTTTTACTTCTTATTTGGCATCATCTTATCTGATTTGAATATGGAAATGGTCTTACTAAACATCCCCAACAAAATGGGGAACTGGTTATCTTATTCCCCATGCTGGAACACAATGCTGCATTGATGTTTGGCGGTAAGAGGTTAGATAAGAGTGTCGATGGTATCTAGTCAGACAGAAAACTCTCTCTCACCAACCGAACTGAGATCTATCTATGTTAAATTAAACCCTACCGATAATCAAACCAACGACCTCATACAGATAATAGATTGGATTAGCCACAACAACTATCATCATCATCATCATATCAATCGAAGATGTCCACTGTTGTACAAAGGGTATTCCCAAGGATTTTCAGAACGAACAGTCTTGCTGCCCGCATCCGAGTGGAAAGTCTGTCTACGCTAGGTCTTCCGGTGCGCATTCACCACTCGAGAACTTGACTGCATTAACGGTCAACTTCTCTGGCGTCCCCAGCGGTGATCGAACCGCCAGCAGCGAAAGCCTCGGGAGGCGAGTGTTCCTATAGCTCCGGTATCCACATGGAGAGTCAGTAGTAGTTCCTTGCACGAGGCACTTGCCTTGCAGAGTACCAGAACTAGAGTCCTGGACGAAGTAACTAGTATCTCATCTGTGGTCCTGGTGGCAAGACCTACCACAGCTGTTAGTTGCCTTCACCTCACGGCGTTGGCAGAAATAACGGTCCTTTGTGTTGGTAAGCGGGGACGGATGCTATCCTTACTAAAATTTTTAAATGTGAAAATGTGTTTGTTTTTTGTTACCTTTTCACGCTTCAACACCTGGACCAAACTTGATGAAATTTGGCAAGAAGGCAGCCTGTGTCACGGGGAAGGACAAAGGCTACTTTTTATGCCGTGAAAATAGCAAAGTGTGATACAGTTCCTGAGGGAATTGAAAATAATACTCTTTTATGGTTAATTTCTTTTAGGTCGCAATGGAACAATGGATTGTTGTGATTTTTTGCACAGAGATGGTTTAGGGGGTCAATAATGATAAAGTTCACTTATTAGGATATCCTGACATAGTTCCGAGGGATCTGGAGAAAACTCATTTCCACGCTAGCGCAAGTCGGCTTCGCAACGGAGCAACGGATTGAAGTGGTTTTTTTTTGCATGGAATCGGTTGAGGGCTGGGAAGTGACATAGACTTCTAATCAGAACAGCCCACTATGGGAATAGGGATCTGGAGAAAACTTAGGTCCACGCTCGTGAGCCGTCATAAAAACGTTATCCACGCGAGCGATGCCGCGGGCAAAAGCTAGTATATAAAAATCCAGTAGTTTAGCGTGTAATAGAGGGCTTCTGTTCTACGAGCTATGTGCCCTGACCAACACAACACCATAGCGGCGGTTAAATTATTTCTCAGCAACACAAGTTCCAAAACAAAAATTATGCAACACACTTCCTTGTCAATTTGTCAGTCGCCATTACCCGTCTGTGGGCATTATAACGTCAAATGTCAAGAACCATCTCATTACATTACAGTTACGTAGAGCTGAGTAAAATAATCAAAACATGCATTCACATGACTAACAAAAGGCGTTGACGAGGCCGCTTTATGGCTCCGTAGTCCCACGGGCTTTTTTACACTGTCCGATACGACACGATACGATTATTCGTTAATTTATAGCAAAAGTCAATAGTTTCACATCAAGTGTTTAAAATTCACATGTGTTTACAATTCAAAAATAATATCCTGTTTTAACTTATAATGTGATTAATAAAATAATTAAAATATGAGTTCGTTCGATGGAAAGTGACGATGAAGTCGAGGATGGGCAAAGAGGCAAATTCAAATATTGCCTATTCACGCTCGCTTTGTAGATCCCCAAATAATAGAAAACGGAAAACACTGAAGCAGGCAAGGAGTTCCACTCCTTTGCTGTCCGCATAATAAATAAGGAACCGTAACGCTTCGTGCGGAAAGGAGGAATTCTTCATTACAAATAGGGGATATCTTTAGCATACGTTGTTCAAAATTGAATTTTGTTTTGGCGGACCGATACCATAGTAGAGGGAGATGGATGTCATATGTGTTATGTAACAGTATGATTGATGTGCCACCGATACTTGCCCGACTGCCTGAAAATGAGGGTAATGTTTTCATGAGTAAAAATAAGGATCGTGTGCTCCTGTTTCTTTTCAACCGAATTCCAAAAAGGAGGAGGTGCTCAATTCGACTGTATGTTTTTTTTTATGTGTGTTACCTCAGAACTTTTGACTGGGTGAACCGTTTTTATGATTTTTTTTATTTGAAAGCTAGTGTTTTCCGTGTAGTCCCATATTAATTTTATCAAAATCGGTGCAGTACTAGAAAATTAAAAAAAAAACCAAAAATAATAATGAAAAAATTTACTAAGTTGTTGCGATAGAAGTCGGTTTTTTAACGTGTTTAGCGTTTTTCTGAAGCCTGTAAAGTGTTTGCTTAAATGGTTTGATAGATTTTGTAGTGCAAAGTGTCGTTAAATCACTTTGATTCCCTGAGTAACAGAGGATATATATATTTAAGCCAACTGTCAAAACAGAAGAGTAATTTTTTTATGCAGTCGGGTTCTTAATATTTAATCAAATTAGTTTATTTTCTCCGTTGCAGTACCACTACTTCTATCACCGTTTACTTGCAAGAACATTTCTAGTAATTACTTTGTTCCCGGAAATATTTTTGAAAACGTTCCTGGAAACGATTCTTGGTAATTTATTCGCCTCAATCAATGTTAAACAGCAGACGATGTCTTAAGCGTAAACAGCGACATATACCTCAAGTTACGCGTATTCTTTTTCATTCAAACTCCAAATTTCATCAAAATTCTTATCTAAGTCTTGCCGCCAAACATCAGTATTAACAATATTGATGTGTTCCGGCTTGAAGATAAGATAGCCAGTTCTCCATTGTGTTGGGGAATATTGGTATGCCCGCTTCCATCTTCGGCATCATCGTCACTTACCATCAGGTAAGATGATGCCAAGGGCTTACCAATTGTGAATTAAAAAAAAACATTTCAATACTTTTTTATCACACACGGAACCTCCGATGATTTATGATTATTACTTTTTTAATCGGAATGTGTAAAACCCTTAAGCTGGTGTCGCCCCAGTATCTATCGTTAGCGCCGCCCATTGTACTTGACGACACGTGAAATCGATTCGTGTTACAAGTCTTTTAATTATTGACGTTGTTATCACAAAGCTACTAATGTATTTTTTTACCAAAAATACTGTTTTATTGCGGTTTTTAGGGTTCCATACGTCAAAAGGTAAAAATGAAACCCTTATACGTAGGGCGCTACATAAGTTTTGTCGCATGCGAACTACATATAATAATATTGTGATTTGAGGCCACAGCCATAAAATCTAAGTAATTTAAAAACAACAAAAAACAAATTTAGTTGCAAGGAATCGTTTGTTCGATTTTTAAATTAATTTTCTAAATGAAAATGCCGGCATTTTCTCGTTATGATATTCGTGTAATTATTTCGTATAACTTTAAGCGTGGCTTGACTAAACAAAAATGTTTCGAGGAAATGAATAGTGCACTGAGGGAAACTTGTCCATCTCGGAGGACCATAGAATGGTAGTATATTCAATTCAATCGCGGCAATTTTAACTTACTTTTAGGATGAAGCTAGGTCTGGCAGGCCGATAGAAGTGACTACCGATAATAACATTGAGGCTGTACGAAAACTATTGGATGAAGACCGACGTGTTACATATCGACAGATCGAGGAAACCCTCAAGTTAAGCGCACCAACTGTTCATCGGATTCTTCACGACCATTTGAAAGTACGGAAACTTTGTTCTCTCTGGGTACCACACTTGATGACTGACGTGCTAAGGGAGCAACGTGTGACTTGGTCAGGTGATATACTAAAAAAAATAGAAGACGGCCGATCTAACTACGTGAACTCGATTGTTACATGTGATGAAACGTGGCTGTATTATTTCGATGTACCTACTAAATCCCAGAGTAAAGTGTGGGTGTTTGAAGATGAACCACCGCCGACGTCTGTGAAAATGTCCCGATCCGTAAAGAAAAGAATAGTTGCTGTATTTTTTACTAAGAGAGGAATATTGGCTACGGTTGTGCTTGATAAAGGGAAGACTATTACTGCTGCATGGTACACAGAAGAATGTTTACCTCGTGTATTAGAAGCTTTATAAAATGAACGACCAAACTCAAGACTCGATACTTGGCTCTTGCATCAAGATAACGCCCCTGCACATCGAGCCGGTAAAACTACGAACTATTTGCACCAAGCTGGAATCAAATTGTCGGGACACCCTCCTTATAGTCCGGATCTAGCGCCATGCGACTTTGCACTATTCCCTTATGTAAAAAAACAACTGAAGGGACGCAAGTTTTCGAGCGATGACGAGCTTATAGGAGCTTTTGAGGAGATATGCGGCTGTGTTCCAGAAGGATACTGGAGAAATGTGTTCAGCACCTGGTTTACACGTATGAAGACCTGTATTACTGCCGGTGGTGTCTACTTCGAAAAAAATATATATTCCACAAAGTACGACAAAACTTATGTAGCGCCCTAGTACGATCACTCGTGTGTTTGTCTCTCCGTCCGTCTGTCACAGGCAATTTGATCGGAAACTCCTGGATCAATAGAGTTGAAATTTGGTACACATATGTAAGTCGGTGACCCAAAGACGGACGTGTAACTAAAATATATGAATTTTAAACAGGGGGGCCACATTTGGTGGTAAATTAGAAATTTTTTATATAAAGCTTTACAAAATATAATTATTGTGTGACATATCACAAGAAAAGGCTTGTTGTGAGAATCTCAAATATATTTTTAATACTTTTGAGATAAGCAGTTTCAATTTTTTAAGAAAATATGCGAAAATTAACCATTCCCTACCCCCTAAAATCTTGGAAAAATCACAGTATATGTGGTTAAATGCATAGATTCCTACAGGAAAAATGAAATATCTATAGTCTAGAATAAGTAGAACCCTATTTACCGAGAGCAAAGTATGTAGTGAGAGGTCTAATTCTGTTGATAGGTAAGGTTTTGGTGCGGAACCCTGTTTGTGTGACCCCGAGTGGCACTTGGCTGGTTTTTCGTATAGTTAGACCTCACCTAGACAATACAGAACAAGTCTTCAATGGTCATGCCCCTATGTTTTGTTTTTTCCCATATTCTTATTATAATAGGATGCAGGAGACTTCAAAAAGTGAGAAAATTGTCTAATTGAAACGTCATTTTCAGACACCCAACAAAAAAATAATACGCATAATAACAATAAAATGAAAACATAGAGGCATAGTTAAAGCGTTTTTAAAAGTATTTTTGAAAAAAATATATTATTATTACTCAAGTTTTTGACGAATTTCCTCGGGGACTACGAAATGCTATTTTGGTCAATTTTAGTGCCAATTATCGGTCTGTGCTGCAGTTCTCCCTTTCTTGCTGTATACGGAGAGGTTTGGGGGAGGGAGACAACAAAATTTTATTCAAATACCTATTCTTTAGACCGCGTTTTCTCTAAACGTGTATGAATTGGAAACCCCATCAGTGGTTATAGGCGGATTAAAAATAAATAGAAGAATAAAGGTTTGTAAAACTAATTTGTTACGGCTTGTATTTGATAAATTTATCTCTATTATTATAGATAATCTAAGTTGAGAGTCTCCAGGAGTCTCGAGTTTCCATACAAACGTAGTTCCACTTTAATACTAAAACTACACGTCGGATTGAATCTAAACTTTGTAAATATAATGAGTAGACACATATCGATGTTTGTAATTAGATTTGACCATAGTAAATTTTATCGTAACTAAACGAAGGCTTAAATTAGTTTTGTACTGAAAGTTTAAAACTGCTCTTATTTTTTTCCGTTTTATATTAGTACATCGAAACCTAATTAGAAACATCGATATCTGTCTCCTCAATATATTTGCAACGTTTGGATTCAACCCGGCATGTAGTTTTTGTATTAAAGAGGAACTACGCATGTATGGAAACTCGAGCTTCCTGGCGGCCCTTAATGACTCCTTCTAAGCCTAATGTATAATTTTTAGTTTTATACTGTTTTCATGTCCTAATGACATAATTTGTTTTATATCAATGATTGTATTTTGACGTTAGTAACTAATGATTGTTTATTTTTTTATTTATCACAAATGACATTAGGTACCTATATGTAATTACTTGGCTCAACCGGTAACGACTTGGTTCTTCTAACCAGAGGTGCCGGGTTCAAATCCTGACGGCCAATGTACAATGTTTTTCAAAACTTACGTACATATACTTACCTATTACTTTAACGGTGAAGGAAAACATCGTGAGGAAACCTGCACACGCCTGCGAAGAAACACGCCCGCGTGGTCGACTAAGGCCTGATCGCCCTAATTCAGGGTAGGCGCCAGCCCCTCGGTGGGGACGTATAAGGGCTGATATGATGATGATATGTAATTACTATTTTATGACTATCAGAAAGAGTGTAATTTGCACCTATTTTGAATAAATATCTTGAATCTTAAGTACTACCTACTTAAGATTCCAGATAATTAGTAGGTAAATCATTATCATCATCATAACAGCCGACAGACGTCCACTGTGGGACAAGGCCCTTCCCCAAAGATTTCCACAACGAGCGGTCTTACGCTGCCCACATTTAGTAATTAAACGAAAAAAATAAAAAATCCAGTTTAATTTTATGAACAAGTATCATAAACAAATGTTATTTTTAAAGAGATTCCAATCAGAACATCACGAAAAATTGAGTTTTTTTTTTGAAGGTTCTGGCTTTCCTTCCGCAGCTCCACTCGCGTTTTTGAAGTAAAACTTCTTTAACTTCTTCGTAAGCTTGTGAATGCGTTACGCGAACGGTGATTTCTAGCGTTACGAAAAGTGTAATCGGGCGAGGCGAACGGCACGCTTGACTTGGGGAGCAAGCTGGTGAATGCGTTACGCGAACGGTGATTAAGTATCACTTCAGTCGTGTGGTCTAAAGCACACTCGTTTTTTTGGACCAGAAACCATTTTCCACGGCGAGCCAACAATACTGTACAAAGTTTTATCGCAATCAATCGTATTATCGGTATAGAATACGAACGGACGAACAATAGGTACAAGTATATACATTAGATTTTTTTTTCAAACTTATATATCACAGTGAAGACGAATTCACATTGCATAGATATAGCTCTCTGTATATGCTGAAGGAAATTGCTTGAGTATCTACAATTACTTTTCATTCCAAACATTTTCTTAGTATTTTACTAGTTTGTCAAAGAAAAATCTCGTTGGGGACTTCTCATATCCTACATATTAATTTATCTTTTGCACACCTTAGAATAGAAAAGAATAAATGTTCATTCAGTGATAAGTACATAGAAGTGTAATATTTCGTAGTTTTTAAAATACAATAGTTTTTACCTATCATTGAAAAGCTAGCAGCTCAGCATATGCTGTCATCACAAAGATCACAGCGCTGATTTTCAGCTACTACCCCTTCAGGGAAGGGGGTGGACCTAGACGAAGTACACATCATATTTCACCTCAACTGTATGATTATCTATCTTATCTTAAAATTCTAGCAGTTAATTTAATATCCAATTGTTGGATACTAATAATAAATAATTAATCCACCCATAATCGTTCCTGGTACAAAGGTTCCCATGAGGCTCGCAGCATTATCTTTTATCCTTTGCACCAGGAAGGATCTGGAGCGGGAGTCAAACCGTCAAACCCATTATTTCTTAGTCGGCGCCCAATTTCTCTTATGAAAGCCTTTGCCTGACCAGCCGTTTCAACAGCGAAGGAAACGAATCGTATGATAGCTCCAGCGTGGCGTACTTCGCGTGTTTGTGGCATGCTGCTGCTTCCGCGGCAGAACCCATGGTTCTCACTGTCCAGGGTAGATGGGAGGGTGCCCAAGTGTCTACACAAGTATCATCCCACAGCATGTATATATCCACTGTATGATAATTTAAATTAATCTGTGGGCTTAGAAAATGTAGTCCCGTGAGTTTTTTGTATTTTTTTTTTAAATTCTCTATTGGTAAGCCCTTGGCATCATCTCACCAGATGGTAAAGTGACGATGATGCCGAAGATGGAAGCGGGCTTGCCAAGATTCCCCAACGCAATGGAGAACTGGCTATCTTATCTTCATGCCGGAACACATCAATGTTTTTTTTAACACTGATGTTTGGCGGCAAGACTTAGATAAGATGGTGGTAGCTAGCTAGGCGGGCTTAGAAAATGCCCTACCACCAACCAAACCGAGTCTTACAAGGTGACCCCGCCGGGAATCGAACACGCGACCTCCTGTGTTAAGCCAGTGAACTTTGCCTCTGAGCTACGGAGGCGGTAAAACTGTAATGGCTGTAATATGATATTTTTTAAGTTTCCAATCCCCGTAGCTCCACCGTTTTGAAAAATTTCAAAAAACTAAATTGACAAAAAAAACATATGATTATTTATCGAACCTGCTCACAAAATTTCACGAGAATCGGTTGAGAAATGCGACCTGTAGAGGAAAACAGTCGTACATTCGATGGTCTCAATAAATAGGTTATTTAGGTAGATGGCAAAACCCTGTGTGTGTTTTTTTTTTTGTTATTTTTGATTCATATAGTTTTTCTGGACTGTTTGCGTGATTCGCAAGGTATGCTAAGCCGTTGGTGCCAGATGCTGACACTAAATGGCAGTAACTAAGTCGTGTGAGATGCTTGTGGTTGGCTTGAAAAACTGGTGACGGTAGGGTTCTCGTAAACCCAACAATCTCCACCAAGAAGGACTTGTCACCCCTGTGTGTAGGGGGGGGGGGGGGCATGGCCTTCCTTTCCCGAGTTTAGGAATAGACCAGTGCCCCAGTTGTGGGCATGGTTATGGGTTGTTGACAACTACTTGCACTAGTTCACATTCACAAGTAAGTTTAATATAATTCCTTGATTTTCACAAAATGACACCATACATTTAGAATCTTTGGAAATAAAAATCTTGTGTGCATCTGTTAGTGCTCGTGTAACTTGTAAATTACTTGACTGATTACGATAAAACTTTGGCGAGATCTAACTTCGATGTTACGCGCACGTCTGAGATGGTTAACAATTAAAAAATAGCGAACTGTTTGCCCGTAAAATTAGAGAAAACCTGGAAGGTTTTTTTCACTATTCGAACGAAAACGATATCCATGTGGGCGAACATGTTGCGCGCTCGCCCGAACACAAAAAGAACCTGCAAAAATTCGGGAAAAACAAAAAGTGATGTTTTTCAGGGATTTTTAGGATTCCAACAAAAACGAAACACGAGACACGGCTAGTAGAATTATAATAGAATTCGCTGCTCAAAATCCTTCTTGTAGTATCAAACTGTAGTAGTCATGTAAACGAAAGGCATTTTAGTTTACTGATAGTTCTTTAATTTAAGAGCACTTATCTTATCTGCAAAAATATGAGGTTTTCTCTGTGCAATTACGTTAAAACTAAAGTATTTGTGCAAGAAACCAAGTTAGTACCGGTGCTTTTACGTGAGATAGGCTATCCTTCAATTTAAGTTTGCTGAAGGCTGAAGACTGTACGTCAAAGCACAACGTTTTTAATAACATTCTGGGGAAGAGGGAGCTCCTCCCAGAATACTTGGGATACCGAGGAAGGAAGCTCTTATAAGCTTTTGTCTTGTATGAAACTTTAATACTTACTCTTAGCGGTATCGATAGGATATTACCCTCTTCTTAGAAGTAGGGTGGTTCAAATTTATTCGCGTGAGGGTAATGTATTTCTGATAATGTGTATGTCATCACTGCTGGACATGGGCCTCCCCCAAGGACTTCTACTACGGTGAGTTATATGTGTATGTATGTATACTAACTTAATTATTGATGTGTAACATCTTTGCTCTCGCTTTCCTGCAATTTGTGGGAGTGATTTCGTGAATTGGGACGGAAAAGTGTCCCATGTGACGGAAATGTGTAACAGGGAGTCCAGTTTTTTCAGGCTTTAAAAGCGCGGAAAAGGCAAAGGTATCTATGACCATACAGCCTAGTCTGCCGTATCTTTGCCGTCCTTTTTTCAGGCTTTAAAAGCGCGGAAAAGGCAAAGGTATCTATGACCATACAGCCTAGTCTGCCGTATCTTTGCCGTCCTTTTTTCAGGCTTTAAAAGCGCGGAAAAGGCAAAGGTATCTATGACCATACAGCCTAGTCTGCCGTATCTTTGCCGTCCTTTTATAAAGTATTTTGTCACAAATGTTACACATCATATGCGAGTACTGTAGGTCTCGCTCGAATTTTTTTTTGATTGTTTCTTTGGCTGAGTCTTGTAGTCTCATGTCCAAAGGCTTGATGGATTTTAAGTAAGGTGTGTTGTTAGATTTCATAATTACGGTGTGTTGTTATAAAACGAATGTCCTAAAATAGGAGAGTATTCTTTTGTGAGAGTATGATTTTTTATTTCACTAAATCTTCTAAACGGCTTGATGGAATTTAGAGTGCGAGGTATCGTTAGATTGGTCTTGATCCCGTGGTGACATAAGGAACATTTTACGAGACTTACCTAAAGAAGATGGGTACCTAGTGTTTTTATGCAATCTTGTGGTCCAAAGGCTTGATGGATTTTAAGTACGCTGTATTGTTAGATTTAAGCACGCTGTGTTCTTAGATTTAAGTACGGTGTGTTGTTAGATTTAAGTGCAGTGTACTCTTAGATTTAAGTACGGTGTGTTGTTAGATTTAATTACGGTGTGTTGTCGTTATTACACGACTGCCCTAAAATAGGAGATTATTTATTCTGAGAATATGTTTGTTTGTTTGTTTGTAAAACTCTTTATTGTACAAAATCTTAAAATAATGTTATAAAAAAAACCTTAAGTACAAAGGCGGACTTTTTAATATGAATTTTTGTTACATGATATCTTCTAAACTGCTCGTTGGATTCGTCTTGATCGCGTGAGTAACAAAGGGTACATTTTAGGAGACTTACCTAAGGAAGATGGGTACCTAGTGTTTTAATGCAATCTTGTCTTTATTAAATTTTTATATTTTATTTTTTAAAATTATGTTTTGGCGAGCCACATAGCTCGTAGAACAAATGGCCGTTGGGCCAGAAGAGTTCTTGAGTTGCGACCGCACTCTAAATTAGGTAGAGAAGGGAAGTCTCCCACTCGGTGAACCAACGACCTGATGAAGATCCTAGGAAGCCGCTTGATGCAGGCAGTGTAAAGGACGAGTCGTGGTGGATATCCTCGGGGTAGACCCTTCTTAAGCAGTGGGCGTCTATGATATGATTTGAAAAGAAAAAATCAAAACATTTCATAACGTCACGTTGCTTTGTACGCTCCTTTTTGTCGGGCTTAGCAAGATTTCCCAACGCAATGGGGAACTGGGAAATCATCATGCTGAAACACATCCATGCTGTGAACGTTAACACCCCGTTACTCGCGCCCCTATTCAGTACGCAAGTGCTCGCGCGCTCTACATAATATGTAGAACACTTTTAATATAAAGGTTTTTTAGGAAATACGTTTTTATAATATTAAGAAAGGCTTCATTATGAAACTAAATGAGATAAAACAATATATTTTATACATATTAGTAACCAAAAATCTGACTTCTTAAAAAAAAATCCAACAATTTGGCAAAATTTTAACTTTTTATCTGCCAATGCTCATTTTCTTTAGTAAGTAGCTATATATTCCAATATATAAATAATTAAAGTTTTGCTAAATTGTTGTAATTACATATTTTTCCTTCCACCTCTATTTCTTAATTTTTCGTGCAGTCAGGACATTGAATAACCTGATGGTCAGTCAGGACATTGAAGAACCTGATGGTCTGGACAAATCCACTATAAGAATATCATCATCAGATTCTGCATCTAATGTAAAAGCGGGTGATCGCGCTTTCTACTATTGGAGAAATTCACTTTTAGCGCGAAATTGCTCTAGCGTGCGGTCGCATTGATCGCCACAAGGGCACTAATTATGTTCATAAGTTAGTAATAGAGGAATGCTATGAGTGTGTGTGTGTAAGTAATTATCAATTTGCTCTTAAATTCGACGAAATGCATGTACGTTCTACAATGGTAGAACGCGCGTCTACTAGAGTGTTGCAAGACTTAGATAGGTAATAAAGTGATTAGACCGAAGCGAGTTTTACAAAGTGGTCTGGTCTTATACGGCAAGACTCAAACCTGCGACCTAGTGGTATGAAGCGGATGTACTAACTACTTGACACGGAGGCGGTTTTCTCAAATCTATACAATTCTGTAATTGCCGTTCGCAAAAACTGTTTGAGATTAAAATCGTTGCCTTTCAAATATTCAATTGGAATAAGTCCTGTTGTGCTTGAGATTGAGTTTAAAAACGATTGCCCAAATCACGATCACCCAATAATAAATATGATTTATTCATCAATGAATCGACATATTTTTTTGACACATGTCAAAACATATGTTTCAATTATAATCGTCACGGTTCAATAGAGTCAAATGTCAGGCTGACCTCATAAATATTTCGGCACGAATTCACACATAAATAGATTAATGTAGAAAAGGGATGACGTCAGCATCAGAAATAAATTATGAACTCTTGATCACTAAATGGGGATGACGAATGCTAGTCATCTGAGTTACTTTTTATTATCTAGCAAAAACGACATTTTGTTCTAAAATGTTAGAAATACGGAGGCGTGACGTCATAGTTTAGCAGCGTCATTTATGTACTCATTTTGTGATAAAAAAACGAGTAAGGTTTTCTGAAGTTTAAGTAGGAGGGAAATTTAGTGATCAATAGTTCATAATTTATTTCTGATGCTGTCGTCATCCCCATTTCCCTTCTACTAAAACTTTGGAAAACCTTCCTCGTTTTGTTTCCCATCAAGTCTTCGATTTTTAACTCACCAAAATCAAATGAGTACATATATGACGCTGCTAAACTATGACATCACGCCTAGGTATTTCTAAAATTTATAGAACAAAATATCGTTTTTGACAGATGATAAATCGCGGATAACTTCGTCGTTCATGAACCGATTATAATAATTCTTTTTTTGTTGGAAAGGAGATATCACCTTGGAGGTGTTACTTTGTTAACGGAACCAGGATCTGATGATGGCATCCCAGAGAAATTGAAAGAACCTTAGTTTTATGTTTAAAGTCGGTTTTTTTTTGTTCAAAATTATTAAGTCTTTTACTTCATCATTAAATTCTATTCATCTGTGGGTACGCATCTTTTAACCCACGCCCTTACCGTACCTACCTACCTGTCGTGATACAACTGGTTTCATCTAGTTTGGAGGTTGGTGCCGGCTTCTATCACTAGATGGCAGTCGTTAAGCCGTGTCAGAAGCCTTAAGGCGGCTTGAAAACTTCTGACAGTGGGGTCCGTCCGTGGTGTGAGGAGCATGGCCTAACCATCCCGAAGTTGGGAAGAGAGCTGTACACCAGCAGTGGGGATGATGTTATAAGCGTGTAAAAAACTCGTAGAACAGATAACCGTTGGGGCAGTAAAGGGGCACAGGAAGACGAAGCACAGACAGACCTCCCACACGGTGGACCGATGACCTGGTGAAGGTTGCTTAGGATCACACTAAGTTTCAAGTCTAAATGTATTACCGTTTTTACGGTAAAGCTAAATAAAAACCCCTTCAGAAGACCTATAAAAAAACACGTTTTTTTGTATGGAGACCCCCCTTTTTTTAACTTTTTCTAATTTTTAGTATTTGTTGTTAAAGCGGCAGCAGAAATACAGAATCTGTAAAAATTTCAACTGTTTATTACGGTTCGTGAAATACAGCTCGCTGATGGACGGACAGACAGACGGACAGACAGCGGGGGCTTAGCAATAGGGTACCGTTGGTCACCCGTTGGGTGTAAGTAACCCTAAAAACTACCAAATGATACTTCAGCTGACTCGTTAATTAATCTATTTCTGGACCGAACATCTGTTATTAACAAAGGAACCGCAAATTTAGCAGAACGCATTAAAATTATTGCAAAACTAATCCGCTTAACCGCTCTAAATTATAACGAACCCACATACCTTTTGACCCCAATTAATTAGCAGAGGACTGATTAAAAGGTAATGGGGGTATGAAAGCGGTAGCCACTGGCTTTATCCCTGACTTAGGTGACCGTTTTGTTAGAGCTGTCTGGACGATTGAATTCGTAATTGTAAGATTTGCCCCAGCACTGTGCACTCGCCGCGACTCTGGCACGAGTAGGGTTGCCATCTATGTAAGTGGGAATGCCTGTCTAGAATGCCCAAAATGCCTGATTTATCAGAAAAATGCATGTCTATAGTAAAAAAAATATAAGTTAGGCCGATATTACACTAAGTCATATATATGATCCTAGATCTAGTACATTGCCGCCTTTGTAGGATCATATTTTACAGCATGCTGTCATAAATGATCATTGGGCTACATATATGATGATATATATATAATAGTGTAATATCGGCATTAAAGGCCTTAAAATAAATTTATGCCCATTTCAGATTAAATATATTGAGACTATCCTGAATTTTACGATATTTGAACATGTTACACATATTTTGCAAATTTTAAAGTAAAATTCACAACAGATAGTTTTAAAAACTGATATTTATTATTAACTAGCTGTATCCCGCGGCTTCATCCGCGTGGACAACATTTCTATGACTTTTCGAGGGTGCGCAGTGCGCGAGCCGTAAGCGGCTCGCGAGCGTGGAAAAAAGTAGCCTATGTGTTAATCCTACTCCTGATCTGTCTACCTACCAAATTTCAGCTTGATCCGTTTAGTAGATTTTGCGTGAAAGAGTAACAAACATACATGCATACATTCTTACAAACTTTCGCGTTTAAAATATTACTAGGATAAAATGACACGACCGCAACCCTAATCTAGAATAGCGCTCTCTTTCGTTTTTTCACTTATTGGCTCGCGGCGCAAGTTTTATTCAGTTTCATCGATCCTGTGATTGGAGCACTTATGCGAGCTTTCAAATTTTAGCAAGACCTGCGAAATTCAAAAATGCCTGTCTCAGCCTAGCTTCGCCCGGCCGCATTCCTGTCTTAACCGTAAAATTCCTGTCAAATGCGGAAAATGTCTGTCAGCTGGTAACCCTAGGCCCGAGTTCATTTGCAGCTAGGGCTGGTGGAGTGTTTCGTTCGTTTTAGGATGAGTGTTTTCCTAGCGCGCTCCGTCCAAACGAAGTATACCTTATACCAATAAAAAAAGCACAATGTAAACAAACATAGTATGGATTTGACAGTTTCAAATGTCAATTCCATAGTACTTTTGTTTACGTTTTGCTTTCTTTTTATTGATAGGGTACGCTAAGGTATGTTGGTGGTATAGGCAACTTGGTGACATCGTTTCAAATGTATCTCAAAAAATGCTCGCGCGGTCAATCGAAACGGAATACATAAGTTGTCTTCTTCGCACTTGTGTAAACTCACAAGCGCTGTCTCGTAAACTTGCTTCTATAGGTATTTGTTTGTTTGTTTGTAAACTCTTTATTGTACAAAATATACACTTAAAATAATGCATAAAAAAAACCTTAAGTACAAAGGCGGACTTATCCCTTAGAGGGATCTCTTCCAGTCAACCTTTGCAATATTAAACAGAGGACTTAGTAGGACAAAGAAACACGTAATTACGTACAAGCTAGTTAAAAAAAAACATCAATACAACTAATATTACGTTTAAACCTACGTAGCCTAATTTAATAAAATAAATGTAACATAAATAAATATGATACATAATATATATATATAAGCTCAAGACAAATGGGAAGATCTCATATATTGTCCTTTAGACAGGCCTTGAAGGCGGTAAGGGTAGGAGACATCCTAATGTCAGCTGGCAGACTGTTCCAAAGGCGGGCTGCGTGCACCGTGAACGACTTAGTGTAAGTGTCGGTACTGTGGGTGGGAATCGCGAGAGTTAGGTTCTTGCTAGAGCGCAAACGGTTCTCCATAGCCGTACAGAAGTGAAACCTTTCACGGAGGTATTGCGGAGCAGCTGAGTTGAATAGTACGTATTATATGAGATACATTTGAAAAAATGTCACTAAGTTGACTATACCACCAATATACCTTTCCTTACCCTATAAGGTATATATATCTTATGTTTGTACTTAGCTTTTGCACGCAGCTTCGCCCGCGTGAATGTCCTGTTTGTGACTGTAATAGACGGTGCATCGTTCGAATTGTTAGTTATTCTTGAGTTCACCATAAGAAAAATCCCATAAAAAAATACATTTTCAGGTATTTTGAGAAAAATCAGGACAAGTGCGCGTTTAACTCGCTTGGAGACGGTTCCTTACATTGATTAAGAAATGTTCTATGTTACTTTAAATCCTGGTTTCCTGCAGATTCTTATCATAGGTTTTACTGTAATCTATTGGTAAAGAATTATTTTCTGTTTATTTTTTAAAAAAAATTGAGCACATACTTCTGTATCTTACGATATTGTTTTCAAAACTTTTTTTTTTAATTTACCATCAAAAGTGGCCCCTATATTTAATATTCATTTATTTAACGTTACACGTTCGACTTCGGGTCCCCGACTTACATATGTGTACCAAATTTCAATTCAATCGGTCCAGTCGGAGAAAATCGGCTGTGGCAGACGAATGGCCAGACACGCGAGTGATCTTATAATGGTTCCGTTTTTTCCTTTTAAGGTACATAACCCTAAAAAACTAGTGAAATTGGTCTCCCCGTTGTCACGTGATGCACTTACCAATGAAAGTTTTATTTTATATTTTCCTACTAGCTGTTGCCCGCGAGTTCGCCCCCGTTGCAGGTGTTTTGCTTACCAATTGTGCTATTACCAAGGCTACGCGAAAAAGTATGCACAGCGTGACTGTACCATTTTTTTCATTAATAACAGTATTCTTGGTGCTGTAAATATAAAAAAAGATTATGTTGCCAAAATAAACTTACTTAAATATTAAAATTTAATCTTGAAAGCTGTAGTGAATGGGAATTGTTTTGTGCTTGTTTATTCCACGTTGGTCGTGATATGGAAGTTTGTTATATTATGAAATGGGCAGAATTAGTTGAGACTTTAAATCTAAATGCCCTGCACGTGACCGCGGGTGATGCTGAGTGCAACACCAGGCAACCGCCGTGTATCCCTTGGGTAGCACGGTTAATGTGCCACACAATAATAAGAAGTTGAGACTTTAATTTGCTATCAGTTTCCTAATCTTATTATATTTTACCATCGTAAATCTAGACACGCGGCAGTGTGCCAGCCAAGTACTTAAATAAAAGGGCGACACCGGTCGTGGGTTTTATTATATACAAACCATTTCGGGCCACTTTCGACCTACCTATTAATATGTTTGACCTATACATTTGCGATTTCCTTGATACATAGGATCTCAATTTTCGAAAATATTTTTTTTTACCATTCCTGAGATATTGACTTCTTAAAATACCTTTTTTACTGACTGACTGATTCACTCACTCATCCAAATTATAGAACACTTCCAGGTAATATAGAAACTTGAAATTTAACATCGAGGTAGATTATGGTCCGTATACAAAAGAACATTCGAAAAACGGGGAAGTATGAGTTGTACCAAGGTTTCCATACCACCACATTTCATCAAACTTAGAGACCAGTGCCAGGTGACTCAGAAACTTTAAAACGGAGTAGGTTGATGGGCGTATACAAAGTGGGGAATTCGAAAAACCGGCCAAATACGAGTCGTACTTGTGTTATAAATTTCTATGGAATAGGTAGGCAAATGATGTGTTAAATGAATACATTTGTATGCCTATAATATTAATAAAGAGAAGAGGTAAATATTATTAATTTACAAAAGGTTATTATATCCCACACACAATATTAATGAGAAAAGGAGCCAAGTTTGATTTTAACAATGCAGAGATCTAAATAGGTACCATCAGGTGAGATGATGCCAAGGGCTTACCAATAGTAAATAAAAAAAACATCATATCAGGTAAAAGACGTCCACTGTTGGACAAAGGCCTCGCCAAAAGGTTTCCTTACCCACCTGTCCTGAGGTGACCGCAACCAATCTTTATTAGTGTTCCGTACTCAAAGGGTAAAAACGGTACCCTATTACTAAGACTTCGCTGTCCGTCCATCTGTCACCAGGCTGTATTTCATGAATCGTGATAGCTAGACAGTTGAAGTTTTCATAGATGATTTATTTCTGTTGCCGCTATAACAACAAATATCAAAAATTAAAAAAAGTGAATAAATAAGGGAGGTCACCACACAAAAAAAAGTTTTTTTTAAACATGAAGAAACTAGCGCCATCTAGTATGATGGTACGGAACACTATGTGTACGGTTCTGAATCGCACTTGGCAGGTTTTTTATCTTCTCTTATCATGCGTATAGTCTTTAAATGCCAAAGCCTTGGAAGACCACTTGAGACGGGCGATAAAAAGACACAGAGAGATCCTTTTATGGCATTGGCGTTTTCCTCCATTGCGTTGGGAAATCTTGGTAAGCCCGCTTCCATCTTCACCTTCTTCATCAGGTGAGATGATGCCAAGGGCTTACCAATTGTTGATAAAAAAACAATGAGTTTTTTCACGCTAAAGTTGACCGGTTGACTTTACAACAGGTCCTTAAGTTCAAGTGTTGAGGCAGTAAATAATAATTAGACAACAAAAGATTGCAACAACAGCCCTCATTGTTCACGCTGACGCAGCACTTACGAGACTTTCCATGGCCTCCTTAGATCACACCTTAAAAACGAGATTCACGGTCACGCGCTTAAAGTCCACCTCTCAACCGACTTCCAAAAAAGAGAAGGAAATTTGTCTATATTTCGTTTGTGTGTTTGTTACCGCACATTGCACGCTTCGCACATTGTGAACCGATTTTCATAGTTCTTTTTTTATTCGATTAAGAATGCCGCGAGGTTGGTTCCATATAAATTTTATCAAAATCGGTTAAGTACCTACTTTTTGGTAAAAGAGATTGCCCGTTTTGGTCTCAAATTGCGTCATGACCAAACCAAAATAAAAACAGGAATATAGCAAAACTGTATTAAGTTGTTGCGATTTAAGTCTGTTTTTAACGTGTTAAGTGTTTTAACGTGTTCAGCGTTTTAACGTATTTAGCGTTTTATCGTTTTTAGCGTTTTCAAGCGACTTCCAAAAAGGAGGAGGTTCTCAATTCGTCTGTATGTTTTTTTTTATGTTTCTTACCTCAGAACTTTTGACTGGGTGAACCGATTTTTATGATTCTTTTTTTATTTGAAAGCTAGTGCTTCCCGTGTAGTCTCATATAAATTTTATCAAAATCGGTGTAGTACTTTAGTAGAAAATTAACAAAAACCAAAAATAATAATGCAAAAATGTACTAATTTGTTGCGATGGAAGTCGGTTTTTTAACGTGTTTAGCGTTTTTTTTTTATTAAAAATTTGAGTGCGTTTGACTACAACTCACAACAACAACTTTTAACGTGTTTAACGTTTCCAATTATTGCTCACGGAGATATGCTTGTACTTGCGCGTTTCTCTCTCTCTCTCTCTCTCTGTAACATAGTTATTATATTATTTATATCTTTCTCTCGTATGAAACAACTGTATGGACATTTTTTGAAGTTTGTCCGGCATAAAACGGGGGATCTAGTTTTTTTATATGTGATTAAAGATGCCCTCATTGACCTTAGTCAAAGTAACCGACACAAATAGCTGTGTACACAGAGAAGACATAGAGTTTAACGCTATTGTCTGACGATGATATATCCTCTAGCTCATTTGGTCTAAACGTATGTTCAGCGGTCAAACGGTAGCCTTCGGAGAAGTGGTCCGTTGAGTTCTCGATATGGGCAAGGAAGATGTGGATATAAACCAGGATTATCACGTTGAAGGACATCAAACAAGACACAATGCAGCTATCTGCTATGAGTCTCATCATATCAGCTCATATACGTCCCCACCGACGGGCTCGAGCTGACCTTGAATAAGGGCGATCGAGCTTTAGTCGATCACTCAGGCCCAGTGCGGGTTGGTCGACTTCACACACAACCTTATAGTTTCTTCGCAGGTGTGTGCAGGTTTCCTCACGATGTTTTCATTCACCGATAAAGCTATCGGTGAGTATATGTACATAAGTTTCGAAAAACTCATTGGTACATTGGTCGTTCGGATTTGAACCCGGCACCTATAGTTAGGAGGACCGAGTCGTTACCGGTTGAGCCACCGACCGAGCTAGAGTCTAGCTAGCTATAATTATAGATGACCCTTTTAACGATAAAACAGACCTTGTTACAGAAGCTGAGTCCTATACTCACAAAATTTAATTTGTGTTAATCTAAGAAGAGTTAACATAAACTCGAATGATTCGCTCACGTACACGAGGAGAACAACTGAACAACTCCGAGGTGAAATCAAATTACCTTTGGCAGCCGAAGATAAGAATGTATATTTCATTAACGCGCCTCCTTTGAAGGAAACTTTGAAATACGTAACGTGGTACAAGATAGAGTCCGCGAAAACATACGGGAGGAAAATTTGTTACAAACTGCTGAAATTTCGAATTGAAAAGAATCTTTAATGTTTAAATTGTGGATTTATATTTTTTTAATAGCTTAGCAGTTAGTAGTGGTGTATCCTGTAACAGTAGCATGTCTAGTTGTTAATACTGTTTGGTGCTTGCTATGGGGACAGAGCGATGGAGTTGGCATTGTTGAATTTTTAAAAGGTGAGAAAATGTATTACATTTGGAGACACTTCGATTTTACACTGTAAAAAATAAATGCATAAAATTATAAGTGTACTCATTGTATAATCGTATCATTTATTTAAATTAACACAGAGGTGGTTTTTTTCAATTGTATTTGAGCCTGTGACGTCATCAATTTACGTAGGTACTTTTAAAACCCTAAAAAAACAGTAATAAAAATCAAATTAGTTCTTAAAAACTGACATTATTTTGGCAATTGTTCCAAGCTTTCATTCAATAGTCAAAAGACAATAAACATATTTTTATTTGACATAAACACACACAGATTATATAAAAGAGAAAAACATATCGAAACAAAAAAAATCAAAACAACTTACAGAATCGGTATAGTGCGATGTCAAAATAAACTTTTCTCATTCATCATCATTGAACTTATAGGCACAGATAATTCTAATTGTACCACGTACTATAGGCCTCTTCCATAACACGATTTTAAGTCATGTGTATCATGTAGCAGGTTCACCAGATCATCAGTGGACTTAGCGAAGGGAGCCGTCCAGCAAAACGACCTTTGTCGCCAGTCCAGAACTTTTCCAAACTTTTGGGAAAAATAATTTTCCAGCAACTAAAAGCTTCTAGGTACAAGCTTTTATTTGAAAAGAGTTATGCTCAAATGAATATTAAAAGTACGGTTCCAAATTCAACAAAGGTGAGCAAAGTAAAGTCTAGTTGTTTAGAAATTGTCAAATACATATATTACATTTTATGTTAATAATCACATTACATTTTGGACATCGAGCATTTTCTTACGAGCATTTTACGTATTTAAGCACCGTGAGTAGTTCATGTAAGACAAAAAAAATCAACTGAATGTGAAAATAGTTTATTTTTAAGAAAACACTTCATGATTTGTTTACATATTTGCCCATTTCTAAACAACGAGACTGTATTTCCTACGATTATATTAAAAAATAAAGGCGATACTTGGACCTTGATTCTACCTCCAAAGTTCATCATCTGACAAATTTTAAAATACCAAAAGGATTTATTGATATCGGGAATACGGCTTCATTCCAAATTTCAGCTCAACCTTAACCAAACTGGTTCACCTGAAAGAAATTACCCTTCTTCTTGGGCGGTCGGGAAAAAATCGTCATATCTCATACTTTAGCGCAGAGGTTTTCAAACTTAGTCAGTTCGAGGCGCCCTTTCAGATTTTTTTTACTCCAGGGCGCCCTGCCTTAGACAAACTGTATCAAGAAACTGTAACAGAAAAAGTGTTACATGTACCTATTTTGGATAAATATTTTAAATCTTTGAGATAGAACGAGCGAATCGACTTTTCGAGCGAAGCGAATTTACGAAGCGAATCAAAATCAGTGCGAAACAAAAGTTTAATCAAAATTTGTGTCGGACCTACAGTGATGGAATGATATTAAAGTTTGTGTAGAATCTGTCCCATTAAACAATCTATGGTTTTCCACTAAAATAAAATGTTATTGAAGTTAGTCTAACTGATTTGCAACTATAATGATGTTACAGAAAGACAGAAGAAGACTTAATTGAGTTTAGGGAGTTGATGAGCTCGACTATTTTTATTTTTTATGGGCAGTTATTTAATGATCTTTCAAGGGTTATACTTTTCAAGCGACTTCCAAAAAGGAGGTTCTCAATTCAACTGTATGTTTTTTTTTATGTGTGATACCTCTGAACTTTTGACGGGGTGAACCGATTTTGATGGTTCTTTTTTTATATAAAGCTTGTGCTTCCCGTGTGGTCCCATATGAATTTTATCAAAATCGGTGTAGTATTTTATTAGAAAATTTACAAAAACCAAAAATAAAATTGCAAAATTGATCGAAGTTGTTGCGATGGAAGTCGGTTTTTAAACGTCTTTATAAAAACGCACCCATTAGCTCGCGGTGCCCCAGGCACTCTAGGGCGCCGCGGCGCACACTTTGGGAACCCCTGCTTAGCGAGTGACTTCTACTTTGCTTTTCCAAGTCCAATATTAGATAAATTTTCTCAGCTCCAAAGAAGAAATCCCGTTTCATTTTGCATTGAGATGTTTGTGAAACGTGTTCTTTTAGAATAAATTCTTTCTAGGATATTGCTTGAAAATATTTTCTGCCCCAAGCCTTTTGGAAAATAAGGCAGAACGAAAATCAGATGTTTTCTATTGTGGGAGCTAAGCAAAGTTTCACAAAAAAATAAAAACGGGCCAAGTGCGAGTCGGACTAGCACTCCGAGGGAGTGACATAGGATACTTTTGCCCGACTGCCCAAAAATTCAACGCGGTTAGTGACTTATTATTGAAGATTTGGAAGCGTTTGAAACCCATCTCACTTTGATGTCAAGCGACGAGGAACAAACCCAAATAATGCCTATTCACTCTCGCCTTGAACATCCTAATTTATAGCTCTCGGGAAAGAAGCAAAGCGCTTCGTGCGCAAAGGTGGAATGTCTTCCACATAAGGGTGGAAGCACGCCTTGCGCCTGATGTAATTTAGGAGATTTCCCGAACATGTGTGATTTGAACAAAGTAGCTTACTCATCCCGTCTAATTGTAAATGTATCCGCGTAACTTTCCCTGTTCTCCAATTATTCGAGGGTCGGGGCAAATGGGAAAATTCCAGAAAAGTTTCCTGACCCGTAGTAGATGGTGGGGCCCTAATTTCGTGTTGTTACTACCAGTCAATTGTTGTTCCCGTGGTGAATATAAAGAATACTAATAAAAAATATGCTTTTTATTATTATTAACAACAAGAGTTTGTCTGTCTGTTCGTCTGGCGTTCCGGGTGGAATCTTCCAACTCTAATTTCGAGCACTTCCCGATTAGCTATCCGGCTGAAACTTTCAAGGTAGCTCAAACTCAATGACAATGCATTCTAAACTTTCTTGTTTGTCTGTATGTCTCTGTAGTTCCGAGTGGAATCTTGCAACTCAATTTTTTTAGAGTTCCGTACCCAGATGGTAAAAACGGGACCCTATATTACTGAGACTTCGCTGACCATCTGTCTGTCCGTCCGTCCGTCCGTCTGTCACCAGGCTGTATTTCATGAACCGTGATAGCGAGACAGTTAAAATTTTCACAGGTGATGTTTTTCTGTTGCCGCTATAACAACACATACTAAAGAAACAGATTACAATAAATATTAAAGGGGGCTCCCATACAACAAACGTGATTTTTTGCTCTTTTTTCCTCGAAAATTGATAACGGCAACAGGTAGACACTTGATACATTCAAAGAATATTTAGTTGTATATTCACTGTAAAAATAAATAATTAAATTAAAATAAAACAAATATTTAAGGGGGGCTTACATATACAATGAACGTGGTTTTTACAGATAATGGTACAGAACCCTTCGTGCAAGAGTCCAACTCGCACTTGGTCGGTTTTTATTCCCTATTAGCTAGCCAGCTGAAACTTTCAGGCTATCTCACAACTCGATGACAATGCATTCTAGAATCCCTCAGGAACCATGACAGACTATGCTAATTAGTAGTGCACATCATTTAATTCCTTTCCTGGCCACTATGCTATCTCTGTGCAATATATCACGTCAATACTTTGCTCCGTTGCGTACGACAAACTCGTACGTGAGCGTGAAAATGATTTTTTCCAGATCCCTCGGGAACTATGCTAATTAGTTGTCCGTGTCACTTACCCTCAACAACCTGTGAGAAAAATATAACGTCGTTTTTTGTTCTAAATAAAAAAAATATATCACGTTAATACTTTGCTCCGTTGCGTACGACATACTCGTACATGAGCGTGCAAATGAGTTTTCTCCAGATCCCTCGGGAACTATGCTAATTAGTAGTCCGTATCACTTACCCTCGACAATCTCTGTGCAAAATATCACGTCGCTTTCCTTCGCTTCATTTCGACGTGAAAGAAATTTTCTAAAAGTAAACAGTTAACAGCTATCCCATGGGAACCATTTAAGAAATCGGTATAAAAGATAGCCTTTTTCCTTCTCCATGCCACAGTAATAAACTTCATGTAACAAACAAACACATTTTCACATTCCCATAGTACAGAGCATCCAAGTTTCGGTCCAGATGTCTTTCTGTGATTGGTCCCCTGTATGTTACTACTAGCTTTTGCCTGCGGCTTCGCCCACGTGGACAACGTTTTTATGATTGTATTTGAGTGTGGGTGGTGAGCGAGCCACAAGCGGCTTTCCCACCGCCTCAAACATCTCTATGCAAAAAATCACAACAATCCATTGTCCCGTTGCGATTTTAAAGAAATTAATCAAACAAAGAGCATGTTTTCAGTTTCTTCCCATTGATACAAGCTACTTATATGTCAAATTTCATTAAGATATGGTCAAAGTATATATATTAGTACTAACGATATGGTCGAGGCGTTAAAGCGTGAAAAGGTAACAAACAAACAAACACATTTTCACATTTACTATATTATATTAGTGGAGATTAGTTCTGGATAAGTAAATGGCAACTGCCATTTTTTTGTTCTATGATACAATTATTATTTATCATAATAATTTGATATCGAATTTAAACGCAATGTAAATTTTACATTGTATTGTTATTACTTTATATCATAAATATTTATAAGTAGAAATTTAATTCACTTAGGTAACTAAATAGAAAAATTTTTTTTTTATTTTTTTAACGCTTTATTACTTTTTTTTCTCACATAATGTGAGTTTTACGAAAAGATAAATAGATTCTAGATTCGTTTTTTCTTTAATTAAAACCTTACAAAATGCAAATAACAGTTAACGTTTTAAATTTAATTGAATCCATTGCTCTATTGATATTCGCGTCACGCCGGCCGTTACGTTTCAGGCTCATTTAAATGTAGGGACGATTTTTTGGTACAATTTAAGCACTTGCAGCGTTTAATTATCTTGCAATCTAGATTCTTCTTCTTCTCGTTTGGAAGTCTCAATTCCTTAACATTAATATACTTTTGCCAGAATCGTGTCACCTCGATCGCCTCGCGTGTTGCTTTCATCAATCTAGATTTATTCGTTTTAGATGTTACTTTGGGACTATGGAACTTGAAAATTTAGGGAGCTATCATGTTATTTGTTCTTTGAATTTTTTTTTCAACTACTGGTTGATTTAACCCTTAGTAATTCATCCTATTTTTTGGTTGACTTGTCTTTAGATTCAGGTGTGCAAAATTAAAAATGTCCCTCGAAGAAGATATTACTTACCATCAAGTGAGATTATGCCAAGGGCTTACCAATTGGGAATAAAAAATAAAAAAAGAAACCGACACACTTAAAATAAGTGCAAACCAAGTTTGACCGCTTGAGTAAAAGTCATAAAAATTGCAGCGCTCTTAAGGAAAAAAAATTGTAATAAATCCTTATTTGTTTAATACTTACATCAAGCCGGCTTCGTCAAGCGTTTTAAAGTTTTAATGATGGTGATAACCGTCATTAAATCTACTTAGAAATTTAAAAGTATCCTACTAAGCAAATAATGCAGGCGACAAAGAATTTAAATTTATTTTAGAGACGCCACTCATAATTTAGAAACAGTACCAATAAGTCGTGTAATTTTGCTTTTAGAAAAACGAATATAAAACACGCGTCATCATATGAATGGGTTTGTATTTTTTTTTCTACGAAGTTCGTTTGACAGCTTAACTTTTTATAAATACACCATCATTATTAAAAATTCTGTTACGTTAACGTAATTGTTGTATAACTTTTGTATTTCATGACACATCATCTTAAAACTTGAATTAATCATTAGTTTTAAATTTCTGTTCTGTTAATTTCATTGTTAACCTTCAAGCCTTTGTTTAAACCGTCATTCAATGTTAGTATGAATGTGTAGTTTATTTGTCATCAGCTTATAGCTTGGACCCTCTGTGGCGTTTGGTTTAAAAGTAGCATCTTGTGAATTTTAACGGTTCATTTAAAAGCTTTTTTAGGATTAAAATGTTTAGTTTTTTTTAACTGTAAACGTACTTCAGGGCCCTTGTTTAAAAGATTTTTAATGGAACAAATGAATAATTTATGTGGATCTAAATTTAGAAGTTTTAGATTAATTTGTTTGTGCAGATTTAAAAACAAGTCAAGTGTGTGTCGCATCCACGCATCGAGGGTTCCGTTTCACCTCTTTACACGCGTATAACAATGACACCTATTCATTACAAACAAAAGACATCAACGCGCGTGACAAAAATTCCTAATTTTTTCATTCAATTGAGACTTCTTGCGCACAACTCACGGTTGGTCGATTGCTGTTTTTTGTGTTATTAGATAATTCTTTATTTGTCAATCTGATAAGTCTTGTAACAAAAACAAGTTTAACGCTTGTAGATCTAACCGTTTTTAAAATAGTACAAAAACAAAAAAAAACTTTAAAATACCTTTATTGTATGGATATCAACCCTCCTTTCATTTTTATCTTTTTTTTTGTTATGAGTTCTCTATAAGAACATAATATATTCTGTGGAAATTTCAGCGCCGGCTACCTATCATGGTTCAAAAGATACAGCCTTTTAAAAGTCAAACAGACGAACAGCGTAGTTTCACTAATAGGGTCCCGTTATGTTGTACGGAACCCTAAAAAGGTTGGTATGTTGTTTTACAATTTTAGGTTATGTGCAGGTAGACTTAATATGAAATGTTGCGATTTCGAAAAAAAATAAAGGCCGCCTATTCTTTTTTTTGTTTTGTTGGAATTAAGAATTAAAAGCAGTGTTTAATTAATTATACATTTGCCGTAACTTCATTAACACAAACTAAAGATCAAAATTGGCTATTATATACTCACCATCTGTTTACATATTAATTGTTCACTTTATTATTCGGATGCGAAGCACTTTCATTTAATCAGATAATTTAAGTTAAGTTAATTAAAACATTCAAATTTAAAATGTTGCTGGGTTGCAAAAAATCAAAACAGTTGTAATGTAGTTAGTGCATATGTCGCACCTATCTTGCTTAATTAGCCATTCAAATAACTATCTAGCCTTTTAACTAAATGGCACCGTTCACCTAACTGCCTCTATGATTATTCAGTCATTCAATTAAACGCCTAGGCTTAGATCGATAACGTTTAACTTCTGCTAGCCAAGTAGTTTAAATTCACACCTCAGAGAGAAGAGTGCTTAAGGGGGGGAGGTGGGAGGAAAAGGGGGAGCAAACTCGCCTCCTCCTCACGGTCTCCGAACCTGACCAAAATAGTCTCCGGTTCTCCGGAATTCCGAGATCGCTTCGCTCGCTCCCGCTCTAGTTTCGATTGTTCTGTTTCTCAGTCGACAGAGCCCCTTCGTAGCTCCTACTTCTGTATTCGCTTCGCTCGTTTAATGATTGGCCTAAGCATCAGCCAGCCAAGTCATTAAATGTATTATCATTCAGTCAGTTAGTTGAATGCCGCCATTTAATGAACCGGCTAGGCAGTTAATTGAATGGCTGATTTAACCACTTAGCTGCGATATATACATTACGCGATTCTATTCTGTTAGAGTAAACTTAACTGGTTTAGAGGGGGAGGGGTTTTGGTTAAACTGCACATGGTCACAAGCGGAGGGGAGGATAAGGTCTTGGTCACGGAGTTTTTACAGGAGCTGTAAATTAAAAAAAAACAGCGCGTCCCTAGAACAATTGATTGCAACAGTTGTATTGAAAGCCAACTTTAAAACTTTTTACATTTAACCTGTGCCAAAGATTGAATACATTACTTTAAAAAGTACTTGTCTTCATTTTGCGTGTTTTTAATTTTTAGTGAGAGGGTTTTAAGATTTCAAGACCCTGAAATGAGAAGAAACCCTGTTGTATATGTCGGTAGCCGGTCGTTCCTTTCCCTCTAATATGGTTGATGGGAGCGATGGTTGAGTCTCGCGTTATACCTTCTCGTGCCCGGGTGCTCTCTGTGTGAACCGGCCTACTCTTGTCAATGGTATTATTGACATTCAATGATTTTAATGTAAAACTTCGCGCGTCATATTGTTTTCATGTTCTAATGACATAATTTCTTTTGTATCAATAATTGTATTTTGTTGTTATTAACTAATTATTGTTTCTTTTTCACAAATAATATGTCATCTCATCACATCAGCTCATATCGACGGTTAAGAATCAAATAGTGTTCTTCAAAAAGTCAATTTTACAGGAGACGAAAAAAACGTTTATTTTTTTTATATTTATTAAATCTTAAAATCCAATTATGGCATTATACATAAAAATTAACTATGTTTTCAATGTTGATAAGCATTTTTATTTAATGTAAAGGTTAGTTGGATTTTTGGGAGATAGCACATTTTGATTTCAGGTTTAGTGAAATCTGTACCATTTTGATGCAGATAGCAGGTTTTTGATGGTAGATAGCACCTTTATTTCTTGGACTTTAGTGAATTATGAACAATTTTGTTGCAGATGCCAGGTTTGCTAATAAAACTTTTTCAATCAAAAGTACACTTTTATTTATAAAGATGACACACAAATGAAACGATACTCAAACATATCTTAAACTAAGAAAAGGGAACACAAATTGCAGTCAAATATTCAGCAAATATGAAAAAGAAAGAAAAATATTTCTTTATTGAGTCAATTCTGGGCACAAACCGCTAAAACTAAATTTGTACTCAGATCATTTATCTATATGCCATTGTGGATACGGTGTATCCATCAATTTTTCTTTTTCAATAAAAAGGAGAAAAGCCACAAAAATAATTTGGAATTAAAATCTGTCAAAATCACCTTTTTTAAAACACAAACGTCAGTTTTTGTCCACCTGTACTCGTGTTTTTATTTACCAAAATTAAGTTCCCTACAGTTCTGTTGAGCTGTACAAAGAAAAATAAATTTACAACATAATCAAATAGGTTTTATAATTATTTAAATGTAAGTTTTTAATCAGTGTAGGGTAAAAAATCGTAGAAACCGTGACAATCTTGAGGCAATACTGACTTTAGCTGTTGAAGGTGGTTATATTTTGTTTTATTTATAGGTAATTTGTTTTGGTGTAGTGGTCTATAAGCTTTTGATGAAGATTGCTGAAGAATGCTTTGTCGAAGCTTTTGGACTTTGTGGTAAGTTTATCCAATCATCATCGTGATTTAGTTTGACTTTGATAATATTTTCAGGTTCGTACATTATCTGTCTTATATCCACAACCTGAGGGTCCCCTGCCTTTTTACCAGGGCGGACACTTTTGTACACATGCGTTTTATTGTCTGCATAGTCTTTTGTCAAGTCAAAATTTACGCAAATGGTTTCATATGGGTTCTTTTTACGCGCTTTTCTGGTTAGCTTGACGTAGTCGCTGGGTAGGTAAATTTCCTTGTTTTTTGTTTTCCGTTCAATAAGTGCTATTGATATTGAACCGAGTCACATTCCATTTGAGTGTGACCAGGCTCTAAGAATTTTTGTGTAATTAACACATTGTATTTAGTGCTGAAATTCAACAGTGCGTTGGCTAACACCGTGTTTCTGTATTGGTAAGTACACCCGTATGGTTCCCGGCTAAGAATAGGACCATTCCATCTCTTTCAATGGGTGTCGTAAGAGGCGACTAAGGGACTAAAAACCGGAGGATGGGCAGCAGCATCTTTCCATGCATTGCAACAAACCTGCAATTAAACTGCGATCGCCAACTCGCCTGCCAAGCGTGGCGATTACGGCAAAACCCCCCTATGAAATCCACACCCAGAAAACGGCCCCTAGTCCCCGGCAGCCCCGCTATTCCTAGCTCCGGTAGCAGTCATGGTAACGGCGGGGCGGGGGGTGCGAAGAATCCCCGGCAGATTCCAGGCTACCAAACCCAACGACCTTTGGCCCTGGCAACTTACAACACGCGTACACTGCGGACTGACGAGAAACTTACAGAACTCAAAGAAGTATTGAGCAGGTTACGGTGGGATATCGTAGGTTTATGTGAAGTCCGAAGAGAGGGAGAGGACACCATGATCCTTAAATCCGGAAACCTGCTCTATTTCCGGGAGGGCGACCAACAGTCCCAGGGTGGTGTCGGGTTTCTCGTCCACAAGTCCCTGATTAACAATGTGGTCCAAATCCTGAGCGTTTCGACAAGGGTATACTCAGAATCACCAAACGGTATTCGATGAAAGTCATACAGGTATACGCGCCGACTACGGAACACTCCGACGACGAGGTAGAGACTATGTATGAGGACATCTCTACAGCCTTACATAGCACCAGGACCCATTATATCGTTGTTATGGGGGATTTTAACGCGAAACTGGGAAAACGAAGCGATGGTGAGCTGAGGGTGGGGCAATTTGGATATGGAGTAAAAAATGCACGTGGCCAGATGCTGGCCGACTTTATGAAGAAGGAGAGCCTCTTTATGATGAACTCCTTCTTCAAAAAGTCAAAACAGCGGAAGTGGACATGGTTGCATCTCAATGGCGTAACGCAGAACGAGATAGACTTCATCTTGTCGACAAGGAGGCAAATACTCAATGATGTCTCCGTGATCAATTCAGTCAAAACAGGAAGCAATCAACGGATGGTCAGAGGCACATTGAATCTAAAGACCAAGCTAGAAAGATGTCGACTGATGAAGTCTACGCTCCGACCGGCGCCCATCCAGCTCCAAAACCCCGAGAGCTTTCAGCTCGATTTGCACAATCGTTTCGAATGCCTAGGAGACTTCGAGAATGTGGACGATTATAATAACAGGTTCGTGGAAATTGTTCAAACAGTCGGGTCTAAGATTTTTAAAACTCGTCGTTCAAGCAGAACCAAAAAATCTCCGACTTCACCAGCAACCTCATGGAAGAAAGACGCAGATTGGTTTTGCAGTCCTCTGAAGACGCTACTCAGTATTGGCAACTAAACAGGCAGATCTCTAAGTCCCTAACTCGCGATTTACGCCAATATAATACAAATTGTATTAGAGAGGCGATTGAGTACAACAAAGGCTTAAAAAGTGTTCGTGAGAGATCTGTCTGTTGGACAAAGCCAA
Source organism: Coleophora flavipennella (assembly GCA_947284805.1). Taxonomy (NCBI): domain Eukaryota; kingdom Metazoa; phylum Arthropoda; class Insecta; order Lepidoptera; family Coleophoridae; genus Coleophora; species Coleophora flavipennella. The sequence continues at coordinate 1,498,510 of OX369272.1, forward strand.
CTGACCAAGCTGAAGACTGAGGATGGCAGGACCATATCGTCTAAGACTGAGTTGCTGGAAGAAGTTGAGAAGTTCTATGGACAATTGTATAAGACCACACGTTTGCCTGTCAGCGAACTGGCTGAAGACCCAAGAGCCAGACTAACCCGACACTATACCGAAGATATCCTGGACGTCAGCCTGTATGAGATTAGAATGGCTCTCAAACAGCTCAAGAACAACAAGACACCGGGTGATAGTGGAATTACGGCTGAACTTCTAAAAACAGGTGGATCAGCGGTACTAAAAGCTCTTCAGAAGTAATTTAATTCAGTTATACTCGAGGGACAAACGCCTAAGGCATGGCACAGAAGTGTGGTCGTGCTTTTCTTCAAAAAGGTTGACAACACCCTGCTGAAGAACTACAGACCCATCTCACTTCTGAGCCATGTCTACAAGCTGTTTTCGAGAGTCAGTACGAATCGTCTCGCACGCAGGTTTGACGACTTCCAGCCTCCCGAACAAGCCGGTTTCCGAAAAGACTTTAGTACCATAGACCACATACATACGCTGCGGCAGATTATACAGAAGACCGAAGAGTACAATCAGCCACTATGCTTGGCGTTTGTGGACTATGAGAAAGCCTTTGATTCAGTCGAAACCTGGGCTGTGCTACAGTCTCTCCAGCGGTGCCAAATTGACCATCGATACATCGAGGTGTTGAAGTGTCTGTATGAAAACGCCACCATGTCGGTTCGCCTCCAGGACCAGAACTCGAAACCTATCCAGTTGCAGCGAGGGGTGAGACAGGGAGACGTTATATCTCCGAAACTGTTCACCGCCGCCCTTGAAAGATTTTTTTAAGCTTCTGGACTGGGGTGGACTCGGCATCAATATCAACGGCGAGTACATATCCCACCTCCGATTCGCTGACGATATCGTGGTCATGGCTGAGACTATGGAAGACCTAAGCACAATGATCGATGGCCTCAGTAAAGTCTCTCAACAAGTGGGTCTTAAAATGAACATGGACAAGACGAAAATAATGTTAAATGTCCGTGTCGCACCCACTTCTCTAAAAGTTGGAGACTCTACACTGGAAGTTGTTGACGAATATGTATACCTGGGACAAACAGTCCAGCTAGGTAGTTCCAACTTCAAGAAAGCGATCAATCGACGAATCCAACTCGGCTGGGCAGCGTTCGGGAAGCTTCGCAATAACTTCACGTCCCAAATACCGCAGTGTCTCAGTGTCTTTGACCAGTGTGTGATGACTTACGGAACTGAGACATGGTAGCTTACTATGGGCCTCATAAGAAGGCTCAAGGTCACCCAAAGGGCAATGGAGCGTGCTATGCTCGGAGTTTCTCTGCGTGATCGAATCAGAATCGAGGAGATCCGCAGGAGAACTAAAGTAACCGACATAACTCACAGAATCGCTAAACTGAAGTGGCAGTGGGCAGGGCACATAGCTCGTAGAACAGATGGCCGATGGGGCAGTAAAAGGCGACCGCGCACCGGAAAACGTAACGTAGCGTATTAGTAAGATAGCAGATTATAGTAGAAAAATACAAGTAAAAGAAGATTGTCATTTTTGTTATTAGTAAGATAGCAGATTATAGCAGAAAAAAATGAGTAAAAGAAGAGGGTTGATTTTGTTATTAGTAAGATAGCAGATTATAACAGAAAAAATCAAGTAAAAGAAGGTGGTCGTTTTTGTTATTAGTAAGATAGCAGATTAACGCAGAAAAATTCAAGTAAAAGAAGAAAGTCACTTTTTGCCATTAGTATGATAGCAGATCATAGCAGAATATTTCCTTGTTTTTTATGGTCATACATTTAGCAGTTTTTAATATCATTTAATATCTCTCTAAATATTCATCAAATCGAAAGTCAGTCTTTGCCAACCTATGCAGCAAAATCAGCTAAATCCGGTCCCATCAAAATCTCAAAATCACCAAAATGTCAGATAGCAGTATTTGATTCTTAACCGTCGATATATACGTTCCCACCGAGGGGCTCGAGCCTACCCTAAATAAAGGCGATTGGGCCTTAGTCGACCACGCGAGCCCAGTGCGGGTTGGTCAACTTCACACACAACCTTCGAGTTTCTTCGCAGATGTGTGCAGGTTTCCTCACGATGTTTTTCTTCACCTTAAGAACGTCGAGTAAACGTTCATATGAGATCGAAAGTCATTTGTTGGGCAGTGTATAAGATTCTACAATAAAATTCCCGAAGATGTAACTAGTATGTCAGAGAATCAATTCAGAGTCATGTCAAAAAATGCTTGTGCTCTAGAGGATATTATAAAATAATCTACTATATATAAAAATAAGTCGGGTTTTCCTTCCTGACGCTATAACACCAGAACAGCTGGACCGATTTGGCTAATTCTTTTTTTGTCGAGTTCGTTATTGTCAGGAGAAGGTTCTTATGTAGGGTAGGGTAGGGTAGGGTAGGGTAGGGTAGGGTAGTGTAGTGTAGGGTAGGGTAGTGAAGGGTAGGGTAGGGTAGTGTAGGGTAGGGTAGGGTAGTGTAGGGTAGGGTAGAGTAGGGTAGTGTAGGGTAGTGTAGTGTAGGGTAGTGTAGGGTAGGGTAGGGTAGGGTAGGGTAGTGTAGTGTAGGGTAGTGTAGAGTAGTGTAGTGTAGGGTAGAGTAGTGTAGGGTAGGGTAGTGTAGGGTAGGGTAGTGTAGTGTAGGGTAGGGTAGTGTAGTGTAGGGTAGGGTAGGGTAGTGTAATATAAGGCGGTACGTAGTTCGCCGGGACGGCTAGTAGATTATGTAAATGACAAAGATTTTGATTCTGTAACATATACCATTACCTGAGACTGTAATCTGAATCATGACATTATTATTCAATAAGTAATATTCAATAAGTTTTTTTTTACTATTTAAAAGTGTGTGTAAACACCTATTTAAAATACATTATTTTGATTTAATTTTATTTGATAATTCGAAAACACATTGGTACATGGCAGGACTCGAACCACGAACTCCCGGATAGAAGGTAGCGGTCATTACCATTGCGCCACCGACGCTCTCTAATGACATGTATAATTATGTGATCACTATTTATGACTATCAGAAAGAGTGTAATTTGCATCTATTTTGAATAAACCTCTTGAAATCTTGAAAATCTTGTAAGGTTAAGCCGTATTTACATAAGCCTGAATTCTTACTAATAGAAACAAGAAACTAACACAGAAATTCATTATTATCAGAATATAAAACTGTTGAACGAAATTTTCGTATACTGACTGCGTTGGAAGCCAAATACCTCAAAGGGTTCCGTGTCAAAGCAATCAATCGAATTTACCACTCACACTTTTTTTACGCTAGCTAACGAATAGTATCTATGGTGAAAGCCGGATAGTTGCCACACTTTTTGCAATCACACTATATCTCTCAGTCCAAAAAAGCAAAATACTTTATTTGTAAAACTGGCCGGTACTTTAGTTTTTCATCTACAAATTTATGAAAATTAAAAAACATTAAGTATTTGTAATATTTTTAGGGTATTAACGATTTTTGTGGACCTCTACATTTTGGGACATCTATCCCACATAGGGGATATCTGTCCTGTTTTTCGGCGGGGCATCTATCCTAAACGAAATTTAAATCCATCTACCCCGCAAAAACTTTGATCTCATTTTGCCTTCCCATGCAATCGCACAGAGACATGAGACACGGTCAATTAAGTGGTAGTTCGAGAATATTTTGATCAATAAATTAAATAGCATGCGATTCATCCGCGAAACTAGAGTAATTACAATCGGGGCAACTATACCCCTGGGGCAACTATCCTGGTTTTACCCTATATATGTACATACTATCAGTGAGAAAAGTGTATAATATAGCGTTTTAGCCCGAAGTAATTGATGTTCAAACACCAAACAGGAATAGGGAACAGAGCTAGGTATGTGAATTTTTCAATTCATGCAGTTAGTATAGTAGTCAAATAAAAGGTCCCGTTGCACACGTCCGAAGACACATATAACCTTCCATAGGTTTTAATTTTTCAACCTCCTTCGTGGCTTAATGATTAGCCCTTTCGCGTCACACACCATTCGGTCGCTGGTTCAATTCCATATTATATATAATTTATTAATAAACTTAATAGTTTACAAATTATTTTACATTTCGAAATATGATTGAAATTTTTGCAACATCTTAGTCTTACCGCCAAACAATGTGTCTCTGCTTGAAGATAAGATAGCCAGTTCTCCATTACTTGACAAGCCCACTTCCATCTTCGGCATCATCGTCACTTACTAGCAGGTGAAATGATGCCAAGGGGTTTTTATCAATAAAATTGTGTGATAAAGTAACTAAACCAATTTAATTAAACACTTAAAGCCCGTCTGCCTAAAAACATTACCCCTCTTTTTTGACCAGTCGGGTAATAATATACATATTCTACGTCACTCACGGGATCGAGACGAATCTAACGACACCTCGCTCTCCTAAATCAATCGAGCCGTTTGGGCTACAAGCTCAACCAAAGAAACATACATACACACCTACATAACATTGTACCGCTTATAAGATTTTGTTTTAAGTTGTGTTTTTGTTTAAATTTTTAAGTTATAGTTTCTAAGTTTTACATTGTGTTTTTTTTTTATTTTATTTTATATTTTTGGGTACAATAAAGAGTATTTATCTTATCTTATCTTATAAATACAACCCAACCTTACCTAACTGTCGAGGCTGGTAGACATTCAGACGCTCAAGTTGCGAGCTGTGCAACTAAAAAAGCGCACATAATCTTTTTTATATTGATATTTGCGTTTTTGTGTGGTATCATGTGTTTTTTTTTGATGAAAAAAAAACAGTTATTTTTTTTTACATACTAAAAGTGTTACTCTCGTTTTTAGGCAAATAAGGTTCGCAAAAAAACGCGGGTGATGCCCAAGTTTACGAAGTAACTATTATCTTATCTGTGACGTAGTGCAACACCAACCAACCGTCTTCTATCCCTTGGATAGCACGGTAAATTGTACAGCCTGGCAAAATAAGTATAGAGAAAATGAGGGCGCTTCTTTCACACCTATGGTAGTCTTATTTATTCTTAATTAGTCAGTTTAGCGAAAATAATTGCGAAATTCAATGAAATTAATAAAAACGACAAGCACTACGCAGCAACTAGTGTTGCCATTAAAAAATCAATTACTTTCATCGGTCACTACCTCAAACTCTTTTTGCCAAGCTGTACCGCACGATATACGAGCATTAACTCAGTTTTAAAACGACTTCAAAAAAAATTAAAAAACACGCTTTTATAGCACATCGAACTAAAAAATTAAAAATAATTCTAAATAGAAGCTGATACTATACCGACACTATACCGAAGATATCCCGGACGTCAGCCTGTACGAGATTAGAATGGCTCTTAAACAGCTTAAAAACAATAAGGCACCGGGTGATGATGGAATTACGGCTGAACTTTTGAAAGCAGGTGGAACACCGGTACTTAAAGCTCTTCAGAAATTATTTAATTCCGTTATACTTGAGGGACAAACGCCTAAGGCATGGCACAGAAGTGTGGTCGTGCTTTTCTTCAAAAAGGGCGACAATACCCTGCTGAAGAACTACAGACCCATCTCACTTCTGAGCCATATCTACAAACTGTTTTCGAGGGTCATTACGAATCGTCTCGCGCGCAGGTTTGACGACTTCCAGCCTCCCGAACAAGCCGGTTTCCGAAAAGGATTTAGTACCATAGACCACATACATACGCTGCGGCAGATTATACAGAAGACCGAAGAGTACAATCAGCCACTGTGCTTGGCGTTCGTGGACTATGAGAAAGCCTTCGATTCGGTCGAAACCTGGGCTGTGTTACAGTCTCTCCAGAGGTGCCAAATTGACTATCGATACATCGAAGTGCTGAAGTGTTTGTATGAAAACGCCACCATGTCGGTTCGCCTCCAGGATCAAAACTCGGAACCTATCCAGCTGCAGCGAGGGGTGAGACAGGGAGACGTTATATCTCCGAAACTGTTCACCGCCGCCCTGGAAGATGTTTTTAAGCTTTTGGACTGGGGTGGACTCGGCATCAATATCAACGGCGAGTACATCACCCACCTTCGATTCGCTGACGATATCGTGGTCATGGCTGAGACTATGGACGACTTAGGCACAATGCTCGATGGCCTCAGTAGAGCCTCTCAACAAGTGGGTCTTAGAATGAACATGGACAAGACGAAAATTATGTCAAACGTCCGTGTCATACCTACTCCTCTGAAGGTTGGAGGCTCTACACTCGAAGTTGTTACCGAATATGTATACCTGGGACAAACAGTCCAGTTAGGTAGGTCCAACTTCGAGAAAGAGATCAATCGTCGAATCCAACTCGGCTGGGCAGCGTTTGGGAAGCTTCGCAATATCTTTACGTCCCAGATACCGCAGTGTCTTAAGACCAAGGTCTTCGACCAATGTGTGTTGCCAGTGATGACGTACGGAACTGAGACATGGTCGCTTACTATGGGCCTCATAAGAAGGCTCAAGGTCACTCAAAGGGCAATGGAGCGTGCTATGCTCGGAGTTTCTCTGCGTGATCGAATCAGAAACGAGGAGATCCGTAAGAAAACCAAAGTAACCGACATAGCTCTCAGAATTGCTAAACTTAAGTGGCAGTGGGCGGGGCACATTGCTCGTAGAACAGATGGCCGTTGGGGCAGTAAAGTTCTCGAGTGGCGACCACGCACCGGAAAGCGTAGTGTAGGCAGGCCTCCCACTCGGTGGACCGATGACCTGGTGAAGGTCGCGGGAAGCCGCTGGATGCGGGCAGCGCAGAACCGGTCGTCGTGGAGATCCTTGGGGGAGGCCTATGTCCAGCAGTGGACTTCCTTCGGCTGATATGATGAGAAGCTGATAACAGTAATGAACGAAAATAATTAGTATTATTGTAAAAAAAGCGTGGGGCGCTTTGTGCCATATTTTTTGTATATCGAGTAACTCACGCTTTTTTCACAATAATGCTAGTTTTTTTTTTACGTTCATTATTGTTTTCAGCTTATATTAAAAAAAATATTTTTTAGTTGGATGTGCTTTAAAAGCGTGTTTTAGAGTTTTTAAAACTATTTTTATTTTTAAATTTTTAGTTCAGGATAATGAGATAAACTTATGAAATTATTGTATTGTCACTGATTCTTGACAAATGTACAAAGTTTAAATTAAATCTGTCCGTCTAAAGTCGGTCAAAATCGAGTGCAAAAGAGTCGGTTACAAACATACATACAAAAAGGAAGAAGTTCTGAATTGGATAGTGTGTCCTTTTATTGTATGTACGTTACGCGATTCCTTCGCGAATTGTGAACCGATTTTGATGATTCTTTTTTTAACCGACTTCAAAAAAGGAGGAGGTTTCCCAATTCGACCGTATATATTTTTTTATGTGTTCGCGGATAACTTAGTCGTTTATGAACCGATTTTGATGATCCTTTTTTGTTGGAAAAGACATATCCCAAGGGTGGTACCATGATAAGGAAACCAGAATCTAATGATGGCATCCTAGAGAATTCGAGGGGAACCTTAGTTTCCTGAATGAAGTCGGTTTTTTTGTTCAAAATTATCAATTGACAGGTAATGCCTGTAGGGTGGTAGAGACAATAAAAAAACCTATGCAAGAAATAGCCACACAAGCAAACAAACACAAAACTTTAAACCTAATTCATGCCATGACCACCAGAGCAAGACGCAATAAAAAAAACAAGCTAATTAATCAACGCGAGAAGAAAAGGCGAAAGAATTTCGTTGCGAGAGCAAAGGCGAAAAAAAATGAAGACACTAGAATGGGTATCCGGTTTGGACCGGACTAATGGTCGGTCCATTACCCGGTTTATCCGGACACTCGGGCCGTCAGTAAATCATCCCTCACCGTGCGAGCCGAGTGCTTTTTCGGGTTCCCAGCTCTGAGGCTAGGTTTTTTCTTTGGAGTGGGTGGCTAAATTGAATAATACCTTAAATGATTCAGCTCAGACGGTCAGTCGGTTTTAAGTAGGAGGGGGGGGGGATAGAGTGATTGGGCGGATACTTTTTAGGTCGATTATGACGAAGGACATTAATCGGTTCTGTGGCGTGTTAGTACATTATTTTCACACCAGGATGTCGCGAGTTCGATTCCCGGCAGCGTCGTTTTTGTGAGACTTAGTTTGGTTGACAAAAGGGCATTTTCTAAGCCCGCCTGGCTAGCTGCCACCATCTTATCTAAGTCTTGCCGCCAAACATCAGTGTTAACAGCATTGATGTTGTTCCGGCTTGAAGATAAGATAGTCAGATCCGCATTGCGTTGGAAAATTTTGATAAGCCCGCTTCCACCTTCGGCATCATCGTCACTTACCATCAGGTGAGATGATGTCAACGGCTTTGACTCAATCAAGGTCAACTTTGAATAAAAAAAATGGATACTGCGAAGCACATACGTATTTATCTATACATTTTTTTATTTTTAGCCACCTCTGTGGCGTAAAGGCCATTAAATTCACACCAAGAGGTCACGAGTTCGATTCCCAGTCGAGTCTTACTTTGTAGGACTCGGTTTGGTTGGTGGAGGAAGGGCATTTTTTAAGCCCGCCTGGCTAGCTACCACCATCTTATCTAAGTCTTGCCGCCAAACATTAAAGCTAACAACATTGATGTGCTCCAGCTTATAGATAAGATAACAGGGGGAATCTTGGTAAGCCCGCTTCCATCTTCGGCACCATATTCACTTGCCATCAGGTAAGATGATGCCGAAGGCTTATCAATTGTGAATAATAATAAAAAAACTATGATTATTATGTAGCGTTATCCATGTTTAGGATAAGGCAAACGTCAAAAAAAATTGATTAAACTGTCACAATTTAGGAAATTAGTTATTATTGTGAATGATCAACACCTATAGAGTGTGATTTTGGTTTACAACGCCCGATTTACGGTGTTACGACACTTCTTCTTCTTCTGTCTAGACCTTTTGAGCTTCTTTTAGTTCTTTTTCAACCGTCGTCAACCAGGTGGGTGGTCTTGCACGCGTACGTTAACATGATCAAATGCTTTTTCCAAATCAATAAACACCATGTGACAAACCTTCTCTATCTGGTCTTAGCCTTTTCTAACATAATTCGAACCGAATTCGAACAACAGTGTTACGACACTAATGTTGGGTCTGGGTGACCAAATGAAAGACACATTTACAGTATTCAGTGGTGAAAGAATAATAATATTTATGATACTGTTTATCAGGAATGGTGTGTATGCGTGTCTTCTCTACTCAACGTCTCGATAGCAAGTACAGGAGCGAGATCCTCTTTACAGAAACAGAACCGTAGCTTTACAGTATATAATCAGATTAGAAGAAAGGGCTCGAGTGTTAAAGTAATACATGTGTGACAGAGAAAGAGTACCAGTAGTAAAAGTGAGACAGCTTTATTTTTGTTGATATTTCAACAACTAATGCCAAAAAAGATACAAAAAAAGGAACTAATCGATCCAATGGATCGGACTTATTTATATTTTTTTAACACCCCGAGTTGGGATTTGTTTACAAAACCGCAACACCTTTCCGTGCCGTCCAACACGATCGTGCGTTGAAAATCCAAGCAATTTTGAACCTTATTATACACTCAATATATTTTCTAATGAATCTACACAATATGACATTATTAATTACTAACTGGGGTACCCGGCTTCGCTCAGAGTGTAGCGCCACCCAAACAATATGGCTTCGAATGGTCCAGAACACTCCACAACATTCGAGAGTATTCTGGAATATTCCACAATGATCTGGGATGTTGTTGGGGAATGCTCTCGAATACTCTCAAATGTTCTCGGCTGTCCTAGAAATTTCTAGAGGACGAAACTTCCAGTCATTATATCTTCAAAAGCACGCCCTTCCGGTAAAAACGGGAACCTTCCTCAAGGTTGGGGGATAGAAGGCTACTACACCATATAACTTCCTTGATCCTACCAGGATACGTTTCTGAGTTTTAGTATTCTGTATTGTTTTTGTGGCTTGCAATAAAGAATATTTACTTACTTACTTACTTACTTTTAGCGGCACGCACATTGTACACTTTATTCTGTAATATACAGGGTGACTTTTAATTAGTTCTTGATAACAAAAGATATGCACGTACTCGTAACTTTTTCAACGAAACTATATGTCAAATCAGAAAAAAAACTGTTGGCCCTCGATACCTACATAATAAGTCGTCAAATCGGCAAAAATGTATATAGGGTGACTTTTAATTAGTTCTTGATAGCAAAGGATATGAACGTACTGGTGATTACAAACAACTTTCCCAAAGAAACCTAATTGTGAATTATGAAAGAAATTTTTTGGTGCTTTATACATCTTTGCAGATTTGATATCGTATTATGTATCGAGGACTAAATTTTTTTTTTCATATTTGACATATAGTTTCTTTGGGAAAGTTGTTTGTAATCACGAGTACATTCATATCTTTTGTTATCAAGAACTAATTTAAAGTCATCCTATAGGACCAATTTTTTTTTTCTAATTTAGCATATATGTAATTTTTTTGGGAAAGTTGTTTGTAAACCCCCCCTAAAACTATATCCATTGCTATCAAGAACTAATTAAAAGTCACCCCATATATTGATTACATATATTATTTTAAAAAATCAAAAGTAATCGTTTTAACGGACTTCAAAAAAAGGAGGAGCTTTTTCAATTCGACCGTATATATTTTTTATTTTTTTTAACGTATGTTCGCGGATAACTTTGTCGTTTATGAACCGATTTTGATGATTCTTTTTTTTGGTGGAAAAGAGATATCCCAATTGTGGTACCATGATAAGGAAACCAGGATCTGATGATGGCATCTCAGAGAAATCGAGGAACCTTAGTTCCTGTTTGAAGTCGATTTTTTTTGGTTTTTCTGAATAAAGATTTATCTTATCTTGTTTTTATTTTTAACCTTTTTAGGTTCTTCATAAAGTTTTAATGACGACTCACTAATCGTTTTAGTTTTACCTTAGTTTCCTGTTTGAATTCGTTTTTTTTTTTGTTCAAAATTATTTGTTTGAGAAAATTGAAAACAACGCAGGCGTAGCCGCGGGCGGACGGCTAGTATACTTTAAATATGAAAATGTGTTTTTTGAAGTGACTGCGATAGAGTTCAATTTAAAAGTACATACTTTTCATCAAAGGGTGGCTCGCCATTCATTTAATATGTTAACCGGACACTTTGGACTGGGCTTGCGTCATTTGGTCTCCACTTAAAGTTGATCTAAACGATTGTTTTTTTATCTAAAATCTAGAAGAGCTCCCCATCTACTTGGTCTCTAAACACAATAAACCCATTTATACTTCTAACAAAAGGTTCTGTTCATGTTTTATGAATAGACTCCTCTTTAGAATAACTTACACCAAAACATTATACACTAAAACACCCTTTGTTCATTTTATTCAACTTTATTACCGTTTTTAGGGTTCCGTACACAAAGGGTAAAAACGGGACCCTATTACGTAGTATACTAATTACTCTGAGCTATTACCTAAGACTTCGCTGTCCGTCCATCTGTCACCAGCGTGTATTTCATGAACTCTGATAGCTAGACAGTTGAAATTTTCACAGATGATGTATTGCTCTTGCCGCTTAACAACAAATGCTAAGAATTAGAAAAAGTGATGGTCCCCATACAAAAAAACAAGTTTTTTTTAAACGTGAAGAAACTAGCGCCACCTAGTATGATGGTACGGAACTCTACTATGTGTGCGATTCTGACTCGCACTTGGCTGGTTTTTGATATTCTCAGGCAACTTGTAATCAGCAATGAGAAACGACTGACTGAATACAGAACCACAAGAAAACCCTTTGTCTGCGACGGAACCCTTGAAAGTATTATCACAAAAGTTTTTCGGGAACACTATCCATGTATATTTAGACGTTCTAATTGTATGTACAGGATACAGGATATAATATTCAAGAATACATTTCCTGGCTTGCTAGCAATATACATTTATAAAAGCTGGATATCTATTTATACACCTTTTATAACTTTTATACGAGATAGATTTTGGCAAAAACATGTTTGAAGTATGTACTTTATTTATTTAGTTGAGTAGTTTTATTGTGTTTTGACATGGAGATAAGATTACCAGTTCCTCATAACTTAGGGGAATATTGCTAAGCCTTCTTCTATTTTTTCTATTCACAATTTGTAATTCCTTGACTCACTTGATGGGAAGTGACCACAGAAATCGGAATAATATGATGATACGATGAAAATGGAAGCAGTCTTGCCGCCTAAGCTTGCCGCGATTCTAAACTGGCTATCTTATATGACTTATTTTTATTCCCCAATTATATACCTTATTCCCTAATGCAATGAAGAACTGGCTATCTTTATCATCATCATATCAGCCACAAATCGTCCACTGCTGGACAAAGGCCTCCCCCAAGGATTTCCACGACGACCGTTCCTGCGCTGCCCGCATCCATCGGCTTCCCGTGATCTTCACCAGGGCATTGGTCCACCACGTGGGAGATGGCCGATGGGGTAGTAAAGTTCTCGAGTGGTGACCGCGCACCGGAAAACGTAGCGCAGGCAGGCTATCTTATATGCCCAATATTTATTCCCCAATTATATACCTTATTGCCTAATGCAATGGGGATTGGCTATCTTATATGCCCAATATTTATTCCCCAATTATATATCTTATTCCCTAATGCATTGGGGAACTGGCTATCGTAACACATCAATCCAGTTAATATTAGTGTTTGGTTCCATGCACGAAAACACTCAGATAAGAATTAAGAAGAAGCTAGCCAGAGGGGCTTAGAAAATACCCTACCACCAACCTTACTGACTCTTACAAGTTAGACCCCATCGGGAATCCAACCCGCGACCTTCTGATGTAAAGCGATTGAACTAACCACTATGCCATGGAGGTGTCAATATTCGGTATCATCGTCACTTACCATCAGGTGACAGTGAGATGATGCCAAGTAAAGCTAAAAAGATATTTTACTTACCTATGTTAATGATAAAATAATTTAACCTCCTCCGTGGCGTAATGATTAAGTCCATTAGCTTCACATCAGGAGGTCGCTAGTTCGATTCCCGGCGGAGTCTGACTTTGTAAGACTCGGTTTGGTTGGTAGAAGGGCTTTTTCTAAGCTCGACTGTCTAGCTACCAACATCTTATCTAAGTCTTGCCGCCAAACAACAATGCTAATAACATTGATGTGTTGCTGCTTGAAGATAAGATAGCCAGTTTCTCATTGCATTGGGGAACCTTGGTAAACCCACTTCCATCTTCGACATCATCGTCACTTACCATCAGGTGACATGATGCCTAGGGCTTACCAATTGAGAATAAAAAATAATAACATCCATAATAATATTTTATATCCGAATAGGATTGAGGAACAAACGTTTGACAAATCAAGAATTTGACATACACCGCTGTTACCTATCCAAGGTGATAAATAATTTTCGAAAAACCTAAAAACTTTTAGGTACAAGCTTTCATTAAATAAATAAATATTCTGGGACAAATCACATCTGGCCCCAAAGTAGGATTCCCTGTGTTATGGGAACCAGAGACTGATATACATACTTATATACGTTTAAATACATACATATATAGATATTTAACACCCAGACACAGAGCAAACAAATCTGCTCATCACACAAATGCTTGCCCTGGTGGGGATCTAACCCACAACCCTCGGATCAGTAGTCAAGGGCACTAACCACTGAGCCACCGAGTCAGTCAATTATTATTGCATTGTTACGGGATATACACATGCATGCAACATTTCAGCTCAATCGGAAACCGGGAAGTGGGTCATATTAACTTGCAAGATTCCACTCGAACAAACATACATACATTGCAAGTTAAATAAAAGCTTGTAAAATATGAATAATACACTTAACTGACAAAAAAATAATATTTTAAATTTTGCGTCTTCCCAAACGTAAAATTCAGCACTTTTTAAGAAAACGAATAAAAAATTAATTCAGAGGCCGTTAGCATGCAAACAGCAGGTAGTTCTAAAGCAACAAGAGAACAAACAGACAAACACATGTCAACGATAGGTAGTATTTAAGTGGAACGCGGCAAATAATGGATTTCTGTTTACTTTAAGCTAGTTCGAGTTACGATACCAAACATTTCATTAAATCGTGTTGACAACCATAAAAATACCGACCACCCGTGAATGTGTAGAATTTGTGTGTTTCCCGTTAAAGGCAGCTTGTAAGGTTTCCACCATAGGCATTTAACAGATCTTTGATTTCGCCTAGCACAGCAAAATTTTTCTAAATCTGGCCTTCTATTTACTACTTAAGGCTTCTTCGAATCAAACTGACAAGCTAATCCTTACTCCTTACTAATATTATAAATGTAAAATGTGTTTATTTGTTACCTTTTCACGCTTCAACACCTTGACCAATCTTAATGAAATTTGTCATGCAGGTAGCCTGTGTCACGAGGAAGGACATAGGCTACTTTTTATCCCGTGAAAATAGCATATCCCGATGCAGTTCCTGAGGGAACTGAAAATATACTCTTTTTGGTTAATTTCTTTAACATCGCAACGGAACAATGGATTGTGTTATTTTGTGCACGGAGATGGTTGAGGGGGTGGGAAATGACATGATTTACTTATAAGCATAGCCTGACATAGTTTCCGAGGGATCTGGAGAAGATTCATTTTGCGGCTCGCGCACCGCGCACCCTCTAAGACGGTCATAAAAATGATGCCCACGCGGCTGAAGCCGCGGGTAACAGCTAGTATCTCAATAAATACTAACTTATCCATTTACTGAACGAATGCAAGCCATATAATCACTTTCATAAATTCAGGTAGCCCATCTTTGGAAAAATGAAGGTTTATATTTAATCTTACAAAACCTTTTTAAGTTATCTATAACTTGAATTTCAGACAAGTCGATCTTGATTACGACATTGTAAATTTTCCAACAAAAGTTATAACAAGGATTCGATTGTTCGCAAATTCTGCAGGCTCCAAAAGACAAAAGTGAAATTCAGTCTTATACCTGTTGTTACTAAAAATGAAATTTATCTCAAAAACCTTAAATTATTTAAAAACTTCTAACTTCTAAATTATAAGATATATGATTACAAACAAAATCAACTGACACTTATTCTTAAGGGTTGCCATCCTCAAATTCGGAATACCAGGATATTTTTGTTAAAAACAGGACGCAATTTAAGAACACTAGTTAATAGCAATTACGCAATGAACATAGGATTAATCAAACTTAACTCATAGCAAAAATAAAGCTGCAGCCCCTTCATAAGCTAGGTACTGTTTTCTCATTTATCGACAATTTCTTAGAGAAACTGTTTAAGGCTTTTTAGATTTTTACCTCTACTGGGTATAGATATACTCGATTCTCAAATAAGACAATTCACCTAAAACCCAGGACACTCCTTAAAAACTATCCAGGACACCCCAAAAGCAAGACACGTCCTGGGAAAACAATACGCTTGACAACCCTATTTAAACAAGCAAGCAGTCTTTAGAAACAAACTCCAACCAATCATAATATTAATTTTTTGGCCTAAGCAAGAAAATCATGTGCAGTTGGAGCTACAACTCGGATAGTTCATGCGAGTGCGTCTCTCTACAGAGAATGCCATGAATGGAGGTCTGTAAAGCTGGCATTGACACCGTCTATCATTGTAATTTGTTGCTCAGTAATTACTTGAGCAACAAAATTATTATAAGGGCAACTAATTGGCAATAAATTTAATACTGCAAATAAATTTTTTTGCTTGAATAACAACCAAGCAACAAATTACAATGCTAGACGGTGTCAATGCTAGCTTAACAGACATCAAAGCAAGCATTGACTCCGTACATCATTGTTATTTCTTGCTCAGAAATTACTCGAGCAACAAAATTTTCATAAGGGCAACTAAATGTCATCAAAAAAGCACTAAATTTATCACTACAAATAAATTTGTTGCTTAAATAACAACCAAACAACAAATTACAATGCTAGACGGTGTCAATGCTAGCTTAACAGACGTAAAAGCAAGCATTGACTCCGTACAACATTGTTATTTGTTGCTCAGAAATTACTCGAGCAACAAAATTCTCATAAGGGCAACTAAATGTCATCAAAAAAGCACTAAATTTATCACTACAAATAAATTTTGTTGCTTAAATAACAACCAAACAACAAATTAAAATGCTAGACGATGTCAATGCTAGCTTTACAGACCTCAAAGCAAGCACTAACACCGTCTAGCATTGTAATTTGTTGCTCAGAAATTACTCGAGCTACAAAATTCTCATAAGGACAACTAATTATCATCAAAAAAGCACTAAATTTATCACTGCAAATAAATTTTGTTGCTTGATTAACAACCGAGCATCAAATTACAATGCTAGACGGTGTCAATGCTAGCTTTGCATACGTCAAGAATGGCCACCTTTTGTCTCGTGCGCCCTGAAACCTGTATACGAGGGCCTGTGTAGTATAAAGTGGCTCTGTGCACGAGTTCAGCGCCACCTAGCGTCCGCAACTTTGTTTGCTCTGACGTTTTGATATTTAATCACGACATTGTGACATATTATGATTATAATCCAAAATTTTCTATTAATTTATTTCCAAAATAACTGTGATACCTTGATTTGGGTGGAGAAAGGGTTGTATAATCACTTTCGGTCATTCAAATCAAACGAGGTAAGTAAAATTTGTTCAAAAAGTGTGTCTTATTTTGAAAATTTGAATATTTCAGGGTTTGTTTACTTCATTTTCAGTTGTAGTTTTACTGTAAAACAAGAAGATAAAGCTACTTAAATGGTTTTATTCAATAATAATAAACATATATAATTGTTCCTGCATTGCTATTGATTAAGTAAATATCGTTTTCAGATCGAAATAAGTATTATTTTAAGGACCGGGTTTTATTAAATTTAGTTAACCAAGTCTAAACAGTTTACTATGAGATATGACGGATGACAGAGCCATCATTATTTTTACTTTTGGCCACTATGAGCGCTGCGATCGATTATATTACCCCCACCTAGTACTTCGCGTCGCTTAGGAGCGTCGGTGGCTCAACCGGTAACGACTCGGTCCTCCTAACCAGAGGTGCCGGGTTTAAATCCGGACGGCCAATGTATCAATGAGTTTTTCGAAACTTAAGTACATATACTCACCGATTGCTTTGACGGTGAAGGAAAACATCGTGAGGAAACCTGCACACACCTGCGAAGAAACTCGAAGGTTGTGTATGAAGTCGACCAACCCGCACTGAGCCCGCATGGTCGGGTAAGGCTCGATCGCCCTAGTTCAGGGTAGGTTCGAGCCCCTCGGTGGGGACGTATATATATGAGCTGATATGAAGATGAAGAAGTACTTAGCACCCAGCGGCAGAATTTAAGCAAAAAGATGAGAAACATTTTTAAGATAATTATTTATTACAAGGAGTTGCTTTAACATTATTGTTATGTTCACAAACGAAATAGCCTTTTAACCAAACATGTTTCGCTCAACTGTGTATAAGAAAACAGCGAAAACATTCGTCAGACGCGGAAATGATTGCTTCAGTATACGTAAACTAAACTGGAAATTATTCTGTCTGAACGAACAATTTAGTTATGAACCCCTGGGGCGGAATATGTGTAATGTTGGAGGGGAATAGAACGTAGTAACAGTATGTATGGAGTTCCATTTGAACTACAGGGTTGTCTAAGACTCTAGATTTTTATTAATCGTAGAAAAGTAGGAAAAAGCCAAATTCTTACGGTCCACGGTGCCAAATGTGAATACACATGTTTCCAAATTTTTTTTAAAGGCGAGCACAGTATTTCCTACGATTCTATTGAAAATAAAAGACGATCCTAAAACCTTGATTCAACCTCAAAAGCTCATGATCAGATCAACATCTCAAAATACCAAAAGGATCTATTGTCACCGAGAATACGGCATCATACCAAATTTCAGCTCTATCGGATCCCTGCAAGTCACTCTTAAAATGTTTGCAAGATTTGACATTTACAAACATCATCATCATATCAGCCGAAAGACGTCTACTGCTGGACAAAGGCCTCCCCCAAGGATTTCCACGACGACCGGTCCTGCGCTGCCTGCATCCAGCGGCTTCCCGCGATTCTCACCTGGTCGTGGCCACGCTATGTCTTCCGGTGCGCGGTCTCCAATTGAAAACTTTACTACCCCAGCTGCCGTCTGTTCTACGAGCTATGTGCCCTGCCCACTGCCACTATGCTCGGAATTTCACTAAGCGATCGAATAAGAAATCGGGAGATCCGCAGGAGAATCAAAGTGACTGACTCGGTGGCTCAGTTGTTAGTGCTCTTGACTACTGATCCAAGGGTTGTGGGTTCGATCCCCAACCAGGGCAAACATTTGTGTGACTAGCAGATTTGTTTGCACTGTGTCTGGGTGTTCAATGGTGTCGATTCGGTGTACCACGACTTAACTTATTTGACAGGATTAAACTAAATTTACGCATTCTGTCTTTTACTTTCTGTATCGAAAAGACAAGGATAGAATGCTTAAATTTAGTTTAGTCCTGTCAAATAAGTAAAATCGTGTCACACCGAATCGACACCACTATCTATATATGTATGTATTTAAACGTATATAAGTAAGTATATCAGTCTCTGGTTCCCAAAACACAGGGAATCCTACTTTGGGGGCAGATGAACATGTGTGATTTGTCCCAGAATATTTATTTTATTTATTATTTATTAAATTAACCAACATAGCTCAGAGAATCGCTATACATACAATTTAAATGAAGATTTTAAAATACAACATAACAGATAAGGTATGTGAAGACAAACAACTGCAACTACTAACATAACCAAAAAAATATTAGAAATTCTCACTTTTGTAAGTAATGGACTGTAAAATATATAAACCCGTTAACTGGGGGTTCTACTGGTCATACTGAACAACTTACCCCAAGGAACACATAGTCAATTCTGAAAAATAAAAATTTGGTTTCTATACAAAAATGCACAAAATTGGTCGATCAGCTGATCGATTTGTACGAAGATTTCAGCAAAGTCATAGAAAAAAAATGTTCAGTATGATGAGTAGAAACATCAGCCAACGGGACCTACAGTTTTTTTTACATCCTGCATCGATATATATCCTGCGTGACTTCTTATCAGTTTTATATCACAAATGTAAAATTTATATATTTTTATATCATTAATTATTTAAAAGAAATCAAATAAAGAAAAGCTCTGAAACACAACAGGTACATAACCGCCTCCGTGACGTAATGGTTAGTCCATTCGCTTCACAACAGGAGGTCGCGGGTTCGATTCCCGGCGGGGTCAACTTGTAAGACTCGGTTTGGTTGGTGATAGGGCATTTTCTAAGCCCGCCTGGCTAGCTACCACCATCTTATCTAAGTCTTGCCGCCAAACATCAGTGTGACAACATTTATGTATCCCGGCTTGAACATAAGACAGCCAGATCCCCATTACGTTGGGGAATCTTGGTATCATCGTCACTTACAATCAGGTGAGATGAGGCCAAGGCCTTACCTATAATTGAGAATTTTTTAAAAACAACCTGTTAGTCAAGTGGCCAGCTTCTGCCAGTAGTGGCCAGATGACCGTGCGTGATTTGTCTCTGAAGATTATTATTATTTGAAATCACCACAGATTACTAAATAGTTAAATCACTCATATTGGTATATACCTACACTAATTCTACATAAAACAAATAAAACTGCGTTTATAATTTGTCAGCGACCGGCAGGCAGGCAATTATTTGAAATAATCATTGATAGCCGAACCAGCAGATCATTTTTTTTCTGACAAATCATATTCCTATCAACTTCTATCGTCAGAATTGTTTTTGGAACATCCTGTTTAAATGTATGTGCAGTATCATAACATTTTCGAGGCATGTACGAAGTTGAAGATGAAATACATTTAGTAGAAGCCTCATGGGGACTGCATTGTAGAGATATGCATTGACGAGTGGTTTGGGTTGCCTGGCTAATACTATGTCACTTATTACGACGTAATTGTAACTCTCTCTTCTCTCTATCTCTCTTATCGTGATAACCAAGGGACAGACGGCGGTTGCCTGGTGTTGCACTTAGCATCACCCGCGGACACGTGTAGGGAATTTAGATTTACACCTACGGATGTGTGTAACGCGACTGTCATACACATCTGGAATCAGATGTGCAGGTTTTCTCACGATGTTTTCCTTCACCGTTAAAGCAATCGGTAAGTGTAGGTACGTAAGTTTCGAAAAACTCATTGGTACATTGGCCGTCCGAATTTGATCCCGGGACCTCTGGTTAGGAGGACCGAGTCGTTACCGGTTGAGCCACCGACGCTTTTTAACCGACTTCAAAAAAAGGAGGAGGTTTCTTAATTCAACCGTATATAATATTATGTATTTATTTTTTAAGTGTGTTCGCGGATAACTACGTCGTTTATGAACCGATTTTGATGATTCTTTTTTTATTGGAAAGGAGATATCCCAAGGATGGTACCATGATAATTAAACCAGGATCTGATGATAGCATCACAGAGACATCGAGGGGAACCTTAGTTTCCTGTTTTTTTTTGTGTCTGTTGTCAGTTTTTTTTTGTTTAAATATATATGTGCCTGATAATAATTGTAACTCTGCGTTGAGGAACTGTTCTTATCGTACAGTCAAGAGCAGATCAAGCTAGACATTTTGGACTTTGTACCGTTCTTATGCCGTGCGCGTATGGGTATGAATCGCATTATGATGATCTGCTCTCAACTGTAGTTCTATAGGTACATGTACACAGGCCAGCACATCAAGCTAGACATTCGTAGTGCGATTCTGAGCCATACGCCTACGGTATAAGAACGGTACAAAGTCCAAAGTGTCTAGCTTGATGTGCTGGCCTCTGTACTCTATGTACTTCGTTGGCTTAGCGATCCAAAATGTATTTTGGCCTCCAACACTCTGTTCAGCCAAAGTATTTATATTTGTACTAACATACAGTATAGACACTCCCTGCCGCTCTCTAGATTGCGATCTCACCACCTCGTCACCCAGATTGATACGGATTGGTTACAGTTTAGTTGTCGAACGTATAGGATTTTGCCGCCATTTTGTTTGTTCCGTCATTCCTTTTTTGAAATGGCATTTCTGGCCCGTTGTATGAAGTGTCCAGGGTGTTGTATAATTTTGGGCCCAGATGATTGCTCACTTCAGGACACTATCATGTTCCATTCTCCCCACATGATCAACCAGCGCCTATTTCTACGTCATGCACTATGTAAAAGTATTTTAAAACCTTTTATGATTATGTTTTATTTTTTATCCATAGTATTTGAACGATTAAACTTTCGCGGTTTTTATCTATCTGTTACTAAAGTTTATTTGCAATGTTTGTTTTAATTATCACGAGAAAGGCAACGCTTCTATTAAGAATCCATTTCCGATTCAATTCTGTATTATAGGCACCTATTCTGAAATTCAGACCCTGCAAACCCTTCCTAGTACCTATTTGTGTCCCTCGAAAATCAATCTCATGTTTCGCCCTCCCATAAAGAGCCCCCTCATAGGGTGCTACCAATTAGGGGTGCTCCGCCCCGAAATGGAAACTAAATGGGATAGCGGGACGAACACAGATAAACCGCACATGGACATATTTGCATGTACAAGTTGTTGATTGGGAGTATCGATTGGACCCTTGTATGCCCTTGTTTTGTTTGCGGACCGGAAGTGATCATGTACAGGGTGTAACAAAATAGGGATGACGAAAGCATCAGAAATAAACTATGAACTCTTGATCACTAAATTGCCCTTTGGAAAACCTTACTCGTTTTGTTTTCCATCAAGTCTTCTATTTTTAATTCATCATCATCATTACAGCTCATATACGTCCCCACCGAGGGGCTCGAGCCTACCCTGAATCAGGGCGATTAGGCCTTATTTTAATTCATCCAAATCACAAAATGAGTACATAAATGACGCTGCAAAACTATGACGTCACGCCTAGGTATTTCAAACATTTTCAGAACAAAATGTAGTTTTTGACAGATGATTAAAAGTAAATCAGATGACTAGCATTCGTCATCCCTATTGGTGCAGGACTGGGGCTGCTACTCATCACATTGAGCAATATTCTACAAAGGACCCACGGAAAATTTGCAAAAAATATTCAGGACTCTTCATCGATCAGAATTTACCAGTTTTTATGGAGAGCCACGCAGAGAACAGATGGCCGTTGTGGTGGTAAAGTTTTCGAATGGCGACCACGCACCGGAAAACGCAGTGTAGGCAGGTCACCTACTCGGTGGACCGATGACCTGGGGAAGGTCGCGGGTAGCCGTTGGATGCGGGCAGCGCAGAACCGGTCGTCGTGGAAATCTTTGGGGAATGCCTTCGGCTGATATGATGATGATGATGATGGAGAGCCATTTTTTTTTTGGGTTATGTTTTTCGAGTGCATGTGTGTATATATGTATGTATGTAGATTTCTATGTTCCCTGCTACAGCCTGAACGGCTTGAAGGATTTTAACGTATGAGGTATCGTTAGATTTTTCTTGACCCAGTGAGTGACATAGGATACATTTTTACCTGACTGGTGAGAAAGAGGGGTTAACTTTTTAAGCAGTTGGGTTTTTAATTTTTAATTTAATTTTTAAGTTACTTGAAAATGGTCCTGTTAGAGTTCCTTACATTAAAATGTTCAGTATGATGAGTAGAATCCCTCGGGTCCTATGCCTCTGGTGTACAGGAGCGGTGGTAGCTCAGTGCAACTGGGGTGGTTGCGTTGATCACGCAGGTAAACCGACCTGTAGCTCGGTCGTTACGTGGATGGTTTTGACTGTTCATGGCATTTTTACCCGTCTGCGCCAGAAGGAGGGTTATGTTTTTCGAGTGTATGTATATCCGTATATTTCTTTGGCACGCTCTGCAGCCCAAATGGCTTGATGGATTTAAGAGTGTGAGGTGTCGTTAGGTTTTTCTTGACCCCGTAAGTGACATAGGATAAATTTTTACCAGACTGGCTAAAAATAGGGGTTATGTTTTTGTGTAGTCGTTTTTTTTTTATCACAATTGGTAAACCCTTGACAACATCTCACCTGATGGTAAGTGACGATGTTGCCGAAGATGGAAGCGGGCTTACCAAGATTCCCCAACGCAATGGGGAACTGGCTATCTTATCTTCATGCCGGAACACACCAATGATATCAACATTGATATTTGGCGGCAAGACTTAGATAAGATGGTGGTAGCTAGCCAGGCGGGCTTAGAAAATGCCCTACCACCAACCAAACCGAGTCTTACAATTGACCCCGCCGGGAATCGAACCCGCGACCTCCTGTGTAAAGCCAGTGAACTTTGCCTCTGAGCTACGGAGGCGGTTTTATTAATTCTTAACCGTTTCCGTGCTTTCCGGTCGCTTTCACTATATTGCAATTGATATGCCGCCCTAAAGGCGGCTTGATGAACTTGTGACAGTGGGGTTAGCCACAAGCCGTATAACGTCTAGGGTGGCCCAACGTATCCAAGTGTGGAATGGAATAACAGCAGGACGTGAGTCAGGGCTGTAACAGGAGCGTTGACGGGCCACCTTGCCACAAACGCACACCTGCAAAAATCGGACTTACGAATGACCCGACCTGCTGGGCCTGTGGTGAAGATACAGAATCAATGAAACACTTACTGTGTCACTGCGATGTCCTGGCTAGCAAGTGTATGTACCTCCTAGGTGATGGCTACCCAAAACCAAAGGACTACAAGCACCTTCCAATCAGCGGAATTGCTGCATTGATGCAGCACATCTTCGAGTATGTTTGGGGTGCAAAGGCTATAGGGGTTGACACAAAAGATCCCACTGGGTTGAAGTGTCGCTGTAACTGCTGCCCCCACTTACAAAGATTAGATAAGACCCAAGTGTGGTAATAGACCTGTGCCCCAGTAGTGGAGGGAGACGTTCTGAGTTGTTAACGACTCCCTCCTGTATATCGGCTACAAGGGTTTTCGGAGGAAACTAGAATTGGCCGAAGTTTGTGATTGCGACGTTGATGAGTAATTAATATCGTGTTTGATGGAATATGGGATATTTACTACCTACCTGTGATTGTTTTATTACTAAACTAGCATTGGCCAGTAGCTTTGCCCGCCTGTAATATTTGAGGGCAAGCTGTGCTCAGGACGCAAACCGCTCGCGAGCGTGGTTTAGTAAAGTGCCAAGTAAAATGTTTCATTTCTATAGAAAACAAGCTGTCCTGGCGAACTTCTTTCCACCTTACACTACACTACCCAACCCTACCCTAACCTACACTACCCTACCCTACCATACACTACCATACCCTACCCTAACCTACCCTACACTACCCTATCTTACCCTAACCTACACTACCCTTCCCTACCCTACACTACCCTACACTACCCTACCCTATCCTACACTACTCTACCCAACCCTATCCTAACCTAACCCAAAAACCAATTATGTTTTGACTGATAATAATATTTTTAATTGATGAATATCATATTTTAATACTCATTACCCTATTCCCGACGAAGAAAAATTCAAAAAGACAAAAATCATAAAATTGGTCCAGCCATTCTCGAGTTATAAATGGTGTAACTAACACGACTTTCTTTTATATAAATAGATTAAAATTTTGAACTCGCTTCGCTCGCCTTTTTTTATGCCTATTGTCCCTATATCTGATATTACACTGTCCCTAGATGTTGGAGCCAGCTTCTCTAGCATCCCGAGCGGGGATCGAACCGCCAGCAGCGAAACCCGCGGGAGGTGAGCGTGCCTACAGCTCCGGTACCTACTTAGTACGGTAGTGGTTCTCTTCCACGAGGCACTTGCTTTGCAGAATACCAGGACAAGTGTCTTGGCGGCAAGACCTACCGCAGTTGGTCCTTGCCCTCGCCTCACGGCGTTGGCAGGAATAGCGGCCCCAACTATATGACCTAGCTGTGGGGACGTTATACCATAAACCTGGTAGTTTAACGTATCTGGTAGATATACGAGAAGGCATGTCCCTATATCTGTCACCTTGCCCCCCGGGCCCATTGGCTGGCGACGCCTTTGTTAACTGCAAGTATGTTGAGAGCCTTAGTAGGCATTTAAGAAGAGTTGCTTAATGAAAGCGTAAGCGAAGCTAACAAGTAAGTACCTTCTTACAGAAGTTGTGTTAATTGTGATAAAGCAGCGGATTATCCGCAAGATACAACTGTAATTTTTTTCAGTGAATACTTCTTATACCGCCTATTTACGCTCCTACAATTGTGATCATTTTAAAATTTTTATTTTTATTAATTAGATCAAATAAACACTAACATAACATGAATATGTTTAAAAGTAAAAAAAAGAATCCTTGAACATCTCTATAAATATGTTAAAAAACAAAAGAGGATCCTATGAATATCTCTATAAATACATTAAAAAACAAAAGAAGATCCTCTGAACATGTCATGAAAACTATTCATTTCAATCTAAAGACACGAACGAGAACGTCAATAAAAAAGTTCCTTATTCAGGTCAAAAACCTTAGCGCGAGTACGACTCACACTTGGCCAGTATTTATTGTTTTTCATTTTACTGTAGAATTAGTCTATAATCACCCACAATTTGACTCTTGTATATATAACCGTGTTACGATAGATCTAATAAAACCTGTTATTTGCATGGCAATTTGCCCTTTATTATTTACTTCTTATATTTTGATTATTTGTTTGACCTTTATAATAAAACATATTCTGTGAAAATTTCAGCCGGGTACCTGTTACGGTTCAAAAGGTGTAGCCTTTTAGAAGTAGGACGTATAGACAGCGTAAGCTAAGTCATATGATCCCGTTACCAGCTGCGAAAGTCTAAAATCTAAATTGTAACGATGTAAATTAAATACCTACTCCAATTACAGATAACTAATTTTTCTTAGAAGCTAAACTTATTAGAGACTCAACCCCCTCGTGGCGTAATGGTTAGTCCATTCGCTGCACACCAGGAGGTCGCGGGTTCAATACCCGTCGGGGTCAACTTTGTAATACTCGGTTTGGTTGGTGGTACGGCATTTTCTCAGCCCACCTGGCTAGCTACCACCATCTTATCTAAGTTTTGCCGCCAAACATCAGTGTTAACACCATTGTTGTGTTTCGGCTTGAAGATAAGATAGCCAGTTCTCCATTGCGTTGGGGAATCTTGGTGAGCCTGCTTCCATCTTCGGCCTCATCGTCACTTACCATCAGGTGAGATGATGCCAAGGGCTTACCAATTGTGAATAAAAATAGCCCACCTGGCTAGCTACCACCATGTTATCTAAGTCTTGCCGCCAAACATCAGTGTTAACATCATTGATATGTTCCGGTTTGAAGATATAATAGCCGCATTACGTTGGGGAATCTTGATAAGCCCGCTTCTATCTTCGGCATCATCGTCACTTACCATCAGGTGAGATGATGCCAAGGGCTTATCAAATGTGGACTAAAAAAAGTCATAAAACAAAAAGGGACCTCAGGGACCCTCAGATATCGATTTTGGAAGCAATCGGTCCAGTAACTAATTAAAAACTTTTTTAATTATTTTTTTTGTCTCATATTTGGAAACTCACTACGAAGCGCATGCGGTTCTTTTTTCAAATTTGGCGCGAAAACAAGTAACACATACATACAATAATATCTTCTTAATATATATAAAATCTTCTTAATATATATAAATCTCGTGTCACAATGTTTGTCCCCAATGGACTCCTAAACCACTTAACCGATTATAATAAAATTCGCACACCATGTGCAGTTCGATCCAACTTGAGAGATAGGATAGTTTAAATCTCAAATTATAGTAGCAATTTTAATTTATTGCTAATTATTTGTCTGTTATTATTTGACAGTCACAATTATCTGTTAACTCCAAATGATTCTAACAGATGTCGATACCTTTCGACTGGGTTGAGTAAGTAATCAATAGATGGCGCTGCTATGGTAAATCTACGAACGTGTCATATAAGCTACATTTTAACAGAATTTAAACTATACGCGTGTGTGTGTTTGTGTGTATAAAAGAGGGCTACTTTTAATATCGCTCATTTTAATATCAAAAATTTAGGTCACCTTTATAGCAGTATTATATTTTCAATTCAAAATTAATACTGAATTTGTGATACTAATAAAATGTATGTATATAGAGTACTCACTCATTTTCTTTCACTATTTTTTCGTGACTTTCTTCATTAATAATAAATGCACTTTGTTCCTTCATATTTATTATTTATTTTCGCTTAACCGCGCTTTTATTACTTTCTTCATTAATAATAAATGCACTTTGTTCATTCATATTTATTATTTATTTTCGCTTAACCGCGCTTTTATTACTTCTTTGTTTTTTTTTAAAGCAATGGTAGTTGGAGCTATACAGCCAAATATGGAATAAAATCTTTTTGTACTTTTTTTTTAAGCAATGGTAGTTGGAACTATACAGCCAAATATGGAATAAAATCTTTTTGTACCTATCTCTATAAATACAAAACTGTGTCTTAAATAAAAATCTTTTTGCATTTGATAAATAAAAAATAATCAAATCTTTTTTGTCATATGGAGGTATATACAGTTTATAAAAAGAGTTTTATTATTCTCCGAAAATGATCAAATCTTCTTATATGTTTGTTTTGACAACCGATATTGTTGCCATGGCAACCGAGCGTGAGGTTTTTTTCTTCGTTACGGAATTTCTGGATTCGGTCCCTGCGCTCAATCATATAGAGAATGATATAGAATATCATAAGAACAAGAGCAGCAGGAGAACGAGACATAGCTGTAACATTCTTGAGGCAACCATTTTGGCTGGGAAGTTTAAAGGAAAAGTGGTCCTGCTGCCACGTATTCCGATGATACCATCAGATTCTACCATACCCTTCAAAAGGCTACAGTTTCCAATTCGCTTAGCTTTCGCCATGTCTATAAATAAATCTCAAGGTCAAACAATGTCCATTTGTGGTTTAGATTTGGAAAATCCATGTTTTTCTCATGGGCAACTATATGTTGCGTGTTCACGTGTTGGGAGACTGTCTGCCTTGCCTACCGCATTCATGAGTTTAAGCGTCACATGTTATTTACTGTATTATACTGTAATATACTTATGTTTGTTATAAAATTAAATGGAAATAATAAATCTGATAAATTTTTATTTTGTAACTATTGATTTCTGCTTAATATCAAGTGTAAGAACATTTTAATTAATTGTGTTCAACGTACTTCCCCTTCAAATCTCAATCCAGTGAATTTGTATACCAACATCAACATTTTCGTCTTTGTTCGTAAATTATTTCATTGTACTAAAGGGTTATAGTAGTAGAAAGTCAAATAAGGAGATCACTATATTTTTTTACAAATACCATCTGTGTGAAAAAGCATAGTGGACTCCGTGACTGATGTTCTCTTATTGTTCCTCTTAGATTGTTTACTATAATGTAATATAACAAAAACTTTAGCCACAGCAACGCGTGGCCGGGTCAGCTAGTACCTATATAATACACTGTGGTCGGGGATAGGTAAAATTTTTCGTTTAACGCACTTCGGGTATCATCGCGTGACATCGTAGTTTGATTTTACTCCCATATATTTCATACCCCGGCCTTATATATGAAAATTGATTCTTAAGGAGTAACCTCCAAAAATGGAAACGCGTTAACGCAAAAAAACACAAACCTCAAAATGGATTCTCTTACATTTGGCGAAACCCCTCGACAACAAATAGATACTCACCGACTGAGTAAACAGGGTTTACACATCAAAGGTATCCACGACGGAACAAATAAAACAAAATGTATGAAACATTTTGTGCGGAGTTTATCTTAAATTTAGGTTGTTTAATTAAATAAAATTTTAATGTTCGTTGCGGTATTGAGTTTTTCTATTAAAGCCGATTCTGAGTTTCGAGTTTCTCTGTGGAATTTGTTGAGAAAACAATTTAGGTAACTTTGGCACCTTGTGTTTTGCCAATTAAAGTTTTGTTGGAGTCGATGTTTTACCTCGTAATAATTATTATGTTGTCATAACAACACAACAAAGAATTTAAGGCGGTAATAATATTGATTTTCGTTATTTTTGACGTCAATTACTTCTAAACGATAGAAACCCCAAGGTTAAAAAATAATCTCAATATTGATGATGGTCCAGAAAGTCAAAAACTATTAGAAACACTTTTGAGCAATTTTGGTTTGATAGAAAAAATCCAAAAGGTAGGTCTACAACGTTACTTTCAACGCTAGTTATGACTAATATTTTGATGTTTAAATTAAATAAATATACAACAATATTTGTTATGATAATACAAAGTGAGTAATGTTATTTTTTTATATTTTCATTGTAGTTTTTGATTGAAACGAAAAATCATTGAAAAAGTGTGGTTATTTTCTTAACTCCTTACACGTAAAGAAAAAGACAGAGACAAATGTTTCAATCAATACCTCGCCTTAATCACAGGTCTACATTTTTACTTTCGAGCTACTGATGAGCGAGAGCGTTAGCGAAGTGAGTGAAGACGGTGTCGTGATAGCAATAAAATAGATGTTCAGATTTTTAATGGGGATCGATTCTCTTACACTAATAGGGTCCAAAAACTGCAAAGTCATCATCATCATCATCATCATCATATTAGCCGAAAAACGTCCACTGCTGAACAAAGGCCTCTCCAAAGGATTTCCACGACGACGGTCCTGCGCTGCAAACTACAAAGTAAAAAAATATGGACGAACCCACACACACACACACATATATTATATGTGTGTGTGTGTGTGGGTTCGTCCGGTGCTGAAACTCCTAACCTACTTAACGAAAATCTGCTTTATAGGAAGTGTGTTTTAGAATCTGCTTTACAGGAAGTGTGTTTTAGAATCTGCTTTATAGGAAGTGTGTTTTAGAATCTGCTTTATAGGAAGTGTGTTTTAGAGTCTGCTTTATATAAAGTGTGTTTTAGAATCTGCTTTATAGGAAGTGTGTTCTCAGAATTGCTAAACTTGTGGCAGTGGGCGGGGCACATTGCTCGTAGAACAGATGGCCGTTGGGGCAGTAAAGTTCTCGAGTTGCGACCACGCACCGGAAAGCGTAGTGTAGGCAGGCCTCCCACTCGGTGGACCGATGACCTGGTGAAGGTCGCGGGAAGCCGCTGGATGCGGGCAGCGCAGAACCGGTCGTCGTGGAGATCCTTGGGGGAGGCCTATGTCCAGCAGTGGACGTCCTTCGGCTGATATGATGAAGAAGTGTGTTTTAAAATCTGCTTTGTAGGAAGTGTATTTTAGAATCTGCTTTATAGGAAGTGTGTTTTAGAATCTGCTTTACAGGAAGAGTGTTTTAGAATCTGCTTTAAAGAAAGTGTGTTTGAGAATCTGCTTTATAGGAAGTGTGTTTTACGTGTATGTTTTAGGAATCCCTAATTCCACAATATACTCCACAGCTCCAACCTTCACAAATACACCTTGACCGCACCTTTTAATGAGCCCTAAGCGTTGCCTAAGCAAACTGAATTAAACCTTTACACACAAGGTCTGTAATTATACCAAATCTCCAAGGGCGGGTACTTGCTTTTAGATTTACCTAATTTTCTTCGTATTACCGTTTTATTCCACAAATAACATCATAAAGGCTCGGGAACAAATATTTAATTAGGAAGCCTCCAAGCAGGATATATTCTGGCACAGAAAACAATAATTAAACTGTACAGCCACGCTACAATTAATTAAAATTAAATATGACGTTTACTTAGTAGCACTAAAAAGGTTAGATAAAAGGCAACACTTGATATAAAAAATTACAAATAATTTGGGTTTGTTTCGCGATATCTTCGCAAATTGTGAACCGATTTTCATGATTCTTTTTTTTATTCGTCAATATGCGGGATCAGTCGTTGTCGTGAAAATCTTTGAGGGAGGCCTTTGTCTAGCAGTGAACGTTTTGAGACTAATATGATGATTAGAGTACACTTCCGAGTTGGTCCCATATAAATTTTATCAAAATCGTGTTGTACTTTTTTAACAAAAACCAAAAATAATAATGCTAAATTGTACTCATTTGTTGCGATGGACTGGATAACTTGAGGAATTCAATAAAATAAAAAATCCGATTGAGTAAAAACTTAACCCCTCCTTTGGCCAGTCAGGTAAAAATGTATCCTATGTCACTCACGGGATCAAGACGAATCACACGATACCTCATAAGTTAAAATCCTTCAAGCCGTTCAGGCTGTAGCAGGGAACATAGAAATCTACATACATACATACGCTCGTAAAACATAACCCTCCTTCTGAGGCAATCGGGTTAAAAGTAACAAACAACCTGGTTTTGTAGCGCGACTTACTGTATGTTGTGGCCATATTATAAAGGTATAGTTAAGTACAGAGTTTCACCAAAATAGTTGAGATTATATTTTAAAGTTAACAAATAATCAGTGTTTTTTGTTACGGTGGCAACCTTAAATAAATTGTACAGTTACATTGCATATATTTTTGCGCGACAACGTACAGTCAACGACACGGCAAACCTACTAAAACTTACAGATGTTTTTAGAGTTGAAAGTATTCAAGCAATAACAAGAAGATTAATACCGGTACATATAGAAAATTTTTAAAAAAATGCAGATGAGATATAGCCAAACGCACCCATATTTTTAATTTCAAATAATGCGCAGGCTTTGAAACACATATTTTTTTTAATATATATTTTTTACTCTATTAGGTGGAAGACAATCGATCCCCATCAAAATTTATAAGTTCTTTTTTGCCATCACAGTACCTTCTTACTCTTTCGTCGCTCGAAAGTAAAAATACTATTTTGCAGTTTTAATTAATTTCCTTCCTTGTAATATTTAACATTAGCGTAGGCAGGCCTCCCACGCGGTGGACCGACGACCTGGTGAAGATCGCGGGAAGCCGATGGATGCGGGTAGCGCAGGACCGGTCGTCGTGGAAATCCTTGGGAGAGGCCTTTGTCCAGCAGTGGAACATTTTCGGCTGATAATTATGATGAAGTTGAATTAAACATTTGTATTATTATTATTGTTTTTAACCAACTACAAAAAGCAGGAGGTTTCCAATTCGATTGCTAGTTCTTTTTGTATGTTTGTTACGCGATATCTTCACAGATTGAGCTGTTTTTCTATTCGATAAGGATGTACTGTCATGTTGGTGCCATATACATACAAATAAATATCGGTTAAGTTATTTTTTAGGAAATTAACAAAAAAGCAAAAATGTACCACAAAATTGTACTGGGTTGCGATTGAAGTCGGTTTTTTTTAAAGTTTTCAGCGTTTCCAACTAACGTAATGTAATATCTAACCAATACTTTATTATTTTCAGGTAATATTTGGTGTTGTTCGTGTCGCGATGAAATGTAAGTATTCTTCTTATCGTGTGGCACAATTAACCGTGCTATCCAAGGGATAGACGGCGGTTGCCTGGTGTTGCACTTAGAATCACCCGCGGTCATGTGTAGGGAATTTAAATTTACACCTACGGTTCATACACACCTTGAACCAGATGTGCAGGTTTCCTTACGATGTTTTCCTTCACCGTTAAAGCAATCGGTAAGTATATGTACGTAAGTTTCGTAAAACTCATTGGTACATAGGCTGTCCGGATTTGAACCTGGGATCTCTGGTTAGGAGGATCGAGTCGTTACCGGTTGAGCCACCGACGCTTTTTTATTTATTTAATCTTGTTATTATTTATATTATATTTTTTATACATATTTTTATGTAATATAAAAAAATAATACATTTTCATGATTTTGTGATACCAATCTACCTGCCTACCTACTACGGAGTGTCATAGACTCTAGACGCTCATCCGTACTAAAATATTACAAATGTTAGTTTTGTTTTTTACCTTTTCACGCTCCATCACCTCAACCAATCTTGACGAAATTTAACATGCAAGTAACTCATAGGCTACATTTATCCCGTAAAAGTAAAGTCCCATACAGATCCTAATTGAAAAAACTACTTGTCTATGCTCGCAAGTCGTTTACCTTCATAACATAACTATATCCTTCTGTTGCAGTCGAGTAAAAATGACTCCCACGCCTCCGTGGAGTAGTTGTTAGCCAACCCGCTTAAAACTAGGAGGTCGCGGGTTCGATTCCCGGCGTGGTCTGACTTTATAAGACGCGGTTTGGATGGTGGTGGAAGGGCATTTTCTATGCCAGCCTGGCTCGCTAACACCATATTATCTAAGTATTTCCGCCAAACATCAACCTTAACAGCGTTGATGTGTTCCGGCACAAATATAATATCGTCAGTTTCCCGTTGCGTTGGGGCATTTTGGTAAGCCCTCGTCCATCTTCGGCATCATCGTCATTTACGAACAGGTGAGATATATGATGTCACAGGATAATCAATGTGGATATTTAATTTAATTTAATTTTTCACACACACACACACGAACACACACACCCTACGAACACAGTATAAAAATGCAAGTTTTAGTAATTTTTTTTTAATTATTATATCAGCTCATATACGTCCTCACCGAGGGGCTCGAGCCTACCCTGAATCAGGGCGATTAGGCCATAATCGACCACGCGGGCCCAGTGAGGGTTGTTCGACTTCACACACAACCTTCGAGTTTCTTCGCAGGCCTGTGCAGGTTTCCTTACGATGTTTTCCTTCACCGTTATAGCAATCGGTAATGATATGTACGTAAGTTTTTGAAAAACTCATTGGTACATTGGCCGTCCAGATTTGAACCCGTTACCTCTGGTTAGATGGACCGAGTCGTTACCGATTGAGCCACCGACGCATTTTTTTTAATTGTATAATTTTGTTAAGTCATCACGTAGCGTAGGCAGGCCTCCCACACGGTGGACCGACGACTTGGTGAAGATCGCGGGAAGCCGATGCATGCGGGCAGCGAAGGACCGGTCGTTGTGGAAACCCTTGGGGGGAAGCCTTTCTCCAGCAGTGGACGATTTTCGGCTGATATGATGATGATGAGGAATTCTGTTAATTTTCATCACAACCTAGAATGGCACAGCCGCGTAATAGTAATCTTGTTAATCGTACTTATGGCCACCACGATACAGGCGTTGCAACTTTTTTCTGAATAAAGATTTATCTTAATTTTTTTTTTCTTTTTTACAAGGAGTATATTTCGAGATGGGTTCGGTGTCTCCTTTTAAACATAAACGGCCTGTGTCAGAAGGCACCGCTCTCCCTTAACACAATCAATGTTGTTCCCGTTAAAATTTATACTTACAGAAGAAACAAAAAAAAATATTTGTATATAGATAAACAATCTATCTTATTTTTCAAGCGACTTCCAAAAAAGAGGAGGTTCTCAATTCGACTGTATGTTTTTTTTATGTGTGTTACCTTAGAACTTTTGACTGGGTTAACCGATTTTTATGATTCTTTTTTTTATTTGAAAGCTAGTGCTTCCCGTGTGGTCCCGTATAAATTTGATCAAAATCGGTTTAGAACTTTTTAAGAAAATTAACAAAAACCAAAAATAAAAATGCAAAAATGTTCAAGTTGTTTTTTAACGTGTTTAGTGTTTTCAATTATATTTTTATCCTTTTTAGGTTCTTCATAAAGTTTTAATGACGACTCACTAATCGTTTTTAGCCAAATACATTTTAATCCGAGATAATGCCACGTGATCCCATCAAACCTTTCAGTAGGAATTAGTTCAGGTACGTCCGTACTTATCCGGTCCGCCGCGCGTCGCTCGTCCGCTCAATTGGACGAAATCGGACAAAATTGGATGAAATCTGACCATAAAATAGGGTTGTTACTTGTGTGATTTGAGATTATGACACGAATTTAGGTGTTTTACTGATCTGATCAAATACTGTCAATTTTTTTTATATTCAATTCAAATATTTTATTTCAGAAAAAATATTACATAGTATGCAGAATACGAAATAATTAACGTTCATTTTATCTTAATATTATACTAAAAAAAATACATAAGATAGTATATGAATTCTGTTTACTTGTTAAATTAGCCTACTTTAGTATACTCGTAAGTATGATTAACCACATCAACCAAAAGAAGTCCACTGCTGGATGTATGAGGGGGAGGGATTGTTCTTCGCCCCGTGATCGCCACGCTTAGCGGGTTGACGATCACAGTGTGGCGTGGAACAGTACGCGAAAAGGTCGCTGCTACACATCCTCAGGTTTTTGATTCCTTAGTCATGGTTTCCCGCGACCTTCACCATGTCGTTGGTCCGCCGAGTGGGAGGCCTG
Source organism: Coleophora flavipennella (assembly GCA_947284805.1). Lineage (NCBI taxonomy): Eukaryota > Metazoa > Arthropoda > Insecta > Lepidoptera > Coleophoridae > Coleophora > Coleophora flavipennella. Next base: position 1,533,674 of record OX369272.1, read on the forward strand.
CCTATGCTTGGTCTTCTACAGCGCGGTCACCACTCGAGAAATTTACTACTCCAATGGCCATCTATACTATACAATATATGAGTCCCGCCCACTGCCACTTTAGTTTAGCGGTTCTGTGAGTTATGGCCTTGTAGAATGGTTGAATTTCCCGACTTAGATTATAATAAGTTTAATACTTGTAACTTTAAAATTATTTGGATATTATATTTTGATTCGAATACACGTTTATTTAAGCATCCCTGAACCAAATCGGTTAAGCGCTGCGGGGTACACGGTTCGTCGCGCCTCATTCTCGACTTGACAAATTTAAATTTGCTGTCATATTACCCGGCCTTAACGAGTCACGATCAAATACTACCATTCAATGTAAGGAGATAAGAAATAAAATTGATTTACTGATTTGGGAAGAAGGTAGGAAAGGCTGGTACGGCAAGTCGATTCCTGATGAGCAGGAAATTGATTGGAACACTTTTTTATCTGTGGAACTTTGACAAGTTACAGATTGAGAGTTCAGGTTAGGTTAGACAACTTGATTATATTTTAATTTCGATTGATTATGTTAAAGCGTTTTCCTATTTTTAGGGTTCCGTAAAAAACCTACCTCACAAGGACAAACAGAACCCTTATAATATCACGCGTCTGTCCTCTGAACGCCCATAGTTAATAGATGTTGAAAATTTCGTAATGATCTATAATATCATATTTATCTACATTCCACATACATTCAGATTTTGTATTTTATTATTTTTTGGTGAATTAAGAAATGGGCAAGATAATTTATATTTTTTGGTATAAAATTAAATTAGTGCATAAAATTAATCGATCAGCTGATCGATTTGTATAAAAAATTAAAAATATGTTTTGCGATTTCAGCAAAGTCATAGAACAAAAGTTGTTCAGTATGATGATTAGAAACCTCAGTTAACGGAACCTACACAAATTTTCTTATACCCTGTATAAAGAATCAATTCTTTATCAATAAATATTAAATTTTACGCTAAAACCGTCCTCTTCAAAACTCATTTATAAATTGCATTAATAAGAGCACCATTCCATCACCGTCCCCTCCCTAATTGTGCTGTCGGCACCATCTTCTCCTGTCACGTGCACCCAAATTTAATAATCACCCCCATATTTCTACTTCCATCATATTTAGTCAAAAGATCCATAATGGAAGTTCGCCCTTGTCACCGGGGCTGCATTACATAGCTGAAATATTCAAAAAATTACATAAAAAGTAAAATTTTATTTCTTTTCAACCGACTTCAAAAAGGAGGAGGTTCTCAATTCGACTGTATGTTTCGATTTTATTCTTCGAATTCGATTGTATGTTTTTTTTGTAAGTTTGTTACGCGATATCTCCGCCGTTTGTAAACCGATTTTCAAAATTCTTTTTTATTTATGGCTAAAGGGATGTATATTCATTGTGGCTCCAAAGTTACCTAACTTTTCAAAATTTTACTTTTTAGGCTTCCATACACCCAACGGGTGACCAACGGGACCCAATAGGGTCGGTAATAACTGAGCCTCCTCTGTCTGTCCGTCTGTCCGTCCGTCAGCGACCTGTATTTCATGAACCGTTCGTAATAGGTAGATAGTTGAAATTTTCACAGAATGTGCATTTCTGTTGCCGATATAACAACAAATACTAAAAATTAGAAAAAGTGAAAAGATAAGGAGGATCTCAATACAAAAAAAAGACAGAGACGTCAAAGTAGACGTTTCACGTTAAACCAGCAGAGACGTCAAAGTTGACGTTTCACGTTAAACCAACAGGAACGTCAAAGTAGACGTTTCACTTTAAACCAACAGGGACGTCAAAGTTGACGTTTCACGATAAACCAACAGGGACGTCAAAGTAGTCATTTCACGTTAAACCAACAGAGACGTTAAATAAGACGTTTGACGTTAAACCAACAGGGACGTCAAAACAATCGTTTCACGTTAAAACAATGGCATCGATTTTTTGGACCAGTTAATAGCAAACCAAAACGATAGCCATAAAGCTCCATAGCTGGTGACGTTTTATATACCTACTAGTTTCGTCCTACAAATAATCCTATTTTTTTGTATTTTATTAATTTAAATTGGGTATTTTGAGAAGTGTTCCGAAAACAGGTCCAGATGTTAATGCGGAGTTAATTTTATGCAAAAATTTTAAAAAAAACGTAAAACTCATAAATTAAGCTCATTTGAGTTTTAAATTAAGATTTTTGATAATGAAACGACATATTTTAAGATACCTTAAATTTTTAGGGTTTCGGAGACATGGTCGCTTACTATCATCATCATATCAGCCGGAGGACGTCCACTGCTGGACATAATCCTCCCCCAAGGATTTCCACGATGACCACTTCGGCGTTGCCCGCATCCAGCGGCTTCTCGCGACCTTCACCAGGTCATCGATCCACCGAGTGGGAGGCCTGCCTACACTACGTTTTCCGGTGTGTGGTCGCTTACTATATGGGACTCATAATAAGAAGGCTCATGGTCACCCTAAGGGCAATTGAGTGTGCTATTCTATAGTTTTGCCGTGTTAACCGCCTGGTTGGTACATTCGCTTCACATCAGGAGGTCGCGGGTTCGATTCCCGGTGAGGTCAACTTGTAAGACTCGGTTTGGTTGGTGGTAGGGCATTTTCTAAGCTCGCCTGGCTACCTACTCCCACAGTCTAAGAATCCATAACCATCTTATCTAAGTCTTGCCGCCAAACCTCCGTGTTAACATCATTGATGTGTTCCGGCTTGAAGATAAGAGAGCAAATTCCCCATTTCGTTGGGGAATCTTGATAAGCCCACTTTCATATTCGGCATCATCGTCACTAACGATCAGGTAAGATGATACCAAGGGCATACCAATTATGAAGAAAAATTTTTTAACTTTTGAACTTACTTTTTATTTAAATTATTTTGGGGTTATGATTTCGTGATAAAAGTATTTGCAGAGCCGCTGTACATTTTTAGTGGAAAGAAAATATGTTTGGCGTAGGCAATATTGGAAATTATTCCCAATTATCGGGTGCATGCTAGAAAAACCGCGAGCAACAACTAATAAATTTATTATATCGGCTCATATACGTCCCCACCGAGGGGCTCGAGCCTACCCTGAATCAGGGCAATTAGGCCTTAGTCGACCACGCGGGCCCAGTGCGGGGTGGTCGACTTCACACACATCCTGCGAGTTTCTTCGCAGGCGTGTGCAGGTTTCCTCAGGATGTTTTCCTTCACCGTTAAAGCAATCGGTAAGTATATATGTACGTAAGTTTTTGAAAAACTCATTGGTACATTGGCCGTCCAGATTTGAACCCGGTACCTCTGGTAAGATGGACCGAGTCGTTACCGGTTGAGCCACCGACGCTTTTAACTACAAAATTAATTAATAATAAATTAATTAATAATTAATAAATAAATAGTATTATATATTTGAAATGTTCTAATTAAGCCCTTTCAATTGATACCTAACAGAACATTATGAAAAAAATATGTTTATGACTTTATCTCCTCTAGAGAGTGCAAAGTTTAATTTAATGTGACGTCACATAGCCTGTAAACCAGCAGACGCGATCAAGACGCTCACAACGATACCTCATTCGTCTAAATCGTGTTTTTTTCTTCTTTTTTTAATTGAAAATTTGAGTGCGTTTGGCTGCACCTCACCTGATGGTAAGTTCCGATGCAGCCGAGGATTTAACACGCAAGCTTAAATAGTTCCTATTCACTCTCGTCTTGAAGATTCCTAAATTATACGAATCGTGGAATACAGACACCGGCATGGAATACCACTCCTTGGCCGTTCGCATGACGATTTAAGAAGCAAAACGCTATGTGCTTTTAGGTGGAACATTAACGATAAAGGTGTGGTATCGCCCTCCGCGCATGTTCGTCCGATGATGAAATGGAGAGGGGGGAATGAGGTCGTGAAGCTCCAGGACACACTCTTCGAAATAAATCGTGTAGAACACCGATAGTCGACTTTGTGGCGATGCTCGAGGCTTTGGAGCCTGTTTGATACAAGTTCCTCGTCGCCAATGAGTCTCCTAGTGCGTCGGTCGATAGAATCCAAGGCATCTGTAAGGTTTTTTTAAATTAATGGTTAATTGGTTTAGGAAAAACGACGGAACAGACAAACATACATAGCGATTAAAATTATAACTGTCCTTTTTGCTTCGCCATAGGCAGGTAAAAATAATATTTTTCTGTAATATATATGTATTATTTCAATAAGCTTAAGGTAAAACTGCAAAAAAAAAACATAGTTATCATTAAAGTGTGTTGCCTTATAAATCATCATCATCATCATATCAGTCGAAAAACGTCCACTGTTGGACGAAGGCCAAAGCACAACGACTGATCCTACGCTGCCCGTTTCCAGCAGCTTTCCGCGACCTTCACCAGGTCGTCTGTCTACCGACTGGGAGGCCTGCCCACACTACGTTTTCCGGTGCGTGGTCGCCGTGGTTGCCGTCTCGGTACGCACTCGCCACTCGGGAACTTTACTGGCCCAACGGCCATCAATTCTATAAGCCATGAGCCTCGCCCACTGCCACTTAATTTTAGCAATTCTGTGAGCTATGTCGGTTACTTTTAGTTCACCTATGTATATATTTGATTCATTAAATTTTAGGTTTTTTTTTATTTGATTTGGCTTCTGCGGGATAGAATCGTCTCAATGAATAGGTTAAAGAATTATAATCCGTACTACAATTATAAATATTAAATGTGTTTGTTTGTTTGTTACCTTTTCACATTTCAACACCTCGACGAATCTTGATGAAATTAGCAAAATTTAGTAATAGTATAAAAATAACTAGCTGTTTCCCGCGGCTTCTTCCACTCAGATTCCTGACAAAAATATTTTATACCTATTCTCAGACCTACCGAATATACACAGAAAATTTCATGAAAAATCCGTCCAGCAGTTTCGCAGAAATATGACACGAGAACTTCATGAATAAAATTCCCGTGTATATTATTATTATTTTATTATAAAAGCTCATATACGTCCCCACTGAGGGGCTAGAGCCTACCCTGAATTAGGGCGATTATGCCTTAGTCGACCACGCGGGCCCAGTGCGGGTTGGTCGACTTCACACACAACCTTCGAGTTTCTTCGCAGGCGTGTGCAGGTTTCCTCACGACGTTTTCCTTCACCGTTAAAGCAATCGGTAAGTATATGTACGTAAGTTTTTATATATAGTTTTATATGTGGTATATAACTCGTGTATATATAGATAAAATAATAAAAATAAACGTGTGGTACTCGGGGACTGCCGCGGTAAAGCTATTGCATAGCATTTTTTTATCAACTTATGCAATTATAATTATTTCTTTATTTTTTATTTTTGCAGTATTTATTCACTATTTTTTGATGTTTTACTGTTTTCGTGTGCTCCTTTTGATTAAAGGACCATATAGACCATATATATATATATATATATAACTCAAAGGGGACTGACTGACATAGTGATCTATCAACGCACAGCCCAAACCACTGGACGGATCGGGCTGAAATTTGGCATGCAGGTAGATGTTATGACGTAGTCATCCGCTAAGAAAGGATTTTGGGAAATTCCCACGGGAACCGCAAAAATCGGGATCTGCGCGGGCGAATCTGCAGGCATCCACTAGTTTATGTAAGGGTGTCAATTAAATGGTTAGCATAGTATTGTTATTTCTGTGTACAGAAAAATATAATCGGTGAGCAGAAATAGCTAATTGGTCAGCAATTCATGGTCAGCAAACATTTCAAAATCAATCAGCAATTTATGTCATTCTGGATGGCTGTAATTATTTTAAACATCCCCGTACTACACTCTTCCTACAGTGTTGAGTGGTCGACGGAGCCCCTTCGGGGCTCCTACTTCTGTGTTCTCATGTTAAACCTAACACTACGACTGTGCGGGGAGGCGAGCTAAACTCGCCTCCCCGCACAGTCTCCGAACCTAACGGATCCGAGTCGGGGTGCTCCGCAAGTCCGAGCTCGCTTCGCTCGCTCCCGCTTCCATTTAGAACTCCCCGTACCACACTCTTCCTACAGTGTTGAGTTGTCGACGAAGTCGGACCCGCGTGCTTTCCCCGCCCTGATACTCCCACATCCCCCTGGGATCCTGCTTATAGACATGTTTTTCTGCCGCTCAATCATGAAATCTTGCCGCTCAAGTAGTTATTTTGCGGACTGAATGTTTATTATGCATTTCAAATATATATGTATCTTTATGTAATAAATTAACACTAAGAAAGTTACACCAGTAAAATTGACTAAGTCCTTTTAGTACCGCAAATCGCTAATAGATGGCACTGTAAGTTTTTAGAACGCGGTAACGTTACGTTACGCTCGGCCGAGCTACATGTTAGGCGGAGTGGGGAGTGTTAGGATTTATTTTCGTTACGGAGTTGTTTGATTCGGTTGCCGTGCTCAAAGCCCGCGATAAAAGCTATGCAATAGGTTAAAAACATTATCGTTGCGGTTTTTTTTTTAAAATTCATAGTTATCAATTATCATCTGTATCATAGTCGCCCAAAGCTAAAAATTATGTTATCAATTGTAGGCTTAGTTTTAGCAGGTAGGTACTTACATATTTTACAAGTGACAACAAGATTGTAACTAAAGCCGGGATAATCTTTAGCTAACAAGGGGGGGAGAGTAACTCAGTTTCAATAAGTTCGCAGATTCGCGGAACTCAGTAGTCAACATTAATTGAATTTAATCTGATGAAATTCGAACAAGCCGAGTTCAAGGAAGTCGCGCTGCTCGCTCTTTTAGGGAAGTTTTGGTGTGTGCCCACGAAATACTCGTTTCTGATAGTTTAATATATTGATTTGCATGTCCAAGAGTTAGTATAATTATTATTATTTTCTTATCAAAAGTTTATTTTTTTCTAAGAAAAGAGAATAAAACAGCAAGTACAGGATGGAAGGATATTGATTGATTATCTGTGAATTTTGTATTTTATAGTATTAAGAAGATTTTATGATATTTTATTACAAAAAAAACCTAAAAGCGAGAATACGTTAGTACAATCTATTCTAGGACGGTGTCTGGGTTCAGTAGCCCTCTGTCGGCATTTTAATAATATGATATCTGTAGTAATTTAATTAATTTCTTTTTATTTAATTTATATCGGTTCAAATCTGGACGGTCAATGTACCAATGACTTTTTCAAAAACTTACGGACATACTTACCGATTGCTTTAACGGTGAAGGAAAACATCGTGAGGAAACCTGCACACGCCTGCGAAGAAAATTCGAAAGTTGTATGTGAAGTCGACCAACCCGCACTGGGCCCGCGTGGTCGACTAAGGCCTTATCGCCCTGATTCAGGGTAGGCTCGAGCCCCTCGGTGGGGACGTATATGAGCTGTTATAAAATAATAATAATAGTAATTTATTCTAGACATACAATTTTTACATCCTTCCTACTAATGTTATAAACACGAAAGTTTGTAAGAATGTATGGATGTATATTTGTTACTTATTCACGCAAAAACTACTGAACGGATCTAGCTGGAATTTGGTAGGTAGACAGATTAGGACCTGGATTAACACATAGGCTACTTTTTTCTACGCTCGCGCACTGCGAACCCTCTAAAAGTCGCGGGAAACAGCTAGTGCTTAATATTTTACATCGTGCACAACAATTAGCTTTTACGCTTATATTTTCGCTGATTTTATTGTTTTTCATCTGAAAATCGTGACCGCGTAGATTCGGTAGATTTCTATAGAAATATTTTTAACAATAATGCCTTTTGGAAAAAAAAGGTTTATTGACGATAGTGATTGTGTTCGGTACATGAGCACCAAACATCCTGTATCGCGGGGCCGTCTACCGCCCGTGGGGCATAGAGCTATCAGTGCATTATTGAGCAGTGCGCGGTTAGGGTGCATTAATTTTTGGAGTAATCATCATCATCATATCAGCGTAAAAACGTCCACTGCTGGACAAACGCCTCCCCCAAGGATTTCTACGACGACCGGTCCTGCGCTACTTATTTTTTCTGTTGTTTTAGTAAAACATCTTACCATTTTTAAATAATTTTTAACTTTTGTGAACAAAATAATATTCAGTTTCTCTAACAAAGACACGACTTTCCTTCGCACCCTAATCATGCAACCTACAGACTGCTTTATCAATTAATCGATTAAAGAGATCCACAGCAAGCCTCCTCACATCAGTCTCTCCACTCTCCAACTTAGTGGCCCCACGGTTCTCTTAAGTTGAACTCCGACCACGGCGATATAAGCTTTGTTCGGGGTCTGATTGCTTTGTTCCCGTGAGCTCGCGATTTGAATTTATCATTAGAGCCCCGATGCGCGGGCGCTGCTGAAATATTCACGAGGGAAGTTGCCCTTGCGCCGTTTTGTGTTTGATTTAAGAATGTGTGTCTGTGTAAAAACAGGAGAAGATGGCGACGCCTTAACGGATCTTAACAGGGGGGTACTAAGCGAAATGAAAATTTTGTAAATGATTTATTTAAAAACATTCAGATAATAGACTATCTGACTGAAGGCTGACTTAAGGCGCTAAGATCACTCAATCCGAGCAGGTTGATACAAGCTTCAATAATATCGAACGTAAGTCTATTTATTTTAAGTTCAAATTCAAAGCGCCTGTTACGATGAAACCGAATGCCGAATTCTCGATTTTTACATGTTTTTATTACATTTCATCACTTTCAAAAAAGTTTGAAAAAATGTGTTAAATTAAAATGAAAGGTCTTAAAGTCACCGATTTTTATGTGTTGGTTTCATTCAATATTAAATATTTATTTTCGAGTAATTTTGCAATTAATTCCAAAAACGGGGTCTACAGTATAAATTATTTTACATTAAAAGTGTTAATATTTTTAAAATTTTATTACTTTAAGTATATTATATATGTTTTCGATGGTGATAGCTTTACACAGGCTTACAATATTTAGAATTGAATATTGTCATTTGACCCATCATAAGGCTTTAAGGCGAAAACACGATTTCTTATAATTTCCTTGATAGAAAAAAAACACAAAGTACACAAACTCTAAAAATGCTCTAATTTCGATTGTGTACCCAAATAGCAACTCGTATAGATAAACGTAAAACCTAAATAAATAGAGTTTAAAAAACTAAAAAACACGCTTTTAAAGTACATAAGACTAAAAAGTCAAAAATAATTCTTAATATAAGTTGAAAATAATAATTAACAAATTACTAGTATTATTGTGAAAAAGCGTGGGGCGCTCTGTGCCATATTTTTCGTCTATCGAGCAACCCACCTTTTTACAATAATACTAGTATTTTTTGTCAATTATTATTTTTAACATTAAGCATTATTCTTTACTTTTTAGTCTGATGTACTTTAAAAGCGTATTGTGAGACTCGGTTTGGTAGGTGGAAGGGCATTTTCTAAGCCCGCCTGGCTAGCTACCACCATCTTATCTAAGTCTTGCCGCCAAATATCAATGGTGTGTGTCGGCATGAAGATAAGATAGCCAGTTCCCCGTTGCGTTGGGGAATCTTGGTAAGCCCGCTTCCATCTTCGGCAAATCTTCACTTACCACCAGGTGAGATGTTGTCAAGGGTTTACCAATTGTAAATAAAAATAAAATAAAATATGATAGCCAGTTCCCCATTACGTTAGGGAATGTACCTAGATAAGCCCGCTTCCGTTTCGGCATCATCGTCACTTACCATCAGGTGAGATGATGTTAAAGGATTATCAATTGTGAATAAAAAAAACATTATCTAGAGACAATATCCGACATGTTAGGTAATTTCCAACAGAAAAAAAGACAAAATTAAAAAAATAAATACTCATGGCAACTCTCAATCGTCCTATAGATAAGTTTTAAAAATACGCGAAGAAATCCGATTGATGAATCGATAACATCCCAAATACCGATCGTAAAACAAAACTCATTTACATAAATAATCGAGACTTAAATGAAATTTCGTCTATTTCACCAAATTAAAACCACATTCGGCTAGCTTTCTTATAAATCAGCTGCCAAATTTCAAAACATAGTAACTCACAATTTTGATATTTTTGAAAATTTGCCTTATAAAAAAAATTTGTTCGCTAAATTGATGAAAAAAAATGATTTATGAATAGAAGATACTTCAATAAAAGTATTTATCAGAAAAAAACTTCAAATTAAGTAGTAAAAGTAATAAAAAATGCAATAATACTAAAAAAAACAAGTATAAAAAGTTTGCAGTTACTGTGTTTTAAAATGAAGCAGCTGAAATATCCACGATTAATAGACAAGATGAAGCGTCGGTGGCTCAACCGGTAACGACTTGGTCCTCCTAACCAGAGGTGCTGGGTTCAAATCCAGATGGCCAGTGTACCAATGAGTTTTTCGAAACTTACGTACGAATACTCACCAATTGCTTTAACGGTGAAGGAAAAACATCGTAAGGAAACCTGCACACCTGCGAAGAAACTCGAAGGTTGTGTGTGAAGTCGTCCAACCCGCACTGGGCCCGCGTGGTCGACTAAGGCCCGATCGCCCTAATTCAGGGTTGGCTCGAGCCCCTCGGTGGGGACGTATATGAGCTGATATAATGAATAAAGTGTTAACAACATTGATGTGTTCCGGCTTGAAGATAAGGCTCCGGCTCCATTGCATTGGGGAATCTTGGTAAGCTCACTTCCATCTTCGGCATCATCGTCACTTACCATCAGGTGAGATAATGCCAAGGGCTTACCTATTGTAAATAAAAAAAAAAACAAGATAAGGTTATTATTGTAAGGAAAACTTTGGCTCTGTCTTGGACAAGTTAAAGTTTCTGCTTGTTCTTGTAATAATACCATTTCAATCAAAAATGTAGGCAAGCAAGGAAGACGCAAGGTACGTCCTTGGTCGATATCGGGGTCGGGAATAGATAGAGGCCGTTCCGACCACAGACTCGGAATACCCAATGAGGTACTAAATATGAATGGTTTAATGGAAATTCCCTATTCCGGTTGATTTGTGAACCAAACTAAGTAAACTCTAAATATTTTTGGGTACCAATGTATTCATCGCAGGTACATAACACAGCACTCTCTTTAGGCTTATATCGCCGCGTCGCTTCGGTCCCAATATGATGGCCTGCCAATCTCCAAGCCATCACTTATCTAGGTATGTTAAATTCATCATATCAGCTCATATACGTCCCCACCGAGTGGCTCGAGCCTACCCTGAATTAGGGCGATCGGGCCATAGTCTACCACGCGGGCCCAGTGCGGGTTGGTCGACTTCACACACAACCTGCGAGTTTCTCCGCAGGCGTGTGTAGGTTTCCTCACGATGTTTTCCTTCACCGTAAGAGCGTTGGATAAACGTACATATGAAATCTAATTTTGAAATCACATTGTTACGTGGCAGGATTCGAACCACCACCTCCCGGACAGGAGGCAGCGGCCCTAGCCGTTACGCCACCGACGGTCTTATGGTGTGTTAAATTACCGTACGCCAACTGTCATTTTAATTTAAATATCGAATGACGCATTCTAGAGCAAGGGCAAAGAGTAAAACATATTACTTTAAGGGCAATAAACAAGATTTTCTTGATAAATTTTAACCGAAGCTACAGACCGAAGCTTTATTTTGATTTGACGCTTACTCGAATGTACTCGTCTGTAGCAAACAGATTTTAAGACGAAAGAGCACACACTTTTTATACAAAAATATAATGTTTTTTCACCTCTGAAAATTATACTGATTTTTAAATATGTTATTGACACAATAAAAAAATGCATTACAGGTTTTTCTTTTTTCAATACAATTAATAAGTAAAATTTTAATTACCGTTCGGTGTTTTGATACAAAACTAATTTTGACCATTATTTGTTTCTATTTTTAGTCAATTTTTTTTTTAAAAAAAACGTAACCTACAAACTAAACTTTATATTGTGTCAATAACACATTTAAAAAAATATTATTATTATCAGACTAGCTTTTGCCCGCGGCTTCGCACGCGTGGACATAGATTTTATGACTCTTTTTGAGGGTGAGTAGTGCGTGAGCCGCAATCAGCTCTTAAGCGTGGACATGAGTTTTCTCCAGGTATCTCAGGAACTGTATCGGGCTATTCGGATTAGCAGTCTTTGTCACTTCCCACCCCCTCAACAAATTCTATACAAAAAATCACTTTAATCCGTTGCTCCGTTGCGACGCCACCGACGTGCGCTAGCGTAGAAAACAGTTGTCCCCAGATCCCTCGGGAACTATGTCAGGATATACTTATAAGTAAATTATATCATTTTCCACCTCATCTCTGTGCTAAAAATCACACCAACCCATTTTTTCGTTACGATTTTAAATAACTTAACGAACAAAGAGTATTGTTTTAGTTTCCTCAGGAACTGCATCGGGCTATGATAATTTTCACAGATAAAAAGTTGACTATTTCATTTCCAGTGATACAGGCTACCTGCATGCCAAATTTCATCAAGAGTGGTAGAGGTGTTGAAGTGTGAATAGGTAAAGAACAAACAAACACATTTTCACATTTATAATATTAAGTAAGGATTTCTAAATCTTAAATAACATATAGAGCGTCGGTGACACAACGGTTACACTATCTCCTGTCCGGAAGGCCGTGGTTCGAATCCTGCCACTTACCAATATCTATACGAATATCGATTTCATACTGGTATTGTACGTTTATCCGACGCTCTTACGGTAAGAAAAACATCGTCCTGCACACGCCTGCGAAGAAACTCGAAGCTTATGTGTGAAATCAATCAACCCGCAATGGGCCCGCGTAATCGTCTAAGGCCTGATCGCCCTAACTCAGGGCAGGTCGAGCCCCTTGGTGGGGACGTATATAAACTGATATGATGAAATAACACGTATACCTATAATATCAAAAAACTAATTTAAATCATAATATCAATCTAGTAATAAAATTTCCTAAAAATATGAATATGGGTCAAATCCTCGAGTCGTATCAGCTTCAAAGTAGCCCATGACACACTTCTCGTTGCCAACGGCCAATCTCCTTTGCAAAGGCCTCTGAGGGTTCAGCAGCCGGTTATCTCACAGACCAGCGGCACTAAGCAGTAATTTGCCTCCAAGACCGAGTACTTATTATGCTTCTTTCTCGCCGCAAATTGAGCAGCAGTACCGTACGGGTGAGGAGTGAGGCAGAAAAAGTGGCGAAAAACAAAACATAGGGGCATGGCCATGGTAGATATAGGTTTGATAGAAAAATCATTTTTGCTCTATTGCCATTATCCAGAGAGGAAACAGAGGACTACGTTTGTATGGAAAAATGGCGCCCGCGTTTCCTCTTACACGGAGTCCTGTGTAACACACTTGAACTGTTTACGAATAATTTTAAACCGACTTTTAAAAAAAAGGACGAGGTTTCTCAATTCGACCGTATATATTTTTTTCTTCGTCGTTTAAGAACCGATTTTGATGATTATTTTTTAGTTAAAAAGAAGATATCTCAAGGGTGGTACCATGATTAGGAAACCAGGATCTGGTGATGGCATCCCAGACAAACCTTCGAAAATCGTAGTGGCGACTAGTGCGTTAGAAGTCGTTTTTTTTTATTAGTTACCATGAATTACATATGTACCAACCCGCACTGGGCCCGCGTGGCCGACTAAGGCCTAATCACCCTGATTCAGGGTAGGCTCGAGCCCTTCGGTGGGGACGTATATGAGCTGATATAATAATAATAACATATGTAATCCGCGCGACCACTGCAGGGTTAATCTGTTTGCCACATTCGAATAAGCGTCAAATGAAAATAAATCTACGGTTAAAATTTTTCAAGAAAATATTGTGTATTGCCCTTGCTCTAGACTGCTATGTAAACTCATTAATTATAGTTATGTACTCTTACAATCCTTATTAATTACCAAGGAAATCGAAACTTAAACTGCGTCGTTCGATATTTAAATGAAAATGACAGTTGGCGTTCGGTAATTTTCGGCCACGCCTTCGTGAGAACGTATTGAGAACGAGACCAGTGATACATACTTGGCAACTGATAGCGCGGCGCGGTCCGTGGCGTATAATTTTTTTTTTATTTGATATAAATTTTTAGGAAATAGTCAAAGATGGAAACATATAGTTTTCGCTAAACCTAAAAACTTTTGAGTACAAGCTTTTACTTGAAAATAATTTTATTTATTTCGTATTCTTTTCAGCAAACCCTTTTGTGTGCATAAAAGAACTGGTCTGCAATCTTTAGGAGTCCACCATCAATAACAAAAAAAACAAGAAAAAAAGAAGAAAAATAAATCCAATGATTTAGAATGACGTTACTTTTTTTTATTCACTATTGGTAAGCCCACTTAGCTAACTATGCATTGTTCTTCAAACATAACATGTAAATGTCACCGAAAAATTATAAAAACTCTATCTCTATAATATATTTCTTTATAACTCTACCTATAGGAATCTATCTCGCGAGATTGTGAACTGTCGAAAAATTGTGAACCGTAACATACTGCTTACAATCTCACTAGTGACATCGCAATACACTAAACGTAGTGAATAATATTAAATAAATGAGCGAGCGAAGCGAGCGATGTTAGGTTCGGTCCTGTTATTAATCAACAGTCAAATCCCCTGGGTAGCAGAATGCTTCGCAGAAGAAGAAATCATCGGTTTTGTTCGGAGTGGCCGTGAAATTGTAAGCCGATTGACAATGTACCGTCATATTATAATCTAACTGAATTTAGTGTAGTGAGATTGTAATGTCGCGGTTAAGACAATATCACGGCGAAATTATATGCAAAACTTTATCTCAATCAGAAAAAGGAAAGTGGTTCTAATTTAGCTTCCAAAATTTGTCCAAAAGTAACTATCGAACTTGTTAATTGACACGGCAGTAAAAATACATATTTTTGATTCAGTTTTGTATCATCATTATCATCTCACTGTTGAACACCCCCCATAGATACCCGGTTAGTACGAGATCACCAGTCCAACTGAAGAACGTCTTCCAACACAACGTTATCCGTTCCGTGGTCGCCACTCGAGAATTTTTCTTCTCCATCTGTTCAGCAAGCTATAAATATCTGCCCTTTGCCACTTTAAGCAGCTTTATACCTCCTAAGCATAAGACTATTTTAAAAATGTAAATTTTGCTGTTTTTAGGTTAAACGCAGTTTGATTCGGTGCCGTAATTAAAAGATGTTGGCTGTTACATAATAAATTATATCTTATAAGGTCAAGACGGTTATGACACGATCTCTATAAAGCCTTGGACTATAATGCTGGTATCTATTCATACGTTCTTAAAGCAAATTTAGAAAATGGAGACTGAACATTCAGTAAGTTTAAAATTCAATAAATGATATAAAATCTATAATATAATAAAACTGTAACGGGGCCGTGTCTGTACATGAAATATTTTTGGAAAATAATAACTGCGGTGGACATAACTAACGATACAGAGGCCAAAACAACAACTTTTGGAATTTTTGTCTGTCTGTCTGTCTGTCTGTATGTTCGCGCATCACGCAAAAACTACCAGGCCGATTTTGATGAAATTTTGTATGGTGGTTCCTTATAACCCGGGTTAACATACAGGGTACTTTTTATCCCGGAAAATTCAAGAGTTCCCGTGGGAAAATCAAAAGTATTCATTTATAGAATGGCTCACCACGCAAATGTGGCTTGACCTATTACAATCAAATTTTACACGTTTATACCCTTATCGCGAACTAAAACTGGGACATTGTGAATCCCAAAAAAATTAAGGGTTCCTGCAGGAATGGAAAAAAAATGTATCTTTAGAATGGCTCAACGTAACAATATGAAACATTTATATTGGGACGGGGTGTTTTGACCATCATTGTATAGTCGGGTATTCTTTATCCCGAAAAACTAAAGTGGTCCCGTGGGAAATTATCTATCGATACTTACAATTATAACAATAGAGTACTTTTTTCCACATATTAGCTACACATACCACACATTATAATCATAGCAGCAGAATGTCAATAGATGGCACTGCAGGGATAATAAAACGCGCTTAAATTGTATTAAAACATTAAAATATTATTTCATACTTTTGTGTGGATTACTTTTATGTATTTTTCGGCATACCCTACTGTACACAACTCGCACGTAGCGATAGATAAACAGATAGACGAACAGATATAATTTTTTTTACAATTTCCAATCGTGTAAAAAAATTAAAAACACATAAATCGAGTTTAGCATCTTTTACAGGAGGCACAGATATGGGAACTCTTCTGACGGCGACTATTTGCGTGTGGCAGTTGCTCTCCGCCTGCAATATCAATATGTGTGAACCTCATCAATGTATTTGCGGGTCCACGGTGGAGGCAATTGGCCATCACTCACTGAGTTGCGGTCGTTGTTTGTGAAGATTTCCACGTCACCAATTCCTTAATGACCTCACTCGGAGGGCACTGGTATCGGCCAGACAGATGGAATATTCCATCTTTGATGCAGCCCCCGGGCTTTAGGCATTTAGATGTGATGGCAAAAGGCCGGAGGGCTTAAACAGGTGCTATGGCAGAGAGAAACGTGCCTGCTTTGAGACGCCACTTTTTCTGCCTCACTCCTCACCCGTACGGTACTGCTGCTCAATTTGCGGCGAGAAAGAAGCATAATAAGTACTCGGTCTTGGAGGCAAATTACTGCTTAGTGCCGCTGGTCTGTGAGATAACCGGCTGCTGAACCCTCAGAGGCCTTTGCAAAGGAGATTGGCCGTTGGCAACGAGAAGTGTGTCATGGGCTACTTTGGAGCTGATACGACTCGAGGATTTGACCCATATTCATATTTTTAGGAAATTTTATTACTAGATTGATATTATGATTTAAATTAGTTTTGTGATATTATAGGTATACGTGTTATTTCATCATATCAGTTTATATACGTCCCCACCAAGGGGCTCGACCTGCCCTGAGTTAGGGCGATCAGGCCTTAGACGATTACGCGGGCCCATTGCGGGTTGATTGACTTCACACATAAGCTTCGAGTTTCTTCGCAGGCGTGTGCAGGACGATGTTTTTCTCACCGTAAGAGCGTCGGATAAACGTACAATACCAGTATGAAATCGATATTCGTATAGATATTGGTAAGTGGCAGGATTCGAACCACGGCCTTCCGGACAGGAGATAGTGTAACCGTTGTGTCACCGACGCTCTATATGTTATTTAAGATTTAGAAATCCTTACTTAATATTATAAATGTGAAAATGTGTTTGTTTGTTCTTTACCTATTCACACTTCAACACCTCTACCACTCTTGATGAAATTTGGCATGCAGGTAGCCTGTATCACTGGAAATGAAATAGTCAACTTTTTATCTGTGAAAATTATCATAGCCCGATGCAGTTCCTGAGGAAACTAAAACAATACTCTTTGTTCGTTAAGTTATTTAAAATCGTAACGAAAAAATGGGTTGGTGTGATTTTTAGCACAGAGATGAGGTGGAAAATGATATAATTTACTAATAAGTATATCCTGACATAGTTCCCGAGGGATCTGGGGACAACTGTTTTCTACGCTAGCGCACGTCGGTGGCGTCGCAACGGAGCAACGGATTAAAGTGATTTTTTGTATAGAATTTGTTGAGGGGGTGGGAAGTGACAAAGACTGCTAATCCGAATAGCCCGATACAGTTCCTGAGATACCTGGAGAAAACTCATGTCCACGCTTAAGAGCTGATTGCGGCTCACGCACTACTCACCCTCAAAAAGAGTCATAAAATCTATGTCCACGCGTGCGAAGCCGCGGGCAAAAGCTAGTATTTAATAATTTTTATTAATAAAACAATATAAAATTAATAACAGATATTTTATTCTACTAATAAAATTCTATATTACATTTTTAGTCAAACAGTTATAGAGCCAAAAAAGAATTAATGCCGATAATTATCGGATAATCACCATGATAATTATCAAAGAGAAAAAACATGATTACTGGACTCTTTGTCCCTGCTGTACGTCAAAAAGTTGTTGTCACACCCCGGACACTGCATACAACGAGCAAGAAATGACATTTTTAAAAACAAATGACGGAGCAAACGAAATCACGGCGAAATCCTATACGTTCGAGAACCAAACTATAACTAATCTGTATCAATCTGGGTGACGAGGGGTGAGGCCGCAGTCTAGAGAGCGGCAGGGAGTATGTTAGTACTAATATGTATACTTTGTTGCAGTGTACTCGAATATTAGATACTAGCTTTTGCCCGCGGCTTCGCACGCGTGGACATAGATTTTATGACTCTTTTTGAGGGTGAGTAGTGCGTGAGCCGCAATCAGCTCTTAAGCGTGGACATGAGTTTTCTCCAGGTATCTCAGGAACTGTATCGGGCTATTCGGATTAGCAGTCTTTGTCACTTCCCACCCCCTCAACAAATTCTATACAAAAAATCACTTTAATCCGTTGCTCCGTTGCGACGCCACCGACGTGCGCTAGCGTAGAAAACAGTTGTCCCCAGATCCCTCGGGAACTATGTCAGGATATACTTATAAGTAAATTATATCATTTTCCACCTCATCTCTGTGCTAAAAATCACACCAACCCATTTTTTCGTTACGATTTTAAATAACTTAACGAACAAAGAGTATTGTTTTAGTTTCCTCAGGAACTGCATCGGGCTATGATAATTTTCACAGATAAAAAGTTGACTATTTCATTTCCAGTGATACAGGCTACCTGCATGCCAAATTTCATCAAGAGTGGTAGAGGTGTTGAAGTGTGAATAGGTAAAGAACAAACAAACACATTTTCACATTTATAATATTAAGTAAGGATTTCTAAATCTTAAATAACATATAGAGCGTCGGTGACACAACGGTTACACTATCTCCTGTCCGGAAGGCCGTGGTTCGAATCCTGCCACTTACCAATATCTATACGAATATCGATTTCATACTGGTATTGTACGTTTATCCGACGCTCTTACGGTAAGAAAAACATCGTCCTGCACACGCCTGCGAAGAAACTCGAAGCTTATGTGTGAAATCAATCAACCCGCAATGGGCCCGCGTAATCGTCTAAGGCCTGATCGCCCTAACTCAGGGCAGGTCGAGCCCCTTGGTGGGGACGTATATAAACTGATATGATGAAATAACACGTATACCTATAATATCAAAAAACTAATTTAAATCATAATATCAATCTAGTAATAAAATTTCCTAAAAATATGAATATGGGTCAAATCCTCGAGTCGTATCAGCTTCAAAGTAGCCCATGACACACTTCTCGTTGCCAACGGCCAATCTCCTTTGCAAAGGCCTCTGAGGGTTCAGCAGCCGGTTATCTCACAGACCAGCGGCACTAAGCAGTAATTTGCCTCCAAGACCGAGTACTTATTATGCTTCTTTCTCGCCGCAAATTGAGCAGCAGTACCGTACGGGTGAGGAGTGAGGCAGAAAAAGTGGCGTCTCAAAGCAGGCACGTTTCTCTCTGCCATAGCACCTGTTTAAGCCCTCCGGCCTTTTGCCATCACATCTAAATGCCTAAAGCCCGGGGGCTGCATCAAAGATGGAATATTCCATCTGTCTGGCCGATACCAGTGCCCTCCGAGTGAGGTCATTAAGGAATTGGTGACGTGGGAATCTTCACAAACAACGACCGCAACTCAGTGAGTGATGGCCAATTGCCTCCACCGTGGACCCGCAAATACATTGATGAGGTTCACACATATTGATATTGCAGGCGGAGAGCAACTGCCACACGCAAATAGTCGCCGTCAGAAGAGTTCCCATATCTGTGCCTCCTGTAAAAGATGCTAAACTCGATTTATGTGTTTTTAATTTTTTTACACGATTGGAAATTGTAAAAAAAATTATATCTGTTCGTCTATCTGTTTATCTATCGCTACGTGCGAGTTGTGTACAGTAGGGTATGCCGAAAAATACATAAAAGTAATCCACACAAAAGTATGAAATAATATTTTAATGTTTTAATACAATTTAAGCGCGTTTTATTATCCCTGCAGTGCCATCTATTGACATTCTGCTGCTATGATTATAATGTGTGGTATGTGTAGCTAATATGTGGAAAAAAGTACTCTATTGTTATAATTGTAAGTATCGATAGATAATTTCCCACGGGACCACTTTAGTTTTTCGGGATAAAGAATACCCGACTATACAATGATGGTCAAAACACCCCGTCCCAATATAAATGTTTCATATTGTTACGTTGAGCCATTCTAAAGATACATTTTTTTTCCATTCCTGCAGGAACCCTTAATTTTTTTGGGATTCACAATGTCCCAGTTTTAGTTCGCGATAAGGGTATAAACGTGTAAAATTTGGTTGTAATAGGTCAAGCCACATTTGCGTGGTGAGCCATTCTATAAATGAATACTTTTGATTTTCCCACGGGAACTCTTGAATTTTCCGGGATAAAAAGTACCCTATATGTTAACCCGGGTTATAAGGAACCACCATACAAAATTTCATCAAAATCGGCCTGGTAGTTTTTGCGTGATGCGCGAACATACAGACAGACAGACAGACAGACAGACAGACAAAAATTCCAAAAGTTGTTGTTTTGGCCTCTGTATCGTTACTAATGTCCACCACAGTTATTATTTTCCAAAAATATTTCATGTACAGACACGGCCCCGTTACAGTTTTATTATATTAATAGATAGATTACAATAAAGTCAACATCTCTCGTGATTTTTCTGAGCCCTTCAGTAGGCGAGCAGGGGGGGATTGGAGCCTACTGAGGAAAAGTTCAATAAACGGAAAATTTACGGATACTCTAGGTCCTAGACTCTAAGAAATTATTATTAGAAACTAAAGTATTACTTATTTAATTATCATTTAAAACAGCGTCAACTTTACACTATTAGGCATTTGGCCACAGATAACCTTTTTTTTAAGGCCTAATCGCCCTGATTCAGGGTAGGCTCGAGCCCCTCGGTGGGGACGTATATGAGCTGATATAATAACCTTTTTTTAAAAATACAGAATCGCTCCCATTATCCTACTTTTCGGGAAATAATAGCGTATAAATTCCCATATTTGTAATGTGAGCCACTTATATTAAGTCGGCCTCAAAAATTACTATAAATTAGTCTGAAATCTCACTTATTTATTTATATAAATATATTATTATAAACGTAACCGCATAATAATTAACTTTATGTGACTAAACAAAAAATGCAAATATAATAAGCTCTAATTACCTAATTAACACCATCTTGAAAATGATTAAATTGAAACATTGAACTAGCTTGTAATGAAATTATACGCACAGATACTCAAAATTTATAATAACATTAGCAGTATAAAATAAAACAGATTCGATTTAACAAACATATAACTTCGTGCTAATCTGGCCGTTAAAATTTCTTATTTTTTATAAGTGCGGAGTAACAAATCGACAAGCGTCCATGGTCATGTTATATATGCGTGGCACTGACAACTTGGCAGGACCGATCGTCGTGGTAATCCTTGGGGGAGGCCTTTGTCCAGCAGTGGACAATTTTCGGCTGATATGATGATGGTGATGATGATGATGATGACAAATAATTGTTTTACTATCGCACCCTGCCAGGAAGGTAGGTGCAACTTCAAGAAAGATAAAATGATTGTTTAATGAAGCCAACTCAGCTGGGCAGTGGCTCAAGACTAGTGGTTGAACAGTGTGAGTTGGAAATGAGAAGGAAGGAAGGAAACATAAGGAACTGGGATATGGTTATTTGGGCCCCACAAGAAGGCTCAAGGTCACCCAAAGGGCATAGGAGCGCGCTACGTTTAAATCAGGAATGAGGAGATCCTTAGTAGAGAGAACTAAGTAAGAGACACAGCTCTCATAATCGTTAAACATAAGTGGCAGTGGGCAGAACACATAGCTCGTAGAATGCAAAGCCGTTGGGGTAGTAAAGTTCTTGAGGGGCGACCGCACCCTAGAAAATGTAGCATTAGGCAGGAAATCTTTGGGAGGACATATGTTCAGCTGTAGAAGTGGACCTTTTTCTGGTGAAATTGTTAAGTTAGGTTATTCAACTTTGAACTTAACTGTTTACTTGCGGACTGGGCCTTATCACACTAGCGCGTGGAAAGCGGAGCGATTGCGCAGCGAGCTCGCGGCGAACAGCGCTGTCGACGCCATTTTGTACACTCTCGTTCCCTTCTGGCACTGAATGTACAGAGTCCAGCACGTCAAGCTATACACTCGTAGTGCGATTTTGACTTGTACCCATTCGGCATAAGAACGGTACAAAGTCAAAAGTGTGTAGCTTGATGTGCTGGCCTGTGTAAAAACGCGGATCGATCGCCGCGAACTCGCTGCCCACTCGCGACGTTTCGCTGCGAGCTCGCTGCGCACCCGCACCGGGTATTCAAATTTGAACATAACTGAGTACTTGCGGACTGGGCCTTATCACACTAGCAAGCGGAAAGCAAGCAACGTGTGCGTGGCGAACTCCGCGGGTGGGCAGCGAGTTCGCGGCGATCGATCTGCGTTTTGTACATTCAGTGCCAGAAGGAAACGAGAGTGTACAAAACGTTGTTTCTAGTAACTTGTTAACATCATTCTTTATATCGTCACTCGCTTGAATAAGAAAATGATGAAGTGATTATTTTGATCAAAAATCAACCGACTCCAAACAGGAAACTAAGGCTCCCCTCGATTTCTCTGGGATACCATAATCAGATACTGGTTTCCTTATCATGGTATCACCCTTGGGATATCTCCTTTTTAACACAAAAAGAATCATCAAAGTCAGTTCACAAACGACGAATTTATCCGCGAACACACATAAATAAACATACGGTCGAATTGAGAAACCTCCTCCTTTTTTTGAAGTCGGTTAAAAACTGTCGAACATCACTGTGTATAAAGTCGTTCTGATACTTCAACAGTTCACAATTCATTATTTTCTTCTTTTTTGCTTCTTGAAGAAACTCGTGGAAAAGGTCCGTGCTGGTACAGTGACGTATTTCATAGTAGTCCCTACTCTCGAGAGGATGGTTTTTTTTCCAGTAACATTCAACCTCGGTGCAGAAAGGTTCTTTACTGCGATGATGGGTCCACATTAATAAATAAAGTTTAAAAAAACTAAAAACACGAATTTAAAGTACATCAGACTAAAAAGTAAAAAATAATTATTAATATTGAAAATAATAATTGACAAAAAATACTAGTATTATTGTGAAAAAGCTTAGGTCGCTCTGTGCCATATTTTTCGTCTATCGAGCAACCCACACTCTTTCACAATAATACTAGTATTTTTTGTAAATTATTATTTTCCACATTAAGAATTATTTTTTACTTTTTAGTCTGATGTACTTAATAAAGCGTGTTTTTTAGTTTTTGAAAACTCTATTCATTTTTTATTTTTTAGTTCAAACTTATGAAATTATTATATGATCGCTGATTAAAGTCTACAAATTTTGAATTAAATGTGTCAAAATTGAGTTCAAAGGAGTCGGTTACATACAAACACACAGGTGAAGCTAATAAAAGCGTGATAAAAATGCCACTGCATGCTTACGCACACGTTGTGAACTTGCAGCGAATTCGCTGCGCACTCGCCCCGCTTTCCACTCGCTCGCAACTCGTTAGTGTGACAAGGCCCTAAGTTACAGTCTAGTTCACTAATAGGTACCTTACTGTAATTACTAACCAGGCAAGCCTCGTGTAACACTAAACTCTACTAATAATACCGAACGTCACGTGTTAACCTTCCAACCTACTCCAGAAAATCAATAGAAAAACCGGTAAAGTGCGAGACAGATCCGCGCACAAAGGGTTCCGTACCATCGTACTAGATGGAACTAGTTTCTTCACGTTTGAAAAACGACACGTTTTTTGTACGGAGACTTTAACTTTTTCTAATTTTTAGTATTTCTTGTTATTGCGGCAACAGAAATACATCGTCTGTGAAAATTTCAACTGTCTAGCTATCACGGTTCATGAAATACAGCCTGGTGACAGACGGACAGACAGACAGACAGACAGACGGACGGACAGCGAAGTCTTAGTAATAGGGTCCCGTTTTTACCCTTTGGGTATGAAACCCTAAAAATAAGGCATTGTGTATTTAAACTTTTTTGTGTTTTGTTATTCAAATTTCAAATTTACATGTTAATGTGTTTATTAATTCTAAGAACCGCTTCCTTGGCGTTGTGGTTAGTACATTTGCTTCACATCAGGTGGTCGCTGGTTCAATTCCCGGTGGGGTCATTTTTGTAAGGCTCGGTTTGGTTGGTGGTAGGGCATTTTCATAGCTCGACTGGCTAGCTACCACCATTTTATCTCGGTGTTTCCGCCAAACATCAGTGTTAACAACATTGATGTGTTCCGGCTTGAAGATAAGATAGCCAGATCCCCATTGCATTGAGGAATCTTGGTAAGCCCGCTTCCATCTTCGGCATCATCGTCACTTAGCAGCAGGTGAGATTGATGCCAAGGTTACAAAGTAACTAGTATCTCATCTGTGGCCAAGGGGGCGTTCAAGTATTACGTAACAAATTTGGGGGGAGGGGAGGGTCTTGTAAAACGTTACGAAGCGTTACATGGGCGGGAGGGGGCGTTTGAACTACGCGTTACGTAACAGGTTTTTTCTTCTTCTTACTAACGCGATTAAAACAGTAAAAAAAGTATTTTAGCGATTTTCCGGTACTTTACGCCACATAATTATTATTTTGACTATTAGGTAAAAATGGTCAGTTGGTGGTTACATAACGTTTTACTAGGGGGAAGGGGGGGGGGGTTTACAGAAAAACGTTACGGCGCGTTACATGCGGGGAGGAGGGGTCAGAAATCTTCAAAAATTGCGTTACGTAATACTTGAACGCTCCCCAAGGGTGAATAAAAAAATTTACTATCTGAGTCATGACCATAATCGACCAGTTTTCATTATTTTTTGTATTACCTAAAGATTAGTACTATATGAATACATACCAAGTTTCACTCTTGTATGTTTTACTGGTTTTACGATAGAACAAAATCTAAACGATTAAAAAAGTTTCTTGTATGGAAACTTTTCTCACTTTTCACTTTTTATAATTTGTTGGTAAAAGCTTTGAACACACATATTCTGTGAAAATTTCGGCCAGCTACTACGATTTCAAAGATTCAGACTTTGAAAGGTTGGACAGACAGACGGACACCGCAGGCTTAGTAATAGGATCCCCTTACCTAGGTACGGAACCCTAAAAGCCAATTCGATATATTTTTTTTTATTCACAATTGGTAAACCCTTGACAACATCTCACCTGGTGGTAAGTGACGATGTTGCCGAAGATGGAAGCGGGCTTACCAAGATTCCCCAACCCAATGGGAAAAAAGCTATCTTATCTTCATGCCGGAACACACACCAATGATATCAACATTGATATTTGGCGGCAAGACTTAGATAAAATGGTGGTAGCTAGCCAGGCGGGCTTAGAAAATGCCCTACCACCAACCAAACCGAGTCTTACAATTGACCCCACCGGGAATCGAACCCGCGACCTCCTGTGTAAAGCCAGTGAACTTTGCCTCTGGACAACGGAAGCAACCAAGTATATCGGATATAACAAATAGGTACCTATGACAGTTTAAAATGATTTCAATTTAAAATAACTGCACAGTTTGAAAATGAGGTACAGAATATACTCCATCGGGAGCCGGGATCCTGGCTTCGTCCATAATAAGACTTGTATCGACTTCGATCTCGTCGATTGAGGGTAAGATTGGCAAACACCGTTGGCGTCCTCCCCTGAGGCATAGCTTCCTACTATAGTTGTACGAAATTTCCTCTTTAATGCTTGTAGTTTCAAGCTTATTGTTTGCTATCGATATGAAAGCAAAGATTATTGTAGTACTAGCTGTTTCTCTCGGCTTCACCCGCGTGGACAACGTTTCTATGGATTTCCGAGGGTGCGCAGTGCGAAAAATATAGTCTGTGTTAATCCAGGTCCTAATCTGTCTATTTACCAATTTTCAGCCAGACCCGTTCAGTAGTTTTTGCGTGAAGAAGTAACAAAAATAAACACTCACACACTCACAAACTTTCGCCTCTATAATATTAGTGTGATGGTCAGAAATGGTAGAAAATCTTCAAGACAAGAGACTCCATCGGGAGTTACCATCTGGTGAGGTGCAGCCAAACACACACACACATTTTTTTTTGTCACTTACCATCAGGTGAGGGCTAATCAATTGTGGATAATAAAAAAAAGGTTCCGTGATCTTTTCGAAAAAATAAATATATGTTTTAAAAAACATTAATTTTTCAGTTAGTTGTACGGAAAAACTATATTTTTTTTTACAAACCCTACTGCACATCTTAAGTTGGTCGACAATATCTCCTAAACTGAGAAAGCTGGTTAGCTGTGATAATTTATCATTAAAATTTATTATTTTTTTCGTTGTACGGTAAGAACGTACGTAGGGTAGAGAAAGTATGGTTGAACAGTATGAACAGAGCCGTTGGGGCATTAAATTTCTCGAGTGGCGTCCACGCACCGGAAAACGTAGCGTAGGCAGACCTCCCACGCGGTGGACCGACGACCTGGTGAAGATCGCGGGAAGACGCTGGATGCGGGCAGCGCAGGACCGGTCGTTGTGGAAGTCCTTAGGGGAGGCCTTTGTCCAGCAGTGGACGTTTTTCTGCTGATATGATGATGAGTTAAATCGCGGACAGTCGGGCATAACGAAACTATAATGATTCATTGTTGACTATGGAGCCCTAAAAAAGGTTAATAAGAAGGCAAGAACAAGAAAAGAACCGGCCAAGTGCGAATCAGAACCGAACCTACGTGTGCGGTTCTGACTCACACTTGGCCGGTTTTTTTCTTGTTCTTGCCTTCTTATTAACCTTTCCGTACCGTACCATCATACTAGATGGCGCTAGTTGCTTCACATTAAAAAAAAACACGTTTATTGTATGGAGACTTTAATTTTTTCCAATTCTTAGTATTTGTTGTTATAGCGGCAACAGAAATACATCGTGTGTGAAAATTTCAACTGTCTAGCTGTCACGGTTTATGAAATACAGCCTGGTGACAGACGGACAGACAGTGAAGTGTTAGTAATAGGGTCCCGTTTTTACCCTTTGGATACGGAACCCTAAAAAGACTTTCTTAATAAAGTCTAATTTCTAAACAACACAGTCTAACCTAACCAATTTAGTTAAAAATAATAACCCCACAGAAAAGATTTTTTTTTGCTATTTTGTGAATAACCCGACTGATTAAAATATATCTCTTTTTTTATCCGCAATTGGTAAGCCCTTGACATCATCTCACCTTATGGCAAGAAACGATGATGCCGAAGATAGAAGCGGACTTACCAAGATTCCCTAACGCAATTGGGAACTGGCTATCTTATCTACAAGCCGGAACACATCAATGCTATTAACATTGATGCTTGGCAGAAAGACTTATATAAGATGATGGTCGCTAGCCAGGCGGGCTTAGAAAATGCCCTTCCACCAACCAAACCGAGTCTTACAAAGTTAGACTCCGACAGGAATCGAACTCGCGACGTCCTAATGTGAAGTTAACGGACGTTACCATTACGCCACGGAGGCGGTTACTATATCTTGACACCTAGGATATCAACACGAATCCAACGACGTCTAAAACCCATTCTCATTTCAAGTGGGGAAATTTCGAGAACGGATTGCTCCAACGCCCTTTTTTTTTTTTTTTTTTAATTCACAATTGGTAAACCCTTGACAACATCTTTACTTACGCGAAAGATCCCTGTGGCAAATCACCTACCTATAAAAATTTCTAATCATCCATTTCTTGAAATATTCAAATGTCAACAGAACCATTTCCTTGTAATATGCGTTGAAATAACTTTTGAAAAACCTAAGAACTTTTCGGTACATGCCTTTAATATTGCATTGTCACGCCATATACATATGTATGCAAAATTTCAGCTCAATCGGAAACCGGCAAGTGGGTCAAATTTAACTTGCAAGATTTCGTTACGGACACCGAGATAGATGAAACCAAATAAAAGCTTGTAAAGTAGTATGTTCCTTCCTACTACGTTTGTTCACTGACTACAACTAACCAATTTAATTAAATTAAATATCTGTCTGCATAAAAACATAACACCTCTTTTTAGGCAGTCGGGTAAAAATGTATCCTACATGTCACTCACGGGAAATGAAATGAAATTATTATTTATTTGTAGTAAAATAGTTTAAATAAAGATGTTTTGCAATAAATCGTTTCTCTATGCACAGCATGCAAATAGTGAACTAAATTAAGGTTTTACATGAAGGAAATCTCTTACAGAATAAAAGCCAAAATTCATGAGCTTTGCTCCTAATTCTCTAGTCATTTGTTTGTTTGGCAATACTTTGGATCGAGACAAATCTAGCAACACACCTCGCTCTCCAAAATCCATTAAGCCTTTTAGCAAAGTATATAATATATATTAATACTAACGCACTTCACTTTAAGGCTACAGGCTCAGACAAAGCAACAGATATTAAAACATTACCCGCCTTCTTGTGAAGTTGCGTTATAAAGAAAGTATTTTCAATATTTATTAGGCCTTACGAAGCCTAAACTCGCGTGTCTCAGCAGGGTACAAATAATGAGGCAGCGCTTGAACAAAAGCCATCCGGCTTTCCGGCTAGCTGGGAAATAAAAACAGTCAAGTGTGAGTGGGGTTCACACAAACAGGGTTCTGTACCATAGTTTCCGTTACAAATATAACAAAACCTCTCAATACAATGTCGCAGTAAGATATAGAAATCCGTGATATAATTATAAAACCCACACAGCTATGTAAATGAGGTTTCTTTTTGCGATAAAAAGTAAACTTAACTAGCCTAACGACTACATATCTACTGGTATTTAATATATCGCTGGGGTTACATTATTATGTCACGGATTTTTATATCTTAATGCGACATTTTATTGAGAGGTTTTGTTATATATATATTTATAACGGAAACTATGGTACAGAACCCTGTTTGTGTGACCCCACTCACTCTTGACTGTTTTTATTTTTATTTCCCAGCCAGCCGGGAAGCCGGATGGCTTTTGTTTAAGCGCTGCCTCATTATTTGTACCCTGCTGAGACACGCGAGTTTATGCTTTATGATAAGGCCTAATAAATACTGAAAATACCTTCTTTTTACGCGACTTCACAACAAGTTTTTATGTCTGTTTCTTAGTACTAATTATATACTGTCTGTAGCCTTAACAGCTTGATGGATTTTAGAAAGCGAAGTGTCGTTAGATTTGTCTAGATCTCGTGAGTGACATAGGACACATTTTTACCCATCTGCCCAAAAAGAGAGGTAATCTTTTTATGCAGTCAGGTTTTTAATTTTAACTAAATTGGTTAGTTTTATTTAGTGTAAAAATGTATTAGGAAGGAACGTACTATTTTACAAGCTTTTATTAAGTTTCACTTGTCCCGGTGTCTGAAATGAAATCTTGCAAGTTAAATTTGACCCACTTCCCGGTTTCCGATTGAGCTGAAATTTTGCATGCATATGTATATCGCGTGACAATGCACTATTAAAAGCTTATACCTAAAAGTTTTTAAGTTTTAGAATCGTCACTTACTATCAGGTGAGATGATGTCAAGGGTTTACCAATTGAGGATAAAAAATATATATTTGAAAATGGACTAAAACAACAAGCAAAGTTCTAGTGTTCGTATAATTTTAAAAAATGTGTTCACCGGTTTGGAGAGCAAGGGAATAATAGGGATGACGAATGCTAGTCATCTGATTTACTTTTTATGATCTGTCAAAAACGACATTTTGTTCTAAAATTGTTTGACATACCTAGGCGTGACTTCATAGTTTTGCAGCGTCATTTATGTACTATTTTTGTGATTTTGGTGAATTAAAAATCGAAGACTTGATGGAAAACAAAACAAAAGGTTTTTCCGAAGTCAATTTAGTGATCAAGAGTTCATAATTTATTTCTAATGCTGTCGTCATCCCTATTATAATTTTTACGTGTGTTTTTAGTGACATCTTCTAAAGGGGGAAAATTAAAAAAAATGTATCTCTTGTATTGTTTTATAAGTAACTCTTTCGAATGTACAGATTTGTTTTTTTTTTCATGTAACCAGACGTGCCTTTTTCTAAATTCCCTGAAAAATATTTTCGTTTTTTTTTTCATCATTACAGCTCATATACGTCCCACCGAAACCTTAATCAGGGCGACTAGGCCTTAGTCGACGACGCGAGCCCAGTGCGGGTTGTTCGACTTCACACACAACCTTCGAGTTTCTTCGCAGGCGTGTGCAGGTTTCCTAACGATGTTTTCCTTCACCGTTAAAGCAATCGGTAAGTATGTACGTAAGTTTTTGAAAAACTCATTGGTACATTGGACGTCCAGATTTGAACCCGGTACCTCTGGTTAGATGGGCCGAGTCGTTACCGGTTGAGCCACCGACGCTTGTTTTTTTTTTACTTATTGCTAAATGAAGTCAGCCTATGCCAAATTTCAATGTCCTACGATAAACAGCGTGTCTCTAAGAAAACAACGTGTCGGACTGCGCACGCTTGGGTGATTTACAAGGGTGCTCTTTGGTCCTTGTGAGGACGTACGGAACCCTAAAAACAATTAAAAAAACTGCGTAGTTTACCCAATAATCTACTAGCAATATATTACGCACTAGTTTATTTTTAATCAGAAGGCGAGTGACCTGACTAATTAATAAATCAATACACAAAATGTATATGTTTTGTGTTGATGACTTGATATGATATGAGAGCTGTGTATGCGTACATATTTTTTTTAAAACACAATTGGTAAGCCCTTGGCATCATCTCACCTGATGGTAAGTGATGATGATGCCGAAGATGGAAGCAGGCTTACCAAGATTCCCTAACGCAATGGAGAACTGGATATCTTATCTTCATGCTGAAATACATCAATTTTTTTAACACTGATGTTTGGAGGCAAGACTTAGATAAAATGGTGGTAGCTAGCCAGACGGGCTTAGAAAATGCCCTACCACCAACCAAACCGAATCTTACAAGTTGACCCCATCTGGAATCGAACCCGCGCCCTCCTGGTGTGAAGCGAATGGAATAACCATTACGCCACGGAGGCGGATATGTTTTTACCAGGCAGGTAGACTCTGTAAGGGATATTTGTCCTTATCCATGCCTATGCGAGCACTATCGTCGTATTTTCCTTCCTTAATCACCAGCAAAGGTATGAATGAACATTTTTTTTCATAACTTTACTATTATAGGTATGTATGGTTGACCACTGAAGTGCGTGTACGTTTATCATGGGTTTGGCTGAACAACAGCGTTGTGAGTACTGTGCGACCCACAACATTTATGCTGAGCCTGGACCAGTTTCACTAACTTGGCACCACTGACACTGTTTAATTTTTTTTTCAATATAAACTAGTAATATTTGTTGTTCATTTGTTTGAGTAATGTTCAAATGTATTGTGCCTTTTTAGTGAAATATAGTTAAATCTATCTATCTATATTTATAAGGTGGTCCTTAGGAATACTAAAGTAACTGACATAGCTTACAGAATCGCTAAACTCAAGTGCCAGTGGGCGGAGCACATAGCTCGTAGATGGGACGGTCGTTGGTCGTTGTTTAGTAAAGTTCTCGAGTGGCGACCACGCACCGGAAAACGTAGGGTTGGCAGGCCTCCCACTCGGTGGACCGATGACCTGGTGAAGGTCGCGGGAAGCCGCTGGATGCGGGCAGCGCAGAACCGGTCGTCGTGGAGATCCAAAAGTACAAAAAACATCTAAAACATTCGAAATTTAAAAATTTAGAAGTGTTTTCAAATCTTATTAATAAATTATTAAATGTAGCTTTTGCCTGCAGTTTTGTTGGCGTGGGCATCACTATAATTACTGTCTTTGAGGGTGAGTAGTCTTTGTCACTCAGAAACAATGTAGTTTTCTACTGGTGAAAGAATTTTGTTAATCAGTTCAGTAGTTTCAGAGATTACTTCCTTCAAACAAACTTACAAACTTTACTTCTTTGTCAAGATTATTAAAATAAATAGAAACTTTTTTTCTAAATTTCACAGATCCAGCTGATATGATTGAACAGGAAACACGTAAAATGAGTGATATATTTCGATTTTAGCCGAGGTGTGTGTGTTATGTTATTAACAAGGTCTTGTTAACAAACCAGAAAACTCAATTATACACTCCAAAGGTCAACATCTACAAGAAAAAATGTTAACGCACTCCATTTAGGCATAGTATTAATATTAAATGTGTGTTTTTATCCATTTTGTATTCATTTACGGCGGCAATCAAACTGTCATTTTGACACAGTCGTATAATCTGCTAAATGTTGGGTTCGTTGTAAACAATCAATAAACGCTTAGCTAAAAACGCCTACTCATTTTTGAGGACGGACACACAGCCCGATGGAAAGAATTAACATTAGTATTTTTTTATATTTATCTTATCAGCTCATAGACGTCCCCACCGAGGGTCTCGAGCTTACCCTGAATTATGGCGATCGGGCCTTAGTCGACCACGCGGGCCCAGTGCGGGTTGGTCGACTTCACACACAACCTTCGAGTTTCTTCGCAGGTGTAAGCAGGTTTCCCCACGATGTTTTCCTTTAACGTTTAAAGCAATCGGTGACTATATGTACGTAAGTTTCGAAAAACTCATTGGTATATTGGCCGTCCGGATTTGAACCCGGTACTTCTGGTTAGGAGGACCGAGTCGTTACCGGTTGTACCACCGACGCTTTAGCTTTTTTATGTTACCCTAATTAATTAAGGACAATATTGTAAGCCAGTGGCTCTAATTGTGAAGAATTAGAGGTAGTCCCGTAAAATCCAGCCCCAAACCCCTTAATTCTTCAGATTTTGTGAAAAATTCAACTGTCTACCTATTACGGTTCATTAATTACAGCCTGCTGACAGATAGACAGACAGCAGAGGCTTAGTAAGTGGTAATAGGGTCCCGTTGGTCACCTATTGGATGCACGGATTCTTAAAAAAATATCATTAAAATCTTCTCTATTAGCGAAGAAATCGGGAAATATATATGTCACGGCTAAAGGTGGGTGTGAACATAAACTTAAAGATTAGCCGGCTAAAGTTGTTTGGGTAAAGTCCGATTATTAGTTGGTATTCGGCGTTTAACCGTAAACAACAAGGTCTACCCAACACTGGCAGGGTAATGTGTTTTGGGTGGTGAGCGAGCGAAGCGATCGATATTAGGTTAGGTCAGGGTTGATTGATTTTACAGTCGAAGAGCCTCGCGAAGAGAGGCCTGGTAATCTTAACTTTAGCCGGCTAATCTTAAGTTTATGTTCACACCACCTTTAGCCGTAACATATTATACACAGCAAAATAACCACTGTGTGAGTGCCAACAGAAGTCAAATCTATTTACAGTTTATGAAGTTTTGACCTGTCAGTGTTCCTGGTAAGGTGGCGGATACGTTACATTAGAGTCGCGAGTTCAATGTTTTTTTCCTATCTCAAACATGCTTTTATAAGTTTTGAACCTGCTAGTGTTCCTGGTAAGGTGGCGGTTACGTTACATTACAGTGTCGCGAGTTTAATGTTTTTTTCCATCTCAAAAATGCATTTATAAGTTTTGATCCTGCCAATGTTCCTGGTAAGGTAGCGGTTACGTTACATTACAGTGTCGCAAGTTCAGTGGTTTTTGTCCCATCTCAAAAATGCCCAATTCGCCTAAAGAAGGTTTCACTTCAAAAAACGTACGGTCGAATTGAGAACCTTCTCCTTTTTTAAAGTCGGTTGAAAAAGAAAAACTGCGAAGTTTATGTCGGACCAAACATAAAGCAGGGCTCCGCAAATCGGGCAGCGTGTACTTGTCTCATTAATTACTTTACGAAGAAGCTCTCAAGCTCAAGTACCTACTGCGTCTGGGTCTCAAACTTTTGTCTTCAGGGATTGTTTTTGAAATGTGTACCGGGACTTGGAGCTTAATAAAACAGACTTAATGACTGACGCTGTGGTCCGTTGGTTAACGTCCCTGCCTATTGGCCGAGGGTCGTGGTACGACTCCCGCCCAGGGCTAACATTCGTGTGACGAATTCGTTGTTTGCTCTGTGTTTGGATGTTTAATACCTGTATATGTGTGTCATCTTATCAGCTCACATACGTCCCCATCGAGGGACTCGAGCCTACCCTGAATTAGGGCGATTGAGCCTTAGTCGACCACGCGGGCCCCGTGCGGGCTGGTCGACTTCACACACAACCTTCGAGTTTCTTCGCAAGCGTGTGCAGGTTTCCTCACGATGTTTTCCTTCACTGTAAGAGCGTAGGATAAACGTACATATTGAAATTTAAATTAGAAAACACATTGGTACGTGGCAGGATTTGAACCACGGCCTCCCGGACAGGAGGCAGCGGCCGTAACCGTCACGCCACCGACGCTCATATGTATGTCTGTGTATGAAACGTGTATATTGGTCTCTGGTTCCTACAGTAGAATAGGGAATAGTGGTTGGGGTCAGATGACCATATGTGATTTTCAGCCGACTTCCAAAAAGGAGGAGGTTCTCAATTCGATTCTGTTTTTTTCTATGTTTTTTACGCGATATCTTCGGACCAATTTTCATAATTATTATTTTTATTTGATGGGTATGTTGCCAAGTTAGTCAATCAATCAATCAATCAAATATGCTTTAGTTTATGTTTATGTTTTTGTTAGTCCCACATAAATTTTAACATAATCGGTGTAGTATTTTGTAAAAAAAAAAATAAGTTATTAAGCAAAATTGTACTACACTGCTCAACATTATATCAGCATATATCATCATATCAGCCGAAGGACGTCCACTGCTGGACATAGGCCTCTCCAAGGATTTCCACGACGTCGGGTTCTGCGCTACACGCATCCAGCGGAATATTTTTAAATTTTTCATGCAAAACATGGATTCTTGAAAAGCTATTAAAAATAACTTATGCTATGTGCAGGGTATAAACACTTTCAAGATGGGCAACTGCTATATTAACGAGTACCTTCTCAGTTCTTATAAACATGGGTTCTACTAATTTCATACAATCTGAGCCATCCTTCTATGACAATATAACACAATTTTCATTTTCTACTTTTTACCCTACACAGTACACATGTCCTAAGATAATATTTATAGTTTTTCAAAAACCATATTTTGTAGGAAAAGTCTAAAAATATCCCTAAGCAAATTGATGTGTGTAAGGTATTGCGATGGAAGTCGGTTTTTTTAATATGTTCAACGTTCCCAGTTCACGTCGGGGTCACCGATTAAGGAACGGTGCGTTCCTACTCGAAGAGAGCAAAGGGAGATATGGCTGCCAGGCGAGGTGGTATGCCTGGGGTCCGGCCGTGGACCAATCCTTGATTATCATTTTTTTTCCCCTCGGACTGTGGAGGACGGGAGGAGGAGAATGCATTTACGCATACGCAGTAACAGCCGGCTGTACTGGTTATGTGGGACTCACAGCCCTGCGCCAATATGCATACATAAATACCTATTATATACATAAGGTATATATAAATAAATATGCGCAGGCCCAAGAGACCGCACTACCCACTAAACTCCCCCTAAGCTTTGGCAGCAGGGCCACCTTAAAAGCACATCGGAGCGAGGGGAGGGGGGTGCGACCAATCGTTGATGATTGGTATCTGTATATATACTTAGCGTTGAAAAAATTCCAGTAGCGTGTTCTAAATGTTGTATTTCTTTTGTTCTTTCGTCGCTTGTGTTAAAGTTCAGTGGCGGGCTACTGCAGTTTCCGCCACAACTCCATCAATATGAACATGGCTTTAATAAATTGTTTACTTCTGCTTTCGATCTGCGGTGACAGTAACTATCTTCTATGGTCTCTGGCCAGCTTTTTCCTGTATCACGGCGTATCGGATGAGTGCCTTCTGTCCATTTTGATCCTCCTTTATACTGGTCTCTCTCTTATCGTGGGGAACAGTTAATCTTGTTATCCAAGGGATAGACGACGGCGGTTGCCTGGTGTTGCACTTAGCATCACCCGCGGTCACATATAGGTAGGGTATTTAGATTTACACCCACGATCTTCATACACATTTTAGAAATCAGATGTAAAAGTTTCCTCACGATGTTTTCATTGGTGAATTTCGAAAAAATCATTAGTACATTGGCCGTCCGGATTCGAACCCGGGACGTCTGGTTAGGAGGACCGAGTTGTTACCATTGAGACACCGTCGGTATTCTACTGGTGATGACATTTTTTTTTCGTAAATTAATTGAGGTTTTTTTTTGTTTGCAATTGGTAAGCCCTCGGCATCATCTCACTTAATAGTAAGTGACGGTAATGCCGAAGATGGAAGCGGGCTTACCAAGATTCCCCAACGCAATGGGGATCTGGCTATGTTGTCTTCAAACCGGAACACATCAATGCTGTTAACACTAATGTTTGGCAGCAATAAGATAAGATGGTGGAAGATAGCCAGGCGGGCTTAGAAAATGCCCTACCACCAACCAAACCCAGTCTTACAAGTTGACCACACCGGAAATCGAACCCGCGACCTCCTGGTGAAATGCGAATGGCCACCGAGGCGGTTAGATTTTAGAAATACGATTTTTCTTGCGCGTAAAGTTTAAATTTTAAAAGTAAACCAAACTTTTTAAGACCCAAAAAAGATTTAGTGTTTTGTGATAATCAAAACAATAATAAGCGTTCCAAAATTAAAACGCGTAGATAGTTCATTAAAACAGAAAACCAAAACAAATGAGTTGACTAAAAAAGCAATATTTATAAACCAGCTTCTAATCTTAACCTTCGGTCAATAAATAACAAAGAAACGGCCTAATAAGTGATATGATTTTGTATGGGAAATGTATGGGGCCCGCTCTAATTGTTTTTTATTGCTCCTATCGTCGGGGCTCCTTATTAGTTCGGTAATGGAGTGTTCGTGTTCATTAGTTTTAGGGTAACGTAGCTTATGAAGTATTTTGTACACAGAAATAGGAATAATAATTTTGTAGCTTTTTAGTGTTCTGTAACCTATTATTACTAAGAATAAAATTAAAAAGTAAGTATTAAAACTAAACTAAAGGTAAGTATTAAAATGAGACCCTATTACTAAGATTTCGCTGTCCATATGTCTGTCTGTCCGTCTGTCACCAGGCTGTATTTCATGAACCGTGATAGCTAGTCAGTTGAAATTTTCACAGATAATGTATTTCTGTTGCAGCTATAACAACACTTACTAAAAATTAGAAAAAGTGAAAGTCTACATACAAAAAACGTGTTTTTTTTAAATTTTATGAAACTAGCGTCATCTAAAACATGAAAACATAACAAAAACAAATAAAAATAAAAATA
Organism: Coleophora flavipennella; assembly: GCA_947284805.1. Classification (NCBI taxonomy): domain Eukaryota; kingdom Metazoa; phylum Arthropoda; class Insecta; order Lepidoptera; family Coleophoridae; genus Coleophora; species Coleophora flavipennella. The sequence goes on from OX369272.1 coordinate 1,570,853, forward strand.
ATGTACATCATTATTTTTTAGAAACACCTAAAAAACTTTAAGGCACTATTTTAATTATTTCATATTCTTCTTAGGAAACCCTTTCATTTGATACCTACTAGTATACCATGAGGGTGCATAAATAAAAACTATTGTTCAACTATTTACCAACCTTATGTCTTAAATAACTAGTGCCTGGGAGACCGAGCTTTGCAATATGGTGGTAACTACATTTTTTTAAACTTGTCTAAAAACAATAAAAAATAAAAAAAAATATATAAACTTGAACATATAAAAAAAAAACAAAAGTCACCGGGAGGGATTCGAACCCGTAACACTCATTTCTTGCCGTCCGCACCTTAACCCGCTGGACCAGACGGACAGCCGGTAATAATCACGAAATTAACTACCATATCCTGCGTGGAAAGACAAACGCATGAAAACTCGAAAACACGCGTTTTCCCTAACATAAGACTAATCTAGATCGAATGTTTACCCCCAAAAACCCCCATATACCAAATTTCAGCGAAATCGTTAGAGCCGTTTCCGAGATCACAGAAATATATTATATACATACAAGAATTAAAGTAAATCGAAAATATATTTTTTTTATTCATTTTTATTACGAGACTTTAATAGACTCAACAATATTTTCTAACTTCTATTAACAAAATCAATCAAAAACATTTATTAACTGTTTTATTTTTTTAACGGCGTAAGCATCTGAACTAAGCCTTTCCGCTAGAGTTTCAAAGGATTACATTAATAAACAAAAGGATAAGTTAGGTGGAAATATATTGCTGATGGAAAACTATTCAGGCTAATAGCAAACTAATATAGTTCTTTGTTTAAATTTATTATTGATTTAGAACATTCGACAAAACGTAGGAGGAATATCTTTATTACGTTAAAGGTATATTGTGGGTGTTATTACATTTATTTTCGAAAATTTCTTCTGATATAACTGGAGTTTATGAAGATTTTTTTCACCTAATCGTCCGCTGGCATCACCCACTTGTGCTTGGGCAATTGGTGGAGGTGGCTATTGACGTACCCCCTTGTCCGAAGTTATTACATTTATTTTCGATAATTTCTCTTAATATAGCTGGAGCTTATGAAGATTTTTTTCACCCAATCATCCGCTGGTATATCCCAGTTGTGCTTGGGCACGGGTCTCTGACTAAACTAGGGAAGGTTACTCCACACACGGGGGCCACGTCCGGATTGGTGAAAACGGCTAGTGACGTAACCCCTTGTCAGAAGTTATTACATTTATTTTCGATAATTTCTCTTGATATAGCTGGAGTATATGAAAATTGTTTTCACCCAATCGTCCGCTGGTATCACCCAGTGCTTGGGCATAGGTCTCTGACTAAACTAGGGAAGGTTACTCCACACACGGGGGCCACATCCGGATTGGTGAAAACGGCTAGTGACGTAACCCCTTGTCAGAAGTTATTACATTTATTTTCGATAATTTCTCTTGATATAGCTGGAGTATATGAAAATTGTTTTCACCCAATCGTCCGCTGGTATCACCCAGTGCTTGGGCATAGGTCTCTGACTAAACTCGGGAAGGTTACTCCACACATGGGGGCAACGTCCGGATTTGTGGAGGTGGCTGGTAGCGTACCCCTTGTCACAAGTTTTCAAGCCGCCTAAAGGCTTTTGTCGCGCCTTAACGACTACCATCTATCAATGACTTAACTTGCTTTGGAAAGTATGGTAGCGATTAACCTAAATGCTACTAACAGCCAAACCCTACCAGGTAATGACCGTGCTTCTGATCAGTTAACTCGCGTGATCGGCACGACTACGTAAGTTGCAGCTACGATAGTCATAGCTCTGTTAAGTGAGTATGATTTAAAAACTTTAGTACGGTACTAGCTTTTGCACGCGCCTCCGCTCGCGTGGACATCGTTATTATGACGGTCTTTGAGGGTGGTGGTGCACGATCTGCAAGCGGCTTGCGAGCGTGACTTTTGTTACTGTTTTAGGGTTCCGTACCCAAAGTTTACCAAAGTTTACAAAGTTTATCCAAAGGGTAAAAACGGGATCCTGTTACTAAGACTTCGTTGCCCGTCCGTCTTTCTGTCCGTCTGTCACCAGTCTCTAGTCTCCAGTGAAAGTCTCCATACAAAAAAACGTGTTTTTTTTAAACGTGAAGAAACTAGAGCCATCTAGTGTGATGGTACTGAACCCTTTGTGCGCTGTTCTGACTAGCACTTTACCGGTTTTTCATATATAATATTAGTAAAGATTAATACGAGTAGGTAGAGAACCTAGAATGGTAGAAATTTGAGAAATGGTGGAAATCCGAGAAATGGTAGAAATTTTATAGTCAGTGTGTAGAACAATTTATATTAGCTTAATAGAAATTTGGAAAGAATAGTAGATACACATTCCGCGTGAAAATTTTGTTATTTTCTCTTATGATCGTACAGGTTTCTGAACAATAATAAACACGTATGCTTAAGTATAGCTAGAAAAATAAATGACCGATATTTGTAGGGATTTCTTAGACAAACATTTCAACAAACAAACCCGCCGGATGGAGGTAGCACAATAAATATTTTGCTTGCTACCAATGCCTCCACCAATTTCCCATTCAAAGATCGAAGGTTAAACGAAGCGTTCCCGCGTTTTCCTCTCTCCAGCTACGTGTGGGGCCCCGAGACACGCGGGTTAACTTAAACATTGTTTTAGATTTTAGGAACTTTAGTAACAACAAGCTGAACGTACCTGATAACAGCATTACCCAGCAGGGGGAGTGTTACGAGTATCACGTTAACAACATGGTTTAGAACTCAGTTGTGCAACTGACTCACCCTTTTTTTAGAATTGTGTACCCAAAGGTACCAACGTGACCCTATGACCACAGTATTACAATATAGCGGCTTACAATAGCGCGATGAATGTACTTACGCAGAGCAACGGAAGGGTACTTACGGGGCAGTGGGCGGCAGGGTTTTGCCAGGCTGACTATAGGCTAGTATGGGCTAGTACCTACACCGGTGGCGCATCGTGCGCCATCAAAGGCGTTGCGATACTGTGAGCCATATCGTAATACAATCAATCAATCAAAATAATTTATTTAAATAGGTGCTTACACACACTTTTAAATAGTCAAAAAAATACTTATTGTCTATTATATAATGTCATGATTAAGATTACAGTCTCAGATAATGGTATTTGTTATATATATATATATATCTTTGTCATTTACATACTCTATTATTTTATAATATCCTCAGAATTTTATCAGCTGACCACATCCGCCTGCGAACGGCGCGCGCTGATAAGATTTGGGAAGGCCGTTGCTCATGGCACAGTGGTTAGGTACATTGCATGTGGGTGGGGTTCGATTCTCACACCATTCTCACTCTAACATATAGGATATCTCGCTACATCCGTACTTGTCTAACGTTAACCTTACGAAGCCTTGATCAAGCACCATTCCCCACCCTACCCCTCAGAGCCTTTACCCACCCCTCAGAGCCTCTCACCCTGCTGGCTACACATACCCCTAAAACCCACCCCCTCTAGAACCTAGCACTCCACCGATCATACCCTAGAACCTCCACACCCTCAACTCCCCACCCCCTCTAGAACCTAGCACTCCACCAATCATCCCCTAGAACCTCCACACCCCTCAACTCCCCACCCCTCTACCTTACACCTAGCACCTCACAGGATGTATGCACCATCCCCTAGGGCCTCGCCTCTTACCCTCAAAGCCTCAACTCTCAGAGATACTACCTACCCCTCAGAGCTTCTACCGCCTCCACAAAACCTTTAACCACCCCCTCCACCCTGCATGAAAACACACCCCTAGAACCTTCCACCTCCACCGGATGTTAAATCACACCCTCAACTCATAATACTTGTCTTCACAACACACCTCCACCAACAATGGCGCTCCGGCGTCGCAATAGCGGCTGTCACACCTGTCTTCACACCACACACCACCAACAATTCCACTCCGGCGTCGCACCAGTGGACGTTGAAAACACCTATCACACCTGGCTTCACACCACACCATCGACAATGACACTCCGGCGTCGCACCAGCGGCTGTCACACCCATCTTTACACCACACCACCACCAACAATGGCGCTCCAGCGTCGCAGCAGCGGCTGTTGAACACACCTATCACACCTGTCTTCACACCACACCACCACCAACAATTCCACTCCGGCGTCGCACCAGCGGCTGTTGAACACACCTATCACACCTGTCTTCTCACCACACCACCAACAATGGCGCTCCGGTGTCGCACCAGCGGCTCTCGACATCATTCAGGTTAAGCGATCACCAACACGGTCACGCCAGAGACCCCTTTTACAAAGTTAAAGTCGCCTTTTGTAGTTGGTAAAATCAACTCTTCATACATTTTGTATGGAGACACCCACGCTTTCAACCGCAAATAAGCGTGGATTAGAAACCCCAATTCCACACTACTATCCTCTAGAGCACAAGCATTACTGTGCTATTACTATATTTGGGCTGTACTTCATTAACCGTACCAGGTAGACAGTGGAAATTTTCACAGTGTGTAGTGTATTTGTATTGCCGCTATAACGAAAAACAATAAAAAAAAAATTAAACATAAAAGAAACGTGTTTTTTGTGTACGATGGTAAGAACCTCTCCGTGAGTTGGTCCGACTCGCATTTGACCGTTTTTTTACAATTACTGAATACAAGTGGTTTTTTTTAATTCACAATTGGTAAACCCTTGACAACATCTCACCTGGTAGTAAGTGACGATTGACCCATTAAATAAAAGCGAATAAATGCCATGAGATTTGACACAGTCAATGTTATAAATACATATATATACCTACCTACTTTATCCCTACATAATAATGAAATTGGTTTTTGGTTAACTATTAGGTATTTTTTTGAAACTGTGAAGTACAAAATTTCTTTTAAAAATGTTGAAATTTTTATTTTTCACCACCATTTCACATACGAATTGTTACTATAATTATGTAATATTAATAAATTAAAAACTTTAAATGCAACGGAAACCAAACAAGTAACTTTTGTGGAAATTTAAATAAGCAGGGCTATTTAGTGAACAGTGTAATTCCTAATTTACTTTTGATATTTTCAACTACTGAATAACCATGTATATTTCTTCAAACTAAATTACCTTCCAGAATTTACCTCTCTCTGTATCGTCTAGCGCACTTTCAATAGAAATATAAATTAGGCTGGCGGTAATATTACAGATTTTCGTTACTTTTGACGTCAATTACTCCAAAACATGGAAAATACAAGGTTAAAAAATACCCTTATTGTTGATGGTGTTGCTTGAAGTCAAACGCTATTAAAAACACGAAAAAAATCCCAAAGATAGGTCTACACCGTTACTTTCAACTCTATTTAAGACTAATATTTTGATGTATAAATTAAAAAAAAACATACAACAACATTTGTTATGATAATACAAAGTGAGCAATGTTTTTTTTTTATACTTTCAATGTAGTTTTTGATTGAAACGAAAAACCATTCAAAAAGTAAAAAAGTGTATTTAGTTTCTTTACTCTTTACACGTAAAAAAAACGACAGAGACAACTGTTCCAATCAATACATCGGCTTAATCTATAATCGATAACCTACTCAACACTCCTGCCGAAAAGAGTACGCTCGCTAATCTAATGGCCTATAAATATACCACCTCGTGAATTTCGTCCCATAATTCTATGGCGGGGCGTAATCTTCGCGCGGCGGATCTTAAAGCCGGCAGTGATTGGATCGGTTTTGTCTGGTTATCTCCGGTTTTCGCCGGTTTTACCGGTTCGCCCCGGTTTTTTCCGGAACAAACGTATTTTCGATACGGCTGATAGGCATAGCCCCCATTTTATTCTGTCATGACTACGCATAATTTGTGATTTGCATAAAAATGTGATGGTTCGGTGGTTGGATCCTAATGGGTTTGTCACGGGTTTGTCATCGACAGGATAGGAAGGAATTTAAATTTATTTTTCTTCCAATATCTTGGGTTCGTGCCTACGAGTATTTTAAGTTTTTCAATAGAATCTTTTCTATCTCAGCAAATAGGTAAGGTAAAAAGATTTTATATTTTAGGCCTCCTAGGTAAGTTTTTAAATACTTAGTTACATTCTTACAGCTGTAGACCGAGTTTTACTATTTACAAGCTTTTATTTAACTTGAAAAAAAAGCGTCGGTGGCTCAACCGGTAACGACTCGGTCCGTCTAACCAGAGGTACCGGGTTCACATCTGGACGGCCAATGTTCCAATGAATTTTTCAAAAAAACTTACGTACATATACTTACCGATTGCTTTAACGGTGAAGGAAAACATCGTGAGGAAACCTGCACACGCCTGCGAAGAAACTCGAAGGTTGTGTGTGAAGTCGACCAACCCGCACTGGGCCCGCGTGGTCCACTAAGGCCTAATCGCCCTGATTCAGGGTAGGCTCGAGCCCCTCGGTGGGGACGTATATAGCTGATATAATAAAAATTTAACTTGCATAATAATACTGAGTTGTCCGCTTCAAAATTTAAAATTGAAATTTGACCCACTTACCAGTGTTCGATTGAGCTGGAAAGAGATTTTTTTTTAATATGGGGCATAGACCCCACCAGAAACGAATAGAAACATAAAGCGTTTAAAGGAAGCTCACGTTGATTCATTCCTCATAACCTCTAGATTGAAGGTGTAATATTATCTGTTATGTGATATTAATTAAAATACATACAAGTTAATGCACATGTTCAGTTGTTTCTAACAGCAATAATAGAGATGACGACTACATCAGAAATAAATTATGAACTCTTGATCACTATTGCCCTCATACTTAAACTTCGGAAAACCTTACTCGTTTTGTTTTCCTTCAAGTCTTCGATTTTTAACTCACTAAAATCACAAAATGAGTACAAATATGACGCTGCTAAACTATGATGGCTGACTCTCGCGTTATACTCGTGATCGGGTGCTGTCCTTGTGGACTGGCCTACTCTTGTTAAAGGCATTCAATGATTTTTACCTATAACTTTTCGTGTCATATTGTTTTTATGTTCTAATGACATAATCTGGTTTATATCAAGGATTGAATTTTGACGTTATTAACTAATTATTGTTTATTTCTTGGTTCTTCACAAAAAACATTGTTATTATTATTTTATGACCATCAGAAAGGGTGTAATTTGTACCTATTTTGAATGAATATATTGAATTAAATTGAATTAAGTTGAATTGAATTACGTCACGCCTAGGAATTTTTATCATTTTTAGAACAAAATGCAGTTTTTGACAGATGATAAAAAGTAACTCAGATGACTAGCATTCGTCATACCTATTGTCTTCTCACATTGCGTTGAAATCTTACTGCACATTTGACACAACGGTTTTGTGGCGTATGCACTTTACTTGCTGATGCCATTTTCGTAAATTATCTTTCATTAAATATTAGTTATAGTCAAATTAATCATAGAGCAACGTAGAGTTGCGTGATATGAAGCTACTTAGAATGACTAAAGAGCTTAACATATCATTAGGCACCATAGCAGGAGAAAATGAATCGTAGAGGAAAAACTCAAAATAAAGCATTTTTATTTTTGCTTTATCTTTCGTCCAATAACTATTAACTATCTATACTGTAACGGAGGCCGTGTCTGTACATGACATATTTTTGGAAAATAATAACTGTGGTGGACATTACTAACAATCATTATCATAATTTAATAGCCGTGCTCTTGTCGGTGTAGCTTTTTCCAGGTCTCTCTCTCCCACACTATCTCCTTCATTTCTCTATACGTTTCCACCTTAACTTTCTTCGTATCATTAGTTAATATGTATCATCATCATCATAATTTAAGAGCCGTGCTCTTGTCGGTGTAGCTCTTTCCAGGTCTCTCTCTCCCACACTATCTCCTTCATTTCTCTATACTTTCCACCTTAACTTTCTTCTTATCATTAGTTAATATGTATCATCATCATCATAATTTAAGAGCCGTGCTCTTGTCGGTGTAGCTCTTTCCAGGTCTCTCTCTCCCACACTATCTCCTTCATTTCTCTATACTTTCCACCTTAACTTTCTTCTTATCATTAGTTAATATGTATCATCATCATCATAATTTAAGAGCCGTGTTCTTGTCGGTGTAGCTCTCTTTCCAGGTCTCTTTCTCCCACACTATCTCCTTCATTTCTCTATACGTTTCCACCTTAACTTTCTTCTTAACTTGGTCTATATAAGCAATTTATTGCTAACGATGTAGAGACCAAAACAACAACTTTTGGAATTTTTGTCTGTTTCCCTGTATGTACCCGCATCATGCAAAAACTACCAAGCCGATTTTGATGAAATTTTGTATAGTGGTTCCTTATAGCCCAGGTTAACATAAAAAATACTTTTTATCCCGGAAAATTTAAGAGTTCCCGTGGGAAGATTCAAAACCTCCACGCTGACGAAGTGGCGGACACAGCTAGTAAATCAATATTTTTTTAAGAGTGTAATACCATCATTAACGTTAAATGTCATTGTAAACACCGCCGGTCAAAGTGTTTGTCGGGAGCTGCCAAAGATTAGGTTAAATGAACGAACAAACAAAAAAATACTCCTTTGTCATCAAGCCGTATTTCTGTGACAATAGATCCCTTTAGTATTTTGAAGTTGTTCTGATGATGAACTTAGGAGGTGAAATCAAGGTCCCAGGATCATTAATTGTCTTATTCGATTCCTAAAATTTTCTATAGATTTACTATGTACGGTCACTTTTTTTAAATTTGGATACATCCATTATGGGGTGTCAATAATGCGCTACCCGATAATGCACGACCTATGAATGTACAGCTCGATAACTCGTGTCATGGACTTGTACATGCATTATGGGATACCAATAATGTGCGACCCGATAACGCACGACCTATAAATGTACAGTCCTATAGCTTGTTTAATGGACTTGAACTGAAATAAAAGAGATAAAGCTTGTCTAAAGAAGTTTTTAGGTTTTTGGAAATTTATTTAATAAAATATTTTGTTTTGGGCCACCTTTGTTTTCAGAAAGTTCCTACCGCTTGGGACCCAAGTCTAGACGTTTCAGAAGTTGTTAGCAAAGTCTAAAAAGTAAGAAACATCACGGGCCCCAAAGGAAACACATTGTTTGTAATCTTCTATACTAATATGTTTTTGTATTTAAGTTTATATCATTTATATTTTTATTAGTTTAAGAATGAATATTTATTTATATTTTTATTCTTTCTTTCTCTATGAATTTGTTGATTGCCCACTACTACCCCACAATAATGATTTTTCATGTTTCCTTCACATAAAGTTTGTCTGGCAGAGATTGCTTGTTAGCGATAAGACCGCCTATATGTATCTTTTTTTTTCTCTTATGTTGTGCAATAAAGTGTTTACAATCAATCAATCAATCAATAATATTTTAAAGTGGTTAAGTTTGATATTATTCTTGTATGTACGTTTAGATGTAAGAGGTAATCTTGAAAACTACGCAACCAATTTCAAAATTCTTAGATCAAAGTTTTTATTTTTTTGCGATTTCAACAAGGTTTTAATATAATAAAAGTTTTTCAGTTGGATGAGTAGAAGTATTCCTCACAAAATGTATTCTTTTCTCTCCTTTCGTGGCTCAATGTAAGCGACCTTTACAAGGATACACTGTAGTTGCCTGGTGTTGTACTTGGCATCACTCGTTGTCACGTTTAGATTTACACGTACGATCATGTGCAACGCGACCTCCATACACATCTGGAATCAGATGTGCAGGTTTCTCACGATGTTTCACTGTTAGAGCAATCGGTGTAAGTAAACGATTCTTATGTTCAGGAATCGAAAACCTTATTTTTAGGTACATTGGCCGTCCAGAATCGAACCTTGGCAGCTCTAGTTTAGAAGACCGAGCCTTCACCTTTGAGCCAAGCATAGGCAAAGGACTTAGTGAACCGGAAGGCCGCTCAACCACGTTACACGAGCCACGAAAAGCTGAAACTTCAAAATGGCCCCCGGCTCCCTTTTAAGCGAGTTCAGGGTAGTTTCCACCCCGTTACGGGAGGGGGGAGCTGAAATTAAAATAGTTCGCACGCGTTGTTTTCTGAAAAGTTCACCAGTAGGTCAACAGTGTTACTGAATTGTTTGAAGTGTATTTTTTTGTTAAATTTTGTAATCGACGAAAAAAGAACAGGTTCTCAGAAAAGTTCACCAGTAGGCCAGCAGCGTTACTGAATTGTTTGGAGTGTATTTTTTGTTACATTTAGTAACTGACGAAAAAAGAACAGGTTCTCAGAAAAGTTCACCAGTAGGCCAGCAGCGTTACTGAATTGTTTGGAGTGTATTTTTTTTGTTACATTTTGTAACCGACGAAAAAAGAACAGGTTCTCAGAAAAGTTCACCAGTAGGCCAGCAGCGTTACTGAATTGTTTGGAGTGTATTTTTTTTGTTACATTTTGTAACCGACGAAAAAAGAACAGGTTCTCAGAAAAGTTCACCAGTAGGCCAGCAGCGTTACTAAATTGTTTGAAGTGTATTTTTATGTCACATTTTGTAACCAACGAAAAAAGTACAGGTTCTCAGAAAAGTTCACCAGAAGTCTAGCAGCGTTACTGAATTGTTTGAAGTGTATTTTTTTGTTAAATTTTTAACCCATGAAAAAAAAGAAAAGGTTCTAAAGTTGATGCGCATATGTTTTTTTTTTATATATGACATTGCACAACTCTTTACAGAGTTATTAAATTAGGATGATTCTTATTTTGTTGGATTGTGTATACTTCAGAATTGTTCTCATTCAAATTTGAAAAAAAAGCCACATCTAATGGTATAAAAATATTAGATTTGTAGTTCACCCACTGAATGTTATATCTGATATGTAAACCGTTTCTAGCCCACATTACTTAAAAAAATAAATACTCTACTTTTGGTCGATTTTAAAGCCACAAGAAATAAAACTTTATAACAAAAAAAAACCGGACAAGTGCGAGTCGGACTCGCACACCGAGGGTTCCGTACAAGTTTGTAAGCACATATTATAAATTATAACCATTACAGTGCAACCTGTTTGGTACTACATACGCTAAAATTATTATGTACCTACCTATACATGTAAAAAAGGGAAAAGATTTTTTTTTTCATTCTTCGTCATAAATCGAAAACTATACATCAAAAAAATAATAAAAAATCTATTTAAGCTTGTGCCAATGAAGCCTATTTATACCACACCCCACATGATATGATTAACTCAATTCAAAATTAGAATAAAAAAAAAGTTTTTCAAAATAAATTATGTGATATATCAAATGAGAGGGCTTGTTGTACAAATCTAGAATATATTTTATTTATTATTAAAAAAAAAAGTTTATTTCACTACTCAGCCTTAAATCTTGAAAAAATCACTTTATCAAATCATTGAATCTATGCATGATACAAGAAAATCTATGAAAAAGAGTTTGAATCTATGCATGATACAAGAAAATCTATGAAAAAATCCTAAGTCCTTTTTCTATAGTCCAGAATAAGTAGACCCCTATTTACTTAAAGTATGTACTGTACTGAAAGGTCTTGTTCTGTTGGTAGTCTTAAAGTTTTTGTGCGGAACCCTGTTTGAGTGACCCCGAGTTGCGCTTACCCGTTTTTCGTATGTAAAGTCGATTTTCCTTTAAGAAAATTTGATAGTTGATACTTTTGATTGTAGGTTCTTGGTGGAACTTTATATCACACATATTGGTATATATATACACTAATTCCACATAAAACAAATAAAACCGTGTTTTTAATTTGTCAGCGACCGGTTTCGAACACCATCTTCAGGCAGACTATTTATTTACAAACAAATTACAAATTAATACAAATTAAAAACGCAGTTTTATTTATTTTATGTGGAATTAGTGTATATATACACCAATATGTGTAAAAAAACGGGTGGGGCTGTGTCGGGGCACACGGCCGTTGGTTTTAACGTGAATACGTCTCGTAACGGGTAATATGTAGTTTCTATATAAAATATTATTATTTATGTATGTCATAATCATAGATAATATAATATAATCGATAGATTTTGACGAGAGTTGACGATTGAAACTTGAATAAACGTCGTAGCTTCACCGAGTCGAAAGTTATACTAAATGGAAATCTCGATACGCAGCAAAATGACCTTCAAAATGGCGGGGCTGCCCCCTCCCCCGCGCGCGATGTGTTACAGTCCTTACTTAGCGTAATAAATTCTTTGATTCTTTAGCTATCAAGTGGTGTAAACGAAATTTGGATGGAGATGATAGATATGTAGCTACAACACTAAACTGTATCCCCCGATTTTGTTATCATTCGTTTTTTTGGATTGCATCCCTATGGAGGTAAGTTTAAAGACGTATTCACGTCACAAAAATTGTTCAGAATGATGTTGATCAGTACAAGCCCAGTTAGCGGGTCCTACACCATTTTTGTTCGTCCTGTATCCGGATACACGGCGCGAGATTCCAGTTTCAGTAAAATGAGCTCGGTGCATCGATTTGTCGTTTCAAGCAAAGCTTAATTTGAATTTATTACACTTTCCATAGGATATTTTAAACCAGTTTTCATTTAGACACACGGCAGTGTGTCAGCCAAGTTCGAAAAGAAAAGGGCGACACCGGCCGTCGGTTATATTACACGAACCGTTTCGGACCACTTTCGACCTACCCGTAACTCAAAATCTGTTTGTAGTTTAGACACTTGCAAATTTGTGTGTCTAGTAAGACCCCTTGATCACCTAGAATCGATATTTTCGTTTATATCTTTTACCATTTCTGAGATATCGAAGTCCGAAATCACTATTTTTATGACTGACTGACTCACTCATCAACATTATAGACCACCTCCAGGTGACTTAGAATTTGGCATCAAGGTAAAATGGACGCATACAAAGGCAAAATTCAAAAAACGGCCAAGTGTGAGTCGTATTTGTGCACCAAGGGTTCCGTATAAGCAGTAATCATCGAAATGTATAGACCACTGCCAGGTGACTTAGAAACTAATTTGGCATCGAGATAAGGTATTAGACGTACCCATATACCACGGAAAAAAAAAAACTAAAAACCGGCCAAATGCGAGTCAGACGGGGAATTATGTTCCTTACCACTGCTATTCATAAAAAAAAATTTACGCCTCCGTAGCGTAATGGTTAGTCCATTCGCTTCACACCAGGAGGTCGTGGGTGCGATTTCCGGCAGGTTTAACTTTGTGAGACTCAGTTTGGTTGGTGGTAGGGCATTTTTCATACCCCTTTTGGCTAGCTACCACCATCTTATCTTAGTCTTGCCGCCAACATTAGTGTTAACAGAATTGATGTTTTCCGGCTTGAAGATAAGATATCCAGTTTACCATTGCGTTGGGGAATATTGGTAAGCCCACTTCCATCTTCTGCATCATCGTCACTTACCATTAGGTGCGATGATGCCTAGGGCTTATCGATAGTGGAGTAAAATAAAAAAGAAAATGTATAGATTACTTCCAGGTGACTTAGAAACTTGTTTGGCATCTAGGTAAGTTATTGAGCATATACTAAGAAAAAACAAAAACTAGCCAAGTGTGAATCGGAATCTAAAAAGAAGGGTTCCGTTTCACCATTACTCATCAAAATAATTATTAGACCATTTCTAGGTGACTTTTTCACGTGAGATTTAGGATCGAAATGGGTTATTGGGTGCATTAAGGAAAAATAAGAAACCGGCCAAATGCGAGTCAAGCTGGCGCACTGACGGTTTCTAACCAAAAATATATTTTTTACTAGCTTTTTCCCGCGACTTCGTCCGCGTGTACATGGTTTTTATGATTGTCTTAGAGGGTGCGCGGTGCGTTGGACATGAATTTTCCCCAGATCCCTCGGGAACTATGTCAGTATATGCTGATTAGTAAGTCACGTCCTTTCCCACCCCCTCAACCATCTCTGTGCAAAAAAACCAAACAATCCATTTTTCTGCTGCGATGTTAAAAGAATTAACCAAAAAAGTGTACTTTATCAGTTCTCTCGGGAACTGCATCGGACTATGCTATATTATATGGCTTTAATATTTTGACGGGATAAAAAGTAACCTATGTTCTTCCTCGTAACACAGGCTACCTGCATGCCAAATTTCATCGAGATTGGTCAGGGTGTTGAAGCGTGAAAACAGTAACAAACAAACACATTTTCACATCCTACTAATATTATAAACGCGATAGTTTGGATAAATATTTCAATTTGAAGTGCGTAACTATGACTTAAGAAACCACTATAGAACTTGGTACATACCGATTTAGATTTCTGTGTTTTTTTGTATCGAACTTGGCGCACTTTCACATTTATGTTTTGTTGGGATTAGTTATTCCTGGAACCACATTAAAATTATTAATTGCTTTGAAACTAGATAGAAATTAGTAACAGGAGAATAACTCGTGGGGGTTTGACATAATTTTTTTTAAGGTTTCGTAGTCAAGAAGGAGTTCCGCGATGTTCATAGTTCATTTATTCATAAACAATTTACAAATTGTGTTTGAAATAACCTAAGCTAACAATAAAACAATTTAAAGTTAATAAACCTTTTCAAAGGCGTATGATGCAAATGCGAAGATCCTAAACTTTGAATGATATGCGCGCTGCTTGGATTATGATCTTTGTTTTGCGGTTTCCGATCTCCTTTGTAAAGTACAGCTCTTTCTGCTCTGTGGCCACATAGTTTATCATGCAATGCCTCCAGACAAGTTTGACGCTGCGGCGCTCTTGCTTCGCTCCCAGTGTGAATTCACCCTTACCGTACTAATATAGCACAGACAAACAAACCAACCTATCCAACTGACGTTACTTGATTAACGCTCGTCAAATGAGCGGCCTGGCCTGTCACAATGTTTTGACATACAATAGTCTGAATTCCATAGGACAGACGGGCCACAGATGTTTGATTTATTATTCTATGTGACTCGTTTTTAAAGCTGAGACAGCCACTGCTAGGGCACGGTTCTTTTTTCAAACACGAGAAAGTTAGGCCACCCCCCACTCACGAGGGACAAGTTCCGATTGGTAGAGGTTGTAGGGGCGACACCACAGTCGGATATTTTCAAGACGCCTATAAGGCCACTGAGGCTGACGCGGCTTACCGATTACTATCTGGTGATTAATTAATGTTGAGATCTTTATTTTTTAAATATTCACTTTAAATTGAAATTGATGTTTAAATATTTTTACCAATAAATTGTGAATATGAAGATTATCAACCGACATCAACGGCTTAACCTGGCTAGCGGTAGCGAAGCACGGAAATGATAGAAAAATGCCTCTAACATTCAAACCCATCCAGGTAACTGACTGTGCTTATGGTTAGTAAAAACGTGGTAATGACGCGAAAACGCAAGTCACACTAAGTTACAACCAGTTCTGAGACGTGAGTCACTTAGAACAAAACTAGAGACATGTAGAGATCCTTGCAAAGATATCTATTCAATAATAGAATGATAAAATTTTCCCGGATTGATATATCAGTTTGTATTCTGATAATTAATATTGGATTCTGATTCTCTATGAACGTGAGTCACTTAGAACAAAACTAAAGACATGTAGAGATACTTGCAAATTTATCTATACAATAATATAATGATAAAATTTTCCCGGATTGATATATCAGTTTGTATTATGATAATTAATATTGGATTTTGATTCTCTATGAACGTGAGTCACTTAGAACAAAACTAGAGACATGTAGAGATCCTTACAAAGATATCAATACAATAATAGAATTATCAAATATTCTCGAAATAATATATCAGTTTGTATTCTGATAATTAATATTGGATTCTAATTCTCTATGAACGTGAGTCACTTAGAACAAAACTAGAGACATGTAGAGATCCTTGCAAAGATATCAATACAATAATAGAATGATCAAATATTCTCGGATTGATATATCAGTTTGTATTCTGATAATTAATATTGGATTCTGGTTCTCTATTTGCATAAGGGACTCGTGAGCAATCGGATTAAGCGGAGGTAGTCATGATCCTATCGTGGATGGGATAATTTATTTATATTGGTCCCTCTTAGTTGGATCAACTTTGTCTTGACTGAAAATTGATTTCCCTCCATCATTCCGGGTGTTTGTTCATCTATAACACTAGACAAAGGGAGTTCTGACAAAAGAGATGGAATTTACGGTGTAAGAACTTCTTGTGCCATACCACACCCTAGACACTTCATACGACGGGCCAGAAATGACATTTCAAAAATGAAATGAAGGAACAAACCAAATGGCGGCGAAATCCTATACGTTCGACAATTAAACTTTAACCAATCTGTATCAATCTGGGTGACGAGGGGGTTAAGTTCGCAATATAGAGAGCGGCAGGGAGTGTCCATACTGTATGTTAGTACTAATATATATATATATATATATATATGTCGAGGGGTGAGGGTGATGGTTAGGTTATGGATGGCCTCGTGGTTCACTCCTTAACTATTTCGGTTGTAGGTGTCGAAATAACAATGCAGCTATATCACAGAGGTCCTTCTTCAATAGTCTTGATCATTTGGTAATCGAAATTGTACAGGATGCCTTGGATAACAATGGATGCAAACGCGGTGATCACAGCGATGGCGTGACACGTCCATTTTTCTCACAGATCACCACTGCATGTGTTCTGCTCGACGCTCCGTCAAAAAGTGTCTGCTCCGAGACTGACGTCCAGCTAATCTGGCTTCTCCACAGATCTAATAAATTCTCAACTCAGTGTGGCAGCACAAACAGCCTTCCGTTAATACATCATCTTTGCTACCACAAACGATCGTCTCACGAGTACAAGCGATCGTCACGCCACCACCGGTTTCACCCAGGTACTAATACCTGACGTTTGATCCAAACAAAGTGTAACTATGTAAACTTATCTCGAGCTGGCATTGGTCGCGTTTTCAATGACCCTCCGACACGGCCATCCTGCGAGTCACACGTCCTCGGGTGACTAACCTGAAAAAGAAAAGGGTAGCCAGTAGATTCCATTTCGTTCGGCCAATCCTGACCTTCATTAGGAAGGTCCACAGCTCAAGGAATAAAAGCAACGCTTATAATGTGAAGCTTTAATTCAAGACTACAATCATGGTAACAACACATTTTAACAGCCTCAAAAAACCAAATAATTTCACTCTCGTAAACTAAATAAACCTCAGCATTAGCATCGTAACTCAAACAATCTCAAATCAGTTTAGGTCTCCAAGGTAAATCACAGCTGCAAGGCTTGAAACCTTACAACCATTTACAACCTTTAGGGGCACATAGAACGGAACATAATCATCATCGCAAATCACAAGCGACGGAACACCAGAATTAAACATCACCACATCCGGGTGGCGGGACACCACAAAGAATCATCATCACTAACGCCAAGCGACGGAATACCAATCAGTCATCATCACCAGTCCAGGTGACGGAACACCATCACCACCAATCTAGGCAGTGGAACACCATCATCACCAATCTAGGCAATGGAACACCATCATCACCAATCCAGGCGACGGAATACCATCATCACCAATCTAGGCAATGGAACACCATCATCACCAATACAGGCGACGGAATACCATCATCACCAATCCAGGCAATGGAACACCATCATCACCAATACAGGCGACGGAATACCATCATCGCCAGTACAGGCGACGGAATACCATCAACAGTTTCAGCCGGTAAACGGGATACTTCTTTTTTACAAAAACACGAATGTACCTGCTACACATCATGACAGAACGAGTCTGACAAAACAAGCAGCAGCCAATTCATGCAAACATATAGCGCCATTCAGCACTCTTCATTTACCGCCGAAACATGTTGGAATACTTCAGTACTACACACAAAAATAAACGATAAAGAAAAAAATTACAACTGTATACAATTGATTGAGTTACGATCTGTCAATACAATTAACATTGAAAGGTAGACGCCTCTGCACCAGATTCATCGTCAACATCCGGAGGCAAATAACCTTCGGACATACTACGTAAACGGTCATGGGCATACTTGTAACTTCGTCTCAAATTCAAAGCTTGTAATTTGTATCTGTCACCTTCTAAGACCTCTACGACCCTGAACGGCCCTCGGTATTTGGGATCTAACTTGGTTTGGTTACGCTCCTCATTTTGTATCACCACAACAGTCACCCATCTTGGCAACTCTGGGCCACCTCCATCCGGTGCCCAAACAAACAACAGTCACCCAACCTGGCGACTCTCAGACACCTCCATCCGGTGCCCGCCCAAACACACAGTCACTCGACCTGGCGACTCTCAGACAACCTCTCAGGTGTCCGCCCAAAAACACAGTCACCCTACCTGGCGACTCTTGGACCACCTCCCTCCGGTGTCCAACCACACTATCGCTTCCATGCGGCGATCTCAAACATCACCTCTTTCTGGTCATTGCCAACATCACCTCCCCGGTGATACGCCTGCGAGCCAAACGCACGCCACACACAGTTGTGGCCGCACAGCAACGAGAAAATCAACTCGGTGTTTTACGCCTACGTCTACGAATGGCTGAGGCTATTGGCATCCAGTTGCGAAAAATTGTTTACGTCTAAGGTTCAAAATACAAACTAGTGAACGTTAAAATCACGGTCAAGTACAAAAGTCCTTAATCTGCACTAGTAGATGGTCGAGGTTCAGTCTCTCCATCATCAATTCTGTCCAAGTCAATAATACTGTCACTATCGGGCATTTAACGTAGTCTGTCCTCAATAACTGACGGTATTTGATATCTAAAGTGGTAGGTAACGCTTCTCCATTTGTAACAACACAAAGTTAGGTAACTTGTGAAACTAAGCTTTTGTCTAGAAATCAGCCAGTGGCGCTGCCTCAGAGCAATACACCACCCCATCTCTTCCCAAGGGTTTCACAAGAAGTGACTAAGGGACTAAAAATTTGAGGACAAGCAACATCGTCCTTCACGCTCATACTGTACCGCCAAACAGCCCGCCAAGCGTAGCGTTTTTTTTTACAATTGGTAAAACCGCTCCAACATGGGGGAGGCCCATGTCTATTATCACATCAGCAGCAAGCTGATTAACAACTCCTGTAATAGGATGCGTTACTCTCCGTATTATCACTAGTATGTTGTCGTGCTTCACTTAGATAAAATTACAGCCTGTGTGTGTAATCGACAAACATGACATTTAGAGGTTAGGCTACTTTACTCGTACCTAGAAGCAACTCCAGGAGGCTGTACCTCGTAACTCGGTTAACCCAACAGTTTGGTTGCTGCCAAATGATCATCATGGAAGGACTTGTAACATTGAAATCTCATTACTATACTCTAAGGAAGTGAGCATATTTTAAAGGACACTTAACTAAGAGTACCAACGTTTAAACGTACTAAGATTCACCTGACCGTTGCCACGCGCCTAAAGCGTTTATGAACGTAAGTTCAAATACAAGGGGGCATTACGTAGATCGAATGACACGTGGACGTATTTGAACAGAGGTTAAAAAATCAGTCATTTCGATTTAATAGGTAAAGAATGCACCTGATGTAACCACTAGCTATGCCTGACGTGGTGAAATAGTGACCACATATGAAGTCAATCGATGTGCTAATCTATCAGAGGAAACAATTTCCGTTCAGGCATGTTGTCATTTTTTTTTCACGGTTATCAACACTTGCGTTCTATGCTAACCTTTTTCTTTACCAGCATCATAAGGCCGTCAAAAAGGGAAAGCTTCGGGGCTTACGACATTCGCAGCCTCCAGCCCATGAATCCTGTATCATCATCACATCAGCCGTAAGACGTCCACCACTGCACTCCGCATACTACCCTGTTATTATTCTCTTTTTTTACAATTGGTAAACAAACTATTTTATTGGGGTCCCCGAAACTCATATACCTACATAGGGTCTATACGATAGCGGGGCATTAAGGATGCCCTCGACAAATTCATCACGAAAGCTACTAAAAATAGGCAACAACTTTGGCCTATGCTCAATGACAATATCAGTCCCAATACTACGAAATCTAATAAGGCTTTTTCACTCCATGTAAAGATGTCAGTCTCAATATTATGAAAGCTTAAAGGGGTTTCAATACTTTCAATTCTGGTTTAAGTTTGTTTAACCGAAACTCTAGTTAGCTAAATGAATCGTCATATTTACAATGAGTCCTCGTTCAAAATCTTCCGTTCAATCACGACGTTGTGTCACAAGTAAAAATCCGAAAGCATGTGAAAGAGTACTTTCCACTAGGCATCATTTTAGCTGCTAATGCAATCACTACTAGAAGGGTAAGGGACTAACTACTCTATTCGCATCCTTACCGACAGTAAAGCTGTTTTGTTATTGACAGACTCGTTTAAGAATACCGTCAATCATAGATTTAAAATATCTGAATCGATCATAATATCGTTCGTACTCGTCTGGCATAACAAGATATGACCATTCTGAACAATGCCCGTCAATATTACCCTCACTCGATATTTGTTCTGTACAGTAAACTTAAGAGTTGCCTACAAAAGTCAATAGTGCGTTAGTATTGAACACACTCCCGAAAGTCTATACACGAAACTTTCTTTAACGAGTGAACACTCAGTACCACCACAGATTAGGTAATAGTACTAGTACCACGTACGTACTACTTCCACTATCAAAACAAAAGGGGTACGACTCACCGGATTTTCGTAGCTCCGCGTACATCACGCACTTCGCTGAAGCTGCACGCGCCGCTTGCGTGGATCTCCGCTGCTGCCAGCACAGCCCACGCTGTCACCTCATTCCAATGGTCGTTCCGTAAGGGAGATATCGACAGTTGAGCGCCGTGCACGTGGATTAGCTTCCGGTATATTCCGGTTGAATGCTGGCAATATGATTGCAGCAGATGTAGTCGATGGTGCTTGCATAACCTCAATCAATCGTAGCATGTTCTGGTTCTGTAGCACAAAGAATTGTTGCCAGTGGTTTTTATTTCGCTGCTACATCATCAATTTTCACATTTTCCCGTCGTTGTCCACTTGTTGCGAGCGCAGGGATCTATCCTACTTCTGATGTCGAGGGGTGAGGGTGATGGTTAGGTTATGGATGGCCTCGTGGTTCACTCCTTAACTATTTCGGTTGTAGGTGTCGAAATAACAATGCAGCTATATCACAGAGGTCCTTCTTCAATAGTCTTGATCATTTGGTAATCGAAATTGTACAGGATGCCTTGGATAACAATGGATGCAAACGCGGTGATCACAGCGATGGCGTGACACGTCCATTTTTCTCACAGATCACCACTGCATGTGTTCTGCTCGACGCTCCGTCAAAAAGTGTCTGCTCCGAGACTGACGTCCAGCTAATCTGGCTTCTCCACAGATCTAATAAATTCTCAACTCAGTGTGGCAGCACAAACAGCCTTCCGTTAATACATCATCTTTGCTACCACAAACGATCGTCTCACGAGTACAAGCGATCGTCACGCCACGCCACCACCGGTTTCACCCAGGTACTAATACCTGACGTTTGATCCAAACAAAGTGTAACTATGTAAACTTATCTCGAGCTGGTATTGACCAATACCAGCTCGAGATAAGAGGCATTTTCAGAAAAACGTCCACCCCCCCAGTTTTGTCGTGTCCCGCGTGTTTGAATTTTTATAACATGTAAAATTTATATTAAACTCAATATATAAATGATTGAAAATACATTAAGAATATTATATTCAACATAATCTTATAGGTATTTTAATATAACTTCGGGTAATATTAAAATTATAACAATTATTTAACACCAAGGTGGTGAATTTTGACGTGTCCCACTCAAAATTTGCCCGGTGTAAAATACGATCGTGAAATTTTTTTGTACTGGGCCATACTGAGGTTTGGGTATCATTCGAAACTAGTCTTAAGTGCCATTAACCTCGGCACGTTTAGAATTTTTATCTTATAACATTGCGAAAAGATTTAATTTACAAAAATATCGTAATTCGTGTCGCAGGTGGACAGGTCACCTTTGTGACGGGAACAAACTCAATTAGGTTTCTACCAAGCATGTTTTATTATTTTAAATGGCAAGACTATATTCTAAACTCGCTGACCACCATGAAAAAAAAAACAGTAGTGTCAAAACGCTTCAAGATCAGACGTGTTGTTTTTGTTGTGCCATTTTCGCCAAGGTTTCGTCGGTCAGGTATGTGACACATTATCTTGTACTCTGTTTTCTTTTTGCCATATTAAAGCTTACTGTAGCAACCAAAATCTAATAACAAAATCATATTTCACTCGCTAACAAACGTATAATTAGCGATTACCTCAAAATTATTTATTCAGTAAGACTGGTAACAGGATGTGACGGTCACTTTTGTGATATTTTGTTGCGTCACATATAGTGTGACCCAAAAAGTCACAAAGGTGACACCATAAAGCTGAGACTACATGCCTCGAACAGTTGTTCGGCGATCAATGTATGGACAGGCATTAATAAATGTTTTTTTTTAAATTAATTAAACAGGGTTCACTCTATTTTATAGCGTATAAAAAGAAATCTCTAGTAGGTACCTCTGTAACAAATTTCAATACATTTAATTAGAAATTGTTGGTTTTATAAGGGTGTGACAGAAACAGACAGCAGGACGGATGGACAGATAGACTGAAGATATGAGGGTTATGAGTGTTTTGTCACCTATGGAACCCTAAAAACACTTGCAGTAAGTACAATGAATGTGATAAATATTTACCAGTATATTGATATCTTTAACAGTATTACAATTGTCTTTTTTTACTTCATCTACATCAATAATAATAGTACTTTAAGAACTGAAAAAATACCTCAGCAAATTTATCAGAATCTGCAAGCATGTAAACCAAGCATTACACAAATAATTCGGTCACTTTTGTGACTGTCCCACAAAATGTGACGGAGAAAATTGGCTTTTTCTCCAGTTTTTATTATTGTTGTGTAAAAATAACTTGATTTATTATATTCTTATATTATTTAGCTATGTAGAATCATATAACTTTACCGTCTTGTCGACGAAATTAAGATTTTATGTTAAAAGTAACGTTTACTTTGGGACCAGTCGTTACAAAAGTGAATTTGAAATTACTTTAATATTTACATTTATTGATTTGGTTACTATATTTTATACTTTTTTGATAGAATTCATGGTCATCTTTACAATCCAATTGATTTTTTTAAGTCCTTCCCTACAAAGTTTTACAAAAATAATTATTTTTGGTTGTCACAAAAGTGACAACATTTTTCTACCTTGTTGGTTAAAATTGAGGTTTTCTCATAAAATTGACTAGTTATCGTAGAATAAAACATTATTTCGTATAGAATCGGTCATGTATTACATATCTAAACTCAAAAATCACCAAAAATACAATCTTTAAAATTAAACCATCATTTTTACCAGGGGGAGACGTTTTTCTGAAAATGCCTCGGCGCGTTTTCAATGACCCTCCGACATATATATAAATATATATATATATATATATATATACTTTGGCCCAAATTTCCATCCTTTTGTTTGAATAAAGTTTTTCTCGAACATGCAGGGTAATATTGTCATTTTGTCATTAATCATATCAGCCGGAGGATGTCCATTGTTAGACATAAGCTTCCCCCAAGGATGGTTCTGATCTTTTCTACGAGCTATGTGACCTGCCCACCGCCACTTAAGTTTAGCAATTCTGAGAGCTATGTCGGTTACTTTGGTTCTCCTACGGAACTCCTCGTTTCTGATTCGATCACGCAGAGTTCCGAGTTCATTTAAAAAAAAAAGAATACGCAAAGTATGACATGTACAGACAGAGCGAGACCCTCCATTCAAGTTAAAAAAGTGCGGAAACACGAAAGTTCGGTAAAAAAGTGCGGAAACACGAAAGTTCGGTAAAAAAGTGCGGAAACACGAAAGTTCGGTAAAAAAGTGCGGAAACACGAAAGTTCGGTAAAAAAATTCATATCTTTATACTGTCTTTGTTCCTTAGTGACATGTTGTGAGTACTTAAGTACTTCTTTTTCATCTGTGCCACGGACACGGACGTGCCATCCAGATAATAGCCGTGCTTCAGGTTAGTTAACCTGTGTGATTGACCCAACCCAGAAAACCACACTAAATTACGACCGCGAAGTATTAAAGCGGTAATATTACAGATTTTCGTTATTTTTGACGTCAATTACTCCCTAAATGATGAAAACCAAAAGTTAAAAAAAATACCTTTATTGTTATACCTATTAGAAACACGAATGAGCAGTTTTGGCTTGATAGAAAAAAAAACCCAAAGATAGGCCTACACCGTTACTTTCAACTCTAGCTATGACTAATATTTTGAAGTATAAATATTAAAAAAATTATAACAATATTTCTTATGATAATACAAAGTGAGTAATGTTATTATTTTTTATACTCTCATTGTAGTTTTTAATTGAAACGAAAAACCATGGAAAAAGTGTGGTTATTTTCTTTACTAGCCGATAGTGCTCAGATTGTTTTTAGAACTGAAATAAACAAATATTCTGTTCGTTATCATTTAGTGAACTGCTTACTGTAAAAATTAATGGAACGAATTATTTTAATGAAAGCAAAGATTCAGACAAATCGCCCTTTGTCACAAAATCTTTTGACACAAAAGAGAGAATAGTAAGTACTGCGATGTCTTTTAATGATGACAAACGGACGAAAAATATCCTTCAATGTCCTTCGAAGCAAAAATTATGGTGTAGGTTGAAAGGTACGAAGTTTTTGCACCTGCTGCGTTACTATAGAGCTTGATTTTTAGGGATCTGTACCTCAAAAGTTAAAAACGGAACCTTTACAGGATCACTCGTGTGTCTGTCTGTCCGTCCGTCTGTCACAGCCGATTTGCTCGGATACTACTGGATCGATTGAGTTGAAGTTTGGTACACTTAAGAAAGTCGGTGATCCAAAGACGGAGGTGTAACGTCAATAAATAAATTTAAAACATAGGGCCCACTTTTGGGGGGTAAATTAGTTTTTTTAAATAAGTTTTTTGATATATATTGTGTAATATATCTAATAAAAGGGCTTGTTGTAAAAATTTGAAACCTATTTTTTACATAATTTTAAGGTAAACAGTTTTGATGTTAATTAAAAAATTGACGAAAATTTACTATTCCCTCCCTTTAACTCTAAAACTAATTGACCTAAAATCTTGAAAAAAACACAGTACATGAGATAGAATATAGATTACAGGAAAATATATGAGAAAATCTGAAGTCCTTCCGTTCCCAAGTTAGACCCAAGTAAAGACCCTGAAGTTACTTTTCCTCCTCCAAAGTATCCCATTTCGTGTTGTTTTTTCATTTTGCAGGGAAACAGTAACAGTTAAGAACAAATTAATCCACATTAAATCACCTAAATAACAACATTCAATCTATATTGTTACGAAAATTTGTTTTTGTAATAGGGCTGTCGATATTACATGAAACTTTAAAAAAAAATATATTTTGTTTTTTAATTTGTGACAGATGTCCAAACTCAGTACAATATTGCTCCAAAAAGGATTCCTAGCAACGCTCAAACCTTGTTACCACCTTGATACATAGTTTTTTGTTTTATGTTAAAGTAACATTAAGGGCGTCGTAAAGTTCTCGAGTGGCAACCGCGCACCGGAAAACGTAGCGTAGGCAGGCCTCACACTCGGTGGACCGATGACCTGGTGAAGGTCGCGGGAAGCCGCTGGATGTTTGCAGCGCGGAACCGGTCGTCGTGGAAATCCTTGGGGGAGGCCTATGTCCAGCAGTGGACGTCCTTCGGCTGATATGATGAAGAGCATCGGTGGCGGACGGCTAGTAGGGCCGCTACCTCCTGCCCGAGAGGTCGTGGTTCGAATCCTGCAACGTACCAAAGTTTTTTTCGAATTTTGATTTCATATGTACGTTTACCCGAGGCTCTTACGTTGAAGGAAACCTGTACACGTCTGCGAATAAACTCGAAGATTGTGTGTGAAGTCGACTAACCCGCACTGGGCCCGCGTAATCGACTAAGGCTCGATCGCCCTAATTCAGGGTAGGCTCGAGCCCCTCGTCGGGGACATATATGAGCTGAAATGATGATGATGCACATCATTACTGTTATCACTGATGATTGGCGGCAAGACTTAGATAAGATGGTGGTAGCTAGCAAGGCGGGCTATGCAAATGCCCTAGCACCAACCTAACCTAGTCATACAAAGTTAGACTCCGCCGAGAATCGAACCCGCGACCTACTAGTGTGAAGCGAATGGACTAACCATAACGCCACGGAGGCGGTTAAAAATACCTAATTATTGCTTAATTACCTAGTAAAATCACTAATTAAAAGATTGCCGTAGACAACATCATCAACATAATTATATACGTTCCGATTCCCTAAAGCCATGTCAACATCCACATTTTCACTCGCACTGGACAATACACGCATTCCCTACTAATGAACGCGTCAATCAGGCCGCTTGTCCGTCCGTCCGTCTGTCTGTCAGAGCGTACAAATTAGTGACATCGACAATACGGGAGGCGGGAGCAGCCGCGCTAATGATCTTGTATGCTCTGCTCTGATTAAAAGTAGTCGAGGTAGGCATGTATGGTGAATAGAATTTAATTGCGTTAAGGGGGGGTATAAAGTAAAATGGACATTTGAGAAATGATTTATATAATTTAAAAAAACATGAGGTAACATACTATTTCACTAAGGGCTGACCCTATCCAAAAACTTAAGGTAACACACTATTTCACTGAGGATTGACCCTATCCAAAAACTTAAGTTACCACACTATTTCATTAAGGGCTGACCCTATCCAAAAACTTAAGTTAACACAATATTTCAATGAGGGCTGACCCTATCCAAAAACTTAAGGTAACACACTATTTCACTGAGGGTTGACCCTATCCAAAAACTTAAAGACAATACACGCATTCCCTACTAATGAACGCGTCAATCAGGCCGCTTGTCCGTCCGTCCGTCTGTCTGTCAGAGCGTACAAATTAGTGACATCGACAATACGGGAGGCGGGAGCAGCCGCGCTAATGATCTTGTATGCTCTGCTCTGATTAAAAGTAGTCGAGGTAGGCATGTATGGTGAATAGAATTTAATTGCGTTAAGGGGGGGTATAAAGTAAAATGGACATTTGAGAAATGATTTATATAATTTAAAAAAACATGAGGTAACATACTATTTCACTAAGGGCTGACCCTATCCAAAAACTTAAGGTAACACACTATTTCACTGAGGATTGACCCTATCCAAAAACTTAAGTTACCACACTATTTCATTAAGGGCTGACCCTATCCAAAAACTTAAGTTAACACAATATTTCAATGAGGGCTGACCCTATCCAAAAACTTAAGGTAACACACTATTTCACTGAGGGTTGACCCTATCCAAAAACTTAAAGACAATATACGCATTTCCTACTAATGAACGCGTCAAACAGGCCACTTGTCCGTTCGTCCGTCTGTCTGTCAGAGCGTACAAATTAGTGACATCGACAATACGGAAGGCGGGAGCAGCCGCGCTAATGATCTTGTATGCTCTGCTCTGATTAAAAGTAGTCGAGGTAGGCATGTATGGTGAATAGAATTTAATTGCGTTAAGGAAGAGTATAAAGCAAAATGGACATTTGAGAAATGATTTATATAATTTAAAAAAATCCTAAGGTCACTATTTCACTGGGGGCCGAACCTATCCAAAAACTTAAGTTAACACTCTATTTCACTTAGGGCTGACCCTATCCAAAAACTTAAGGTAACACACTAATTCACTAAGGGCTGACCCTATCCAAAAACTTAAGGTAACACACTATTTTACTAAGGGCTGACTGTATCCAAAAACTTAAGGTAACAAACTTTTTCACTAAGGGCTGACCCTATCCAATAACTTAAGGTAACACACTATTTCACTAAGGGCTGACCCTATCCAAAAACTTAAGGTAACACACTATTCCACTGAGGACTGACCCTATCCAAAACTTAAGGTAACACACTATTTCACTGAGGGCTGACCCTATCCAAAAACTTAAGTTAACACACTATTTCACTGAGGGCTGACCCTATCCAAAACTTTAGGTAACACACTATTTCAATGAGGGCTGACCCTATCCAAAACTTAAGGTAAGTAACACACTATTTCACTGAATGCTGACCCTATCCAAAACTTAATGTTACACACTATTTTCCTGAGGGCTGACCCTATCCAAAACTTAACGTAACACACTATTCAACTAAAGGCTGACCCTATCCAAAAACACGATTGCTCTTACTCGATAAACATAAATCGCGAAGTTAACTCTTATGTTAATTGTGTACTCACCTTACAATTCGTATCATAAACCTGAAAGTTTGTATGTATGGATGGTTGTTACTCTTTCACTCAAAAACTACTAAACGTATCTGGATGAAATTTGGTAGGTAGACAGATTAAAAGCTGGATTAACACATATACTACTCTTTATTACTCTCGCGAGCCGCTTGCGAACTATGCCGCTGGCAAAAGCTAGTTAAGGCGAGGCACCGGTGGAGAAGCGGAGAAACCCTTTTGCTAGATCAAATTTTTTGGGTAATTACTACTAAATATCGGTCTTGCAAAAAATATTGGACATACTTAAGGATATTGTCTGAGGAACGTGTTAATATGTTACACGATAGTGTGTACTTTACTCAATCATACAAAATCCCAAAAACAGGTCTAAAACGTCTAAAAGAAAGTCTAAAACGAATTTTTTATTAATACAATTTCTAAATTTGCACATAGTTTTTATATGGAGATATTTCTTTTTAAGTACTACAGAGAATCTGCTAAATTTTAGTTTTTAAATTGAAGTCCTAAGAGAAATAACAACGTAAAACATTGAAAAAGTGCAAAAGTGTGGTTATTTTCTTGACTCTCTACACGTAAAGGAAAAAAACGGACACAACTGTTTCACAAATGCCTCGCCTTTATATTAAATAGTACCTATTTGAAGGTGACCGAGGGTTCCTACAATCTTTGGTTTTAATTTGCTTATTTTTGACTCATTTCGAGATGAAAAAATACCTGCACAAGAACGAGGCAGACAAACATTTTGCTTTATACGCTCTCTTAAGTAATAAAAAAATATTTTTATGTTGTATAACTTTTAAATAGTAGAAAAAAAGACGAAGATTAATATTTATTTTTATCAGTAGATTCCACTCGTGAAAAAGTGGTTTTCGTAATAAACTAGCATATTAACGAGCAGACAAACACGGCCGTACACCCTTTTCTATAGGCAACTCAACGCATTTTAGAGGTCTTAATATCTTTTTTAGAGACAAAATAAGCTACCTGAATTTTATATTGCACTGTATACGTAATGTAAACAGAGTATATTCCAAATTACAAGTTTCTACATTTAACGGTTACTATAATATCGTTTGTAGAAGTTATGATATTTCTTCACTTACTGACTGCCTGACTTACACATCATCAAAAATTTCCAGGTGAATTATAAAGTTGAAATGTGGCATAATACGTCTTTGTTTTTATTCGTTTGTAAAGAGCAATAATAATTGTAGTGACCCCTCGCTGCAAACCAAACAAAAATTCGACCGAAGCAAACACGACAGCGACAAAAATGAAGCATAATTTCGTATCGATCCGTTATCAACACATCGGATGATTGCTGTGGACAGACGCCGTAGTGCAAACATCCAACTAGTTCCCGAGTTTAAGGACCGAAACCTTATTTGAAAACATATTTATTATTATTTTATTACCTAGGCCTTGAATGAATGAATTATTTTTTTTACAAGTGATGATTTTTCATTCTATGATTTTTTGTTACAAACCATAGAAAAAGCTTATAAATAATAAATGCCGTCCAGTGCATCCCCACAAAGCATGGTGGTAACCAGCATACTGGCAGCGTTTCCGCGCTGAATTGCGATGCTTATGCGTTGCCCTAAAAAGCTGCCAGCCTTGCGGTCACCAATAGTCTCGCAGAGACGCTCTGAAAGTTCTTTTACTTGCGGATACTACCGAACTCAATAAAAACGATCATTTTTATGTCGCTCTCATTTATGTATTTTATTTGAAATGAATAGATATCATTGTTGTACTCGTGTGGATACCATTGGTGCACAACACCGACTCGCACTTGGCTGGTTTTCATCTCTGAATCAAGCGCTAAATATTCACGCGTTAACGAACCCAGAAAATAGTACATAATATCTTTGTGATTACATATAATTTTAATGATGTCAAGCGTGATAAATAAAATCTAAAAAAACGCAAAAAATAAATTGGTTTTCTGAGAAATACGATCTGTTTTATTTATTTAAAAAAGCAATTTATTCGAGGAGCGCAAAGAGCGTTACTTCCTAAAAACAGTATAAATAAAATAACAAGTTTATTAAAATTGGATGGAATTAGATTACCGCATAAGTTTCCTCCCTGTTTTACACGTGCCCCAAGCTTTTCTGAAAACGTAGATTAAACACACACATATACTGTATAAAGCACACAAAAAAATTAATTAAATATTTGTCAAATACATTGTAAACTCTGTATAACATCACTCGATATAACGATTCACTATTTGAAATTTAAAAATTTTCTGGCTCCAGTTGGTTTACTTTAACATTTAATTCTCTCTGTATAACGAAAACTCACAATAACGTCGAAAATGCAAGGTCCCTTGAGTGTCGCTTTAGAGATTTTACACTATATTTCTATTGTACAATATAGCAGTATTTGGTATGTAAACGTCTTCTGCCATTATATTGTAACCTTACTTTTACCAAGGTCTGCTGGAAGAGATTTCGTACAGAAATAAGCCGTACCTTTTGTATGTTTTTATCTTTTTTTAATGTATGTGTGCCCCTTTTTTCTGCGTACAATAAATTTTAATATAAATAAATATAAAAGAATTATAAACAGGCCTGCTTTAAACGTATCTTTATTCTCACTTAGGAAATCAAGGTAAATCTAACGACAGAGCCTGGCTTTCCTCAATCCATCAAGCCGGTCGAGCTTGAAACTCAGCCACAGTAATAGACATACATACAAACATACATAGGCACGAGCGCACTCACACCACAGATTACTAAATAGTTACTTCTCACACGTACTCTCTCTCACACACACACACACACACGCACGCACGCACATAAACGCACGCACAGACACACACGGTCACACATAAACACACACACACACACGCACGTACGCACGTACGCGCGCACACACACACACACACACATAAACACGCATATACACACACACACACATACACCCACAACATACAAGCACATACACACATTCACGCACGCACACGCACGCACCCACACTGTCACACATAAACACACACACGCACGCACGCACACACACACATAAACACACACACACACACACACAGGTATAAAACGGGTAGAAAACGAGTAGAGGTACCAAAACCAAAACCGAAATGTGTTGTTAACTACCATACCAACACCTAATCCTAGACTAGCCAATAAAGTCGCGTGGGCAAACTCCGGCCACTATTAACCGCCCCCAACGCTAATTGGTGTCGGTCGTTGTAAACAAAGATTACGAAGATTGAGCCACTTTTTTGTTTAGTCGGGTTTATTATTACTGTCTGTGTTTGCACGCACATTTTATTGGTTTGCCTAAGTTCAGTTTTATTCAGAGTTTGAAAATATCTACGTCCACGGTGACTTGACTGAGGTATGAGAATAAATTGTAAAGAGTCATTATAATAATTTTCATCCTTTTACTAGACTACCCTGTAACGGAATGCTCTTCGGGCCGGCTAGCCTGAGCACTTCGCTAGCACTTGATAGGATCTCGTGACGGTTTACTGGGGGTTTCAGGGTTAGGGAGTTTACTATGGAAACGATCGGTCACTAGGTAATACAAAAGCAACAACGTTTATTTCTGTTTAACATAGATTCCTTAAATCTAGATTCACTGTATCCTATTTACTTATATACTAGATACACCTAATTCGCGGATTATACCACCTGAATACACTACGCGTGCGATACTGAACCTATCCAAGAGTACCTACTGAACGTATGGTTACTAGGGAGCTGTCCAGTAACGTCGCAACTGCATATCCGGACTAACGCCACAAACCTGCGTGCGCTCAGAGTACGTGGCGCTCCCTAGCAACAAGCCTACGGGTGCCCTGACCTTCCTTCACTGGAGGACAACCTCGCGGCGTCGCAACAGCGGATCCCTGAGGGTCTGCGTGCGCCGAGAATGCGAGGCGTTCCTCTGTGAGGGACCTAGTGGAAACTAATGTTCCTTCGCCGGAGGACAATCCCGTAACGTCGCACAGCGGATCCCTCGGGACCTGCGTGCGCTCGGAATGCGGGACGTTCATCGGAGATGGGCCTACTGAGACCTGACGTCCTTTCACTGGAAGACAATCCCGTAACGTCGCACAGCAGATCCCTGAGGATGCGTGCGCTCGGAATGCGGGACGTTCCTCTGTGAAAGTCCTACTGATAACTGATATTCCTTCAATGGGGGAGAGTCCCGTAACGTCGCAGCTGCATATCCGGACAAACGCCACAAACCTGCGTGCGCTCAGAATGCGGGACGTTCCCCTATGAAGGTCCTGCTGATAACTGATGTACCTTCACTGGAGGACAACTCCGTAACGTCGCACAGCAGATCCCTAAGGATGCGTGCGCTCAGAGTACGGAGCGTTCCCCTGTGAAGGCCCTACTGAAACTGAAAACCACTCTCGACCTGCTGCACTAGCATATCCGGACAAACGCCACAAACCTGCGTGCGCTGGCCGAGAGAGGGAGCACTGTCAATACGATGCAAGCTGCCTTGTTGGCGCGAGAGCCCGCTGACGAGTGCTACCGTACTGATTTTTTTTTTTTTTTTTTTTTTTTTTTTCCCCGAAAGATGGTAGGTGGGGAGAGAGGTGAATACGTTTACGTATACCTGTGCAGCGGTAAGGCTGCACCGGTTATGTGGGACTCACAGCTGTCGAGCCGCACTACCCACTAACACCCCCCGAAGAACTTTGGCAGCAAAGCCGCCCTAAAAGTACATCGGAGCGACGCCCCCCCCTAGGGAGGGGGGGGGTGCGAACCGTACTGAGGCGCGTTCTCGCTTATATAAGGTCTGGCTGTTCATGCGGGGTGCGGAGCGCGGGGCCGGTGGCTGAGTGATGCGTGGATTGTCGTAGGGTTGTTGCTTCTCCGCTGGCAGCTAGGGTTGCTCGTCACACTCCCTCCCTTCCTCTGAAGATTTTTACGTCTGTAAAAATCACACGGAAACTGCGAGTAATCTGTATATTGTTCTTTTTGAACTCTGAAAAACGGTATTTGGGCTGTTTATTGAGCTATTTTTTTTTTAGGGTTCGGGCTGTTGCTAATTCTTGTATTACTGCTACCTGTTGCTAGTTTCTTAATCCTAATATGAGGAACTAAGTATTAAATCTTATTTTATATTAATCTGGTAAAATGAAAAAAATACTGACTTCTTAATATGAATATAACGGTATCTGTAACTCTTGGCAATCTACCTATCTTATTTTACGATTACACTTAACTATGACTTAAATAATGAATATTACTGTATTCTTACCTGTTCGGTACATAACTTTTTACTAGTCGGTTAATTAATACCATCTATTCGGTACTTAAAACGTGATAATGGTAAATGACACTAGTTATATTTGCATTAAATTTGTAATTTTTAAATTAACAATAGATATTTAATTATGATATATTATTCTGGCGGGGTTATTTTTGGTTTGTAGTTAGGCATACACACTACACCCCTGCGGCTCCCTGTATTCCTGGGACGTCCGGCTCGCTTTCTTTTTTTTTTTTTTTTTTTTTTTTTTTTCACGCTTGCCTCTACGTCTGTTGGTCGGGGCTGACGGTGGCTCCCTCTGGAATTCGGCTGTCGTCACTGGAGAGGAGGCTCCTATGGGCTGGTTGTTTTCCTCCGTGACGACCTGTGTGTCGGAGGTGCTGGCCAGGGATGACGGCGGCTCCCTCTGGACTTCGGCTGTCGTCACTGGAAAGGCGGTTTCCTCTATTCCTAGGATGTCCGGTTCGCTTTCTTGTTTTCCTCCGCTTGCCTTTTCGTTTGTTGGCCGGGGCTGATGGCGGCTCCCTCTGGACCTCGGCTATCGCCGCTGGAAAGCGGGCCTCCATGGGCCGGTTGGCGGGGTCGGGTGCGACCGGTGTGTTCGTAGTACTTGTGCGAGGTATAGGTAACGGTCCTATCTGATTGGTTCTTACTACTTCCCAAGGCTCTTCCGCGTTTTTTATGTGCATTGTGCCGGGTTTCTTCTCTTGTGACATTTTATGTGCTTGGCAAATGATGCATTTTTTTACGTACTTAGTTACGTCGCGGAACATTCCTGGCCAATAATATCTTTGGGCTAATCTTTTTAAGGTTTTCGAGGTGCCTAGGTGACCTGCTGTCGGTACATCGTGGTTTTCTTCTAATAACGATTCTCTCTGGTTTTTGGGAATACAAAGTTTCCATTCTGAGTTGCAGTCTGATTTTATTCCGTAAGTGTTGCTTGTTATTTTTTTATATAGTTTGCTGTCCCATATACAATATTCTGTTTGCTTGTTGTTGTCGGATTGGAGTTCTAGTACTTTTTTGTCGTACCAGTCTGCTTTGTCGTCGCATGTAGCCGCGCAAGTCGGGTTCCGGGACAACTCATCTGCTAACTGATTTTGTTTGCCACTTCTATATTTTGCAGTGAAGTCGTACTGTTGTAAGTCCAGTGCACAACGCACTAGCCTATCGGATGAGTTTTTTCGAGATTTTTCTTTTGCAGCGTTTGTACACTTTTCAAATTCTACCTGTAGGATTTCTTCTGATATCTGTTTTTGTTTTTCTGTTAAATTACTGTACTGTGAGATTTTTTCGGTAAATGTTGTATTTCTACTACTGTTTTCAGTTTCCTTGTGGTTTTGATCTGTTTCTTCAAACTGAATTGTGATTCCCGCTTTTGTCAGTATATCCACTCCAATAATTGCGTGAGAGGCATGTTGTAAAACGTGAAACTGGTGTTTGAAACTTCTATTGTTTACTGTTATCTCTAACGTGACGCAGTCTTCGACGTCTACTATTGATCCGTTTGCCATCTTGACCATGTGGTTGGATTTTCTGACCTGTACTGATTTTTCTTTACATTCCCTGAGTATTTCATTATTGATGTATGAGTTTGTTGATCCTGTATCTAAAAGTGCTTTATACGTTTTCCCCAAGGTTTTTATTTCTGTAAAAGCGCGCTTATCTTTTCTTGAATCTACGGTAGTGGTATAGGTACTGTAGGATTTTCCAAAAGTATTTCTTTCTGCTGGTTTCCTACAGAATTTAATGCTCATCACACCTAATTTGCCGCATTGACAGCAAAATATTTTTTTTTGGTTTCGACATTCTTTCGTCGAATGTCCTGACTTTCCGCAGCTCCAGCAGCATTTATCTGTATCGTAATTTGTCATGTAGCTATGTTTATTATTGGTTTTACCTTCCACCTTTTGTGAAAACAGTCTGTTTCCTATGTTTTCTTGTTTGCTGTATGTATTGGTTCCTGTATTCCACTGACTGAACTGTTTTGATTTTTCTTCGTGTATCTTTTCGTATTCGCGTGTTAAACGAAGTAAATCTTTCAGGTTCTGAAATTCGGTTCTCTTTATGTACAATTTGTAATTTGGATGCATATTATCAAATATTCTGTCTAATGTTTGCTCTTCTGTGAGCCTGTTATATCTGCGTATAAGTGTCTGTATTCCTGTTAAGTACTTAATGAAAGTTTCACTGTATTTCTGTTTTCTTGCTATTATTTCTTCTAGTATTTTAGATTCATAATCTAACGGTAGGTAATATAACTTGAAGTCTTCCTTGAAGTTATCCCATGATTTCCATGTCTGGTTATTGTTTCTGTACCACAACAGTGCATCGTACTTAAAGAATCTTGGCAACAGTTGTAGTAGTATTTCTCGGTCTACTCCATTGCTGTTGATGAGTTCGTCTAGTCTTTCTAGGAATTCAATTGGGTCGTTTCTTCCTGTAAAAGCGATAACCCAGTTTCCTATGATTTTCGATATGTCTTTTAATGACATTTCGGGTTTATTTATTCCCTTGTCGGTTGTTTCGTCGGTCTTTTCGTTCGACATTTCTTGATATGTAAGGAGACCTGCGGTTAAACTTTGTGCTGCTAGTTTTCTGAGTTGTTCGACGGTGAGATCCTCTGTCGGAATTTGGTTTTCTTGTAGTATTTTTACTAATTCGGCTTTTTTGAGTGTGTAAACCCAGGACGTAGACATCTGCGGGGCGACCTACTTGACGTGTACGGAATTTTATCGGACGGAACGGTAACGGAACGGTAATCACGAGCAAGCGGTTTATTTTATTTCTTACGGAACGGTTTTTGTCTAGTCCTAGTTGTCCCTAAACTCCTGTGTATTACGTTGGGCGCCAAAATGTAACGGAATGCTCTTCGGGCCGGCTAGCCTGAGCACTTCGCTAGCACTTGATAGGATCTCGTGACGGTTTACTGGGGGTTTCAGGGTTAGGGAGTTTACTATGGAAACGATCGGTCACTAGGTAATACAAAAGCAACAACGTTTATTTCTGTTTAACATAGATTCCTTAAATCTAGATTCACTGTATCCTATTTACTTATATACTAGATACACCTAATTCGCGGATTATACCACCTGAATACACTACGCGTGCGATACTGAACCTATCCAAGAGTACCTACTGAACGTATGGTTACTAGGGAGCTGTCCAGTAACGTCGCAACTGCATATCCGGACAAACGCCACAAACCTGCGTGCGCTCAGAGTACGTGGCGCTCCCTAGCAACAAGCCTACGGGTGCCCTGACCTTCCTTCACTGGAGGACAACCTCGCGGCGTCGCAACAGCGGATCCCTGAGGGTCTGCGTGCGCCGAGAATGCGAGGCGTTCCTCTGTGAGGGACCTAGTGGAAACTAATGTTCCTTCGCCGGAGGACAATCCCGTAACGTCGCACAGCGGATCCCTCGGGACCTGCGTGCGCTCGGAATGCGGGACGTTCCTCGGAGATGGGCCTACTGAGACCTGACGTCCTTTCACTGGAAGACAATCCCGTAACGTCGCACAGCAGATCCCTGAGGATGCGTGCGCTCGGAATGCGGGACGTTCCTCTGTGAAAGTCCTACTGATAACTGATATTCCTTCAATGGGGGAGAGTCCCGTAACGTCGCAGCTGCATATCCGGACAAACGCCACAAACCTGCGTGCGCTCAGAATGCGGGACGTTCCCCTATGAAGGTCCTGCTGATAACTGATGTACCTTCACTGGAGGACAACTCCGTAACGTCGCACAGCAGATCCCTAAGGATGCGTGCGCTCAGAGTACGGAGCGTTCCCCTGTGAAGGCCCTACTGAAACTGAAAACCACTCTCGACCTGCTGCACTAGCATATCCGGACAAACGCCACAAACCTGCGTGCGCTGGCCGAGAGAGGGAGCACTGTCAATACGATGCAAGCTGCCTTGTTGGCGCGAGAGCCCGCTGACGAGTGCTACCGTACTGAGGCGCGTTCTCGCTTATATAAGGTCTGGCTGTTCATGCGGGGTGCGGAGCGCGGGGCCGGTGGCTGAGTGATGCGTGGATTGTCGTAGGGTTGTTGCTTCTCCGCTGGCAGCTAGGGTTGCTCGTCACAACCCTATGTTTTTCGGGTGTATGTATGTATGTCTGAGCCTGTAGCCTAAACGTCTTGATGGATTTTGAAGTGCGAGGTGTCGTTAGATTTTTTATTAAAAATTCAATGCGATTCGCTATACCTGTAAATTTGCCTTGATGACGTAGGATAATTTTTTACCCGACTGCTCAAAAAGTAAGTTATTTTTTATGTAGTCTGGTTTTAATTTTAAAATTAAATTAGTTAGGTTATTCAATGGATGCGGGCAGCGCAGGCCCGGTCGTCGTGGAAATCCTTAGAGGAGACATTTGTCCAGCAGTGGACGATTTTCGGCTGCTATGATGATGACGATTCATACTTCAGTTTATCATTATCAGCTAAGTAAATGTAGTTATAGAAAGTATCGAAATTAATTTCTGCTTTCCTATATAAGGTCACCGTAGTCATCATCATCATCATCATATCAGCCGAAAGTCGTCCACTGCTGGACAAATCCCTCCCCCAAGGATTTCCACGATGACCGGTCCTGCGCTGCCCGCATCCATCGGCCTCCCACGATCTTCACCAGATCGTCGGTCCACCTCATGGCAGGCCTACTCTACGTTTTCCGGTACTCGGTAGCCACTCGAGAACTTTACTACCCCGCCGGCCATCCGTTCTACGATACACCGTAGTATCCAATACTATTTAATTTTACGTTTTAATTTTTAAGACTTTTCTGGTATGCACAATTGTTAATAACCCACTGGGGACGGACTGCTGCTGCTTGAGCACGAGTTTCTACCAAAACTCGGGAATATGAGGCTTATTTACCACAAACGGGGCCCAACTCCTAATTTAGTGTGCAATAAACATTGTTTACCTACCCACCTTTATTATGCTCTATTTGTTTCCTTACCCCACAAGAAAATCAACGAAAAACCGTCGTGTCATCAACGCCATTTCGGCGGTAGATCACGTGACCGATACCGGAGCAAAAGCTTTCAAAGAACTTTCCGAGCTTTTTACGCGCCACTATAATCTGGCAGATAGGGGTGTTGTGAACACCTTGAAAATTGAACGAGCTATTTCGGTGATACACGTTGGCTGTATGTAGGCGGTGAATAGAAAGTCTTAAGTCTTAAGTCTTGCCGCCATGTTGATATCATTGGTGTGTTCCGGCATGAAGATAAGAAAGCCAGTT
Organism: Coleophora flavipennella; assembly: GCA_947284805.1. NCBI lineage: Eukaryota > Metazoa > Arthropoda > Insecta > Lepidoptera > Coleophoridae > Coleophora > Coleophora flavipennella. The sequence continues at coordinate 1,609,596 of OX369272.1, forward strand.
CCCTGTTGCGTTGGGGAATCTTGGTAAGCCCGCTTCCATCGTAGGCAACATCGTCACTTACCACCAGGTGAGATGTTGTCAAGGGTTTAACAATTGTGAATAAAAAAAAATAAGTAAAATGTCAAATTCTTAAGGCGGTAATATTAAAGATTTTCGTTATTTTTGACGTCAATTACTCCTTAACGACAGAAAATCCAAGGTTGAAAGAAAATACCCTCATTGTTGATGATGTTTCTTAAAGTCAAAAGCTATTAGAAACACGATTGGGCAATTTTGGCTCGGTAGAAAAAAAAACCAAAGATACGTTACTTTCAACTCTATTTATGACTAAAATTTTCAAGTATAAATTAAAAAAAATATACAACAATATTTATCAACATAATACAAAGTGAACAATGTTATTATTTTTTACACTTTCAATGTAGTTTTTGATTGAAACGAAAAACCATTGAAAAAGTGTGGTTATTTTCTTTACTCTTTACATGTAAAGAAAAAGACAGAAACAACTGTTCCAATCAATAGCTCACCTTAAGTGTTTATTACTCTACGCTGAATTCAGGAATTCTCACTTCCTAAGAAAAGGGACAAAGCTATTGGTTAGACAAAGACATACTTACAGGATCGCTTGTGTAACATATAGCTTTATAACATATACCCTGAATTGATATAGCCTTACTTCCTGACAAAAGAGTTTATCAGGATGTAAGAATACATATCATTTCAGGGTATTGTGATACGCACTTTAGACTATTTTAGACACTTTAGACCATTTTGACTTCTTTTATTGAAAATTTGAGTGCCTTTCGCTGCACCGCACATGCAAGTGCCGATGCAGCTGAGGATGTAACACGCAAACTCAAATAGTGCCTATTCACTCTCTTCTTGAGGTTCCTAAATTGTACGAATCGAGGAATACAGACGCCCGCAGACAATTCCACTCCTTGGCCATTCTCATAATGAACGAAAAAGAAAAACTATTCAAAGTTATTGTTGTAACAAATTCATTGCAAAATACCTACCTACCTACATTAGGCAGCCTATTTTTTTTAATTTGGTGGATAGTTATTCTAAACAACCATCTCAAGGACTCAAGATGGATGATGTAAGGAGAAGATGAGTCAGTGAGGTTTCTGTGACAGAGAAGAGTGTTCATGTGGAATCAGTGATCAGACACACACACTGAAACACACACATAATATGACAAACACACTGATTGGTTTGCCCCCTATGCCCAGACACCTGCACAAATATGACCATACCATATAATGGCATACGCGTGGCTACTTACTTAGCCAGTAAAATATAAAATAAAAAAATATAACAAACCATCGATTCGAAAAGAAAAAGAATAACCGCCTCCGTTAAGTAATGGTTAGTCCATTCGTTTACACCAGGAGGTCGCGGGTTCGATTCTCGGTGAGGTCAATTTTGTGAGACCCGGATTGGTTAGTGGTAGGTCATTTTCATAGCCCGTCTGAATAGCTACCACCATCTTATCTAAGTATTGCCGCCAAAAATCAGTGTTTTTGAATTGATGTGTTCCGGTTTGAAGATAAAAAAGCCAGATCCACATTGCGTTGGGGAATCTTGGCAAGCCCTCTTTCATCTTCGGCATCATCGTCACTTACCATCAGGTGAGATGATGCCAATTGTTTATCAATTGTGGATAAAACAAAATAATAAGAATGTAAACAAAATACTATTTCAGGAGCAATCTGTATCAACTCCGTAAACACTTACTTCGTTTTCATCACGTCAGCTCACATATACGTCCCCACCGAGGGGCTCGGGCCCACCCTGAATTAGGGCGATAGGGCCTTAGTAGACCACGCGGGCCCAGTACGGGTTGGTCAACTTCACACACAACCTTCGAGTTTCTTCGCAGATGTGTTCAGGTCACCTCACGATGTTTTCCTTCACTGTAAGAGCGTCGGATAAACTTACATAATATGAGATCGAAATTCGAAATTTCTCGAAATTGGTACGTGGCAGGACTCGAACCACGACCTCCCAGATAGGAGGTAGCGGCCCTTGCCGTTGCGCCACCGTCGCTGTTCGTTTTAGTTAGAGAAAAATTTTCTAAATCTAATCGTCCATTTCGTTCTATCATAAATTGAACAATCGATAGCCCCTCCAGTGCCGATTCGTACACGGGTGAAAAAATCCATTATTTCGAGCGCCCCTGAGCCGGCCACCGGCCGTCACGAGAGTTGCTCGTTTGGGGGCCTTTTGGGGGCCTTTGATCATCAGCGGACGTTGCTTTTGTTCAAACCTTGTCTTTGAGGAACTTTATTCTTGCTCGAGTTATAACTCAATTATAATTTCCACTGAGTCAGCGGCTCTTGGTAGCTGGCTATTGAAAAGGTCGTGAACTTTTATGTCATTATTTTTTTCTACTCCTCGCGACAAGCTCAGGTAAAATGGCGCTCGGTGTCAAAATGTTTTTGATTGATGCTGTTATAGTTGATGCTATATTCAAAAGTGCTTTTTTACAGGCCGGAAAATATGTAATTCTAGAAAAGTTCTTTTCATTTGAGATTTGACACCTCGCGTCTGAGGGGTGCATTATTCTATGTGATAGAGTGGATGACTTTTTTAGTATACAAATACGAATTTATTACCCACCTAAACATGTAAAAAGTTGGCTGTTTTTGTTCCAAACAATAATAAAAAAACCGGCCAAGTGCGAGTCGAAACCGCACATAAAACGTTTCGGTTCTGTTCAAAATTCAAAATTCATTTATTTGTGATTATATGTTACAATAGATGTTAAGTTAAAATTATGTCCTATTATATAATCTGCCATTTGACGTACAAATTAAAAATAATAATAAAATAGTAATAAAAACATAATCAATGAAGCCCTCAAAATTAAAATTAAAATTACATAACTGTTTTTTTTTTACAATATTATTTAACTAAAAACAACGATTGTTCAGTTTCTTCACGTTTAAAAAAAACACGTTTTTGAATGGAGACCCCCTTTGGTTCTTTATTGGTACGGAACTCTAAAAACTTTAAGCATGTTCATTCCTGACGTGCTTTATTAAGAAATGCTCTACATGCATATGTGTGGTACTTCGTGTACATCTTTTCGAAAGTAACAATGTTGCTATCACTAAAAAAAATTTTAAAATGAGGCATACAAATGACGTTACATTTTACGTATTTTCATTCCTGGCGTGTTTTTTTTAAGAAATTCTTTGTACGTGTTGTGATACGACGTGTATTTCTTTTCTAAAGTATCGATAACATTTCCGGGCATGTTTGAGAAATGTAGATCATCTAGCTCGACTTATATGTAGGCATGTCTGTGGCTGAGGAGACACAGGTCGTATTTTGTATTTGTACACGGCCTTCATGGCGTAATGGATAGTCCATTCGCTTTACACCAAGAGGTCGCGGGTTCGATTCCCGGCGGGGTCAACTTTGTAAGTCTCGGTTTGGTTGGTGGTAGAGCATTTTCATAGCCCGCCTGCCTAGCTACCACTATCTTATCTAAGTGTTGCCGCCAAACATCAGTGTTAACAGCATTAATGTGTTCTGGCTTGAAGATTAGATAGCCAGATCCCCATAGCGTTGAGGAATCTTGGTAAGCCCGCTTCTATCTTCGGCATCATCGTCACTAACTATCAGGTGTGATAATGCCAAGAGCTTACCAATTGTAAATAAAAACAAAGATCGTCAGCTAGGTCATCCAATTGCTCGGACAACATCCCCCCCCCTCCCACTCTATAAGGAATAGTAAGGGCGAGAAAAGACAGCCTTGTCTGACACCTGCATGTACGATGATGTCATCGGAGATAAGACCATCGTAGAGTATTTAAGTAAGTCAAGTTGACAAAAGTAATATACAAAATCCTAAAATATTTTTTATTAATTTTCAATAACAATAATGTTGCTGTATTTTTTTAGGGTTCCGTACCAAAAGGGTAAAAAACGGGACCCTATTACTAAAGACTTCGCTATCCGTCCGTCTGTCTGTCTGGTCACCAGGCTGTATTTCATGAACCGTGAAAGCTAGACAGTTGAAATTTTCACAAATGATGTCGATTTCTGTTGTCGCTATAACAACAAACATTAAAAATCAGAAAAAGTTAAAAAAGGGGGATTTTTAAACAAAAAACGTGTTTTTTTAAACATGAAGAAACTAGCACCATCTACTATGATGGTACGGAACACTTTGTGTACGGTTCTGACTCGCATTGAGCCGTTTTTTTAAAGAGAACAAGGTACCTACTAAGGTATAGTAGTATCAAAATAGGAAAACTCGTGTCCCCGAGCGCTTGGAACTAGGGGAAGTTTCCCGAACCTTGTGATACCTGCTTAGACCCGTAATATACGAACACCTACGTAACTACAACATGTATACGATACGAACCTTCATTCGTTATTTAACTTTAACACAAACGAAGCTTTGAACCGTTTCTGGTAGGGATGGCAATATTATTCGGTTTTGCGAACTAGAGTTAATTTATAAGAGTTACATAACAGGTCTTTCAATACCCAAAAAAAATATTGTGTGAAGTTTTAAACAAGAAAATTTACATTAAAAAATGTTATTTATACATAATTTGATTTCAAACCAGCATTATCCTATTTTATACTATAACTTAAATTGTTTTTAAACTAACTTAAACTTCATGCTTAATGTTTAAATATTTTGAGAGCCGGGTGGCTTTAAATCCACAATGACATAAAATATACATGAATTTTAATTTTAAAGCTCACTTTTCGTAGTAGTTTTCTTGTTACGAATGTAATATTTAAAAAAAAAAACCCGTATTAGATTTCATTAATTTCGGAAAAAATAACAAGTCAAAAAAATTTCTTCATCTAACCATTTAGCTCCGGGGAACGTTACGTGGAAAATATCACACTGGTCATTAATTAAAGAATCCCATCATGGTAAAAAATTACATACAAGAACATATATTTTTCTGTTTTATTTTACTTTTTTTAACGTTGTACTTTAAAAACAGAATAAGTGAGATTTGCTACTAGGTAATTTGATTTATGTGAATTGAAAAAAAAACAAAACTCTTTTTAGTGATTTGAAAATAAAGATAAAATTAAACGTCGATATAATGTCGATAAAAATAGAAAATAACTTTACCAGAATAATTGAACATTAAAACCCGACTCCTTAAAAAAATTATGCTATGTCACTCAGGGGATCGACAAGTAGTGTCCATGTATACAAAAATAAGTAAAATTTTATTAAAAAGTTAAAACTGCAAGCAAGCAGGTGCAATGGTATTACAAATGCGAAAGTGTGTTTTTTTGCTTTTGTCCTTGTTTAACGATTTTGTTAAGATTGGCGTGATTTTTTTACACAGAGACAGATGACGAGGTGGGACTAGAGATAGGCTACTTGGTATCTCGTGAAAAAAGCAGAAGTCGACACAACTGTGTGAGGAACTCCTGGAGAGCTAAAACTTATCTTTTCGATGATTTCTTTAACATCGCAACGTAGCACTGTGACGAAGTCATTCCTTTTTGTTTATTTTAATGTGTTTTCAAAGTTTTCTTTATAGTTTTTTTTGTTAACCACTCGTCTGTCGCATTCCGCCTGGCGGCAAAATGAAAAAAAAACCCCTGTTTGTCACTGGTCGCCAGGTGGTACGATTTACGGCGGTTAAAATTAGCGCCTAAACTAAATTAAAGGTTGCTTATGAACTAATAGAAAGCTAGGAAATGAATGGTAATGAAGTTGGCTACCTCTGTGGCCGAGGTCGCAGCACGGATTGACGTGATTTTTTGCACAGAGATAGTTTAGAGGATGGAAGTGACACAGATGAGTAATTAGCGTACCCGACATAGTTCCTGAGGGATCTGGAAGAAACTCATTTCCAAGCTCGCCGGACCGAATGTGGCTCGCGTATACAACCTCAAAGACAGACATAAAAACGATTTCAACGTAGGCGAAGTCGCGGGAAAAATCTAGTTCGTAACTAAATAAAATAATATGTGATTGTAATGTACACCTATAACGGGCATAAGAATAACAATAAGAAATATGTATTTGCCAGAATACATGCTTGTAACAGGCTATTTTACCGTATAAAAAATTTATTAAAAGCACTTTACAAAAGCATTTCTTCTGGAATGCCAAAAACACTTAACGTTTGAAATATTATAATTTTTTATTTTATTTTTCAACAAAAACAGTAAATTAGTTCGTTAAAGACTATGGCACTTATGACGTCACTATGTTAGTAACGCGAATAACTGCAGAAAAAACTGTCGTTTTTGACAGTTGATAAAAAGTTACTCAAATGACTAGTAGTGAAATACCGTATTCTAAAGATCTTAAAATAGTACCGATAAATGTATCCAGCCGTCATAGAGATAGCATGCAAATTGTAAAAATTTATGTAACTTTTAAGCTAATAAATATTTTAAAAAATCGACAATCAATACAAAGTTGGTAATCAATGGAACAAAATTTTAAAGTCCATTTTTTTGTCACGATTGTATGGGTTTTTAATGAAAATTTGTTCAGATTCATGAGTGGAGTATGTCCTTAAAAATTTGATTCGCAATTTCAATTTCACCTGTATACTTGGCCGCTGGATGCGGGCATCGCAGAACCGGTCGTCGTAGCAATACTTGGGGGAGGCCTATGTCCAGCAGTGTTTGTCCTTCGGCTGATACGATGATGACCTGGCCATATTACTGCAAATGTATATCAATTGTCGTGTCGGTGTGCTTATATTCAATAAACTAGATTTTGCCAGCGGTTTCGCTCTCGTAAACATAGTTTCTATGACTGTCTTCGTGGCTGCGCAAGAAAAATGTAGCCTATAAGTTAATCCAGGTCCTAATCTGTCTACCTACCAAAGTTAAGCTAGATATGTTCAGTAGATTTTGCGTGAAAGCGTAACAAACATCCATACATAAAAACTTTCACATTTATAATATTAGTAGGATAAACAAGTGACGATCAACGACACTCAGAATAAGTTCACCTTAATATCCAATTCGTGTTGTGACTCGATAGCCCATCCCTAGGTCGCACCAAGCAGATCGAATATCCCACTTCGTCGTGCACTCGTGGGTAGTTGCCGTTAGAACTTTTTAATTGATCTATTGATAACGGAACGCTTAGCTCGTGCGGAAGGAGAACTTTGCGTTCACTTTGTAAATTCCGCCGACGTGTTTATAGAGTTGATGAATAGCATTTTGATAGGTAAAAAGTTTGTTTTTGTAACTTTTTAGGGTTCCGTCCACGAAGGGTTAAAACGGAACCCTATTACTGAGACTTCGCTGTCTGTCTGTACGTCAGTCACTAGGCTGTATTTCATGAACCGTGATAGTTGAAATTTTTACAGATGATGTATTTCTGTTGCAGCTATAACAGCAAATACAAAAAAATTGAAAAATCATAAAAAATAATTGTTGTTATAGCTGCAACAGAAATACACATTATGTGAGAATCAACTTTATAGCTATTACGGTTTATGAAATACAGCCCGCTGATAGACAGACAGACAGCGGAGGCTTAGTAATAGGGTCCCATTAGTCACCCGTTGGGTGAACGGAACCCTAATAAAAATGCAGATATAGGCAAGAGGAGTAACCCGACTGGAAAAAGTGCGAAACACGTATATCACGGCTACTGTTACAGGTAGTACCGATTAACGAAACAGTAAAAGAAAGTCAACTCCATATCCTGGAAGTGGGGATAACCACCCCATCAAGTGGGGATGACCGACTACGAAGAAGAGAACGCCTGCCCGCCACTTAGTGGTCGGGTATGCAGAAAGAGTTCCGAAAGGAGAGCCTGAGTACACAAATAAGCCAAAACAGAGCCCTGTGGTGCACACGTACAAGGAAAACAAAAAAAAACTGTAGGTCTAAGAGTGGCAGAGAAAATTTACTGTGACTCAAGGACAGGCAGCCAGAAAGAGGGACATGACAGAGCTCCAGGTTCCGTTTTCTGCCATTTTGGCTTTGGGACTATAAAATGAACGTTTTGCCTCATTGTCCTTTACTCTTAAAGATTCTAGGGCTTAAATCATTTACACTCTTATAAGGACTCTTCTTGCAGCCTCTCTATTGATGACGATATCTTCCTACCATTGGGTTACTACAGTATATCATCCTTGTCTTCGCTAGAAGTCTACTCTCCTCGTCCAAATTACTTTTTTCTTCCTATCAATGAAGTACGTCATAAAATAACAATCTAGCCGAGATGCTATTCATCATCATATCAGCTCATATATGTCCCCACCAAGGAGCTCGAGCCTACCCTGAATTAGGGCGATCGGGCCTTAGTCGACCACGCGCCCTTAGTGCGGGTTGGTCGACTTCACAAATAACCTTCGAGTTACTTCGCAGGCGTGTGCAGGTTTCCTCACGATGCTTTCCTTCACCGTAAGAGCGTCGGATAAAAGTACGAAATCGAAATTCGAAAACACATTGGTACGTGGCATTCCTTCACCGTAAGAGCGTCGGATAAAAGTACGAAATCGAAATTCGAAAACACATTGGTACGTGGCAGGATTCGAACCACGACCTCCCAGACAGGACGTAGCGGCCCTTGCCATTACGCCACTGACGCTATTATATAATTAAAATTTAACCTAAACTGCTAACGTTAAAGTTATACTAAGAATGTGTCCTATGCCACTGTTCTTATTGTATCTAGTTACTTAAGGGGAAGACACTTGGTTCTTGTGTTCTTTATTGTAGCACTCACTATACTGCACGTCACATAACTAACTCAAATAGGTTTTGTCCTTTTCAGTCTTTCTACTAGGTCTGTGTTGTCCTTTTCAGTCTTCTCTTTAGGTCCGTGTTGTCCTTTTCAGTCTTCTCACTAGGTCCGTGTTAAATTACATGATATACCTTTTTAATACCTTAATACTAGTACAATTACTTGTACCCTGTTAAAAAACTAGAAACCAAGCAGCTAGATTACAGTTCCCGTCACAGCTAAAGCTGTATTTACCGGAGATAATTATATGACGATCTAGTTTAGTATGTATAACAATAGACCTTCTGTCATTCGCTTATCATTAAAAGCCATTATTGATGTAAAAACGTCACAATTTGAGTGTTTAGCTGATCGAAAGGTAGATATTTGGAATGTTTTCTTCGTTTGTCATATTGTAGAACTACAATCGAATAAAAAAGTAGTTAGGTGACTACACGGTAGGTAGTCCCAGGGTGCGATCACACCACAAGCTAAAGTAAGATGATGCCAAGGGCTTACCAATAATGAATTATTTAAAAAATAAACAAGCGACTCACGTTTGTGTAGACACAGGTAGGTGTTAAAGAAGTCTTAGTGGTTCTATTAATAGTAGTGGGGATGGAGGGGAAGTACATGAAATACTTACTGCCCTCACTGGTGAAGCCTGGTTGGGTATATGAGTCCTAAAGGAAAAAAATACCTACAGAAAAAAGGGAGAAAACTTACGTATACGGATACTTCTCTCGTAAAGCTGAATTTAGACGACTATATTTTTATGAAGACTGTGAACCTGCGTCGAAAATTAAAATTTTCATACAAACGGGAAAATATATTTTCACCTTTAAAGTTAACCGAGTTTGACCAATTTTTGATAGGTTATCTCGTCAGAACAAAAGCTAAGCTACAGCTAAGGTTTTTTTTTAATCAGTGTCATATTAGCTCATGTACGTCACCACCGAGGGCCTCAAGCCTATACCCTGAAATAGGGCGATCGGGTCTTAGTCGACCACGCGGGCCCAGTGCGGGTTGGTCGACTTTACACACAACCTTCGAGTTTCTTCGTAGGTGTGTGCAGGTTTCCTCACGATGTATTCCTTCACCGTTAAAGTTATCGATGATTATATGTATGTAAGTTTTAAAAACTCATTGGTACATTGGCCGTCTGGATTTGAACCCGGCACCTAGTCGTTACCGGTTGAGCCACCGACACATTTAAAATATCGATTAAAAATACACAAATAATCACGTGAACGACTGTAAAATTGGACTTATTAATTTTATTTAATAAATAAAAACCTTTAAACCTAGCTTTTGTTCTGACTGACAACTTATCAAAAATTGGTCAAAATCGGTTAACATTTAAGAGGCCTAAATGGCTCACGCCGTGTATATTGGTAAGCTGAAGACGACCATAGAACTTAGTTTAGTCTCTCTAATCTTCAGGCTATTTTTTATAGTCTACAAGCCTTTAAGAGCAGGCTCCTGGCGCGGCACTGGCGAACAAACTGATATTTAATCTAATGGAATCAGCTTAACAGTTGAATTTCGCGTGAGTGTCTTACCGCAACTTACGTACTGTACTTCGGGCGTAAATGCACATTTTTAATCATTGCGAGCTTAGTAAATATTCTGACACTTTCGTCTTAGCCGTTTTATCAATACCTTCATTCTCTTACTGTCTGTATTTATATCATATGCCTAACCTATTGTAGGAGAAAAATCCAATAATCTATCAAAATTACATAGTTTTACAAAATGAGTGTCGAGCGAAAACCAATAAATCGTGTTTTTGTTTTATCCTTAAGAAAGAAAAAAGTTCAAAGAATCAGCTGTGTAGTTTTTCATGTTCAGCAAACTTGCGACCAACTCAACCATATGCTGGCAAAAATGCACTAATTTTGGGAGCCTGCTCCTTAGGGTAGGTACTAGTTATTAAATTGAACAACATTGCTAAAGAAACCTATACTACATTCGCATTTTTTGTTTTAAGGTGATTCATTGTATGGAGAGTACTAATTTTTATCACCAATTCAGATGGGTTCCTTACAGAAAGTTGTTCAGTTTCATGTATAGAGTCTACTCTTAAAATACACTATTAAAAACACCCTGTATAAAATGTGAACCATATTTTTAGAGAAGTAACACTTTCTGAACACTCCGCACCGCGTCACTTCAATACCCAGTTACTCATATTGCGCGGTATGAGGAATCGTAAAAATCAACTTTGGCAATAAAACAAAAAGGATTCGTAGCGAAGACACACACGACACATTTACAGGTGTGCAACAAAGATAAAAGGAAAGCAGTATTGGGTTCCAGAGTCATAACATGAAAACGGTTGGTCTCAGAATACCCTAAATCGTTTCCTAGGAATCCTAGGTCCAAAAGTTAAAAAACACTAGGGACACGTTTTTAACAAATTTGACCAGCTTTACTTTCGGAACGACACGTCTGACAAAAAAATGTTGTTAGCAACTTGCGGAATTAATTAAAAATTTAAAACCCGAGTGCATAAAAACTTAACCCCTATTGTGGCCATTCGGAAAAAAATGTATCCTATGTCACTCACTGGAATAAGACGAATCTAACGACACCTCTCACTCAAAAATTCATCAAGCTACAAGCGAGCCAAAGAAATAAATAACCTCTTTTTTGGCTAGTCAAGTAAAAATGTATCCTATGTCACTCACTGGATTAAGACGAATCTAACGACACCTCTCACTCAAAAATTCATCAAGCTACAAGCGAGCCAAAGAAATAAATAACCTCTTTTTTGGCTAGTCAAGTAAAAATGTATCCTATGTCACTCACTGGATTAAGACGAATCTAACGACACCTCTCACTCAAAAATTCATCAAGCTACAAGCGAGCCAAAGAAATAAATAACCTCTTTTTTGGCTAGTCAAGTAAAAATGTATCCTATGTCACTCACGCGGTCAAATCAAATCTAACGACACACCTCGATCTCCTAAATTCATTAAGCCGTTTAGACTACAGGGCGTGCCAAAGAAATGAACATACATATATACGCTCGAAAAACATAAGCCTCCTTCGGGTAAAAATCAGAGCTTTATTTAACAAGACCAATTTAACCCTTAATTGGGCGCGAGCAATGGGGTACCTGTAGAATGTAACGCACAATGTAAAATATACTAAAATATGTATGACATTAAAACTGAATATTCCAATAATTTTTAACTTCAAAGAAGGATGGATACCAGGTTCTTCTAAATAATGGTAATTGCTTTGAATCACGTCATGTAAGTCTTAGCTATCTATATTATACAAGGATGTACAATTCCATTCCAAAAAATATTTAAAATTATTTTATAGTCCCTAGAATATACCCATATTAATTTTTTAACTTCTAAATTTAACAGGTTGTTTTTAATATTTTCAAAATATATACGAGTAGGTTTACAATTTACGCAACTACCCTACCCCAACGAAACAGTCAATCAAGTGAAAATAGAATTTGTAACTTTCGTTCCTTCTAGTACGTTTCATATATTGAATTTTCTTATTAATAAATCTGCGAAGTGCGTCATGTTACTTTAAAATTCGACTCTACAGCTTCTTTCATAAATAAAACAGCCACTCTGTGCATACTTCATCGTGTAGCTTTCACTGTCTGCCATACAGGAATCAACATAGTAATATAATCTAACCTGGTTTTTTTTACACAATTGGTAAGCCCTTGGCATCATCTCACCTGATAGTAAGTTACGATGATGCCGAAGATTGAAGCGGGCTTACTAAGATTCCCCAACGCAATGGAGAACTGGCTATCTTATCTTCAATCCGGAACACATCAATGTTGTTAACACTGATGTTTGGCGGCAAGACTTAGATAAGATGGTGGTAGCTAGCCAGGTGGGCTTAGAATATGCCCTACCATTAACCAAACCGAGTCTTACAGGTTGACCCACCGGGAATCGAACCCGCGACCTCCTGGTGTGAAGCGAATGGACTAACCATTACGCCACGGAGGCGGTTAAAATAAAAATTAAGAACGCGACTGAATTCCATCAAGCCATTAAGGGTGCAGGCTCAGACAAAGAAACATACATATATACATACATACCTACATAGATACACCCGAAAAACATTACACTTCTTATTGTGCAGTCGGGTAAAATCACACTTACTTAGTATAATAGAAAAGAGGTGTAGGTTTGTATGGCAGATACCTATCATGTTTTTTTCTGGAATAATGGACTACCCGTGAAGTAGGCCTAATTTCTAGTAACTCACAAAGAATAATTAAAACCGAAAGCCATTTCAAGACTTTGATGCTTATAATTAACCCTTTCGATTGGCTTCATAAAAATGCATAACATTATTTTTCTTCACATATTTCTAGGTCAATTCCAGGTAAAGGCAAGCGATTTAAAAAAAATCTATAAATTCAGTTTTCTTATCTTTAAAGCTGTTAGGTAAATAAGATTTATTGAAAGTTTACAGTATTTAGAAGAAAGTTCTTACCCATCAATAAATCGATGACAGGTTCCTTAGAACATATTTTTCTATCTCTATAGTTTCGGATCTTCAATCATTAACACAGTACAAGCACACCCCAGACACTTCATACAACGGGCGCGAAATGAAATTTCTAAAAACAAATGAAGAAACAAATGAAAACACGTCGAAATTCTATACGTTTGAGAACCAAACTTAAACCAATCTATATCAACCTGGGAGACGAGGGGATGACGTCGCAATCTAGAGAGCGGCAGGGAGTGTCCATTCTGTATGTTAGTACTAATAAGTATACTTTGGTTCAAGAACAAAAATCTGTACTCAAAGAACATCAAACAAATTATGATTTAGGACTTTACAGTAACATATATCTAAACAAAGAATTCAGATACATGTACGCTACAGAATGTGTGGAAATTTCGCCAGCGAAAACGTACACACCTCTGCGTTTACGTTTTACGTTCCGTTTGGGATTTGAGCAATAAAATAGTGGCGGCGGCGTACCTTTACTCACATTTCCCACGTTCGGGAATACATTATGGCAATGCCCTTACACTTAGCATAAAAGGAAAATAGTCAAGAGCTTTATTTTCTAACTTTTAAGACTCATAATAGCGTTTTTGTGTCGGTTTCATTGTCGGCCCATTTAAACTCAGGTATGTTTAAATGGGCCTAGGTAGGTTTTTCCCACAGATACTATAGACAATACTGATACTGAATACTGATTGATACTGAACTGACACTGACAACTCTGATAACTAACAGTGAATTAATGATTGGATAAAACTGTTTGGTTGGTTAGCATATATTAACGTCTCTGGGTACTAGCCCTTTTGAAGCGATCTTCATTTTTCGTCTTCATTTCTTTTTAGATTTGAAATTCTAGTGCAAGTTCCGAAAATTGTTAGCCACATAATAAATACAATCTCTTTTTTTTCTGAAACTATTTTGAATTGACGGCTAAATTTAATACATATCTCCTTGGTGAAAATCATCGGCCATCTATGTGTAGTTCTTTTTTAAAATATTTTTAAAGATTATCTGTCACTCTTCTTTAGTTTGCAACAATGGACGTCTCGCGGGAAGCTTGTCGTGCTAAGATTTTCTATGATTAACAAGGTGCTTTAGGGGAGTCTGCTCCTGCGTTTGCAGCAGTTACTTGTTGGTGTGGTGAATTTAAACGTGGTCGAGAGAGCCTAAGCGATGACCCCAGACCCGGCCGACCACCAACCGCAGTAACTCATGAAAATGTCATCAGGGTAGAGTGGCTATTGCGGAAGAATAGACACATGACACATCGGGAGATTGAGGCTGAACTAAAGATTGGATCATAGGCAGTTTCCGCCATCCTGCATGAACAACTTAATGTTAACAACCTTAAAGTTAGGAAGCTAGGATGGACATATCATTCTCTCACCGAAGAGCAAAAATCCTATCGTGTTGAATGGTGCAAATTTATGCTGGAAAATTTCAAAGGAGGCACTTGGCAAAACGTATACTGCGTCCTTACAACTGACGAATCTTGGATTTACAGCTACGATCCTCTTAAGAACTTTTTAACGATACGTTTTTAACGTTCTGAATTGTTATATCCGCTGTCCGTCCGTACGTCCCGCTCAAGTTACTTTGACACATACAGTAATGAAATACATGTAGGTACATTAATGTCGCAAAATACTAATATTATAAATGTAAAAGTTTGTATGTATGGATGTTTGTTACTCTTTCACGCAAAAACTACTGAACGTATCTAGCTGAAATTTGGTAGGTATAGATAGATTAGGACCTGGATTAACATATAGGTTTGCGGCTCGCGCACTGCGCACCCTCGAAAACAATCGTAGAAACTATGTTTACGCGAAAAAAATGTGCGAAAAGTCTCAAACATTTTTTAGTCTTTTAAAACTTTTAATCGATACGTAATCTCGGAGTTTCTATCTCGTCTTTTCTATATTTATTTAGTTAGGTAGGTATTTCACAGCCTCGTGTAAAAGGCTGTACGCCATTCGGTCTAGATTAAAAAACTTTCTAGCCGGCAAGTACGGTTAAAAAAGCCCTTGTTGTAGGTATTATCCTCAGAATATAAGGACAGGCCGCTGGCTGAAGAATTTTTTCAAGGATTCGGTATATGTCGGTGTATATTTTACTTTTAATATCATCATATCAGCTCATATACGTCTCCACCGAGGGGCTCGAGCCTACCCTGAGTAAGGGCGATCGGGCATTAGTCGACCACCCGGGCCCAGTGCGTACACACAACCTTCGAGTTTCTTTCCTTCACCGTTAACGCAATCTGTGAGTATATTATGAACGTAAGTTTTAAAAAACTTATTGGTACATTGGCCGTCCGGATTTGAACCCGGCACCTCTCGTTATAAGGACCGAGTCGTTGCCGGTTGAGCCAACGACGCTTCACCACTTTTAATATAGTCTATAAATATTGTTTTATTAATGGGTTACTATTAGGTACTAATTTTCTTATATGTACATCATATTTTCTTTAAGGCTTTGGCATCATCTCACCTGATGTTAAGTGACGATGATGCCGAAATAGAAGCGGGCTTACTACAATTTCATAATGCAATGGAGAAATGGTTAACTCCAAGCCGGAGTACGTCAATGCTGTTAAAATTAAGCGATGAAGCCGATTTTGCACTGTATTTCGTTTTAAGTTTTTATTTGTTATTTTTTAGAGCGTCGGTGGCGCAACGGCAAGGGCCGCTACCTCTTATCTGAGAAGTCGTGGTTCGAGTCCTGCCACGTACCAATGTGCTTTGGAATTTCGATCTCATATGTACGTTTATCCATGCGTTTATCCATCTCTACTACCACATACGATCGGCTCACGAGTACAAGCGGTTGTCACGCCACCACCGGTTTCACCCAGGTACTAATACCTGACGTTTGATCCAAACAAAGTTTAACGATCTATGTAAACTTATCTCGAGCTGGTATTGATGTTTTCAATGACGCTCCGACATATAATTATTTTAATTTCTATTTCATAATGTACGTTTATTCGACGCTCTTACGGTGAAGGAAAACATCGTGAAGAAACCTGCACACGCCTTCGAAGAAACTCTAAGGTTGTGTGTGAAGCTGATCAACCCGCACTGGGGCCGCATGGTCGACTAAGACCCGATCGCCCTAATTCAGGGTAGGCTCGAGCCCTTCGGTGGGGATGTATATATTTATTTACTTACTTATAACTGATGTTTGATGGCAAAACTTAGATTAGATGTTGGTATCTAGCCATACGGGCTTAATGTCTTACCACCAACCAAACTGAGCCTGGCAAAGTTGCACTCCGCCTTGGATCTAACCCGCGACCTCATGGTGTGAAGCTTATGGACCAACCATTAAGCCACGGAGGCGGTTAATACCCTTCAATCACAAAAGTAACAAACCAACCCTCCACCATCAACACAAAACAGTCACTAACAAGCAAATATCAACAAAAGTATTCCAGTTTTCGTTTTTCAAAATCTCCCTCTAATCAAAAGCTTGTAAAGATAAGGCTGGCTAGTCCAATCGCTTCACACTAAAAGCGAGTGGACTTACCATTGCGCCACGGAGGCGTTTAACAATGAGACCCACTTCTGCAATCGTTTGTAACTGAACTGCCTGTAATTACGAAGCAGGTGCTTTATCATCACATCAGCTCATATACGTCCCCAACGAAGGGCTCGAGCCTATACCCTAATAAAAGGCGATTGGGCCTTAGTCAACCCGGCCGGCCCAGTGCTGGTTGGTCGACTTCACACACAACCTTCGAGTTTCTTTGCAGGCGTGTGCAGATTTCGTCACGCTGTGTTTTCCTTGACTGTAAGAGCGTTGAATAAACGTTAATAAACGTACATTATGAAATAGAAATAAAAAAATATAAACATTGGTACGTGGCAGGATTCGGACCCCACAACCTCCCGGATAGGAGGTAGTGGCCCTAGCCGTTACGCCACCGACGGTCTATGTATTAGCTACAAAATAACCAATATTATTTATTAATTATTATTATATTTTAAAACAGTTTCGTGACTGACTGAGCGACAGCCAACTAGCAGTCTGAACAGCCAGCGCTAGAACATGAAATTTGATGTATTCCTTTTAGAGAATGTACCTCAGGAGTACTAAGTACACTGGTCCACATTCATTATCATCATCATATCAGCCGAAGGACGTCCATTGCTGGTCATAGGTCTCCCCCAAGGGTTTCCACGACGACCGGTTCTGCGCAACATTACTTGGGGATAAAGTATGATTATTCATACAAAACATTTTTTTTGAAAAGCTATAAAAAATACTTAGTAAGACATTTTTGAGTTTAGAAACTTTTAAGATGGCCATACCCTCTCTCTCTGTCTCTCTTCCTAGCTATGTCCTCGCTATATCAGTTCGCTGTGTCCTCGACACATCTTCTTCGACCGGGAAGTTCCCTGTGTATTTAGATGGCCTCCTCCTTATACGACCACACCATCGCAGCCTACTCTCCTGCATCTTATCGGCGATGTCCGTACACCAAGGCTTCCTCGCACGTACTCGTTGCGGATTTAATCGAGCTTAATTGATGCTGAACCAAATGCTACAATATTTTACAGAAAACAAACTACTGCATAACCAACAATTCGGTTTCACTAAAGGACGATCAACAACCGATGCAGGAGTAGCACTCATTCGAAACATATATGATGCCTTCGAGGAATCGCAGAATGCATTTGGAGTGTTTTGTGATTTATCTAAGGCTTTTGATTGTGTTGAACACCAAACATTACTTATGAAATTAAAGCATTATGGTGTAGAGGAAGGGGCTCTCAGTCTTTTAAATTCGTATTTAGACAACAGAACACAAAAAGTACAAGTGAATGGCACGAACTCATCTGGATCTAAAGTGAAAATGGGTGAGCCCCAGGGTTCCATATTAGGGCCTTTTCTTTTCCTTGTTTACGTAAATGATTTGCCTTTTATGGTGCAACATCTGTCAAATATTGTGTTGTTTGCGGATGATACATCTCTTATTTTTAAAGTGAATAGGAAAGAAAACGAAATTGACGAAGTAAACAACACTCTTTCAAAGATACTGAACTGGTTCACGGTGAACAACTTATTATTAAATGCTAAGAAAACAAAATGTATAAAATTTTGTTTGCCAAATGTAAAAAAGGTCAACAATAGTATAATATTAGACAGTAATAAATGAGAATTTGTAAATACCACGGTGTTCCTTGGTATAACTTTGGATGTTTCACTTCAATGGGGACCACACATTGAAACTTTAGCGGGAAGGCTTAGTTCAGCTGCTTATGCCGTTAAGAAAATAAGACAGTTAACGGATGTAGATACTGCGAGACTAGTGTATTTTAGTTACTTCCATAGTATAATGTCTTATGGCATATTACTGTGGGGGCATGCGGCTGATATAGAAACTATTTTCATCCTGCAGAAAAGAGCTATCCGCGCAATCTATCAGATGCGATCACGTGAGTCGTTACAGAATTAGTTTAATGAAATCAATATTTTAACTGTTGCTAGTCAATTTATATATGAAAACATCATGTACGTTCGTAAGAATTTGCATTTATTTCCTAAAAACAGTGACAGGCATAATTTGAATTTAAGAAATGTAAATAAAATAGATATAACCTTTTCGAGACTGCGTAATGTTAAGAAGTCATTTGTGGGGCAGTGTATAAGATTCTACAATAAAATTCCAGAATGTGACTAGTTTGTCAGAGAATAAATTCAAGACTCATGTCAAAAAAATTTTGTGCTCTAGAGGATATTATAAAATAATAGATTATGTAAATGACAAAGATATATATGTTGATTCTATATCAAATACTATTACCTGAGACTGTAATCTGAATCATGACATTATTTGTAATATACAGTATTTTTTTTTTGTTTTGACTATTTAAAAGTGTGTGTAAACACCTATTTGAAATTAATTGTTTTGAGTTTGAGTTTATTACGCCGCACATTCACCTTAAGCATCTTCATTTCAGCAACTTGCGCATACCCTCTCAGTTATTTAGATTAAATTCGTTTTAAGCGGATTTTTCATAAACGCATGAAACATGAAAATGTTCTAAATAATTTTACAGCTTTACAAAAAAACAAGTTGGTATAAAAAATCTTATTTAGGTATTCCTGCAATGTTGAGCAGTGCATTTTTAGTGCTGAAGTATTTGCACCATAAAATAATAATAAAAGACCGCGATCCTAAAATTGGCATTCAAAATGCGGTGACGTTATGACGTGGACGCCGGATGCGTCAAGTCCGCGCGCTGATTGTCTGTCATTTATGGAGCGTGCTTCACAATTTGAAATTTTGATGATATCTAACGCACGTTGTGTTCTATCAATAGGGATGACAAATGCTAGTGATCTGATTTACTTTTTATCATTTGTCAAAAACGACATTTTGTTTTAAAAATGTTTCAAATACCTAGGCGTGACGTCGTGGTTTTACAGCGTCATTTATGTACTCATTTTGTGATTTTGGTGAATTAGAAATCGAAGACTTGATGGAAAACAAAACGAGTGAGGTTTTCCGAAGTTTAAGTAGGAGGGCAATTTAGTGATAAAGAGTTTGTAATTTATATAAAAGAATAGGAATCTATCATATGTATATCATATCATTCCTATTCTTTTAAATTCTATTGATGAATTTGATGTTAGGGGTTTTTTTTAGGCTATCCTTTATCTGGGTTTTTAGAAGCTGTTCCTTGAAGTTTGAAGCAAGCGCTTTTTACCCGACTGCCTCAGAAGGAGGGTTATGTTTTTCGAGTGTATGTATGTATGTAGATTTCTATGTTCCCTGCTACAGCCTGAACGGCTTGAATGATTTTAACATGTGAGGTATCGTTAGATTCGTCTTGATCCCGTGAGTGACATAGTAAACAATTTTACCCAATTAGCCAAAAAGAGGGGTTATATTTTTACGTAGTCGGGTTTTTAATTTTTAATTAATTCTTTTGGAATGAATTTTTAATAAAGTTATTGACAAATGGGTTGGGAAGGCATGGGAGTCGATATTTGGGGTTCCGTACCCAAAGGGTAAAAACAGAACCCTATTACTAAGACTTCGGTGTCCGTCCGTCCGTCTGTCACCAGGCTGTATTTCATGAACCGCGATAGCTAGACAGTTGAAATTTGATGTATTTCTGTTGCTGCTATAACAACAAATACTTAAAATTATAAACATTAAAGTCTCTTTACGAAAAACGTGTTATTTTTAAACGTGCACAAACTAGCGCCATCTAGTATGATGGTACGGAACCCTTTGTGCGCGGTTCCGACTCGCACTTTACTGTTTTTTTATATTTTACATTACGAACCTATTCCGTGAAATATTTTTGACATCGAGGGGCACGGCAGTGCCCCCGCCAAGTCGAGCGCGAAGCATTATTAGAGATAAACAAGCAGTCAACAACGACAAACGATAAGCAACGACTCGGTCCATCTAACCAGAGGTGCCGGGTTCAAATCTGGACGGCCAATATACCAATGAGTTTTTCAAAAACTTACGTACATATACTTACCGATTGCTTTAACGGTGAAGGAAAACATCGTGAGGAAACCTGCACACGCCTGCGAAGAAACTCGAAGGTGGTGTGTGAAGTCGACCAACCCGCACTGGGCCCGCGTGGTCGACTAAGGCCTAATCGCCCTGATTCAGGGTAGGCTCGAACCCCTCGGTGGGGACGTATATGAGCTGATATAATAATAATAAGCAGCACCATCGAGATTTGGCTAGTTTTTTAAAGAATATTTTTGGTGGGATGTTAGATTTACGAGAAGTGTCTTTTCAACCGACTTCAAAAAAGATGGATTGTTTAGTGACGAAGGCTAAGGAAACATGGTCATGCCGCCTAATGCGGTGCTGCCGGCCAAGCTCCGCGTAGGAGCTAAGCGAAGTACGAAGCCTGCAGCGTTCCGTTTGTGGCCGCAGGGCGGAGAAAGAAAGCCGGAAAAAAACTTCTGTCGCGCAACGAAACTACACGCACACATTTTTTTCAAAATTTGAATCGGCAGCTACCTGATAACGCTTATTGAAGCTGTTTGTCTAGCGCTCACTTAACCGCCTTCGTGGAGTAATGGTTAGTCCATTAGCTTCACACCAGGAGGTCGCGTGTTCGATTCCCAGCGGGGTCAACTTTTTTAGACTCGGTTTGGTTGTTGGTAGTCTTTATGGACCCGTCAATGGGTCGAATTACCGGGTCCACGGGTAATTAGTGCTTTTAATAGCCTGCCTAGCTAGCTACCATCATCTTATCCAAGTCTTGCCTCCAAACATCAGTGTTAACAGCATTGATGTGTTTCGGCTTGAAGATAACATAGCTAGATCCCCATCTTGGTAAGCCCGCTTTCATCTTCGGCATCATCTTGACTTACCATGAGGTAATATGATGCCAAGGGCTTATCAATTGTGGATTAAATAAAAACATGCCATAACGTTTCGACAGTTCAATACACATTGGTACATGAAACTGGATTCACGTTATGACATGCCTTTATATAATGGCATTATATAATTCCCGTAATACTGAAATGGCTAACATTATAATGCTTCATTGTAATACAAACGTGAATGTAAATAAAGCTGCGTCCTCATGGACAGTAATACCGAGTAATGGCCAAGATCAGAACGAATTCCGAATTCGAAACTGTTTAGGCGCATTTGGTCAGAGACGCAACAAGTTGTGACGCAAAATGGCAGAGACGCAAAAACTTATATAAACGTCCGGCCTTTTTTCACAAAGTCTTATTCGCTATAGTCATGAATGAAAAACCGCATATTTTTTTAGGGTTCCGTAGTCAACAAAGTCAACCCTAAAAAAATATACAAATATATAATATTTCGTAGTCAACAAGAAACCCTTATTTTTTCTGTCTATCTGTCTGTCTATCCGCTGCTTAGTTCAGAGACTATAAGTACTAAAAAGCTGTACTTTGACATTGGTATACAAATTTATTACGCCGACAATAAAATTTTGAAAAAAAATATTTAGGTTACGTCCTCTACATGAACAAAGGGGATGATTTTTTTACGTTAACTTACCTTATCGTGTGGGGTGTCGTTGAATAGGTCTATTAAACTACTAAGCTAAGCTTTGCTAAAACCATTTTTCGATTCAGGTAACCGTTCAGTTAATTGTCCCCCCCCCTCTCTCTCCCCTACCAGCTAATCCGCTATATCTGGACATCTAAAAAAATTGTGAACAGTAGGACATATAAATAAATTAAAAGAAAAATCATCACGGCTAGGTATCTTTCTTAGTGTGCAGTTGGATTTCTAGAAAAAATCATAGATTTTCCATAAAAAATGTTCTATTATCATCTGCAAAAATAATTTTATTTTTCAAAATGTACATTTATTTTTTGAAAAGACTACGGAATCCTACTTGGCGTGAGTCTTACTCCCACTTGGCTGGTTTTTTCCATCATGGCTACAAGTGTGAGTAAGTGCTTACCTAGCAATTGGGTATGCTAAATTTTTTATAAGCCATGAAAATAAAAAAACCATTTCGAGATATTTTTATTTAAAGCCATATTTTTTCATTTTCCACTCGAAAAAGTAAAAGATTGCGTAAAAAAATCGGAAAAGGACAATAACCTTCATTTGACCCCTATGACGTCACGAGTTTACAATAAAACCTTATTTCACCACTGAACGGAACGTGCACTCTTACTTGTCATATCAATTACGGACCTTGCATTTGAGGACGAGCTTTCGTCGAGCACTGAAAAAGGCACTATTTATTTATCATCCACCAAAAACTACGTTTGAAACAATCAAATATTATTAGAACGTCATTCAAATTAAATACTTAAATGGGTAAGATATTCATTAGAGGTCCAATTTTTATTGTGGTTCTAAAAAACATTTAAACTCTGAAGGCCTTGTCCATACATAGATTATGATGTTTGATGACAAGTAAATTTTGACTTTGACGTTTCGTTGTTGGCTTTGTGATAGTTTCGTTTCGGAAAAGGCAAAGGTTACTAAGACCATACAGCCAGGTCTGACGTATTTAGGCTTCCTTAGCTGTTGGATTTGTAATGCTAGTGCCGGTGCAATGAAAAAACAACAAAATAAAACTACGAATGCGTCTACCACAAATCCCGCCAAAAAACCTTTGGGAATGATTGACTTGAGTGACTTGACAGTTGACGTCAAGGCCTATTCATTTCATCCTCATAGAAATAGGGCTGTTCGTTTCATAGTAATGTGAACCGATGACGTCATCAAGGTTTCAAAATTAAAAAAAAATATTTAAAACTATCTAGAGGCTTAAAAAATTAAATATTCAAATTAGTTTTTCAAAATGGTCTAAACCATCAGAAAAAAATTAAAAAAAATACATTTTTTTTTAGCATACCCAATTTCTTACTAAAACACATGAGACATCTAAAAACTACCTTTTAAAATTATTTCATACTAGCTTTTGCAAGCGGCTTCGCTTGCGTGAACATAGTTTCTATGACTGTCTTCGAGGTTGCGCAGTGCGCGAGCCGC
Source organism: Coleophora flavipennella (assembly GCA_947284805.1). Taxonomy (NCBI): domain Eukaryota; kingdom Metazoa; phylum Arthropoda; class Insecta; order Lepidoptera; family Coleophoridae; genus Coleophora; species Coleophora flavipennella. The sequence continues at coordinate 1,633,292 of OX369272.1, forward strand.
AAGCGGCTCGCTAGCGTGGAAAAAAGTAGCCTGTCCTAATCTGTCTATCTACCACATGTCATCCAGATTCGTTCAGCGTTTCAGGCGTGAAAGAGTAACAAACAGCCATACATACAAAATTTAAAATTTATAATATTAGTGCGAACATCGGTGTACAGCGAAGTTGTGTTTTATCGGTGTTTAAAACTTAATTTCATTAAAGGAATATTTTTCAAAGAGCAAGTTAAAATTTTTGAAATAGATGATATCCTATATTTTCAATTTCTCTCGTTAACCCATAAAATTTCCCACGGATTCGGTACTGGTTTCTTCTAAACTCGTGAAAGGTAAGGCTATACTCCACAAACGGGGACCAAGTCCGGATGGTTGAGGGGCTAGTGGCCAGCCCAATTTCATAAGCTTTACAAGCTACCTATTAGGCATTTGATATGGCTTAACGACTGCCATCTAATGATAGCAACCGACACCAATGGCTTAACGTGGCTTACAAAGCACGGTAACTGTTGAGATAAATTACACTAACAGCACAGATGAGATATTAGTTACTTCGTAACTAACAGTTAAACCTATCCAGGTAATGACCGTGCTCCTGGTCAGTTTACCTACGTGATCGACCCAACCATGCAAGTTTCACTTAGCTATGATAGCCTCTAAACAAAAACAATAACGCCTCTATCATCACATCACATCAGCTCATATATACGTCCCCACCGAGGGGGCTCAAGCCTACCCTGAATTAGGGCCTCTATACTTCTAAAAAATTGGTTTATTAGTAACTATTAACCCAATTACAGATTTTGAAAGTATCTTAACTCTATCTCTCTCTCTCTCTCTTATCGTGTGCATCTTAGCTCTATGACATTTTGGGATTCAAATAAACTGCGCCGAACCCCGAAACGACATAAGATCCATATACGGCCATAAATAAGAATTTACTGGCCGAACTGACACACAGGGCTACGATGTTCGGCCAATCGATTTGGTATTAAGAAAGGTTATGAACTTTGTTATTTTATTGTATGTTAGGATATGAATGTTTATTTTTTACTAGCTTTTGCCCGCGGCTTCATTCCACATTAGTTTTCTCCAGATCCCTATCCCAGATCAGGCTATTCTGATTAGCAGTCTATATCATTTCCCACTCCCACAACTATCTCTGTACAAAAGTCACCACAATCCATTGTTCCGTTGTGATGTTAAAGAAATTAACAAAAAAAAGTTTTTGTCCCCTCAGGAACTGCATCGGATTATGCTATTTTTCCGGGATAAAAATAGCCTATGTCCTTTCCCGTGACACAGGCTACCTGCATGCCAAATTTTGTCAAGATTGGTTGAGGTGTAGAAGTGTGAAAAGGTAACAAATAAACAAACACATTTTCACATTTATAATATTAGTAAGGATGTTGTACGAGTAATGTGCTTTAATGTTTTATATCGGTCCTTTTATTAAATGCATAGATAAAGTATACTAGATTTATGTAAAAAGTGTTTGTTCTAAAAGTTGTTTCAAAGAGATTTGTTAATGAATGCGTCCAAATACTTTAGCTCGTAGAACAGATGAACGTTGGGGTAGTAAAGTTCTCGAATGACGACCGCGCACCGGAAAACTTAGCGTAGGCAGGCCTTTCCACTCGGTGGACCGACGACCTAGTGACGTGGGAAGCCGCTGGATGCGGGCAGCACAGAAACGGTCGTCGTGGAAATCCTTGGGGGAGGCCTACGTCCAGTAGTAAACGTCCTTCGGCTGATATGATGATGATGACCATGACCATACATCATGATGGTATTAAAAAGGGATAACTAATTTTAAAGTTTGTCCCACCCAATTTATTTTAAAGAGGTATATATGGTATTTGTTAATGTTGTCTATAAAATAGTTGAAGTAAGTAGAACTAGGTATATTAATCGCTTTGTTTTAAGCAATAAACTTAAAAATTTAAAGAAAGCTGACAAAACTCATTAATCTTGTGCGATAAATCTTAGTGTGGTCTTTAATTAACTAGTCATAGTCTGCCATTTAAAACATATTCCTTACACTTTCTTTTTTCGTAGGTTTTAAAATTGTTTTACTCTTTAGAGGGTGTGAGAAAATTGGTGTTCACCCGTTAACTGAGGGTTCTACTTATTAGATTAAATTTGATAATATTTATTTATTTCATATTATCAATGTCAAGTTTACAGTATTTAAAAAATGTTAAAGGATAATATGATTGTCAAAACAAAGAAATATAAATATGTCAAAATTGGGATTAAAAATAAAGATAAAATGTCGCAACACAAAATTAAAAAAATAACTAAATGACAACATAAATATAAAATATTGTACACAATCTATATGTCATTTCAATAATTATTTTACTCATTTACTGAATCAATATATACTGAACAACTTTCCACTAAGAACCCATAGTCTATTCTTAAAAAACTTTTAAACCCTCCATACAAAAATGCAAAATATTTGTCGATTAGCTGATCGATTTGTATGAAGAGTTTTTTTTTGCGATTTTAGCAAAGTCGTAGAACAGAAGTTTTTCAGCATGATGAGCAGAAGCCCCAGTTAACGGAACCTACACCAATTTTGTTACATTTCTTTATAATTGGCCGTATAACTTGTCACCATTAAAGTCCCGAGCGCCACGCTAGCTTTCAAACAAAACGCCCCTTTGACAGTTGGCCCAAACTTTGACAGCGAAAGGAAACGCAACTCAATTAATGTGGAATAAAATTTTATCGTATTGCAGTTTGGTGCTAATACGATGTTTATCGATTCTCGCCCCTGGGTTAGATCGTAATCGGATGGGTCGGCCTGATCGCCGCGTGACCACACGCGTTTAGAAGGGGACACACGGGAGCGTGTTATGAACGATTTCGCTGGTGAGCGATTTGGTTCCCAACTTCTTTCCAATTTTTTTATCCGAAGAACTAACACAATCATCGTTTAAGAGATCATTTTGGTAAGGAGCATATTTTGGCATTTGTTGTAGCACGACTTCATAGGTAATGGGCGACTGGGCGTGGGTTCAAAAAGAAGTCCGTGAACAATTTAATTTATTGGTATTATATTATAAAATAAGAGTAAAAGACCTGAAAACAACATAAAAACTAGGAAAATAATATACACTTAAATTTAAAACACAATTCACAAAATATAAACTAAAGCTTGCCCAAAATGGGTCTTTTATAAGATAAATATTTAATTTATTTTATTAAAAAATACGACGGATGAATGGATCGGAAGAATTTTGATTTTTTGAAAAAATAATGTCAGGTGGATGCACGAAAAAGAAATAGATGGGATGAAAAAAGGTGGAATGAAAGGAGAACAAATAATTGCGCACCACGCTACAGTGTCACAAGATAATGTCACGCATTAGTTGATATAATAATTTTAGCCTAGTCCGTACGTCAACAGAGTTGCTGACATCAACCTGTTAGAAAACGGTAATCCAATACACATAAAATATTATACAGAATTTTAAACAAACTATCCCCAACACTATTTCAGAAGTTGGGAACAACTACAGCGTTTTTCTTTTCCGACATTTATTCTTAGTTGTCATTTCTCAAAGTGTAATGTACTAGGCTCGACCTCGGAAGATAAAGAGAACTCATCCGAGGACCGCAAGCACAAGTTGGATTTTATGGGACGTTTTGAAGCTTAAATTATAATATTGAAGATCAAGTCAAATGCAATGTAAACACAATGTTTATTGAACGTTCCGGCTAGGACGCAGTAGTCGTGAAAGAAACAGTAACCTGTATGTTTCAGCAACAATTAAAACTCGATGGTATCTTGGGGTCGTGTTACAAAATCCGATTATAATTACAATATAACGCTTTAATCTGATGTTTGTTTGTTATTACATTACGCACGCTTACAGTTTTGAGGATATTTGTTTCGAATAAACATTTTATTACTTTTACGTGAGTTTACCGCTTATGTTATGAAAGATATTAATTTTTATAAAATTGATCATACGATCCTTGGATATTAAAATAACCGGTCAAGTGCAAGTAGGACTCGAGCACCAATGGTTCCGTACCAGCACACCTCTTTATACAAGTATGACAAAACGAGCGACATATTTTTTTTCAGTTCTATCTAGGGTTTGGTCGGTTTTTATTATTTGTTGTTTTACTGTAAGATTATTACTTCACTAGCTTTTGCCCGCGGCTTGCCCGCGTGTACATCGTTTTTTTGACTGTCTTAGAGGATTCGCGGTGAATTTTCTCCAGATCCCTCGGGAACTATGTCAGGATATGCTTATTAGTAAATCGAGTCATTTTCCACTCCCTCAAACATCTCCGTGCAAAAAATCACACAATCCATGGTTCCGTTGCGATGTTAAAGAAATTAACCAAAAAAGAGTACATTTTCAGTTCCCTCAGGAACTGCATCGGGCTATGCTATTTTCACGGGATAAAAAGTAGCCTATGTCCTTCCTCGTGATTCGTGATACAGGCTACCTGCATGCCAAATTTCATTAAGATTGGTCAAGGTGTTGAAGCGTGAAAAGGTACCTAACAACCAAACACATTTTCACGTTTATAATATTAGTAAGGATACGAGTATAAACACACTAAGTCGTAAGCTTGTATGTATTACCGTTTTTACGATAGAGTAAAAACAAAAAATTATAAGAAAACACGATTCTTGTATAAGGACCCCCTTATTTTACACTTTTTATTTTTTTTATTAATTACTAGCTTTTTCCCGCAGCTTCACCCGCGTGGACAGCATTTTTATGATTGTCTTTAAGGGTGATTAGTAAATTATGTCGTTTCCCACCTACTCAACCATGTCTGTGCAAAAAATCACAACAATCGAGTATTTTTTTAGTTCCCTCAGGAACTGCATCAATTTATGCTATTTTCCCGGGATAAAAAGTAGCCTATGTCCTTCCCCGTGACACAGGCTACCTGCATGCCAAATTTCATAAACGCCTTGAGCGTTGAAGCGTGAAAAGGGAACAAACAAACAGACACATTTTCATATTTATAATATTAGTAAGGATAGTGTATGTATAGTATAGTATAGTATAGTATAGTATAGTATAGTATAGTATAGTATAGTATAGTATAGTATAGTATAGTATAGTATAGTATAGTATAGTATAGTATAGTATAGTATAGTATAGTATAAGGATTGGTAAATCCCAAATAAGAACACCACAAACAGACGGACTGACGGACAGCGCTTAGGCCTAATAAAACCAGTACACGTTACATTTCAAAACCCATCAAGCCGTTCAAGCTACAGGCTCACTCACAAAAACAGACATCGATACCAACATACGTTATAATCTTTCTGAGAAACTCTGGTAAAAGAAATACAATTTATCCGTTGTTTTGGTGAAATTGGCTGGATCCCCCCAGTGGATCTCTGTTTTTGTTAAATAGGCCTATTTCTAATATCCTGTTTCTGGAACATTCCTGATTTAAATTCTCCATTACTTTCTTTTCGGGGTATTCCCCGGGGGTGTTTCTTTGTCCTTTGTTTACTCTGAGCGCTTTAAACGCGCTTGTTCGTGAGCAACTGTCTGTAGCGTCAGAAGCAGCGGTCTCTTCTATTATTTCCTTATTTCCTCTTCTTGTTTTACTTTCGGCATTCAATGCATAATTTATTTTTCAATAACACTTACCTACTTTAAAAGCGATTCCAACGAATAAAATAAAATAAATAAAAATATAATAAAGGGAATCAGGCGTTACTATATTTTTGTACAATTTGGGGTTTTTCCTTAAAACGAAATTTTTATTTGAACTTCTAATTGGTTTACTATAAAACTTACTCTAAATAATATGTATGCTCTCTTGAATTTTATTTGAGTATTTGCGTCGTTTTATTAAACTTACATTTTTAACTTGCAATGTTTGTATGTATGTACAACTTTTCTCAAGAAACCTTTGGTCGATTCTTCAAAAAAAAAATAGACTTTTCATAGAAATTGGTCAGCTCATTAATCAACTTTGTATGAGAAGTCCCACTTTTTTTTCGAATCGTCCATTGGTGCCTTGGTAAAAATTTTTCAGTTTTGTCTTCTGATTTACCTCCTGAAATGCGTCCGGCATCTAACCAGTCATCCAGTATATGTTTTTTTTTAAATTAAAATCTTGCAAACTATTTTAGAGCTACATCCAAAAGTTCTATTAAGCTAAATTTTGGTTTGAAGCCGATATCCAGATGGCAATACCTAAATCCTTTTGGTTTATGAAGTCGATCTGATGATGAACTTCGAAGGTGGAATCAAGTTAGGATCGTCTTTTTCTTTTAATAGTATCGTGGGAAATACTATGCTCATATTTTTTAAGATTATGTAAAGTGTATTTATTCACATTTGGCACAGTGAGCATCTGGATGTTTTTGAGCACAAAAACACGTTTCAATAAGATTTTTGTCAACTTATTAATCTTAAAAGTCTATATTCTTTGTGTATTTCTACCATGCTAATACAGATACAACAGAAAAGCTAGGAACATTGTTAATAAACATTGGTGTTGTAATGATTCCATTACATCAAGCGAGAGAGAACCGGCCTTTAGATTGTGTTTCTAAATGCTTAGGTTTCAACTCTGACTTTTCGCGAGAGCTGTTAAGAGCTTCTAAGGCGTTTAACTTTAGAATTTCCCTGTAGGATTCAAATATCTAAGGGCTATGTTGGACATTTTCAGTATTCGCCAGCTTTGTGAGGTTTTTGAATTTTTCTTTTTAACTTTATCTTGAAGCTTTTAGAGAATCACCTTGTAACAAATTGTCTCAGTAAGGATGATTAAAATTCTTACTAATAATATTATAGACGTAACACTGTGTTTGTTTCTTTTTTACCTTTTTAGCTTTTTTTGTACATTGTTTAAACTAACGAACAAATATGAACAAGTTGCATGGCTAGGGCAGTACACAATGTTATAATATAATACACAGATAATTATTTTCAACAGCTAATTTAAAGACTTTTTTCTCATTTTCAATCTATTTTTTTCATTTTCCGCCTTTGGTAATGATGTAATATAACTTTTTTCAATATTTATTTTTCCCAATTCCTCTTTGATCTCTCCTTGAATCCTACAAAAGTAAATTTAGGTAATTACTCTTTTTACCACTTTTGATAAGACTTATCCAAGATAGCAGTCGTTTCTTGTTTACTTATTAGCTTCTGATATTTTGTTTTATTAGATTTTTGTACATGTAAAATTGGGGTGAAGGTTTTATGTGTCATCATCATTATCATATCAGCCGAAGGACGTCCACTGCTGGACATAGGCCTCCCCCAAGGATTTCCACGACGACCGGGTCTGCGCTGCCCGTATCCAGCGGCTTCCCGCGACCTTCACCAGGTCATCGGTCCACCGAGTGGGAGGCCTGCCTACGCTACGTTTTCCGGTGCGTGGTCGCCACTCGAGAACTTTACTACAACGGCCATCTGTTTTATGCGTATTGTAGAAAAAGGTCTTTCAAAACTTTTAAGGGTTTATAAACATTATTTTCAACCGAGTTCCAAAAAAGGGGAGGTCTACAATTCAGGTGAGATGATGCCAAGGGCTTACTAATTGTGAATAAAATATAAATAAAAAAAAGCTGTCATTGTGATGATGTGATGTGACCATCGGGCTGCTGGACCGTGACCGCCTCCGTGGCGTAATCGAAGTAACTAGTATCTCTGTGGTAATGGTCCATTAACTTCACATTAACGGGTTGTGGGTTCGATTCCTGGCGGAGTTTTAGGGACTCGCTTTGATTGGTGGAAGGGCGTTTCTAATCTTAGCCCGCCTGGTTATCTGCCACCATCTTGTCTAAGTCTTGCTGTCAAACATCAGAGTTCCGGCTTGAAGATAATATAATCAGTCCCCCAGTTGCTTTGGGGAATCTTGGTAAGTCCGCTTTCAGTTTTGGCATCATCATCACTTAACATCAGGTGAGATAATGCCAAGAGCTTACCAATTAAAAAAAATGTAGCTACATTAAGCACTCTTATGTGAATCTAATCTTATTAAATCCAGAATTTGCCATTGTTTTCACCGATCTCTGCCGTGCGTGGTTTAATTCATACAAGATCTCATATTTGATTCCTACCTGTCACATCCAGATAAGCCCACCTTTTATTCCGAATTTTACTGTTCCTTTGTTATCTGAATGGTATTAAATGTAAACACAGCTTCGCGTGTGGATGAAATCAGTGAAAAATAAATTGTATAGTCACGCTTTGCATACTTTCTGGCGTAACCTTTGATATCAGTTCATATACGTCCCCACCGAAGGGCTCGAGCTTACCCTGGATTAGAGCGATCGGGCCTTAGTCGACAACGCGGGCCCAGTGCGAGTTAGTCGACTTCACACACAACCTGCGAGTTTTTCTGCAGGCGTGTACAGGTTTTCACGATGTTCACGAGAGCGTCGGTGCCTCCTGTCCGGGAGGTCGTGGTTCGAATCCTGCCACATGCCAATGTGATTTCGAATTAAGATTTCATATGTACATTTATCTGACGCTCTTACGGTGAAGGAAAAACATCGTCTAATGCCAATGTAGGATTCCGAAGTATTCTCAAAAAACAAATGTTTATTTTAAAAATCAAAATGTGTTAACGTTTTAATGTGTTATAGATTTTTCATAAATAATTATATCGGTATGATTATAATTACAGTTGGTAATAGAACATTTTGTATAGAAAATGTATGAACTTATTTCAAATCCAACTGCTCGTCCTAACTTGGTCGACTATTACTCCTAAACTAAAAAAGCCTACATAGCCGTTCCTTTAAAATTGATTATTTATGTCCTACTATTAGTTTTTTTTTCAGATTTCCTTAAATAACAGTTTAGCTTGTAAACTAAACCGTTATTTCAGGAAATCTGAAAAAAAAAATTGACACGGGACACTTGACTAATAAAAATTAGCATTTTATCGCTTTATATTTCGCAAACCACTAAGGGTTTTAAAAGACCTATTCAATGATACCCCACTCGATAGCAAAAAATAATTCACCCCCTCCTTACATGTTTTTTTTCGGGCTCGAGCCCCTCGGTGGGGACGTATATGAGCTGATATCATCTTATTAGACAATCGATGCCCATCAAAATCTCAACTTGGATTTTTTTTTTGCTTATCACAATACTTTCTTTACTCCTTTGTCGTTTCCCCTCCCACTCCTCAGTCGCTCGGCGGCGGTAAAAACAGACTAAAATACCACGATCAACAACAAGCCGATACAGCTAAAAATCAAACGAGTCTGCAGCGTGTAATGTTTGCAATGGAGGCAAGTTATAATTTTAATTTTTCCCCTGATGTGGTCTGGAGAATCACAGTTGAATGGAAGAGCTTCTGTTCTCTTGTACTCTTTGACGTATTGGTGGTCAAGCTAAAACCTTATTTTTTTTAGCCACGAAGGCTAAGGAAAACTAGCCATGCCAACTGATGCGTGGCCGGTAGGTTTTTTGCTTATGTCAGATGTTACACATCTTATGCGACTACTAATAAGTCTCACTGGTTTTTTTTTGTATAAAGTAGCTTGGGTTGAAGGGTGATTTAGAATCGATATACCTTATATTATTGTTTTCTCTGAGCAATATCCATTTAATAAAGTTCGATGTTTCCTAGTAAAAGTTACTTTTGCACCACAAAAACGTGCCATAAATCCCATGGATGGCGTTTTTGCGTCATACCCCAAAAAGTGCCAGTACTGCAGCTCAGTCAAGGTTGTAAAATGTGATGTGGTAAGCACGTAGGTAAAATATTAAGGATTTTTTTGTGCGTATTTTTATTTATTAAACGTTATTGAGTGCTAGACAAGGGCCTATTTGCAAAACGGCTCGCGCCGACGATGTTGTATCCTTACTAATATTATAAATGTGAAAATGTGTTTGTTTGTTTGTTACCTTTTCACGCTTAAACGCCTTGACCAATCTTTATGAAATTTGTCATGCAGGTAGCCTGTGTCACTGGAAAGGACATAGGCTACTTTTATCGCGGAAAAATAGCAAATCTGATGCAGTTCCTGAGGGAACTAAAAAAATACTCAATTTTTGTGATTTTTTGCACAGAGATGTTTGAGTAGGTGGGAAATGACATAATTTACTAATCACCCTTAAAGACAGTCATAAAAACGATGTCCACGCGGGTGAAGTCGCTGGAAAAAGCTAGTATTAGAATAAATTCTAACGGAAGCGGCGCGGGCGTCTTATGAATGTAAGCTAAGAAATTTTCTCGGAAACTGTACCAAAGTATACTTGACCAATAGCGAATTTGACGAGTTACGGTTTTGATAAAAATAGTATTTGACGAGTTAAGGTTTTGATAAAAATAGGATTTGACGAGTTAAGGTTTTGACAAAAATCGGATTTGACGAGTTAAGGTATTGACAAAAATTGGATTTGACTGGTTATGGTTTTTACAAAAATAGGATTTGACGAGTTAAGGTTTTAACATAAATAGGATTTGATGAGTTAATATATTGACAAAAATAGGATTTGAAGAGTTAAAATTTTGACAAAAGTAGAATTTAACAAGTTAAGGTTTTGACAAGAATAGAATTTGACGGGTTAAGGTTTTGACAAAAATAGGATTTGACGAGTTAAGGTTTTGACAAAAATAGGATTTCACGAGTTAAGGTTTTGACAAAAATAGGATTTGACGAATTAAGTATTTGACTAAATAAGCTTATGACGAGTGTCTGCGAAATCTTTGTAAACTACTGAGTAAAAACTCCGATAAAATCGAGTCGGACGGACGGACGGACAAACGGACAAACGGTTAGGTTATGTTCTACAGTGAAGAGGAGCTCTGCCAAGCCGTTTTGTAAAACAGCGACATACATATTTTAATATATTTTTTTTACAATAAGCACTGAACTTGAAGCAAAATGTTTTGCATTATAAAATGCTTCGTAACATTTCATTCGTTTCTCAGGGCGACTCATTAAAACTTGAGAAGAAATATTACAAGTTAAATGAAAAATTCAAAGACTTCAAGATGAAAGCATAACATCTATTGTTTTCTTGTTCCAGGAGTCAACGACCCATCGCACCGATGTAAGAACTAAGTAAGTACAGTCTTAATGAGTTGTTAGAAAACAAAATACAGATGGCAATTACAGATGGAAACCAGACGACTGACTTACTATATGAAAAGTATTCTAAGTTTTAATTGGACATAGTATTAGTTGGTTATGAAAACTCCAGGGTTAACAAGCGTTTTTGACTTGTCATTGTGGCGAAAGGATTTGCCAATTCACTTAGAAACCTTTGCTGATTGCCCAGTGTGCTCTGGACGTAGTCAAGTAGTAGTATTACGACGTTCAAAAAGTCTCCTTTCATCGACCCCAAGGGTTTACAAGTAGGTTGAAAAAAAAAGAAAAATATGTATTTTGAATTTTTTTTCTTTAATAACTTTGTTTTTTTTTCTCAATAGTTTTGGTTAATTTTATATATGGATCACCAGAGGAAACAAATTATCTTTTAAATGAGACCATTTTGAAGTCTCAACTGCTGCTAATTCAAGGTAAAACATACTTTTCATGAATATCTACAAAAAATAACATGAAAATAAAAATGGCTGCCATTTAGAGGGGAATAGGTTGCGACTCCCTAATGGGGAGTTTTTTGTTGATGAAATGTTGTGTATTCCTACAGGTTTTTGAAATACCGGTAACCCTATAGCTTACACACTGTATAGAAATCATTTGTGACTTACTAGCACTAAGACCAGTTCGCACAACATTGGCAAACCATATCAAAGAGAACTCGGCGGTCGGGGACAAGTTTTATGACTCAATTACTGCTTTATAACAAAGAGTATCGAGAGGGAATACGGAGTAGCCATAAAATGCTGTTTCTTCAATAAACTCGAGTCGAAAGAAAAAGCGCTACAGTTTGAATTCAATTTGTTTCCCCTTTTTTTGCAGACTACGTTGTTGTTCATTAAGTAGGTACATGGAAATAAAGTAAACTTTTTTCATTGTTCAAAACTGTCGATACTAGGCGTTTTTACTTTATAGAATGCTTTGTTCCACAAATGAACTTTGCACAAAGCGTGATTTTGAAATCAAAATCACACTAAAATTATACAGGCGAAAGTTTGTGAGTGTGTATGTTTGTTACATCTTCACGCAAAAACTACAGAACGGATTTGGCTGAAATTTGGTAGGTAGACAGATTAGGACCTGGATTAATACATTGGCTAACTTTTTTCACGCTCGCGCACTGCGCACCCTCGAAAGGTCATAGAAATGTTGTCCACGCGGGTGAAGCCGCGTCAAAGGCTAGTAAATTATATAATTGACTTCCTTTATAATTTCAATATATGAATCCTAAATCTAAAAAGTTCACTTAATAATAATAATAAAGTCCATGCAAATGTGAGTAAACATTTTATTATTTAAGTTAACATTTATTTGGAGAAACTGATCGAGATTTGATTATTAAATAAATATACAAGTTCAAGAAAGGAATACCGACAAAGTATAATTTGGAAAAAAAATCGTTACCTAGATCGTTAAAGCAACTGATTCTATATGAAAGTTATCAAAATAGTCGTTTATTTCATTATGTTGATAATGAGGAACTTTTTGCGATTTCGACGTATTGCAACTTGGACATTCTCAGTCTTTAGTTAACTTAGTACTCTTAATTTAATTTTTAAAAAATAGTTTTTATTAACTTTGAGTTAAATGCACCGCTTGTGCCCGATTCGGAGTTAAACAAACTGAACTGTTCAGAATTTACTGTTAGCCAGTGAGTTTAGCCACTAGATATTATTTCTGCACGGTTTTCTTCAATAAAACGGCCGTATCGTACAACACATATATCATCATATCAGCCGAAGGACGTCCACTGCTGGACATAGGCCTCCCCAAAGGATCTCCACGACGACCGGTTCTGCGCTGCCCTCATCCAGCGGCTTCTCGCGACCTTCACTAGGTCATCGGTCCACCGAGTGGGAGGCCTGCCTAACCTACGCTTTCCGGTGCGTGGTCGCCACTCGAGAACTTTACTACCCCAACGGCCATCTGTTCTACGAGCAATATAAACACGCGGGCCTTTGCGGTTTGGTCGACATCACACACAACCTTCGAGTTTCTTAGCAGAGGTATACAATTAAACACATATATCAAAGGGTCTATTACTAGATCCTTTGAAGGGCATCCCTTTGTTAAGCAAATAAACAAACCAAACGTACATACTTTACAAACGCCACTCAAGGAAATCGACTAAGTGGATCGCAAATCGTGTCCTTTTTGGTCGAGTAACTTTTGATATGAAAAAAAAATGGTCGATCAAATAAAAAAATAACCTAAGTACAAGTATTAAACTAAGTCAAAATCCTTACTAATATTATAAATGTGAAAATGTGTTTGTTTGTTACCTTGAATATCACGAGAAAGGACATAGGCTACTTTTTATCCCGGGAAAATAGCATAATCTGGTGCAGTTCCTGAGGGAACTAAAAAAATACTCGATTGTTGTGATTTTTTGCAACGAGATGGTTGAGTAGGTGGGAAACGACATAATTTACTAATCACCCTTAAAGACAGTCATAAAAACGATGTCCACGCGAGCGGAGCTGCGGGAAAAAGCTAGTAAGATATAATTTCAATATACAGGGTTTAAACTCTAAGTATGCGCACGGTGGAAATAAAATAATAACCAAAGCAATTTAATTTTAAATTAAAAACTAACTGCATAAAACATTACCCCTCTATTGTGTGGACAATCGGATAAAAATCAAATCAAATAAAAATTCAGATAGAACCTCTCGTAAACTTAATTCTAAGCTAATTAAAACCGCTCCAAACATGTACGTATATTGTGCACACACGCAGACACTTTTAAACCACTCCAAAATACTCCACAGTATGAGCTAAGACTTTGTCGTTGAACTCTATCTTGTCTGAGTCTTCGAAAATACGCACACACACGCACGCACACACACACAAACACAAACACACACACACACACACAACACACGATACCGCACACATGTTTCAAAAAGTGGCTTCAACTTGACAGTTCGCAGCATTCTATCTGAACTTTTTTTAATCTGAGATTAAGACGAATCTTATGCACCTAGTACTTCAAAATGTATCAAGCTGTTTAAGCCGCAGGCTCAGCTAAGAAACATACATACATACACCTATACAGGGGGGGGGGGGGCTTTGCCGTAATCGCCACGCTTGACAGACGAGTTGGCGATCGCTGTCCGGTGACAGTCTGGTGACACGCGATACACAGAAAGACCGCTGCACCCATCCTCCAGTTAATGATCTCTTAGTCGCTCTTACGACACCCTCGGGAAGAAATTGGGTGGTTGGTACTATCCTCCGTCAACCACCTCCGTGGCGTAATGGTTAGCCAATTCGCTTAACACCCGGAGGTCTTGGGTCGTGGGGTCAACTTTATAAGACTCGGTTTGGTTGATGGTAGGGCATTTTCATAGCCCCCCTAGCTAGCTACCACCATCTTATCTAAGTCTTGCATTGATTTGTTCCGGCTTGATTATAAGATAGCCAGATCCCCATTGCGTTGGGTAATCTTGGTAAGCAGCTTCTATCTTCGGCATCATCGTCACTTACCATCAGGTGAGATGATGGCAAGGGCTTATCAATTGTGGATTTAAAAAATCCTATTATTGTAGTGCTGCAGACTTGTACAATAATAAAAAAAATATCTAAATCTGCCATAATCCACAAAAATGTAATCTATATGAGTGTATCCTTATACAATGCGTTACCAGGAAATATCGAAATGCTGTGTTTGACAAGGTTTAAAACAAGTGTTTACAATTTACTGATTTAAAAAAAAATGTTTGAGAGTTTAAATCAGAAGTCTCACAAAATGACCAAAGAGACCGTAATCGATCAAATAAACTTCGACCAAAAGCAAAAGGGTGAAAGGCGTCAATGGAGCAACCATTTCGTTCGGCTATTCTTCGCTTTACATCAATGGCGCACTGAATCGAAGTCGACTTGTTATTCCTTTACAGAAATGCTGAAAAGGCGGTAATGGATATTTGAGGGAAGCTTAAAGAGTCTCTAAAAAAGTTTTCAACCGTTGTTATTTTACATTAGCTTTTTCCCGCGGCTTCGCCCGCGTGGACATCGTTTTTATGACTGTCTTCGAGGGTAAGTGGTGCACCAGCCGTGAGTTTTTTCCAGATCCCTCAAGGAAACTTAACGGGCTATTTTGATTAGCAGTATATGTTACTTCTATCCCCTCAAACAATTTAATTGAAAAAAATACTTTAATCCGTTATTACGTTGTGACACCGACACCGTCAAAATGACTTTTTCAGAATTAGTAAATTATGTCATTTGCCACCCCCTGAGCCATCTCTTTGCAAAAAATCACAATTATCCATTGTTCCGCTGCAATGTTAAAAAAATATTATTTTTTCAGTTCCCTCAGGAACTGCATCGGACTATGCTATTTTCACGGGATAAAAAGTAGCCTATATCCTGCCCAGTAACATAGGCTTCCTGCATGCTAAATTTCATCAAGATTGGTCTAGGTATTCAAGCGTGAAAAGTTAACAAACAAATAAAGAGACACATTTTCACATTGATTATGTTAAGTAAGGATTTAACAGTTCTACATCAAATACCATGATTATATGTGTCGGATTATTCGCCTGTCTCCCTAATCTTATTATAGCCCAGGGTTAAAAAAACAGTTTTATTATATTTGTGAACTAAACAAAGAGTAAATTTTTATAGGCCCAAGAAAGTGTAACGTTTGTTAATGGTATTGCAGTCTAAAAAGATAAGATAAAGTGAATGCTCTGTTTTGAGTTTTCCCTCTACGATTCATTTTCTCCTGCTATGGTACCTAATGATATGTTAAACTCTTTGGTCATTCTAAGTAGTTTCATATCATGCAACTCTCTGTTGCTCTTTGATTCTTTTAACTAAAACTAATATGCGAACCAAAAATAATGTGATACCTGCAGAGGATAATTATAAATTCATTTAAAATAGATTTTAGGTTCTACCATAGTTCTCATTAGTGTCACTGCCTGTGCCTGTGTCAGTATTGTTAGTCAACGTTATTGTTCTCAGGGACTTTTTGGCGGGATTTGTAGCGTTCAGTTTGTCATTTTTCTTTTACTATCCGAAGAATTACATTTTTTGGTTTTGATGTATAATATTAATAGTGTATTAATCAACAAAGTACGATTTATGTGTTTATTGTGTAGGACAATGAAATAAAAGTGTTTATGCTGTGTTTCGAGTTCCCACAAGAAGTACGCGGAAGCTTTTGCAAAAGTGAATTCATTTTCCTGGAGTGGAATATGTTAGATGAGTTATAGACAGTTAATAGTATTGACACAAGAAAATTTCAAGGTGATGTGAAGAAACAGTGATCTGGAAGACTCAAAAATTACTGAAGACGTAAACTCTACATTATAAGTACTAAAGAAAAATTCCACTGAAGACAAGGTGGTATGGTCAAATGAGCCTTAACTTGCCCTAAAAAGGGCGAAAAAAGTTATTATCTAAATAGTCAACACTCAACCGTGTGCCTACAGAATAACTTGTAGAAGATTCCGTAATGCTGCTGCCTTCAGCTTTGTGGCACCTACAATAATAACTTGTTGAAGATTCCGTAATGCGACTGCCTTCAGATGTGTAGCACCTATAATAATAACTTGTTGAAGATTCCGTAATGCGGCTGCCTACAGCTTTGTAACACCTACAATAATAACATGTCGAAGACTCCGTAATGCGGCTACCTACAGCTTTGTAACACCTACAATAATAAATTGTTGAAGATTCTGCCTACAGCTGCTTTGTAACACCTACAATAATAACTCCTTGAAGATTCCGTAATCGGCTTCTAACAGCTATAACTTGTTGAATATTCCTTAATGCGGCTGCCTACAGATTTATAACACCTACAATAATAACATGTTGAAGACTCCGTAATGCGGCTGCCTTCAGCTCTGCGTGGAATTGGAAATGGCGATATTTCAAAGTTTCTTTGAATTTGACATTTAACTGTTGTAGTTCATGAAAGGTTATATAAATTTGTACAGTCGCGCTGTGCAAACTTTCTCACGAAGCCTTCATCGTCTGGCGTAGTTGGACATACACAAAACAACAATTTATAAACATTATTCTTAATTAATTAATAAGTTACTTAGTTCCAAAGAGAAAAGATAATTACATATATTACCATTGATAAAAAAATATACAAATAAAATTCATCTACTGTATATTACAAGCTGTTTTCGAGAGTCATTACGAATCGTCTCGCACGCAGGTTTGACGACTTCCAGCCTCCCGAACAAGCCGGTTTCCGAAAAGGCTTTAGTACCATAGACCACATACATACGCTGCGGCAGATTATACAGAAGACCGAAGAGTACAATCAGCCACTATGCTTGGCGTTTGTGGACTATGAGAAGGCCTTTGATTCGGTCGAAACCTGGGCTGTGCTACAGTCTCTCCAGCGGTGCCAAATTGACCATCGATACATCGAGGTGTTGAAGTGTCTGTATGAAAACGCCACCATGTCGGTTCGCCTTCAGGACCAGAACTCGAAACCTATCCAGTTGCAGCGAGGGGTGAGACAGGGAGACGTTATATCTCCGAAACTGTTCACCGCCGCCCTGGAAGATGTTTTTAAGCTTCTGGACTGGGGTGGACTCGGCATCAATATCAACGGCGAGTACATATCCCACCTCCGATTCGCTGACGATATCGTGGTCATGGCTGAGACTATGGAAGACCTAAGCACAATGCTCGATGGCCTCAGTAAGGTCTCTCAACAAGTGGGTCTTAAAATGAACATGGACAAGACGAAAATAATGTTAAATGTCCGTGTCGCACCCACTCCTCTAAAGGTTGGAGACTCTACACTGGAAGTTGTTGACGAATATGAATACCTGGGACAAACAGTCCAGCTAGGTAGTTCCAACTTCAAGAAAGAGATCAATCGACGAATCCAACTCGGCTGGGCAGCGTTCGGGAAGCTTCGCAATATCTTCACGTCCCAAATACCGCAGTGTCTCAAGACTAAGGTCTTTGACCAGTGTGTGTTGCCAGTGATGACTTACGAAACTGAGACATGGTCGCTTACTATGGGCCTCATAAGAAGGCTCAAGGTCACCCAAAGGGCAATGGAGCGTGCTATGCTCGGTGTTTCTCTGCGTGATCGAATCAGAAACGAGGAGATCCGCAGGAGAACTAAAGTAACCGACATAGCTCACAGAATCGCTAAACTGAAGTGGCAGTGGGCAGGGCACATAGCTCGTAGAACAGATGGCCGATGGGGCAGTAAAGTTCTCGAGTGGCGACCGCGCACCGGAAAACGTAGCGTAGGCAGGCCTCCCACGCGGTGGACCGATGACCTGGTGAAGGTCGCGGGAAGCCGATGGATGCGGGCAGCGCAGGACCGGTCGTCGTGGAAATCCTTGGGGGAGGCCTTTGTCCAGCAGTGGACGATTTGTGGCTGATATGATGACTGTATATTGGATTTGTATTTAATGAGGTACCTCCGTACGTCATGGTTTTTCCTGGAATAATTAGCTACCCGTTCTAATAGGCCTCATTAAGTCCTTGTTATTCATAAAGTTTCATTAAAACCTTTATTGCATTTTTTGGGAAACAGTAACAACTCGACTTCTGATATCACTCAAATTAAAATAAAACAATTAACTTGAGTTTGTATATGAGGTACATTATAGGTACATTATCATATTTTTTTGAATAACTAACTTCCGCGTGTAGTAGGTACGCCATATTATTAAAGCACAGAGTTTTTGTCATAAAACTGTTACAAAATATATTTCAATTACCTGACCTCATATTATTATAAAGAACTTACCCCATACCAGTTGTTGCAAAATATCTTTCAATGACCTGACCTTATATTATGAAGAGCTTACCTCATACAGTGGTTAAAAAACACTTTTCAATGACCTGACCTCATATTATGAAGAGCTCACCTCATACAATTGTTGCAAAATATCTTTAAATGACCTAACCATATATTATGAAGAGCTTACCTCATACAGTTGTTGCAAAACACCTTTCAATGACCCGACCTCATATTATGAAGAACTTACCTCATACCATTTGTTGCAAAATATCTTTCAATGACCTGACCTTATATTATGAAGAGCTTACCTCATACAGTGGTTGAAAAACACTTTTCAATGACCTGACCTCATATTATGAAGAGCTCACCTCATACAATTGTTGCAAAATATCTTTAAATGACCTAACCATATATTATGAAGAGCTTACCTCATACAGTTGTTGCAAAACACCTTTCAATGACCCGACCTCATATTATGAAGAACTTACCTCATACCATTTGTTGCAAAATATCTTTCAATGACCTGACCTTATATTGTGAAGAGCTCACCTCATACAATTGTTGTCAAATATCTGACCTTATATTATGACGAGCTTACCTCATACAGTTGTTGCAAAACACCTTTCAATGACCCGACCTCATATTATGAAGAACTTACCTCATACCATTTGTTGCAAAATATCTTTCAATGACCTGACCTTATATTATGAAGAGCTTACCTCATACAGTTGTTGAAAAACACTTTTCAATGACCTGACCTCATATTATGAAGAGCTCACCTCATACAATTGTTGCAAAATATCTTTAAATGACCTAACCATATATTATGAAGAGCTTACCTCATACAGTTGTTGCAAAACACCTTTCAATGACCCGACCTCATATTATGAAGAACTTACCTCATACCATTTGTTGCAAAATATCTTTCAATGACCTGACCTTATATTGTGAAGAGCTCACCTCATACAATTGTTGTCAAATATCTGACCTTATATTATGAAGAGCTTACCTCATACAGTTGTTGCAAAACACCTTTCAATGACCCGACCTCATATTATGAAGAACTTACCTCATACCATTTGTTGCAAAATATCTTTCAATGACCTGACCTTATATTATGAAGAGCTTACCTCATACAGTGGTTGAAAAACACTTTTCAATGACCTGGCCTCATATTATGAAGAGCTCACCTCATACAATTGTTGCAAAATATCTTTAAATGACCTAACCATATATTATGAAGAGCTTACCTCATACAGTTGTTGCAAAACACCTTTCAATGACCCGACCTCATATTATGAAGAACTTACCTCATACCATTTGTTGCAAAATATCTTTCAATGACCTGACCTTATATTGTGAAGAGCTCACCTCATACAATTGTTGTCAAATATCTGACCTTATATTATGAAGAGCTTACCTCATACAGTGGTTGAAAAACACTTTTCAATAACCTGACCTCATATTATGAAGAGCTCACCTCATACAATTGTTGCAAAATATCTTTAAATGACCTAACCATATATTATGAAGAGCTTACCTCATACAGTTGTTGCAAAACACCTTTCAATGACCCGACCTCATATTATGAAGAACTTACCTCATACCATTTGTTGCAAAATATCTTTCAATGACCTGACCTTATATTGTGAAGAGCTCACCTCATACAATTGTTGTCAAATATCTGACCTTATATTATGACGAGCTTACCTCATACAGTTGTTGCAAAATATCTTTCAATGACTTGACCTTTTATTATGAAGAACTCACCTCATACAGTTGTTGCAAAATTCAGGACAAAACTACCCATTTTATAGTGGTAACCCCATCCTAATTTCTCTAATTAAGTCTCTGGCCCAGGGAATACGAGTAATTCTGATAATATTTGTGGGTTAAGAGGCATAATGTCTGATTTGCAAAATGACATACTGCAAGGTATATACTAACGTAATCCTAATAATGTGTTTAGAGACAACTATACCAGTAAGTAATCTTTTAAAAACTGTGACTGGTTGAACGATGATTAAGATTCTATTTTCTCATCTCGCAAAAAACCTGCTTTCGCATTCAAAATTGGTTTATTAGTTAATAAATTAATATGAGACGTATTATTATTAACCTCAGTAAATTAATAATACAAATATTATTTGTCGTCTTCTCAATTACTTTTTTTGCAGCGTCTGTTTTTCAAGATACTAATATTATGTTTTCGTGTGCTGTAATACAATCGTTTCTCATGTGGTCATTAATTTTAACCAACAGTGATAGTAAAAATAGTAAAAAACTATATAGCTAAGTTAGTTACTTTATTTATTCACTTTATAGCTTGATATGGCATTTATTACTGACATGGCTCACAGAATCGCTAAACTGAAGTAGCAGTAGGTAGGGCACGTAGCTGGTAGAATGGATTGCCGTTGGGGCAGTAAAGTTTTCGAGTAGCAACCGCGCACCGGAAAACGTAGCCTAGGAAGGCCTCCCATGCGGTGGACCAATGACCTGGTGAAGATTTCGGGAAGCCGATGGATGTGGGCAGCGCAGGACCGGTCGTCGTGAAAATCCTACGGACAGGCCTTGGTCCAGCAGTGGGCGTTTTTCGGCTGATTTAATGATGATGATGATGATGATGATAAGGCATGTATTAAATATGCATATTTGTACATTGTAATTATTATACATTTTTTATTATCCTGACATAGCATATTATTTTAATCGAATTACAAATTGGCAAATAATTGAGGTTTTGCGACATTATTTAGCAACTCAGATATTCTAATTATTTATTAGAAGGGCAATAATTTATTACTTATAGTATTGATACACGGTGATTAGTATTTATGTGAAATTGGTGAACTATAGTTACATTGTGTATCGTTCTCATATCATACCACTTTTCTTCTATAAGTTTAAAAATAAAATATAATTTTTAATTCAAAGGCGTTAATTTTCTAAAGATTAGAATGTTTTGTGGCTATTTGACATTGTAACTGTAACTTAGACATTCTTTGCAAGTACTTTTTTGCGATCTCAATCTAGTGTAACGCCGAACTTTGTCAGGGCGCAATCAGTCCTGCAGGATGAGTATCTTGTTAAGGCAGGCTATAAAATATTAAACTATGGGTAGCTTGTGTATCATATCACTTTTAAGATATAAAAAATCTGAAATCAAAAGCGTTTTATTCACTCAAATTTTGGACATTTTGCGATTGTCCTGACATTTTGAAACGCGGACATTCTGCGCTAGAACTTTTCTGCGGGCTCAATCTGGGGGTCGCGCCGACCTTCGTCAGGGCGGAAACTGTCCTGCGGGATGGGTTACTTGTTTGGGCGGGCAATAAATATTACAGACGGTACTCTGATAAACGGTAATTAGAATGTAAGATAGGTGAGCACGGGACAGGTTGTGGATCTTGCTGGTTCTATATCGATGTAGCTGTCACTGGCCTATTATAAATGAAAGTAGAACTATGCTTTTTGGCAATCTATACAATTTGAGATTATTAAAATATGTGTAAGAACGGTGTCAAAGTATATAATATATTAATACTAACATACAGTATGGACACTCCCTGCCGGTCTCTAGATTGTGAAGTTCATCTTAATGGATCATCAGTTCGGGTTGGGAAGCAATTTAAATATCTTGGACATATTGCACTCACAGAAGATCTCAAAGACGTTCAAGACATTGGTCGCGAAAGAAAAGCACCCTTCGTTCGGTGTAACATGCTCGCGCGCAGGTTCTCAAAATGTAGTAGGGACGTGAAGACGACACTGTTCAGAGCTTTCTGTCAGTGTTTCTACACGTCCCAGCTTTGGTTAAAGTTTAAAAGGTCGAAATTTAGCACCATAAGCAAAGTTTATATATTAGTACTAACATACAGTATGGACACTCCCTGCCGCTCTCTAGATTGAGACCTCACTCCCTCGTCATCCAGATTGATACAGATTGGTTACAGTTTGGTTATCGAACGTATAGGATTTCGCTGCCATTTCGTTTGTTCCGTCATTTCTTTTTTGAAATGTAATTTCTGGCCTGTTGTATGAAGTGTCCAGGGTGTGACCATGCTAATACAGATACAACAGAAAAGCCAGAAACATTGTAAATAAACATTGATGTTGTAATGATTGCATTACATCAAGCGAGAGCACCGGCCTTGAGATTGTGTTTCTAAATGTTTAGGTCTCAACTTTGCCTTTTTGCGAGAGATGATAAGGGCTTCTAAGGGCTTTAACTTTACTAAGTTTGGTTGTCGAATGTATAGGATTTCGCTGCCATTTTGTTTGTTTCATCATTCCTTTTTTGAAATGTCATTTTTGGCCCGTTGTATGAAGTATCCAGGGTGTGACAGTGTGTTCCTACTCTCTAATAGCAAAGGGAGGATATCTCTGCCAGGCGAGGTGGTATGCCTGGGGTCCGGCCGTGGACCAACCGTTGATGGTTGGTACTTGTATTTATACTCAGTGCTGAAGAAATGTTAATATCGCGTTCTAGGTATCGTATTGCTGTTGTCCTTTCGTCGCTTGTGTTAAGGTTCAGTGGTGGGTTACTGAAGTTTCCGCCACATAATCCACAATCAAAACATGTATTTTAACGAACTCTTCCATTTTAAAGCTTATTTTAGAATCGAATCTGAAATACTTGATAACATGTAAAGTTGTAAAAAATATTTTGAAAGAAGAAATATATATAAGCTGTAGGACCGGTCATGGTGGAAATCCTTCGGGGAGGCCTTTGTCCAGCAGTGACCGTTTTTCGGCTGATATGATGATGAAGCTGAGGGCAAAAAGTAGTTAAGTTTCTTTTACATATTTTTCTGTTTTACAAAACATTGGGTTCCTTATAACGCTTTTTATTTTTAATAAAACAATGAGCGTGTTACAGCTGGCGCACCACGTTTTTATAATCATGTATATTTTAACTTAAAACAAACTGACAGACAGATGGACAACGAAATCACAACCGACAGACGTCAACGGTACCGTCTTCCATTAGCCTTCTATTTGTTTGTCTTGACCACCTGATTATCTAAATCAATCTGTAACCAATTCTTGTAACCTATGAAGCAGCTCAAAGTTACCACCTACGTATCGACAGTGTGCCAACAACGGATCTCCTCCTTGCCTCGAATACCATATTTTGACGGGAAGATGGAGGACAAGACAGCTAGAGGCTGACCTCCTGCTAAATGGGGCAACCATGTCACCAGCACCATCAAACTGCAGCTTCTTCAAGCAGTGCACTAGTCGGGAGCACTCTCCGCCATCACAATGCTATGACGCTCGCGATCTTCAGCATTCAGGCACATCCTGGACACTTTATACCACACCCCGGACACTGCGTACAAACGGTCGTGAAATGACATTTCTAAAAACAAATGACGGAGCAAAAAAAATCACGGCAAAATCCCATACGCTCGAGAACCAAACTGTAACCAATCTGAATCTACCTGGATAACGAGGGGGTGAGGTCACAATCTAGAGAGCGGAAGGGAGTGTCCATACTGTATGTTAGTACTATTATATCATCATCATCATATCAGCCACAAATCGTCCACTGCTGAACAAAGGCCTCCCCCACGACGACCGGTCCTGCGTTGCCCGCATCCATCGGCTTCCCGCGATCTTCACCAGGTCATCGTTCCACCGCGTGGGAGGCCTGCCTACGCTACGTTTTCCGGTGCGCGGTAGCCACTCGAGAACTTTACTGCCCCATCGGCCATCTGTTCTACGAGCTATGTGCCCTGCCCACTGCCACTTCAGTTTAGCGATTCTGTGAGCTATGTCCGTTACTTTAGTTCTCCTGCGGATCTCCTCGTTTCTGATTCGATCACGCAGTGAAACTCGGAGCATAGCACGTACCATTGCCCTTTGGGTGACCTTGAGCCTTAATTAATGACTATTATATATACTTTGCTTTATACAACAGGCCAGAAATGACATTTCAAAAAAGGAATGACGCAACAAACAAAATGGCGGCGAAATTCTATACGTTCGACAACCAAACTATAACCAATCTGTATCAATCTGGGTGACGAGGGGGTGAGATCGCAATCTACAGAGTAGCAGGGAGTGGTCCATACTGTATGTTAGTACTAATAAATATACTTTGATTCAGGCAGCGAATGATTAGAATTGACAAATAATGCATTGAGACCATTCCATTGAACCCAAACACGATACCTCTGCTGTGAGTTGGTCAAGAGTTGGGTATCTTGCAGGTTCCATGTGATGTTGCAGCATCAGGTCACAGTTACCATTTCTTGTGAAGTAACAGGGATACCAAATTTGGAATCGATTAGACCTGTGGAAGTTACTCACGTCCCTTCATCAATTAGAAAAAAGCTGGTTATCTTCAAATGGCTGAAAATATTTTTTTAATCAGTTTGTCACTCTAGATCAAGACACTTTGCATTTCTTTGCGTGATCGAATCAAAAACGAGGAGATCCACAGGAAAACTAAAGAAACATAGCTCACAGAATCGCTAAACTGAAGTGGCAGTGGACTGGGCACATAGCTCGTAGAACAGATAGCCGTTAGGGTAGTAAAGTTCTCGAGTGGCGACCGTGCACTGGAAAATGTAGCGTAGGCAGACCTCCCACGCGGTGGACCGACAACATGATGAATATCGCGAAAAGCCGATGGATGCGGGCAGCGCAGGACCGGTCGTCGTGGAAATCCTTAGGGGAGGCTTATGTCCAGCAGTGGACGTCCTTCGGCTGATATTATGATGATGATGATCAAGACACCTTCCAAAAAAATTTATTAAAATCGGTTCATCCATTTGGTCGCTACGATGCCACAGACAGATACACAGATACACACGTTTAACAAAACCGTCTGTTAGCGTCGGGAATAGAAAATCAGACAAAAAAGAGGTGATAAAAATGGGAATGCCACAAAAGCTGTCAAAAGTTTCTGAAAATCTGGACTGTTTAAAACTCGGAACGATGAATTTTTATTGGCTCTTACTTTTAACCTCGATCAAAGCTGCTTAACGCCAAGAGCCTTTGATCAAAGCAATAAAATTTTTCCTCTCCATTCGTCGCGGTGGGGTTCGATGAAGTTTTCATGTTGCCTACTTTTAAAAGAATTGACGTTAATTATTAAGATGTGACAAAACTTTCAATGATCTGTTTTTATTTAAAACTAGCCGTCCGCCCGAGGCTACGCCCGCGTTGTTTTCGATTTTCCCGTGGGAATGAGACGTTTTCCTGGGGTAAAAAGTAGCCTATGTCCTATTTCAGGACGTAACCTCTATGTATGCCAAGTTTCATCCCGATCCGTCTATTGGTTGAAGCGTGAAAGAGTAACAAACATTCATACATACAAACTTTTACATTTATAATAATAGTAGGACTAGCTGTTTCCCGCGGCTTCACCCGCGTGGCAGTTCTATGACTTTTCGAGGTTGCGCAGGGGGTGAGCCGCAAGCAGCTCGCAAGCGTGGTAAAAAGTAGCCTATGTGCTAATCCAGGTCCTAATCTGTGTACCTACCAAATTTCAGCCAGATCTGTTTAGTAGTTTTTGCGTGAAAGGGTAACAAACATACATCCTTACAAACTTTCGCGTTTATAATTAGTAGAATTATTTTACGTTTTTCTTTTCTTTCATCGTATGACATATTAACCGTGCTAGCCAAAGGAAGACCGCAGTTGCCTGATGATGCGTTTGGAATCACCTGCGGTCACGTGTATAGATTTACACCTACAGACGTGTGCAACGCAACCTTCATACACATCTGTAGTCAGATATGCAGTGCAGGTTGCGTAATTTTTTATTTCTCAATTGGTAAAGCCCTTGGTATCATCTCACTAAATGGTAAGTGATGATGATGCCGAAGACGGAAGCGGGCTTACCAATTCCGGGCTTTACAAAGCGGTTTTTTTGTTTAGTAGGGCCGAGTACACAATACCTGAAGCTAGGCTAACTGTATTATTAGGTAACAAAATTTAATCGCCTCCGTGGAGTAAATGGTGGTCTATTCTCTTCACAGGAGGAGGTCGCGCGTCCTGAACTTCCTAAGGCTCGGTTTGGTTGGTAGAAGTCCATTTTCTATGCCCGCCTGGCTAGCTACCAGAATCTTACCTAATTCTTGCCGCTAAAGTATTAATGTAAACAGCATTGAGGTGTTTCGGCATAAAGATAAGATAGTCAAGTTCCCATTGCGTTGGGGAATATTGGTAAGCCCGGATAGGTTACATACGTTCAAAAAGTGAAGCAAATAAAATTATGCCAATTGGAATCTCTTTTCTTAGTTGCGTTCGGTGCGACCGAAAGGAATTTTGTTGTGTGTGTGTAAATGGCTTCGATTTTCGAATAATGTTTGTTAGTGCATAACCCATCTATGTTAACAAACCTCTGAAGCCCGCTTACATCGCCACACTACCAAAAAAAAAAATCCCGCTTACATCTTTGGCATCCTCGTCAATCAATCAAATTAATGTCCTTTGACGTCTATGACCTTATAGGAGGGATGCTCCTGGCTTCACCCAATGCAGAGCTTTGCCTCCGGCCTCGCGGTTTAGGATGTTTGGCCATGGAGTCTTAGCCTTCCTGATATAAAACGTGACTGACATAAAGCGAGAGTAAATAAATGTGATTTAACGAAATTAACACTTGATTTCACTCCTCATATATTTTATGTACCGCTTGCTATTTATACGAATAAGAATAAGAAGAAGATATATATTGTATGTACTGCGTGCTATGTAAACGAAGTAGAATAATAAGAAGATAAATGTTAAGTCATATAGGGAGGTAAAGGAAACGGCTTTTGAATAGAGAAAGATGGAGGGAGTTGCTCAACTGAACTGCTATGGATGCTGCACCGACAAAGGCCTAGCTCTTAAATTAAAAAAAAAAGAAGCTATGTATATTATAAAAAAAATATTCTTAAGGAGTACATTCCAAAATTAAATCACGTTATTATAATTATATCCTAGAATAAGGCACGCAACAAAATAGAAACGTTGGTAGCTCAGCGGTAACGACTCGGTACTCCTAACCAGAAATCCCGGGTTCAAATGCGGGGACAGCAAATGTACCAATAACGTTTTTTATCCACAATTGATGAGACCTTGGCATCATATCACCTGATGGTAAGTGACGATGATGCCGAGGATTTAATTGGGCCTACCAAGATTCTCTAATGGGGAGTTCCCCAGTAGCCAGTTGGCTATCTTGTCTTCAAGCCAGAACAAGAATGCCACACCCTGGACACTTCATACTACGGGCCAGAAATTACATTTCAAAAAAGGAATGACGGAACAAACAAAATGGCGGCGAAACCGAAACCGAAACTGTAACCAATTTGTATCAATCTGGATGACGAGGGGGTGAGGTTGCAATCTAGAGAGCGGCAGGGAGTGTCCATACTGCATGTTAGTACTAATATATATACTTTGACAATGCTGTCAACATTGATGTTTGGTGGCATAACTTAGATAATAATGGTGGTATGAGTAACCTCAGGAAATGCTCTACCACCATTTAAACTGAGTATACCGATTATGACGTACTTTAACTTAGTAGTAACTAGCTTTTGCCCGTGCCTTCGCCGCGTGGACATCGTTTTTGTGACATTCTTTGAGGGAAAGTGGTGCGAAGCGGATAGCGAGCGTGGACACGAGTTTTCTCCAGATTCATATCTCAGATCGGACTTGTCTCAGGAGCAGTCTATGTCAATTTCTACCCCTTTAACGATTTCTATCCGATAAATCATTTCAATCCGTTGCTCCGTTGCGACGCCGACGTGCGCGAGCATGGAAATGAGTTTTGAATGGAAACTATTTCAGGATATGCTAATTGGTAAATAATGTCATTTACCACCCCCTCGACCATATTTGTGCAAAAAATCACTACAATCCATTCGTTGGGATGTTAAATAAATTAACAACAAAAGAGTATTTTTTCAGTTCTCTATTAAGGAACTGCATCGGACTATGCTATTTTCAAGGGATAAAAAGTAGCCTTTGTCCTTCCTCGTGACACAGGATACCTGCATGCCAAATTTCATCAAGATTGGATAAGGTGTTGAAGCGTGAAAAGGTAACAAACAAATGACAAACACATTTTCACATTTATAAATTAGAAAGGATGCGTTATGTTTTACTTAACATCATCATGTCAGCTCATATACGTCCCCACCGAGGGGCTCGAACCTACCCTGAATTAGGGCGATCAGGTCTTAGTTGACCACGCGGGCCCAGTGCGGGTTGGTCGACTTCACACACAACCTGCGAGTTTCTTCGCAGGCGTGTGCAGGTTTCCTCACGATGTTTTCCTTCACCTTAAGAGCGTCGGATAAACGTACATATGAATTCAAAATTCGACATCACATTGCTACGTAGCTGTATTCGAACCACGACCTCCCGGGCAGGAGGCGGCGTATCTAGCCATTACGCCACCTAACATAGTTACTGTGTGTGTAATTTTACAGATTTATATCATTTCTATACCAAACGGTGTGGTAAAGTTATCGTTGAAATCTGTAAACGTCCAAACCATAAATCATTATTTAAATACATAGTAATTATCTTCATAATAAACCTTTCGATTTGTCATTTTGTCAAGCCAGATATAATTTTCTATGTAAATCGGTAACATTCGAGAAATTCGATAGTTTTCCGCGCAGCGCTGTCTGGATAATTTATATTGTTATTAAATATTTAACGTTGTATTGGATATTGAAGGTTTCATCATATCAGGTCCTATACGTCCCCACCGAGGGGCTAGAGTCTATCATGAATTATGGCGAGCGGGCATTAGGCCACGCGGGTGTCGACTTCACACACAACATTGAAGGTTTTTCAACAGTAAAATTAACACTGATTCCTGTTTTGATTTTTTAAACTCTAGACACACGGCAGCGTCAGCCAAGTTCGTAAAGGAAAAAGATGACACCGTTTAATGTTTTTTCTTCTCATAATGCTTCTCGCGAAAAGAAAAATCTACTTATGGATACTTATATAGGATGTAAAAAAATCGTGGAGGTCCCTTTAACTTATCTACTCATCATACTGAACAACTTTCCCCAAGGAATCCATATTATTATTATTGGGTGGGACGCCTGCGGGGTACAGGCGGGTGTTCAAGTCTCTATGTGGACTCACTACACCGTAAGGAATCCATAGTCAATTCAAAAAAAAACCGACGCTCCATTTAAAATTGTTTAAATCGGTTTATCAGTGTT
Source organism: Coleophora flavipennella (assembly GCA_947284805.1). Lineage (NCBI taxonomy): Eukaryota > Metazoa > Arthropoda > Insecta > Lepidoptera > Coleophoridae > Coleophora > Coleophora flavipennella. The sequence goes on from OX369272.1 coordinate 1,663,293, forward strand.
GATCGATTCGTATGAAGTCATTTTTTTGCGATTTCTGTTAACATGTAGAATAATAGTTGTTTAGTGTGATGTGCAGGTGCCCCAGTTAAGGGGTCCTGCACCCATTTTTTTTTACACCCTGTACATCATACGGTACTAGAATCTTTGGTATTCACGAAAAACCCATGAAAATGAAAACCACACTATTACCACACCCTGGACACTTCTTAAAACGGGCAAGAAATAACATTTGTAAAAAGGAATGACGAAACAAACAAAATGGCGGCATAATCCTATACGTTGGACCACCAAACTCTAACCAATCTGTATCAATCTGAGTGACGAGGGGGTGAGATTGGAATCTAGAGAGCGGCAGGGAGTGTCCATACTGTATGTTAGTAGATTGGTTAAGAGTTAGATTGGTTACAGTTTGGTTCTTGAACGTATAGGATTTCGCCGTCATTTTTTTAGCTCCTTCATTTGATTTAGACATTTTATTTCACGACCGTTACATGCAGTGTCCGGGGTGTGCCTGATGCGTAGTAAAACAGCGGGGGTGAACAACCTGGTCAAAGATGGCATAGTGGTGACTAATTCATTACACTTAGTTCGTAGGTCCGACACTCCCTGCCGCTCTCTAGATTCCAATCTCACCCCCTCGCCACCCAGATTGATACAGATTGGTTATATGTAGTTTGGTTGTCGAACGTCAGGAATTTTACCGTGATTTTGTTTGCTCCGTCATTTGGTTTTGGTAATGTTATTTCACGACCGTTGTATGTAGTGTCGATCGTACTATAATTTATGAACCAAAGTTCTGAAAGAAATAGGCAAAATAACCACTTATTAAGGGTTTTACAGACGCCAACGACCAACTTTGTAACCGTTTTTTACTTCAATTATGTGTTTTTTTTATCGAAAATTTTTTTTATTGTAATTTACAGGATATGAGAAGTGATTTTTATTTCCTCAAAAAATCATTTAATATACAGAACTAAAGAAAAAAAAAATTTATTAGGATAGCAATATCCCAGATACAACATGCATTAGCACCCTTTTTTATTATGATAATTTATGGACTTCTTATCAAAACAATACAAAATGATTTTGTTCTCTCACTTTTTAGAAATACTTCTTATTTTATTTATAACTAGCTGTCCCGGCGAACTACGTACCGCCTTACATTACATTACACTGCCCTACCCTACACTACACTACTCTACCCTACACTACCTTACCCTACACTACTCTACTCTACACTACACTACCCTACCCTATATTACCCTACCCTACATACACTACACTACACTACCCTACCCTACACTATCCTACACTACACTACCCTACCCTACCCTACATACACTACACTACACTACCCTACACTACACTACCCAACCCTACCCTACACTACCCGACCCTACACTACCCTACCCTATACTTTCCTACCTTAAACTACACTACTCTACCCTACACTACACTACCCTACCCTACACTACCCTACCCTACACAACCCTACCCTACACTACCCTACCCTACCCTACCCTACACTACACTCTACTACCCTACCCTACCCTACATAAGAACCTTCTCCTGACAATAACAAACTCGACAAAAAAAGAATTAGCCAAATCGGTCCAGCCGTTCTGGAGTTATAGCGTCAGGAAGGAAAACCCGACTTATTTTTATATAGTAAAAAAGATGAAATGAAAAACCACAATTTTCGCACGATTCGTCCGCAGCGATTGGCGTAACAGCCACGTTGCAGTACGAGCTGACAAGAACTTTATTTCCAACGTATTTCGTTCGATGTTTGAAACATCGTGAATCGAGTTGCTAATTTAAGTAACTGAGGAGCCTTAACAAAAGCTACAAAATTTTAATATTCGACTTTCAAAATCTTCAAAACTTTTTCATCCTAAAACCTTAAGCACATTAGCGAAATTCAAAACGCGTCCCACCACAATAATATCCTGTAAGCCTCTTTATTAAATACAAACATTTCTTGGCAACTTTGCCAACTGAAAAATCGTCGCCATAGAAAGTTTTTGGAGCGAAGCCCAGCGTAACAAAGGCGGTTCGAAACAAAAGAATTGCCACCATAAAATCCCTTGGATCTTGCCTCACCATTGCCATTGTTGGTTAACCTTTTTTTCGCTGATCCACTCTCATTTAATAACCTTTTCTGTTATGTTGGCGGCTGGAATAGGATTTTGCAGCTGATTTTGATTTGGGTGAACGCGTTTAGAACGGACTTGGGTCTCGGTGGAGATGGACAGAAAAGGTTTGGAGAATGGAGAATTATAGCGGGATATTTAATTTAGGGCGATACTAAAGTATATATATATATATATATTAGTACTAACATACAGTATGCCGCTCTCTAGATTGCGACCTCACCTCCTCGTCACCCAGATTGATACAGATTGGTTACAGTTTGGTTGTCGAACGTATAAGATTTCGCCGCCATTTTGTTTGTTCCGTCATTTCTTTTTTGAAATGTCATTTTTGGCCCGTTGTATGAAGTGTCCAGCGTGTGGTGATACGTAGCATGTTGTTAATGTTTATTAGGTACGTCATCATCATCATCATATCTGCTCGCGCACCTTACACCCTCAAAAACAATAATAAAACTCTTACAACGATATCCAAGCGGATACGATGACGGGCGCAAAAAAAATAATCTTGACTGATTCTTTCGTAAACGCTATCTTTACAGAGATCTAAGAGTTTTCGATGTATAAACGGAATATAATCTCGAACATCGATATGTGTCTAATCAATACATTCGGAAAGTTTAGATTCATTAAAGCATGTAGTTTTTATATTAAAGCGGAACTACGTTTGTATGGAAACTCGAGCCCACTGGGGACTGTGGCAAAAATAAAGGGAACTGGGGATAAAAACCCTTACGGAGTTTGCCACATATGATACGCAAGATTTAGAGGTTCGGGCCTAAACGGAGTTTTAAGGAAAAAAAGGTTATGGGGTAAATTAGAATATATATATTTTATGATTTTTTTTCTAAAAAGAAGGAACAAGAAACAATATGAGTATAAAAAAAGGTGTGATTAGATTGGTTGACCGTGTAGACAATTAAAAACAATGACCTAATATATTTATGGAGAATTTACGGAAATAAATTTAAGGTTACAATTTTATTTGTATTTAAAATGGTTATTTTATAGTATGCCGGCAGGCAACGATCGTCGCCGTCCCTTTGGTACTTAAATAAGTTACTAAGTTTAAAATTTGAGTCTGATCTGAATTACCCAATCTTTTTAACAAAATATGTATCAGATACAAAACACTTTTAAAATTTGAAATAAAAAACTAATAGTTAGAAACTGGAAACAGGAAATCTTCCAGGTCGGCAGAAAGGTCACAGAGTCAGAGAGTCGCTCGGGATAAAAGACAAAACAAATTCACTTCCCTTATGGCGAGCAGCTGGGCGGGCAGTAGAAAGGACTGGCCGGTGATCAGCACTGCTCCAACCCAGGTTCAATCGTTTATCGGGCAAAACCTCGGGGACGTCAACCTCGCAGGGGCTGGATGAAACCCTACGGAGTTATATAAATGTAATTTGCCGCAGTACCAAAAATACACGCAAAGCGGTTTCCTTATACAAATTACTTACCACAGAATAAAATTGTGGGCCTCAACCATAACTTATAACACCATTTGTACAAAAAAATTTAAATTCACAACATTTTCGACGGGACCACGATCAACCTTTGTTTTTCTCTTGTCAAAAAAAGACAACTATTTTCAAATTCAAATAGCATAGAGCAACGACATCAAAAAAGAATTTAATTATGAAACGCGACAAAAGAGATCGGCTCGAAACGATAGTTAGCGTTTCAGGACACACTCGTCTTATCAAGCTTATTTAATTTTAATAATCAGTATTAGGGTCAAAGAAAAATGGGTAGACCAAATGCGCGCTGGACAGACGACGTCATTAAAATAGGTACCCACTGGATGCGTGCGACTAGCAGAAGATAGAAAACACTGGCGATCTCTGGAGGAGGCCTTTACCTTCCACTGAGAGGGGTTCTTGCAAATGTAGTTACGAAAGAAATTTAATTACAATTAATTACTGGAAACGGAAAGTTTAATACCTTATTTAATTGTATAACTACCAAATGAATTACCTACGAAAATACTACTTGAAACACTAATTTTAACTAAAATACATTTACTAAAACAGTTACTAAATAATTTATATGGTTTGTTAGTTATTTATAGATTATTAGGATAGATTTTTATTTGAATTTTGACATGTTATTTAATTATTATTTTAATTGAATAATTTATATTATATAATAAATGCAGTATGCAGTGTCTTAAAATGTCAACTTTTTTACTGTGAAGCAAGAAATAAAAGGCTTTTTTATTTTTATTTTATTTTAATCAATATTATACCTACTAAGGCGCTTCCACTAAACATGTGTCTATCGAGATATCAACTTCTTACTAAAATAAAGATGGAATTACATTACATTAACAGCTGAAAACACATTGATACGTGGCAGGATTCGAACCACGACCCCCTGGACAGGAGGTAGCGGCCCTAGCCATTACGCCACCGACGCTCCATTACGTTCATCCAAGGCTCGTACGGTGAAGGAAAACATCGTGAGGAAACCTGCACACGCCTGCGAAGAAACTCGAAGGTTGTGTGTGAAGTCGACCAACCCGCACTGGGCCCGCGTGGTCGACTAAGGCCCGATCGCCCTCATTCAGGGTAGGCTCGAGCCCCTCGGTGGGGACGCATATGAGGTGATATGATAAACAACTGAGAATTTATAGGTACCTACATCCAGCATCCTCTGAAGTTTTAATCATCATATCAGCCGAAAAACAACCACTTCTGGACAAAGGCTTTCCATAAGGATTTCCAAGGCGACCGGTACTGCGCTGCCCGCAGCATACAGGTCTTCCCACAACCTTCACCAGGTCATCGGTCATGTGAGTGGGAGGCTTGTCTACGCTATGTCTTCCGGTTCGCGGTCGCCACTCAAGAACTTTACTGCCCCAACAGCCATCTGTTCTACGAGCTATGTGCCCCGCCCACTAGCACTTGTATGAATTGTAAGCTAGTCAAGGGCTCCAAGCGCTTTATGGCATCGCGTCCTACTGAAAGCATGTATTTTCTCAGTTCGTCCGTCCCCCAACTGTGGACGCTCCCTTACAATACCATTGACTAAAGGGCGAATAATTCAAGCGTCATAAAATCGCAGTAAGCCGACGACGCCCCGAGGCCCACTGTCCAAGCATTAGTGCCAGAAATTTACGCTCGGCTTATGTGCCACTCGAATTTCAATGAAATGGCCGCTGTTGGGTTAGGTGATGCTGGAAGACTCTTTTGAAAGATTACTTTTTGAAGTAAAAACTTCTTTAGACGCGTTGGCATTTTTGAGATGAGAAAAAATCATTGAACTCGCGACACTGTAACTGTAACTCGCGGGGTCAAAACTTTGTCAACCTAGTCGTTCGCCAGGAACACTCGGAGGGTCAAAACTGTAAAAAGGTTTTACTTCTGAAGTAACTATTTAGTAATCTGTGCTTCTGTCGGCATTCCCGGAGTGGTTAGGTCACAGATTACTAAATAGTTACTTGTTAGGTTTTTATTATTCGAAAAGCGCCAAATCGAAGATTTTATTCAGAAAAGAAGTCCACTGCTGGAGTATTTCCACAACGACCGCTCCTGCGCTGGCCGCGAACTTCACCAAGTCGTCGATCCACTAAGTAGGAGGCCTGTATACGCTTTGTCTTCCGGTGCGTGGCGGCCACTCGAGAACTTTACTGCCTCAACTGCCCTACTTTTATGAAACTTAGCAAATCGAAAAACCGCAAAATTGTACTTGATTGTTGCAATTGAAGTTGGTATTTTATCGCCTGCTTATTATTGAACGAGCACAGCGAGTTCTCAGAGGCTACTGAAGTAAGCCGGCGTTTTATGTCGTATAAATGTTTGTTCGACAAAAACTCGAGTATCGTTTATAGGAACACTTTTATGGTGCAACATTTATCAAATATTGTGTTGCTTGCAGATGATACTTCTCTTATGTTTAAAGTGAATAGGAAAGAAAATGAAATTGACGAATTCTTTCAAAGATACTGAACTGGTTCACTGTGAACAACTTATTATTAAATGCTAAGAAAACAAAATGTATAATATTTTGTTTGCCAAATGTAAAAAAGGTCAATAATAGTGTCATATTAGACAGTAATAAATTAGAATTTGTAAATACTTTGGTATTCCTTGGTATAACTTTGGATTTTTCACTTCAATGGGGACCATACATTGAAACATTAACGGGAAGGTTTAGTTCAGCTGCTTATGCCGTTAAGAAAATAAAACAGTTAACAAATGTAGGTACTGCGAGACTAGTGTATTTTAGTTACTTCCATAGTATAATGTCCTATGGCATCTTACTGTTCGGGCATGCGGCCGATATAAAAAAAACTATTTTCATCTTGCAGAAAAGAGTTATCCGTACAATCTATCAGATGCGATCACGTGAGTCGTTACAGAATAAGTTCAAAGAAATCAATATTTTAACTGTTGCTAGTCAATTTATATATGAAAACATCATGTACGTTCGTAAGAATTTTTCATTTATTTTCTAAAAACAGTGACAGGCATAATTTGAATTTAAGAAATGTAAATAAAATAGATATAGCCTTTTCGAGACTGAGTAAGGGTAAAAAGTGATTTGTGGGGCAGTGTATAAAATTCTACAATAAAATTCCATAAAATGTAACACTTTATTGCACAACATAAGAGAGAAAAAAAAGATACAATGATTAAGGAAGTTGTACGTACATATGGTACAGCGGTCTTATCGCTAACAAGCGATCTCTTGCATTGATTTGTTTTGAACATCGTGGGTAGGCGAATTAACGAGACAAAAATAATGTTTAAGATTGAACACAAGTCGTTCAAGGTGTTGCCGAGTTATAGGGGGTTGTAAATGTTGTTAACATGGTTTCTATAAACACCACTGGATGGCGCTGGCCTGGACCACATTATTACAATAAAGCGGCTTACAGTAGTGCAACGAATGTACTTACGCAGAGCAACGGAAGGGTACTTGCGTTCGCGGAGTTTGTCAGGCTGGCTACAGGCTAGAACTGCTTGTACCTACGCCGTGGCGGCATCGTGCGACATCAAAGGCGTTCTAGTTCTAGGCGTACTAGTTACTTCGATGGCCATATCATATCACTGTGGCTGGACATCGTGCAAGCGTTGCTGAGCGACCTATGTATATTATTTTACTGAGTACATGGCGAGTTTACAGTTCGGGCCGAACTACTAGTGTAAAATTAAATAAGTCAACATTGTATCATGTAAATGAGGAGATTATGTTACGGGAGTCTTGAAATATGTCTTTTTAAAAATACCATGCTTTAGTCCTTCTGGAAAGATCGTGGAGAGGATTTTTTTCACAAATAAGCGTCTTTGGAAGTAAATAGTCCGAAACTCGAAACCTATTCGGTTTCCTCTAATTGAGAAATAATCCTCTTCATGATGACGAATGGTGCGGCAGTAAATAGGTACTGCGTTGTGAAAATTTCCAAGCCGTAATTATTCTAAGCCGTATGGCTCCCGGCTTAGAATAGGGCCATCCTATCTCTTCCTATAGCCGTCGTAAGAGTCGACTAGGACTCAAATTGAAGGATGAGCAGCAGCGTCCTTTCCGTGACTTGCAGTCACCTGCAACAATACTGTGATCGCCAACTCGCCTGCCAACCGTGGCGATTACGTCAACACCCCCCAAGATCTATACAACAAAAAACGGCCCCTAGTCCCCGTTGGACCTACCGTTCCTGGCTCTATTAACGGTCAAGGTAACGGCGGCGGGGCGTGGGGTGCGAAGAATCCCCGGCAGATGCCAGGCCAACAAACTAAGAGAAGAATAAGAAAGAAAGGTCTCATAAGAAGGCTCAAGTTCACCCAAAGGACAATGGAGCGTACTATGCTCGGAGTTTCTCTGCGTGATCGCATCAGAAATGAGGAGATCCGTACGACAACCAAATTAACCGACATAGCTCTCAGAATTGCTAAACTTGAGTGGCGGAGCACATAGCTCATATACTTCCCCACCGAGGGCCTCGAGCCTACCCTGAATTAGGGCGATCGGGTCTTAGTCGATTACGCGGGCCCAGTGCAGGTTGGTCGACTTCACACACAACCTTCGAGTTTCTTCGCAGGCGTGTGCAGGTTTCCTCACGACATTTTTCTTCACCGTAAGAGCGTCGGATAAACGTACATATGAAATCTAAATACAAAAACACATTGGTACGTGGTAGGATTCAAACCATATTTTTTTAATTATTTTTTATTCACAATTGGTTAGGCCTTTGGAATCATCTAAAATAAAATAATATTACTATATAAATTAAACCTCAAATTACAATATTTGCGCAGTAGTATCAGGCAGGCTTAGAAAATGCCCTTTACACTAACCAAACCGAATCCACGACCTCCTGGTGTTTGGCGAGCAGACTAACCTTTACGCCACGGAGACGGTTTTTATTTCACTCACTTTCCTTTGTCAAAACCTTCATTCGTATCATGAACCAACTTTTCCAGAACACATTTTCCTTTTATATCTGTCTTCGTAACGGAGTTTCCTATCTCAACACATCCGGTGTTATAAACGGATTTATCCGCAAAATCCCTTACGTTACACTGCAAGGTCCATTACCGACCATTTTTCTAAAATAACTTTTCTGAAAATCCGACTGAAAATCCCGGTTTATAATAATAGGGTAAATATGGGATATATGCCCAATTTTTATTTATTTTATTCATACCATCTAAAATAAAAATAATACCCACATGATAAATATAGGTTTCCTATTTTAATTTACAAAATAAAATGTTTTATTTCTTTTTGATATATACGTTGACATATTCTTCCTCCGACGTAACCAATTCATGAATTTATATTTTACACGACTTCATACAAACACTCTCAACACACACACACACAACATTTACAGATTCTATAAACACACTACACACATAATGTATAACACTTTGAGCTGCCCGTTTCATACTTAATGTTCTTATATCTTTTATTGTACTTTTTTTTGGTAATGTATTTTTTGCTTTATTAATGTTATTTTATATAATATTATTTGTGTTTAAGCCTACTTCGTCTATTTTCAAATTTTAATTAGTCTAATTTCATAATTTACTTTCTAAAATGTAAATCCAATAATGGTCATATTTATTTGTAAAAAAACTGTGAAATTTGCGACCAGTATTTAAAAAATAATAATAAAGAGAGAAATAAAGAGATCCGTAAGAGATCTAAAATAAACGACTCTTGAGATTACAGAATCGCTAAACTCAAGTTGCAATGAGTGCGTCACATAGAGACGTGAAACGAACAGACGTTGGGGCAGCGAAGTCTTTTAATGCCGACCGCACACTGGAAGACTTCACACCAGGTGGATCAACGACCTGGTTAAAATCGCGACAAGCTGCTGGATGCGGGTATCATAGATTGTTGTAAAAATCTCGAGAGGTCATGCTCGAGAATTAGTGCGACTTCCGTCTCAGCTCTCAATACTAGTTTGTTCGTTCCCTTATGAGGTTAAAGTTCAAAATGGTACGTCGTCGTTGTGTAAATCTCGAGAGCATGCTCGAAAATTAGCGCGACTTCCGTCTCAGCTCTTAATACTAGTTTGTTCGTTACTTCATGGGGATAAAGTTCAAAATGGTACGTGGTCATTGTGAAAATCTCAAGAGCGTGCTCAAGAATTAGCGCGACTTCCGTCTCAGCTGTAAATACTAGTTTGTTCGTTACTTCACGGGGATAAAATTCAAAATGGTACGTGGTCGTTGTGAAAATCTCGAGAGCGTGCTCGAGAATTAGCGCGACTTTCGTCTCAGCTCTCTAATACTACTCGTAGTTTGTTCGTTACTTCATGCGGATAAAGTTCAAAATAGTACGTGGCATGGTCGTTGTGGAAATATCGAGAGCGTGCTCGAGAATAAGCGCGACTTCCGTCTCAGCTCTCAATACTAGTTTGTTCGTTACTTCATGGGGATAAAGTACAAAATGGAACGTGGTCGTTGGGAAAATCTCGAGAGCATGCTCGAAAATTAGCGCGACTTCCGTCTCAGCTCTCAATACTAGATTATTCGTTACTTCATGGGGATAAAGTTCAAAATGGTACGTTCCCTTAATTTGCTTCGCTTCTCTTTCAGGCAATGTCCTCCTAAATTAACCCTTCTTATGCCATACACGCTCACGGGGGCTAAACCCGACTGTCAGAAATTTTCAAGCCTTTTTATTATTTTGACACGACTTAAAGCCTGCCATCTAGTGAAAGCAACCGGCACCAACGGCTTGAAGTGCCTTGCGAAGCACGGTAACAATTGAGATAAGTGCCAATAATATTTCAATACATCCAGGACATTTCAGGACAGGACAAGACCACGTAAGTCACACTGAGCTAAGATCGCTTCGTGTTGGATTCGTGCCTATTATACGTGCTAAAGACAAAATATCGATGTAACTTTAATAGACCGTATACACAAAATTGTTCCCATCCCATACAAACTATAAATAACTACTTATTTAAAATGGATGGGCCGATTAAAATGAAATTTTAAAAACATAAGCAAGTCACAAAATATTAGTTTGTGGATAGATTACAATATCATCATCGTAACTTTCCATCAGGTCTCTCTCTTATCGTGTGGCACAATTAACTGCCTGGTGTTGTACTTAGCATCACCCGCGGTCACGTGTAGGGCATTTAGATTTACACCTACGAAAGTGTGCAACGCGACCTTCATATACACATCAGGTATCAAATGTGCAGGTTTCCTCAGGATGTTTTCTTTCACCGTAAAAGCAATCGGTAATTATATGTACGTAAGTCTCCAAAAACTCATTGGTACATTGGCCGTTCGGATTTGTTTGTTTGTAAACTCTTTATTGCTTTTAAAACAAATACATTAAATATTTAGACAAAAGAAAATACATTTAGCAAAGGCAGACTTGAACCCGGGACCTCTGGTTACCATCGGATGAGATGACGCCAAGGGCTTCATCAGCCGAAGGAAGTATACTGCTGGACATAGGCCTCCGCCAAGATTAGCATGCCGTTTTACGGCGGAATATTTAAGGCACTATTATGTAAGACTACAACTTTTGTTACCAATATTCTGCAAATAAATGTTTTACTTACTAACTTACTTACCAAGGTCCAAGGGCTTACTAATTTTGAATTTAAAAAAAAATACATTCGTTTTAAAAAAAATAGAGTTGTCACTAAATAAAAGCTATTTAGCATACTTAATCTTAAAATTCGCTAATCTTTTTTAAAATAAAGCATTTTAAAAATGTTATGTATCCACAAACTATAATTACGTAAGTTGCTTGTGTGCATAAAGTTTTATTAAAATCGGAAAATCCATTTCCAAGAAGTAGTAATTTTAAATTTGTATGGGAAACTATTATGTGAATACGCTCTCATGATATTATGTGCCGACCTACACTCTTCGAAAGTCCGAACTTCAGCCCCGGACAAAGCATAAAATTTTTATTTCGGTAGAATTCTAATTTACGTGGTGAAAAGCAACTTCCCTGACATCCTCATCCCACGGTTGAGATTAAAAAAGTTTATCCGAGTCTTGAAGATGGCGGCCTCGGAAAAACCTATGTAATATGAAATTTAGGGAACTCAGCCGATGACCGCAAACGAAGTTCATGAAAGTCGGACCACGGTTTTATTAAGGTAATTAATAGGTACCTCCTTTTCAGGGTTCCGTTCAGAAATGTATCGTAAGTTCCCTCTTTCATTTCTGTCACCTTCTTTCTGTCATATTATCAGCTCATAGAGGAGATCCGCAGGAGAACTAAAGTAACCGACATAGCTCACAGAATCGCTAAACTGAAATGGCAGTGGGCAGCTCGTAGAACAGATGGCCGATGGGGCAGTAAAGTTTTTGAGTGGCGACCGCGCACCGGAAAACGTAGCGCAGGCAGGCCTCCCACACGGTGGACCGACGACCAGGTGAAGATCGCGGGAAGCCGATGGATGCGGGCAGCGCAGGACCGGTCGTCGTGGAAATCCTTGGGGGAGGCCTTTGTGCAGCAGTGGACGATTTTCGGCTGATATGATGATGATGATGATGATCAGCTCATATACCTCCCCACCGAGGGTCTCGAGCGTACCCTGAATTAGGACGATCGGGCCTTGGTCGACCACGCGGACCCAGTGCAAGTTGGTCGACTTCCCACACAACCTGCGAGTTTCTTCGCAGGCGTGTGCAGGTTTCCTCACGATGTTTTTCGTCACCGTAAGAGCTTCGAATAAAAGTATATATGAAATCGCATTTCGAAAACACTAAGTAGCAGCATTCGAACCATGACCTCCCGGACAGTAGGTAGCGGCTCTAGCCGTTACGCCGCCAGCTTCTTAGTTACGCCTATACAGGATGTAAAAAGACCACTTCCGGAAACTTAAACGGGGGTTCCGTTCATGATACTGTACAAATAAACGATATTTAATTCGTTATAATTTCTTGGACTCTCCATATAAATCGATCAGCTGATCAGCCAACTTTGTGTGGAGAGTCCATTCTTTGGCAATTTTCTTGGAAAAAGCAGTTCAGTTTCATGAGTAGAACATTCTGGTTAAGTTTCAGAGGGGGGCGGTCTTTTTACATCCTGTCTACAGGTTGTAACAAAAATAGGGGAGGTGTCGTTAACGGGGCTTTTACTCATCATACTGAACAACTTTTGTACAATGACTTAAAATAAAATCGCAAAAAAAATAACTTGATACAAATATGTGTAATAATACAATTAACTTTATTTAACCGCCTCCGTGGCGTAATGGTTAGTCCATTCGCTTCACACCAGGAGGTCGCGGGTTCGATTCCTGGCGGGGTCAACTATGTAAGACTCGGTTTGGTTGGTGGTAGGGCATTTTCATAGCCCGCCTGGCTATATTACACCATCTTATCTACGTTTTGCCGCCAAACATCAGTGTTAACAGAATTAATGTGTTCCGGCTTGAATATAACATAGCCAGATCCCTATTGCGTTGGGGAATCTTGGTAAGCCCGCTTCAATGTTCGGCATCACCGTCACTTACTATCAAGTGAGATGATGCCAAGGGCTTACCAATTGTGATAAAAAAGGTCAGGCTGATCTGATCGACCACATTTGGGCATGAGAATTGACTATGAATTCCTTGGGGAAAGTTGTTCAGCATGATGAGTAGAACCCCTTAATTCATGGCTCCTACACCAATTTTTTACCTGTATAAACACCCTCACCGAAGAATTGATCATTGCATTGTTAAGGTGCGCCGGCGTTTGTCCGTCATACAACAAAAAAATCGGCCAAGTGCGAGTCTGACTCGTGCACCGAGGTTTCCGTAACATCACCAATTTGGATAAACAACCCTAAAGCATCAACGAGTACAATGTATACATCTATGAATTTGTAATTGTATGTTAGTAACAGTAATTTTAATTTTCTTTTGTTTGTGTAACAGTAACTTTAATATGGACTAAGTAAGGAATAGTTTTGTGACGACTACACAACGAAACATACAATTAAATAAATAAATAAATAAATATGCTTTATTGCATACCAAAAAAGCATGACAGAAACTTAATTTAAATATGTACAGTGCAAAGGTGGCCTTATCAATAAATAATTTAGGTCTTATAAATGGACTTAGTCTGTGATAAATATTTAATAATAATTTCAATATTATGGGTAATCATCATAATTGATTATCAGATGTCATATGGAATGACGAAGTGCGAAAGAATCTAAACGGCCTAGAAAGAGCGAACTTGCCACTAAGTGATGCAGGACAAGGAAATTCAATTCAACTCAATTTATTTATTCAAAATACGTGCAAATAACATTCTTTCTGATCGTCATAAAATAATAATAACAATGTCATTTGTGAAGAATCAAGAAATAAGTAAGTGTGTGGTTTTATGAAACCACGGTAAAAGTGAAACTTTACAGAGGACGAAACGATCATGGCTGCTCTCACTACGGTACAAAGGACGAAACGATCATACTGTTAGACGAAAGCGACCGTCACGCGACCTGCTACACACAGACGAAAAAAATTTGAGACGATGTAATAAAAGTTTCACTTTAATAAACAATAAATAGTTGATAACGTCAAAATTTAATCCTTTATATAAACCAGATTATGTCATTAGAACATGAAAACAAATATGACATGAAAAGTTATACATAAAAATCATTGAATGTCATTAATGCCCTTGACAAGAGTAGGTCAGTTCACACGGACAGCACCCAGCAAATGGCGCGAAGTCGGCGGCTAGGATCTTCTTTTGTTAGCTGAGTCGTGGACCGATGTCACCGGACTCTGCCTCGAACTAGTCACAGACAATCTACTAATACTTAGTTTATGTAAAAAGTATGTGAAAAATGAACACTAAAACATCTTATTTTCAAGCGACTTCCAAAAAGGAGGAGGTTCTCAATTCGACTGTATGTTTTTTTAATTTTTTTTATGTGTGTTACCTCAGAACTTTTAACTAGGTAAACCGATTTTGATGATTCTTTTTTTATTTGAAAGCTAGTGCATCCCGTGTCGTCCCATGTAAATTTTATCAAAATCGGCGTAGTACTTTATTAGAAAATTAACAAAAGCCAAAAATAATATTGCAAAATTGTACGAAGTTGTTGCGATGGAAGTAGGTTTTTAACGTGTTTAACGTTTTCAATTATAATTCTGAAAATAATTTCTACTGGATTTAATATTTAAACAAAATTAGATTCTAATTAGTTCGCCCTGCCATACTCAAATAAGATTCTATTAACAGAAGACGCCAAATATTCTAAAGCTAAAAATATTCTGTATAAACAACAATTAACTCTGATGAGTGAAATCCAAACAAATGGAAGATATAAAATGAAGTAGATGGTAACACTGATTAATTAATACCTATGAAGATAAATAAATTAAGAATGTCTCAAAAGGGCTTGTAGTACCTTGAGACGTTCAATATTTTTTTAATAACTTCTTTCTGTCCAGATGACTAGGACATAATGAAGGTTTTTTAGTACTTCTCATTAGCACTATTAGATGGCCCCTAGGTGTTTCTTATCTTATGTTATCTTAGTAAGTGGGGGCTGCATTGCAGCGACACTTCGACCCAGAGGGATCTTTTGTGTCCACCCCTATAGCCTTTGCACCCCAAACCTACTCGAAGATGTGCTGCATCAATGCAGCAATTCCGCTGATTGGAAGGTGCTTGTAGTCTTTTGGTTTTGGGTAGCCATCTCCTAGGAGGTACATGCGCTTGCTAGCCAGGACATCGCAGTGACACAGTAAGTGTTCCATTGATTGAGTGATAGCTAGACAGTTGAAATTTTCACAGATGATGTATTTCTGTTGCTGCTTAACAACTTATACTAAAAAACAATAAAATAAATATTTAATGGGGCTCCCATACAACTAACGTGTTTTTTTTTTGCTTGATATTGATAACGGCAACAGGTAGATGCTTGAAATATTCACAGAATATTTATTTAAATATTCACTTTATAAATAAATAATTAAATTAAAACAAAACAAATATTTAAGAGGGGCTAACATACAACAAACGTGATTTTTTGCTCATTTTTGATCGATATCGATAACGGCAACAGTTGACGCTTCAAATAGTCACAGAATATCGAGTTGATTCATTCACTTTAGAAATAAATAATTAAAATAAAATAAAAATAAAAACAATCGAGACCTACAGTACTCGCATATGATGTGTAACAAATCACTGTTACACATTTCCGTCCCATTTCACGAAATCACTCCCACAAATTGCAGGAAAGCGAGAGCAAAGCTCATTCGTCAGATCGAATAGCGCGCGCTTTCGCGACTTCCTGTTACACATTTCCGTCCCATTTCACGAAATCACTCCCACAAATTGCAGGAAAGCGAGAGCAAAGATGTTACACATCAATAAACATTTAAGGGGGGCTTTCATACAACAAACGTGATTTTTATAGATAATGCTACGAAACCCTTCGTGCGCGAGACCGACTCACACTTGGCCGTCTTTTTTTACATATACTGCCTTCTATGGGTCTGTAGTCTGTACTGTAGAGTTATTGATTTTTATGTATAGTTACCTTAGTAAATTCTGCTTGAATGGAAACTTTATATAGAACGAGACGGGCTTGTAATATTGGTAAGTCGTGCGATTAACTGTAAACTATATATTTCAAGCGCTTATTTTCTCAGCACGACACAGTGTTTAATTAAAACTTCACTACTGTTTTGTACCTCGAGTATTCTAAATGTTAATCAAATCCTTTAATTCTGAAAACAATATCCGCCTAGAACAGCACAAGATAAATATCGTAATCTGTTTTATCAGAGAAAAAAAAGTCGCGGCGATAACAAAGGCAACGAATTTAAAAGGCCATAATTCAACCCCCTCCATTTATAAGAAAGGGGGTGGAAGGGTTCCGAATGAGAATTCGGAGGAAAACAGCCCGGGGTGGGTATAAATCATTTTGTTTCAATTATGGGCCACTTACCTCCATACATTGTGCGCAGCTTTTAGGCGCAGGGGAAGACCCTTTTAAGGATACGAAGCGCGTATTGTTACGACGGTTTATGAGATGTTTGCCGTAAACATAGAATATGGTATTTGTGTTACGGAAAAAGCTTATTAGAGGCGAAGAAGCGTTTTAGATGAAATAAGTACTTACGTAGATGTAATGTCATCATCACATCACATCAGCTCATATATACGTCCCCACCGAGGGGCTTGAGCCTACCCTGAATTAAGGCGAGCGTTGGTGGCGCAACGGCAAGGGCCGCTCCCTCCTATCCGGGAGGTCGTGGTTCGATTCCTGCCACGTACCAATGCGTTTTCAAAATTCGATCTCATATGTACGTTTATCCGACGCTCTTACGGTGAAAGAAAACATCGATCGTGAGGAAACCTGCACACATCTGCGAAGAAACTCGAAGGTTGTGTGTTAAGTTGACCAATTCGCACTGGGCCCGCATGGTCGACTAAGGCCTGATCGCCCTAATTCAGGGTAAGCTCGAGATGTAATGAAAAAGCAATAATTCTTAAAATAATAAATTTAGTTATTTATAATAAACCAGTTTGATTTGCTTATTTAAACGGAAAACACAAAACAGATATGATATAAAGGCAGGTCGCAGGTCCATCAATAATCTTCACTTCAACGATACCCGGGGCGTCCAGGAACTCCGGTAATGATATGAAGCCAGGTCGCAGGTCCATCAGTAATCATCACTTCAGCGATATCCGGGGCGTCCAGGAACTCCGATATGATATGAAGCCAGGTCGCAGGTCCATCAGTAATCATCATTTCAGCGATACCCGGGGCGTCCAGGAACTCCGATATGATATGAAGCCAGGTCGCAGGTCCATCAGTAATCATCATTTTAGCGATACCCGGGGCGTCCAGGAACTTCGATGTGATATGAAGCCAGGTCGCAGGTCCATCAATAATCTTCACTTCAGCGATACCCGGGCGTCCAGGAATTTCGGTAATGATATGAAGCCAGGTCGCAGGTCCATCAGTAATCATCACTTCAGCGATACCCGGGGCGTCCAGGAACTCCGATATGATATGAAGCCAGGTCGCAGGTCCATCAGTAATCATCACTTCAGCGATACCCGGGGCGTCCAGGAACTCCGATATGATATGAAGCCAGGTCGCAGGTCCATCAGTAATCATCACTTCAGCGATACCCGGGCGTCCAGGAACTCCGATATGATATGAAGCCAGGTCGCAGGTCCATCAGTAATCATTACTTCAGCGATACCCGGGGCCCCAAAACAAAGTCGCCCCAAAGTCAAACATTTAAAAACTACCGATCGTATCTTCATACAGTTTTCACCAATGGACGGTTTGATTCATGAGGAAGGTTTCAATGTGTAATTCCCTGCGAGCCACTTGGGAATCGCGCACCACAGTCCTTCTAGTTTATAATAAACTCCGTTTGCGTAGGATTCGTTCCGTGAAAAATCATATAATTCATTTTTCGGAACAAAGTCCCCCTCTCAAGGGTCCAGACACACGGACTGCATTTCGACTGCAAGTCAGCTGCAAATTCGCAGTTTGGATTCAGTTCTCCTAGTTAGTTGCGCTTTTACTGCATCTAAACTGCAACTTTGCAGCTGGAATGCAGTCCGTGTGTTAATCCAAATCGTATAATATATACTACCTGTACTGTGTGCCAAACTTAATGATCTAATAAGCCGTTTTTATTTATTTTTTATATCCAATTACACTTACAGCGTACAATTTTATTGTATTTGAATTTTCATCAGCTTATATATACGTCCCCACCGAGGGGCTAGAGTCTACCCTTAAATTGAATTTTAAATACAATCAATTACAAATTGAAATACAGTAGATTTTGTGTGATTGAGTCACAAATAAACACACAATGACAAAGACACTAAGTGGTGGAACAACTACACCAAGGACAGTGTTTCTGAAAAGAAACGCCTGTTTAAAATATGGCAGGCTACAGGGTCAGAAGAAGACAAAGAAATATATAAACAGGCAAAGAAAACTGCAAGAAGAACAGTAGCAGTAGAGAAGGAAAAAGCTGATTTAAATCTGTACCAAAAGCTGGAACTAGCAAACGATAATGAGATATATAAAATAGCAAAACATAGACATAATAATTGTAAAGATTTTAAAACGACTAAATATATCAAAAGCGAAGAAGGCCTTCTACTCACAAACAATAAGGACATATGCAACAGATGGTATGAGTATTACCAGAACCTATTAAATGAAGAATTCCCCTGGGAAGTGGAAGTGAACGTACCCATGACACAGGGTCCTGTAGATGAAATTACCATAACAGAGGTTAGAAAAGCTATATCTAAAATGAAAAACAACAAGGCGACAGGTCCGGATGAAATACCAGCTGAACTATGGAAACAACTTGACGCTGACGGAGAGCTGTGACTGTCCGAGCTGTTCAATAACATTCTGCATAGCGGAAATATGCCAGAAGCTTGGAGAAAAAGCGTATTAGTACCTTTTTACAAGAACAAATGTGATGTTAGGGATTGCGCCAATTTTAGGGGTATCAAGCTTACATCGCACTACCTCAAGATCTGGGAACGAGTCCTGAGTGAGCGCTTTCAACGCATAGTAAATTTAACGGATAACCAATTTGGTTTTACTGCAGGAAAAGGTACAACAGAGGCAATTCAGGCAATCAGACTAGTAATGGAAAAAGCTCGCGACAGTAAGCAGAACCTGTGGATGGTATTTATAGACCTAGAAAAGGCCTTTGATCGGGTGCCACGGTCACTAATATGGCAAGCGCTAAGGTCACAGAATGTTCCTGAACGTTACATAGAACTGGCTATGGACATGTATCGGGACGTGCAAGCAAGCGTTAGAAGCCCAGCCGGCATATCAAAGTGCTTTGATATCAAAGTAGGGGTCCATCAAGGAAGCGCACTCAGCCCCCTATTGTTTAATATCACTATGAACTATCTCACAGAGAAGATACAGAAACCCATTCCATGGAACCTACTGTACGCAGATGATGTAGCCCTTATTTCGCATAGTTTACAGGAAATTGAAGAGAATCTGGAACAATGGAGGAGATCACTCGAGTTAAATGGACTACGCATCAGTAGAAGTAAGACGGAATTCATGGTGTGCAACTTCGATCCCGAACAGAGCATCCCAGCAAACGCAGAAGTCAAACTAGATGGTAAGGCGCTGCCAAGAGTAAACAAATTTAAATATCTTGGATCGGTCATCTCTGAAGATGGAACGTTGACTGCCGATATTACACACAGGACCACGTCTGGGTGGAATAAATGGCGTACATTAACAGGAGTCCTATGCGATCCAAAAATGCCTATAAGGACAAAAGGAAAGGTCTACAAAACATCAGTTAGACCAGTTTTATTATATGGCAGTGAAACATGGCCTACAACAAAAGTCCATGAACAGAAACTTCATACCACCGAAATGCGAATGTTGCGATGGTCGGGCGGAGTCACACTCAAAGATAAGGTCCGAAATGAGTATGTCCGGGGCAGTTTTAAAGTGGTGCCTATCGCCGACAAGATTACCGAATCCAGACTGAGATGGTATGGACATGTGATGCGAAGACCCGATAGCCACGTCGTGAAAAGGTGCCTCTCTATTGCAACACGAAAGAGAGGGAGGGGTAGACCGCCAACTACATGGATGACTTGTGTCCAGAAGGACATGAAGAAATGCGGCCTCTCCCCGGACGACGCGTACCAACGCAGTGAATGGCGCCTCAAGATTAGGAAAGCCGACCCCGCATAACGGGAAAAGGCTAGGACGAAGAAGAAGAGGAGTCACAAATAAACACCCAAACATCCAAAAAAGATACAATGAAGGACCTAAAAAACTCGCGGTCGCCATGTGTGACTTGCGTCACAGATAAGATACTAGTTACTTCCTTGCGTGGTTGAGTCGATAACGCAGGATAAGGTCATTACCTGAATGAGTTTGAGTGTTACTAACATTTTTAGGGTTCCATATCCTAATGGTAAAAACGGGACCCTATTACTAAGACTCCGCTGTCTGTCCGTCTGTAACCGGGCTGTATTTCATGAACCGTGATAGCTATAAAGTTGAAATTTTCACAGATAATGTATTTCTGTTGACGCTGTAATAACAAATACTAAAAATTTGTAAAAGTGAAAAAATAAGGGTGTCTTTGCACAAAAAACGTGTTTTTTAAACGTGAAGAAACTAGCGCCATCTAGTATGATGGTACGGAACCCTTTGTTTGCGATTCTGACTCGCACTTGGCCGGTTCTTTTCTACACAGTTTCCTTGCTAAAGAGGAACGTTAATTGTTTGAGCCACGCGGTTGCTATCACTAGCCACTAGACGAAGTAACTATTTAGTAATCTGTGCCACTAGCCCTACAATTCCACCATCCCGGCATAGTATTACGATATGGCTTACAGTAGCGCAACGCCTTTGATGTCGCACGATGCAGCCACGGCGTAAGTACTAGCAGTACTAGCCTGTAGCCAGCCTGGCAAACTCGCGGAGTTTGGCAGGCTGTGCCCCGCCGCCTGCTGCCCCGCAAATACCCTTCCGTTGCTCTGCGTAAGTACATTCGTTGCACTACTGTAAGCCGCTATATTATTATACTGTGACCTGGGACTTAGCCCACGTGTGAGAAGTATGGCCTGACCTTCCCTAGTTTGGAAAAAACCCATGCCCCACCAGTGGGAATCATGAATGTTTAACAATTGCTTTTTCACGTATGAAGGTGCGCGATAGATTT
Source organism: Coleophora flavipennella (assembly GCA_947284805.1). NCBI lineage: Eukaryota > Metazoa > Arthropoda > Insecta > Lepidoptera > Coleophoridae > Coleophora > Coleophora flavipennella. The sequence goes on from OX369272.1 coordinate 1,684,611, forward strand.
GCTAGCTAAGCAAACGCACGCATTTCTTAGCGTAGGCAGGCCTCCCACGCGGTAGACCGACGACTTGGTGATGATCGCGGGAGCCGATGGATCCGGACAGCGCAGGACCGGTCGTCGTGCAAATCCTTGGGAAAGGCCTTTGTCCAGCAGTGGACGATTTTCGGCTGATAGATGATGATGATGATGAAGCAAACGCCGACTTGAAACAATTCAATACATGCATTTGTGCAGTCTGTATTTGTTATGATCAATTTGTATATTTTTTTTCTAGTTGATAATCTCTTGGCATCATCTCACTATGGGGTCATCCATCAATTGGCTGCTTCGTCTGTTTGGGTGATCACGTGCACAGGATCCCCATTCTACCTACTTCCAAGTTGGCCAGACCGACTCGGGTCTTAAACTCATACTTGACCTCCAATTGCTTCATTCATCGACATTAATAATCCATTAGTAACATTTTTCGGTGCGTGGTAGCCACTTGGGAACTTTACTGGCACAACGGCCATCTGTTCTACAAGCAATGTTATCCGCCCACTGCCACTTAAGTTTAGCAATTCTGAGAGCTATGTCGGTAACTTTGGTTCTCTTACGGATCAACGCAGAGAAACTCAGAGCATGACACGCTCCATTGCACTTTGGGTGACCTTGAGCCTTCTTACAAGGCCCATAATAAGCAACCATGTCTCAGTTCCGTATGTCATCACTTGCAACACACTGGTCGAAGACGTTACCTTGGTCTTAATACGCTGCGGTATCTGGGACGTAAAGATATTGCGTATATTATTACGTAGTGTAGGCAGGCCTCCCACTCGGTGGACCGATGACCTGGTGAAGGTTGCGAGAAGCCGCTGGATACAGGCAGCGCAGAACCGGTCGTCGTGGAAATTCTTGGGGGAGGCCTATGTCCAGCAGTGGATGTCCGTCGGCTGATATGATAAGTAACATTTTCAAGATGTTAACTTTTCTCCCCAACTAGCATGTTTCACGAGGAATGTGTACAGGTACCTACAATGCCAATCATTGTAATGTCACATTAAGTCACTTCTTATCAATAATCTAACCAATTTTATTAAAAACTAGTGGATGCCCGCAGCTTCGCCCGCGCAGATCCCGATTCTTGCGGTTCCCGTGAGAATTTCCCAAAATCCTTTCTTAGCGAATGCCTACGTCATAACATCTACCTGCATGCCAAATTTCAGCCCGATCTGTTCAGTGGTTTGGGCCGTGCGTTGATAGATCACTATGTCAGTCAGTCAGTCACCTTTGAGTTATATATATTTAAGATTAAGGCCGTTGGGGCAGTAAAGTTCTCGAGTGGCGACCACGCACCGGAAAGCTTAGTGTAGGCAGGCCTCCCACTCGGTGGACCGATGACCTGGTGAAGGTCGCGGGAAGCCGCTGGAATCGGGCAGCGCAGAACCGGTCGTCGTGGAGATCCTTGGGGGATGCCTATGTCCAGCAGTGGACTTCCTTCGGCTGATATGATGATGATGATGATGAAGATTAAGAACCCGACTGATTAAGAAAACATTACTGCTCTTTTTCGGGCAGTTGAGAAAAAATGAGCCCTATATCACTCATATTACGACCCCTAGTTTAAAAAAATCTATAAAGCAGTTAAGGCTACAAGCTCAGCCGAAGAAACATACATACATTTACATACGGCCGAAAAACATGTTCTTCCTTTTTGTGGGCTTAAGGTAAAAATACATAAAAACGTTGATTTAATTTAGCCAAACATCAATCACATTAATATTCTTTCAATGTTTTTAGCGGCTCTCAAACAATTTCACGTTCCGATCAACGCAAAGAAAGTGTTTATTCATGTTTAAGCATAATTTATTCTGAATTAAACATGTGGTTAAGGCGGTATTATTACAGATTTTCTTTATTTTTGACGTCAATTACTTCTAAACGACAGAAAACCAAAGGTTGATAAAAATACCCTTAGTAACCCTTATTATTAGACCCTTGATGTTCCTTAAAGTCAAATGCTATTAGAAACACGTTTGAGCAGTTTTAGCTCAATAGAAAAAAAAAACTCAAAGATAGGTCTACACCGTTACTTTCAACTCTAGTTATGACTAATTTTTTTAAGTATATAAATTTAAAGAAATATACAGAAATATTTGTTATGTATGATAATAAAAAGTGAGTATAATGTTATTATTTTTTATACTTTCAGTGTAGTTTTTGATTGAAACGAAAAACCATTGAAAAAGTGAAATATTGTAGTTATTTACTTTACTCTTTGCACGTAAAGAATAAGACAGAGACAACTGTTCCAATCAATACCTCGCCTTAATACGAGAGAGCCTACTGTGAACTCGGTGAGGAACTCTTGTTTGTGGAACTGTATAATTATGGCTAGTAAGGCAAATTCGAGAGCTATGATTAGGAAATGATACCAAACTTGTATAATATGAAGGTGGACTTCGTATAGGTAAGTCTTTGGAAAAATTAAATAAATTATAAATACAGTGTAAACTCTATAAAACGTCACTCGATATAACGATTCACTCTCTGGAATGTCAAATTTTTTTGGCTCCGGTTGGTTTACTTTAACGCTAATTTCTCTTTGTATAACGGAAACTCTCAATAACGTCACAAAATTTCCGGTCCCTTGAATGTCGCTATACGGAGTTTACACTATACGTATTACTAGTGAATGCCCGCAGCTTCGCCCGCGCAGATCCCGATTTTTGCGGTTTCCATGGGAATTTCCCAAAATCCTTTCTTAGCTGATGCCTACGTCATAACATCTACCTGCATGCCAAATTTCAGCCAGATCCGTCCAGTGGTTTGGGCTGTGCGTTGATAGATCACTATGTCAGTCAGTCAGTCAGTCACATATATTTAGATAATTACTAGTACTCTTAAAGCTTTAAGATCTAATGTAAGTCTATTCATTTTTAGTTCAAACCAATGCGGTGTAACCCGGCTGTTACGTTAAAACCGAACGCCCAATTCCCGATTTTTACATGTTTTTATTGCTTTTATATACTTTCAATATATTTTTTTAAAAATGTGTTTAATTAAAATAAAATATCTTAAAGTCACTGATTTTTTGTGTGTTGGTTTCTTTTAATAATAACTATTTGTTTTCGAGAAATTTTGCAATTAATACCAAAAACAGGATCTACAGTAAATATAGTGTAAAAAAATATTTCTAAATCAATAGTGGTAATATTTTTAAAGTTAAATTCAATAAAATAGATTTTTTATTACTTATAGTATATTATATATTTTTTCCATAGTGATAGTTACACAGAGTCTTTCAAAAATTTGAATTGAATATTGTCATTTAACCTATCTTAAGGCGGTAATATTACAAATTTTTGTTTTTTTCACATCAATTTCTCCTAAACAATAGAAAACACAAGGTAGAAAAAAATACTCATAGTGTTGATGATGTTCCTTAAAGTCAAAAGCTATTAGAAACACGATTGAGCAAATTGACTCGATAGAAAAAAATCCCAAAGATAGGTCTATACCGTTGCTTTCAACTCTAGTTATGACTAATTTTTTTAAGTATAAATTAAAAAAAATATATACAAAAATATTTGTTATGATAATACAAAGTGAGTAATGTTATTATTTTTTATACTTTCAATGTAGTTTTTGATTGAAACGAAAAACCATTGAAAAAGTGAAATAGTGTGGTTATTTTCTTTACTCTTTACACGTAAAGAATAAGACAGAAACAACTGTTTCAATCAATACCTCGTCTTAATACGAGAGAGCATACTATGAACTCAGTGAGGAGTTCTTTTATGTCGAACTGTATAATTATGGCTAGTAAGGCAATTTCGAGAGCTATGAATAAGAAATGATACCAAACTTGTATAATATGTAGGTAGACATAGGTAAGTCTTTGGAAAAATTTAATTGATTTTAAATACTTTTATAGCTGCACCGATGAATTATATATGCTACTAGCTGTTTCTTGCGGCTTCGCCCCCGGTGAAAAAAATTATATACCTATTCTCAGACCTACCGAATGTACACAGATAATTTCATGGAAATACGTCTAGCCGTTTCGGAGGAGTATGGCAACTAACACTGTGACACGAGAATTTGTATATCTATAAAGATAATTACTAGTATCCTAAAGAAGTAAATGTAATTGAGCGTTTTACCACTAGATGGCGTGGCAACGATACGACTGCCGAGGAATTACAAATAAAAACCTGTAAAGCATTTTCCACTGAACAACAACGGGTCCTTCACGACGATGAACCTGCTGTCGCCTTCGCTGTGCAGTGGACAGCCAGCTCCTCGCTTCTCGCTGGCCGGCAAAACTTCTTCATCATCATCACATCAGCTGAAAGACGTCCACTGCTGGTCAAAGGCCTCCGATTTCCACGACGACCGGTTCTGCGCTGCCAGCATCAACGGCTTCCAGCGACCTTCACCAGGTCAGCAGTTCACCGAGTGGGAGGCCTTCCTACACTTCGAGCTTCTGGTGCGCGGTTGCCACTCGAGAACTTTACTGCCCCAACGGCCATCTGTTCTACGAGCTATATAAGTTTAGCGATTCAGAGCGCTTAGTCGGTTACTTTGGTTCTCCTACGGATCTCCTCGTTTCTGATTCGATCTCGCAGGGAAACTTCGAGCATGGCACGCTCCATTGCCCTTTGGGTGGCCTTAAGCCTTCTTATGAGGCCCATAGTAAGCGACCATGTCTCAGTTCCGTATGTCTGCTAATGTATTGCGTAATTAATAATTCTGTAACTGTAGTAGTGTGTATGTGTGTGCCTGTGTGCGTGTGTGCGCGGGGCGATTCGGGGGGACGCTGCCGTGCCGTGCCTATGCCATTGCCAAGAGCGTCGGACGGATTTAGAAGGCCCTGATCAGGTGAACTAATGGTATACGAAGCTTCCATAAAGTCTTTGGAGACATGCGGTTCATGATCGCGCTGATCGAGGTCGGTCAATGGGGAAGACTTATGTTGCCCCGGTTAAAACGATGATGATAACAGGTGATATATTTAATGAATGGTTTCAAAAACTGGTACTAAAGTTATCAAAAGTAATTGATGAAGTATATATAACGAAGTTGCCAGGTGTGCTGCCAGTGATGACATACGGAACTGAGATATGGTCGCTTACTATCGGACTCATAAGAAGGTCAAGATCACCCAAAGGGCAATGGAGCGAGCCATGCTCGGAGTTTCTCTGCGTGATCGAATCAGAAACGAGGAGATTCGTAGGAGAACCAAAGCTACCAAAATAGATCTCAGAATTGCTAAACTTAAGTAACAGTGGGCGGGGCACATATTTCGTAGAACGGATGACCGTTGGGACAGTTAAGTTCTCGAGAGGCGACCGCGCACCGTTACCAGGCCTCTCACCCGGTGGAACGATGACCTGGTGAAGGTCGCAGGAAAGCCGCTGGATGAGGGTAGCGCAGAACCGGTCGTCGTGGAAATTTTTGGGGGAGGCCTTTGTCCAGCAGTAGATGTCCTACGGCTGATATGATGATGATTATGATTATATAACGAAGATAAAAACGCAGTCAAAACTTGAAAATAGATATCTAAATCACATTATAGCTCAGCCAATTAACACTTTGTAAAGATTAAGATATTAGCAAAAATATAAGAATATTCGTTTTGGATGCTAAATCAAAAGTTACAATTAATAAAAGAAAAGTGCCATTGCGAAGACTTATGTCGTAAAAATTTAACGATTTCATCTATTTTAATGTCGGATAGAGCTCAATAAATCTGCCATAGGCTTGTTATAAAACATTTTAATTTATAGCCTGACGAATTTATCATTTCCATTAAAGCATTTTTTTGTTTGAATCGTGGGTTATCTTGCTCTAAGAGGAATTTCCGTTTCTTGTTTTATTAATAACGAGAGAAAATCATGTCGCCGTTAAATAATTAGATGTGGGTTCTTCTTATAAGGGCGTAATGGCAAGGGCCGCTACTTCCTGTCCGAGACGTCGTGGTTCGAATCCTATCACGTACCAATGTGTTTTCGAATTTCGATTTCATATTTACGTTTATCCGACGACGCTCTTACGGTGAAGGAAAACATCGCGAGGGAACCTGCACACGCCTGCGAAAAAACTCGAAGGTTGTGTGTGTAGTCGACCAACCCCCACTGGGCCTGCGTGGTCGACTAAGGCCAGATCGCCCTAATTCAGGGTAGGCTCGAGCTCCTCGGTAGGGACGTATGTGAGCTGATTTGATGATGGTACTTATAAAGGGTTTTTATGTCTTTCAATTCACAAACTTTTTTACTTTTACAGCCGGTTTATGAGTTTGAGTTTATAAAACAAAAATTTAACTTATGTTTGTTTCATGATTTTTTTCAGGTATTCTACTGATATATTTGGACCATTCGCAGCAAGACCTGTGGTACATATATGCAGACCGAAAATTATTATCTTTAAAAAAAGTGTTATTGGCCATGGCACTGTTGTCTTGTCGTTGTTGTGCTTTTAATTTGCGTTATGTGTTCCCACTAAGGCTTACGTACATACAAGTTTACATTGCGTTGGGGATTCTTGGTAAATCCGCCTCCATCTTCGGCAACATCGTCATTTACCACCAGGTGAGATGTTTTCAAGGGTTTACTAATAGTGAATAAAAAAATAAAACAAGTGGAATAGAGGTGCACTTAAGGAACAAAATCATTTTTGTCTTTTTCTCATTTTTTTTTCAATTATTCAAGATTGAGATTGCAATAAGACCGCCTACTGTACAATATATTAAAATATATCTATGTATTATATTTACGAAATTGTTTTTGGTGTACTATAAGTGGAAATGAATAAATAAATTGAGATCTAATTTTTACCCATTTTTGTTAAAAATTTCATAAATAATTGGTTCAAAAGGGTAAAAGAAGGTTTTTACATCTGTAGTTTTATTAAACCACTAGCTGTTTCCTGCGGCTTCAACCGCATGGACAACGTTTCTATGACTTGTTGAGGATGCCTATGTGTTAATCCAGGTCCTAATCTGTCTACCTACCAAATTTCAGCCGGATCCGTTCAGTAGTTCTTGCTTGAAGAAGTAACAAACATACACACTCACAAATTTTCGCCTTTATAATATGAGTGTGATAGACTATGAAGACCGTTTAATTATTTTTAATTGATCTATTAATTTAATGTTGTGACTATCTGTGACGGACGAGTAGAACGATATTATATGGTTTCCTCATAGGAACTACGGAACTCTAAAATGTAATTTACAAGAAAAGCAGAGTCGTGCAAGCAATAAACTAATAACAACTTGTCAAAGATAACTCCGCCAAGATTAACTTAATCCGGAAGATGCCTGTTTGGTTATGCCCTGAAAGCAACATCTGTTCACAACTCATTAGCTAGCCAATCTATTTGATAGGCGATAATGACAACCATTATCGTAATGGCTATGTTTTCTTTTGATCGCGTCTACTGAAAAACATTCTATTTTTATCACCCGACTGCCCAAGAAGGTTTTTACATCTGTGGTTTTATTAAACCACTAGTTTTCCGCGGCTTCATCCGCTTAGACAACGTTTCTATGACTTTTAGAGGGTGCCCATGTGTAAATCCAGGTCCTAATCTGTCTACCTACCAAATTTCAGCCACATCGGTTCTTGCGTGAAGAAGTAACAAACATACACACTCACAAACTTCGCCTTTGTAATATTAGTGTGATAGACCATGAAAACCGTATATATATTTTTTAATTGATCTAATAATTTAATGTTTCAATAAAATTTACGTTTTTTATGGTTAGACTATTCAAGTGTTAGACTTCCGTTACTAACTTAACAGCTCTTTTCATCATCATCATCATCATATCAGCCGAAGGACGTCCACTACTGGACATAGGCCTCCCCCAAGGATTTCCACGACAACCAGTTCTGTGCTGCCCGCATCCAGCGGCTTCCCGCGACCTTCACCAGGTCATCAGTCCTGCCTACGCTATGTTTTCCGGTGCATGCTCGCCTGTTTAGAACTTTACTACCCCAACTATCTGTCCTACGATCTATGTGCTCCGCCCACTGCCACTTAAACAATGTCGTTTGATTTGGTTCTCCTACGGATCTTCTCGTTTCTGATACGATCACGCAGAGAAACTCCGCGCATAGCACGCTCCATTGCCCTTTGGGTGACCTTGACCCGTCTTATGAGGACCATACTAAGCGACTATGTCTCAGTTCCGTATATCATCACTGACAACACACACTAGTCGAAGATTTTGTTTTTAAGACACTGGATATTTGGGACGTGAAGATATTGCGAAGCTTGCCGAACGCTGCCCAGCCGAGTTGGATTCGACGATTGATCTCTGTCTTAACGTTGGACCTACCTAACTGGAGTGTTTGTAATCGGCAACTACTTCGAGTGTAGAGCCTTCAACCTTGAGAGCATTAGGTGCGATACACATGTTTGACATAATTTAAACTGCTATTTTAGTACATCTGATTATTATTTAAAATAGTAGGGCATATACATGGGTGTTAAATATCTATAATACGTATGTATTTAAACTTATATAAGTAAGTATATCAGTCTCTGGTTCCCGTAACACAGGGAATCCTACTTTGGGGCCAGATGACCATGTGTGATTTGTCCTGGAATATTTTTTAAGCTATTGCATAGCTTTTATCGCGGGCTTTGAGCACGGCGACCGAATCAAGAAATTCCGTAACGAAAAAAACCTAACACTACCGCGTTCTAAAAAAACTTACAGTGCCATCTATTAGCGATTTGCGGTACTAAAAGGACAGTAAATTTTACCGGCTTGGCAGAGCGTGACGTAAAGTTACCGCGTTCTAAAAAAACTTACAGCGCCATCTATTAGCGATTTGCGGTACTAAAAGGACAGTAAATTTTACCGGCTTGGCAGAGCGTGACGTACAGTTACCGCGTTCTAAAAAAACTTACAGTGCCATCTATTAGCGATTTGCGGTACTAAAAGGACAGTCAATTTTACCGGCTTGGCAGAGCGTGACGTAAAGTTACCGCGTTCTAAAAAAACTTACAGTGCCATCTATTAGCGATTTGCGGTACTAAAAGGACAGTCAATTTTACTGGCTCGGCCGAGCGTGACGTAAAGTTACCGCGTTCTAAAAAAACTTACAGTGCCATCTATTAGCGATTTGCGGTACTAAAAGGACAGTCAATTTTCCTGGCTCGGCCGAGCGTGACGTAAAGTAACCGCGTTCTAAAAAACGTACAGTGCCATCTATTAGCGATTTGCGGTACTAAAAGGACAGTCAATTTTACTGGCTCGGCCGAGCGTGACGTAAAGTTACCGCGTTCTAAAAAAACTTACAGTGCCATCTATTAGCGATTTGCGGTATTAAAAGGACTTAGTCAATTTTACTGGTGTAACTTTCTTAGTGTTAAAAAGTTGATAAAAAATGCTATGCAATAGCTGTACCACGGCAGTCCCCGAGTGCCATACGTCTTTTTTTTATTTATTTTATATAATCAATTTAAAAGAAAAACTATCACGGCTACGCCTACGTAGGCTTTCTTAATTTAGGAGTAATGGTCGACCAACTTAGGAAGTGCGGTTGGATCTGTAAAAAGTTAATAGATTTCCCATACAAAATGGTTACTGCAACTGCAAATATAATTTTGATTTTTAAAATATACATTTAATTTTGAAAAAGACTAAGGGTTCCTAGTTTGTGCGAGTCCAACTCGCTTTGGCCGGTTTTTTTAAAATAATAATATGGTGTACGTCTCGTCTGTGTTATTTTCAATGAAATGCCTTTTAAAAGTTCTTTACAATATTAATATCCTCGGAATTTAATAAAAGCGAGCTTTCTCAAATTTATTCAGATGCAAATATGTAAGTGTGTGGATACCTTCAAGCGTGAATTTTCTTATCATACATTATGAACATATCATCGAGCTCAATGGTTCATAGACAAGAGATATTACACTTTTAAAAGATCTTTTTGAATATCATATCAGCTGAATGATGTCCACTGCTGGACAAAGGCGAGGTGAGGCTTTTCACAACGACCTTATGAATTTCTAAGTAAACATCATATACTAAACTATCATATACTAAAGTAACTGTGTTCGCGACTTCGTCCGCGTGGAGGTTTTGAATTTTTCCACGGGAACTTGAATTTTCCGGGTTAAAAAGTATCCTATAATAAGTTAACCCGGGCTATAAGGAACCACCATACAAAGTTTCATCAAAATCTTGTAGTTATATCGTGATGCGCGAACATACAAACAGGCAGACAGATAAAAATTCCAAAATTTGTTGTTTGGGCCTCTATGTCATTAGAATTATCCACGACATTTATTATTTTCCAAAAATATTTCATGTAGGTAGACACGGCCCCGTTACAATTTTATTATAGATTTATTATAGATAACTAAGAAAACCAGTTCAATGTTTAAAAAAGCACATAAGACAAATGAAATCATAAATAGAATCAACGTAACACTAAAAATTACAAGGGTAAGATTTAAGATTTTTCTCGAACTTTCGAGCGACTGAGGAGCCAGCGACAAAAAACCGACTTCAACAATAAGTTACCTATTAATATTTTTTATTTAGACTAGACTTTAATGACTGTCTTTGAGGGCGAGTGGTGCGCGTGCCGCTATGTCACTTCCCACCCCTTTAACCAATTCTATACAAAAAATCACTTCAATCGGTAGCTCTGTTGCGACGCTGACGTGCGCGAGCGTGGAAATGAGTATTCCCCAGATCCCTCGGGATATCAGGGTATGCATTATTAGTAATATATGTAATTTCCCATCTCCTCAATCATCTATATGTGCAAAAAATCACTACAAACCATTGTTCCGTTGCGATGTTAAAGAAATTAACCAAAAAAGAGTATTTTTTCAGGAACTGTATCGGACTTTGTTATTTTCACGAGTTAAAAGTAGCCTATGTCCTTCCCAGTGACACAGGCTGGTGGAAGAATGGTGGAAGTATTAAAAATGTAACAAACAAACAAACACATTTTCACATTTATTATATTAGTAAGGATAAACGAAATTAACCAACGATAACGAAATAAAAGGTAGGTACGAATTTCGTTCTACGAAACAAATTATAGGGGTCAGCAAGTGAAAACTTCTTTAAGCGCGTTGAGCAATTTTTGAGATGGGAAAAACCATTGAACTCGCGACCGTTACCGACACCGATAGGAACACTCGCAGGGTCAAAACTTAAAGAACTGTTGAACTCGCGACCGTCACCGACACCGACAGGAACACTCGCTAACTTATAAACCTGTAAAAAGTTTTCACTTCTGTTGGCACTCCCAAAGTGGTTATAGGTTTCTTTTGAGAACAACATAAGATGATGACTACCAGACGCAAATATACTTAAATTACTTTAAAAAATATATGAAACACGTTATACGTGCCTATAAAAGTTGAGGTTTGTCCTCGATTTCCCTGCGATCCCATCATCAGAACTAACAGACCTTACTTGATGACATTGGAACCACAACCATAGTCTTAAATTTTTGTCAGTAATTTAAGAAAAACGACACAATGCTCCTTAGCCCATCGATAAGTGGCCTCAGGAAGCTTCTCTCAGTTAGTAAACATTGTGCAAATGTTCACGGGCTGAAGTAAAATTTAGCTAAAATAGAAATGTTCGTTTTCTAGGCAAGAAAAGATCCGCAGTTTGTGACTGAAGTTCATCTTAGTGGATCATCAGTTCGGGTTGGGAAGCAATTTAAATACCTTCGACATATTGCACTCACAGAAGATCTAATCTAAATCGCGCGCAAGTTCTCAAATGTAGTAGGGACGTGAAGACGACACTGTTCAGAGCTTTCTGTCAGTGTTTCTACACGTCCCAGCTTTGGGTAAAGTTTAAAAGGTCGACACTCAGCTTTTGTGTATTATACCGTGGGTCAATTGCCTGAATAAACAATTATTTATTATAATTATATCACCAACTATACAGAGTATAAGCGGGGCATCATCCGAATCTGATGAAAATTTCCCTGGGTCATTGACCATTGACGTTTTAAAAGGTATACCTATAATGTTCTGATATGTTATACCACTGTGGAGGGAATCAGACATCTATATGTATCGTATCAGTCACATCAGCTCATATACGTCCCCCCCAAGGGGCTCGAGCCTACCCTGAATTAGGGCGTTCAGGCCATAGTCGACCACGCGGGCCCAGTGCGGGTTGGTCGACTTCACACACAACCTTCGAGTTTCTTCGCAGGCGTGTGCAGGTTTCCTCACGATGTTTTCCTTCACCGTTAAAGCAGTCGGTAAGTATATGTACGTAAGTTTTTGAAAAACTCATTGGTACATTGGCCGTCCAGATTTGAACCCGGTACCTCTGGTTAGAAGGACCGAGTCGTTACCGGTTGAGCCACCGACGCTTATGTATCGTATACTTGCTACTAATTCCATAGTTCACTTATGCCATAGACCTATTTAGAAAGGTGATGATTTATTTAATCCTACTTAATTTTATAAATGTGAAAGTTTGTAATTATGGATATTTGTTGCTCATTCACGCAATAACTTCTGAACGTATCTAGATGAAATATGGTAGGTAGACAGATTAGGACCTGGATTAGCATATACGAGTAGGCAAACCCTGGACACTTCATACAACGGGCCAGAAATGACATTTCAAAAAAGGGAATGACGGAACCAACAAAATGGCGGCTAAATCCTTTATTGTAACCAATCTGGGACACAGAGGGTGAGGTCGCAATTTAGAGAGCGGCAAGGAGTATCCATACTGTATGTTAGTATAATAATTATATATACTTTGATATAGGCATTGAGGGCAGCGCAGGACTGGTCGTCGTTGAAATCTTTGGGGGCGGCCTTTGTCCAGCAGTGGCTGATATGATGATGATGATGATAGGCATTGAGGCACGCGTACTGCACACTCTCGGAGACAGTCATACAAAAGATGTCAACGCGGGCGGGTCTGTTGATTTATGTTTAATATTTCAAACGAGCAAGTGTTTTTGATTTTCTGGAAAAAATACTATATATAGATTTTTTTATACGGTAAACTAGCTTATTCCAACATATAAGGCGCCTACTACAAACTCACCTCATCTTCGCACACAATGCGCCCCAGTCAGTCCAGCAACACGACGCAGTGTAACACGCCAAAAATTCATTATGCGAAATAAAATGCACATACTAAAACGTTTCGGGTGGAAGTTTAATATAACTGAAAATATCGCGCCATAACTCATTAGAATGGCCATCCGATGAATATGGATGGGAACATCTATAATAAAAAGTTTGAGCTGTACCAAATGCTTTGCGATATAGAAATTTTCTTTATTTAGGCTGCATGCAAGCCTTGCGATATTTTCTTTAGAAACATGCGAAGAACGACGCGGAAGTCTCTGACTGAGAGAATTGGTAGAATTATTTGTTTTAACCTGGTATCTAGGGTAGTACTCCCTAAAGCTGGATTTGGCATTACGTGAAAAAAACCGGCCAAGTGCGAGTCAAACTGACACTCCGAGGGTTCCGTACCACCACGCCTCTCCCCACAAATACATAGTAATAATGACAGTGATACCTATTCACATTAAAAACAAAAGACATCAACGCGGGCTACAAAAATATGCTTTTTTTGTCATTCGGTTTGGACTCCTTAGCGCGAGTGCAACTCACACTTGGCCGATTTTTTGTACTTTTTTGTTTTACCTCAGTGTTAGTACTATAAACAGACCTAATTTCATGCTTTTATGTATTACTGTTTTTATAATAGAGCTAAATCAAAAACACTTCTAAAGACTTACAAAAAACAAGTTTTAAGTTCCTTTTTTTATTTTTCATTTATTTTTAGTATTATTTGTTATAGCAGCAACAGAAATATATATTCTGTGAAAATTTCAACTGTCTACCTATTACGGTTCATGCAATACAGCCCGCTGACAGACGGACAGACAGCGGAGGCTTAGTCATAGGGTTCCGTTGGTCACCCGTTGGGTGTACGTAACTCTAAAAAGATAGCAAACGTTTATATTTATGGTTTATTTAGATAAAAAATAGAACCACAAGAACCATAAATTTAGAACCATAACTATCGTTTTACACGGATCGCCGCAACCAACAAGGGGTGCCGGCCCTTACGTCAAACTAGAGATCATTAGATGTAAAAACTGGCCAAGTGCGAATCGAAATCGCACACGAAGGGTTCCGTACTATCGCACATGTAAGAAAACCCATTTCTTGTACGCCCCTTCCCCATTTTTTTTATTTGTTTTAAAAGTGGCAATAGAAATAAACACTGTGAAATTCTACCTATTACGGTTCATGAAATACAGCCCGCTGACAGACGGATGGATAGCAGGGGTTTATACTATAATAGGGTCCCGTTGGTCATCCTATGGCTTGCGGAACCCTAAAAAGGCACCTTTGTAACAGATTAAAAATAATAGCAGTTTGTTCTTAATATTGACCAATAAAAATTAAAGTAAGCATAAAATCTTTGAGGCTCTCAGTCGGTGTACGACAGACTTGACTCAAACTCCAAGGTGGAAAATTCACAAACCAACCCTTGAATACAAATGAAGTTTTTGAATACGAATAAGGCTCGCTATATTCTGTGTACTGTTTTTGGTGAACATAGGTTGTTTTGTTATAAATATTACACTTTTGGCACATCCTGGATACTTCATACAACGGGCCAGAAATGACATTTCAAAAAAGGAATGACGGAACAAATACAAAATGGCGCCGAAATCATATACGTTCGATAACCAAACTGTAACCAATCTGTATCAATCTGGGTGACGGGGGGTAAGGTCGCAATCTAGAGAGCGGCAGGGAGTGTCCATACTGTATGTTAGTACTTATATATATTCGCCCTGATTCAGGGTAGGCTCGAGCCCCTCGGTGGGGACGTATATGAGCTGATATAATAATAATATATATATACTATGCTTTTGGCAAGCTGTTCTAAATAGCAATAGGTAAGTTACTTAAGTAACTAATCAATCAGTGGCGTAATGTTCTCCAGTGGCTTCATACCAGAAGGTCGCAGGTTCGATTCGCAGTACAACCTAACTTAAGGCCTTATGATGGGTCAAATGACAATATTAAATTCAAATTATTGAAAGACTATGTAAAGCTGTCACCATTGAAAAAATATATAATATACTTAAAGTAATGAAAATACGATTTAAATGAATACAATTTAAAAAATATTACCACTTTTGATGTAAAAAAATGTAATGTACATGTTGTTTTTATCATTCATGGCGTAATTTCTCGAAAACAAATAGTTAATATTGAATGAAACCAACACACAACGATCGGTGACTTTAAGAACTTTCATTTTAGTTGAACACATTTTTTTTAACTTATTTAAAAAATCGAGAACTGGGCGTTCGGTTTCAACGTAACAGCCGCGTTGTAGCCCGCATTGATTTGGACTTAAAATTAATAGACTCACGTTCAATATTACTGAAACACGTATCAACCTGTTCGGATTGAGTGATCTTAGCGCCTTAAGGCACGGTTTGGTTGGTGGTTGAACATTTTTGAAGCCCATCTGGCTAGCTACAACCATATTATTTAAGTCTTGCCGCCAAAACATCAATGTAACAGCATTTATGTGTTCCGGCATGAAGATAAGATAGACAGTTCCCCATTTTATTTTAAAGAATATTGGTAAGCCTTTTTCCATCTTCGGCGCCATCGTCACTTACCATCACGGAGGATGCCAAGGGCTTATCAAATGTGAATAAGAAAAATATAGTTAAGGCATAGAACATGTTACAGGGCGTTACAAAAGTGGTAAGCCTCAATTTTGTAACAAGTTCACCCGTAAAAAAGTAGTTGGACTCTTCATACAAATAATGTAATAATATTCAGTAACAAGAACACCCAAACAAGAAGGCTCAAGGTCACCCAAAGGGCAATGGAGCGTGCAATGCTCGGAGTTTCACTGCGTGATCGAATCAGAAACGAGGAGATCCTCAGAGTATCTCAGAAATGCTAAACTTACGTGGCAGTGGGCGGGGTACATAGCTCGTAGAACAGATGGCCGTTGGGGCAGTAAAAAATTTGGACCCTCCATACTAAAAATGCACCAAATCGGTCGATCAGCTGATCGATTTGTATGTAGAGTATTTTTTTTTACGTTTTCAGAAAAGTCGTTGAACAAAAGTTGTTCAGTATGATAAGTAGAAGCCTCAGATAAGTGGGACCTACACCAATTTTGTTACACCCTGTATAATATAAACATAGTTGCGTAGTAGTTATTAGAGTAAGCCACGGTTTAGTAAAAAATAAAGTTTTTTATGAAAAACACAAAAAGGACAGTTTTATAATAATGATACAATTTAAACAATTAACAGTTACTAACCAATCATTACATCATATAAGGTACTTATTTACGTATAATAGTACGTTTCCAAGTTTTTTTAAATATTTACAACTAGCTGTGCCCGCGACTTCGTCTGCGCGGAAGTTTTCATATTTTCTCACGGGAACTCTTGAATTTTTCAGAATAAAAACCCCTAACCGGGCTCTAAGGAATCACCATACAAAATTTTATCAAAATCGGCTTAGTAGTTTTTGCGTGATGCGTGAACAAACAGACAGACAAAAATTCCAAAAGTTGTTGTTTTGGCCTCTATATCGTTGGTAATGTCCATCACAGTTATTTTTTCCAAAATTTTTTTATGTACAGTCACGGTCCCATTACAGTTTTATTATATGTATTATAAGCAGAACCCCCTCCTACCTCACCTCGATCAAGCAGAACCCCCTCCTACTTCACCTCGATCTTGCCATGCCGGCGCCGGAGCATATAAAAGAGCGGCTGCCGTTGAGCTAAGCCTATTTCTCTGCGGCGCTCGGTGCGGTAACATCGTGGTGGAACCATCCCAGGTCACGTGAGCCATTTCCGTTTCCCTTTCTCTCGTTATTTTAATTTTTGTGCCTATTGTGATTTTTGTGTGTAGATTAGCGCGCAAGTGAGGTGTTGTTCGTTTCTCTGTAATTTTGATTAAATTTGTAAGTAATAATAAAGCTAGGTTAGTGATGATTTGTTCTTTTTAATTGTAAACCACTTCTGATCCTAAAATCAGTAGTGGGATAAAGGACTGTTAGCCCACGATAAAAGACAGGAAACAAAACAACATTTCACTTTTGATTTGAAGTTCTAACGGTTTAATTTTCAAAGAGATTTATTGTATTTCATTTGTGTTCTTTTACCTGGCCGTTATTTTAAAAGTGCGTTGATTTGCTCATGAATTCAAATAGCTATTTTTTGTGAAAATGGTGCGTAGCAGAAGTGTATCGCGGTGCCGTAAGCGGCATCGTTCTAGAAATGGCTCGCGTGTTCGGATGTGACCACGATCGCGTAGTTTTACGCAGTCGAGGCGTTAGATACGGGGTTAGGTCGCGATCTCATTTGCAAATACAGCAGAGAATAGATCGTAAGACTCGTAACGTCTCAAAACGTCATTGTCGCTTGCTCTGTATTTCATACAAAAGACATCAACGTCGTCGTGATGATTCACCACGTAGTTCTAGGCATAGTTTCCGCGGCAGTTAATCGCGTCAGTCGCGAAGTGTTTCGACAATGACGGTACTCGACACCTAAAATGAATAGTTCGTTTAAAACGTAAGGTGACGATGTAGGTACAAACGGCACGAATGTAAGTTTACCTACAAAAGCTTAAACAACACCTAGCCAACACAGTCTCCCCGAGGACAGTGTTAACAAAACCACTGATCACATTAGATTGTTGTTCTAACCCGCCAAATAGTATGACAAGGCAGGACAAGTCTGTAGGATCTGCTGCTCAGTGTTTTAAGGTGTCTACCCTCGCAAAGCTCTGATAAAATCTATCAAAACAATTCTACCCATTAAGTCGCAAATTATTTTGTGTTAAACCTTTTACATTGGCGCGTGGTGCAAAGAGGGGATCGCGCCAGTGATACGAATGGCTGGTCTGAGTACTTGTCACGGGTAGACTTTTGCCTAAAGGGCGATACTAAACTATGGTTGAACGAGTGGGTAACCAACGATCGTGATTTTAAACAGTTGTGTCCATGTAAGTTACACTTACGTGAACATTCTTTTCGACGATATGAACACTACGTCAGATATATATCCGACGTTTGCAGTGTAAGCGCAAAGCATTTTGTTACGATTGAGGGTAGTTCGGGGTTAAGTGACTATTTGCGAACGTTTATTGTTATCGAGTCATCGATAGTCCACAAGTACGCACCGCTGCTACTAAAGACAGCTAACTTGTCTCCCGGGAACCTTGTTTTGTGTTTACATAAAATGCAACCGCTTCAAATAGCATATGAGTGCGAGACATGGTTGCCAAAACGGTCTGAGTGAGCGTGTCAACGGTAAATGATTTGTGCTCAAAAAAATTATACGAATAGTAAGGGTTTGAAGTAACCAAAACCGACCGTTTGACAATAGTTAAAATCTGCCTTAGCAATCTAGTATCGCCAACTGTTCAACATGTGACATGTCAAATATAGGTACTTGTTTTTCCAAAGAACGTTTCAATCAGTTTATCGTAAACCCTAATGATTATTTGAATACTTAACTTACGCACAATGAAGTCACTATTTACGTTTGTGACGAATAGTGCTCCGATGAATGTGTTGATTGTCACTGGATTTTAATGATTTTGATGTTTTAAGACGCCTACTGGGTCAGCCTAAACCCAAGGGTTGTGTTTTAGATTGTTAGATAAGTAAATAATCTACGTCATACGTTGCGGTAACGGTGACCTTTCTATCAAAGCTGGTATAGCGGTAGTGGCGTTCGTATGAACGCGTCAATTATAATTGGTACCGATGTGTTGTATCGCGAGGAGTGACCTAACCAACAGGCAGTACCGTGTCTGTTCTGATAACCCAACTGTTAACGTTCGCCATTTAGGATGAGGAACGTAAGGTCTAAATGTGTGATAATTGAGTTCTCGTAGTACTTGATTCCGGGCACTGCTGCAACTACTATGGTCATACGGGTGACATGGAAATTGAGATAGAACGACCCTAGTATCGTGCAGGCCGTACAAACTTTCTTACCAAGAGATACTCAAGTTTTGCTAGGTAACTATAAAACTGTGAGAAAAGGGAATTATTAGGTCTCAATCGGAGCATTCGAGCCCGTTTATTTTATTTAATAAGCGTGATGGCTTGGATACTTTTTGTTGATTTTTATGTGTTAGAAGGTATATCAAACTGTTGAGAACGCTTCCTGAGACTAGCTATTCAATAAACTTTAGGTATTTCTCCTATCTACCTAAAAAGGTCGAGCACTTGGATAGAATTGTGAGAAGGGGTCAGGTTAGGCCGAGCCAGTGAAAAAAAAGGGGTCTTGTTAACTTTACCTCCCAGTAATGTAACACATGTTCGTCAGTTCCTTAGTCTTAAGGGGTAATTTTGTAGATACGACGGGTTATGCCATAACAAAAACAGCAATAGCTCGACTTATCAAAAAGGGGTGGAACTTAATTGTAGTCATCAAATACCTCACTAGCGATCGAGCCAGTACTTGCTATCATTGTTCCAAAGATTTCTACCAAGGCCCACATGGACCCCAGCAGCGCAGGCTGCGGAGCAGTCTAAATTCAATCTCACGAAGTAAGAAACAGGTTGTGGCCTTCTTCAGTAAGGTAACTCGGGATGCGGAGAACTCATGAGCTCGAGACGCTTGCAGTCGTCAAGGCGTTGCTATACTTCAAGTACTATTGTTGCCCAAGTCACTAGGCCCTGAAATTGGGCACAAATAGTCCAGGCTGCCAACAGCGAGTCGCAGGACTTTCCACAAATAGCATCACGAATGTGGTCTGGATTTTAATGGGAAGTTGCTAAAAAGATGTGCTCTATTACAAGTAAAAACTAGAAGGATTGAAAAAGGTAACAAGTACATATCTCACTGTCTGATATGTATTCCCAAGAAGTGTGTACCTCGAGCACCCCCTCAGAACGTCATTTCGTGGAAGAAGCCATGTCGTGCACGTGGACGGTCCGTGCCTACCTAGGAGGACTTCAAATACCTCCTTAGTGTGGTGGGAGCCTTCACAAAGTACCCGTTATTGTACCCCATGCACCGGTAAGATGCAGGTGAGCTCAAACGTTTAATCACGTTGGCTGTTGCTTTTTTTGGTGTACCTTGGCTGAAAGTAACATACAAGGGACGCATGTTTGAGTCAAACGAGTTCGTGATGTGGATAAACGACTAAGGTGCAAACGACTGTTATTTACATTTTTTGCATTGAGACAGGTGAGATCATGCTGGACTGAGAACCTGTGACCCTGTGGAAAATTCAGCTTGTCATGAACATCACGAGGCAGACCAAGCAGCCCCCCCGCTGAATCTTCTTATTAGCGTGGATGCGATAACCCCAATAATCTGTCCATGGTATGTGAGGTGGCCCTTGAGAACTCGAGGACTAACAAGGTGATTTACGAGATCCAGGAGTCGAGTGCTCCAGGTGTTCCAGAAAAACCAGGGCCAGCTAGATAGGCGTGCCAATCGAACGAGGAAATATAAATGGCCTTGGTCGTGTTTGTTTTGACCTTGAACATTTGTTCGCAGTCGATGAATTAACTGGGCGCTGGGACGCGCGGCCTGTACGAGGTGGTCAAGATCTTGCCATGTGGACGCTACGAGCTCAAACTGCTGAGCGGTGGTAGCTACGGCAAGCTGACGCAGGCTGCGGTACAACGTGTGGTGCCGTGGCGGGGCGAGTGGTGCCTGGCGTCGTGCTTTGCTTTCAATGAAAGCTAGCGTTAGATATGCCTTGATTCGAGTATGACGATGCTATTTTGTTCGTTACATCCTTAAATATTTACTCTTCCCGTGTCCCTATTATTAGGTTTACCCAATTTCTTAATTAGGCAACTTAGACATGTAGGTTAGCATTATTTTTCTATAGACCCCCACTAGCTTAGGGATGTTAGTGAAGCTTAGGTCCTTTTGGTGTTGTGGCGAACAGGGTTGCTCGTTATGCGAATAAGGTACATCTGTGGCCTGCGGCAATGGGTGCTGTTCAGGCGTGAGTGTTGGTTCGCTCTGGCATCGACAAGTGTGTGTCGTGTTGCCGTGGCGTTGGTGTAATGACACCATGTCGCCGTACAGGTTGGCGCCTGTAGCCCGTTTACGTGACCAAGTTCACCGGTCGGGCGGACGCGTGCATGTTAGACGCGTCATGTTGCAGATAGCTGTGTTTGTCGTGAGCTGTGCGGTGAGAGGCGAGCTGCGCTGCGCGTCCTCCGCTGAGCTGTGCGGTGAGAGGCGAGCTGCGCTGCGCGTCCTCCGCTGAGCTGTGCGGTGAGAGGCGAGCTGCGCTGCGCGTCCTCCGCTGAGCTGTGCAGTGAGAGGCGAGCTGCGCTGCGCGTCCTACGCTGAGCTGTGCGGTGAGAGGCGAGCTGCGCTGCGCGTCCTCCGCTGAGCTGTGCTGTGAGAGGCGGGCTGCGCTGCGCGTCCTCCGCTGAGCTGTGCGGTGAGAGGCGAGCTGCGCTGCGCGTCCTCCGCTGAGCTGTGCTGTGAGAGGCGGGCTGCGCTGCGCGTCCTCCGCTGAGCTGTGCGGTGAGAGGCGAGCTGCGCTGCGCGTCCTCCGCTGGGCTGTGCGGTGAGAGGCGAGCTGCGCTGCGCGTCCTCCGCTGAGCTGTGCGGTGAGAGGCGAGAGGAGATTCCGAAGAGGATTGACCTCAACCTTCGGATCCCGGCGCGGACCGGTCCGTGCCTCTGCTGGACTCCGATCCTGAGGCCGGAACCGGCGTGGGGCCGTCCATGCCTCTGCTGGACTCTGGGCCTGAAGAGGAGTCCTCGGCATCGCTGAGCACCGCTGCGGGACCGGGCGGCACCGCTTGGACCCCTGGTTCGAGGACGAACCAACGTCAGGAGAGGCCGTATAAGCAGAACCCCCTCCTACCTCACCTCGATCAAGCAGAACCCCCTCCTACTTCACCTCGATCTTGCCATGCCGGCGCCGGAGCATATAAAAGAGCGGCTGCCGTTGAGCTAAGCCTATTTCTCTGCGGTGCTCGGTGCGGTAACATCGTGGTGGAACCATCCCAGGTCACGTGAGCCATTTCCGTTTCCCTTTCTCTCGTTATTTTAATTTTTGTGCCTATTGTGATTTTTGTGTGTAGATTAGCGCGCAAGTGAGGTGTTGTTCGTTTCTCTGTAATTTTGATTAAATTTGTAAGTAATAATAAAGCTAGGTTAGTGATGATTTGTTCTTTTTAATTGTAAACCACTTCTGATCCTAAAAGTATAGATTTTTAAGCCCTTGGCATCATCTCACCTGATGGTAAGTGACGATGATGCCGAAGATGAAAGTGGGCTTACCAAGATTCCTCAACGCAATGGGGATCTTGCTATCTTATCTTCAAGCCGGAACACATCAATGCTATTTAACACTGATGTTTGGCGGCAAGAATTAGATAAGATTGTGGTAGCTGGCGTGCTATGAACAAATGAAATAACACACCCCAGGAGTCAAGGACAGTGTTGTTTTAATGGGTTGTTTCTTTGTACAAGTGGACCACAGAAATAAACAAAGATAGAATGGCTATGTTATCTGCGTAGTGCGGAGCCTCAAGCTCTAGCCGCAATTTTATGTGCAATAGCTAATAGAATCAGTACAATGTCAAAGTATATATTTTAGTACTAACATACAGTATTGACACTCCCTGCCGCTCTCTAGATTGCGACCTCATCCCCTCGTCATCCAGATTGATATAGATTGGTTACAGTTTGGTTGTCGAACGTATATGATTTCTTTCCGTCATTCCTTTTTTGAAATGTCATTTCTGGCCTGTTTTATGAAGTGTCCAGGGTGTGACAATGTTCTAGTCGGTTGCGACATCTCTTACAATTAGTTAGTAAATTAATAAAGTTATTAATATTAATTAACTAATTAGTTAGATGTTAAAAGGCGACTGAATAAAATTATATAATCGCGGAAAGCCGATGGATACGGGCAGCGCAGGACCGGTCGTCGTGGAAATCCTTGGGGGAGGACTTTGTCCAGCTGTGGACGTTTTTCGGCTGTTAAGATGATGAGGGAATGAAGCGGGGACAAAGTTGCGGGGAAAAGCGATGATTTAATTCACAAGGACGGACTTAGGTGGTCACAATAAGCAAAGTGAAGAAAATAGGACCCAGTTTTCTGAAATTCCCAAGGGATAAGGAATAAAGCGGGAACGAAGTTGCGGGGAAAAGCGATGATTAACTAGACAGGGATGGATTAAGATGATCAAAATAAGTTAGTAAGGTAAAAAAAGATTGTGTGGTTTTATGAAACCACGGTAAAAATGAAAATTTTTTTCACATTAAGCCTTTGGAGCTACGGTACAGAGGATGAAACGATCATGGCTGTTCTGACGGCCGCCTTCTTGGAGCTACGGAACAGAGAACGAAACGATCATGGCTGCTCTGACGAGCGTCTTTCATTTTAGCCCTACTCCGCGGCCGACCATCACGCGACATGCAACAGAAAGACGAAAAAGTTTGAGACGATGTAAGTTTCACTTTAAAAACACGGGTCCAATTTTCCAAAATTCCCACGGGATAAGGATTAAAGCGGGAACGAAGTCGCGGGAAAAAACGATTTCCAGAGCTGGTTAAATTAATAGAACACCTGCTAGTTCGCGGGATTAAGAGAACCGTTCTCTGTCGATCTTACTTCTGTGACTTCCATTATTGTAGCTGTCGATTCGTTCGTCCTACCCTCATCACCGCTGTCAGCTACACGCCGGCTACACGCGGGCTACACGCCGGCTACACGCGGGCTACACGCCGGCTACACGAGGAAGTTTATCGTGTTACCGACCGGATTACACCTTTTATCGCGTGTTTACTCTATCGGTTTCTATGTTTCATTTATTATTAAAACGGACTGAAACGATGTAATGCCAAATTTAAATTGGACTTTTCCAAGCGCTTGCTTGATCTTTTCGAAATGAATAGTATACAAGTAGGTCTCTTATAAATAATGCAAGGAACACAGTCTATTTACAAGAAAAGGTGTTTGTTTATTAGAAGCACCTTTTTAACTTTTTGTTATTTTTATTAGTATTTGTTGTTAAAGTGACAACAGAAACACATATTCTGTAGGCTATTTGACTACAACTGGAAAGTAGTTTTGTATTATTTGTTATTGCATAAAATGCAAACCATTTTAATATTTCCTGGAGATCTGTCGTATGTACGGAGTAAATCAGCGTTAAAGTTTGAATTAAAAAAATACGCGCCAAAACGCAATGTTCGCTATGGCGGCTGGTTGCTCTGACAGATGACGTCACACATAAGTAAACAACAAACTGCTGTTATAGTGAAAGCCCGCACTGAAACTAATGTTTACTTCTGTGTGACGTCATCACAGTTGCAACCAATAACAGAGCGTTTTCAAACACGTGATCAAACCACAAAAAAAATTTAATTTAATTTATGTTTTTTATATAGAAAATGACCTTTTTTTTCAAAACATTAATAAAATATGCTTTTTACATTACATATTATTAGGATGACAACATATTGTTACATATTTTAAACACAGTCAAAATGCCTTCGTGAAATAAAGCCCGCTGACAGATGGACAGACAGCGGAGGCTTAGTAATAGAGTCCCGTTGGAACTCTTAAAACGCTTAACACGTTAAAACATGACTTCAATCGCAACATCAACCAAGTTCAATTTAGCTGTATTTTTTGTTTTTGATAAAAAGTACTGAACAAATTTTGATAAAATTTATACATGGAACCATCAAAGTCTGTTTACAATCTGCGAGGAAATCGCGTAACATACACACAAAAAAACATACAGTCGTATTGATGACCTCCATCTTTTTGAAGGCAGTTGAAAAGGAGATATATTCAGTTCGAGATCTAACAAAATACATCAAGAGAGCGAAAGTTAATAAAAGTGTTTTTTCTATACAGTTGCTCGAAAAGCGGTACTTTATAATATTATTATGTTAGTTTACAGTGCACAAAATTGATTTTACAGCACACGTGTTTTTTACTTTGCCACTTGTTTTTAATTTGTAGCTCTGAGATACAAGACATTTCTAGCAAATAAAAAAAAAGTAATAACCAAAGATACAGAATCTTCTTAGACTTTTGAAAGGAGAATTTTAAAAGAGATTGGTTATTACTCCGTGACGTTAGTACATAACGATTAGATTCTCTTTGGGTTATATCTTTGTGAAGAAAGGAGAATAAATATGATTGAAGCGCATAGGTTACAGGAAGAAATAAGTCATCATTTCTAAGGTTTCAATGCTTACATTAATATTATTCCAAGCCTTTTGTAATATATTTATGGGAATAGTGAAAAATAAATTAAGCATGCGTACGTGTGTCTAGCTAAATTAATGGCGCAATTTTCGTAAAATTGAACTGAGTTTTTTTAATTTGTGAATGCGAATAAATTATGAATAGTTATTATACGTGTAATAAAAAATATACTTATGTGTATGTATAGAAAAAAAACAAAAAAAGTAAATAAGCCACAAGTCGCTTAAAATGAACTTTGGTTGCCGAAACCTTCATAGGTATGTACCCATGTATTTTGTTTTTCTGTCACGGTTATTTTTTATTTTAACTATTTTTTTTATTATTTTTTTATGTGTGTTACCTCAGAACTTTTGAATGGGTGAACCCATTTTGATGATTCTTTTTTTATTTGAAAGCTAGTGCTTTCCGTGTGGTCCCATATAAATTTTATCAAAATCGGTGAAGTACTTTATTGGAAAATTAACAAAAACCAAAAAATAATATTGCGAAATCGTACGAGGTTGTTGCGATGGAAGTCGGTTTTTTAACGTGTTTAGCGTTTCTTTCTCATAACTTATTGAAAAACGTCATAATATGATACATGCGTGTAAAGGAAATAACAAACTCGTGACGATACCAAGAATAAAAAATCGTCTTTCACATCTGGTTGCGAAATTCTGTTTGCCATGGCGTACTAGTTGTGTAGAAAGTATAAAAACTCTTGTATGGCAACTAGTTGCCGACAAACAAAAAAAAATCCTTCATCACCACTGGTTGCGAAACTTGGTTGCGATGGCGGCCGGAAGGGATGGTAAACTCTCGCCTGCGGCTGTCACTCGTTTGTTTTACCGCACTTGTATGATAAACAACTATTGTCGTTCAGTTTGGAATCCTTAGCGCAACTCACCTATTTAACCGGACTTTACTATTTGTTGATTTACTTTTGAGTTGACACTATAACCACACCCAGTTTGACGCTTGAATGTATTCACCGTTTGAGGGTAGTCTTGCTTATAGTTCGGCGGGGCAATCCATAAAAAATGTGACTTATAAACATGTCATCATCACATCAGCTCATATATTCGTCCCCACCGAGGGGCTCGAGCCTACCCTGAATAAGGGTGACCGGCCTTAGTTGACAACGTGGGCCCAGTGCGGGTTGGTCAACTTCCACACAACCTTCGAGTTTCTTCTGTGCTGTGTTTCTTGTGTGCAAGTTTCCTCACGATATTTTCTTTCACCGTAAGAGCGTCGGATAAACGTACATATGAGATCGAAATTCGAAAACACATTGGTACGTGGCAGAACTCGAACCACGGCTTCCCGGATAGAAGGTAGCGGCCCTTGCCGTTGCGCTACCGACGCTCTAAATTAAAACATGTACTATTTTTATATCCACAATTGGTGAGCCCTTGACAATATATCACCCGATGGTAAGCGACGATGATACCGAAGATGGAAGCGGGCTTACTAAGATTTCCCAACGCAATGAGGAACTGGCTATCTTATCTACAAGCTGGAACACATCAATGCTGTTATTATCGATGCTTGGTGGCAAGACTTAGATAAGATGGTGGCAGCTAGCCAGGCAGGCTTAGAAATTCCCTACCACCAACCAAACCGTGTCTTACAAGTTGACCCCGCCGGAATCGAACCCGTGACCTCCTGGTTTGAAGCGAATGGACTTACCATTACGCCACGGAGGCGGTTATTTTTTTTATTTGAAATCCACAATAAATAAATAATTATCTTTCTTCTATTGCAGGTAATCCGTCCTCCAGAGTGCTCAGTGTAGTGCAGTGTAGTGAAGTGAGTGCGATGTTGTGAGTGCTGGGCCAGTGGGCCATTAGGGGCCAGTTGGGCCATGTCGGGGCCCGAGGCCCGGGTGTGGGCCTGGCTGGCTGTGCTGGCTGCTCTGGGCAGGACCACCGCGTATACTGACACCGAGGAGTTTCTGAGCGATTTGGATAAGCCAGGTAAAGAGCAACTATATGGGTATTCGATTAAGGAGACATTTTTGTTTATTTTTTACCAGCGCTGTTGCCCGCGGCTTACCTCCATGACTATCGAGAGTGAAGAGGGTTTTTTAAGACTTTGCTACCCTGAAACTACATTCTAACTATTGGTATTTTTTTTAATTGTGATAACTAGTTTCGAAGACATTACATACAAGCATACAACATAAAAACTTTACCTCTTTTTTAATATTACTATAGATATGTGTTTAAAATTATTTTGGCGTGGGTATCAGTAGAGTACGCAAAAGAATTTTCCTCTTCTGCGGTTACACGGATTGACCAAAAAGTACAAAAGTATTTACTGGAATATACAAAACCTTTTGACTTCGTAAGAAAGTATTTTCTGGAATTTACAAAACTTTTGACTTCCTAAGAAAGTATTTTCTGGAATTTACAAAACTTTTGACTTCGTAAGAAAGTATGTTCTGGAATTTATAAAAACTTTTGACTTCGTAAGCAAGTATTTCCTGGAATTTATAAAACCTTTTGATTTCGTAAGAAAAACATATTAGTTACCTTGGCTTATAGACATGAAGGTAAAAAAATGCGGCGATCGAATTTTTTTTTCCTTCATGCATAAAATTGGACAAAATCGTAAAAATAATTAATTACCAATAGAGGCGTAGGATTTTTTTTATTTAAAATTTTGAGTTCGTTTGACTGCACTTTACCTGATGGTAAGTGCCTTTGCAGCCGAGGATTACACAATCTCAAATACTGCCTATTCACTCTCGCCTTGCAGTATAACACTTTAAACTTTCACGATTATTCATAATGACATTACTCGCGACCACGGCTATCGAAGCATAGTCGAAACGTTGAGGTAAAAACGACGTCAATACCTGCTCATGTAATATATAAAATCACATCAATTCCCGCTTTCAATTTGTCATCTCGCCTTGTAGATTCGTAAATTTACAAAATCAGGAGACACATACGCTGGCAGGGAATTCCACTCCGTGGCCATTCGCATGACGATGGAGCAAAACACTTCGTGTGTATATGTGGAAGATAACCGAAAAAGGGGTGGAATCGCCTCTCGCGCCTGTTCGTCCGACGATGGAATGGAGAAGGGGGTAAAATAAGGTCATGGAGCTCCTGGGCACGCCCTCCAAAATGAATACTATAGAAAACCGATAGGCAGGTGGCTTATGCTCGAGGCTTTAGAGCTTGTTTGATACAAGTTCCTCGTCGCCAATGAGTTTACCTTATAATGTGGCACAAATAACCGTGATATCCAAGGGATATACGGTGGCTGCCTGGTGTTGCACTTAGCATCACCCGCGGTCACGTGTAGGGAATTTCTTAGATTTATCCCTACGGACATGTGCAACGCGGCCTTCATACACATCTGGACACAGATTTGCAGGTTTCCTCGCGATGTTTTTCCTTCACAGTTAAAGCAATCGGTGAGTATATGTACGTAAGTTTCGAAAAACTCATTGTTACATAGGCCGTCCAGATTTCAACGGAGTCGTTTAACGGTTGAGCCACCAACACTTTTTAGGGTTCCGTACCCAAAGGGTCAAAACGGGACCCTATTACTAAGACTTCGCTGTCCGTCTGTCACCAGGCTGTATTTCATGAACCGTGATAGCTAGACAGTTGAAATTTTCACAGATGATGTATTTCTGTTGCCGCTATAACAAAAAATACTAATAATTGAAAACGCTTAACACGTTAAAAAACCGACTTCCATCGCAACAAATAAGTACATTTTTGCATTACTATTTTTGGTTTTTGTTAATTTTCTACTAAAGTACTACACCGATTTTGATAAAATTTATATGGGACCACACGAAGCACTAGCTTTCAAATAAAAAAAGAATCATAAAAATCGGTTCTCCCAGTCAAAAGTTCTCAGGTAACAAACATAAAAAATAATAATAAAAAAAAAACATACAGACGAATTGAGAACCTCCTCCTTTTTGGAAGTCGCTTGAAAATTAGAAAAAGTTAAAAAATAAGGAACTCTTTGTACTAGCGCCATCTAGTATGATGGTACGGAACTATATGTGTGCGGTTCTGACTCGCACTTGCCCGGTTTTTTTGCTATATTTATGATTTAAATTAAACAAAATTAAATAGTCTCACAAACACCGCGGCGGCTAGAATTTGTAGAAAATGTAATTATGATAAAACATCGAATATCGGCATCCAATTTTGCTGATGCCCATGACGCCTATAATCGTTGAATCTAAAGTATAATTAACTTGTTTGAACCAATTATGCCCCGAGCGAGAATTGTACCACCGCTGTCATAATTACACCACTCTTGGTCCCCTGCAATTGAGTCATTACGGCAAATTGTTCCTGCCTAATTATGCCTGATTTAAATCTAATAATAACCTTACTATTTATCAACCGACTTCAAAAAAGGAGGTTATCGGTTTGACCCGTAGATATGTAATACTGTTAGAATTGCACAGTATATGTTGGTCTATGTGGGCTTCTAAATATGTGTACCAAATTTCATAAGTGAATATATTATGAAGGTATGTATAAGTGTATATGTCGACAAACCCGCACTGGGTCCGCGTGGTCGACTAAGGCCCGATCCCCCTAATTCAGGGTAGGCTCGAACCCCTCGGTGGGGACGTATATAAGCTGATATGATGATATACGTAGTGTAGGCAGGCCTCCCACACGGTGGACCGATGACCTGGTGAAGGTCGCGGGAAGCCGCTGGATGCGGGCAGCGCAGAACCGGTCGTCGTGGAGATCCTTGGGGGAGGGAGCAGTGGACTTCCTTCGGCTGATATGATGATGATGCTGATGATATGAAGATGTATAAGTGTATGTTCGTCCACGTATTTTTCAGAAACTTTAAATCGAAATGCAATGTTTTTTTACCTGACTGAGCCAGAAAGAGGGTTATTTTTTTTTGAGTGCATGTATGTATGTGTATTTATTTATTTGGCACGCCCTGAGCTTAAACGGCTTGATGGATTATGAAGTTCGAGTTGTCGTTAGATTTTTCTTGATCCCATGAGTGACAAAATTCTTTGAGGGCAAGTGGTGCGCGAGCCGCAAGCGAAGGCGGGCGTTCACTCCAGATCCCTCGGGAATTTCATCTGGCCGTTCTCCCCTTCAACCATTTTAAAGCAAAAAATCACAACACACCGTTGCTCCATTGCGATATTAAAAGAATCAACCAAAAAAAGTCTTTTTAGGGTTCCGTACCCAAAGGGTAAAAACGGGACCCTATTACTGAGACTTCTGTCCGTCTGTCTGTCTGTCTGTCCGTCTGTCACCAGGCTGTATTTCATGAACCGTGATAGCTATACAGTTGAAATTTTCACAGTTGATGTCTTTCTGTTACCGCTATAACAACAAATACTATAAAACAGAATAAAATAAATATTTAAGCGGCTTCCATCTGCATCCGACTACCTGTGCTATTTTCACGGTATAAAATGTAGCCTATGTCTTTCCCTTGATACATCGATGCCAAATTCCGTCAAGAGTGGTTGAGTCTTTGAAGCGTAAAAAGGTAACAAACAAACAAACACATTTTCAAATTTTTAAATATTTTTTTATAAAAAAAAAGAGTGCATCTGACTGCAACTTACCTGATTAAGTAATGATGCAGTCGAGGATTGTACACGCAAACTCAAATAATGCCTATTCACACTTGCCTTAAAGATCCCAAACTATAGGAACTATACATTTATAGTTTTGAAGTAAGAATTCACTGAGATAAATGAGCGTCACAAAGAAAGATCTTGATAGTTACGATTTGATTGTAAATGGTGTCCAGGATACGGCAAAGTTAAGAAACAACAGGGAAGAATACAATCGGACAAGTACGAGTCGTACATACGTACCGAGGGTTCCGCACCACTACACAAAGTATTTGTGTTGTGTGTTTACCATCACGGTATTAGTTCGGGACCCTTACCGCTAATACGACTTACACTTGGCTATTTTTTATAAGTTATTATTTTACTTAGAATTTGCACCAAAATCGCATCAAGTTTAATTAAATCAAATCAAAATAATTTATTTAAATAGTCAAAAAAAACTTATTGACTATTACAAATAATGTCATGATCCAGATTACAGTCTTAGGTAGTGGCATTTGATAGAATCAACATTTATATCTTTGTCATTTAAATAATCTATTATTTTATAATATCCTCTAGAGCAGAAGCATTTTTCGACATGAGTCTTGAATGTATTCTCTGACAAACTAGTTACATTTTCTGAAATTTTATTGTAGAATCTTATACACTGCCCCACAAATGACTTTTTAACTTTACTCAGTCTCGAAAAGGCTATATCTATTTTATTTACGTCAATTTTTCTTGACACTTGTAGCCTAAACCTTAATCGTAAGTACTATCAAATATAAATTTTGATTTCACCAGGGCTTGCGACCACGGCTATTGTCCCAGTTGAAAGGAAAAAGCGGGAAGCTCTTGTTTCATACATTTCAGTAAAGATTTTTCGTAGTTGGGTTTTATTTGCATTTTTAACCGACTTAAAAAAGGAGGAGGTTTCTCAATGCGACTGTATATATCATCATCATTACAGCTCATATACGTCCCCACCGAGGGGCTCGAGCCTACCCTGAATCAGGGCGATTAGGCCTTAGTCGACCACGCGGGCCCAGTGCGGGTTGGTCGACTTCACACACAACCTTCGAGTTTCTTCGCAGGCGTGTGCAGGTTTCCTCACGATGTTTTCCTTCACCGTTAAAGCAATCGGTAAGTATGTACGTAAGTTTTTGAAAAACATATATATATATATATATGTGTGTGTGTGTGTGTGTGTGTGTTCGCAGATAACTTCGTCGTTCATGAATCGATTTTGATGATTATTTTTTTGTTGGATAGGAGATATATCAAGGGTGGTACCATGATAAGGAAACCAGGATCTGATGATGGCATCTCAGAGAAATCGAGGGGAACCTTAGTTTCCTGTTTGAAGTCGGTTTTTTTTGTTCAAAATTATTTTGCTCAGAGTACAACGCCGGCACCCCACCTCGCTACCCGAGTGTCGTGTCGCCTGTTGTAGCGCACGTACATTGAACCATCTCACATCTTCGCTTGTAAGACCATTTAATAAAAACTCAGAAAATCGGTTCCGTAGTTTAGGATATACAAGGAAATAGATGAACATACAAACATACATAAATACATACATATACAGACTGACAAAAACATGACCCTCCTTTTTTCGTAGTCGGGCAAAAATAAGGGGGAATTTGAAACTTTTAATCTATACTTTTTTTGAAGGGTGTTCATTACAAGCTTTTATTTAACTTGCAATGTATGTATGTTTGTTCGGGTGGAAACCTGCAAGTTAAATTTGACCTAACTCCCGGTATCCGATTGAGCTGAAATTTTGCATGCTTATGTATATCGCGTGACAATGCAATATTAAAAGCTTGTCACTAAAAGTTTTTAGGTTTTTCGAAAATTATTTTAGTATGTTTTTTTGTTTCAATCATACGCATGGCTGCACTTCTCTCAAAAACATTATTAGGGACAACACTTTTATGTTCATTTCAAAGAACCCGTTATCATAATCAGCTCCTAAATCAGGTTTCCAAGATCAGGTCGCAATGGAAAAGTAAAGTAGAGGCGTAGAGTAATGACTACGATTAATCTTTTAATCTTTTATCGATTTAGTTTAAATCGTGTGTTCAGTCTTTTTGGTTATGTTTGTGTGATGGTAATGTGCTTCTTACGCCACTCGGGCCTATCTGATTTTATTTAATTTTAACTTTTATATATATATTTTAACTATGTTCATGTTTTTAGGGGTGTACCCAAAGGGCGACTAACGGGACCCTATTACTAAATTACTATTGAATCGTTGCTAATTTTTAAAACTGTACTTTTAAAGTAATATTTTTGCCCTTTGAGAGTACGAGCCATTTTTGAGAGCCTTATGTTGTGAGATCATACATAATATTGCACTAGGCCATAATAGACCTTACCGTCCTTACCTATGCCATTGATTTATAATAGACATTAAACCAAAACCACTAATAATCGATCAAACTCCGCCGTAGGTGTACGTAATCAGCGCGCGCGCATTATCGCAACTAGTAAACAAACTTGCTATACAAGGCTGGTGGTTCATTGCAAGCGTGGCGTTGTCTGGCTATATAACAATCGGAAGAGATGAAAGATATATTTCCTTTGTCTGGCTATATAACAATCGGAATAAATGATAGATATATTTCCTTTGTCTGACTATATAACAATCGGAAGAAATGATAGATATATTTCCTTTCTCTGGCTATATAACAATCGGAAGAAATGATTGATATATTTCCTTTGTCTGACTATATAACAATCATAAGAAATGAAAGATATATTTCCTTTGTCTGGCTATATAACGATCGGAAGAAATGATAGATATATTTCCTTTGTCTGACTATATAACAATCAGAAGAAATGAAAGATATATTTCCTTTGTATGGCTATATAACAATAGGATGAAATGATAGATATACTTCCTTGGATTTCAATTCGTTAACACTTTTACCTTTGTATCAACCAAAAAAAACCTCAATGTAAACACACTTAGTAGGGATTTGACAGTTTCATAATTATGTCAATTCCATAGTACATTTGTTTACCTTTTGCTGTTTTTTTTGGTTGATATAAGGAATGCGTTCGATGACCGAATGCCGCATTGCAGTGATTATAGTCTCTACTAGCTTTTGCCAAAGCATTTGACTGCGTTCAGTGGAGTACTATGTTTGATGTGCTTGCGGAAATGGGAGTCCCCCCCCACCTCATATTCCTGATACAGAATCTGTACCTAGATGGCACTAGCTTTGTGAAACTGGAAGACCAGCAGTCGAAGTCCTTCCACACTGAACGAGGCGTGCGTCAAGGCTGTATTTTGTCGCCAAAATTGTTCAACTTGTACGGCGAATACATTATGAGAAAAGCACTTGAGGACTGGGACGGAGGCGTATCAGTAGGAGGCTTGCGCATCACTAATCTCAGGTACGCTGATGACACGACCATAGTTGCATCGAGTGAAGTAGATATGGCAATTCTGCTGAAGAAAATAGAAGCTGAGAGCGCCAAACTCGGTCTTAAGATCAACCATTCGAAAACCAAGATCATGGTGGTGGACCGAGCGCAACTTCTGCCACAAACCGATGCACTCGACGGTTACGAAAAGGTTAGTCAATTTGTGTACCTGGGATCTTTGATTACAAATGAAGGCAGCTGTACAGATGAAATACGCCGAAGGGCCGGGATGGCCAAAAGTGCCATGGCGAATCTAGACAAAATCTGGAGGAACCGCGGTATTCGCCGGAAAACCAAAGTGAGACTTGTTCGGGCCTTGGTATTTTCGATTTTCCTTTACGGTGCAGAAACCTGGTGCTGCAAGAGCAACGACAGCAAGAAAATCGATGCTTTCGAAATGTGGTGTTGGAGAAGGCTGCTCAGAATTCCGTGGACCGCTATGAGAACCAACGAGTCCATACTGCAGGAGCTTAACATCACGACGAGGCTCTCAGCAATCTGCCACCAGAAGGTCCTACGCTTCTTCGGACATATCATGCGGTCTCCTAAGCATAGTCTGGAGAAACACATGATCGTGGGTCAGATGGAGGGAAGACGAGCCAGGGGCAGAGCACCCTCAAGATGGATAGACGCCATAAAGAAAACTGTGGGGCCGGACATCCAGACGGCAGTCCACAGCACTTACAACCGCAGCCAATGGAGAGCAAGCAGTTGTGGTCGCGATCCTCAGCACTGAGGGACCGAGGAAGAAGAAGAAGCTTTTGCCCGCGGCTTTGCCCGCGTGGACATAGCTTTAATGACTCTTTTTGAGGGTGAGTGGTGCGCGAGCCGCAATCAGCTCGCAAGCGTGGACATGAGTTTTCTCCAGGTACCTCAAAAACTGTATCGGGCTATTCGGATTAGCAGTCTTTGTCACTTCCTACCCCCTCAACAAATTCTATACAAAAACTCACTTTAATCCGTTGCTCCGATGCGACGCCACCGACGTGCGCGAGCGTAGAAAACAGTTGTCCCCAGATCCCTCGGAAACTATATCTGGATATACTTTTTAGTAAATTATATCATTTTACATCTCATCTCTGTGCTAAAAATCACACCAACCCATTTTTAACGAACAAAGAGTATTGTTTTAGCTTCCTCAGGAATTTTTTCCTTAGGAACTTTTTCCTCAGGAAAGTAGACTATTTGATTCCCAGTGATACAGGCTACCTGCATTCCAAATTTCATCAAGATTGGTAGAGGCGTTGAAGTGTGAATAGGTAACAAACCAACAAACACATTTTCACATTTATTATATTAAGTAAGGATTTCTAAATCTTAAATAACATATAGAGCGTCGGTGGCAGATCGGTTAGGGCCACTACCTCCTGTCCGGAAGGCCGTGGTTTGAATCCTGCCACTTACCAATATCTATACGAATATCGATTTCATACTGGTATGTACGTTTATCCGACGCTCTTACGGTGAGAAAAACATCGTAAGGAAACCTGCACACGCCTGCGAAGAAACCCGCGTAAACGTCTAAGGCCTGATCACCCTAACTCAGGGCAGATCGATCCCCTTGGTGGGGACGTATATAAACTGATATGATGAAATGACACATATACCTATATTATCAAAAAAATAATTCAAATCATTATATCAATCTAGTAATAAAATTTCCTAAAAATATTAATATGGGTCAAATCCTGAAGTCATATTAGCTCCAAAGGAGCCCATGACGCACTTCTCTTTGCCGCGCTGGATGGCAATAGACAACCTTAGCAGCAGGTAGGACCTCACGTCACATCTCGTCTATCGAAGGCGACGGCCAATCTCCTTTGTGAAGGCAAAGGCCTCTGAGGGTTCAGCAGCCGGTTGTCTCACAGACCAGCGGCACAAAGCAGTAATTTTTCTCCAAGACCGAGTACTTATTATGCTTCTTTCTCGCCGCAAATTGAGCAGCAGTACCGTACCGGTGAGGAGTGAGGCAGAAAAAGTGGCGTCCCAAAGCAGACACGTTCCTCTCTGCCATAGCACCTGTTTAAACCCTCCGGCCTTTTGCCATCAGATTGACTAAAGCCCCGTAGCTGCATCAAAGATGGAATATTTCATCTGGTCGAGACCAGTGCCCTCCGAGTGAGGTCATTAAGGAATTGGTGTCGTGGGAATCTTCACAAACAACGACCGCAACTCAGTGAGTGATGGCCAATTGCCTCCACCGTGGACCCGCAAATACATTGATGAGGTTCACAGATATTGATATTGCAGGCGGAGAGCAACTGCCACACGCAAATAGTCGCCGTCAGAAGAGTTCTCATATCTGTGCGTCCTGTTAAAAGATGCTAAACTCGATTTATGTGATTTTAAATTTTTTACACTATTGCCATCTGTAAAAAAATACCTATCTGTTCGTCTATGAAACACATCGCTACGTGCCATAGTTCCAGAGTTAGAGTTGTGTAAAGTAGCGTATGCTGATAAATACATAGAAAAAATCCACTCTAAAGTCTGTATGAATTAATGTTTTAATGTTTTAATACAAATTAAGCGCGTTTTATTATCCCTGCAGTGCCATCTATTGACATTCTGCTGCTAGGATTATAATGTGTGGTATGTGTAGCTAATATGTGGAAAAAAGTACTCTATTGTTATTATTGTAAGTATCGATAGATAATTTCCCACGGGACCTCTTTAGTTTTCCGGGATAAAGAATACCCGACTATACAATGATGGTCAAAACACCCCATCCCAATGTAAAGGTTTCATATTGTTACGTTGAGCCATTCTAAAGATATATTTTTTTTTGCATTCCTCAAGGAACCCTTAATTTTTTTGGGATTCACAATGTCCCAGTTTTAGTTCGCGATAAGGGTATCAACGCGTAAAATTTAATTGTAATAGGTCAAGCCACATTTGCGTGGTGAGCCATGATATAAATGAATACTTTTGATTTTCCCACGGGAACTCTTGAATTTTCCGGGATAAAAAGTATCCTATATGTTAACCCGGGCTATAAGGAACCACCATACAAAATTTCATCAAAATCGCCCTGGTAGTTTTTGCGTGATGCGCGAACATACAGACAGACAGACAGACAGACAGACAGACAAAAATTCCAAAAGTTGTTGTTTTGGCCTCTGTATCGTTAGTAATGTCCACCACAGTTATTATTTTCCAAAAATATTTCATGTACAGATACGGCCCCGTTACAGTTTTATTATATTATAGATTTCTATAAAAGTATCATATATGTGTATATAAAAATGTACGTGTGTGTGACTAAATTTTACTCTTCAGTCGAAACTAGGTATGTGTAGTTTTAAACGCAAAGTTTTTGTGTGTGGAAGTAGCCCCCAGCTTGCATTTTGGTAATTACATATCGATAGCTATAAGTGTGTTAAAGATGCGGGGTTGAAAGTGTATGTTTTTTTATCCCTACTAATAATATTATAAATGCGAAAGTTTGTTTGTTACTCTTTCACGCAAAAACTACAGAACGTTTCTGGATGAAATTTGGTAGGTAAACAGATTAGGACCTGGATTAACTTATAGGCTACCGCACTACGCACCCTCAGAGACAGTCATAAAAACTATGCACACGCAAGCGAAGTCGCTGGCAAAAGCAAGTACATACATAAATTCGAGCAATTTCTCGATAGCTCGATAACTTTCTGGAAAAATTGAAAAAAAATAGTATTCATAAATATGTATATTCTATAGTTTTATTGAAAACTCGGGTGGAGCCGCAGGGCATAAAGCTAGTCATCATCATCATCATCATCATATCATAGGCCTCCCCCAAGGATCTCCACGAAGACCGGTTCTGCGCTGCCCGCATCCAGCGGCTTCCCGCGACCTTCACCAGGTCATCGGTCCACCGAGTGGGAGGCCAGCCTACATTACGCTTTTCGGTGCGTAGTCGCCACTCAAGAACTTTACTGCCTCAACGGCCATCTGTTCTACGAGCAATGTGCCCCGCCAGTAAGCAAGCTAGTACAGAGATTAAAAACTATTACAGTTTAATAATAAAGGCGAGTAGACCACACTTGCTTAATCTGACGGAAGTGATCGATTAATCAATATTATTTTTTATATTGTGGTGATAACTTTAAGCTGGCCTTTAAGAGGCTTATGAAATAAATTTCAGTGGGTGTAAAAATATGTGATATGATACACGAAAGGTTTCCAACTAAATTATATAAAAAATACTATTGACTCGATATTTCTTCTTCTTTTGAACTGGCCTACTCTTGTCAGAGGCATTAATGACATCCAATGATTTTTATGTCTAACTTTTCGTGTCAAATTGTTTTCATGTTCTAATGACGTAATCTGGTTCATTTCAAGGATTGAATTTTAACATTATTAAGTAATGATTGTTAATTTCTTGGTTTTTCACAAATTACATTTTATAACATAATGTTTTTATTATTTTTAACCGACTTCAAAAAAGGAGGAGGTTTCTCAATTCGACCGGTAACGACTCGGTCCATCTAACCAGAGGTACCGGGTTCAAATCTGGACGGCCAATGTACCAATGAGTACTTACTTACATATAATTACCGATTGCTTTAACGGTGAAGGAAAACATCGTGAGGAATCCTGCACACACCTGCGAAGAAACTCGAAGGTTGTGTATGAAGTCGACCAACCCGCACTGGGCCCGCGTGGTCGACTAAGGCCTAATCGCCCTGATTCAGGGTAGGCTCGAGCCCCTCGGTGGGTACGTATATGAGCTGATATTTATATATATATATATAGCATCTCGGATATATTGTTAATTTATGACGTACCATTTATTATTGGTACCTCATTGACAGGAAAAAAAAGTCCTGATAGTAAGTGACGATGATGCCGAAGATGGAAGCGGGCTTACCAAGATTCCCCAAGGTAATGGGGAAGTGGCTATCTTATCTTCTAGTTGGAACATATCAATGCTGTTAACATGGATGCTTGGCAGCAAGACTTAGATAAGATGGTGGTAGCTAGCCAGGCGGACATAGAAAATACCCTTCCACCAACCAAACCGAGTCATATAAAGTAAAACTCAGCCGGGAATCGAACCCGGGACCTTCTCATCATTGGCCACAGCATCTTTTCAGATGATATTTGCAGCGGTAGCGATTATCATGTTGGAGTTGGGGCACCACATTTTCGTTTATGACTACACAGGGTGTAACAATGCAGGTCCCGTTAACTGGCGCTCCTACTCATCATACTGAACAACTTTTGTTCTGTCACGTTGCTAAAGTCGCAAAATAAAATTTTAACTCTTCATACAAATCGATCAGCTGATCGACCAATTTTGTGCATTTTTGTATGAAGGGCTGAATTTTTTTTTTTGAGAATTGACTATAAGTGCCTTGGGGAAAGTTGTTCAGTATGATGAGTAGAACCTTCGGTCAATGGGTCCTACACCAATTTTGTTACACCCTGTATAGGCCAATGGCGGCGCGACATTGTTTTCCACATTTGTCGCAGATGAAATATGAGTCCAAGAGTAAGTTGTTGTCATGACGACAAAGTCTCTTCTATTATTATTTATGAGTTGTTCTAGCCATGCTTCGTCGTACTTCGCCATACCAGTTTTGATGTCCTGGCGCCATTTCGATCGCTCTGTCGAGTATGCCTCCCAGTTACCAGGATCAATGTGTAAGCTCTCCATGTCACGCTTGCAAGAGTCCAGTTCTCCAATGCGTTGGGGAACCTTGGTAAGCACGCTTACATCTTTGGCATCATCGTCACTTACCATCAGGTGAGATGTTGCCAAGGGCTAATCAATTGTGAATAAAAAAAGTAAGTGTGTGGTTTTATGAAACCACGGTATAAGTGAAACTTTACAGAGGACGAAAGGATCATGGCTGCTCTCGCTACGGTACAGAGGACGAAACGATCATACCGTCAGACGAAAACGACCGTCATGTGACATGCAACACACAGACAAAAAAAAAATCACTTTAAAGTCCTTGAATCTAAGCATCGGGCGTCCCACTGGTCGTTTTGCAAACGCAATCTCCCGCTAGCAT
This sequence comes from Coleophora flavipennella, assembly GCA_947284805.1. NCBI lineage: Eukaryota > Metazoa > Arthropoda > Insecta > Lepidoptera > Coleophoridae > Coleophora > Coleophora flavipennella. The sequence continues at coordinate 1,724,864 of OX369272.1, forward strand.
CACCTCACGTGGCAACCAAGCTGGCTCTATGCGTTGGCCATGTCCAAGCCACCAGAGTCTCCTGATGTTAAGCTAATGGACTTAACTATTGCGCCACGGAGGCGGTTTGTAAAATTCGATCCGACAAAATTCTGATCTTTGGGAAGCACATAAAAGAAATCTGTATAAATCTATACTAATATTGTTTGTTTGTTTGTTTGCATTGAATAGGCTCTGAAACGACTTTACCGATTTGAAAAATTATTTCACCGTTGGGAAGCTACACTATCCGGGGTTGCTATAGGCTATATTATATTTTCAAAAAATTAGGGACAAAACTGTAATAATGTAACCCCAGGTGTAAAAAAATGACCTAAAAATTTTTGCATTATCTACAAAAAGTAGTGTAGTGTGCGGTGTGCGGTGTGTGGCGTGCAGGGCAGTGCAGTGTAGGTGTAGTGCAGTGTAGTGTAGTGTAATGCAGATTAGTGTAGTGTAGTGCAGTGTAGTGCAGTGTAGTGTAGTGTAATGCAGATTAGTGTAGTGTAGTGCAGTGTAGTGTAGTGTAATGCAGATTAGTGTAGTGTAGTGCAGTGTAGTGCAGTGTAGTGTAGTGTAAGGCGGTACGAAGTTCGCCGGGACAGCTAGTATAATAATAAAACTGTAACGGGGTCGTGTCTAGACATGAAATATTTTTGAAAAATGATTAACTGTGGTGGACATTACTAACGACACAGAGGCCAAAACAACAACTTTTGGAATTTTTTTCTGTCTGTCTATCTGTCCGTATGTTCGCGCATCACGCAAAAACTACCAGGCTGTTTTCAATGAAATTTTGTACGGTGGTTCCTTATAGCCCGGGTTTACATATAGAATACTTATTATCCCGGAAAATTCAAGAGTTCCCGTGGCAAAATTCAAAACCTCCACGGACGAAGTCGCGGGCACAGCTATAGTGTTTCATAAATGAAGCGTCAGACAGTAACTTTGGATTCGGTTAACCATTTATAAGTCAATAAATCAACACAAAGTAAGTATTGCCCAAACAAAAGCATAACCGCTTTCAATCTTAACATTGAACATACAAAAGATGGAACATAAACATTGAACAAAACACCCGCCGACTGAGTTACATTAACAATAAATTTGTAACAAAATGTATTACTTGAACATTAATAACATTTAAACACGATATCGTGTAGTTATAGATGTACGTCGTAGTTCAAACATTATTATAATGGTATTAAATTTTCGAGGACTTGAATAAATAGTGATGGATGTGAAATAACATTTTTAATTGAAGCAATTATAAAAAAATAAACATCATCATCATCAGCATATCAGCCACAAATCGTCCACTGCTGGACAAAGGCCTCCCCCAAGGATTTCCACGACGACCGGTCCTACGCTGCCCGCATCCATCGGCTTCCCGCGATCTTCACCAGGTCATCGGTCCACCGCGTGGGAGGCCTGCCTACGCTACGTTTTCCGGTGCGCGGTCGCCACTCGAGAACTTTACTGCCCCATCGGCCATCTGTTCTACGAGCTATGTGCCCTGCCCACTGCCACTTCAGTTTAGCGACTAAATAAAAATACTTATATTATTTAAGAAGCGTCGGTGGCTCAACCGGTAACGACTCGGTATTCCTAACCAGAGGTTTCAAATCCCGACGGCCAATGTACCAATGAGTTTTTCGAAACTAACGAACATACGAGTATACTCACCGATTGCTTTACCGGTGAAGGAAAACATCGTGAGGAAACCTGCACACACCTGCGAAGAAACTCGAAGGTTGTGTGTGAAGTCCACCGATCCGCACTAGGCCCGCGTGGTCGACTAAGGCCCGATCGCCCTAATTCAGGATAGGCTCGAGCCCCTCGGTGGGGGACGTATATGAGCTGATATGATTATTTAAGAATTGCGGTCCAGTGGTAAACTTATGCCTGCTGGTCGAGGCTCGTGGGTTCGATCCTCAAAATTGGGATTCTAGGTGACCGAGGGGGTCTTACTAGACACATAAAATCGTAAGTTTGTAAGTCTTATCAGATTTTAAGTTACAGGTAGGTCGACAGTTGTTGGAAATGGTTTGTGTAATATAACTCGCGGCCAGTGTCGCCTTTTCAAGCGACTTCCAAAAAGGAGGAGGAGGTTCTCAATTCGACTGTATGTTTCTTTTTTTTATGTGTGTGTTACCTCAGAACTTTTGACTGGGTAAACCGATTTTGATGATTCTTTTTTTATTTGTAAGCTAGTGTTTTCCGTGTGGTCCCGTATAAATTTTATCAAAATTGCTTTAGTACCTTATTAGAAAATTAAGAAAAACCAAAAATAATAATGCAAAATTGTTCGAATTTGTAGCGATGGAAGTCAGTTTTTTAACGTGTTTATCGTTTTTTTTATTATTATTTTCGAAGTTGGCGGACACACCATCATACATGGCATCGTTGTACTTATTTAATGACGTAGTCAAAGTGGTAAAATAAAATATTCTAAAATAATTATTTTTGTTACCTCTCCTACACGAACGTGGGAATGATTTTTCTTTAATAAGTATAAACGAGTACTTATATAACAAAAATCATTGTGTTAATCCAGTTCTTGATCTGTCTACTTACCAAATTTCATCTAAACCTGTTCAGCTGTTTAGACGTGAGATTGGAACAAACATACATCCATACTTTCGCATTTATAATAATTACTAGCTGTTTCCCGCGGCTTACTTACGTGGACGACGTTTCTATGGCTTCTCAAGGGTGCGCAGTGCGTGAGCCGCAAGCGGCTCGTGAGCGTGATAAAAATATATAGCCTGTGTGTTAATCCAGGTCCTAATCTGTCTACTTACCAAATTTCAGCCAGATCCGTTCAGTAGATTTTTTGTGAAGAAGTAACAAGCATACACACACACACTCACACTCACAATACTTTCGCCTTTATAATATTAGTGTGATTAGTGTGACAATGGGCCATCACAATCTTTCTAATATATAATTTAAACCAAACAAAATCATTGTTAGCCCAAAAACAAACGAAGCAAGTTAACCCTAAACTGCCACAGTGGTACAAAAGGTACGCATATGTACCGGCATACGTCCAATTGTCATGCCAACGTTTTTACGAGGTTGTAGCACGCAGGTTACATGCACAGCGGACGGTGTGATCACAGGTATTTATTTTGAGGGTTCTGTAGTGATACTCAGTCCCTCGAAAAGCAAATTTTTATGGGCAAAGTGGAGGGGGAGAGAAAAAGGGTCGAGCACCAGACAGACAGTGTGACCAAACAAAACAACTACAACTCAACCTGCACGATGTAATCCACACTGCCGCTAGGTTTATTACTACTGACTTGAATTGAATGGTAACGATTCTCAATCTCCAGCGGTTATGACTTATAGGAAAAGAAGTAGAGTTATTAATTTTATTAATTAATTCTCCTTTTTCTTACCAATTTTTCCGTCTGGTGACGGCGTCTGCTTTCCGGCTATTCTTCTTTCACTTTGCCCTATCATGGACGTCGTCCTCGGTTAGGTCTTTCTTAATGATGCTCAACCATCGCAGTTTAGGCCTTCCTCTTTGCCTTTGACCGGGTAAGTTTTGGTTGATGTAGTCAAGTGGTCTCCTTTTCACGTGTCCAAACCATCGCAGCCGGTTTTTTTGTAGCTTGTCGGCGACGTTGAGCACGCCGAGGCCATCGCGCACGTACTCGTTGCGGATCTTGTCGAGCCTCGTCAGGTTAAATTATAAAATATTAATTTTCTCCAATACTTGTTTTGACTTATGGGGGTGTTTGATTAAATGAAAACACTTTATTGCACAACTTAATAAAAAAAATGATTGAGGAAGTTGTACGTATAGGCGGGTGTTTTTATATTTTGGTTTTTATTCTAGTTCATGCTTGCTTAATACTTGATCACTTTTCTTGCGTTTTTTAATTTTGTTGCTTCTTTGGTCTTTTCCTACGTGTAAAAACCACTTGCATAAAATGAACTTTCAAAAAGCCCCTTTAATAGTTTTCGCTTAGTTGCTATAAACATGAAAAACTATAAAAATACGTTTTTATATAATATGAGTTCAAAGAATATGGCGAAATCCCTTTTCAGTAACAGGAATTTAGTATGTGCTTATTGTGGGTTTTGATACTAAGTTTTTTTAAGGTGTATTTGGCGATTTGACACTAACTGATAAGCCTGATTATAGCGCTTTTCCATAATGATAATAAGGCAACTTTCGGTTAACATTCTTGTATCGGGTTTTGAAACGTGATGACTCTTATCTCGTCGAGCGTGATACGTGATTTCTTTAAACTTAAATTCTTGAAAATACATCTGGACTATAATGGCTAATTGAAAAAAAAACAATAATGTTTATGAACTATTCGGTCGAAAAAGAATGTAATTTATATTTTTTTAATTAAAATTTTGCATTCTGATTTTAAAAATAGCTATACAGAAGAGACTTATTTAAATATCATCGCCTGTAAATATGTACCTGTGTGTGTAATTGCAAAAAGTAATCTAATCTTATCTTATAAAACTAAAATACCTATTTAAAATAATAATATTGTAATTATTATTACACTTTTTATATTGGCTTTATGATAAAGCAATAATGAAATGAAATTAGGAAAGTAATTCAAGCAGAAAATTAGTCGTAGTGATTTCATCATATTGTTAAATTAATTAATCCTCATTTTGATAAAGTGAATTCCTGAATTAATTGAAATATAATTTTGACGTTTTAATTAAAATAAATTTATTTTATTTAGGTAGATATTGTATTAATGCTGGTAGGTATATTTAGTAAGGTTGTAGGGCTAGTGTGGAACACCACCGTCAGTGGTTTTAGCTTTTTAATTAATATGTATTTAACATTAGTTAATAAATATATTATTTTAAGCAAATTAAAGTGGGCAGGGAACATAGCTCATAGAACAGATGAACGTTGGAGCAGTAAAGTTCTCGAGTGGCGACCGCGCACCGAAAAACGTAGCGTAGGAAGGCCTCCCACGCGGTGGACCGATGACCTGGTGAATATTGCGGGAAGCCGATGGATGCGGTCAGCGCAAGACCGGTCGTCGTGGAAATCCAGCAGTTGACGTTTTTCGGCTGATATAATGATGATGAAGCAAATTATAACATAACCAGCAGCTGAAGCCCTGACTTCTTAAATATCTTCTATGAATATAGAGAAGGTGTACAAATCAGAAATGTTTTACTAAAAATCAGTCCAGTAGCTCTTCCGGTGGTAAAACATATTTTATCCCTTACCCCCCACCTAATTTGTGCTCACTTAGACGCGAGTCGCAGGGCACGTTAAAGCAGCAGTGCCCTCTGGATGGTGACGCCTCCACAGCACGACTAAGTCTCTGGATGGAAAGTTATCCCGCGGCAACACATATCCCACTGTCCGAAAAGCTCCCCCCTTGACACGACTTTCTCTGGCCGACATGGAAATCTATAAACAGACTCTGGACTCAAGTTGGCCGAAGCAAAGAAAGCATTTGCGAGTGTTGCATTTTTGGTGTGTGTTTTGTCCTGTCCTGCATGTCCTAGCATTTGCACGCGCGAGGACCTTTACAACGCAGCAGACAATCAGTCCGGGTGAAAGAGTATTGGTCTGGAAAAAAAATCGAAATGTGTGCTGGGACACATAGTAGAAGTGAAACTTCAACGGACAAGTGGAAAGGGTAACCCAGGCTAAGTACCAGCTTTATATCTCCATCTCTACTTTTCTCTATCTACAAATACAGATGTTGCCCTCTCTCCGCCTCCGCCAGCCTTTCTCTGTCTACCCCCTCCACGCGGCCTTAACGCAAAACCTCCCCCCCCCCCGTATATAAAGAAGTTTTACTTCACAAAATAATTATAGCCAAAGGATTTAGCTAATCAGCTCATTACATATTTATATGAGAAGTCCAAAAAAATTTTTGGCTCCATTTTTATAGGTTGTTAGCCAAAAGCTGTTCAGTTTACTAGTGGATCCTCTTACGTTGGTTGTCCCTTGTACGCTGTCTTTGCAGCACACTCATCTTCCATCTCCTCTAGGTGGCTAAGCCAGAGAAGACGAGCTGCCTTCGCTTCGCTCATAATATTGGACTCGGGTACCAGGTCTTCAATTTCATTGTTCTTCCGATCTGGAGGCTATATTGAAAAAAGACGTGTGGCACTCGGGGACTGCCGCGGTAAAGCTATTGCATAGCATTTTTTATCAACTTTTAACACTAAGAAAGTTACACCTATAAAATTGACTAAGTCCTTTTAGTACCGCAAATCGCTAATAGATGGCACTGTAAGTTTTTTAGAACGCGGTAGTGTTAGGTTTTTTTCGGGTCGGAATTTCTTGATTCGGTCGCCGTGCTCATAGCCCGCGATAAAAGCTCTGCAATAGCTTAAAAACTGATACTTATAAAATAAATCTAATAAAATTCTTGTTGCATTTTTCCACGACACCCTAAATCATACTACACGCCCCGTCTCCGATTTTATTTCAGCAGATAATAATACATCATAGGTTTAACGTATGTGGCAACCGATAATCAGACTCTTATACGAACGTAACTGTTACGTATTTACGTCATTCTGCTTTTATTTGTAATAAACATGACATTTTGTGCTTTAGTGGGTTTTATCTATTCTGTGGAGAATTAACGTGGGCGGTTGAGGTCACGCGGCTTAGGGTTCCATGGGAAATTAATGGAGGCTTTTGATTTTTTTTTATCCACAATAGATAAGCCCTTGGCATCATCTCACCTGATGGTAAGTGACGATAATGTCGAAGATGGAAGCGGGCTTACCAAGATTCCCCAACGCAGTGGAGATTCGGCTATCTTTAACTTCAAGCCGGAACACATCAATGATGTTAACACTGATGTTTGGCGGCAAGACTTAGATAAGATGGTGATAGCTAGCCAGGCGGGCTATGAAAATGCCCTACCACAAACAAAAGTGAGTCTTACAAAGTGGACCCCGCCGGGAATCGAACCCGTGATCTCCTAGTGTAAAACAAATGGACTAACCATTACGCCACGGAGGCGGTCAAAGGCAATCACGATTTACTAAATATTGTTGGTATTGTCACAGTATAAAGAATCCATGCAGTTGTCCAACAGAGTCGTCTAGACAGGACAACCGTGCGCGGGTTCAGTGGAGAGACGGGAGAGATATAGGTCCAGATTCCCTAGTAACTGTTGATCAGAAAATAAGGTACTAGTGCAGCTGTAGCTGGTGATCAGTTACTACTGATGTCGGCGTCGTCGACGCAAACATCAAAGGTGTTGGACTTCTGTATGACCTTACACTGTGGTATTGTCAGGGTTCGAAATTATCAAGATAATAATTTCCTTTGGTAATTATCATGATCATTATCTTATTTTTGGCTTTTAATTCTTTTACTAAAAATGAAAATACAAAAATTTTATGTAGAAAAAATAACAAAATAACTTCAAATTGTTTAATTGTATTTTGACCAAGGGTGGCCCCTTTTTTTTGAAGGATAAATTATTAAATATAAAAAAGTAATATTAACAGTAATACTTAATAGTAAAATATAAAAAAAAAACTATATCGTGTGACATACCAAATGAAAGGGCTTGTTGTGAATATCTCAAAAATATTTTTATATTTTTATAATTTTATGATTATTTGTTTTTAAGTTAAAAAGGTGCTAATTGACCATTCTTTATCTCTGAAACTACTGGGCCTAAAAATGAAAAATAAAAGTGACAGTAAGTACATGAAGTTAAATGCACAGATTATAGGAAATTCCATGAGGAAATCTTAAGTTCTTCCGTTCTTACAAGAAAAATGAAATTTCAGTCCTATTGTTTAGAAACTAGCGACAAAAAATTAATTTACGTAGTAACGATAACGCGACAACAGCAATTAGTTCCCTATACCTATAGATGGCGCTGTAGATGAAAATTATTTTTTGGTACGGAACCCTTAGTGCGTGAGTTTGACTCGCACTTGGCCGGTTTTTTTTTCAGTACCTTCCGGTAGTAGTAAGCTTCTAGTTTTGTCAGTTCTGATTTTTTATATCCTATGTTTATTTTTTTATGCCCTTGTAAGTCTTCATGTCTTTTTAACACCTTCAACATCTTGTTGACTTAGTTCTTCCGTGTAATTACTTTCTTAACTTTTTTTTTATTATTAAAAATTTGAGTGCGAAAAAGACATGTCTGTTCTGGTTTTACTTGGTAGGGACTTTAAAAGGGTACCCAATCTCCACGGGGACAAAGTCGCGGGCTCTAGTCTAGCTGTTCAGAATAACGGCATAGAGAATCTAGCTTGGACGGCAACTGTTAGAGTTTGTAGCTTATATAGATTTATTATCTCTATAGGTATCTAGTCCGGCCATAAGTTGTGTTACAAATCAAAATGCATTTATTTTTTATGAAGTAATGTCATCATCATATCAGCGAGGAGCTACGTCCCCATTGAGGGGCTCAAACCTACCCTGAATTAGGGCGATCGGGCTTAGTCGACCACGAGGGCCCAGTGCGGGTTGATCGACTTCACCACACAACCTGCGAGTTTCTCCACAGGTTTCCTTACAATGTTTTCCTTCACCGTAAGAGCGTCGGATAAACGTACATATGAAATTTTCACACCGGTCTTACCTGTCTTAATTGCCGATTCAGATTTTGAAGTTCAATGCCATTTTTTATTGAAAATGAAAAAGTTATTGTTTTTTATTATTGACCTTATGGTGACACTACTTATGGTCTTTTATTAGTAACACTAGTGGCATGTTTTTCGTGTTCCAATCCTCTGAGCTATGTAGAATTAAATGGAACAAAGGCATTTTTTAGTGGTCTGATGGGGCAATTTTTTATACTAGTTAATTTTCTTGAATTTTCCTGAAAGTGACGTAATCATGCCACTAGTTACTAACAAAAGACATATCAATGACATTAGTAACGATGAAACTGCTGCGATAACTCTAGGTCTTTAAAATTAAAAATGTGTATTTTTTGCCTCAAGAAAGGCGATTTTTTTAGATGAAAAAATACGACTTCGTGGGGTTAAAACCACCGTGCTCTCAAAATATCAAAACAATAGGCATATGTTTACCACCATTTAATTTCTAGTAGTCTTGTGCTATTTTGAGAATAAATTTAGTTTTAATATTTATTGTTCTTAATATTAATTTTCATCTTTAACCTTATATATGTTGTAATGTTGTATAAAAACGGGATATTAGTATTCTATGCGATCTTGGCCGCCGACTGACCCACATAGCACTGTTTCTGCATGTGACGGGATCTGTTATAACGTTTTCCTTTTTGTATTTCCGTGCGCTTGACAGATTTGTTAAAAATAATGCTCCGTTTCTTGTTTTGGCTTGTGGCAGTCAGGCTGTTTCACAGTATGCCTAAATCTGGAATAAAAAAAACGAGACCTACAGTACTCGCATATGATGTGTAACATGTGACAAAATACTTATCATCATTACAGCTCATATACGTCCCCACCGAGGGGCTCGAGCCTACCCTGAATCAGGGCGATTAGGCCTTAGTCGACCACGCGGGCCCAGTGCGGGTTGGTCGACTTCACACACAACCTTCGAGTTTCTTCGCAGGCGTGTGCAGGTTTCCTCACGATGTTTTCCTTCACCGTTAAAGCAATCGGTAAGTCCAGATTTGAACCCGGTACCTCTGGTTAGATGGACCGAGTCGTTACCGGTTGAGCCACCGACGCTTTGACAAAGTACTTATGAAATTAATTATTTATCGGGTCCCATTTCCGTCCCTTTTCACGAAATCACTCCCACAAATTGCAGGAAAGCGAGAGCAAAGATGTTACACATCAAAAAGTGTTGCTTATGTATTGACGTTTACAAAAGTCTAAAAGGTACCTAAATAAATATAGCGTACGGAACCGTGATTTTAAAATAAGAAATACATTTTCATGGCTTCTATTTTTAAACCGTCTGTTTGCTTTGTAAAATTGATTTCACGGTAATGTGACAGTATTACAATATGGCTTACAGTAGCGTAACGCTTTTGATGTCGCACGATGCGCCACCGGCGTTGGTACTAGCCCATACTAGCCTGGTAATCAGCCTGGTAAACTCGCGGCTGTGCCCCGCCGCCTGCTGCCCCGCAATTAGCCTTCCGTTGCTCTGCGTATCTAAGTACATTCGTTGCGCTACTGTAAGCCGCTATGTTGTAATACTGTGGTAATGTTAAGCCTATCAAAGCGGATCAAATTGGTTATTACAGTCCAATATACCGGATACCAATTTTTGAATTCTTTTTAGATAATCGGAGTTTAAGGTGTATCTGTGTAATATGTCAAAATAAGTAGTATTGCTTATCCCTATTCAGAAGCGAGCAAAGCAAGCTCGGAAATACTTTGTTTTGTCTGTGATTAAACTGATTAACCATCTCCTTGACGTAATGGTTAAGTCCATAAGTTTCACATCAGAAGGTCGCGTGTTCGATCCCGGCGGAGTCTTACTTTGTAAGACTAGTTTTGATTGGTGGAAGGGCATTTTCTAAGCCCGCCTGACTAGCTTCCACTATCTTATCTAAGTCTTGCTGCCAAACATCAATGCTAACAACATTGGTGTGTTACGGCTTGAAGATAAGATAGCCAGTTACCAATTGCGTTGGGGAATTTGGTAATCCCGTTTCCATCTTCAGCATCATCGTCACGTACCATCAGGTGAGATGATGCCAAGGGATTACCAATAATAAATAAATAAAATAGTCGTGTATTTTTACACGAGAACAACAAAAAGGAGCCACGAAGGGGCTCCGCTGACTGCTTGCTTGCCATGATAAAATGATATTCATACATTATCCGTATCTGCTTCATTTTCGGTCTTTGTAAACTTGACCATGTTTCTCATATTCGTGCTCAACTTAAATGGCTACATATTCCCCGTTGGCGGGATTCACACATCTTGTCTCTCCTTTATAATATCCTTTTAATCCTGTCACTCCTTCTTACCTCAGAAATAGCTTTGTTTCATCTACCCTAAACCACACCTTGCGAACATCCAGCACCCTAATCCTGAAATCCTAATTGTGAAAGCTCATTACTTTACTTAATAATATCTCTGTTCTCTGTTTTTAAATCCTTTTTTTCCATCTTCCTTACTATCTCGTTTTCCTTTCTTTACCATGGAAAGATAAAATGTATAATTTATTTATGTATATGTTTTTTGTTTATTTTTTTATTTTAAATATTATTTTTATAATATTTAAGTATTTTAATTATTCAAGTATTTTATGTAAATGTTTGTTTGCAATTATATCTGTTTTAAGTTATTGCACCATCCCTTCACTTAGTCTCTCGCTGTTTCCCTACCTAAAGGCTGTCTGGAAGAAATTGCTACCTAGCAAAAAGGCCGCCTATTGTATAGGCTTTCTTCTATATTGTTCATTTTATTTATGTTGCGATGCAATAAAGAATATTGTATTGTATTGGATATCCCCTAGCTCTATCACGGTTTTTTTCCTATTTTACTGTCACATACGATAGACCAAATTTTATTTTTTACCGACTTCAAAAAAGGAGGTACTAAGTTCGACTTGATATATATATTTTTTAATGTATGTTCACCGATTTTTCCGTCAATTCTGGACCGATTTTAAAAACTTTTTTTTTTATTCGAGGGGGTCCCATTGTCACCAAGTCAGGATCTGATGATGGGATCCCAGGGAAATCGAGAGCAACCCTCAAATTACTGATTACGTAGGCACTTATTACGTGATTCATCTGTTTTCTAAAGCTATTAAAAAAACTTGCGTCTGTTAGTCATCATCTCATGTTGATAAGCTGATGAAGGAAGGTAACAACTTCTTAACGGTTAGGAGTTGGAGGAAAATTCTTTCAATATATATATATATATATATATATATATATATATATATATATATATATATATATATATATATATAAATCAGGGTTTAACGTTGTTAGATAGATAGCATTATCACAAAAAATAAAGAAACACAACATTAACCAACAATAACGAAATCAAAGGTGGGTACGAATTAAATTAGGGGCTTAAAATTTTTTTTGAGGTCAGTGTCAGCAATGCCATCGAATCTAAAACATTTGATGCGTAAGTAGCTTTGTGCTGGTACCGACCTCAAAAAAAAATTAAAGCCCCTAAATTAATTCGTACCCACCTTTGATTTCGTTATTGTTGGTTAATGTTGTGTATTAAAGTATAATAATATTATTTCATACTTTTGAGTGAATTTCATTTTGAAGTCGGTTTTTAGTTTTTTTAAACTTATTTTTTACTTTTTATGGACACTGAGTCAGTTAAGTTTTCTAATGACGTATGACTGTCGTTGACCGATAAGATTCTACCAGAAAGTGGTTGCAAATACCATTTATAATAGACTGACAATCCATAAAGTAACTTTCATAAATTTCTGTGAAATTTATTGATGACTTTTGAAACAAAATATCGATGTGAGCCGTTATTTGACTAGACACTTTTTAATAGCTGACAATACTGTATTTTACCTAATCATTTGAGTAACTTTTTATCAACTGTCAAAAATGAAAGTTTGTATAGTATTTATTCGCGTTACTGTCCCAGTGACATAGTCTTTAACGAACTAATTTACTGTTTTTTAAAAATATGAAATTAAAAACTGTTTAATATTTTAAATGAGCACGTGTTTTTGAAGTGTTCTAGAAGAAATGCTATTTAATGAATAGTTTTTTTAAATGGGTTCCGTTCGCAATGGGTAAAACAGCGGACAGCGGAGTCTTAGTCATAGGGTCCGACTAAGACTCCGCTGTCTGTCCGTTTGTCTGTCTGTGCGTCTGTCACCAGGCTGTATTGCATGAACCGTAATAGCTAGACAGCTGAAATTTTCAAAGATGACGTATTTGTCTTGCCGCTATAACAAAAAATACAAAAAGTACAAAAAGTGAAAAAATAATGTGGGGTCTCCATACAAAAAACTTTTTACAATTTTTTTAAACATGAAGAAACTAGCGCCATCTAGTGTATTGATTTTTGCAACATGAAACTAGCCCCACGTAGTATTATGGTACGGAACCCTATGTGTGCGGTTCTGACTCGCGCTTAGCCGGTTTTTAATTTATTTTTCCTAAGATGAAATAGCCTATGCTGACACTGTTCTTACTTGGTGTATATAAATTATTTGGGTGAAAAACCACACGATAAGTCGATAACTTATTTATTACCTAAATTATTTATCAATATTTTTATCAGCGTTTGAATGCAACGCCAAAATATATCACAAAAAAACATCCCTCTTTCTGCCTACCATTGCATATCAAAACCTTTATTATTGCGCAAAGTACCTTTTTAATAACACCGATAATAACCCCACTCCGCATTTAAAATGAAAAATTAAAGTCCTGAACGACAATAGACCAGTGAGTTTCAACCCTATAAAGTGAAATTGCATGAAAATTAGTTTCATTACTTGCAAACCGCAAACTCTATTACGAAAGTCACAAGAAAGAAGTAAATTAGTTCGTTATTCGACTATTAGATTGCGGTTTTTATTCCTTCCCCCGTCCCGTATTGCCCCGATATCTACGCGGGAAAAGTTAGACGATTCGCATTTATAACCTTTCTTACGAGGCGAAGGTAGGTAAAAATGGGGGTAAAACCGGATGCAGGGAGAAGTTTGAAGTGCTTATATTGTGGGCATTCTGAGATGATGAGTTTACTTTTTGGCAATTCTGCAACCCCTTGACAGTAAGGTAATCTACTTTCAAATAAATAAAGCACTTAAGAAGATGGAACTTTTCAAGCGTGGCTTTTATTTCTTTTGGGAACAATGTGTTAACTTGTATAGTACTTTTAAGATAATTCATGATTTTGGAGGGCGTTATAATAAACTAGCTTTTGCCCGTGGCTTCGCCCGCTTGGACATGGTTTTTATGACTGTCTGGGTGAGTGGTGGTGGAGCGTGGATATTAGTTTTCTCCAGACCCCTATTCCATATCGGGCTATTCTGCTTAGCAGTATATGTCATTTCCCACCCCCTCAACCATCTCTGTGCAAAATATCACAACAATTCATTGTTTCGTTGTGATGTTAAAGAAATGTTCCAAAAAAAGAGTATTTTTTCAGTTCCATTAGTAACTGCATCGGACTATGTTATTTTCACGAGATAAAAAGTAGCCTATGTCCTTTCTCGTGACACAGCCTACCTGCATGCCAAATTTCATCAAGCTTAGTCTAGGTATTGAAGCGTGAAAAGGTAAAAAACAAACAAAAACATTTTCACGTTTATAATATTAAGTAAGGACTGTAGCGCGGTGCGCAGTTATTCATTCTCCTTTCATTTAACCTTCTTTTTATCCCATTTATTACTTTTCCGCGCATGCGTCAATCTATTGGACAATATCATTTTTAATTCTTTCCGAACACAATCACAAAACGTATAATCTAAATATATATAACTCAAAGGTGACTGACTGACTGACATAGTGATCTATCAACGCACAGCCCAAACCACTGGATGGATCGGGCTGAAATTTGGCATGCAGGTAGATGTTATGACGTAGGCATCCGCTAAAAAAAGGATTTTGGGAAATTCCCACGGAAACCGCAAAAATCGGGATCAGCGCGGGTGAAGCTGCGGTCATCCACTAGTAAATTATAAAATAAATTACATAAATACCTAGATATATTTACCAGCTGCTCCTTTTATAAGACCCATTTTGGGTAATATATAATTGTATGTTTAATTCGTTTGTGTACAGTGTAAATTTAATGTATAATGTTTTCTAATTTTCGTATATTTTTTTAAGGTTTAATTTTTAATAATAAAATTAATTCTGTGGCGCGCATATTGTATTTAAACCTACGCCCTGCTTCCTATTACCTACAAGTCGTGCTACAGCACTAGCACGGAAACGTTTGAGAAAAATGCCACTTAACTTGATCCTGGTAGTGACCGTGTCTCATGCCACTTAACTTGCGTGATCGACCCACAACGCAAGTCGCACTAATCTACGATATAAGACATAATACATTTATTGATTACTTGTCACCAAACACACATATCTACATAATATTGGGAATAAATTAAATAAACAAAAAAAAATGAGAGGAGAAAAATAACAAAATAACAGTACCTAATATTTCAAGTAGAGAAAAAACTATCAAAGTATGATGTGTATACACACATGTATGTGTGTGCGCGTGTGTGTGTGCGTGTGTGTGTGTGTGTGTGGTGCAAGAATCACGGACCGCGCTCAGCATATACTGCGTGCGGCTTATGCTGCAACACAGCGTTGGTTTTCAGCGTGGCCCAGGGCTGCTGCGATTGCGTGCACGATGCGGTTAGCCGTGTTGTAGTAATATATATTATATTTATGATATACATATAATTAGATTTTTTTGAACGACCGCTAAGGCATGTAGTTAAATTGAAGTACTACCATGCACTAGCTACCACGTACCACGTGGAAGACGAGGCGTACGTAGGCCCCCACTCGGTAGACCGATGACCTGGTGAAGGTCGCGGAAAGACGGTGGATTCGTGCAACGCTGAATTAGCTATTGCGAGAATCCTCGGGGGAAATCTTTGTGCAGCAGTGGACGTCTTTCGGCTGAAATAATGATGATGATGATGATGATGATAATGACGGTGATTTAACTAGCTACACATACTTCAGCACTCTTCATAAAACAAGAACTGTATCATCACAAATCAAAATTTTAATTCCCTTCAAAAGTAAGTTGCTCAAAAGTATTTTAATTAGTTTAAATTCCTTTTTTGATGGCTATCCACCCCGACTAGAAGCTTAATTGCGGGTGGATATTCTGTCAGAACTTTTGAGGGTCAATAACGCGGAGTTGCGAGTTGAGAGGTAAAGCCTCTTGGCACCCAACCCAAATATTTGAGTCCGTACCCCGGTACCCCGGTACCCCGGTCCTCCGAAAAGCTACGATACTTCAGATTTCAATGGTGCAGAAAAGTTATTATGAATATGTTTTATTTTTAGAATTCATATGAACAGACTTTATGAATGCGTCTTGTTAATTTAACAAAAGTTAAATTATTAGTTATTGGAAACGCCGAACACGGTGAAAACCGACTTCCATTGCATTAACTTAGCACAATTTTGCAACTTTGCGAAGAATCTCGAAGGTTGTGCGTGAAGTCGACCAACCCGCACTGGGCTCATGTGGTCGACTAAGACCCGATCGCCCTAATTCAGGGTAGGCTCGAGCCCCTCGGTGGGGACGTATATGAGCTGTAATGATGATGATGATATACCTATTTGAAAAGATGGGCACTATTATCAACAAAATATACCTACAGTCTCAACTCTTATCTGGCCTTGTGTAAAGGCAACTACAAGCGCAGCGCACGGGTTAATATCATGTCTAGGCTTAGGTTAAATAATTATTATGGTTATATAAACATTTTAATTCATATTTTGTATTAAATTTGCTGTCAATTCAGTAATAAATGCTAGAATTTCCATAATTTAAACTCTGCATTAGGTGGACCTGAGGCGACGCATTGGAAACTTTAGTCGCAGGGATCTCGATATTTTTCAGCAATTACAAAAATATGAAAGTGATATTTTGTAACCTGATTCATCATTTCATCATCATCATCATATCAGCCGAAAAACGTCTTCTGCTGGACAAAGGCCTCCCCCAAGGATTTCCACGACTACCGGTCCTGCGCTGCTCGCATCCATTGGCTTCCCGCGATCTTCAACAAAGGTCCGCCGCGTGGGAGGCCTGACTACGCGGTCGCCACTCGAGAACTTTACTACCTTTCTTCATTTCTATGACTTCTTTTGGTAGCTGCAGAAACACGATTCGTTAACGTTTATAACAGAAAAAACATATATCAAAGAAACCTCTTTTAAAACAGAGATTTTCGTTCTACAGGCAAACCAGACCGATTTTAGTACCTCTAAATTTTCTTAGTCGATTAGTCTAAACTCTAGACACACATTTCGACATGTCAGTTGGATCTTTTAAAATTTGTTGTGAATTTTAATTGAAACGAAAAAACGTGGAAGTTCAAAAGTGTAGTGGTTTTCTTTACTCTTAACACGTCAAGAAAAAAAAAAAAAGACAATGACAAAGACAACTATTCCGATCAATGCCTCACCTTAATATTGCTTTAACAATATCAGAAAATACATACATACTTACATATAACGATTGCGAATGGTCCGTTTCCCATTTGTGCATAATCAACCTTCAATAAAGTCGTAAGTGTTGGGCCAGTTCAAGTGAGGTCAAGTGTGTTGACCGTTTTGCGTACATGTTGGGGGATTGTTCGATTGCCTAATGGTTACCCCTGAAGCTTTTTGGGTTTTGTTTAATTCTTTAACTTTCATACCATACTTAAATGTTAGATTTATGTTTGTTTTTAAATCCAGAATTGATAAGCCCTTGGCATTATCTCATCTGATGGTAGGTGAATGTTTGTTTTTATATCCTGAGTTGATAAGCCCCTGGCATTATCTCATCTGATGGTAGCTGGATGTTTGTTTTTTTAATTCAGAATTGATAAACCCTTGGTATTATCTCATCTGGTGGTAAGTGAATGTTTGTTTTTAAATCCAGAATTGATAAGCCATTGGCATTATTTCATCTGATGGTAGGTGAATGTTTGTTTTTTAATCCAGAATTGATAAACCCTTGGTATTATCTCATCTGGCGGTAGGCGAATGTTTGTTTTTAAATCCAGAATTGATAAGCCCTTGGCATCATCTCATCTGATGGTAGATGACGATGATGCCGATTCTCCAACAGGGAACTGACTACCTTATCGTTTTTCTATGTTCTTGCTGTTAACATTGATGTTTGGTGGCAGGACTTAGGATGATGGTAGCCAGGCGGGCTAAAAAAATGCCCTACCACCAACAAAACCATGTCTTACAAAGTTAGACCCCGCCGGAATATGACCCGCAACCTCGTAATGCGAAGTAAATGGACTAAACATTACACCACAAGGGCGATTAGATCATTATTAAATCCTTGACATTGCTTGATTTTCTAAGGTATTGGGTAAATGAGGAATTTGCACATACAAATTTAACACTAACTTTCTCAACCTTTATTTGAAAATCACATTAATAATGCTTTGAAAAAGCTATCATCACATCAGCTCATATATACGTCCCCATCGAGGAGCTCGAGCCTACCTTGAATAAGGGCGATCGGGCCTTAGCCGACCACGCGGGCCCAGTGTAGGTTGGTCAACTTCACACACAACCTTCGATTCGCAGATGTGTGCAGGTTTCCTCACGATGTTTTCCTTCACCGTAAGAGCATCATATAAACGTACATATGAGATCGAAATCCGAAAACACATTGGTACGTTGCAAGAAACGAACCACGATTTCCCGAATAAGAGGTAGCGGCCCTTGCCGTTACGCCACCGACGCTCTCAAAAAAGAAAAGGAAAAAACTAAGATAAACATAATAATAATTATAATTTCTGCAATAGTCCTTGCACCTGGCGTGTGTTGTCTTTCGGTGAATCTCTATGGTACAGGCAGAGACGCAACTCGCTAGGTGTACACATCGCAACACATTAGAATATCTCAAAGGGGCCTCTGTGTGTTGGATCTGTGTCCCCACGTACGCCTTCCAAAGGACCGGCCTTTTAAAAAAGCCGAGTTAAAAAAGGTGAGAAACATAATCTAAGACTAAGCTAAGACTGCTAATCAGAATAGCCCAATATAGTTACCGAGGGATCTGGAGAAAACTCGCGCAACACTCACCCTCCAAGGCAGTCATAAAAACGATGTTCACGCGGGCGAAGCCACGGGCAAAAGGTAGTATAAGATATATTTATGATCAACTACTATAAAACTATATCAGTATATACGTTTATAGATGAAAGACCCCATATATCACGGTTGCATACTGCACTATCTTCAACACCTACATGAAGCCCATCACAGAAAAAGCTCAGTTAGATAATATCTAAACACGGTCCATTCCATAGCTATCTTCAGATAAGGCGGAGATTCGAAGCTTATATTACAATTTAGTTGATATGGGATCACACACGAAGACGTTTGATGTGCTTTCAAGGAGAATTCTTTTGTTTCATTGTATGAACGCTTTGTGCTGGATAAAGGTTTATATTTTGGATAGTATACTATATGGTAGTTTTGATAGATAGTCTTACTTTGTTATCTGAACAATGTTTTAGAGTTTTATAGATATTATCATCATCACACAAGTTGTCTTCTTCTGAAGCGTTTTTACTACCACCTGTTCTGCGCTGCCCGCGACTTTCACCAGGTCGTCGGTACATCGAGTGGGAGCTGAGAAGCCGATCTACATTACATCTACCTGTGCACGAATATCTGTATTAAATGGTGCTACTTTGGGTGTTACATCCTCGGCTGCATCGGCACTTACCATCACTTAAGGTGCAGCCAAACGCACTCAAATTTTTAAATAATGATAAAATAAAAAAATATCTACCTGATATTTTATACGGGGCTTCTTCTCGAGATTTAGAACAACTTGCTTCAATGAGTTTGCTAATCAGCTAATATACACTCATCATATCTTTCGCAAGTAGTGATGGACATTGAAAAAAAAACTTCGATATTTTTTCCGATGCAATGCATCGGAAAGTGGCATCAATGTAATATCGATATAACAAAAATACATCGATGTTTTCCATACATCGATTTTTTTTAATAGGATATTTAAGTATGTATGTGGTTTGAAAATAAAGAAACAGGCACTTATTAAAAAAAGCTTTATTACACTTATATTTATTATAAGGTGACAACTATATTGTGGCAAGTACTTATATATATCTATATATACTTTGGTTGTGGCGATTAAAATTACAATAAAGTCATGTTTAAATATTAATACTTTGTGGAAACAAACATTTGCCCAATCTTTTCCCCTTTTGGAATGCAAGTCGGGTCTTCACGTCCTTCTTCATTTCATTTTCTTGTTCTCAACATTGCTCATGCGCAGCAGACAATTTTATTCAAAACACACTACTTTTTGAAACAAAACTCTAGCAGAAAACAATGCAAAAACAATCAAATAAAACTACGAATGCTTTCACCACAAATCCCGCTAGAAAAATCTTTTTTTATGGCTTTGTTGCAGTGTTGCCATAATGGGAAAAAATATTTTGTAACTTTTTGCACTAGAAAAGTTACTAAATATCGCTAAATAAGTATAAAATTTGTATTTTTTTTAATTTTTTTTTTGTTCACAATTAGTAAACCCTCGACAACTTGGTACTAGGTATATAAAGAATTGAGACAAAATAAATGGAATTCTAATTTTAAGATCGCTTTAAAATTTTTAGTACGTATGTTTGCTTCTTCGATGCATCAATTAAAAAACATCGATGTATACTCGATGTTGAAGAATTAACAATAAATCGATTGGATCGATGCATCGATGCCATACATCGAGTTTTTATAAAAAATGCCACTGCTGGACAAATGCCTCTCCCAAGGATTTCCACGACGACCGGTCCTGCGCTGCCTGCAGCCAGCGGCTTCCCGCAATCTTCACTAGGTCGTCGGCGTGCCTACGCAACGGTTTCCTGTGCATGGCCGCCACTCGGGAATTCACTGCCCCAACGGCCATCGATATACACTCAGCGGCACAGAAATGAGTCACCAAATTTTTCTCTGTTCATTTTTATACACAAAGGGCCCCAAACAGCAACAACATTTTTTTAAACTAAGTTAAGTGCTAAGTGGAATCATTTGGCCAGATCTCTTGCTACAACTGTAAAAGAGCTCAGCATTCTGAAGAGCTTCGGGAACTTGGTAGATTGCCCAAAATGAAGAACATGATTTTTTTCTGATAAATGTACGGAAAATTTGCCAATGTACTGCGTGTGCTCATCTGAACAATCTACAGAGTTCCCGAGGATCTACAGAATGTTGGGCTCCTTGACAAATTTGGAGCCAGGAATTAAAATGTTTATTTACTTTTCTTGATTTCTTGACTGCGCACACTCCAAAAGTCATAGAAACGTTGTCCACGCGTGTTAAGCCGCGGGAAACAGCTAGTTATTTCATAAATTGTCTATGTATGTACTTTTACAACATATCGTGCGTGAATTGTTTTTCCCTCCCACTTTCAAGTGGAAATAAAACAATATTCATGTTTGAAGATAGTCCGAGTTTTAACACATTTTATATTACGAGTATATTGCAGTAAAATATTCCGCCCACCTCTGACATAACAGCGAGCGCCAAACTTGATCAAGAACAAACGTTGATGTGAGATTTTCGAAACTGTTTTTAACCACATCTGTAGCGTAATGGTTAGTACATTCGCTTCACACCTGTAGGTAACGAATTCGATTCCCGGCGGGTTTTAACTATGTGAGACTCGGTTTCGTTGGCATTTTTTAGGCCCGCCTGGCGATATACCACCATCTTATCTTGTCTTGCTGCAAAACATCATTGTTAACAGCGTTTTTAGCGTTCCAGCTTGAAGATAAGATAGCAAGCTCCCCGTTGCGTTGCCCGTTGGCATCTACAGCATCATTGTTACTTACCATCAGGTGAGATGATGCCAAGGGCTTGTCAGTTGTGGATAGAAAAACTGTGTCTAGTTTTTTTATGTTTGTTCGCGGATAACTTCGTCGTTTATGAACCGATTTTGATGATTCTTTTTTTGTTGGAAAGGAGATATCCCAAGAGTAGTACCATGATAAGGAAACCAGGATTTGATAATTGCATCTCAGAGAAATCGAGGGGAACCTTAGTTTCCTGTTTGAAGTCGGTTTTTTTTGTTCAAAATTATTTGTATTTGGGTTTCCTTATCCAAAGGTGTGGTACTACAGAACCCTGCGCGAGTCTGACTTGCACTTGAGACTTGCACTTGACCTATTTTTTTTTATTTGAGCTCGTTTGACTGCAACTCACCTGATTTGTTAGGAAATCAGTTATGCTAACCACATAAATCGAAATTGAACGCAACTTCTTTGAAAAAATCAACTGAAATCTTTTTTTTTATTTTTTTTTATTCACAATTGGTAAACCCTTGACAACATCTCACCTGGTGGTAAGTGACGATGTTGCCGAAGATGGAAGCGGGCTTACCAATATTTCCCAACGCAATGGGGAACTGGCTATCTTATCTTTAAGCCGGAACACATCAATGTTGTTAACATTGATATTTGGCGGCAAGACTTAGATAAGATGGTGGTAGCTAGCCAGACGGGCTTAGACAATGCCCTACCACCAACCAAACCGAGTCTTACAATTGACCCCGCCGGGAATCGAACCCGCGACCTCCTGTGTAAAGCCAGTGAACTTTGCCTCTGAGCTACGGAGGCGGTTAAAATCTTTCTAATACAGTACAAAAGATTCATAAAAAAATGGTTTTTTGAACTTCGAGTACGGAACACTAAAAATAATATTGGTTAGTAAAACACACAAATCACTCCAGCCTTCACCAATACTCCGTCAGCATTGCTTGCGTTGACTTAAGCTTAAGACCTCAATAACTCATTTTATCGTCGACCTTACGACACCAAACCCTTAAATCTGCGGAGACCATCGTCGTAATAATATTATAGTTAACGGGGCATCCGCCATATTTTTTATCACCGTGATATATCGCGTTTGAAGCCAGCAAGGGAAATTTGCAATGCGTATTAACCCCCACGGCATGTGGCAATGGTCGGGCGAGTGCTCGTTTATCAACCCCTCAAGCATTTAATGTATTATTATGGAATCCAACTGAATATTTATGAGACTACACGACTATGTTTCAGTTTGTCGAACGGTTCGCAAAAAAGTTGTTAAAAGCGGCGGCTTCGTTTGAGGAGAGAACTCATTTGCATCGTCTCATTTTCACAATTTGCGATGTTTGAGGCACACAGATTTTTGGGGTTGCTGAATGGAAACAAGAGGTAGTCTTATTGAAGAAGTGGATAAGAGGATTTTCTGTTTTTGTGAAGACTGAAGACTTATAAAGTTCAGAATTCAAATAGTCTCATTTTGAATATAACTCTAGGGTTAAGTTGTTCAGAATGATGGGTAAAAGGCCCAGTTAAGCGATAAGGCCGCTTTTGCACTCTATGTATATTACGAATTATAAGTCTTGTATTGTTTTTTGTCGTGCAATAAAGTATATTTACTTACTTACTAACTTACTAAAGCTCTGTATTACAGTGCAAATTCAAAATTTTAATTATTTTTAGCACATTATTGTCCCATCTACTATTAATTCTTTTCGTGACTTGTCATGCCTAGAGAATACATTTTGGCGACAGCTGTCATATAAAACGCGCTATTGAAGTTTCTTCGCCTCTGAGTATAATATATCAACAGGCTAGCCTTTTAATCTAATTTTGGATTTAACCAGATGGCTGCGATATATAAACAACTACCAACCATCAACGGTTAGTCTGCATAACCTCGAATGGCGAAAATATTTCCTATTGCTCTCGACAAGAGTAGAAACAAATCCGTTCCTACATCCCGCCAACAAAAATCTTAATAAGTTGCAAACTTATTGCGGGTACAATATGAATGAATTAAATCTAATATAATTTGATTTTGTCATTGAACACCATGCTAAACTTAACAAAGGATTCTAAGCACCACCAATTTTCTTCCTAGCAGACGGTTATTACCATCACCCGTAAAATTTTCTAGGTCAAGTGCTGTCAAAAGTTGAGTGTCACCGAAGGCCCCGGAAGGTGAGATACGGCACTACCGATCTCCCGAGAAACTTCTGAAATCTGCTCTGTCACGATAAAGATGAAACCGACGAAATTTCACTGTTTACCCGTTCATTTATCACTTTGGTTTGGCTTTGTAGGTGTTCCTTGTGTATCAGTTTAAACATTAAATATTTACTTTTAGTGTATAAAACCTTCGACCAATACAACAGCTTTGGACTGGCATACGCGGACAGCGGTTTTGATGCCTAAATAATGAGCGCATTCGCCCATTTTGCCTCAGTCGATCAGTATACCTTAAATGGGTTGAAGGTCAAAGTTAGTGTTTAATATCTCATTCGTGCTATATTTCTAGTACTTCTCGTTAAGTCTTTCATTGTTTATATTTGAACGAAACTCGGTATTCTATAGTTGTGTGAGTGTGTGTGTATGCGTGTAGTTGTATTTGACTCATTTTTTATGTGCTTATTGTACGGATAGGGCCTGTCTATTATATTTGGTCGAAGAATGAAACCGAATGTAGAATGTTATGATGGTCAAACACACAACATTCATAGCTTTGAATAAACTTGTACCTTCGACCAATACAACAGCTATGGACCGGTATACGCGAACAGCGGATTTGATGCCTACAGAATGAGCGCATTCGCTCATTTTGCCTCAGTCGATCAGTAGCCCTATAGGGGTTGAAGGTCGAAATTACTATTTAATATCTCATTCGTGCTATATTCCGAGTACGTCCCTCTATGTCTGTCATTGTTTACATTTGAACGTGACTCGGTAGACTATAATGGTGTGAGTGTGTGTATGCGTGTAGTTGTATTTGACTCATTATTATATGTGATTAATGTATGGATAGGGCCGGTCCATTATATTTGATCGAAGAATGAAACCGAATGAAGAATGATATGATGGTCAAACACAAAACATTAATCGCTTTGAATAAACTTGTTTAGGTCTTCAATCGATTATTTTTTTAATTTTCAATCAACCCCACTATTATTTTTAGGGTTCCGTACGAGGTAACGGGACCCTATAACTAGACCTATGCTGTCCGTCTGTCCATCCGTCCGCCCGTCTGTATGTCCGACCTTTTTAAAATGCTGTTTTTTTTTAAATTGTGATAGTTAGCTGGCTAAAAGTTTTCACAAAATATATATTTCATCAACAATCAATAAAAATTAAAAAGAGGAAAAAATAAGGAAAGTTCCTCGCTATGAAATATGTTTCTATAATTTTTTTTTGTTTTTATTCTATATTAAAAACGAAAATACATACAAACCTGAAAATTTGTGTGATCATAGTACTCACTAATACTGAAGTAATTCGACAAATAATAAACACAGGCTAAGTATGAGTCGCACTCCCGCTAAGCAGTCCAAACTGAATGAAATAAAAGCATTTGTCAGTCGCTCGCGTTGATGTCATTTGTTTGAATTGAATATGAACTCTTGGTGAGCGAGTCTGTCTTGCACTAGGCCAGGTTTTATAACTTTACGTCGTTCTGCAACATTTCATAACTTATTTCGTTACATTAAGCCATGTAAGCGCACTAGTTTGGCATTTTATCTTGTTTGAAATATCTCAATGTGTACTATTAGGCTATAAAATATCAATGAAATAGTTTGAGCCTATCTTTACGGCGCGATGTATCTCACCGGCCTTTTTTATCTCCTCCTAGTTCTACATAAAGTTCTAACCACTTTAATACTTAATGACCTCTTCTGAGGTCGAAAATTGTTTTATCGAATTTATTTTCTTCATTAAAACGCATGACAGTCTTTTTTGTCGAAATATTATTCAAATCGATTCTTGTGGGTTCATTATTTTTAGGGTTCCGTATCCGAAGGGTAAAAACGGGACCCTATTACTGAGACTTAGCTATCCGTCTGTCTGTCCGTTCCTACGTCCGTCCGTCTGTCACGAGGCTGTATTTCATGAACCGTGATAGTTAGACACTGTTGAAATTTTTACAGATGATGTATTTCTGTTGCCGCTTTAACAAAAAATATAATAAAATAAATATTTAAGGGGGCTCCCATACAACAAACGTGATTTTTTTGCTCTTTTTTGCTCGATATTGATAACGGCACTAGATAGATGCTTGAAATATTCACATAATATTTAGTTATATAATCACTTTAAAAATAGATAATTAAATTAAAATAATACAAATATTCAAGGACGGCTCCCATACAACAAACGTGATTTATTCGCTCGTTTTTGCTCCATATTGATAACGGCAACAGGTAGGTGCTTGAAGTATTCACAGAATATTAATTGTATATTTGCTTTTAAAATAAATAATACAATTTAAATAAAACAAATATTTAAGAAGGGCCCCCATACAACAAATGTAATTTTTTTGCTCATTTTTGATCGATATTGATAACGGCAACTTGTAGACGCTTGAAATATTTACAGAATAGTATAGTGTAATGAGTTGTATTATTCACTTTTAAAATAAATAGTTAAATTAAAATAAAATTAATATTTTAGGGGGGCTTCCATACAACAAACGTGATTTTTTAGATAATGGTACGGAACCCTTCGCGCGCGAGTCCGACTCGCACTTGGCCGGTTTTTTTCAATATATTTTTAACTGCCTCCATGGCGTAATGTTAACGACCATAAGCTTCACATCAGGAGGTCGCGGATTCGATTCCTAGCGGAGTCTTACTTTGTATGATTCAGGTTGGTTGGTAGAAGGTCAATTATCCAAAGCATTTTATAAGCCCGCCTGGCTAGCTACCACCATATTATCTAAGTTTTGCCGCCAAACATCAATTTTAACAGCATTGATGTGTTCTGGTTTGAAGATAAGATAGCCAGTTCCCCATTGGATTGGGGAATCTTGATAAGTCCGCTTCCATCTTCGGCATCATCGTCACTTAGCATCAGGTGAGAATATTTCAAGGTTGTCTTTCTCTCTTATCGTGTGGCACAGTTAACCGTGCTACCAAGGGATAGACGGCGGTTGCCTGGTGTTGCACTAAGCATCACCCGGGGTCACGTGTAGGGCATTTTAGATTTACACCTACAGACGTGTGCAACGCGACCTGCATACACATCTGTAATCAGATGCGCAGGTTTCCTCACGATGTTTCCCTTCACCGTTAAAGCAATCGTTAAGTGTATGTACGTAAGTTTCGAAAAACTCATTGATACATTGGCAGTCCGGATTTGAACCCGGGACCTCTGGTTAGGAGGACAGAGTCGTTACGCCTTTGATGTCACACGATGCGCCACCGGCGTAGGTACTAGCCCATACCAGCCTCTAGTCAGCCTGGTAAACTCGCGGATTTTACCAGGCTGTGCCCCGCAAGTACCCTTCCGTTGCTCTGCGTAAGTACATTCGTTGCGCTACTGTAAGCCGCTAAATTGTATTACTGTGTCGCGGGTGATGCTGAGTGCAACACCAGGCAACTGCTGTCTATCCCGTGGATAAACCGGTTAATTGTGCCACACGATAAGAAGACGACCATTGATTTAACTCCAAATAAATAAATAAATATTCTGGGACAAATCACACATGGTCATCTGGCCCCAAAGTAGGATTCCCTGTGTTATGGGTTACCAGAGACTGATACTGATATACATGCTTATATACGTTTAAATACATACATATATAGATATTTAACACCCAGACACAGAGCAAACAAATCTGCTCATCACACAAATGCTTGCCCTGGGTGGGGATCGAACCCACAACCCTCGGATCAGTAGTCAAGGACACTAACCACTGAGCCACCGAGTCAGTGTCGGTACTTACAAATATCTTGTTTTGGAATACTATAGTTTGCCTCGCTACTCGATTCTTTATTACCTATTTTGGTGCTAAATACTCCCATAATGTATTCAAAATGCCCATTACAAATTTTAATAAAAAATTATTTTTGTCATAAAAGTATGTCGTAACAGTAACATTAAAATAATTATATTCGTACATCTGTCTATCGTAATTTATTGATATATTTCTAATCAAATTTGTTTGGATGCTGTGATCGAATCGCTTATGCATAAACATACGAATCTAATGAGAAAACATGGTTGAGGCAATAAATTTAAAATATTTACAAGGTCTATATATCTACTGGATTAAGTCAAATGGTGAATTTTTATTTTTTTTTGTAACATACGTCTGTTTTTTTTGCGGATACTTGTATTAAGCCTACATCAACTTCAGTAGGTAAAACAATTTCTACGCATATGTCTAAGTTAAATTAATGTCTACATTAAGAGACAGTCACAAAGACAAAATATACGCATCGTATATTTTAATCTTAAAACCTTTAACCTCTATAAATTCTTTAGAGATACAAAAATAGCGTTAGTTAATCATCTGTATCTAACAACACCAATTAATCTCACATCATAATTTTAATTTGCAAGGTCGTCCATATATAAATCCTGATACTAATATTGTAAATATGAAAATGTGTTTGTTTGTTACTACCTCTTCACGCATCAACGCCTCAACCAATCTTAGAGAAATTTGGCATGCATGTAGCCTATGGCATGGAGGGACATAGGCTATCTTTTATTCTGATTTCTTAAGCGGTTCTCGCGAAGAATTGACGTGACATTTTACAAAGAGATGGTTGAGATTACTTATTATTAGCATAGCTTGACATAGCTCCTTTGTATACACGCGCATGTCTTTGCTTTACAAGAGTAGAAATATACCGTTCCTACATTGGTGACACCTCACTGAACATTACCAATGCTCCTTCAGCCAACCAGCAGCGCGATACTCCTGCATCCAGCCTCCGGCCAGTTAAACAACCCTCAGCAGCACAGCATACGCATCATACTGAAGTTTAATCAGAGCCCGTGCAGCTCAAGACGTCGAGTTTCCTGGCCTGCTACTTCACCTTTGAGTACCAGAAAGTTATCGGCAGCCACGCGCTGACTCTGCGCGCATCTGCTTCTCTTGCCATGACGCCTGACACCAGCCTCTAGTCCGACTTACCGAGGACATCGGATTGGCACATTGACATCGACCCGACTCACCGAGGACGACACCACTTACAACTTCTTTTTTGGCATCATCTCACCTGATGGTAAGTGACGATGCCGAAGATGGAAGCGGGCTTACCAACATTTCCCAATGGAGAACTGGCTATCTTATCTTCAAGCCAGAACACATCAGTGTTGTTAACACTGATGTTTGGCGGCAAGACTTAGATAAGATGGTGGTAGCTAGCCAGGCGGGCTTAGAAAATGCCCTACCACCAACCAAACCGAGTCTTACCAGTTGACCCCCACTTCGACTGCCAGCTGAAATTGGATCTAGGTACCTCCGGTCTCGGAGGAGGAGTGTTGTGGTGGCACCTGCTGTAATTTGCCATATGAAAGACCAACCATTTTCCTTAAAGGATCTGTCCTACCCCACATCTATCTCCTTTTGCTCTCGAAGACTAGGAACACACCATTCCTACAAGTGAAAATTAAAAAGATCAAAACACAAAACATCCTACCTACATTTTAACTACCTTTGATAAATGCCGCTCGCCGCTGCCGTTTTGCATCTAACGGTTCCGTCAAAGGGGCCTCCCTGAATTCAATCACAGCGCCGCCGCCGAGTTACACCCGAACGGGGTCGCGCGAATCTTGTTCATTCTTTAATTGTTAATGTAGGCGACTATTTTGAAGATACTTGGTTCAGCAGTGAAAGTGAACAAAATTAATGATAATATATATATATATATATATATATATATATATATATATATACCTGCATACTAATTCCCTAAACGTACATAATCTAACATTGATGAGAATGGGGTTCCACTACCGTGTCACATACCTGCTAACCTTATTTTGGCAGTAACCACAGCTGGTAACTTTGTGACTGGCCGCAATGCATATTCATCTCAGAGTATACAATCAGTGAGTGAGTGTTTGCTATGAAAACAGATTAGGTTCCCACAAAGTTGCTAGCTTGCTAGAAGGTGCCTACTCAATCTGAAGGCTGGTACACACTTTGATTGGTGCGATTGCAGGTGTTAAGTGAAAGTAGAATTACATTGCTTGCTTCACTTCAGTGCTGAATCACACCACAAAGCAACCAAGCAATGTACTTCTACTTCAATTATAACTCGCACTAATTATAGCGTATACCGGCCTTGACGACAAGGTGTCTTAGTTTGAATAATTTTTTTACAATTATCAGATAAGTAAAATGACATTCATTCCAGCTGTCCCTTCTCTAAGCCTCTAGTACTGTCCCCGAGGTGACGAGGATTTTTTTCTTAGTTGTTACCCGGGATGACAATTCATCCTATCTATACCCTGTGGAGGTGCGCTGGAGGACAAACAACTGTGAAGCATGTTTCTTAGTTGTAACTAGGGGATGACGACTAACAAAAAGGAGTTTAGTGACTGGCTGGCTGACTGACTGACAAAGCACTAAATCACTGAGTTTAAGTTAGAAACGTGAAAATAAGACATACTCGTTTATTCCTATTGGAGTCCCTAGACAGAAAATGGATTTGTAGGATGGATTTTCGTTAGTCGCTCTGAGATAAGTTCAAAGATATTAATATTATGACCTTCCCCTGTCAGTACATTTATGAAAATATATTGTGTGTTCGCAAAAATATGCATCTCTTCTCACTGAATAGTGACAGACTCAGTCATAATCTTCTAAACAAAAATAAACTTTAACTAACTTATACCAAACTTAGCAAAATCAATAAGTCCTTCGTGAGACAATGCACACTTTGTATAACAAATTACCCGGTGATGTCTTAAATTTGCAAGAAAAAGAGTTTAAAAATTGTGTCAAAAGAACTCTTTGTACGAAAGGTTATTATATGAAATCCGAACAAAAGGTTATTATATGAAATGACAAGAATAATAGGGTAGATATTGTTTCTTCTATCAACGCAAATCATGTTAAATTATCATAAAATGACTGCCATATAATGGAAGAATTGACGTGGAAGCGAAAAGACATGACAAATTTAGTTTTTTTTTAATGTATATTTTTGAATTTTAGAATTGACACGAGTGGTGCTTGCTCGCTTAAATTTTCTTTTGGATGGTGATATATCGGGAGCTGGGTCGTTCCTTTCCCTTTAATATGGTTGAGGGGAGCAATGGCTGACACTCGCATCATACACGTGACCGAGTGCTGTCCGTATAAACTGGCTTACTCTTGTAAAAGGCATTAATGACATTCAATGATTTTAATGTATAAATTTCGCGTGTCATATTGTTTTCATGTTATAATGACATAATTTGTTTTATATCAATGATTGTATTTTGACGTATTAACTAATGATTGTTTTTTTTATTTTTCACTAATGACATGTACAGATGTAATAACTATTTAATGACCATAAGAAAGAGTGTAATATGCACCTATTTTGAATAAACATCTTGAAACCTTGAATGATATTGTTAATTGCAACATTGACAATTCCAATTTTTTACGTCGTTTGACGATTTCAATTGAAATTTAATTGATGCCGTTTCATATAAAGAGTTATCACTGTCAATCACGTAATATTTACAATTGCCATTGATCGTCTAGGGACCCCTTAAGGGAATGTAAAATAGCAATAAAAATGTTTTTAATTAAATAAATTGGCCCCTATGCGGAATTGCGGATAAGCGTTAAAGTTTGTATGGAAAATCTATCAGAGCGCGTTCCGCGAGCTGTTTCGGTATAGCTATACGAAATCCACGCAGACAAAGTCGCGGGAACCCTACTAGCTATGAATAAAAATTAACATGTTAATTAACATGTAAAATGATGGATTACTTTGTTTTGTTACTAACACTAAAACATTTATTATGTTTTTATTTATTTAATTACGTTACGAAAATTACATGGTAACTAAATATTGTGTGGTACTGTTAAACCTTGATGATTATGACTAAAAAATAAGTAACAATAAAATAAGTTCATTTTTAAAAACCAAGCTTTAATTAAAAATATTTTTTATTATTTATTTTTTATTTTCTCAGCCATCATACTACATACTGCATAAAAAATAATTGGTCCGCCATTATTTGAGAGTCCGTAATATTGGATCAAGAATGACATCACTTAGATAACCACACATTCTTCTCCAAACTTAACGTGTATGCAAACTTCCAGTTTAATCACAAACCGGAAGTGGGTCAAATTTTGAAGCGATCAAATCTGTACTCGCCTACTAGTCATCTGAGTTACTTTTTATGAACTGTCAAAAACGAGATTTTGTTCTAAAAATTTTTCAAACATTGAACTATGACGTCATATTTTTTCATTGCCGTTGACGCACTAATTATGTGGTTTCGATAAATTAAAAACTGAAAATGTTTATGGAAAACCACATGTGTAAGTTTTTCAGAAATAGCACAAGGAGGGCTATTTCGTGAATATTATTTCATAATTGATTATTGATGCTGTCAAGTACCCAATTACATACATACGAAAATGAACAAGTTAAATAAAAGCTGGTAAAAAAAAACTCCAACAAAATCCTTTTATCTGACAAAGAAAGCGTTAGTAAGTACCCACTCCAAATTTCCAGACAAAACAAACTGTGTATCGCAAAAATATCGATAAATATTACCAACGCTAACTTAGTTTGAAGGAAAACAAAAGGGGATTGTAATACAATCACAAAGTTTTATCGCAAACTTATTCTTACAATCTCTTTGTACCTTTTAGCTGCGTATCTCTAAAATATGGGTTTGTTACATAATATAAGGGTCTTGTTTGTCGCGTCTGCTCCGGAGAATCGATTTGTATCGTAGTTATCGCATCAACGGTTGCCTTCGACAGCCCCCGAGTCATCCTTACACCTGTTTACTTCAAAGTTCCAGCCCTTACGTGGCACTGGAAAGAGGTTTTATTACACAGAGATATTTCTGCTTCAGTTGACACGAGAAGAGCAATTTCGATGTGGAGCTCCTCAAGGGCGCGCCGTAGGATTTTTAATTATGTGACGTCAATAAAATTTTCTGTTATAGCATTAGGTCGATTCAAGAATGATAACTTCATCTTGTTTTATTTGTATTTCTATCATTTCATTTGCCTCCTTCAGTTAAATAGATTTCATCTCCTTTTTGTATTTTTTTTTTTTTTTTTTATTAAATAGATACTTTACTTATGAACTTTTCCAATATCCGGAATGGGCCGTTAACAACTGCAACACAGTTTTATCAACTACTGCAGTTGATGACAATCCAAGATTCAATAAAAAAATAGTCTTTAAAAATTTTTATATTATTTGGGGTAGTAAAGTTCTCGAGTGGCGACCGCTCTCTGGAAGATGTAGCGTAGGCAAGCCTCCCACTTGGTGGACCGACGACCCTGTGAAAGAAACGGGAAGTCGCTGGAAACCAGCAGCGCAGGACCGTTCGTAGAAATCCTTGGGGGAGGCCTTTGTCCAGCAGTGGACGTCTTTCGGCTGATATGATGATGATAATATTTAGGTACAAAAGAACTATACATGTAGGAGTCTACGTGATGATGATCTATCCGACCGCTTTCGGTCATGGCGACCACTTCGACGCCTAGTCGGTTTGCCGCGCGTGCGCTGGAAGATGGTTTATGTAGCCAATCTTCGCAGCGAAACTCCTCGCGCAATGAGAGCATTTAACCCTCCTCCCTCGTAATTGTATGAAATGGTCGCAGGTCGTCGGGCCTTTAACTGATCGCGTTTATTATCAAGGTCAGCTTCAGGTGTCTACGTATACCTTATGTATACGTATATAATAAGTACTTCTTCACTATTCGTTGCCGTATACCTCGGGCACAGAATTACAATATAGCGGCTTACAGTTGTGCAACGAATGTACTTACGCAGAGCAACGGAAGGGTACTTGCGGGGCAGAGGGCGGCGGGGCACAGCCTGGCAATCTCCGCGAGTTTATCAGGCTGGCTACAGGCTAGCACTGCTAGTACCTACGCCGTGGCGGCATCGTGCGACATCAAAAGCGTTGCGTTACTGTAAGCCATATCGTAATACTGTACCTCGGGCGACCACATTGTACTTTTTATTATTTCACATTAAATAATTTCGTGCAATATACAGTATGTATACCTTTTGTAAATGCATCGGTGAGTTCAAGTGTTTTTGATCCATGGATGCACCACGGAAAATCGATTATTCTCTATCGTGTCGATTCAAAGTCACGAATCGATTAACTCTAAATCATGTTTCACCTATCCTGATGTGCCCCAGGCTAATCAACGATCCATTATTATTACGTACGATAACTGATAAGTCATTTCGTACCATTTTATGAAAAAAGTTTTAACGAAAATTCCGCTGAAAAGGTAAAATCATTTGTGTTCGAAACAAAAAAACTTTTTAATTCGAACCGTGTCCGTGAGCGAGTAAGTAACTTAACAATGAAGCGATACGGATCTTTGGTAATGTCGAAATGCCGCGGTGCCATGTTTAGGCTGGCCACTATTTCAAACAAAAATGGTGTATGGTGCGATCGATGTAAAGGTTCACACGCAGCAAAGCTTATTAATCAGATTAGAAGTGTTACTGCTAAGCTTATTCTTAACGTCGAACGTCGATGGCGTAACGGTTACGTCCTGTCCGGTAGGCCGCGGTTCGAATCCTGCCACGTACCAATGTGTTTTCAAATTTCGATTTCATAAATGTACGTTTATCCGACGCTCTTACGGCGAAGGAAAACATCTTGAGGAAACCTGCACACGCCTGCGAAGAAACTCGAAGGTTCTGTGTGAAGTTAACCTAAACCTTTTTTCAACTGACTTCCAAAAAGAATGAGGCTCTGAATTCGACTGTATGTTTTTTTATGTTTGTTACACGATATCTTCGCACGTTATGAACCGATTTTGATGATTCTTTTTTTTCTCAGTTGGGTATGCTCTCGAGTTTATTGCATGTAAATTTTATTAAAATCGCTGTAGTACTTTATTAGAAAATTAACAAAAACCAAAAATAATAATGCAAAATTGTACTAATTTGTTGCGTTTTTTAACGTGTTTAGTGTTTCCAATTATATTCAATACACTTTATCATCAGCATCATCATATCAGCTGAAAGTCGTCCACTGCTGGACAATGGCATTCCCCAAGGATGATTATACACTTATTTTTGCCTAATACAAAGTCCGCACGCAATAAGAATTAAAATCTTTTCTTATTTTTTGCTTGTATTACAGTTGAAAAAAAAAACACAGATAATTGTTTTCAAAATAAAACTCATTTCAAAATCATAGTAATAATTAGTATAAAAATGAAATCATTGATACAATGGTAGTTTATGAAACTGTTGTATGATGAGAGGTATTAAAAAACCAGAATGAGTTTAAAAACCCAGCCTTGGCGAGGTTTTAATAGTATCATACGAGTATTTTTACACCTACTTATGTGCAGTTTCATACACCACTTTATCTATTTTCATACATTGGGACTTAGCATACTAAATAAAAAACCAAAGTAAAAACAGTAAGAAACATATTTTTCATACGAAATTAAGTTTAACAATACGTATGATAGCGCCAAAAC
The DNA here is from genome assembly GCA_947284805.1 of Coleophora flavipennella. Classification (NCBI taxonomy): domain Eukaryota; kingdom Metazoa; phylum Arthropoda; class Insecta; order Lepidoptera; family Coleophoridae; genus Coleophora; species Coleophora flavipennella. Next base: position 1,759,973 of record OX369272.1, read on the forward strand.
CCAGCACATCACCGCACATTACACACCGGTAAAATTTAAATAAAAACTTTTTTCTAATGCTATAGAAATGGCACGCTCCGCATACCTATGAGTTCCATTAGTTAAAAGAAAAAAAATTGATGGAATCTCCTTGGTGATATAAACTTCTATTATTAAAGACTAGGCCTGTTCACACGTACAGTTCCCAGATGAATAGTAATATGTTTGTTTTGGCAATCCTAGGTCAAAATTGTTTTTATTCAATCGTTTCATGCAAATAGCCTTGTATTTACATGTATTTCCTATAATGTCGCGATATAGCTACAAGTAAGTAATATATAGGATGACTTTTAATTAGTTCTTGATAGCAAAGGATATGAATGTACTCGTGATTACAAACAACTTTCCCAAACAAACTATATGTCACATAAGAAAAAAAAATTGTTCGTCCTCGATACATAATAAGTTATCAAATCAGCAAAAATGTATAAAGGACCAAAACTTTTTTTTCATATTTGACATATAGTTTCTTTGAGAAAGTTTCTTTGTAATCTCGAGTACATTCATATCCTTTGCTATAAAGAACTTATTAATAGTCACCCCATTACAGCCTTACTTTTACTACGGTTCCCTACACCCCACGGGTGACCAACGGAACCCTATGTTCGCTGTCCATCCGTCTGTCAGCGGGCTGTATTTCATGAACCGTAATAGGTAGACAATTGAAATTTTTACAGAATATGTATTTCTGTTACCGCTATAACAACAAATACTAAAGATTAAAAAAAGTAAAAAATAAGGGGGGGGGGGGGCTCCATACAAAAGACGTGTATTTTATAGTTCTTTAGAAGTATTGATGTAATTTAACACTCGGATGTTTTGTGGCCGTATGAATGCTTACTTTTTTCCTAGTTCGAGTGAAGTGAAAAATTCGGGCGATATTTCAGAATCACCTAAACAAAATGTTAACTAAAATAGACCATATTTTTTAAAAGGGCCAGAAGCATTTATTTTGACCGTTTTCGTGCTTCGCAAGGCTCGATAACTAGAAGCTTATGAAACTGAACACCTCTTTTAAGAGTTATACAAGTTTGTCGCAATCGCATTTTTTTATGAAACTGAAAAACTCTGGTTCAACAATTATGTTGCAATCGTATTTTTTTATGAAACTGAACAACTCTTGTTATATAACTTTGTTGAATCGCAATTTTAAAGGACTTTTAGGAACGGTGATGATTGGTATTTGTATATATACTCAGCGCTGAAGAAATTCTAATAGTGCGTTCTAGATGTCGTATATCTTTTGTTATCTCGTCGCTTGTGTTAACGTTCAGTGGCGGGTTACTGCAGTTGCCGCCACAGACTCTTCATTTAAATTGATCAGCTGATTTAGGTGCAAGTATTCATAAGAAATATTTTTTTTTACAATTTACGAACGTTTTAGTACAGTTCACTTTGATCAGTAAAAGCTTTAACCACCTCCGTGGCGTACTGGTAAAGACCATTAGCTTCACATCAGGAGGTCGCGGGTTCGATTCCCGCCGGAGTGTAACTTTCTATGACTCGGTTTGGTTGGTGGAAGGGCATTTTATAAGCCCGTTTGGCTAGCTACCACAATCTTATCGCAGTCTTGCCGCCAAGCATCATTGTTAACATCATTGATGTGTTCCGGCTTGAAGATAAGATAGCCAGTTCTCCATTGCGTTGGGGAATCTTGGTAAGCTCGCTTCCATATTCGGCAACATCGTCACTTATCTTCAGGTGAGATGACGTCAAGGGCTTACCAATTATTATGGAAATAATAAAAACTTTTTCAAAATATCATTTACTTTAACGAAACTCTGTTTTTTTTTCTTTGTGCATTTATTATTGATACCGCCTTAGTGGCAAAATGGATAGTCCATAAGCTTCACTCCCGGAGGTCTCGGGTTCATCTCCTGGCAGGGTCTAAATTTGTAAGCCTCGTTTCGGTTGGCGGTAGGGTATTTTCTAAGCTCACCTTGCTTGCTACGACTAATAACTATCTTATCTAAGTCTTGCCGCCAAACATAAATGTAAACAGCATTGATGTGTTCTGGCGATGATGAAGATAACATAGTCATCATCGTTACTCACTATCAGGTGAGATGATGCCAAGGGCTTATCAATTGTAGATTTATAAAAATGCAACTTATAATGAGCAATACAATTACTAGAATAATATAGTAATTAGACTTTCCAAGTTCATGTCAGAAGTATTTAATTTAATATAAGTGGGTTTTATCACATTAATTAAAATATTTTTTTAGCCATATACAAATTGGCTAGGTACTCACTAATTACAGCAATCTTATCTTATCTAACGGGGGACCCCCGCCAGGAACTAAACTATTTTTAGGTACAAGCTTTTATTTCACTTCAACTCTATGACACGAGTTATTGGGCTGTACATTTACAGGTCGTGCATTATTGGGACGCGCATTGTGGTATGCCGCATAATGCATGTTATACGTTGAAGGAAACGAGTAAGCGCCATGAACTTCCTGGCGCTTATACTTTGTTTTGGTAGAGCTAAAGTTATGAGTATACTTGCACCGCTCGCACGCACCGCATTGCGCTAGCGTTACGTCACACCCCGGACACTTCATACAACGGGCAAGAAATGACATTTCAAAAAACAAATGACGGAACAAACAAAATCACGGCGAAATCTTTTACGTCCGAGTACCAAACTAGTATGAATCTGGGTGACGATCGGGTACGTTCGGAATCTAGCGAGCGGGAGGGAGTGTCCATAATACTGTATGTTAGAGGCGGTATATTGGCAAATAATCAGTGAGAAGCGCTTAGCAAAAAATCAGGAAAATTATTCCCGCTTAATTTTTCGGCTTGAAAAAAAGATATGTTTTATTTAAGGATATAACCTGGGGCCCTTGTAAGTTCATTACACGATTAAATTAACTTAAATCGATCATAAAAAATCCCAAACATAGCATAAATTGAAGCAAGTGAAGCAAAGCCTGTAAACATTTGTAGGAAAAAATATTTCTTTTAAATTTGAAATTTATATTTTCTTATTTTCCAACTTCGTAGTTTATGTTTATTCAAATTTAATTTAGTTCACTTTTTAGAAACTTTTCAACGAAAAAACATTGAAAAAGTTTGGTTATTTTCTTTACTCTTTACACGTGAAGAAAAAGACAGAGATAAATGCCTTGCCTTCATATAATTTTATACTTTGGTTACGTGACTGACGCGTGACGATTTCTACTAATTCACTCCACCCGTAAGCTGCGTTAAAGAACATCGTTCCAACAACAAAGAAATTATAATATTAAATAAGCGATGCAGACGTCTGCAATATTATTCTATGCTAATACATCGAGAATATTTTAGCAGTAGATGAATAGCTAAGAATGAAAGCAAAAAATGTGAAATACCAAACACGAAACGTAGGTAAACAAAGTGAAGAGGGTCCAAACAAACTGAGGGACAGTGATAATGACATCAAACTTTTCAAAAGGACGACAAAAAATCTCAATTTCCCGCAGCGAGAAATCCTAATATGAAAAATTCTCGAGTATCTTTTAAACGAAGCAATTCTCCTTGCGTTTGATGAAAATGTAACATTTTTAAAGCACGCTCCAACGTAAAGGGTTTGCGCTAAAGTAATCGAGTGTCATTACGCGACTATGAATAAATTACACAAGTTCCAAGCCCGCTTACACGTCCGATACAAGCGTCAATTCATAAGCACAAGCGAGTATATTTTTAAACATTTTTTTAACAGTAAAATAAACCTAAGTAACAATAAACTTAAAAAACGAAGATAAACTTGAACCTTTTCAGCCTTAATAAATAAGCTGTCAAGGGCCCCCTGGAGGCTTGACTTTCCATAACAAAAACTAAATGCCTAATTGAATCCAAACTTTGCAAATATATTATTGAGTAGACACATATCGACATATGATTTTAATTTTAATCGTAGTAAATTGAAACATAACTAAACAAAGGTTTAAATTAGTTTTTCATTACAAGTTGTAATCTAGTCTTTTTTTTTTTCGTTTTAAATTAGTACATCGAAAATAAACTTCAGAAATCAATAAGTGTGTACTTACTCAACATATTTACAAAGATTTGATTCGACCCGGCATGTAGTTTTTGTTTTAAAACGAAACTTAACTCTTAAACTAATGTATTAAGTAACTAATTTTGATTAGTGTATGAGTAGTATTTTGCAATGACTTTCGATCTATCTTAAAATTAACGGTTCTACACAAAGATCATTCATTTTCATTCTTGTCGGTGGAGTAACTGCATGCATTCCTTCCCATCGGCAACTTCTTACTTCCCGTTACTCGGAAATGAACGTTAAATATAAAAAAAGCTTACTTTGGACATAGCTCACACAATCGCTAAACTGAAGTGGCAGTGGGCAGGGCGCATAGACCGACGACTTGGTGAATATCACGGGACGCCGATGGATGCGGGCAGCGCAGGATCGATCGTCGTGGAAATCCTTGGGGAAGGCCTTTGTCCAGCAGTGGAAGATTTTCTGCTGATATGATTATTATAATGATAAAAAAGCTTGTAGCTTTTTTTATGTTTACATCTTTCCGAAAACTGTATTATCCGATTAAAAGAGCGATAATGAAACTAATAAATAAACCAATAATATTGATGCAGCGACTCAAATTGTTTCTTCGAATTCGGTATTTAACTTACTAGTCATTTAATTTTTATCAACTACCAAAAACCAAATTTAGTTTTAAAATTGTTCGTGTTAATAAATATGAAATTCAAAATGGATTAAAACATAACATGTGGAAGTTTTAATGCTTTTGTAGGAGAAACTAGTGAATATATGTTTTATAATTTAAGCTGTCCCGGCGAACTTCATACCACCTTACACTACACTACCCTACCCTACCCTATCCTACCCTACACTAGCCTACCCTACCCTACCCTATCCTACATAAGAATCTCCTGACATTAACAAAATCAACAAAATAAGAATTAGCGGAATCGGTCCAGCCATTCTCAAGTTATAGCATGACACGAAGAAATAGGGGTTCATTTTACCATAGATTATTGAAACTGTCAAACACGCTATTGCACTCAATCTGACAGAATGGCTTTCGTTGATACAAGATTTTAAAACCTCTAAATAATATGGTCCAAAATCTCATTACTTTTCCCATTTACTTCGTCAACTCGCTCCGAGACTCGAGTGAAATTCGTTATTATATCGCATTCGAGAGCGAACCCGCCCGCATTTAAAATTGTTCGGGGTTGCGCCCGCCGGCAAATTTACTTACTAAGGTGTGGCTTTTTGGGGTTTTCAAATTATGGATGATGTGGACTTAGCATTAGCTGTGGAATTCCAACGTGATGACGTGCAAGAAAAACGTGAACTTGAAAGGGCTCTCGGGTTCCTTGTTATTGTGTATTGTCTAATGGCTACTTGCGTGTGTCTTCCATGTTAGAGTTATGTGAAAGGGTTTTATGGTCCTTTGTTAGAGTTATATTTAGAACCATTATTTGTTGCTAGTGTGTTATGTTTGAAAGCTTTGTCCTTTTCTTTGTAACATTAAACCTACAGATACATGCACATAAAGAACTGATTCATCCCTGTGTAAGAATTTTTGCTAATGTCATTCATATATGAATCTTTAGATGGATAGATAACACGTATGTTCGCTAATATCATTTATAAATGAATCTTTAGATGGATAGATAACACGAATAATTTCTAATAGCATTCATAAATGAAACTTTAGATGGATAGATAACACGTATGTTCGCTAATATCATTCATAAATGAATCTTTAGATGAATAGATAACACGTATATTAGCTAATATCATTCATATATGAAACTTTAGATGGATAGATAATACGTATATTAGCTAATATCATTCATATATGAATCTTTAGATGGATAGATAACACTTATATGTGTTACCACAGTCACCTTTTACCTTCAAAATCTTTTAATTAAAAATGCAGTATGTTATAATTATTAGGAAAACCATAGTAAAACATATAAATACTTACAAAAAAAATGGTTGCCTGTAAAGTCGGTTTACGGACGATAGTTTAACGTGATAACGTCATACATAAGAAAAAAATTATGAAATGATTGCGTACTTTTATGAATAAAATTGAATAATTTTTATTGAATTATCACTATTTTGTACAAAGATGGAGGGAAATAAAATATAATATCTATTTATAAAATAATAATTTAATTTATAAATTTACTTTAATTTGCACTCATTAATTCAAATATGTTTATTACTTTAACGAACAGAAACATGTTTGCTAATATCGCTCCGATCGTTACGTTACAATCAGCGTAACGGGACAATGAGCGTAACGGGACATTGAGTCATCCTTTTTCGTGCGTGCAGCCGGCGTCCATCGATTTATTAGACATTTTCACGTCAAAAACAAATAATATCAAACTAATTACAATACCTAAAACTCTTAAAATAAAATTTCTTACAATACCTAAAATGAAACACGTAAAATAAAACACCTAAATACCTAAAATTAAACAACTAAATCTTTTAGTTTATAATGTGAGATTTAACTAAATTACATAATTAGAAAATATAAATTAAGTAGTTAAAAATTACAATGAAGTTAAATCGAACTAAAACATTGTAAGTAGAAAGATTCTTTAAGACAATACAATTACATACTTACATTTGAAATCTTTTAGTTTAAAATTTAAGGTTTAACTAAATAACGTAATTAAAAATATAGTAAGTAGTTGAAAATACAATGAAGTTAGATCGACCTGAAACATTGTAAGTAGTAAGATTCTTTACACTAGACAATATAATTTTAAACAAAAAAAACCGACTTCAAACAGAAAACTAAGGTTCTCCTCGATTTCTCTGAGATGCCATCATGAGACCCTGGTTGCCTTATCATGGTACCACCCTTGGGATATCTCCTTTCCAAAAAAAAGAATCATCAAAATCGGTTCATAAACGACGAAGTTATCCGCGAACACACATAAAAAAATATATTATACGGTCGAATTGAGAAACCTCCTCCTTTTTGAAGTCGGTTAAAAAATACATTTACCTTTAAAATCTTTAATTTTAAAATTTGAGATTTAACTAAATAACATAATCTATTAATATAATAAAACTGTAACGGGGCCGTGTCTGTACATGAAATATTTTTGGAAAATAATAACTGTGGTGGACATTACTAACGATACAGAGGCCAAAACAACAACTTTTGGAATTTTTGTCTGTCTGTCTGTCTGTCTGTCTGTCTGTATGTTCGCGCATCACGCAAAAACTACCGGGCCGATTTTGATGAAATTTTGTATGGTGGTTCCTTATAGCCCGGGTTAACATATAGGATACTTTTTATCACGGAAAATTAAAGAGTTCCCGTGGGAAAATCAAAAGTATTCATTTATAGAAAGGCTCACCACGCAAATGTGGCTTGACCTATTACAATCAAATTTTACACGTTGATACCCTTATCGCGAACTAGAACTGGGACATTGTGAATCCCAAAAAAATTATGGTTTCCTGCAGGAATGCAAAAAATTGTATCTTTAGAATGGCTCAACGTAACAATATGAAAAAATTACATTGGGATGGGGTGTTTTGACCATCATTGTATAGTCGGGTATTCTGTATCCCGGAAAACTAAAGAGGTCCCGTGGGAAATTATCTATCGATACTTACAATAATAACAATAGAGTACTTTTTTCCACATATTAGCTACAAATACCGCACATTTTAATCATAGCAGCAGAATGTCAATAGATGGCACTGCAGGGATAATAAAACGCGCTTAAGTTGTATTAAAACATTATTTCATACTTTTGAGTGGATTTCTTAGTATTTTTCAGCATAAGCTTCTTGAAACAACTCTAAATCTGGAACTATGGCACGTAGCGATGTGTTTCATAGACGAACAGATAGGTATTTTTTACAGATTCAAATCGTGAAAAAAAATTAAAAACACATAAATCGAGTTTAGCATCTTATAACAGGAGGCACAGATATGGGAACTCTTCTGACGGCGACTATTTGAATGTGGCAGTTGCTCTCCGCCTGCAATATCAATATCTGTGAACCTCATCAATGTATTTGCGGGTCCACGGTGGAGGCGATTGGCCATCACTCACTGAGTTGCGGTCGTTGTTTGTGAAGATGCAGCCGCCGGGCTTTTGTCGATCTGATGGCAAAAGGCCGGAGGGTTTTAACAGGTGCTATAGCAGAGAGGAACGTCCTCACCCATGCGGTACTGCTGCTCAATTTGCGGTGAGAAAGAAGCATAATAAGTACTCGGTCTTGGAGGAAAATTACTGTTTTGTGCCGCTGGTCTGTGGGACAACCGGCTGCTGAACCCTCAGAAGCCTTTGCCTTCACAAAGGAGATTGGCCGTCGCCTTCGAGAGAGGAGATGTGACGTGAGGTCCGACCTGCTGCTAAGGTTGTCTATTGCCACCCAGCGCGGCAACGAGAAGTGCGTCATGGGCTCCTTTGGAGCTGATACGACTCGAGGATTTGACCCATATTAATATTTTTAGGAAATTTTATTACTAGATTGATATAAAGATTTGAATTAGTTTTTTGATAATATAGGTATATATGTTATTTCATCATATCAGTTTATATACGTCCCCACCAAGGGGCTCGACCTGCCCTGAGTTAGGGCGATCAGGCCTTAGACGATCACGCGGGCCCATTGCGGGTTGATTGACTTCACACATAAGCTTCGAGTTTCTTCGCAGACGTGTGCAGGTTTCCTCACGATGTTTTTCTCACTGTAAGAGCGTCGGATAAACGTACATACGAGTATGAAATCGATATTCGTGTAGATATTAGTACGTGGCAGGATTCGAACCACGGCCTTCCGGACAGGAGGTAGTGGCCCTAACCGTTCTGCAACCGACGCTCTATATGTTATTTAAGATTTAGAAATCCTTACTTAATATTATAAATGTGAAATGTGTTTGTTTGTTTGTTACCTATTCACACTTCACCACCTTTACTAATCTAGATGAAATTTAGCATGCAGGTAGCCTGTATCACTAGGAATTAAATAGTCTACTTTTCTGTGGAAGTTATCATAGCCATAGCAGTTCCTGAGGAAACTAAAACAATAGTCTTTTTTCGTTGAGTTATTTAAAATCGTAACGAAAAAATGGGTTGGTGTGATTTTTAGCACAGAGATGAGGTGGAAAATGATATAATTTACTAATAAGTATATCCTGACATAGTTCCCGAGGAATCAGGGGACAACGGTTTTCTACGCTCGCGCACGTCGGTGGCGTCGCAACGGAGCAACGGATTAAAGTGATTTTTTGTATAGAATTTGTTGAGGGGGTGGGAAGTGGCAAAGACTGCTAATCCGAATAGCCCGATACAGTTCCTGAGGTACCTGGAGAAAACTCATGTCCACGCTTGCGAGCTGATTGCTCGCGCACCACTCACCCTTAAAAAGAGTCATAAAAGCTATGTCCACGCGGGCGAAGCTGCGGGCAAAAGCTAGTTGAAAAATATAGTGAGTAGTTCAAAATTACAATGAAGTTACATCGACCTTTTAGGTCGTAACTAGTAAGATTCTTTACACTAGACAATAAAGTTCAACATAAAATATGCAATAAACTACCATCCGCTTTCTTCAGCAGTTTAAAGTTTGAAAACAGTTCTTCTTTGAAAAATGAAGCTCGGCAATTACGCGAACGGAGGTAATTAGATCTTCTGCAGTGCACCAGCCTTTATACAGGATGAGGTAAAGAAAGCAGTCGTTTTTCATATTTTTAATGTGTGGCGTGAAGCGGGCGTGTCGTCAAGGAAATTGGAGACCGCAGTTAGGGGAGCCTCGGGCACAGTATTACAATATAGCGGCTTACAGTAGCGCAACTCCCTGAAGTAATTCCCTTCCGACCGACGACGTCTGTATTCCCCGATTCGTATAGTTTAGTAATCTTTAAGACGAGAGTGAATAGACACTATTTGAGCTTGCGTGTTACATCCTCGGCTGCATTGGCACTTACCATCAGGTGAGGTGCAACCAAACGCACTCAAATTTTTAATAAAAAAAAAACTAATTACGCAGAGTAACGGAAGGGTACTTGCGGGGCAGCAGCACTCCGCGAGTTTGCCTTGCCACAGATTACTAATTAGTTGCCTTGCTGACTACAGGCTAGTATGGGCTAGTAGCTACGCCGGTGGGAGCATCATGCGACATCAAAGACGTTGCGCTACTGTAAGCTATATCGTAGCACTGTGCCTCGGGTAACCAAGGTTTGAGGTTGTGGCCCACTTTGCAGTTTATTACGGTAGGAAATTTTAATTTACATGTCAAATGTAAGGTGGTTAACGATTATAAAGCGCATAAGATAAAATCTTCATAAGAAACTTAACAACTTTTGCTAAGGAGCCTTCTTGGCCGAGCGAGCGCGAAACACCAGCAAAGTGTCTCCATTTCAGCTTATCAAAAAGTTTTTTCTTATGGCGAGGTAATGATTGGAACATTTTGTCTCTGTTTTTTTCTTAACGTGTAAAGAGTAAAGAAAATAACCACACTTTTGTACTTTTTCAATGTTTTTTCGTTTAGTTTCAATTTTATGAATGAAAGTTTAAAAAATAATAATGTTTCTTACTTTGTATTATCATAACAAAAAATTGTTTATTTTTTGAAATTTATACTTATAAATATAAATATAACCTATCTTTGGGTTTTTTTTCTATGGAGCCAAAACTGCTAAATCGTATTTCTAATAGCTTTTTTTTTACTTTAAGGAACATCATCAACAATAAGGGTATTTTTTTCAACCTTGTATTTTCTATCGTTTAGGAGTAATTGACGTCAAAAATAACGGAAATCTGTAATATTACCGCCTTAAGTCCGGTGGATGTCCGAACAGATGTCCAGCTATTCTCCTCTACTTTCTCAACCGATTCTCGTGAAATTTTGTGAGCGATTTCGATAATTATATGTATTTTTTTTGTCAATTTATTTTTTGGATTTTTTTTCAAAATGGCGGATAGATTACATGGTGGATAGATTATATTTAAAAAGAATAGTGTTGTCACTATATATCAACGATTTAAAGTTTTCAAAATCATATCAGCTGAAGGACGTCCACTGCCTTACATAGGCCTCCCCCAAGGATTTCTAAGACGACCGGTTCTGCGCTACCCGCATCCAGCGGCTTCCCGCGACCTTCACCAGGTCATCGGTTCACCAAGTGGGAGGCTTTTTCATAGCATTCTTAAAATTCGCTAATCTTTTTTTTTAATAAAGTATTTCGAAGATATAATCATTATCGTAATGAAAGATTTAAACCATAGTCATTAAAATAAATAAATAAATAATAAATATTCTGCGACAAATCACACATGGTATTCTGGCCCTAAAGTAGGATACCCTGTGTTATGGGAACCAGAGACTGATATACATACTTATATACGTGTAAATACATACATATATATGTCGGAGTGTCATTGAAAACGCGACCAATACCAGCTCGAGATAAGTTTACATAGTTACACTTTGTTTGGATCAAACGTCAGGTATTAGTACCTGGGTGAAACCGGTGGTGGCGTGACGATCGCTTGTACTCGTGAGACGATCGTTTGTGGTAGCAAAGATGATGTATTAACGGAAAGCTGTTTGTGCTGCCACACTGAGTGGAGAATTTATTAGATCTGTGGAGAAGCCATATTAGCTGGACGTCAGTCTCGGAGCAGACACTTTTTGACGGAGCGTCGAGCAGAACACAAGTAGTGGTGATCTGTGAGCAAAACGGACGTGTCACGCCATCGCTGTGATCACCGCGTTTGCATCCATTGTTATCCAAGGCATCCTGTACAATTTCGATTACCAAATGATCAAGACTATTGAAGAAGGACCTCTGTGATATAGCTGCATTGTTATTTCGACGCCCAATACCGAAATAGTTAAGGACGTGAACCACGAGGCCATCCATAACCTAACCACACCCCTAGACATCAGAAGTTGGATAGTTCCCTGCGCTCGCAACAAGTGGACAACGACGGGAAAATGTGAAAATTGATGATGGAGCAGCGAAATAAAAACCACTGGCAACAATTCTTCGTGCTACAGAACCAGAACATGCTGCGATTGATTGAGGTTATGCAAGCACCATCGACTACATCTGCTGCAATCATATTGCCAGCATTCAACCGGAATATACCGGAAGCTAATCACGTGCACGGCGCTCAACGGTCGATATCTCCCTTACGGAACGACCATTGGAATGAGGTGACAGCGTGGGCTGTGCTGGCAGCAGCGGAGATGCACGCGAGCGGCGCGTGCGGCTTCTGCGAAGTGCGTGATGTACGCGGTGTTACGAAAATCCGGTGAGTCGTACCCCTTTTGTTTTGATGGTGGTAGTAGTACGTGCGTAGTACTATTACCTAATCTGTAGTGGTGCCTACTGTTCTCTCGTTAAAGAAAGTTTCGTGTATAGACTTTCGGGAGTGTGTTCAATACTAACGCACTATTGACTTTTGTAGGCAACTCTTAAGTTTACTGTACAGAACAAATATCGAGTGAGGGTAATATTGACGGGCATCGTTCAGAATGGTCATATCTTGTTATTCCAGACGAGTACGAACGATATTATGATCGATTCAGATATTTTAAATCTAGGATTGACGGTATTCTTGAACGAGTCTGTCGATAACAAAACAGCTTGACTGTCGGTAAGGATGCGAATAGAGTAGTTAGTCCCTTACCCTTCTAGTAGTGATTGCATTAGCAGCTAAAATGATGCCTTGTGGAAAGTACTCTTTCACATGCTTTCGGATTTTTACTTGTGACACAACGTCGTGATTGAACGGAAGATTTAAAAAGAGGACTCATTGTAAATATGATGATTCATTTAGTTAACTAGTTTCGGTTATACAAACCTTAACCAAGATTGAAAGTATTGAAACCCCTTTAAGCTTTTATAATATTGAGACTGACATTTTTACATGGAGTAAAAAAAAAACCTTTATTAGCTTTCGTAGTATTGGGACTGATATTCTCATTGAGCATAGGCCAAAGTTGTTGCCTATTTTTAATAGCTTTCGTGATGAATTTGTCGAGGGCATCCTTAATGCCCCGCTATCGTATAGACCCTATGTAGGTATATGAGTTTCGGGGACCCCAATAAAATAGTTTGTTTACCAATTGTAAAAAAAAGAGAATAATAACAGGGTAGTATGCGGAGTGCAGTGATGGACGTCTTACGGCTGATGTGATGATGATACAGGATTCATGGGCTGGAGGCTGCGAATGTCATAAGCCCCGAAGCTTTCCCTTTTTGACGGCCTTATCATGCTGGTAAAGAAAAAGGATAGCATAGAACGCAAGTGTTGATAACCGTGAATAAAAGGACAACATGCCTGAACGCTAATCGCTTCCTCTGATAGTAAACCACATCGATTGACTTCATTGTTGGTCACTATTTCACCACGTCAGGCATAGCTAGTGGTTAATCAGGTGCATTCTATCCCTATTAAATCGAAATGATTGTATTTTAAATTCCGGAGGGTCTGTTTGAATACGTCCACGTGTCATTCGATCTACGTAATGCCCCCTTGTTTCAACGCTTTAGTCGATTAACCTAAGCACTTGCGTGGCAACGACCAGGTGAATCTTAGAACGTTTAAACGTTGGTACTCTTAGTTAAGTGTCCTTGAAAATATGCTCACTTCCTTAGAGTATAGAAATGAGATTTCATGTTACAAGTCCCTACATGATGATCATTTGGCAACAACCGAACTGTTGGTTAACCGAGTTACGAAGAACAGCCTCCTGGAGTTGCTTCTAGGTACGAGTAAAGTAGCTTAACCTCTAAATGTCATGTTTGTGGATTACACACACAGGCTGTAATTTTATCTAAGTGAAGCACGACAACAGACTAGTGATAATACGGAGAGTAACGCATCCTATGACGGGAGTTGTTAATCAGCTTGCTGCTGATGTGATAATAGACATGGACCTCCCATGTTGGAGCGGTTTTACCAATTGTAAAAAAAATAAACGCTACACTTGGCGGGTTGTTTGGCGGTACAGTATGAGCGTGAAGGACGATGTTGCTTGTCCTCAAATTTTTGGTCCCTTAGTTGCTTCATAAGGAACCCTCGGAAAGAGATGGGGTGTTACATTACTCTGGGGCAGCACCACAGGCTGATTTCTAAATTAAAGCTTAGCTTCACAAGTTACCTAACTTTGTGTTGTTACAAATGGACAAGCGTAACCGACCACTTTAGATATCAAATACCGTCAGAGTTATTGAGGTGCTGGAAGGAGACCGTTATGTCCATAGAGCGTTAAGTTCTAAAAGGACCTACAAATACGCTTACGACCGACTACGTTAAATGCCCGATAGTGACGGTAAGACTTGGACAGAATTGATGATGAAGAGACTGAACCTCGACCATCTACTAGTGCTGAGTAAGGACTTGTGTACTTGACCGTGATTTTAACATTCACTAGTTTGTATTTAGAACCTTTGACGTACACGATGTTTCGCAACTGGATGCCGATAGCCTCAGCCATTCGTAGACGTAGGCGTAAAACACCGAGTTATTTTCTCGTTGCTGTGCGGCCACAACTGTGTGTGGCGTGCGTTTGGCTCGCAGGCGTATCACCGGAGGGAGGTGATGTTGGCAATTACCAAAATTAGGTGAAGTTCGAGATCGCTGGTTGAATGCGATAGTGTGGTTGGACACCGCCGGAGGGAGGTGGTCCAAGAGTCGCCAGGTAGGGTGACTGTTGTTTGTTTGGGCACCGGATGGAGGTGGCCCAGAGTTGCCAAGATGGGTGACTGTTGTGGTGATACAAAATAAGGAGCGTAACCAAACCAAGTTAGATCCCAAATACCGAGGGCCGTTCAGGGTCGTAGAGGTCTTAGAAGGTGACAGATACAAATTACAAGCTTTGAATTTGAGACGAAGTTACAAGTATGCCCATGACCGTTTACGTAGTATGTCCGAAGGTTATTTGCCTCCGGATGTTGACAATGAATCTGGTGCAGAGGCGTCTACCTCTCAATGTTAATTGTATTGACAGATCGTAACTCAATCAATTGTGTACAGTTGTAATTTTTTTCTTTATCGTTTATTTTTGTGTGTAGTACTGAAGTATTCCAACATGTTTCAGCGGTAAATGAAGAGTGCTAAATGGCGCTATATGTTTGCATGAATTGGCTGCTGCTTGTTTTGTCAGACTCGTTCTGTCATGATGTGTAGCAGGTACATTCGTGTTTTTGTAAAAAAAAAGTGTCCCGTTTACCGGCTAAAACTGTTGATGGTATTCCGTCGCCTGTACTGGCGATGATGGTATTCCGTCGCCTGTATTGGTGATGATGGTGTTCCATTGCCTAGATTGGTGATGATGGTGTTCCATTGCCTAGATTGGTGATGATGGTGTTCCATTGCCTAGATTGGTGATGATGGTGTTCCATTGCCTAGATTGGTGATGATGGTGTTCCATTACCTAGATTGGTGATGATGGTGTTCCATTGCCTAGATTGGTGATGATGGTGTTCCATTGCCTAGATTGGTGATGATGGTGTTCCACTGCCTAGATTGGTGGTGATGGTGTTCCGTCACCTGGACTGGTGATGATGACTGATTGGTATTCCGTCGCTTGGCGTTAGTGATGATGATTCTTTGTGGTGTCCCGCCACCCGGATGTGGTGATGTTTAGTTCTGGTGTTCCGTCGCTTGTGATTTGCGATGATGATTATGTTCCGTTCTATGTGCCCCTAAAAGTTGTAAATGGTTGTAAGGTTTTAAGCCTTGCAGCTGTGATTTACCTTGGAGACCTAAACTGATTTGAGATTGTTTGAGTTACGATGCTAATGCTGAGGTTTATTTAGTTTACGAGAGTGAAATTATTTTGGTTTTTTTGAGACTGTTAAAATATGTCATTACCATGATTGTAGTCTTGAATTAAAGCTTCACATTATTAGTGTTGCTTTTATTCCTTGAGCTGTGGACCTTCCTAATGAAGGTCAGGATTGGCCGAACGAAATGGAATCTACTGGTTACCCTTTTCTTTTTCAGGTTAGTCACCCGAGGACGTGTGACTCGCAGGATGGCCGTGTCGGAGTGTCATTGAAAACGCGACCAATACCAGCTCGAGATAAGTTTACATAGTTACACTTTGTTTGGATCAAACGTCAGGTATTAGTACCTGGGTGAAACCGGTGGTGGCGTGACGATCGCTTGTACTCGTGAGACGATCGTTTGTGGTAGCAAAGATGATGTATTAACGGAAAGCTGTTTGTGCTGCCACACTGAGTGGAGAATTTATTAGATCTGTGGAGAAGCCATATTAGCTGGACGTCAGTCTCGGAGCAGACACTTTTTGACGGAGCGTCGAGCAGAACACAAGTAGTGGTGATCTGTGAGCAAAACGGACGTGTCACGCCATCGCTGTGATCACCGCGTTTGCATCCATTGTTATCCAAGGCATCCTGTACAATTTCGATTACCAAATGATCAAGACTATTGAAGAAGGACCTCTGTGATATAGCTGCATTGTTATTTCGACGCCCAATACCGAAATAGTTAAGGACGTGAACCACGAGGCCATCCATAACCTAACCACACCCCTAGACATATAGATATTTAACACCCAGACACAGAGCAAACAAATCTGCTCATCACACAAATGTTTGCCCTGGGTGGGGATCGAACCCACAACCCTCGGATCAGTAGTCATGAGCACAAACTACTGAGCCACCGAGTCAGTCAACATTATCATTACTCTATCACTGAGTTTTTTGTGTCTTTCTATTCCTAAAAGAAGGCCTTCATTTATACAAAATCCATTACAAATATTCTCGCAACGGCAGCTTTGCGGTAACACTACGCGCCCCTCCCTAAGCCCTGATGACGTCACGTCAAACCAAACACGTCATCTTCGCAACGGTATTTATTTCTCATCTCTGGCACCCGCCCTTTGAGTGGAGGAAATTACTTTGTCTCCGAGTCCCCTTCGATTTCCTGCCAACGTGTATTTGCGAAGCGACGGAACATGTTTTAAAAGAAAACGGCCAAGCGCGTGTGCGGCTCGAGCACCGAGAGTTCCGTACAACCGCACTTAAGTGTGTTGTGTTTTTACAATTAAAACCGGCAAAGTGCGAGTGAAAAGGGCACTCCGTGAACTCTCACCTCTCCACCCAACTACATAGTAATAATGATAATGATACCTTTTATATGACTGACTCGGTGGCTCAGTGGTAAGTGCTCTTGACTGCTGATCCGAGGGTTGTGGGTTCGATCACCCGCCCAGGGCATACATTTGTGTGATGAGCAGATTTGTTTGCTCTGTGTATGGGTGTTAAATATCTTTATATTTATGTATTTAAACTTACATAAGTATGGTATATCAGTCTTTGGTGTCCATGACACAGGAAATCCTACTTTGGGGCCATGTGTGATTTGTCCCAGATTATTTAATTATTTTATTTATTCACATTACAAACAAAAGACATCGACGCGAGCTACAAAAGTATGCCTTTTTTGTCATTCAGTTCGGACTCCTTAGCGCGAGTTCGATTTATACTTGGACAATTTTCAGTATTTGTTGTTTTACCTCAGTGTGAGTACTATAATCACACCAAGTTTCATGCTTGTATGTATATAAATGTTTTTACGATAGAACTGAATCAAAAATACTTTTAAAGACCTATAAATAAACATCTTTTTGTATGGAGACCCCCTATTTTTTTCGAATTTTTAGTATTTGATGTTATAGCGGTAACATAATACATATTCAGTGAAAATTTCAACTATCTACCTATTACGATTCATGTAATACAGTCCGCTGACAGACAGATAGACGGACAGACAGCGGGGTCTTAATAATAGGGTCCCGATGGTCACCCGTTAGGTGTACGGTACCCTAATCAGTAAATCGGATTTAAGGACCAACTTAACACTAGAGTACTCGCGCGGCCCACAAGAGTAGACCACGTGTGCCACATTTTTGAAATTTTTTCTGAGTCCAGAAAATAGTTACTTAAAAAAATTTCATCTTAAAACTATGTTCCTATTACTAAAAACTGTTACCAAATACCTATTTTTCCTATTTCATGTTTAGTGACACAAAGAAAATCATTTCAAAAAGGCCTAGTATAGTAGGTTACGCCAGTATTCGCGTATAAAAACAGGCGATCGAACTTGAAAAAATATTCTCTCACATACACATAATATACATCGCGGTCAATTTCCCAACTAAAATGTTAGTTTTTAATCAATTTTTGTGTCATATTACTACAAGCTAACGATTTTTTTTTTCCTTTACTTGAGACCTTGCTTTTTGTCAAAGTTCATGATTCTAGGTAAACGGGAAGTACACTAAAGGTTTTGATTTAATTGCGAATGTCAATACATTGCCATATGCGGCATAAATTGCCATATTTTTTGGTTGAGTTGACTTTAAAGCTTGATTTGGAATATTGTGCAACCTCAAGAATCCGTAGAACGAAGGATTTCATATTACGAGTGATTTCAACCAGACGCCTCCACGCGTTCCAGAGAAAAAGGTTTTTCACAGACAGACGGACAACGAAGTAATCCTGAATGCTTTTTTAGGGTTTCGTACCCAAAGGGCAAAAACGGGACCCTATTAATAAGATTTCGCTGTCCATCCGTCCGTCTGTCACCAGGCTGTATTTCATGAACCGTGATAGCTAGACAGTTGAAATTCTCACAGATGATTTATTTCTGTTGCCGCTTTAACAAAAAATACTAAAAATACATACATACATACATAAAAAGCGTCGGTGGCTCAACCGGTAACGACTCGGTCCATCTAACCAGAGGTACCGAGTTCAAATCTAGACGGCCAATGTACCAATGAGTTTTTCCAAAAAACTTACGTACATATACTTACCGATTGCTTTAACGGTGAAGGAAAACATCGTGTGGAAACCTGCACACGCTTGCGAAGAAACTCGAAGGTTGTGTGTGAAGTCGACCAACCCGCACTGGGCCCGCGTGGTCGACTAAGGCCTAATCGCCCTGATTCAGGGTAGGCTCGAGCCCCTCGGTGGGGACCTATATGAGCTGTTATAATATAATAATAATAACATACATGCTCTCGATAAACATTACCCTCTTTCTGGCGCATATTTTTGTGCGCGATTCAGACTCGCCTTTTACCGGTTTTTTTCCTTTTGCGGTAGGGAACCCTAAAAATGGGGGGTGATCTTCCAAATGCGATCCCTTTTCACGGAGCATTAATTTGTTGGAATTGCGCATTCACAATCTTTTAAGTGGCGTTCTCATGTTTGTTGATTCATTACTTGAATGTGAAATAAACCTTTATTCTTCTTCTTCTTTTACATAACCAACGTGATACACATTTTTGATCACTTTATGGGATATCAAGCCGCTTCTCTCTTTGCGTTTCAACTAGCTTCACTCGCTTTTTCGTTTTTATGACCGTCTTTGAGGGTGAGTGGGGTGCGAGCCGCAAGCAGCTCGCGAGCGTAGGCAGGGGTTTCCTCTACATCCCTCGGAAACTTTATCTGGCTATTCTGATCAGGTAGTCTGCCCACCTCCTCGACTATTTCTTTGCTAAAAAAACCAAGCGTCAATCCGTTGCTCCGTTGCGACGCCGTTGTGCGCGAGCCTGGAAATGAGTTTTCCTTAGATTCCTCGGGAACTCTCTTAGGCTATGCTAATTAGTAGTCTATGTCATTTCCCACCCCCTCAACCATCTTTGAGTAAAAAAATCACAACAAACCGTTGTTACATTGCCTTGTTAAAAAAATCAAACAAAAACAGTGTTTTGTTTAGTTCCCTCAGGAACTGAATCCGACTATACTATTTTGCGGTACTCAGTCTACCTCCTCGCCAAGATTGTTTGAGGAAGATTGTAAAAAGCTAACAAACACATTTTAACATTTATAATATTAGTAAGGATTATCTTTTAAGAAATGTAAATAAAATAGATATAGCGCCTTTTCGAGACTGAGTAAGGTTAAAAAGTCATTTGTGGGGCAGTGTATAAGATTCTACAATAAAATTCCAGAAAATACATTTTTTTTTTGTTTTGACTATTTAAAAGTGTGTGTAAACACCTATTTGAAATTAATTGTTTTGAATTTGAATTTTTGAACTTAAAACATTACAATGAAGTAAAAAAAACGGCTTAGTGCAAGTCGACAGAAAAAATAGCGACAGATCTACCTTAGCAAAGGATTTTTTTCATTAATTTCGGACCCCCTGGCTCGTACGTCTCACACCTGATGGTCACTTTTTATTATATGTTTGTGAATTATAATTGAAAACGCTAAACACGTTAAATAACCGACTCCCATCGCAACCAATTATTACATTATTGCGTTATTATTTTTGGTTTTTGTTAATTTTCTAATAAACTACTACACGATTTTATATGACTGTGTTACCTGAGAACGTTTGACAGGGTGAACCGATTTTTATGATTTGAAAGCTAGTGATTTCCCTGTGGTCCCATATAAATTTTATCAAAATCGGTGTAGTACTTTATTAGAAAATTAACAAAAACCAAAAATATTAATGCAAAAATGTACCAAGTTGTTGCGATGGAAGACAGTTTAATAACGTGTTTAGCGTTTTTTTTTTGCTTTATAGGTACTACCATTTAACGCCGCAGTCGCAACAAAATTGTCAAAAACCGCAATCTGCAAACAGTTCCGTGCACTACGCTTAATCAAAACAACATTGTGTTTTCTAACATTGTATAAGCTCTTTATTGCACCTTAATTCAGTTCACGAACGAACGGCTAGAACGGTGCTCGGAGTTCACCTACCGACAACACCTACCGGTCCGGCTAAATAAGTACAATTTAGATTTGAAAGATTAAATTTTGTGCCACGCAAAACTGTTGGGTAATTTCTTTAATGAGTTCATAAAATAAAATATTCGAAAATGTTGCTGTAGGACTAAGGCACTTTCGTCATCATATCAGCTCATATACGTCCCCACCGAGAGGCTTGAGCCTACCCTTAATTAGGTCGATCAGGCCTTAGTCGACCACGTGGGCCAAGTGCGGGTTGCTCGACTTTACACACAACCTTCGAGTTTCTTCGCAGGCGCGTACAGATTTTCTCACGATGATGTTTTCCTTCACCGCAATAGCGTAGGATAAACGTACATGTGAAATCGAAATGTTAAAACACATTGGTAAGAGACAGGATTCGAACCACGACCTCCCGGACAGGAGGTAGCAGCCCTAACCGTTACACTACCGACGCTTTCATACCTTAAATATTTTCTGTGAATTTTGTTTTAGGTTAGGCATAATATTGTTTGTTACGACTGATAAATACTCTTATTTTTACTCTTTTTCGGTTATTTTTTTTAACATCGTAACGGAACAATGGATTGTTGTGATTTTTTGCACAGAGATGGTTAAGGAGGCGGCAAATGTCATAATTTAATTTACTCGCGCAAGTCGGCGTCGCAACGGGGCAATGGATTGAAGTAATTTTTTGTAAAGAATTGGTTGACTCTTTTAACAAACTACCTGTTTTCCGCGGCTTAACCCGCGTGGACAATGTTTCTATGACTTTCCGAGGGTGCGCAGTGCGCGAGCCGCTTGCGCTCGATAAAAGTATCCTACGTATTAATCCAGGTCCTAGTCTGTTTACCTACCAAATTTCAGCCAGATCCGTTTAGTAGTTTATGCGTGAAGAAGTAACAAACATACACACTCACAAACTTTCGCCTTTATTATATTAGTGTGATGCATTTTGTCGTATTACTGCCTTTCGGTGCCGAAACATGGAAGCTCACTTAGGCTACTAAGCTCAAAATAAAATAAGCTCAAAGGGAGCGTGGAGCGTACCATGTTAGCTATATCTCTTTAAGACCGCATACCAAATGTCGATATTCGAATAAAAACAAAAGTCGAAGATGTTAAGCGCATCACCAGACTCAAATGATGGGGCACCGGCTAAATGAGAAATGGAAGGAGGACTAGAGCCTAAGACCATTTCTTGGCGATGTTGGGCTATACTGGCGAGGTTTGGAGACAAATCATCATAATCATATCAGCCGAAAATCGTCCACTGCTGGACAAGGCCTCTCCCAAGGATTCCCACGATGACCGGTCCTGCGCTGCCCGCATCCATCGGCTTCCCGCCATCTTCACCGCGCGATCGCCACTCGAGAACTTAACTGCCCCATAGGCTATCTGTTCTACGAGCTATGTGCCCTGCCCACTGCCACTTCAAATTTGCGATTCTGTGAGCTATGTCGGTTACTTTGCTTCTCCTGCGGATCTCCTCGTTTCTGATTAGATCACGCAGAGAAAGACAAATGTTGTGCACAAATTTGGCCTATTCATGTCTATACTTAGCAGTGGGCTAATGTCCGATAATTAGATAGAATGTATATTTTGATATTATATGGAAAATGGATGGATGCGGGCAGTGCAGAACCGATCGTGGTGGAAATCCTTAGGGGAGGCCTATGTCCAGCAGTGGACGTCTTTCGGCTAATATGATGATGATGATTTTGAAAATAGACGTGGCCAACGGCTGATTGAAGAGGTTTGTTTTTTTTTGGATTTCGCTCTTTCGTAGCCAAGAAAACTTAATGAACAGGTTTTTCTATTTAAATTAAGTCCAAAAATAACTAAAAGAATAGACAAAGGCACCCTGTTTTTAAAGAGAGTCTGTTTTATGAACCACATGGATTTGCTCATTGGTAATCAACAAAACCACCAGGTGAGATGTTAAAATAAAATAATAAAAAAAAACTGTTTAAGTAGGATCTACGTAGAAGAAATTTAGTAGGTAGATAGATTAGGACCTGGATTAACATAAATGCTCCTTTTTATCCCGATTTCTTAAGTGGCTCTCGTAGGATAGCTGTTAACTCTATCTTTTTAGGGTTCCGTACCCAAAGGATAAAAACGGGTCCCTATTGCAAAGACTTCGCTGTCCGTCCATCTTTCTGTGTGTCGGTCTGTCTGTCCGTCTGTCACCACAGGATGTATTTCATGAACCGTGATAGCTAGACATTTGAAATTTTCACAGATGATGTATTTTTATTGCCACTATAACAACAAATACTAAATATAAGTAAAAGTGAAAAAATAACCCCTATTTCCATCTCCATACAAAAAACGTGTTTTTTTAAAAAAAGAAACTAGCGCCATCTAGTATGATGAACCCTTTGTGTGAGGTTGTGACTCGCACTTGGCCAGTTTTTTTTGTGTAATATCTGTGACATTGCAATGAAGCGAAGGATTGACGTGCTATTTTGCATAGAGATAGTTGTAGGGTTGGAAAGAGACGGCTTGCGGCTCGCGCACTGCGCACCCTGGAAGATAGTCATAGAAACTATGTTCACGCGAGCAAGGCCGCTGGCAAAAGCTATTTTATTATAAATAGAAATAATTATCACGAAAATTTTGCAAGCTTCCAAGCGAAAATCGTCAGTATCTTTAAAACTTTTGAAGCCCCGTTTCTGGGACTAGGCATCGAAGAAAATCACAGTAGTATCACTGTGTTGAATTTTCTTTTTGTGCAAAAATTATTATCCCTGGGAACGCTCATCCTTATTGTTAACAAAAACTCTTGCAACTTCGCAAGCGGGGCCTTCGTGTTATGAATAAATTAGAAAAGTTCGCCACTGCTCGTGCGGTGGGGCCAGGAAACAGTCGGGGAGCGGGCTATTGGGGCGGATTCAGGCGCAATGATTTGGACCACGGATCAGATAAATAAGGATGGATTGGAAACGTGCGCTGGGCAGGCGCGCCACAAGTATGATTAGACAATCATACTTAACCTAGGCACGCGTTCATACTTTTTATTTGCGTGTGGTTAAGTGTAACGTACAGACTATCGAAATGGTGTGAGACAAAATTGCAGCCATGTGTTCTATCTAAGTATGTTTTGTTTATTAGTGCGCGCAATTTCTGTGTAGTGGAGTTGATGGGTGGGAGACAGGCGGCGACGCTGGTTTTCAAACAAAAGTGTGACTATTGCCAATTTTTTTTCTCCTCGGACTGCGGTGGAGGGGAGGAGGAGAATGCTTTTACGCATAAGCAGTATCAGCTGGCTGAACTGGTTTTGTGGGACTCACAGCCCTGCGCCTATATGCATACATACCCATTATATACATAAGGTATATATGAATAAATATGCACAGACCCAAGACCCACTAAACTACCCCTAAACTTTGGCAGCAGGGCCACCCTAAAAGTACATCGGAGCGGACCCCCCCCCCCCCCCCCCCTAGGGCCAATCCAACCTTATTTATCTTATCCGTGATGTGGAATAACGATTAAGTTGCTCTCTGAAAGGGTCGACTTTATTATTCTTGTAGTTTTTAAACTGAATTTTTTAGACGGATCTTCTGTTATAAGGTTTTTTTTTGTTTTCGTACCTACATAGCGTAGTATTTCATTGTAGGCGAGTAACGAAGAAATGAAGAAGGGAAAGTAATAGCAAAAAAAATCGATGTTGAGATTTTGATACGGATCGCTTGTCTGGTAATATCTTATCAGCTCATATACGTCCCCACTGAGGGGCTCGAGCCTACACTGAATTAGGGCGATCGGGCCTTATTCGACCACGGGCCTAGCTCGGGTTGGTCGACTTCACACACAAACTTGAAGATTTTTCGCAGGTGTGTGAAGGTTTCCTCACGATGTTTTCCTTCACCGCAAGAGCGTCGGATAAACGTACATATGAAATCGAAATTCGTAAACACATTGTTACGTGGCAGGATTCGAACCGCGACCTCCCGGATAGAAGGTAGCGACCGTAACCGTTACGCCTACGACGCTCTTTGTCTGGTACTAACAGAGTCTAACAAACAAAAATTGGTGTTTGTGTGTGTGTGTGTGTGAGCGTCCGCTGCTCTAGTGCCTAAACTGCTGAACGTATTTATTGAAAATTTGGAATAGGGCAATATTATTTCTTTTACCTCCAGCCTTTTTTTTAAACTATCTTGATTTAGTAGGGTTGCCACCATATTCAAAATCACTTGTTTGATAGACATTCATACGCTAACGATTTAATTAAACTTTGTACGTTACTTCAACTTTATCCAGCTCACGACACTACGAAGTTCATTGTTCCAGGAATAATCAGAATAAGATACCTCCCATACAAACCCAGATTATTTCTAAATCAAACCTATTAGCTGTTTCCTTTGCTACAATGAAATCGTTTTTTAAAAGCTTTCATTTAACTTGAAATGTTTGTATAAATGTATGTTCGTTTGTTAAGGGAAAATCTTAAGATCGATTTCAGAGCGAATTCCACAGGCCCATTGAGTTGAAACTTGCTTTAAATCCATATTTCCGGTGACAATAGAATAGACCCTTTTGGTGTATTGAAATTATTCTGACGATGAAATTTTGGGGTGGATTCAAGGTCCCGGAATCGTCTATTATTTTCAATAGAATCGTAGGAGCGGCTGGCGGGGGACTTAGTTTTATAATTTTAGATGAGCTAAGACGCGTTCCTCAATGTTGGCCTCATAATATCTAAACTTGTACGTTACTTCATGGAGTTACAGTTTAAAATGTTATGCCGCAAGAACTACACGATCTCATTCCCCAGCTCCATTCCACCTTCGGTCAACGAGGTACAGTGAGAGGTTCCAACCAGAAGGGTTGTTGATATTCAGTCTATACGCACGAAGCGTTATGCTTCCTCATTTATTAGGCGTACAGCGATGGAGTGGAACTCCTTACCTGTGTCTGTGTTTCCGGACTCTTTCGATTTGGGTGCTTCAAGGCGAGAGTGAATAGTCAATAATTAAGCTTGCGTGTACATTCCTTGACCAAATCGTCACTTACCATCGGTGAGATGTTGTCAAACTCACTTATTTTTTAATAAAAAGAAGATCCAAATTTTCCTTTCTCTTCGTGGCAGTGTAAATGTCTTGAAATCTTACGATAGGAAAAAACCGTGCTATCTAAGGGTCTTAAGCTCTTAGCGTCACCCGCGGTCACGTGTAGAGAATTTAGATTTACACCTACGGACCGTATGCAACGCGACCTTCATACACATCTGGAAGTAGATGTGCAGGTTTCCTCACGATGTTTTCCTTCACCGTTAAAGAAATCGATAAATATATGTACGTAAGTTTCGAAAAAAATTGGCATTCCGGATTTGAACACGGGACCTCTGGTTAGGAGGACCGAGTCGTTACAGATTAAGCCACCGAGGCTTAGTATCTCTAGACGAATATATGATACAAATATAATGTTAAACTTTAGACAGAATAAACGATGTCTCATTGGCCACATATTCGCACTTACCTCACTCGTCCGCTCATTCCCTGACCTCCAATCTTAAGAGAATAAAGGTATTGAAAAAACGGCTAAGACGATATTTTCCTATAATGTTTACTAAGCTCGCAGTAAATTAAATAGTGCACTCACGCCTTAAGTAAAGTAAGTTTTCCTCATTTGCATCTCAACTTTCGCTTTTGACTGTAGGTATGCCTTACTTCGGGTATTACTTCATTGATTAACTGTGTATATTTACAAATTGTAAAAAAATAATAAAAAGCTGTTCATATCAACACGATCAATCAATGGAATCGTCAAAATGTGGTATGTTTTTCAGGATTTCTTGGAGTTTATTCCTTTAGAATTGATTAATTTATAGAGCGTGATATGAAAAATATATGGGAAGTGAAATTGAGTGTTGATCAGTAACGCGTTAGGTACCGTAACTTTTAATGTCGCTACGTTTTTCATTCACGAATGCTAAGGAAACATGGCCATGCCGCCTAATGTGAGGTCGTAGGCCGAGCTCCGGGTATGGGGAAGCCCAGAGCGTTCCGTGCGAGGCCGAAAAAAAATTGTTTAATGAGTAAACTCCTGTAGCGCGTTAGACCTCTCAGGCACACGACTTTTTTATATGTAACATTCGAAAATTCAGCTGACATTTTCTTATTATTATAAAACACCCTAGGTACGAGCGTCAGTGGCGTAACGGTTACGGCCGCTGCCTTCTGTCCGGGAGGCCGTGGTTCGAATCCTATCACGTACCAATGTGTTTTCGAATTTCGATTTCATATGTACGTTTATCTGACGCTCTTGCGGTAAAGGCAAAACATCGTGAGGAAACCTGCACACGCCTGCGAAGAAACTCGAAGGTTGTGAGTAAAGTCGACCAACCCGCATTGGGCCCGCGTGGTCAACTAAGGCCCTATCGCCCTTATTCAGAGTAGGCTCGAGCCCCTCGGTGGGGACGTATATGAGCTGATAAGAAGAGACTCTAGGTAAATGAGATACTATACAAACACTTAACTATGAGCACATCTATTTAGAACTATAGAACCTCACTTGAGTAGCAAACTATTACTATTTAGGCAACTTTCATACAAGTGGATAATTCAACCTCCTCTACCTTCGTGAGAGTCTTGAGACGGGCTGAATTTGATGGAGTAAAGTTACTGATTGATAAGTTTATAATGAGTTTGACACGGTTCTCTGGGTATTTGAGAACAGTGTCGAGTATCGAGGTGGGTATAAATAGCAGTTTTTTGAAGTAAAACTTCTTTATAGATAGTTCAACTCATTTGTGCGCGCGGCTCTATGTGTGCGTGCGTTGTAATTATGCAGCTTTAATTTCTGTGGCAGTGGCTTGACAGTCGTCGTTCGAGCAACACACAAGTTAAAGCTGCATAGTTACAAGCGCACGCTCACCTAGAGCTGAACTATCTATACGCATGCTTGGCTTGGAGAGTAAGCTGGTGAATGCGTTACGCGAACGGTGATTTCTAGCGTTACGATAAGTGTGATCCGGCGAGGCGAACGGCACGCTAGACTTGGGGAGTAAGCTGGTGAGTGCGTTACGCGAACGGTGATTAAGTTTTACTTCAGTCGTGTGGTCTAAAGCACACTTGTTTTTTTTAAAATTTACAATTGGAAAGCCCTTGGCATCATCTCCTCTGATGGTAGGTTACAATGATGCCGAAGATGGAAGCGGGCTTACCAAGATTCCCCGAAGTCATGGGGATAATCAAGTCAACATTTTGTATCAATACCTTTTATGTAGAACCGTTGTGCTGATATAATATAAGCAGGTGTCTAGTAAAAAGAACGTACTCGCATCGTCTATTGGTGTGGTGTATTTAGCACGGCCTTTTGCCTCTGTTCATTTTGAAAGTAGAGTGAAACAACCGATGACAATAGTACTAAAGATTAACAAGGATAGTATACGCAACTGCACCCTCCCACGGAGGAGACTCATTGGCGACGAGGAACTATCAACCAGGCTCCAAAGCCTCGAGCATCGCCGCAAAGTTGCCTCTTTATCGGTGTTCTACAGGATTAATTTCGGAGTGTGCCCTGGAGCTTCACGACCTCATTCCCCCCTCTCCATTTCATCATCGGACGACCAGGCGCGAGGGCGATTCCACCCCTTTGTCGTTAATGATCCGCCTTTAAGCACGAAGCGATTTGCTTCTTCGTTCATTATGCGAACGACCAAGGATTGGAATTCTCTGCCGGATTATATATTCCCTGATTCGTATAATTTGTAAATCTTGAAGACTATTTAAGTTTGCGTGTTACATCCTCGGCTGCATCGACACTTACCATCAGGTGAGGTGCTGCCAAACGCACTCAAATTTTTAATTAAAAAAAAAAAAAGTGGTCCATTCACTGCTGACGCGATAAACCGTCGAGAGCTTCAATTCAACGACTACTATCGGCTTTTTATAGTAATATTTTTTAATCTTTGCTATCGGAAAACACTTGAGCGGCGAAGGACTGAAGAATGAATTGTGAAGGCAGAAATTTCGAAGTTGATGAATAATTGAGATTTCGATGAGGATCGACAGTCACAATGCACTAATCACACCTACGACAATTTCAAATAAAATATTTCAAGCATGTAATAATTTTCTCTTACTTAACTAAAGTACCTATAACCAAAGTATATATGTCGCCGGGATATTGTCAAAACCGCGATATTACAATCTCACTGCACTAACTTCAGTTAGATTATAATAGGACGGTAAATTGACAATCGGCTTACAATTTCACGGCCCATTCTTGTACCTCCGAATAAAACCGATGATTTATTTTTCTGCGAAGCCTCCTGCTATTCATTCAGGGGGGGGGGGGGGGGGGGACTGGGGGAAATCAATCAAACCTGACCGAACCTAACATCGCTCGCTTCGCTCGCTCATTTATTTAATGTTATTCACTTTGCTTAGTGTTGTTGTAATGTCACTAGTGAGATTACAATAATACTAGTGAAATTGTAAGCAGTACTTTACAGTTCACAATCTTTCGATAGTTCACAATCTCTCGAGATAGATAACAGTTTTTACAATTTGACGGTGACATATATGTTAGTAGTAACATATAGTATGGACACTCCCTGCCGCTCTCTACATTCCGACCTCACCCCCTCGTCACCCAGATTGATACAGATTGGTTACAGTTTGGTTCTCGAACGTATAGAATTTTGCGCTGCTTTCATTTGTTCCGTCATTTGTTTTTAGAAATGTCATTTCTCGCCCGTTGTATGACGTGGCCAGGGTGTGCTATAACTCACAATGACGACAATTACAGTAATAATTTCTTACAAGACCTTCCCTAAATCAATCTTGTGTCCGCTTTGACTGCTCCTATTGTCATTCCTACTTCTCTCTTTCTAAACTTCCTAGACATCATTCACGTAGGTGCGTGTCACCCTGAAGGTGAGTTGGAACTCCCACGCTATAAGATTCAAGATGGTTTGACACTTTGTCAGTTTGACGGACTGTGCAAGGATCGGTTCAAGCGAGGACGAGTGAACTTCAAGTTTCAAGTTTAAGTTTAGTTGTAGTAACTATGTACTATATTAATCTGTGGTTCTGCTTCAACTTGAAAGATAGTGTTGTGACCTAAATGGGGCATCGTTACGGACAATATGACTTTGATTTTATGAAGGAAATTAAAAAACACGTTAAAAGCTTATATTTATTGTAAGGCTCAGTGGTCTGCGGGCCCAGTTGACCACCAAGTGTAACAACCGAGTACAATGCGTCTACATTTTTATTATTTTGTTAATTTTATATAAAAAAGGTACAATTTATATTGGACTACACCACATATCAATTTAAAAAAATAAAATAAAAATCGGTTCCCAATTTTCGGAAACAAAAATTATCAAACATACATACGTACAGTCGAATTAAGCACCTCTTTCTCTTTTGAATCGGTTGCAAAATATTTTTTTTACTTATACTTTGATCGGGTAAATGATTTATGAATATTAACATTATCTGTACATATTTGTTTTGTTTTTTCAACAACAAATCAAACATAGTCATTTGTCCTCAGACTAGGATATTACAACTATGGGAACCAGAGACTGAGTATATATTGTTTTTAGTATAATCCTTACGTCCTACTAATCCTAGAAGCGTCGGTGGCTCAACCGGTAACGACTCGGTCCTCCTAACCAGAGGTTCCGGGTTCAAATCCAAACGGCCAATGTACCAATGAGTTTTTTGAAACTTACGTACATATATTTACCGATTGCTCTAACGGTGAAGGAAAACATCGTGAGGAAACGTGCACACACCTGCGAAGAAACTCGAAGGTTGTGTGTGAAGTCGACCAACCCGCACTGGGCCCGCGTGGTCGACTAAGGTCCGATCGCCCTTATTCAGGGTAGGCTCGAGCCCCTCGGTGGGGACGTGTATGAGCTGATAATATGATGATAATCCTTATCCTTTCTAATAAAATGTGTTTGTTTGTTGCCTTTTCACGCTTCAACGCCTTGACCAATCTTCATGAAATATGGCATAAAGGTAGCATGTGTCACGGGGAAGGACACAAGCTACTTTAGTCACTTTAAAATAGCATAGTCCGATTCAGTTCCCGAGGGAACTAAAAACATGCTCTTTTTTGATTAATTTCTTTAACTTCGCAATAGAAAAATGGATTGTTGTGATTTTTGCACAGAGATGGTTGAAGGGATGAGAAATGACATAATTTACTAATTAGCATATAGTGACTTAGTTCCCGAGGGATCTGAGGAAAATTCCTTACCACACTCGCGCACGTCGTAGTCGCAAAGGAGCAACGGATTGAAGTGGTTTTTTTTTTTGTATAGAATTGGTTGAGGGGGTGAGAAATGACATAGACTGCTAATCAGAATAGCCCGATATAGTTTCTGAGGGATCTGGAGAAAACTTATGCGGCTCGCGCACTACTCACCCTCAAAGACAGTCATAAAAACTATTTCCACTCGGGTGAATCCGCGGGAAAAAATTGTGTACAATATTTTTCGCAATTTAATAATTAGTGGCTCTGTGAGCTGTAGACTTCGCGAGTTTTTCAAAATGGCTAAATTATGATATTCTTTTACGTTTTCAAGCCACATGGCTTGGCCGTTTTGAAAATTTGCCAAAAACTGAATCAACAAATCAAATAAAATAAATAAATATTCTGGGACTAATCACACATGGTCATCTTGCCCCAAAGTAGGAATCCCTGTGTTATGGTAACCAGAGACTGATATAAATACTTATATAAGTTGTAATACATACATATATAAATATTTAACACCCACACACAGACAAATCCATATAATTATCGAACCCGCTCACAAAATTTCACGAGAATCAGTTGAGAAATGCGACCTATGGAGGAGAAAAGCCGGACAGACATACGAAAGCATTTTTTTCCAAGCTGAAATGGAGACGCTTAGCTACGTTTCGCATTCGCTAGGTTAAAAAATTAAAAACCCGACTGCATAAAAACATAACCCTTCTTTTTGGATAGTCGGGTAAAAACTTATCCTATGTCACTCTCGGGATCAGGACTAATCTAACGACACCTCGCTCTCCAAAATCCATTAAGTCGTAGCTATAGCACACCCTGGACACTTCATACAACGGACCACAAATGACATTTCAAAAAAGGGATGACGAAACAAACAAAATGGCGGCGAAATCCTATACGTTCGACAGCCAAACTGTAACCAATCTGTATCACTCTGGAGGACGAGGGGGTGAGTTCTCAAACTAGAGAGCGGCAGGGAGAGTCCTTAGTGTATGTTAGTACTAATATATATATATGTCGCAGGATAATTTGATAATCCGTCGTTTCGCGAAAATCCTAGGAAAATTGGATACTATGGAGTAGAAAACTCCTAATAAAACCAAGTCGGACGGAGCCCCGCTTCGTTAAATAGGTTAGGTTATGTTAGCATGTCTTTTTCTACCGTAAAAAGGAGCCCCGCATAGCGGGGCTCCGTCCGACTTGGTTTTATTAGGAGTTTTCTACTCCATAGTATCCAATTTTCCTAGGATTTTCGCGAAACGACGGATTATCAAATTATCCTGCGACATATATATACTTTGGCTATAGGCTCAGCCAAAGAAACAGATATACATATCTACACCAGAAAAACATTACCCTCCTTTAAGGCTTTAAGATCACTCAATCTAAACAGGTTGATACGTGTTTAAATAATATAGAACGTAAGTCTATTTATTTTAAGTTCAAATCAATGCGGGCTGTTTTTATTACTTTTCATCACTTTCAAATAAGTTTAAAAATGTGTTCAATTAAAACGAAAGGTCTTCAAGTCACCAATTTTTGTGTGTTGGTTTCACTCAACATTAACTATTTGTTTTCGAGAAGTTTTGCAATTAATGCCAAAAACAGGGTCTGTAGTATATTTTTAACATCAAAAGTGGTTATACTTTTAAAATTGTACCTATGCAATTAAATCGATATTTTATTACTTAAGGTACCTATACTATATATTTTTTCCACGGTGATAGCTTTACAAAGTCTTTCAATACATTGAACTGTATATTGTTATTTGACCCATCTTAAGAGCCTCCAGGAGGCTCGTGTTTCCATACAAACGTAGTTTCGCTTTCATACAAAGACTTCATGCCGGATTGAATCCAAACTTTGCGAATATGTTAAGTAGACACATATCGATGTTTGAAATTAGATTTTACCGTAGTAAACTAAAACATAACTAAACAAAGGCTTAAATTAGTTTTGTACTGAAAGTTTGAAACTGCTCTTATTTTTTTCCATTTTATATTAGTACATCAAAAACTAATTTCAAACATCGATATGTGTCTACTCAATATATTTGCAAAGTTTGGAATCAATCAAGTATGTAGTTTTTGGATTAAAGCGGAACTACGTTCGTATGGAAACTCGAGCCTCCTGTAGACCCTTAAGGCCTTAACAAATAAACAAAGCCTCAGTAACAATATATAATTATTGGTTTCTTTAGGACGGAGACTCAATTACTAATCTTTAATCTCGGTATGTTATATAGCCTTTGAGGTTTTGCAGTGAATCGGTGTGCACCGCGACATAGTAAAAAGAAAGAATAGTAGGTTATCTTCATACAATGGTACGTCGCGCGGTTTGTATGTGTGCGCGTCAGAAGGCAGTGTCGTTCTTATTATTGTAGTTTGCGCGCGAGCCTACTGACGCGCACACATACAAACCGCGCGATGTACCATTGTATGAAGATAACTTAACCTACTATTATTTCTTTTTACTATGCCCGCGAGCTCTCAGGACGTGTGAATGCCACAGATAGCAATCAAGTTCGTATTCTCCACCGCTAAATACCATGAGATTATCATCTACCGGTTCGATTATGTTGTTAAGTTTTCCTTTTATTGTGCTCAGGCTGTCTTGTATCGTTACGAGTAATATTTATATCTCGTCCTGATATCTTTAATCTGCATCTTGTTTGATTCATTAATGATCTTTTGTTGTTATTGCTGCGTTAGCTGTGTTTTACTTTTGAACTAAGAAGAGTGAAGAAAGTTTTGTGATGGCAAAAAAAAAATCGAAGTTGAGATTTTGATGAGGATCGATTGTCAATCAATCAATCAAATATGCTTTATTGTACAATTACAAAAATTATTAAATACAAGATTGTCTTACACTAACAGAGTATAAAAAACCAAAAATAAAAAAAAAACCTGTTTTTGAGTGCGTGTGTATGTGTGTGTATGCCTGTACGTCAGTCCGGTGCTCTAGTTCCCAAACTACTAGACGTTTTTGGGTGAAATTCGGGTTTGGGCAATATTATTTTTATATATCCATGCGGTTTTTTTTTCAAATTTCTTGATTTAAAATTTTTCGAATCTTGATTATTTAGGGTTGTCACTGTAGTAAAAAATCACAGATTTATTTATTTACTCAAAAATGGCTCTTATAATTTGATTAAACTCAAAGAGGTGTATCAGACTATTTAATTTGAGTTTGCATTGGAGATACCATGATCATATTTTATGAACGAATGTATCATCATCATCATATAAGCTCATATACGTCCGCACTGAGGGACTCGAGCCTACCCTGAATCAGGGCGTTCGTTCGAACGAATGTATGTAGTAGTTTAATTAAATAAAAGTAACTCACAAAGTAAACTCAAAAAATCTTTATTTAATTAAAATTATATATAAATTTATACTTTTATATATATTAAAATTACTGTTTCAGGGTAGGCTCGAGCCCCTCGGTGGGGACGTATATGAGCTGTTATAATATAATAATAATAATAATATTAAAAATACTTTATTCAATAAAATTACTAAACTCGTATATTCGTTATCCTAGAAAAATTGGAATAAGGTATCTCCCATACAAACTCATATAAATAGTCCGATACATCTCTTTGATTTTGGTACTAGGCAAGGTAAGTGTATGTTATTATAATATTAATTTATGTATGCCAGATAGTGAAGGCTATGCGAAAAAGTATGCACAGCATGGCTGTACAATTTATTTCGTTTGTATGTCTGCGTTTTGTTTTTATCATAGCTCTGAAAAGAGCGAATAGTTATACCACAAAGCAGAAATGAGATGTTAAAACAAATACAACAACTTTGCTATTTCACAACAAATATTCTGGAATTGATGGAATATTGAGAACAGTGTTTAAAAAACCGGCCAAGTGCGAGTCAGAACCGCACACATAGGGTTCCGTACCATCATACTAGATGGCACTAGTTTCTTCAGTTCCGTACTATCATACTAAAAGGCGCTAGTTTCTTCACGTTTCCAAAAAAAAAAAAAAATTGCATGGAGATTTTCACTTTGTCTAATTTTTACAAGATTTTATTTAACTTGCAATGTATGTATGTTTGTTCGGGTGGAATCTTGCAACTTAATTTTAAAGCAGATATCTTCAACCGATTGAGCTGAAATTTAGTACACACGTTCAGTTTGGATGAAAATGCATGGTTAATTGTGTAACGTCATTCTACATCCAACATAGCTGCATACCCAAGATAGCGGCCTAGTTTTTTTTAATGCACTCATATAATATAGTTATCAAATAAAATTGTTTGCTGACAAGAACACGAAATAATTGAAAATTTTCAAATAAAAGCTTGTTCCTAAAAGTTTTCAGGTCTTTCGTAAATTATTAGTATCTAGTATCGTATATATCGGCAACAAAAATACATCATCTGTGAAAATTTAAACTGTCTAGCCTGGTGACAGACGGACACACGGACGGACAGCGAAGTCTTAGTAAAAGGGTCCTTTTTTACCCATTGAGTACAGAACCCTAAAAAATGAGTAATCAACCAGGTGTCGCTTTAAAGCTGTGTCTACTGTAAAATCCAATAAACCAAATATCTGAGCAAATAAAAAGTTCAACCAGCTCTCAAGCTGTAAAACCCTCGTACGTACGATACACCAGCCTTTATACCGCAATCCCAACTTAATCCCCACGTGAGATTGCATCGTGCAGTCTCCACTCTACGGGACGCAAATAGGGATTTTCATCTGCCCCCCACCCCTTGTTAGTTCCGATACAATTATTTAGTTCCGAAAGAGAGCTTTTGCAGTGTGTTTTGTGGCGTTGTGGACTTATTCTACCCTTTTGAGCACGTTTAAAATGAGGTTAAAGAAAACGTGCGAGCGATTGCTATGAAAGAACAAAAAGTACTAATTAACCAACTTCAAAAACAGGAGGTTGTCATTTTGATCAGTTTGTGTGTAATATTGTTGGAATTGCACAATATTCTTATACCATCATCATTTCAGCTCATATACGTCCCCACCGAGGGGCTTGAGCATACCCTGAATTAGGGCGATCGGGCCTTAGTCGACAACGCGGGCCCAGTGCGGGTTGTTCGACTTCACACACAACCTTCGAGTTTTTTCGCTGCTGGACAAAAGCTTCCCCCAAGGATTTCCACGACGACCAGTCCTGCGCTGACAGCATCCAGCAGCTTCCCGCGATCTTCACCAGGTCGTCGGTCCACCACGTGGGAGGCCTGCCTACGCTACATTTTCCAGTGCGCGGTCGCTACTCAAGAACTTTACTATCCCAACGGCCATCTGTTCTACGAGGAATTTTCTCTGCCCACTGCCACTTCAGTTTAGCTATTCTGTGAGCTATGTTGGAGCTATGGCGGATCTCCTCGCTAATAATATATTGTTATGATTTTTTTTAATAATTATATTAAACCCATTTTGATGACATGGGACCACTCTAGAACCATTACCTATCGAACAAAAAAGAATCGTCAAAATGGCGAAAAAATCACGGATCACATTAAAAAAACATACAGTCGACTTAAGAACCTTCTCTTTTTTTAAGTTGGTTAAATCTGCTACCGATATGTAATGGCTTTATACACAATTAAATTTTCAGAATATTTTAAAGTGTCTATTAATCAAAGTCGGTGGCGTAACGGCTCGTCGGTGGCGTAACGGCTAAGGCCGCCGCCTCCTGCCTCATGCCTGCCTGGTTCGAATCCTGCCACGTACCAATGTGATTACGAATTTAGTTTTCATATGTACGTTTATCCGACGCTCTTACGGTGAACGAAAACATCATGAGGAAATCTGTACACGCCTGCGAAGGAACTCGCAGGTTGTGTGTGAAGTGTCTAACCCGCACTGGGCCCACGTGGTCGACTAAGGCCCGATCGTAATTCAGGGTAGGCTTAAGACCCTCGGTGGGGACGTATATGAGCTGATATCATCATTAATTGAAGTGGCACTGGTAGAACTCGGCTAATTAATAACATACACTAATATTATAAAATGTAAAGTTTGTAATTTTATTGTAGTAAGTAATCTCTGGAACTACTAAACCAATTTTATTTATTTTTTCACCCGTACAATGCTACATTATTCCTGAGTAACACAGACATGTCACATCAAAGTCATAAAAATATTGCCCACGCAAGCGCAGCCGCGGGCAAAACCCAGTTAATCATAAATTGGTACAATAGAACACAAATACTCGTACATACTAACGAAATTTTTACCCATGACTAAATCTTTAGTTACACTGCATACAAATGGTCGTAAAATGACGTTTCTAAAAACAAATGATGGAGCAAACAAAATACAATACGTTCGAGAACCAAACTGTAACCAATCTGTATCAATATGGGTGACGAGAGGGTGAGGTCGCAATCTAGAAAGCGGCAGGGAGTGTCCATACTGTATGTTAGTTCTGTTATTTATTTATTTATTTTTCTGGGACAAATCACACATGGTCATTTGTTCCAAAAGTAGGATTCCCTGTGTTATGAGAACCAGAGACTGATATAAATACTTATATACGTTTAAATATATACTTATATAGACATTTAACAACCACACATAGAGCAAACAAATCTGGTCATAACACAAATGTTTTGCCCTGGGTGGGAATCGAACCCACAACCCTTGGATCAGTAGTCAAGAGCACTAACCACTGAGCCACCGAGTCAGTCAATATATAATTTGCTTCAGTTCAATTTCACACACAACAATTTATTGTTTGCGACTAGCTCTATACATTCTATTTGTCATAGTTACCGCAAAATCTCCAATATATCACGAACTACAATTTCTTTCAGAACGTTCCGAGCAATAACTCAGTCCGCGAGAGACAATAAAACGATTTAATTATTCAATAACAATTTAGAACACGCCGTAATTGTAGCTGTGGAACGATAAATCTAGCTGAAGATCATGTTTAGAATACAACAATGGGACCCTATCCAAATTTATGGAAGAACGAACCACCCGCACCCTTTGTACCGGTCCCAGACTTGTGACAAAATATTTGTCAAAGCATTTGCCAACTTTGACAAATGTGATTGAGTAACGAACCTTTGTAAAATGATCCAATACCTACCTTTACCACTTACTGGTACGCATGTAATGCTGTTTACCGTTACCACTTACTGGTACGCATGTAATGCTGCTTACCGTTACCACTTACTGGTACGCATGTAATGCTGCTTACCGTTACCACTTACTGGTACGCATGTAATGCTGCTTACCGTTACCACATACTGGTACGCATGTAATGCTGCTTACCGTTACCACTTACTGGTACGCATGTAATGCTGCTTACCGTTACCACTTACTGGTACGCATGTAATGCTGCTTACCGTTACCACTCACTGGTACGCATTTAATGTTGCTTACCGTTACCACTCACTGGTACGCATTTAATGTTGCTTACCGTTACCACTTACTGGTACGCATGTAATGCTGCTTACCGTTACCACTTACTGGTACGCATGTAATGCTACTTACCGTAACTACTTACTGGTATGCATGTAATGCTGCTTACCGTTACCACTTACTGGTACGCATGTAATTCTGCTTACCGTTACCACTTACTGGTACGCATGTAATGTTGCTTACCGTTACCACTTACTGGTACGCATGTAATGCTGCTTACCGTTACCACTTACTGGTATGCATGTAATGCTGCTTACCGTTACCACTTACTGGTACGCATATAATCCTGCTTACCGTTACCACTTACTGGTACGCATGTAATTCTGCTTACCGTTACCACTTACTGGTACGCAAATAACCAAATATTCAGTTGCTTGACATTATTATGATTAATATTTTTGACATTTCTGTTGATACTAACTTAGTTTTATAAGATGTCTGTTACTAACACAATATTATGGATTGACTATCTGAAATAAATAATTTGAATTGAATTGTTGTAGAGCAACGCCTGTTATTAATAGGAGTAGTGAAAGTTCTGGACCAGGATCCCACCCCCCTGTCGGTGCCCCAAAGTTGCCTGGAATTCCTATCTCAGAAACTTATTTATTTTCCGTTGTCCACTTAAAAAAAATAAAAATAAAACTTTTTTGGACCAAAAATATTGACCGTGTCCACCAAGGTGGACTGAGTAGTTGGACCGTGACTACAATTACTGCTTTTGATAAACGAAAATTATTCTATCACCAGTTCTATATATTTGACAGTTGTCATTGCTTGGTATAGCTTGGGTACAGTTTCACATTTTTATGTTGATTCAAGGACTATGTAATATGTTAATGTCTATGTAACGAATGTTATTATTTGACCAATTAATTTTATAATATTGAACAGGAATTTAATAAATGTAATAACAGGGAAAACATAAAAGAAAACCAAGATAAATGCCTTTGGTAGTTAGAATGTTTGCGCCAAGGATTTTGGTTATATCTAAAAAAATATGACAACTGACTTATTGTTTTGAAAATTGTAAGCATTATAATTATTTTAAATATATATAATTTAAGCTACTTTGCTCACTTGGCACAAGCGTAGTAGCAGGAGCACCTCCAGGAGAAGCACATTTTAAAAACTTCCTGTTGGATAACGAATATAATTCAATTGACGAATTTTCAAAAATGAATTACTCACATACTTCAATGTATTAATTTATATTTATTTACTAATTTTTTGTTTTAATTTTTCTAATTTGACATTATGTTTTTGTGAATTTGTAAATTTATTTTTTGAAGATCACCTCACACCATTAATATATTTTATAATTAATCAGTCGGCCGGAGTTCAGTACGATGGGGAGAGAAAGCGACGAATCATTATTTTTATTCATCATCATATCAGCCGAAGGAAGTCCACTGCTGGACATAGGCCTCCCCCAAGGATCTCCACGACGACCGGTTCTGCGCTGCCCGCATCCAGTGGCTTCCCGCGACCTTCACCAGGTCATCGGTCCACCGAGTGGGAGGCCTGCCTACACTACGCTTTCCGGTGCGTGGTCGCCACTCGAGAACTTTACTGCCCCAACGGCCATCTGTTCTACGAGCAATGTGCCCCGCCCACTGCCACTTAAGTTTAGCAATTCTGAGAGCTATGTCGGTTACTTTGGTTCTCTTACGGATCTCCTCGTTTTTTATTAATTATACCTAATTTATTGTCAGGTAACTTAGTACAAAAGTACAGACCCTTAAAAATATAAAAACTCATAAAAATAACATAAAATATAATAGTAGTTTATGAAACTGTTGCATAATGGGGGGTATTAAAACACGAGTATGAGTTGAGAAACCGAGCCTTGGCAAGGTTTTTAATAGTATCATACGTGTGTTTTAATAGCTAGTTATGTGCAGTTTAATAAACTAATATATCTAAAAGATCAAAGCTAAGAGAGAGTAAGAAAGAAAATCCTACGAAATTCAGTATCCATAACAAAACGTGTCATAGCACATCACCGCGCATGCGCTAAAGCGGACGCTGTCACAGAAAGATAAAAACAATGACAAAGGAAAAAAGCTCCTTGAGTAAAAATTTAAATTACAACTTTTTTGTAATGCTTTAAAAAATGGCGCACAACGCAACTGCGTTCCATTAAAAAAAATTATGAAATCTACTTGGTGATATCAACTTCTTGGATTTGTCTCGTAAAGGTACAAAATGTATTTTAAGTGTTATGATATGATTTTTTTTTAAATTTCGGCATAGTATGTCAATATAATCTCTTTAGAAGTTTATAATTCGAATTTTACGATATGAGAGTAGATAAAATACATTATAGGTATGATTTGGCCCTCGGAACCGCCGAAACACCACGTCCTTCGCCCGGAAAGATTAGATAAAGACCAGAAAACAAGATTACACAACTTTTTACACGAAAAAATGTACCCAGCAGCAGAAAATTATGCAACATCACCAAGACATGATGGATCGTCCCGAGTTAATTCAGAATGTACACCTGCCTTATATTAACCAGCCGAACGTCTTATAAGACATCATTTTTCTTTCTTTCTTACAGTTTTTCTTAGAGATTACACGGTTTTTTGGAAACTTTTCTTGTTTTGCAAGTTTTTTATTTTATTTTTAGGCAGTGTCACACCCTGGACACTTCATACAACGGGCCAGAAATGACATTTCAAAAAAGGAATAACGGAAAAAAAATGGCGGGGAAATCCT
Organism: Coleophora flavipennella; assembly: GCA_947284805.1. Taxonomy (NCBI): domain Eukaryota; kingdom Metazoa; phylum Arthropoda; class Insecta; order Lepidoptera; family Coleophoridae; genus Coleophora; species Coleophora flavipennella. The sequence goes on from OX369272.1 coordinate 1,801,120, forward strand.
ATACGTTCTACAACCAAACTGTAACCAATCTGTATCAATCTGTATCAATCTGTGTGACGAGGGGGTGAGGTCGCAAACTATAGAGCGGCAGGGAGTGTCCATACTGTATGTTAGTACTAATATATATACTTTGGCAGTGTTTTGAAGCTTTTGGGACCATTTCACCTGACCGTCACTACCATAAACAATGATTATCAGCTTTGCTCAATCCAGAATATGGTGTATTTTACAGAATCCAGGAACCTTTTGTTTGTCTCTTTTAGGGTTCCAAAGTCAACCAGGATTCCTTGTAGTTTCACCTTGTCTGTCTGTCCGTCTGTCCGTGGCTCAGCTGAGAGACTTTTGATACTAGAAAGCTGTAATTTGGCATGGTTATACATGTTTATCACGACGACAAAATAATTGTACAATAAAATTTTGAAAAATTTGTTTTTATGGTACTTTACCCTAAAGAGGGGATGTTTTTTTTTGCTAGCGTATCCTATAATGTGGGGTATTGTTAAATAGGTCCGTAAAAACAACTGAGGGTTTGCTTAAACCATTTTTTGATTCAAGGATCGGTTTGCTTAATATTAAGTTTTAAAGTAATATTTTTTGTTCGAGTAGCGGTTAAAACTTAACCGCTATTTTAGGACAATCATCATCATTATATCAGCCACAAATCGTCCACTGCTGGACAAAGGCCTCCCCCAAGGATTTCCACGACGACCGGTCCTGCGCTGCCCGCATCAATCGGCTTCCCGCAACCTTCACCAGGTCATCAATTTATATTCAATTAGGACAATAATCAATTTAAAAGGAAAACTATCTCTAATAAGTAGGCTTTCTTAGTTTAGGAGTAATAGTCGACCAATTTAAGATTTGCAGTTGAATTTGTCAAAACGTTATAAATTTTCCATACAAAATGTTCTATTACCTACTGTAAACATAAGTTTAATTTTTTAATGAAACATTTATTTTTTGAAAATACTTTGGGACCCTACTTTAATCGAGTCTGACTCGCACTTGGCCAGTTTAATTGCTTAGGAATATGTAAACTTACATTTCATAAGCGCATTTTAACACGTTAAAGGTCCAGTGTAATGTATGTGGTACATGAGGAGTTCACCGCCGCCCTGTAAGATGTTTTTAAGCTTCTGGACTGAGGTGGACTCGGCATCAATATCAACGGCGAGTACATATCCCACCTACGATTCGCTGACGATATCGTGGTCATGGCTGAGATTATGGAAGACCTATAAGCACAATGCTCGATGGCCTCAGTAAAGTCTCTCAACAAGTGGGCCTTAAAATGAACATGGACAAGACGAAAGTAATGTTAAATGTCCGTGTCGCACCCACCCCTCTAAAGGTTGGAGACTCTACACTGGAAGTTGTTGACGAATATGTATACCTGGGACAAACAGTCCAGCTAGGTAGGTCCAACTTCAAGAAAGAGATCAATCGACGAATCCATCTCGGCTGGGCAGCGTTCGGGAAGCTTCGCAATATATTCACGTCCCAAATACCGCAGTGTCTCAAGACTAAGGTCTTTGACCAGTGTGTGTTGCCAGTGATGACTTACGGAACTGAGACATGGTCGCTTACTATGGGCCTCATAAGAAGGCTCAAGGTCACCCAAAGGGCAATGGAGCGTGCTATGCTTTGAGTTTCTCTGCGTGGTCGAATCAGAAACTAGGAGATCCGCAGGAGAACTAAAGTAACCGACATAGCTCACATAATCACTAAACTGAAGTGGCAGTGGGCAGGGCACATAGCTCGTAGAATAGATGGCCGTTGGGGCAGTAAAGTTCTCGAGTGGCGACCACGCACCGGAAGGCGTAGTTAGGCAGGCCTCCCACTCGGAGGCCTATGTTCAGCAGTGGATGTCCTTCGGCTGATATGATGATGATTTTGTGTAGTAGGTAAGTACCTACTTTATATTTGTCGAAGATATTCATCACCTTCCTCAATCTTGAAATTCACACTCCCGCCCAAACCGAATTTTCGGCGGTAGCGAAACAATAAAACGGTTGAGCGAATTTAATCCTTCCACCGGCTTTGTCCCACCGACCGTAAGGGTCGTTTTTGCTTGATTAATCTGATCTCGCATCGGTTTGTAATTGTTCGTGTAGCGTCAGCGAATTCGTTTATCTCTGGTGTAGCGGTAGGGTCAGTAACTCAGTATTTTTAAGGGTATTTTCTAGTTTTTTTTTCAAACTGGCTAAGTGCGAGTTGGTCTCGCGCACCATTAGTAACGTATCACCGCACAGGTATAACAATAATACCTGTTTATTTCAAGTAAAAACATCAACGAGAGCCACAGAAAAATACGAATATAATCGCACCAATTTTTACGCTTGTAATGTATTATCGTATTTCCGATATAGCAAAAACCTTTAAAAAACTTTTTTTTTTATGGGGTTTCTCCCCTTATTTTTATAATTTTTTTTAGTAAATCCACCATTATATACTTAATTATTATTTTATTCATATTCCGTGAAAATTTCAACCACTACCTGTTACGTTTTTAAAATGTCGGACAGAAAGATAGCGTAGATTTAGTAAAAATAAGGTCATAATACTATTAGGTACAGATATCTAAAAATGGCGGCTAAAAGTGTGATTGCAAAAATCAAAAAATATTTTATTTTCTAAAAACAAATAGTCTTAAAGTAAATATTTTATTTTCTAGACACAAATAGTCTTAAAGTAAATATTTTATTTTCTAGAAACAAATAGTCTTAAAGTAAATATTTTATTTTCTAGAAACAAATAGTCAGTCATATAGACTAAAATAGATTATAGATATTAGTATATTTCCGTATCACTACACCTCTCCACACAACTATGACAATGATGCCTATTCATATTACAAACAAAAGACATCAACGCGAGCGACACAAATATGTTTTTTTTTATTTAGTTTGAACCGCCTCCGTAGCTCAGAGGCAAAGTTCACTGGCTTTACACAGGAGGTCGCGGGTTCGATTCCCGGCGGGGTCAATTGTAAGACTCGGTTTGGTTGGTGGTAGGGCATTTTCTAAGCCCGCCTGGCTAGCTACCACCATCTTATCTAAGTCTTGCCGCCAAATATCAATGTTGATATCATTGGTGTGTTCCGGCATGAAGATAAGATAGCCAGTTCCCCATTGCATTGGGGATTCTTGGTAAGCCCGCTTCCATCTTCGGCAGCATCGGCACTTACCACCAGGTGAGATGTTGTCAAGGGTTTACCAATTGTGAAAAAAACAAAAAAAAAAGACTCCTTGGCGCGGGTACGGCTCACACTTGGCCGGTTTTTATTATTTGTTGTTTTACTTCAAGATTAGTATTATGATCATTACTGCTTTTATCAAAAGTACTCATGTTTTCTGTATAAAGACATTTTTACTTATTATAAATATTTCACTTTTTTAATTTTTATTATTCGAGGCGGTAATAGAAATAATTACATTCTGTAAAAAAATCACGTGACTACCTATTTCAGTTTATGAAATACAGACAGCTGATAGATAGCAAACGGACAGAAAGACAGCAGAGGCTTAGTAATAGCGGCTCACGTTTTGGGTGTACGGAACTCAGTGACTTATATATTACTGGCGTAAGGACCCGGCCAACGCGGGCGACTACAGCGAATTGGTGCGAAAATCGAAAGTTTCGCACACTCGCGACTCAGTCGTCTGCGGGAAATTGTACAGTGCGGTGGAAAGATATTCCATATAAAAATGCCTTATTGTGTTGTTAGAGGCTGTAAAAATCATGAAAGAAAGGCTAAAAAGAAACATGGGATGTTGTATCATCGTAAAGTAACCTTACATTGTATTTTTTCTTGTAAACAAATTAAATAAACGAATTTTAAAGCGACAATTCTACCAAGGTTCTTTTAACGCGGCACTGACGTCAACTCTCGCCCACGCTAGTTCGTACGAGTTATGTTAGATGGCGCTACTTTTTAATTGTATCAAGAAAATCTAAGTCAAATATGGTGACGGGCGGATCCTTCTATTCAAATCTGTGACGGAACTCTAAAAAGTATGTAAAAAAACAGTAGTTTCCTAATTTGTCACAAAATATAAATGAAAAAAGTAAGTACAAAAACAGTAGTTTCCTAATTTGTCACAAAATATAAATGAAAAAAGTAAGTATACAAAAACAGTAGTTTCCTAATTTGTCACAAAATATAAATGAAAAAAGTAAGTATACAAAAACAGTAGTTTCCTAATTTGTCACAAAATATAAATGAAAAAAGTAAGTACAAAAACAGTAGTTTCCTAATTTGTCACAAAATATAAATGAAAAAAGTAAGTATACAAAAACAGTAGTTTCCTAATTTGTCACAAAATATAAATGAAAAAAGTAAGTACAAAAACAGTAGTTTCCTAATTTGTCACAAAATATAAATGAAAAAAGTAAGTATACAAAAACAGTAGTTTCCTAATTTGTCACAAAATATAAATGAAAAAAGTAAGTATACAAAAACAGTAGTTTCCTAATTTGTCACAAAATATAAATGAAAAAAGTAAGTACAAAAACAGTAGTTTCCTAATTTGTCACAAAATATAAATGAAAAAAGTAAGTATACAAAAACAGTAGTTTCCTAATTTGTCACAAAATATAAATGAAAAAAGTAAGTATACAAAAACAGTAGTTTCCTAATTTGTCACAAAATATAAATGAAAAAAGTAAGTACAAAAACAGTAGTTTCCTAATTTGTCACAAAATATAAATGAAAAAAGTAAGTACAAAAACAGTAGTTTCCTAATTTGTCACAAAATATAAATGAAAAAAGTAAGTACAAAAACAGTAGTTTCCTAATTTGTCACAAAATATAAATGAAAAAAGTAAGTATACAAAAACAGTAGTTTCCTAATTTGTCACAAAATATAAATGAAAAAAGTAAGTATACAAAAACAGTAGTTTCCTAATTTGTCACAAAATATAAATGAAAAAAGTAAGTACAAAAACAGTAGTTTCCTAATTTGTCACAAAATATAAATGAAAAAAGTAAGTACAAAAACAGTAGTTTCCTAATTTGTCACAAAATATGAATGAAAAAAGTCGGCCAAGTGCGAGTCAGAACCATACACCCAAGAAACCCTTTGTTTCGTACCATCACACTAGATGGCGCTACTACAAAGGGTTCCGTACCATCATACTAGATGGCGCTACTACAAAGGGTTCCGTACCATCATACTAGATGGCGCTACTACAAAGGGTTCCGTACCATCATACTAGATGGCGCTACTACAAAGGGTTCCGTACCATCATACTAGATGGCGCTAGTACAAAGGGTTCCGTACCATCATACAAGATGGCGCTACTACAAAGGGTTTCGTACCATCATACTAGATGGCGCTAGTACAAAGGGTTCCTTACCATCATACTAGATGGCGCTAGTATAAAGGGTTCCGTACCATCATACAAGATGGCGCTAGTACAAAGGGTTCCGTACCATCATACTAGATGGCGCTACTTACTACAAAGGGTTCCGTACCATCATACTAGATGGCGCTAGTACAAAGGGTTCCGTACCATCATACTAGATGGCACTAGATTCCTCACGTTTAATAAAAAACACGTTTTTATTATTTTTGAAAAACCTATTTTTTTTTTTTTGAAGTTTTGGAGGAGGAAATAAGGAACTAGGAAATGATGTTTTGGTCAATTTTAGTACCTTTTATCGGTCTGCGCTGCAGTTTTCCCTTTCTTGCTTTATAGGAATAAGTTTGGAGGGAGGGAGACAGCAACATTTAATTTAATACCTATTATTTAGACCTCCTTTCGTTATTCATATCAAGGAGCAACTACCCACGCGTAATCGATCCGTCACTACTTATATTAGAAGCTACCCGCAGTCATAAAAAATACTTAAAGAATTAATTAAAAATTAAAACCCCGTGTACATAAAACTTTACCCCTGTTTTTCGGCCAGTCGGGTAAAAATGTTTCCTATGTCACTCACGGGATCAAGGTAAATCTTAGGACATCTCGCACTCCAAAATCCATCAAACCGTTTAGGCTACCTACAGAGTGTGCCAAAGAAATAAATACCTAACTTATTTTTTTTTACTATGGTAAAAGGTATCCTGTCACTCACGGGATCAAATGAAATGAAATGAATTGAAAATTTATTTGCATAAAACATGGTTTTCATATTTCACCAGATGTGGCATGCAAATCATAATTATTACTTTTAAAATTTACAGTTAATACCTATTCTATCAATTATACTACAAAATAGTTTATTAAACGCATTTGTCATAGTTAATGTTAATTTTCAAAAATGTCTTTCTAGGAGTTCATCAAGACAAATCTACGACACCTCAAACTCCAAAATAAATCAAGCCGTTTAAGCTACAGTGCGTGGCAAGGAAATAAATAAACATACATACATACATACATACACTCGCAAAACATAACCTTCTTTCTGGCGCAGTCGGGTAAAAACCGGCGAAGTGCGAGTCGGACTAGTGCAATGTAGAATTACGTTATATTTTCAAAACTAAATGTATATTTCAAAAATAAACCACCTCTGTGGCGTAATGGTTAGTCCATTCGCTTTACAACGGGAGGTCGCGGGTTCGATTCCCCTCGGTGGGGTCAACTTGATAGACTCGGTTTGGTTGGTGGTAGGGAGGGCATTTTCTAAGCTCGCCTGGCTACCACCATCTTATCTTATATAATCAGTGTTAACAACATTGATGTGTTCCGGCTTGAAGATAAGATAGTCAGTTCTCCATTGCGTTGCAGAACCTAGGTAAGCCCGCTTCCATCTTCGGCATCGTCGTCACTTACCATCAGGTTAGATGATGCCAAAGCCTTCATTATCATCATATCTGCCAAAAATCGTCCACTGCTGGACAAAGGCCTCCCTCAAGGATTTCCACGACGACCGGTCCTGCACTGCCCGCATCCATCGGCTTCCCGCGATCTTCACCAGGTCATCGGTCCACCGCGTGGGAGGCCTGCCTAGGCCACGTTTTCCGGTGCGCGGTCGCCACTCGAGAACTTTAATGCCCCATCGGCCATCTGTTCTACGAGCTATGTGCCCTGCCCACTGACACTTCAGTTTAGCGATTCTGTGAGCTATGTCGGTTACTTTAGTTCTCCTGCGGATCTCCTCGTTTCTGATTCGATCACGCAGAGAAACTCCGAGCATAGCACGCTCCATTGCCCTTTGGGTGACCTTAAACCTTCTTATGAGGCCCATAGTAAGCGACCATGTCTCAGTTCCGTAAGTCATCACTGGCAACACACAAAGCCAAAGCCTTACAAATTATGAATAAAAATAAATAATTTCAGTTGGTACAGGGTGGCCCGCAGGAAATTTTCTTTTTGTTTGCTTCGTAGCTTTTGAACGCGTGGAGGGGGAAGCGCGCTGTTGGCATCAATCGGTAGCTTGGTTCTTGAAATTTTGCCCACCATAAGTCAGTTCACGGGTGAGCAGGGTGCTTTCGCTGTGCATAAACCTTACGAAAACAATCATTTGTGTGTAATTTTTAGAGTTCAGTATCAAATGCACAGTGTTCAGCAGTGTCAAAGTGCCCCTTTGATTAAGCAATGGATAAAATAAAACTTTAAATACACCGGTCCTGTTCTGCCATGTCGCCACCCAAGTCCCACACGTACTGCTCGGATCTAAAAAAGTGCACACTGTGCAAATGATACCGAACTCTTAGTAGAAACCTAACAATTACACACGAATTATTGTTTTCGTAAGGTTTATGCACAGCAAAGCACCTTGCTCACCCGTGAACTGACTCATGGCAAGCAAAATTTCAAGGACCAAGCTACCGATTGATACCAACAGCGCGCTTCCCCCTCCACGCGATCAAAAGTTACGAAGCAAACAAAAAGAAAATTTACTGCGGGTCACCCTGTACCAATTGAAAATATTTATTTTTTATTCATAATTTGTAAAGCTTTGGCATCATCTAACCTGACGGTAAGTGACGACGATGCCGAAGATGGAAGCGGGCTTCCCAAGATTCCGCAACGGTAACGGAATTCCACACGATCAAAAGTTACGAAGCAAACAAAAAGAAAATTTCCTGCGGGCCACCCTGTATACTAAAACGTATTGTATACAAAATCTATAATCCATAAAATAGTGACGTTCCTTTACTAACGTTTAGTTGACTCTAGGTAATAATTTCACTCAACCTTTACAAAGGAATGGAGTCAAATTGGCAGGTAGCTAAATTATTTCAGTCTGGCGACCGTTAAAGCCAGCTAACTAACTAGAATGATTTGTTTCGTGCCTTTCTTTAAATTAGCCAGCTCGTTATTTTTCAGCCATGCGTCATTAGTTGCCTTCAAACTAAATTCGTTTTCTCGATAGTTAATGGCGCCGGTTTTACTTTATCTAGATTTTGCCAACATTTTTAAGGTTATTTTTACGGCCTTTTTTATTCACAATTGGTAAGCCCTTGGCATCATCTCACCTGATGGTAAGTGACGATGATGCCGAAGATGGAAGCGGGCTTACCAAGATTTCCCAACGCAATGGAGAACTGGCTATCTTAGGTCCAAGCCGGAACACATCAATATTGTTAACACTGATGTTTGGCGGCATGACTGAGATAACATGATGGTAGTTAGCCAGGCGGGCTTAGAAAATGCCCTGTCACCAACCAAACCGATTCTTACAAGTTGACCCCACCGGGAATCGAACCCGCGACCTCCTGGTGTGAAGCGAATGGACTAACCATTACACCACGGAGGCGGTTAAAATATAGCCTTAATATAGGTCAAATGACATTATTCAATTCAAATTATTGAAAGACTGTATAAAGCTACCACTATGGAAAAAATATACAATATACTTTTAAAGTAATAAGAAAACGATTTAACTGAATACAATTTTAAAAATATTACAACTTTTGATGTAAAAAAAAATACTGTAGACCCTGTTTTTGGCATTCATTGCAAAATTTCTCGAGAACAAATAGTTAATGTTGAATGAAACCAACACACAAAAATAGGTGACTTTCATTTTAATTTTAACATATTTTTTAAAAATAATTGAAAGTATAAAAAAGTAATAAAAACATGTAAAAATCGAATATTGGGCGTTCGGTTTCAATTCAACAGCCGCGTTGAAGTGCGCATTAATTTGAACTTAAAATGAATAGACTTACGTACGATATTATTTTAACACGTATTCGGATTGAGGCATTTTAAAGCCGTAACTGTAAAATATGATTAGGTTTTTCATGCGTATTTAAGTAAACATACACATATGTAGAAATCAAATGCACTCAATTTTTTTTATTAAAAATAAGTCCACTCCGGTAGTGACAAAAAAGTGAAAAATTGTTTACAGTTTTATAATTTTTGACCCTATGAATGCTCCTGGTGCGGCGTCGGTATCGCTTATAGTGTCGCGAGTTCAATGGTTTTTTTTTCCATCTCAAAAATGCTTGACGCGCCTTAAGAAGTTGTCACTTTAAAAAAAAAATTCGAGCTAGACCTACAGTACTCGCATATGATGTGTAACATGTGACAAAATACTTTAGTTTAGTTAGATTTGATGACGATATTGTACCTGGGTGGCGGATCTGACAGTAACGAAAAAAACCGACCAAGTGCGAGTCGGACTCTCGTAAAGTAGAATTCCGCGCTTTCGCGACTTCCTGTTACACATTTCCGTCCCATGTTACACATTTCCGTCCCATTTCACGAAATCACTCCCACAAATTGCAGGAAAGCGAGAGCAAAGATGTTACACATCAAAAAGTTTATTGATCATATTTGTTACAGGTAAATGTATGTTAACGTATGTGTGATTTTTTTTATTCCCTTTTTGCATCTTTTAACGTCTTGATATCCTGGTAGTGAGTGATAAAAAACATCTATCTTTTAATGGATTTCTTTTTAAAGGCTTAGCTAGCACACAACTAATCGATCTTCCTTGTCATTCATCACTATTATCTATCAAATAATATTTTCATTAAAAAATAGTTTTCGAAAACCTGAAAACTTTTGCGTTCAAGCTTTATCTCTTTTGTTTCAGTTCAGGTCCATGACACGAGTTATAGGGCTGTACATTCATAGGTCGCGCATTATCGGATCGCGCATTATTGGTATTCCATAATGCATGTTGAAGTCCATGACTCGAGTTATCGTGTATTTTCATGGGTCGTCATTGTCGGGTAGCGCATTAATGATACCCGGCCAAGTGCGAATCAGAACCGCACACATAGAGTTCCGTATCACCATGGCGCTAGTTTCATGTTTAAAAAACCATCATACTAGATGTCGCTAGTTTTTTCATGTTTAAAAAACACGTTTTTACACCCCCTTATTTTTCACTTTTACACGTTTTTTTATATGGAGACCCCCCTATTTTTCACTTTTTCTATTTTTTTGTTAGAGCGGCAACAGAAATACATCATCTGTGAAAATTTCAGCTATCTAGCTATCACGGTTCATGAAATACAGCCTGGTGACAGACGGGCAGACAGACGGACGGACGGACAGCGAAGTCTTAGTAATAGGGTCACGTTTTTACCCTTTGGGTACGGAACCTATTAAATATACAGAAAATAGTTGGCATATATAAAAACAAACGATCCTGGGACCTTGATTCAACCTTCAAAGTTCATCATCAGATCAACTTCAAAATACCAAAAGGATCTATTGTCAACGGGAAAACGGCTTCATGGCAAATTTCAGCTCAACCGAACAAATTTAACTTTCAAATTTTAAAGCGGACAACTTAAAAACTTTAAATAGTAAGTTAAATAAGGCTTGTATTAAAAAGCAGCGGATTGTGTTCGAGATACATACAACCGTAAATAATTTAAGTGCATACTTCTTATCCTGCCTCTTCAATAGAGGATCATCTCAGAGCCGTTTTTTTGACGAGGTACCAAGTCTAACCTGTGCCGTGTGCCCTATACCACACCCTGGAAACTTCGTACAACGGGCCAGAAATGACATTTCAAAAAAGGAATGACGGAACAAACAAAATGGCGGCGAAATCCTATACACGTTCGACAACCAAACTGTAACCAATCTAGATGACGATGGGGTGGGGTCGCAATCTATAGAGTGGCAGGGAGTTACCATACTGTATGTTAGTACTAATATATACTTTTCCTTTACCCTGACGGAAATGACACAAAACTGTAACGGAAGTGGCGAAAGAATCTCATTCCTAGCAACCAAGTATTTTACCGCAGCTCCATAGCAACCAAATAACAAACGTTCGAGCTCCGCGTAGGGCGAAGCCCGGAGCGCTCCTTACGAGGGTGAATCAGTTTTTAAAAGCTTTTAATTAACTTGCAATGTATGTATGTATGTTCGTTCGAGTGAAATCTTGCAAGTTAATTTTGACCCACTTCCCGGTTTCCGATTGAGCTGAAATTTTGCATGCATATGTATATCGCGTGACAATGCAATATTAAAAGCTTGTACCTAAAAGTTTTTAGGTTTTTCGGTTTTTTTTATGAACAGACGTTTCATGTGAAACCAACGGCAGTGTTCACCCACACAGCGCCACCCGATATTTTTTTAATCTGTCGGCAAAGTTTGCTTAGGAGGTCATTTCGAAAGCTTTTATTATTTAAATCAAGTAAACACTAAAATAACATAAATATTTACTAATGGCAAATCATGATTGATTAAAAAACATAATAATCTATACTTAAACAGAAATCAATTTCTCCTGCTTTAAAAACAAATGTTCCTAATGAGGCGATCGCGCACCGGAAAACGTAGCGTAGGCATGCCTCCCACGCGGTGGACCGACGACCTGGTGAAGATCGCGGGAAGCCGATGGATGCGGGCAGCGCAGGACCGTTCGTAGTGGAAATCCTTGGGGGAGGCCTTTGTCCAGCAGTGGACGATTTTCAGCTGATATGATGATGATGAATGTGACGTACAACATTTTGAAAATTTTGCCCACAATACCCCGAACAAGAAATATCCACTTCAAAACTATTTTGCCTTTGAATCCCACTTTGTACGCGATAAACTCATTCCAGACCACGCAAACAATTCAGGCCATCGTGGAAGCTCTTATAAAGCCAATTTACCCCATTTTGGTAGAACCATAAAAAATAATCGAGATACCCCAGGAAGGCCAACAATAAAGTTAGATCCTCAGGACCCGCTCAAGTTCCGCTAAGATATCGACAAACGCGTTAATGCTGAGAACTTTTTGGGGCTAATTTGTCTGCAAATTTCAAGTTTTAAGTTGAGAATTGGAAGAAGTTAATGTTAAAAGTTTCCCTAAAGCTATTGAAATTAATGTTTTTAGTAAGAGTAAAAATTAATGTAAAAAATATTTAACACGTTTAAAAAAACTAACAAATGTACTAATTAAAAAATAATTTAATAAGCAACCTAAATTAGGAGAAATTAGGCAAATCTTTGCGATAGCTGTAGAAGACGAAAAAACAGCCAATATCATTATTTAACGTAATGAAAGATAAGATTAAGGCAAGGTTTTGATTGGAACCAGTTGTTTCTGTATATTCTTTAACGTGTAAAGAGTAAAAAAAAATAACCACACTATTTCACTTTTTTAATGTTTTTTCGTTTCAATCAAAAACTACAATGAAATTATAAAAAACAACAACATTACTTACTTTGTATTATCATAACAAATGTTGTTGTATATTTTTTTAATTTATACTACAAAATATTAGTCATAACTAAAGTTAAAAGTAACGATGTAGACCTATTTTTGGGATTTTGTTCTATCGAGCCAAAACTGCTCAATCGTTTTTCTAAAAGCTTTTAACTTTATGGAACATCATCAACAATAAGGGTATTTTTTTCAAAATTGGGTTTTTTATCGTTTAGGAATAAACGATAAAAAACCGAGTCTTACAAGTGACCCCACCATGGACCCCACAATGGACTAACTATTACGCCACGGAGCTTATGAGGAGAAGAGTTATACATTTAATATTTTGTGTACCTACCTCATTTTACGTATATACCAATAACTTTCCTTACCTTATCCCAACCGTGAAGGGCTGCGCGTTGCGCAATATCATTAGTTATTAATACAACGGGTTGAGGTACGTCGCTACTCGGGATAATGGACTCTTAAATATTGGGTACCGGAGAGCCGTATTGTGTCTGCTTGTCTTCAAACTCTTTGCTTGGTTATTTACGTTTAACGCCTGCCAGGATCGTAAGAAAAGGTAAAGAGATTTTAATCTCTTCCTTTTTTAGTTATTTACCCTTCCTTGTAATGTTTTCTTTTTGAATAATGAAATGGTCTATTTTTGATGTCTATATTTGTTTTTATTTATCTTAGCAACGTTGTTACTTTCAACCGACTGTGAAGCGAGTGTTAGCGAGGGACGAAGCAGTGAATAAAGTATTGTGATGACAAAAAAAAATATAATACATTAATTATATAAAATCACGTTTTTCAATTTATCAGTATGAATAATCGTAAAGGTTTAAAGTGTTATAAAAAAAAATAAGTTGTGATTTTTATGGGGATCGATCTGTTTGTCTTACACTAATAGAGTCCAAAAAAACAAAAAAATGTGTGTAAATACGTGTGTGTTTGTATTTTGTGTCTATCCAGGCTCTAGCTCCTAAACTACATATCGGAAATAGACGAAAAATAGCTTAGGAAAATGTTTTTAATATCTCCAGTCGTTTTTTTAAAATGTTTCTTAACCTGATTTTTTTGTGTTCTCACCATAGCAAGAAAACACTTTTTTCTGAAAAATGGCTCCAACGATTAAAATTCAGTTATGTGAGTTACTATAATGGCCAATGTACCAATGAGTTTTTCGAAACTTACGTACAAATACTCACCGATTGCTTTAACGGTGAAGGAAAACACCGTGAGGAAACCTGCACACACCTGCGAATAAACTCGAAGGTTGTGAGTGAAGTCGACCAATCCGCACTAGGCCCGCGTGGTCGACTAAGGCCCGATCGCCCTAATTCAGGGTAGGCTCGAGCCCCTCGGCGGGGACGTATAAGAGCTGATATGATGACTAGAATTTCATAAGTTCTACACTAATTTAATTTTTATCAAGTCTGATACACCTCTTTTCTTTGGTAGTAGACAAGTGTTTATTTTTACAATAATTTCTGTTTGCCAGATGGTGAAGGCTACGCGATAAAGTATGCACAGCGTGTCTGTACAATTTGTTCTGTTTCTAAAACTAAAATCCAATTAGCTATTTCCATGACGACCGGTTCTGCGCTGCCCGCATCCAGCGGCTTCCCGTGACCTTCACCAGGTCGTTGTTCCATCGAGTGGGAGGCCTACCTACGCTACGTTTTCCGTTGCGCGGTCGCCACTCGAGAACTTTACTGTCCCATCGGCCATCTGTTCTACGAGCAATGTGCCCCGCCCACTGCCACTTAAGTACTCTAATACGAGTACTTTCAAATATTTCGTTCGTTAACTGAGCGGGTGCTACGACGCGTAAACTTAACGGGTTTTTTTCTACTTCTACGTACAAAATATATTTGCGTTTGGGGAGCTAATTAAGACTTATAGATATTTTTTTTAATTAAATATTTTATTATAATTTAATATAAAGAAAAGCGTCGGTGGCTCAACCGGTAACGACTCGGTCCATCTAACCAGAGGTACCGGGTTCAAATCTGGACGGCCAATGTACCAATGAGTTTTTCAAACACTTACGTACATACTTACCGATTGCTTTAACGGTGAAGGAAAACATCGTGAGGAAACCTGCACACGCCTGCGAAGAAACTCGAAGGTTGTGTGTGAAGTCGACCAACCCGCACTGGGCCCGCGTGGTCGACTAAGGCCTAATCGCCCTGATTCAGGGTAGGCTCGAGCCCCTCGGTGGGGACGTATATGAGCTGTAATGATGATAATTATATATTGTGTATAATCTAAAGATATAATCTAAGAAATAAAATATAAATATGTATTTTTATGATTAGGGTTAGACATTGGCTTTATATATATTGTACTAAACTACTTATAGTAAAAAAAAATAGCAGCTTACAAGACAAGTAGTGCATATGTTCCATTGAAAAATACTCTGAAAGTAAATACTGTTAAAAGTGAATATTAATTAAAAAGTAATGTCTAAGAGGAATTTTCTTAAATATTTTTGCATAAACTTCAACACTTACCTACTCGTAATCTCCACAATTCAAGCGCATCTTACTATCTGTGTAAAATATTTTCTTGCACCAGTAAATGTAGCCTTTATTTTTTTTTCTACTTTGTTTTCTTCAAGAGAGAGCATAGCTTCCTTAAGGCATCTTGGAACGAGGCATTGTTTCTTGAAGAATTTCTCATTTTGTTAATAAATAGTTGAGTTTAAGAGAGTTGTCATATCTCAAATAATTATTTGCTATTTCCGAACCTGCATTCATTTAACTTAAAATCTTTACCGTTTCATAAAACTTGTTTATCTTTGTCTTAGAGCTTTAGCTGTCTCTTTCATTAAAATATATTGCCCAAGATAAAACAGATTTTATTTTCTTTGTATTAATTATTATCACCTGAGGGCATTTTTTGATGAAAAAAACAGTGACTGTTTTTTATTCGTCTTTAAATTAGAAACAGTCTGTTTAAGTAAAATAATTTTCAAAAAACCTAAAAGCTTTTAGGTAGAAGCTTATGAAAAGAGTTTTTATGCTCAAAAGCCGAATACTCAAATAAATATAAATACTCGGTCCAAATTTAAAAAAAGGCTATATTTCATACGATTCTATTAAAAATAAAAGACGATTCTGGGACCATAATTCCATCTCCAAATTTCATCATAAGATCAACTTTAAAAAGGATCTATTGTCACCGGGAATACGGCTTCGTTCCAAATTTCGGATCAATCGATCCCCTGGAAGTTGCTCTTAAATTGATAGCAAGATTTAAACTAAATAAACAAACATGGATATATACTCGTACATACATACATTACAACGATGGGTGGATGGAGTAAAGAAAAATATGGAGGAGTGTGGAGTGACGCAGGATTTGACCACTATGAGGCCGGAATGGCGACAAAAAACATTTAAAGCCGACCCCAAATAGTTGGGATTAATAAGGCTCGGAAGATGATGATACATACATTACAAGTTAAATTAAAGCTTTTAATTAAGATACATTATATAGGAACTGCAGCAAATGAACGGACTACCTTAGCTAATATGCTCCACCGCAATTTTTAGGGTTCCGCACCAGGTAAGCGGACCCTATTACTAAGCCTACGCTGTTCGTCTGTCTGTCCGACTTTTAAAAAACTGTAACTTTTGAACCGTGATAGGTAACTAGCTGAAATTTTTACAATATGTGTCATCCTAAACAATTTAATAACAAATAATAAAAAATAATTAATAACAAATAATAAAAATTAAAAACTATAAAAATTAAAGGTGGACTCGATGCTGACTCTCGCGTTATACTCGTAATCGGGTGCTGTCCGTGTGAACTGGCCTACTCTTGTCAAAGTTATCAATGACATTCATTAATTTTAATTTATAACTTTTTGTATCATATTGTTTTCATGTTCTAATGACATCATCATATCATATCAGCCAAAAAATCGTCCACTGCTGGACAAAGGACTCCCCCAAGGATTTCCACGACGACCGGTCCTGCGCTGCCCGCATCCATCGGCTTCCCGCGATCTTCACCAGGTCGTCGGTCCACCGCGTGGAAGGCCTGCCTACACTACGTTTTCTGGTGCGCGGTCGCCACTCGAGAACTTTACTGCCCCATCGGCCATCTGTTCTAAGAGCTATGTGCCCTGCCCACTGCACATAAACTTCAGTTTAGCGATTCTGTGAGCTATGTCGGTTACTTTAGTTCTAACGACATAATCTGGTTTATTTGAAGGATTGCATTTTGACATTATTAACTAATGATTGTTTATTTCTCGATTTTTCACAGATGAAATTTTGTTATTATTATTTTATGACTATCAGAAGGAGTGTAGTTTCCACCTATTTTGAATAAATATCTTGAATCTTGTCGCTCGCGTTCGTGTCTTTTATTTTTGTGTTGGTACGAAACCCTCGGTACGCGAGTCCGATTCGGACTTGGCCGGTGTTCTATATTTAAAACAGTATGAGAGTACATTTAGTAAATTTCTCATAGAAATTGAACAATTCTTTCAAGGTTTCCTTCGCTGTCGTTACTGAATTTCATTTAGATATTGAAGGTGCAAATTTCATGAATATTTTTATGGCATCATTGACACGCCGATCCACGTTCCGTTTTTGTTTGTATTTCAAAAGAAATTGAAAACACATTTATCTTGTTTCAGGTATTCCGCGCGCATGCCGAACTCAATAGAATTTATTGCGACGGTAATGGACCTACATACAAAATAAACATAGATAAGAACACTTTGCACCATTAGCGGCAAACCCGGCCGATTTGCATAATTCAATCGTCGCTGGCGCAGTGAAGGTTATACGCATGGCTTTTCTATCTAAGTTTTTGAAGTAAAATTTCTTTGCACGCCCTAGACTTGGGGACTAAGCTGGTGAATGCGTTACGCGAACGGTGATTTCTAGCGTTACGAAAAGTGTTAGCTGTCTTTTGTCTGTGCCACAGACACTAAAAAAAGGGCAAAAGGTAATTGTATGTTATAAAATAGAATGTCATTAATTCATTCCGTTTCTTACAACCTCGATACCTACATAAGTACATATTTGCTTATATTTCATTTGCCTAACGGGTCTTTAAAATCTCTGTTTTTATTTCTACGACAAAATATTCTAGACTGTAAATTGACAACGTCATTGAAGAGACAATGTCGTAACGGCGGGAGTACCCCGTCAACTTTGTTTTTTAGCTAAGTCGATGCTACGATCAGATCCTACGCTATTAGGGGAGCCTTCTCTCTTGCTGAGTTGGAGGTTTCTCTGTTTGCGGTCTCTCAGATGCTACCAGACGACATCAGGGATGCACCTTCTGTCCACTGTTTTAAGAACAGACTTAAGGGGTGACTTCTAAAAAAACAGATTTACGACATAAAAGAACTCTTGCAAACAAAGCTCGAGCTCACGATCACTTAGCGTCTGCAGTTATTTTAGAATAAAATTAATAGGTATTTCTTATCATTTATTAAGTAATTCCTGACATTATTTTAATGTTTTGCATTGGAATTAATGTGTGATATGTTTGTTGTAAAATAACCTACCTAGTGACCTCGACGTGCAAGTCTTGCCGACTTCAAAATGAAATTCACTCAAAAGTATGAAATAATATTATTACACTTGATACACGACATTAACCAACAGTAACGAAACCCAATCGGCAAGAGGAACCATCAAATTATAATGCATGTGTTTCATCAATAAATACATTTTCCTGTGGCTTCCATCATCATCTCAATAGCATGAAAGTTAAGAAGTTAAATCTTGCATCAACAGACATCTAAATAACCGGAAAGAATAGAACTATTGGTCTATACGTACCTTTGTATCTACTTAAAATATTTGAAGAATTATCCTCTAACTCCTAAATGTTAAGGAACTGTAGCTTCCTTCATCAGCTCATCAAAACACATGAAACACGTAAAACGAGCCTATAAAATTTGAGGGTTGCCCTCGATTTTCCTAGGATCCCATCATCATATCATAACTTGGTGACAATGGGACCCGCTTGAGAGTATACTCTTTGGAATAAAAAAATAATTTTGAAAATCGGTTCACAATCGGCGAAGATATCGCGTAACAAACATACAAAAAAAAGAAAAATATACAATCGAATTGAGAACCTCTTCCTTTTTGAAGTTTTTTGAAAAGAAATTTAATTTCACGATGATAGGTAAGTGACAATGATATTACTATTTTTGCTTATCGCTATGTAAAACTAGCTAGCTTATCTCATGATGAAATACATAAATGCTGTTAATATTGAGGTTTAGTGGTAGGTCATAAACTATTTATTGACCGAGCGTGCGCGAAGCGTCTCCTTTTCAGCTGGGCCAAAAAATGATATCGTATTTCTGTCGGGATGTCCGGCTGTTCTCTTCTACAGGTCGCATTTCTTTAACCAATTCTTGTGAAGTTTTGTGAAAGAGAAGGAGGTTCTCAATTCGACTGTGTGTTTTTTTGTATGTTTGTTACGCAATATCTCCGCCGATTGTGAACCGATTTTCAAAATTCTTTTTTTATTCGAAAGAGCATACTTCCGAGGGGGTCCCATCGTTACCAAGTCAGGATCTGATGATGGGATCCGAAGGGAAATCGAGGGCAACGCTCAAATTTTATAGGCACATATTACGTGTTGCATGTATTTCCTAAAACTATTCAAGTTTTGGCGTCTATTAGTCATAATCTCATGTTGATGAGCTGATGAAGGAAGGTACAACTCCTTAACGGTTAGTAGTTGGAGGATAATTTTTGAAATGTTTTACGTAGATACGTAGGTACGTATAGAACGATAGTTGTATTCGTTCAGGTTAATCAGATGAGCTAATTTAACTCCTTAAGTTTCGTGCTGTTGAGATGATGATGAAAGCTACAGGAATCTGTTACTGTTAATAAAACACATGCATTATGATTTGATGGTTCCTATTGGCGAGTGGACGATTGGGTTCAACGTTATTAGATAGCATTATCACTAAAAATAAATAAAATAAAAATTAAAATTTAAAAAAACTAAAACGACTTCAAAATGAAATTCACTTAAAAGTATGAAATAATATTATTATACTTAGATATACGACATTAACCAACAATAACGAAACCAAAGGTGGGTACAAATTACATTAGGTTCCTAAAATATTTTTTGATGTCGGTGTCAGCAATGCCATCGAATCTAAAACGTTTGACACGTAAGTAGCTGTGTGCTGTAGACTACAAAAAAAATTAAGCCCCTAATTTAATTCACATTCACCTTTGATTTCGTTATTGTTGGTTAATATCTAAGTATAATAACATTATTTCATATTTTTATGTGAATTTCATTTTGAAGTCGGTTTTTAGTTTTTTAAACTTTTATTTTTTTATGATTCAGTTTTTGAAAGTTTTTCAAAATGGCAGAGCCATGGGGATTAAAAACGTAAAAAATATCATATTTCAGCCATTTCGAAAAACTCGCGAGTTCCAACTTAGTTTATTTATTTTGTTGTGTTATTGAACATAGTTAATGAGATATGCTTAAATTAAATACACAAGATACACAATTCTTTAAGGCCCCGATTGCCTTAATTCAGGGTAGGCTTGAGTCCCTCAGTGGGGACGTATATGAGCTATTATGAAGATGACGCTTAACTCTGCAAGAGTTTTCTGTTTAAGAGATAAGATGGTACTAGCAAACCAAGCAGACTTACAAAATGCTTTATCACCAACCAAACTGAGCCTCACAAAATTAGACTTTAACGGAATTTGAACTCGAAACCTCCTGCTATGAAGTGCATGGACTAACCACTACGCCACGAAGGTGGTCACACGTATCAAAAAGGAGACAATTCAAGAGACTATAGATGCTGGGCCTAGGCCTAGTCTGGGTACGTTACACCGTAGATTGCTGCGCTACACCATAGATTGCTACGCTACACCATAGATTGCTACGCTACACCATAAATTATACTTTTATATTTTAATTTAAATTATTTTATTCAAAAACAATGTTTTCGTACATTTTTTGTTATTTATAACACAAGTCTTTTCAGTTAAAACTTTTCTTTGATTTGACTCTGTGACTCAGTCAGGCCTTCACCTCGGTGGACCGACGACCAGGTAAAAGTCGCGGGATGCCGCTGGATGCGGGCAGCGCAGGACCGGTCGTTGTGGAAATCCTTAAAGAGGCCTTTGACCAGCAGTAGACTTCTTTCAGCTGATATAATGATGATGAGGTCAACGGGAAGTACCCTCTAAGTATGTGACGATAGCTTTTATCCGCGGTTCGAATTCGTGGCCAACGTTTTTATGACAGTCCTGATTCCTAAAGGTGTGCAGTGAGCGAGCCGCAAGTGGCTCTCAAGCGTGGAAATGAGTTTTCTCCAAATCCCTTGGGAAATTTGTTGGGCTATGCTAATTACTACGTGTTTGTGCCACTTTCCACCCCGCAACTATCAGTGTGCAAAAACCACGTCAATCCGTCGCGACATGCGCAAGCGTGGAAATGAGCCCTGTTAATTATCTATGTGCGAAAATCGATTAATGGATTACCCCGTTAACAAAAAACCGGCTAAGTGCGACTCAGAACCGCACATACCATCATACCATCCGTACCATCATACTAGATGGCGCTAGTTTCATGTTTCAAAAACCATCATACTAGATGGCGCTAATATCTTCATGTTTAAAATGAACACGTTTTTTGTATGAAGACCTCCCTTATTTTTTAACTTTTTCTAATTTTTAGTATTTGTTGTTATAGCGGCAAAAAAAATCATCATCTGTGTAAATTTTAGCTGTTTAGCTATCATGAGTCATGAAATACAGGCTGGTGACAGAGGAACAGACAGACAGACATACGGATGGACAGTGGAGTCTTAGTAATAGGGTCCCGTTTTTCCCTTTGGGTACGGAACACTAAAAATGAACGGTGAAAAATATAACGGGTCAGAACAAGAGTCGAAAAACAAATTAAAAACTCTAAATACGTTAAAAGAAACCGACATTCAATCGCAACCATTTACTCGTAATACAATTGGCATATGTTTTTTTTTTGTATTTTTTGTATTTTTTTATTTTTTTACAAAAAAACAAACCGATTTTGATTAAATTTATATGGGACGAACCTGCCCGCATACATCAAATAAATAAGAATCATAAAAAACGGTGCAAAACCTGCGAAGATATCGCGTAACAAATACTCAAAAAACAAATAGTCGAATTGAGAACCTCCTCCTTTTTGGAAGTCGGTTGATATTTTTTTTTTCATATAATTAACATTAAGTATAAACTGTATTGAACTATGTTAATTTATATTATAAACTGTATAGGACTATGTTAATTAACATTATAAACTGTTTCGAACTATGTTAATTAACATTATAAACTGTATCGAACTATGTTAATTAACATTGTAAACTATATCGAACTATGTTTATTATCATTATAAACTGTATCGAACTATGTTAATTAACATTGTAAACTATGTCGAACTATGTTTATTAACATTATAAACTGTATCGAACTATGTTAATTAACATAAGGTATGAACTGTATCGAACTATGTTGATTAAGGGCTTACCAAATGTGAAATCAAAAAAAATAGAAGCTTAAAGGTACCCTAGATCCAAGTATTGGTTTTACCCGTTGAGAAAAAGGATCTTGACAAACGGACTGACAAACAAGCAAAAAACAAAGTGATCCTATAATGGTCCCATTTTTTCCTTTGAGTTACGGAACCCTAAAAACAAAAAAAAAGTAAAACTTGGCGCTCCTCGCTATGTTAAACAGACTGTTACGAACGATTTACAATGATTCAGGCCTACTTTGTCCTCGGTTTGGAGAAATTTCCCAGAAATGTGCCTAATGAGGTGATCTCAATTGTAAGATTTCTGCCTCGGTAGGCATTCAGTGAAATTTTTATCGTCCTAACCTTTGAGGTCCCGGAATATTAAATCAAGTTGATTGAGAAGTTAGAACAGACGGCCGATGAGGCAGTAAAGTTCTCGAGTTGCGACCCCGCACCTGAAAACGGAACGATGACCTGGTGAAGATCGCGGGAAGCCGATAGATGCGGGCAGCGCAAGACAAGTCGTCGTGAAAATCCTTGGGAGTGGCCTTTGTCCAGCAATGGACGATTTTCGGCTGATATGATGAGAAGTTTTAAAAATGTCGGTTTTTGAAAAACGTCATAGAAGGTTAATGCGAAAAAAATGTTGAGCAGATGTTTTTGGATTGTGACGAGAGAACTAAAATGGTGTGGATATGATAATGATTGGAACAATTTACATACAAAAAAAAGTTTAAAAATACGAATTAAATTAGAGGCTTAAAATATTTTTTGAGGTCCGTGTCAGCAAACCATCGAATCTAAACCATTTAATACGTAAGTAACTGTGTGCTGGTACCAATCTCAAAAAAATTTTAAGCCCCTAAATTAATTCGTACCCGCCTTTGATTTCGTTATTTTTGGTTAAATTTGTGTATTTAAGTATAATAATATTATTTCACACTTTTGAGTGAATTTCATTTTGAAGTCGGTTTTAAGTTTTTTTTAAACTTTTTTTATTTTCTTTATTTTTAGTGGTAATGCTATCTATCTAGCAACGTTAAATCAAATTTCCTATACTCACCAATAGGAATTATCAAATCATAATACATGTGTTTCATTAACAGATACAGAGTCCTTTGGTCCGTCTTGCAAATCTCTGCTTTCATAAAGGAGTTTTCCCAACCGCCCTCAAAAAAGCTATTATCACTCCAGTTTACAAGGGTGGGGATAGAGACAACATTAGTAATTATAGGCCTATTTCAGTGCTACCCGTGATCTCCAAAATTATTGAAAAACTTCTTAATACTAGGTTACTTAATTATCTAAATAAATATGATCTATTATCTCCATCTCAATTTGGTTTTAGACAAGGGAGATCTACGGAAGATGCAGTGGCAGCACTTAGTTCGCTTGTGGTCGAAGAACTAGATAATAAAAAAAAATGTATGTCTGTGTTCTTGGACTTAAAAAAAGCGTTTGACACTGTCTCTATCCCTATCCTGGTCCAAAAACTGCAAAAGATTGGTTTACGGGGTTTACCACTCGCGCTCTTCAGTGACTATTTATCTGATAGGAAACAACATGTTAAACTGGGAGACCACGTTAGTAAAGAGGCCAATGTGTCATACGGTGTACCTCAGGGAAGCGTACTTGGTCCTACGCTTTTTCTAATTTATATTAATGACCTTTGCAATATGCAGATTAAAAATGCAAAAATTTTTTCTTACGCTGATGACACGGCGATAATCTTCTCAGGTGAGTCCTGGGATGATATCAAGGCAAGTGCTGAGCGTGGACTAAAGTGTATTGATAAGTGGCTTCGAAATAACATTTTATCTTTGAACACCTCAAAAACTAACTATATCTGCTTCAGCATTTATAATGATACACAACCCGGTAAGGATTTTTATATAAAAATACACAACTGTGACATTCCAATGTCCCCGGTGAATTGTTGCTGCCCGAGTATAACTAAAGTCGCACATACCAAATACTTAGGTGTACTTGTGGATCAGCGACTGTCCTGGTATCCGCATCTTGAGTATGTTATAAACAGAATCAGAAAATTAATATGGATTTTTAAAACACTCAGGTATGTGGTGCCGAGAGAAACCGCTGGTCCGCGAGGCTCCGTTAGGGACCTGCTAAAGGAGATATATGTGTCTTTAGCACAATCAGTTTTGACATACTGTATACCCATTTGGGGTGGAGCGGCCAAAACTCGTTTCCTAGAAGTAGAAAGGGCACAACGTAGTCTTATCAAAGTGATATATTTCAAGAAAATGACATTCCCCACGGAAGATCTATATCACCTTTCTGGTTTGCTGACAGTAAGACAATTATATATTACACTGGCAGTCCTAAGGAAACATACCATTTTACCATACGATTCTAGCATTATGAGTAGAAGAAGGAAAGATATTGTCGCGAAAGTACCTAGAACAAATACTGTATTCGCTAGTAGACAATTTAATAAACGTGTGTCTCATTTGTACAATTTAGTTAATAAAGATCTTGATATTTATAGCAAATTATATTATGAATGCAAGAAAACTATAACAAAATGGCTACAGACTAAGAATTATGACGAAACTGAAAAGTTATTAGACCACTCATAGTAGGTACGCACACACACACACACACACACACCACACACACACACACACACACGCACACACACACAACACAACACAACCCACGCATATACATGCACCTAATTTTATTCTAAATAGTTTTAATTTTTTTTTTTTTTACCTTATTATTATTATTTTTGTAAGTTTTGTTTTTATTGGTTTTTGTTTTTATTGGTTTTGTATAATCAGCTTAGGTATAGTTTCTATAGTATGTAAAGATAAGGAAGAGCGGTGCCTCCTGACACAGGCTTTTTTTAGCTTAAAAGGAGGCTCCAGCCATAGTCGTGTATAGCATTACCTATATGGAGAAAATAAACATTTTTATTTTATTTTATTTATTATTTATTTTATTTGGCTTCCATCATCATCTCAGCAGCATGAAAGTTAAGGAGTTAAATCGTCAATCATCAGCTCATCTGAATAACCTGAAGGAATACAACTATCGGTCTATGCATACCTACGTATATATCTATCTATAACATTCAAAAGAATTTTCCTGCAACTCCTAACCTTTAAGGAGTTGTACCTTCCTACATCAGCTTATCAACATGAGAATATGACTAACAGACGCAAGTATATTAATAGCTTTAGAAAACATATGAATCACGTAATTAGTGCCTTTAAAATTCAAATTTTTCATTATTTTTGAAGGGTTGCCCTCGATTTCCCTGGGATCCCAACATCAGATCCTGACTTGGTGACAGCGGGATCCCCTCGGGAGTATACTTTTTCGAATGAAAAAAGAATTTTGAAAATCGGTCCACAATTGACGGAAAAATCGGTGAACATACATAAAATATATATACATATATATACAGTCGAACTTAGTACCTCCTTCTTTTTGAAGTCGGTAAAAACGGCTAAACGCTCTTTAAATTACTTTTTTTAAATCCAGAATAGCTAAGCCCTAGGCATCATCTCACTTGGTGGTGAATTGCATGATGCCGATGATGGAAGTTGGCTTACCAAGATTTCCCAACGCAATGAGGAATTGGCTACCTTATCTTCAAACCAAACCACATCAACGCTGTTGACATTGATGTTTGGTGGTAAGACTAACATAAGATAGTAATGACTAGAAAATTATTAACCGCCTCTGTAACGTTATGGTTAGTCCATTCGCTTCACACCAGGAGGTCGCGGGTAGACTGGGTGTGGTTGGTGGTAGGCATTTTCATAGCCCGCGTGGCTAGCTACCGCCATCTTGTTTAAGTCTTGGCGTCAAACATCAGTGTTAACAGCATTGATTTGTTCCGGCTTGAAGATAAGTACGCCAGATCCCTATTGTGTTGGGGAATCTTGGTAAACCCGCTTCCATCTTCAGCATCATCGTCACTAACCATCAGGTGAGATGATGCCAAGGGCTTACCAATTGTAAATAAAAAAAATATATAAAAAATGATCTACCACCAATCAACCCAGTCAAAAGTTAGGTTTTGCCAGGAATCAAACCCGCGACCTCCCTGATGTGGAGTTAATGGACTAACCATTACGCTGCGGAGCTACTTAGTAAAAAGCTCCATCGCGGTTAGTTAAGGTTCCTTAGGGTGTATGGTGCCACCGTAAAAACTTCGCGGGGCTCCGCCCGACTCTTTTAATTCGGAGCCTTTTACTCAGTAGTTTACAAAGCGCCTGGTTGTTTTTTTAAACGGCTAAATCTTCGATTTGGCTGCGACACAGTATAAAGTATTTACATGTTGTTCTCGTAATCTCTCAGCATATAGGGGTAGGTAACAGGGATGTTATGGATATTAAATTTCGAATACGGATTGGATACGGATATAGAAATGATTATTATACCGGATATGAAATTATTTCGGACTATCCGTTAGTTTCGGGTAAGGATATTAGATTTTTAAGGAATTTCACTAGTAAAATATAAATATAAGACGTACTTATATGATAAGACAACAGAAGAAAACAAACAATGCGCGCGTGTGTCGACCGCTGCCCGGCCAATCAACAAAACAACCTGTTATAACGTGTCGCAATAGGCTCCGCCCCTATCCGATATTAACCGAAACTTTTATTTCGGATTCGATTACGGTTATGGACATTATTTTATATCGGATATCCGATAGTTTCGGTTACGGTTACGGAGCTCCCTAACATCCCTGGTAGGTAAGTACTTTGAACCCAAAAGAACAAAATAAAAGTATTTTTACCAACCTTTGTATTCAGTGTAAGAGTCTCGAAAATCAAACGCCAAGACATTCGCATGTCAAAGAACCGAACATTCTCGAAGAGCTCTAAGATTTTCTATCGAAATACAATGCTTGATTTATCGAATCAGCTCCGAGACACAGCCAGCAAATCGCTTTTGATGACGTTACAAATAAAAAAAAATTTCTATCACCAATTAAACCGAGTCAAAAGTTAGAGTTTGCCAGGAATCAAACCTGCGACCTCCCTGATGTGAAGTTAATGGACTAAGCATTACGCTGCGGAGCTACTTTGTAAAAAGCTCCGAATAAAACTAAGTCGAATGGAGCCCCGCTTCGCGGTTAGTTAAGGTTTCTCAGGGTGTTTCTCCGCCCGACTCTTTTTATTCGGAGCTTTTTACTCAGTAGTTTACAAAGCGGCTGGTTGTTTTTTAAAACGGCTAATTCTTCGATTTGGCTGCGACCCGGTATAAAGTATTTACATGTTGTTCTCGTAATCTCTCACCAAATAGGGGTAGGTAAGTACTTTGAACCCAAAAGAACAAAATATAGTATTTTTACCAACCTTTGTATTCAGTGTAAGAGTCTCGAAAATCAAACGCCAAGACATTCGCATGTCAAAGAACCGAACATTCTCGAAGAGCTCTAAGATTCTCTATCGTAATACACACGGATCAGATAAATAAGGTTGGATTGGAAATGTGCGCTGGGCAGGCGCGCCACAAGTATGATTAGATAATCATATTTAACCGAAGCACGCGTTCAAACTTTTCATTTGCGTGTAGTTGTGTGTAACGTACAGACTCTCGAAATGTGTGTGACACAATTGCAGCCCTGTATTCTAAGTGTGTTTTGTTTATTAGTGTGCGCAAATCGTGTATGTATTATTATTCTGTTTGCCATGCCCTAGCAGGGCCCATATACCATGCTATATTTACATTATTATAAGACCTTATTTTTTTACATGATTGCAAACAATAAATAAATAAATGAAATGAAATGAAATTATTCTTCATAGGTAGGTACTCGTATCACATCCATACTTACTATTAAAAATCATGTCACATTAGTCCACGCACATGCTCACACGCTCACACACACATACACATCACTCACACTCATGTACACATATATAAATATATTTTTTAAGCAACATCTCTCGCAACTCGGTCCGGGCAATAGCAGAATAACAGCGTTTTGCCTTAGGGTAAAAATTAAGCTGAGCTTTATTGCCTTTTGTATTGCTTTTGTGTTTCCCTTTTTAAAAAAAATATTCCTTTGATGTTGGTATTAGGTATTTATAGGTAAAAAAATAGTTTTTTTTTGTTTATCTACTCTTCTTTTTTTATATTTGTTTGTGTACTTAAGCAATACAATAAATAAATAAATCATTCTTTCATTTATACATTCATTCATTCATTATTACTTGTGTAGTGGAGTTGATGGGTGGGAGAAAGGCGGCGACGCTGGTTTTCAAAGAAAAGTGTGACTATTGCCAATCCAACCTTATTTATCTTTTCCGTGGTAATACAAGGCTTGATTTATCGAATCAGCTCCGAGACACTGCCAGGAGCAAATCGCTTTTGATGACGTTACAACGACAAAACAATATGCCGCCGCCCGCGCCGCCGGAGGCGCTTTCCTTTGAAATTCCGAGAAATATTTTTCGGTTCACTTGAAGCTTGAAGAAGACAACTCGGAGAAGTCTTATGTCAGATTATAGATGGGATTCAAGTGAAATTGTTTGGAGAAGGCTCGGAAGTTTAGTCGGAGTTTGCTGGAATTAGGTTATTGGCTCACGAAACGAAGTTAATTAATCAGATTCGTGTACGTAAATTGACGGTCTTAGTCACCAAAATTAAATTTGTGATGATTCTGTTGGACGGATGTTGTACTGTCCAACAACTAGTGGTTGTGTGTGGTTATCCCACTTGCTTCACATCAGGAGGTCGTGGGTTTGAATCCCGGCAGGACTTAAATTTTGTAAGACTCGGTTAAGTTGGGCATTTTCTGAGCCCACTTCGCTAGCTACTGCTATTAAGACATGACGCCAAACATCAATGTTAACAGCATTAATGTGCTCCGTCTTGAAGATAAGATAGCCAGTCCCCGTTGCGTTGGGGAATCTTGGTAAGCTTGTATCCGTCGTCGGGAGCTTACGAATTGTGAATAAAAACTGTTTTGCACTTATACTTGACTAGCTTTTTCCCTCGGCTTCGCCCGCGTGGACATCGTTTTTATGATTGTCTTTAAGGGTGATTACTAAATTATGTCGTTTCTCACCTCCTCAACCATATCTGTGCAAAAAATCACAACAATCCATTGTTTCTTTGCGGTGTTAAAAAAATAACCGAAAAAAATAGTATTTTTTGAGTTCCCTCAGGAACTGTATCGGATTATGCTATTTTCCCGGGATAAAAATGTAGCCTATGTCCTTCCCCGTGACACAGGCTCCCTGCATTCTAAATTTTATCAAGATTGGTTGAGGTGTAAAAGCGTGAAAAGGTAACAAACAAATAAACAAACAAACACATTTTGACATTTAAATATTACAATTAAATATTAAGTAAGGATAAGGATACTAGAAAAACAATCATAATTTATCCTGTTGGCATGAACAGTTTTTATTAAATTTGACCCAGGTGCTAGTCAGGAGGTGTGAGGGGGGGGGGGGGCTTAAATGACTGAGATTTTTTACCTTTTCCTTTTCTTTTTAGGGTTCCTTACCTCAAAAGGTAACAAGGAACCTATTGGATCTTGTCCTCGACGGGTCGGCAACGGGCAACGCACTGATGTGTCCAGTTGGCACGAATAGGTTCAATTAAATTTGAACCAGGTGCTAGTCAGGAGGGGGGGGGTAATAGACTGAGATTTTTCACCTTTCTCTTTTTTTTAGGGTTCCTTACCTCAAAAGAAAACAAGTAACCCTTTGAACCTTGAACTCGAGGGTCCGTAATGCACTGATGTATCTAGATGGCACGAATAGTTTGAATTAAAATACCAGCCAAAGTAATGGGCTCTTGACCCAGGTGCTGACCTGAGGAGAGGGGGGGAGGGGCTAATAGACTGAGACTATTTCACCGTTTCCTTTTCTTTTTAGGGTTCTGTACCTCAAAAGGAAACAAGGAACCCATTGGAACTTGTCCTCGAAGGGTCGGCAACGCATTTATGTGTCCAGTTGGCACGAATAGGTTTAATTAAAATACCAGCACTTTAGCACCTGGAGTGCTGGCCGAGGGAGGATTGGCGGGCTAATAGACTCCTGGTTTTATTTCACCGTTTTCTTTTAAGGGTTCCTTAACTTAAAAGGAAGCTAGGAACCCTTATAGGATCACTTCGTTATCCGTCTGTCCGTCGGTCATGATCCTTTTTCTCAGGAATGCGCAGAGGTATCAAGTTGAAATAAATATGGCATTAAATATACTAATATGATCCCGTGAAGCTGTGAAAAATCAATTTGATATTCGCAAGTATAAATCAAAACCTTATATCGACAGGGTATTCCAGTTAGAATCATGGAATTTGGTAAGAAGCAAGGTCTGATAGCACAAGTAAAGATAAAAATTGGAAAATTGAAAATTTGCAGTAGGTACCTAAATCACATTTTTTTTACGATTACAATCTTAGATTTGCAGGTTGACTTCGACTTAAGTCGTAGAACATTTTTTCAACTACAAAGTTTAGTTTGTCCTTAGTTTACGTTTGTATTTGCACTTGGCTGGTTTTTATTAGGGTTTCGCAGTCAAACTAGGAAACCTTATAGTTTCGATCTGTCCGTCTATCTGTCCGTCGGCCATGTCACATTCGTTTTGCACAACGATTCACAAATCGGTGACCTCCGTTGAATTAATGTAATAAAATCTCACAAAAAACACAGGTAACGGGTGAAAATGTGTTTGTTTGTTTGTAACCTTTTCACGCTTTAATACCATAACCAATCTTGATGAAATTTGGCATGCAGGTAGCCTGTGTCACGGGGAAGGACATAGGCTACTTTTTATTCCGGGAAAATAGCATAATTTGATGCAGTTCCTGAGGGAACTAAAAAAATACTCCATTGTTGTGATTTTTTGCACAGAGATTGTTGAGTAGGTGGGAAACGACATAATTTACTAATCACCCTTAAAGACAGTCATAAATACGATGTCCACGCGGGCGGAGCCGCGGGAAAAAGGTAGTATAATTATAATCCAGGTCCTAATCTGTCTACCTATCAAATTTCAGCCAGATCCGTTAATCTGTTGTGGCGTGAAAGAGTAACAAACATCCACACATCCATACATACAAACTTTCTCGTTAATAATATTAGTAAGGATAAATCGATTTGGATTTCTTTCTACTCAGAATTTAATACATTTTTTTATTCCCAACTGGTAAGCCCTTGGCATCATCTCACCTGATGGTAAGTGACGATGTTGCCTAAGATGGAAGCGGGCTTACCAAGATTCCCCAACGCAATGGGGAACTGGCTATCTTATCTTCATGCCGGAATACATCAATGATATCAACATTGATATTTGGCGGCAAGACTTAGACAAGATGGTGGTAGCTAGCCAGGCGGGCTTATAAAATGCCCTTCCACCAACCAAACCGAGTCTTACAATTGACCCCGCCGGGAATCGAACCCGCGACCTCCTGTGTAAAGCCAGTGGAATTTGCCTCTGAGCTACGGAGGTGGTTAAATTACTTAAAACAGAACACACCTAGGTAAACAACTTCACCAGATTCCATTAAAACAGAAAACGGTTTTCTATAAATAAAGTAATAATCCCCCACTGGCCGGTAAGCGGCTCCAGAACTCATTAAAATTTGAGAGAGTCCTCTCTACTTTACTACACGGAGCTCCCTCTAACAATAGGGGTTGTGTTTCACGTAATTGGCTATCTTTTCTTTGCTGTATAGAGGTATAAAATTAACAGGTTGGATCGATTTTATACAAAATTCAAAGGCAGTCTGTGATAATATAAGAATACTAACGATACCTACGTTATAGGTTACATGAATTGAAATTGTGAAGAAAGCAATCAACGTCTTACAGGTATAATAATAAGGATAGTATTTAAACGAGCGACCGTATAATCAACTAGCTGATTCCCGCGGCTTCACCCGCGTGGACCACATTTCTATGACTTTTCGAGGGTGCGCAGTGCGCGAGCCGCAAGCGGCTCGCGAGCGTGGTAAAAAGTAGCCTATATCTTAACCCAGGTCCTAATCTGTCTACCTACCAAATTTCAGCCAAATCCGTTCAGTAGTATTTGCGGGAAAGCGTAACAGACAGACAGAGTTACTTTCGCATTTATAATATTATATATTAGTAGGGATTAAAAAGCAACTGAAATACTGAGTGAGCGACTTACTTTTTTCTTCACCCAGTAGTGGGGAGCCTCGGATCGCTATGCTCCTCGACAGTCTACCATAATCAAACCTAACGAATGTAATATCGCTCGCTTCGCTCGCATATTTATTGAAATTACAGCGTTAAATCTACAGTAATCAAACTTTAGAAAATACATAATCTAAATATATATAACTCAAAGGTGACTGACTGACTGACTGACATAGTGATCTATCAACGCACAGCCCAAACTACTGGACGGATCGGGCTGAAATTTGGCATGCAGGTAGATGTTATGACGTAGGCATCCGCTAAGAAAGGATTTTGGGAAATTCCCACGGGAACCGCTAAAATCGGGATCTGCGCGGGCGAAGCTGCGGGCATCCACTAGTATGACAATAAATTTCAAGTTCTTAAAATTTTACATTTATTTGCTGAATCAGTATTTCAGTTGCCCGATGTATAATTCCCCAAATAATAATGATAACTAAAAACGGGTCAAGTGCGAGTCGAAGACGGTCCCGTACCATTCCGTTTTCTATAAGAACGTTAATATTTAATCTTTCGTTTAACACTTAAAACTTTCACGATTATTCATACTGACATATTGAAAACGGGACTTTCGTTTAGGTTTTACAGTAAACTTAAAGACTGGTCCTGTATTCCTATTTTTTTTATTTTATTTTAAACGTAGTAGTTTTGGGGTAAGAGTGTGTGAGGGGAGGGGGGAGGGAGTAATAGATACAAGGTTCATGACACGAGTTATCAGGCTGTACATTCACAGGTCGTGCATCATCAGGCCGTGCAGTATTGGTTACCCTTATTTAAGTTCAAGTCCATGACATGAGCTATTGCATCATCGGGCCGCGCATTATTGGTTACCATTATATAAGTTCAAGTCCATGACATGAGCTATTGGGCTATATATTCAAATGTCGTGCATCATCGGACCGCGCATTATTGTTATACCCTTATTTAAGTTCAAGTCTATGACATGAGCTATTGGGCTATATATTCAAAGGTCGTGCATCATCGGGCCGCGCAGTATTGGTTACTCTTATTTAAGTTCAAGTCCATGACATGAGCTATTGGGCTATATATTCAAAGGTCGTGCATCATCGGGCCGCGCATTATTGGTTACTCTTATTTAAGTTCAAGTCCATGACATGAGCTATTGGGCTATATATTCAAAGGTCGTGCATCATCGGGCCGCGCATTATTGTTATACCCTTATTTAAGTACAAGTCCATGACATGAGCTATAAGGCTGTACATTCACAGATCGTGCTTTATCGGGTCGCGTATTATGGTAATACAATACACCCATAATACAAGTTATACGTCAAACAAAACGCGTGTAAGCGCCATGACGTTTAGATTGCGTGAAACTATACTCTATGGTGATCTGGCGCTGCAATTTTACAAGCTTTTATGCTTTTATTAAGCTTCACCTGTCCCGCTGGCTGTAATGAAATCTTGCAAGTTAAATTTGATCCACTTCCCGGTTTCCGATTGAGCTGAAATTTTGCACGCATATGCATATCGCGTGACACTGCAATACTAAAAGCTTATACCTAAAAAAAAATTTTTTTTCGAAATTATTTGATAGTTAGGTAAAAAGACGACTTTACAAATGCACTCTGAATAAATTTTAGCTATACCACAATAAAATAAAGAGTACTAGCGTAGTTATACTTGCTCGCACCGCATTGCGTTACGTGA
Source organism: Coleophora flavipennella (assembly GCA_947284805.1). NCBI lineage: Eukaryota > Metazoa > Arthropoda > Insecta > Lepidoptera > Coleophoridae > Coleophora > Coleophora flavipennella. The sequence continues at coordinate 1,835,055 of OX369272.1, forward strand.
CTAACGCGTGACGATTTCTACCAATTCACTCTAACAGTAAGGCGCGTTAAGAGGAAACGCGGTCTAAAGAATATATATATTTGAATAAAATATTGCTGTCTCCCACCGCCAAACCTCTCCGCATACAGCAAGAAAGGGAGAACTGCACTGCAGACCGATAATAGGCACTAAAATTGACCAAAACCTGTGTATTTGTACTTGTACTATTATTATCATCTATGCCAAAACAGCATTTCGTAGTCCCCTATTTCCTCCTCCAAAACTTGAGCAATAATAATATGTTTTACAAAAATAATTTAAAAAAAAACGCTTTATCTATGCCTTTATGTTTTAATTTTATTGTTAATATTCGTATTTTTTATCGCTGTCTGAAAATGACGTTTCAATTGGGCACTTTTCTCAGTTTTTAAAGGCTCCTATTATACATATAATAAGAGTACGGGGAAACACATGCAAATAAAATTGTTTATTTGCATGCCCTTTAATATTTGTAAACTGAATTTTTATTAAGGAAATAAAAGGCTTTATTATTATTCAATATATAAAATTAAAGCTACGCTGCTCACTTGGCAAAGTGGCAGGAGCACCTCCAGTGGAAGCACAGTCGGCTGGAATTCAGTGGGACGGGGAGAGAAAGCGTTGGACTATCCGGGCATTGTCGAGGAAGACTGCTTTCTGCATTGCTGCAATTATTGGGCTGCCTCGGAGATCCAGCCACCTTAGGTGACGTTCAAGGTCAGCTGGAATAAGCCCGTTCAAGGATAGGACTACGGGGATGATTTCAGTGGATTCCACTTGCCACATATCAGTAACCTCGTGCGCCAGGTCCAAGTACTTGTTCCTTTTTTCGGCATCAGCCTGCACGAGGTTTTCGTCGTATGGGATAGTGATATCCACCAAAAACACCCTTGACTGCGCCCGATCCATCAACACGATATCAGGCTTATTCGAAGGAATAGTCCTGTCCGTGATGATGGGTCGGTCCCAGTAGAGCTTGGCGCGGTCGTTCTCGAGAACCGGCTCCTGCGTGTACTTGTAATAAGGCAACCGCCGAGACATGAGGCCATACTTTAGAGCGATCTCTTGGTGTAGGATCCTGGCTGCTTGGTTGTGCCTGTGCAAATACTCAGTGTTGGCAAGCATAGAACAACCGGAGGTTATATGACACAGGGTCTCCCTTGGTTGACGGCACAACCGACAAACGTCCAAGGTGCCGTCTTTTATTATAAACCTCGTATAGTTGTTCGTCTTGACCACCTATCCTGTATTGCACAGACAAAACCCTCGGTCTCCGCAAAAAGGTCTACGAAGCGCAGCCAGTGCACGGAGGCCTTCTGATCTACGAAGGATCCACAAAGGGCCTTGAAGAACCTACCGTGCAGCTTTTTGTCTTTCCAGATGGCCTCTCGCTCAGTAGTGCTAAGTACAGCCGGCGCCTGCCAGTTCTCTTGGGCCATGGATAGAGGGGTTAGTCCTTTATCACAGGCTATGACAACTCTATGCAAGTCACTATCGATTATTATTATTATTATGGGGAAAATCAAAACATAGGGGCATGACCATAGTAGATAATAGGTTTGATGGATAAAACATTTTTGTTTTATGGTCATTATCCAGGGAGGAAACAGGGGACTACGTTTGTATGGAAAAATGGCGCCCGTGTTTCCTCTTAAGGAGCTCCGTTCCAAGAAAAGCAATATATTCCCTATAACGATCCCTTTTATTTCGTTTCATGATGTACCTGAAGTGTATTTTTGAAAATTTAAATTCGTTCATTTACGCTATACGTTCGTGATTGGGTTATGAAACTCTATGCCTAAAATTTGCACTTTTTTTTGTCCAGTAGATTCGGAAAAGAATGGGTGTGACAGACGGACAGAGATACAGATATACACCAGTAGAGATCTTATAAGGATTCCTGTTTTCATTGGATGTAAGAGGACTTAACCCTAAGAACCAGTAATACACAGATCTGTCAGAACAACAACAACTGGAATAGGTCCCATATAAATGGTTTTAAAAACTATTTTCGACAACTATTTAATTTAATTAAACTTGACCTCTGCAATCAAGTATTTTCTCAGCATTATTAAGGCGGTAATAATACAGATTTTTGTAATTTTTGAGGTCAAATTTTATCGTTTAGGAGTGATAAACGATAGAAAACTCAAGGTTGGAAAAAACACCCTTATTGTTAATGATGTTCCTTAAAGTCAAAAGCTATTAGAAACACGATTGAACAGTTTTGGCTCGATAGAAAACAATCCCAAAGACAGGCCCACACCGTTACTTTCAACTCTAGTTATGACTAATATTTTGAAGCATGCATTTTTAAAAATATACAGCAATATTTTTTAAGATAATACAAAGTGAGTAATGTTATTATTTTTTGTACTTTCATTGTAGTTTTTGATTGAAACGAAAAACCATTGACAAAAGTGAAAAAGTGTGGTTATTTTCTTTACTCTTTACACGTAAAGAAAAAGACAGAGACAACTGTTCCAATCAATTGTTTGGTTTTGTTTGCACGTTTGTAAATATATTTTTCTTTTGATCGACACAGTGCTCAGGCTGTTGCAGAATTACCAGTGTATTGCTCGCAGGAGCAAATCAACACTTTTGTGCTACTGAAACACACATGTGTTTTTGTACTCTTTTTTAGCTATTATAAATTTGTTAAGGTAGTGTAGGGTAGGGTAGTGTAGTGTAAGGTGCGAACCAGCTGGTATATATTTAAAGAGCGTCGATGGCGTAACGGCTACGACCGGCCGCCGCCTCCTGTCCGGGAGGTCGTGGTTCAAATCCTGCCACGTACCAATGTGATTTCGAATTTGAATTTCATATGTACGTTTATCAAACGCTCTTACGGTGAACTCCGGTGAAGGTAAACATCGTGAGGAAACCTGCACATGCCTGCGAAGAAATTCTAAGGTTGTGTGTGAAGTCGACCAACTAGCACTGGGCCCGCGTGGTCGACTAAGGCCCGATCGCCCTAATTCAGGGTAGGCTCGAACCCCTCGGTGGGGACGTATATGAGCTGATGTGATTTAATAAAACGTGTGTGATTAAAATAAACGTGCTATCTATCTATCTATCTATCTATCTAATCTCATATTCAGTAGGCTTTTGCTCTTGAGATTCGTTCCATTGTTGTCCTCTAGTACCTAACTTTGTATGACATTCATAAACAGACTTTTTTCGTACCGCATAACTCCGAATGCTAACTTATTATTCAAGAAAAGGGCGCTCAACGACGAAAAGGCCTAGATTGTGGGGTTCTTAAACACAGAAGGGATATTATGTATTTATGCGGTACTCTACCGCATTACTGCGACTCCCCGAGTCGCCTACGTGGCGGGTTTGAGGCGGATTTGCCAAACAGCCAGTTCAAATCACATCTGGGAATAATTCACTTTCATTTTGTATGGTATAATTATTGGTATGTCGAAGTATTTTTTTTATTCACAATTGGTTGGTCAGGTCTGACTTTTTTATTCACAAAAATATCTGTGAGGATGCAATAATTTTTCAACACACCTTTTTTAAGCTATTGCATAGCTTTTATCGCGGGCTTTGAGCGCGGCGATCGAATCAAGAAATTCCGTAACGAGAAAAACCTAACACTACCGCGTTCTAAAAAAACTTCCAGTGCCATCTATTGGCGATTTGCGTTACTAAAAGGATAACTTTCTTAGTGTAAAAAATTATGCAATAGCTTTACCGCGGCAGTCCCCGAGTGCCACACGTCTTTTTGTAATTCTCAATTGGTAAGCCGTTGGCATCATTTCACCTGATCGTAAATGACGATTGTGCCGAAGAGGGAAGCGGGCTTATCAAAATTTCCCAACGCAATGAGGATCTGGCTATCTTATCTTCAAGCCGGAAGACATCAATGCTGTTAACACTGATGTTTTGCTTTGATAAGAAAGAGAAGACTTCAGTTGCCTTGCCATAACAAAGTTGACTTTAATTGTTAGATCCCTGGAAATTAAAAAAGGTTTATCAAAATCGAGGTCAGGTATGTCCTAATTATTATAATCATTAGAATTTTTTAGTTACTTATAAAAAATCATTCTTATTTGCAAGTGAGTCCCATAACGTCATTGTTCCATATTATATTGATGATCCCTCCCATACAAAAATATCTCAAGAGGTAATTTTGAGTCAAATAAAATAAGAAACGCTTAACACTTTAAAAACGGACTTCAATGGCAGCAAATGTTTTTGTTAATTTACTAAAAAAGTAATGAGCCGATATTAATTAAATTTATATAGGTAGTTTATATAGGAGCGTCGGTGGCGCAACGGCAAGGGCCGCTACCTCTTATCCGGGAGGTCGTGGTTGGAGGTCTGCCACGTACCAATGTGTTTTTGAATTTCGATCTCATATGTACGTTTATCCGACGATCTAACGGTGAAGGAAAACATCGTGAGGAAACCTGCACACGTCTGCGAAAAAACTTGAAGGTTGTGTGTGAAGTTGACCAACCCGCACTGGGCCCACGTGGTCGACTAAGGCCCGATCGCCCTAATTCATGGTAGGCTCGAGCCCCTCGGTGTGGACGTATATGAGCTGATCTGATGAAGTGGTCAAAAACCTTTCACAACCGGTGACGAAATATACAAAAAAACAATCAAAACAAAGAAACAAAAAAAAATTGTACGAAACACTTATAAACGAGTACAACAACGGATTTAAGGACAAACTTAACTCTGTAGTTCAAAAAAATATTCTCCCATACATTAATATACGTCACGGTTAATTCTCCAACTGCAAATGTTAATTGGTAAAGTTTTAGAATTTTCTTCTTTACTTGCTTATTGCCAAATTAATTTCATGATTCTTGGTCATTGGGATGGGCTTTTATTTTCTTGCGAATATCAAAATATGTGACATAAATGTCCGTATCTTTTTAATGCTTTGACTTAGAAGCCCGATTTTTTCACAGGCTATACATGTTTCACATCATAAAAACAGCTTATTGAACAAAGCCGCGGCACGAGTCAGCGAGCCTCCTGGCCGCTCTTTGCACCTTAAAGTAGTAAGTAGGTGACGTGTAAACCCGCCCCTACCGCTGTACATTATTGCATCATCGATCATCGAACAGCGCGCGCGGCCTCGCCGTCGCAGCAAGATTTATTTCTCGCGGCAGTATTTGCGGCAATCTTTCCTTCTGACTCGGTTTGCCGATTGTTGAGTAAGGACTATTGATATTGTACAACCTTGCGTTGAATATTATTTTGGTAAGCGTTGAAAGAAGGGGCTGTGTGTTTCCTTTTTTATATAGAGCTAGCTGTCCCGGCGAACTACGTTCCGCCTTCCACTTCACTACACTGCCCTACCCTACCCTACCTTACCCTACCCTACATAAAGACCTTCTAAGAATTAGCGAAATCGGTCCAGCAGTTCTTGAGTTATAAAATTACAACGAAAAGTGGCATTGATTTTTATATATTTAGATGATAGGTTTTGTAGACACAATGAAACACTAGCTTCGGAAAACCTCAGCTTTCGTTTGAATAATTTGCAGGCATTTTCTAAAACCTCCTTTTCTGACGGCTCGTACCTTTGACTAGCTGCAAGATAATGATAACGAAGTTTTTTTATTACCAATTGGTGAGCCCTTGACATCATCTCACCTGATGCTAAGTGACGGTGAAGTTGAAGATGAAAGAGTACCCAACGCAATGGGAAACTGGCTAGACTTATCGTTAATACAGAACACATCAATGCTGTTAACATTGATGCTTGGCGGCAGGACTTAGTAAAGATGGTCGTAGTTAGCTAGGAAGGCTTAGAAAATGTCCTTCCAACGACCAAACCGATTTTCATACAAAGTTATCATCCGCCAGGAATCGAACCCGCGACCTTCTGATGTGAAGCTAATGGACTTAACCATTACGTCATGGAGACGGTTACTTTTAAAACATTAACAGCGGTTTACAAAAACAGTTTGTACGATAATAACAGCTACAGTAGGAAAATAAGACAGTGTCGCAGCTGTAACGCTCTCACCTACATATCAAACAACATTTAAAAGTTGATAAAAACTAAGGTTGGTATATAACTGCAAACCTCTTAAGAAACATCCACTGCTGGACAAAGGCATTCCACAACTACCAGTCCTGGGCTGCCAGCATCCCAAAGTCTTCCGGTGCGAGGTTGCCATTCAAGAACTTTAGTGCATAAACGGCCATCTATTCTACGAGCTATGTGCCCCACCCACTGCCACTTATAAGATTCTGTGAGTTATGTCGGTTATCTTGGTTCTCTTACAGATTCTCATTTTTGATTCTATCGCGTAGGAAAACTTCGAGCTTAGCTCGCTTCGTCGCCCTTTGGGTGAACTTGAACCATCTTATGAGGCCCACAGTAAGCTACCATATTGTGTCAGTTCCGTAGGTCATTACTGGCAACACAAGTCAAAGACCCTTAGTCTTGGGAGTGTTTTGGTGGAATTTGTGGTGAACACATTCGTAGTTTTATTTTATTGTTTTTCATTGTTTTCTATTAGAGTTTTGTTTCAAACAGTGGTGCGTTTTGAAGAAAATCTTCTGGTACACGTGAGCAATGTGGAGAACAAGAAAATAAAAAGAAGAAGGACGTGAAGACCCGACTTGCACTGGGTGCAGCTTTATAGACGCTCTACTGGGACCGGGTGTTCCACCTCAAGAACTCCAGAGAAGATTTGTAATGCACTGGCACTAGCATTTCAAATCTTAGAAATGAAGACTGTCTCAAAAGGGCTAGTACCCAGAGACGTTAATATATTCTAACCAACTAACAACCCTTAGTCTTGAGACACTGCTGTATTTGCAACATCATCACGTCCCCAACCTCACAATTTTTTGAATCCGACCCCTAAACGTTTTTCTGAGTAAATCTGTGTAAGACTAACAAATCACACGGCAAAAGCGCATCTATTCGACCATTTGGTAACGCCCTGCATATATTATTTAAAAACGGCCACCAAAAATGGGCGGTAGCTGTTATTTATGACTTTAGGGTTCAGCCCAGACGCGGACAAACGCGGGTCCCGTACATCCGTGCATTCTCGAAATTTTGCCGGTTTTAAGCTCGTTTTTCGCTTTTTTCGGTGTGCCCAGAAAATTTATCGAGCGCCGAGTGGGCGGCCTAAAGCTGTATGTTATTTTGTAAATAGATGGGGAACAATGGCGAGGCAATTCAGCGATTGAGTTAATTGTTTTATGGGATGATAGGGCTTCATTGTTACTTTATTATTTGGATGCGTCGTAATGTTACCTTAAATAACACCGGTATGAAGGGAAGTTTTTGACATTTTAAGTGCCGACTTACGCTGTTTAGACTCGTAACACGAAGCAGCTATTCCTTGAAATGCTTTGGAAAATATTAAGCGCAAACAAAGTGCTATACAATCAGTGTTCGTGATGAAATTAAACTATTATGGATATCAACGTATACTTTTAATTATTTACTAGCAAAGCCATCAAATCTAAAACATTTGATGGAGATGTGTGCTGGTGGCTGGTGCCGACTCCAAAAACATTGTTAGCCCTTAATGTGATTTGTACTTACCTTTGATTTCGTTATTGTTGGTTAATTTCGTGTATATAAACGTAAAAATAATATTTCATACTTTTGAGTGAATTTTTTTTTTTTTTAAGTTTAAAGTTTTTTTAAACCTTCATTTTTTAACATACAAATTCCCTATGTGATTGTCTACTCATATTACTATTGCATGTAAGGTTTAGTTGTCAAATTTTTTTATTAAAATAATTACCCATACAAACTTAAAATTACTAGTTGTTGAAAATAAATAAATAAATGGATGGGCCGATCCTAATAAAACTTTATACACATAAGCAAGTCACGATATTCTAGTAAAGTTAGTTATATAATAGTGATTCAAGGTTTTTATAATAATTTTAAAATTCGCTAATCTTTTTTAAAATAATCTATCCACTTACGAGAATTTTGTGACTTGCTTCTCTGTATATAGAGTATAATTAGAATCGGCCCAACCGATTACGTCCGGCGGGCGGTTCGATTAGCGTATTAGCGCCGCTAATAGAAATAAATAATGTACTTATTCTTATGTACTTAGATGGTGGTAGCTAGCCAGGTAAGTTTAAAAAATCCCATTCCACCAAACAAAGCGAGTCTTACCAAGTTACACTCCGCCGGAAATCGAACCCGCAACCTTCAGGTGTTAAGCAAATGGACTAAAAATTACGCCACGGAGGCGTTTGTGTATATTGTACCCCTGAGTCGAATGTCACTGACAAAGACCACACCATTTTTACTCAATAGGTAGGTAAGTAGTGACGCTCCACACGTTAACTTTCAATCCTACTAATATTATATACGCGAAAGTTTGTAAGAATGTATGGATGTATGTTTGTTACTCTTTCACGCAAAAACTCCTGAACGGATCTGCTTGAAATTTGGTAGGTAGACAGATTAGGTCCTGGATTAACACGTAGGTTACCTACTTTTTTCCACGCTCGCGAGCTGCTAGAAACGTCTGCGCGGATGAAGCCGCTAGAAACAGCTAGTTTTATATACATACTTACTAAACTTCCATCGCATTTTAAAATTATCTCTTCTTCTTCGTCTTCTTCTTCTCTTCTGGCCTTATCCCTATACGGGGTTGGACCTTCTGATATGATTTCGCCACTCTAGGCGATTTCTGGGCTAAGGTCCAACATCATTCAAAATTTTTTAAAATATTATATTGTTGAAAGTTTAAACCTAACCTGATTCTGTCGCAAGTAGTTTTCACTGTCGAAGTTCCCCCCAAGTAGGACGCGGGGTGTCCTGCGCATCCACTACACGAGACCCGACACCGCTCCTACAACTTTACTTAGCGCAGAATTCAAAATTCAATATTCAACACAACATTCTGGTCTGGTGTAAACATCGCGTGACACATTGCGTTTGGGACAAGTTGTAAGCGAAAGAGGGTCCGTCCGCGGGCGAAAATCGCAGCGTTACAACTAAAGGGCCAGGTTGCAGATACCACTTATTGCCAAAACTGCAATTGTCACCACATTGATAAACAAAAACGTGCGAGTGAGAACCGCGCACGTAGGGTTCCGTACCATCATACTAGACGGCGCTAGTTTCTTCACGTTTCGAAAAAAAACTCATTTTTTGTATTAAGCCCCCAAATTTTTCTAATTTTTAGATTTTTTTGTTATAGCGGCAACAAAAGTACATCATCTGTGAAAATTTCAACTTTCTAGCTATCACGGTTCATGAAATACAGCCTGGTGACAGACGGACGGACAGACAGATAGACGGACGGACCGAAGAGTCTTAGTAATAGGGTCCCGTTTTTACCGTTTGGGAACGGAATCCTGAGAACGTTGTCTAAATAATTATAATAAGCAATTAAAAAAAAGGAAAACAGCCGTGTATTACAAATAAATTAATTGTATTTTGACACAAAATATCTCTAATGAAAAGATAAACATCTAAAAACAAACATACAATTATTGCTCTATTGAAAATCTGTGCGTGGTATTTGCAAACTGTGTCATCAGCTCATGGGTAAACCAATAATGAGATTCGTAGCGTCTCATCATCCTATCAGCTCGTATACGTCCCCACTCGAGCTTACCCTGAAATAGGGCGATCGGGTCTTACTCGACCACGCAGGTCCGCCCGCACAATGGGCTTGGGTGGTCGGCTTCACGCACAACCTTCGAGTTTGTTTGCAGGCGTGTGCAGGTTTCCTCACTATGTTTTTCCTTCATTGTTAAAGCGTCGGATAAACGTACATAAATTTGAAAAAATCTTAGTACGTGACAGTATTCGAACCACGACCTCCCAGAAACGAGGTAGCGGCCCAAGCCATCACTCCACCGACGCCTTTAGCGTCTAATATAATATAACGGATTAACTTAAAATTGTATTATTTAGATAAAACATATGACTTAGAAATTGGATGTAATGACCGTCAGTTTTAAACCGTTATCTTTACATGTGGGTAGCGATCATTGGTTTTATCTGTAAAAGTAGCAGCATCGAAATATTTCTGCGTCGTAAACTGTCCATCATGGATAAGATGTGGTGTTACAAGTGGAGATTAAAGTTTTAAAAAACGTCGGTTGGTTAGTTTTAGTGTAGGAAAGATCATTTGTATTGTAATACATATATTTTTAACACTACTGGAGACTTAAATTATTTTTTTTTGGTTTTGTAATTCACCCATAAATTCCGCTATGTTTCATCATGTCAGCCACAAATCTTCCACTGCTGGACAAAGGCCTCCCCCAAGGATTTCCACGACAACCGGTCCTGCGCTGCCCGCATCCATCGGCTTCTAGCGATCTTCACCAGCTCATCGGTCCACCGCGTGGGAGGCCTGCCTACGCTACGTTTTCCGGTGCGCGGTCGCCACTCGAGAACTTTACTGCCCCATCGGCCATCTGTTCTACGAGCTATGTGCCATGCCCACTGCCACTTCAGTTTAGCGATTCTGTGAGCTATGTCGGTTACTTTAGTTCTCCTGCGGATCTCCTCGTTTCTGATTTGATCACGCAGAGAAACTCCGAGCATAGCACGCTCCATTGCCCTTTATTTTTTTTAAATGTTATATATCCTATGACACGCGGAGTGATGGCACGAATCTAAAGACACATCATTTCTCAAGATTGGTTAAGTAGTTTAGGAAAAACGATGGAACAGATGAACATCCATACACACATACATACATATATAGACTGTTAAAAACATAACCCTCCTTTTTTCGTAGTCGGGTAATAAAAACCGGCCAAGTTCGAGTCGGACTAGCACTCAGAGGGTTCCGTACCACCACTCCTCTCCACACAACTACAAAGTATAATCACAATTATACCTATTCACATTTTAAACAAAAGAAATCAACGCGAGCGACAAAAATAAGCTTTTTTTGTCATTCAGTTTGGACTCATTAGCGTGAGTACGACTCACACTTGACCGATTTTTATTATTTGTTATTTTACTTCAGTATTAGTACTATAATCACACCAAGTTTCACATTTGTATGTATTTACGATAGAGCTAAACAAATAATACTTCCAAATACCTATAAAGAACAGGTTTTTTGTACGGAGACAACCCTTATTTTTTCAGTTTTTCTAATTTTTAGTATTAATTGTAATAGCGGCAACCAAAATACACATTATTACGGTTCATGAATTCAGCCCGCTGACGGACGGACAGACGGACAGACGAGGGCTTAGTAATAGGGTCCCGTTGATCACCCGTTGGGTGTACGGAAACCTAAAAAAAAAAGACGTGTGGCACTCGGGGATTGCCGCGGTAAAGCTATTGCATAGCATTTTTTATCAACTTTTAACACTAAGAAAGTTCCACCAGTAAAATTGACTAAGCCTTTTTAGTACCGAAAATCGCTAATAGATGGCACTGTAAGTTTTTTTAGAACGCGGTAACTTTACGCCGCGCTCGGCCGAGCCAGTAAAATTAACTGCCCTTTTAGTACCAGTAGTACAAATACGCGGTAGTGTTGGGTTTTTTTCGTTACGAAATTTCTTGATACGGTCGCCGCGCTCAAAGCCCGCGATAAAAGCTATGCAATAGCTTAAAAGGACGTACGTTTGAGAATGTCACGGTTATTCCCGCTCTCGCTACATATTATGCCTTGACCACCCAACAGTTGTGTTATGTCATCGATCATCCTCCTCGACATTTTTGCCAGACGTTCGTTGGAGTGTCGAAAATTACTTACGGGAACAAACTAGGTACATTTCTCTGAAGCTTTGCCGAAAAAATGGGGCGAGCGATGTCCCACATATAATACTCAGTTAACTGTTGTACCGTTTAGCAAGTATTTGTAATACGTTATTGTAAATATCGTCGGTGGCGTAACGGCAAAGTATATTTAGTACTAACATACAGTATGGACACTCCTTGCCACTCTCTACATTGCGACCTCACCCCCTTGTCACCCAGGTTGATACAGATTGGCTAGAGTTTGGTTGTCAAACGTATATAGGGTGACTTTTAATTAGTTCTTGATAGCAAAGGATATGAATGTACTCGTGATTACAAAGAACTTTCCCAAATAAAAAAATAAATAAATTGGTGCTTCATACATTTTTGGCGATATAATAAATAACTTGTAATGTATCGAGGACCAACAATTTTTTTCTGATTTGACGAATAGTTTCTTTGGGAAAGTTGTACATTAATATCCTTTGCTATCAAGAACTAATAAAAAGTCACCCTGTATAGGATTTCGCCGCCATTTTGTTTGTTCCGTCATTCCTTTTTTGAAATTTCATTTCTGGCTCGTTGTATGAACTGTCCAGGGTGTGGTAACGGCTAGAGCAGCTAGCTACCTCTTGACCGGGAGGTCGTGGTTCGAATTCTGCCATGTACCAATGTGTTTTCGAATTTCGATTTCATGTGTACGTTTATGTAACGCTGTAACGGTGAAGGAAAACATCGTGAGGAAACCTGCACACGCCTGCGAAGAAACTCGAAGGTTGTGTGTAAAGTCGACCAACCCGCACTGGGCCCGCGTGGTCGACTAAGGCCCGGTCGCCCTAATTAGGGTAGGCTCGAGCCTCTCAGTGGGGACGTACTTAAGCTGATTTGATGATTGTAAAGATATTTCAGAAAGCATTTGGAGCGAAGTGGGAAATGCAATATGCCAAAGACGACAAAGATACCGATGGAAAGACGAAATAATAAAAGATGTTAAGAATTATGATCACTTCGTAGATTATGACATTGATGTAACATATTTCTGTTACAGAATTTGACTTTGAGTAGAAGCGCTGCGAACAAAGAAAGAAGTGTCTGCATATTAAAGCAAGCCATTGGAAACTTGGGTGACAGGGATCTCGATTTTTCTTAGCAATCACAAAACATATGAAAGTAATATTTTGTGACCTAATTTTACATTTTAATGAGTTCATTTTGTCAGTTGCAGTAACACGATTCGTTCACTTTTGTAACAGAAAAAAATATATCAAAGAAACTACTTTTAAAATAGAGATTTGCATTCTACAGGTAAACCAGACGGATTAAGTACGTCTATATTTTCCAAGTCGATTAGTCTAAACACACTTTAATATGCCAGTTGGATTTTTCAAAATTATTTATAGTTTTTAATTGTAACCAAAAAACTTTATAAAAGTGCAAAAGTGTGGTTATTTTTTTAAATCTTTACACGTAAGCAAAAAGACAGAGACAACTGTCCCAATCAATGATTCGCCTTAAAAGGTTAATTTTCGAATTTTGTGATCAATTCGCTGACACAAACCAGCCGTACTTTTTAGGGTTCCATACACCTAAAGGGTAACAAACGGGACCTTACTTTTGGTTTAAAGAAGAGACACAAAATAAAACGTACAAAAACGAAATTATGAATATCTACAGCATGATAAATCATTTTAGCAACGTTTGCTACCTCTGACTGGGGTGAATTGTCTCATAAAATGGCAACCCTACGCTCCCCGCCACGTCATTCCGCTGATCATTTTTTATTTCCGCGCCAAAACCCCGCCACCGGGGGTCTATGTGTTTCTCCTTTTCCTCATAAAAATAATGGACCCAGTATGTGTGTGACGTCACTGAAGTGTGCGCTGCTTTGTTACGAAGTTGAGGCACCATTATGGCAAGTTGAGGTAAAGAGATTCTATTGCAAGTTGTACTTTTTAAGGTTTAGTTCCTCAAAACGAAAAAACTGAACCTTTGTTGCCCGTCTGTCTGCCAAGACCCTTTATCTCGGGAACGCGAGGAGGTATCGAGTTGAAATTAAAACCATATAATATTTCGGTCTACAGTGCTTTGAAGCTGTGAAACAATCAAACTTCTAAGTTAACGTTAAAAAAGATACGGCCGTTTATGCCGTATTTGGGATGGTAAGATATTGCGAGGCTTCCCCAATGCTACCAACCCGAAATGGATTTGTCGTTTGTTTTTTTTTCCAAATTTCAACTGTCTACCTATTACGGTTCATGAAATACAGCCTGCTGACACACAACCGGACAGACAGACAGAACAGCGGAAGATTAACATAAAGGTCCCGTTTGTTACCCTTTAGGTGTATGGAACCCTAAAAAGTACGGCTGGTTTGTGTCAGCGAATTGATCACAAAATTCGAAAATTAACCTTTTAAGGCGAATCATTGATTGGGACAGTTGTCTCTGTCTTTTTGCTTACGTGTAAAGATTTAAAAAAATAACCACACTTTTGCACTTTTATAAAATTTTTTGGTTACAATTAAAAACTATAAATAATTTTGAAAAATCCAACTGGCATATTAAAGTGTGTTTAGACTAATCGACTTGGAAAATATAGACGTACTTAATCCGTCTGGTTTACCTGTAGAATGCAAATCTCTATTTTAAAAGTAGTTTCTTTGATATATTTTTTTCTGTTACAAAAGTGAACGAATCGTGTTACTGCAACTGACAAAATGAACTCATTAAAATGTAAGATTAGGTCACAAAATATTACTTTCATATGTTTTGTGATTGCTAAGAAAAATCGAGATCCCTGTCACCCAAGTTTCCAATGGCTTGCTTTAATATGCAGACACTTCTTTCTTTGTTCGCAGCGCTTCTACTCAAAGTCAAATTCTGTAACAGAAATATGTTACATCAATGTCATAATCTACGAAGTGATCATAATTCTTAACATCTTTTATTATTTCGTCTTTCCATCGGTATCTTTGTCGTCTTTGGCATATTGCATTTCCCACTTCGCTCCAAATGCTTTCTGAAATATCTTTACAATCATCAAATCAGCTTAAGTACATCCCCACTGAGAGGCTCGAGCCTACCCTAATTAGGGCGACCGGGCCTTAGTCGACCACGTGGCCCAGTGCGGGTTGGTCGACTTCACACACAACCTTCGAGTTTCTTCGCAGGCGTGTGCAGGTTTCCTCACGATGTTTTCCTTCACCGTAACAGCGTTAGATAAACGTACACATGAAATCGAAATTCGAAAACACATTGGTACATGGCAGAATTCGAACCACGACCTCCCGGACAAGACGTAGCTGCTCTAGCCGTTACCACACCCTGGACAGTTCATACAACGAGTATATGTGAAAAAAAAATTGGTGCTTCATACATTTTTGGCGATATTTATTTTAAAGTGAAGAAAAGTAATAAAAAATGTAAAAATCGAGAATCGAGAATCTTAACGCAACGGCCACATAACCAGTTCGCCTAACACTCTGATCGGATAATTTTCATGTAAAAATCTTGAACCCACCTACGTTGGTAGGGATTAGGGATTAGTGGAATAGGCTAACTGTGGCCAAAAAAAGTGGCCAAAGTTCAGTAGTTTTATTGTGTAAGAGTAATAAACTGGCCGACAGACAGACACACTTTCGGATTAATAATATTGGTAAGGATGTTACGAAAAGGACGAAGGACGAGGAAAATTTGATTTGTAGATAATCCTTGTTTATATTTGCGATTGTACCGGAAATTAAAAAGCGAAGCCTTTTTGGACGCCTTGTACCATGCTGATGCCATAGTATATATATTAGTACTAACATACAGTATGCACACTTCCTGCTGCTCTCTAGATTGCGACTTCACCCCCTCGTCACCCAGATTGATAAAGATTGGTAACAGTTTGATTGTCGAACGTATAGGATTTCGCCGCCATTTTGTTTGTTCCGTCATTCCTTTTTGAAATGTCATTTCTGGCCCGTTGTATAAAGTGTCCAGGGTGAGTTAATGCTCAGGAGCCGTGATCTGTAATAATGCCAACATACGGATGATCTTTTCAACCGACCGAAAAAAGCAGCAGGTTCTCAATTCGACTGTATGTTTTTTTTTGGTATATGTTACGCGTTTTCTTCCGACCGATTTTCATGATTGTTTTATTTTTACCCGACTGCGTTAGAAGGAGGGTTATGTTTTTCGAGTCAATGTATGTATGTATGTATTTGTATGTTTGGAGCGTCGGTGGCGTAATGGCAAGGGCCGCTACCTCCGGTTCGAATCCTGTTCGTACCTATGTTTTTTCGAATTTTGACTTCATATGTACGTTTATCCGACGCTTTTACGGTAAGGGAAAACATCGTGAGGAAACCTGCACACGCCTGCGGAGAAACTCGAAGGTGGTGTGTGAAGTCGACCAACCCGCACTGGGCCCGCGCGGTCGACTAAGGCCCGATCGCCCTAATTCAGGGTAGGCTTGAGCCCCACGGTGGGGACGTATATTATGACCTGATAATTATGATGTATATATTATTTGTTTGGCACGCCCTGTAACCTAAACCGCTTGAATGTTTTGAAGTCCAAGGTGTCGTTAGATCCCGTAAGTGACAAAAGGATAAATTTTACCTGACTGGCCAAAAAATAGGGGTTAGGTTTTTGATGAAGTCGGGTTTTTAATTAATTTCTTATATATGGTAGGTTATGCCTCCTAGTTAAGTACAATATAAATTTTATGAAAATCGGTTAAGTACCTACTTTTTTAGACAGTTAATTGTACGTAGTTAAGTTGTTGCTTTTGAAGTAGATTTTTTAACGTGGTCAGCGTGGTCAATTATTAGTCGTTTATGTATGATTAAAAAATATCACTTTAAAAACTAATTTAACTAAAGTAGTAGGAGTGGGGGGCGGGGGTGTAATGTGATAAGAAGTACCCACCCTTGTGATGTACCAAAAAGGAGTGTTATATGTTCAAGGTTCATGTATGTAAGTTTATCTTTATAGCACCGTTACTCACGCCTCAACCGAATTATGTATTTGTGGTATCGTTACAATCCTGAACAATAGAAAGGTCTTACTGAGGCTTCAGTGTTATAATGTGGCAGCATAGCCATTTAAGCTAAGTTTTTATTTTTATTTTATTTTTTTTATATATCTATTGATTGAAGTATGCTACGTTTGTAACATTTATTAAAAAATGCTTTATAAGGTGGCCAGGTCAATATTTCACTTTTCATGTTAGAATTTTGTGTGACAATCTTTAACTAAAGAACTCATTGAAAAGCGCTACAGAATGTTGGAGACGGCGTTCAAACAAACCTACTCATTGTCCTTTAGAATAAAATGGGTAGAATTTACAACAGGTCCCAACGAAAAGAGCAACCAAACCACAAAATGACCGTTTGAAATAAAGAGCTCTGTGAGACGCGCTACAGAATGCTGGGGACGGCGTTCAAACAAACCTGCTCATTGTTCTTTAGAATTAAATTGATTAAGCTTACAAGACACAGGACCCAAAGAAAAGAGCAACCAAACCACAAAATGACCGTTTGAAATAAAGAGCTCAGTGAGACGCGCTACAGAATGCTGGGGACGGCGTTCAAACAAACCTGCTCATTGTTCTTTAGAATTAAATTGGTTAAGCTTACAAGACACAGGACCCAACAAAAAGAGCAACCAAACCACAAAATGACCGTTTGAAATAAAGAGCTCAGTGAGACGCGCTACAGAATGCTGGGGACGGCGTTCAAACAAACCTGCTCATTGTTCTTTAGAATTAAATTGGTTAAGCTTACAAGACACAGGACCCAACGAAAAGAGCAACCAAACCACAAAATGACCGTTTGAAATAAAGATCTCAGTGAGACGCGCTACAAAATGTTGGGGACGGCGTTCAAACAAACCTGCTCATTGTTCTTTAGAATTAAATTGGTTAAGCTTACAAGACACAGGACCCAACGAAAAGAGCAACCAAACCACAAAATGACCGTTTGAAATAAAGAGCTCAGTGAGACGCGCTACAGAATGCTGGGGACGGCGTTCAAACAAACCTGCTCATTGTTCTTTAGAATTAAATTGGTTAAGCTTACAAGACACAGGACCCAACGAAAAGAGCAACCAAACCACAAAATGACCGTTTGAAATAAAGAGCTCAGTGAGACGCGCTGCAGAATGCTGGGGACGGCGTTCAAAAAAACCTGCTCATTGTTCTTTAGAATTAAATTGGTTAAGCTTACAAGACACAGGACCCAACGAAAAGAGCAACTAAACCACAAAATGACCGTTTGAAATAAAGATCTCAGTGAGACGCGCTACAAAATGCTGGGGACGGCGTTCAAAAAAACCTGCTCATTGTCCTTTAGAATAAAATGGGTAGAATTTACAACAGGTCCCAACGAAAAGAGCAACCAAACCACAAAATGACCGTTTGAAATAAAGAGCTCTGTGAGACGCGCTTCAAAATGTTGGGGACGGCGTTCTTACAAACCTGCTCATTGTCCTTTAGAATAAAATGGGTAGAGTTTACCAAGACACAGGTCCCAACGAAAAGAGCAACCAAACCACAAAATGACCGTTTGAAATAAAGAGCTCAGTGAGACGCGCTACAGAATGCTGGGGACGGCGTTCAAACAAACCTGCTCATTGTTCTTTAGAATTAAATTGGTTAAGCTTACAAGACACAGGACCCAACGAAAAGAGCAACCAAACCACAAAATGACCGTTTGAAATAAAGATCTCAGTGAGACGCGCTACACAATGTTGGGGACGGCGTTCAAACAAACCTGCTCATTGTTCTTTAGAATTAAATTGGTTAAGCTTACAAGACACAGGACCCAACGAAAAGTGTAACCAAACCACGAAACGACCGCTACATTCTTTAACTATGTAAAAATTTACCACACTCGACTTTAAATGTGTTATTATACTTTTATTGCCACCACCAGTAATAAATTCCACCGAATAAAATCTATGGTTAGCGTGAGGGTGAACAGGTTAAAAAAACGACTATATAGATTATATATATAGTTTATAATTTAACCTATATAGCACGCACAGCAGTGATTAATACCTAAGCAAGGCACCCGTGTTGTATGAATGTGGAACGTTACCATCAAAATGGTAGCGAAGCATACTGGCCGACGGAATAACGAGTAAGCGTTAAATTTTTCCCTTATTATATCAGCTCATATACGTCCCCACCGAGGGGCTCGAGCCTACCCTGAATCAGTGCGATAAGGCCTTAGTCAACCACGCGGGCCCAGTGCGGGTTGGTCGACTTCACACACAACCTTCGAGTTTCTTCGCAGGCGTGTGCAGGTTTCCTCACGATGTTTTCCTTCACCGTTAAAGCAATCGGTAAGTATGTACGTAAGTTTTTGAAAAACTCATTGATACATTGGCCGTCCAGATTTGAACCCGATACCGATGGACCGAGTCGTTACCGGTTGAGCCACCGACGATTTTTTCCCTTATCCTACTTATATTATAAACGCGCAATTTCGTAAGAATGTATGGATATATGGATGTATGTTTGTTACTCTTTCACGCGAAAACTACTGAACAGATCTGACTGAAATTTGGCATATAGACTGACCTGGATTAACAAAAAGTCTACGTTTTTCTACTCTTGCGGGTGAAACCGCTGGAAACAGCTAGTAAACTATACAGGGTGTAACAAAATTGATGTCGGTCCCGTTTACTGGGGCTTCTACTCATCGTACTGAACAACTTTTGTTCTAGGACTTTGTTGAAATCGCAAAAAAACATGTTTACTCTTCATACAAATTGATCAGCTGATCTAACAATTTTGTGCATTTTAGTATGGAGGGTCCAATTTTTTTTTCAAGAATTGACTATGGGTTCCTTGGGGAAAGTTGTTAAGTATGATGAGTAGAACCCCCAGCTACAGGATCCTACACCAATTTTTATACACCCTGTATATGTTTATACTGGCGAAATTAAACAGCTTTATCTTTGAAAAGTTACTATTAATTGCGAACTTTCCTAACTTATTAAAATTTGTTTTCAATACGTGGATTCCGTTGTCGATCATGTATACGCACATTTATATTAAGCTATTTACTATAACTTTTGTGCTTGGTTGTCTGCCATCCCCAATAAAATAAGTAAATTTAGATATCGGACATATTAATGTTTCACTCACCATCATGAGAAATGGTGCTAAGGGCTTGCCAATTATTAATTTAAAAAAATCACACATAACACAAACATTATGCTACAAGTTTAGCATATAAGTGTCGGTGGCGTAACGGCTAGGGCCGCCGGCTCCTGTCCGGGAGGTCATGGTTGGAATCCTGTCACGTACCAATGTGATTTCAAATTTAGATTTCATATGTATGTACGTTTATTCGACGCTCTTACGGTGAAGAAAAACATCGTGAGGAAACCTGCACACGCCTGCGGAGAAACTCGCAGGTTCTGTGTGAAGTCGACCAACCCGCACTGGGCCCGCGTGGTCGACTAAGGCCTAATCGCCCTAATTCAGAAAAGGCTCTAGCCCCTCGGTGGGGACGTATATGAGCTGATACGATGATGATTAGCATAGTGTAAGAAAAAAAAACAGTACTCAATTAAACGTCTTTGATGTTCACGTAAAAACTCCTCCACTTCCGTCACCTGGGAATAATTTCCCCAAACGGCGGAACAACGGTGACTAGGTAAGTTTGGGCTCCATTTCGTCCCTTACACCTTGCACGATTGCCTTGTCTAGACGTTTCCATTGGCTGACTGTATAGATTAAGTAAATCCTAGTTTGAGATAAAACGACGAGTCGGTACAGATACGTTAATCTGTGAAATTCTGCCCCACGTTCTGTAGCTTCTTTTTGACTAATAATTTAATTTTATTAAAGTTGCCTGGAATTTCTATCTCGGAAACGCTTGAAGAGAGCGAAATGTGACCACACGCAAACGATTTAAATGGGGGTTACACCACTATTTTTAATGCGTTTTTTTATGAATTAATGTCCGCCATTTCCAACTTTAGTGCTCCGACAGGGGGGTGGGGGTCCGGTCCAGAATTCCTCCTACTAACGGGCGTTGCTCCATAACGCAACCGAATATTTGGTCAGTTTTTGTATATTTGTCATGAGCATGAGTAAAACTAGTACTTTCATTTTATATCTTACTCAACCATTTCCCTTATCGTTTTTTTGGTCACGATAACTAGTTTTTCAAGCGCTATTAGTACAACACGCAACCACTTTGCTCAGGCAGACCGACATATTTAACATCAGACGGTTGCCATTTATCCTCCCAACCTAAGTTTATCCATTTTCGTTATCGTTACCAGATTTGTCGATACCTTCTAGTATATTTGCTTGTCATCCGTATCATCCGTGTGCCACAACCGAATTTCCTCCCCGCTAGCTAGCCCTTGTAATATAATTCGAGCCGGAATTCCGTACAAAGGTCGGCCCTCGGCACGGAACGTAATCGACGAAACTATTTTATTTTGTTCCGACCAAGTTGTATTAGTGTTTCTCTATGGACGAACAGCTGTGGTCAATCGTGATCCTTCCCCATTGAAAGTAACCGCCTTCGTAGCTCAGAGGCAAAGTTCACTGGCTTAACACAGGAGGTCGCGGGTTCGATTCCCGGCGGGGTCAATTGTAATACTCGGTTTGGTTGGTGGTGGGGCATTTTCTAAGCCCGCCTGGCTAGCTACCACCATCTTATCTAAGTCTTGCCGCCAAATATCAATGTTGATATCATTGGTGTGTTCCGGCATGAAGATAAAATATCCAGTTCCCCATTGCGTTGGGGAATCTTGGTAAGCCCGCTTCCATCTTTGGCAACATAGTCACTTACCACCAGGTGAGATGTTGTCAAGGGTTTACTAATTGTTAATAAAAATTAAAAAAAGAGGTCGTATAGATAAAATATACCTACTGTATACCTTTGTACCTGTGTTTTAACTATTTTCTTCATCTTGGTTACTTTTAGTTAACCAATTTTTTTTAATGTTAGTATCTCAAAAAATGCCGGCAAGTTGGTCGCCAGTTGAGAACTTTACTGCTCTATCGGCCGTTTATTCTATGGGCTATGTGCCCCACCCACTATCACATAAGTAGGTTACTTTAGTTCTCCTCATTTCTGTTAAAGGCGTCGGTGGCTCAATCGGTGACAACTCAGTCCTCTTAACCAGAGGTACCTGGTTCAAACCCGGACATCCAATGTACCAATGAATTTTTACAGTAAGTATTTGGTTATGGTATTTGTTGGAGAACTGATACTTATCCATATATCCTTGTCATTTACATAATCTATTATTTTATGAAACTCCTCTAGAGCACAGGGATTTTTTGACATGAGTCTTGAATTTATTCTCTGACAAAATATGTAGTTACTTTTTGAGAATTTTGTTACACAGTTAGACACCGTCGGGAATCGAACTCGTGACTTCAAAGCGAATGTATTAAAACCATTAATGCACAGTGGTGGTTAATTTGCATCAACTGTCCGGCTGCTGCTCGCACTTACCTAAAATTTCATGTCATTCTGTCAATATGTAAAGAATGACAGAATTTAATAGTTCTGTTAAAATACTGTTAAAATATCGAGACTGAGTAAGCTTTAAAAGTCATTTGTGGGGCAGTGTATAAGCTGGACTGTTGGTGCAATTTAACCACCTCTGTTTGTAATATACAAATAAGTCTAAGTTTGTAAGACTTTTTTTATTATTTTTTTATTAAAAATATGAGTGCGTTTGGCTGCACCTCACCTGATAATAAGTGCCATGCAGTCGAGGATGTAACACGCAAGCTCAAATAGTGCCTATTCACTCTCGTCTTGACTCAGTTTTGTTGGTGGTTACGTATTTTCTAAGCCCGCCTGGCTATCTACCACCATCTTATCTTAATCTTATGGATATTCGTGTGTTGTAGTTTGAAGATAAGATGGCCAAATCTTCATTGCGTTGGGGCTTCCATTTTCGGCATTATAATGACTTACCATCAAGTGAGATGATGCCTGTGGATAAAAAAGACACTTCTTCTCGTCTGCCGCCTATTGTAATTAACTCTTTAGTGAACGCCTTTCTAGCTTGATTTATATCACTTACATAGTTTAATGTTATGGTATGTGGGCTAAATTTACTACCTAATGTTTTGTGCTTGCCTATTATCTTGGAGTAATGGAGTAATCCGAGATGGCGAGAGAGCATCGGGTTGAAAAGATATGGGAGGAAACATAGATTATAGTCGCTGGAGTTTTCTATACTTTATTATTTTTAATCCACTTACTACGGAAATTACTATATTTTTTTATAATTGCATGTGATTTGTAATCGTTCTACTAGCTTAGAAAAAAATAAATAAAAAATATTAAAAAAATAAAAATTGCGGTGTAATAACAGCTGGTAGGCGTATCTGCGTTAATAAAAAAATGTCCTAAAATCATGTACAATTCATATATTTAAATAAGCTTCGACACTTCGAGGCATAATATGTTGTGGAATTGATTATTTCTAATTGACTTTTTAAAGATGATACCATATCTTGTAGTTAATAATTTTGAACAAAAACAAACCGACTTCAAACAGGAAACGAAGGTTCCCCTTGATTTCTCTGGTATGCCATCAACAGATCCTGGTTTTCTTATCACGGTACCACCCTTGGAATATCTCCTTTCCAATAAAAAAAGAATCATCAAAATCGGTTCATAAACGACGAAGTTATTCGCGAACACACATAAAAAAAATATATACGGTCGCATTGAGAAACCTCCTCCTTTTTTTGAAGTCGGTCAATAAGATCCGAGATTTTTTCTCCTTATGTTTATTTTGTATTTCTCGTAGACTAGCTCCTTTCTCTCCCTCTATCGTGGGTTTGGACAGAATATCAGCGCTTTGGTTTTAGTTTTAAAATAACGTTAGGAATAAAAATAAAATACCTGACTGCATATAAAATTTACCTCTCTTTTTTGGTTAGTCGTGTAAAAATGTGTTCTATGTCACTCATGGGATCAAAACGAATCTAACGACACCTCTCTCTTTAAAATCCATCAAGCCGTTTAGGCTACAGAGCATTAAATACAGATCAATAGCTTACAAAATAAACTTAGTTAAAATACATCTTAGTGGTAGTTTTTTAATTATACTCTAACTCTCTCACTAGGATCCCCTGTGTTGGGAGATTTAGTCTCTTCCCAGTAATAATAATGTTTAGCTACAAATAAAGGAATATACACATAAAATAAAGTAAAAATAATACACGAAACTAAATATTGAAGACAAAACCTACCCACTTATTTAGTGTCAAAATCGAATAATTCATTGTTACATTATCTTATCTATGGTACATTATCTAAGGTCTAACATATTTATATTACGTATAATAAATAATATGATTGAAATAAAGTTGGTAACCATCTAAAATAGTTATTTATTCCACTGCCAAGTAATGAGAGCCATTGTAAGTTAGTTTTTTAAAATAGACAGCACGAGTGTTACAATGGCTAATTGTGTGCAGTCAAGTGGCATAAGAACTTTTTCTACGACCATGAAATAAATTAAAGATTTTAAACTGTTAAAATTCATCCATACAGTCTAATCAATCACACGCGATGTTTAGACATGGCGCAGGTATGCGCTCTTTTTTTAATGGCCTTGGCATCTTGCACAAAATACATTGAAATTTTGTCATAATCAATCATATATTGAATTTTTGTAGCCAAAGCCAAAAAAATATTTAAGAAGTTTTATTGTAGTACAGTTGTCTCGTTTTGAAATGATCATTGTAGAACGACTTGTAGGAATGAATAATTTTGTGATATTATTTGAGGTAATGTATTAAGCAAATCACTAAATGGGAGTAGAAAAAGTAATTTACAATATTGCAGGTAGGTAGGTGTACTTAGCATAGTAACTGCCAATAACTGACTAGGGTGATCGGGCCTTACTGGACCACGCGGGCCCAGTGCGTGTTGGTCGACTTTACACACAACCTTCGAGTTTCTTTGCAGGCGTGTGCAGATTTCCTCACGATGTTTTCCTTCACCATAAGAGCGTCGGATTAACGTACATATGAAATTTAAATAGGGTAGGATCGTGGTAGGATCGAACCACGACCTCCAAGACAGGAGGTAGCGCCCCTGTCCATTACGCCATGGATGCTCCTCTCAAGTCTTTTTACTAGTTTTATATTGCCTTCAAACTGTGTGTACTCGTATTATAAACGGAATTTTTGAACGTGGCTTTCACCCATTTCAAGACGTCGGGTTAAATCGAAAACTTACATACGTAAGAACCGAAGAAAATACAATAATTAAATAAACTATGTAATCAATTTAATTAAAAATTTAAAAAAACCTACTGCGTACAAAAATAAGATCTTTTTGGTCATTCGGGTAATATATTATTATACTAGTCGGTATCAAAATCATATCAAAAATTGTTTATTTTGTAACGGTAGTTTGTACATAATAGTGTTAGGACATCCTTTTAAGTAAAAAAGATACTTGTGACAGGATGCTCAGTTCTTCCATACCACTAATTACAAATAAACAACCGAACAGATCAAATAGAAGTACATATAACATAACAATGTTCATCAAAAGTTTACATAAAAGAGAAAAAGGAGAAACGAAACAAATAATAAAAGAACTATGAATAACGTGTGTTCCTGTGTGTCGGTGTGTTCTTGTGTGTGTGTGTGTGTGTGTGTGTGTGTGTGTGTGTGTGTGTGTATGAATGTATGTTTGTGTATGAATGTGTGTGTATGAATGTATGTTTTTGCGCACGTGTGTATGGTGCGTGTGATGTATGTATGTGTGTTTTACCTTATTCTTTTCTATTCATGAGTTGCTCCACCTCACAGTATGTTAGGTTTTTTAACCATTCAACAACTAGTTTTTTTAATTCGTATAATTTGAGGGGATAGATGTTCAAAATCTTGTTTATTTTATTATATACAAAGACTGTTTGACATTTATAATTATGACTGGCAATTGTAGTGTTAACTATACAGCGGTCAACAATGTCTTTCCTTCTTTTGTTTAAAACGTTGCTATCATAGGGAAGTGATGTATGTTTTTTCAAGAGTAATTGGAGAATGTAAAGTTTTCTTGCAGAAAGTAGGTTACATGTTGAGTATAGATCTTTGGTAGGAAATCGATAGTTTTTGAAGTACATTTCTTTAAGAAGTGATCGTTGCGCTCTCTATCTCTAGTTCAAGGAATTTGATTTTAGAAGATCCTCCCCAGATTGGAATACAATAATTTAAGATCGGATAGATAAATTTATCTTATCCGTGGGACAGACACACGAAAGCATTTTTGCCTGAAGCTGAAACTGAGACACTTCGGCCTCGGTATACGATCTCTTTCTCAAAGTTGGACCTACCTAACTGGACTGTATGTCCCAGGTACACATATTCGGCAACAACGGCCACACGATAAGAGAACAGAATAGGGTTTTTTTTTGTTTTTGGTTGGTGTATACATTTTTTCTAACGAAAGGTATCTGGTTTTGATATTAATAAGTGGACTGTATTTTTGAGGATGGTGGTTTTGTAAAATGTATGGAAGGAATAAAGTAAAGGAAAACGCACCTGTATAGCGATTCTTGTGATAGCCGAACAATCAGGAGTCCACGTGACGCGGTGAATGTAGTAATTTTGGTTGATATAGTATATTATTTTGTCACAAACACTGTCACGGATGTTCCAGCTGGCCAGCTTCTAGGTTTGGTAATCACACACTAGATATTCACAAGATTTAACAGTTTTTATAATTAATTTAGCGGCACATAAGCGCAGACGACGCGCACCCGATCGCCATGTTTTCGCATCTGATTGAAGGAAGGGTAGGGGGGGTGTTCGTCGATATAGATATGTAAGGATATACAGTCCGTTCTTCTAATTAAATCTGAACCATTTCCCCCGGGCTTAAAGGGTTGCCTTTAAGAAGAATAATACTAACAAATTATGATACAGTACATTAACAAAATAACCCTAACTCAATCCTAAACTTAAGTTATAATATACTAAACTTATTACAAGTACTTAGTCTACTGATTGGGTAAAGGACAAAGCTTTACTACGGGACGAACAAAAAGTCCCTTTGATGTTTTGATGGTAGCAACGCGAGTCACTCCATCACTTGATATATGAGCCTCCTCAACAATACCTAGAGGCCATGAAAATAATGGAACATTATCAACAATAACAATTACAACAGTACCCTTGACAATGGGGACGGAAGGAACATTCCACTTTGCTCGAGACTGCAATTGGTGCAAATATTCATTATGCCATCTCTTCCAGAATGATTTCACAAGTGAATCCAAGAGGGAATGTCGCTCTTGCAAGTTGCAAGATACCGTGTCAGATACAGGTAGAGTCGATAGAGGCGCTGAACCTAGAAAATGCGCAGGCGTTAATGCTGAGGGCTCAGATGGATCACTGCTTAAAACAGTAATTGGACGAGAATTAATAAGCGATGCTACGCACGAAATCACGGTTAAAATTTCCTCATATGATAGTATCTGCTGACCTATCGTTTTAAACAGGTGTGTTTTGACCACCTTAACCATACTTTCCCAACACCCACCGAAGTGCGGGGAGGCAGGTGGTATTAATTTCCACTCTATTCTTTCCTTTGAGAGTTCTGACATGAGCGGTTCATGATATGTTTCTAGAAACTTGTACAAGTCCTTTAAGTACGAACGTGCACCTATAAAATTGGTACCTCTATCTGAGTAGAGACACTTGATGGATCCGCGTCGTGAAAGAAATCTTTTCAAAGCAGCGAGGAAGCTAACAGTTGTGAGATCTGTAGCCAGCTCGATATGTATCGCGCGTGTTGTGAGACAAGTAAAAATGCAGAGCCATGCCTTACGGCATTTGACTCCTCTGCCACGAACCGGCGTATACTGGAGTGGACCAGCATAGTCACATCCTGTGTGTGTAAAGGCCTTTTCTGCCTGATTCACTCGTTGACTGGGTAAGTCAGCCATAGTAGGATAAGTAGGACGCGGATTGTATTTAAAACAAGTATTACACTTAAATATTCTATGACGAATCACGCGCCGAGCTGCTAATATCCAAAATTTTTGTCTCAGTAAAGACAAGAGCAGTTCAGGACCTGCATGCAAATATTTGTTATGGTAATAATCAATTATTAGATCTACTACATGATCACGACGGAGTAATACTACAGGGTACTTGTGATTACAACTCACTGCAGCATTAGATAAACGACCACCGACGCGAATCAAGTCGTTTTCTAAAAACGGCTTAAGCTTCATTAGAGGTCGAGAACAAGGTTTTTTATTTTTGATGTTTAAAATATCTTCAGCAAAATATATTTTCTGAAGAACACCTAAAACAATGTTCTCTGCATACTCTAGATCGCTTGCGGTGAGAATTAAATATTCTCTTCGAGGTAGCCTGCCAATAAATCTGTACATGTAAACTACAGTGTTGAGCAATTTAGGCCATGAAGACATTCGCAAACAGAGATTATAAATGGCATTCTCATCATCATTCACCGGCATTGAAACCGGGAAAGCTTTAGGTTTTTCCTCAGATAACGGCATTTCAATGTGATCTTCATTTACTTTATTGAGAGGCCACTGAGATGGATTCAAAGAAGCCCAGTAGGGACCCTTGAACCATAACGGATGAGATAGCAGTTTTTTGGGTGTCAAACCACGAGACAGACAATCTGCAGGGTTTTCGATTCCAGCTACATGAAAGAAAATGCTTGCAGGAAAGTTATCAATAACCTTTACTACGCGATTCGCGACAAAGGTCTGCCAACGGTGTGGTGAAGAATTCAACCAACACAAAACCACCTTGGAGTCAGTGAAGCCATAGATACCGGATATGTCGCAACGCGGGCTATAAGTATCGCATACACGACGGAGCAATCGAGATAACAGCTCTACAGCGCAAAGCTCAAGTCTTGCTACTGAGAGCGTTTTTGTTGGTGATACTTTAGACTTAGCACATACAAGCTCAGTGGTGACTTCATCACCACGAGTGATGTGTAAGTAAATCACTGCTCCATAAGCACGCTCACTCGCATCTGCAAAGCCCATAATGTTAACAACTGTACCGGCATACACGCCCAAGTGACGCGGTATTTTTAATCCGTTAAGACAAGTTAACTCCGCGCAGAACCTCTGCCACTGTACCACAATATGATGTGGAGGACAGTCATCCCAATCACATTTAAGCAGCCAAAGCTCTTTAATCAGAAGCTTGGCGTAGAGTATTGTAGGCGCAACAAAACCTAATACATCCCAGAGCCGAGCTATTGTGGATAAGATTAAGCGTTTTGTGCATTTCTCGTTCGGAGTGCCTGTTTGAAATACAAAACAATCTTCCGACATAGACCAACTTAGGCCTAATATCTTATGTTGTACTTCTTTATCGAATATGACTTCCGATGTACTTCTGTGCGATGACGGAATATTTTTAAGTACCTCTTCTGAATTACAAGCCCATTTCATCAAGTCAAACTGACCTTTATGGAATAGCTGAATGAGTTCGTTAACTGCAGTTATTGCAGTCTCTTCATCAGGGGCGCTGTAGGCTACGTCATCCATATACAATGATTTGGAGACAATGTCAGCAGCAAGAGGATATTTATCACCCTCGTCAGATGCAAGCTGCTGTACAACACGCAGCGCGTGAAAAGGACTGGATTTCATTCCAAAACAAACCCTGTTAAATTCATAGACTTGTATAGGATCCTGAGGATTGAAGCGGTACAAGATGCGTTGGAAACGACGGTCGTTAGAGCACATTCCTATCTGCAGAAACATTTGTTTCACATCGGCGCAGAACGCAATAGGAAACAATCGAAAGTTTAATAATATACAGAACAAATCACCCTGTAGATTGGGACCTGAATAAAGGACATCATTTAAAGAATATCCTGAAGTAGTAGCGCAGCTGGCATCAAGAACAGGCCGCAATTTGGTAGACTTGTCTGGTCTGTAAACCCCATGGTGAGGTATTACATATGAGGGAGTATTATCAGTACTGTCAATAGCGTCGACCATGACAGGTGAAATAAAACCCTTATCGATATAATCGTGAATCACGTTATCGTAAGCCTCCCTCAATGGGGGAAAGGCTTCTAATTTACGCTCCAAGGACAAGAATCGCCTTTCAGCGGTCTTATGTGAATCGCCTAATAAATAAACATCTTCACGGAAAGGCAACGCTACTGTATACCTTCCGGTAGAATCTCTAGTGGTAGTAGATCGAAAGTGCTCCTCACACTCCAGATCATTGGGATCATGGACTGGGGAAACAGACACTTCTTCTAACTCCCAAAAGCGCTTTACTAGGTTATCCGTGGAGTCGTTTGTGAGCACAGAGCAACATGATGTAGGAACACATGTGCTCTGTGTTGAGATTGTCTTCGTTGGTAAAGAGCCAATGACGACAAATCCTAACGCGGTCTCTAAAACCGGAGGAACTTCAGAAAATTGAGACGTACTTGCTACCATTCCGGGTAGCATTAAGTGAGGATATAAAGAGGCACCTATGAGAGCATCAATAGGGCCAGGTGTAGCGAAAGTGCTGTCGGCGAGTGGCAGCATTCTCAGGTGAGGTAATGCAGCTTCATCGATGGCGACTGACGGCAGAATGCCAGTAATACGGTCGACAATAAGAGTACTCATGTCGTACCCAATGCTACGATTATACTTGGAATAAAATACCAGGTCTACCATGCCTAAGGTATCTTTCTCTTTGCCACCTACACCCGAGACCACAATGTTCGTGTTCTTATAATCAGTCAAACCCAAACGCAAACAACAGTCACGTGTTATAAAATTACTCTGGGAAGCTGAGTCTAGAAGACATCTTACAATTTGGTTATTAATCACCACTTCAACTGTAGCGAGTGCAACAGTAGTGCTCCGATCAGAACCCTTACTGGTGTTATCCCAAGAAGAAACTAATGCCCTTTGTGGAGCCGACGAAGTATTGAAAGTAGTGCATAATGACGTACTATCTCCGCGAGAGAACTGTGGAAGTTGCTCTCCACTAATACTGACGTTTGATCTCTCATTCGACTGAATGACCGAAAGCGGGGGCGGCCGACTACCACTGGGTTGCATAACAGAGGGCTCTGATGTCACATTGCTAGTTTTGTTTTCAAAGTGAAGCAGGGAATGATGTTTTTGTTTACAAGAAATACATTTCTGGCTAGACTGGCATTTTCCTGTCTTATGATTAAGGCTTAAACAATTTATACAGGCATTATTTGACTTAATGCACGTAAATCTATCTGAAGGTGTCATCCTTTGAAAGGCGGGACACTTGAAGAAGTACTCATGCCTTTTATTTTCGCACAAACATTTTAATTCATGAGTATTAGACGTGTTCGTAACGTATGATTGAGGGTTAGGCGCCCGATGGCTAGTATTAGCACGCGTAGCTTTATTATTTACCTTTATATTATTATTTGAATTTCGCGGTAAAGAATTAATATTCTGATACACGCGAATCTGTGTTCGAACAAAATCCACTAACTGTAGAAACGTAGGGATTTCGGAAGTGTTTGCATGCATTTCAAAACCTTTAATTGATTCAGTGTCAAGTTTTTTCAAAGTTATATGCATCAGCAAGAAATCTGACAAATCTGGCATATTTAAATTTTTTAAAGCACTTACAGCAGTTGCGACTTTATCCATAAACGACTGAAAACTATTCATACAAGGTCCACTATTCATCTTGAAATTGAGTATTTCTTCTATGTATGTGGATGCCAAGAGACGTTTGTTTTCAAATTTTTGTGTAAGAGTTTTAAGGATCATCATTACAGCTCATATACGTCCCCACCGAGGGGCTCGAGCCTACCCTGAATCAGGGCGATTAGGCCTTAGTCGACCACGCGGGCCCAGTGCGTGTTGGTCGACTTCACACACAACCTTCGAGTTTCTTCGCAGGCGTGTGCAGGTTTCCTCACGATGTTTTCCTTCACCGTTAAAGCAATCGGTAAGTATGTACGTAAGTTTTTTTTTGAAAAACTCATTGGTACATTGGCCGTCCAGATTTGAACCCGGTACCTCTGGTTAGATGGACCGAGTCGTTACCGGTTGAGCCACCGATGCTTTATTTTAAGGATCAAAGAGTAATTACTGCCGTCGGGCGTGATGCCTGATATAACACTTAAAGCTCGCTGTGACAATTTTCCCATAAGGTAGTATAATTTTTCATCCTCTGAAAGCGACAGGTTATCGTGTACTAAAGTTTTGAAATTGGCATAGAATAAAGGCCAGTTCTTTACGTCCCCATCAAAGGACATAATTTCTAAACGAGGAAGTCTAGGTCGGTCATGTAAATATTCTTTATTTTGCATAGAAGGCGTCGACTTAGTTGACTTAGGAGTCAAACGTTCTAATACACGTTTACATGAACAATACATGTCTTCAAATGACGACAAAGAGTCGTAACTGGGAGTTTCTTTAGGGTCGGTTTTCATTTTCAAAATGTTATATTCATCCAATACAGTATGAAACTCAGTTCGTAGATCAGTTATAGAACCGACGGCATTTAAAAATGATTCGCTAGTCCTATCTGTAGTTGCTTGTTTAGATAAATCGTATATATGTTGCATTCTCGCAAACAATGCGTTACGTTTCGCATAAGCAACCTGCGCCTTAACGCTATCTAATTCTTTTTCGTTAGACATTTTATATGTATTTAACTGAATCCGACTTCACGAATAAAACTTATCAAAACAAACAACCTTTCTTAAAAATAAGATCTTGTTTCTAACAAACAATTTTATTTTATGTAAGTAGGTAAGTATGTAAGATGCTAGCCTACCGTTATGTTTATAAACTTGACTAGTTACCTATGTACCTATTTAAATCGAAATGAGATGCGATAAACAATAAACGAACTTGTAATAAAATATAAGATCGACAACGATTAACAATGATATCGATAAGTCGTATCTAACTAGGTACTTGTTTCGTATTTACGTATACAGTACCTACTAACTAATTCACAAATTAATTCGCAATGTTTTATAAAATGGAGTAAGTAAGTATATACTGTGGCATTCAACACAACGAATCGAGTACAACACAGTAAGGTTACAAGATACCTATAGTATACCGGCCGACTACAAATCGTGCGTGAGCCAGTTATCTACCCTCCAATATTAACAATTACGAAAATAATTTTATGTGAATAAGTAAGTTACACTATGTAGGCAAATATTCAACTGCGGTTCCAAACGTATACCTATAGTGAAATATTACTTAACAATGATATTTATTTACTTAGTTCTGGATTCACTTCATTTTGCAAACGGAATGTAACTACCTATCAACTATGTATTAAGTACTTAAAGGCAACCCGTTATGGCGGAAGGAATCTGTTTTATAGAACGGAATTATAAGATCCGTCTCGTATGGACCAATATGGATTTGATATTAATAAGTGGACTGTATTTTTGAGGATGGTGGTTTTGTAAAATGTATGGAAGGAATAAAGTAAAGGAAAACGCACCTGTATAGCGATTCTTGTGATAGCCGAACAATCAGGAGTCCACGTGACGCGGTGAATGTAGTAATTTTGGTTGATATAGTATATTATTTTGTCACAAACACTGTCACGGATGTTCCAGCTGGCCAGCTTCTAGGTTTGGTAATCACACACTAGATATTCACAAGATTTAACAGTTTTTATAATTAATTTAGCGGCACATAAGCGCAGACGACGCGCACCCGATCGCCATGTTTTCGCATCTGATTGAAGGAAGGGTAGGGGGGGTGTTCGTCGATATAGATATGTAAGGATATACAGTCCGTTCTTCTAATTAAATCTGAACCAGGTATCTCAAGTCCCTACACGTAATCTTAAGATAAGAAATATTTATCAACCGTAATAGGTAGACAGTTGTAATTACAACAAAGCTTATCTAAGTCTTGCCGCCAAACATCAGTGTTAACAACATTGCTATGTTCCAGCTTGAAGTTAAGATAGCCAGTTCTCCATTGCGTTGGGGAATCTTGGTAAGCCCGCTTCTATCTTCGGCATCATCGTCACTTACCATCAGGTGTGAATCAGAGCTTAACAATTGTGAATAAATAAATACAACATAATAAATAAATAAAAAAATTAAAGGGGCGTCCCATACAAGAAACGTCATTTATTTTACAAGCTTTTTTTTAACTTTCAATGTATGTATGTTTATTCAGGTGGAATCTTGCAAGTTAAATTTAACCCACTTCCAGGTTTCCGATTGAGCTGAAATTTTGGATGCATATGTATATCGCAGAACAGAACAGATGGCCGATGGGGCAGTAAAGTTCTCGAGTGGCGACCGCGCACCGGAAAACGTAGCGTAGGCAGGCCTCCCACGCGGTGGACCGATGACCTGGTGAAGGTCGCGGGAAGCCGATGGATGCGGGCAGCGCAGGACCGGTCGTCGTGGAAATCCTTGGGGGAGGCCTTTGTTCAGCAGTGGACGATTTGTGGCTGATATGATGTATATCGCGTGACAATGCAATATTAAAAGCTTCTTTCCAAAAGTTTTTAGGTTATTCGAAAATTATTTGTACGAATGTGCGGAATCCTCCATGTGCAAATATGACTCGCACATGGCTGGTTTTTCCAAGTATCCCAAGTCTTAGATAATACTGTCACACATAACAACTGAAATCACAGTATACGCTCCCGTATCCGCCTCCCCATTCAAAGTCAGAACGTATTGTGAGGGACACAATAGACCAGGATTTAGTTGCGTTAAGGCCGGGATAAGTTGGAGCTAGACTAATGTTTGTATTTAGGGTTAAGGAGGTCGAAATAGAAGAAGGGAAGGTAAAAGCCTTTGTTGGATCATATGGTGCTATTGTGAGCCGAGATTCGAGGTGCTTAAGGATATGGGAGGCATCGGGTTTAATGTTCATGGCGGCAATTGTACGCGGTCACGAATAGAATTCGAATCTGGTGGACTATTTCCAAATGGGACGAATTATAATAAGTCGCGTGACTATACTACGCATGGATTTGATTTTCAATGGACTTGTATGTTTTTTTTATTGTAGTTTTGTTGCGTGATTTCTTCGATTTTATTTTTTATTGTAAGGTTATGCCTTCATGGTGGTCCCATATAAATTTTATTAAAATCGGTTAAGTACATTTTTATAAAATTTAAAAAAAAACAAAAATTTTAGAAATTTTGTACTTGGTTGATGCGTTTGGAGTTGGCTTTGAACCTGTTCACTGTAATCAATTATTTATCCTATCAATGTTATCCTAAAAATGTTAAAAAATCATGGAAACAAGAATATTTTGGGAGTTAGCATCATTGGTATGCTACATGACGTTAAGCGTTTTTGAGTATTTTAGCACCCCTTCTCCCAATATAGACTAAAAAGGGAGGGGGATTTTCCAAGATCTGAAAGTTTCCACCGTTATTACTTTAAGTGATCAATTATATCTTGGTTACTTAGAAACAGCTCTATAATGGTTTGTATGAATTTTTGTTTTTTTTTGTATTTTGGTACCTTTTGTTTTAATTTCCATGTAAATAGTTGTCATCCCTGAGGAAATCCGTTTTCACCCACAAAAATAACCTTATTAGTTTAGTTTAGCCACTCAACAGTAGATGGAGCTACATGCCTAGAAAGGCGACTCCGGGCAGCTCTAAGTCTTCTACACTTCGTCACATGTTTTTTTTCTCCTCGGAATGCGGAGGAGGGAAAGGGGAAATGCATTTATGCATACCAATACAGCCGAATGTACTGGTTATGTGGGACTCACAGCCCTGCGCCTATATGCATACATACACATATATACAAACAAAAACTGATCATTCAGTTTTGTGGGTCATAAATAAAATAAATAAATAAATACATACGGCCCAGGACCGCACTACCCACTAACAACCCCCTGTAGCGTCGGCAGCTAAGCTACCTTGAAAGCTAATCAGAGCGACGCCCCCCTTAAGGAGGGGGGGTGAGAAAAATATACGCTAAGGGGACAGCGCGGAGAGCTCTTGATGGGAGCGCCCACTTGGTGATTCATATTAGATGTGCTAGTGAGAGGGATTGTGTGATTGAGAATTGACACTATCGCTTCCTCCCTGGGCTGCCAGGAGGCAGTTCAGGTGGGCTGAAATTCCGTCACATGAGATGTCGTTTTGTTGACACTGTTGAAATCATCTGGCATAGACGAACAGGCCAACTTTCCTTCTGCTCTGTGCATTCAGCTGTATCCAGAAACATTACGCAACTCATCGCTTCATCTTTTGCGTCCTGCTCTGTTTTCTGTATTTCGTGCATACTTTTTATTGAGTGTCATTGAACTTCAGTTACCTTATTAACAATACCAACATAAGATATTACTTCTTAGTGAAGTTCTTCAAACCTCTGTTATAAGATTTTTACTAACAAAAAACTATTAAGCTATTAAACTAAAATCAGGTACATAGATGCTGAATTCATGTTTTTTAAATGCTTTTTTTAACTTGCAATGTTTTTTTTTTTTTAATCACTATTGGTAAACACTTGACACTTGTTTGTATGTACATATGTATATGTATGTTTGTTTAGTTCAAATCTAGCGTTCGATTTTGGAGCGACTTCCAGGGGTCCGATTGGTCTGATATTTAGAATAAAGCCGTGTTCCAGGCGACAATAGATCCTTTTGGTATTTCGAAATTGATTTGATAACGAAATTTGGAGGTGGAATCATGGTCCCAGAATCGTCTTTTATTTTCAATAGTATCGTAGGGAATACAGTCTTTTTTGAATTTGGAACAGTGTATTTATATTAATTTGAGCATTCGGCTTTTGAGCATTAAGCTCTTTTCAAATAAAAGCTTGTACCAAAAAGCTTTTAGGTTTTTTGAAAATTATTTATGATATAGGTAACAATGTGGAAACATTATGTCCTAAGTGTTATAGCAGAGTATTTGCTTCAACTCCAGATATTTCACAGGAATATAGAGCATGACATTGTATTGTACATCTCTAGACCATATTGTTGTCCACAGAATAGACAGTCAGTGTTTGTGCCATTGTCTGCCATATGACTGGCGTAAGTCATCAAGTTGTTCTATTATGTAAAAGGATATTATTATATTTTTAAAGTGGAATATTTTTTCGAAAAGATCCTCAAATGAAGCGCGCTTTAATTAAATACCTGTGTCGAAAA
The DNA here is from genome assembly GCA_947284805.1 of Coleophora flavipennella. Lineage (NCBI taxonomy): Eukaryota > Metazoa > Arthropoda > Insecta > Lepidoptera > Coleophoridae > Coleophora > Coleophora flavipennella. Next base: position 1,871,887 of record OX369272.1, read on the forward strand.
CTTACCTTCAAATTATATGTAAAAGTAACAACTGTGCCTTCTGAAAAATAATCCTCCAAAATTTTAACCGCTTCCGTAGCTCAGAGGCAAAGTTCACTGGCTTAACACAGGAGGTTGCGGGTTCGATTCCTGGCGGGGTCACCTTGTAAGACTCGGTTTGGTTGGTGGTAGGGCATTTTCTAAGCCCGCCTGGCTAGCTACCACCATCTCATCTAAGTCTTGCCGCCAAACATCAGTGTTAAAAAAGACATTGATGTGTTCCGGCATGAAGATAAGATAGCCAGTTCTCCATTGCGTTGGGGAATCTTGGCAAGCCCGCTTCCATATTCGGCATCATCGTCACTTACCATCTGGTGAGATGATGCCAAGGGCTTACCAATAGAGAAAAAAAAATCGAATTTTCAGTTTAGAAACATTTGTTATGGCCCCTGCCTACCTGCCGAATAACAGCTTCAAAGGTCAAGTAGTACTCGAGATTTCGTGTTAAATGATTGAGTGAGTCATCATCACCATCATATCAGCCGAAGGACGTCCACTGCTGGACATAGGCCTCCCCCATGGATTTCCACGACGACCGGTTTTGCGCTACCCGCATCCAGCAAGTTCGCCACTCGAGAACTTTACTGCTTCAACGGCCACCTATTCTACGAGCTGTGTGCCCCGCCCACTGCCACTTAAGTTTAGCAATTTTGTGAGCTATATCGGAGTTTCTCTGCGTGATAGAATCAGAAACAAGGAAATCCGTAGGAGAACCAAAGTTACCGACATAGCACTCAGAATTGCTTAACTTAAATGGCAGTGGGCGGAGCACTTAGCTTGTAGAACGGATGCCCGTTGGGACAGTAAAGTTCTCGAGTGGCGAAAACATACCGTAGGCAGGCCTCTCACTCGGTGGACCGATAACCTGTTGAAGGTCGCGGGAAGCCGCTGGATGCGGGTAGCGCAGAACCGGTCGTCGTGGAAATCCTTGGGGGAGGCCTTTGTCCAGCAATGGACGTCCTTCGGCAGACATGATGCTACACCCGAAATATTACCCTCCCTTTTTGGTAAATCGGGTAAAAAATGATCTATTTTTCAAGGTGTCAAAATCAAAAATCAAAATCAAATCAATTTATTTCAAATAGGTGTTTACACACACTTTTAAATAGTCAAAAAAAAATTACTGTATATTTCAAATAATGTCATGATTCAGATTACAGTCTCAGGTAATGGTATTTGATATAGAATGAACATATATATATCTTTGTCATTTACATAATCTATTATTTTATAATATCCTCTAGAGCACAAAACTTTTTTGACATGAGTCTTGAATTTATTCTCTGACAAACTAGTTACATTTTCTGGAATTTTATGTTGAAATAGTCGTTCGAGGTGCGCACGACGCAACCACCGGTACTGACAGAATATCAGCGTTGTGGAGCTGTGGGAACACAATCCACAACATTATGCTGAGTCAGCGCCGTTTCATTGGCAGTACTAATCGTTCGTCCTGTTTGTGTTTAACTTAGTTTTTTAATTTTGCTTTATTACGTCTTTTATTTTAATCTTGTTCTTTGTGTCAAATGTTTAAACTGTCAATGAATAAATGATTTATCTATCTATCTATCTATTTTTGCTCTGTCTGGGGTAAGTAACTTTCACTTTCCTTTCAGTCTTGATCATAAATTTCACTCCCTTTTGCCAAACTCCTTAACATCGTCGCGCGTAATCTCGCGACTTGTAATCTTTCACGTATAAAGGTCCGTAATTTTAATCATGTTGCTTGTAAAAGTTTCCGTTAATTTTGTTCGGGTTAAGACTTAGCTTTAGAGACTTGAGGGTTTCTTTGGTCGGAATAGATTGTTAAGTTTACCAGAGTGGGGGAAGTTTAAGTAAGTTTAATAATTACAGTATTATGGTGCGGTAAATTTAATTTTGTGAAGTTTCAAAGTGCGTCGCGGCATGATGAAATTTTGCGTGAATTTGAAGTTTTGGAGCGGCAACTTTTCGGTTACCGTCGGGTATCCTTTACCTTTGGGAGATAATTTTTAATTTTAGATTGAAGATAAGATGAAAATCGGTCAAGTGCGAGTTGAGCTCACGCGCGAAGGGTTCTATACCACCACCCTTACTAATATTGTAAATGTGAAAATGTGTTTGTTTGTTACCTTTTCACGCTTCAACGCTTTGACCAATCTTAATGAAATTTGGCATGCAGGTAGCCTGTGTCACAAAGAAGGACATAGGCTATTTTTATTCTGTGAAAATAGCGTATCCCGATGCAATTCCCGAGGGAACTGAAAATATACTCTTTTTTGGTTAATTTCTTTAAAACCGCAACGGAACAATGGATTGTGTGATTTTTTGCAAAGAGATGGTTGAGGGGGTGGGAAATGACACATGTACTAATAAGCATATCCTAATATAGTTCCCGAGGGATCTGGAGAAAATTCATGTCCACGCTCGCGCACCGCGCACCCTCTAATTCAGTCACAAAAACGATGTCCACGCGGGCGAAGCCGCGGGCAAAAGCTAGTACAATATATTTGTTTTGTGTATTTACTAATAATTATTTTGTTTCATTCAGTTCGGGATCACTAGCACTACTCACATTTGGTCGGTTTTATTATTTTTTGTTTTACACTAGGGTTGGCACAATAATACAACAAGTTAAACGCTTGTATGTATTGCGTGATCGAATCAGAAACGAGGAGATCCGTAAGAGAACCAAAGTAACCGACATAGCTCTCAGAATTGCTAAACTTAAGTGGCAGTGGGCGGGGCACATTGCTCGTAGAACAGACGGCCGTTGGGGCAGTAAAGTTCTCGAGTGGCGACCTCGCACCGGAAAGCGTAGTGTAGGCAGGCCTCCCACTCATGGATGCGGGCAGCGCAGAACCGGTCGTCGTGGAGATCCTTGGGGGAGGCCTATGTCCAGCAGTGGACTTCCTTCGGCTGATATGATGATGATGATGATGTATTACCTACCATTCTTGCGAGAGAGCAAAAAAAAAAAACATTAACACGTTTCTTACCTCCTTTATTTTTTTTCTTTTAGGGTTTTGTAAAAGGTAGGTATTACCGTGTCTGTTCCTCTTTCCAACTTTTAAAGGGTTGTATGTTTGGGACCGTAATAACTAGCTAGCTGAAATTTTGTCAGGATTTGGGGCTGTAGCAGAATTATCAGTGTAAATCATCACACTGAGTCGCGGCCCTTTATACTACTGCAACACACATATGTTTTTGTATTATTTTTTTGTGATTGCACTGACAAATAAACGTGTTATCTATCTATCTATCTAGGTTTCGTTGTTTTAATAGTCGATTCACTAAAAAACAATAAAAAAACATAGTGCGGTCGGGGGACCCCCGTCAGAAATGAATTCTTTATAGGCGATCTAGCGCTGCATGTTTTGATAGTTTGGTTAGACGACATAAGTAATGCAGCGCTGCAGCGAAATTTAGATTGCAATTCGCCATTTCGTCACGTGACTGACGCGTGACCATTTCTACCAAGTAAGCGACGAGTTACTTCGTTCCAATAGTAGGAAAACTAACGTAAGTGCCTATCAGATGAAAGTGACTACCGCCGCATGTATAAGAGAGTCTGGACTGTCAGTGCTTAACTTATAGGTGGACCGACGAAATGGTTCAGGTACAGATGGGATACTAGATGAAGGTCTCGGGAAGACACTGGATGCGGGCAACGCAGGAGCGGTCGTTGTGGATATCCTTGGGGTAGGCCTTTGTCCATCAGTGGACGTTCTTCGGCTGATATATTGCTTTTTAGCTGAGAGTCTTTACTGTTTTTCATTAAAAAGCCTTTTATAGCCCCAAAAATGCGGCTGAATAAAAATAAATAACTATGTGATTTATCAATCCCCGTTTACATGAGGCGGTAAAAATCCTCGGCGGAATACATACATCAGTTCGACTCGTTCCGGTTATATTTATCGCCCCCTGTGGAACGGCCCCACGGTCGACAGGTATAAACGGCGGATAACCGGATATATTCTAGGTTGACGTGACACATATTGTTATGTAACGATGGGTTATGCACTAACAAACAGCATTTGAAAATCGAACCCATTTACACACACAATGTTAGAAGTAGTTCGCTTCCGTTGCACCGAACGCTACTAAGGAAAGATATGCCAATTGGCATCTTTTTATTTGCTTCACTTTTTGGACGCATGTCACCTTTCTACCTCTCCTTATATATAGCATATCTCTGATTTTTTTTATTTTTTTTATTCACAATTGGTAAACTTTCACCTGGTGGTAACTTGTTTGCCGACTTGACGTTGATAATACGTGCTTGGTACACGCAGTTAGGCAAATGTTTTGCCATGTGATCCGGCTTGAAGATAAGATAACTAGTTCCCCATCGCGTTAAGGAATCTTGGTAAGCTCGCTTCCATCTTCGGCATCATCGTCACTCCTCAGTGGCGTGCACTTCATATGTACAGGTGGAAAACCATTGCCTACCCTGGTAAATATGCCAGTTTTCAACATAAATATAACAACTTACGTCCATACCCTGGTTTTAGGGTTCCGTACCCAAAGGGTAAAAACGGGACCCTATTGCTAAGACTCCGCTGTCAGTTCGTCTTTCACTACGCTGTATTTCATGACCCGTGATAGCTAGACAGTTGAAATATTCACAGATGATGTATTTCTGTTGCCGCTATATCATGCCATGTGTTATAGTATTATTATTAGTTTTTAGTATTAGTATTATTTTTAGTATTCTAAAAATTTCAAAAAAGTTAAAGTCTCCATACAAAAAACGTGTTTTTTTGAAACGTGAAGAAACTAGCGCCATCTGCGTTCTGACTTCTGACTCGCACTTTATCAGTTTTTAGTTTATAAACTTTAAACTTATAGGTACATACATACATCATTACATCATTTTTTTACATATTTCGCTGGTGCTGACACGTTGTGCGCATGGAGTCTACCAGGTCACGTCAGCGCTAGAAAGCCGTACTGTCGCCGCCGCGATTCGCGAGCCGCCCATGTACGCAGTTATAACCTCTAAGTCGAACGTCTTAATACCCATGTTTCCGTGTATTGTCTGACAGTGGGAAGGAGTAGGTGAATAAATGCGTAGGTATTTTCGTTTTATAATGGTGCATGGTGGGCAATAGTGCAACATCTGTTACGAAGTAACTAGTATCTCATCTGTGACCAGGTTGCCAAAGCAGATATTTTACTATGTGCTTAGCTCAGGTAACCAGGCGGACAGTTACCTACCTCCGTTTCAGGGATGTTGTGAAGCGCCACCTGATTGCTACCAGCTTATCTAGCAATTCGTTGGAGAGGCTTGCTACTCAGATGAGAGAATACTATGAGCGTGGTGCCCGTATTGAAGATTTTCATGCCAATCGCCAGATCCGGAAAACCCGGCGCAAGCCCGCTCCTACGACTGCACTTATAATTCAAGTGGGTCTGTTTATTGTGCTTTCTGCAACAGGACTTTTAAAACCAAGTTTGGCTTTGCTAGTCACGCTTGCGCCCACGCAAGGCCCCGGCCAACACAAACTTAGGATGTAGCTGTCAACGGATACATCTGGGATCATCATCAGCACATGTAACATATTCTCTTCTTTGTCCAACCCTCTTCCCAGTTCATCTGGGGTCGGGTCTCCTTGTACGCTTGCGCCAGAGAGTTCTATTCTGGCTTGTCTGTGTACGCAGGTTCTCGCTCTGGATCTCTTTTTGCATACTTGACCACCAGGTGGCCGGTGGTCGTCATTTCATTTCATTTTTTCATTGCAGTGTCACAACTAATGATGTACAAACATAATAATATGTGTAATAGTAGGTTGGTGTTTTTAAATTAATTATGATATGATAATATATTTATATGCCGTGAGGGCATAGCAATGTGTGAGGGCTTGAGTGCTTCAATTATAAGACCTAAGTAACTCTAAATTAATAGAATACATTATCTATTACATGCTATTACATATTCTAAAAAGCAAAATTTGAACATTTTATAAAACCATTTTTATAAGAAGAATATTTAAACAGTTTTTATAAAAACATTACATACCTAATTTATTTATAATGCAACAGGTGATTTTGTCGTCCTCTCCCTCGTGGTCGCTTAGGGCCTTTTTGACGGCCTTTTTTTTACATATAACACAGTAATAGCATGTCCATCCATAACACACTTTGTTTTCATATCTGCGAAAACAGCGTGTGAAATACCCATATATCGTCGATCGGTTGTCGATTCACCGAGTGGGAGGCATACCTAAGCTACGCCTTCCGGTGCACGGTCGCAACTCGATAACTTTACTGCATGTTAGCCTTTGTGTTAATTCAGTGCTTGATCTATCTACCTATATACCTACCAAATTTCATCCAAATCCTTCCAGCCAGAAACTGGAAACAAACATTCGATAATGTCCCTCATCAGTAACATTTCCAGTTGGTTATCAAAGAACAAAAGAAATATTATTAGAAAAATATTATTTATTCATCAGCGAACGATAAATGTTTGTAACAGTGTGTTCGCCATATGTAAACGGCGGAATCGTACCAATTGCCTGCGACATCTACATAAAAAAAAACCGGAAAATTGCGAGTTTTACTCGCGTCAAGATTGTCCCGTACGTTGGTTGAGAATTTTTAAAATGTAACTTTACATCTCAAGTAACAAGTAGCGTAGGCAGACCTCCCACGCGGTGGACCGACGACCTGGTAAAGATCGCGGGAAGCCGATGGATGCGGGCAGCGCAGGACCGGTCGTCGTGGAAGGAGGCCTTTATCCAGCAGTGGACGATTTTCGACTAATATGATGATGATGATGATCTATCCGACCGATTTCGGTCATGGCGACCACTTCGACTCCTAGTCGGTTTGCCGCGCGTGCTGATGAAAGTAACAATCACAATCGATAGACTTCTTATAAATTTTCCTGTAATCTACAGGTAAAGAGCTATTTTCTGTATTTTTTTTTCAAAATTTTACTCGTGTTTAGAGATAAAAGGAGATATTATCGCATATTTTTAACCCCTGACGCAAAAAACGGGTGTTATAAGTTTTACATGTGTATATGTGTGTCTGTGTATCTGTGAGTGTCTGTGGCATCGTAGTTCTTAAACGAATCGACCGATTTTAATGTGGTTTTTTGTTTGAAAGCTGACGTGGTCGAGGTGGTCCTTAGCTATAATTTATGAAGATCTGTGCAGCCGTTAGAAGATCATTAGCTCTTATCTAGGTGATGAAAGGATGTGAAAAACTTATACAGGTCTGATAGATTCGAAATTTGGTGCTCTGTAACTGTAAATAATATTACAAAACCATGGTCACCTTGACCTGATGCTGCAGAATACCCAACTCCTTACCAACTTACAGCAGAGGAAACGTATTTGGGATACGTAAAGTTTAGAAAGCATAAAATAAAACCTAAATTTAAAAAACCCCCGATCAGAGAAACCGATAAAAAGTAGAAAATAATATGTTTTAGCCTTTTAAGTTTAATGTAAGTAGTTAAATTCTGATCTAAGAGTTGTCGCGTAGGGGGACCTCTATTATTAGTAACTAGCTTTTGCCCGCGGCTTCGCCCACGTGGACATAGCTTTTATGACTCTTTTTGAGGGTGAAAGGTGCGCGAGCCGCAATCAGCTCGCAAGCGTGGACGTGAGTTTTCTCCTCAGGAACTGTATCGGGCTATTCGGATTAGCAGTCTTTGTCACTTCCCACCCCCCCCCCCCCCCCCCAACAAATTCTATACAAAAAATCACTTTAATCCGTTGCTCCGTTGCGACGCCACTGACGTGCGCGAGCGTAGAAAACAAATGTCCCCAGATCCCTCGGGAACTATGTCAGGATATACTTATTAGTAAATTATATTTTCCACCTCATCTCTGTGCTAAAAATCACACCAATCCATTTTTTCGTTACGATTTTAAATAAAGTTGCGAACAAAGAGTATTGTTTTAGTTTCCTCAGGAACTGCATCGAGCTATGATAATTTCCACAAATAAAAGGTTAACTATTTCATTCCCAGTGATACAGACTACCGGCATGCCAAATTTCATCAAGATTGGTAGAGGTGTTGAAGTGTGAATAGGTAACAAACAAACAAACAAATTTTCACATTTATAATATTCAGTAAGGATTTCTAAATCTTAAATAAAATATAGAGCGTCGGTGTCAAAACAGTTAGGGCCACTACCTCCTGTCCGGAAGGCCGTGGTTCGAATCTGCCACTTACCAATATCTATACGAATATCGATTTCATACTGGTATGTACGTTTATCCGACGCTCTTACGGTGAGAAAAACATCGTGAGGAAACCTGCACACGCCTGCGAAGAAATTAGAAGCTTATGTGTGAAGTCAATCAACCCGCAATGGGCCCACGTGATCGTCTAAGGCCAGATCGCTCTAACTCAGGGCAGGTCGAGCCCCTTGGTGGGGACCTATATAAACTGATATGATGAAATAACACATTACCTATATTATCAAAAAACTAATTCAAATCATTATAGGTATCAATCTAGTAATAAAATTTCCTAACAATATTAATATGGGTCAAATCCTCGAGTCGTATCAGCTCCAAAGGAGCCCAAGACGCACTTCTCGTTGCCGCGCTGGATGGCAATAGACAACCTTAGCAGCAGGTAGGACCTCACGTCACATCTCCTCTCTCGAAGGCGAAGGCCAACTGAGGGTTCAGCAGCCGGTTGTCTCACAGACCAGCGGCACAAAGCAGTAATTTGCCTCCAAGACCGAGTACTTATTATGCTTCTTTCTCGCCGCAAATTGAGCAGCAGTACCGTACGTGTGAGGAGTGAGGCAGAAATAGTGGCTTCCCAAAGCAGACACGTTCCTCTCTGCCATAGCACCTGTTTAAAACCTCCGGCCTTTTGCTATCAGATCGACTAAAGCCCGGCTGGCGGCTGCATCAAAGATGGAATATTCCATCTGGCCGAGACCAGTGCCCCCCGAGTGAGTTCATTAAGGAATTGGTGACGTGGGAATCTTCACAAACACGACTGCAACTCAGTGAGTGATGGACAATTGCCTCCACCGTGGACCTGCAAATACATTGATGAGGTTCACAGATATTGATATTGCAGGCGGAGAGCAACTGCCAAACGCAAATAGTCGCCGTCAGAAGAGTTCCCATATCTTTGCCTCCTGTTAAAAGATGCTAAACTCGATTTACGTGTTTTTATTTTTTTACACGATTGGAATCTGTAAAAAAATATCTCTCTGTTCGTCTATGAAACACATCGCTACGTACCATAGTTCCAGAGTTTAAAGTAGCGTATGCTGAAAAATACATAAAAGAAATCCACTCAAAAGTATGAAAAAATATTTTAATGTTTTAATACAACTTAAGTGCGTTTTATTATCCTTGCAGCGCCATCTATTGACATTCTGCTACTATGATTATAATGTTTGGTATGTGTAGCTAATAAATACAAAAAGTACTCTATTGTTATTATTGTAAGTATCGATAGATAATTTCCCACGGGACCTCTTTAGTTTTCCGGGATAAAGAATACCCGACTATACAATGATGGTCAAAACACCCCATCTCAATGTAAAGGTTTCATATTGTTACGTTGAGCCAATCTAAAGATACATATTTTTGCATTCCTGTAGGAAGCCTAATTTTTTTGGGATTCACAATGTCCCAGTTTTAGTTCGCGATAAGGGTATCAACGTGTAAAATTTGATTGTAATAGGTTAAGCCACATTTGCGTGGTGAGCCATTCTATAAATGAATACTTTTGATTTTCCCACGGGAACTCTTGAATTTTCTGGGATAAAAAGTATCCTATATGTTAACCCGGGCTATAAGGAACCACCATACAAAATTTCATCAAAATCGGCCCGGTAGTTTTTGCGTGATGCGCGAACATACAGACAGACAGACAGACAGACAGACAGACAAAAATTCCAAAAGTTGTTGTTTTGGCCTCTGTATCGTTAGTAATGTCCACCACAGTTATTATTTTCCAAAAATATTTCATGTACAGACACGGCCCCGTTACAGTTTTATTATATTATAGATTAGTTTTAGTAAAGTAAAAGAGTTGTATTCTGTTTTTATTTTAATAACTTAGCGGTCCCCCTACGTGACGACTCTTAGATCAAATATAACTACTTACATTAAACTTAAAGAGCCAAAGCATATCATTTTCCACTTTTTTGAGCTTTTTTTTGTTGGGGGTTTTAAAATTTTTAATCTAAAATAACTTCTGAACACTTTATCTTAAAATTATTAAAACAAAATATTTAAGATTCTCACACCAAGCCCTCTACTTTGATATGTCCCACAATATACTTTGCAAACCTTTTTTAATTTACCCTCCAAAAGTGACCCCCATGATTTCAACTCAACCGGTCCAATAGTTTCGGAACAAATTGGCTGTGACAGACGAACAGTGATACTAAAATGGTTTCATTTTTTTTCTTTTGTGCTATGGAACCCTAAAACCGTCGATTATATACCCATAAAGCTTCCTTTGACCCAATTGAAGGGGACTCATGGGGTACCAAAATAATGTAATGGTATTTGGTTATCTGTAGCGCCATGTTATAATGTATTTTTTTCTTTTGTTTCAGGTGAGATATGATGACGTATAATGGTTTAAGGAACAAAATGGGCGTTCGGTATCGGTGAGTTATCGCCTATTTGCTTTGCGAGTGTTCAAAGTGGGCTTAGAGCGTTTTTTGGGTATGTTTATACTATCTTTAAATTTGAGGTCGTCTTAATTGTTTGAAGTTTAAAATAACTCTTTTACGCTCTCTTTGTGTATTTTTAGCCACAGGATTGGAAGCATGAATTTTATGTATTTTTTTAATAAAATAGAAAATTTAAACTTTGTTAGTTTATCTCTAAAAATGGTAACGGAGTATAAATGTTGACACCGCCAGGTCTACGTTGAGAACTTATAAAGGGTGTTTTTATTGGTTATTTTTATATTTAGTAACTTAATACTTTTTACATGATTATAAACTAGTGTCCAATTAGGTACGTACATTGTTTTGTTTGCTTGTTTGTAAACTCTTTTATGCATTTAAAAACAAATAAGAGTTTTTGATGGTTTTCTATTCTTCATCATCATCATTATCAACCGAAAAACGTCCACTTCTGTACAAAGGCCTCCCCCTAAGGATTTCTACGACGACCGGTCCCGCGCTGCCCGCATCTAGCGGCTTCCAGTTAAGTTCTCGAGTGGCGACCGCGCACCGGAAAACGCGTCGCGTAGGAAGGCTTCCCTAGCGGTTGAATTACGACCTGGTGAAGATTTCGGAAAGAATTATTCTTATTATTGCATTTTTAGTATTCACATGGGAACGAAGATGAATTATGAAATTTATAGACATTTTAAGATCCCTCGTCGGGTCTTACGAAGAACCGTATAACGTCATGATATTTGATACCGAATGTAATAAAGTGGGTAATAATACGGCCATTATAAATCCTTATGTTCGAAGGGGCGTAGATGAATCATACTTAAATTTTATTATCACTCAAATCTCCTTACAGGCACACAGGAGTGCTGTTATACTCTGAGAATTTCAACTTGCGTTTATGGCGTAAGGTGCCGGCCTAACGAATGAGATACTAGAGACAGTGAAAAGATACATTTAAAGAAAATATTGAATTAAATTATTAGTAAAGGCTAGGGCCGCCGCCTCCTGTCCGGGAGGTCGTGGTTCGAATCCTGCCACGTACCAATGTGATTTCTAATTTAGATTTCATAATATGTACGTTTATCAGTCGCACTTACGGTGAAGGAAAACATCGTGAGGAAACTTTGACACGCCTGCGAAGAAACTCGCCGGTTGTGTGTGAAGTCTACCAACCCCCACTGGGCCTACGTGGTCGACTATGGCCCGATCGCCCTAATTCAGGGTAGGCTCGAGCCCCTCGGTGGGGACACGTTTATGAAATGATATGATGATGATAATTATTCATAATCATATCAGCTGAAAGATGTCCACTGCTGGACAAAGGCCTCCCACAAAGATTTCCACGACGACCGGTCCTGCGCTACCCGCATCCAGCGGCTTCCCGCGACCTACACCAGGTCGTCGGTCCACCGTGTGGGAGGCCTGCCTACGCTACTAATTAAATAATTAGTATAGAGAAAATAATAATCAGTTAATATAGAACCGCCTCCGTGGCGTAATGGTTAAGTTCATAAGCTTCCCATCAGAAGGTCGCAATTTCTATTTCCGGCAAGGTCTAACTTTGTAAGACTCGGTTTGGTTGGTGGTAGGGCATTTTCTAAGCCCGCCTGGCTAGATAGCACCATATTATCTAAGTCTTGCCGCCAAATATCAATGTATAGGCATAGATGAGTTCTGGCTTGAAGATAAAATAGCCAGTTCCCCATTACGTCGGGAAATCTTGGTGAGCTCGCTTCCACCCTTGGGATATCTTCTTTCCAAAAAAAAAATCACCAAAACCGGTTCATAAATGACGAAGTTATCTGCGAACATACATAAAAAAAATTAAAAAATCTATACGGTCGAATTGAGACACCTCCTCCTTTTTTTGAAGTCGGTTAAAAATCTCCTCCTTTTTTTGAAGTCAATTTACAAAATTTACAAATCTCTTGTGACAAGACCCACACACAGAAAGCGACACTGTCATTAACACAGAGACGAAAGGGTGAAAAAGACATCACATTGAGAGATTTCGGAATACGCTCGACTTTATCACCGTACAAGACTAATACTCAAAGGTACACAGATGATATATTCTGAAAAGTCCAACATTCGGAAATGAAGAGCACGTTATAATCGGTGATGATTATTTTGATGATGATGACTCTGTGTGTAGGCAGTTCTCGACATGATATTGTATGTGACACAGTTTACGTGTCGTTTCTGTGTACTTAAATTAAACTTCCGTGTTTTCGCTACAATAACTTGGACTTGAAGTCTCTTTTTTACCCGACTACGAAAAAGGAGGGTTACGTTTTGACAGTCTATGTATGTATGTGTGTATGTATGTATGGATGTTCATATGTTCCCTCGTATTTCCTAAACCACTTAACCGATCTTGATGGGAAAAATAAAGCTATGATTAAAAGGCGGGAATCTCTTGTTTTAATAATTTTCCGTAGTCGGGTTCTAGTTTATAATATATCAGCTCAAATACGTCCCCACCGAGGGGCTCGAGCCTACCCTGAATCAGGGCGATTAGGCCTTAGTCGACCACGCGGGCCCAGTGCGGGTTGGTCGACTTCACACACAAGCTTCGAGTTTCTTCGCAGGCGTGTGCAGGTTTCCTCACGATGTTTTCCTTCACCGTTAAAGCAATCGGTAAGTATATGTACGTAAGTTTTTGAAAAACTCATTGGTACATTGGCCGTCCAGATTTGAACCCGGTACCTCTGGTTAGATGGACCGAGTCGTTACCGGTTGAGCCACCGACGCTTTTAGTTTATATTAAGATTTATTTTATTTATTTACAATTGTTAAGCCCTTAACACTATTTCTCCTGATAGTAAGTGGCGATGATGATGGAGATGGAAGCGGGCTTACCAAGATTCCTTAACGCAATCGAGAACTGGCTATCTTATCTTCAAGCCGGAACACATCAATGTTGTTATGTTAGCATTGATGTTTGGCGGCATAACTTAGATCAGATGGTGGTCGCTAGCCAGGCGGGCTTAGTGAATTCCCTTCCACCAATCAAACCGAGTCTCACAAAGTTAGTCTCCGCCGGGATTAGAACCTGTGACCTCCAGATGTAAACCTAATGAACTTAACCATTACGCCACGGAGTGATCTATTGCACAATTACCGTTATTTACATAGCATTGTCATAATCTTGAATTACTTTACGTTAAATTAACTCTTTGTTGAATTACTTTTGTCGCTACTACTAGTACTTGCGTGTTGCTGTGATCTTTCCAATTTGCTGTTTTGAATTTCTTATATGTTTCTATTAGTGAAGAATTTTAAGAAGCTTTCTCTATTTTACGTAATTTTTATACAGTGTTGTCTGACTAATGTTAATACGACTTCGCATATAAAACCAACCGTATTTAGCGACGTAAGTACATGCATATATTTGGTTTTATTATGTTCCACTATGAAGGTACAACATACGTTTATTACGACTTCGCTTACAACGACATATCGCTTTTAACGACGGAATTATACACATAATGTTTACAACAATGACTAGTGTTGACGCGTTTACTAATAATCGTAGGTAAAAATGTAGGATCTCTGCCGGTCTGGCCTGGACGACATGTGATATTTTTATCAAATGGGTTTGTAAACTGACTAAAAAGTTATGTGAAAAAAATAAACAATATTTTGATTTCTATTCTTTGTTCTCTGATGGTTACATTAATATTCATATGTAATACATTATGTATGTGATTATTTTAATGAATAAAATTAAAATTGACAGTTCGTTTAATACGACTTGCCGTTAGAACAACGTAATATCACCGATTCTACTGTATATCATGTTAGTTGTTAGTCTTCCAATAACATTAAAAAATAAAAGCATTCTTAAAATTTGCATTTTGTCGTAGTCTTCAAACACAACGATGGTTTTGATCATACATGCATTTATTGTTTAATCGTCTCTTGTATGAATTGATCTTGAAACGGGTAAGTATATCACATAGCATCAATATCTTTATTTTCTAAATTACTATTACAAGTACATATTATAGCGTCTTTTTTTTGGACTACTGCGACCCTTTACATTATTATATCAGCTCATATACGTCCCCACCGAGGGGCTCGAGCCTACCCTGTATCAGGGCGATTAGGCCTTAGTCGACCACGCGGGCCCAGTGCGGGTTGGTCGACTTCACACACAACCTTCGAGTTTCTTCGCAGGCCTGTGCAGGTTTCCTCACGATGTTTTTCCTTCACCGTTGAAGCAATCGGTAATGATATGTACGTAAGTTTTTTGAAAAACTCATTGGTACCTTGGCCGGCCAGATTTGAACCCGGTACCTCTGGTTAGATGGACCGAGTCGTTACCGGTTGAGCCACCGACGTTGAGACCCTTTACATAATAATATTATTATATCTACACTTCAGACCCGGTTTTTACGACTGTTCTCATGATACTCTGGATGTGACATTACAGTTTATTGTTTCAAGATGTTATGAATATTTAGTAGCAATGATGGATTTTCGATGAGATCAACAGATATTGAGATTGAAATTCAAGATTACTATGACATTATAATAAAACATTAGTGGTCCTTTAGTTGTGCCTTAACGTCAAATTATTTGATCAAGAGGATAACTAGATAGAGTTTAATATAATTGTTGGTATAGGTTGCTAGAAAGGAAATTGACAGTCTTTGTATGGAATTTGGACCAAAGGCTGCCCAGAATTACCTTAATTATGTTCCTTGGGCTTACACTAGTCCTTAAACCAAAGCACTTCAAATCTAACAGGGGTTCATGAAAAAAAGGTCGTTTAAAGAAAATATCGATACCTACATCGACATTTATTCAACTAACCTTTTATGAGAAGACGTAACGGAGCCCTTAAATTTTGATTAATATATTTTTGAACGTCACCATCTCAAAACGATTTTTTTTAATAATACAATAAATAATTATTTAGTTTCAGAAAAAAAAAATACAACAAAACGTATTTTTATTTATTTTTTCTTGGACGGATATTTTTTTAATAGTATATATAATATAAATAAATGCAAGTAAATCACTGGACGTACTTTCACTTCTGGGCAGCAGATTTAGCCTTTCAATGTCATTTATAAAAAAAAAATATATGATGTACCTACTAAATACAGAAACAGTGATTTCTTTCCATTCATTTTGTTTAGGCTGTGGATTTATTCTCTAATTTAAAATTTTCTTTCGTTTTGAGCTCTAGGTTTACAAATAACATACCTAGTTAACTTAAAAAACATTTCATTTCCACAGATTTGTATGACAGATGTTTTTTTTATGTGTATCCACTTCACCATTTTATTCATAACCCGACAGACGTTGTCCCATCCTGACCACAGAAAAATAACTTTAATTTTTCGCCAATTTCTTAATTTTCCGGGTAATTTTTCTAAATTTCTACTTTCGAACTATCACGATCACAAAAAAAAAGGTAATTTAAAAAACTAAAAAACCCGCCTGCGTTTCTGTGTAATTTGGAAATGAAAAACCCTAAAACAATAAAGTCGTCATACCCGATTGCACTTAACTTAAGAAAAATTGTAGCAGTCGGGACCCATTCTAGAAAGTCAGCCGTCTAGTCAGTATATTGGAGTAATCTGCAATGTAATATAGGTATGTGCTCTCAATTCACTATGCCTCCATTTCTAGAATGGGTCCCGACTGGTACAATTTTTCTTAAGTTAAGTGCAATCGGGTATGACGACTTTCTTGTTTTAGGGTTTTTCATTTCCAAATTACACAGAAACGCAGGCGGGTTTTTTAGTTTTTTAAATTACCGTTTTTTATTTTATTCATTTTTTTAGTTTTATTATTGAATGAGTTCATATGAATTTGGCGCCAAAAATCCGGCATTATGTTTTTATTTAATTTGATATACCCAGTGTCATTCTCACAGTAAAAACGTATCTAACGACAACCCTCAAGCTATAATTCATCGAGCCGTTCAGGCTGCAGAGTGTGTCAAACATTTGAATTTTGCGCCAAAAATCCGCCATTTTGTTTTTTTTATTTTGATATACCCAGTGTCACTCTCACAGTAAATACGAATCTAACAACACGTCTCAAGCTAAAATCCATCCAGCCGTTCAGGCTGCAGAGCGTGCCAAACAATTATACATACAAACATACATACATACATACATACTCTCGAAAAACATAACCCTCCTTCTGGCGCAGTCGGGTAAAAAGTCCAGCCGGTCTCAAGTGATGCGCTTACCAACGAATAGCATTTTATTGATTGATGGATTGATTGATTGAAAACACTTTATTGCACAACATAAGAGGAAAAAACAGATATAATGATGGAGTTTGTACATATGCCTATATGTACAACTTCCTCAATCATTATATCTGTTTTTTATTTATGTCTTATTGCTAACAAGCAATCTTTTCTAGACAACCTCTAGGTGGAGGAAACGTGAAAAATCATTCATTTGTTTTAAGAGGCCAGCACATCAAGCTAGACACACGTAGTGCGATTCTGAACCATACGCGTACGGCATAAGAACGGTACAAAGTCCCAAGTGTCTAGCCAGATGTGCTGGCGTCTGTACGTATACACCATTCTTTCGGCGTCGTCATAATATGTTCACACATTACAAACGAACCGCTGTCATATATCATACATTGTCTTAGTATTTACTTTTTTTGCGCCCTCACCTTGTTCATAAAAGACGTTTACGAACAAATCACACCTCGCACGTAGGACGTCAAAATTATGACCATACAAAGTAGGTGTCCGTTCAATGCAAGAGGAATGCCAGTGCCACAGACCAGCGAATAAACGTCAGTCATAAGACTGCTCATACAAGGGAAACTAATAAAATTTACAACGCTCTGGCCCCGGGCTGCAGTGACGGAGCTAGGGAATGTTAGGTTTGTAAAGCACACATGTGTAGGTACCTTTACTTTTATTATTCTCAATTGGTAAGCCCTTGGCATCATCTCACCTGATGGTAAGTGACGATGATGCCGAAGATGGAAGCGGGCTCCCCAAGATTCCCCAACGCAATGGGGAGCTGGCTATCTTATCTTTAACTTGTAACGCGGTAGTACGCTGTTATTCGTTCTTCTTTCATTCGAACTTTTTTCATTCCTGTCATCTATGTGACTTTTCATTCCTGTCATCTATGTGACTTTTCATTCCTGTCATTTATGTGACTTTTCATTCAAAAACCAAAATTAGATCATCTTTTCATACATTAATTTATAACCATCACAAAATGTTTCAAAAATATTTATTTAATACTTACTCTCTAAAAGACCCATTTCGGGTAAGACTCATTTATGTTTTTGTGATTTGTGTTTTAAATTTAAGTGTGTAGACTTTTTCTATTTCTTATGGTCTTTTAAGGTCTTTTACTTCACTATTAACACTAACTATCACTAAACACGTACGTTTCATTTTCGACCCACGCCCTTACCCTACACTTACGACGACGTACGTGTTACAAAGTGTACCACAATATTCTGTGCTTGGCCACAGTGACGGAAGTAAGATTTAAGGCGAGGAAGACAGTTAAGGACGGAAGCAAGATTTAAGGCGAGAAGCCTGTGGGTGAGGCATTGCTTGAACAGTTGTCTCTGTCTTTTCCTTTACGTATAAAGAGTAAAGAAAATAACCACACTTTTGCACTTTTTCAATGTTATTTCGTTGAAAATTTTCGAAAATGTTAACTAAATTAAATTTGAATAAACATAGACTAAGTAAGTAGTTTGAAAAAAATAAAATTATGATAAAATTTATGTAAATTTCAAATTTTAAAAAAAATATTTTTTCCTACAAATGTTTACAGGCTTTGCTTCATTTTGCTTCAATTTATGCTATGTTTGAGGTTTTTTATGATCAAGTCAAGTAAATCTAATCGTGTAATGAACTTGCAAGAGCCCTAGGTAATATCCTTGAATATAACGTATCTTTTTTTCAGGACGTTAAAGTAAGCGGGAATATTTTTTTCTGATTTTTTTTTTCTATGCTCTTCTCACTGCCTTAATACTCTTCGTTTAAAGCCTAGTCAATTTAAAGTAAGTTAATATGTTATTTATTCCTTTGTTGTTAGTAGTAGGTTTTTTTTAAATTGTTTTATTGTAGTAAAAAGTTCTTATGGCTCGTTGGGCATATTTGAGAAGGGAAAAAAACATAGAGCTCGCGACACTGTTACCGTAACCTACACCGCGCCAGGAACACTCGGAGGGTCAAAACTTATAAAACTGGTGAAAGTTTTCACTTCTGTCAGCACTCCCGGAGAGGCTAGTTTTTTGTTTATCTTTTATTTTTTATTTTTCTGTTTGTGTAGTACCTAAACAATACAATCAACAAATCATTCATTCATTAAAGTCATTATCATCATCATAATTATCACCCCAAAAAACGTCCACTGCTGGACAAAGGCCTGCCCCTAGAATATCCACGAAGACCGATCCTGCGCTGCCCGCCATCCATCAACATCCCCAAATCCCCAAATCAACCAGAACAACTTCCAGTGTAGATTCTCCAACCTTTAGAGGGGTGGGTGCAACACGGACATTTAACATTATTTTCGTCTTTTCTATGTTCATTTTTAGACCCAGTTTTTGAGAGGCTTTACTGAGGCTATCTAGCATTGTGCTTAGGTCTTCCATATTCTTAGCCATGACCACGATATCGTCAGCGAATCTGAGGTGGATTAGGTGTACTCGCCGTTGATATTGATGCCGAATCCACCCCAGTCCAGAAGCTTGAAAACGTCCTTTCCAGGACGGCAGTGAACAGTTTCGAAGATATAACATCTCCCTATCTCACCCCTCGCTGCAACTGGATTGGTTTCGAGTTCTGGTCCTGGAGGCGCACCGACATGGTGGCGTTTTCAGACAAACACTTCAATACCTTGATGGTCAGTTTGGCACCGCTGGAGAGACTGTAACACAGCCCAAGTTTCGACCAAATCAAAGACTTTCTCATAGTCCACAAATGCCAAGCATAGTGTTAGATTGTACTCTTCAGTCTTCTATATAATCTGCCGCAGCGTATGAGTGTACTTTTAGTTACGTGCGGCCTACACAAGGAGATGCGATTGATAGATGTAATGACGAACAATTATAATTAGTCTCTGGTTTCCCATACTACAGTAAATCCTAGTTTGGGACTAGATAACTTTTATGGATGGATTTTTTGATCTAGGACGTTGTTAAGGAACCCAGGATAATGAGACAAAGACTTGAATTAGTACGACACGTATATTGGCCAGCATTATGACAGTATGTGTAGAAGAGAGCGGTAGATGTAGGTATAGTCTTTATATAGTATTGCAAAAGATGACCTACTATTACTAGAATCTATAACAAAATAGATTTACACGTAAAAATAACCATGTGTGATTTGTGAATGTCTTGTAAGTTCTGAAAACGATCATCTTTCCTGCTGACGAAGGCCCCTTCCTGTGGCCCCTTCCAACTCCGGCCCCCAGCACACAGCACAAAAACACCGCCCGCTACAATGAAAGGACGATGAGTTCTGTAATTGTATAAACATTGCGTGTTTCACTGCACGGGCTAGGAGCGAGTTTGTGTGTATTTACTTTATATACAATACAGAGTGTTGTTTTAGTCAGTTTTCCTGTTACAGAAGTCAGTATATAGTCACGGAATTGTTACGAAAAAATTTACTAGAAACTTTTTTTAAATAAATCGGCCAAGTGCGAGCCGGACTCGCGTACTGAGGGTTTTGTACCAAAACTCACCTATGTACGAAACTCTACAATCATTAATAAGAAAACAATCAGATTGAAGGGTGAACTTAAATTTGTAGTCAAAAAACTAACACGTTGACATTATCAATTCTCCAAATGCAAACTACAGTTTATAATCACGCAAAAAAAAAAGTAAAAATATATAGTTTTAGGATTTTTGTTTGCCTTTTCTTGTGCTGTGAGATCTTGCTTCTTGCCGAATGTTATGTTCTAGGTCAACGGGAAGTACCTATCCTATTGGTTTTGATTTACTTACAAGTATCAAAATATGTGACATATTTGACTTAGAAGCCTAATTTTAAGCAAGTAAATCATAATAAAAGTTTTTTTTTCTATCAATCAATCAATCATTTTATTCAAGAACAATGTACATTGTATTTGAAATGACAATAATTTAAATAATATTTTAATTTAAGTACATACACAAACAATACAAATATGATATGCAACATTAAGATTACGCAAATTTGTCAGTTCAATTCATGTCCTCATTAAAATTGAAAATATTATAAAATGCAAAATAAAGTAAGTGTAAAAATAAAAAAAGTCAATGTATAAATGTCAGAAAAAAAATGCATGTCTAGAAAAATAATATTAAGATAAAGTAAAAGATTACAGGAAACCATTAGAAATCACATCACATGTCCTTAAAAATAAAATAATAAAAACAAATTAAAATCAAGTAAAATATGCAATAAATTCATTCAGGTGTCATAGTTTGTCTCTCTTATTTTATCATTTAAATAATCATTTATACAATAGTAGTATAAATTAACATACATTTAAATTACTCGCAGTCAATAAATTTTCTTTTAAATAAAAAAAAATCAAGGACCGATCCACAGTATAAGTCTGCACCTGCTTATTTTGTATAATAATATGTTTTATTTATTAATCATTTATTTCAGACATTCTTCATAATTAATAAGGTAAAAAAAATATAAAAATATTTGTTAAATAAATACTAATGACTAGTGGGTGCCCGCGTTTTGGCCTGCGCAGATCCCGTTTTTTTTCCGTTCCTGTAGGAATTTCCCAAAATCCTTTCTAAGTGGCCCACGTAGTAATTTCTATCTGTATTCCAAATTTCAGCGAAATCCTTTCAGTGGTTTTAGGCTGTGCGTTGATATACCAGTCATTTACCTTCTGCTAATGCGTCGGTGGCGTAACGGTTACGGCCCGCTACCTCCTATCTGGGAGGCCGTGATTCGAATCCTGCCACGTACCAATGTGTTTTCGAATTTAGATTTCATATGTACGTTTATCCGACGCTCTTACGGTGAAGGGAAACATCGTGAGGAAATCTTCACACGCCTGCGAAGAAACTCGAAGGTTGTGTGTATATATAGATAAAGTTAAATTGTAATGTTAATCTGTTAAGTTTTTTAACTGATAAATAGCTTTTTCCCGCGAATTATTTCCCGCTTTATCCCATATCTCATAGGAATTCCAAAAAAATCGGCATTATTCCTTGTTTGCATTACAAAGACACCTCTGTGCAAAATTTTATCTTTATTGGTTTCTATCTGGGTTTGGGCTGGGCGTTGATGAGTGAGCCAGGACTTTTCTTGTTATAGTTATTGATTGAAATGCGATAAAGCTGCCGTAGCACTATTTTGATATATCTCCTTCCTGCCTAGTGTGCAATAAAGTTTCCCTTCTTACCAAACGACCTGTACTGTGTATATAAGCAGAAATGCCAAAGCATAGCAACGGACGCGAATGCGACACGTGTGCTTGAAATTCGCGTCTGCTGGTCCTCAGTTTCAGTTTTTACGTCACAAAAGACAGGAACGTGCTTATTTTCTTCTTTGCTCTCACAAAGCTAGCCTTTTGTAGCTAACATATACTTCTTCTAAATTGAATGAAGAAAAGAATTCAAGAAATGAATCTTTAGAAATTAATTGTACTAGTGAAATGATCTTTTTATAAAAAATAACAACAACATCCATTATTCTTAATTCTTTTTTGTACTATCTTTACTTATAAAGAGGTCAAGTTTGTATGTAAGAAGTAATATTCGAAATTACTTTATTTGCGATAGTAGGTTCTTGATGGAACACTGAATTGAACAATTTTATGACTTCTCTTGCACTATTCCACAATTAATATAAATATAACATCAGCAACAGCTAGTAACTAATAAATTGTTCCTGTTTGTACCTATGTGTGCGTCTGCACTCTTGACTTAACTCTTTTAACTTATAGTTTTGTCCCTGTTCATTTATGTCTGTCACAAACTAAGTCCGTGCATTACGGTCTTAAAACTCAACAAATCTTGAGGGAGCTTTCCTTCCTGTGCACAATATCGCAGCAAAATCGTTTCGGTCAAGCAATTACGAGTTTAATTGCTTCAGCACTATCCACTGGTTGCCCCTTAACGATCTGTCAATTCAAATGGACTTCAGCCGTCAATGTAATTTACTGAGTTGTAAATTCAGCAGTTCTGTTCGCTTTATCCCTTACCATTTATTTGTTCTGTATATTCATATTATGCTAACATTGGATGTAAGGATTTTGTTTGCATAAAGTTCGACTTGAGATGTACATTATGTTTGGTTAGGTTATTCTTGAAATGATTGATTTTGGAGTGTTTTGCTCTTAGGGCTTTAACAAATGTTTCAGTATGTATTAACATTAACACACTTCAGTAAAGGAGAAACAAAGCAAATGAAATCTTTCCAATCAAACGTAGCTAGAATAAGTAGATCATCATATCAGCTCATTAACGTCCCCACCGTGGGGCTCAAGCCTACCCAGAATTAGAGCGATCGGGCCTTAGTCGACCACGCGGACCCGGTGCGGGTTGGTCGACTTCACAGACAACCTTCGAGTTTCTTCGCAGGTATGTGCAGGTTTCCTCACGATGTTCTCCTTCACCGTTAAAGCAATCGGTGAGTATATGTACGTAAGTTTTGAAAAACTCAATGATATATTGGCCGTTCGGATTTAAACCCGGCACCTCTGGTTAGAGAACCGAGTCGTTACCGGTTGAGCCACCGACGCTTTTTATAAGCATAAGAATAAGTAGATAAATATACAAAATACCTCTGATCCAATTAAATGTAACTAGAATAAATAGATTAATATACAAAATACCTGTGATTCAATTAAATCAATCGTTCCCTCAACGATAAGGATCGTGACCATCTTGGCATTGTGAGGGCGGAAAGGGCACTCCGTCCGGCTCTGTCAGACACTGTAGCTTGCTGGTGCTGGAGACTTGGCTGCACTATTCAGCAGGAGGTCTCTTGCCTTCCATCTTCCCCGTCAATATTTAGGAGGCAACTGCCTTGTTGTCGCATGCAATGCAATCTCCAAGGAGAGAGTGGACGCGTTGTTAGCACACTTTCGATAAGCGGGTGGAACTTTGAGCCAGGATTCATCCTCTTGTCTCTGTCTAGGGAATCCTTCTATATATATAAAATTCTGGTGTCACAGTGTTAGTTGTCATACGCCTCCGAAACGGCTTTACGGATTTCTATGAAATTTTCTGTGTATATTCGGTAGGTCTAAGTATAGGTATCGAAAATTTTTCACCGGGATTTGAGCGGGCGAAGCCGCGGAAAACAGCTAGTACTAATATCGTTACTAATATTATAAATGTGTTTGTTTGTTACCTTTTCACGCTTCTACACCTTAACCAATACTGATAAAATTTGGCGTGTTGGTAGCCTGTGTTACTGGGAAGGACATAGTAGGCTACTTTTTATCCCGTGAATCTCAAATACATACATCCTGTTTTTCATGTTTCTTTTAATCGTCCATTATCCCTGACACCACACAGAATTACTTACTATTATTTACTACATTAGTGCTAAAAAAACCCGGCCAAGTGTGAGTCAGTACCGCACACAAAGGGTTTCGCAATATCACACTAGATAGCGCTAGTTTCTTCACGTATTAAAAAAAAAACACTTTTTTTGTTTAGAAAACACCTTATTTTTTCACTTTTTATTTTTTTTATTATTTGTTGTTATAGCAGCAACAGAAATACATCATCTGTGAAAATTTTAACAGTGTAGCTATCACGATTCATGAAATACAGCCTGGTGATAGACGGACAGTG
The DNA here is from genome assembly GCA_947284805.1 of Coleophora flavipennella. NCBI lineage: Eukaryota > Metazoa > Arthropoda > Insecta > Lepidoptera > Coleophoridae > Coleophora > Coleophora flavipennella. The sequence continues at coordinate 1,896,333 of OX369272.1, forward strand.
AAGTCTTAGTAATAGGGTCCCGTTTTTACCCCTTAGGTACGGAACCCTAAAAAGAACATGCCTATTTCACGAACTTCATCATCATAATCACATTAACAGCCAAAAATATTTACTTCTGAACAAACACCACATCCAAGGATTTCCAATACGACTGGTTCTGCGCTGCCAGCGACCTTCCACCAGTTCTTCTCACCACTCGAGAACTTTACTTCCTTAACGGCAGTCCATTCTACGGGCTATGTGCCCCGCCATCTACCATTTGAATTGAGTTTTCTCGAACTCAGCTACTTATTTTTATAGTTAATCTGTGACTCAGCTTAGCGTTAAAATGATATAACTCTTATTTTTCGCGTCGGCAGCCTAAAAAGAAAAGAGTAAAAAAAAGTTTTTAAAAAAAATTAAATAATTATAACTATATATTACTAATTTGAAGTGGCAATGGGCAGGGCACATAGCTCGTAGAACAGATGGCCGATGGGGCATTAAAGTTCTCGAGTGGCAACCGCGCACTGGAAAACGTAGCGTAGGCAGGCTCCCACGCGGTGGACCGACGATCTGGTGAAGATCACGGGAAGCCGATGGATGCGGGCAGCGCAGGATCGAAGGAAAACATCGTGAGGAAACCTGCACACGCCTGCGATAAAACTCGAAGGTTGTGTGTGAAGTCGACCAACCCGCACTGGGCCCGCGTGTTTGACTAAGGAAAATAGGAATCATCAATCATCAAAATAGGAATATTCATTCACTAGGCAGCCTCCCTCCGAGTGAAAAAATTAAATTTTTCTATCCATTTTACCATTTTGAAAGCGACAACTCTCTAAACAGCTAGTTCAAAAATGCACCTCGCTATTCAAATAATTCTAAACTGCAAATCGAACGGAAAGATTTTTTTTCCAAGAAAAACAAAACAAGAACCGATTCGCGACTTACTTCCTGAACAGTATTATCGCTAATCAAGACTCCAACCTCCTCTTTCAGTGCGAGCGAGCGCATCTCAACAAAGACCAACAAAAAACGGCAATTCTACTCCTTTCAGAACCGAGCGGGCCTTTTGTGACAACTCGTCAGAGAGAGAAAAAACTCCTGGAAAGTTCATAACTCGTACTCTAGTTTTCGAGTTTACGATGTGGAGTGCGGAACAGGCCTTTTATGCCGCTGTCTTTTGCAGATTTTAGGGACCCGTGCACCCAACTGGTGACCAACGGAACCCTATTACTAAGCCTCCGCTGTTTGTCCGTCTGTACGTCGGTCAGCGGGCTGTATTTTGGTAGGTAGGTACACAGTTGATATTATCACAGAATATGTATTTCTGTTGCCGCTTTAACAAACAAAGAAAAACAAAAAAAACTCTCAATAACGTCATAAAATGTCCGGCCCCTTGAGTGTCGCTATATAGAGTTTACACTGTACTAAAAATTTTAAAAATTGAATAAATTATTTATTTATTATTTTATTTTTATTCACTATTGGTAAACCCTTGGCATCATCTCTACCGATGGTAAGTGTAGTGATGCCGAAGATGGAAGCGGGATTACCAAGATTCCCCAACGCAATAAAGGGGGTTTCCATACAAAAACGTGTTTTTTTAGGTCTTTAGAAGTATTTTTGATTTAGATCTATTGTAAAAATAGTAATACATACAAGCGTATAACTTGGTGTGATTATTGTAATAATACTTAAGTAAAACAACATATAAAAAAAATCGGCCAAGTATGAGTCGTGAAAATATAAGGGGGTCTACATACAAAACGTTTTTTTAAAACATGAAAAAACTAGCGCTATCTAGTATGATGGTTTTTAAAACTTGAAACTAGCGTCATCTAGTATGATGGTATGGAACCCTTGGTGCGCGGTTCTGACTTGCATTTCACCGGTTTTTTTTTTATTAAAATACGTATATATTTATTTTTTGAAAATACTACGGAATCCTACTTGTCACGTTGTCCAATTCGCACTTGGCAACTTATTTTTATGCATTACTTAATGGGTTCATTTTGTCTTTTACAACTGTCAAAGTATTGTTCAAAGTTTAGAGTTAAGCCTAGCAACAAAACAAACAACGGTTTGTCCTTCTAAAGATCTAAACTCCTACGAACTGTTCTTATCAAAGTACATCACTTCCTCATTCTCTGATCTCGAAGTGAAGGAGATGTTTAAGGGTAGGTTATAGCAACGGTAAACTTTTTTAAAGAGGGGCTGACAGCTTCGCGATCCTTTGCGACAGTGATATGGAGTTCTCGCTGCTTGATGTTGCTGAGTTTTTGGAGTTAATTTAGGAAACAATTGAATTGGCGGCGAGAGAGATAGAGACTGTAAAGGTATTCTCACACGAGGTGACTAAAGTAAAAACAAATTTCAACGTAGACGCGACCAATCGCGTTGGCACATTTCTATGGCGGTTCTCACACGACGAATTTGTCAAAAAAAAGCTAAACACGTTAAAAAACCGACTTCCATCGCAACAACTTAGTACATTTTTGCATTATTATTAATGGTTTTTGTTAATTTACTAATAAAGTGCTACACCAATTTCATAAAAAAATATATGGGACCTCACGGAGAGCACTAGCTTTCAATTTAAAAAAGAATCATCAAAATCGGTTCACTCAGTCGAAAGTTCTGAGGTAACACTAATAAAAAAAAACCATACAGTCGAATTGAGAACCTTCTCCTTTTTGGAAGTCGAAAGAAAAACTAGTTTTCAATGGCGACGCAACCAGTCTCGCGCGACTGGCAGTGCAGGTCAGATGCTCTTTGCTGAGGCAATGTTTCATTAAAAAAACATAAAAATCTAAAATCCAATTAATTCTATAAAATAAAAGATGTCTCTGGAGCCCATTATCCAAACTAGTATAGCCACTCTCAACAGTCAGATTAAGCTTTAAAAAAAGTAAGATTTGGCTTTTAAAAAAGGTCTACGGATTTATCTAGAGGCAATATCCGGAAATCTACGAGTTTTTCCGCGTCGCCTTCCGGATTTTTAAAAATCAGATATGGCAGCAATACCCCTGTGCTTCTCAAAAGGAGTTTTTTGGCGGGATTTGTGTTGAACCCATTAGTGGTTTTATTTTAGCCTACCCTTCCTTAGTTTGGGAAGAGGACTATTTTTGCCCTGAGCCAAACGGTGGGTTCTGTATGTATGTTTATTTTCTTATTTGGCACGCCCTGTAGCCTAAACGGCTTGATGGACTTTGGAGTTCGAGGTGTCGTTAGATTTGTGTTGATCCCGTGAGTGACACAGCTTACATTTTTACCCGACTAGCCCAAAAAGAGGTTATTTATTTCTTTGACACGTTCAATAGCCTAAACGGCTTGATGGATTTTGGAGTTCGAGGTGTCGTTAGATTTGTGTTGATCCCGTGAGTGATACAGCTTACATTTTTACCCGTCTGGCAAAAAATAGGGGTTAAGTTTTTAATTAATAAAAATTCATTTGACTTATCATCACTCTAGGGTTACATGCTGCTGGTGAAAAATACTACATCGTTTCTTAAAAGAAAGTGCCATGGTGGTGTTATCTAGTGTTTCCAATACCAAACAATACACTGGAAAACTATAAGTAATACTTAATAGAACACTTACAAATAGTAGCCGTTTTTGATAGGCATCGTGAAATGTAAGTACATTGCTTCTGTTTTCTCAACGTCTCTTGGTAAACTTTGAAAACAATACACACAATACTATAATTGGACATCTAGGTATAAAAACAATAAAACTGTAACTGGGCCGTGTCTGTACATTAAATATATTTGGAAAATAATAACAGTGGTGGACATTTTTAACGATAAAGGGGCCAAAACTACAACTTTTGAAATTTTTGTCTATCTGTATGTCAGTCTGTCTGTCTGTATGTTCGCACATTACGCATAAACTACCGGGTTGATTTTGATGAAATTTTGTATTGTGGTTCCTTGTAGCCCTGGTTAACATATAGGATACTTTTTATCCCGTAAAATTCAAGAGTTCCCTTGGGAAAATTCAAAACCTCTACGCAGGCGAAGTCGCGGGCCCAGCTAGTGGATAAAAAAATTACGATTAACAAACAAACACATTTTCACTATTATAATATTAGTAAGGATTCTTGGAATCGAATGAGCATCAATTATTCTAGACTTACCTACATCTTTAGTGGCATGCGAGGAGTCTTTAATACATCTTCAGTCTCTTATTGTGCCATACTTCCAATTCGTCCTACAACATATTACTATTTTACTCTTGGTACAAATGAATTTATATGACCTGACCTTTTAACATTAACTTATTTTCGTCCTTGTAACATCTGTCCAAATCCCTCGGCAAAAATAGATAATCCTTGTCGTTAAAGTATAAATAACTTCAGAAAGATCGGTGGCCAAAAATAGAAAAGAAATATCTTCGGGTCGTTTGTTTTTGGAAATGTGGGGGATATTTGATTAATGGCTAGTACCTGGGCACACCTAGACGACCGAGACTTGCTCCGTGATGTAGCGCCATCTGTTTTTATGTAAGAGTAGCTAATAGAAAACGCTAAACACGTTAAAAAACCGACTTCCATCGCAACAACTTAGTACATTTTTGCATTATTATTTTTGGTTTTTGCTAATTTTCTAATAATATACTACACTGATTTTGATAAAATTTATATAGGACCACAAGGGAAGCACTAGCTTTCAAATAAAAAAATAATCATAAAAATCGATTTACCCAATCAAAAGTTATGAGGTAACACACATAAAAAAAACATACAGTCGAATTGATAACCTCCTCCTTTTTGGAAGTCGTTAGAAAGCGAAATTTTTTCTTGTGTAAAAACGGATACCCTGGAAAGACTGAAAAAGTAAAACAGTATCTAAATACAAAACTTTAGCCAAACCATTACAGCCGTTTCCGAGATATCAATGTTCAGTGATGCGTTAATTTAAAAATAATATCGACACCAAAGAAGTTCTATACATGCTGTAACAAAATTGGTAAACTCGGGATTCGACTCATCATACTGAGAAACTTTTTCCAAGGAATCCATAGTCAATTCCAAAAAAAAAATTGGGCCCTCGATACAAAAAACACAGAATCAGTCGATCAGTTGATCGATTTGTATGAAGAGTTAAATACATTTTTTTGTGATTTCATAGAACAAAAGTTGTTCAGTATGAATGTATCCCAACCAAGGGATTTTTTCCAGCCAACCCTTAATTATTGAAAAGATTTAAACAATGAGCTAAAAAACAAATTTGTACACAATTTAAAAGAAGTGAAAACAATAATCTAAATTAATAAACGGATACATTACAATTAGATACATGTAATAAAATACTTACTACTTATTAAATAAAATATAATAAATATGTAAACATATAAATATCCACATACTTACATACTTCAATAATATAAATACATACTGAGCTTAAATAGGAAGACACAAATAAACGGATGTCATGTCTTCTTAAGACGGGCCTTGAACGTGAAGATGGAGGGACACATTCTCATTTCCACTGGCAGTGCATTCTCAGGTCATGTTCTGTTGGTGCTGTGCTGAGGTGCTGGAGTAGAACTCAACTGAGGTCGAAACCATAAAAACACTGAAATATTTTTTTAAGCGACTTCAAAAAAAAGGAGGAGGTTATATATATATATATTTATGTGTGTTCGCGCATAACTTCGTCATTTATGAACCGATTTTTATAATTATTTTTTGTTGGAAAGGAGATATCCCCAGGGTAGTACCATGATAAGGAAACCAGGATATGATGATGGCATCCCAGAGAAATCGAGGGAATCCTTCAAAAATCGTAGTGGCGACTAGTACGTTTGAAGTCGGATTTTTTTTGTTTAAAATTATTATATATATATTCGGGGACAAATCACACATATTCATCTGGCCCCAAATTGGGATTTCCTGTGTTATGGGAACCAGAGACTGATGTATACATACTTATATTCATTTTAATACATACATATATAGATAATTAACACCCACGCAGAGCAAACAAATCTGCTAATCACACAAATGTTTGCCCTGGGTAGGGATCGACCCCACAACTCTCGGATCAGCAGTCAAGAGCACTAACCACTGAGCCACCAAGTCAGTCTACTATTAAACTATAGTAGCTCTGTGAGCTGTAGACCTCGCAAGTTTTTCGAAATGGCTGAAATATGATATTTTTAAGTGATCAACCCCCTCCGGCATTATATAACTCCGTATGACTCCAACTAGGGCATCGAAACCCGGACCAATTTTAAAAACCAGGGTTTTCGGGTCTAAAACATAATGAAAACCCGGTTACCCGGGTTTTTAGAGCTTTTCGGTCATTTTGACGAACTACTTCTCCCCCTCCACCATTTACCCCGTTATGGGTCTATGACTATGAATGAGTCAAACACGCACGTACAGCGTACCATTTGCTTTGCTCGATTGGGTGTAAAGTATGCAGCAACGAACGGCGGCGTTACTTTTCAACACGCTTTTATTAGCTTCACTTGTAACTATGAATGTAAGAAAATCTTGGAATCTTAATTTGACCCACTTGCCGGTCTTCGATTAGGATGAAATTTTGCACACGCTCTGAGTTCTGATGACAATACATGACTAGCTAAGAAACGTCATTACAAATCCAATATGGCGACCTCCCCAAGATGGCGGACTGGCTGTTTGAAATCCACCCCCATGTTATGGGTAGGTATCAAATGAAAGGGTTTGCTGTCAGGAATACGAAAAATAGTCACGTGACTTAAATCCAATATGGCGGATATCCAAGATAACTACTTAACGTGTTTACTAAAAGCGTGTTTTTTTAGTTTTTTAAACTCATTGATGATTTAATAATCATTTACTTAATAGTAATCCTATCCTATTCTACAAATATTATATATGCGAAAGTTTGTATGTTTGGATGTTGGTAACTTACTCAGTCATTCAAAACAAAAACGGCAGAACAGATTTGAATGAAATTTGGCATATAGCCAATATATAGCTTATAGTCTAGGTTAACATAAAGAATACTGATTCCCACGGGAAATTCAATTTTAAGCAGATGAAATTGCAGGGTGAAAAGCTAGTAATCTAATAAAGTATAAAAACTAATGCTAGTTCTAATCTTTAACGACGACGCTGCTACATAAGAAATAATGACAAGAAAACAATTTTGGAAAACCCCTAAAACTCGGAAAACCCGGGTCTTGATTTTTTAAACTCGGGTTTTTTTTCGACCCGAATACCCGGAAAACCCCGTTTTTTTCAGACCGGGTAAACCCGGGCTCGATGCTCTAACTCCGACATTCTGAAAAAAAAATCCAATAACTGTACCGACATAAAATTCCAAATAATTATCGAACCTGCTCACAAAATTTCGCGAGAATTGGTTAAGAAATGCGACCAGTAGTGGAGAACAGCCGGGCTTCTGCCGGAAATCCGGAAATCCGGACATCGAAAGCATTTTTGTCCAAGATAAAACGGAGACGCTTCGCTCGTTCTTCGCGCTCGCTCGGTGCGCTCGCTCGGTCAATATAAAATAAAAAAAACCGGCCAAATGCGAGTCAGAATCGCTTTTTCAGAACTTTTTTTCCGTATCATTATACTAGATGGCGCTAGTTTCTTCACGTTTAAAATAAAACACGTTTTTTGTATGGAGTTTATTTTTTTCTAATTTTTTGTATTTTTTGTTATAGCGGCAACAGAAATATAATAATAATAAATCTGTGAAAATTTCAACTGTCTGGCTATCACGGTTCATTAAATACAGCCTGGTTACAGACGGATGTACGGACAGCGAAGTCTTAGTAATAGGGTCCCGTTTTTACCCTTTGGGTATGGAACCCTAAAAATCGAGGTGGATTGAAGCGGGACTAAGTACCAACAGTTTCTTCGTGAATTCAATGGTTTTAGAGAAAATGTATTTTTGTAATTGTCGTCAGATGAATTATAGGCGGTTTAATTATTATTTACGACTTCGTCCGCGTGCAGGTTTTTGAATTTTCCCACGGAAGTTCTTGAATTTTTCGGGATAAAAAGTACCCTATATATTTAGCCGTGCTACAAGGAACCACCATTCAAAATTTCATCATAATCAGCCTAGTAGTTTTTGCGTGATGCGCGAACATACAGACAGACAGACAGACAAAAATTCCAAAAGTTTTTGTTTTGGCCTCTATATCGTTAGTAATGTGCACCACAGTATTTTCCAAAAATGTTAAATTTACCTATCTACAGACACGGCCGCGTAACAGTTTTATCAAAGTATATAATACTAGCTGTTTTCCCGCGGTTTCACCCGCGTGGACAACGTTTCTATGACATTTCGAGGGTGCGCAGTGCGCGAGCCGCAAGCGGCTCGCGAGCGTGGTCAAAAGTAGCCTATGTCTTAATCCAGGTCCTAATCTGTCTACCTACCAAATTTCAGCCAAATCCGTTCAGTAGTTTTTGCGGGAAAGCGTAACAGACAGACAGAGTTACTTTCGCATTTATAATATTAGTAGGGAAGGGATAGGGATTAGTAGGGATTAGTAGGGATATTAGTACTAACATACAGTATGGACACTCCCTGCCGCTCTTTAGGTTCTGACCTCACCCACTCGTCACCCAATTGATACAGATTGGGTATAGTTTGGTTCTCGAACGTATGGGATTTTGCCGTCATTTTGTTTGATTCGTCATTTGTTTTTAGAAATTGCATTTCACGACCGTTGTATGCAGTGTCCGGAGTGTGGTTTTACTATATATATATACATATATATCTGCTATAGCTTAGCCGTACGAAGCTCTAGAAGGAACTTGTTTTATGTCATTTTTTTTCCGGAATGCTCGCCAAACTAAATGTAAAACTTTTTTTTTATTAAAAATTTGAGCTCTTTTGGTTGCACCTCACCTGATGGTTAGTGTCGATGCAGCCGAGAATGTAACATACAAGCTCAAATAGTGCCCACCTATTCATTTTCGTCTATATTCATCTAGTTTACATTATAATAGGTCCAGATATGTGTTTTATACCTACAATCACACACGTCATCGTTTTCTTTCAACAAACCTACATACTTTAGTATAAGTACCTACATATTTTAATTTGGAAATGATAATTAAAACCTACCAAAGACATCAAAATTACATTTCAACATGAAACCAAGAAATTATCTTAAATAATTAACATAAATAACCCGAGCTCGATTTTAATTTAAAAATTTAAAACAAGAACAAAAATTAAAGCAATACTAGGCGATGTAATCGTGAATTATCATAACAAATCATATTTAGAACAACCTCATTTAAAATCAAATGAACAAAATCACTGTAAGTCCAAAGTTCAAACCCATAAAACTGTTAACAACAAAAAAATAAACTTCGTTAACGGTTGGTCTGTTTTAACAAGGAAAAAAAAGATGTCTCGAAAGATGGTCGGAACACATGCGCGCGCGCACGCTACCCGCGGTGAGACAATGATCTGTTTATTTATTGTATTGTAACCAAACCCAGGGCGGTGTTGTATGGTTTAAATCAGTGCACTTAAAGTTAGTTATTTTGGTGCGCAGTTTTTTTCTGTTTCTGTAACATACATGTTTAAGTTTACATAAAATACAAAATAAAATATCACAGGCAAAAAAAGTAAATTAGTAGGTCTAACTTATCAAATTAAAAGTATGCACCCTCCTATTTTTATGTTCAGACACATAATTAAAATATTTAAAAAAAACTAATCACGCTGGAAACTACTCTTTGTCTAAGTCATGTCGCCATATATCAATGTTAACAGCATTGATGTGTTTCGGCTTACAGAGAAAAAAAATCATTTTCCATTGCGTTAGGGAACTAGGGGAATAGTAGATAAAAAAACATATTTCTTAAGTGTAAAAGAAAAAAATAAAAAAAACGCTAAACAAGTTAAAAAACCGACTTCCATCGCAACAACTTAGTACATTTTTGCATTATTATTTTTGGTTTTTATTAATTTTCTAATAAAGTACCAATTTAGATAAAAAATATATGGGACCACACGGGAAGCACTAGCTTTCAAGTAAAAAAAGAATCATAAAAATCGGTTCACCCAGTCAAAAGTTCTGAGGTAGGTAACACACATAAAAAAAACATACAGTGGAATTGAGAACCTCCTCCTTTTTGGAAGTCGTTTGAAAACGATATTTTTTTGTGTAAAAACCCGACGGGAAGACTGAAAAAGTAAAACAGTATCTAAATACAAAATATTAATCAAATCATTACAGCCGTTTCCGAGATACCAATGTTCATGTGATGCTATAAGTTATACTATTATAAATACCTTCAACCTACTAAAATTTTACATAAAACACTAATGTAGCTTATAATATGATGGATGTAATATTTTATTATCTCTGATCTTACAAAACTACGCAATTCCGCGTAATAAATCACATTCATTAATCACCGAGCTAACATTTAATAAGAAAACTCGTAAAACAACGTTCTTTCAAGTCAATTTTAGGAAATCTTGGATACCAATACCTATAATTAAAACGAAACGGAAAGACTGGCGACTGTCCGTCTGTCAGTTAACATTTAGCCGTAACAATAAACCGCACGAGAAGACGTACAAACAAACAAACTTGTATGTGTTTACTCAGTTCTTGGGAAGCTCTGTTTCCATTGTGTAAATAATATAAGTAACGTTTGTGGCTAGTGTGTGAGCATGCGTTGCGAGTTTTGTAGGATAAATAAAATTATTTAAATGTTTCTTAAAGTTTTGGTGGAACTTAAAATCTGTAAAAAACAATGATAATTATACTAAAGGTGGTTTAAGGAACTGGTCGCTGACAAATTATAAACGCAGTTTTATTTCTTTTATGTGGAATTAGTGTAAATATATACCAATATGTGTGATATAATGTTCCACCAAGAACCTACAATCAAAAGTATCAACTATCTCAAAAACTATTTAAGGGTACCTAGGTAGGAAATTAGAACAGAAATAATATTATGCTGTAGTGCAAAAGGTATGTACCTACTAACTTCAGTAAAATTTTACACATCATTAGTGTTAACGGTATCCTTACTAATATAATAAATTTCACGCTTCTACATCTCTAGAAATCTTGACAAAATTTAGCATGCAGGTAGCCTGTGTCAAGGGGAAGGACATAGGCTACTTTTTATCCCGGGAAAATAGCATAATCCGATGCAGTTCCTGAGGGAACTAAAAATACTCTTTTGGGTTAATTTCTTTTAAAACGCAACGGAACAATGGATTGTTGGGATTTTTTGCACAGATATGGTTGAGGAGGTGAGAAAAGACATAATTTACTAATCACCCTTAAAGACAGTCATAAAACGATGTCAACATGAGCGAAGCCGCGGGAAAAAGCTAGAATCTTTATATTATTTTAAGGCATAAGGGAGGGAATTATAAAGATACTAGCTTTTGCCCACGGCTTCGCCCGCGTGGACATGTTTTTTATGACCGTCTTTGAGGAAGCGGCTCGCGAGCGTAGACATGATTTTTTCCAGATTCCAGGAACTATATCTCTGTCATCTCCCGTCCCCTCAACAAATATTATACAAAAAATCATTTGTTGTGACACTGACGTGCGCAAGCGTGGAAATGAGTTTTACCCAGATCCCTGGGGAACAATGTCTGCTGTTAATTAGTAAATAATTCATTTATTCCCACCTTCTCAATTATCTGTCAAAAATCACGACAATCCATTTTTCCGTTGCAATGTTAAAGAAATTAACCAAAAAAGATTATTTTTTCAGTTCTCTCAGGAACTGCATCGGACTATGCTATTTTCACGAGATAAAAAGTAGCCCATGTCCTTCGCCGTGACATAGGCTACCTGCATCCCAAATTTCGTCAATATTGGTCAATGTTTACCAATTGTGAATAAAAAAAAATGTGTTGAAGCGTTAAAATATAACAAACAAACAAACACAATGTCACATTTATAATAGGAATAAATATAATGTAACTGCATAATAAACATTCAGTCCGCAAAATAACTACTTGAGCGGCAAGATTTCATGATTGAGCGGCAGAAAAACATGTCTATAAGCAGCAACTCAACACTGTAGGAAGAGTGTGGTACGGGGAGTTCTAAATGGAAGCGGGAGCGAGCGAAGCGAGCTCGGACTTGCGGAGCACCCCGACTCGGATCCGTTAGGTTCGGAGACTGTGCGGGGAGGCGAGCTAAGCTCGCCTCCCCGCACAGTCGTAGTGTTAGGTTTAACATGAGAACACAGAAGTAGGAGCCCCGAAGGGGCTCCTTCGACCACTCAACACTGTAGGAAGAGTGTAGTACGGGGATGTTTAAAATAATTACAGCCATCCAGAATGACATAAATTGCTGATTGATTTTGAAATGTTTGCTGACCATGAGTTGCTGACCAATTAGCTATTTCTGCTGACCAATTAGCTATTTCTGCTCACCGATTATATTTTTCTGCTCACAGAAATAACAATACTATGCTAACCATTTAATTGACACCCTTTATAATATTAGTAAGGATAGAATGGATTTTTGTATTACACGTTGGTTTTAATTGAATGAATATTCCAATTTTAATTTAAGTATCATGTTTCGCGTGCCCTAATGTATTAATGCGGTTCTTATTAACACCTACTCATCCTCAAGGCGTGAGTGAATAAACTCTATTTTGTATTTGTTACATCCTCGGTTACATCTTCACTTACCATCAGGTGAAGTGCAGCCAAATGCACTCAAATACTTAACTCTGATATTTTAAAAATTGCATGTACTTTTAATCGCTCTCCTGACTTCAAAATAAAAAATTTGGACGTTTTAACGGCCAGTAGGAGAATCTGGCTTAATTTAAAAAAACTTAGGTACCTATATCTACTTTAGCCTCCAGTAAAAAAGGATATAACTCCCATATATTATGTTCTATGACACTTACCACCCCAATGTGTGCCATAAATCAAGTCGATCGTGCTCCGTTGCGATGTAAATGAAGGAATTAGCAAACAAATTAGTAAGGATGGAAGTTGCATCCATTTTCAATAGAAACATGTTTAGAACACTAAGCGCTGAAGCCATGTTCACCCTACGGGGCATGCAGTCGATATGCTGTCTTTTGTTCCGTGGTGCGCAGAGTACCAAAGCTATTTCCTTTTCAACCTATTCCACCACTGTTTGTCTACCAAGCTATTTTACCTTCTATTCTAAACAAAACAACCTGCAATACTTCTTCTGAACATCTGAACCTGCTGAACTAGGTACTGATGTTAGCAAATATAAATCTTAAAGGGATTCCCTACGTATGTTCGGAGCAAGCCCGCTCGAGGTACGCCTACTCCATTTTCGAGCACTCGAACGAACTTCGGCTTATGTGGTTTTGTGCTCTCCCGGTTATATTTTTTTTCAGCAAGCGTACTCCAAGCCGGCGTGCCTTAAATACACCAACCTTACTACCTTACAGTACTAGGTTATCAGATGAAATACGTCTACTGCTAGATAAAGTCATCCCACAATGATTTTCAAGACGACCGCTTCCCGCGACCTTCAGGTCGTCGATCCATCGATTTAACTTTCCTACGCCAAGTGTTCTGTTGCACGGTCGCCACTCAAAAACTTTACTACCCCAACGGCCATCTATTCTACGGGCTATACATTGTGTCCCCCTCACTGCCACTTAAGTTAAACGATTCTGTGAGCTATATTGGTAACCTTGGTTCTCTGGCATCTGCTTTCTGATTCGATCAACCTCTGTTACTACTATACGAAGGTTTTATTCATACCTATGAAAATAAATTACTCCTTGTTTGATACTTGACATCTGACTCTTTAATCAGCACGTAACAATCGTTCAACACGGCATTTCGAAACGATTTTAGTGCAGCTCCGCTCTGCGGCGCAATCCACAAGCAAATAAAAAGTATGAACGCGTGCTTCGGTTAAGTATGATTGTCTAATCATACTTGTGGCGCGCCTGCACAGCTAACATTTCCTATCCAACCTCATTTATCTGATCCGTGCGATGAACAAAGGGTGACTTCGAGCATAGCTCGCTCCATCTCCTTTTGGGTGACCTTGAGCCTTTACGTATTTACGTATTGAAAAAATCTCGAGTGGTAAAATTTGTCCCCAAATAAACGACCTCACAAAAAGTATTTTCTTCTTTTTGTTTGCAAACGCCACGTTCGAATACTAAACTACGCCAACAAAACTATTTTTGATTGCATTTTTTTCTTTTTCTATTCTGCCACTAACATCATCGGTCAAACGTCGAATGCGTGTTTTTATTTTTTTGGTCTGTATATTTTTTATCACTTGTAAACAAATGCTAAATCCGGCCTATTTTTGTTAGTGGCCAGTGAACCTCGGCGGTGGCTAAATTCTTTTTGGTTGTTAGTTGATGGCGTTCGGTCTAAAATCGAACTCCATTTTTGAATTTGAATGGATTGTGGACCGAGTTCATTTGTTTCTGTTCATAAATGGAAAAACTGCAGTTCGCTAATTTTGACAGTTCACTTTAAGAGGCCATAAACAAATAATAAAAACCGGCCAATTATCCGTCGCTTTCGTTCTTAGGAGCCCGAATGAATGAAAAAAAAAATGCAGCCAAGTGCGAGTCGGACTCGCGCACGAAGGGTTCCGTACCAAATCTTTTACCCTTTGGGTATCTATAAAAATCACGTTTGTTGTTTGGAAGCCCCCCTTATATATTAATTTTATTTTAATTAATTTATTTATTTTTAAAGTGAATAATACAACTCAATATTCTGTGAATATTTCAAGCGTCTACCTGTTGCCGTTATCAATACGAGCAAAAATATTACGTTTGTTGTATCGGAGCACCCTTAAATACTTATTTTATTGTATTTTTGAGTATTTGTTGTATTAGCGGCAATAGAAATACATCATCTGTGAAAATTTCAACTGCCTAGCTATCACGGTTCATGAAATACAGCCTGGTGACAGACGGACAGACAGACGGACGCGAAGTCTCATTAATAGGGTCCCGCTTTTACCCTTTGGGTACAGAACCCTAATAAACACATTTTTGCAGCTTTCTTTGATGTCTTTTGATTTAAATTAATAGTTATAATTTTTAGGTCTTTGTTACTCGAGTTCAGAGATGTAGTGGAACGGAACCCTCCGCTTAATTGGCCAGTTTATATTAATTATGAACTCAACCATAATAATTACGTTTGTACTAAAATTTCTCAGAAAAATCTTTATCTTTACCGGAACCGGCAGCTAAGGCGAAAATAAAATATAATTACGTTATAGCGTCAAAGAAAATCGCTGCTGAAGTTCGCGGGTAACTCTCCAAAGTCTGAAAACACTTGGGGACACCTGGTCGCTCCGCAAAACTTGCCGAGTAAGGACTTTGGGAGACCACCAGTCATATCTATACCTACACACACATACAGGATTACTTTTTGTTCGTTGGAAAATGAAAAACGTCCATTCTACTCATAAAACTGAAAAAAAAACCCTCAGGGAACCTGTATAATTGAAGCAAGATAGACTTAATTCATATCGTGCAAAGTTTGCAATTCGTTTGACCAATAATTGACAGAAGTTTTTTTTTGCTCCAATAGGGGATCGGACTGCATCAAAACTAGGTTCTGAAATATGATTTCCTAAATTGCTCTCCTCTTGAAGTTTCAAAAAACCTTACTTGTTTTGTTTTTCCATTACGTCTTCAATTTTTAATTAATGAAATTCACAAAATAAGTTAGTCAATGACACTTAAAAATTTATGACATCACTTGTGGGTATTTCAAACATTTTTAGAACAAAATTTCGTTTAAGACAGATCATTAAAAGTAAGTCAAATGACTAGCAGTCCGATCCCCTATTATCTTATAATTGGGGAAAGTTCATCAGAAAATAAGCTTACGAAAAACCTAAAACGTTTTTGCTATAAAAAGTTATTTAAAAGGAACTTTTAAACTAAGCGTGCCAAATGAGAATGTTATAAAGTGCTTGATTTCAAAAATTTTCTAAACACCTAAAAATTTTAAGGTAGGTACCTTTTTTTTTTATTCACTATTGGTAAGCCCTTGGCATCATCTCACCTTAACTACAAGCTTCAATTTGAAAAGAATTTTAATTTTCTCGTATTTTTCTCAGCAAAACCTTTCATTTGATACCCTTATCATGAGGGTGAATAAATAATCCGCTATATTGTATTAAGAATGACGTTATTAGCTTACCATGCATTGTTCTCAAAATGTGTATGCAAAATTTTAGCTCAATCGGAAACCGGAAAATGGTTCCAATTTAGCTTCCAAGATTTGTCGCAAACTAACATAGTACTGACTTACTAACACGGCAAGCAATAAAGTTTGTAAAAAGCCGGGCTGAGAAGTACAGTATTTCATAAAATTTGATTGAAAAAAATAGACGATCCTGGGACCTTGATTCCACCTTCGCAATTCATCATCAGATCAACTTCAAAATATTTTAATTTTGTTTTAAACCCCCTATTAAATCTTCATTTCCTAATAGGTCTTTAAACCAAATTTTACGACATACTTAAACAAGATATTTTCATCAGCGTCAAGATTGATTACATGATTTACAAGGAATTAATAAATTATTTTATATTTAATACAAAGAGATTCCCACATAAAATAACTGTGCCTGCCTGTGTGACATAGAACGTAAATGTCAAAACAAAAATTTTTCATCTTTTAATATCTTGGTGTCAAATCCAATAAAAAATATTAATTTATCTGCTTATCCGCACAGTTTAAAAGAATCAAAAACATTATGTAAATTCCATTAAATGCATGTCTGTGTAAAATCAAATGGCAGTCAGCATGTTTACCGAAATCATCGTCTTTAAAAGCATCAGTACGTATTTCTTTCGACATAAAAGTTAAGATTTTTGTATTTAAACTCACCCTCGGCATCATCATACTATTCATCACTAATCATCAGATACGAGGTTTTCAAGAGCTTACCAATAGTGGGTAAAAATTTTGTGACGTAATTCCATGCAATCAGGTGCCTATTAGGCACCTTTGGGAGAGTCAGCAACTTCTTAACGCTTCTTATTTTCAACCGATTTCAAAAAAGGAGGAGGTTTTCAATTCGACTGTATGTTTTTTTGTATGTTTGTTACGCGATATCTACGTAGATTGTGGATCGATTTTCAAAATTCTTTTTTATTCGAAAGAGTGTATACTCGGTGTGTGTGTGTAATATAAAACATTTGATATGTAAGTAAACGAACTCATTAAAAAATTAAGCCTCTAATTTAATTCGTACTCACCCTCGATTTCGTTATTGTGGGTTAAAGTTGTGCATTTAAGTATAATAATATTATTTCATACTTTTGAGTGAATTTCATTTTGAAGTCTGTTTTAAGTTTTTTTAACTTTTATTTTTTTTCCATATGTTTTTCAATCGTTAACAACCCGACAGTCTCCACAACAGGGGCACGGGTCTCTACCCAACCTCGGGAAGGTCAGGTCATACTCCACACACGGGGGTCAAGTTCGGATTGGTGAAGGCTAGTAGTAGACCCCACTGTCAGAAGTTTTAAATCCGCTTATAAGGCGTCTCACATATGATATAACGACTGCCATCCAGTGATAGCAATCGGAAACAACGCTTAACATACCATGCGAAGCACGTAATTGTTTACGACAAATGCCACTAACAGTCAAACCTACCCACGCATTGATCATCCATCTAACGTACTATAGGTCAGTTAACCTGCGTGATCAAGCCAACTTCACAAACCGCACTGAGCGACGACCGCTTATTTTTACTTAAATTATACCCAATTAGTCATAATTTTTCTCGTGAAGATAAAGTGGAGAACCTTACTACCCGAGAACCCGCGTGGTTTTCGATTTTCCCGTGGGAATAAGACATTTTCCCGGGGTAAAAAGTAGCAAGTGATTTTATATATAGAATTGGTTGCAGTAGTGGGAAGCTACAAAGAGTGGTAATCAGAATAGCCCGATATAGTTCCTGAGGGATCAGGAGAAAACTCATGTCCGCAAAGCGGCTCGCGCATCACTCACCCTCAAAGACAGTCACAAAAACGATGCGCACGCGACGCGTGCTAAGCCGCGGGTAAAAGCTAACATATGTAAGAATACTAATCTTATACTTAACCACGCAATTCGCACTAAGGTACAATCACTTCTAATATAGTTTTTAAGTGAAATCTTCTTTAGGCGCATTGGAAAATTTTTGAAATGGGAAAAACCATTGAACTCGCAACACTGTAACCGCTTCCGTAACCGACACCTCCAAGACAGTCCTCGGCAGTGTTATATTCACTGTTATATTTTTTCTTTTATTTATAATTGGATATCATTTGGCATTGTCTGTCCTTATGATAAGTGAAATAAATATTTTTTTATTTATCTTTTATTCACAATTGGAAATCATTTAGCATCGTCTCACTTGATGATATATTTTGATATATTTTTTTCTATTATTTACAATTGGAAATAATTTGGCATCGTCTCACCTGATGATAAGTGAACAATATATTTTTAATATTTTCCTTTTATTTACAATTGGAAATCATTTGGCATCGTCCCACCTGATGATAAGTAAATAAGATATATTTTTTTCATTCACAATTGGAAATCATTTCCAACTCAACTCTCATCTGATGATAAGTGAAATAATTTTTTTTTTAATTTTTCTTTAATTCACAATTGGAAATCATTTGCCATCGTCTCACTTTATGATAAAAGAAATAAATAAGAGTAGAACAATTGAGTCGTACATACATTAATATTTGTATTTAGGTCGCCAAGCGTTACGTATGGTTACGTTCTACGGTCGGTTGCACCGGACATCGAGAGCCCAAAGCTCGGAGGCGAGACTCTGACAAATGAGCGCGTCGGCCAACAACTAATGAGTTGGCGCGCCTTGCGCAAGCCACTGCGGCCCAGCGGGTGTGCACTGTGCAGGCCGGATGACCAAAGAGATTTCAATACCTACACCGATTCTTTGTTTGTATTTTGTGCCGATTTAGCAGGTTTGTTATTCACAAAGTTTTATTTAAATATATAGAGACATTTTTCAGAAAAAGTAACAAATATCAATGGATTTGTATGGGGGGTACCTACCTCATTCCATTTTTCTAGGAATAACGAACTATCGCACGCTTTAGGCTACATAAATATACAGTGTAGTACCTACCGAATTTTGTATTAAAATAATTAGTGTTTTTTTACAAATGGTAAGCCCTTGGTATTATCTCACCTGATGGTAAGTAACGATGACGCCGAACGCAATGGGGATCTGGCTATCTTATCTTCAAGCCGGAACACATCAATGCTGTTAACACCGATGTTTAGCGGCAAGACTTAGATAAGATGGTGGTAGCTAGCCAGGCGGGCTATGAAAATGCGCTACCACCAACCAAACCGAGTCTTACAAAATTGACCCCGCCGGGAATCGAATTCGCGATCTCCTGGTGTGAAGCGAATTGACTAACAAATACGCCACGGAGGCGGACAAGACAGGGAAAATTTAAAAGAACGGCTGGTGATATAAAAATAATATTGCCCTTACCTAAATTTTACAAAGTTCAGTAATTGTGCAACTACCCACACAATTTTTTTTATTTTTTTGTTTTCTAGACTCTATTGGTGTAAGACTATCGATCGCCATCAAAATCTCAACTTCGATTTTTTTTCCATCACAATATTCTACACTCCTTCGTCAATCGAAAGCAAAAAACCGGTAGACCGCATACAAAGGGTTCCGTACCATCATACTAGATGGCGCTAGTTTCTTAACGTTTCAAAAAAAGCTTTTTGTATTAAGATTTACACTTTTTCTAATTTTTAGTACTTGATGTTAAAGCGGCAACATAAATACATCATGGTTCATGAAATACAGCCCGGTGACAGACGGACGGACGGACAGCGAAGTCCCCGTTTTTACCCTATGGGTACGGACCCCTAAAAATGCTTTTGGCACAGATCCTGCTATAAAAATCAAGGTTTGACAATAAAGAGGTAAACCGCTTATTATTAGATTAACATACGATAGGAACGAACAAAGGGTCAGGCTACATACTATGGAAAATAACGTATTTACTAGCTTTTTATTAATTACTAGTTTTTGCCCGCGGCTTTTGAGGCATAAACATGAGTTTTTTAGATCCCTGGAGCACTATATCAGGATATGCTAATAAGTAAATTATGTCATTTCCCACCCCCTCTACCATCTCTGTGCAAAATTTTTCCGTTGCAATGTTGAAGAAATTAACCAAATAAGAGTATTTTTTTTTAGATCCCTCAGGAACTGCATCGGACTATTCTATTTTCGCAGAAGTAGCCTTTGTACTTCTCCGTGTCACAGGCTACCAGCATGCCAAATTTTATCATGATTGGTCAAAGTGTTGAAGCGTATAAAGGTAACAAACAAACAAACACATTTTCACATTTATAATATTAGTAGCGATAGTAAGGATAATTAGATCGTCCCTCTATAAATATGTAAATTAAATTAAATTTAAACTGTTTATTTCAAAAGAAAAACATTTGATGCCACACAAAAAACGCAAATCTTGATATAATAACTTTAAATTAGTTTAAAAAACTAAAAAACACGCTTTTAGCACGCACTAAAAATTACAAAACAGCCAATCCGCCATCTTGGATGTCCGCCATGTTGGATTTAAGTCACGTGACTATGTTTTCGTATTCCTGACAGCAAACCCTTTCATTTGATACCCATATCATGGGGGTGCATTTCAAATAGCCTGTCCACCATCTTGGACGTCCGCCATATTGGATTTAAGTCACGTGATTATTATTTTTTCGTATTCCTGACAGCAAACCCTTTCATTTGATATCCATAATATCATGGGGGTGGATTTCAAACAGCCAGTCCGCCATCTTGGGGAGGCCGCCATATTGGATTTGTAATGACGTTTCTTAGCTAGTCATGTATTGTCATCAGAACTCAGAACGTGTGCAAAATTTCATCCTAATCGAAGACCGCCATGTGGCTCAAATTAAGATTACAAGATTTTCTTACATAGTTACAAGTGAAGCTAATAAAAGCGTGTTAAAAAGATTATGTGATTATGTTCCTAAATAAATGATTTCGAAGTAGACAGTGCCAACGTAATTCATCTTTTTTCTTTTTACATTAAAAATTTGAGTGCGTTTGATCTCGTAATATGACCACTTCATCGTTCATAGAAAGGGTAATCCATAATACTTCAAATATAAAAGTGGAACGTCCAATTTAAAACGCCTACACTTATAATCGCCACATACAATCAGTTAAGATGATATCAAGGGCTTACCAATCCTACTAATATTATAAACGCAAAATTTGTATGAATGTATGGATGTATGTTTGTTACTCTTTCACGCAAAAACTACTACACGGATGTGGCTGAAATTTGGTAGGTAGACAGATTAGGACTTGGATTAACACATAGGATACATTTCTTCACGCTCGCGAGCCGCTTGCCTCGAAAAATCATAGAAACGTTGTCCACGCGGGTGAAGCCACGGGAAACAGCTTGTTGTGAATAAAATAATTAAAAAAAAAATTAATAATAATGTCAGTTGTTTTTACCCACGACGGAACGGAGCAGGTATATGCGTTTAGGGTGAGAAATGTTTGTTTGTGTGTGTGTGCGTTTGTGCAAAGTAATGTTCCCACCTATCTTCTAAACTAATGATCCGATTTTGATGCGGTTTTCAATAACTATTTAAATTATAATGTTTTTTTTTATTTCAAGATACATTTTTCAAGGCCGCTTCCATCTTCGACATCATCGTCACTTACCATCTGGTGATATAAGGCCAAGGACTAACCAATTGTAAATAAAATAACCTCTAAAATACTCTTAGAAACACGTTTTTTTTGGACAGAGACCTCAAAATCTTATTTTAGTAACTTGTTGTTATGGCGATGGCGGCAATAAAAATTGACACTTTGTCTCACCTGTCTACCTATTACAGTTCATTAGATACAGATACAGCCCACTGACAGACAGACTGAAAGATCGCCGGGCGGATGGACAGCTGAGGCTTAGTAATAGGGTCCCGTTGGTCAACAAACATCGACCAAGTGTGAGTCAGACCACGCATAGTGTAGGGTTCTGGAGTGACTACTTAAAAACAATTAATCTCAAGTCACCTCCTAACTAAATTGTTTTCCTAGGTCCTATAGTTTAACTTTAGCTAGCTATAGGACTTAGGAAAATAATTTAGATAAGATATTTAACTCTATAGTAAAAACGGTAATACACAAAAGCGTGAAACTTGGTGTCATTGTAGTACCAATACTGAAGTAAAACAACAACTATTAAAACAATTCCTCTTTCTGTCGCTCGCGTTTAGATGGATAGATAGATAGATGAAACATTTATTCTTTACCACAACACAAAAACAGTACAGTAAATTAACAACAGTACACTTATATAACTTTTTAGTTATATAAGTGTACTGTTTTTAATTGTTACTATAGTAACAAATTTAGAACTTTGCAGTTGCTTAACAGACACACACCAGTCGAAAGTGTTCGGTGAATAACATTACTGTGCCGTAGCAAAGAAAAGGCACCGCCTCAGCATATGCTGTGGCGGACCACAGCGCTGATATTCTGTCCGCACCGCGTTTATGTCCTTTGTTTGTAATGTGAATAGATATCATTGTTGTTGTGAATTTTTCTTAGCCATGGATACTAGTCCTTCAGCCGGATTCGTAAATAATTTTCACTTTCTTCATTTGTTTTTGGATTTGTAATGCTAGTGCCGGTGCATTACAAATCTTCTCTGAAGTTCTTGACAGCATTTGCAGCAGCTGCATTCTGAGGTGGAACACCCAGTTGCTGTTGGGCGTCTATAAAACTGCACCCAGAGCAAGTTGGGTTCTCACGTCCTCCTTCGTTTTATTTCCTTGTTCTCCACATTGCTCACGTGCATTAGACGATTTTCTCCAAAATGCACCACTTCTTGAACAAAATCCCAGCAGAAAACAATGAAAAAACAACAAAATAAAATTACGAATGCGTCCACCACAAATCCCGCCAAAAAACCAATAGATATCATTGTCATAGTAGTGTGGCGAGGTGTGGTGGTACGGAACCCTCACACCACGAGTCCGACTCGCACTTGTTAGTAATGTGAATAGATATCATTGTCATAGTTGTGTGGAGAGGTGTGGTGGTACGGAACCCTCACACCGCGAGTCCGACTCGCACTTGTTAGTAATGTGAATAGATATCATTGTCATAGTAGTGTGGCGAGGTGTGGTGGTACGGAACCCTCACACCGCGAGACCAACTCGCACTTGTTAGTAATGTGAATAGATATCATTTTCATAGTTGTGTGGAGAGGTGTGGTGGTACGGAACCCTCACACCGTGAGACCAACTCGCACTTGTTAGTAATGTGAATAGGTATCATTGTCATAGTTGTGTGGAGAGGTGTGGTGGTACGGAACCCTCACACCGCGAGTCCGACTCGCACTTGTTAGTAATGTGAATAGATATCATTGTCATAGTAGTGTGGCGAGGTGTGGTGGTACGGAACCCTCACACCGCGAGTCCGACTCGCACTTGTTAGTAATGTGAATAGGTATCATTGTCATAGTTGTGTGGAGAGGTGTGGTGGTACGGAACCCTCACACCGCGAGTCCGACTCGCACTTGTTAGTAATGTGAATAGATATCATTGTCATAGTAGTGTGGCGAGGTGTGGTGGTACGGAACCCTCACACCGCGAGACCAACTCGCACTTGTTAGTAATGTGAATAGATATCATTGTCATAGTAGTGTGGCGAGGTGTGGTGGTACGGAACCCTCACACCGCGAGTCCGACTCGCACTTGTTAGTGATGTGAATAGGTATCATTGTCATAGTTGTGTGGAGAGGTGTGGTGGTACGGAACCCTCACACCGCGAGTCCGACTCGCACTTGTTAGTAATGTGAATAGATATCATTGTCATAGTTGTGTGGAGAGGTGTGGTGGTACGGAACCCTCACACCGCGAGACCAACTCGCACTTGTTAGTAATGTGAATAGATATCATTTTCATAGTTGTGTGGAGAGGTGTGGTGGTACGGAACCCTCACACCGCGAGTCCGACTCGCACTTGTTAGTAATGTGAATAGGTATCATTGTCATAGTTGTGTGGAGAGGTGTGGTGGTACGGAACCCTCACACCGCGAGTCCGACTCGCACTTGTTAGTAATGTGAATAGATATCATTGTCATAGTAGTGTGGCGAGGTGTGGTGGTACGGAACCCTCACACCGCGAGTCCGACTCGCACTTGTTAGTAATGTGAATAGGTATCATTGTCATAGTTGTGTGGAGAGGTGTGGTGGTACGGAACCCTCACACCGCGAGTCCGACTCGCACTTGTTAGTAATGTGAATAGATATCATTGTCATAGTAGTGTGGCGAGGTGTGGTGGTACGGAACCCTCACACCGCGAGACCAACTCGCACTTGTTAGTAATGTGAATAGATATCATTGTCATAGTAGTGTGGCGAGGTGTGGTGGTACGGAACCCTCACACCGCGAGTCCGACTCGCACTTGTTAGTAATGTGAATAGGTATCATTGTCATAGTTGTGTGGAGAGGTGTGGTGGTACGGAACCCTCACACCGCGAGTCCGACTCGCACTTGTTAGTAATGTGAATAGATATCATTGTCATAGTAGTGTGGCGAGGTGTGGTGGTACGGAACCCTCACACCGCGAGTCCGACTCGCACTTGTTAGTAATGTGAATAGATATCATTGTCATAGTAGTGTGGCGAGGTGTGGTGGTACGGAACCCTCACACCGCGAGTCCGACTCGCACTTGACCGGTTTTTTACATGTTCATCGTACTTTTTTATACTTCCATCAATTAAACCGCCTCCGTGGCGTAATGTTTAGTCCATTCGCTTCACACCAGGAGGTCGTGGGTTCGATTCCCGGTGGGTTCAACTTGTAAGACTCGGTTTGGTTGGTGGTAGGGCATTTTCTAAGCCTGCCTGGCTAGCTACCACCATCTTATCTAAGTCTTGCCGCTAAATATCAATATTAACAACATTGATGTGTTCCGGCATGAAGATAAGATAGCCAGTTCTCCATTGCGTCGGGGAACCTTGGTAAGCCCGCTGCAATCTTCGGCATGATCGTCACTTACCATCAGGTAAGATGATGCCAAGGGCTTGCCAATTGTGAGTAAAAAATAAAAAAAAGTCACAAATACTTACCTAATAGTTACCAGTTTTTTAAACCGTTAATGCCCATTATTTAAAAAAACAGCCAAGTGCGAGTCGGACTAGCAGTCCAGGGGTTCCGTACCACCACAACTCTCCACAAAACTACATAGTGTAATGACAACGATACCTATTCACATTGTAACCAAAAGACATCAACGCGAGCGACAAAAATATGCTATTTTTGTCATTCAGTTCGGACTCTTTAGCTTAAGTACGACTCACACTTGGCCGGTTTTTATTATATTTGTGTTATTTCAGTATAAGTACTATAATAATATCAAGTTTAACGCTTGTATGTATTTATGAAATAAATAAAATAAAATATTTTTTTACGAAAGATTTAACTCAAAAATACTTTTAAAGACCTATAAAAACACGTTTTTTTGTATTAGGAGTTGTTTTAATTTTTTCTAGCTTTTAGTATTTGATATTACAGAAATACACATTCTGTGAAAATTTCAATTGTCTATCTATTACGGTTCATGAAATACAGCCCGCTGACGGACGGACGGACAGACAGCGGAGGCTTAGTAATACCGTTGGTTGTACGGAACCCTAAAATATCCCTGAATTCTTTTGACACAGTTCAACGTACCCGTACAATTGGATCACAGATCGAATCAATCCTTCGCCAGATATTTATGAAGAAATTTCTTCTTTATTGTAGTGTTCAGAAAACAGCCAAACACAATTTTCTATGCCAAACATAGAGTGGGCACCGCATAGGGTTGCCAGTTGTAGGTATTTTCTCTATTACTTATATATTTATATTTACTATATATTACTTATATATTATTTACTATATATTACGTATATATTTATATTTACTCTATTTTGAAGGACGTCCTCTGATTCAGACCTCAAAATAGGACTCATTCTCTAATATTAAATCTAGAATAAATGACAAAAATTTTTGAAAATTATATATCTATTTTTATTTTTTTTGATTATTTATACACAATTGGTAAGCCCTTGACATCATCTCACCTGATGGTAAGTGACGATGGTGCCGAAGATGGAAGCGGGCTTACCAAGATTCCCCAACACAATGAGATTTTTTTTTAAATCCACAATTGGTAAGCCTTTGCGATCATCTCACCCGATGGTAAAGTAACGATGATGCCAAACATGGAAGCAGGCTCACCAAGATTCCCCAACGCAATAGGGATCTTGCTGTCTTGTCTTCAAGTCGGAACACATCAATGTTGTTAGCATTGATGTATGGCGGCAAAACTTAGATAAGATGGTGGTAACTAGCCAGTTGGGTTAGGAAAATGCCCTTCCACCAACAAAACCAGGTCCTACAAAGTTAGACTCCGCCAGGAATTGAACCCGCGACCTTATGATGTGAAGCTAATGGCCTTAAACATTACGCTACGAAGGGGGTTAAATACCTGATAGTGGTATATATGATAGATGAGAGGTACAAGTGGGGGGGAGCGGGTTATATATATTATCATATTACTAGCTTTTGCCCGCGGCTTAGCCCACGTGGACGTCGTTCTTATGACTGTCATCAAAGGTTGAGTGGTGCGCAAGCCGCAAGCGACTCGAGAGCGTGGACATGAGTTTTCCCCAGATCCCTCAGGAACTATGTCAGGATATTCTAATTAGTAAATTATGTCATTTTCCAACCCTCAATCATCTCTGTGCAAGAAATGTCAACAATCCATTGTTCCTGATTAACCAAAAAAGAGTATTTTTGGAGTTCCCTCAGGAACTGCATCGGACTATGTTATTTTCACGGAATAAAAAGTACCCTATGTCCTTCTCTAGGCTACCTGCATGTCAAATTTCATCAAGTTTGGCTTAGGTGTTGAAGCGTGAAAATGTAACAAACAAAAAAACAAATTTTCACATTTATTATATTATATTAAGTATAAGGATTTAAAAAAGGAAGAAGCTCTTAAAGCAGCCAAAAATAATACTAAGTAATATATATTATTTACCTTCGTACTTAAAGAGGTAACTAAGTTAAGTAGGTACTTGATTTGGGCTTGGATTACCGACATTGCGTACCTATTAAAATTTCTACTTTGATTAATAAACTAGCTTTTGACCGCGGCTTCGCCTGCATGGACATCGTTCTTGTTACCTTCTTTGGGGGTGAGTAGATCGTGGACATTAGTTTTCTCCAGATCGGTATCCCAGATCGGGTTTTTCTGATTAGCAGTCTATGTCATTTCCCACTGTCTTAACCATCTTTGTGCAAAATATCACAACAATCCATTGTTCCGTTGCGATCTTAAAAATATTAACCAAAAAAATAGTATGATATTTTTGTGCAATAAAAAGTAGCCTATGTCCTTCCACGTGATACAGGCTACCTGCATGCCAAATTTCATCAGGATTGGTCAAGGTGTTAAAGCGTGAAAATGTAACAAACAAACACATTTTCAAATTTATAATATTAAGTAAGGATGTTGCTTCTGACGACATTTGAATAAAAACAATATGATATGGTGTCCTTCATTTTCATCCCATGGCCTTTATTTAATCTTTAATAAAATCCTCTAAAACATAAAACTGGAGCTGGCAACCCTAGTACCGCACCTTGACTGTTGGTCTAGATTGTGTGCGAATATTCTCTAATGTCAAAGAGGAATACACTCTCGAATTTTTTATTTTTATGTTTTTGAAGTGAAAACTTCTTTATGCGCGTTGGACATTTTTGAGATGGGAAAAAACCATTGAACTCGCAACACTGTAACCGAAATGGTACCAGAATTTTTCTATTTTTATGTTTTTGAAGTGAAAACGTCTTTATGCGCGTTGGACATTTTTGAGATGGGAAAAAACCATTGAACTCGCAACACTGTAACCGACATGGTACCAGGAACACTCGGAAGATCAAAACTTATAAAAAGTTATCACTTCTGTCGGCACTCCTAAGGAGTGATTAGTTTTTTTTTAAATGTTTGCTTAATCTATACGCGATAAAAAAGCGAAAGATCACTCACTCACTCACTCACAAATTAAACACGAAATCTCGAATACTACTGCACCTATGAAGCTGAAATTTGGTAGGTGGGTAGTTTATAGGTAGGAGATGATAGCTTATAGAACGTTTTTACGACAGGGCCGAATTAAGGGGGTCTAAAGGCCGTCTTAATTTTATATGAAAGTCCTAGTCCTAAGTAGCATAAAGCCGCGACCGCTTCTACAGTTAATAACTTACTTAATCCACAGTTGTTAATGTGTTTTTTTTTTCTCATGGAGATAAAGTGAAGGCAGGATATATTTGTAATAATGTTACTCTTGTTATTACTTGCCTAGCTTGTTAAATATTTTTTTCAATTGACAATTGATAATTAATAATTTTGGCATTATCTCACCTGATGGTAAGTGACGATGTTGCCAAAGATGAAAGCGGGATTACCAAGATTTTTTTATTTTTTTTATTCGCAATTGGTAAGCCCTTGGCATCATCTCACCTGATGTAAAGTGACAATGTTGCCAAAGATGAAGGCGGGATTACCAAGTTTTTTTTTATTCGCAATTGGTAAGCCCTTGGCATCATCTCACCTGATGGTAAGTGACGATGTTGCCAAAGATGAAGGCGGGATTACCAAGATCTTCCAACGTAATGGGGAACTGGCTATCATACCTCCAAGCCGGGACACATCAATGCTGTTAACACATGCAGTCGCCACTCGAGAACTTTACTGCCTCATCGGCCATCTGTTGTGAAAATTCTTTATTGCATTTAAAACAAATAAGTTTACTTTTTTTTTATTCACAATTGGTAAACCCTTGACAACATCTCACCTGGTGGTAAGTGACGATGTTGCAAAGTTGTTTACAAATGAATAATAGTATAGCAAAGACGGACTTATCCCTTTCAGGATTTCTTCCAGTTAACCTTGGTATGCTGAAAGGATTTAAGAGTATACTGTCGGTCAGGCAAAGTTTAACACTCAAATATATATAATTTTAACTATATTGTATAATTGCAAGACTCAGATAAAATAATGGCAGTGAACAAGGCGGGCTTAGAAAACGCCCTTCCACTAACCAATACTAACAAAGTTAGACCCCGCGGGGAACCGAACCCTTCACCTTCTGGTGTGAAGCGAATGGACTAACCAAGGCGGTTAAATTTACTCTTAGAACATCCCCTTTGTGGTGGTTGAAATACTAGATTAACGTTCGCCTAGACTTATACTGTGGCTATGTATACAATACCATAGTAAAAAGAAAGAATAGTAGGTTATCTTCATATAATGGTAGATCGCGCGGTTTGTATGCTTGCGCGTCAGTAGGGACGCACGCACACTACAATAATAAGAACGACTTCTTTCTTTTTACTAAAGAACACATACAAATCGCGCGATGTACCATTGTATGAAGACAACCTACTATTCTTTCTTTTTACTATGAGAATACAATCACCATGAAGACCGCAGTACAGCTCCACCTTTGTTGCGCCAAGATTAGAAATTACCAAGCCTTTGACAGTAATATACTATGCAAATATTAATCCGTAATAATCTCTACTGATTGAACTACTATCAGTGACATTTGACAGGCGCTGGACATGTCACAGGGCAATGAGACTCTATATTTCCAGAGGCAGATCCTATGTCACGTATATGACCCCACGTTAGAGTATGCCATACGGCATACTCGTCCTCGTAGGTTGCTGTAGTTTTTTTTCAATCCACTTTCGATGAGCTAAAGATGGGAGCGGGCTTACCACGATTATCTAACTCATTGGGGAAGGCTATCTTATCTTCAAGCCACAACACATAAATTCTGTTGAAATTTATGTTTGACGGCAAGACTTGATGGTTGCTAGCCAGGCGGGCTTAGAAAATGCCCTTCCACCAACCAATCGAGTCTCACAGAGTTAGACTCCGTCGGGAATCGAATCCGTGACCTCCTTAGTGAAGGTTATACTAAAGTTTACGCCACGAAGGTGGTTAAAAGTTAAGAGCCGGGTCGTTCCTTTCCCTCTAATATGATTGAGAGGAACGTTGGCTGACTCTCGCGTTATACTCATGACCGGGTGCTGTCCATGTGAACTGCTCTGCACTTGTCAAAGGCATTCATGACATTCAATGATTTTAATGTATAACTTCCCATGTCATATTGTTTTCATGTTCTAATGACTTCTTTTTTTATATCAAGGATTAGATTTTGACGTTATTATATTAACTAATGATTGTTTATTTCTTGTTTTTTTACAAATGAAATTATGTAATCACTATTTAATGACCATCAGAAAGATTATAATTTGCACCTATTTTGAAAAAATATCTTGAATCTTGAAGTGACACAAATTTTGTACAAGTTTTATACATATTATATTTCTTAGTTACGTGTTTGTTTCTGTCATTTGACTCCACTTTAAGCAATTGGCGTTGCTTCTCTATTGTAAGTAGAACCTCACTGTCACAGAGTATCGACAAAGCCTACTCCAATCAGTGGTTCTATTCATTAATGATCCGCTTTGCTATTGTTTAACTGTCGTTCATTTGTTATTCTGTATTGTGATTGGAAAATTTGCTTTTCAACTAAGCGTTTGGGTGTTGTGAACAGATTTCGTTTGGTATTCAGTTGGACCTTTTGTGTTAATTGGGTTGTTGAATTTCAGGATACGGGTGATTGTGTTTTAATTGCCGTTTTGTTTAGTAATTCCTAACAATCATATCACGCAGTGCAACAAATGTATTAAGATTTACTCAATATTTATGTATATTGCTAGCTTGATTTAAATCAAAGACATTGCGAATTATAGCGTTACTACTTTTCAACCGACTTCCATAAAGAAGGAGGTTCTCAATTCGACTGTATGTTTTTTTTATGTGTGTTACCTCAGAAATGTTGACTGGGTGAACCGACTTTTATGATTCTTTTTTTATTTAAAAGCTTAGTGCTTCCCATGTGGTCCCATATAAATTGTATCAAAATCGGTGTAGTACTTTATAAGAAAATTAACAAAAACCAAAAATAATAATGCAAAAATGTACTAAGTTGTTTCGATGGAAGGCCGTTGTTTAACGTGTTTAGCGTTTTTATTATATCACAATATGTTTCTTTGCTAAACTTTTATATAAAATTGGAAACTACACACGTTAGTTTTTGTGTATGTTAATCTCCTAAAGAAATACGGAACACATTTTGATAAAATTAGTATGGAACCAACCTGGAGGTATAGCCAATTGATTGAAAAGAAAATTAACAAAGTCGGTTCACAATCAGTGAAGGAAGTGCGTAAAATTCCCACACAAAACATACAGCCCAATTGAAGACCTCTTTTTTTAAGCTGGTTAAAAAAAGAAATAGCATAATAATATTTATAACGAAAAACTGTTCTTCGAAAATGAAGAACTGATTCGATAAGGCTGTAATGTTACAGATTTTCGTTATTTTAGACGTCAATTACTCCAAAACGATAGAAAACTCAAGGTTGAAAATAATACCCTTATTTTTGATGATATTCCTTAAAGTCAAAAGCTATAAGAAACACGATTGAGCAGTTTTAGCT
The DNA here is from genome assembly GCA_947284805.1 of Coleophora flavipennella. Classification (NCBI taxonomy): domain Eukaryota; kingdom Metazoa; phylum Arthropoda; class Insecta; order Lepidoptera; family Coleophoridae; genus Coleophora; species Coleophora flavipennella. Next base: position 1,927,949 of record OX369272.1, read on the forward strand.
CGATTAAAAAAAAACCCAAAAGTATAAATTATAAATTTAAATAAAATATTCAACAATATATTATGTAATCATAATACTAAGTGAGTAATGATATTATTTGTAATACTTTCAAAGTAGTATTTGATTGAAACGAAAAACCATTGAAAAAGTGTGGTTATTTTCTTTACTCTTTACACGTAAAGAAAAAGACAGGGACAACTGTTCCAATCAATACTTTGCCTTAATCAGTAGAATTAATCATTAGTTACTGAAGTCGATTTTGTTATCACACAATATGTTTGTTACTTCTTCACGCACAAAACTACTGAACGGATCTGGCTGAATTTTGGTAGGCAGGCAGATTAGTGGCTGGATTAACACATAGGCTACTTTTTTTCATGCTCGCACTGCGCACCCTCGAAAAGTCAAAGAAACGATGTCCACGCGGTTGAATCCGCTGGAAACAGGTAGTTAAAGATAACTTTCATACATACCATTGACCTTGGTAAAGTTCGTAATTACACATACTTAGTAAAAACTTTGTTTTTGTATGGGCGTTTGCTAATCAATGCTTTTAATATGCTGCGTGTCTAAATGTATACTAATATTGATTTACCAATACAAGAGGATCCCTAAAACAACGTGATGAGGTCATAAAAGGATTATAAAGTATGTGCGAAAAGGTTTAACTGGCTGGTGTGCTAAAAGTATATTGCTTAGCTTAGAATGTGATAATGGAATCATATCAACAAAGGTACAGAGGCCAGCACATCAAGCTAGACACTTTAAGACTTTGTACCATTCTTATGCCGTACGCATATGGATCAGAATCGCACTACGAGTGTCTAGCTTGATGCGCTGGCCTGTGTACACAAACGATAACTATAGAAAAGAGATTGTAATAAAGTAAGTACCAAATAAAAAAAAAGTTTACTAAAAGTAACGTACTGTGAAAACGGAACCCTAAAAATCTTCGAAAAACCTACTAAATAGATAGTTAGTAGGTTTTTCGAAGATTTTTAGGGTTCCGTAGACCCAATGTCACGCGACCATATCACTAAGCCTCTGCTGTCCGGCCCGTTCATTTGTCTGTCTGTCTGTCTGTCTGTTCGGGGGCTGTATTTCATAAACCGTAATAGGTAGACGGTTGAAATACAAAAGGTGTATTTTTATTGCCGCTATAACAAAAAATATCAAAAGTTGGAAAAAGCGAAAAATTAAGGGGTTTACTTACTATGTATACATAAAGCCGCGGATAGATGGACAGACAGACAGACAGACAAACATGGCGAAACTATAAGGATTCCTTGTTGACTTCAGAACCCCAAAATCATTTTTCTGTCGCTCGCGTTTTTGTTTGTAATGTGAAATTTATATTGGAGATGTTTGGAGGTACGGAACTCCGACTTGCAAATTCGACTTGCACTTGACTGTTTTTTTATTTGTTTTAGAAACACTTCATCATAAATCTATTAACAATTCATAAAGTAAAATAAACTTACTTTAAGCGTAGTGTAGGCAGGCCTCCCACTCGGTGGACCGATGACCTGGTGAAGGTCGCGGGAAGCCGCTGGATGCGGGCAGCACAGAACCGGTCGTCGTGGAGATCCTTAGGGGAGGCCTATGTCCAGCAGTGGACGTCCTTCGGCTGATATGATGATGATGAATCTTACCTTAGAAGAAAAAGCTTATAATCACTTTCTTACCACTATCTTTACCCTTGCTTGTATTCAAAACGCTTCACATGACCAAACGCGTAAACATGCCAACATTTTCCTCAGACCATCATCCAGTAGATAATATCGCGTTCCCATTTGATGCTAGTGCTCATACAAGTGTGCTAGAACCCTTATCTCTAGCTAAAGAGCAAGCTAAAGGTGAAGTGCTTAAGTCTGTGTAGTCTAACGCTGAGAACGCTCAAAGAAAGGGTGCTTCCATTTTTGCCACAGTTTTGTTTGGCCACACTTCATTATCTTAAGTATAAGAAAGTCGTGTTAGTTACAACATTTATAACTCAAGAACGGCTGGACTTTTAGTGTTTTTGCATTTTTCTTCGTCGGGAATAGGATAATAAGTATTAAAATATGATATTCATCAATAAAAAATATTATCAGTCAAAAAATAATAGGTTTTAGGGTAGGGTAGTGTAGTGTAGTGTAGGTGTAGTGTAGGTGTAGTGTAGTTAGGGTAGGGTAGGGTAGTGTAGGGTAGTGTAGGGTAGGGTAGTGTAGGGTAGGCTAGGGTAGTGTAGGGTAGGGTAGTGTAGTGTAGTAGTTTGATTGATTGTACGGTCAAAGAGTTTCGCAATTATCTGCTTTCGGCATTTTTCAATTTGCCTGACCATTTCTAAAATGACGAGTTACACGATATGCCTGCGACATATACACGTGGAAGGCCAAATAGAGAAAAAGGAGAAGTCAATAAATAAATCTCCACATAGAATAAAACAAAGCCGCTTCTGCCTCTTGTTTTTCCGCTTATTTCTTCTAAATCACGCAACGGATTTTGATACGGTTTTCACTAATAGACAGAGCGATAAACGAGGAATGTTTTTATACCGCACCACGCACCAGTTAGTTAATAAGAAACTATACTTTACTTATGTGGCTAAAGGGGAAAACATGTGTATGGACGCATCAAAAAAGACCAAAAATTAACCGTGGCAAAAAAGGACCCGCTCTAAGCGCTCAACGGCTGAGGTGGATATTTAAATTACGCAAGATTAAGCTATATTATAGCGTGATAGTTGTAATAGTGCTTCAGATAATGGTGGCTGTGGATTATGTTTGTATTTTGGCCGTGCCAAGTACAGAACAATTTCAGTGCAAAGCAATTAAAAAAATAGTATATATGCAACTAGTGAATAAAGGACGGATTTAAAGCGAGGGCCATAGATGAATCACGAACAAATTAAGGGTACTAATGACTGAATCACGACCACAGAGAGTGATTCATGATGATCCAAGTATTAGAACCCTTAGCGACGCGAGTGATTCATGGCCCTCGATATAAATCCGTTTTATTCAAGAGTTGCATACTATACTTTATACCATGACTCCGAGAAAAAGAAACATTAAGGCGAAAATAGACATTTAAAGAAGAAAAAGTTATGTTAAAATTGTTAAATTAATTAAAATATTCATTAAAATTGGAACAATTACATACTAAATTTAAAACAAATTTTCTTTGTATTCGTACTATAACTTATAGTATTTAAAATAGCGCCAATTTACTAATGAAATGACAGAAAAGAACACAAAACAGTTTTTTTCTAATACTAAACTCCTTTTCAAAAATATCGAACAATCAAATCTCGAGGAAATATTTGCACTAGGAGTATGTATGTCAAATATTCTTTGGATTAGGAGTTTGCATCGAGTATTTTTTGCGCAAGGAGGTTGTATAGCTGAGATGCGAGGTCGAATATATTGGTGTGATCTAAATTCAAACACCAAAATAGTGATTAAAAGAGCTTTTTATTCACTGTTTTCAGTGAATAAAATAAGCTTTTTAAAGGAGCAATGGTATACAATTTTTTTTTAATCAGCCTTAAAATTTTTTACACTAATAATCCGGTATTTGACTGCTAGTCATTAGAGTTACTTTTTATTAAATGTCAAAAACGACATTTTGTTCTTAAATTGATCGTGTTACAAACTTGTGACGTCGTTGTCATTGTCGAACTAATTTTGTGATTTTGATAAATATAAAATTGAAATTAAATAAAATTTTAAATGAATAAGTTTTTATGCTTTTGTAGGAGAAATGCTATTTAGTAAATAATATTTTTTAATTTATTTTAAACACTGTCAAATATTATATTAGTAATATTACCTATTTGTTAATAATAATACAAACAAACAAAGAACGTCGGCGGCGTACCGGCTAGGGTCGACGCAACCTGTCCGGGAGGTCGCGGTTCGAATCCTGCCACGTACCAATGTGATTTCGAATTTTTGATTTTATATGTACGTTTATCCGACGCTCTTACGGTGAAGGAAAACATCGTGAGGAAACCTGCACACGCCTGCGGAGAAACTCGCAGGTTGTGTGTGAAGTCGACCAACCCGCTCTGTGCCCGCGTGGTTGACTAGTGCCCGATCTCCCTAATTCAGGGTAGGCTCGAGCCCCTCGGTGGGGATGTATATGAGCTGATAATGATGATGAATACAAACAATTAAATAAAGCAATGTGTCTGTCATCGTGTTCCATCTATTATCTTTCAATTAATTTTTCAATCCAAAAACAAGTGATTACATTTAATTCCGTCCCAGTTTCCAGTTTCCAATTTTGTGTCATTCCGTTATTGGTCTCTAGAGAGATTTCACTCAAATGAAATTTGAAAGATCTCAGCTGTTAGGTTTCGTCGTGGAGTTTCATAATTAATAGGTGAAGATTCGCAAAGAACTAGAGCAGACCAGGCTTAGGACAGAGACAAAGAAAACAAGCACTGTTTGCGAAGCTTGGAGGAGACGTCGCGAAGAAAAGGGTTGAGAGAGGTTTTTTCTGAATTAATGAGATGAGGTAGAATAGACATTTTTTTTTGAAAGTAACGACGACGCTACCAAGAGATTGTTAGAAGGCTTTAAAATAAAATATGCTAAAGCAAAGAATGAATGCTTTCTTTTAAGGATTCGCGGCCGCATAATGAGATATTTAACGTTTATTAATCACCATTTTGATTTGTCCAATTTGTATTATTTCGAGCTGTATAATATTGTTGGGGCAGTAAAGTTCTCGAGTGGCGACCAAGCACCGGAAAACGTAGCGTAGGCAGGCCTCCCACTCGGTGAACCGATGACCTGGTGAAGGTGGAAATCCTTAGAGGAGGCCTATGTCAAGCAGTGGACGTCCTTAGGCTGATATATGAGATAATATTATTGTTTATATTTTGGCTCATTTACCGATGGCTACTTATTGGAAGTAATTTTTTACCCTCCTTTGCGGGTGTATGTATGTATTTGTGAATGTCTGTTTCTTTGGCTGAGCTGGCAGCCTAAACGGCTTGATGGATTTTAAAGCGAAAGGTGTCGTTAGATTCTTCTTAATCCCGTGAGTGACATAGGGTACATTTTTACCTGACTACCCAAATAAGTAAACAATATAAGAACTAAATAATATAATTAATGACCTCATCTAATTAATTAAAAACCCTACTGCATAAAAACACTATACCCGTTTTTTATGCGGTTGGGTTTTTAATTAAATAGTTTAGGTTATTAAGTTCACAGAATCGCTAAACTGAAGTGGCAGTGGGCATGGCATATAGCTCGTAGGGGGGTCTTTTAACAATTGTAAAAGTCTGTAAAACTGTCTGTCTGTAAATTCGCCTTGAGACACGCTCGGACCGGGCTGGCTCCTAAGTGCAGTCTGTAATCAGGGCGCAGCGAGCGGCTCGCGATCTGCGCGCCTCGTTATAATGCATAAGTGAGCATTCGTGTCTGATTGGTCCACTTCCACCTCGGAGATTGTTTGATCGAGTATGATTTCGTCGATAACTTTAAGCACAATTCTCAAGCGACTTCCAAAAAGGAGGAAGTTTGCTACCTCATAACTTTTGACTGGGTTAACCGATTTTTATGACTCTTTTTTTATTTGAAAGCTAGTGCTTTCCGTGTGGTCCCATACAAATTTTAGCAAAATCGGTGTGGTTCTTTATTAGAAAATTAACAAAAACCAAAAATAATAATGCAAAAATGTATACTTAGTTGTTGCGATGGAAGTCGGTTTTTTAACGTGTTTAGCGTTTTCAATTATTTAAAATCGACTGTGATAACTGATAACGTAAGACTGTCCAATTTGTAATCGTTTAAGCTTTGTAGCTTGTTAAGTGTTTTTGACAACTAAGTTTTAAGTAAAAAGCATTACTTTTATTCAAACTCAAATAACTCTTTACTGCACTTGAAAATACATATATACAAAATTTAATAAACAGCTAAGTGACTTACAATTTAGGTGGTTTTATCGCTGAAAGCGATTTCTACCAGACCTACCTTTTACTTGAAAAAGTTAGGTCTAAGGTCCCTTAGCTGTAAAAAAATTAAGCTTTAAATCAACGCAAAAAAATATGGCCATTTATGCCGTAAATTTTGTCATTCGTACTTAATTCAAAACCTATTAGGTATTTCCCTTTGATTAGAATCGAAAAATTTGGCGAAAAGCAAGGTCTCACAGCATAAGTAAAGAAAAAGTACAAAAATTTATAATTTGTAATTTAATTATAATACATTTTTTTTAATAACAAACATACATTATGCACTTGATAAATAGACCGTGACGTATATTGATATACCGATGTGAGTTTTTTTTAAACATTGTCGTTGAATTCGTCATTTTTTTTGCAAATACACAACACAAAATATATTGTGTGTGTTGGTACGGAACCCTTTGTGTGCGAGCTCGACTCGCACTTGGCCGGTTTTTTCGGGTTTCATAGTGAAACTAAGGAACCCTTGTAGTTTAGCCATGTCCGTGTGTCTGTTTGTCTGTCCGTCTATATGTCACAGTCATTTTACTCAGACAATTACGGCTATAAGGCTGAAGTTTAGTACAAAAGTGTAACCTAATAAATATATGGGATAAAATCTGTAAAAAACATTTTTTAAGGGTACCTCTCCTAGCTGGGAAGTGGGGTTACTTTTTTTGTTCACTTACTCTATAGTGAGGAGCATCCCTGAATAGATCTCTCAATATAAAAATATTGAGTATGGAGTATAAATTTAATTTTTTGTAGCTAATGGGTGCTAAACTATTAAATAAAAAAAAATAGCTAAATCGAACTAGTCTGTAAAAAGTTATGCGTGGTCATACATTACAATCAGTGAGTGAACAATCAATCATCCCCTGTTTTCCTACTCTTAGGGTTGAATTTTTTTTTCCAAATTTATATGGGACCAACTTTGGGGTATATCCTTTTCAATGAAAAAATAATATATATGAGTATATATATATATATACACGCGTCGACTTGAGAACCTGCTCCGTTTTTTCGTCGTTTAATAACTGAGGGATTGAAAGATCATTATTTCGAAAAATTATTAGTTCAATTAATATTAAGTTTTAAAATACCTGTAGTGATTTTTGTGTCCAGACCAGCTAAATCGCTATTTCAGTAATTTTGAAAATTTTGTATTGGAAAATGGAAATTGTAGGGCATACATCTATTAATATAATAAAACTGTAACGGGGCCGTGTCTGTACATGAAATATTTTTGGAAAATAATAACTGTGGTGGACATTACTAACGATACAGAGGCCAAAACAACAACTTTTGGAATTTTTGTCTGTCGGTCTGTCTGTCTGTCTGTCTGTATGTTCGCGCATCACGCAAAAACTACCGGGCCGATTTTGATGAAATTTTGTATGGTGGTTCCTTATAGCCCGGGTTAACATATAGGATACTTTTTATCACGGAAAATTAAAGAGTTCCCGTGGGAAAATCAAAAGTATTCATTTATAGAAAGGCTCACCACGCAAATGTGGCTTGACCTATTACAATCAAATTTTACACGTTGATACCCTTATCGCGAACTAGAACTGGGACATTGTGAATCCCAAAAAAATTATGGTTTCCTGCAGGAATGCAAAAAATTGTATCTTTAGAATGGCTCAACGTAACAATATGAAAAAATTACATTGGGATGGGGTGTTTTGACCATCATTGTATAGTCGGGTATTCTGTATCCCGGAAAACTAAAGAGGTCCCGTGGGAAATTATCTATCGATACTTACAATAATAACAATAGAGTACTTTTTTCCACATATTAGCTACAAATACCGCACATTTTAATCATAGCAGCAGAATGTCAATAGATGGCACTGCAGGGATAATAAAACGCGCTTAAGTTGTATTAAAACATTATTTCATACTTTTGAGTGGATTTCTTAGTATTTTTCAGCATAAGCTTCTTGAAACAACTCTAAATCTGGAACTATGGCACGTAGCGATGTGTTTCATAGACGAACAGATAGGTATTTTTTACAGATTCAAATCGTGAAAAAAAATTAAAAACACATAAATCGAGTTTAGCATCTTATAACAGGAGGCACAGATATGGGAACTCTTCTGACGGCGACTATTTGAATGTGGCAGTTGCTCTCCGCCTGCAATATCAATATCTGTGAACCTCATCAATGTATTTGCGGGTCCACGGTGGAGGCGATTGGCCATCACTCACTGAGTTGCGGTCGTTGTTTGTGAAGATGCAGCCGCCGGGCTTTTGTCGATCTGATGGCAAAAGGCCGGAGGGTTTTAACAGGTGCTATAGCAGAGAGGAACGTCCTCACACATGCGGTACTGCTGCTCAATTTGCGGTGAGAAAGAAGCATAATAAGTACTCGGTCTTGGAGGAAAATTACTGTTTTGTGCCGCTGGTCTGTGGGACAACCGGCTGCTGAACCCTCAGAAGCCTTTGCCTTCACAAAGGAGATTGGCCGTCGCCTTCGAGAGAGGAGATGTGACGTGAGGTCCGACCTGCTGCTAAGGTTGTCTATTGCCACCCAGCGCGGCAACGAGAAGTGCGTCATGGGCTCCTTTGGAGCTGATACGACTCGAGGATTTGACCCATATTAATATTTTTAGGAAATTTTATTACCAGATTGATATAAAGATTTGAATTAGTTTTTTGATAATATAGGTATATATGTTATTTCATCATATCAGTTTATATACGTCCCCACCAAGGGGCTCGACCTGCCCTGAGTTAGGGCGATCAGGCCTTAGACGATCACGCGGGCCCATTGCGGGTTGATTGACTTCACACATAAGCTTCGAGTTTCTTCGCAGACGTGTGCAGGTTTCCTCACGATGTTTTTCTCAATGTAAGAGCGTCGGATAAACGTACATACGAGTATGAAATCGATATTCGTGTAGATATTAGTACGTGGCAGGATTCGAACCACGGCCTTCCGGACAGGAGGTAGTGGCCCTAACCGTTCTGCAACCGACGCTCTATATGTTATTTAAGATTTAGAAATCCTTACTTAATATTATAAATGTGAAATGTGTTTGTTTGTTTGTTACCTATTCACACTTCACCACCTTTACTAATCTAGATGAAATTTAGCATGCAGGTAGCCTGTATCACTAGGAATTAAATAGTCTACTTTTCTGTGGAAGTTATCATAGCCATAGCAGTTCCTGAGGAAACTAAAACAATAGTCTTTTTTCGTTGAGTTATTTAAAATCGTAACGAAAAAATGGGTTGGTGTGATTTTTAGCACAGAGATGAGGTGGAAAATGATATAATTTACTAATAAGTATATCCTGACATAGTTCCCGAGGAATCAGGGGACAACGGTTTTCTACGCTCGCGCACGTCGGTGGCGTCGCAACGGAGCAACGGATTAAAGTGATTTTTTGTATAGAATTTGTTGAGGGGGTGGGAAGTGGCAAAGACTGCTAATCCGAATAGCCCGATACAGTTCCTGAGGTACCTGGAGAAAACTCATGTCCACGCTTGCGAGCTGATTGCTCGCGCACCACTCACCCTTAAAAAGAGTCATAAAAGCTATGTCCACGCGGGCGAAGCTGCGGGCAAAAGCTAGTGTATAATATAATCATTTTAAAAGAAAAATTATGGCGGTCGAGTAGACTTTCTTAGTTTAGAAATAATACACGCCCAAGTTGAGATGTGCGGTTGGATTTATAAAAAGTTTAATAAATTTCCCATACAAAATGTTATGGATCAACTGCAACAATAAACTATATTGTTTTTCAACATGTACATTGCTTTATTAAATCTAGCTGTTTCACCCGGGTGGACAACGTTTCTATGACTTTTCGATGGTGCGCAGTGCGCGAGCCGCAAGCAGCTCGCGAGCGTGTAAAGTATAGGCTATGTGTTAATCCAGGTCCTAATCTGTCTATCTACCAAATTTCAGCCAGATTCATTAAGTAGTTTTTGCGTGAAGAAGTAACAAAGATACACACTCACAAACTTTCGCCTTTATAATATTAGTGCGATACTACCTACGGGACAGATTATTTTGACTGTTTTTATTTTATTTCGAATTTTTTTTTCCAAATCAGGAGAACGATAACAAAACACATACAATTATAAAAAAAAAACATGGGATGAGAAACTTTATTTCGATGAACTCTTGATTCTAAAAAATGAAACACGGAGTAATGAGAAGAATATTTCAAATTGATCAATTGATGGACTGTCGTGCTACTGGAAAGCACGAGAAAGCACCTATTTATGGCAGAGCTATACTAGTTGATACAATTAGGGGTACTGGGATACTTAGAGAGCCTAATAGGGGTAGTAACAAGCAATTTGGTACAAACAGTAAAAATTGTATGGTACTCAAACGAAATGGAACGGAATTTCCAATCATATCGAAAGCAGAGCTTAATGATTAATGTTTTATTTATTATTAATTAAAAAATTAAATGAATTGTAACATCAAATTTATTTTTGAAAAAAGCTAACTAATATAAAAAGTTTGAAATGAAACAGAATACGAAGACGGCACAAAAAGCCATAAACTAGAAAATATTAAAAACAAATTTAAAAGAAAAGAATACAAAGCAGATCGACAACAAACTAAATAGAGTGACTTCGTCACACTATGGGCCTTTTAAGAAGGCTCGAGGTCACCCAAAGGGCAAAACAGAGAGCTATGTTTGAAGTTACCCTGCGTGATCGAATCAGAAATGAGGAGATCCCTAAGAGAACCAAAGTAACCGACATAGCTCTCAGAATCGCAGTGGGCAGGGCAAATAGCTCATACAACAGATGGCGGTTAGGGCAAAAAAGTTTTCGAGTGAAGATCGCGCATCGTAAAACGTAGCGGGGGCAGGCCTCCCACTGAAAGCCGCTGGAGGCGAGCAGGGCAGAACCTGTCGTTGTGGACGTGCTTCGGCTGATATGATGATGATGATGAAAAATTTAAAGGTATTGAATACTTGATGATCAACAAATAATTCGTCAACGAACATAACATGACGAATTGACGATTTGTTAGCAGTTGATTGAACACGCGATTGACAATAAATTAAATCTTTATTAGTGTCAACATTTAAAAACAACTTAAGGCTCCTCCGTCCCTAAAATTTGCAACTCGATCCACGATGTTTTAAATAACGAACGAAATAGCTTGCAAATAAAGTTCTAGTCAGCTCGTACTACAACGTGTCGTGCGAAAATAGTAATTTTTAGTTCATTATAAATAAAATAAAATAAAATCCAAAAAGTAAGAAAACAAAATCATTTTATATTGTTTTATTAAGAAGTTCATATTTATCGTAATGTTTCGATTAAAATTGCAGCATTTCTATGGTTACAACTAGAAAAAAAAAGAGTGAGTTAGAATTTTTTTTTAATAAAATAAAATAAAAATAGTTTATTAACAAAAACACATGAAATCAGCACATTAATACAATAATCCAACACTAGGCTACGCCTGTCTTGTGGAGATCAATAATATGGTTTACAAAATGAGATGCGGCTGCAGATGTACACTAAAAAAACTAATTAAGTAAATAAAAGCTGGATATTAGGAACACATTAAAAGAAAAAAAAATGATTTTAGTTCTGTGTGTTAAATTAGAATTTAAGGAAATCAAAATCACTTATCGTAATCCTGTAAATTAAAAAAAATTTTTTTTCGATAAAAATATCCATAACTAGCTGTTTCCCGCGGCTTCACCCGCGTGGAACAAAGTTTCTATTACTTTTAGAGGGTGCGCAGTGCGTTACGTTAATTACAGTGTCGCTAAACATACATAAAAATAACCATTTCGGGAGGTTACAGATTTATTAGTTTTGAAGTTTTGACCCTGCGAGTGTTCTACCTACCAAATTTCAGCCAGATCCGTTCTGTAGTTTTTGCGTAAAAGAGTAACACACATACATTCAAACATTCTTACAAACTTTCGCCTTTAAAATATTAGTAGGATTGAAGTAAATAGTGGTTACAAAGTTGATCGCTGGCGGCGGTATGAGCCTTAATGTAAATAGCTTATGTGATAAGTAGTCAAATAAAATGCACATTAACTAAGTAGGCGTAAGCGGCTTGTCAGATTTAAATACGTTTTCTATAAGCAAACAAAATGCGTAACGAAACCGTAACAGGTTTAAAAAACTGATAGATAAGTTGACGTTGACACTTCCAATCAAAACATAGCATTATATTTACTCGATTTATGTTACGTAATCTTACTTATACCTTTTCACAAGTTTTAACCGACTTCAAAAAGGAGGAGGTGCTATGTTTCACTGTATATATTTTTGAAGTGACAATTTATTTTGGTGCGTTGGGCATTTTTGAGATGAGAAAAAACTATTGAACTCGCGACACTGTAATGTTACCGCCACCGTACCAGGAACACTCGCAGGGTCAAAACTTTAAAACTAATAAAACTGTAACCTCCCGAAGTGATTATTTTTATGTATGTTTAGCAATTACTCTGACAATGGTGGACCGATTTTTTTTTTTCGAAAGAGTATACTCCCGAGGTGGTCTCATTGTTACCAAGTCAGGATTTGATGAAGGGATATACATAATACAGGGAAACACGTTTTACGGGTTTCATGTATTTTCTAAAGCTAGGGTATTTGCGTCTGATATAGATCTTATCATGTTCATGAGCTGATGATGGAAGGTACAACTCCTTAAAGGACGGGAGTTGGAGGTTAATTCTTTAAATATTATACGTAGATACGTATATACCGATAGTTGTATGCTTTCAGGTTATTCAGGTAAGCTGATGATGGACTCCATAACTTTCATGCTGCTGAGATGATGATGGAAGCTACAGGACTCTGTAACGGTTAATGAAACACATGCATTGTGATATGATGACTCCTATTGGCGATTAGGTGATTGGGTTTAATGTTGTTGCATAGATAGCATTATCTATCACTAAAAATTAAAAAAAAAACCTAAAAACATAGTTTAAAAAGAAGTTCACTCAAAAGTATTAAACAATATTTTTATGTATGAATATACGAAATCAACCAACAATAACGAAATCAAAGGTAGGTACGAATCAAATTAGGTGCCTTAAATTTATCTTGAGGTCGATGCCAGCAAAGCCATCGAATATTAAACATTTGATAGGTAAGTAGCTGTGTGCTAAAAAACGGGCAAGGGACGACTAGGGGTAACGCAAACCGGGTTCCGCACCAAAACTTTACCAAGTACCAACAGAATAAGACCTCTCACTACATACTTTGCTCTACGTAAATAGAGATCTACTTATTCTGGACTTTATAAATTTCATTTTTCCTGTGAGAACGGAAGGACTTTTTATTCTCATAGATTTTCGGTGGATGTAAACATAAGAGACAGACAACCTAAAATAAATTCCCTCCAATACTTACAATAAGAGAGACTCTTTTATTTTTTAATATGCAGTTCTATTTCCCAAGAGTGCAAGTTTTACTTGCGCTATCCGATTCCTTAGCGCAACTCCTATCTGATCTGTACAAAATAATCTGTCGCTCGATAAAATAATAAATAATAATAATAAAAAATAATAAATAACAAAAAAAATTAAATAAATAAATAATGATACCTATTCATTAAAATAAGATACATCATAATTATTTACTATTCATTTTTTAAACTTGTGGAGTAACTTTGTTGTGATGCTGAACCCTCAGTGTGCGTGTCAGACTTGCACTTGGTCGGTTCTTTTTTACTATTTATCTTGCGCATTGAACTTTCCAGCGTCAGAAAAAATAGTTTTTTTTTATATTTTTCTGATACATAGGTACGTTTCAGACTTTTTAACCGACTTCAAAAAAGGAGGAGGTTTCTCAATTCGACCGCATATTTTTTTTATGTGTGTTCGTGGATAACTTCGTCGTTTATGAACCGATTTTGATGATTCTTTTTTTTTGTTGAAAAGGAGATATCCCAAGGGTAGTACAATGATAAGTAAACCAGGATCTGATGATGGCATCCTAGAGAAATCGAGTGGAACCTTAGTTTCCTGTTTGAAGTCGGTTTTTTTTTGTTTAAAATTACTTCGTAACAATAAAATTTATGTCGCCGACACTTGCATCTGAACCGGTGCAGACAGGATGTACACAGCACAAAATGGGAGATGTCGTCAACACGTGTTTGCCGAGTCGTGAAGCACCTGGGCTCCAGGAGATTGTGTGCCTTGGCGCTTTGAAATGACGCGACGGCAAAGACATTATTCGAGTTTTGACATGTGTTCTGTGTAGTTTGGTATGTTTCATCGGAATTTAAGAATATCAATTTATTGAATATTTTGATGATGTCTTTCTATTTTTGATAACGCTTGTGGTTTTTTATGAAATTTATGATTAATATATAAGGTTTAACAAAGGGGTTTGAAAGTTATTGGCATACTGAGGATTCGCCATTTTTTTTAAAGGCGTCGCACAATCTAACCTGTTTTTTTGGATAGAGGACCTATAGAAGAACAAATAAATGTCATATAACATTTTGGTCTAAAGCACAGTATATATATTAGTACTAACGTACAGTATGGACACTCCCTGCCGCTCTCTAAATTCGACCTCACCCCCCCGTCACTCAGATTGGACTTACCGTAGAGTAGGGTACAAGTAGAACAAGGGCCGTTGGGGCAGTAAAGTTCTGGAGTGGCGACCGTGCACCGAAAAACGTAGCATTAAGCAGGCCTTCCACGCGGTGGACCGACGAATTGGTGAAGATTGCGGGAAGCCGCTGGATGCGGGCAGCGCTGGACTGGTCGTCGTAGAAATCCTTGTCCAGCAGTGGACGTTTTTCGGCTGATATTTTTTTCAATTTCAATTTCAATTTATTGTCAATAAGAATACAACATAACAGCAGTAGTAACCAATTCGTTGTATAAAAAAAATTATAATAGTAGTATCAACTAATAGTACTTTTCCTCGCATTCGTTTCAAGCATTTTCTTGCACTCAGTGATCAAGCATCCAATCCCTGACAAGAATAAGTCACATTGTGGTGCCGTTGTCATAAAATTATTAATAAGTGTGCGAGCGCGCGCTACAGGTGTGTGTCTACACCATACTGTTCGCATCCGCTGTTCTGCTAGCGGGGGCCGAGCTCGCGGTCTCAGCTGCCGCGTCTGCTTAATATCGGGTACAGTTAGCCTAGTGAGGGCTTCCACTAATGCCGGGCAGTCGATCTTGCTTCTTATTATGTTTAGGGCAAACTTAGCCAGTGCGAGAGAACGCCTAATTTCCAACGACTGGAAGCCCAATTGCCCTAGAAGGAACAATATAGGGTACATATATGGATAGTGTGTATACATTTTCTTATAGAGAGCTCTGACGAATTTCTTTTGCACCTGCTCTAGCATGAGGATGCGTTTATCACAATATGGACTCCAGATCACACAGCTGTTTTCCAGTATGCTGCGTACTAAAGCTGTATAAATAGTTTTAGTCGCTGCAGGTGTTAAAGGAGTGGCGTTCCGGAGCACAAAACCTAGTCGGCGGTTCGCCGTGTCAACAACACCCTGTATGTGCTTATAGAACGATAGATGTGGATCAAATACAACCCCCAAGTCCCGTACTTGATGGACTCGTGTAACATCAGAATCACCAACTCGGTATTGGTATATGACAGGACTTGGCGATCGTGTAAACGACATGGCTTGGCATTTATTAGGATTAAAAAATAACTTGTTAGCTATACTCCAATCATAGAGAGCGTCTATGTCTAGCTGAAGTTCATGCTGGTCGGTAGTAGTTTTGCACGCTTTAAATATCTTAACATCGTCAGCAAACATTAAAACGGTGGAGTTGCGTACGACGACTGGTAAGTCGTTTACTAGAAGCACGAATAGCAATGGGCCAAGATTTGATCCTTGACTTATTCCAGAGCGTGTACTATAGAGGTCGGATACATAGGGGCCGTAATTCACAAATTGCTCGCGGCCACAGAGGTAACTGGCAAACAGCTTGAGGAGACGAGGGGTGAAACCCATGTTGCCAAGCTTGACCAATAAGGTATCATTGTCAACCCTGTCGAACGCTTTTTGGAAGTCAAGGTAGAGCACGTCTACCTGAAGCTTATTGTCCATGTGATAGGATATCTCATTAACCATTGTGGTTAAATTAGTAACAACTGACCGTTTCGGGAGGAACGCATGCTGCGCATTAGTAATATGTGGCATACACTGAGGCAAGAGACAGCTGTGAAGGGCGGTTTCAAAAACCTTTGCCAGAGAACAGAGAATCGCAACAGGCCTGTAGTTTTCAACTTTAGTTTTGGAGCCTGATTTTGGCACCGGAGTCACCCTGGATCTTTTCCAGATGAGGGGATACTCTGCAGTGCTTAAAATTAAATTAAATATGTACCTAATTGGAGCAAGCAGCTCAGCACTACAACCTTTAATCACAAATGCAGGCACAGAATCGGGGCCAGGCGACGCATCAGGTTTGAGTTTTTTTATAGCACGCAATATGTCAGTCTCATGGAAGGTAGGTACGTCCACACGACGACTATCGGCAGGCGAAGTAGTGCTAGCAACAGACGGATCGAGAAGGGGTGCATCCGGCAGGAACACTGAACTGAAATGTTCAGCGAACGCAGCCGCCCCACATGCGCCACTGTACTCGATATCCGCGCGAGTCACTTTGGACTCCACGCCCCCCCGCGTTCGAAGTGAGTTGACGTACTGCCAAAACTGTTTAGGGTCACTACACATGTTGGTCGATACCAGCGTCGTATAGTCGTCATGTGCACTTTTTATATCTCTCTTAATCTTTCGCCTCAGACTCGTAAAGCTATCTAGCGCCTCCCAGTCATTCGTCCGCTTCCACTGGTGGTGAAGGTTCCATTTTTGCTGAATGTCTCGTATTATCGAGCTGGTGTAATAAACCGGATATACACGATTGAAGGCACGCTTACGGTTTTTTTTCGGAACACATTGGTTAAATATATTGTAAATTATTGTGTAAAAGAGGTTCACTACCTCCTCAACCGAATTTAACTTGTATAGATCAACCCAGTTAGCATCCCTTATCAAGTAAAATAATTTGTGGAAATCCCCTTTTGCAAAATTCCAGTCATTAATGGTCGGAATATTAGAAGGATCTAGCTTTGTTACCTGTCCAGTCAAACTGCACCCGAAGCTAGCAACAAGCGGCGGATGGTGGTCATCTATCTTAGATAGTACCTCGGATGGTTCAGCGGCGCGCACGCACACTACGTCACTTAACTTAGAACTGGTCATTATCACATCCAATAACCTACCATTCTTATTATAAACTTTATTGTACTGCTCTATATCACAGAGTGAACAAAAATACACAAAATATTCCTTGATGGAATTACTTGCACTGTAGAGATTTAAGTCACCAAGTAACAATATTTTTGTTGGTGAGTACAAGGCGCAAACACTTTCAACTCTGTTGAACCATTTCAGGTAGGTGTCATCGCTCGCACGCGGTGGTATGTACACGATGCACACGTAATAGCACTGGTTATGTAACTGGAATTTGACCCAAAGGTCCTCGCCGTCATCAGTTTCGTACCGCGAAAGTCGCTCGAGCTGCAACGGGGCACGCGCAGCCAACAGGACTCCCCCGCCAGCGCGGTCACACCGGTCTCGCCGTACCACTGTCCAGTCTCCGCCTGCATCGCAAAGCTCAGCATCCATTACTGAACTATTTAAGTTCGTTTCAGTTGCTGCAATCAGGTGAAGATTTCCAGATAATACTAAATTATTTCGCCATTCAAATAGTTTTGTTTTCAACCATCTGACATTTTGGTAGTAAACAATTAGTATTGTGTGGATGATGATGAAAGTGAAAGATTTTTCTAACTATGTATCTATTTATTTTAGTTTTTCCTAATTACTTTACAATTACGCGTTACGCTTCCTCATTTATTATGCGGACAGCGATAGAGTAGAACTCCTTGCCTGCGTCTGTGTTTCCCGACTCCTACTATTTGGGGATCTTCAAGGCGGGAGTGAACAGGCATTATTTGAGGTTGCGTGTACCATCCTCGACTACATCGTCACTTACCATCAGGCGAGATATAGGTAGTCAAACGCACTCAAATTTTTAATTTAAAAAAAATCGACAGACCTGTATTAAATTCATTCTCTGTAAACTTAGTTCCCCTTTACAAGTAAAAACCTTGGAAGAGTTTACTCCACCATCTTTCGCATGTAACGGTTCGACAAAAGCGTCCTCACTCGAGTTCTTTTTGATTGCCAAACAAGATACGTTTTTCAGATCTCATGTTTCGCTCGAGTTGTTTGCTCAATGCCCTTTTTTGAGTCATCCTAGCTGAAGTGGTCGGGGGCTGGAAGTAAAAATACGTTTTAGGGTTCCGTACGAAGTTCGTGAAATTGAACCTACGATAAAAAAACGGGATTTTTTAAGAATTAGTGTAGCGTTGCAACGCTGTTATTTGTTCTGCCTTAATTCAACCTTTTTTCATTCCATTTTATTTTTATTGGGGATCAAAACAAACAGTTACATAATTATAAAATATTAAAGTAAGTATCTTTTAAAGCGTCGGTGGCTCAACAAAAGCATCGGTGGCTCAACCGGTAACGACTCGGTCCATTTAACCAGAGGTACCGGGTTCAAATCTGGACGGCCAATGTACCAATGAGTTTTTCAAAAACTTACGTACATATAATTAACGATTGCTTTAACGGTGAAGGTAAAACATCTTGAGGAAACCTGCACACGCCTGCGGAGAAACACGAAGGTTGTGTGTGAAGTCGACCAACCCGCACTGGGCCCGACTGGTCGACTAAGGCCTAATCGCCCTGATTCAGGGTAGGCTCGAGCCCCTCGGTGGGGACGTATATGAGCTGATAAAATATAATAATAAAAAGTAAGTACCTAATGTGTTAGTTATTATTTAACCAACGTCGTTGACCACAGTCAAAATAAGGAATGGAAATAACAAAACTAAAACAAAAGCAAGTTATTAACACAATGCTATCAAAATAAGTTTCATTACGCATGCGCTGACGTGTGTTTTAAAACCCGAATTCCATCAATCATTCAACATTTCCAACCTTCAATATTTTTATTAAAAATAAATTTAAATAAAATATCTTGCTGCTTTCTCTATAGACCCGTCTTGGGTTAAATTATGTTTTGTGTAAATACGTTTTTTTAAAATTTCTTTGTACTTTTTTTAGGTCTTTTATCTTAAAATTATATTAAATTCTATGAGCACGTACAGTATTTAAAAAAAAAACACGCCCTACCGTACACCTACCTACTTGTCGTGCCACAGTAGGCACCTACATCCTACTAATATTATAAACGCGAAAGTTTGTAAGAATGTACAGATGTATGTTTGTTACTCTTTCACGCAAATACTACTAAACGGATCTGGCTGAAATTTGGTAGGTAAACAGATTAGGACCTGGATTAACACATAGGCTACCCTCAAAAAGTCATGGACTAGTTGTCCACGCGGGTGAAGCCGCGGAAACAGCTAGTTTTCATTATTTGCAGGATCGTGCACAATTGCATATTACATTGTTTTGTTTGCTCCCATTTAGTCTTAATTGTTCAAATTTTCATAATTTATCTGTGTAATGGATTGATTCTTCTCCTTCTTCTTCAATCGATATGTCAATTTACTATTTAATAATCGATATGTCGATATGTCAATTTACTCCTGCCCAGTAGGTATGTTACAACCCTAACGGCGCCATCGGCGGGAGTGAAGGCCTTAATGGATTGATTGAGAATAATCTGAACATGTATGTTGAAAACATTATTGATCAAAAAAATAATTGAAGATCGCGGGAAGCCGACGGATGCGGGCTGCGCAGGACCGGTCGTCGTGGAAACCCTTGGGGGAGGCCTGTATCCAGCAGTGGACGTTTTTCGGCTGAAATGATGATGATGAACAAAAAAATGGTACAGTAACAAAGGTAGGCAGGTACAATAATTTCTGAAGCCCGGAACCATCTGTGAGTTATTCCGACTCACACTTGACTAGTTCCTCTAAAGAAGGTTTGTTTGGAGTTCATGAGAGCGTATCCTTTCCAGCTTATTTGTTCAACTGTATTTGGAAATGAGGATGTATTATTAAACTTTCTGGCCGGCTGTTTTTGTTGACGGAGCAAAAGGTAGGGTAGGGTAATGTTTACGTGTGCGAAATCCCGTCCCAATGAGTTGACCGGGAGTTTAGCTGAGACGTTCGGTAAATATCCCGAAGGATAATCTTTTATGAAAAATTCTTTCCGGCTTCTTGAGTGCTTCTTTGAAGTAATCACGAGCGCTTGTACTCCACACTTAAGGCAAAGTATACTATAATACAGTGTAAACTCTATATAGCGACACTCAAGGGACCGGACATATTGTGACGTTATTGAGAGTTATCGTTATACAGAGAGAAATTAGCGCCAAAGTAAACCAACTGGAGCCAGAAAATTTTGACGTTTTAAAGAGTGAATAGTTATATCGAATGACGTTTTACAGAGTTTACACTGTATTAGTATATTAACATACAGTATCGACACCCCCTGCCGCTCTCAAGATTGCGACCTCACCCAGATTGATACAGATTGGTTACAGTTTGGTTCTCGAACGTATAGGATTTCGACGCCATTTTGTTTTTTCCGTCATTCGTTTTTTTGAAATATCGTTTCTTGCCCGTTGTAAGAAATGTCCAGGGTGTGCTTAATTAAGGCTTATACCGCCGCCAACGACCTTTACTTCAATTATGGATTGTTTTATCGAAAAAAAATTGTTTTTTTAATTTACAGAATATGAGGAGTGATTTACATTTCCTCGAAGTCTATTATGATACACAGAACTGAATTAAAAATATATCCTAATGCACCCTTTTTTTCTAGTTGTAACCATAGAACTGCTGCAAATTTAATATTAACTTTATGAATTTTTATGAACTTATTGACAAAATAATGTTTTTCGTACTTTTTGGCAATTCTTTTTATTTTATTTACTATAATGAAATAAAAACCAAAACTTTCGCACGATTCGTCCGCAGCGATTGACGTAACAGCCACGTTGCAGTACGAACTGACAAGAACTTTATTTCCAACTTATTTCGTTCGATGTTTGAAACAACGTGAATCGAGTTACTAATTTTAGGGAATGCGGCTTGGGCTTACAAATGCTGCTCGTTTCTTATTTACTTTTTTACCGCCCTTGTATTATAAATAACTATTAGTAATCACAATACACAATCGGTTTATCAACTGACGATTTGTATATATTTTTCAACCTACTTCCAAAAAGATGAGGTTTACAATTCGACTGTATGTTTTTGTGTGTGTGTGTGTGTGTTACTCGATATCTTCTTAAATTGGTAACCGATTTTCACGATTATTTTTTGTTCGATAGGCTATGGTCCCGATTTGGTCCCGCATAAATTTTATCAAAATAGGTGTAGTACTTTATTATTTTAGAAAATTAACATAAACCAAAAATAATAATGCAAAATAGTACTAAGTTGTTGCGATGGAAGTCAGTTTTTTTAACTTGTTTCGTTTTCAATTATTTATTCTTAAAATTGTTCAAAGGGCAAAGGTCTTGAGTATGGTGAGAAGCCCCAGTTAACGGGGTGTAAACGAATTTTGTTATATCCTGTATTATAAAGTCCTTATCCAAAGAAACTTTGCACGACTTTTTTTATCTACAATGGAGATGACGACAGCATCAAAAATAAATTAGGAACTCTTGATCACTAAATTGCCCTCCTGCTTAAACTTCGTAAAACCATACTGTTCACCAAAATCACAAAATAAGTACATATATGACGCTGCTAAACTATGACGTCACGCCTAGGTATTTCTAACATCTTTAGAAAACAATTTCGTTTTTGACAGATGATAAAATGTAACTCAGATGACTAGCATTCGTCATCCCTATTGACTTACCAAGACTTCCCAATGTAATAAGGAACTGGCCAAGCCAGAATAGATCGATGCAGTTAACATTGATTTTTGGCAGCTAGGCTAAAAAAATAGACTTCTAATACAAAGTATAACAAAATTTGTATTACAAAGCTGATTTAACCTTGTTGAATTGTTGTTTTTTTCGAAATAAACATATTTTTTCTGGGGAAAGTTTCTGGACAGCGAGTATAGAAGTAATACCTAAAATGATCGTGATTAAAGAAAGAGAACGACAATCGCGTAGGACAAGAATGTCGATGACCGAATGGTTCCTGTGAAGACAGAAAGTCTCATGAAAGACCCGTTCAGTTCATTCACAATAGTTCTTGTGAATAGAGCCTTACAAGCTAGAATCATCCACCATAGCTCTCAACTCAACGTGTTTGTCAACTCATCGCAAATAGCTAACCTGTGTCCACTCGCATAAACCTTGGCCCAATAACTAACAGTGCCTAACTGCCTAGCGGGATGCCGACAACAGTATATCAGCATCAGGGATGTCGTGAATGAGAATTTATAATGCATTTAGCAGGGTTGCCAAAAAGCACCGACTAACCGCCTATCGTTAAACCGCCTCTGTAGCGTAATGGTTGGCCCATTTGCTTCACACCAGGAGGTCGCGGGTTTGATTCCCGGTGGGGTCAACTTGAAAGACTCGGTTTGGTTGGTGATAGGGCATTTTCTAAGCCCACCTGGCTAGCTACTACCATCTCATCTAAGTCTTGCCGCCAAACATCAGTCTTTACAACATTGATGTGTTCCGGATTGAAGATAAGATAGCCAGATCTCCATTGTGTTTGGGAATCTTGGTAAGCCCGCTTCCATCTTCGGCATCATCGTCACTTACCATCAATGATGATGATGATGCCAAGGGCATACCAATTAAGGATAAAAAAAAGAAAAGGATGGATGACAAAGGGGTTGGCACATTTTTGTTGCCACGTTTTTTTTCGAAATATTTTCTATAAGATCAAACCTACATATTACGTTAGGGTTGTAAATATATACTGAATATGTATTATAAGTCGAGGTATAGATTGGAAGAGTAGTCTCTTTATTTTTCTTTACATGTAAAGAGTAAAGAAAATAACCTCACTTTTTCACTTTTCCAATAGTTTTTCGTTTTAAAAAAACTACAATGAAAGTACAAAAAATAATTACATTACTCACTTTATTATCTTAACAAATATTGTTGTATATTTTTTAATGTTATAATTCAAAATATTAGTCATACCTAGAGTTGAAAGTAACGGTGTAGACCTATCTTTGGGACTTTTTTCTATGAAGCCAATAGCTTTAGAGTTAAAGGAACATCATCAACAATAAGCGTATTTTTTTCGACCTTGGGTTTTCTATCGCTTAGGAGTAATTGACGTCAAAAATAACGAAAATTTGTAATAATACCGCCTTAAAACGTCTCGTTACTGAGATATTTCTATATTCGCCAATTGAATGAGTTGACTCGTATTTTTTATTTTATCCACTATTGGTAAGCTCTTAACATCATCTGCCCTGATGGTAAGTAACGATAATGCCGAAGATGGAAGCGGGCTTACCAAGATTCCTTAACGTAATGGGGAACTGGATACAAGTATCTTATATTAAAGCAAGAACATATCATTGCTATTAACATTGATGCTTGGCGGCAAGACTAAGATAAGATGGTGGTAGCTAGCCAGGCGGGCTTAGAAAATGCCCTTCCACCAACCAAACCGAATCATACAAAGTTAGACTCTGCCGGCAATCGAACCCGCGACCTCCGGATGTAAAGCTAATGGACTTAACCATTACGCCACCAAGGCGGTTCGTATAGGGCAGTTTTATTGACTTCGTTTCATGTGTGATTTATCCCAGAATATTTATTTATTTATTTTATTTATTACTTACATTTTTGTTTTATAATGCCCATGGAAATCTATATAAAACTTAAATTAAAAATTTTAAAAGCCCCCGGCAAAAAACCTCTAAAAAGTAAAAAAATAATATGTTTGGCCATTTTAAGTTTAATATAAGTAATAATATTTTGATCCAAGAGTCGTCGCGTCGGGGGGGCGCTAAGTTATGAAATTATTAGTAAATAGTTGTAGTAAATTAAATCAGTTGTATTTTGTTTTTATTTTATTTACTTAGCGGTCCCCCATTAACGACTTTTAGATCAAAATATTATTACTTATATTAAACTTAAAAGGGCCAATACATATTTTTTACCTTTTATCATTATCATCAGATTATCATCATAATATCAGCCAAAGGACGTCGAATGCTGGACATAGGTCATCCCCAAGTTCTTATATTAAACTTAGAAGGGTCAATACATATATTTTTTACAGGTTTGTTTTGGGCGTTTTTTAATATTTAATTGAAGTTTAATTTCATGCTTTTTAAACTTTACATATCACTAGTAGATGCGCTGCAATCTAAAATCTATCCCCACATTCATACAAATATTTTCCGAGACGAAACACGAAACGTACAGCCATAATATTATATTATTATAAGTTTATTATACGTACATCAATAATGCAAGGAGCCGGCGGTCATAACTTTGAATTGAGTTAACCGTGTCATGTGGGGTATCGTATGAAAGGGCTTCATTGGCACAAGCTTAAATAGATTTTTCATTATTTTTATGACGTTTACTTTTCGATTCAGAAGAATGGAAAAAAAATCTTTTCCCTTTTTTATATGTATAGGTTTATATTTTTAGGTACCTAAAAATTTTGACGTATTCAGTGCCGCACTGTTATGATAAATCATATTATCGTATTCTAATCATATTGTAAATAATATGTGCCTGCAAATTTGTACGGAACCCTCGGTGGGCGAGTCCGACTCGCACTTGTCCGGTTTTTTTTCCAATTGAGGTACGGAACCCTAAAAAGGAGGGGGGTTCTCAATATGATTGTATGTTTTTGTGTTTACATTGCATATCGATTTTGATGGTTCCTTTTTCAGATTCCGTATTTCCGTGGTAAAATCGGATATTTTTAAATTAGAAAGCTGTAATTTGTATACATATTTATCACGCCGACAAAGTGGTAAAACAATATGATATAAAAGTATGCTACCTCCCCTATACGTAAAAGTGGGGTTGAATTATTTTATCTCATTAATATAATATAATATTCTCAGACAAATCACACATGGTCATCTGGCCCCAAAGTAGGATTCCCTGTGTTATGGGTTACCAGAGACTGATATACATACTTATATACGTTTAAATACATACATATATAGATATTTAACACCCAGACACAGAGCAAACAAATCTGCTCATCACACAAATGCTTGCCCTGGGTGGGAATCGAACCCACAACTCTCGGATCAGTAGTCAAGGGCACTAACCACTGAGCCACCGAGTCAGTCAATTCCATAGCGTGGGGTGTCGCTGGATAGGTCTTCCAAAAATAATGCGGTGTGTCTGAAAACCATTTTTCGATTCAGAGATGCGTTTCAGAAGTGCTGATTTTTATTAGACTAAAATGTCCTTCCCTTCGTGCCACCTAAAACGCTTTTTCAGGACATCTAAAAACAATTAAACAGTAGGACGTATAATCAATTTTAGAAGGAAAACTATAGCGATTAGCCAACCAGCAAACGCTTGTTCTATAGTAGACCATACATCGTTTTAATTTTATTGATTAGTGTTAAATAAGGACCGGTTGTATTAAAGACCTAAGAACGTTTATAAGCGGAAAGTGGCGCACTTATATTGTCATTTTGTGTTATAGTGATTCTTTAGTAGATACATTTGTATAATTATGCAGTTAAGACCTAAAGGGTCGCTATTACGATAATAAGAATCACTCTTAATGATTTAAGAGAAACCACAATGATTTTATAACACAAATTGGTGATGTACTGGTCACTATTATTGACCTTAAGAGCGTCGAATAAATGTATTTATGAAATCTATATTCGAAAACCCATACTGGGCCCGCGTAGTCGACTAAGGCCCGATCGCCTTAAGTCAGTGTAGGCTCGAGCCCATCGGTGGGGACGTAGTATAAGCTAATATGATAAAATTGAAAATTGAGATACAAAATAGAATATAATAAACTTCCTGAATACAAAAGACGCACCTTATGCATATTTCAGTGTGAATTTTCTCCATCGGCAACCCTGATATGAATATATCCTGTCAAATTCGATAGGTGCGGTGCGGAGAGCGCACCTGGGCCTCCGTCAGTAAACAGAAGTTACACCGTCCATACTTTCCAATATTTAGGGGTATAACATTAGCTTTACATACCTTTTCAAATTTACACTAAAATTGTATGGGAATATTGTGTGAAATGGATTAATACGACAAATTAATGATTTTCTTTACCGGATTGTCCCTATAGCAAAGTATATATATTAGTACTAACATACAGTACTGACACTCCCTGCCGCTCTCTAGATTGCGACCTCACCCCCTCGTCACCCAGATTGATACAGATTGGTTACAGTTTGGTCAAAGTATATATATTAGTACTAACATACAGTACGGACACTCCATGACGCTCACTAGATTGCGACCTCACCCCCTCGTCACCCAGATTGATACAGATTGGTTATAGTTTAGTCAAAGTATATATATATTAGTACTAACATACAGTACGGACACTCCATGACGCTTACTAGATTGCGACCTCACCCCCTCGTCACCCAGATTGATACAGATTGGTTACAGTTTGGTCAAAGTATATATATACTAGTACTAACATACAGTACGGACACTCCATGACGCTCACTAGATTGCGACCTCACCCCCTCGTCACCCAGATTGATACAGATTGGTTACAGTTTGGTCAAAGTATATATATTAGTACTCACATACAGTACGGACACTCCATGATGCTCACTAGATTGCGACCTCACCCCCTCGTCACCCAGATTGATACAGATTGGTTATAGTTTGGTCAAAGTATATATATATTAGTACTAACATACAGTACGGACACTCCATGACGCTTACTAGATTGCGACCTCACCCCCTCGTCACCCAGATTGATACAGATTGGTTACAGTTTGGTCAAAGTATATATATTAGTACTAACATACAGTACGGACACTCCATGACGCTCACTAGATTGCGACCTCACCCCCTCGTCACGCAGATTGATACAGATTGGTTACAGTTTGGTCAAAGTATATATATACTAGTACTAACATACAGTACGGACACTCCATGACGCTTACTAGATTGCGACCTCACCCCCTCGTCACCCAGATTGATACAGATTGGTTACAGTTTGGTCAAAGTATATATATACTAGTACTAACATACAGTACGGACACTCCATGACGCTCACTAGATTGCGACCTCACCCCCTCGTCACCCAGATTGATACAGATTGGTTACAGTTTGGTCAAAGTATATATATACTAGTACTAACATACAGTACGGACACTCCATGACGCTTACTAGATTGCGACCTCACCCCCTCGTCACCCAGATTGATACAGATTGGTTACAGTTTGGTCAAAGTATATATATACTAGTACTAACATACAGTACGGACACTCCATGACGCTCACTAGATTGCGACCTCACCCCCTCGTCACCCAGATTGATACAGATTGGTTACAGTTTGGTCAAAGTATATATATTAGTACTCACATACAGTACGGACACTCCATGATGCTCACTAGATTGCGACCTCACCCCCTCGTCACCCAGATTGATACAGATTGGTTATAGTTTGGTCAAAGTATATATATATTAGTACTAACATACAGTACGGACACTCCATGACGCTTACTAGATTGCGACCTCACCCCCTCGTCACCCAGATTGATACAGATTGGTTACAGTTTGGTCAAAGTATATATATTAGTACTAACATACAGTACGGACACTCCATGACGCTCACTAGATTGCGACCTCACCCCCTCGTCACGCAGATTGATACAGATTGGTTACAGTTTGGTCAAAGTATATATATACTAGTACTAACATACAGTACGGACACTCCATGACGCTTACTAGATTGCGACCTCACCCCCTCGTCACCCAGATTGATACAGATTGGTTACAGTTTGGTCAAAGTATATATATACTAGTACTAACATACAGTACGGACACTCCATGACGCTCACTAGATTGCGACCATTTTGTTTGTTCCGCAATTGGTTTTTTGAAATGTCATTTCTGGCCCGTTGTATGAAGTGTCCAGGGTGTAACTATATAGGTAGCGTAGAATTAATCTATGATCAATTAGCATGATACGTGTTAAAATAATATGGAACGTAAGTCTATTCATTTTAAGTTCAAATCAATGCGGGCTTCATCGCGGCTGTTAACGTTGAAACCGAACGCCCAATTCTCGATTATTATATGTTTTTATTACTTTTCTATACTTTCAAATAAGTTTAAAAAAAATATGTTCAAGTAAAATGAAAGGGCTTAAAGTCACCGATTTTTGTGTGTTGGGTTCATTCAACATTGTTTGTTTGTTTGTTTGTAAACTCTTTATTGCTTTTAAAATAAATACATTAAATATTTAAACAAAAGGAAATACATTTAGCAAAGGCGGACTTATCCCTTTCGGGATCTCTTCCAGTCAACCTTGGAATGCTGAAAGGACTTCAGAACATACGGTCAGGTAAAGTTTACGAGTAAAAAATAATATATTTAAATATCATATCATATAATCGTCTCTAGTACTTATATTAATATATACATAGATAACTATATCAATACAAAATATATACTTATATATAATAAATACATACTCTACTTACATATTATAATATATTTAGCTTAAGGGAGGAGGATTAAGGTAATGTTTTTTGAGTGCAGCCTTAAATGTAAGGAGCGAGGAGCACATTCTGATATCCACTGGTAATGAATTCCAAAGGCGCGCAGCTTGGACAGTAAAAGAATTGGTGTACGTCTTCGAGCAGTGAGAAGGAATAACGAGCGCACGATTCTTGCTGGATCGGAGACGGCATTCCATTGACGTACAGAAGTTGAACCTCTCTCGGAGATACTCGGGAGCCGCAGGATTAAACAGCGCATTGAATAGAAGAGAAAGGATATGGATGTTCCTGCGCTGGCGGACAGGTAGCCAATTAAGTTTATTACGGTATTCCGAGATGTGATCAAACTTGCGCAGTCCAAAAATGTATCTGATGCATTGATTCTGGAGACGCTCTAACTTCAGAACGAGTTCAACAGATGGATCGAGATAAGCGACATCGCCGTAGTCAAGAAGGGGAAGCAAAAGTGAGCGAACTAGCAAAAGCTTGGTCTCAAAAGGAAGGAAGTTCTGTAGGCGCTTTAAAGAGTGGAGGGAGGCAAACACTTTCCGGCTCACTTCGCAAATTTGTGGAGACCAGGATAAGGTTTGGTCCATGATGATGCCTAGATTTTTGACAGTGGGAGACAAAGGAAGAATAGTGTTATTAAATACTAGGTTAGGCATCACCATGTCCCGAAACTTGGAAACAAAGTGATTGCCCCCGATCACTATTGCCTGGGTCTTGGAAGCATTGACAAGGAGTCCAAAGTTTTTCGACCATTCAGCGATAGTGCGAAGGTCAGCGTTGACTATGCTGATGGCCTCAGAAAAGTTAAACAAAGGGGCGGAAGAATAAATTTGGAGATCATCAGCATAAAGATGGTAAGAAGACCGAAGAGAGCTGGTGATGCTATTAATGAAAATAGAAAATAAAATAGGGGAGAGTACGCCTCCCTGAGGGACACCAGATTCAATCGTACACCAGTTGGAAGACTTGTCATCCATCTTAACTAATTGCGAACGATCAGAGAGATATGACCGGAACCAGGACAGGGCTGTTGAGGACAGGTTGAGGGAATCAAGGACGCCTAAAAGGATATCAAAGTCAACCGTGTTAAATGCACTGCTAAAATCCAGGAGGATTAGTAGCGTGAGTTCCTTATTTTCAATATTGTGTCGAATATCATCTGCAATTTTCACCAACGCTGTCACGGTACTGTGTCCTGGTCGGAACCCTGACTGAAACTGTGACAGAAGAGAATTACTTCGGATGTGATCTGACAGACGTTGGTGTACAAAATGTTCGAGGACTTTCGACAGCACGGGAAGGATGGAGATGGGTCGGAAATCGGTCAACAAAGATGGATTAGGTTTTTTTGGAAGAGGAATGATGTGAGCCATTTTCCATGGGGAAGGGAAGATACCAGTAGATAGTGAGCAGTTAATGATATTGGCGAGGATAGGAGCAAGGTGTTCTTGGATGGGATTAATCATATCAACACTTAAACCATCGTTACCGATAGCTTTAGTCTTGATAGATTTAAGGATTGTAAGGACATTATCAGCAGTTACCTCTCCTAGTTCCAGTGGAGAGCAAATGGGGCGGTTAGCATGGAAGAGATGAGAAAGAGACTTTTGCTTTGTAGTACGATCAAGACTGACCGGCGATGTGCTGAAATGCTTATTCAATTCATCAATATTGATACCAGCAGATGCAGTAGGCTGAGGTTTACCTACACCTAGGGATTTCAAATATTTCCATAATTTGTTAGGTGGACAGTGTTCGATAGAGTCATGGATGTGCTGTCGTCTAGCATTCCTACACAGCTTGTTGCAGCGGTTACGCAGTTGCATATACACTTCTTTATTCGTTTCGGTAGGATGGTGACGTAATTTCACGCGAGCTTTGTTGCGTTTGGCCATTTGTCGTTTGATATCAGGAGTGAGCCAAGGTGCCGGATAGTGCTTAATACGAATTGGCTTAAGAGGCGCGTGCTTATCATACAGCTTCAGAAGAATCTGATTGAAATTATGTAACTTAATGTTCACATCAGTCGCAGAGAAAACTAAATCCCAGTCAGCGCCGTAGAAGTCCTCCAAGAATGCTTGTTGGTTAATCGCATTAAAGTCGCGTATCCATAAGACTTTATGTTTCCTCTTTGGACTTTTAAATTTAAAAGAAGCGTATATTAGATTGTGAGCAGAAAAGCCGGCTGCATGAAACTGACCATGGGTGGAAACTAGGTTAGGAGAGGATGTGATTATCAAGTCTAAAAGAGAAGGAGGTCCGTTATGGGGAAAGTGGGTTGCTTGAAGAGGAAGGGAATGAAGATCTAAGGAATGAAGAAGCGATAGGAGTCTATTGGTACGGGAGTCATTTTTTATGAGACAAGTGTTGAAATCTCCCATCAGAATCATATGGTCGTATTGGGTTCGAAAATCGGCTAGAGTAGCTTCTAATGATTCAAAATAATTGATCTTACTAGATGGACTGTAAAACACTCCTAAAAAGACTTTTAGATGTTGTAGTGAAATTTCCAAGAACAAATGTTCTGGAGCCTGGAATATAGGAGGGGACTGTGAAATAATTTTACATGGTATATCACCCCGTAAGTAGATGGCAACACCTCCGTAGCCTACCGACCTGGCCGAGCCTTTGCCATCATCAGTCGTGCAAGTCCTGTCATTTCTTACTAGTCGAAAGCCTGGTAAAGGAAATAAAGCAGAATGCAGAGACGGTTTAAGAAACGTTTCAGATACAAGGACGGCGTGAATGTGCTGGCTGGAAAATGAATCCAGAAAATCCGCATAGTGAGAAGCAATGCTTTGTGCATTGATGTGCACCACGTTAAAAGCCTTAGGGTAAGTAGAAAACGTATTTTCTAAATTTTCAGCAAGAGATGGCAAGTCTAAAGGGTCACTTTCTGCACTCAAAAAACTGTCTGTTGAAGAAGACGACGAAAAAGAAAAGTAATTCAAATCTGAGCCCTGCGTTAGGATATCTGACATTAAGCTAAACAGTTATTGCTATAGATAAATAAATATACTTAAAGAATATACTAAACTAAGTTATAAATGTAGTATCCTCCTAAAACTATAAAGTAATTTCAGCTATTCGCCGGCAGCGTTGGAAGAAAAACATACGCACACTTCGATGTCACTAAAGATGAGTGAGTACTTACGTAAGTAAAAATAGGTCATCTTTACTAATTCCAAGAGGAACGGAACGCGACAACGTAAAAAAAAAACAAATAACATTGACAGTTTGACACAGGTAAAACCAAAGCAAATAGAAAACAAGTATTCTTAAAGAAAGGAATATTATGTACATACCTTCGATTCGAAGTGATAGAAAAGTTAAGAATGGCGTTGACCAAGATTAACGAATCGGTGCAATAAGTACCTACCGTTAAATATATTTTACACAAAGTTAGTAATGTAGGTATACTTA
Organism: Coleophora flavipennella; assembly: GCA_947284805.1. Classification (NCBI taxonomy): domain Eukaryota; kingdom Metazoa; phylum Arthropoda; class Insecta; order Lepidoptera; family Coleophoridae; genus Coleophora; species Coleophora flavipennella. The sequence continues at coordinate 1,959,953 of OX369272.1, forward strand.
AAATAACCAAATGATATTTCTTAAAAATTTAAAAACTTAACCCACAACTTTTGTTTCACTTTTTAGGCACAGCTTTGGCATTCCGCGTTTTGCCAGCTCGAGCACGATCAGACTGGAGGTCTGTCGGCCTTGTGGCGGAAGCGCTGGCAATCACAGCTGGTGCTTGCTGGGTCGTATCCTCAGGCTGCTGGCTTCCCACCACCTTTGATCCCAAAATGGCATGGAGCTCCGGCATGGACGTGATTCTGCGTCGGTTCCCATCACTACCGACCACCACTATCCTCCCATCGCTGGTCCAGCTTCGATTGACACCAACTGCTTTGCGCGCAGCCACAAATACTGCATGCCGAGCACTGGTCAAAAACTCTGATAAAGTGAGCCCACTGCTCTTAAGGTTTTTCTTGGCTACCCACACTTGACTCCGACAATGATGACTATTGAATCGAAGTAGTACAGGCCTGGGTTTTTCAGAATTAACTTTATTACCCAGGCGCATGCAGGCATCAAATGATTTAGTGGATATGTCCTGTAGCCCAAGCTTCTCCGAGCACACTTCAGCTATTAGTGTGGCAACTTTCTCATCTTTATTCTCGGGCAACCCATGCAGCAAGAGAGTGTTAGCACGGGACTTCATCTCAAGACTGTCAAGCGTGCTGAAGACCAGTTCCATTTGGGCCTTGAGACCAGATACCGCTTTCCAAATAAAGGATTTAAATGTGCGAAACTCACTAGCCAAGGTATCCGTGTTGCCTTTGGGTGTGGACATGGATTCTTCAAATGAAGCCATCTTTGATGAAAACAGCTCGGTCATCTCGTCCATTGATTTCTTAAGTTCAGTGATGTTATCCATTATAGTGTGTGAACTGTGTCGAATGAATAGTGAAAACGGCTGGCGGTGAAGGCTGATGTATTTTTTTACATATAAAGTAAGTAGTAACTTGTTTATTTAATTATTAATATTTATTAAAGCAAGAGCAATATAAAGTGTGTCTTTCCCTCACGCCTACCCACAAAAAAGATTAACTATTTGTTTTCGAGAAATTTTTGAATTAATGCCAAAAACAGGGTCTACAGTATATTTTTTAAATCGTATTCAATTAAATCTATTTTTAATTAGTTTAAGTACCTATCTTATATATTTTTCTATAGTGATAGCTTTACACAGTCTTTTAATAATTTAAATTGAATATTGTCATTTGACCTATCTTAAGGCCTTAAGTTCTTCAAAGGCGACGTCCCCACTGCAGGGCAAGCATCTGTAACGGCTTAACGAGTGCCATCTAGTCATAACAACCGGCATTAACCGCTTAACATGCCTTGAGAAGCACGGAAACGGTCAAGAAAAAAATTAAACCCATACAGGAAATGACCGTGCTTCAGGTCGGTTAACTCGCGTGATCGACGAAACTACGCACTTAGCTACGACCACCTATATGAATAAAGTTGCCGTCGTAACCGCTTACATATCCCCATTAGTCGCGTCTGTATCTCGATCACTACTATAATACATAACCATCTCCATGGCGTAGTGGTTAGTCCATTCGCTTCACACCAGGAGGTCGAGGGTTCGATTCCCGGAGGGGTCAACTTTGTAAGATTCGGTTTGGTTGGTGGTAGGGCATCTTCATAGCCCGCCTCACTAGCTACCACCGTTTTATCTAAGTCTTGCCGCCAAACATCAGTGTTAACATCATTGATGTGTTCCGGCTTGAAGGTAAGATAGCCAGAGCTCCATCATGATGCCGAAGATGTAAGCGGGCTCACCAAGATTCCCTAACGCAATGCATGGGGATCTGGCTATCTTATCTTCAAGCCGGAACACATCAATGCTGTTAACACTGATGTTTGGCGGCAGGACTTAGATAAGATGGTGGTAGCTATCCAGGCGAGCTATGAACATGCCCTACAACCAACCAAGCCGAGTTTTACAAAGTTGACCCCGCCGGGAATCGAAACCGCGACCTCCTGGTGTGAAGCGAATAGACTAACCATTACGCCACGGAGGCGGTTAAATTTGTGTATTATATTATCTACAGATTGTTACAATAATAATCATAAGAAAATAAAAGCATATCTTATATTTAAGCCGGAACACATCAATGCTGTTAACACTGATGTTTGGCGGCAACACTTAGATAAGATGGAGATGAAATGCCCAACCACCAACTTAACCGATACTTACAAACTTGACACCGCCAGGAGTCGAATCCGCGACCTCACGGTGTGAAGCGAATGGACTAACCATTACACCACGGAGACGGTTAAATAATATGCATAAGAAAATAAAAGCATAATATAATCGTACATATCTACCCAGATTTACGACTTTTACGAAATGTTTAATGGCCAAGTCACTTGTTTTCCTATTATTACTTGACTTCACTAATTTTTGTTGTCAACGTAATTGTAATCGAGATTTGGTACGTTATTACAGAATGTTTTTGATGTGTAACATCTTTGCTCTCGCTTTCCTGCAATTTGTGGGAGTGATTTCGTGAAATGGGACGGAGATGTGTAACATCGGACGGAAATGTGTAACAGGAAATCGCGAAAGCGCGGAATTCTACTTTACGAGAGTCCGACTCGCACTTGGTCGGTTTTTTCGTTACTGTCAGATCCGCCACCCAGGTACAATATCGTCATCAAATCTAACTAACCTAAAGTATTTTGTCACATGTTACACATCATATGCGAGTACAGTAGGTCTCGCTCGAAATTTTTTTTTTTTGAAGTATCTATAACCTGTAAAACTTGCAAGTTGTGGTATATTTTGTTTGATCAAAAGTCAATTATTGTGTTCAATGAGATATTCTTATTTTACAAATTATTTTGGGTAAATTTAATTTTATGGTAGAATGGCACGATCAGCACTCGTCTTTTAGTCCGAGTGTCGTAGGTTCACTTCCCACACAGGGCAACCATTTAATTTGTTAACAGGTTTGTTTACTTTCTTTCTGGTTGTTTAATATTTCATCATCATCATCATCATATCAGCTCATATACGTCCCCAACGAGGAGCTCGAGCCTACGCTGAATTAGGGCGATCGGGCCTTAGTCGACCACGCGGGTCCAGTGCGGGTTGGTCGAATTCACATACAACCTGCAAGTTTCCTCACGATGTTTTCCTTCACCGTAAGAGCGTCGGATAAACGTACATATGAAATCTAAATTCGAAATAACATTGGTATGTGGCAGGAATCGGACCACGACCTCCCGAACAGGAGGTAGCGGCCCTTGCCGTTACGCCACCGACGCTCTTAATATTTATACAGTGTAAACTGTAAACTCTATATAGCGACACTAAAGGGACCGAACAATTTGTGACGTTATTGAGAGTTTTCGTTATACAGAGAGAAATTAGCGTCAAAGTAAACCAACTGGAGCCAGACAATTTTGACGTTTCAAGGAGTGAATCGTTACATCGAGTGACGTTTTACAGAGTTTACAGTTTGTATGTAGGTATGTATTTAAATTTGTACTAAGTATGTATTTTATACTAGTAACTGGTTCCCATGATACAGGGAATCTTAGATTGGGCCCAACGACCGTGTGTGTGATTTGAACGGGCAGCGACACATCAACCTATACAAAACCAGTATAAGGTGGCCGCGCGACGCCTTTGCGTTTCAACATACGCGAGGCCCGTGTATACTGGTTTTGTATAGCTTGATGTGGCGCCGTGTGTACCTAATATCATCGACAGTTGAAGACGGCACAGCCTCATACAATTAACAATGAATTAATTTTTAATCTCTATCAATATTGCACCTTCGAGATATTACATTAAGGTTTATTTAACACTACACTGTTCTGATTCACTGACTTCCTACCTTCAAATAAACACTTTCAATGCATCATCTGTGATCATCCCACATCCACCAACAATGACGTCTTTATCGCATGCTACGTTTAATTCGTAGAAAGTTCACTTTACGAGGGCGCCGATGCCAGTAAATGGAATCGGCTTACCATGGGTGGTCGGGTCAGAATTGACTTTGTCACAATACAGTGAGTGGCAGTAAAAATAAAACTGGAATTTATGAATCGAATATTCTGAACATTTGTGAGCTTTTGCAGCCAGTTCAATTTAGAATTACACTTGGATTGGGGATTCGTTCGATAAATTTTTATTGTTTTGTGACATTTTTCCGGTTTTGAATTCCAATAACTGGAATGAACTGCTAAGTGCGAGTTCTCGGAAAAATACAACACGACTGTCATAACATAATCGTTACACCGCATACTGTACAAATGCTCTGCTAGAAAACTTTGTTATCGCGTTTTAGAATACTCACAATTAGAAGAGCGGCTACTTTTCTGGCTCAGGTCGAGATAACGCTTAGGTACAAAAGTGGAGCAGCTCACGCATCACGTACCCTTTTTATTATTTGCCACGATAGAGACCAAACAGATGATGGTTAAAAAGATACAGCCCGCGACAGACAGATAGATAGAGGACGGCGTAACCGTAGTACCTAATAGATTCCCGTTAATACCCTTAGGATAACGAAAGCGGAGAGTAGCGGAGATGTATAGTTTTTTACCTTCGCGCGACAAAGAAGCAAACAGAAAGTTACCTATGTGATCGGACCGTCTAAAAAATCGATCACGAAATTTTGACGTAATTGCACTCTATACCAAGAATGTGTGTATGTGTGTGTGGTGTGTGTGTGTGTGTGTGTATATGTATGTGTGTGTGCGTGTTAAAAGTAAAAAAAACCTCAAAAATGACGTCATGCATGTTTTTTCTACCACCGACAACACAGTTACTCTTCAAATATGTCATAACTAGCTGTTTCCCGCGGCTTCACCCGCGTGGACAACGTTTCTATGATTTTGCGAGGGTGCTCTATAAATTCAAGACTCATGTCAAAAAAGTTTTGTGCTCTAGAGGATATTATAAAATAATAGATTATGTAAATGACAAAGATATATATGTTGATTCTATAACAAATACCTGAGACTGTAATCTGAATCATGACATTATTTGTAATATACAAATTTTTTTTTGTATTGACTATTTAAAAGTGTGTGTAAACACCTATTTGAAATAAATTGTTTTGAGTTTGAGTTTGCGCAGTGCGCGAGCCGCAAGCAGCTCGCGAGCATGTCAGAGAAGTAGCCTGTATGTTAATACAGGTCCTAATCTGTCTACCTACCAAATTACAGCCAGATCCGTTCAGTAGTTTTTGCATGAAAGAGTAACAAACATACATCTATACATTCTTACAAACTTTCGCGTTTAAAATACTTAATGAACATCGAACAACAATAATTTTTCACGCGCCAATGTGATAATTTCTTTTTTCAAAAAGCAGCGTTCTATTTGCAAGTCAGTTCGAAATTTAAATAATACCTTTGATAAGTTATCTCCTTGGTTGCCATGTTTCGGAATGAAATATAGTTCCATTTTTAAATTACACGACAGATATGCGTTTACATGGTAATTTATTTGGCCGCTAAACACGACAGATATGAATAGAACAGATTTTTTTTTTAATAGAAATAGTTTATTTGCCCTTGAGTTGGGTACATAATATTAGGTGTTACAAAATTTTTGTTAAAACGCCAAACTCAGCCATAAAAATGATAGAATGCAAAAACAAAATAGAGACAAAACTAGCTACATTACAAATAATAAATAAATAACATTCAAATTGAACTAAGTCATTTGGGGGAGGCCTTTGTCCAGCAGTGGACGATTTGTGGCTGATATGATGATGAAGTCATTTGGTGGATATTCATTCAACATGAAACTTTTGCCGGCCGCTGCTCGCATGTATTTCAGCCAGTACAGCAATTAAGATTTATCTCGAAGAGGGTTGTAAAAATAATGCTCAAATTTCCAAGCATGTTTAAGAAAATGGTATTTATACTTCAGTGGGTATTTTCATTTCATTGTTTTGATCAAGTTCGTTTCATTCAAAGTAAAACAAGGCCAAGCCTTCAGTTTGAATAACTTATTTAAACTTAAACTTTGTATAGCAGCTTACATTATTTTGCCGCAAAAGTACCGAAAGATAAACGAACAGACTCAAAACTTGAACTTTCGAAGACTTTACCACTAGAAGAAATTGAAGGTTGAGTATTACCTTCATCTCACTAATATTATAAAGGCGAAAGTTTGTGAGTGTGTATGATGGTTACTTCTTCACACAAAAACTACTGAACGGATCTGGCTGAAAGTTGGCAGGTAGAGAGATTAGGACCTGGATTAGCACATAGGCTACTTATATTCACCCTCGAAAAGTCATAGAAACGTTGTCCACGCAAGTGAAGCCGCGGGAAAAAGCTAGTTGTAGGTATATAAGGTGTAACAAAATTAGATGAAACTATTTTAACTGGTGCTTCTACAAATGAGACTGAACAACTTTCCCCATGGAAACCATAGTCAAATCGCAAAAAAATTGGCTCTCCCATACTAACTCGATCAGCTGATCAGCCAATTTAGTATGGGAAGTTCAATTTTTTTTTTGAGATTTGACTATGGGTTTCATGGGGAAAGTTGTTCAGTTTAATGAGTAGAAGCACCAGTTAAAATAGTTTCAGCTAATTTTGTTAGACCTTATATACATACGTAGACCGATGACCTGGTGAAGGTCGCAGAAAGCCGCTGGATGCGCGCATCGCAGAACCGGTCGTCGTGGAAATCCTTGAGGCAGTGAACGTCCTTCGGCTGATATGATGATGATATACATACATAGGAAATGCTGTTTATTCTAATTTAAGAAGAATTAAATAGTTAAGTGCGTGTCGAACCACGCGCAAAGGAGGGTTCCGTCCGTAGTCTTTTCAATAAACAAATGTATATTAAAAAAACCGGCAAAGTCCGAGTCAGAACCGCACACAAAGGGTTCCGTATCATCATTCTAGATGGTGCTAGTTTCTTCACGTTTAAAAAATTCCGTACCATCAAACCAGATGGCGCTAGTTTCTTCACGTTAAAAAAACTATGGTTTTTTTATATGGAGACCCCCTTATTTTTCCACTTTAGAATAACCGTGCTATCCAAGGGATAGACGAAGGTTGTTGTCTGGTGTTGCACACCCGTGGTCACGTGTACAACTTTTTTAGATTTACTTCTACACAATTTTTAGTATTTGTTGTTATAGTGGCAGCAGAAATACATCAACTGTGAAATTTTCAACTGTATAGCTTACGAAGTAACTAGTATCTCATCTGTGGTATAGCTATCACTGTTCATGAAATACAGCCTGGTGACAGACGGACAGACAGACAGACGGACGGACAGTGAATTCTTAGTAATAGGGTCCCGTTTTTACCCTTTGGATACGGGATCCTAAAAACAAGGTTACTTTTGCCGTTGTTGGTAGAAAAAAAATGTGATTTTTTTACAAAACCGACTGCACATCCTAAGTTGGTTGGACTAATATTCCCTAACTAAGAAAGCCTACTGGACCTGGATAGTTTTCATTTTAAAATGATCTTATATTCTGGGATATTCTGGGACAAATCACACATGGTCATCTGGACCCAAAGTAGGATTCCCTGTGTTATGGGTTACCAGAGACTGATATACATATTTATATACGTTTAAATACATACATATATAGATATAATTAACACCCAGACACAGAGCAAACAAATCTGCTCATCACACAAATGCTTGCCCTGGGTGGGGATCGAACCCACGACTCTCGGATCAGTAGTCAAGGGCACTAACCACTGAGCCACAGAGTCAGCCTATACCATACTATTCCCAATATACTTATCAGATTTCCTGGAATAGCGGTAGGGGGTGGGGATATGCAACTCAAACTTCTTTAAAATCACCACTTTAAAAATGTACATTTAGTGAACGGATCATTTTTATCGAAAAAAGTCTAAAATAAACCTATTAAACGATATCCCACACAAAAGGAGCAAAATAACTTTAAATTAAAAAAGAAAATGAAAACACGATTGCATTAAAAAACGACATGACGACTGCAACATGCGTCGCCTTAAACTCACCTAAATTATATAAAAAAACCCCGACACGTGTTTTCATCACCTTAATAAACAATCGTTCTGAAGATAACAGGATAAAGATGCTGGTTCCCGTCCGCGCCCCCCGTTCGGCCATTAGCCGGAGCTTCTTTATCCCGACGTGATGACGGAAGGTTTTGGCATCCAATATATTGAGGGGTGGTTCAAGTTACAAGAGTCCTATAAGCAGGTCCATACATTACTATTGTTGGTTTGTTTGCTAGAAGGCAGGGGTTTTTTAAAGGGGTTTGAAAATTTTTGTATGGAGACTGGCATACTGGAGTCCGAATGTCCTCACAGTACCCATAGTCAATTCTCAAAAAAAAATTCGGACCCTCCATACAAAAATGCAATTTAAGGAATGACGTAATGACAAATTTTTAAAAATACTCAATGAAATTATTTTCAAAATTGCTTTCTTAGAGTTAAATATGAGGATACCACGTGTCATTTGTGGTATATTATACAAAAAAAATCAGCCATATGTTATATGGAGGAGCCCAAACTTGGTATGTTTTGAAAATGATTTTTGTTTTAACTAAAGAAAAAATGTTTGAAATATAATGACGTGGTATATTTTTAGAACCGGCTCATGAAATACTTTCATTTATTACCACACACTATAGGTTTCAGATAAGAAATATTCAAATCCCATACAAAAAATTGATGACGTCATTACTGCCCCCCGGTAGTTCTTAAAAATATTCCCCATTTTTAAGAACTACCGCTCAAAATTATTGTCTTCACCTAAAGTACCCGTTTACCAAACGGCTATCCTGTACATCGATTTGCGGTTTTATACGTCGCGTAGCTGGACCACTAAAGGTGGCGTTTCGACGCATGTATAGGTGACGCCACCACCTAGCGCTCCAACATCATATATTTTGAATTTTATTCATTGGAACAATATTTAGCCACTTTCCACTGGGTGGGCTGTCAGCGTTTTGCCACCTTTTCCAATTAAGAAACTTTTTAGACCACCTATGTGGGAGTTGGCGGCACCCATAGCTCGTAAAACAGATGGTCGTTGGACTGGCGACCGGAAGATGTAGAGTAGGCAGTCTAAGTCGCAGGAAGCCGCTTTTATGCGGGCAGCGCATTCTATTAATCTTTGGGGGAAGCCTTTGCCCAGCAGTGGACCTGTTTCAGAAAATAAAATGAGACTATCTCCAAAAAAAAATTAATACTATTTTTTCCTATATCGCTTGTAGTTCGTGCTTCAAAAACTAGGTGAAGCCTATCACAGGAAGAAGAATCGCTTCATATAAATTTCTTGGAGGTATTAATGGTGTTATGTCAAGGGGTATCTCTTGAGTTTAATTAACCTTTATACCTAAACTTCAATCTATTGGAAAGGGTTGTGTTACAAACTGTACACTTACTCTACAATACTTGAGAAGTTATTAAAAAGCTACTTAACCGGTTTGAATTTATTATTAAGGCCATGTAATATTGAGACCGTGAGATATTTCACTTTTGTAACTAGTAATTTTACAGCGCCTACTTATATGCAACCTTTCCCCAATTAAAATAAATCCGGCCAAGTGCGAGTCGGCCTCGCGCTTCGAGAGTTCCGTACCACCACATCTCTCCATACAACTGTGTGTTTGTTTTTTTGTTTGTAACCTTTTCACGCTTTAACGCCTTGACAATCTTTATGAAATTTGGCATGCAGGTAGCCTGTGTCACGGGGAAGGACATAGGCTACTATTATCCCGGGAAAATAGCATAATTTCAGTTCCTGAGGGAACTAAAAAAATACTCGATTTTTGTGATTTTTGCACTGACATGCAAGAGGTTGAGTAGGTGGGAAACAACATAATTTACTAATCACCCGTCATTAGTAGACAGTCATAAAAACGATGTCCATGCGGGCGATGCCGCGGGAAAAAGCTAGTAACAAATAAAAGACATTAACACGAGCGAAAGAAACATGTGTTTGAAGTGAAAACTTCTTTAGGCGCGTTGGGCATTTTTCGAGATGGGAAAAAGCCATTGTACTTGTAGCATTGTACGCTGTTGCTTTCACCCGGCGAGCATGAGCCAGGGTATCTGATACCCTGGTAGTATTAAAAAATGTCGGTTTTTTTATTTTTTGTCTGGCAACTCTAGCTCGCTCAGTAGCTGGAGCCAGTGGTGTGCGGGAGGGGATAGTGGCGTGATCGCAGTGTGGCATGAGGCGCCGGCCGGAATATTCGTGTACGAACCTGTTTCGGGTATGTCACACCCTGCCTCATTTTTGATGTATTTTTTTGATGTATTATTTTTTAAATTATTTTATCAAGTTGTTATTATTGTTTATTCTTATTTATAATTTATTTTGGTTGACATTGTGTTATTCTTTTCAGTTTTTCATCAGTTTGGAGCACGCAAAATTTAGGTGCCAAAATTGTACTGATCTCGATGGCAGTGATTAATCATATATTAAAAAAAATATATAATTAAGTTTTTAAGAAGAGGATCTCATTATCTTTCAGTTTCAATTTGATTTATAGTACAAATAATTACTTTTTTGTTATAATTGTTGATTTTTGTAAACCTCTAAACTTTTGTTCCTATTATTTCATAGTATAAGAAAAACATGAATAAATAAAAATAATTTCATAAATAAAACTTCTCTTTCATTTAATTCTATTAAATAATTCATTATTTAACAACATACAATCGACAAAATAAAATAAAATTTAAATCAACTATATTATGGTACATTAAATTTTGGGTATGTCATACCCTGCCACACGCTTGATGTAATTTTTTTCCACCTCATGCTCGCCGGGTTAAGGAAAATAAAATAAGAAATATTATTTTCAATGAATTCTATCGGTGTTTCGAAAAAAACAGAATTAAAGGAGGCTTAATTACGTGATATTACGGCGTCATTTTGCAAAAAATCGGGGTTTTTCTTTCGCGATCTTACGTGTCACTACGTCGACTCGATATTATTTCAAAAAATCAACATGTGGAATTTTATATAGATGAATTACTCAAACCAAAACCATTTTTTTAGATACTCATATCATGTTTGGTATTAAAATAAAGGTCTTGACGAGCAAATTCTAAATATATACATATTTTTTTTATATACAAATGTTTTTAATTTCTTTGAAAATGGTCTCAAAAGCTATATCATCAGACGGCTCAATGTACATTGTACGTACGCACGCTAGCGATGACGACGTGGGGTGGCTTTGTACTCCGAGTACAAAAAATAAAATAAAAGTAAAAAAAACACGACTACGGAAAACTATGCAAACAAGACTTTTTGGCGGGAATTTGTAGCGTTCAGTTTGTCATTTTTCTTTTATTATCCGAAAAATTACATTTAGTGGTTTTCGATGTGTAATATTGATAGTGTATTTATCAGCGAAGTATCATTTATGTGTTTCTTGTGTAGGATAATGAAATAAAAGTGTGTATACTGTGTTTCGAGTTCCCACAAGAAGTCCGAGCAAGCTTTAGCAAAAGTGCTATCATTTTGCTAGAGTATGTAGGTTAGGTTAGTTTATAGACAATAATATAATGTGAACGTGAAGAAAGTACTGAAAATTACTGAAGACGTGAATTCTACAAGTGAATACTACTGAAAAACATATACTGAAGACTAGGCGGTATGGCCAATGAGCCTTAGCCTGCCCTAAAAGGGCGAAGAAAAAAAAATGCAAACAAGAGTTTCCCGCCCGAAATCATAGCCTTTATTTTTCCCTTCATCTGGGGTAATAGCCATGATAAAGCCCTGTCGCAATTTTTTTTTATCATAAGTACCTATTTTATTACCTTGTGACTACGGCCATTAACCCAGACGCAGGAAAAAAAATAAAGGCTATGATTTCAGACGGGAAACTCTTAATTCTTTTCATACTTTTTCGTAGCCGGGTTTTAGTTTTTTAAACTTTAATTTTTTTTGCTATTTTGCGTCATTATATAATTTTATAAGTACGTATCTTTCATTACATAATTACTTAGTTCCCTTATACCATTGTAGCTAAATACTTACTTGATAATAGCATAATCTTAGTAGGGATGTGGATTCATCTACATATGAGATTTTAATGATTGTATTCTATGGTCGCCGTATGGTCAAGTGATGTGACATGTTTATCGATATTTATAGCAGGTAAATTAAAGCATAATAAACATTCAGTCCGCAAAATAACTACTTGAGCGGCAAGATTTCATGATTGAGCGGCAGAAAAACATGTCTATAAGCAGGATCCCAGGGGGATGTGGGAGTATTAGGGCGGGGAAAGCACGCGGGTCCGACTTCGTCGACAACTCAACACTGTAGGAAGAGTGTGGTACGGGGAGTTCTAAATGGAAGCGGGAGCGAGCGAAGCGAGCTCGGACTTGCGGAGCACCCCGACTCGGATCCGTTAGGTTCGGAGACTGTGCGGGGAGGCGAGCTAAGCTCGCCTCCCCGCACAGTCGTAGTGTTAGGTTTAACATGAGAACACAGAAGTAGGAGCCCCGAAGGGGCTCCGTCGACCACTCAACACTGTAGGAAGAGTGTAGTACGGGGATGTTTAAAATAATTACAGCCATCCAGAATGACATAAATTGCTGATTGATTTTGAAATGTTTGCTGACCATGAGTTGCTGACCAATTAGCTATTTCTGCTCACCGATTATATTTTTCTGCTCACAGAAATAACAATACTATGCTAACCATTTAATTGACACCCTAAATTAAATACTCTTGTGGTCATAACATTTATTTTTATTTTTTTGTACTTTTAAAAGGTGGTTAAAGAATACCGAACCACCCGATGTCAAGTGGCCACCGCCATTTATAAAAAAAATGTAAGATTAGGGTCACATCGTCCTTATTCTGTACCAGGGGAGAATTCCTATTTTTAATATGTCCAGTGTAAATTTTTTGAGCGAGTTGAGCCAGAAAATATTTATTATATTTATTTATTTACACTTATAGTAAACTAAAACAATTTCGTAAAGCTAACACATAGAGATATTATAATATAGTGTACAGTGAGCGGTCTTATTGCTAAAAGCAATCCCTTCCAAACAACCTTTAGTTACAGGAAAGCACGAAATACTTAATTTTACAATAAGGTCAGAGAAATAAGCAACTTAATTAACTTACTAAATAAGAATAATACATGCTAATATTATTATTCTATAAGTACACAGTAACTATTATATATATGTACATGTATACATGTATTTATCGTCACTTACCATCAGGTGAGATGATGCCAAGGGCTTACCAATTGAGAATAAAAAATAATATATATAATAGAAATACAAATAAATATATACTTATACTAGCTGTCCCGGCGAACTTCGTACCGCCTAACATTACATTACACTGCCCTACCCTACACTACACTACCCTACCCTACTACATACACTACACTACACTACCCTACACTACACTACCCTACACTACACTACCCTACCCTACACTACACTACCCTACACTACCCTACACTACACTACCCTACCCTACACTACACTACCCTACCCTACCCTACCCTACATAAGAACCTTCTCCTGACAATAACGAACTCGACAAAAAAAGAATTAGCGAAATCGGTCCAGCCGTTTAGGAGGAGTTCAATGACTAACACACGGACAGAAGATTTATATGGAATACAATCTTTTTGTACCTATCTCTATATATACAAACAGCTGTGTCTTAAATAAAAATGTTTTTGCATTTTATAAATAAAAAATAATCAAATCTTTTTTGTCATCTGGAGGTATATACAGTTTATGAAAAGAGTTTTATTATTCTCCGAAAATGATCAAATCTTCTTATATGTTTGTTTTGACAGCCGATATTGTTGCCATGGCAACCGAGCGTGAAGTTTTTTTCTTCGTTACGGAATTTCTTGATTCTTAATTAAAATTGCTACTATAATTTGAGATTTAAACTATCCTATCTATCAAGTTGGATCGAACTGCACATGGTGTGCGAATTTTATTATAATCGGTTAAGTGGTTTAGGAGTCCATTGGGGACAAACATTGTGACACGAGATTTATATATATAAGATAGTCGATAGTTAGTCGCTTTCTCGTCGTCGGTGGGACAAGTGGCTAAGATGGAATGCCCGTATGCCAGTAATCTCACTGGCTATCTCGCCCCATCTGCCAGAACACAGTAAGCAGCTTGGCAGCAGGTTTACAGCGAGTAGGGGAAGAGCCTTCCCAGTTTTTATCTTACATGAAAGGTAAATATAAGAAGCGTTGGGTGACAGATTAATTTGTCACAGTTTGACACTATTGAGAAGCGTTTGTCGCGTCAACAAACAAACAGGAAACACAGGATCGTTAAAAAAGAAAACCTATATTTCACATTATGTTTGTTTACGTTTGTCCTACAGGGTGTATATAAAAAGGCGAGATAAATTTAACTGCATTAATTTCTAGGCATCTTTTTTATTCATCATATCAGCTCATATACGTCCCCATCGAGGGGCTCGAGCCAACACTGAATTAGGGCGATCGGGCGTTAGTTGACCACGTGGGCCCAGTGCGGGTTGGTTGGCTTCACGCACAACCTTCGAGTTTCTTCGCAGAGGTGTGCAGGTTTCCTCACGATGTTTTCCTTCACCGTAAGACCATCGAATAAACGTACATATGAAATCGAAATTCGAAAACACATTGGTACGTGGCAGGTTCGAACCACGACCTCCCGGACAGGAGGCAGCGGCCCTAGCCATTACGACAACAATCAATATAATACGAGAAAAATTATATTACAAGGTTTATGTGTAATATCATTGCACGAGAAGTAAAAATTAGTCATTAACATTTTTAATATGTTATTTAAACGGCTGAATGTTGACAAATATAGTATTTAAATAGACTCCACTTTAGTATACTATTTCCAATGTTAGTGGCCTCGTTCTAAACTTGCGCTTTTGACAACCAACAAGATGGACTGCCCAGAAACTGAGATTTTTATAAATAAGATTTTTGTTTAGAACTGGTAGATTATAACTTCTTATTTAGAGCTCTCAATTAAGCTCTTGCTTTTACGCCACCGCGGCCCTTTTCTTTTTATGGCCATTGTTTTATTTATTCAGTTACAAAACAAAACAGGTACAACGCCTTAAATTTTATGGCGATCGGCGAACTAACTAGCGAGCTTCATCCCATCACTAGCATCACATTAACATTACCCCATTCAAATGGGTAACGAGCGTATAATTGATCACCGGAGCGTTTTAGCTACACACTGTATACGTATAGCTCGCAATTATAATGGCCCGCTTCCTACAAGTTGCCAACCGTGTGATTTACCCTGAATCATCCTGTGTATATTGAGGAGGGACGGTAATTAACTAGACTAGACTAGACTAGCTAGGTTTACCAGATACGGAGGTTTACAAAGGGTGATCATCGGGACCCTATTACTAAGCCTCCGCTGTCTGTCCGTCTGTCTGTCTGTACGTTCGTAAGCGAGCTGTATTCCATGAACCGTAATAGGTAGACAATTGTCATTTTCACAGGATGTATATTTCTGTTGCCGCTATAACAACACATACAAAAAAAATGAAAAAAGAAAAAATAAGGGGGGGGGTCTATAAAAATAGTTTTTTTAAGGTATTTAGAAGTATTTTTGATTTAGCTCTATTGTAAAAATGATAATACACGTGTGAGTCGTACTCGCGGTAAGGAGTCCGAACTGAATGACAAACAAAAAACATAATTTTGTCGCTCGCGTTGATATCTTTTGTATGTTATGTGAATAGGTATCATTGTCATTGTATACTATGTAATTGTGTGGACCCCTCCACACAGTTACATAGTACAATGACAATGATATACGTATAGCTCGCAATTATAATGGCCCGCTTCCTACAAGTTGCCAACCGTGTGATTTACCCTGAATCATCCTGTGTATATTTAGGAGGGACGGTAATTAACTAGACTAGCTAGGTTTACCAGATACGGAGGTTTACAAAGGGTGATCAACGGGACCCTATTACTAAGCCTCCGCTGTCTGTCCGTCTGTCTGTCTGTCCGCCCGTCAGCGATCATCCTGTGTATATTGAGGAGGGACGGTAATTAATTAGACTAGCTAGGTTTACCAGATACGGAGGTTTACAAAGGGTGATCAACGGCACCCTATTACTAAGCCTCCGCTGTCTATCCATCTGTCTGTCTGTCCGCCCGTCAGCGATCATCCTGTGTATATTGAGGAGGGACGGTAATTAACTAGACTAGACTAGACTAGCTAGGTTTACCAGATACGGAGGTTTACAAAGGGTGATCAACGGGACCCTATTACTAAGCCTCCGCTGTCTATCCATCTGTCTGTCTGTCCGCCCGTCAGCGATCATCCTGTGTATATTGAGGAGGGACGGTAATTAACTAGACTAGACTAGACTAGCTAGATTTACCAGATACGGAGGTTTACAAAGGGTGATCAACGGGACCCTATTACTAAGCCTCCGCTGTCTATCCATCTGTCTGTCTGTCCGCCCGTCAGCGATCATCCTGTGTATATTGAGGAGGGACGGTAATTAACTAGACTAGACTAGACTAGCTAGGTTTACCAGATACGGAGGTTTACAAAGGGTGATCAACGGGACCCTATTACTAAGCCTCCGCTGTCTATCCATCTGTCTGTCTGTCCGCCCGTCAGCGATCATCCTGTGTATATTGAGGAGGGACGGTAATTAACTAGACTAGACTAGACTAGCTAGGTTTACCAGATACGGAGGTTTACAAAGGGTGATCAACGGGACCCTATTACTAAGCCTCCGCTGTCTATCCATCTGTCTGTCTGTCCGCCCGTCAGCGATCATCCTGTGTATATTGAGGAGGGACGGTAATTAACTAGACTAGACTAGACTAGCTAGGTTTACCAGATACGGAGGTTTACAAAGGGTGATCAACGGGACCCTATTACTAACCCTCCGCTGTCTGTCCGTCTGTCTGTCTGTCCGCCCGTCAGCGATCATCCTGTGTATATTGAGGAGGGACGGTAATTAACTAGACTAGCTAGGTTTACCAGATACGGAGGTTTACAAAGGGTGATCAACGGCACCCTATTACTAAGCCTCCGCTGTCTATCCATCTGTCTGTCTGTCCGCCCGTCAGCGATCATCCTGTGTATATTGAGGAGGGACGGTAATTAACTAGACTAGCTAGGTTTACCAGATACAGAGGTTTACAAAGGTTGATCAACGGCACCCTATTACTAAGCCTCCGCTGTCTATCCATCTGTCTGTCTGTCCGCCCGTCAGCGATCATCCTGTGTATATTGAGGAGGGACGGTAATTAACTAGACTAGACTAGACTAGCTAGGTTTACCAGATACGGAGGTTTACAAAGGGTGATCAACGGGACCCTATTACTAAGCCTCCGCTGTCTGTCCGTCTGTCTGTCTGGTCGTCCGTCAGTGAGCTGTATTTCATGAACCGTAATAGGTAGACAATTGTCATTTTCACAAGAATGTGTACCTATTTCTGTTGCCTCTATACCACCACATACAAAAAAATTGAAAAAGTGGAAAAAAGGAAAGAAGTCGTTCTTATTATTGTAGTGTGCGTGCGTGTCTACGCACGCGCACACATACAAACCGCGCGATGTACCATTGTATGAAGATAACCTACGATTCTTTCTTTTATTATGGTTTTGTTTAAATCTTGCAATCAATTTTAGAGCGACTTTCAGGGATCCGATTGAGCTGAAATTTGGATTGAAGTCGTATTCCCGGTGACAAAAGATCCTTTTGGTATTTTGAAGTTGATCTGATGATGAACTTTAGAAGTGGCATCAAGGTGCCAGAATAGTTTTTTATTTTTCAATAGAATCGTACAAAATATATACTGTGTTCACCTTTTTTTTAATTTGGAACCGTGTATTTTTCAATATTCAATAGAGCATTTGGCTTTTTGAGCATAAAACTGTTTTCAAATTAATGCTTTTTGGTTTTTCGAAAGTCAATAATTCTACAGTTTTGCTGAAGGAGCAAAAAATTCTGGACTTTTCATACGTCTGTTTAGTTAACTTTACATTACAATTCTCTTTAATGCATCACAACATAAAATAAACAAAACAAAACACTATACAATAGGCGCCTTATTGCTAGGTTGCAATTTTTTACAGGCAAACTTTGGGTAGAAAACAGAAATAGATTATGATGACTTTGTACACGAAGCCAAATTATTTTTTATATCTCAGCAAGGTGTACAATAAAAGTTGTTTAGTTTCAACAGAGAAGCCCCCTAAAATATTTTCTATTTTATATAAATAAACAACCCCCCTATACAATAATTCTTTGGTTAAACCAGAGGGAAGAATAGAACGCATTATCCATACAAAAAGAGAAAACGTTTCTCCACCTCTGAAAATTATCCGATTATAATGATTTTCAAATATGTAATTGACACAATAAAAAACTAGTTTAATTGGTTTTTTTTTCAAAAATTAGCAACAATCAATATTCGTATCAGCTCATATACGTCCCCACCGAGTGGCTCGAGCCTACCCTGAATCGGGCCTAAGTCGACCACGCGGGCCCAGTGCGGGTTGGTCGACTTCACACACAACCTGCGAGTTTCTTCGAAAGCGGTGTGCAGGTTTCCTCACGATGTTTTCCTTCACCGTAAGAGCGTCGGATAAACGTACATATGAAATCTAAATTCGAAATTATATTGGTACGTGGCAGGTTCGAACCACGACCTCCCGGACAGGAGGAAGCGGCCCTAACCATTACGCCGAAAATAAATATAACACGAGAAAAATGATATTACAAGGTTTATGTGTAATAAATATCATTGCACGACAAGTTAAAATTAGACATTAACATTTTTAATATGTCATTTTAATGGCTGAATTTTGACATATATAGTATTTAAATGGACTCCACCTTAGTATACTATTTCCAATGTTAGTGAGCTCGTTACAAACTTGTGCTTTTAACAACCAACTAGATGCATTAACCAGAAACTGAGATTTTTAACCGACTGTATATATATATATATATAAGAACACATACAGTCACACTTAAAGAAAGACGCTTAAAATTTCATATAAGTAGACCTGAAGGTTCCTTAATTAAGTACATAAGATAATAAACATTTGAGCACAATAATTTGTTATAGTTGTTATTTATATGTAATAATATAATATGTCAACACATTTTTGCGCTACATATCGCACCTCCAGTACGAAAACGACTCAATTCAAAAAACTTGAAAAATGAGTTATATTCGTGAAAAGACCTAAAACAATCACATCCAACTATCTGTAATTAATAAAAAGCCACATTCGAGCGGGAACAAGACAAAACCACTGTGTTGGTCTCTTTCCCACTCGGAGAATTTCAGAGCGTGGCCAGTTCTAAAACGACGCTTTTAGTGTTGTGTAGACATTGCTGTGGAGAGGACTTCACGCACACGGAAAGATAGTGACCTAACCCAGATTAAGTCGTTTTTATACCGATACCATCAGTAAGTTTACCTTAGTTTACTTAGTATTAAAACGACCGATTTAGATATGTGATTGTTTTCTTCCGACATTACCAAAAAATCCGAAGACTTATTTAAGTTTACATCATTTTAGTTTTGAAGTTACTGTTCGTTTTAGTGACCGATTTATATTAAAGTCATTTCCATAACGAATAATAACTTATGTATGGTGGTCTGATTTGACCTATTCAAAATTTTGTCATTATCGTATTTAACACAGTGTAATTGTATATGTCTCATTGATTATTGGGTCTGTTTTTAAGTAAGCTGAAATAAGAAGTCGGAGGTTCATTAGTAAATGTGTCGTTTTAACAACAAATTAATATACGAAATTGAAAAAAAGTTTGCTGACAATGTCGAAAGGAAGAAGAGGCAAAATAATGAAAACAACCTGAGAATGTAATAAAATATTGTTATTATTGTATATTAATCATAATTTATTTATTTTATTAGATTTATTTGGACAGATAAATTTTATAAATAAAAAAAATACTTTTCCTTTAAAAAACTAATTAAAAATTATTTAGTTATTAACCAATAACTTCTGGGGTACCTCCCGAGAAGGTTAACCCTTGATTCAAAAACGAATTAATACCTTATCTGCCCAGAACTATTTTAGTCTCGATTCTTGTAAATTTTGAGTATGTTTGTGCTACATGTCTTTATTAACGTTTTAACTAGTTTCAAGACCGTAGGTATTGGATAAGTATGTTTTTTTAAGTGTTCGAAAATGAAACATGAGGCAGATATCATACTAACTGTAAGTAAATAAATAACACTAGTTTATTCTACTTATGGTGCTCCGCAACATGAGCCTGCGGACATGCGTACCTAGCAGCGCATCCACCCACCGTGGAACTTCAAACTCTAGATCCGCGAGTTCTAGACCTGTGATCAGCTCTCGCACAACTTTGCCACTTGCCACCACATTGCCCGACACTGCTGATATCGTATGACAACACATGCCTGGAACAGCTCTAGCGCCGTCAAGCTCAAAGATTATGTCAACCTGACCCCTTAGAGGGGCAACCTGTCCTCCAATGCCTAAGGCATTTTGCCTCTAAACGTAAGCCTAGCCTGCTCACCAGTTCACTTAAGACGATACACCCTTGAGCTTCTGTATCTGGCAGAGCTCGTACCGACATTCTCTTGCCATTTGATCCCCTAGCGCAATTCCTAGTAGTGGGCAAGAGTATTGTGACTAGCTGGGCGGCAAGGACGGTAAGTACGGCTAACATGGAACGGTGATAGGGGTTTCAGGCCGGGTTCCATGCTAAAAAAGAAAAGCCCCGTACTTACCTGAGCCACCTCCTGGGTCTGTAATATGTCATCGGAATACGGCGAAATGGTGGGGGAGCGTGGACAGATGAGGGGATGCTCCGCTAGTTGTGAAAAGATGCACGGGTTCAGATGAGGCGGCATGGTGCTGACTAACTCCGAATACTCTTGAGTAAGGCCCCTAGTCTTGCGTGTATGGCCCCTGGCCCTGTGTGTCTGTTGCCCCTGACCATGTGTACAAATGTCGCACCCGCCAGTAGGGTCCCGTGCTTCAGCTTCACGAAGCTCCGCTGGAGGGGATCTGTAATAACGTACGTACCTACGCTCATCCTGCGCGTGTGGGAGGAACGTACGTCGGCGAGGGTACGTTCCTCCCTATCCAGAAGCTTATTGTCTTGGTGAAGGAGGGGAACGCTGTCCCCTACTTTCGCGTTTCAATATGAGAGACTGTCTCCGCTCTTGAGTGGCCACTTTAATCCGTTTCATGCCCAGGAGCTGGTGGTAAAGCCATCGGCAGAACAGTAGGGCAGTCTCGCACCATATGCGGCCCTAGGCAGCTGAAGCACCACCTGCGTTGCTGGCGACTCCACGGCGCTTCTCCCCCTGCCTGGAAATCAGCACACGCCGTCATTTCATGACCTGTATACTTACAGTAGGCACATGCTGGATGTATATGCGGTGTAACGCCTGTCCAACCGACGCACCTCGACTGACCTCTTACCATTCGAGAGTTCCGGGCGGCCAAATAGCATGAGCAAACTTGGCAGACCCGCAAGGCTGTCAATTATTCCGCTGACACACGGCCTCCTAGAAGCGCTGTTTCTCGTATGAGGGCAGATGTCAGTAAAAAATCGAAATTTGTATGTTAGAATCTCCACTCTAGGAGTCAGATACTCTGTCTATCCCATAAGAGAAAAAGAAAAGTACTAGGTTAGAATAGCATAATGCATGCCACATATTTTCTCGATGTATATGTATTTTATTTTATTTTTTAAATTTTATTTCTTGTTGCTTATTCTAATAAACCGTAAAAAATTATATTACTATAATTATAATATTAAAAAAAAACCTTAATTATGTTCAACGACCTCGTTTAAGTTTTTATTTCTTTTGGTTAATGCCTATTAAACATCAGAATATTGTTACGGTTTACAATTTATAAATAATAATTTATGGAAAAAAGTAGTGGTTTAAGACCTTGATGGTTTGATCAAATGAAACATTAAAATTCAAGAAACCTTGGCGTAGGAAGGCCTCCCACTTGGTGGACTGATGGCCTGGTGAAGGTCGCGGGAAGCCGCTGGATGCGGGCAGCGCAGAACCGGTCGTCGTAGAAATCCATTGGGGAGGCCTATGTCCAGCAGTGGACGTCCTTCGGCTGACATGATATGAACTTAAAATGCCTAAGATTTTATCTAGCGGTAAGGACAACAATGCTCCAAAAGTGTTTGTTATTAATATTTTTGATTGAAAACTTTAACAGTAATTACTTACATTATTTTTCTAATGACTGTTTTGTTTTACATGTACTGTACAATACTGTACATTTTTCATTTTTATGACCCAATTTTCACATAGTTAATAGAAATCTTTGATTTTTTTAGAATAATAGAGACTCCATCATGAAAATGTCAAAAACTTACTACAACATATGTCGTCTCATAAATATTAAAAAGACATAACTCGTAAACAGTCTAAGCATTAGTCATTGTTTTAAATCAAAAAAGGACATAACTTCTAATCAGTCAACATTTTTGTTGTATTTTTCGGTTTAATAAAGACTCAATAATAAAAAAACTTTTTTTTCCTATCATAGTCGCTTTTAATAACTTTTTTTTTCAACAGATTCATAGCTAAATCTTTTCTATTAAATTTTCAGTTTAAACTTATGTGCTAGCTTAAATAGTTATAAAATAATCGACGAAAGAATATAAAGGTGCATAAATTTACAATCTTTTTTAGCGATTTCCCGAGAAGTTGCTTTTTTGAATTGAGTCGTTTTCATACTGGAGGTGCGATATAATATAAAAATACAATTCTTACATTATTTTTTAGTATTAAAAGGGGGCTACATAAATTACTTTAACTTTCTCAAAGTTATCTTATTAATTATAACATGTAGATTATAACTTCTTAATTTAGAAGTCTCAATCGAATATAATACTTGACTTGTGTGCGCAAACTTCACTCAATTTTATGAAAGTGAGTAAACAAAAGAAATAAATTGTATAAATTATGTCAGACGCTGATTCTGAAAATATGAGTCCCAAGCTGTAATGTTGCCATTATATGTATTATTCTCGCCCGTAAATTTCTAGACTTGATGTGATTTCTTATTTTCTTTTTGCGTATTCGCTTTGACAGTTCTTGTGATTTATACTGTACTCAGAAAATAAGGCATTAACTCGCGAAATGAAGAACATTGAGATGAAAGAACACAAACAGGTCAAGTGAGACTTGTGCTCACGCAACGAAGGTTCCGTTCCACCTTACAATAAACAGGTTTATGATGATTTTGTGTCATTCGGTTCGTAATCCTAAACAAGAGTACGACTCGCACTTTACCAGTTTTTATTATTTGTCGTTTTACTATAGAATTTGCACTATAATCACATCCAAGTTTGACGCTTGTGTGTAATACTATTTTTCATAATATTAGTCGAAAAACGTCCACTGTTGGACAAAGGCCTCCCCCAAGAATTTTCACGACGACAGGTCCCCGCGATCTTCTCCAGGTCGTCGTTCCACCGCGTGGGAGGCTGCCACGTTTTCCGGTGCGCGACCGCACTCGAGAACTTAATTGCCCCAATGGCCATCTGTTCTACGAGCTATGTGCTCTGACCACTGCCAATTCAGTGAAGCGATTCTGTGAGCTATGTCGGTTACTTTGGTTGTCCTGCGGATCCACTCGTTTCTGATTCGATCACGCAGAGAAACTCCGAGCATAGCACGCTCCATTGCTCTTTATTATACTATACTATACTATTGTACTATTTTCAAGTAAGAGCCAAAACCAAAAACCTTTAAAAAACATATTTCTTGTATGACCCCACATAAGTTTTTACTATAAGTTTTTTTTCGAAATCAGCCATAAAAAATAACAAGTACTCTGTGAAAATTACAACTGGATACCTATAACGATTTAAAAGACATAATTCTTTTACGGTGGAATATAAAGATAAGCCAATTGTTTTTTCGAATATCGATTTCATATGTACGTTTATCCGACGCTCTTACGGTGTAGGAAAACATCGTGAGGAAACATGCACACGCCTGCGGAGAAACTCGAAGGTTGTGTGTGAAGTCGACCAACCCGCACTGGGCAGGCGTGGTCGACTAAGGCCCGATCGCCCTAATTCAGGATAGACTCGAGCCCCTCGGTGGGGACGTATATGAGCTGATATGATGTAAGATAAGCAGACATACAGACGGACGACGTGGCCTCATGGTCGTTGAACGGTTTGCACAGCTAGAATGGCTTACATTTCACTGTGTCATCAAAATATCGCGTTCCCACAGAAATAAATTGAAATATGACAAGTAATAATATGACTGAGGGTCCTCTGAGTACGGTACCCTAAAAATGTGCTTATTTTGTGAAATATTCGAAATAGGACTTGTTTGAGTTGCTCCAATTTGAAGTTAGTTAACAAATGTCAGATTAGGATTATAAAACTAACTAACAAAAAAATACGAAATTCTTGCTATAGATATCAATCGCCCCAATTCGTAATTCCCTAACGCAACGTGGATCTGGCTATCTTAAATTCAAGCCGGAACACAGCAATTCTGTTAACACTGATGTTTGGCGGGAAGACTTAGATAAGATGGTGGTAGCTAGCCAGGCGGGCTATGAAAATGCCCTACCACCAACCAACCCGAGTCTTACATCTTTGACCCCGCCGGGAATCGAACCTGCGACCTCCTGGTGTGAAGCGAATGGACTAACCATTACGCCACGGAGGCGGGAGTTGGGGGGAGTGAGGTCAAGGTTTCTCCACAGTTTTTTTCATTTTTTTTTATTTACAATTGGTAAACCCTTGGCATCATCTTACCTGACGATGATGCCAATGATGGAAGCGGGCTTACCAAGATTCCGAAACGCAATGGAGAACTGACTATCTTATCTTCAAGCCGGAACACATCAATGTTGTTAACACTGATGTTTGGCGGCAAGACTGAGATAACATGGTGGTAGCTATTCAGGCGGGCTATGAAACTGCCCTACCACCAACCAAACCGAGACTTACAAAGGACTAAAACCACACCCTGGATACTTCATAAAACGGACCAGAAATGACATTTAAAAAAAGGAATGACTGAACAAATACGTTCGGCAACCAAACTGTAACCAATCTGTATCAATCTGTGTGACGAGGGGACGAGGTTGCAATTTAGAGAGCTGCAGTGAGTGTCTATACTGTATGTTCATCATGTCAGCTCATATACGTCCCCACCGAGAGGCTCGAGCCTACCCTGAATTAGGGCGATCGGGCCTTAAGTCGACCACGCGGGCCCAGTGCGGGTTGGTCGACTTCACACACAACCTGCGAGTTTCTTCGCAGGCGTGTGCAGGTTTCATCACGATGTTTTCCTTCACCTTTAAAGCAATCGGTGAGTACTTATATGTACGTAAGTTTCGAAAAACTCATTGGTACATTGGCCGTCCGGATTTGAACCCGGCACCTCTGGTTAGGAGGACCGAGTCGTTACCGGTTGAGCCACTGACGCTCTCTGACTGTATGTTAGTACTAATATATATACTTGGTAAAACTAAACACAATTTTGAATCTCTTTCCTATCCTTTTTGGGCAGTCTGGTAAAAAAAGACCTATTTTTAACTTCCTAGTAACACAAATTATAATTATCGCTACTTCTATAACCAGGTAACATATTACCCACCTACCTATATCTGCCTTACTCCAATAAAAGAAATATTACTTGCACGAAAGGAGCTCAGTATAGGAGGGCGCCCGGTAATATGGCGTGACTTCGTCTAATATTAGAGCAAAGTATTGTGAGTATATTACTTTTTCCATCCGAAACATGATAACGATCCTAGTTGGACGTACGTTCCACGAAAGGCAACAATTTGAAAGGCAACCGAGGTATTTCTGGAAACTAAGGCAATTACAATACAAAATCATCAACGGATGGGTTTCAAAACAAAAAAAATATTGACTGAATTCTCCATTTTCTGGTCGCTTTTATTCAATCAATCACTATAAGCTTTTGTATCTTAATCGCTTTTCGTAGAATAAGTTAGTTGCCATATGTGCTATACCTAATTTTCTATTCGTGCAATACTGAATTTGGCATTCGTAAAATATACCTGAACTTGTGCAATACCTAGTGTTCTATTCGTGCAATACTGAATTTGGCATTCGTAAAATATACCTTAGTTGCCATTCGTGCAATACCTAAGTTGCCACTCGAAAAATGCATTAGTTGCCATTCGTGCAATTACTTCTTTTATATTCGTGCAATACTAAATTTGGCATTCGTAAAATATACCTTAGTTGACGTTCGTGCAATGCGAAGTTGCCACTTGAAAAATACCTTAGTTGCCATTCGTGCAATAACTAATTTTCTATTAGTGCATTGCTGAATTTGGCATTCGTAAAATATACCTTAGTTGCCATTCGTGTAATACCTAAGTTGCCACTCGAAAAATACCTTAGTTGCCATTGGTGCAATACCTAAGTTGCTATTAATAAAATACACCTTAGTTTACAATTGTGCAATAGTTGTCATTCAAATAATTTTCTCTGAAATCTAACCTTTCATACAGTACGTCCTTATTTAGACTTGAGGCTGCTCCTGGCTTCGTTTTCTTTCCTTAATACTGCAGTGTCTCTTTGACTAGTGTGTTTTGCCAGTGATGATATACGGAACTACTGAGGCAAGGTCGCTTACTATGGGCCACACAAGTAGGCTTAAGGTCACCCAAAGAACAATGGAGCGTGATATGCTCAGAGTTTCCCTGAGTGATCGAACCAGAAACAAGGAGATCCGTAGGAGAATCAGAGGATCCAATATAGCTCTATGAATTGCTAAACTAACATAACATAACTCGTAGAACAGAAGGCCATTGGGGCAGTAAAGTTCTTAAGTGGCAACCGTGCAATTGAAGACCAAACGTAGGCAGGCCTTCCACTTGATGGACCGTCGACCAGGCTAAAGTAGCGGATGCGGGCAGCGCAGGACCGGTCGTTGTGGAAGTCCAGCTGCAGTGGACGTCCTTCAGCTGATATGATGATGATGATGTATTTGTCAGTCCTCTTTTCTAAGGTCACTCTAAGCAGTAACGCGTAGTAGTTACTTCACTTAATTAACAACAGGTCGTGGGTTCGGTTATGCTGCTCGCGCAGATGTCCTTCGCACGTCCACTCTAGCCTTGGTCTACTCAGCGATGGAAACTGTGCCTCTGTTTGGTACCGTATCACCCACACGAGCAAAGTAGACGTTCAGCTAAACCCAGCCATGCGTATTATCTCGGGTGCGTTAAAACCAACTCCCACACCATAGCTACCTGTGCTGTCGCATATCCCCCCCCCCTCCCCCCACAACTTAGGAGGACCTCTACCGCTGCTTCGGAGTGGGCTAAAGCACTCAAAAACTCAGTGACATATCAAATGCCCAACGCCAAGACTCTCGACGAGGTTCCACCATGTCGCCTCTCATCACGAAAACCCATTTGGACGGACTCACAAATAATGTGTTCGTACGACGTCCGAATGGAGAAAACAGTGGCATGCTTCGGATTGCTCACCCCACAGTTCGTGTGGCTGGTTTTAACCAAAACCGTAAAATCAGGACCACACTAAACCGCATAAGAACTGGCCAAGCCAGGTGCAACTACCAACTGCACAAATGGGGAATTAAGAGCTCCCCTAGCTGCGACTGCGGGGCTGCCGAGCAGACAACGTGGCACATCGTAGTGGAGTGTCCGAATCGGTGTTTTAGGGGTGGCTGGGAGGATCTGAACAAACTCACCCCGGAGGTCAAAAGCTGGATCCAGAATCTTGATATTGATTTGTAGTTTATATTGTAGGAACTAAATGAGGCCATACGATAATAATAACAATTGGCAAATCATTTTAAATTACCTACATTTTATGAAACTCTCATAGGTAATGCTTTACAGGGGCGAGAAAGGGGTGTATCTTAGGTATTCGTCACGTTGTCAATATTCTTTTGGAAAATTTCGAGCTATATTAAATTCAAATTATGACGCGCAGCGTTTAGCGCTTTTTACTCGCAAGTTGTAGCACTAACGCACATACCTATATCGGGATTCAGACTTTTTGGCGGGAACTTGTAGCGTCCAGTTTGTAATTTTTCTTTTATTACCCAAAAAAATACATTTAGTGGTTTTTATGTTTCACATTGATAGTGTAATAATCAGAAAAGTACTATTTATGCTACCACCCCGTGATCAAGGAGTCAATGTATCCGAGTGGAATAATGCTGGCAACGTGTTCGTCGAAGATGATTGAGATGAAAAATAATTGAGAATAAAAGACAAAAATACTTTTGTTTTTGTAAATTAAGTTCCTGTTACAATATTTTTTTTAATTAAAAATTTAAGTGCGTTTGACTGCAACTCACCTGATGGTAAGTGAT
Source organism: Coleophora flavipennella (assembly GCA_947284805.1). Lineage (NCBI taxonomy): Eukaryota > Metazoa > Arthropoda > Insecta > Lepidoptera > Coleophoridae > Coleophora > Coleophora flavipennella. The sequence continues at coordinate 1,988,292 of OX369272.1, forward strand.
GATGCAGTCGAGGATGGTACACACAAACTCAAATAACGCCTATTCACTCTGGCCTTGAAGATCTCCAAATTATAGGAATCGGGAAACACTGACGCAGGCAAGGAGTTCCACTTCAGTTCAAGGAGTTATGGAACATAAGTTTTTTCTTCATGATAAATTTTTTTGGACGTTTAATTGTATGTATGCGTCTTACTCTTTGGGTCACGCGGCAAGCGTCGTATTATAAGTAATTAAAAAAAGTTAACTTTCTTATTGCTAAAAATGATAAAAAACCATATTTTGAATTACTACGTAAAGAGGAGGGGGTGGGGGGGTCTGGAATATACTACGGGTGGTCACCAAAGGCGTGAAGGGGGTAAAAAATAGAAAAAAATGGGTCACGTAATATGGGTACGTTTCCTTAACTTTTATAATGTGTTTTGGAAAAAGTCACATAGTATACTTACGGGAACTGAAATTCATTTTAGATCTAAAAGTGTGTTTCGGCAAAAGCCACTTAGTCAACAAAGTGAGTTTAACATAATTATTTTCAGGTTTGACACAGTATGAGAAATAGTCACTAAACACTTATAGTGACTATTTGGTAATAAAAAAAATAAAAAATCGCGATTGTAATATTCACTAATGATATTTGATGATTTATTAGGATGAAAATAAAACTGAAAATTATTTCGAAAATTCATTAAGATCTATTAGTAAACTGGAAGCTAAACTAAAGTTCGTTAGTCAATTTTGCCGAAACGATAATGTTGAAAGTTTGCAATTAGTGAGAATTCCTCATTTTATTTCTCAACAACTACGTACCTTAGGGATACCAGAGTAAGATGGGAATGTAGAGAATGATTTGCCTAGTACGCTAGTACAAAAAAGTGATTTTGGCCAAAAGTGCCATTTAGTGACTTTTCCCTCTAAGGGGACGATATATTTGTAAAGTATTGTTGTTGTTTTTTTTATTATTTTTTATTGTATCTCTGTGTTGTTTGTTAGTTATGGAAGTGCGGATTCTTCTGGCACAAGTATTCTTATACTTAAAAGAAGTCTCCTGCAACATGTATTATTTTTTACAATGAGATACCGCAATAAACTTTTTTCATTTTTCATTTTTCATTCATTATAATGAATAGTTCTACATTTCTCGATCTCCCAATCTTTCTCACGCTCTCACCAACCTAATATGTACATATTTTCGCTTGTGATGTCACTATATACTCGTAGGTCCACCTCGGTAGCTAAAACTGGTTCCAGTGAATTATAATAATAATGGTTGTGTCATTAGCGCACAGGAAGCGGAGAGGCCGATTCGTTGAGGTCAAATCGATCTGGGCCGTGTGCTTGGTTCTATGTAGGGTTGCCAGATGTTAAATTGAATTTTTTGACGTGATAACGTCTAATAAATTGATGGACGCCGCCTGCACGCACGAAAAAGGATGACTCATTGTCCCGTTGCGCTCATTGTCCCGTTACGATATGACGTTGGCACGTTAAACTATCGTCCGTAAACCGACTTTACAGATAACCATTTTATTTTTATTTTTTTTATTCACAATTGGTAAGCCCTTGGCATCATCTCACCTGATGGTAAGTGACGATGATGCCGAAGATGGAAGCGGTGTTACCCAGATTCCCCAACGCAATGGAGAACTGGCTTATCTTAACTTATCTTCAAGTCGGAACACATCAATGTTGTTAACACTGATGTTTGGCGGCAAGACTTAGATAAGATGGTGGTAGCCAGCCAGGCGGGCTTAGAAAATGCCCTACCACCAACCAAACCGAGTCCTACAAGTTGACCCCGCCGGGAATTGAATCCGCGACCTCCTGGTGTGAAGCGAATAGACTAACCATTACGCCACGGAGGCAGTTAATTCCTGACATTTTACTGAAACTTTGAAAATTTCTTTTGAATGCCGACCGGTCACTCGCCGACTCAAAATCCGCCATAGAGGCTACTTTTACTCTCCACACAGTGAAAAATCACCATTACATTGATGAGGACCAAAAAACCATCTAAATAATGCAAAAAATCCTGATATTTTCAAAGTCCAGCCGAAATGCTGACAGGAGCCTAAAAATCCTGACATGTCAGGACAAATCCTGACGTCTGGTAAGCCTAGTTCTATGGGAGTGACGCTCGCCATCGCTCTACTGACGACGGCGTGGGTGACTGCTCAATACGGTATGAAATGACATGGAACTCTTTAGGTTCTTGAATGACTTTTATTTGTACTTCAGTTAAATATATATTTCGGATCATCAGAAGGGTTTTGGCCGTATCTAAGAAATAAACTCGCCTTTGAGAAGTTTTGGAGTGTACAATCAATATTCACACACGTTTGCAACACGAGGCTTAGCGATGATTCGGATGAAAACCGATTATTTTATAGACTGCAATCAATGACTTATATATTACTGGCGTAAGGACCCGGCCAACGCGCGCGACTAATGGGCCCAGCGAATTGGTGCGAAAATCGAAAGTTTCGCACACTCGCGACTCAGTCGTCTGCGGGACATTGTTCAGTGCGGTGGAAAAATATTCCATATAAAAATGCCTTATTGTGTTGTAAGAGGCCGTAAATATCATAAAAGAAAGGCTAAAAAGAAACATGGGATGTCGTATTATCGATAAGTAACCTTACATTGTATTTTTTCTTGTAAACAAATTAAAAAAACGAATTTTTAAAGCGACAATTCTATCAAGGTTCTTTTAACTCGGCACGTCAGTCAACTCTCGCCCACGCTAGTTCGTACGAGTTATGTCAGATGGCGCTACTATTTGCATGTATGAAGAAAATCTGACTAAAATATGCAGACGGGCGGATCCTTCTGTTCAAATCTGTGACTGCAATGAGTTCGGCAAGGGGCTGGCTTCCCAAGTTGACAGTTCAGCTGCTCGATCAAAAGTGCTCGTAAAACAATTGGCGCCTCTGTCGTAGCCTCTGTAGGTAGGCTGAATTGTCATTTAATGGTTCGATTGGCTAACAAACAAGTACCAACACTACCAACTTCCGGGTTCCGGTCTCGCACAGACCACGCCTTGGCCAAAGATGACTATTATTTCTACCCTAGCTAACCGCTTGACGTTTCAAGATAAAACACACGGTGCTTCGACGCATACATAGATGGCGCAACGTCCTTGCGCTCCGACATATAGTTTTTATGACCTAAACTTGAGCGTCAGTGGCGTAACGGCTAGGGACGCCGCCTGCTGTCCGGGAGGTCGTGATTCGAATCCTGCCACGTACCAATGTGATTTCGAATTTAGATTTCATATGTACGTTTATCCGAGGCTCTTACGGTGAAGGAAAACATCGCGAGGAAACCTGCACACGTCTGCGGAGAAACTCGCAGGTTGTGAGTGAAGTCGACCAACCCGCACTGGGCCCGTGTGGTCGACTAACGCTCGATCGCCCTAATTCAGGGTAACGGCCTAACCAATTTACTCAAAAAAAAGTAACATACCACTCAAAATTAATCACATGTTACTTGGGAGGTCAAGACGAATTTAACGACACCTCGCACTCCAAAATCTATTAAGCCGTTAAGGCTGCAGGCTCAGCCACAGAAACAGACATACATACCTTACATACACACTTTCATCCATACTTTACCCTCCTTTTTGCACAGTCGGGCAAAACACTAAATTAGAATCTTCTTATCAGCTCATATACATCCCCCCCGAGGAGCTCGAGCCTACACTGAATTAGGGCGATAGGGCCTTAGTCGACCACGCGGACCCAGTGCGGGTTGGTCGACTTCACACACAACCTTTTGAGTTTCTTCGCAAGCATGTGCAGGTTTCCTCACAATGTTTTCCTTCACCATAAGAGCGTCGGATAAACATACATATGAAATCGAAATTCGAAAACACATTCGTTCGTGGCAGGATTCGAACCACGATCTCCCGGACAAGATGTAGCGGCCGTAACCGTTACGCCACCGACGCTCTAGAAATTAGAATAAAATGTTAGAATGTATGTGGTACTCTATAAGTTACTATTAAGCGCTGCCACATCAAGAATTTCGTCAGCTCCGTCTGAGTGCCTTGAATTCCAGTAATTACTTGAATTCCAGTAATTACTTGAATTCCAGTAATTACTTGAATTTTAGTAATTACTGTAGCCACCTCGCTCCACTCACAGGAACATACGAATGCTATTTAGCGTCTAGAATTAAGATTAATAACACGAGCCCTTAGAATTTTCTGAGTGCTAAAGACCTGCGACGTACAAGCAACCTAAGAGTGGAATTAAATTTCAACATCTGCATTTAAAAAAAAAAGTTTAAAAAACTTAAAAACCGACTTCAAAATGAAATTCACTCAAAAGTATTAAATAATATTATTATACTTAGATACACGACATTAACTAACAATTATGAAATCAAAGGTGCGTAGGAATTAAATTAGGGCCCTAAATTTATTTTTGAGGTCGGTGTCAGCTATGCCATAAGTATACAGCTACTTACGTATCAAATGTTTTAGATTCGATGGCATTGCTGACACTGACCTCAAAAATTAATTTAGGCCCCTAATTTAATTCCTACCCAGCTTTGATTTCATTATGGTTGGTTAATGTCGTATAGTAATATTATTTCATGCTTTTGAATGAATTTCATTTTGAAGTCGGTTTTTAAGTTTTTTTAAAATTTTATTTTAATTTTATTTATTTTTAGTGATAATGCTAAAATCGGTTCACAAACGGCGGAGACATCGCGTAACAAACATACAAAAAAAAACATACAGTCGAATTGAGAACCTCCTCCTTTTTGAAGTCGGTTGGAAAAGGAGATTTAGTGACTTAAACTAACTATTTAAGGATTAACTTAAATAGTTAGTTTAAGTTACTAAATCTCTTTGTCGAATTTTTTTTGTGACCCTGACATAGGTTTTAAACGGTGTGTTTTGATTTTTTATCTGCGAAAACTTGTCATCAGCTTCTAGGTACATTAAGTTTATTAATTATTATTGTTTAGTAGCAGTAAGTTTTCCAAATATAATACAATAAATAATAAATAATAATAATAAAATTAAACGCCACGTAACATTATTTTTTGTCGAATCGTTTTTTACGAACTTCAACAATGTAACCAATTTTCTATGTGCGCAGCGTTAAGTTTTATTTTAATTTATTTAGGTATGTCGACAAAAAGCCGTTTGCACTCCATCAAAGCAAACATAAGTGCTGACGTTACGTTCAAGCCGTGCGTTTCTTTACTACTATACTAACTTTACATTAAAATCCACTTTGTCGAAACTCTTCTTTGTCGAAACTCTTCTTTGTCGAAACTCTTCTTTGTCGACACTCTTCTTATAGAATAGAATAGAATAGAATAGAATAGAATAGAATAGAATAGAATAGAATAGAATAGAATAGAATAGAATAGAATGCTTTATTTGCTTTTAAATAAGGTAAGTATAAAAGATCTTACAATAGTTATAGAATCACTTATTTAGCTATTTAAATGTTATTAGCATGCAAATATTATTTATAAGTACAAAAATAATAAAATAAAATAAAGTAGGTCCAAGTAATTATTCAACATTTTCCAAATTCATAATTCAAATAAAATAATGATACTACAGATTAATACTACAGATTAACATTGCTTATGTTTTAGAAAATCCTCAACGGAATAAAACATGTTCTGAAGAAGCCAATCATGCAATGTTGCCTTAAACTTGTTAAAGGGCAATTCCCGAATCGATTGCGGTATTTTATTATATATTATGTGGCCCATCCAGTAACAATTTTTCTGAAACCGCGTTGTTTTGGGAATCTCATCCGTTACTAACCTGTCAGGATTCCTCTTATTTCGAACTGATACGTCACTAACTTTTTTGTAGAACACATGTTGATTTTGTTGAACTACTTTTGCCATTTCTTGTATATAAAGACAAGGTAGTGGCAGTATTTTTAGGTTTCTAAATAGGGGCCTACATGAAATATCTTGTGAAACACCGAATATGGCACGGACACACTTTTTTTGAGCAATAAAAACCTTTTTGACATTAGTACTGTTCCCCCATATTATGAGACCGTATCTGAGGACCGATTCTACGTAAGCAAAGTATGCTGTGACTGCAGTATGTCTTGTCGCTACCTTAGTCAGTTTATAAATAGCAAAACTGAAACTATTGACTTTTGCACATACTTTTTCAACCTGTTCTTTCCAGTCAAGCTTCTCGTCAATAATAGTACCTAGAAACTTAACGTTACTAGCGCTTCTAAGGGTTTGTCCATTACAAGCAACATTTAATGAATTAAAATTATAATTGTTAAAGTTAAGGTATGTCGATTTGTCTAAATTAATTTGCAAATTATTACTGTTTACCCATTTGTATATTGATTTGATGGCATTATTGATGTCAGATTCGTGAATATTAAATGTCAAATTTTTATTAGTTGTCACTATTACTGAAATATCGTCTGCAAAAAGCATTGTTCTATGTCTAGTCGTATCCGGTAAATCGTTTATATATATTAAGAATAAGAGAGGACCGAGTACACTCCCTTGTGGTACGCCATGTGTGATTAACCTAAACTCTGATTTGTAAGTCTGCGTTATATGCTTATTGTTGAGTTTACTTACTTCTACACACTGCTTTCTTTCTTTAAGGTATGTAGATATCCATCTGTTTGCTGGACCTCGAATACCAGATCTCTCTAGTTTTGTCAAAAGCAGTTCATGTGAGACAAAATCGAACGCCTTTGACAGGTCGAAAAAAACGGTAGTCGTATGAGATTTAGCATTGGTGCCATTGAGAATTTCCCTTATGAGATTAAAAGTTGCTAGGGCAGTTGATTTTTGTTTCTGAAAGCCATATTGGTAACGATTTATAATATTATATTTAGTGAAGAAACTCATTAACTTACTATGCAAAACTTTCTCAAAAATTTTCGAAAATATTGGTATAATTGTAATTGGGCGATAATTGCCCATTTCACTTTTTGAGCCTTTTTTATGTAAAGGTTTAACAACAGAGTATTTAAGCTTATCTGGGAATGTACCAGTTTCCATTGACAAGTTAATAAGATAAGCCATAACTTTGCATATTTCCTCTTTGCATTTCTTAACCACTTTTGTACAAATGCAGTCATAACCCTCAGAATTTGTTTTGTTAAGGGACATAATTATACTATTCACATACGTTTCGTCAATTGGAGCCAAATATATTGAATTATTTTGTCTATTATTACTTGTATTTTTAATGTCATCATTTGTTTCGTTAGTCAAATTGATGTAAAAATGGTTAAAAGCTTCGGCCACTTGTATTGGGTCCGTTACTGTTTTACCGTTACTGTTAACTTCATCTATATATTTGTCCACACTTATTGTACCAGATTCACTGTTTATGACATCCCAGGTTGCCTTTGCTAGATTTTTATTGTTTATTATGTAATTGTTGTTATTTCGTTTTTTAGCATTAAAAATACACTTTCTGAGGATTTTATTGTAGTGTAAATATGTGTTTCGATTTTGATCATTTTTTTGTGTATAATATTTATAACGGAGTATCTTTTTAGTATGACAGCTTTTCCTTAGACCCTTAGTTATCCAGTTTAAAAATGGCTTTCCTTTAGATTTGATTTTCATAACTGGAAAACAAAGTGTGTAAAACAGACTGAATAGGTCGAAGAAAAGATTGAATGCTTTATTCATGTCTGACTCTGAATATACCTCTGAAAAAGACAAACTACTTATACAGTTTTTAAACTTTTCGATATTATCATGACTGTAGCTACGTTTGAAAATGAATATACATTTAGGTATGACCTTCTTTGAGTGTACTTTGAACTTCAACACTTGAGCGGTATCGTGATCAGAAAGCCATAGAGGTAATACTGATCCTTTCGCTTCTGGTTGATTACTTAAAATTTGGTCAATACATGATGAACCTCTAGTAGGCTGCGTTATATGTTGATGTAGATTATAAGCACTTACTATTTCAGTAAAACGCGTAGTAGTGCTATTTTTTTCCAGCATATTTATATTTAAATCCCCAGCAATTATTATCATTTTCTTTGGGTATTTTACTAAACACTTATGAAGTAGGAGTTCTATTTTGTGAAAGAAGTACTCAAGGTGTCTTATTTTCTTTGAGGGTGTTCTGTAGATACATACGATTACAATATTACTATGGGGAATCAGTATCGAACAACTTTCGAAGTGAAAATCAGCAGATAATTCCTCGAAACAGTTTAGATGCTTGAATGGCATACCACTCCTGACCAAGATGCACGAACCACCCCTTTTTTTATCTCGACTGTAGCATGATGCCACTTCATACCCCTTAATGTTGATATATTTCTCTCATATCATATATCTATATCATCTATGTTGCTATGTACGTAGTACGCACGCAGTATATGCTGAGCGCGGTCCGTGATTCTTGCACCACACACACACACACACGCACACATTACACACACACATAAACACATCATATTTTGATAGTCTTTTTTTTCTCTACTTGTGATATTAGGTACCGTTATTTTCTTTTTTGATGTGTAACATCTTTGCTCTCGCTTTCCTGCAATTTGTGGGAGTGATTTCGTGAAATGGGACGGAAATGTGTAACAGGAAGTCGCGAAAACGCGGAATTCTACTTTACGAAAGTCCGACTCGCACTTGGTCGTTTTTTTTTCTTTTTTTTTAGTTTATTTTCAATATTATGTGTGTGTGTTTGGTGACAAGGAATCAATAAATGTCATTATGTCTTAGTGTCATTAAGTTAAGTCGTGTCGACATAGTAGGTTTAAACAATCCGTGCTAAAGACCCGAGATGTACACTAAGGGTGGAATGAAATTTCAACGTGTCGCATCGTGTCGCGTCGTGTCGCATCGTGTTGCATCGTGTCGCATTATCTGCTCACCAAGTTTTTGAATAATAAGCCCTCAGAAGGTAAAAACCAGGGAGCAAAGCAAAGGAGAAAAAATATTACTGACTAGCTGTTGCCTTCGGCTTCGCCCCCGTGGATATCAACAGTGAGCGGGTTTTTTTTAGCCTATGACCATATTATTGTCCATCCTGAAATTCCGTTGTAACTACTGGTGAAAGATTTTTAAAAATCGGATGAGTAGTTTCGAAGACATTAAAAACAAAGTTTACGTCTTTATAATATTAGTATAGAAGTGTAGATATATAAATATAAGAATAGAAGTTTAAATAGTATAGATAAACAGCTCATATACGTTCCCACCGAGGGGCTCGAGCCTACCCTGAATTAGGGCGATTATGTCTTAGTCGACTACGCGTGCCCAGTGCGGGTTTGTCGACTTCACACACAGCCTTCGAGTTTCTTCGCAAAGCGTGTGCAGGTTTCCTCACGATGTTTTTTCTGATGTAATCGTTCTTCTAGCTTAGAAATAAAAATATGAAAAAAATAAAACTTCCGGTGTTCAGCTGGTAGGCGTATCTTCGGATGGGTCAAATCACAATATTCAATTCAAATTATTGAAAGACTACGCAAAGCTATCACTATGGAAATAAATATAATATAGGTACTTTAAGTAATAAAAAAACTATTCAATTGAATACAATTTTATTTTAAAAATATTTTTTTTTTTTTTATTCACAATTGGTAAGCCCTTGGCATCATCTCACCTGATGGTAAGTGACGATGTTGCCGAAGATGGAAGCGGGCTTACCAAGATTCCCCAACGCAATGGGGAACTATATTACCACTTTTGATGTTAAAAATATCAAGTTTTTTGTATTAATTGCAAAATTTCTCGAAAACAAATTGCTTATGCTGAATGAAACCAACACACAAAAATTGGTGACTTTAAAACCTTTCATTTTAATTGAACACATTTTTTTCAAACTTATTTAAAAGTGAAGAAAGTAATAAAAACATGTAAAAATCGAAAATCAGGCGTTCGGTTTCAACGTAACAGCCGCGTTGATGCCAGCATTGATTTGAACTTAAAATGAATAGACTTACGTTCGATATTATTTTATGACGGAGCGACCTACTCGGATTAAGTCGTCTAAAAGCCTCAACACACAATTATTCATCGTAGCTAACAAAAATGTTAATTAAGACGGGATACATGAAAATTAAAAAATAATTTGATGACATGAAAATCACTTTAAACTCCGTTCTCTATGAAAACAAAAATGGCTTTATTCAAAGGGCTTCTAGATAAAATATTGATGAGACATGCTACACTACACACACATGCAAGCATAGCGACGATGATGTTTGTACATTGTAATAACACAGGAGCAGGTGTGCGCTACAGCGCTGAACGAGACTGGCTCGATATATGTTAAGGGAAAGATGTGTCAGTTTATTTCAAGGTTTTCTTTTTTTTTTTACTCACAATTGGTAAGCCTTATGTCCAGCAGTGGACGTCCTTCGGCTGATGGTAAGTGACGATGACTGTAACCCGTTTAATCAACCGTCAGGGACGACGAATGCTAGTCATCTGAGTTACATACTTTTTAGCATCTGTCAAAAACGTCATTTTGTTCTAAAAATGTTTGAAATACCAAGGCGTGACGTCATAGTTTAGCAGCGTCATTTATGTACTCATTTTGTGATTTTGGTGATTTAAAAATCGAAGACTTGATGGAAAACAAAACTAGTAAGGTTTTCCGAAGTTTAAGTAGGAGGGCAATTTAGTGATCAAGAGTTTATAATTTATTTCTGATGCTGTCGTCATCCCTATTCACTATAAAGTCACATTAGTGTATAAAATGTATAGTTTTGACACCCATTTAGTGCATAATGGTGGATTACATTGCTAATGATGGTTTGTATAATTGTGTAATTGTGTTTGTGATGGTTCATGATGCCAAAGATAGAAGCGGGCTAACCAAGATTCCCCAACACAATGGAGAACTGTCTATCTTATCTTCAAGTCGGAACACATCAATTCTATTAACATTGATGCTTGGCGGTCCGACTTAGCTAAGATGGTGGTAGCTAACCAGGCAGACTTAAAAAATGCCATTCCACCAACCAAACCAAGTCATACAAAGTTGGAATCCGCCGGGAATCGAACCCGCGACCTCCTGATGTTTGTATTTAATGAAAAAATTGTGTGCGTTTGGCTGCACCTCACCTGATAGTAAGTGCCGATGCAGCCGAGGATATAACACGCAAGCTGAAATAGTGCCTATTCACTCTCGTCTTGAAGATGTAAACCTAATGGACGTTACCATTACTCCATGGAGGTGGATGAACTCCAAGGCTACTGACGGTTCCAATGCGGAGTCGCATACAATACACATCATCATCATCATATCAGCCGAATAACGTCCACCGCTGGACAAAGGCCTCCCCTCAAGGATTTCTACGACAACCGCTCCTGCGCTGCCCGCATCCATGCATAGCTCGTAGAACAAATGGCCGTTGGGATTGTAAAGAAATAAAGAAATGAACTATATATAAGAATAATAATTGTACATCCTTACTTGCCTGTCAAAATAAATTCATTTTCTTTCTTTCTTTTCTTTAAAGTTCTTGAGTTGCGACCGCGCACCGTAAAACGTAGCGTAGGCAGGCCTCCCACGCGGTGGACCGACGACCTGGTGAAGATACTTAATTAGTACTTAATTACTGTAATTTCTACTTCGCTTAAACACTTGACCAATGTAAATCAGGCTTAAAGGTAAAAAAAACAAAATGGCGAATCCTCAGTATGCCAATAACTTTCAAACCCCTTTATAGCAATTTGTCGGAATAACTTACCCTTAACCGAATGTAGTGCCGAATATCTGAGAAAAGGGATGAAATTTAATAAGAGCCCACCTCCGAACAAGGAGCCTTAAGCCTGTTGTTAATACAGCTCGTCCCTCCCCCCCCCCCCCCACCCTCAAGCCTTTTGTTATTGTTCTAGAGCCAGACTTAACATAGTTTCCAGTGGGTTAGACCAGATGCGGGGCTTAAACATATTTATACGCATCTGAAATAGGGTTGTGGTTTGGAGAATGTAAGCAAGGCTTTTCAGGGTTCGTACGTAATAGAGCCCACACGTTCGTTACCCTGTTAACGACGACGTCTGTATGTCTGGCACTGTATTAAAACGGCCGTACCGTTTTAACCGTTATAGGTAGCCAGTTTAATTTTATAGATTAAGTGTTATTAGAGCCTAGACCAGTAATAAAATTGGTGCGCGGTCCGTAAGCCGCTCCCTTGCGGTATTTACTGCAGTTCACCCCGTTTAGTTACGCTTGTGTATGTATCTGGGCAAAAGTGTTGCTTGCATGCTAAAATTTCTGAAAACTTTTAAAGTTATACTCGGGTTGTCAGAAATAGATAGTAAATAGCATCCTATCTTCACCAAAACAAGATCTACCAACTGGTAGATCAGCAGAGTTTTAATTCGGGATACACATTTTTTGTTTTGTTTAAGCCCCTCGGTGGGGACGTATATGAGCTGTAATGATGATGATGAAAGAGCGTCGGTGACGTAAAGGTAGCTCCTATTCGGTAGGCCGTGGTTCGAATCCTGCCACGTACCAATGTGTTTTCGAATTTCGATTTCATATGTACGTTTATCCGAAGCTCTTACGGTGATGGAAAATATCGTGAGGAAATCTGCACAAGCCTGCGAAGAAACTCGAAGGTTGTGTGTGCAATCGACCAACCCGCACCGGGCCCGCGTGGTCGACTAAGGCCCGATCGCCCTAATTCTCCTCGATGGGGTATTATATGAGCTGATAAGATGAGATTTTTGTTTGTTTAGGGACCCTTAGCTAACTAGCTCGACCATCAGTTAAAAAGTCATTACTTGCTGAGTACATATTTCAACGAAAAATGTAAACGTTGAAAATGAAGAAAAGGAAGATACTGTAGTTTCTTACCAAACACTTCAACACTATTCTCTCAAAGTGAGTTAATACGGATATAACTACGCACTGGCAAACACACATGCACACTCTAACACACACCCATTCACACACAGAGATGATGCCAAGGGCTTACCAATTGTGAATAAAAAAAATGCACACACATGCATACACATGCAAACACATAAACACACACACACTTTTTCTGTTCTTTTTTTTGTATGCTATTTAACTTAATCTCACTGATTATGTCCCCGTAATTTGCTTGTACGTAACTTTATTATTTTTCTGCCTGTGAGGGCCTGGTGACCTATAACACAATATATTTTTATCTTAGCTTAGGCACCAGTCTCCAACAACAACTATTTTTCTGATCTTTTAATTGCTCCTTTTGTTTGTGTATAATTTGTTGTTTTGTGGTGAGAAATTTATTATTATTATTATTATTGACTATGTAAAATATGGGTAGTTCGGTGTAGTTCCAGATAGCGTAAGTGCTTTGAGTGCTCGCTTAAAGATAGTTTCTAAATAAACAGTAGTACCAACTACAGTGATGCCAAGGGTTTACCAATCGGGGAAAAAAACTTATACATAAAATTCATGGTTTAAGGAGACTCAAGTTTCCATACAAACGTAGTTCCGCTTTAATATAAAATCTACATGCCGGAATGAATCCAAACTTTGCAAATACTAAGTATATTGAGTAGACACATATCGATGTTTGTAATTAGTTTTCATCGTTATAAACTGAAACGTAACTAAACAAAGGCTTAAATATATTTTGTATTTAAAGTTTAAAACTGCTCTTATTTTTTTCCGTTTTATATTAGTACATCGAAAACTAATTACAAACATCGATATGTGTTTACTCAATGTATTTGCAAAGTTTGAATTCAATCCGGCATGTAGTTTTGAGGATTCCGTATCCAAAGCGTAAAAACGAGACTATTACCAAAGTAGACGTATTAGTACTAACATACAGTATGGACACTCCCTGCCGCTCTCTAGATTGCGACCTCACCCCCTCGTCACCCAGATGGTCACAGATTAGTCTCAGTTTGGTTGTCGAACGTATAGGATTTCGCCGCCATTTTGTATGTTTCGTCATTCCATTTTTGAAGTGTCATTTCTGGCCCGTTGTATGAAGGGTCCAGGGTGTGCTATTACTAAGACTTCACTGTCCCTCCGTCTGTCTGTCTGTCCATCTGTCACCAGGCTGTATTTCAAGAACCGTGATAGCAAGACAGTTGAAATTTTTCAAATATGATGTATTTCTGTTGCCGCTAAACAACAAATACTAAAAAATAGAAAAAGTAAAAGGCTCCATACAAAAAAGGAGTTTTTTTAAACGTGAGGAAACTAGCGCCATCTAGTATAATAGTACGGAACTCTTTGTGCGCGGTTCTAACTCGCACTTTACCGGTTTTTGTATTAAAGCGGAAATAAGTTGGAATGGAAACTCGAGCCTTCAAATTTTTTCTTTTAAGTATGTACCTACTGAGGGAGTAATTATTTTTTTACTGTTAACTAATTAGGTGGGGGGATCCCCTTAAATGAAAACTATATGAAATAATTGAAGATGGGTCACGCAAGCTCATTAATAAGAATTTCTCAATTCACTGTGCTATTGAAAACAATTAATCATTTAAGTAAGCGTCGGAATCATAAACAAAAAATAAAATGTGAACGTGTATCAATCATTGAACACCCACAGTTCGATCCACAATATGTCATTCTGATGAGTCTGCCTACACCATCACACTGGATACTTGCCTCTTGGTATATGCGATAAGCTTATGGTTTAAAACTGCTTATAGCATTTTACAAAGTATATTTCTGTTTTCTCTATAGGTAAATTAAAAAATATATTTCTGTTTTCTTTGCAGGTAAATATAAAATATATTTCTGTGTACTCTGCAGGTTAATGTAACATTATATTTCTGTTTTCTATGTAGGTAAATGTAAAATTATATTTCTGTTTTCTCTGTAGGTAAATGTAAAATTTTATTACTTTTTCTCTGTAGGTAAATGTTAAATTATATTTCCGTTTTCTCTGCAGGTAAATGATAAATTATATTTCTGTATTCTCTGTAGGTAAATGTAAAATAGTATTTCTGTTTTCTCTGCAGCTAAATGTAAAATTATATTTCTATTTTTTTTGTAGGTAAATGTTAAATTATATTTATGGTTTCTCTGCAGGTAAATGCCAGAGTAAAAGGATTTGCCTGTCACATCAACACGAATGGCTGCCTCAAAACATGTTACATTCTCTTGATGAGATTTTGGTTGAAATGAAATGATAATTTATTTGCATCAAACATGGTAGTAGGATGTTTAATATAATTTTTTAGTGCAATCATGTTTCGCCTGTGCAAGGCACGCAAATGTTTAACATAGATTATTATTATTTTGTCACGTAAACTTTAAAAATTCAAATGTCAACAAGTTTATTTTTGTCACAGAGGTATTCATTAACGCTATAATATTTTTTGTCAATAAGCCATTTCAACAATTTTGTCTTAAAGGTTCTTAAGTTATTGATGTATAATTCTGATAAAAAGATTTAAGTGCCTGCCTATTTTGTACTAAGATAACATTTGCATGCTTCATTAATAGCTGAACAAGCGATTAGAAACATATCACTCTTAGTACCTTTTTTTATCTACAATTGATAGGCCCTAGGCATTTTCTCACCTGATGATAAGTGACGATGATGCCGAGGATAGAAGCGGGCTTACCAAGATTTCCCAACGCAATGGGGAACTGGCAATCTTATCTTCAAGCCGGAACACATAATTAATGTTAACATTGATGTTTGGCGTCAGTAATTTTGGCGGTAGCTAGCCAGACGGACTGTGAAAATGGCCTTCTCGTTTATCAACCAAACTGAGTCTTACAAAGTTGATCCCGCCGGAAATCGAATCCGCGACCTCCTGATGTTAAGCGAATGGACTAACCATAACGCTAAGGAGGCGGTTAAACCTTGTTTAGAAGCGAATAAAGACTTACTTACTTACATAACAAAGTCTTTCCGGGTTTCAAATTTTTTATATAAATAGGTATTTTAGATAATTAGAAACGCTGAATACATTAAAAAACCAAATTGCATCGCAACAATTTTACATTAATATTTTTGGTTTTTGTTGATTTTCTAAAAAAGTAGGTACTACCCTTATTTTATGGGACTAAATTTGTAGAATCAAAATAGAATCATGAAAATCGATCCACAATCTGCGAAGATCATCATATCAGCTAGACAAATACCTCCCCCAAGGTTTTCCACGACAACCGGTTCTGCGCTGCCCGCATTCAGCGGCTTCCCGCGACCTTTAACAGGTCGTCGGTCACAGTAACCCACATACCTCACAGCATCGCCAAACTTAAGTAGTACTGGGCAGGGACACAATATAGCTTGTAGAACAGATGGCTGGTAGGGCCAAGCTCTCAAGTGGCGACCGCGCACCGGAAGACGTAGCATAAACAGGCCTCTCACACTGCAAACGTAAGAAACATACAAAATAAACGTGGGAGTCGGTTAAAAATTTATCTTCATTATGTATTTTGATGATATATAGTTAAAACTCTTCCGCTTTTCTTCGTGTTATGGGATCCTATCATAAGTTTGTCACTTGCACCAAAAGTGGGCGGTACCAATTTAACATCTAAGACTTGTGTAACACTTGTAATTATTGTTATTAAGTCATCTTGTACAATGGTCTAAAAACAATTTTCTGTTAATTCGTTTTTTTTACATTACTACTTGAATCATGTCAAGGCTTGCTGTGGGATTCTGATTGATGTTTTTCAATACAGTTGTTAAACATGGCGTACTTTCAGAGGCTATAATTATGATTCGATAATTAAAACTTTTGCATAGGTTTCTTTATTTTAAGCGGTCTTGACTCTCTTTTACGAGCGCGATCATTACTTTTGCCGTTTAGTTTTTTAATAAGTAAATTTAAAAAGTTTAGTAGCAAGGAGCTTTCATTCATAGAATAAAATCGGATAGATTTTGTACGAGGTAAAATCAATCAGTCCCGTACGTATTAGCATTGAATTCTCAAAATTATTTTTCTATTTACTTATGTAAGTACGTATTATGTTGAAATAAACATATTTAATTATTTGATTTGTTTTTTACTATTTTCAACAACTATTGAAAAACGTCGTGTGATACACGGGTGTGTAGGTTATTGGAAACTCGTGACATTAACAAGCCCGAGCCGAACGCGACAGCTCGTTTACAATAACCTAATTTCCACCCTTGTATCACAATGTACTATTATTCATCTGTGAGAAAGAGTCCCAAGTATTTTTGTGGCAATCTTCTATAGTCTATATCGATATCATCTCCTACTATATAAATAAATCTTTAGCTAAATTATTTAAGATAAGTTAAGATAGAATATTAGCATACGAGTATATTATATTATTAGTGACTAGCTTTTGCCCGCGGCTTCGCCCGAGTGGACATCGTTTTTGTGGCTGACTTAGAGGGTGAGCGGTGCGCGAGCCGCAAGCGGCTCGCGAGCGTGGACAAGGATTTTCTCCAGATCCCTCGGGAACTATGTCAGGATATGCTTATTGGTAAATCGTGTCATTTCCTACCCCCTCAACCATCTCGGTGCAAAAAATCACACAATCCATTTTTCCGTTGCGATTTTAAAGAAATTAACCAAAAAAAGAGTATATTTTCAGTTCTCTCGGGAATTGCATCAGGCTATGCTATTTTCACGGGATAAAAAGTAGCCTTCCTTGTGACGCAGGCTACCTGCAAGCCAAATTTCATTAAGATTGGTCAAGGCGTTGAAGCGTGAAAAGGTAACAAACAAACAAACAACAAACACATTTTCACATTTATAATATTAGTAAGGATTCATATGCTATTAGTGGTCATTGCTTAACTATCTAGGCATGTGTAGATACGTGCAAAGATTTTGAATTTTCACTTCGAGTACGCAGGAATATGTTATCTATATCTACTTGTCCCCAGTGTGTTGCCAGTGATGGGTTGATGACATACAGAACTGAGACATAGTCACCTACTATGTGCTCTATCAAAGGGCTCAGGGTAACTCAAAGGGTGATGGAGTGTACTGTGCTCGAAGATTCCCTATTTGATCGAATCAGAAATACTCCTTATTTCCGTAAGAGAACCAAAGTAACCGACAAAATCGATAAACCTAAGTTGCAATAGGCTTGGCATATCGTAAACAGATGGCCGTGTATTAAAGTTCTCGACTAGCGACCGCGCATCGGAATTCATAGCGTAGACTAGCCTACCCCATGGTGAACTGGCGACTTAGTGAAGGTCGCAGTAAGCCGCTGAATGGGTTCAGCGCGGGGCCCTTGGGCCTAAGGATACGTCAAATCACAATATTCAATTCAAATTATTGAAACACTGTGTAAAGCTATCACTATAGAAAAATATACAGGGTGTAACAAAATTAATTTAGGGGCTTCTACTCATCATACTGAACAACTTTTGTTCTAAGACATTGCTGAAATCGCAAAAAAAATAATACTCTTCATGCAAATCGATCAGCTGATCGACCAATTTTGTTAATTTTAGTATGGAGGTTCCAATTTTTTTTTGAGAGTTGACTATGGGTTCTTTGAGGGAAAGTTGTTTAGTATGATGAGTAGAAGCCCCAATTTTACGCCAATTTTTTTACACCCTGTATAACATACTTAAAGTAATAAAAAATCGATTTACTTTAATACAATTTTAAAAATATGTATTACCAAATTTCGATGTAAAAAAACGTACCTACTGTAAACCCTGTTTTTGGCATCAATTGCAAAGTTTCTCGAAAACAAATAGTTAATGTTGAGTGAAACCAACACACTAAAATCGGTGACTTTAAGACCTTTCATTTTAATTGAACACATTTTTTTAAACTTATTTAAAAGTATAGAAAAGTAATAAAAACATGTAAAAATCGAGAATTGGACGTTCAGTTTCAACGTAACAGCCGCGTAACTTACGTTCGATATTATTTTAACATGTATCAACCTGCTCGGATTTAGGTATATTAAAGCCTAAAGGGAGGGAGGCCTTTGTCCAGCGGTGGACGTCTTTTAGATGATGATGATGATGATATCTAGTCACAGTCACATTAAGTAATCGTTAATAGGATATCGTTTCTACCTATAAATACAACAGCTGTTACAATAATATTTCAAGGTTCCTAGACTTTGAACAGTTCCAAGTAATGCCTAGATTAATATCCATTGTGTAAAACCTTTGTGTTCATTACTAAATTGGAATAAGATATTGGACGTCTGGAGTATTCTGTCTGTATTGTCTGTGTTTGGTTGGCCAAGCTAGAATTATTAAGGGTTTATTACTAGTTATTGTACTGTGTTGGGAATAATAACGCCTTGTGAGCACACTCTCTAAATGGAATTGATCAACATAAAAATTCTCTCCATTGCGTTGCCGAATCTTGGTAAGCCCTGTTCCATCTTCAGCATCATCGTCACTTACCATCAGGTGATATAATGCCAAGGGTTTACAAATTGTGAATAAAAAAAATAGTTTAATTTCCATACAAATAAAATCCGGGAATTTCCCGTGGCACTACCAGTGGAACTACTGGCAGTGCCATAGTTAAATTTAATTTACCGTAGCACTACCAATAGCTATTAAGTATACTCCCAATTTCTTCTTCTGCGAAGCATTCTTCTGCCCATCGGGGGAGCCTCGCTTCGCGAGGCTCTTTGACTGTATAATCAATCAAACCTGACCAAACCTAATATCGCTCGCTTCGCTCTCTTTTACAGTTTTTTGAGATATAACTTAGTTAAAAAAATAATCTAAAGTAAAGTAATCTGCTGCTTAGCTTTTTTTTGTTTGGTCGGATTGGGAGTAAACCTATCAAATTAAATCAGTAGTGCTACAGTAAATGAAATTTAACTATGGCACTACCAGTAGTTCCACTGGTAGTGCCACGGGAAATTCCCGATAAAATCTATATGCAGTAGGTCTTCGATAGTCCGAACCCGCTATAATTCGGTGATCTCTGTAATCCAGACAGACCACGCGGCTGCCGGAGACACTGAGGGGGCGGGGGAAACGTAGGGTTTGTACTGTCGGGGCCAGTTGTTAGATTAAATAATAACTTCAGATTTTTTTAAGTAAAACACGCTTGACTTGGGGAGTAAGCTGGTGGATGCGTGACGAGAGCGTTACGAAAGTATTATCGGGCGAGGCGAACGGACGTTGAGACGGATATATAAATAAGTGAAGATAGAAAGAGAGTTACTATTTATTTTTGTTTACCAACAAAATCGGTTGCCAAGGCAACAATATCGGTTGTCAAAACAAACAAAAGATAAAAAAAAGATTTGATCATTTTCAGAGGATAATAAAACTCTTTTCATAAACAGTCTATACCTCCAGATAATATATGACAAAAAAGATTTGATTATTTTCTAAAGACTAAGTTTTTTTTTTTCATACATATGGATGGAGCCCAAGGAGTTTTACTTCCGTCGTGTGGCCTTGAAGCACACTCGTATTTTTTTAAAACCCGATTTTTTTCTTTCTTTCTCTATCATCAGACCCTGATCACCATCTTTCTGTAACCTTATACATTGAGTTTAAATCCAATCATCCTAAACACGTTACCTCTGCTGAAAGTTGGCGAGGAGTTGGGTATCTTACAAATTCCAGGTGATGGTGCAGCATGAAATCAAGGTTACCATGTGCTTGCAATATTATTTATGTAACCGGATACCAAATTTCTCACAGCCCTTCATCAATAAAAAAGTCTTATTTCAAACAAAAAAAAACTAAATCAAAATCGGTTCATTCGTTTGGGAGCTACGATTCAAAGGACAGACATACAGATAGACAGAAACACACACACACACACGTTAATCATGTAACACCCTTTGTTTGCGTCTGAGCTGATTATATGGACTTTTCTAAGACATCTCACTAAAGGTTTGTTTCGTTTAGTGCATAAACTTTACTGTCAGTCATTTGTATTTATTTATTTATTGGAGTTTAGTCTTTTAGAACTGATTATCATATATCGCACGCGGTTCGCAAAATGTATGGGGAGTAAAATCGAGTGTTAAAGTCTTTAATTCAGATTTGTTTACTGACGTTTATTGTCAGTCACCCTTTACATCAGGAAGGCTAAGACTCCATGGCCATACAGATTAAATCCGCTAGGCCGTAGACTTAGCTTCGCGTAGGGCGAAGCTCGGAGCGCTCTTTGCGAGGCCGGAGGCCGCGCTCCGCCTAGGATAAAAACTAATATTAAAATAAAATGACCTAACCACTCCGGGAGTGCCGCCAGAAGTGAAAACTTTTTAAAGTTTTACAATTTTTGACCCTCCGAGTATTCCTGGCGAACTACTAGGTTGACAAAGTTTTTACGCTCCGTTGGTTCCTGGTACGTTGTCGGTTACGTTACAGTGTGGTTTTTTCCCATCCCAAAATGGCCAACGCGCCTAAAGAAGTTCAAAAATAATTTAAAAAAAAATTCGAGCGAGACCTACAGTACTCGCATATGATGTGTAACATGTGACAAAATACTTTAGGTTAGTTAGATTTGATGACGATATTGTACCTGGGTGGCGGATCTGAGAGTAACGAAAAAAACCGACCCAGTGCGAGTCGGACTCTCGTAAAGTAGAATTCCGCGCTTTCGCGACTTCCTGTTACACATTTCCGTCCCATGTTACACATTTCCGTCCCATTTCACGAAATCACTCCCACAAATTGCAGGAAAGCGAGAGCAAAGATGTTACACATCAAAAAGAAAAAAGTTACACGATGAGTAAACTCCTGTCACGCGACATTTTTTTATTTATTAGTTAATTTTAGGCACAGGCCCGCGACCTTCACCAAGTCATCGGTCCACCAAGTGGGAGGCCTGCCTACGCTACGTTTTCCGGTGTGCGGTTGGAAGCCGCTGTATGCGGGCAGCGCAGAACCGGGCTTCATGGAAATCCTAGGGGGAGGCCTATGTCCAGCAGTGGACGTCCTTCGTCTGATATAATGATGATGATGAGGCACAGGCCCCTTTGAAATATGTAAAGCACAATCACAATACAATATGGGTACTAAAATAAACACTAAAGATTTTTTTGTTTTTTTTTGTATATTTTTAGTTGAAGTGCCCTAACAGTTTCATGTCCCAATTTTTTTTTACTATTTAAGGACCTTTTAAAACTATGAATAAATGAAATGAAAATACTTTACACAAATTAACAAAAAAAGGTAGTTTTGGACCCATGTGTGTGTGTACTATTTGGTGATGTCGTGTGCGGCTGGCATGGTGCCTCGAAACTGACGAAACACTATATCCTTCGGTCAGAAGGCCGCGCTGGCTATGGTCTCCAGCAGTGGCTTGTGGTGGCGCGACTCCAGTGGGTAAACCCACAGTCTTCGGTTCGGACATCTGGCGGCAACTTAATCAGGTTTTGGGTTAAATAAATCAAGATTCTGTTCTACAAAGTTTGTTATTTATTAGCCACACAAATTTCTTCTGACTCCTCGATATTATGCCAGGGCCTGGTTTTTACCCTACTACCCAAACATAAGGTTAATGTCGGGTGTATATAGTATGTATTGCAGCATAATTGAATTTAAAAGGGGTTAAATAATATAATAGAGATGCTTTGGGTGTACCATGCTCTTAATAAATTTTAAATCAAACGCAAAATTGTTATAGTAAACGGAAGACAGGAGAACACGCAGGCCAGCAGCTGCGCTTGGAGAACGACAGCAGAACCTTGTCGGGCAGTAGTAATGCTTCGTCACTAGCGACAACAAAAAGGCGCGGGCAGGTCGTAATACTTGATCACCAGTAATGGTATTTGGTCACCAATAACGCTCAACTCCAATGGGTCTTAAATTAGATATATACAAAAATTCTATTTCCCTTTGGGTTAGCGGCAGGCAGTTGCTGATCGGCGTAGTAAGCAATAGTCCAGGGTATAGTGGTAGTATGCCGATTTGTTCGGGCCGTGCGGAAGACCCCCAGTTAAAAATAGGAGGTCTTGAAAATATCAAGAAGAATCACGAAACTTTTAAAATATTTATACTGAAAATAGCTATTTCGATGGTCCACACTCCTCAATTGTTTTCACTCTTGTCAAAAGCTCGCAATCATTTCTAAATTCTATTTTTATGGACGAACAAGATCAAAAGAGATTTTAATTCTGAAACGCAAGAAAGAAGATCGGCTCGAAACGATAGTTTGCGTTTCAGTATGTATGTCTGTTTCTTTATTTGAGCCTCTAGCACACTTCTAGCCTCAACGTCTTGATAGATTTTAGGATGCGAGGTGTCGTTAGATTAGTCTTGATCTCTTGAGTGACAAAGAATACATTTTTATTAGACTGCCCAAAAAAAAACAGGAGTTATGTTCTTATGTAGTCGGATTCTGAGTTTTTAGTTAATTAAATTAGGTTACTTGCTCGTCATGATTGTCGACGCCCTACTGTTATATCTGTAATAGCATAATAATACACGACGAGCGTTTCACATTTTCACAACCAATCTGTACATTCAACGCCAAAATTTATGTTATCATAAAAACATAGTATCTCTGATATGAATATCGTATGTTATGCAAATTCAACTGTAAGTCCTGGTGGGTAGAATTTGAAATTGGCTGCTACAGTGATGCCAGCGTGAATTGGTGCATATAACCGTGAAAGTATAGTGCTGCCGTTTATAAGTGGCATCTGTAGCAGATGTTGGAGTCCTGTATAACGGGGCTTGCTGTTTTACTACGAATCGTCCGGATTAGGATATGTTATGATATGAGTGGAATTGTGGAACTTATGACGTCATCATCAACCATACAATGTTTTGCTTTATATACCCAGTTTTATATTTTTAAAAAAATCTAGTCAAGTTTGCTCTTTTTTTACATATCATTTTTTTACATTTCTCTTCTTCTTTGTCTACTCAGTACATGTTTCTTTGTAGATTTTATAGTATAGATTTTAAGATTTTATGTATATCAGTCTCTGGTTCTCATAATACCTACAGGGAATCCTACTTTGGGGCCAGATGACCATGTGTGATAGTCCCAGTAAAAAAAAAAAAGATACGCCCTTTTTTGTTTGTGTTTGACCAGTGTGTGTTGCCAGTAATGACTTACAGAACTGAGACATGATCTAATATAACACTTAAAACTTTCACGATTATTCATACTGACAAGTTATATAAAATCACGTCAAGCCCCGTTTTCAATTTGAGACATGGTCGCTTAAAATGGGCCTCATAAGAAGGCTCAAGGTCACCCATTTGGCAATGGAGCGTGCTATGCTCGGAGTTTCTCTGCGTGATCGAATCAGAAACGAGGAGATCCGCAGGAGAACCAAAGTAACCAACATAGCTCACAGAATCGCTAAACTGAAGTGGCAGTGGGCAGGGCACATAGCTCGTAAAATAGATGGCCGTTGGGGCAGTAATGTTCTCGAGTGGCAACCGCGCACCGGAAAATGAAGCGTACGCAGGCCTCCCACGCGTTGCAGGACCGGACGTCGTGAAAATCCTTGGGGAGGCCTTTGTCCAGCAGTGGACGTTTTTCGGCTGATATGATGATGATGCCTTTTTTAATTACATAATATGTACTTAATTTATTTATTTTTTTAATTTTAACTTAGCAGCAGAAAAAAGTATTGCTGTCAGGAAAATATAAGTTTTTCTAATTTTACCTAAAATGTGTTCTATATCAATATAAATAAATGAACATGTTTGCCAAAAACTTCCATGCATCAGGTGAAATGATGTCAAGAGCTTATCAGTTGAGGATAAAAAAAAATCGTTCGTCACGTTTTCCCTAGGCGCTAAACCAATAGCAAAGCATATTATACTCGTATATTAGTACTAACATACAGTATGGACACTCCCTGCTGCTCTCTAGATTGCGACCTCACCCCCTCGTCACCCTGATTGATACAGATTGGTTACAGTTTGGTTGTCAAACGTTTGTTCCGTCATTCGTGTTTTGAAATGTCATTTCTGGCCCGTTGTATGAAGTGTCCAGGGTGTGCCAATAGTCTGATTGACAAAAAAAATGAAATTAAGACTTTTATGATAATTTATCAAATAATTCTGAGCGGTTTCAAAATGATTTTCTATTTATGGGTAGCAAAAAATGTGCAAAAATCTCAAAAATGGCTTTAACAGTGTTGCTGAAACTTTGCAAGTTGTTCACTTCCAATTGTCAGTTTTGTTTATCCTGGAAAAATTCGTTAAAGTAGGCCCCTATTACAAAAGCAATTTTTGTTTCCGATTTTCTTTATAAATTATTTTGCCTCTTTTTATTGTCAGTTTTAGTATACTTCTGACGTGTTGTTGACTGTATGTTTTCGCGAGAGAGTATATAATATGTGCAGTGCATTTTTTAGAGTTTCGAAGTGAACAAGGAACCCTTACAGTTTTGCCATGTCGGTCTGTCCGTCTGTCCGCAGCTTAGCTCAGAGACTGGTAATACTAGAAAGCTACAATTTGGCATTGGTTTACATAGTTATCACGCCCAAAAGTTGTATAATAAAATATTAATTTTTTTATGGTCCCTACCCTACATATAAAGAGGGCGTGAATTTTTTTTGCTAACGTACCGTATAGTGTGTGGTATCTTAACGATACCACACATTATAGGTCTTGCAAAATTAATGAAAAACCATTTTTGACTCAGGGATCTGTTTGCAAAATATTAAGCTTTAAAGTACTAATTTTTGTTCAAGTCAAGTGTCCCTCCACTTACAAGCTAAACCACTATTTCAGGACAACTGAAAGAAATATTTAAATAGTAGGAAATATAATCAATTTCAAAGAAAAACTATGTTTAGGAATAATATTCGATGTCAAAAGTTCATATATTTTCTATACAAAATGTACTACTAATAATACTTACGTTTTTTAAAATTAACATTTATTTTTTAAAATATTACGGAACCCTTCTTTGCGCGAGTCCAACTCGCACTTGCCCGATTTTTTTCCTACTTAACATTTATTATTCTACTCAAAGTTTTTATATTAATAAATAACGACAGTCTATTGATACCAGATGCTGAGTTGTTAAAGAAGAAAGTTTCGTATTTCTCCCTGTCTTTACATCTTGTTATTTGAATTTGATCCTTCTTAGCTCGTAAGCCTCGTTAACGCAAAGCCTTTATACAGAAAATCCTGATAAACGCCATCTAACAGCTTTTGATATTTATTTGGTTTTGCAGCTTATTGTTACTGTTACAGGAAGGATAGTAAATAAAGTTACTTGTACAAGATTGCAATCGTGCTATTTTGTTTCTTTGTTAGAGCTCGGCTTAAGTTAAGAGCGGATATTATAGGATGTTTGTTGTAATTACAAGTGATTAGAGTCATTTTAAAAATACATATAGTTTTAAAAAACTAAAATACACGCTTTTAAAGCACTTCAAACTAAAAAGTGAAAAATAATTCTAATTATAAGCTGAAAACAATGATGAACGAAAATACTAGTATTATTATTAAAAAAATAGTGGGATGCTCGATATACGAAAAATATGGCACAAAGCACCCCACGCTTTTTTTACAATCAATGTTTTAAAACTACAATAGTAACAAGAGGTTAATAGTCATGTTCCATCTACGCACCATCTAGTCGTAACTTGACCTGTGAGTTGTGTTTCATCGTGGTTTAAACTCAAAATATCGAACAAGCTAGAACATGAGTACCATTGAGAATAGTATAACGCCCTCCTTCCCTTGGCTGTAATATTCAATTCAATTCTTTCAATTCATTTTATTCACAAACAGTGTACATTGTATTTGAAATAACAATAGTTTAAATATAAGTTATTATGTACATACACAAACAATACAAATATGACATGCAACTTTAAGATTGAAATGATATGAAATGAAATGATAATTTATTTGCATCAAACATGGTAGTAGGAAGTTAAATATAATATTGAAGTGCAATCATGTTTCGCATGTGCAAGGCATGCAATTTTTTAACATAGATTTTTTTTTTATTCATAATTGGTAAGCCCTTGGCATCATCTCCATCATCAATTATTATGTCACGTAAATCTTAAAAAAAAAAAAAGATTACGCAAATCTTTCAGTTTAATTCATGGCCTTATTAAAATTGAAAATAGTATAAAATGTAAAATAAAGTTAGTATAAGTAAAAATAAAAAATACCATTGTAAAAATGACAGAAAAAAATGCATGCATTTTAGGTCGAATTTTAAAACTTTTTGAGTTAAATAAGTTGCAAAGAAACACTGCTTGTTTACTCACAAAAATAAATCACCTGCATGTAGGATTTAGAAGGGTCTAAACGTCAGAACTACACCAATTTAGAGTAGTTTTATACAAGCACAAGTTTTCTCACGCATGTTCTGGTTTAATCTGTATTCCAAGTGTTTAAATTGCTTTAAGTAAGTTTTACCTCGGCAAAATACAGTTCACAGGTCAACGACGACAGCTGTGCAAGCATGTTTCACTTATTGTAGTGGTGGGTGCTCCGTGGAACTAAATACCTAAATTTTATGTAATAGATTTTTTTATTTGAGTACTTTTCATCATCATCATCATATGAGCCCAAGGAAGTCCACAGCTGGACATAGGTTTCCCCTAAGGATTTTTATAAAGGCCGGTTCTGCGCTACCCATATCCAGCGACTTCCCGCAAACTTCACCAGGTCATCGGTCCATCGGTTTTCCGGTGCGGTCGCCACTCGAGAACTTTACTGCCCCAACGGCCATCCCTTCTACGAGCTGTGTGCCCCGCCCACTGCCACTTAAGTTTAGCAATTGCTATATTACTTTCCCATTATGAGAGAGTAACGCCATCTAGAAACTAGGAAAAGTTTACTTGGAAAATATTTGTGAGCCCTTTAAACAGCTTTAAACAGCTTTTAAGTAGTTTAACCAGGAACCTAGTAAAAGGAATATAGATACAAACGTCGCTACCAGTGGTGATATAACTGTTGATCGTGTGATGACCTTACTGTTGGGGTCTTTGAATAACTCTTACTTGAATAACTCTTACTTGAATAACTCTTACTTGAATAACTCTTACTTGAATAACTCTTACTTGAATAACTCTTACTTGAATAACTATTACTTGAATTACTTTTTAACCACGTCCGTTACCCTCGCTTCATACCAAGAGAACGCGAGTTGGATTCCCCGTAAAACTCGGTTTGGTTCTATGCCCGCCTGGTTAGCTACCACCCTCTTATCCAAACATCAATTTTAACGGCACTCATGTGTTTCGGCATGAACGTAAGATAGCTGTTCCCCATTGTGTTGGGGAATCTTGATAAGCCCGATTCCATCTTCAGCACCATCGTCACTTGCCATCAGTTGAGATGATGTCAAGGGCTTAGCAGTAAAGTTGTTGATAAGAAAAAAATAACATTTTACGCGCTATGGATGCTTTTTGGTTTTTTATTTTTTTTATTCTCAATTGGTAAGCCTTTGGCATTATCTCACCTGATGGTAAATGACGATGATGCCGAAGATAGAAGTGAGCTTTTCAAGATTCCCCAACGCAATGGAGAACTGCCTATCTTATTCAAGCCGGAACACATCAATGTTTGTGTTAACACTGATGTTTGGCGGCAATACTAAGATAAGATAGTGGTAGCTAGCCAGGATGGCTTAGAAAATGCCCTACCACCAACCAAACCGAGTCGTACAAGTTGACCCCGCTGGGAATCGAACCCGCGACCTCCTGGTGTAAAGCGAATGGACTTACCATCCCGCCACGGAGACGGTTAAACAATTTTGTTAAATACATCCAAAAGTTTGATCAAATTGTAATATTTTAAGAAATACGTACTCACCAATAAAATAGCCAAGCGAACCGACTTCGCCACGCCAAAGGAAATGAGCGCCAACCGAATTATAACGTGAGCATAGACCTGAAAATAAATGAGAGACTGGAACGTTCCCAAGAATTTGTGGCACCAAAAGCTTTTGCTGGTTCTATACTCAATCAATATAAGTTAATTAGAAGTACTAACTGTTGGGACACATTTTGTTGAGTAAGCAAATTGAACGACTCAGCAATGTATGCGAGAACCAGTGTTGCCAATTTAGCGACTTAGTAGCTAGATCTAACGTATTTTTAGAGCAGTCTAGCGACAAAAAAATCGACGCTTCATACATTTTAGCGACTTTTCAAGCACAATATAACTCCATACATCTAGCGACAGAATTGCCATTTTCATAATGTACTAGTGACTTTTTAAACATTATTTAGCTATATTTAACAAAAGTCTTCTGGCAACACTGGCGAGAACCAACCAGCCAGTCATTCCCCGTAGCTCTACCGTCACCAGCGCGCCGCTGAAGGAATTTAGCGATGATGCACGAGTCTCTAGGTTCCGTAAAGGAGTGTTCAGATGTAAACCTTGTTTCCCTAAATACCAATCTACATGGGATCCAAATTTAGTGTCGAATTATGTAGGTAATTGGCACCCTAATAATGATTTATCATTGGAGAATGTAACGAAAAAATTAGTAGCTCTTCTCGCGTTATCGGCTGCACAACGTGTGTAGACGCTTTCCTTAATCCGATTGTCCAACATCAGGGTGAACGAATCCAACATCGAAATAATTGTAAATGATCTAATTAAAATTTCGGCTCCAGGCAGACCTATGCCAAGATTAATTATACCTTTCCTACCCAACAAAGAACAAATATTCCCTGCAAAAACGTTATCTTCGTATATCGAAATACGCGTGAATTTAGACACCTGCCAAGAACCGAAAGGTTAATTTTAACTACTTAAAAACCTGTACATAACGCTAGCCCTTCAACATGAAGTCGTTGGATTAAACGCGTGCTGTCGGAGAGCGGCGTCAACGTGGCCGTATTATCCAACAGGAGAGGCTTATCTTCGGAGCTGATTAGGACGTACAGCAGGCTGGTCAGGTGACTCACTGGTTTTTGCGAGATTTTATAACAGATCGATAATCGAAAACGAAGATATAACAGCTTTGCAGAAACAGTGTACAATGATGATTAAACAGAACTTATTATAAGGTACATAAATACCGACTTATTACTTAAATAGCTAGAATATTATCTTATTCTCACTTACTTTTTACATAATTAAAGTTCAAAACAACTTATTTTTAATTATAACATTACTGATTTTAATTTTCTAATAAGAGTGTTTCCTTTATTTGTTTAACAATGCCTATTTCGCGAGGTAGCGCTAAACATCTACATAGTGAATACCTATACTAAATCTCAAAGGATGCAGCGTCGAAGTATAATTAGTGGTTAAACGAACTTACCTGAAGTGATGTTTGACCATAATTATACGAGACGCTGCATCCGAAGAGATTTAGTCCCCACCCAACCCGTTAATTAAAAATCATGGCCCAAACTCACGCGAAATATACTTCCTCTGAAAATAATGACGTAATACCCGACTCTGGCGCAGGTGCAGGGAGCGGCGCTAGTGTCGGTTCGTTTGCTTTTTCTTTTTTATAGATCTAAATATTGTGCGATGCCTAGTACATTGAGAAGTGGACTACATAGTGAATTCCTATACTAAATCTCTTCGGATGCAGCGTCTCGTATAATTATGGTCAAACATCACTTCAGGTAAGTTCGTTTAACCACTAATTATTGTACTGTGTTGGGAATAATAACGCCTTGTGTTGTGAGCACACTCTCTAAATGGAATTGTTCAACATAAAAATTCATATTATAGTTCTCCATTGCGTTGGGGAATCTTGGTAAGCCGTCTTCCATCTTCAGCATCATTGTCACTTACCATCAGGTGATATAATGCCAAGGGTTTACAAATTGTGAATAAAAAAAACCGTTTAATTTCCATACAAATAAAATCTATATGCAAGTAGGTCTTCGATAGTCCGAACCCGCTGTAATTCGGTGATCTCTGTAATCCAGACAGACCACGCGGCTGCCGGAGACACTGAGGGGGCGGGGGAAACGTAGGGTTTGTACTGTCGGGGCCAGTTGTTACATTAAATAATAACTTCAGATTTTTTTAAAGTAAAACACGCTTGACTTGGGGAGTAAGCTGGTGGATGCGTGACGAGAGCGTTACGAACGTGTTATCGGGCGAGGCGAACGGAAGTTGAGACGGATATATAAATTAGTGAAGATAGAAAGAGAGGTACTATTTATTTTTGTTTACCAACAAAATCGGTTGCCAAGGCACCAATATCGGTTGTCAAAACAATCAAAACAAACAAAAGATAAAAAAAGATTTGATCATTTTCAGAGGAAAATAAAACTCTTTTCATAAACTGTCTATACCTCTATATAATATATGACAAAAAGATTTGATTATTTTCTAAAGACTAAGTTTTTTTTTATACTTTAGATGGAGCCAAAGGAGTTTTACTTCAGTCGTGTGGCCTTGAAGCACATTCGTATTTTTTTAAAACCCGAATTATTTCTTTCTTTCTCTATCATCAGACCCTGATCACCATCTATCTGTAACCTTATACATTGAGTTTAAATCCAATCATCCTAAACACGTTACCTCTGCTGAAAGTTGGTGAGGAGTTGGGTATCTTACAAATTCCAGGTGATGGTGCAGCATCAAGTCAAGGTTACCATGTGCTTGCAATATTATTTAAGTAACCGGATACCAAATTTCTCACAACCCATCATCAATAAACAAGTCTTATTTCAAACAAAAAAAAAACTAAATCAAAATCGGTTCATTCGTTTTGGAGCTACGATTCAAAAGGCAGACATACAGATAGACAGAAACACACACACACGTTAATCATGTAACACCCTTTGTTTGCGTCTGAGCTGATTAAATGGACTTTTCTAAGACATCTAAAAGTTTTTTGGTATGCAATAAAGAATATTTATCTTATCTTATCTTATCTCACTAAAGGTTTGTTTCGTTTAGTGCATAAACTTTACTGTCAGTCATTTGTATTTATTTATTTATTGGAGTTTAGTCTTTTAGAACTGATTATCATATATCGCACGCGGTTAGCAAAATGTATGGGGAGTAAAATCGAGTGTTAAAGTCTTTAATTCAGATTTGTTTACTGACGTTTATTGTCAGTCACCCTTTACATCAGGAAGGCTAAGACTCCATGGCCATACAGATTAAATCCGCTAGGCCGTAGACTTAGCTTCGCGTAGGGCGAAGCTCGGAGCGCTCTTTGCGAGGCCGGAGGCCGCGCTCCGCCTAGGATAAAAACTAATATTAAAATAAAATGACCTAACCACTCCGGGAGTGCCACCAGAAGTGAAAACTTTTTTAAGTTTTATAACTTTTGACCCTCCGAGTATTCCTGGCAAACTACTAGGTTGACAAAGTTTTGACGCTCCGATGGTTCCTGGTACTGTGTCGGTTACGTTACAGTGTCGCGAGTTCAATGGTTTTTTCTCATCCCAAAATGGCCAACGCGCCTAAAGAAGTTAAAAAAATAATTTAAAAAAAGAAAAACATTACACGATGAGTACACTCCTGTCACGCGTCAGAGCTGACACGCACACTTTTTTTATTTATTAGTTAATTTTAGGCACAGGGCCGCAACCTTCACCAAGTCATCGGTCCACCAAGTGGGTGGCCTGCCTACGCTACGTTTTCCGGTGTGCGGTGGGAAGCCGCTGTATGCGGGCAGCGCAGAACCGAGCTTCATGGAAATCCTAGAGGGAGGCCTATGTCCAGCAGAGGACGTCCTTCGTCTGCTATGATGATGATTATAATGATGAGGCACAGGCCCCTTAGAAATATGTAAAGCACAATAACATTAATAACAATACAAAATAAACACTAAAGATTTTTTGGATTTTTTTTTTGTTTTTTTTAGTTGCCCTAACAGTTTCATGTCCCAATTTTTTTTTTACTATTTAAAGAACTTTTAAAACTATGAATAAATGAAATGAAAATACTTTACACAAATTAACGGAAAAAAAAGGTAGTTTTGGACCCATGTGTGTGTGTACTATTTGGTGATGTCGTGTGCGGCTAGCACGGTGCCTCGGAACTGACGAAACACTATATCCTTCGGTCAGAAGGCCGCGCTGGCTATGGCCTCCAGCAGTGGCTTGTGGTGGCGCGACTCCAGTGGGTAAACCCACAGTCTACGGTTCGGACTTCTGGCAGCAACTGAATCAGGTTTTGGGTTAAATGTTACATATCATATTTGTATTGTTTGTGTATGTACTTAATTACTTATATTTAAATTATTGACATTTCAAATACAACGTACATTGTTTGTGAATAAAATGATTGATTGATTGAAATAAATCAAGATTCTGTTCTACAAAGTGTGTTATTTTTTAGCCACACAATTTTCTCGTGACTCCTCGATATTATGCCAGGGCCTGGTTTTTACCCTACTACCCAAACATAAGGTTAATGTCGGGTGTATAATATAGTATGTATGTATGTCTGTTTCTTTATTTGAGCCTCTAGCACACTTCTAGCCTCAACGTCTTGATAGATTTTAGGATGCGAGGTGTCGTTAGATTAGTCTTGATCTCTTGAGTGACAAAGAATTCATTTTTACCAGACTGCCCAAAAAAAAACAGGAGTTATGTTCTTATGTAGTCGGGTTCTGAGTTTTTAGTTAATTAAATTAGGTTACTTGCTCGTCATGATTGTCGACGCCCTACTGTTGTATCTGTAATAGTATAATAATACACGACGAGCGTTTCACATTTTCACAACCAATCTGTACATTCAACGCCAAAATTTATGTTATCATAAAAACATAGTATCTCTGATATGAATATCGTATGTTATGCAAATTCAACTGTAAGTCCTGGTGGGTAGAATTTGAAATTGGCTGCTACAGTGATGCCAGCGTGAATTGGTGCATATAACCGTGAAAGTATAGTGCTGCCGTTTATAAGTGGCATCTGTAGCAGATGTTGGAGTCCTGTATAACGGGGCTTGCTGTTTTACTACGAATCGTCCGGATTAGGATATGTTATGATATGAGTGGAATTGTGGAACTTATGACGTCATCATCAACCATACAATGTTTTGCTTTATATACCCAGTTTTATATTTTTAAAAAAATCTAGTCAAGTTTGCTCTTTTTTTACATATCATTTTTTTACATTTCTCTTCTTCTTTGTCTACTCAGTACATGTTTCTTTGTAGATTTTATAGTATAGATTTTAAGATTTTATGTATATCAGTCTCTGGTTCTCATAATACCTACAGTGAATCCTACTTTGGGGCCAGATGACCATGTGTGATAGTCCCAGTAAAAAGAAAAAAAAAAGATACGCCCTTTTTTTGTTTGTGTTTGTGTAATGACTTACAGAACTGAGACATGGTCTAATATAACACTTTAAACTTTCACGATTATTCATACTAACAAGTAATATAAAATCACGTCAAGCCCCGTTTTCAATTTTAGACATGGTCGTTTAATATGGGCCTCATAAGAAGGCTCAAGGTCACCCATTTGGCAATGGAGCGTGCTATGCTCGGAGTTTCTCTGCGTGATCGAATCAGAAACGAGGAGATCCGCAGGAGAACCAAAGTAACCAACATAGCTCACAGAATCGCTAAACTGAAGTGGCAGTGGGCAGGGCACATAGCTCGTAAAATAGATGGCCGTTGGGGCAGTAATGTTCTCGAGTGGCATCCGCGCACCGGAAAATGAAGCGTACGCAGGCCTCCCACGCGTTGCAGGACCGGACGTCGTGAAAATCCTTGGGGAGGCCTTTGTCCAGCAGTGGACTTTTTTCGGCTGATATGATGATGAAGCCTTTTTTAATTACATAATATGTACTTAATTTATTTATTTTTTTAATTTTAACTTAGCAGCAGAAAAAAGTATTGCTGTCAGGAAAATATAAGTTTTTCTAATTTTACCTAAAATGGGTTCTATATCAATATAAATAAATGAACATGTTTGCCAAAAACTTCCATGCATCAGGTGAAATGATGTCAAGGGCTTATCAATTGAGGATAAAAAAAAATCGTTCGTCACGTTTTCCCTAGGCGCTAAACCAATAGCAAAGTATATTATACTCGTATATTAGTACTAACATACAGTATGGACACTCCCTGCTGCTCTCTAGATTGCGACCTCACCCCCTCGTCACCCTGATTGATACAGATTGGTTACAGTTTGGTTGTCAAACGTTTGTTTCGTCATTCGTGTTTTGAAATGTCATTTCTGGCCCGTTGTATGAAGTGTCCAGGGTGTGCCAATAGTCTGATTGACAAAAAAAAATGAAATTAAGACTTTTATGATAATTTATCAAATAATTCTGAGCGGTTTCAAAATGATTTTCTATTTATGGGTAGCAAGAAATGTGCAAAAATCTCAAAAATGGCTTTAACAGTGTTGCTGAAACTTTGCAAGTTGTTCACTTCCAATTGTCAGTTTTGTTTATCCTGGAAAAATTCGTTAAAGTAGGCCCCTATTACAAAAGCAATTTTTGTTACCGATTTTCTTTATAAATTATTTCGCCTCTTTTTATTGTCAGTTTTAGTATACTTCTGACGTGTTGTTGACTGTATGTTTTCGCGAGAGAGTATATAATATGTGCAGTGCATTTTTTAGAGTTCCGAAGTGAACAAGGAACCCTTACAGTTTTGCCATGTCGGTCTGTCCGTCTGTCCGCAGCTTAGCTCAGAGACTGTTAATACTAGAAAGCTGTAATTTGGCATTGGTTTACATAGTTATCACGCCCAAAAGTTGTATAATAAAATATTGATTTTTTTATGGTCCCTACCCTACATATAAAGAGGGCGTGAATTTTTTTTGCTAACTTACCGTATAGTGTGTGGTATCTCAACGATACCACACATTATAGGTCTTACAAAATTAATGAAAAACCATTTTTGACTCAGGGATCTGTTTGCAAAATATTAAGCTTTAAAGTACTAATTTTTGTTCAAGTCAAGTGTCCCTCCACTTACAAGCTAAACCACTATTTCAGGACAACTGAAAGAAATATTTAAATAGTAGGAAATATAATCAATTTCAAAGAAAAACTATGGTTAGGAATAATATTCGATGTCAAAAGTTCATATATTTTCTATACAAAATGTAAATATACTTACGTTTTTTAAAATTAACATTTATTTTTTAAAATATTACGGAACCCTTCTTTGCGCGAGTCCAACTCGCACTTGCCCGATTTTTTTCCTACTTAACATTTATTATTCTACTCAAAGTTTTTATATTAATAAATAACGACAGTCTATTGATACCAGATGCTGAGTTGTTAAAGAAGAAAGTTTCGTATTTCTCCCTGTCTTTACATCTTGTTATTTGAATTTGATCCTTCTTAGCTCGTAAGCCTCGTTAACGAAAAAGCCTTTATACAGAAAATCCTGATAAACGCCATCTAACAGCTTTTGATATTTATTTGGTTTTGCAGCTTATTGTTACTGTTACAGGAAGGATAGTAAATAAAGTTACTTGTACAAGATTGCAATCGTGCTATTTTGTTTCTTTGTTAGAGCTCGGCTTAAGTTAAGAGCGGATATTATAGGATGTTTGTTGTAATTACAAGTGATTAGAGTCATTTTAAAAATACATATAGTTTTAAAAAACTAAAATACACGCTTTTAAAGCACTTCAAACTAAAAAGTGAAAAATAATTCTAATTATAAGCTGAAAACAATGATGAACGAAAATACTAGTATTATTATTAAAAAAATAGTGGGATGCTCGATATACGAAAAATATGGCACAAAGCACCCCACGCTTTTTTTACAATAAATGTTTTAAAACTACAATAGTAACAAGAGGGTAATAGTCATGTTCCATCTACGCACCATCTAGTCGTAACTTGACCTGTGAGTTGTGTTTCATCGTGGTTTAAACTCAAAATATCGAACAAGCTAGAACATGAGTACTATTGAGAATAGTATAACGCCCTCCTTCCCTTGGCTGTAATATTCAATTCAATTCTTTCAATTCATTTTATTCACAAACAGTGTACATTGTATTTGAAATAACAATAGTTTAAATATAAGTTATTATGTACATACACAAACAATACAAATATGACATGCAACTTTAAGATTGAAATGATATGAAATGAAATGATAATTTATTTGCATCAAACATGGTAGTAGGAAGTTAAATATAATATTGAAGTGCAATCATGTTTCGCATGTGCAAGGCATGCAAATTTTTAACATATATTATAATTATTGTGTCACGTAAATCTTAAAAAAAAAAAGATCAAATCTTTCAGTTTAATTCATGGCCTTATTAAAATTGAAAATAGTATAAAATGTAAAATAAAGTTAGTATAAGTAAAAATAAAAAATACCATTGTAAAAATGTCAGAAAAAAATGCATGCATTTTAGGTCGAATTTTAAAACTTTTTGAGTTAAATAAGTTGCAAAGAAACACTGCTTGTTTACTCACAAAAATAAATCACCTGCATGTAGGATTTAGAAGGGTCTAAACGTCAGAACTACACCAATTTAGAGTAGTTTTATACAAGCACAAGTTTTCTCACGCATGTTCTGGTTTAATCTGTATTCCAAGGGTTTAAATTGCTTTAAGTAAGTTTTACCTCGGCAAAATACAGTTCACAGGTCAACGACGACAGCTGTGCAAGCATGTTTCACTTATTGTAGTGGTGGGTGCTCCGTGGAACTAAATACCTAAATTTTATGTAATAGATTTTTTTATTTGAGTACTTTTCATCATCATCATCATCATATGAGCCCAAGGAAGTCCACAGCTGGACATAGGTTTCCCCTAAGGATTTTTATAAAGGCCGGTTCTGCGCTACCCATATCCAGCGACTTCCCGCAAACTTCACCAGGTCATCGGTCCATCGGTTTTCCGGTGCGGTCGCCACTCGAGAACTTGACTGCCCCAACGGTCATCCGTTCTACGAGCTATGTGCCCCGCCCACTGCCACTTAACTTTAGCAATTGTTTTATTACTTTTCCATTATGAGAGAGTAACGCCATCTAGAAACTAGGAAAAGTTTACTTGGAAAATATTTGTGAGCCCTTTAAACAGCTTTAAACAGCTTTATAGTAGTTTAACCAGGAACCTAGTAAAAGGAATATAGATACAAACGTCGCTACCAGTGGTGATATAACTGTTGATCGTGTGATGACCTTACTGTTGGGGTCTTTGAATAACTCTTACTTAAATTACTTTTTAACCATGTCTGTTACCCTCGCTTCATACCAAGAGAACGCGAGTTGGATTCCCCGTAAGACTCGGTTTGGTTCTATGCCCGCCTGGCTAGCTACCACCCTCTTATATAAATCTTGCCGCAAAACATCCATGTTAACGGTACTCATGTGTTTCGGCATGAACGTAAGATAGCTAGTTCCCCATTGCGTTGGGGAATCTTGATAAGCCCTATTCCATCTTCAGCATCATCGTCACTTGCCATAAGGTGAGATGATGTTAAGGGCTTAGCAGTAAAGTTGTTGATAAGAAAAAAATAACATTTGATGCGCTATGGATGCTTTTTGGTTTTTTTATTTTTTTTATTCTCAATTGGTAAGCCTTTGGCATCATCTCACCTGATGGTAAATGACGATGATGCCGAAGATAGAAGTGAGCTTTTCAAGATTCCCCAACGCAATGGAGAACTGCCTATCTTATTCAAGCCGGAACACATCAATGTTTGTTAACACTGATGTTTGGCGGCAATACTAAGATAAGATAGTGGTAGCTAGCCAGGATGGCTTAGAAAATGCCCTACCACCAACCAAACCGAGTCGTACAAGTTGACCCCGCTGGGCGTCGAACCCGCGACCTCCTGGTGTAAAGTGAATGGACTAACCATCCCGCCACGGAGACGGTTAAACAATTTTGTTAAATACATCCAAAAGTTTGATCAAATTGTAATATTTTAAGAAATACATACTCACCAATAAAATAGCCAAGCGAACCGCCTTCGCCACGCCAAAGGAAATGAGCGCCAACCGAATTATAACGTGAGCATAGACCTGAAAATAAATGAGAGACTGGAACGTTCCCAAGAATTTGTGGCACCAAAAGCTTTTGCTGGTTCTATACTCAATCAATATAAGTTAATTAGAAGTACTAACTGTTGGGACACATTTTGTTGAGTAAGCAAATTGAACGACTCAGCAATGTATGCGAGAACCAGTGTTGCCAATTTAGCGACTTAGTAGCTAGATCTAACGTATTTTTAGAGCAGTCTAGCGACAAAAAAATCGACGCTTCATACATTTTAGCGACTTTTCAAGCACAATATAACTCCATACATCTAGCGACAGAATTGCCATTTTTATAATGTACTAGTGACTTTTTAAACATTATTTAGCTATATTTAACAAAAGTCTTCTGGCAACACTGGCGAGAACCAACCAGCCAGTCATTCCCCGTAGCTCTACCGTCACCAGCGCGCCACTGTTTAGCGCTGAGTTCCGTACTACTATATTTCTGAAGTTTATGTAAAGAGAATATTAAAGATGCACATCTATTTTTGAGTTTTAATAACCACAGCCTGTAGAAATAGAACCCAATAACTAACAGTAACTAT
The DNA here is from genome assembly GCA_947284805.1 of Coleophora flavipennella. Classification (NCBI taxonomy): domain Eukaryota; kingdom Metazoa; phylum Arthropoda; class Insecta; order Lepidoptera; family Coleophoridae; genus Coleophora; species Coleophora flavipennella. The sequence goes on from OX369272.1 coordinate 2,027,555, forward strand.
CAATATCACCTAAACTAACAGATTTTAAACATGTTAAATTTTCAAGTGTCCGCGTGTTTTATATTAATTCTCGACTACGTCTCTCATTGCATATTATGTTGAAAAATAGTGTAATGTCGGCAAAAGGGCTTCGACCTGTAATGGCCTTCAAAAATGGCTACTTCTGTAAATGACCACTTCTAAAAATTACCATTTCCAAAATTACCACTTCCCGAAATTACCATTCCCGGAATGACAACTTCCCGGAATGACCACTTCCCGGAATGTCCACTTCCCGAAATACCTGCTGACCAGTATTACTGTGATGAATTGAAATGATGAATTGAAATCTTTCTATCTTAAGGTTTTCCTAAAGCAAAAGAGAGCCTCTTCGTTTATTTATGGTGTGAGGCCACGACCGATATTTTGCTTGTAACACGACAAAGACCGCTATTTCGACTGATTTATTATCCGAGCGAAGGGAAAGCTTATCGAGAGACCTTTATTTTATAATTTGACCGATTCATAAAAAGGATTACAGGCGATTCGAGATTGGGTTTACGGTCATAATTTCTTTTCTGGGGATTGTTTCGGACGGTGTTTTTAGATTAGATTACATAACATAACATGTTATGGTTCAGATTGTGAGAAAAAACTCTACCTATAATAATATTTATACATACAGTAGAACGCCGATTATCCGAATTAATTAGAACCGGGGTCGATTCGGATAATCGAAAATTCGGATAATCGGACATAGACTGGTAATAAAGAAAAACGGATCGATACACATAGAATAAAATTAAGTTTAACAAACACGGTTCTACAATAACGCTCACTTGAACATCTCGATCAGAGGAAGTTAAAAAAAATATAAAGTACATATTAAAATCACAGCAATAGTGTAAAAGAATGACGGATAGGGTAAAAGAAATACCAAAAATAAGGATGTATGTACATATATCTGGATTTCAACGAGTTCCAACTTGTTACAACAAAACAAAAATTACTTTGTTTTAATTTTTTTATATTACGCTTAGGACCGATTCGGATAATTGGCGATTCGGTTAATCGGCGTTTGGATAATCGGCGTTCTACTGTAATTGTTTCTGCTATACGAGTACTCTACTACTCCTAAAAAATTTGTTAGATTTCGCTGAACGTGTCTCATTATATTTTTAGCAAGTTTCCAGGAACAATTCGAAAACATTTAATTACAGAAAACCAAAGTTGATCAAAATACATTTTCTTTGTAAAACTTTTCGACTAAATTTAGCCAACTTTTGGTATAGCCGAATGATTTTAATTTGCCCGTTGCAAAATTCGGGCCTTGTCTTGGCAACTGATCGTCCTGAGATTTCATTGCAAAATTTATTAATATTGCCATGCAAATTTGTCAGCCTTGGAACCGAAAATGCTGTGTTCAGTGTGACAGAAACGATAGGAATTGATTTATAATTTGGTTTAGGAATTTGTCTATTTATCTTAGTATTGGAAATATTAGATACAGGATGTAACAAAATTGGTGTAGGTCAGTTGTTAACTGGGGCTTCTACTCATGAAACTGAACAACTTTTGTTCTACAAGTTTGCTGAAATCGCAAAAAAAAGAACTCTTCATACAAAAATATCAGCTGATTGACCATTTTTTTGCTTTTTAGTATGGAGCGTCGAAACTTGGGGAAAGTTGTTCAGTATGATGAGTAGAACCTCCAGTGACGGGACCTACAACATTTTTTTACAGCCTGTTTAAGGAATTTAAAAGGAAAATTATCAGGGTCAAATAGGCTTTCTTAGTTAAATAATAATTAGTCGATCAATTAAAGATATACACTTGGATTTATAAAGTTTCTGAATCTCCATACAAAATGCTTCATCATCATCATATCAGCCGAAGGACGTCCACAGCTGGACATAGCCCTCCCCCGAGGATTTCCAAAATGCTCCATAGGCAATAATAACTTTGTTTCTTTAAATATACCTACATTTTTTTTTTTGTGAAGACTACGGAACCCTTTTTGCTCGTGGTCAGACACGCACTTGACCATTTTTAAAATATACATTATTTTTTGAAAAACACTACGGATTCCTACTTTGCCCGCAATCGGAAACGAACTTGGCCACTTTTTTATATATTTTCAAGCGACTTCCAAAAAGGAGGACGTTCTCAATTCATCTGTATGTTTTTTTTTATGTTTGTTACCTCAGGACTTTTGACTGGGTGAACCGATTTTTATGATTCTTTCTTTATTTGAAAACTAGTGCTTTTCCTGTAGTCCTATATAAATTTTATCAAAATCGGTGTAGTACTGTTTTAGAAAATTAAAAAATAAAACGAAAATAATAATGCAAAAATGTACTAAGTTGTTGCGATGGAAGTCGGTTTTTTAACGTGTTTAGCGTTTTCAATTATACCCATGTCCTCTTAGTCTGTCGATTCTATCGTCTATGGATATTGTTCCACTATTCAGTTATTTGATGTTGTGTTATTCCCTCCACAGTGCCAACATCGGACGTGCAGGGCGTGCTGGGGAAGAAGGCGTCTCTTCCCTGCGACATACAGCCTCTGCACTCCGACGACGCGGTCGTCATGGTTTTGTGGTTCAAAGAGGCTGACAACGAACCGCTGTATAGGTAAGATCTTTCATCATCTTCCGATCGTATTTCAGCGTCGCAGGACGTACGTTTTGTGTATGTCATGTCCAAACTGCCAGATGATGTGATGTTAGGAGATATCTAGCTGTCTCCAGCGACCTCCTTTTTTTTCTTTTTTTTCCCTCGGACTTTGGAGGAGGGAAGGGGGGAAATGCGTTTATGCATACCAGTACAGCCGACTGTACTGGTTATGTGGGACTCACAGCCCTGCGCCTATATGCATACATACGCATATATACTTATGGTATATGTAAATAAATATGCACAGGCCCAAGACCGCACTACCCACTAACGTCCCCCTGTAGCCTTGGCAGCTAAGCTACCTTAAAAGATAATCGGACACATGATCGCCAATACTTACATTGTCTGTGATCATCAGAAGTAGGGTGTTTTCAACCGACTTCCAAAAAGGAGGAGGTTCTCAATTCGTCTGTGTTTTTGTTTTATGTGTGTTACCTCAGAACTTTTGACTGGGTGCACAGATTTTATGATTCTTTTTTTTAATTGAAAGCTAGTGCTTCCCGTGTGGTTTCGTATAAATTTTATTGAAATCGGTGTAGTGCTTTATTAGAAAATTAACAAAAACCAAAAATAATAATGCAAAAAATGTACTAAGTTGTCGTTTTCAATTATATTAGAAGGTAATTCAAAAATTAACGAAGTCAGAGAAGATATCTGTTGATACATTACTAGCTTCTGAAATTTCATGGTCAATAGTGCGTATTGCAACAGAAAAATAAGAATAAACTTAATAAAATTTACTAAAAGCAAAATTTTTTTTTAAATTTTTTTTTATTTACAATTGGTAAACCCTTCACAACATCTCACCTGGTGGTAAGTGACAAAATTTTCAAATAATAATAACAATATTCAGGAACAAATCACACACGGTCATCTGGCCCCATACTAGGATTTCCTGTACTTTGGGAACCAGAGACTGATATACATACTTACATTTGTTTAAATCATCATCATCATCATCATATCAGCCGAAAGAAGTCCACTGCTGGACATAGGCCTTATTTGTTTAAATATATGTATGATATACAGGATGTAACAAAACTGATGTAGGTCCTGTTAACTGGGGATTTTACTTATCATACTGAACAACTTTCCACAAGAACTCATAGTCAATTCTAAAAAAAAAATTACCCTCCATACGAAAATACACAAAATTGGTCGATCAGCTGATCGATTTGTATGAAGAGTTAACTTTTTTGCGATAGCAACAGTCATAGAACAAAAGTTGTTTAGTATGATGAGTGGAAGACCCAGTTAACGGTACCTACACCAATTTTGTTACATCCTGTATAGATGTTAAACGGTCAGGACACAGGGCAAATTAACCTGGTCGTCACGCCATTATTTTCCCTGGGCGGAATCGAACCCATGACCCTCGGTCTAGCAGACAGAAGCTGACCTAGGAACCACCGATCAGTCTCCAGATCATCTTCTCCTTTGTCTTATTAATCAAGCAGTGTCATTATGTCTTATACTAGCTGTTTCCCGCGGCTTCGCCCGCGTGGACAACGTCTTTATGACTACGAGGGTGCGCAGCGGCTCGCGAGCGTAGAAAAAAGTAGCCTATGTGTTAATCCAGGTCCTAATCTGTCTACCTACCAAATTTCAGTCAGATCCGTTAACTAGGTTTTGCGTGAAGGAGTAACAAACATACATCCATACTCGTAGTTGAAGGCACTTTTCTAAGGGTTCCCGTATTAACAACTGTAAATAATTTCAACAACGTTGGAGTTAATTCAATTATTCCTACTGCCACAGTTACGATATCAGAAGCCGCTCCTACAACCAGCCCAAGCTCTGGTCTTCCCCCACGGTCTTCGGGACCCGAGCCTTCTTCCGAGGAGGAGCGACTCCAGCTGTGCTGATGATAGACAACGTGCAAGCGCTGGACGCTGGCGTCTACAGGTGCAGGGTGGACTTCAAAAATTCTCCCACAAGGAACTTGAGGGTCAATTTCACTGTGATCAGTAAGTACTTATTGTACTTTATAACATATATAATATTAAAAAAAATATTTTATCATAACATTTTTTAAAAAATGATTAACAATTAAATATTATTATCAAAAGGCAGTCATAAAATATTGAATGTAAACAATATAATAATACCAAAATAAATTTATTGTAGTTTTCAATTATTGGAAACTACTATGAATTTATTTTGGTATCCAATTATTGGAAACTACTATGAATTTATTTTGGTATCCAATTATTAGAAACTACTATGAATTTATTTTGGTTAACAATTATTGGTAACTTCTATGTATTTATTTTGGTATCCAATTATTGGAAACTACTATGAATTTATTTTGGTATCCAATTATTGGAAACTACAATTAATTTATTTTGGTGTCCAATTATTGGAAACTACAATGAATTTATTTTGGTATCCAATTATTTAAAAAATTACATAAAAAATTATTTTGGTATCCAATTATTGCAAACTACGATGAATTTATTTTGGTGTCCAATTATTGATAACTACAATGAATTTATTTAAGTATCCAATTATTTAAAAAATTACACTAAATTTATGTTGGTATCAAATTATTGGAATCTACTATGAATTTATTTTGGTATCCAATTTTGGAAACTACAATGAATTTATTTTGATATACAATTATTGAAAACTATTATTAATTTATTTTCATATCCAATTATTGGAAACTACTATGAATTTATTTTGGTATCCAAGTATTGGAAACTACAATGAATTTATTTTGGTATCCAATTATTGAAAACTACATTGAATTTATTTTGGTATCCAATTATTAACTACTATGAATTTATTTTGGTATCCAATTATTGGAAACTACTATGGATTTATTTTGGTATTAATACTCGTATATTGTTTACATTCAATATTTTATGACTGCCTTTTTAAATTAATATGTTATTGTTAATCCTTTTTATAAAACATTATGATAAAATGTTATAAGAGCAAACGCAAAGACATGAAATATTGAGAAAAATGATTTAATAGTTATTTTTTGTAACAAAGACAAAGTAATATTCTGTTTCGAGGGCGTGAGTTTGAATTCTGAGTTTAGCGAGGAATTCAATATACGCCGCCCGGGAACAAAATGTTTTGGCCGCGAGTGACACACAATTTTTCACAACCTGTGAGAAAAAGAAATGAAAAGAAAGAAAAATGCACATGACCGTTTGTTTTAAGGTTCCGCACACCTAACGGGTGACCAAAGGTACCTTATTGCTTGTCTGTCTGTCTGTCCGTCCGTCAGCGGGCTGTATTTTATTAACCGTAATAGTTAGACAGTTGAAATTTTTACAGAATATGTATTTCTATTGCCGCTATTACAAAAAATACTATAATTTTAAATAAAGTGAAAAAATAAGAGGGTTTTCCATACAAAAAACGTGTATTTTGATAAATTTTTTTATATAGTTCTATCGTAAAAACGGTTATACATACAGGCTTGAAACTCGGTGTAATTATAGTAATTATACTGAATTAAAACAACAAATAATGAAAGTTGGCCAAGTGTGAGTCGTACTCGTGCTAAGGAGTCCGAATTGAATGTCAAAAAAGTATATTTTTTTCGCTTGCGTTGATGTTTTAACTAATTAACTTCCTTGAACACCGTATTGATATAATTTAATTTATTAACTTCCTTGTACACTGTTTTAATATAATTTAATTTATCAACTTCCTTGAAAACTCTTTTGATATAGTTTAATTTATTAACTTTTTTTTTTATTATTTTTGATTTTTTTTTTTTAAATTATACAAATATTTATTAACTTCTTTGAACACTGTATTGATATAATTTAATTTATTAACTTCCTTGAACACTGTTTTGATATCATTTAATTTATTAACTTCCTTGAACACTGTATTGATATAATTTAATTTATTAAATTCCTTGAACACTATTTTGATATATTTTAATTTATTAACTTCCTTGAACACTGTATTGATATAATTTAATTTATTAACTTCCTTGAACACTGTTTTGATATAGTTTAATTTATTAACTTCCTTGAACACTGTATTGATATAATTTAATTTATTAACTTCCTTGAACACTGTATTGATACAATTTAACTTATTAACTTTCTTGATCATTGTTTCGATATAATTTAATTTATTAACTTCCTTGAACACTGTATTGATATAATTTAATTTATTAACTTCCTTTAACACTGTATTGATATAATTTAAATTATTAACTACCTTGAACACTAAATTTATATAATTTAATTTATTAACTTCTTTGAACACTGTATTGATATAATTTAATTTATTAACTTTATTGAACACTGTATTAATATAATTTAATTTGCTGGCTTTGAACTGAAGTTTTGTTGACAGTACCACCAAATCGCCCCACAATATACGATGCGAAGAGAAGAGATCGGACGAAGCTGGTGGAGCCTTACAACGAAGGATCCAATGTGCTCCTCATTTGTGAAGTTGAAGGGGGTAAGTTCTTCACGAACATAATATTTGTCATACAAATTAATAGTTTGCTTTGCACAGCCCTTCATCATATCAGCTCATATACGTCCCCACCGAGGGGCTCGAACCTACCCTGAATTAGGGCGCAGCCCTTACTTTTATTTAATTGTATTCATTCTCTGGGTTGCCTGGAAGAAATTGCTTTAAGCAATAAGACCGCCTACATTGTACAATTTAAAATTTTACTGTTTATTCTGTACTACTTATTATACTGTATATATTTTTGTAATTGTTTGATAAAGCATATTTGATTGATTGATTGATTAATATTAAGTACAAATAAATTTAGTAAACGAAAATAAACATATAATAATAATAATAATCTGAGATAAGAATACAGTACCTGGGCGGCCGAGCTTTGCTCGGGGCATAGTACCCAGAGCCGTTAAAATCATTTAAAAATACGATTCCTATGATTCCAGTGCGAAAATCTCGGAAAATAGCGTTTGCTGAGACCTATCTAAATCGATTTTCCGCCTTCAAAAATCCCTGTATACTAATTTTCAAGCAAATCGTTGGAGCCGTTTCCGAGATTCAGATTATACTACATATATCAGTACCAAATGTAAATTGCAAAATCCTGATTTTTATCAAAAAGTCCTGACATTTTAATAAAACGAGCGCGCGCGATGTTTGACGACGCGACGCGCAGTTATAGTAATAATATACCACTTACGATATTTTGCAGCAAAGCGTCGGTGGCTCAACCGGTAACGACACGGTCATCTTAACCAGAGGTCTCGGGTTCAAATCCGGACGGCCAATGTACCAATGAGTTTTTCAAAACTTACGTACATACACTAACCGATTTCTTTAGCGGTGAAGGAAAACATTGTGAGGAAACCTGCACATCTGATCTCAGATGTATATGAAGGTCGCGTTGCACACGTCCATAGGTGTAAATCCAAATGCCCTAATAAGTGCAACACCAGGCAACCGCCGTCTATCCCTTGGATAGCACGGTGCTACAAGAGAAGAAGACGATATTTCTTTGAGTGCCAACCGGTTACTCGCCGACTCACAATCTGCCAGTGTTTTACCATTTCACCACAAACTCATTTTTTATATAAAAAAATATATATAAATGAGTTTGTATATAAAAAATATATATATAAAAAATGAGTTTGTGGTGAAATGACAAAACACGTCCCCATTCTTTATTCATGTTCTCCAACATATAACGAAACCAGTTATTAAATATTATTTTTTTTAACAAATCTCTACTCAGAAATTCGAAAGGTTTGGTCAATTTTCATTACTTTGAAGGCCATTTTCTCCTAATAGGTTGAGTTTGGACAGCTAAAAAAAATACGTGTTCGTTATTTTAGACTACTCTATAACATCATCATCATCATCATCATATCAGCCACAAATCGTCCACTGCTGGACAAAGGCCTCCCCCAAGGATTTCCACGACGACCGGTCCTGCGCTGCCCGCATCCATCGGCTTCCCGCGACCTTCACCAGGTCATCGGTCCACCGCGTGGGAGGCCTGCCTACGCTACGTTTTCCGGTGCGCGGTCGCCACTCGAGAACTTTACTGCCCCATCGGCCATCTGTTCTACGAGCTATGTGCCCTGCCCACTGCCACTCTATAACATATATCAAAATAAATCAAATCGGAGTCGGACAGTTGGGTACCCTTCCTTGTAAGATACGTTAGGCTGTGGAATTCACTGTCTGCAGACATCAGGCTGGCTGAATCCTTAAACATCTTTAAAGCAGACTTTGGGATCATTATTACAAAATCTGCAATTATTCCAACTTAGTTACTTCGCTAGCTCAACGACCCGAAGTGGCTCTTGACCTCCGATATTAAAGTGCTCCACTCTATCCTATTTTGTGCCAAGTGTGACCACTCTGGCACTCCCAACTCTTTGAGGTCTTTGGCGACTTTATCTTTCCAGCGATACCTTAGGCGACCCACCGGGCGACGCCCGTAGGCTTTTCCAAGATTTGCTCTTTTGGCTGCTCGATCCTCTTCCATTCTTTCTACATACCCTTGCCAGCGAAGTCGAGCTGCTATTATTTCCCTGATGATTTTTGGTTGGGGCACTAGGTCTTCCAGCTCCTGGTTAAATCTTTGCGTTAACTCCCCGTCCTCTCCTCTTATCCGCTCCAGAATCTTTCGCAGGATCTTTCGTTCCGCGACTAGGAGTTTGTTCTAATTATTTCTAACTTTTTTTATTCTATTTTAGTGTATTTTGTGTTCCTCCTAGTATATCCTTATGCATTCTTTGTGTGTATATATTGATATATATTGTTATAGTTAATTTTTTATATATACATGCCTGTATATATTACAAGCTTTTATTTAAATTGCAATGTACATATGTATGTTTATTCGTGTGGAATCTTGCAAGTTAATATTTACCTACTTCTCGGTTTTCAATTAAGCGAAAATTTTTCATGCATATGCATATTGCGTGACAATGCAATAATAAAAGCTTGTACCTAAAAGTTCTTAGGTTTTTGAAAATTATTTATTTATGTATTTGTAATTTATCTTTATTATTAAGTATTATTTTTTCGTATGCTTTAGATAACACTGCTTTATTAGTGGCACATGCACCCACCCGCTATCGTTTCACTTTCTCGTCTCCTCCATTCAACAAAGGATGCATGGAGAAATCGCTTAAAGTGATAAGGCCGTTTTTGCATATCGTTGTATGTTTTGCTACTTCATATGTATTTCAAATCTGTGTATTTGGTGTGACATAAGGAATATTTATCTTATCTAAATAGTTCGAAAAATCGTGTCATTTCCGGCCGAAATTCTGACAGGTGCGTAAAAGTTCTGACATGTCAGGACAAATCCTGACGTCTTGTGACGTTTAGAATATGATGATGGAAAAGTAATTAGGAATTAATAAAAAATAAAAACTCGACTGTTTAAAAATCAAACCCGTACTGTTTCGCCACCCTGGTAAAAATATATCCTATGTCGCTCACGGGATTAAGACGGATCTAACGACACCTCGCTCTCCAAAATCCATGAAGCCGTTTACGCTACAGAGCGTGCCAAAGAAATTAATAAATTTACATACATACATACACACACTCGAAAAACATAACCCACCTCCTGGCGCAGTCGGGTCAAAACTGGGCGTTTTCATCGTCTAAAATTAAAAATAGTCAGTACATATAAATCGTAGAACAGACGGACGTTGGGGTAGTAAAGTTCTCGAGTGGCGACCACGCACCGAAAAGCGTAGTATAGGCAGGCTTCCTACTCGGTTGACCGATGACCTGGTGAAGATCACGGTTAGCCGCTGGATGCGGCCAGCGCAGAACCGGTCGTCGTGGAGAACCTTGGGGGAGGCCTATGTCCAGCAGTGGACGTCCTTCGGCTGATATGATGATGATGACATATAAATAGGTAGTAGAAAATCACTGACCGATGTTTAAATGACCATTTCAATATAGTGATCAAAATTTTTTCTACTCCTACAGAAATGATCTCACGTAATTTATACGAATAACTCACTCATGCCACTGACTCATTGTTGACGATGAACAATAATTCCATCATTGCTCTTAAGGCCTTAAGATGGGTCAAATGACAATATTCAATTCAAATTATTGAAAGACTGTGTAAAGCTATCACTATGGAAAAAATATATAATATCCTTAAAGTAATAAAAAATCGATTTATTGAATACAATTTTAAAAAAATATATTTTAGTCCCTGTTTTTGGCATTAATTGCAAAATTTCTCGAAAACAAATGGTTAATGTTGAATGCAACCCACACCAAAATCGGCGACACAAGACTTTTCATTTTAATTGAACACATTTTTCAAATTTATTTGAGTGTCATCATCATCATCATATCAGCCGAAGGAAGTCCACTGCTGGACATAGGCCTCCCCCAAGGATCTCCACGACGACCGGTTCTGCGCTGCCCGCATCCAGCGGCTTCCGGCGACCTTCACCAGGTCATCGGTCCACCGAGTGGGAGGCCTGCCTAAACTACGCTTTCCGGTGCGTGGTCGCCACTCGAGAACTTTACTGCCCCAACGGCCATCTGTTCTACGAGCAATGTGCCCCGCCCACTGCCACTTAAGTTTAGCAATTCTGAGAGCTATGTCGGTTACTTTGGTTCTCTTACGGATCTCCTCGTTTCTGATTCGATCACGCAGAGAAACTCCGAGCATAGCACGCTCCATTGCCCTTTGGGTGACCTTGAGCCTTCTTATGAGGCCCATAGTAAGCGACCATGTCTCAGTTCCGTACGTCATCACTGGCAACACACATTGGTCGAAGACCTTGGTCTTAAGAGACTGCGGTATCTGGGACGTAAAGATATTGCGAAGCTTCCCGAACGCTGCCCAGCCGAGTTGGATTCGACGATTGATCTCTTTCTCGAAGTTGGACCTACCTAACTGGACTGTTTGTCCCAGATATACATATTCGGTAACAACTTCGAGTGTAGAGCCTCCAACCTTCAGAGGAGTAGGTATGACACGGACGTTTGACATAATTTTCGTCTTGTCCATGTTCATTCTAAGACCCACTTGTTGAGAGGCTCTACTGAGGCCATCGAGCATTGTGCCTAAGTCGTCCATAGTCTCAGCCATGACCACGATATCGTCAGTGAATCGAAGGTGTGTGATGTACTCGCCGTTGATATTGATGCCGAGTCCACCCCAGTCCATAGAACTTAAAAACATCTTCCAGGGCAGCGGTGAACAGTTTCGGAGATATAACATCTCCCTGTCTCACCCCTCGCTGCAGCTGGATAGGTTCCGAGTTTTGATCCTGGAGGCGAACCGACATGGTGGCGTTTTCATACAAACACTTCAGCACTTCGATGTATCGATAGTCAATTTGGCACCTCTGGAGAGACTGTAACACAGCCCAGGTTTCGACCGAATCGAAGGCTTTCTCATAGTCCACGAACGCCAAGCATAGTGGCTGATTGTACTCTTCGGTCTTCTGTATAATCTGCCGCAGCGTATGTATGTGGTCTATGGTACTAAATCCTTTTCGGAAACCGGCTTGTTCGGGAGGCTGGAAGTCGTCAAACCTGCGTGCGAGACGATTCGTAATGACCCTCGAAAACAGTTTGTATTTGAATGTATAAAAAAGTAATAAAAACATGTGAAATTCGAGAATTCGGCGTTCGGTTTCAACGTAACAGCCGCGTTGAAACCCGCATTGATTTGAACTTAAATTGAATAGAATTACGTTCGATATTATTTTAACACGTATGAACCTCCTCGGATTGAGTCATCTTAAAGCCTTAAGGCTTACACTGCCGTCACCGACCAACATTGTAAGAACTTTTTACTTTAATTAAGGATTTTTTATATAAAAAAAGATTCGTAATTAGCAGGATATGAGGAGCGATTTTGATTTATTCGAATTTTATTTTAATACACAGAAATAAAGAAAAAAATATTCGAATGCACTCTTTTTTTCTAGTTGCAGCCATAGAACTGCTGCAATTTTAATCGATACAATTATAACGTTTCAATTATTTTTTTTTTCTTTTATTCACAATTGGTAAGCCCTTGGCATCATCTCACCTGATGGTAAGTGACGATGATTACAATTAAAATTACAGCAGTTCTATGGTGACAATGTAAAATGATTTTGTTTTCTTACTTTTTGGAAATTCTTCTTATTTTAATAATGAATTAAAAACCACAATTTTCGCACGATTCGTCCGCAGCGATTGACGTAACAGCCACGTTGCAGTACGAGCTGACAAGAACTTTATTTTCAAGACATTTCGTTTGATGTTTTAAACATCGTGAATCGAGTTGCTAATTTTGTGACGGAGGAGCCTTAACTTGTTTCGCAGAAGGCGCAATCACGCTAACGGATTAAAAAAACTGTATTCCTCATGGAGAACATAGTTTTTTTTATTCACTTTGGTCGGCTTTATGGGTTTTGGACAGCGAGGTGTCGTTAGATCCGTCTTAATCACGTGAGCGACATAGGATAATTTTTTCTCTCAGGATTGTCTAATATTGTTCAATTTGTATGGGAGATACATTTTTAAGAGTTTTTCTAGACATACCGCTGGTGGCATATTATAGCCTCATTATAATTAATAACCTGTAAGATATCTTAATTGCGCAAATTTGATGAATCTATTAATAGGCCCTATATACTAGCTGGCCCAATTTGGAGGAAAAATATTTTATCACATTTTTGCATGACATGTACCATTTTTAGAGTTTCCCATGATGACAAAAATTTTAAAAACACCTTAGTGTTATTTTTGACAACAACATTTCTCAATTTTTTTTAGTTCCATACAAATTCCGTAATACTTTGAAAATAAAAAAAAAATCTTTAAAAGATATTCTTAGAAAATAATTAAAAATATATGTGTTCGAAATTTTATCAAAATTACTCCAGCAGTTTCTCTGCATAAAGATACACACATATATACACTCTCATCTTCTCTAGAACACTTTTTTGGTGTGTTTATGCGATATAGATTTTTTTCCGAAATCTCGTAGTCGGTTTTTGGCACGGTCACTCGAATGTAACAGTATAATGTTATGACTAGAATTTTAATTGGGCTTTAATTTTAGTCCTTAACTATTACATTAAACAGCCTGTCGTACAGATCGTGCTATCCTTGTACTCCATTATTGAACGATGTATTTTAAATAGTGTTTTTATACAAAGCGTATTTTTTTACGCGGTCATGACTTTCTTTTATATTTCTTTTCGATCATAACTTTTGCAGTTAAGTTTTAAATTTAAAAGGCAATTAAAAAAATGTAGCAAGGAGTTTTCATACATAGAATAAAATCGGATAGATTTTGTACGAGGAAAAATGAATGACTCCGTACGTCTTGGCATTGAATTTTCAAAATTCTTTTAAATGGCTGTTTATTATTTTTAATAACTAGTTTTAATTTAATAGTTTTCACATCATCATTTGTCTAAAATCGAATAAGCTGTATACGCGTACAAGTCCGTTCCCTAGTTTCGTAGTAAAAAAAGTGTTCAGTTGCAAAAACGCTTTATTTTCGAATTACCTAATTTACCTATGTAATGTATGTTATGTTGAAATAAACATATTTAATTCTTTGATTTGTTTTTTACTATTTTCCACAACTGTATTGAAAAATGTCGTGTGATACACGGGTGTGTAGGTTATTGGAAACTCGTGACATTAACAAGCCCGAGCCAAAGGCGACAGCTCGTTTACAATAACCTACTTTCCACCCTCGTATCACAATGTACTATTCGTGTTTGTATAAACGTATTGACATTTGAGTAGTTGTAATACTCTAATATCTAAATACCCAGCACTATAAATATTTTAATCAGCTTTATTCAGCAATCGATGTCGTTCGGCTTATATTATGACTAGCTTTTGTTCGCGGTTTCGCCCGCGTGGACATCGTTTTCTATGACTGTCTTTGAGGGTGAGATAGTGGACATGAGTTTTCTCCAGAACTCTCACAAACTATATCGGGCTACTCTGATTAGCAGTCTTCATTACTTTCCACCCCTTCGACCAATTTTATACAATACAAAAATCACTTCAATCCGTTGCTCCGTTGCGACGCCGACGCGCGCGAGCGTGGAAATGAGTATTCTCCAGATCCCTCGGGAACTATGTCATGTCTTCTACATTCCCCAATGTCAAACTAACTATAGGCGCAACTCCTATTTACTGTATGGCGTACGTCAAGCTAGCTTATCTGTAACCTAAAGGCGAAAACTTCTCAATGTTCCATATCTTCTAATATGTCATTTCCTACCCCCCCCCCCCCCCCCAACCATCTCTGTGCAAAAAACCACAACAATCCATTGATACGTTGCGATGTTCAAGAAATTAACCAAAAAAAGATTTTTTTCAGTTCCCTCCTGAACTGCATCGGAATTTGCTATTTTCATGGGATAAAAAACTAGCCTATGTCCTTCCGCGTGACACAGGCTACCTGCATGCCAAATTTCATCAAGATGTTCAAGGTGTTGAAACGTGAAAAGTTAACAAACACATTTTCACATTTATAATATTAGTAAGAATGAATCACATTTTATTAATGTAGACTCATAATAAGCTACGCCACAAAGTTTCTGTAATAGCTCTTTAGAGAAGCAATGCCTTGTCACGGCTTGACGGAGTATTGGAATCAAGTAATAGATTTAAAGACGTAGCTGAGAAAATCAAAGCATTATTCATTTAAATTCATTATCAATTTAAAACCCGGCTGCGTTAAAACTTAAACCCTCTTTTTGGCCAGTTGGATAAAATGTATCCTTTTCCACTCACGGGGTCAAGACGAATCTAACGATACCTCAAACGTTAGAATCCTTCAAGCCTTTCAGGCTGTAGAATATAGAACTTTATTATAAGGTGTAACAAAATTAGCTGAAACTATTCTAACTGGTTCTTCTACCTATGAAACTTAACAGCTTTCCCCATGGAACCCATAGTCAAATCACAAAAAAAAATTTGGCTCTCCCATACTAACTCGATCAGCTGATCAGCCAACTTAGTATGGGAAGTTCAAATTTTTTTTCGAGATTTGACTATGGGTTCCATGGGGAAAGTTGTTCAGTTTCATGGGTAGAAGCTCCAGTTAAAGTAGTTTCAGCTAATTTTGTTACACCTTATATACTTACATACATACACTTGACAAACATAACCCTCCTTCTGAGGCAGTCGGGTAATAAATACTTTTAAAATAGTGCGACCTTATTTTATTCATTAGCGAAAATGTTTGATGCTGTTACCAAAAATCCGTTGTACTGAATGACATTAATACTTTTTAAATATTGCGACTTAATTTTAGTCATTAGCGAAAATATTTGTTGTTGTTACTAAAAATCCGTTGTACTGACTGACATTAATACTTCTAAAATAGTGCGACTAAATTTTTTATATTTAATGTTTAATGTTGTTACCAAAATTCCTTGTACCGAATGACAATAGGTACTTCTAAAATAGTGCGACCTTATTTTAGTCATTTGCGAAAATATTTAATATTGTTACCAAAAATCCGTTGTACTGACTGACATTAATACTTCTAAAATAGTTCGAATTAATTTTAGTCATTAGCGAAAATATTTGATGTTGTTACCAAAATTCCTTGTACTAAATGACATTAATAGGTACTTCTAAAATAGTGCGACTTTATTTTAGTCATTAGTGAAAATATTTGATGTTTTTACCAAAATTCCTAGTACCATGATATTGTAGTACCATGTGTTTATTTTTTTTATATATTTTTGGGTACAATAAAGAGTATTTATCTTATCTTATCTTAATACTTCTAAAATAGTGCGACTTTATTTTGGTCACTAGCGAAAATATTTGATGTCTAGGATTTTAGTCATAATTTTTAATGCATTGAAATATTTTATGTTAAATCTTTTTTTATATATTTGAATCTCAAATAAGATCTCTTGTAATCTTTCATTAGAAATATGCTATCTCTCTAAATTATCTATATTGCTTTATTATAATTATCAGCCGAAAGATGTCTACTGCTAAATAAAAGCCTCTCACAAGGATTTCCACAACGACCGGTGTTGCGCTGCCCGCATCCAGCGGCTTCCCGTAACCTTCACCAGTTCGGCGGTCCACCGAGTGGGAGGCCTCCCTACGCTATGTTTTCCCATGCATGATCACTACTCGAGAACTGTAATGCCCCAACGACCATCTGGTAATTACTAATAACCTAAGTCTTGATCAGTTATTCACAGAACTCCTTTTCACCAGGAAACCCGAGACCACGCGTCACCTGGTACCTCGAAAACGTGGTTATTGACGACTCCTTCGAGCAGCGGCCAGATGGCATCACCATCAATACCCTGACCTTCCCTAGTGTTGGAAGGCAGCACCTTAACTCCAGGCTTGTGTGTCAAGCAAGCAACACCAATCTGGCACCACCAGAGACTAAAGTGCTGATTTTGGATATAAATTGTGAGTACTTTCTACGCAGATTAATTTGAGGCATTATAGTCATTATCATCTCTGTAACGTTTAAATAAAACACCTGAATGCAAGGCTGGAGAGTGTCAAGCATATATCATCTAACTGGTACCGCTGGACACGACATGCTGGTATGTGGATAAGATAAGATAAGTATTTATTCAAAGCCCACACAAGCAAAAAAAAACAGGTACTAATATGCAAGAAGAAAAAAACCTACTTATTTTAAAATCTTAATAACTAATTAATATAAGGTTGGCTAGGAAAATGAACAATATAAACTATAGGAAATAACAATTGTTAGTTATGTGACGGTGTTCATTATCTTCAGTATAGCGATTTTTCTCACGTTTGAAGAAAATACCTAAATGCAAGGCTGGTGTTCTCATGAATCAAAAATTTATTAACAACATATTATGTTCTTTTGCACTTTAATGTACTTGCAATATTTGAAGTACAGAAGCATCATTCATTCAGCTCATATACGTCCCTACCGAGGGGCTCGAGCCTACCCTGAGTTAGGGCGATCGGGCGTTAGTCGACCACGCGGGCCCGGTGAAGGTTGGTCGCTTCACACACAACCTTCAAATTTCATCGCAGGTGTGTGCAAGTTTCCTCACGATGTTTTCCATCACCGTTAAAGCAATCGGTGAGTTTAATTCGAAAAACTCATTGGTACATTGGCCGTCCGGATTTGAACCCGGCACCTCTGGTTAGGAGGACCGAGTCGTTACCGGTTGAGCCACCGACGCTTCGAAAGTTTTAGCTACTTCGTTATGTATATCAAGAAATCAAAAATATTCAGGGTTTATTTAACTTCCAAATTAATGCCTGTACAACGTTAAATTCTATGCAAATAACATAACATTTGTCAGCTCGTAGCGATCGTAACATTTGACATTTGTATTCAAACCGTGCGTGGGCACACCCTTGGCCTAAAAGTTGTTCCTATATTTGTTTTGTCCTTCAACAAAACATGACAAGGGTTGACTGGGCGAAACGAACGCAGATCGAAAAACTAGTCTATTATGTCCAAATTGGTTTCATGTTATGACTTGAAACAGTTTTAGCTACTTCGTTCTGCAATAGGGGATCGGACTGCATCTAAAATATGATTTCCTAAATTGCTCTCCTCATGAAGTTTCAAAAAACCTTACTTGTGTTGTTTTTCCATCACGTTTTCAATTTTTAATTGATAAAATTCACAAAATAAGTTCGTCAATGACGCTAAAAATCTATGGTGTCACTTGTGGGTATTTCAAAAATTTTTAGAATAAAATTTCGTTTCCGACAGATCATAAAAAGTAATTAAAGACTAGCAGTCCGATCCCCTATTGCCTTTACGTTAGAACAATTATTTTTTTACCACTAGGGTTAGAACTCAGCCGCGACGCAATTTTTGTGAAAATCGTTATCGCCGTTTGTATAAAAAGTCAAATTATAGCCGTGGATTCACAGTCCTCTTAAATTCCAATTCAAATTAAAATTCACTAAACACAAATTTAAAATTGAAATTTTTTGTTCTCAGTGAAACCATTAACGGTGAACATACTGAACAAAGAGAAGCAGATCTCAGCAGACAAGAGGTACGAAGTGGAATGCCGCACGACGGGCTCCAGGCCAGAAGCCTACGTGACATGGTGGAAAAACAACAGGCAGCTGAAGAAGATTGCTAAAAATGTAAGTTTTTCAAAGTCTACACCAAAAAATTACTATTAATTGACACCCAGCGACTTTTTTCCAAAAGTTTACTATTTTAACTGCCGCCGAGGCGTAAAGGTTAGCCCATTTGCTTCACACCAGGAGGTCGCGAGTTCGATTCCCGGCGGGGTCAACTTGTAATACTCGGTTTGGTTGGTGGTAGGGCATTGTCTAAGCCCGCCTGGCTAGCTACCACCAACTTATCTAAGTCTTGCCGCCTAACATCAGTGTTAACAACATTGATGTGTTCCTGCTTGAAGACAAGATAGCCAGTTCTCCATTGCGTTGGGGAATGTTGGTAAGCCCGCTTCCATCTTTGGCATCATTGTCAGGTAAGATGATGCCAAGGGCTTACCAATTGTAAATAAAAAAAAAAAAACTGTGGAGAAACCTTGACCTCACTCCCCCCAACTTCATTCGGTTAACGAGCTGCAGGGAGGGTTTCCATCCCTTTGTTGTTGATGTGCCGCCTGTCCGTACGAATGTTACGCTGTTTGATTCATTATTTGGACAGCAAATGACTGTAACCCCTAGCCTACGTCAGTGTTTTCCGATTCCAAATTGGCAGACCTTTTTCGCGTGAGAATGAATAGGCATTATTTGAGTTACGTGTAATATCCTCGACTGCA
Organism: Coleophora flavipennella; assembly: GCA_947284805.1. Taxonomy (NCBI): domain Eukaryota; kingdom Metazoa; phylum Arthropoda; class Insecta; order Lepidoptera; family Coleophoridae; genus Coleophora; species Coleophora flavipennella. The sequence goes on from OX369272.1 coordinate 2,046,933, forward strand.
TCGCCACTTCCCTATAGTGAGACTGAGATGCAGTCGATGTCATACATAGTTTAGAAAAAAATATTATTAAGTCTAAATTTTTGCTCTCGTTCTGAAATTTAACCCGCAGCGAGCCGTAGAGTTAAGTTTTTTTTACTTGTTAAATTTTGTTTTATTTGATGAACACCGCCATGTTTTAGGTTTCAAGAGAACTGAAATTTAATCAATTTAAAGACGCACTCAGTGGCGTAACGGTTACGCCGCTACCTCCTGTCCGGGAAGCCGTGGTTCGAATCCTGCCACGAACAAATGTGTTTTCGAATTTCGATTTCATGTGTACGTTTATCCGACGCTCTTATGGTGAAAGAAAACATCGTGAGGAAACCTGCACACGCCTGCGGAGAAACTGGATGTGTGTGAAGTCGACCAACCCGCACAGGGCACGCGTGGTTGACTAAGGCCCTATCGCCCTAATTCAGAGTAGGCTCGAGCCCCTCAGTTGGGACGTATATGAGCTGATATGACATCAACTGCGTATTTCGTTATTCCAGGAAAAATCCGAATAAGTACCTCTCAAACCCAGGTTGCTTGTTACTTTCTCTCAAAAAGGTTCTAACGATTTTAATAAAACTTTGTGAATAATTAGGACTTAATAAAATCTACTTATTACGTAGGGTAGTTCATTATTCCAAGAAAAAAATACGAGAAATTATTGATTAGTGTACGCTCGACCACGCCAAACGAGACAAAAGAAAGTAATATAGTAATAATATTCTGGGACAAATCACACATGGTCATCTGGCCCCAAAGTAGGATTCCCTGTGTTATGGGAACCAGAGACTGATATACTTACTTATATATGTTTAAATACATACATATAGGATATTTAACACCTAGACACAGAGCAAAACAAATCTGCTCATCACACAAATGATTGCCCTGGGTGGGGATCGAACTCACAACTCTCAGATTAGCAGTCAAGAGGACTAACCACTGAGCCACCGAGTCAGTCAAAAGTATGCACAGTGTGGGCAAAGTATATAATATATTTGTACTAACATACAGTATGGACACTCCCTGCCTCTCTCTAGATTGCGAGCTCACCCCCTCGTCACCCAGATTGATGCAGATTGGTTACCGTTTGGTTGTTGAACATATAGGATTTAGCCATTTTGTTTGTTCCATCATTCGTTTTTTTAAATGTCATTTCTGGCCCGATGTATGAAGTGTCCGTGGTGTGATACAAATATTGTTGATAGTTATGTTGGTCATTACTTACAACACAAAAGTATTGACCAACATAACTATCGACAATATCTGTATCAATCAATATCAACTTATTTTGATTCCACTGATTATCGTATACGCGATCTACTTTATCATCATCAGCTCATACACGTCCCCTGAATTAGGGCGATCCCTAATTCAGGGTAGGCTCGAGTAGGTAGACCCTGGTAGTGTGGGTGTACAATTTATTTTTAAACAAACCAGCAACCCTAAATGGGTTTCAATTGGAAATAGAATTGAAACTGGGACTACTCTATAGTGTACTCTGGGCCAATTCCTCAATCGAGTCCAACCTCGTCACGAACAATAAATGGACAACTAAAACGAGCAGCGGCAGACGTGAGTGGCGTTCCACATTCTAGGGATGTCCAGTAGCAAAGAGACGTAACTAAAATTTTGGGGAAAAATCATTGGATTATTTCATCATCATTATTTTTACTTTTTTTTTTGGATGGGCCCTCCTAATCATTTTGCGCCTTCGGAAATTTACTAGTTTTTTCAAAAAATATTTCAGTTTATTTTTTTGTAATGCAGGCAGCATATATATGTACAAGATTTTCTATACTGTAATATATATCTATATCTATTACACCGGGAATGAATAGGGATGGTTTATTTTTATTTAAGGTATTTTAGTTGTTTTATTTTAGGTATTTTAGGTGCTGTACTAATTGTGATATTATTTTTAGAACTGATTATTTTTTACATTAACTATTAATTTAACAAATAAAACTAAATGATATAAGCTGTATCTATAGTAATCAAAAATGTGTCCAAAAGTTGAAAAATGTTTAAACTGAATCGTGCAGTCTTTTACCATCACATTTTTACTTTCGAGTGACGAAGAAGTGAATATAATGTATTGATTACAATACATCAGGCGAAAAAAAAATCGAAATTGATATTGTGATAGGGATGCCTTAACTATAGAACGGATTTTAGTCAATTTGGGTAAGAGCAATATTATTTTTATGTTCAACGTTTAATATTTAAAAGTCATCATCATCATATCAGCTCATATACGTCCCCACCGAGGGGCTCGAGCCTACCCTGAATTAAGGCGATCGGGCCTTAGTCAACCACGCGGGCACAGTGCGAGTTAGTCGACTTCACACATAACCTTCGAGTTTCTTCGCAGGTATGTGCAGGTTTCCTCACAAGGTTTTCTTCGTTTTCTCATTCAAGAATAGCCATCATATAAAAAAGTAACTTTACACTATTTCCCAAAAATTGCTCTAATGATTTTAATTCACTTTCTACAATAACTCTAAAAAAATATCGTATTGTGATTTACTAGAAATTAATAAAGCCTAGGTAGCTTAGTCTAGGTATCCTAGAATAGTTTGAGCAGTCGGTTAAAGATACTTGGAACTTCAGTTACAATCTAATTATAAAAGTAACTTCTATGTAACGAAAAATAACGACGTATTATTGTATCGTTATGAGAAGTAAACATAGAAATTGAGATGCAGCAAGAGCAAAAAGCGTCGGTGGCTCAACCGGTAACGACTCGGTCCTCCTAACCAGATGTCCCGGGTTCAAATCCGTACGGCCAATGTACCAATGAGTTTTTCGAAACTTGCGTACATACATATACTTACCGATTGCTTTAACGGTGAACGAAAGCATCGTGAGTAAAACCCGCAACTCTGATGCCAGATGTGTATGGAGGTCGCGTTGCATATGTCCGTAGGTTTTAATCTAAATACCCTACACGTGACCGCGGGTGATGCTAAGTGCAACACCAGGCAACCGACGTCTATCCCTTGGATTTTAAGGTTCATTGTGCCACACGATAGGAGAAAAGAGCAAAAGCATTATCAAAAACATTGCTTGCTAATATTTGTATGTACTTTTAATAAATTTCTGTGTCAAAGCGTATACGAACGGGAAAATCTTTAAGAGCGTATTTACAAAATCGTATCCTTTTTTTATTAAAAAATTGAGTGCGTTTGACTGCAACTCACCTGATGGTAAGTGATGATGCAGTCGAGGATGGTACACGCAAGCTCAAATAATAATATTCACTCTTGCCTTGAGGATATCCTAATCATAGGAATCAGGAAACACTGACAAACATAAAATTACTACTTCTTGAAAATGGTTGGGCTGATTCTAATGAAACTTTGTACACATAATCAAGTCAAAAAATTAGAGTTTGTCGATAGATTTAATTTTCGAAATACTTCATTTAAAAAAAACTGGCGAACCTTAATATTACTATGTAAACTTTAAATCACTATTATTTAGTGACAAAACATTTATTTTGAAAATTTAATCTATCCAAAAACTAGAATTTTGTAACTTGCTTATGTGTATAAAGTTTCATTAAAATCGACCCATCCATTTTCAAAGGTAGAAATTCTAAGTTTGTATGGGAAACGATTTAGTGAATACGATATTTCTGGTATATCTGGTATTTCAGTTTGTAAAAAGGTACTATTTTTTTTCGCATAAATTTCAAGTTTTATTAACCAACAAGGAATTAAATATTGACAGTAAATTTTGTCAGTTGTGGATTAACATTTTCAATTTCAATGGAAGATAAATGAGACGCCTATCTCCATATTTGTCCCATCAATCATTTTGTGTTTGGAGCTTTGATGCAAAATTCGTGTTAAATATTTAGGAATATAATTGATGTTTGTAATTTCATTTCGTTCCACGATTATTAGTGAATTACGGTAACATTGGTGGACTAAGGCCCGTTCACCTTAATTCGGGGCAGGCTCGAGCCCCTCGGTGGGGACGTATATGAGTTGATATGATGATGATGATGACGGTAACAGTAACTATTTTTTTAATTAGTCAATCAAATAACTAATTGAAAGCAGCAATACCTGTTTAATCTTTATCATAAAAGATGTCCATAGCTGGACAGAGACCTCCTCCATAAGGATTTCCACAACAACCGGCCCTGCGCTGCCCAACAGCTTCCCGCGACCTTTTTAAGTTTTATGATTAAATTAGGTTGTTGCATAAGAAAAACACCTTAAACTCCAAATTTCACCACAAAATTTGAAGCGAAAATAGCCACCTTAAAAAATTAAATTTCTCAGTTACACCCTTTCTCTACTTAAACAAGCACATTTCCTTTTTCCTTTCCGGACTTTTGTCCTATTCACCGCCCCGTGGCCATTGTGTTTTAATTAATAGATTCTTTTCAGTTTTTCGCGTTTTCCGCATAATGACTGGCGCAGGCATTGTTCTTAGATGTCCCTGTCGGGATCGTCGTTTTGGAAATGTTTGAGTTGTGCTGTTTTGTTGTTTTACCGTTTGGTGGTGAATTGTACCGTGGGGAAGTCTTTGTCGGATATTGCATTTAACAAACTTTATTTGATATATTACTTATATGTTGATGTTAAATTAATCAAATGTCTAATAATAATAATACTTGTCTTTCTTTAACGAAGCCTTGACTGTAATAAAATATAGCCATAGATAAGAAAAAACATCGCTACGTTTTAAGTCACCATTTAACTTTGATTGACTGATGATTACATTTACATTTTCTTTAAGTTTGTCAATTATTACAGGGGGTGTAAAAAAAATGGTGTAGGACTCGATAACCGGGGGGGGGGGGGGGGTTCTACTCATCATACTGAACAACTTTCCCCAATTCTCAACAAAAAAATTGGATTACTAAAATGCACAAAATTGGTTTATCAGCTGATCGATTTGTATGAAGAGTAAAATATTATTTTTTGCGATTTCAGCAAAGTCGTACGTTTCTTTTTCTTAGGATTTCTTGAGATGAGTTTAATGTTTTTTTTTAAATTGATAGTTTATGCCCTCCTAAATAAACTGAATAAAAATCGTTTATGTATGGTTTCAGAAACGTAACAAAAACAATAAATAAGCTGTACCTTTTGTATGTTCTTATCTAGTTTAATGTTTGTTTGTCCCTATTTCTGTGTGCAATAAATGGTAAAATAAATAAATAAAAATGTATCAAAATTGTACTTGGTTGGTGCGATTGAAACTGTTTTTTTTAAATTTATAGTTAGTTGTCAAAAAATTATTCACTTATAACGATAATGTTTGTTTTCTGCACAGTTCTCTGAAAACAACGAGACACTCAGCGTGCTCAGCCTGGTGCCCAGCATGGAGGACGACGGGAAGTACCTCGCGTGCCGTGCCGAGAACAAGCATATAGAGGACTCCGCTATTGAAGACAAGTGGAGGCTCAACGTGCACTGTAAGTCATTATTAACGGGTGGCCAACTTAGAGGTATACAACTTTGTTTTTTTTCCGCGCCAAATTTTCATTTTTTTATAACAATTATTTAGAACTAGCTTTTTCCCGCGGCTCCGCCCGCGTGGACATCGTTTTTATGACTGTCTTTAAGGGTGATTAGTAAATTATGTCGTTTCCCACCTACTGAACCATCTTTGTGCAAAAAATCACAACAATCGAGTTTTTATTTTAGTCCCCTCAGGAACTGCATCAGATTATGCTATTTTCCCGGGATAAAAAGCAGCCTATGTCCTTCTCCGTGACACAGGCTACCAGCATGCCATATTTCATAAAGATTGATCAAGGCGTTGAAGCGTGAAAAGCTAACAAACAAACAAACACATTTTCACATTTATAATATTAGTAAGGATAGATATGGCAAATTTGTAATGGAACATTTTACAGTTGAACAACGTATTTTAGTTTTCAAAACCTTTTACTCAAATTAATCATCTGTTACGGCAACGCTGAGAAAATGGCGTTAAGTAAAAATTTTGTTATCTCAAATCCATGATCTCGATCTCGTAACACTATTAAAGCAGTCTACGCTGTGGGATGTAACGAAAAAATTCTAAATTAGTACGGAACCCTCGATATACGAGCCCGACTAGCAAGTGGCTGCTTTTATCATTGTAATCAATAACATAAGCCTACTGTACTGTTTATAAGACATCGGGCACAGATGAGATACTAGTTATATCGTACATTGGTTATCACCACAGACCACGGCATCACATCATATTTATCTTCATGTGTGTCAGAATGTTATTTGTGTTATTTGTAGAATTGGGGTTACCTGCTAAGTACCTAAGTGTACTTTTATAAAAAAATATACCACTCCATACCCAAAGAAATTATGAGAAATAGTACACCCGCGGAGTACTTCTTGAAACTGATCATTTACCTGTCTTGAGCACATTTTCGCAAGTTATCGCTTATTCTACTTACAGAGGGGCATCCCACACTACGTTGGCCTAGACGCGGTTTCCACTCCACAACGTTGCTTTTTTGCTTAGACCAAATGAACACAGTGTGTCACGCACATGGCGCAATGTGAAGACAGCTGTATTTGGAGTTCCTATGCGGGATACAGTCAGAAATAAAATAATCTCGATGGTTAATCAAAGTCGTCCAAATAACTTTTCAAAGTACAATTTATAATACATGGTGTAACAAAATTGGTGTAAGACCCGTTAACGGGGGGGTTCTACTTATCATACTGAACAACTTTCCACAAGGAACCCATAGTCTATTCTCACAAAAGAAATTGGACCCTCCATACTAAAATGCAAAAAATTGGTCAATCAGCTGATCGATTTGTATGAAGAGCAAATTCTTTTTTTTTTGCAATTTTAGAAAACTCGTAGAACAAAAGTTGTTCAGTATGATGAGCAGAAGCCCCAGTTAACGGGACCTACATCACTTTTGTTACATCCTTTAAAGTTATCAATATTAATTTAAAATTGAAATATTTTCACAAGAATTCAAAACTCTATTTCAAAAGTAAAAAAGTTGAAAGAATACAGCGAAAAACTAATCTGACAGGACTTTCTGCAGACGACAACAGATAATATAGACATGTTTATTGTCTTTGGAACAAGCAGACAGTCAACGACTTCTAGCCAGTCTAATTTTCAATAGAGCAGTAAATGATCCTAGTTACTGATATTTCAGCTCCATTTTCATTCTACTCAGACTCATTTAATTACTTATAAGTGTTGAGCTCAAGATTGAATTAGCTGTATGGACAAGAAATAATACCTAGTTTTTTTCACAAGTTTTGGTAATAGACATAGGGACCTTAAAATGTCTGGAGTCAGTTAAGCACACTACATAACTACGTACAAATAAACTTGCCTTTCTGAGACAGCCCGTCATTACGCACCATGTCCAATGAAATATACTCTGATGCTACGGTAGCACCAAAATACCAAAAGTTATTAAAATGGATGCTACGGTAGCGCCAAAATACCTAAAGTCATTTTATGGATGCTACGGTAGCGCCAAAATACCTAGTCATTTAATTGATGCTACGGTAGCACCAAAATACCAAAAGTTATTTAATGGATGCTACGGTAGCACCAAAATACCAAAAGTTATTTAATGGATGCTACGGTAGCACCAAAATACCAAAAGTCTTTTTATGGATGCTAAGTTAGCACCAAAATACCAAAAGTCATTTTATGGAAGCTACGATAGCGCCAAAACAGTGTATTTTAAAAACTCTACCACAGTCTAAAGAATACATACAGTTGGTCAACAGAGGCATCTGGACCGGGAAATTGATCGGGGATAAGGGACGACACGGGGAGGTCAAGCCCAAACTACCGTAGTCACCGTTGTTCAGCCGTTTGGGTCAAGATTATGACCAGTTACCAGGGATGTCGGCTTTGAAGCAAACTTCAAAGACGTTGGACCACTGTATAGTTTCTTACACTGTGTTCTTACCAATTCATCATCATCTTCATATCAGCTCATATACGTCCCCATCGAGGGGCTCGACACTACTCTGAATTGGGGCGATTGGACATTAACCGATCACGCGGGCCCATACCATCCTATCATCCATCTCAATCCTTCCCTTCCTGTCTAAAGTTCTGGAACGTTTGGTTCATCACCAGTTATTCTCTTTTCTCTCTGCGAACCAATTACTTAACCCTTTCCAATCGGGCTTCCGACCTGGGCATAGTACTGTCACTGCACTTGTCAAGGTAACTGACGACATCCGTTCTGGCATGGAAAAACAGAAGGTCACACTCCTCACTCTCCTTGATTTTAGCAATGCTTTTAATACAGTAGACTTCGACATCTTACTAGCTTTCATGAGTTCTATAAATATGTCATCAGATGTAATTGCCTGGTTCAGAAGCTACCTCTGTGAACGTCGGCAACGCATTAAGGTTGAGGAGAAGTTATCTGACTGGTGCAACGTCAACCTTGGCGTTCCCCAAGGTGGAGTCTTATCACCTCTTCTTTTTTCTCTCTTCATCGATTCTATTACGCGTTCCCTCTCTTCTTCCTTCCATCTCTACGCTGATGACTTGCAGGTTTACGTCCAGGAGTCACCTGAGCATATTGCACATGCTGTTGATGTGATGAATAAGGATCTGAATGAAATCTCGTCATGGTCCGCAAGGCATGGTCTCCTAGTCAATCCGAGCAAATCTCAGACTATCATATTAGGGAGCTCTCGTCAATTAGCTAAAATCGACTGCTCATTGCTGCCTGCGGTACTTCTTAATGACATCCCCATACCTTACAGCAAGAATGTCAAAAACTTAGGTATCATTTTTGACCAAACTCTGTCCTGGTCCAGTCAAATTGGCGAAGTCAGCAGAAAAATTTTTGGTTCCATTGCGTCTATGAAGCGTCTCAAAAACTTTTTGCCCATGGCCACCAAAACTGTACTTGCACAGACGCTCTTGCTTCCGATCCTGGACTACGCAGATATTTGTTATCTGGATGCTACGGAGGAGCTGCTAAACAAACTGGAACGTTTGCAGAATGTGTGCATCAGATTTGTCTTTGGTCTAAGGAAGTTCGATCATGTGTCAGAGTATCGAATTAAGCTAAAATGGCTTCCCATCCGTTTGAGACGTGAAATGCACTTACTTTGTATGCTTTTTAACATATTGCACAGCCCAGCAGCTCCTCCGTATCTCAGGACTAATTTTCAGCGCAGAGAGGCTGTTTCTGACCGTCAACCTCGGTCATGTAATGAATTTCTCTTGACATTTCCTAAGTGCCATACAGACTTTCTGAGCAAATCCTTTATGGTTCAATCAGTGCGTCTGTGGAACCTACTTCCTGCTTCCATCCGAACGGCTGAGTCTTTGTACTCCTTTAAAAAGCGACTCAAGGATCATTACTTTACGCTTTGTAATTACTGAAACTGTTCACTGATATTTTGCGTGTTTATATATTTATAGTATGTATGTGTATGTATGTATGTATTTTAGTATATTTTATTGTATATATGTATTTTTGTTTAGAATTTAAATAAGTTTATAAACTTGTTTTTTTTTAAATTACTTTTAGTTATAGCACTTCTATTATTTATAATAATAAGTTAGATCGTTTAATAGTTGAATTTGCTGCCATCCTGTACTAGTTTACTTGTCTTTCAATCCCTAACTTAAGGTTGCCTGGTAGAAATCGCTTAAAGCGATAAGGCCGCCTTTGCACTCTATGTTTTTTATTACAAATTATAAGTCCTGTATTGTTTTTGTGGCTTGCAATAAAGTATATTTACTTACTTACTTACTTTACATACCATGTAATTTAATTACTAATGAGTAGTTAAGAAGATATAAAGGAACAGATGAACATTCATACACACTACACTGCCAAACTCATAACCCTTCTTTTGTGCCGTAGTTAAGTAAAAACATGATGCCGTTAATATTTCCAGTACCTTTTCCCAAAAGCTTCTGCTTTTTAAACTAATATACATTATTTCTGATAATAAATATACCCTGTATCTTTCCAGATGTGCCAGTAGTGGACCTGAAGATGGGCTCCAACCTGAACCCTGACGAGATCAAGGAAGGTGACGATGTATACTTCGAGTGCACAGTCAGAGCGAACCCAAAGTCACACAGATTGCATTGGTATCATGATGTAAGTATCATCATCATCTCAGATGAACTACGTGCACTGCTGAACATAGAACTTCCCCAAGGATTTCCACAACTACCAGTCCTACGCTCCCCACATCCACCGGCTCACCGCGACCTACACCATATCATCGGCCTACCGACGTAAGCAAAGATAGACAATATTCTTTATTGCATCACAACATATACGATAGGCGGCCTTATTGCTGGGTAGTAATTTCTTCCAGGCAACCTTTGGGTAGGTAAACAGCGATAGAATAAGTTAAGGGGCGGTGCAATAATTTGAAACAGAAAAATTTGCAAATAAACAGTAACATAAAATTCTAAATAAATAAAATACTTAAATATTATAACAATCACTACATAGTATAAAACAAAGTCGCTTCCAGCTGTATGTCTGTCCCTATGTATGCTTACATCTTTAAAACTAAGCAACGGATTTTGATGCAGTTTTTTTAATAGATAGAGTGATTCAAGAGGAAGGTTTATATGTATAATACATGCATAATATAGTGGAGAAACGCTGATAATTTTAGAGGTTTCTAATGTGAAGTCGTAAATATTTTATTTTTTTTGCGCTTACATTGCAAACGCTGGCTGAACCCTACGAGATAGATCAAAATATTGCACTACAATATTGTGCAACTTAAAAAGTTCTACAAAAAATTCCGTAATGGTATATGTCTATCTCTTAGGGATAACTCACAATAACAATTTTTTATCCGCGCACCACTCACCCTCAAAGTCATATAAACGATGTCCACGCGGGCGAAGCCGCGGGTAAAAGCTAGTAATATATAAAAAATAAATATAAACAAAAAAAAACATATACATTATTAAACTATACATTTTATCTATCCATGGTAAAGAAAGAATAATGAGATAGTAAGATAGACCGATGTTACTATAAAATGTGTTAACACTGTGTACAATTTATTGGTGAATTAGGGCGATCGGGCCTTAGTCGACCACGCGGGCCCAGTGCGGGTTGACTTCACACACAATCTTCGAGTGTCTGTGCAGGCGTGTGCAGGTTTACTCACGATGTTTTCCTTCACCGTAAGAGCATCGGATAAACGTACATATGAAATGGAAATTCGAAAACACATTCGTACGTAGCAGGATTCGAACCAAATACCTAATTATCTAAAATTAAAGTTTCCCGTCATCTAAAACAACCTACTAAAGTAAAACAAACAATGTAATTATAATTTAAAATTTGACGACATAAAGTGCTTCACGAAGCTAACTTTTATTATGGCTATAGTCAAGTTTGCTAAAATAATCTACAGTCAAAATTTCAATGACTATAATTTTATTTTCAAAATATACAATCGTCTGGTTTATTTAAATACTCCGATGGTGGTTTTATAAGTGGATCTGTAGACACTATTAAGTTAGTTATTAAGACTCATTTGACTTATTTAGTTGATCCTTGCACAGTAAGTTAATAACTGTTTGTTTCTAATAACCGCACTCACTTTTTTTAAAGTCATAAGTTTTTATTAAAGTTCAAGTCTATGACACAAGTTATCCGTCGGCCATTATTGGGTTGTAAATTCATAGGGTCGGGCATTATTTCGACGCCGTATTGCATGTTTCCAAATTCAAATAAGGCAGCGCAATAGAAATCTTTTAAAAATAAAAAAACTATCTTGGGACAGTAACTCTTAAATTTTCCGGGATAAAAGTATCCTATATGCTAACCAGGGCCACCATACAAAATTTCATCAAAATCGGCCTGGACAAAAATTCCAAAAGTTGTTGTTTTGCAATATCGTTAGCAATGTCCACCACAGTAATTATTTTCCAAAAATATTTCATGTACAGACACGGCCCCGTTACAGTTTTATATTATATGTATATAGATTTGCCATGTTTAGTAATCCACGCAAATGAAGTCGCGGGCAGCAGTTAGTAGTTAGCTAGGGGCTTGTAAAAATACCAGTTTTCTAATTAATTGTATTGTATCACGAATAACAAGTTGATTTTGTTTTCTCTTTTTACAGTCTTACCATTTTTGGTCAAACAAAAACCGTTGCTTCTTCAATACTTAGGATTGTTTTATGTTCACATAGGTTTGACCCCGTCCTTTGAATTATCATAACACTAGGTAAGGTTGGCTGGAAGAGATTTCTTATAGAGATAAGTCCACCTTTGTATATGTCCTTTCTAAGTGTTTTTCATGTCAAATTTGTATGCAATAAAGAATATTATATATTGTGACTGTCTTGGCGTAATCTTTGTATCGTTCTTAATAAATTTATGTTTCTTCCACAGAACACAGAAATCTTTCACAACGAAGCAGCTGGCATCATCCTCAGCTCCCAAAGTCTGGTTCTGCAAAGTGTCACAAGAGCCGCTGCTGGAGACTACACATGCGTGGCAGCCAATAGCGAGGGGAAAGGCACCAGCAATCCTGTCTCCTTGCTCGTTCGATGTAAGCAAAGTATATATTTTTTAAATCGAAAATAATAGCCCTTTCATCATCATCATCATATCAGCCACAAATCGTCCACTGCTGGACAAAGGCCTCCCCCAAGGATTTCCATGACGATCGGTCCTGCGCTGCCCGCATCCATCGGCGTCCCGCGATCTTCACCAGGTCATCGGTCCATCACGTGGGAGGCCTGCCTACGCTACGTTTTCCGGTGCGCGGATAGCTCGTAGAACAGATGGCCGATGGGGCAGTAAAGTTCTCGAGTGGCGACCGCGCACCGGAATAGTCCTTTATTAATCTTTAACTTGAAACTGTATTTAAATAAAGTAATTAAGTAATAAATAGCTTTACAATAGCCATGCGCACACGTCGTGGCTCAGACCCGAACTGCCTATTGCCCAAAAATAGGAAGGGGTCATCTCCTGCCCCTCGCACGTCCTGAAGTTGATTGTTCTTTTTATTAATTAGTACTAACATACAGTGTGGACAATTGGACACTCCCTGCCGCTCTCTAGATTGCGGCCTCACCCCCTCGTCACCCAGATTGATTCAGATTGGTTACAGTTTGGTTCTCGAACGTATGGGATTTCGCCGTGATTTTGTTTGCTCCGTCATTTGTTTTTAGAAATGTTATTTCACGACCGTTTGTGTGCCGTGTCCGGGTTGTGATGTAAGTATTGACCAATATAACTATGTGGGTCGTTATAGAGGGCTTATAGTATCAACAATATCTGTATCAATCAATATCAACTTATTTTGATTCCACTGATCATCATATACGCGATCTACCTTATCATCATCAGCTCATACACGTCTCCACCGAGGGGCTCGAGCCTACACGAATTAGGGCGATCGGGCCTTAGTTGACCACGTGGGCCTAGTGCGGGTTGGTTGACTTCACACACAACCTCCGAAGTTCTTCGCAGGTGTGTGCAGGTTTCCTCACAATGTTTTCATTCACCGTAAGATCGTCAAATAAACGTACATATGAAATCTAAATTCGAAATCACATTGGTACGTGGCAGGATTCGAACCACGACCTCCCGGACAGGAGGCGGTAGCCCTAGCCGTTACGCCACCGAAGCTCTACCTATAAAGGCATGCTCTGTAAGTTTTTTTATGGACATGACCCATACATCGCCGTCCCTGTCGCTGTGATTCTCGTTAATAGGTACTAAGGCAGCAAACTTTGTGGCTAATTTTGTCTTTACTAAAATACTTAGATACAGACAGTATATATAAAGCATTACCCTGCGCTGTTAAATTTACACTTTAAAGAAAATAATAAAGTAGGCCACGATGACTTCAAAGTCAAGTTTACATTTGCATAAGGAAATTTTCATAAGCTTATATGTGTAACTAGAGAGTTACTGGCTTAATGGCAAGGGCCGCTACCTCCTGTCCGGGAGGTCATGGTTCAAAACCTACCACGTATCATTGTGTTTTCGAATTTCCATTTCATATTTAGATTTATCCGATGTTCTTACGGTGAAGGAATACATCGTGAGGAAACCTGCACACGCCTGCGAAATAACTCGAAGGTTGTGTGTGAAGTCGACCAACCCGCACTTGTAGACAATATAATATAATATATATTTAAATACAGCTGTTTTAATCGGAAAATCTGTATAGGTGCTTTCTCCAAATTTGATATATTTTTATAATTTAAGAGGTATATAGGTAACATAAGAGTCAATTCACGGCGGTTATTGTGTACATTAAAAAATCCACTTATTTGCTAAAATTGTATGGGAAGACCTTTTTTTGGCTGATTGTTCATTAATTCTTGGAAGTAATATTTTTAGTTTTAAGAGTACAAAAAGCCCAGTTACTATGTTGAAATAACACTATTTTGCAGTCAATTAATGACTATTTTGACCACAGAGTTTCTACATCTCTATAGAGACGCAACATCTTTTCATGACTTGACGGAAAAGTGGAGTCTAGTAATAGATTCAAAGACATAGCTTAGAAAAACAAAAGTGTATGAAAATTATTTTATATCTGTCTCACTCTCACTACAGCAACCTATGAGAGGATTATACCATAAAAGTAGTTGTCTTGTCAGCATCGTCAAAACACTTAATGTGTCCTTTCAATAATAAACTAAACAATTTAATTTAATATACCCAACTACATAAAAATATTACCCCTCGTTTTTAAGCAGTCGGTTTATTATGTATGTATGCTTCGAAATCAAGAAGAGTCTTATGACATCTGGCACTTCAAAATACATCAAGCTGTTTAGGCAACACGCTCAGCCAGACAAACAGACAAACATACCTCCGAAGATCATAACCCACATTATTGGGCAGTTAGGAAAAATAAAAAAAAGTTTTCTTTCAATAAACAAAACATAAGTGTCCATTCGGTATAACATGTTTTAACTTATTTGACAGAACGAAACTAAATTTAAAAATTTTGTCCATGTTTTTTCTATACAGAAAGTAAAAGATACAATTAGTAAATTAAGTTTAGTCCTGTCAAATAAGTTAAATGGTGTCACACCTTCGACGTTGTACTTATTTGACAGGACTAATTTAAATTTATTAATTCTATCTTTTACTTTCTGTATCGAAAAGACAAGGACAAAATGCTTAAATTTAGTTAAGTTCTGTCTAATAAGTTAAATCGTGTCACACCGAATCGACACCATTGTTTTGTTTATTGAAAGAAAACATAGTTTTTTTTTACCCGACTACCCAATAAGGTGGGTTATCATCTTCGGAGGTATGTATGTCTGTTTGTTTGAACTGATGTATTTTGAAGTTTAAACATCGAATCCAAAAGTTCAAGTTCATTTATTTCTAAGCAACATACATTGCGTTGAAAAATTTTATAGTTGTAAAATTAAAATAACCTTATCGAATTAGAATAAAATAAAAATTAAAACAAATAATTTCCCTACGTCAGTTAACAAAAACATATCAAAAATAGATACACATCAAGAATACATTAGGTATATAAATCATGTCAAAGTTAAATAAAAATGAAGTAGACATAAATATAAAATAAAAATAACCTACATAATCAAAATAATTACAATAAAAATATTACAACAAATCTTTTCCTTACATTAGATAAACACACACCAAAATTAAATACATGTCAAGAATTTATTATTATTACAATATGCCAACATTGTATGAAAGTGAAGTCTGAAAGCAGTATAATATCAGGCCTAACAAAATTATTTTATAACTTTGGTCAACTAATTTAGATAATCACCCACACTATAGTAGTTTTTTTTAAGTATAAAAGACTTCAGTTTGGGTCGAAAATGGATATTGTATATTAAGCTTTTTATATCATCTGGCAACCGGTTAAACAGTCTACTGTTTGATAACATTTCTTAACAACTATGGTTACTTTGTTATGGTCCTATCTCCTCACGGTACTCGAGCTGTAACACAATATCCTATCTAAAAGCCTTTTACTCCAACTTCGGGTAGTCTATCGAGACTACCAGCCCCCACACAATAAAAAAAAACTCCGCTAATGGATAAGGCTCCGAGCACACGACCGACTATTGTTTCTCGTAATTAAATGAAAGGATAAAATACAGTATGTATATACAAACGAGATTGCTTTGTCTGTTTCTTTCAACAATTATTTGTAGTCTTGAATCTGTTGTTATGTTCAATACGTTATCTATGTATAAAGATGAGCAGTTAAGTTACCTAACCAATTAAATTTTAAATTAAAAACCCGACTACACAAATATATTACCCCTCTTTATTGGACTGTCAGTTAAAATGTCCTATGTCACTATCGGGATCAAGACAAATCTAACGACAGACTAGAGAAATTCTGAGGGAGTTGGAAGATAGTTCTACTCCATCTTTGTCCGCATAATAAATGAGGAAGCGTAACACTTCGGGAGGATAGGCAATATATCAAAACAAAGGGGTGGAACCTCTCACTGCACCTCGTTAACCAAAGGTGGAATGGAACTGGGGGAATGAGATTGTGTAGTTCTTGCGAGAACTCTTCGATATTCGATAGAACACCGTTAGACAGGCAACTTTGCGGCGATGCTCAAGGCTTTTGAGCTTGTTTTTGAAAAGCTTATCGTCGCCAATGAGTCTCCGCCCTGATCGATGGCCTTCAAGGTATCCAGGTGATAGCGGGCTGATTAAGCCCATAGGTATGAGTTATAGGTATTATAAGCCTTCATTTGCTTCTGTAAAAAATACTACTTGTTTAATTATAAGGAATAGACGACGGTTGCCTGGTGTTGCACTTAGCATCACCCGCGGGAACATGTAGGGAATTTAGATTAACACCTACGAACGTGTGCAACGCGACCTTCATACACATCTGGAATCTGATGTGCAGGTTTCCTCACGATGTTTTCCTTCACCGCCAAAGCAATCGGTAAGTATATGTACGTAAGTTTCGAAAAACTCATTGGTACATTGGCCATACGAATTTGAACCAGGGACCTCTGAATAGGAGGACCGAGTCGTTACCGGTTGTGCCACCGACGCTTTTTATCGTACTATTTGAAACTAAAAGAACTTTTTAATGGGGCGTAACCTGAAAGACTAATTCAGGATTAAAATTTGTGAAAGCAAATAAATTAAACAGTGTTTTGTAAGTCCCCTGTCCGCTTTTAAATACGCACGAACGGGATAAATCTATTCCTTAAAGAGATTTACCTACCGATGAACGTACAGCTTCTTTGGAAATGTTTACAAACTTAAAACCGCTCACAGAGAATCACTCTTACCTGTAGATTTAACCCTAATGCTATATAATAATTTGTGAGCTTCTAAAAAAATCAAAACCTTTTTTATTTTTGCTTTGCCGTAGTCGGGTTTTATAATGTTGTCATCATCATCATGATTACAGCTCATATACATCCCCACCGAGGGGCTCGAGCCTACCCTGAATCAGGGCGATTAGGCCTTAGTCGACCACGCGGGCCCAGTGCGGGTTGGTCGACTTCACACACAACCTTCGAGTTTCTTCGCAGGCGTGTGCAGGTTTCCTCACGATGTTTTCCTTCACCGTTAAAGCAATCGGTAAGTATATGTACGTAAGTTTTTTGAAAAACTCATTGGTACATTGGCCGTCCAGATTTGAACCCGGTACCTCTGGTTAGATGGACCGAGTCGTTACCGGTTGAGCCACCGACGCTTATATAATATAATGTTGTACCATCTGTTTATTTTTATTTTTGAATTCAAAATTTTATTTTTTATTTTATTTAGCAATAAAATGCAAGTTCTAAAACTAAAATCTGACTACTAAAAAATAACGCTCTAAAAAATACGGAAAAACTACTAAAGCAGTTCAATATTTATCGTCTATTAAATAAACAACTTACACGTTATATATTTTAGTATATTTATTGCATATTCATAGTGATGTTCTTATGACATTATAATTATGTCTTCTGTATTTTAAAAGCTTTTATTTTACTTGCAATGTTTGTATGTATCTTTATGTATGTTTGTTTAGTTCAAATCGTGCGATAGTTTTTAAAGCGACTTCCAGGAGTCCGATTAAGCTGAAATTTGGAACGAAGGTATTCCCGGTGACAATAGATCATTTTTAACCCACTTTCAAAAACGAGGAGGTTCTCAATTCGACTGTATTTTTTATATATTTGTTGCCTCAGATCTTTATACTGGATGAACCGATTCTGATGATTCTTTTTTTATTTGAAAGATGGTGCTATTCCGGTCGTCCCATATAAATTTTATCAAAATCGGTGTAGTACTTTATTAGAAAATTTACAAAAACCAAAAATAATAATGCAAAATTGTACTAAGTTGTTGCGATGGAAGACGATTTTTTAACGTGTTCAGCGTTTTCAATCATGCTATTTTGAAGTTGATCTGATGATGAACTTTCGAGATGGAATCAAGATCCCAGAATCGTCTTTTATTAAAAGCTTTTATTTAACTTGCAATGTATGTATGTATGTATGTATGTATGTTTGTTCGGGTGAAATCTTGCAAGTTAATTTTGACCCACTTGACGGTTTCTGATTGAGCTGAAACTTTGCATGCATATGCATATCTCGAGACAATGAAATATTTAAAGCTTGTACCATAAAGCTTTTAGGTTTTACGAAAATTATTATAATATACTAGCTGTCCCGGTAAACTTCGTATCTCCTTATACTACACTACACTACACTAACATTACACGCTACACACTACACTACACTACTTCTTGTAGATGATGCAGGAATTTTTAGGTCATTGTTTACACCTTGGGTTACATTATAAGAGTTTTAGTAAGGATCCCCAACTTTTTTGAAAATATGATATAGCCTATAGTAATTGCGGATAGTGTAGCTTCACAACGGTAAAAGAATTTTTCAAATAGTCCCGGTATTTTCGGAGCCTATTCAATGTAAACAAACAATCAAATCTTTTCTCTTTATAAGTTTCAACTAGCATTTAAATGAAACTATAACATATTGTTCGTGTCAAAATGCAATTCGAATTCTCATAACATTCTCTTATTATGTTTCCTTTGTATCACAATATGAAACGTACTTAATTACACATAACTTAAAATTTTGCAAAGCGCTCTCAAATAACTCATATTTGTTAGTTTTAAATTAACTGCTTCATTGTACACAAGTGTTCGAGTAGTTCTAGAATCTAATTTATATCTTGTCTAACTTAAGATTAATAATAATTGTTTTTTGTGTACCACTAGGTAATTCTTCATTAGCATTATTCTTCAGAAAAACTCAAGGGTTGGCGTGACAGTTTCCTCATTGTTGCACTTTACATTATGACTTTGTAACTTTATGACTTTGAATTTGTAACACTATGACTTGTACAACTTTATATCACTCGTGGTCACGTGTTCGATATTGCAGAATAATTATTACATGTTTTTTTTATTCGACTGCCTTTAGGAGGGCATTTTGGGGAGTATTAATTGTAGTGGTTAATTTTGTTTGTGTTAATTGTATTTTATCGGTGGCATAACGGCTAGGGCCGCCGCCTCCTGTCCGGGAGGTCGTGGTTTTAATCTTGCCACGTACCAATGTGATTTAAATAAATAAAATAAATAAATATTCTGGGACAAATCACACATGGTCATCTGGCCCCAAAGTAGGATTCCCTGTGTTATGGGAACCAGAGACTGATATACATACTTATGTACGTTTAAATACATACATATATAGATATTTAACACCCAGACACAGAGCAAACAAATCTGCTCATCACAAAAATGCTTGCCCTGGGTGGGGATCGAACCCACAACTCTCGGATCAGTAGTCAAGAGCACTAACCACTGAGCCACCGAGTCAGTCGATTTAGAATTTATATTTCATATGTACGTTTATCCGACGCTCTTACGGTGAAGGAAAACATCGTGAGGAAACCTGCACACGCCTGCGAAGAAATTCGAAGATTGTGTGTGAAGTCGGCCAGCCCGCACTGGGCCCGCGTGGTCGACTAAACCCCGATCGCCCTAATTCAGGTTAGGTTCGAGCCCCTCGGTGGGGATTTATATGAGCTGATATGATGATGAATTGTAGTGGTGGCTCCGAGACCACTACCTATGGACAGCGTAGGTGAATAAAAAGTCTTAACTTCACTTTTTATATATACATATATTTATATACGGGTGACTTTTAATTAGTTCTTGATAGCAAAATATGAATGTACTGTTTTTTTTTTATTAACAATTGGTAAACCCTTGGCATCATCTCACCTGGTGGTAAGTGACGATGTTGCCGAAGATGGAAGCGGGCTTACCAAGATTCCCCAACGAAATGGGGAACTGGCTATCTTATCTTCATACCGGAACACACCGATGATATCAACATTGATATTTGGCGGCAATTTGGGCTTAGAAAATGCCCTACCACCAACCAAACCGAGTCTTATAATTGACCCCGCCGGGAATCGAACCCGCGACCTCCTGTGTAAAGCCAGTGAACTTTGCCTCTGAGCTAAGGAGGCGGTGATTACAAACAATTAATAAGATTTAATTCAAACTTTATACATTTATCAAGAATCAGTTATATCGAGCAACCCACGCTTTTTCTACAATGATACTAGTAGTTTTCGTTCATTATTGTTTTCAGCTTATATGTATTAAGAATAATTTTTCACTTTTTAGTTTGATGTGTTTTAAAAGCGTGTTTTATAGTTTTTTTTATTACTAAACGAATTAGTAAAAACCTCATAAAATTCCCGCTAAGTGGTTAACTCTAACTAGGTAACACCACAGACTACTTTAATAATATTAATTTCCCCATTAAACGTAAGCTTGTGTAATTATCTCGGGGTAACTTTACCTCTTTAAAGCCGAGACTAGGCAAAGTTGCCGGGATATCAATCTGAGTTAACTCGGATAGTTTCTTCTGTTACTTCAGCTAAGTTTGACCCTCTCTGTCATTAAAGTCGTGGACTAAGTTGCCCTGGAATTTTACAACGAGGCTTCTTGTCACAAAGATCGGATAAAGAGGTTGATATATTACTGACTATTATTAGTAAAGTTCTCGAATGGTGACCGCGCACCAAGACGTAGTGTAGACAGGCCTCCCACTCGGTGGACCGATGGCCTAGTGAAGGTTGTGGGAAGCCGCTGGATGTGGGCAGCGCAGGACCAGTCGTTGTGGAGATCCTTGGGGACGTATTGATAAGATGATGATGAATAACTATTATCAAGGAGTTATTTAAGTTGACTGACCCAGTTGTAGCGATCCTACCTTCTGGGTCGATCGTAGTGGGTTCGATTCCTACCCAGGGAAAACATTCTTGTGACTAACAGGTTTGTTTACTCTGTGTTTGGGTGTTCAATATACCAATCCTCGTGAAATTTTGTAAGCAGGTTCGATAATTACATGGTTTCTTTTGTAGATTCAGTTTCTGGATTTTTTTTCAAAATGGCGGAGCCATGGGGTTTGAAATATATGTGTTTGTGTGTACTTAAAACTGTAAGGGGAATCATAGTAAGTATTATAGCCGGATGACCGTGTGTGATTTGTCTCCGTATATTATCATTACTACGTTTTGCCCACGGCTTCGCCCGCGCGGACATCGTTTTTGAGTCTTTGAGTCTATGAGTGGTGCGAAGTTTTCTCCAGATGCCTCAGGGTATATATCGGGCTATTCTGATTAGCAGTGTATGTTACTTCCCAACCCCTCAACCAATTCTATACAAAAAAAACACTTTTATCCCTTGCTCCGTTGGGACGGCGACGTGCACGAGCGTTGAAATGAGTTTTACCCAGATCCCTCGGTAACTATGTCAGAAAATGGTAATTAGTAAATTATACCATTTCCCACTCCCTCAACCTTTTTCTGTGCGAAAAATCATAACAATCTATTGTTCCGTTGCGATGTTTAAAAAAAATTACAAAAAAAAATTTTTTTTTGCTTAAGAGCTGCATCGGACTATGCTATTTTCACTAGATTATGAGTAGCCTATGTTCTTCGCCGTGATACAGGCTATCTGCATGACATATTAGTTCAAGACTGGTCAAGGTGCTGAAGCGTGAAATACCTTTTCACGCTTCGGCACCTTGACCAATCTTGATGAAATTTGGCATGTAGATAGCCAAACAAACTAACACATTTTCACATCTATACATATAAAATATAGTAATTCACATCTATATATATATAATAAATAAAAGAAAGTCGTGTTAGTTGCATCATTTATAACTCAATAACGGCTGGAATAATTTTTATAATTTTTGTGTTTTTGCATCTGTCTTCGTCCGGAATAGGATAATAAGCTTTAAAATATGATATTCATCAATAAAAAAAATATTATCTGTCAAAAAATAATTGGTTTTAGGGTAGGATAGTTTAGTGTAGTGTAGTGTAGGTGTAGTCTAGTTAGGGTAGGGTAGGGTAGTGTAGTGTAGGATAGAATAGTGTAGGGTAGGGTAGGGAGTGTAGGATAGTGTAGTGTAGGGTTGGGTAGTGTAGTGTAGGATAGAATAGTGTAGGGTAGGGTAGGGAGTGTAGGGTAGTGTAGGGTTGGGTAGTGTAGTGTAGGATAGAATAGTGTAGGGTAGGGTAGTGTAGGGTAAGGTAGGGTAGTGTAGTGTAGTGTATGGTGGAACGAAGTACGCCGGGACAGCTAGTTTATAATATAAGTAAGGATTATTTCAACCAACCCTATAGTCTTGTCTCCCGGTGTGAAGCGAATGGCCTAACATTACGCCACGGAGGCGGTTTAAGGCTTCACTCCACTCTTTGTTTATTGACACAATACTGCTCGCCGTATCGTTATCTTCCAGTGCTGTGTCTTGACTTCTCAAACTTTATTGCTTATTCCCATTTTTATTTGTTGTCTTTTGCACTCGAACAAATTGGAACTGTTTTTATAGAGCTACAAACACGGACCCGATATTGCAGCTTTTATTTTAATTGTGCTTTTGCGATGAACGTTGGAACTACAAGTCAATAAGCGCCTGATTTTTGCTGTCATTTTGAATTTACGACAAGTCAGTGCAATGACCAGATTGATACCTCTAGCTAGATAAAGTTGGCTTCTTGATGAATAGTAGTTTAGCACTGACCATTGTGCGATATACGGTCTACGTGATTCGTTAGTTACTATACATACTATTTTACTAGTTTTTTAGTTTACTGCCTCCGTGGCGTAATGGTTCTCCCATTCGCTTCACACCAGGAGGTCGCGGGTTCGATTCCCGGTGGGGTCAACTTGTAAGACTCGGTTTGGTTGGTGGTAGGGCATTTTCTAAGCTCGCCTGGCTAGCTACCACCATCTTATCTAAGCCTTGCCACCAAACATTAGTGTTAACAACATTTATGTGTTCCGGCTAGAAGATAAGATAGCCAGTTCTCCATTGCGTTGGGGAATCTTGGTAAGCCCGCTTCCATCTTCGGCATCATCGTCACTTACCATCAGGTGAGATGATGGCAAGGGCTTACCAATTTTGAATTAAAAAAAAATAGGTAGGTATAGTTGACCACTGAGGTGCATGTAAGTTTTTCTTGGTTTTGGCTGAAAAACAGAGTTGTGAGTACTCTGCGACCCACAACATTTATGCTGAGCCTGGACCAGTTTCACTAACTTGGCACCACTGACACTGTTTAACTGTTGAAATAAAGTTTTATCTATATATCTTAGTTTACTTTCTATAAATTGTCAACAAACACTGATTTTAAACAACCAGACAAGAGTGGGTCGGAATATGCCGTGATAGCTGTAAACCGTCTCTTCAAGAAAACTCTGTTAGCGTGTTTTAGTATTTTTATTCCACCAGCGAAACGACTCGTGTACCGCGCACCCTTTATGCTTACTACTAACACAATGTTACCGTTTTCATTCTCTCTCAGATGCACCTGTCTGCGCGGAGAGAAGAGATGGCGATCTCTTCGGGGCACTGAAACACGAGACGGTGTCAATCCACTGCTCTGTGGATGCAAACCCCTCTCTCGTCTCTTTCCATTGGACCTTCAACAACTCTGGGGAACAGAGTGAGATTCCACCGCGGTAAGAACTGACACCACACTGCACACTGCGATCGCTGACCCGTCTGCCAAATACGAGCTAGTGCTTTGGAGCACTGAAAGACGAGACGGTGTCAATCCTCTGCTCTGTGGATGCAAACCCCTCTCTTGTCTCTTTCCATTGGACCTTCAACAACTCTGGGGAACAGAGTGAGATTCCACCGCAGTAAGAACTGACACCACACTGCACACTGCTATCGCTGACCCGTCTGCCAAATACGAGCTAGTGCTTTCTTTGTTCACAATTTGTAAGCCCTTGGCATCATCTCACCTGATGGTAAATGAGATGGTGCCGAAGATGACAGCGGACTTACCAAGATCGGACGGTTTATCTTCAAGCCGGAACACATAAATGCTGTTAATTTGATTTTTGGCGACAGGACTTAGATAAGATGGGGGCGTAAAAAATGCTCTTCCACCGACCATGCCGAGATAGACTCCGCTGGAAATCGAACCCGTGACCTCCTGATGTGAAGCTAATGAACTTAACCATTCACGGAAACGGTTAAAACTGTACATTTTATGGTGGCTTTATACTTTAAATCTCCTCAGTTACTAAAACTAGCAACTCGATTTAAGATGTTTCAAACATCAATCGAAATGAGTTGGAAATAAGGTTCTTGTCAGCTCGTACTGCAACGTGGCTGTTACGTCAATTGTCGCGGACGAATCGTGCGAAAGTTGTGTATTAATTCATTTTGTATAAAATAAGAAGAATTTCCAAAAAGGAAGAAAACAAAAGCAATTTATATTGTTTTGTTGTGAAGTTCATAGATTATCGCAATGTTGCGATTAAAATTGCAGAAGTTCAATTAGAAAATAAAGGGTGCATTAGCATATTTTTTCTTTAGTTTTGTGTATTAAAATAGAATTCGAGGAAATTAAAATCACTCCTATTATCCTGTAAATTACAAAACTTTTTTTTTGATAAAAAAAATCCCTAATTGAAGTAAAAAGTGGTTACAAATTGGTCGTTGTCGGCGGTATAAGCCTTAATACCAGTATTATCGCAACAAGTAGGTAGAGTCGTCGGTTTACAGCAATAAATTTTGCGACGAGATAAAATATTAGAGCATTATTGGCACAAAATTTTAAAGAAGATTACCCTAAGCCTTAATTTATATTACTGTTCTATTATTAAGGTAAATGATTGCACACTGAAAACCAGTCCAGTATTGCTCTGAATCCTTTGATACTTTTTGTACCACAGAAAATTTAACAAATACACAATTTCATGCCATTTTTAGGGTTCCACCCAAAGGGTGACCAACAGGACCGTATTACTAAGCCTCCGCTGTCCGTCTGTCCCTCTGTCAGCTAGCTGCATGTCACGAACGGTTATTATAGTTATTATTGTCTTCACATTGGTAGACAGTTGCGATTTTCACAGTGTGTATTTCTTTTGCCGCTATAACAACAAATAACAAAAATAATTAAAGCTAAAAACTAAAAATTGTTAGCTGTAAACCAGTGCTAATCTGTCAGCATCCTAGGGTGTGTGTAGCTTGATGGTAAAACTTATGTCTCCCAATCTACTTCACACATGACGCGCAGTAACTCCAAATAGATTACAACAGGTTATCAGGTTATCGATTACAAAGGTAATCAATCAAACTCTACAGCACATTCATAAAGGTAGAAAAACTAGAAACACAGGGAAAGAAAAACATTCTTAATGTTCAGCTCGCTATTTACAAGTCTAGAGTGATATGCGAATATCTGCACTGAATATCAGCATCCCTTTGCCCTGAGCATAAAATTTTTATTACTCTTTTAGCTAAACTCACATCTCTGTTTTACCAGGTTATACAGCACTAATGGACACACCTCCACTCTGAACTACACTCCAACTACTGACATGGAATATGGAACCCTGGCTTGCTACGGCTCCAACGTGGTTGGATTGCAGAAAGTGCCATGTCACTTCCAGTTGGTGGCTGCTGGTGAGTTGTGAACTGAAACTGTGATCGAATCAGAAACGAGGAGATCCGTAGGAGAAGCAAAGTAACTGACATAGCTCTTTGAATTGCTAAACTTAAGTGGCAGTGATTTTTTTTGTTTGTTTGCAAGGTGACTTAATCGAAAGTATACTTAGCTATGATTCAAGAAAATCAGTTCAACTGTTTGAAGATCATCAGCTGTTTACTAGTAAATGAAGGGATGTCAGCAACTTCCACAGGTCTGATCGATTCGAAATTCTATGTCCTGTTACTTCAATGATATTGTAAGAATATGGTAACCTTTACCTGATGCTGCAGCATATTCAACTTACAGCAGAGGTGTTTAGGTTTATTGGAATATTTTTGATATGTTTTTGTTAACTGACGTAGGGAAATCATTTGATTTAATTATTATTTTATTCTAATTCGATGAGGTTATTTTAATTTTACAATTATAATTTTTTTAACGCAATGTATGTATGTTGCTTAGAAATAAATGAACTTGAACTTGAATGTCCTCTTTAAAAGGGTTGCAGACAGATATTGTAAAAAAAAGTTTCGGAGCATTTTTAAAATTTATGGCTATTATCTCATGTACCTGTATGTTTAAGGATCAAACTGTAGCATTATTATCCTGCCCTCAGGTCGTCCTTTCCAACTGCAGAACTGTTCGGTGGCGAACCAAAGCATCGACTCCTTGTTCGTGGAGTGCGTCGAAAACTTCGACGGTGGTCTTCCACAGTGGTTCCTGATGGAGCTTCGGGAGCTGCCGTCTTTGGCTGTGAGCATCTTTATTTTGACTCATTAAGGGATTAATATTTCTTAACAGATGTTATCACTTCCTCGGACCCACCGTCCCCTAGCCGTACTTTTGGTGGTACGGTAGGAATTTTAAAGTAAAATCATATCACTAGATACTAGTGTTAAAGAGGTTACGTATCAGAAGTACTACATAGATCTACAACTTAGAGTACTAGGGTAAATCCGGGATATGCGCCCCACTGGGATAGACGCCTCAGCACAGTTGTGTGAAAAATAAAATACGCAAACATCCAAACGCCTTATTATACGACCGCGCCTCTTCCCCACTTCAGTCTGCCATAAAGCGTTGGCGCGTGCGGCTGTGTGTAGGAGTGCTGGAGACGGCGACGACACAAGCGGTGGTGATTTTAGTCTATGAAAGAATTTCGATCGTCTATAACTTTGGAGTTAACAGGTAAGTTCATTTTGTTTTTACGTCTAAGTGAGGAATAGGGTATGTAGATTATTATTCAGTACTATTTTGTAATAAAATAAAACTATTTACATTAATTTTTAATGAAGGCATCTATCCCTGTGGAAAGGGATATATGCCCTTGTATATTTTGGGATAGTTGCCCTAAGGGCATATATGAATGTTTTTGCTAAGATGTTTTATTTGTTACCTACGATGATAGTTTTCTTAATTTTTTTTATTAATAAATGCATATTTGTATGCCTAGAAACAAAAAAATAAGTTAAGATAATATTTTGCAAAAATTATTGATCTCTTTAGTGTTTGTAATTAAAGTTCCTATTTGTTTTATCTATAATTATGTGCGATTGATAACTAAGCTAATCAAAGAAAAGCTGATTAAAGACTTACACATTTAAATTTTTGTTTTCTTGCTAAGGGCATCTATTCCATCGAAAAAAATTGGGTTGGGGCATGTATACCGCATATGAGGCATCTATCCCTGTATCCAGATTTAATTTTAACCCAAAATATGCATTATTCATGGACTATTTTACGAAAAACTGTACAAGATAATTAAATAAAAGACCGAAGTTATTGGATACATGTATTAATCATGTACATATTGCTTGTGTGTAAGGCGCTATAAGTAAAACAAAAAAGGTTGGGCACATATCCCGGATTTACCCTAGATGAAACCACTTCAGTCAACACAGTTAAATTAATTAATCCACCAACGCATTAAATGTAATTAGTTCGTGCGAATTTTTTCAAATGCATGACCAAAGAAAATTATTTCAGGTATTTTTCATTTTTAATTTAAAAAAAATGATTATTTTTTTTTGGAGTAACATATTAAAAAAAACAACAACATCAGAATGCTTAATCTAGTATTAAGATTGTGTGCGCCTTAGGGGTTACACTGAGGGGTGAAGGAAAACATGGTGAGGAAACCTGCACACGCCTGCGAAGAAACTCGCAGGTTGTGTGTGAAGTCGACCAACCCGCACTGGACCCGCGTGGTCGACTAAGGCCCGATCGCCCTAATTCAAGGTAGGCTCGAGCCCCTCGGTGGGGACGTATATAATCTGATATGAATGAGGGGTCACACTATACACACTGGTTAACGTAAACACTAAAATAACAATAATAATTGGAGTTAATAGCCTGTTAGAATGCTGCCCGACACCCGCTAATACGGGGTAACTGTCCGGTGGTATCTACAAATCGTGCAAAAGTATCTTTTTTAGATTATTCTTAATTTGGTGAGGGTTTTTGTCATGAATGTGATTCATGACCTAATCTCTAGGTTGTTTGTTTGAGGCATTGGGCGGGGTATACACCCAGACCCTTCTTCCGTATTCAATATTACATTTTGGCAAGTTATACATTAAAAGTGAAATCATCATTGTAAATATGATCGTTTCTTCTTGTAATTCAGAGTTATGATATAATTAAGTCTAAAGTTAACGTTGAGATAAAGATTCCTCGTTTCGGAAATACTTAACAATATATCAATATTAGTCATGCCTTCACTTCCTACGATAAAAGATTTACTTTTGAAACGATGCAAAGAGTATTTGCATCTGATCTTTCATATCAGAATGTGGTCTACAAAAAAGATCTTCTTCCAGGTCCGATACAATGTCACCACCAACCACACTCCACCTTACTTCGAGATCCGAGATCTTCCCCCAGGAGTGAGCTACCGCATTGACCTGTATGCCGTCAACGCTAAAGGCAGAAGTGACGTGTCTACTATAGAAACTGTCACTTTGAAGGGACAGGCGAAATTCACTGGTAATATCAATGTAAATTAATTATATTATGTGCATTTGGTAAATTTGTGAAATCTATTTTTGTTTTGAATTAATTGACTCGTTGGCTCAGTGGTCGTGCTCTTGACTGCTGATCCGAGAGTTGTGGGTTCGATCCCCACCCAGGGCAAGCATTTGTGTGATGAACAGATTTGTTTGCTCTGTGTCTGGGTGTTATATATCTATATATGTATGTATTTAAACGTATTTATGTATTTATATCAGTCTCTGGTTCCCATAACACTTTGGGGCCAGGTGACCATGTGTGATTTGTCCCAGAAAAAAAAATGAATATGGTAGTTGACTGCAAGTCTTAACACATATATCTACTTTTCTACACCTGGAAAGCTAACATCTGTTAATCTTATTACTTAATGCTTTATGTGGGCTACATCCTTATTATTTAAAGCATGCTTTTATTATTCTTATATGTTACCTAACTTTTTTAACATATTTTATTGTATCAAGATAGGATTTTTGTTAGGATAATTATAATGACTTATAATCAAGTTTGAAGTTGTACCAAGTTAACTCATGTCGTGCATCGTGAAGTGGTATATGAAAGGTGCGCGCGCGTCGCATTTTTATCATAGTCGGGGCAGAATCACCAGTCTTTGGTACCTACTAATAAATAGATCTTTACCTTTGAAATTGCCGATTGGATGAAAAAAATTAAAAAAGAAAATTATTATATAAATATTAGTAACTAAAAAAAATGTGGACTTTTAAAAATTTAATAGTGGTAAATATAAGCCTATTGCTTAGATATTTTGATGAACACGGGTTTTTTCACGTCAAAAAATCGCCATTGTTTTAGGCCAAAAATACATATATTTAGTTTTATAGCTCTAGATTTCACAGAAGTTTGTTCATTAGTAGTGTCATAATATTTGGGATTACCTCGTATAAAACTTCGAACCGTTCAGCAAAATTCAAACGGTACTTAAAGCTCTAATAGTGCAACCAGTACCTAAAGCTCTTCAGAAATTATTTAATTTCGTTATACTTGAGGGACAAACGCCTAAGGCATGGCACATAAGTGTGTTCGTGCTTTTCTTCAAAAAGGGCGACAATACCTTGTTGAAGAACTACAGACCCAGCTCACTTTTGAGCCATGTCTACAAGCTCTTCACGAGAGTCATTACGAATCGTCTCACAAGCAGGTTTGACGACTTCCAGCCTCCCGAACGAGCCAGTTTCCGAAAAGGATTTAGTACCATAGACCACATACATACGCCCAACGAGTACAATCAGCCACTATGCTTGGCGTTCGTGGACTATGAGAAAGCCTTCGATTCGGTCGATACTTGGGCTGTGTTACAGTTTCTCCAGCGGTGCCAAATTCGCTATCGATATATCGAAGCGCTGAAGTGTTTGTATGAACACTCTACTCTGTTTGTGCGCCTCCAGGATAAAAACTCGGAACCTATCTGGCTGCAGCGAGGGGTGAGACAGGGAGACGTTATATCTCCGAAACTGTTAACCGCCCCATGGAAGATGTTTTTGAGCTTTTGGACTGGAGTGAACTCGGCATGAATATCAACAGCGAGTACATCACCCACCTTCGATTCGCTGACGATATCGTGGTCATGGCTGAGACTATGGACGACTTAGTCACAATTCTCTATGGCCTCAGTAGAGCCTCTCAACAAGTGGGTCTTAGAATGAACATGGACAAGACGAAAATTATGTCAAACTTCCGTGTCATACCTACTCCTCTGAAGGTTAGAGGCTCTACACTCGAAGTTGTTACCGAATATGTATACCTGGGGCAAACAGTCCAGTTAGGTAGGTCCAACTTCGAGAAGGAGATTAATCGTCAAATCCAACTCGTCTGGGCAGCGTTCGGGAAGCTTCGCAATATCTTTACGTCCCAGATACCGCAGTCTCTTAAGACCAAGGTCTTCGACCAGTGTGTGTTGCCAGTGATGACATACGGAACTGAGACATGTTCGCTTACTATGGGCCTCATAAGAAGGCTCAAGGTCACCCAAAGGGCAATGGAACGCACTATGCTCGGAGTTTCTCTGCGTGATCGAATCAGAAACGAGAAGATTCGTAGGAGAACCAAAGTAACCGATATAGCTCTCAGAATTCCTAAACTTAAGTGGCAGTGGGCGGGGCACATTGCTCGTAGAACAGATGGCCGTTGGGACAGTAAAGTTCTCGAGTGGCGACCACGCACCGGAAAACGTAGAGTAAGCAGGCCTCCGACTCGGTGGACCGATGACCTGGTGAAGGTCGCGGGAAGCCTCTGGATGCGAGCAGCGCAGGACCGGTCGTCGTGGAAATCCTTGGGGGAGGCCTATGTCCAGCAGAGGACGTCCTTCGGCTGATGTGATGAACCGTTCCTGACGTTAATATATTAAAAATAAAAGAACGTATTACATGTTATTCTTTGGCCACAAAATCTGCAAAATAAAGTCGATTGGTCTAAGAAATGATCTACTAGAGTGATCTACTGTAGGTACTGTAGTAAGAAAATGGTGTCATAATTTAATGACTCTATTTATATTAAAGTGATGGAAATTCCTGCTACCCCAATTAGTGGGTCAAAACCTACTAGACCTAATTTAGGTGCTATTGCAAAATTATACGAATCGAATCGTCAAACAGCCGTGCAGCCTTAAATAAAGGTGAATTTACATTTAAACAGTAATAGCGAAAATTATCGCAAAGTTACACAGGGTGTGACCGTTTCATTTCATAACAATATTTAATAAGTAAAATTTGATAACAACTATTGTCGAAAAAAGATATTCCTACACGGTCAAAAACCAAAAAATCTAGGCAAAAAATGTTTGATAAATTTTTCACAATGCTGGCCGTTGGGGTAGTAAAGTTCTCGAGAGGCGACCGCGCACCGGAAAACGTACTGTAGGCAGGCCTCCCACTCGGTGGACCGATGACCTGGTGAAGGTCGCGAGAAGCCTCTGGATGTGGGTAGCGCAGAACCGGTCGTCGTGGAAATCTTTGAGGGAGGCCTATGTCCAGCAGGGGACGTCCTTCGGCTGATATGATGATGATGTTTTTTTTTTTATCCATTCAAAACAGAATATATTGTAGTCTATATAGACTCACATACAGAGGCAAGAGTCCGCCTCTAATTTTAATAATTTGCCGGTTCTGCCTCTAATTAAAGAAAATTTGAAGTGAGCTTTTTGCTTTGCCTCTCTCCCAGGTATCCCAAAGCTGTACCAAAGTATATATTATATTAGTACTAACGTACAGTATGGACACTCCCTGTCGCTCTCTAGATTGCGACCTCACCCCCTCGTCACCCAGATTGATACAGATTGGTTTCAGTTTGGTTCCCGAATTTATGGGATTTCGCCGTTTTTTTTGTATGCAGTGTCCGGTGTGTGGCTGTATCTTCATTCTGTTTATAGGATGTTAGATAAAATAGTAAATATTTGTTATAGGGTTTATAATCGAAAGACTAAATCACTTTTGTAACTCATACAGATCGATCAGCTGATCGGCTTTTGTATTCGAAGTCTAAGGATTTTTTGCGAATTCATCAAAGTTCTAGAACATAAATGGATCAATTTATCAATTTATCTTTATTATTAAGTATTAATTTTTATTTGCACATGCACCCACCCGCTATCGTTTCACTTTCTCGTCTCCTCCATTCACCAAAGGTTGGATGAAAGAAATCGCTGAAAGTGATAAGTCCGCCTTTGCATATCATTCTATATTTTGCTAGTTATTAAGTTTTTCATTTTTGTAAATTTGGTGTGCAATAAAGGACATTTATATTATCAATTTCAAGAGTAGAAATACCCCCCCCCCCATACAATTATGTCTATTTTACCTAACAGCCTGTATAACCCGTGGATTTTAACCCTTCATTCGTTACTCGCGATATTATTAAGGTTGATGCCGACTTATAATCATGCCCCTGTCACGCTACCCGCCGTAAGCACCGTTACTGTTGGAAAGAATGGCTTCATTTCGCTTCGAGTTCCAACTAGGGCGGCTTCAGAGGCTAGCACTTTAGAGCTTATACAGGTTGTAACAAAATTGGTATAGGTCCCGTTAACTGGGGGATTCATTCATCATACTGAACAACATTTGTTCTACGAGTTTGCTGAAATCGCAAAAAAAATATTACTTTTCATACAAATCGATCAGCTGATCGACCAATTTCGTGCATTTTTGTATGGAAGGTCCAAATTTTTTTTTGAGAATTGACTATGGTTTCCTTGGGAAAGTTGTTCATTGTGATGAGGAGAAGCCACAGTTAACGGGTCCTACACCATTTTTTTTTACGCCGGGTCGTTCCTTTCCCTCTAATATGGTTGATGGGAGCGATGGCTGACTCTCGCGTTATACTCGTGACCGGGTGCTGTCCGTGTGAACTGGCCTACTCTTGTCAAAGGTTTCAATGACATTCAATAATTGTGTTTATAACTTTTCGTGTCATATTGTTTTCATGTTCTAATGACATAATCTGATTTATTTCTAACTAATGATTGTTTATTTCTTGATTTTTTACAAATGAAATTATGTTGTTATTAATTTATTTTGTTTTAATTTTAGTTGTTTTATTTATGATCAGAAAGAGTTTAATTTGCACCTATTTTGAATAAATACCTTGAATCTTGAATCTTGAACCCTGTATAAGGTTTTACGTGTGGGTAGGGTGATTGCCAATTCTTTAAGGGGATCCCCCTACCTAATCGCCGCCACCAGATAAAAAATATACTGGCTAAGTATATCTTCCTATCATCTCATATAGCGGGTTTTTGAAATAATAGACCCGAGATGGGTCACTGAAAAACACTGCCTGTTTGGCATAGCGGTTGGTCTCTCGCTTCTCACCCGGAGGTCGCGGCTTCAATTCTCAGCGGGGTCTAACTTTGTAAGACTCGCTTTGGTTGGTTCGTTTTGTGAGCACACCTCTTTAGCTACTACCATCTTATCTAAGGCTTGCCACCAAATACTAATGTTAACAGCATTGAGATAAGATAGTCAGCTCCCCATTACGTAATCTTAGTAAGCCCGCTTCCATCTTGGGCAATCATTGTCACTTACCATCAGGTGAGATGATGTCAAAGGCTTACCAATTTATCTATTCTATATACAGGTGTAACAAAATTTGATGTAGGTCCCGTTAACTGGGGCTTCTACTCATCATACTGAACAACTTTTGTTCTACGACTTTGCTAAAATCTCAAAATAAAAATCATACAAATTGATCGTCTGATCCACCAATTTTGTGCATTTTAGTATGGAGTGTACAATTTTTTTTTTGAGAGTTGATAGGGGATTCCTTGAGGAAGGTTGTTCAGTATGATGAGCAGAACCCCCAGTTAACGGGTGTCCTACACGAATTTTGTTACATCCTGTATAAAAATTCACCCCTATATTTTTATGGATATCGCATCACGCGTGACCGGCTGGACCGATTTCGCTAATTCTTTTTTGTTGAGTTCTTTACTGTCAGGAGAAGGTAGTGTAGTGTAGTGTAGTGTAGGGTAGGGTAGGGTAGTGTAGTCAGTGTAGTGTAGGGTAGGGTAGGGTAGTGTAGTCAGTGTAGTGTAGGGTAGGGTAGGGTAGTGTAGTGGAACAGCTAGATACGATTTGATTTTTTTAAACGTTTTTCAGGTTTTTAGGGATAGGAAATGTGAAAAGTAGCCCGATGTAAATTGGGAAAAATTATAATGCTCTTTTATTTGGTATTTGACGCACCATCCATTACAATCTTTAAAAAGATATCCACACGAGCGAAGTCAAAGTCTAAAGCTATTTGTGAATAAAAAAAATATCCATTCAGTATTTTAAGTAGCCCCAATATTAAATTTGTTTGAAACTGTAGAGATTGTAGATCTCTACCTTTATGCACTCGCGCCTCGTTTAGTACTCACTTGCCAGCTCGAATCGTATTATAAACCTAAGTTAAAATTCAAATTAGTAAGTCGTTCGAAAGCTTGCCGAAACAGCTGAGCTTCATTCTATTGTGGACCGCGATCCAGGACAGAGGTCCTTTAACAAGAGTAAGATTGTTTGAGGACCGCGCGCCAGGGCGGAGATCCCTTTTATATCTTTTTCTCATGGCAAGAGTGTATTTTAAATAGTGTTCTTTGAAAAACCCAATAATAAGTCAGTTGACAGAGCATACTTTTCAATCAATAAATTTAGCTCTTCAGCCATATTTAATTCGTACAAAAGTAACGGTACTTGCTCACCTAGCTACGATCCTCCAGGCGTAACGTAGACGATGCTATAATAAATAAATAAATAAATAAATATTTTGGGACAAATCACACATGGTCATCTGGCCCCAAAGTAGGATTCCCTGTGTTATGGGAACCAGAGATGATATACATACTTATATACGTTTAAATACATACTTAAATAGATATTTAACACCCAGACACAGAGCAATCAAATCTGCTCATCACATAAATGTTTGCCCTGGGTGGGGATCGAACCCACAACCCTCGGATCAGTAGTCGTGAGCACAAACCACTGAGCCACCGAGTCAGTCAATAATACCATAATTTTACTTGATTAGTATTATTTATGTTATTCGCGAACTGAAGCAACCCCTCTCTTTACAGAAACATGACACGCTGTAACGATTTCGTAACAGTAACATTTTGTATCACAATAAACGTGCATTGCAACTAGTGAACAGCACGACGAATGTTTCTGTTTCCGGGTAATTTTCGTACAGTTCCCATTTGTTTCCGCACGTCACGCTTAATTCTGGGAAACGTATTGCACAAAGTTGTTCGAATTGTTTGTTTGGGGCAGGTCACACAGGGAATGAGGCCAATTGACTTACTCGTATTTAATAAAGTAGGTTGCTGCAGGAAAATAATTATAATAATATACAGGATTTAACTGTAAACGAATGTTTAGTAGAATAAAGCTTATCTCTAACTGAAAAACTTTTGTTCTACACCTTTTTAGGGTTCCGTACTCAAAGGGTAAAAACGGGACCCTATTACTAAGACTTCGCTGTCCGTCCGTCCGTCTGTCACCAGGTTGTGTTTCACGAATCGTGATGGCTGGACAGTTGAAATTTTCACAGATGTGTTTCTGTTGCCGCTATAACAAAAATTACTAAAAATAAGAGAAAGTTACGGTCTCTATTCAAAAAACACACTTCGCGTCACACCAGGAGGTCACGGGTTCGATTCCCGGCGGGGTCAACTTGTAAAACTCGGTTTGGTTGGTGGAAGGGCATTTTCTAAGCCCGCTTGGTTAGCTACCACCATCTTATCTAAGTCTTGCCGCAGATCTCCCATTGCGTTGGTGAATCTTAGTAAGCCCGCTTCCATCTCCGGCATCATCGTCACTTACTTTCAGGTGACATGATGCCAAGGGCTTACTTATTGTGAATAAAAAAAAACTTTTTTAAACGTGAAGAAACTACCGCCATCTAGTATGATGGTACGGAACCCTTTGTGCGCGGTTCTGACTCGCACTTTACCAGTTTTTTTTTCTAAATGAAAGGATATTAACAAACCGCATTTGAGTGGGTTTATTCCGAATAGACTATACTCGATTGTCTTAACGTATATTAAGTTGGAGATTGACAGCGAAATTGGTATTTGGCAGGCTTAACCTCTCAATAGCAGGTAGGGAATAATTGATAAAATAATACGATTTGTGGCTACTAATAAATTTCGACTACCAATTCATAGGACAGAAGCAGAGATATGCTATGGGAGGTAGATAGGTTACATGCATCCTAAAGTGAAGCAAATAAAATGATGCCAATTGGCATATTATCTTTTCTGTTGTCAAGGGTTTACCAATTGTGAATAAAAAAAAAGCAAACAACCTATAATATTGTGTATGTATAAATGGGTTCGATTTTCAAATGTTGTTTGTTAGTGCAAAACCCATCTATGGTAACAAATCTCTGGACAAAAGCCAAATAATAGGGATGACGACAGCATCAGAAACAAATGATGAACTCTTGGTCACTAAATTGTACTCCTAGTTAAACTTCGAAAAACCTTACTCGTTTTGTTTTCCATCAAGTCTTCGATTTTTAATTCACCAAAATCACAAAATGAGTAAGTAAAAGACGCTTCAAAACTATGACGTCACGCCTAGGTATTTCAATAATTTTTAGAATAAAATGTCGTTTTTGACAGATGATAAAAAGTAAATCAGATGACAGTCATCCCTATTCACAACACTATACACGTTAAAACAACCAACTTCAATCGCGACAACACAATTTTGCTCATTTTGTTTTTACAAGCTTTTAATTAACTTGCAATGTATGTATATTTGTTCGGGTGAAATCTTGCAAGTTAAATTTGACCCACTTCCTGGTTTCGGATTAAGCTGAAATTTTGCATGCATATGTATATCGCGTGACAATGCAATATCAAAAGCTTGTACCTAAAAATTTTTAGGTTAGTCGAAAATTATTTAATTTGCAAAATAACTGAATGGATTTTAATTAAAATTTATATGGGATGGCATAACCTATAGAATAAAAAAAACATTTAAATTTGTTCAAAATTGCAGATATTGCGTAACAAACATAATTGTACGGCCAGCACAACAAGCTAGACACTTTAGACTTTGTACCGTTCTTATGCCGTATGCGCATGGATCAGAATCGCACAACGAGTGTCTAGCTGGATGTGCTGGCCTTTGTACAAAAATACAGTCGAATGGATAACCTCTTACGTTTAGGAAGTTGGTTAAAAAAAACATTAATAAATTTTCACCTTAATATTATTCGTAGCTTAGGCAGGTCTCCCACGCGGTGGACCGACAACCTGGTGAAGGTCGCGGCAAGCCGCTGGATGCGGGCAGCGCGGGACCGGTCGTTCTGGAAATCCTTTAGTGAGGCCTTTGTCCAGCAGTAGACGTCTTTCGGCTGATATGATGAATGTTATTCCAATCGACGAGTATGAAGTTGTAAACAATACTTTATTTGAAAGATTTCAAACTTTGATTGTCTAAATTTTCAAAATTGAAACAATGCGCTTCGTAAAAATCTACTAGGTGTACTAGCTATACCTACTTTCTTTGGGAAAAAAAAATAGTCGAATAAACCTTAATGTCTATTACAAATAATGTCATGATTATATTCACAGGTTATGGTATTAAAGGATAAAGAAATACAGGGTGTTACAGAATTGGTGTAGGTCCCGTTAACTGGGGGTTCTACTCATCATACTGAACAACTTTCCCCAAGGAACCCATAGTCAATTCTAAAAAAAAGGACCCTCCAATACTAAAATGCACATAATCGGTCGATCAGCTGATCGCTTTGTATGAAGGGTAACATTTTTTTTTACGTTTTAAGTCGTAGAACAAAAGTTGTTCAGTATGATGAGTAGATGCCCCAATTAACGTGGCCTACACCAATTTAGTTACAACCTGTAAAATTAATTCTACACAGATACCTACACAGAACTTTTTTGAGGTACAATCAGGAACAAAAGTTCATCTCCACCCTAAAGGTAATTTTGAATTACACTACCGCGGAAGAAAAGACAAGGAAAATTTTGAAACAAAATTGTGCATATTGCATTTTGAACTTTATCTCCACACAGTATTGTGCAAATTAGTATGAGACCAAAAAGGGCATGCTCGAGCATTAGCGCGATTTCCGTCGGCAACGACGTCAAGGGAATCCAAGGAAAGGCACAGTGTGGCGTCCACCATCATTGGTGGACGCCACACTGCACCTAATCATAATGAATCATAGATTAAAAATTTAAACCGCAAATGAATTCTCGAGCATTCATTTTACATTTTTATACGACATATTTATCTTGGTCCTAACTTTGCTTATATTTTCTTAATTTTTTCCCATTCTGAATAATACCATTTGTTTATTAAAAGTGACATTTAACGGCAAAACAGGTTAAATAATTATAAACGCTAAATACCTACTTCCATTGCGACAATTAAGTACAATTTTGTATTGTTATTTTTGGTTTTTGTTAATTTTGTTGTGATTTTGATAACATTTATATAGGACCAACTCGGGAGCATACCCTATCGAATAAAAAAAGAATCAGTATATCGCAAAACATACACAAAAAAAAGAATCAATATATCGCAAAACATACACAAAAAAAAGAATCAATATATCGCAGAACATACACAAAAAAAGAATCAATATATCGCAAAAAATACACAAAACAAAAGAATCAATATATCGCAAAACATAAACAAAAAAAAGATCAATATATCGCAAAACATACACAAAAAAAAGAATCAATATATCGCAAAACATACACAAAAAAAAGAATCAATATATCGCAAAAAAATACACAAAACAAAATAATCAATATATCGCAAAACATACACAAAAAAGGGCTTAGTGCGAGTAGGACCCGCACATGAAGGGTTCCGTACCATTATCTATAAAAAATTCGTTAGTTGTATGGGAGCCTCCTTAAATATTTATTTTATTATGTTTTTTAGTATTTGTTGTAATATCGGCAACATAAATATATCATCTGTGAAATAAACTGTCTAGCTATCACGATTCATGAAATACAGCCTGGTGACAGACGGATGGACGGACAGACAGACGGACAGCAAAGTCTCATTAATAGGGTCCCGTTGTTACCCTTTGGGTATGGAACCCTAAAAATAAACAAACAGTCGAATTGAGAACCTCCTCTCCTTTTTGGTAGTCGATTGAAAACTTTGCTACATTTTTTTATTTTTCTTATTTAAAAAAAATTACTCAACTTACTTAGGAGTACACTGGAGACATAACCTATAAATTAAAATAATAATATATAAATCGGTTCACAATCGGTGAAAATATCGGTGAACATCCATAAAAAATACATACAGACGAACAGTACAGTTATCGTAAAATCTGACTCTCAATTTGAACATGAAGATGACGTGAATGTCGCTTTGGTGTACATAATAAAGTGGATGAAAAATAATGGACTGCAGATAAACTTATCAAAAACGACTAACGATAAGCAATTTAACTCCGTTCATAAAACGCCTTTGGATATAACTGTAGCATATAATTCTAAAAAAATAGATGTAGTGAACGAATATAAATTCTTGGGTATAATTATTGACAGCCACTGCAGTTGGAAAGCACACATAAAAAATATCTGTGATCGATTGTCACGTTTTGTGTACCTATCCCAGAAATATTGCCCGTGCTACATCGGAGCAAGCAGGGTTAATGGCTTACTTTGGATATGTACAATTATACAGTCAGTTTTGACTTACGGTCTCATATTTTGGAGTAACTCAACACATTTTGTGGATGCTTTCAAAATACAAAAACGATGTGTTCGAGCTCTTTGTGGGCTATCTCAAAGAAATTCATGTAAACCTCTCTTTGTTAAGTAGAAAATATTGCCTCTGCCTTGCCTATATATT
This sequence comes from Coleophora flavipennella, assembly GCA_947284805.1. NCBI lineage: Eukaryota > Metazoa > Arthropoda > Insecta > Lepidoptera > Coleophoridae > Coleophora > Coleophora flavipennella. The sequence goes on from OX369272.1 coordinate 2,087,294, forward strand.
AAAAAAGTTGCAATGTTTGTAAAAAAAACACATATTCCTGTGTGAGTCAGTCAATATATACAATAGAATTTTAAGACATAATAATAGACTTTTACATTCGTGTAGTTATCGTACAACATTGTATCAAAAAAGTTTTTACTCAATGGCAGTGCAAGTATACAATATGGTTCCGGAATGCATAAAGCAGTACGATGAGATTCGTTTCAAATCGGCTATCAGTGCTTGGCTAGCGACTAGACAATTTTACAGTGTACAATTTTTTTTGGATAATAAGGGAAAACTTTAATTTATTATATTTTTACTACTTGACTGAAGATTGATGTGTAATTTTATAAGAGTTTAGACATTTAATTAATTAATTATATTTTTACCACTTGACTGAAGATTGATGTGTAATATTATGAGTTTTGACATTTAATTAATTTTAATTCATTGACTTCTAATTAATTTAGTTATTTAAGTAAATTACATTACTCTTCAGGTAAGCCATGGCAGAAGTTTTTTAATTATATGTAAGATCTTTATACATACCTATGGTTATGCAATAAATGAATTTGAGTTTTGAGTTTTGACCATAGAACATCCTCCTTTTTTGAAATCGGTTAATAAGAGCATATCCACATTATGATAAAACCGTGTGAATATTTTTCATCAATCTATAATATCGCTACTAAAATTTGGAGACTTTTAATTAGGCGTCACGTCAGCTAGGCTCACACGAATCACACGTAAACCACGATTACAGTACGTTAGTACTAATATAAACAGGTTGTAACAAAATTTGTGTAGGTCCCGTTAACTGGGGGTTCTACACATCATACTGAACAACTTTTGTTCTACGACTTTGCTGAAAACGTAAAATTGTTTTTACTCCTCATACAAATCGATCAGGTGATCGACGGATTTTGTTTATTTTAGTATGGAGGGTCCAATTTTTTTTTGAGAATTGACCATGGATTCCTTGGAGAAAGTTGTTCAGTATGACGAGTAGAAACCCCAGTTAACAGGACCTACATCAATTTTGTTACACCATGTATACTTTGGTTACAGTTCCCCTTTTTGTTGCAGGAGAAAGCAATACACTCGGGATATCGCCAGTGCTGGCTTCCATAGCTGCGATGTCGGCGCTGCTGGCTACAGCTGTGTGCGGTGTCCTGGCAGTGCTTTACCGGAGACACTCGAACAGGCATCGGAATTTACCAGCTAAACATGCTCACTTGAGGTACGGTATGCCTTAAGTATAAGTAGCAATCAATCAATCAATCAATGTTTCAACTTTTTTTAAAGATTTTCTCAATTTCACGACGAGTTTTTTTCCAGGAGTCCGATAAAGATAAAATTTAGTATGAAGCGCTATTTCCGGTGACAATTAGATCCTTTTGGTATTTTTAAGTTGATAAACTTTGGAGGTGGAATTGTATTTTTTTTATGTTATACCAAAACAGACCCGAGATGAACTCACGAACATATCAAAAATACAGTTATGTATCTCTAAGATCCAAATGACAACAGATGAATCAATTAAGGCTTTAAGATGCCTCAATCCGATACGTGTTAAAATAATATCGAACGTAAGTCTATTCATTTTAAGTTCAAATCAATGCAGGCTTCAACGCGGCTGGTACGCTGAAACCGAACGCCCAATTCTCGATTTTCACATGTTTTCATTACTTTTCTATACTTTCAAATTAGTTTAAATAAAATGTGTTCAATTAAAATAAAAGGTCTTAATGTCACCGATTTTTGTGTGTTGGTTTCATTCAACATTAACTATTTGTTTTCGAGAAATTTTGCAATTAATGTCATAAACAGGGTCTACCTACAATATTTTTTACATCAAATTGTATTCAATTAAATATTTGTTTTATTACCTTAAGAATATTTTTTTTTTCCATAGTGACAGCTTTATACAGTCTTTCAATAATTTTAATTTAATATTGTCATTTGACCTATCTTAAGGCCTTAATAGAACTCTTCTACCCTCAGTGAGGCGCCCTACCCAGATCGTCAGCCGCAATGCCCGACGCCAGTAAAACAAGACCCTGACTCCAGAGCCAGCAGCACCGAGCCAAGAGAAAGGGGGGCAAGAGGGGCGCTACTACGCACCCCCGACCCTAGAGAGGATGATGCTGATCCTGACATCATACCCTGCTTATATGGTAAGCCATACAATAAAAAATGGCCAAGTTTTTTGGACCACGCGCAAAGTAGAGTTCCATACTTTACCTATAAAAAATATTTAAGGGTTCCTCCCAGTCATGAAAAATGGGGATAATTTTTGTGAAATATCCTTAAAATAGGTCTTTTAAAACTACTGAGGGTTTCTAAGATAATTTTTCCGATAAATGATTATTTTACTAATAATTAAATTTTTAAGTGATGATTTTTGTTAGTGTTGTACTAAACCTCTATTTCAGGATATCTGAGGTTATTGGAAATAATGGGGCGTGTAATAAATTTAAAAGAAAAATTATTGCAACAAGTAGGCTTTCTTAGTTTTGAGTACCAGTCGACCAACATAACACGTGCAGTTGGATTTGTATAAAGTTCAAAGGTAATTCTAACAAAATATTCTATCATCACATCAGCTCATATACTTCCCCACCGAGGGGCTCAAGCCTACCCTGAATTAGGGAGATCGGGCTTTAGTCGACCACGCGGGCCTTGTGCGGGTTGGTCGACTTCACACACAACCTTCGTGTTTCTTCGCAGGCGTATGCAGGTTTCCTCACGATGTTTTCCTTCACCGTAAGAGCGTCGGTATGTACGTACATATGAAATCTAAATTCGAAAATACATTGGTACGTGGCAGGATTCGAACCATGACCGCCCGGACAGGAGGTAGTGGTCCTTGCCATGACGCCACCGACGCTCTCATTTTAAAATTTTCTGAGTTAAATTAGGCGAAAACATTTTTTCTAAATCCACTGTAATATTTTGGCTCTCAAATTATAATGGCATTAAAAGTTGGATTAATAATAATTGTAGGTCACTTTAGATCTTAACCTAGGATCTCTCTTACCAGCGGAAAGATTGTCTATGGCCAATGGCTACAATTTAGTCTTCAGCGGCTGTTGGTTTCATGTTTGAATTGGCAGTCTATTCCTCTGTTCAGTCTATTCTTATGTCAGATTTTAAATGTTTCCAACATATCTTTTTCCACAGTTTCTGTTTTTTGCTTCTTCGTTCATTATGTGAACAGCCAAGGAGTGGAATTCCCTGCCGGCGTCTGTATTCCCCGATTCGTATAATGTAGGAATATTCAAGACGGGAGTGAATAAGCACTATTTGAGCTTACGTGTTACATCCTCCGCTGCATCGGCACTTACCATCAGGTGAGGTGCAGACAAACGCACTTAATTTTTTTATTTAAAAAAAATATTTGGCAATAGCCAATGCTTACAATTAAGTCTGCAGCGGCTGTTAGTTTTCGTGTTTGAATTGGCAGTGGGCTGTTACCTCAATATAAGGCCAGTTGCGAACGGCTAGATGAGCCTAAAACGGCCGACCGCAATACTTAAGATATAAGTCTGCAGCGGCCGTTAGTTTTCGTGTTTGAATTGGAAGTGTGCTGTTACCTCAGTCTAAGGCCAGTCGCGAACGGCTACATGAGCCTGCAACGGCCGGTCTCGATACATAAGATATAAGTCTGCAGCGGCCGTTAGTTTTCGTGTTTGAATTGGCAGTGTGCTGTTACTTCAGATTAGATTAGTTTTATTTATTTCATATTATCAATGTCAAGTTTACAGTATTTTAAAAATGTCAAAGGATAATATGATCGTCAAAATAAAGAAATATAAATATGTCAAAATTGGGAATAAGAATAAAAATATAATGTCGCAATACAAAAATAAAAATAAAAAAAACTAAATGTCAACTTATACTTATGTTAAATATTCTTTACAATCCATATGTCATTTCAATAATTATTTAAATTTGTTGATATACTCATTTACTGAATGAAATTCACTATCCAACAAGAAGTTCTTTAATTGGAGCAGTAATTTTCAGTATAAGGTCAGTTGCTACATGAGCCTGCAACGGCTGCCCTCGATACATAAGATATAAGTCTGCAGCTGCCGTTAGTTTTCGTGTTTGAATTGGCAGTAATCTCGATACATAAGATATAAGTCTGCAGCGGCCGTTAGTTTTCATGTTGGAATTGGCAGTGTGCTGTCACCTCAGTATAAGATCAGTTGCTAATGGCCACATAAGCCTGCAACGGCCGCCCTTAATACATAAGATATAAGTCTGCAGCGGCCGTTAATTTTCGTGTTTGAATTGGCAGTGTTCTGTAACCTCAGTCTATTCTTATGTCAAATTTTAACTGTCTCCAAGTTATCAAAAGGTTTTTTTTGGTTCTAGCAGATAGGAGGCCAGATGCGAACGGCTACATGAGCCTCCAACGGCCGCCCTCGACACATAAGCTATAAGTCTGCAGCGGCCGTTAGTTTTCGTGTTTGAATTGGCAGTGTGCTGTTACCTCAGTCTATTCTCATGTCAAACTTAAACTGTTTCCAAGTTTTCAAAAGGTTTTTTTTGTTTCTAGCAGATAGAAGGCCAGTTGCGAACGGCTACATGAGCCTCCAACGGCCGCCCTCGACACATAAGATGTCTAAATTGAGCGGCGACGACGTCCGCTCCGAGCCCGATGGTGGCGCGTACTTCACCGACTTTAGGAAAAAGGATTATAGGATACCTTTAACTAATGTGAGTAACCGTTTGCAATTTTTTTTAGTAAAATAGTACATACATTTGTGCTGCCTTTGATATTTTAAAAAGGTAAATTATCAGAAAAAATATTGTCTCAGGGCTCGTATATTTCATGTTCTATTGTTATTAAGTGGAACTCCAGGTGCTTTTTTGTTTGAAATTTAATCGTAATCCCATATACAATACTGTTTGTTTCCTGAAATAATAAAATTAATATATAAACAATAATTCAAACATAACATCATTTCACCTAGGTCTAGACCTAGAAGAAAGAAAAATAATAAAATTGAAATAAGAAAGTTTAGAATAATTATACGCAGGTATTAAGATTTCAAATAGCTATATAGGTAACTGCTTTAAAATAACTTATTTATAAGAATTAATATTTGTAAAACCTAATAGCTGTTGTTTTTATAATCTGATTGAATTTTATAAGTTAAGTTATTTTTTTTATGTTTAACTTAGCTCCTTTGTCATCTAAGACATCATCTTTCAAAATGAGCTCGTTTTAAATTGCACTCGCTATGTCAAAATAACATTTTCATTTTAATGTCTCTCCCTTTTTCATACCGTGTAATGAAACCCCTAAACTTTTCTACAATTTGAATTTCAAATTTTCTCTTTATAAAGTTCAAAATTCAGTAAGCGGGTCGCGTGCTAAGAAATTCATTTTTTACTGACCTTAGAAGAAAACTTTTTATTAGAAATTATATTTTTGTGCAACCCTTTCAACGCTAAAATTTAACAAAATATTTTTCTTTTAATAAGTTTAGTTAAAAGTGTCAGTGAGGTTTATTATTATTCAACCAACTTCCAAAAAGGACTGTATGTTTTTTTTATGTGTGTTACCTCAGAACTTTTGGCTTGGTGAACCAATTTTGATGAATCTTTTTTTATTTGAAAGTTATTGCTTTCCGTGTGGTCCCCAAATTTTATTAAAATCGGTGAAGTACTTTAGTAGAAAATTAACAGAAACCAAAAATAATAATGCAAAAATGTACTAAGTTGTTATGATGGAAGTCGGTTTTTTAAGGTGTTTAGCGTTTTCGAATGTAATAGTAAAAGTTCCTATGAGTTCGTATACAGGACGGATGTATTTCAGGACGTAAATGAGAAAACAAAACAGATCAAGTTTCCCCGAGAGTATATACTTAAATGGCGGCGTTGTTGGTTAGCTGGGGGTAGCCCCATAATGGACATATTTGTGACATCCTTTGTACTTAAATTCTATACACCATTAATGAAATTAAACTTTCCGAATTAAGAAACCTAAGATCGATTTCCTTTTGGCTGCCGTCGTAACATTCGAAATATATTTACTTTTTAAAAATTAAAACTAATTGATTTATTACCCAATTTTGTATGATAAGTCCAAAATTTTTTTTTGTCTTGACCATTGGATCTTTGGTTAAACGTCTGACCAGTCACCTATATTGTGTTTTCTTATATTAAGGTACTCTGATACCATTAAGACAACGTATAATGCAAAATTAACATTTTAGAAATGAATTATCTGAATTACGTGTAGTTTATAAATTCCTAAAAAAATCATTGAGATTATATAATATATCTATACTATCTATCTGACGGCCGACTGATTACTCATTTCCTTGATTGTAAAAATCGCAAAATAACCTCTAAAATTACACTCATATTGATTGTGTGCTCATATGCAAACGGTGCTTACGTTGTCTGTTAATAAATTAGTCATTAAATAATAATTTACGTAGAGTCTGAAAAAATAAATACCTTTGAAGGCGACCGACTTTACAATATTTTGTTTTATATTTTTCATGTTCGATTTATTGAATAAAAACTAAATTTCGCGACTCCTGCTTTGTTTTCTAGGAGTAATGGCAAGTTGCAAATCGAACGAGAGTGAGGAGGAGAAACATTTTGCTATCATCATCATATCAGCCGAAAAACGTCCACTGTTGGACAGAGGCCTCCCCCAAGGATTTCCACGACTACCGGTCCTGCGCTGCCCGCATCCAGCGGCTGCCAGCGATCTTCACCAGGTCGTCGGTCCACCGCGTGGGAGGCCTGCCTATGCTACGTTTTCCGGTGCGCGGTCACCACTTGAGAACTTTACTACCCCAACAGCCATCTGTTCTACGAGCTTTGTGCCCTGGCCACTGCCACTTCAGTTTAGCAATTATGTGTGCTATGTCGGTTACTTTACCAGCCCTCTTAAACAGGATTAAAATTAAACTAGGATAAAACGGACAACTTTCTCAAAATAATCTGTACAATTGAGCTTAAACATTCTTTTGGAGTTCTCATCCTAATTGATTGGCTGCTGGGTCAACTTTAAATGTCAACTTTAAAAAATGTTTTTTTTGTTTCACTCGGGGTAACTTGTATAGTTTTACGAGTAAGAAGATCCTGAGTTCAAAATTTTGCTAAATGTCTCAATAATTATACCCTGTATAAAAGTAAAATTTATTGACCAAAGCAAAAGTCGCTTTAATTTGGTAAAATCTATTAACTTAATACTCCACTTCTAATAAAGATGACCGGTGTTAAGCTGACTTTTAATACAACCTACTTAGACCATTTTATCTCTAGAGATATTCTAGAAGCTTGTCGATACTTCAAAGTAGGCTTATACTCATTAAACTGAACAACTTTTTTTCTACAAATTTGCTGAAATCGCGAATATTTTTTGGACTTTCATACAAAACAATCCGCTGACCGAATTGTATCAAAAATCCAAAAATCACTGCACCTTTATGATACACCCTGTATAGGTTAACACAGCTTAACTCCGATCAACTCGTACAAATATCAGGCTAAATAGTGTAATCCCTTGTTACAGTCATACCATAGCTTAGGGCGCGTCAACAAGGGCGTCAACGCCTGCAGTCCCAGTTCTGCAACAGGTGTGACGTCATCACTCACAGCGCACAGATTACGGCCAGAAGTCGTAACGACATCGCATCGGGTACAAGAGAGCTGTATATAGGCTATATAAATGTTATGGGTTGTGTTATCGGGGAGAGAGCTTCTGTATATAGCATGTGTGAGACTAAATGTTCCGAGTTCAAACAGAGCATCGAGTGCAAAAAGCTGTTTAAAGGCTTTACAAATATATCAGGTGTCATGTGTTGACTAGCGCACTGGGGACAATTTAATTGTACATAGATTATTTAAAAGTGTTTCGAGTTTTAAAGCGCATCGATTGAAATAAGTTGTATAGAGGCTATATTATAAGTGTTCAGGTAATTGTGTGATTAACCTTTCTAGTGTAAAGAAGTGTTAAGAGTGGTGTATGTTTTAAGCGGAATAAAAAAGTTTATCGCATTCTGTTTGGGTGCAAAAATTGTGAATTATAAGCTTTACAGGTGTCCAGGATTGACTTTAAACGGCTTAGGACGTGAGTGAGATACATATTAAATAGGTTTTTTACCAGCTAATAAGTTTAATTTAACAGTTCTATCTATTGAAAAAGTAAGACGGTTTATTGAAACAGTTTTTTAAAAAAGCATGCAACTTTGAACTGAACTGTCAAATAATATTACGCTAAGCAATTAAATTTTAAAATTTCAGCAATAATTTGAGTTATTGCTACGCCATAACATTTTTATGAACCTTTTATTAATATATTTTAAAGCCCTTGTATTTTTTGACTGTTAACTTTTTGATGCTCAATTTGAAATGCAGTTAACAACCTTTTTAGACTTTTCTATTTTATTTGCGATTTCGTATTGCAGAAATGGGTCCTTTTTGTAAGTGAGAGAACACAATAATAATCAGAAGCAGATTAAACAGTCATGTTTTTTTAAAACATCCACAAAAGCAAAAGAGTGTAAATCTATTTTTTAAAAATAACAATGTGCCATTTAAACAACTTATAATAAGTTCAAAGTTATGTATATGTAATACCGGTCGTGTGTCTCTTTGTGAGGTTATTTTGTACAGCTTTTATTTCTATTTCAGCTTTTAGTCTACACTTTGTTAAATATTCAGAAACTTATTAGTATAGTAACCAGTGATAATGGTATTTTTGTATTTTTTGTTACACAATTGAAGAACATTACTGGTCCAGTTTCCGCAAAAATACTTCTGAACTTTATTATTTTTCATTTTTTCTTTATTTTTTCATTGTCTTCTGACAATGTAAGACATTTTTTTGTTATAAAGTTTGTTTTTAAATTTAGTATAAACTACTCCTTCGTTTGTACCTCTGCCTCCGCTGTAACTCCGTAACTGTTTAAATTCAAGTTTTTACAAGACGAGAATGGCAAGATTGGGGTGGCTTACTTTACATTTTAAGTCTTTCTGTACATATTTTTAAGTAGATATTTAGTGAACTATAATTGTAATTTAAGCGTCCATTTGACTATAACATCGTTTAAAGTTCGTTCGTTAACCGCATCTTTGACGATTCCCGACAAACACTGTCAAAGATGCCAGCGCGGCGGGTGACACGATTAACTCAGAGCGGCACCTTTGACAGAGTGTTTGTCGGGCGCCGTCATTACACTATGTGATAAACTTGGTTGCTTTATGGGCTCAGTAGAATAAAATCATTTTTATAAGCTTACACAATCATCTAAACTATCATTTTTGTACAAAAAAGCATTAGTTTAAAGAATATGGCCTAGTAATGTATTTTCTTTATCTTGTATGATTTATTTTGATATTTGATTTTTTTTAAATACTAATAATTCTTAATATATAGAGGCGTGCGTGTCGTTTTTTTTACAGTACATATATAGTACCTAATTTAGATTCAATTCAATTATTTGTCAATTATTTTGCAGTTTAACATCATCATTACCATCATATCAGCCGATAGACGTCCACTGCTGATCAAAGGCCTCACCCAAGGATTTCCACGACGACCGGTCCTGCGCTGCCCACATCCAGCGGTTTCCCACGATCTTCACCATGTCGTCGGTCCACCGAGTGGGAGGGCTTCCTACGCTACGTTTTCCGGTACGCGATCGCCACTCGAGAACTGTTCTACCCCAAGCTGCCGTTTTACATACGTATCCGTAATTAAACATAATAATAATGTGTTCGAAACTTTTCAATGTACTGATGTGTATATTTTAGGTTCTTAAAATACGCTAAACTGTCTAGGAAAAATAGGGTAAGGTATATATTTGGAAATATTTTTTGTCATAAATGTCGTGTCAAATGCCCCCGAGTTTGGTGTTCATGTACATTCTTAAAATATTCTAAACTCATTTGTTTCTGAATTTTTGAAAAGGAGTACTTACCTAACTGTGTTTTTAGGATTAAAAAAAAAAAAAATATTGCGAATATTTATGTACTTACTTCATCATCATTTCAGCGCATTTACGTCCCCACCGAGGGGCTCAAGCCTACCCTGAATTAGGTACTTACTTATTTTTAGTTAATTATCCTATTTTAGTAGCCCTGTACGTACAGTGCGATTCCTTCGGGACCACACACAAGGCAAGGTACCAACTTTTTACTTTATATCTACCGGTCCACATTTTGTATCCACTTAATTGTATTGTGTCTGTGGTCGAGCCATCATCGATTGGAATGGTGACAGTTGTTTCACTTAACAAGTTAGTGTGAAAGATCGTTCTTGGTTTTAGTAATTAACTGTCATAACTCTAGTTGTGAAATAACTTTTGTTTAGGGCCATTTAGTGATTTTCATAATTAATTTTTTTTTATTCACAATTGGTAAACCCTTGACAAAGTCTCACCTGATGGTAAGTAAAGATGTTGCCGAAGATGGAAGTGGGCTTACCAAGATTCCCCAACGCAATGGGGAACTGGCTATCTTATCTTCATGCCGGAACACACCAATGATATTAACATTGATATTTGGCGGCAAGACTTAGATAAGATGGTGGTAGCTAGCCAGGCGGGCTTAGAAAATGCCCTACCACCAACCAAACCGAGTCTTAGAATCGAACCCGCGACCTCCTGTGTAAAGCCAGTGAACTTTGCCTCTGAGCTACGGAGGCGGTTTGTGATAGTTTATGTGTTTATGTTTTTTTTTTTTATTTCGCTGATACAAAAAACCAGGATCGGATGAAACCTTTTAAATATAGGCTCGAAGCCTATGCTATAGGCACCAGTACCCCCATAATGTGAGTATTTTAATAGCCTGTGTTACGTATCAGTTATGTATGAATGGAGATATTAATATTATGCGCGCGTGTGTGTGTATGTGTGAGTGTGTGTGTTAATTTTTTTCATCTACCTTTGTTCCTACTCAACAATTGTCACATTTGGGATAAGTAACAAAACCTATCTATCTAAAGAAGGAAGGACTAAATTTTGATAAAAAACATAAGGATTTCCTAAAGCAACCTACCCACGTCCGGGTGTCACTTACGTTACTTTTTTTTTGAACATGTGAGATAGGTATCTTTTTATTTTGTTAAATCTATTTTACCTACTTTAACATTCTACTACTATTTTACACTCACTTACTTTGATTTTCTTGACCTATTGAATTTTCCACTAAGCGATTATGTAAAAGTCCTTTAAAATTTTAAAGTGTAACAAAATAAACGAATATAAATTTTAACATCGTCCACGAGCCGTCTTGACATTAATAATTGTCAAGTAATTGAGAAGTTTAGTGTTTTGTTTCGTCCGGTAACGTGATTGTTAACTTTTTAATGGGCATTCTTTCCAAATTGAAACATAAATCTCGAAAAATATCAATTACTTACTTTTAGATAAGTTTGTTCGACGAAAGTCGTTATGAAACCGAGACATGAGTTTAGTTATTGCTACCTCGGGCCTCTAAATCTAACCAAAGTTGTGGAGTTGTTGTAAACATGAGGATCATTATGGATCAAGGTTGGAGCTATTAATTACAGCCATAATGAAGGCGAATGGTTAGTTAATCTATAGAAACATATAAGAACATTGACTCTTTCAATCTTTATTCTTGTAGGCGTCGGTGTAGATCGTTTAATCGCGATCTTCTAAATAGTCCCAAGCAGATCATGAGAAGCCCAGGCATTTCATCATTAAATTGGCAGTATTTTTTTTATCTGCAGCCACCCGCATTTAGCCTTTTACCTACCAACTCCTACCGGTTACCTTAAGGTTGCCTGGAAGAAATCGCTAAAAGCGATAAGGCCGCCTTTGCACTGTACATAGTTAAAATAAGTTTCTGTAATGCTTTTTCTGGTATGCAATAAAGGATATTTATTATTAAGCGTCGGTGGCTCAACCGGTAACGACTCGGTCCACCTAACCAGAGGTGCCGGGTTCAAATCTGGACGGCCAATGTACCAATGAGTTTTTCGAAACTTAAGTACATAATATACTCACCGATTGCTTTAACGGTGAAGGAAAACATTGTGAGGAAACCTGCACACCTCTGCGAAAACACTCGAAGGTTGTGTGTGAAGTCGACCAACCCGCACTGGACCCGCGTGGTCGACTAAGGCCCGATCGCCCTAATTCAGGGTAGGCTCGAGCCCCTCGGTGGGGACGTATATGAGCTGAAATGATGATGATGATGATGATTATTATTATTATTATTCTTCGCGTGACGCCGCTCTGTTCTACAGTGGCACCAGACATACTAACCGAACACTGCCTTTAGTATTTTTTTAAATCCCGCGATGAAATGCTTCGGCTTTTCACGAACTGCCTAGGTATCCTGGGCAGATTGCGGTCTGACGGATTTTTACGATCTCCCGCCGACAAACTGATTTTTAATTTCATAGAACTTATAAAAATATCAGATATCATACTATCCATGAGATTGTCGTCGACAAAAATCACGCCCGCTGCTAGTGAAGCATTAAAATAATTCAATGATTGGTAGTGTGATATTTCTATTTAATTTTCATCAAACATTGTGGATGCCTACTAAGAAAAACCAAAAGTGTGTCCCTTCGAGCGGGGATATCAAACGCGCTGCCGAGGCCAAAGTAAACGTCGTCGAGGCTCACGCGGGGAGTGTAATTTGGCCGCACGGTAGTCCTTTTAACGCTTTGCCGATATCCAAAGTTTTCTCAGAATTTTTGTATAAACCTTTAAAAAAACTAATTACTTTTCTAGTTAGCTTATGAAATCTTCTTTTTTTATTTATATCAATTTAAGAAAGATTCCATTTTTTTTGTATTTTTGCATTTTTTTTGCAAAAAACTTATTTTTTTCTGACGTTTGTATGAAATCTGACATTAAAAAGTTTAGAAAACTTTACTTTGGAAAAAACAATATCTATTGAATTAAATACTAAAATAAAATATGATATATATTGAAATTTATTTACGTACCTTTTAACGCTTTCATTTTACCTAATTCTTTTAAATATATTGACCTAGAACAATAAAGAATTTCATAGTAACGAACTACGCATGAACTTGCATCTTCTGCACAAGAATGTTTACAATATTGTAATAATGCTCGTGACGGACAAGGGTTCGGCACCACCCGCATGCGACCCAGACCCAGAGGCCGTGGACAAGGGTTCGGCAATCGGCACCATGCGACCCAGGAGCCGTGTCTTGAATGTTAGATAGTGGCAGTGAAAGTTTAACTGTTACTAACTGAATTGGAAGGGTTGTCGTTGGTCAATTGATTTTATTGTTGTTGAATGACAACCCTCAAATTATGTTATTTGAATTTCCAAAAATCCACAAGTCCAGTGATATACACGCATCAGCTAGTAGAGCTTCTAATGTACCATTATCATCATCATATCAGCCAGAAAATTGCCACGTATCAATGTGACCTGCACACGCCTGCGAAGAAACTCGCAGGTTGTGTGTGAAGTCAACCAATCCCCACTGGGCCCGCGTGGTCGACTAAGGTCCGATCGCCCTAATAGAGGGTAGGATATATGAGCTGAAATGATGATGATGATGATCAGCCGAAAAACGTCCACTGCTGAACAAACGCCTCCCCCAAGGATTTCCACGACCACCGGTCCTGCGCTGCCCGCATTCAGCGGCTTCCCGCGATCTTAACCAGGTCGTCGGTCCACCCCGTGGGAGGCCTGCCTACGCTACATTTTCCGGTGTGCGATCGCCGCAGGAGAACTTTACTGGACCAATGGCCAACTATTCTACAAGCTAAGTGCCTGCCCACTGCCACTTCAATTTAGCGATTCTGTGACTACGGTTACTTTGGTTCTCTTTCAGATCTCGTTCTAAGGTATGATAAAATAAAAAATTCGAGCGAGACCTACAGTACTCGCATATGATGTGTAACATGTGACAAAATACTTTATAAAAGGACGGCAAAGATACGGCAGACTAGGCTGTATGGTCATAGATACCTTTGCCTTTTCCGCGCTTTTAAAGCCTGAAAAAAGGACGGCATATATACGGCAGACTAGGCTGTATGGTCATAGATACCTTTGCCTTTTCCGCGCTTTTAAAGCCTGAAAAAACGCGACTCCCTGGGACACATTTTTGTCCCATGGGACACTTTTCCGTCCCATTTCACGAAATCACTCCCACAAATTGCAGGAAAGCGAGAGCAAAGATGTTACACATCAATAATAATGATTTAGCCCAGACACGATGCGTTCGCATCGTGAATTTGGATTGGTTATGCTTTTGTAACAAAATTTCAAGACATCCACTTTTCATTCCGTTTTTAGGGTTCCGTACATTAAAGGGGAAAAAAGAACCCTTTCAAGATCACTTCGTAGCCCACCCACCTGTACAGACCCATTTTCTCAGGAACGCGTAAAAGATATCGAGTTGAAATTAAAATCAGCTTAATTTTGGCTGACGGTTTTTTGGAGTTGTACAAAACTCAAGCATCTAAGTCAACGCAATCAAAAAATACGGCTATTTATGCCGCATATATTGACACTTGCAAGGAAATACCTATAGGGTATTTCTCGTTGACCTAGATTTCAATTTATCAAGAAGCAAGGTCTCACAGCAAAAGTAAAGAAAAAAAAACGAAAATTGTTAATTTGTAGTTTTATCACATACATTTTTTTATTATTAAAAACTTACATGTGAAGTTGCAAATCTTTTTTGTAGTGTTATAAAAATGGCGCGCCCCGCATATGCGTTCCATTAGAAGAAAATTATTGAATGAATCTCGTGTGTCGTATTGGTAAAAAAACTGTTTTATAACATTATTTTGTTATAGAAAAAGTGTTATATTATGATTCTGTTTTTAAATTTCGGTGTTTATAAAGTACGTTCAACATAAACTCGTTTTGAAGTTTATAATTCAAATTTTACGATATGAGAGTAGGTAGATAAAATCTTTTTATAGGTACACTGAGTCCTAAACAGTATTAAATTGTAAAATATTAAGAGATATGTGTATGTAGTTCGTAATAACTTTAACCTGACCTATTATTTTAATTATTATTATTCTAAGACTTGTAAATATTGTAAATAGGATTTCCATAACGAATTTTTTTAAAAATCTAGTCTATTTTAGTTATTGGTGCTAAGTATTGTACATATTAATACTAAAGTTTAAGTTTGAATATTGAAAAATAAATAAATTAACATTTGGAATGTAGCGTCAATTGCCGATGGAACCTGTACTAAGTATGGGACATGAATATTGTTAAAAAGAAATATACAATAAAAACCAATGTTTCTTGTAAATGTTCCCAAATAAAATGTCAAGCATTTACGATGTTTCGTTTCATTTTTTGTGACGTCTACAAACAAAAAACTTTTTTTAAATTCACATTTGGTAAGCCCTTGGCATCATCTCACCTGATGGTAAGTGACGATGATGCCGAAGATGGAAGCGGGCTTATCATGGTTCTCCAACGCTATGGAGAACTGGCTATCTTATCTTCAAGCCGGAACACATCAATGTTGTTAACGCTGATGTTTGGCAGCAAGACTCTGATGAGATGGTGGTAGCCAGAGCCTGGCGGGCTTAGAAAATGCTCTAACACCAACCAAATCGAGTCTTACAAGTTGACCCCACCTGGAATCGAACCCGCGACCTTCTAGTGTGAAGTGAACGGGCTAACCATTAAGCCACGGAGGCGGTATGAATTTTTGTAAATAAAACTTTACGCATGTCAAGCAAGCAGCAAGAAAAACAATTGAGAATTTTTCTTTGATGTGTTGATTTCAGTGTAAACAAAAGGCGGTACTTTGATCCTTGTAATGAATCCCTGATTTACAGCCCACGGCATGATTACATCGAACGAAACACAACACAAATTGAAACATAAACAAAATAAAACGAAAAACATCGATACTGAGAAATTCTGTTAATGGCGAAGACAGGTCGACGTACCAAGAATTAAGTATAACACTGGCAAAAAATTTAGATATTTTTATTCACAACTGGTAAGCCCTTGGCATTATCTCACCTGATTGTAAGTGACAATGATGCCGAAGATGGTAGATTTCCCAACGCAATGGGGATCTAGCTATTTTATCTTCAAGCCGGAACACATCTATTCTGTAAACACTGATGTTTGACGGCAAGACTTAGATAAGATGGTGGTAGCTAGCCAGGCGGGCTATGAAAATGCCCTACCACCAACCAAACCGAGTCTTACAACTTTGAACCCGCCGGGAATCGAACCTGCGACCTCCTGGTGTGAAGCGAATGGACTAACCATTACGCCACGGAGGCGATTAAAACCCAGTTATTAATCTTATTTTTTTTTAAGATGTACAGTTTGTAAGTGTGTAAGTTCGGATGTAAGATATATTCACCGAAACTGCTCATCCAATTAAAAAAAAATATTTACCAATAGTTACAAACAACCTTCAAGATGCACATAGCTTAAAAAAAGATAGCAATTAGCTTGCGACTCGCGCATCGTGCACTCTCGATATCCACGCGAGCAAATTTGCATGCCATTTTTATGACGATTGAATACATATATACAATAACATCATCATCATCATCATACCATCATACCACTACTGGATAAAGGCCTCCCCCAAGGATTTCCATGACGACCGGTCCTGCGCTGCCCGCATCCAGCGGCTTCTCGCGATCTTCACCAGGTCGCCGGTCCAACGCGTGCGAGGCCTGCCTACTCTAAATTTGTCGGTGCGCGGTCGCCACTCGAGAACTTTACTACCCCAGCGGCCATTTGTTCCACGAGCTATGTGGCCTGCCCACTGCCACTTCAGTTTAGCGATTATATGAGCAATGTCGGTTACTTTGGATCTCCTCGTTTCTGATTCTTATATTTTAAATTACTTTTACAGCGATTCGCTCATCTGTGGTTTTTCCAATAGGTATTTCGCGTTTCTAATTATCGAGAATAAACCAAAATAACGATAATAATGATATAATAATACTTAATAATGATAATAATATAGTAATATATAATAATGGTATTGTAAAATAACTAAACTAAAATGTAATAAATACACAACTGCATAAAAACATTACCAAACTTTAGACATAATTCGGTTAAAACGTATGCTACGTCACATACAGGATCAAGACGAATCTAATGATACCTTACACTATTGAATCTATGAAGCCGGTTAGAAGATCGTGGAATAAAAAATATACATTCAAAAAATAATATACAGGGTGTAAAAATTGGTGTAGGACTATACTGTTCTATACTAAAATGCACTAAATTGGTCGATCAGCCGATCGATTTATAGGAGGAGTAAAAAAAATATTTGCAATTTCAGCAAATTCGCAAAAAAAAAATGGTTCATTATGATGAGTAGCAGCAACAGTTAACGGGACCTACACTATTTTTGTTGCACCCTGTAAAAAAAAACGATAATATCTAGTGTGACATAAATACTTCTTGTCCCAAAATAAAAACTCTTTTAAATTGCAGATTGTAGTTTTGTTTCTTCCTAAATTATTTAAATAGTGTTTTATTCTGGTATTTTAATTTAAAATTTTACTAAGAGCCCGTAGTACCCGGACCGTTACTTTTTGGGGCTACCTCCACTGGCATCCGATCATGGCACCTTGCGGCGCACCACAACGAGTCGATTAGTGGTGGTTCCTCGAAACCAGTCAGAAGTCACGACCGCCTAACCCAGGGGACCACCAGGAAAGTACTAAAACAAATTCTTCCGTCCTTTTTTTATTTTAAATTTTCTTACTTATTAATATCAGGTTTAGCAAATTTAGTTTGAATTTAAATACCGCATGGCCGTATTTTTATAGAATATTATAAATATTAGGGTAATACCGGCCATTTTGGCCATGTTGGTTTTTCTGTTTATTTTACTCTGGTTCTCATTATTTTAAGTTTATATTTTTATAAAAGGGGGCTATATCCGGATCTAACCAATGATATTTTTAAGCTAGTACAAGAGCTAAATATTTTTTTAAAACCTATTGTTGTGATTAGGAGGTTAAATTTAAGGTATTTTATACAACCTAAACATCACCGCTGCTATTCAGTCCTTTTATATACTCTGTTATTTACCCTTTTTCCTTCTTTACCTTCTTCTATTCCGAATAACCCCAAAATATTTTTCTTTACCAATTTCCACTTTTAGGCCTTGATTCAAATTCCACGTATCATATGTGGTAAATTTCCTATGGGTATTTAAGCCAAGTTTATTTAATTTTTGCCTCATCACCTAGCAAATATTATGGGCGCAGCAAAGTCTCATCCCGCCCGGTAAACCGCAACAAAGGCTAAGTCCTCTCACACGGTGAACCGACGAGCTGGTGAAGTTCGCGGGAAGCCGCTGGATACGGGCAGCGTAAGACCGGTCGTCGTGAAAATCTTTGGGGGTGGCCTTTGTTTAGCAGTGGACGTCTTTCGGCTGATATGATGATGATGAAAGTTAGCTTGTCTTTGCTGGCTTGGCCACCAAGAGAGGACAGAAGATGACTGTGCTGCGAAGGGAGCGTACAACGCACGACTAACTGGGACGCCCCGATTACTGCTGGAATGTCGGAGTGCTAAAGGACCTGAGAGCCCCCCCCTCCCCAAAGTGCCGATTGGCACGAAGTGGTGCAAGACAGAAGAAATTGGCGTGATTTGGCGTCGGAGGCCAATATCCTATTTGAGTCGCCGAGCCAGCGAAGTAAGTATACCTAGTAACCTGGCCTTTATTATTTTATTTTTATTTTTACGGATTATATTTTCATTTTTAGCATATATTTTTTTATCACTATGCCCTTAACATCATCTCACCTGACGTTATGTGAATGCCGAAGATGAAAGCGGGCTTACCAATTGAACGCAACGGGGAACTGGCTATCTTATCCACAAGCTGGAACGCATCAAAGGTGCAAGATAGTAGTAGCCAGCCAGGAGGGCTTAGAAAATTCCCTTCTACCAACCAAAGAAAAGTCTTACAGAGTTAGACTCCGCCGGGAATCGAACCCACGACCTTCTGATGTGAAGCTAATAGACAAACATAACGCCACGGAGGTGGCTAAAATGAGATACTCGTAATAACATATAAAAAATCGAGGACGTATACACGAATCCACATTTTTCGGATCAGTATTTAGCTACAGAGCACTCAGGTATTGAGAGGACAATGACACTGCAGGACCAAAGTTATAAACCCCCTTCACACCTAATTATCATGGGTTCGATTCCATGCGAAACAGAAAAAAAATATTGACTTAATTTTATTGTACACGCACAGTTAAGGTAAACAGTTGCTTACAAACTAAATGTACAAATGGAATGAATGACTCTGTTAGAGTTTTCTTCCTACATACCATAGGCGATGAAGAATGAGATCTTAGGGTTGAATGGGCGTGTAAACAGATAATTAAAAAAAAACAAACATTCATATTATACACATGGAATACATAACATAAACCTATATAGGGTGACTTTTAATTAGTTCTTGATAGCAAAGGATATGAATGTACTCGTGATTACAAACAACTTTCCCAAAGAAACTATATGTCAAATATGAAAAAAAAATTTTGGTCCTTGATACATTTTTGCCGATTTGATAACTTATTATGTATCGAGGGCAAAATTTTATTTTTCATATTTCACATATAGTTTCCTTGGGAAAGTTGTTTGTAATCACGAGTATATTCATATCCTTTGCTATCAAGAACTAATTTGACGTCACCCTGTATATTTATAAATAATACATATACTCGTACCTACGTACTTAGGAAAGATTATTAGTAATTTTATGTTAATACACGAATAAATACGAGTATAATACGATTAAACAGAAAGGCAATGTTCTTTTACTCTTCTTTTAGAGACATTCACTGATGGGCTATCATATCACAGATGTCATGTGAGGGGGAGTTTCACAGTCTCACTGCATGTACAATGAAGGAGCTGCCGTAGCGAGAAGACGTGTGAGTCGGGACTTTTAGAAGATGGGATTACGCTGTAAAGTCCGTTCGCTTAGATAGTGTCGCTCGCCCTTTGTAAACACCGACACAGCGCGTGCCACCGCGTGTCAAAGAACGCCGCCTTGACGTCAAAAAAGCTGACACATGTGATACATGTGATACATGTGTATTACTTGATTTGTATCTGTAAATAGGCAACATGCAATATTTTTATTTTTGCTTTCATTTTAAAGAACTCCATGCAGAATAAACCAGGAGTATATTAAAAAAATAAAAAAACTTGTTTTTTTAATTTTAAATGCGGTTTTAAAGTAACCGTTTAAATTTTCGCGCGCAAACGGACGTATAGTTCCGATGACGTCACTCCTGTCTGTCACTCAGACCAAAGAGATTATAATACATTGTAATTGTAATGTATTATATTCTCTTTGGTCACTGCTGTCTGTCACTCAGACCAAAGAAAATATAATACATTGTAATGTATTATATTCTCTTTGGTCTGAGTGTCAGACAGGAGTGACGTCATCGCAACTATACGTCCGTTTGCGCGCGCAAATTTAAACGGTTACTTTAAAACCGCATTGAAAATTAAAAAAACAAGTTTTTTTTATTTTTTTAATATACTCCTGGTTTATTCTGCATGGAGTTCTTTAAAATGCAAGCAAAAAAAGCAAAAATAAAAATATTGCATGTTGCTTTCTATTAAAGTGGATTTAATTCTTGCATTTTGTTTAAACAAATGACACTATCTGAGCGAATCGACTTTACCTGTTTTTATGTAAACTTAACGTATAGGTAAAGTAAAACTTAACGTCTAAAATTAAAACTAACTGTATAACCACCTCCTTGGAGTAATAGTTAGTCCATTCGCTTCACACCAGGAGGTCGCGGGTTCGATTGCCGGTAGGGGTCAACTTATAGGACTCGGTTCGGCTGGTTGTAGGGCATTATCTAAGCCAGCCTGGCTAGCTACCACCATCTTATCTGAATCTTGTCTCCAAACATCAATGTTACCAACATTGATGTGTTCCGGCTGGAAGATAAGATAGCCAGTTCTCCATTGCTGGGGAATCTTGGTAAACCCGCTTCCATCTTTGGCATCATTATCACTTACCATTAGGTGAGATGATGTCAAGGGCTTAATAACTGTAAGTAAAAAAAATATTTGGTAACTGGAAAGGTAATATGAAAATGACTTAATTTAAAAAAAAAAACATACCAAGAATACTTCTGTAAGCCAACTTTATACTTAATTAACTTTACTAGTACTTACTCTAACTTTGAACCGACAATATGTCTATCTCAGTCACGCATCGTAGTTAAATTTGAAACCCGTAACCTACGTAATACATTGTCTTATAACCTTTAAAGTTACCTACTGTAGTGAGTCTGATGCGATTGGCAAGTTAAAATTTGTAAGAGCTGATAGAATACCTGCAGATAATATACTATCTGCAGCGAAACGATGAAAAAAAAATAGTCATATTATATTGTATCTTTAACAAAAGCTGGCTAAATCATAGCTGGCAGTTTTATTCACAATTGGTAAACCCTTGGCATCATCACACTTGATGGTAAGTGACAATGATGCCGAAGATGGAAGCGGGCTTACTAAGATTCCCCAACGCAATGGGGATCTGGCTATCTTATCTTCAAGCCGGAACACATCAATGCTGTTAACACTGATTCTTGGCGGCAAGACTTAGAAGATGGCGGTAGCTAGCCAGGCGGGCTATGAAAATGCCCTACCACCAACCAAACCGCGTCTTACAAATTTGATCCTGCCGGGAATCCAACCTGCGATCTCCTGGCCTACTGGTGTGACGCGAATGGACTAACCATTACGCCACGGAGGCGGTAAACCAAAGACGAAAATCGATGTATATCGATGATCTATCAGTATAGATCTGGAAGCCGTATTCTAGAATCCGCCGGTTTCCAAAACAGCGCACCGAACAACGCCGGATTGTAAAATGGCGGCTTTTTTTAACGACATCACGTTTAGCCAGATCTCAATTCGGCTGAAAGAAAGTACTCCGCATTGTATAAAGCGCTGGTTGGTGTAAAAATTTGAGTCATATTTAAATGAGCGAGCGAATTATGCAGTTAAAGATCCTCGCTTAGCAAGGCTCCCCCCCCTGGGTAGCAGAATGCTTTGCAGAGAAAGATATAATCGTTTTTTACTTAGTACTTAGTTTACAAAGCGGCGCAAAATCCGTCGTTTTAAAAAACGTCGCCGTTTTACAATTCGGCGCCATTAAGCGCGCTGTTTTGTAAACCGGCTGATTCTATGTAACAGCTGCGACAATGATACATCATGACATCAACCCTTCAAGAAAGTTCATTCTTATTCACTGCAGGTTTGACTTTGTTCAGCAGTGGACGATTTGTGGCTGATATGATGATGATGATGAAAGACTAAAACTTTATCAGATTGTTAGACACAAATCATTTGTCAATGTTTAAAATAAGATAACTTAACAACCCATTCATAATTTATTATCACTTTTTACTTTTCAAAAATAAATTATAAACATGAGTTTTTGAAACCACAAAAAAAGTGTTTTATCAATGTTAGTATGTTGTTACGATTCCGTAAAAGATGCCAGCGGCACACTGTTACTAAGCCTAAGTTGGTCAAAAACACTCAAATTAAAGTTGTCTTAAGGGATTTATCTAACTTAGCGTTAGGTAAACAGTTCAAATTTTAAAATGCACTTATGTGACAATTCATGAAAAAAGGGAAAAATAATTGTCTTATAAGTCTCTTGAAGAAAATTGTTTGTTCTTACGTTTTTTTGTTATTTTTTTATTCTTAAAATCGGAAACACACCAGCACCAAAATTAATTCAATTATAAATATTATAATACAGACACTGAGGCAAAACTAAAAATAATAAAAAACATACGAGTGTGCTCTAGACCACAAGACTGAAGTAAAACTATTTTAGCTCCATCTATATGTATGAAAGTAAATACTTAGTCTTCAGAAAATAATCAAACCTTTTTTGTCATATGAAGGTATAGACAGTATAACAAAAGAGTTTTATTAACCTCTGGAAATGATCTTTTTTATCTTATGTGTTGTTTTGATTGTTTTGACAACCGATTTTGTTGCCTTAGCAACCGATATTGTTGGTAAACAACAATAAATAGTATCTCTGTTTCTATCTTCACTAATTTAAATATCTCTCTCAACTTCCGTTTGCCTCGACCGATCTCACCAGCTTACTCCCCAAGTCAGGCGTGCGTAAAGAAGTTTTACTTCAATAATAAAAACTGTTGGGGAATCTTCTGTGCGCCGATCCGACTTGCAATTGGCCGGTTTTATGTGTAGGTAAGTAAGTAAGTATATTATTATTGGGAGCTACACGTCACATTTCAACCAATACACACAGGCAGCCCTACGCCCACTATCGGCCTCGTATTCACCTCCCGTAGCACTTGAGTTACGACCCCTATCCGCGCTAATCGTGTGAAGGTGTCTCCTTGTGCCCTTGCCTTGTTACAATTTCTTATCTACTTCGTCACTTATCTCTTTAGGTACATAAAATACCAATCTAAGGTCACAGGTTCGCAAATAGGGTAAAACCAGGATAGTTGCCCCAGGGGTATAGTTGCCCCGATTGTAATTAATCTAGTTTCGCATGCTATTTTACTAATCTGTCGAAAGTTTCTCCAGTTACCACTAAGTTGAGCGTGTCTCATGACTTTGTGCGATTGCATGGGAAAGCAAAATGCGATCAAAGTTTTTGCGGGGTATATGTCCTGTTTCTCGGCGGGGCATCTATCCTTAACGTAATTTACATAGATTAGGCAACTATCCCCTATGTGGGATAGATGTCACAAAATATAGAGGTCCGCAAAAATCGCTAATAGTATAATTTTATTAAAGATAATGTTTTTTACTTTTCATAAATTATTAGATAAAAAACCAAAGTACCGGCCAGTTTACCAAATAAAGTGTTTTTCTTTTCCTACTGAGAGATATAGAGTGATTTCAAAAGTGTGGCAACTATCTGGCTTTTACCCTACATAGGTAAAGTCCCTTGTTCCCAGTTTGCAACTAATTGATATTAACTTCTGCTTGAAGCAAATATTTAATAATTCAAAACCTCATTAATTATTATTGTTGTTGTATTACGTAGGAGAACCAAAGTTACCGACATAGCTCTCAGAATTGCTAAACTTAAGTAAAACTTTACTATGTCAACGCGAACGAAGCCGCGGGCAAAAGCTAGTTAAATAATAAAAAAGAAGAGACAAATTATACAGCGTTATCTGGCCCTAAACTAGGATTCCTGTATACCCAGATGCTGATATGTATCATCATCATCATCATATCAGCCGAAAAACGTCCACTGCTGTACAGCCTCCCCTAAAGATTTCCACGACAACGGTTACTGCGCTGCCCGCATCCATTTGCTTCCCGCGATCTTCACCAGGTCGTCGGTCCACCGTGTAGGAGGCCTGCCTACACTACGTTTTCGAGTGCGCGGTCACCAATCGAGAACTTTACTACCCCAACGGGCATCTGTTCTACGAGCTATGTGCCCCGCCCACTGCCACTTCAGATATGCATACTCATGTACATTTAATTACATACATATATAACACTCTCCCTGCCAGCCGTATATAAAGCGGTTCTACTTCAGCAGGCCAAGGGGTCCGCTGGCGTGTCCCAAGTTTTTTATAACGCCACGCCAAGTTCAAATATACGAAACTATTACAGCAGGCCATGGGATCCGCCGGATGCCGGTACGGAAATGCGTCTAGCGGGCCACGGGATCCGCTGTGCTGAAGAAAGCCTTTTGGGAGCAGCGGGCGGACCCCATGGCCTCTTGATAGAAAACGTCGAATATTAGCTTGGCTTTCAAACTGAGGCCGCCGGCGAATCCCATGGCAGGGAGAGTGATAAGTACTAAACACTGAATAGAGAGCAAAGAAACCTGTTCTTCACACGAAGTTTACAGTAGGTGTGATGGGAACCCACGACCCTCTGCCCAGTAGGCAGGAGCGCTGACCACTGTCCACAGGTCCCACAGGATCAGATAAAAACTAAAACTAAAAAAAAACTCGCTATTAAATCACATCAAACTAAAAAGTGAAAAAAAATTTTTAATTTAAGCTGAAAACAACAATGAACGAAAAATACTAGTATTATTGTGAAAAAAGCGTGGGGCTCTTTGTGCCATATTTTTCGTATATCGAGCAACCCACGCTTTTTTCACAATAATACCAGTATTTTTCGTTCATTATTATTTTCAGTTTATACTAAGAATTATTATTCACTTTTAAGTTTGATGTGCTTTAAAGCGTGTTTTATAGATTTTTTTAATATATTTATATTTCAATTTTCAGTTCAGGATAATGAGATAAACTTATGAAATTATTATATTGTCACTGATTCTTGATAAATGTACAAAGTTTAAATTAAATCTGTCCGATTAAAGTGCGTCATAATCAGTGGTTTCAGGATGCTGTTGGGGCTGCCGCGATATTGCAGTGCTTTTGGCATGTTTACGCAAGCGAATGTTGATGGCTTTCATGCCATTCTGCGTAAGCGTACAGCCTCTTTGCTGAGCAGGCTGCGTGCCAGCCCCAACAGCATCCTGAAGGTATGATTCCTAACTCTTTTCGCACTTCATGCGTGTACTAGTCAGACAGGGGCCCTATGATTCCTGCAACTGGTGAGCGCATGGGGTGTGTAAGGGTTTTAAAACTTTTTTTTTCTCTGTTACTGCATTAATTCTGTGTTCTACTAACATTATTGTAATAAGACGTATGTGCTAATAACAAAAATGGACCGTGTTGTCTGACAAATAAAGATAATAATGATAATCGAGTGCAAGGGAGTCAGTTACAAACATACATACATACATACATACATACAGGTGAAGCTAATATAAGCGTGTTAAAAACCGAAACTAAAAAGTAAAGTAAAATCTTTGTTAAAGGGGTCGAAACATTTTTGTATGGAGATTGGCATAGAGTCAATAGATTAGATTAGATTGGATTTAATTATTTCATATTATCAATGTCATATAACAATAAAACTTATTAAATAATTTGTCAAAGGATAATATGATCGTCAAAATTATAAAAGAATAAAAGTCAAAATTTAAACATAAAAAGATTAACAAAAGAAAATTAAAAATAAAATTAAAACAAATTGATAACAATGTCAAAATTAGTGTAAAATATGTATTAAGTTCATATATTTTTTTCAAAATCTTTCGGCACACGCACGACTCAACTCAACCCATATTTTTCGATAGGCAATGCAAATACAAACCAAAAATAAACCAGGACATTTTGGCCTAAAGCGTCACGTCGCTGAGTTCAAGCACAACCTGGACACTTCATACAACGGGCCAGAAATGACATTTCAAAAAACGAAATGACGGTACAAACAAAATGGCGGTGAAATCCTATACGTTCGATAACCAAACTGTAACCAATCTGGATGAGGAGGGGGCGAGGTCGGAATCTATTGCCCTATTGTTATCCAGGTCCTAATTTCTCTACCTACCAAATTTCAGCCAGATCCGTTCAGTAGTTTTTGCGTGAAAGAGTAACAAACATACATCCATACATTATTACAAACTTTAGCGTTTATAATATTAGTAGGATTTTTCGCCGAAAGAAAAAAAAGTTAATGTAATAATGTTGTCACTATGCCACAAAAGTTTGTAACCTTTTCAGTACTTACGTTTTTTTTAATTCAAATGACAATGTTAAGTGACTTTAATATTACAATGATATTTATTCTCAATAATGTAGATATTGAGTAGCATACAAACGTGAAAGAAAACGGTGAAGGAAAACATCGTGAGGAAACCTGCACACACCTGCGAAGAAACTCGAAGGTTGTGTGTGAAGTCGACCAACCCGCACTGGGCCCGCGTGGTCGACTAAGGCCCGATCGCCCTAATTCAGGGTAGGCTCGAGCCCCTCGTTGGGGACGTATATGAGCTGAAATGATACAAGCGTACAATAAACACAACAAAAAGTGGCACAACGCTTCTTTTATTATAACGTATGTATTTTTACCCTAAGTGATAACCTCCAATAATGTTTCGACACGACGTGATAGTTCCTATCCTTCACTGTAACGGAGACAGGTGCATTAGGGCGAGGTACTGATTGGAATAGTTGTCTTTGTATTTTTTAAGAGTAAAGAAAATAACCACACTTTTTTTACTTTTTCAATGGTTTTTCGTTTCAATCAAAAATTACAGTGAAAGTATAAAAATAATAACATTTCTCAATTAACATTATCATAACAATATTGTCGTATTTTTTTTTTTAATTTATGCTTCATAATATTGGTAATATTTATGCTACGGTCACACGCGCGCCGTGCAGCCCGGCGGGCTGCCTGGCGGGCTGCGCGGCATGCAGCCCGTCCCGGGCCGGCGGACATTCAAGCTGTTCACACGCACGCCGTCGTGTCAGTCAGTGCCAGCATGGCGAGCAGCGAGGATCTCGGTGTTGTTGCTGCCATATCCTTTGGCTTAACTTATTTTTATTGGAAAAAGAAACAAAATTATGAACGACGGAGAAAAAGACTGCAAAGAAGAAGGTGGTGGATGATAACAGTTCACAAAAATCGTACCAAGTAAGTACCTGTGTTTTCTCCGATCGTGATTCAGTGGTGTAAAATGCTTACAAAATTACCCATTTATGATTTTAGTTTATTTTTTCTCCGATCGTAGAAAGTCGCTATTTCTTAGCAACGTTGAATGAAGATCCACTCGTCGCGAAAGCGCGGGAGAGACTGACTGCCCGCGCACGTGTAAACAGTCACCGGGCGCCCGCACATTCATCCTTTGAACTTTGCCAAAAAACCGACACTTGCCCGATTCGCGGCATTCACGGTCACAGGCGCGTTCACGGGCTCGGGCGTACCGTTTACACGCTCGTGAATGTGAATGTGCACGTTGAATGTCGAGTTGAACGCGCGCGTGTGAACCTACCATTAGAATTTTTTTCTATCAAGCTAAAACTGCTCGATCGTGTTTCTAATAACTTTTGACTTAAAAGAACATCACCAATAATATATAATAGGCTATTTTTTTCAACCTTGGGTTTTCTGTCAAAAATAACGAAAATCTGTAATATATATATCGCTTTAGAGACATGTCACAGCACATATTTCTGCCAACGCGTGACTGCAAGCAAAACTCTGCTCCGTCGTGATTGGAGCAGAGTTTTTACTCGTATATCCCGATTTTAAAGCGCTAACACTACATCTACCTTATATTTTTGATCTGAGTATTTAAATACAAGTGAAGTGGAAGTGAAAGTTATTGAAGTGGCATTGGGCTGGGCACATAGCTCGGGGAACAGATGGCCGATGGGGCAGTAAAGTTCTCGAGTGGCGACCGCGCACCGGAAAACGTAGCGTAGCGTAGGCTCCCACGCGGTGGACTGACGACCTGGTGAAGATCGCGGGAAGCCGATGGATGCGGGCAGCGCAGGACCGGTCGACGTGGAAATCCTTGGGGAGGCCTTTGTCCAGCAGTGGTCGATTTTCGGCTGATATGATGATTAAAATACAAAAAAAAATTCCTAAACCCGCACTAGATAGGAGTTAGATTTAGATGTTTAGGAACGGTGCGTTCCTACTCGACGAGAGCAAAGGGAGATATCTCCGCCAGGCGAGGTGGTATGCCTGGGGTCCGGCCGTGGACCAATCGTTGATGATTGGTATTTGTATATATACTCAGCGCTGAAGAAATTCTAATAGCGCGTTCTAGATGTTGTATTTCTTTTGTTCTCTCGTCGCTTGTGTTAATTTTCAGTGGCGGGTTACTGCAGTTGCCGCCACAGATGTACCGAGGCAAACTCAAAAAGAATAAAAGACACCGATAAATCTAATTATCTACTAAATTAAACATATTAAAACAATGAACGAAAAGGTTCGCCGCAATCATAAAACGGAGCTACAAAAAGGTAGACACCCCCACTTACTGTTACAGTAAATTTAACCCTCCATGCCAATGTAATTGTTCAGCGAACCTAATTCCAGATAATACGTTAGAAATTTATCTGTCGTTAGCACGACGGGGGACGGCTTTAGTGATGGGACGGATGAAGGAAACGAAATACGATTTGGAAATTAAAATTAATGGAAATAGATAATTATTATTAAATGAATGGATACTTTTTGATGTGTAACATCTTTGCTCTCGCTTTCCTGCAATTTGTGGGAGTGATTTCGTGAAATGGGACGGAAATGTGTAACAGGAAATGCGAACGTTTTTTAATTCTCGAAAACTAAGGTTGTCATAGCCATGCCGCCTAGTGTGATGGCAAAGGCAAAGATGACATACTACTATTCAAAGGGTCGGCTCGTGAATGTACGTCCCGATAATTAATTAATTTCATAAGTATTTTGTCACATGTTACACATCATATGCGAGTACTGTAGGTCTCGTTTTTTTTTATTAACAATTGATAAGCCCTTGGCATCATCTCACCTGATGGTAAGTGACGTTGATGCCGAAGATGGAAGCGGGCTTACCAAGATTCTTCAACGCAATGGGGATCTGGCTATCTTATCTTCAAGCCGGAAGACATCATTATTAGTTTGGCGGCAAGATCGAGAAAAGATGGTGTTAAATCTAGAACGTGTTAGTTGTTTTTAGGGTTCCGTACCCAAAGAGTAAAAACGGTACCCTATTACAAAGACTTCGCTGTCCGTCCGCCCGTCTGTCTGTCTGTCTGTCACCAGGTTGTATTTCATGAACCGTGATGGTTAGACAATTGAAGTTTTCACAGATGATGTATTTCTGTTGCCGCTATAACAATAAGTACTAACAACCGGCCAAGTGCGAGTCAGAACCGCACACATCGGGTTCCGTTCCATCATACTAGATGGCGCTAGTTTCTACATGTATTAAAAAAACAAAAAAACCCCTTTTTTAAATTTTAAAGCGGCAACAGAAATATTTATTGCAAATTTCAACTGTCTAGCTATCACGTTTCATGAAATACAGCCTGGTGACAGACGGACGGACAGCGAAGTCTTAGTAATAGGGTCCCGTTTTTACCCTTTGGGTACGGAACCCTAAAAATGATAAAAAAGTGAAAAAATAAGGGGTCTACATACAAAAAACGTGTTTTTTAAAACATGAAGAAACTAGCGCCGTCTAGTATGATGTATCGGAACCTTATGTGTGCGATTCTGACTCGCACTTGGCTGTTTTTTTTTCTGTTTGTTTTCGTTTGATATTTTTTCAGACAATATAGGATGAAATTGCATTTTTGTTATTTATTTTAAGCCACCATCGGTAAGCCCTTGGCAATATCTCAGCTGATGGTAAGTGACGATGATGCCGAAGATGAAAGCGGGCTTACCAAGATTATTCAACGTAATGGGGAACCAGGTTATCTTATATTCAAGCCGGAACACATTAGTGCTGATGATTGGCGACATGACTTAGATAAGATAGTGATAGCTAATCTTTTTTGTTGTACTAATACTATAAATGCGAAAGTAACTCTGTCTGTCTGTTACGCTTTCCCGCAAAAACTGCTGAACGGATTTGGCTGAAATTTGGTAGGTAGACAGATTAGGACCTGGATTAAGACATAGGCTACTTTTTACTACGCTCGCGAGCCGCTTGCGGCTCGCGCACTGCGCACCCTCGAAAAGTCATAGAAACGTGGACCACGCGGGTGAAGCCGCGGGAAACAGCTAGTTACTAATAAATTAATTAATAGTAAATAATTAACGGTAAGATGACGATCGATATGCCGAAGATGAAAGCGGGCTTAAGTAAGATTCCCCACCGCATTGGGGAACTGGCTATTGATGTTTGGTGGCAAGACTCAGACAAAAAAGTGGTAGATAGCCAAGTGGGTGAAGAAAATGCCATCCCACCAACCAAACCGATTGTTATAAAGTTAGATCCCTCCGGGGAACCAACCCGCGAACTCTTAGAGTGAAGCGATTGGTCTAACCATTCCGCCACGGAGGCGGTTTAAGCCAGAAGCACTATTTCTGTTCTTAGAAAAAGTTATTAAGTTTATTTTAGCACACATACATATTTTTATCAATCAAAGTTTTTCCAGGAACCCAACATATTACAGCTGCCAAAAGTTCTTATATCTCATAAAAATATCGCAAATCTCCCTAGATGTACCACATCTTTTTAGTTTAGATGTTGTGATATGTGACTGAAGAAGGCATATTACTCTGTTGACGAATATCTTAATGACTAAAATGTGACATTTCCTACTTTATTATAAATTTGACATGTAACTATTTTTATTCATTTTCGACTGGTGCTACATACCTAATGATTAGTTTTCTGTTATTTTTAATTTAATTGTCCACTTATATTAATCAATGAACTTATTATTTTATTATTCAAGTGAATTTCTTTAATTAATGATTTGAAATTTTTTAACTCTTTTGAATTTTTAGACTATACTAGTCTTTTTCTTTCTACGTAATCATTTAAATTTGTTTAATACATCACCTTGGCACTAAAGATTTGCATGCCGTTACGGCGGAATATTTTAGGCATTATTATGTAAGACTACAACTTTTGTTACGATTATTCTGCAAATAATTGTTTTACTTACTTACTTACATCACTACCGATTCCGGAGTAAAATTAATTCCTACCAGCATTCTTTCGGTCGCGAAAATCCGGAGTAGATACACTTTGTTATTGAGTACTTAGGTTATGTTTTAATTTGAATGATGATCTCAGCTCATATACGTCCCCACCGAGGGGCTCAATCCTACCCTGAATTAGGGCGATCGGGCCTTAGTCGACCACGCGGGCCCAGTGCGTGTTGGTCGACTTCACACACAACATGTGAGTTTCTCCGCAGGCGTGTGCAGGTTTCCCTTTACCGTAAGAGAGTCGGATAAACGTACATATGAAATCTTAATTCGAAATCACATTGGTACGTGGCAGGGATTCGAAACTCGACCTCCCGGACAGGAGGCGGCGGCCCTAGCCGTTACGCCACCGACGCTTTGATTTGAATAAGATGTATCAATCGACAACGACTCATACGGAACTGAGACATGGTAGCTTACTATGGCCCTCATAAGAAGACTCAAGGTTACCCAAAGGGCAATGAAAAGAGCTATGGTCGGAATTTACCTATAGACTAGGACTAGGAGGTCTTGAAAAATTTGGTAACGATAACGGAAATGGATAAACTTAGGTTGAGAGGATAAATGGCAACCCTCTGATGTTAAATATGTCGGTCTGCCTGCGCAAAGTGGTTGCGTTATGTACCTACTTATAGCGTCTGAAAAACTAGTTATCGTGACCAAAAAATTAAAACCGATCAAGTGCGAGTTGGTCTCGCGGTGTGAGGGTTCCGTACCACCACACCTCTCCACACAACTATGACAATGATACATATTCACATTACTAACAAGTGCGAGTTGGTCTCGCGGTGTGAGGGTTCCGTACCACCACACCTCTCCACACAACTATGACAATGATACATATTCACATTACTAACAAGTGCGAGTTGGACTCGCGGTGTGAGGTATCCGTACCACCACACCTCTCCACACAACTATGACAATGATACCTATTCACATTACTAACAAGTGCGAGTTGGTCTCGCGGTGTGAGGGTTCCGTACCACCACACCTCTCCACACAACTATGACAATGATACATATTCACATTACTAACAAGTGCGAATTGGACTCGCGGTGTGAGGTATCCGTACCACCACACCTCTCCACACAACTATGACAATGATACCTATTCACATTACTAACAAGTGCGAGTTGGTCTCGCGGTGTGAGGGTTCCGTACCACCACACCTCTCCGCACAACTATGACAATGATACATATTCACATTACTAACAAGTGCGAGTTGGTCTCGCGGTGTGAGGGTTCCGTACCACCACACCTCTCCACACAACTATGACAATGATACCTATTCACATTACTAACAAGTGCGAGTTGGTCTCGCGGTGTGAGGGTTCCGTACCACCACACCTCTCCACACAACTATGACAATGATACATATTCACATTACTAACAAGTGCGAGTTGGTCTCGCGGTGTGAGGGTTCCGTACCACCACACCTCTCCGCACAACTATGACAATGATACATATTCACATTACTAACAAGTGCGAGTTGGTCTCGCGGTGTGAGGGTTCCGTACCACCACACCTCTCCACACAACTATGACAATGATACATATTCACATTACTAACAAGTGCGAGTTGGTCTCGCGGTGTGAGGGTTCCGTACCACCACACCTCTCCGCACAACTATGACAATGATACATATTCACATTACTAACAAGTGCGAGTTGGTCTCGCGGTGTGAGGGTTCCGTACCACCACACCTCTCCGCACAACTATGACAATGATACATATTCACATTACTAACAAGTGCGAGTTGGTCTCGCGGTGCGAGGGTTCCGTACCACCACACCTCTCCACACAACTATGACAATGATACATATTCACATTACTAACAAGTGCGAGTTGGTCTCGCGGTGTGAGGGTTCCGTACCACCACACCTCTCCACACAACTATGACAATGATACATATTCACATTACTAACAAGTGCGAGTTGGTCTCGCGGTGTGAGGGTTCCGTACCACCACACCTCTCCACACAACTATGACAATGATACATATTCACATTACTAACAAGTGCGAGTTGGTCTCGCGGTGTGAGGGTTCCGTACCACCACACCTCTCCACACAACTATGACAATGATACATATTCACATTACTAACAAGTGCGAGTTGGACTCGCGGTGTGAGGTATCCGTACCACCACACCTCTCCACACAACTATGACAATGATACATATTCACATTACTAACAAGTGCGAGTTGGTCTCGCGGTGTGAGGGTTCCGTACCACCACACCTCTCCACACAACTATGACAATGATACCTATTCACATTACTAACAAGTGCGAGTTGGTCTCGCGGTGTGAGGGTTCCGTACCACCACACCTCTCCACACAACTATGACAATGATACATATTCACATTACTAACAAGTGCGAGTTGGTCTCGCGGTGTGAGGGTTCCGTACCACCACACCTCTCCGCACAACTATGACAATGATACATATTCACATTACTAACAAGTGCGAGTTGGTCTCGCGGTGCGAGGGTTCCGTACCACCACACCTCTCCACACAACTATGACAATGATACATATTCACATTACTAACAAGTGCGAGTTGGTCTCGCGGTGTGAGGGTTCCGTACCACCACACCTCTCCACACAACTATGACAATGATACATATTCACATTACTAACAAGTGCGAGTTGGTCTCGCGGTGTGAGGGTTCCGTACCACCACACCTCTCCACACAACTATGACAATGATACATATTCACATTACTAACAAGTGCGAGTTGGTCTCGCGGTGTGAGGGTTCCGTACCACCACACCTCTCCACACAACTATGACAATGATACATATTCACATTACTAACAAGTGCGAGTTGGTCTCGCGGTGTGAGGGTTCCGTACCACCACACCTCTCCACACAACTATGACAATGATACATATTCACATTACTAACAAGTGCGAGTTGGTCTCGCGGTGCGAGGGTTCCGTACCACCACACCTCTCCACACAACTATGACAATGATACATATTCACATTACTAACAAGTGCGAGTTGGTCTCGCGGTGTGAGGGTTCCGTACCACCACACCTCTCCACACAACTATGACAATGATACATATTCACATTACTAACAAGTGCGAGTTGGTCTCGCGGTGTGAGGGTTCCGTACCACCACACCTCTCCACACAACTATGACAATGATACATATTCACATTACTAACAAGTGCGAGTTGGTCTCGCGGTGTGAGGGTTCCGTACCACCACACCTCTCCACACAACTATGACAATGATACATATTCACATTACTAACAAGTGCGAGTTGGACTCGCGGTGTGAGGTATCCGTACCACCACACCTCTCCACACAACTATGACAATGATACATATTCACATTACTAACAAGTGCGAGTTGGTCTCGCGGTGTGAGGGTTCCGTACCACCACACCTCTCCACACAACTATGACAATGATACCTATTCACATTACTAACAAGTGCGAGTTGGTCTCGCGGTGTGAGGGTTCCGTACCACCACACCTCTCCACACAACTATGACAATGATACATATTCACATTACTAACAAGTGCGAGTTGGTCTCGCGGTGTGAGGGTTCCGTACCACCACACCTCTCCACACAACTATGACAATGATACCTATTCACATTACTAACAAGTGCGAGTTGGTCTCGCGGTGTGAGGTATCCGTACCACCACATCTCTCCACACAACTATGACAATGATACCTATTCACATTACTAACAAGTGCGAGTTGGTCTCGCGGTGTGAGGGTTCCGTACCACCACACCTCTCCACACAACTATGACAATGATACCTATTCACATTACTAACAAGTGCGAGTTGTTCTCGCGGTGTGAGGGTTCCGTACCACCACACCTCTCCACACAACTATGACAATGATACATATTCACATTACTAACAAGTGCGAGTTGGTCTCGCGGTGTGAGGGTTCCGTACCACCACACCTCTCCACACAACTATGACAATGATACCTATTCACATTACTAACAAGTGCGAGTTGTTCTCGCGGTGTGAGGGTTCCGTACCACCACACCTCTCCACACAACTATGACAATGATACATATTCACATTACTAACAAGTGCGAGTTGGTCTCGCGGTGTGAGGGTTCCGTACCACCACACCTCTCCACACAACTATGACAATGATACATATTCACATTACTAACAAAAGACACAAACGCAAGCAACAGAAAAATACTACTAGAGCTACCTAGTGGTGTTTTAGTGAACTATTTCCCGCGACCTTTATTGCGTGGAAATCCTTGAGGGAAGGCCTTTGTCCAGCAGTGGAAGTCCTTCGGCTGATGTGATGATGAAGATAATATTACCACTTAGTGTCTATAAGTTATTTATTACCTTCCAAGACCTATATATCTATAGTGACTCAAGCAGGAAGCACTATTTAAAAATAAAACACCATTATAACTTTTCTAAGCAAATATATATAATAGTTTGCAGACCACCCACGGGGCGATTTTCGCTTCAAGATAAATTGCGCTTGTGTCGACTCGCGCTTTGCCAATTATTATGACGTCACGATTTCCACGCCCCTTGCTCTAAGTGAATCCTGATATTATGAATGAGTTATTGTTATGTGGTTTTTATTATAAATAAGCAGCCGAGCGCATGGAATACTTATACAGGGTGCCCAGCCATAAAGTGAATAAACGAAAGGGAGTAAAACTAGACTTCAATATTCGTCTTTGAGACAATAAGAATTAAAAAAACCGTTTTTTTTTAAAAGACTTTTTTTTTTCCTTTGTTCACATAAGGAGCTCAAACTATAGTTATAATTTTAAAAATCTTTAAAAATACACCGAATTGTTTAAAAAAATCTAATTTTTATTAAGTTTAATTTAGAGTCTAGTTTCAATCCCTTTTGTTTCTGCACTTTATGACTGGGCACTAGGGGATGCAGTACCGGTTCCGGCTCAAGAACCGGGACTGGATTTTCGGTACTGTACTTGGAACCGGGATTTACCGGGAAATTCGGCACTTTCGGTACTTGCTTAAATGTTGCTATTAATTTATTGTGTAAAGGGCACGAGTGCATGAAGTGAGCATATAATTAAGTAAACTGTAGAAAATGGGCTCATTAGAAATTGTTTTTTTTTTCTATTTTGTGTCTTTTGTTGACATTAATCATTAAAACAAAATCAGTATCATTTAACATACAAGTTTTGAGATCAAAATAGTAAAAAATAATCAAATAGAACTAAATTTGAGTTACATTTTTAGAATATAGTCTTTGTTCCTTCCACTATAAACTATAATCTCACTAAACATATTGAGCAAAGCAAAAATGAAATGCTTCTTCGAGATCAAAATATTAGAAAATATTAAAAATCATCAAAATTAAAGGTATCTACACACGGTGGCATCTAAAGCTATACAAAACCAGTATACACGGGCCTCACGTATTTTGAAACGCACAGGCATCGCGGCCAGTTTATACTGGTTTTATATAGCTTGATGTGGCGCCGTGTGTATATTTCCAAGTTATAAATAATATAATATTTACAAACGTTATTCTTATAAAAATAAAAAGTTTAAAAAACTAAAAATCGACCTCAAAACGAAATTCACCCAAAAGTATGAAATAATATTATTAAACTTAAATACACGATAATAACCAACAATAACGAAATCAAAGGTAAGTACGAATTAAATGAGGGTCTTAAATATTTTTTTGAGGTATTTGCCAGCACACAGTTACTTACGTTCCAAATGTTTTAGATTTAATGGTTTGCTGACACTGACCTCAAAAAAAATTTTAGGCCCCTAATTTAATTCTTACCCACTTTTATTTCGTTATTGTTGGTTAATATCGTGTATTTAAGTTTAATAATATTATTACATACTTTTGAGTGTATTTCGTTTTGAAGTCGATTTTTAGTTTTTTAAACTTTTAATTTTATTTTCTTTATTTTAAGTAATAATGCTATCTATCTAACAACGTTAAACCCAATCACCTACTCGCCAATAGTAATAATAGTCATAATACATGTTTCATTAAAATATACACAGACTTCTATCATCATCTCAGTAGCATGAAAGTTAAGGAGTTAAACCTTCCATCATCAGCTCATCTGAATAACCTGAAACAATACAACTATCGGTCTATGCGTACCTACGTATAATATTTCAAGAATTATCTTCCAACTCCAAACCATTAGGGAGTTGTACTATCCGTAATCACCTCATTAACATAAGATGATGACTAAAAGACGCTAATAATTTAATAGCTTTAGAAAACATATGAATCACGTATTACGTGCCTATAAAATTTGAGGGTTTTCCCTTGATTTCCCTGGGATCCCATCATCAGATCCCAACTTGGTGACAATGGGACCCCCTCGGAAGTATACTCTTTCGAATAAAAAAAGAATTTTAAAAATCGGTTCACATCCTGCGGAGATATCGCGTAACAAACATACAAAAAAAACATATAGTCGAATTGAGAACCTCCTCCTTTTTGGAGTCGGTTGAAAAGTAGCTGCAGTATATACAACTTATAAATCATTTACATTTAAGAATAGCTTTTCTATCTCGATAATAAGTTCTAAGGAAACTTATAGCATTAACGCTTCTGTCACTCAACGATGTTATGAGCTTATTACAAATTATACATTATTAATTAAAAATAATACTTAAATTTTAAATAAATGTTGGTGTGACTGTAAATGATGCAAGTAAAATTGTGTTACTTTATAACATTGTATAAAAAGTAGGTTTTTTTATTTGATTTTATCGTATACTGAAAGACAGATAGTGAGAAAATGATATACACGTATGAAGTACCGAAAGTATCGAAAGAACCGGGATTCGTTCGCTGAAGACCCGGTACCGGGTTGTTAAAAAAATCCCGGGATTTCCCGGTATTTTCGAGACCGAGATTTCCCGGGAGCATGCCCTACTGGGCACCCTGTATAGCGACTGCCAGCAGTGTGCAAGATATAGTGCAAAAAAAAAGTCGCCAGAATTGTGATTGTACACACGCACAAACACACACATAAACACACACTTACACACACATACACGACTACTGCGTGGTGCTCCTGTGTCCTGCGTGCGGTCCGACGCAGACTCGGGCGCACAACAAAAAAGGGCCATCAAGGATTAAATTATGTTTAGTATCAACTCTTGTCAAAATTTTGTTCTTAAACCTCACGGACTTATAACTGACGTATTACCAATGTTATTGGTACTACACCGTCATACTACACGAGGTCTGCTATTTGAACTTATATGAACTTTTTCATAGTTGATTTATGAACCGATAATATTGATTATCAGCTGTATGGTTTGTGATTATCAGATTACAATAGACTAAATAACCAAGGTTGTGTGTGAAGTCGACCAACCCGCACTGGGCCCGCGTGGTCGACTAAGGCCTAATCGCCCTGATTCAGGGTAGGCTCGAGCCCCTCGGTGGGAACGTATATGAGCTGTAATGATGAAATATAACCAAACTTAGGCAGTAAGTATATTTAGCTACCCACCTATACAGGTGCAACAAAATAATTGGTGTAGGTAACACATCATACTTAACAACTTTTTTTCGTGCGGATGGTGGCGCATCGGGAGCCGGGTCGTTCCTTTCCCTCTAATATGGTCGATGGGAGCGATGGCTGACTCTCGCGTTATACCCATGACCATGTGAACTGCCCTACTCTTGTTAAAAGCGTTTATTGATTTTTATGTATAACTTTTCGTGTCATATTGTTTTCATGTTCTAATGACATATTCTGGTTTATATCAATGATTGAATTTTGACTTTATTAACTAATTATTGTTTATTTCTTGATTCTTCACAAATGACATTGTTATTATTAATTTATGACTATCAGAAAGAGTGTAATTTGCACATATTTTGAATAAAATATATTGAATTGAATTGAATCTACGACTTTGTTGAACCCGAAAAACAATCTCTTTATATAAATAGATCAGCTAATCGACCAATTTTGTGCATTTTAGTATGGAGGGTCCAACTTTTTTTTTTGAATTGACCCCTAGTTAACGGGTCCTACACCATTTTTTTACACCCTGTATATTTTAAATACATATACCTAGCAAATATAGCAAAAATAATTATATACCTTCGTTAAAATGATTTGCGATGAAAATGAAATAAATCAGCTTTTGTAAGGGGTTTCGCAAACTCCTAAAAACCGGCCAAGTGCGAGTTTGACTCGTGCACCGTGGAGTACAACAATGATATTACTTACTTATCCATATCAATCCATTTCAATTCAATATATTTATTCAAAATAGGTGCAGATTACACTCTTTCTGATAGTCATAAAATAATAATAGAACCAAGAAATAAACAATAATTAGTTAATAACGTCAAAATTTAATCTTTGATATAAAGCAGATTATGTCATTAGAACAAGAAAACAATAAGACATGAAAAGTTATACATTAAAATCATTGAATGCATTTAACAAGAGCAGGCCAGTTTACACGGACAACACCCGGTCACGAGTATAACGCGAGAGCCAGCCATCGCTCCCATCAACCATATTAGAGGGAAAGGAACGACCCGGCTCCCGATGCGCCACCATCCGCACGAACATTAAAGCGAGCATGCACCAATCATGTCAATGCTAAGATAAAAATATTTATTAAGAGAAGTACTAGACTTGTCAGGTCTCATCAAATCAAAAGACATCTATCTTATCCAAGTCTTGCCGCCAAATATCAATGTCAACAGTATTGATGTGCTCCGGTTTAAAGATAACACAGCCAGTTCCCCATTGCGTTGGGGATTCTTGGTAAGTCCGCTTTCATCTTCGGCATCATCGTCACTCACAATCAGGTGAGATAATGCGAAGGGCTTACCAGTTATGGATGAAATAACAAAACTTTAGTTTAGCGATTCTGTGAGCCATGTCGGTTACTCTGTTTCTCGTGATGATCTCCTCATTTCTGATTCAGTCACGTAGTGAAAATTAATAGTCATACCTATAAGAAGTAAAAAAAACGGAAATTCAGTTTGGTTTTTTTTTGGGGAAGTTTAAGTTAAAAAAAACACGGTTTTAAAGAGGGATCTTTTTAAATCATACGTGTTAAAGCTAACAACAGTGATGATCTAAATGAATTGCCGTTTTTAACCGTCCCCGTGGCTTAATGGTTACCCCATTAGCTTGACATGATGATAATGATGAATATTATTACAATAGCTCGTTTTAATTTCGATTCAAAAGGTCTCACTTCGTCCCACACCGCACACCCCATTGCAGTAAAACATTTAAACAACGATCACGCAAATTAACCAATACGAATCCTAATTTGTAATTATCCTAAT
Organism: Coleophora flavipennella; assembly: GCA_947284805.1. Lineage (NCBI taxonomy): Eukaryota > Metazoa > Arthropoda > Insecta > Lepidoptera > Coleophoridae > Coleophora > Coleophora flavipennella. Next base: position 2,128,142 of record OX369272.1, read on the forward strand.
TCTCTATCAAAAGCGAATCAAACGCTAAAGAATATCGCATTATAATTATAAAGTCGCGGCCGGGACAAAAGGATTTTACCCCAATAAATTATGTGAACTGCCTCCATTCCTAATTCGCTTACGTTCGCCGATAAGATTAAACTAATTACAACGTACGACACGACTTTACGTTTGCCGATAAGAATAAACTAATTGCAGCGTACGACACGACTTGCTATCGTTGATAATGATATTGCCAGAGCCTACTGCATAATTAAATATACTATGAAATGAATTTGCTTGTAACTTCTACTTGAAGGTTTGAATACCGAGATCTGAATCGACCAGCGATCCCCTATGAACTTCAGCATGTTGATAGATGACATTAAATAAATGATGGAAAACAATGAATAAATTTAGCAAAAGACTGGAAAATGCCAGTCTTTATACTGTAAAATGTGTAAAATAAATTTTACAGTATAAAAATTACTCGAGAATATTTTTTTTTCATATATCAATTGTTTGTTTTTTTAATCATATCAGCTCTAATACGTCCCCACCGAGGGGCTCGAGCCTGCCCTGAATTAGGGCGATCGGGCCTTAGTCGACCACGTTTGCCCAGTGCGGGTTGGTGGACTTCACACACAACCTGCGAGTTTCTTCGCTCGCGTTTGCAGGTTTCCTCACGACGATGTTTTCCTTTACCGTTAGAGCGTCGGGTAAACGTACATATGAAATCGAAATTTTAAATCACATTGGTACGTGGCGGGATTTGAGCCACGAACTCCCGGACAGGAGGCGGCGGCCCTGGCCGTTACGCCACCGACGCTCCTTTTTTAATAATTTTGATGAATTCATAATGAACGACGAAATATATAGGTACTTATTTGTAATACATGTCATTTAAATAGCTCCAACCATTTGTGAGTAAATCGCAAGTTATAATTTCATTTGTAGGATAATCAGAAAACAAGATTTATCCCAGACCAAAGGGTTATACTATGTAAACGAACATAAGAAACTCCGACATGCAAAGTTTCATCAAAATCTTTACAACCGTTTTTGAGAAAAAAAATACAGTTTTTGTTGTATGACAGGTGCTCTTCGATTTGACGGTGCGAAGAAGCTTTTGATAATGCCTCGATGAAATAATTTAAGACTCTTAAGGGTCCCCATACAACGTAGGCTCGAGTTTCCATACAACGTAGTTCCGCTTTAACACAAAAACTACATCCTGGATTAAATCCAAACTTTGCGAATATATTGAGTTGCACATATCGATTTTTGTAATTAGTTTTCGATGTACAAAAAAAGAGCATTTTCAAACGTTTATTGAAAAAACTAATTGAATACTTCGTTTAGTTAAGTTTACATTTATATAAAACCATCGATATGTGTCTACTCAATATATTTGCAAAGTTTGGATTCAATCCGGCATGTAGTTTTATATTAATGCGGAACTACGTTTGTATGGAAACTCGAGCCTCCTGGGCAGTTGGGCACCCTTAAGTTCCAAATTCGGTCCCAATCGGACTAAAGATAGCCTCCAGAGCCAAGCGGGATGGACTGACGCACGGACGCATGGACGGAATTGAGATATTCGTTTTTTTTTAGGTGTTAATGATATAGATTTTTTTTTCAAAAAAAGCTGTAAAACAGTTTTTTTCGCGATAATAATACTTCCTCTAGCCTACGACGTACTTACCGTACTCCTGGGTCGATAAAATAAAAATAGCAGTGGACGAGTATAATTATACGGTATGAGGAGGATAATAATAATAGTGCATGATTTTTATATTTTAAAAGCATTTGTGCGTCTGCTTGTGTTATTGATTGATCGTGTAACTTCTAAACGACTTGACGATGTAACTTTTTCGAAATTTTGCGCGCATGCCCGAGAAGGTAAAAAAAATTGCCCAAAAAAATTGGAAATTTAGGAAAACTGAAAAGTTATTTTTTTTACGTCATTCTTCACGATTCGAATGAAAACGATATCCACGTGGGCGAAGCCGCGGGACACAGCTAATTGATAGATTAAAATTAACGTCAGTTTTTTACCATAAATGCTTGCATATACCATCTATTCGATTATGATTTTTTTTTAATTCACAATTGGTAAGCCCTTGGCATCATCTCATAATCCATAATATTTTATTTGCAATACTCATTACACGTCAAAAAAAAACAAATTATCACAATTGTCAATACTTACGAAAAAGTCATAATAATAATAAAAGAAATAATGTAAAAACTATAATAATACTGTATTATTTTATTACAGATCTCTCTCTCCTGATAGTTACATCTTACTTGATGGTAAATGACGATGATGCCGAAGATGGAAGCGGGCTTACCAAGATTCCCCAATCTTCGTACAGTTGTTGTGGGCACACTAGGAAATACTTCTAGTGCACAAAAAAACGGTCTGTCCCATATATAGCACAGTAAATATAAACACACCCCGGAAGTGTAGTGGCATACAACGGTCGTGAAATGACATTTCTTAAAACAAATGACGGAGCAAACAAAATCACGGCAAAATCGAGCGAGGCTCCCCCCCCCCCCCCCCATGGGTAGCAGAATGCTTCGCAGAAGAAGAAATCGTCGGTTTTTATTCGGAATATCCCATTTAACAACGTAGCTAAATGACGTTAAGTCGAGACGTTGAACGTAACAATCAACAACTTGACGAGTTGTCCTTTAGTCATTTAATTGTATCTCGTCATTCAATGAACGTGCTAATCATTCAATCAAATAGCAGATTCAACCAGATGACGGCGACATATATACTTTGATAAAAGAGTGCACCTATTTCATTTGTACTGACACATCCGTAGATGATCCGGATGTACTAAATAGCCTCACTACCCTCGCGACAGTTACATCTAATCTTCACCGAGTTAATCAGTGAATGTACCAGATGGCTAGCCGGATGGCATTAAAGTACCATTTCATAATAATTTTAATCTAGTAATTGGATTGCTCCCTATAACCGCAAGAAGGAAGGGCAATCAGCTAATTAGCGAAAATTATATCCAGCGATATCGTGTTCGGTACTGTTTTTATGGTTGGGATAACAGATTATACAAATTTTAATAAAAGCATGTATGTACCTACATATTCACATTTAAGTTAGTTAGAAATTAATGAAAAGAGATATACATTATACACACAGTCGCCTGATTAATTTATGTGCGAATGTACATAGTGTAAAAAAATATAAGTGATCCTTTATAAGGTGATTCAGAATTGAAGCTAGAATACTCGTAAAAAATAATAATAATTACATTAATAAATATTCTGGGACTAATCACACATGGTCATCTGGCCCCAAAGTAGGATTCCCTGTGTTATATAACAATGTATTTAAACGTATATAAGTATGTATATCAGTCTCTGGTATCCCTATATAACCATATATATATATATATATATATATATATATATATAAGTATGTAAACAAATCTGCTCATCACACAAATGCTTGCCCTGGGTGGGGATCGAACCCACAACCCTCGGATTGAACCTAGTAAATAGATGATCAGAAGAGTAAGAACAAAAATTGCTAATAAATTCGGTATATACAATAAAACATGAATGGCGCCAAAACCCAGCACATCACCGCGCATACGCTAAAGTGGGCGCTTTCATAGACAAGTAAAAATTGGAATCAAAACTTTTTTATAACGCTATAAAAATGGCACACCCCGCATATGCGTTCCATTACACGAAAATAATTGATGAAATCTCCTTGATGATATGAAAACTTCTTGGATTTGCCCTTAGGTAATTGGTAAAAGTATTGTTCTGTAACATTATTCTGTTAGTGAAAAAGTGCTATATAATATGATTTACTTTAAAATTTGGTTATGTTTTTTTATAAAGTATGTCAATATAAACTTGTTTTGAAGTTACTAAATTAAAAGCGGCCAAGTGAGAGTCGGAATCGCCCATGAAGGGTTCCGTAGCAGCAAGTAACATAATATAAAAGTTCTTGTAGTTCGTTGTAAGTTTCATCGATGTTTTTATCCAACGAAAACAGTGTCAAATCGTAAACGTACAATATTTAGCATTTGCAAATGTATCGAAAAATTAGGAGTTACGACGTCTGCCCTCGAACCTGCCCCCCGCGCGCTCCGCACCACTACCGATCAAGCCACGCCCCGCGCGAATTGTAATTATTATTTAGTTAGGCACCTATTACAGATTTATTATTAGAAAATAATGGTTCACGGTTTATGCATAAGGTTTATGTTTATGAAATTAAATGTTTTTTCTTATATTTTTATATCCGAGTTGATTGAATGAAAGGTAAATTGCGGTTTACGATTTATGACGTATTAAAAAAAACTACTTACTAGATCTCGTTCAAACCAATTTTCGGTGGAAGTTTGCATGGTAATGTACATCATATTTTTTTTTAGTTTTATCATTTTCTTATTTTAGAAGTAACTGGAGGACACACACACACACATTTTACTACTTTGGAAGTGTCTCTCGCGAAAACTATTCAGTTTAGAAAAGACCTCAATATGATTTTTGAAGAGCTATCCATAGATGTATGATCCATAGACACGTATGAGTTTGATGAAACATTTTTTTTGAGTTTCAGTTTTTTTTATATTTTTGTATGAAAATCTTAATGCGGTTCACAGAATACATCTACTTACCAAGTTTCAACAGTATAGTTATTATAGTTTCGGAAAAAAGTGGCTGGGACATACGGACGGACAGACAGACAGACATACATGACGAATCCATAAGGGTTCCGTTTTTTGCCATTAGGCTACGGAACCCTAAAAGCGCTATGGGAGTAGGTAGATAAAAGTTTTTTGATCTTCTATTTGATCTACTATATTATATATAGGGTGTAAAAAAAATTCTGTAGGACCCCTTATAACTAAGGGTTCTGCTCATCATATGAACAACATTATCCAAGGAACCCAAAGTCAAATCTCAAAAAAAAATTTGAACCCTCCATACTAAAATGTACAAAATTGGTCGATCAGCTGATCGATTTGCATGATGAGCAAACATTTTTTTTACGTTTTCAGCAAAGTCATAGAACAAAAGTTGCATTATTACCTTTTTTTTACATAAAATGTCAAAATGTAGCGAATTTTTATTTACTTTCACTCATTTTCATACACAGAAAAAACAGTTTTAAAATTTCGAAAGTTCACTTATTTATATTTTTATTAGAACCAGCCAGGTACAAATAATACAAGCAAAGAGATTTGATTACAAATATATAGTTACTTATCACGAAGAAACTTTTCCTCCGACCTATTATTTCAGTAGGAGGATTAATGTTTGTGTCTGTGCCTTTGGGCAATATAAATAGCCTGTGCCTTGTAATCATAACAAAGGCTTCGGAATTATTGATTTCGTAATAGCCCAGGAGCGAGCTTTTCCTGTTTGGTTAAACCAAACTCAATACGTTAACAATTACCAAGTACAAAGTTTTGGGATCCACCAGCACCAATGTGTTAGGGACGTCACGCAATTTGAGAAAGATTTTCAAAGGCCAATTACCAAGTAGGAAGTTTTGGGATCCACCAGCACCATGCGTTAGGGATGTTACGCAATTTGAGAAAGATTTTTAAAGGCCAATTACCAAGTAGGAAGTTTTGGGATCCACCAGCACCATGTGTTAGGGATGTTACGCAATTTGTGAAAGATTTTCAAAAGCCAATTACCAAGTAGGAAGTTTTGAGATCCACCAGCACCATGTGTTAGGGATGTTACGCAATTTGTGAAAGATTTTCAAAGGCCAATTACCAAGTAGGAAGTTTTGGGATCCACCAGCACCATGTGTTAGGGATGTTACGCAATTTGTGAAAGATTTTCAAAGGCCAATTACCAAGTAGGAAGTTTTGGGATCCACCAGCACCATGTGTTAGGGATGTTACGCAATTTGTGAAAGATTTTCAAAGGCCAATTACCAAGTAGGAAGTTTTGGGATCCACCAGCACCATGTGTTAGGGATGTTACGCAATTTGTGAAAGATTTTCAAAGGCCAATTACCAAGTAGGAAGTTTTGGGATCCACCAGCACCATGTGTTAGGGATGTTACGCAATTTGTGAAAGATTTTCAAAGGCCAATTACCAAGTAGGAAGTTTTGGGATCCACCAGCACCATGTGTTAGGGATGTTACGCAATTTGTGAAAGATTTTCAAAGGCCAATTACCAAGTAGGAAGTTTTGGGATCCACCAGCACCATGTGTTAGGGATGTTACGCAATTTGTGAAAGATTTTCAAAGGCCAATTACCAAGTAGGAAGTTTTGGGATCCACCAGCACCATGTGTTAGGGATGTTACGCAATTTATGAAAGATTTTCAAAGGCCAATCACCGAGTAGGAAATTTTGGGATCCACCAGAACCATGTGTTAGGGATGTCACGCCGTTTGAGAAAGATTTTCAAAGGCCAATTACCAAGTAGGATGTTTTGGGATCCACCAGAACCACAGATTACTAAATAGTTACTTCCAGAACCATGTGTTAGGGATGTCACGCAATTTGAGAAAGATTTTCAAAGGCCAATCACCAAGTAGGAAGTTTTGGGATCCACGAGCACCAATGTGTTAGGGATGTCACGCAATTTGAGAAAGATTTTCAAAGGCCAGATTTTACCTCAAAGATTTTTTCATAATTCATAATTGATAAGCCCTTGGCTTCATCTCACCTGATGGTTAGTGACGATGATGCCGAAGATAGAAGCGGGCTTAACAAGATTCCCCAACGCAATAGGGCTCTTATCTTAATCTCTGATCTTATCTTCAAGCCGGAATGATGTTTGGTGGCAAGACTTGGATAAGATGGTGATAGCTAGACAGGTGGGCTATGAAAATGTCCTACCACCAACAAAACTGAGTCTTACAAAGTTGAACCCGCCGGGAATCGAACCCCCGACCTCCTGGTGTGAAGTAAATAGACTAACCATTACGCCACGGGGGCGGTTAAAATTTTAAATTAAACCCTTGAATTTGTAAGTGAAAATTAGAAAATAAATAACACTCTCGTATATTTTACACGTCGTATTGTCGTAATTTACTATTATAATTTAAAATCAATAACCCAATTAAAGAAACTAAATAAGAGGCTCATTTTAAAACATTTCTATGAAAAAAAACGCATGAAAAATTTAAATCCTTTCAGTAATCAAGGGTTGGCTGGTAGAGATCCCTGTTTGGAATAAGTCCGCCGGAGTAAGTGTTTGGAGTAAGTCGATGATTTAAAAATTTTAAGTCCGTCAGTGAAGAAAATGACTATTTGGCTCTTCAAAGGGACCTCGATAAGGTTGAGAATTGGAGTCGCGAAAATAGGCTTCGTTTTAGCAGCGTACTGAAGTGTAAAGTCATTACGTTCTCTAAGTCCCGAAAACCAATCATTGAAACGTACTTTCTAGGAAGTTCACCACTGGAAAGAGTATACGAAATTAAAGATCTTGGCCTCTTAATGGATTCAGAGCTTACTTTTCGTGAACACATAATATCAACGTGTAAATCGGCCAATAAAACACTTGGTTACATAATGAGGACGGCCTCTCAGTTCCAGGATGTTAGTGTAGCGATTATGTTATACAACGCATTCGTGCGTAGTAAACTAGAGTACAGTGCACTAGTCTGGGACCCGCGTGAAGCTAAATATACTCTGCTAATAGAACGGCTACAAAGAAAGTTTGCCAGGTACTTATATTAAAGGATTTACGTTACATATTCGTTTCTTTACCCATCTATGTTCGTTTATGGTATGGTCGGGCTCGATGCCCTTGAACTTAGAAGGAAATTACAACTAGCGATGCATTACTGTCTAAAATTGATAACCCAGTGATATTATCGAGTATGAAGATCTTTGTCCCTGATCATTACGTGCGCTCGGGGCGGCGACACCTCCAGCTGCTGGTGGCGGGTGTGCATCGCACGCACTACCCACACCATGCGCCCACCACGCCCCGCGCGCTGTCGCTATACTTAATGAGTTCGTTGATAGGATCCAACTTGTCGACATTTTCGATGACAATATAAACAAAATATACTATCATTGTTGATTATCCCTTAGTTTTAGATAACTTTAAGTGTAACAAGCGTTTTGGGTGTACTGTAAGCTCTTGTTGTATTTTAAATAAATAAATAAATCTCCGCAAGGCGAGCTGGTATGCGTGGGGTCCGGTCGTGGACCAACCGTTGATAGTTGGTACTTATACATGGTGTATCAAAATTGGTGTATGTCCCGTTAAGTGGGGCTTCTACTCATCGTACTGAACAACTTTCCACAAGGAACCCATAGTCAATTCTCAAAAAAAATTGGACCCTTCATACTAAAATGCACAAAATTGGTCGATCAGCTGATCGATTTGTATGAAGAGTAAAAATATTTTTTTGCGATTTCAGCAAAGTCGTAGAACAAAATTTGTTCAGTTTGATGAGTAGAAGCCGCAGTTAACGGGACCTACACCAATTTTGTTACACCCTGTATACTCAGTAGCAAAGAAATGTTTTTTTTTTATTAACAATTGGTAAGCCATTGGCACCATCTCACCTGACGGTAAGTGATGATGATGCCTAAGATGGAAGCGGGCTTACCAAGATACCCCAACGCAATGGGGAACTGGCTATCTTATCTTCACACCGAAACACATCACTGTTATTAGTGTTTTGTTTTTTTTTTTTTTTTTATACACAATTGGTAAACCCTTGACAGCATCTCACCTGGTGGCGCCAAGATTTAGACAAAATGGTAGTAGCTAGTCAGGCGGGCTTAGAAAATGCCCTGCCACTAACCAAACCAAGACTTACAAAGTTAGACTTTGACGGGGTTCGAACCCGCGACCTCCTGATGTGAAGCTAATGGACTTATCCATTACGACACGGAGGTGGTTTAAAATGTTAATGTTGTGTTGTTATATGTCGTATATATTAATTTATGTACTCTCGACGCTTGTGTTAAGGTACAGTATTCTCTGCGTCGGGTTACTGAAGGTATCGCTATAGGTCTAAGAGTGGCAGAGAAAATTGACTATGAATACGGACAGACGGACTAACGGACATAAATAAATTATATGGGTTCCATTTTTTGCCATTTTGGCTATAGAACCCTAAAAACAATGGTAAAAAATAAAAAATACAGCATTTTTACCAGCTCAGTCAATCTATACTGAAATAGTAATAGGGGCTTAAGTATGAAATTGCCAAATTAGTTTTTGAAGTTCAATGTATTTTTTTTTAAATAAAGGTTTTTTTTTTATTATTGACCTTACGGTGACTATACTTATGGTCTTTTATTACTAAATAGTGGCATGTCTTTAATGTTCTAATCCATTGAGCTATGTTCCATTGAATGGAACAAAGGCTTTTTCTTAGTGGTCAGATAGGAAAATTTTTTAGACTAGTTAATTTTCTTGAATTTGCTTGAAAGTGACGAAATCTTATGCGGGGTATTCCGAAATATTACATTAATAACGAAAAAACTGCTGCGATAACTCGAGCGCTTTAAAATTAATGTGTATTTTTTGCATTTTAAAATGGTGATTTATTGAGTACAAAATAACCGTCTTCATGGGTTCAGAGCCACCATGCTCTTAAAATATCTAAACAATAGGCACAGATTTACCAGTTATTAATTTTTAATAGTCTTATACTATTTTGAGAATAAACGTTGTTTTAATAACTATTTTCCTTAATATTAATTTTCTTCTTGAAACTTTTTTTATCCAATCGGCAATTTCATACTTAAACCTCTTATTCCCAACAAAATCTTAATACAATTTAATGTTTTTTGTCATAACAATACCTTCTGTCACAGATGAGATACTAGTTACCTCGTACTTCTGCACTCTGTTAGGAGAAAACGCGGTCAAATATTTATTTGAATAAAATGTTGCTGTCTTCTTCCCCCAAACATCTCCGTATACTGCAAGAAAGTGAAAACTGCAGAAATTAAACTTGACCAAAACAACATTTCGTAGTCCCCTATTTCCTCCACAAAAATTTGAGCAATAATATTTTTTTTTTCAAAAATAATTATTTAAACGTTTTACCTATGCCTCTATGATTTCATTTTATTGTTAATATGCGTATTTTTTGGTGGGTGCCTGAAAATGACGTTTCAATTGTGAAAGTTTCTCAGTTTTACTTCCTATTATAATAAGAATATGGGAAAAAACAAAACATAGGGGCATGGCCATGGTAGATATAGGTGTGATAGAAAAAACATTTTTGCTCTATTGTCATTGTACAGGGAGGAAACAAGGTACTTCGTTTGTATGGAAAAAAGGCGCCCGCGTTTCCTCTTAAGGGATTAATTGATATTCATTTGTTACTTTTTATCGTCTGTCAAAAACTAAATATTCAATTTTTTTAAAAAAAAACAGCAAGGCACGACGCCATGCCGTGCCGTCTAATACTTATTTTGTGAACAAGGAAAACACTTTCTAAATTCAAAGTTGACACAACTATTACTCGCTAATAGCGAGTCTCTTTTGTCGAGTTTTTCCGAATGGGAGACCACTTCCGGTTTCCGGGGTTCCCGCACCGGAAGTTTGTGGGGAGGGGCGCTTCCGGTGACGTCACTAGCCTTGGCGCTGCGGCGAAGTGTTCGATATTTTTGCAGTGTTTAGTTGTGCTAATAATATACTGAAGAGTCCTTTAATTTTATATAGAGGAGTTTAAAAAGGCTAATAAAAGGTGAATCTTGGCCAAATCAAGAAAAAACAGGAAGTAAACATACCATTTACAAATTTTCATTGCTAGGGTTCCGTACCAGGTAACGGAACCCTATGCTGTCTGTATATCCGTCCGACTTTCTAACCGCCTGCGATAGATTTGTATTTTTTGAACCGTAATTCATAGGTATCTCATATAAGTCCCCACCGAGGGGCTTGAGCCTACCCTGAATTAGGGCTATCGGGCCTATGTCGACCACGCGGGCCCAGTGCTGGTTGATCGATTTCACACACAACCATCGAGTTTTCCTCACGTTGTTTTTCCTTCACTGTAAGAGCGTCGGATCATCATTACAGCTCATATACGTCCCCACCGAGGGGCTCGAGCCTACCCTGAATCAGGGCGATTAGGCCTTAGTCGACCACGCGGGCCCAGTGCGGGTTGGTCGACTTCACACATAATATACATACATAATATAAACGTTTATCCAACGCTCTTATGGTTTTTCATATTATGAAATCTAAATTCGAAAACACATTGGTACGTGGCAGGATTGAAACCACGACCTCTCGGACAGGAGTTAGCTGCCCTTGCCATTACGCCACTGACGCTCATAGGCACAGATTACTAAATAGTTACTTAGTCGGATGGTGAATTTCGTAACAAATAGCACTAAAAATAAAAAGTGAATAATTACAAGATTTCTTGTGTTTTTTAAAGATTTTATTTGTTTTTGCTCTATCGTAAGAAGTGTGAAACTAGGTGTTTAATGTACTAATCCTAAAATAAAACAACAATTAATAATAAAAACTGGCTGCGAATAGTTCTCGTACTAAGGAGCCCGAACTAAATGAAAAAAATGAAATAGTTTTCTGTCGCTCTCATTAAAGTCTTTTATCTACACACATAATTATTATCATAAGTCCTCTGAAATGCGTTCAAGATCCGTAGGCAATGACCTTCATTATAACAACTACATTTATTATGAGAACTTTCATAATTGTGGTAGTAGCACAGATTACTAAATAGTTACTTGGTAGTAGGTAGAATCTGTACTTAAATGTTATTACAGTATCGATTTTTGTAACGTTATAAGTTTAATTTTGCAACAGCTATCAAAATTTAAGTGGGTCTCTATTCTAATATACGCAATATGTTTTTATTGCATTATTTTAATATCTTTAGTCTATAAATATTTTACAGGTAGCACTAGTAGCAATACAGGTCATTTCCCTACGGCTTCTGGACCCATCTTAGAGTACTTATAATATGTATAAAAATAAAATAATGTATGCAACTGTTGCAATTAGGTCTTAAAATACTCGTGTGATCCTATAACGAGATTCGGCTTCGCCTCATTTCGTTAAAACACACTTATGTTTTAAGACTTGTCATTACATAACAGTTGCACAAACTACTATTCATTGTAATGATTATATTGTATCATTATTGTACCACACTCCGGTAACTTCATACTACTGGTGAGAAATGAAATTAATAAAAACAGATGACGGAACAAACTTAATCACTGCGGGATTCTTTACGTTCGAGAAACAAACTAGAACCAACATGTATCCATCTGGGTGGAGAAGTGAGGTCGCAATCTTGGGAGCTGCAGCAGGGAGTTCAATCTAATATATAAAATTCTCGTGTCACAGTTTTCGTTCCCTTACTCCTCCGAAACGGCTTGACCGATTCTCATGAAATTTTGTGAGCATATTGAGTAGGTCTGAGAATAGGCCAACATCTATTTTATTTTAGGGTAGTGTAGTGTAGGGTAGGGTAGTGTAGTGTAGGGTAGTGTAGGGTAGGGTAGTGTAATGTAGTGTATGTAGGGTAGGGTAGTGTAGGGTAGGGTAGTGTAGTGTAGGGTAGGGTAGGGTAGTGTAGTGTAGGGTAGTGTAGTGTAGGGTAGTGTAAGGTAGGGTAGTGTAGTGTAGGGTAGGGTAGGGTAGGGTAGGGTAGGGTAGTGTAGTGTAGTGTAGTGTAGGGTAGGGTAGGGCAGTGTAATGTAAGGCGGTACGTAGTTCGCCGGGACAGCTAGTATATTATAAAATTCCTCCAACACAAAGACACTATTGTAAAGTTAAGCGCCTTCAGAATGTACATTCTATTGTATGTGGTTTATTACTAATTTGTAAATCAATAAGAAACAAATAAATTAAATCATTACGTAGGTACAGACATGCATATGTACCAAAAAAAAACCCTTGCGCTTCTAGGTTTCATTATGGTAGTTTTGTCAGCTAGTCGATATGTTTACATTATGTCACTTTGTCTAAATCTACCAGATTTAGGGATCAACATAATTTACAGCGCTCTAGAAGTATTTGGAAGGTCTCTTATAAACCATTAAGGTTTGTTAATACAATTATTTAGGCCAATTCCACAGAATCCGTACAAAGAAATACTCCTAGACATTAAAAGTAGGGATTGCTTGTGTATATACATAATTACTATAAATTATTAAAACCGATTATAAAACGTCTATTGTTCTTAAGATATTATAATGTTTCAATCAACCCTTAACAAAGTTTCAATTGACCCAAGCGTGGAGTCAATTAATTCACTCTCCCTTATCATTCCTAAAATGCTTTTGTAGCTCAACTGTTTGACACAGAGCTTTCAAATTATGCTCATTAAGGAGCCAGATAACAAGCCGTAAAAATGAAAAATACAAGTGGTCCGTTAATAGTCAAGGTCACGCCACTATATACAGTTAAAGCGAGTTATTATTTCTTTGCCTTTGGAAAATACCTTGGTATCAGATTCTTGCGCTAGCGTTGTTTTACATAATATATTCGAATATATCTTATCTGCCAAGGGTTGTCTGGAAGAGATAACTTTTAATGATAAGACCACCTTTGTACACTTAAGTCTGATAAAACCATTTTGTGATTATTCCTTGTGTGCAATAAAGAAACTATGCTTACATACAATTGTTTCAATTGTCCCCGGCCTACCCTAAAATTTAATTTTCTATGTACCCTCATGATATGGATATCAAAATTATATGACAGGTTTTGCTGAGGATAAGAAATATTTAAAGTTTTTAGGTTTATCGAAAATTATGATGGTTTTCGTATTTGTCACATTCACACAATAGCTAAGTGATGATGAGCGATCGTTTCAATCAATACATACGTCCCGATACTTCTCCACTAATTTGACATCTCTCCGACAATGACAAATCGTTGCGTTGTCTGTTTTTCTCATTTCGCACTTTTTACAGCTTTCCACGTTCTCCTTTGTAGAAAATGATTTTTCCGATCGTTACTCCTTCAGCTATGATTGATGGGAACTGTAGAGTTCCTTTTGGGTTTGTAGGCTGGTAAGGACTTTTTGTGCGTATGCAAATTTCCAGAGCGGCGTTGCAATAAAATATCAGACTACTACTAAGAAAAAAAACCGGCCGAGTGCGTGTCGGGCTACGCGCATTAAAGGGTTTCGTTGTTGCCATTATAGCGTTCATATCTAATTTTCAAATTTCCAAATACAGCGGTTTAGTTGTTAGGGGGTGGGGACACTCGACACCAACAAAATTTAGTACTTTCAAGCCTATTTTTTCGAAAACGGAACCCTTAATTATAAAATGGTCTTAGAAGAGTCATAACTATTTTTTAATCTCTAAGCAACTATACACGACTGGGTTTAATGAGAAAAAAAATCATCATCAGTTTACTTGTATGGTAAATTGGGAGGTAGGTACCCTTAATTTTTTTTTATTAAAAAAAATATTTAAAGTTCTCTCCGCGTTATCTTATCTTATAATATATATAAATCTCGTGTCACAATGTTTGTCCTCAATGGACTCCTAAACCACTTAACCGATTATAATAAAAGTCGCACACCATGTGCAGTTCGATCCAACTTGAGAGATAGGATAGGGTAGGGTAGGGTAGTGTAGGGTAGGGTAGTGTAGGGTAGGGTAGGGTAGTGTAGTGTAGGGTAGTGTAGAGTAGTGTAGGGTAGGGTAGGGTAGTGTAGTGTATGTAGGGTAGGGTAGGGTAGTGTAGGGTAGGGTAGTGTAGTGTAGTGTAGGGTAGTGTAGGGTAGGGCAGGGCAGTGTAATGTAATGTAAGGCGGTACGAAGTTCGCCGGGACAGCTAGTTATTATATATATCTTTACTATATTAATAGTCTAGGACCTAGGCCGCGGACAGACAGACATGACAAAACTATAAGGGTTCTTCGTTGTACTACGGAACCCTGAAAACCAGTTAAGTGTGACTGGGGGTCACACAAACAGGGTTCCGCACCAAAGTTTTAACTACTACAGAACAAGACCTCTTAGTACATACTTTGCTCAAGGTTAATAGGGGTCTACTTATTCTGGACTTTGCAAATTAATTTTTTCCTGTGGGAACGGATGGACTTTAGATATTTTATTAGACTTTCTTGTATTTTATGCATTCAACCTCGCATACTGTGATTTTTTCAAGATTTAAAGACAATTAGTTTCGGATATAAAGGGGGAGTTTCTTCGCAGGCGTGTGCAGGTTTCCTCACGATGTTTTCCTTCACCGTTATAGCAATCGGTAAGTATATGTACGTAAGTTTTTTGAAAAACTCATTGGTACATTGGCCGTCCAGATATTCAGGGTAGGCTCGAGCCCCTTGGTGGGGACGTATATGAGCTGATATAATAATAAAGGGGGAATGGTAAATTTTCGCCTACTTTCTTAAAAAACTCCCAAACTATTTATTTTAAAATTATTTAAAAATAGTCATTTCATTTGATATGTCACACAATATAATTTGTAAACCTTTTTTTTAAACTTTCTATTTTACACCCAAAAATTTACTTATTTATGTTACACGATTGTCTTTGGGTCATCGATTTACTTAAGTGTACCAAATTTTAACTTAATCGGTCCAGTAGTTTCCAAGCAAACTGGCTGTAACAGACGGACGGACAGACACACGAGTAATCCTATAATGGTACGGAACCCTAAAAATACTAAATTTGCAACGGTCTGCAGTCTGCAGGCAAACTGTTTTTTTATACATGACTGACAAGTTTTAAGTGAAGTGTGGTTTTTGAGAAGAACTATCTCAGTCTCTAGTTTCATTAGCTGAACCCCCTCGTCCCCAACTACATTTTTTTCAGGTTCCACCCCATTAGTTTACAGGAAAAGTGCTGAGATGATCGAATATATGTTTCGTAAAATATATTAAAACCCTAATCCAATGTATGTAGACCTCTAATAAATTGTATGAGACAATACAATATATACGTCTTGAGCGGTCTTGTTATATTTGTAGAGGAAATTTTGGTACGGAACCCTATTTGTGCTACCCGGACTCGCTTTGTACCGGTTTTTTTTTTCTTGAATCCACTAACACTGATCTATAATTTGGCGTCTTCCAAATAAACTTACATTTATCGTTATACTAGCTTTTGCCCACGCCGTCGCCCGCCTGGACATCTTTGTGATTGCATTCAAGGATGAGTGGTGCGCGAGCCGCTTGCGTGGATATTACTTTTCCCCAGATCCCTTGGGAACTATATCGGGTTATTCTGATTAGCAGTCTATGTTACTTTCCACCCCCCTAAACTATTTCTATGTAAAAAATCCATTGAATCAGTTGTTCCGTTTAAGATTTTTGTCGAAATGGGTAGAATGAGTTTTGGAACATTGTCGCGATATGATAATCAGTAGTCTATGTTATTTTTACTCCCCCCCCACCCCCTCAACCATCTATGTGAATAAAAATAACACAACAATCCGATGCTCCGTTGCGATGTCAAAGAAATCAATCAAACATAGTTAACAATAGTGAATAAAAAAAAAAACAATATTGTTTTTTTTTGTAACTAGTGTTTACAGTAAAGAGTATTTTTTATCTTTATCTTATGAGCGTTTTTTTTAGTTCCCTCAGGAACTGTATCGGACTGTGATATTTTCACGAGAAAAACAGGCAGCCTATTCGTATGTCCTTCTCCACGACACAGGATATTATGTGCATGCAAAATTTTGCCTAGATCGGTTGAATCGTGAAGAGGTAACAAACAAACGTATTTATACATGTAAGTATAAGTACTATAGGATGTGTGTATTTATTTATATATTTAGTATATTTTATTTAATATGTAAGTAAGTATATTTATTATATGTATCTTATTGTAATCTAACATCTGTTTATAACTTTAGATTATTGTTTTCACTTCTTTTAAAATGTGTAGTAATTATTTTGTTTCTTAGCTTATAGTGTAAACCCTTTTAGTAATTAAGGGTTGGCTGGAAGAGATCCCTGTTTGGGATAAGACCGCCTTTGTACACTCTACTGCTATTATGTATCAATAATTGTATATTTTGTTGTACAATAAAGAGTTTACAAACAATCACACAAACACATTTTTCAATTTTTATATTAGTAAGGGTTTCTTCCTGTAATGTCTTTGCCAGTACTTATCTAACATATTAATTGTTATACAGCACGAGCTCTTAATAAACTACCCATAATAGGGGTTGTTATGGCTGCAGCGATGTTACGTCGTATTTTATATGGGAAGCATTAATGTCTGCCATAGACCATGAATCTTCTATGAGCTTAGCTATGGGGCACTTAATTATCACACCCCATAACACCTCAAGTGGGTATCTCAGATCATCTTTGTCTATTGGAGTATTTTCTATTTTAGTTTGCAAGACAAAGACACTGACAAGACAATGACAAAGATAAATATGTTGATTCTATTACATAATGGTATTTGTAATAGAATCAACATAATATATATCTTTGTCATTGTAAAATTTGTCATTGGTAAATTCTATTTCTATTTTAGTTTGCAAGACAAAGACAGTGACAAGACAATGACAAAGATATATAATATATATGTTGATTCTATTTCAAATACCATTTCCTGATACTGTAATCTGAATCATGACATTATGTAATAGACAATAAGTTTTGTTTTGACTATTTAAAAGTGTGTGTAAACACTTATTTAAAATAAATTATTTTGATTGATTGTGCCTATGAGCATACCCCGGACACTGCATACAACGGTCGTGAAATGATATTTCCAAAAAGCAAATGACGGAGCAAACATAATCAAGGCGAAATCCAATTCTTTCAAGAACCAAACTATAACCAATCTGTATTGGGAGATAACCTGGGAGACGAGGGGGCGAGGTTGGAATCTAGAGAGTGGCAGGGAGTGTCCATACTGTATGTTAGTACTAATATATATACTTTGCTATGAGCTTGTATAAGGAACCATACAAGCAAACTAACAAGTAAAATTGAGTAAAAACTGCTTGGTTTAAGAGAGCGGTAACATATTCACATGTTAGGCCATTTAAAATGTAATTGGGTAGTTCAGTAATTGTATAGGCGTTAAATGTGGGTGGTTGGTTGAATAACTAGAAATAGGCGATATTTTTTTTTAAATCAGGAGTTTAATAAATATATTACTTGGGTGTTAAAATTAATAATTTGACCGACACATGGGCAGTGTTAACTATTTCAAATTTGAGCAGTAGCATGTTGGTACTAAATAATAATCTATATATAGTAAGGTAATAGGTGAAGGAAAACATCGTGAGGAAACCTGCACACGCCTGCGAAGAAACTCGAAGGTTGTGTGTGAAGTCGACCAACCCACACTAGGCCCACGTGGTCGACTAAGGTCCGATCGCCCTAATTCAGGGTAGGCTCGAGCCCCTCGGTGGGGACGTATATGAGCTGGTAACTATTTCAGGTTTCGGTGCTCACACATATCTGCTTCAACACTAATTAAGTACCTGGGCGACCGAGCTTTGCTCGGGGCATAGTACCCATAGCCGTTAAAAACATTTAAAAATACGATACCTATGATACACTGTGCGCGACATATTCCACTGCGAAAATCTCAAAAAATAACGTTTTCCCAGAGATGAGACCTATCTAAATCGATTTTTCGCCCCGTATACTAATTTTTAAGCAAATGGTTGGAGCCGTTTCCGAGATTCAGATTATATACCACACTATCACACTAATATTATAAAGGCAAAAGTTTGTGATTGAGTATTTTTGTTACTTCTTCACGCAAAAACTACTGAACGGATCTGGCTGAAATTTGGTGGGTAGACAGATTAGAACCTGGATTAATACATTGCATACTTTTTTTCAAGCTCGCGAGCCGCTTGTGGCTCGAGGCACTGCGCACCCTTGAAAAGTCATAGATACGTTGTCCAAGCGGGTGAAGCCGCGGCAAACAGTTAGTATATAGGACTATAGGTACATATATACAAGAATTGCTCGTTTAAAGGTATAATAATTAATGTGCACTTAAAACAATTGGAATTTTATTTAAAACTTAGGTGAGGCGTGGGTAAAAACCGTTCGTGCTCGCAGATGAATTTTTATAGTAGAAAATATAGACCCAAAATGGGTCTTATAAGAGAGTGTCAGGTTTAAAATAATTATTTTATAAACATTAACCGTGGTTATTTAACTAAAATAAAAGTTTGATAGTAAAAATATATTGAAAGAATTCGGATTTTGAAGCACATGTGTCACATTTTATATCAAAATGTGACACATAAATTGTTATGTGCCAGCGCATGAGAAATAGATGAAATAGATCAAAAGGAAGCAGGATAAACAACAGCAACGCGTTACCGCGTTACAAGGTTTCCTTACAACGTATTCATTGCAAAAATTATTTCAATTTCATTTTATATTATTGTAAATTTCAATTCGCATCATTTATTTAAAGTCACATTATAATATTTCAACACAAAATTTGTGACAAAACATTTCAGACGAGTGCCTAGCCGAGCGGTTAACGAGTCTAGCCCACAATCTGAATCACCTGGGTCAAGTTATTAATTACCCAACTGTTCAAAAAGGAAGGTAATGTTTTACGGGTGTATATTTAGTAAGTACGTAATTTTTTTTTTTGGCTGAACCTGCAGCCTAAAAATAAAATATCTTGGTTGAGTCTTAATTAAATCAACAGCATATTTAACTCAAATTGTGGAGAAACCTTTGTTTATATAGGCGTAAAACTCCACGTTACATCGATTTATTAACGTTATTGTTTTGTTTATACAGAAACTTCATTGCAAAAGTTTCCCAACGGCTTGAATAGATTTTGGAGTGCGAAGTGTCCTTAGATTCGTCTTGATCCCGTGAGTGACATAAGATAGGATACATATTTACCCGAATGCTTCTAAAAGAAGGATAATATTTGTTTGCAACCGGGTTTAATTGATTCGGTTTTTATTTTGAAAATATTATCATCATTATTTACAATTTGTCGTACACAGAAATAGGGACAAACAAACATTAAACTAGTTAAGAACATACAAAAGGTACAGATTACTACTATGAGAAATTTCTTTCAGCAGACCTTGGAGAGAAAATTACAAACGAATGGCAGAAGACGTGTACATAACAAGAACGACATTTTTTAAAAACAGAAATTTTGATAACTTATTCCTAAATACATTACATACTAAACAAATAAATACTACGTACAAAATGATACATTATATAATAAATAATGAAAATTAATAATAATATAAGTAAATGTAATAAAATAAATATAATAATACATTAATAAAATAAATAAACTATGTATATAATAAATAAATATGGCTAGCTTTAAAAAGGAGAAAACAAGAAGTTTTCATTCAATTTAGATTTATATTCGGGTATATAATATATATTAACCGCCTCCGTAGCTCAGAGGCAAAGTTCACTGGCTTTTAATTATTCTTTTTTTTTATTAACAATTGGTAAACCCTTGACAACATCTCACCTGGTGGTAAGTGATGATGTTGCCGAAGATGGAAGCGGGCTTACCAAGATTCCCCAACGCAATTTTAAAGTGAATATATAAGTAAATATTCTGTGAATATTTCAAGCGTCTACCTGTTGCCGTTATCAATATCGAATAATAATGAGCGAAAAAATCTCGTTATTTGTGTGGGAGTCCCCTTAAATATTTATTTTATTCCGTTTTTTAGTATTTGTTGTTATTAAATTTAAACTGTCTAGCTATCACAGTTCATGAAAACAGCCTGCTGATAGATGGACGGACGCACGGAGAGACGGACAGCGAAGTGTCAGTAATAGGGTCCCTTTTTACCCTTTGGGTACGGAACCCTAAAAAGCAGTGAAATAATAATTAACTTAGTTCCCACTGCTGGGGCATAGATCTATTTCCAAACTCGGGAAGGTGAGCCCATACTCCATACACGGGGTCCAAGTCTGGGTTAGTGGAGATTGTAGGGCTAGCAGCAAATACCCAGGAGTCAGTGTGAGGGTATTCTGATATAGTTATGCATGTAGGTACCTTCAAAATAAAAATAAATCAGTCATTGCTCAACTATGGTGGTTTCAATAAGCTCTCCACTTTTACATGGCGCAGCCGGTTAATTAGTTTATTTAAAAAAGTAATTTATGTCGGGAAGTGTTATTAATCAACAACTGAACAAATATGGATAGTGTTTTATCGCCGCCGACATCGTTTAAATTCGATGGTAACTCGTTAGACCTAGCGTCAGGGGCGCTGAGTGAAAAATGGATAAAATGGAAGAAAAGTTATGAAATATACAGCAAAGCATGTGAAATAGACAAAAAATCGGAGGACATACAGTTAAATATTCTTTTACATGTCCTGGGGGACCAGTGTCGGGATATCTTGGAGCAACTGCATGCTAAATACAATACTGCAAATGAGGTATTTGAGTGTTTGGACCAGCATTTCAAGACAAAGAAAAATGTCACTGTGGAGCGGCATAAATTTTTTACAAGGAATCAAAAAGAAAATGAAACTATCGAGCAATATGTTTTTGAATTACGACGGTTATCGTCAAGTTGTGAGTTTAAGACATTGAATGAAGAATTAATAAAAGATAGATTGGTATGTGGCGTCTTAAGTACGGCAATACGCGAAAGATTGTTACGTGAAGAGGACTTAAATCTAAAGAAAGCGTTAGAAATATGTCGAGTTGCTGTTGTGTCAAAAGCATATTCAGAAAATATTAAAAAAGATAATGAGCATTTGTATGAAATTGAAGGTAGTGGAGAGGAAAAGAGTGGAGTATTTTCTTTACAACATGGTGTGACGTCATGGCGAGGCCGAGGTGGAATACGCGGCAGGGGACGCGGTGCGGGTTCATCGGGCTGGCGGAGCGCGCGGGCATGGCATACGCCAGCACCGCCGCCGCCGCCGCCTGCGCCCTCTGGCGTGAGATCAGCGTTAACAGCTGGCGCTCGTACCTATGGAGCGCGTGCATCAGCACAACGTAGCAGTATAAGTGGTGTACAGTGCGGCCAGTGCGGAAACGTGCATAAAAAATTTGAATGTCCAGCTTACGGAAAAATGTGTTTGCGATGCTCAAAAATGAATCATTTCGCTCGCGTTTGTGGTGTGTTCTACGTGGAAGAATCAGATGATCAGGTAATTTATTCAGTAAATTGTGAAAATGATTGGAATTTAGATTTAAAAATAAATGAAAATACTGTGCGATTCAAATTAGATACGGGCGCAGATGTAAATGTTTTACCAGCTTGTTACTTGTCACAATTAGGAATAAATACCACAGATTTGTTAAAAACGAATACCAAATTAAATGGTTATTCAGGGGCAATAATCAAAGTTTTGGGAAAAATTAATTTACAAGCATACTACAAAGATAAAATGTATCTATTAGAATTTAAAGTTGCAGATGTACAATCAGTACCAATCCTAGGTCGTCATGCATGTATTGAGCTGGATGTAGTGAGGCGCGTTATGTCGGTGCAGAGAATTAATGAACAAAAAGAATATCCAGAACTAGTAAGTAAATATAAAGATGTATTCGAAGGAATTGGTTGTTTGCCGGGGGAATACAAAATTATGTTGAAAGATAATGTTGTTCCAGTTGTTCATGCCCCACGAAAACTACCTTTTGCTATAAAAGATGAGGTAAAAAAAAATTAGATGAGATGGAATCACAGGGTATTATTTCAAAAGTTAAAGGGCCCTCAGACTGGGTGAGCAGTATAACAGTGGTTAAAAAACCAAATGGTGACTTACGTATATGCTTAGATCCAAAGGAGCTTAATGAAGCTATTAAAAGGGAACATTTTAGGTTACCTACACTCGATGAAATTGTGTCTAAGCTTTCTGGAGCTAAGTACTTTAGTACTTTAGATGCTTCTTCTGGTTTTTGGAACATAAAATTAGACAGTTCTTGTGATTACTGTACATTCAACACGCCTTTTGGCAGATATAAATTTCAGAGAATGCCTTATGGTATATGTTCCGCATCTGAGGTATTTCATAGGAAAATGTATGAAAACTTTGATGATATTGAGGGTGTTTGCATGTATATAGATGATTTATTAATATATGGAAATACAAAGGAACAGCATGACCGTAGATTAAACGAAGTATTGGATAGATGTAGGAAAATAAATTTAAAATTAAACAAAAACAAATGTAAGTTTGGTCTACCGGAAATAAAGTATTTGGGTCATCGAATTACAAAAAATGGTCTTTGTCCTGATGAAAGTCATCTCTCTGCAATAATTAACATGCCAAAACCTCAAAACAGGAAAGATATAGAGCGATTGTTAGGATTAATTACTTATGTGGGAACATTCATACCAAATTTATCCGACAAAACTTTACCACTTAGAGAATTATTAAAGAAAGAGACAGAATGGCATTGGAATGAACGACACGATGATTGCTTTCAGGAGATAAAGAACTGTTTAATTGCTGCACCAGTACTGCAATACTATAATATGAAAGATCCTATAATAATGTCAGTAGACGCAAGTAAAGGTGGGTTAGGTGCGTGTCTTATGCAGAATGGATTGCCCGTTTGCTACGCGTCTAAGTCGCTTACTAGCGCTGAACAGCGCTACGCGCAGATAGAAAAGGAGTTGTATGCGTGTGTGTTTGCTTGTGAGAGATTTCATGCATACATTTACGGGAGGTCTGACGTTACAATAGAAACAGACCATAAGCCACTGATAAGTATTATTAAAAAACCAATTGTTGATTCCCCCGCTCGTTTACAACGAATGTTATTGAGACTGCAAAAGTATTCTTTTAAAATTGGTCTACAAACCAGGTAAGCACCTGTTCATTGCTGACACGTTGTCACGTGCGTTTGAGCCGGCCAGCGCGCGGCACGAGACCGATGCATCCGAGGCATTGTTCAACGGTGAGGTCTGTGCGATAACGCGCGAGGGCGAGACCTGCACGTTGCAGCTCGCTTCTCAATATCAGTACATAAATGATAAACAGTTTATTCAATTACAAAAACACACTGAAATTGACGAGGAACTAATAAAATTAAAACAGTATATTTTGAAAGGCTGGCCTAGTAATAAAAGTGAAATTTCGGACGCGGTTTTACCCTATTGGAATTATAAGGAGGATTTATCGGTGGCATATGGATTAATTTGGAAGGGCGAGAGAGTGGTCATACCTAAAAAAATAAGAAAAGAATTACTCACTAAAATACATATAGGACATGTAGGTTATGAAAAATGCAAATTGCGAGTGAGAGAAACCATTTTTTGGCCAACAATAAATAATGATTTAAAAAACTTAATTTCCAACTGTGATATATGTTTGACATACAGAAAAAATAATCAAAAAGAGAAATTGCAACCTCATGAAATTCCAGATCGGCCTTGGTTAAAAGTAGGTATTGACTTGTTTCAATTAAAAGGGTCAAATTATTTGCTGTTGGTAGATTATTTCAGTAAGTTTTTTGAATTATGTGAACTAAAACAAACAGATTCACAGTATGTTATTGGTTGTCTAAAAAATATTTTTAGTCGTCAAGGGATACCTAGCATAGTAAATAGTGATTGCGGTCCACAGTTTATATCGGCTAGCTTCAGAGTTTGCTGATGAATGGAATTTTACACATGTGACGTCATCGCCGCATTACGCACAATCGAACGGAATGATTGAGCGAACAGTACAAACAGTAAAAAATATTATCATAAAAAGTAGTGAGGACACTTCAGATTACCGCCTGGCACTATTAGAGTGTTTGAACACGCCATTAGACAATAATATACCTTCCCCTGCTGAATTGTTACAAAGTAGGAAGTTACGTAGTGTTGTTCCGATTTCCAATGAACAATTAAAGCCGAAATTACAAGAGAATGTTCGTAGTAAATTATTACATAGGCAAAATAAACAGAAATATTATTACGACAAAAATGCAAAAAATCTTCAAACTTTGAAAGTCGGACAAAAAGTCAAGATACTAGATATGTCATCAAATAAAAGGCGCTGGACATCTGGAACAATAACGCAAGTTTTAAGTACCCGGTCATACGAAATACAATTATTATCTGGCAGAAAAATGATTAGAAATCGTAGGCATATTATCAAAGATTCTCCAAACCGACATGATGTGCCTACCTATAAGTTTTATTATGATGACATACAGTTCCCTACGGAAAACTCTCAAAGTAATGTGAGTACTAATAATAATAATTATGTTACCCGTTCTGGCAGGATAGTGAGGCCGCCGAATAGATGGGGCTTCACACAGCCCACCTGAGTCTGAGTAAATACCTGCTGCGAGTTGCTCAGAAATCTTTAATAATTTTTAAAATATTGTTTAAGTTATGATTCATTAACAGTAAAAATAACTAATAATTGTTATTTGTTTTATATACTTGCTAATTAAATTACAGAAGTTAAAAAAAAAAAAAAAAAAAAAAGAATATAGTAGTTAAAAATTTATATGTTAAGTATTTAATTTAATCCGTTAAAACTAAAATACTATTATAAAAATGTAATGTTAAATAAAACTAAATTTAAAATTAAATCACTCAGATATTCATCTTAGTTAAAATTTTGTCAATACTCATTAATTTTTTTTCCGTTTGAGAAAGGATGAAGTGTAGTATATATTAAAACAAAATTATTGAAACATTATTTGTATAACTATTTATTACTGTGTTCTATTAATTACATAAATTTTGTTAAAATTTAATACAGCATGTGCACAAATACTTAGTAAGTAGATCATTTGTTTTTAATTTGTTAAGAAGGGAGATGTGAGGGTATTCTGATATAGTTATGCATGTAGGTACCTTCAAAATAAAAATAAATCAGTCATTGCTCAACTATGGTGGTTTCAATAAGCTCTCCACTTTTACAGTCAGAAGCTTTTAAAGCCACCGTAAGGCTATACAACAAAAAACTGACATATAGGGACAGCAACAGACACGAAAGGGTTAAGGCGTGGCACCGGTGGAGAAGCGGAGAAACCCTTTTGCTAGATCATTTTTTTTGGGTAATTACTACATAATATTGGTCTGCAAAAAAAAATTGGACATACATAAGTATATTGTCTGAGGAATGTTACACGATAGTGTGTACTTTACTCGATCATAAAAAATCCCAAAAACAGGTCTTTAAAACGTCTAAAACGAATTGTTTATTAATAAAATTTCAAAAATTTGCATATTGTTTTTATATGGAGATATTTCTTTTTAATTACTACAGAGAACCTGCTAAATTTCAGTTTTTTAAATTGAAGTCTTAAGAGAAATAACAACGTAAAACATTGAAAAAGTGCAAGTCTTGACTCTTTACATGTAAAGGAAAAAAACAGAGATAACTGTTTTACAAATACGGAAGTACGGAAACGTCAAACCCATCTAGGTAATGTCCGTGCTTCAGATAAGTAAACATTCGTGATCGACCCAACCGCGCAAGTACCGGAGGTCTACGACCACTTCCACAACGAGCATAGTACCTACTAGCGATTAGTTTTAATTCCAAATGAGACCAAAACACAGCGTAATGTTACCAGTTCAGATAATGAAATTTTCCAGTAGAGAGATCGCAACCGTGAGGGTCTCAGTTCAACTCGATTTTAATTAATCCGAGCGCGTCCCAGGTGACCGGTATATTGGTTACATCGGTCAAGGAAAAAAATACTCAGAGACAGTAGCTTGAGCCAAAGAATTAAGACTATTTAATACGTAAAAGATGGTTAACTCCGCAAAATCATTTGAATGAATGGCGACTCTTGCTACGACACAATAAAGTGCAAATTCAGGTCGCACAGCGCTAATTACCTACAGTTATATTTAACTACAACTTGCTTCTCTTTCTATCGCGTACCTCTCATCTCTTCTGACTACTGAATTTGCGCAGCGTAGGTACATCTACACTAATATTATAAAGAGGAAAGATTTGATTGTTTGTTCGTTTGTCTTGAATAGGCTCCGAAACTACTGGACCGATTTAAAAAATTCTTTCACCTTTGGGAAGCTACACTGTCCGCGTTTGCTATAGGCTATATTATATTTTCAAAAAAGTTATTAATCCTTACTAAAACTCTAATAAAATAACCCAAGGTGTGAAAAAATACCTAAAAAAATTGCATTATCTACAAAAAGTAGTGTAGTGTGTAGTGTGCGGTGTGTGGTGTGCGGTGTGTGGTGTGCGGTGTGCGGTGTGCGGTGTGCGGTGTGCGGTGTGCTGTGTGCGGTGTGTAGTTTGTAGTGTGCAGTCACAGATTACTAAATAGTTACTTGTGCAGTGCAGTGAAGTGTAGGTGTAGTGGAGTGCAGTGTAGTGTAAGGCGTTACGCAGTTCGCCGGGGCAGCTGGTTTTCAATATTTTCATACCTACAGCGCAGAGTGCGACTGGCCCGCTTGAGCTTAGGAATCCTTCTGTGTTTTAAGAGCGGTCATGCCTCGTTGCAGATTAAGTGGAAGTATCGTCACGTAATTCAAGTGACTGTGGCCACGGTGAGCAATAAGATGGGTTATTGTTAGTTGTACAAAACAGTCGGTAGTGTCTCAGTGGAAGTAACCATTATATAGTTGTAGTACTCCTTCGATGTTTGCGTTAAAACTTTTGACACTGGTTGGAATGTACGGAATCAAACACGAACGACCTCACACTAAGGTTTATTAGCAATGCACATACAGATATATGCAGTGAATTATAATGAGGGTAGGAATACCATAACAAAAATATTTTAAAAACCACCTTCGATATACATAACTGGTCATATCCTCTTCCGCGGCCGCTTGAATGAATTGATT
This sequence comes from Coleophora flavipennella, assembly GCA_947284805.1. Lineage (NCBI taxonomy): Eukaryota > Metazoa > Arthropoda > Insecta > Lepidoptera > Coleophoridae > Coleophora > Coleophora flavipennella. The sequence goes on from OX369272.1 coordinate 2,155,815, forward strand.
ATGGGATCGGACTACTAGTCATTTGAGTTACTTTTTATGATCTGTCAAAAACTAAATTTTGTTCTAAAAATGTTTGAAATACCCACAAGTGACGTTATAGATTTAAAGCGTCATTGACGAACTTATTCTGTGAATTTGATCAATTAAAAATTGAAGACATGATGGGAAAACAAAAAAAAGAAGTATTTTTGAAACTTCAATAGGAGAGCATTGTAGGAAATCATATTTCAGAATTTATTTTTGATGCAGTCCGATCCCCTATTGTCCCGAACGATGATAAGGGCAATTGGGACTCAAACTCGCCCGTCTCGCACCTCAGACCCCGCAGGACTGCCTTGCCCTACCCGTTGGACGACTGCTTAGATTATTTAGACAGTGGTGGTGTACTTATAGTACCTGGTAAAAAAAATTAAAGGCGGGACTTACTCTTATGGAACTGAAAAACCTTTTTATGGTTCCGAAGTCAACATGGTGTAATTTGGCATGGGTGGACATATTAATCACGCCGACAAATTGGTACAAAAAAAATCTTGAATTTTTTTTTTTGGGTATATGCAAAGTGAGGGTGAATTTTTTTTCGTTAACGTATCCCATCGTTTCGGGTATCGTTGAATAGGTCTTTCAAATGCTAATACCATGTAGAACATATAATCAATTTAAAAGGAAAAATATCATAGCTAAGTAGGCTAGTAGCTAAGTAGTTTAGGAGTGATAGTGGACCAACTTAAAGTGTGTAGTTTGATTTCTATAAACTTTATAAAAATCAAACTGCACACCTTAAATTGGTCCCCTATTCCATACAAAATGTTCTATTATCAACTGCAAATATAATTTGGTTTTTAAAAGTATACGTTTTGTTTTTGAAAGGTCTACGGAGCGCTACTTTGCACGAGTCCGACATACACTTTGGCGGTTTTTTTACGACGTTTCTGATATCGTTAAACTTTTGAAAACTTCCTACACAAATCAATGTATTTATTTTATTAATTGTGGCTTTTTTTTTAAAAAAAAATAAGTTTTAATTTATTACATAGAGATACCAATAATATTAATCCCTTATGTAGGAAATGTAAATGTCTTTTTATTTTTTTTATAAAAAAATTGAGTGAGTTTGATTGCAACTCACCTCCTGATGGGAAGTGATGATGCAGTCGAGGATGGTATACGCAAACTCAAAAAATGGCTATTCACTCTTGCCTTGAAGATCTCCAAACTACAGGAATCGGGAAACACTGACGCAGGCAAGGAGTTCCACTCCTTCACTTTCATCATCATCATATTAGCTCATATACGTCCCCATCGAGGGGCTCGAGCCTACCCTGAATTAGGGCGATCGGGCATTAGTCGAACACGCGGGCTCAGTGCGGGTAAGTCGACTTCACACAGAATCTGCGAGTTTCTGTATATGTTTTCCATCACCGTAAGAGCGTCGGATAAACGTACATATGAAATCGAAGTTCAAAATCACACTGGTACGTGGCGGGATTCGAACCACGACCTCCCGGACAGAAGGCGGCGTCCCTAGACGTTACGCGACCTTCGTTGTACTCATAATAAATGAGGAAGTGTAACGCTTCGTGCAAAAAGGTGGAACAACCAAGGGGTGCAACCCCTCCCCACGTCTCGTTGACCAACGGCGGAATGGAGCCAGGGGAATGAGGTCATGAAGTTCTTGCTCACACTCATTTAATAGCAGGGCCGACGTTTTCCATCTGAAAACGTAAGAAGACACTGAACGTTAAATTTTCTTTTAATTGCTCCCGGATCAGTGGAAGGTAAGTTTTTGTTCGTTTGCCGTTTGCTGTGATATAGTTGGGTTAGTGAAAGCGATTTGAGATTAACACAGATTAGATTTATCGTTAGTTTTATTTTGAACCGGGGTATAATAAAAACAATGTTTTTAAGTCGCTGTAAAGCAAAGTTTGTGCACTTTTAACAAAAGCATATCTTTTAATTTCCGAGATCGATAACTGAATATCGTATCAGCCAGGACGTCCACTAATGAACATAGGCCTCCCCTAGGATTTGCACGACGACCGGTTTTGCGCTACCCGCATCCAGCGGCTTCCCGCGACCTTCACCAGGTAACTGTCAATTAAAATAATATAAAAATAAACATATCTATATAATGTATTTTCTTTGCTTAAAAATATTTTTTTTTTACTTTTTTAATAGTATTAACAAAGAATAACTGTGTACAGTCCGTTCAACAGTCTCAGCTGTTTTATTAGTTCTGTTGCCGGAGCCATCCGGAGCGTTTTGACTACCGTACAGTACAGTACCGTAAAAAAAAATAACAGCCACGCTGTGCAATACTTTTTTTACATTTATCGTCTGACTTACATAAATCAAGGATAGGAAGTAAGTACCTACTTTATTCCTCACTCATACATGCATATCCACATATATAAACACACACACACACATGCACTCACACATAAACACACGCACGCACACATAACACACAAACACACACACACACACACTTCGTTGTCGCAAGGAAAACAGGTCGCTTCGCAGTCGCTCAAAAGCAAAATAGTCGGTTTGAAAATTATCAAAAACATTTTTTCCGACTTTTTGGTACAAAGTAAAAAGTGTATTTTCCAAAGCATATTTTTTTGTGTGGAAATTTTTTGTCAAGTATTACTGAAACAGACTTATAACACTGAGGGAAGAAAACTAATAAATTTTTGACCTGTGTAAATTTAAGATCCAAATTTAATTCAGAGCTGGAGATAATAATACCTATATTAGAATATAGTCAAAAGGACATAGAAGAATTTGGAGTGACGCAGAAGATAACTGGAATAGAGACAAAAACATTTAGAGCCGACTCAAATTATTGTAATTAAGAAGAAGACGATTTATTTACACGTATAGTACACGTAGAGCGTCGGTGGCTTAATGGTTAGGGCCGCTACCTTCCGTCCGGGAGATCGTGGTTCGAGTCCTGCCTCGTACCAATGTGTTTTCGAATTTCAATTTCGTATGTACGTTTATCCGACGCTCTTGCGGTGAAGGAAAACATCGTGAGCCTGCGAAGAAAATCGAAGGTTGTGTGTGAAGTCGACCAACCCGCACTGGGCCCGCGTGGTCGACTAAACGCCCTAATACAGGGTAGGCTCGACTCCTCGGTGGGGAGGTTAATGAGCTGATATGATGATGATAATAGTACACCAAAATATAGAAGTGTACAGTGTGTGATTGTCTGATTATAGGCGGTATTATTGCCAAAAGCTATCCTGTTTAAAATACGGCCCGCGGGCCACCATCCGGCCCGCGAAGGCACTTCATCTGGCCCGCGAACAAGTTAAATTTTAAGCCTTCTATCTAATATATAGTTATTGCTCAAAGCTACCTACTTTTATTCCGCGGCATATAACTTGAACAAAGATAATATAGACAATAGATGCGATGTGCAAACAAAAACCGGCCAAGTGCGTGTCGGGCCACGTGCAATATAGGGTTCCATAGGTGCCATTATCGCGTCCATATCCAATTTTCAAATTTCCAAATACAGCGGTTTAGTTGTTAGGGGGTGGGCACACTCGACTCCAACAAAATTTAGCACTATCAAGCGGGACTCACAACTGTTTTTAAGTTCTAACCAACGATACCCTACACGAATGGGTTTGACGAGAAAAAAAAATCATCCACACTATACTTGTAGGGGAAGTACCCTTAAAAAGTTTTTTTCCAAAAAAAAATTTACAGTTCTCTGCGTTATTATTAAATATATTACTTTGCCAAATTTCAGCTCTCAACTACTAATAGTCTAGGAGCTGCCGCGGACAGACAGACGGAAATACAGATATGACGAAACTATAAGGGTTCCTTGTTGAACTACAGAGACCTTAAAAAAGGTGGCAGGCATAGCATTAGGTAGGTTTTTTTAAAAGTGACTCTTCCTCCTTACATAAGTAAGTGAAAATTATATTTTTTTGTTTTATTAAAAATTCACTTTACTATTGGACATTTTCTTTGGCCCGCTACGGCAATAAAAATCCTAAACCTGGCCCTTCACTAAATTATTTTGGACACCCCTCGCTAAGAGCAATCTCTTCCAGAGTTTTATTAGAATACGTTTTGTTAACTTTAAGCAAAATATTAGTACTAACATGGACACTCCCTGACGCTCTCTAGATTGCGACCTCACCCCCTCGTCACACAGATTGATACAAATTGGTTACAGTTTGGCTGTCGAACGTATAGGATTTCGCCGCTACTTTGTTTGTTCCGTCATTCCTTTTTTGAAGATATAATATGATCATGTAAATAAGCCGCGCTATTTATCTTTGTAGATCCTTTTCTAGCTCTTATTTTATAACACACATTATACTAACTATCACCCATCATAAAACAAAGATAGCACCTCATCGAACGTGTTAAAGTTAACACCAATAATGCCCTAATTTGGTCCATCAGACCGGACAGGACAACTCTTATTACACGTCATAAATATTCCTTGAGCAATAAACTGAGTGTGGACCACATAGTCCAGGAGATGTAGCCAGTTCCTCAGTACTCGGAGTTAAGAAGATTTTTTCATTTGAATGTGAAAGGTTTGGGGAGGAGAGTTGAGGGAGTTTTTGGCGGGATTTGTGTTGAACGCATTCGTAGTTTTATTTTGTTACTAGCTTTTGCCCGCAGCTTCGCCCGCGTGGACATAGCTTTTATGACTCTTTTTGAGGGTGAGTGGTGCGCGAGCAATCAGCTCGCAAGCGTGGACATGAGTTTTCTTCAGGTACCTCAGGAACTGTATCGGGCTATTCGGATTAGCAGTCTTTGCCACTTCCCACCCCCTCAACAAATTCTATACAAAAAATCACTTTAATCCGTTGCTCCGTTGCGACGCCACCGACGTGCGCGATCGTAGAAAACACTTGTCCCCAGATTCCTCGGGAACTATGTCAGGATATATACTTATTAGTAAATTATATCATTTTCCACCTCACCTCTGTGCTAAAAATCACACCAACCACCAACCCATTTTTTCGTTATGATTTTAAATAACTCAACGAACAAAGAGTATTGTTTTAGTTTCCTCAGGAACTGCTATGGCTATGATAATTTCCACAGATAAAAAGTAGACAATTTCATTCCTAGTGATACAGGCTACCTGCATGCCAAATTTCGTCAAGATTGGTAGAGGTGTTGAAGTGTGAATAGGTAACAAACAAACAAACACATTTTCATATTTATGATATTAAGTAAGGATTTCTTAATCTTAAATACCATATATAGCGTCGGTGGCAGAACGGTCAGGGCCACTACCTCCTGTCCGGAAGGCCGTGGTTCGAATCCTGCCACTTACAAATATCTATACGAATATCGATTTAATACTGGTATGAATGTTTATCCGACGCTCTTACGGTGTGAAAAACATCGTGAGGAAACCTGCACATGCCTGCGAAGAAACTCGAAGCTTATGTATGAAGTCAATCAACCCGCAATGGGCCCGCGTGATCGTCTAAGGCCTGATCGCCCTAACTCATGGCAGGTCGAGCCCCTTGGTGGGGACGTATATAAACTGATATGATGAAATAACACATATACCTATATTATCAAAAAACTAATTCAAATCATTATATCAATCTAGTAATAAAATTTCCTAAAAATATTAATATGGGTCAAATCCTCGAGTCATATCAGCTCCAAAGGAGCCCATGACGCACTTCTCGTTGCCGCGCTGGATGGCAATAGACAACCTTAGCAGCAGGTAGGACCTCACGTCACATCTCCTCTCTCGAAGGCGACGGCCAATCTCCTTTGTGAAGGCAAAGGCCTCTGAGGGTTTAGCAGCCGGTTGTCTCACAGACCAGCGGCACAAAGCAGTAATTTTCCTCCAAGACCGAGTACTTATTATGCTTATTTCTCGCCGCAAATTGAGCAGCAGTACCGTACGGGTGAGGTGTGAGGCAGAAAAAGTGGCGTCCCAAAGCAGGCACGTTCCTCTCTGCCATGGCACCTATTTAAACCCTCCGGCCTTTTGCCATCAGATCGACTAAAGCCCGGCGGCTGCATCAAAGATGGAATATTCCATCTGGCCGAGACCAGTGCCGTCCGAGTGAGGTCATTAAGGAATTGGTAACGTGGGAATCTTCACAAACAACGACCGCAACTCAGTGAGAGATGGCCAATTGCCCCCACCGTTGACCCGCAAATACATTGATGAGGTTCACAGATATTGATATTGCAGGCGGAGAGCAACTGCCACACGCAAAAAGTCACCGTCAGAAGAGTTCCCATATCTGTGCCTCCTGTTATAAGATGCTAAACTCGATTTATGTGTTTTTAATTTATTTACACGATTGGAGTCTGTAAAAAATACCTATCTGTTCGTCTATGAAACACGTCGCTACGTGCCATAGTTCCAGAGTTAGAGTTGTTTAAAGTAGCTTATGCTGAAAAATACATAAAAGAAATCCACTCAAAAGTATGAAATAATAGTTTAATGTTTTAATGCAACTTAAGCGCGTTTTATTATCCCTGCAGTGCCATCTATTGACATTCTGCTGCTATGATTAAAATGTGCGGTATTTGTAGCTAAAATGTGGAAAAAATTACTCTATTGTTATTATTGTAAGTATCTATAGATAAATTCTCACGGGACCTCTTTAGTTTTCCGGGATTGGGAATACCCGAACAAACAATGATTGATTAAAACACCCCATCCCAATGTAATTTTTTCATATTGTTACGTTGAGCCATTCTAAAGATACAATTTTTTGCATTCCTGCAGGAAACCATATTTTTTTTGGGATTCACAATGTCCCAGTTTTAGTTCGCGATAAGGGTATCAACGTGTAAAATTTGATTGTAATAGGTCAAGCCAAATTTGCGTGGTGAGCCATTCTATAAATGAATACTTTTGATTTTCCCACGGGAAATCTTGAATTTTCTGGGATAAAAAGTATCCTATATGTTAACCCGGGCTATAAGGAACCAACATACAGAATTTCATCAAAATCGGCCTGGTAGTTTTTGCGTGATGCGCGAACATACAGACAGACAGACAGACAGACAAAAATTCCAAAAGTTGTTGTTTTGGCCTCTGTATCGTTAGTAATGTCTACCACAGTTATTATTTTCCAAAAATATTTCATGTACAGACACGGCCCCGTTACAGTTTTATTATATTATAGATTTTTGCATTTTTTTCTGCTAGGATTTTGTTCAAGAAGTGGTGAATTTTGGAGATAATCGTCTAGTGCACGTGAGCAATGTGTAGAATAAGAAAATAAAACGAAGGAGGACGTGAGAACCCAACTTGCACTAAGTGCAGTTTTATACACGCCCTACAGCAACTGGGTGTTCCACCTCAGAATGAGGCTGCTGCAAATGCTGTCAAGAACTTCAGAGAAGATTTGTTATGCACCGGCACTAGCATTTCAAATCAAAAAACTAGTGAAGATTAATTAAATGGGGATTGTTTCGGAAGGGTTTTTGTACGTTAGTGTGAGACGTTAAGATATTAAAACAAAAAGGTTTGGGGACTTTTTGGCGGAAATTTGTAGCGTCTAGTTTGTTAGTTCTCTTTTATTATCGGAAAAATTGTATTTTGTGGTTTTTAGTGTATAATATTGATAGTGTATTTATCAACAGTATACTATTTGTGTGTTTATTGTGCAGGATAATGAAATAAAAGGGTGTATGCTGTGTTTCCAGTTCCCACAAGAAGTTCGCGTAAGCTTTAGCAAAAGTGCTATCCTTTTTAGGTTAGGTTATAGACTATATATATGATGTGAACGTGAATAAATTATCGTGAAAGAAGACTGAAAATTACTTAAGAGGTAAAATCTACAAATACTACTGAAATAATATGATACTGAAGACTAGGCGGTATGGCCAAAGAGCCTTAGCCTGCCCTAAAAAGGGCGAAAATACAAGAAAAAAATTGAAAGGTTTGGAAAGGTGAGTAAGTAATCAATCAGGTTTCTTCTTCCAAATCTCTCATGTAATTCATTCTGGCACAACCTATATTGAGAACCATGACTGTCTACAAAAATACACAGCCTAAACCACTGAAGATATAATTATTTTGGTACCTAGTGAAATGTTGATTTTTTACTATCCGACTGGCCAAAAGGCAGGTTAATGTTTTTCGGGTGTATGTATGTTTGTAAATTTTTGTTTGGGAACTCTTTATTGTACAATAAAATATAGTTATAGGTACAGAATAGGAATAGCATGTACAAAGGCCTACTTATCCCAAATAGGAATCTGTTGTTAGTATTTTTATCACACTTTTATTAGGTTCACATGTACGTATGTATGTTTGTAACCGATCCTTTGCACTCGATTTTATCCCACTTTAAACGGACAGAGTTAATTCAAACTTTGTACATTTATCAATAATCAGTGAGAACACAATAATTTTATAAGTTTATCTCATTATCCTGAACTAAAAATTGAAAAATAATTCTTAATATAAGATGAAAACGATAATGGAAGAAAAATACTGGGGGACTGTGGGGCCTTTGTTCCATATTATTCGTATATCGAGCTACCTACCTTTTTTTTAGAATAACACTAGTATTTTTCGTTCATTATTGTTTTTAGCTTATATTAAGTATTATTTTTTCACTTTTTAGTTTGATGTGCTATAAAGGAGGTTTTTTATAGTATTATTATTTTTTTGGTTGTATCTGTAGCCTATGGGGCTTGATGAATTTTGCAGTACGAGGCGACACCGTTAGATTTGTCTTGATCCCGTGAGTGACATAGGATAAATTTTGACCCAACTGCCCAAAATGAGGGAGGAAAATTGTAATACAGTCGAGTGTGTTTTAAATTAACTGGTTAAGTTATTTTTCCAAGGTTCCTTCTTTCGAAGATATATTTTCTTATAAAAGCGAGGCTCTTATCAGTGTGAAGTAACCGCCATGTCTACCAGTTCATTGTCAACTTCTTATTCGCTGCCTTGCCTAGTACAACACGACGTTTACTTTTGTCGAAGTTATGATTTATCATACCCTGTAAATTAACAAATAAATGTCATATCTTCCATTTTTTCAGAAATTGCTTCATTAATAAAAAGAGTGTGCGTGTTAGTTCTGGGCTTCGCCCTGGGCTTTGCCCTACGCGGAGCTCGGCCTCGCATTAGACGGCATGAACATGATTCCTTAGCCTTCTTTTCTGTAAAAACTTAATGACTCTAAAAGTTTGAATCACTTCTGGTAACGCGTTACCGATCTTCATTTGATTTCAATCCTCATATATTTTTAATATCTGGCTCTGTTTATAAATGAATTCTAAAGGAGTATACTCCAAAAATAATACTTGCGGCATAGACGTATCATTATGGCTATTTTCGGTACGCAACAAAATAACACACCAGACATTTTCAACAAAACATTAATAGTTAAAATTGGCCGCTGGCGTTCTCCCTTAGGTTCGCGTCGCTGTCCTGGACCCTGGAACAGTGAATTGTCTTTGTCTAAATTTACATGATAAATTGAACATAACAAAACGAAAATTATGTCAAACTAGCTGTTCCCGCGGTTGCGCCCGCTTGGCTAGCTACCACCATATTATCTAAGTCTTGCCACCAAACATCAATGTTAACAGCGTTGATATGTTCTGGCTTGATGATAGGATAACCAGTTTCTTATTGCGTTGGGGAATCGTGGTAAGCTCGCTTTCCATCAGGTGAGATAAGATATGATAACATTTATTCGACAAAAATACACACAGAAAACATAAAAATAACAAAAAAGGTACAAATAACACAAAGAAAAAGTAGAAAAATATGAGTAGGATACAGTTGTGAAGATGATGCCAAGGGCTTACCAATTGTGTTTAAAAAATCCACTTCAAAATAATAAAAGAATCTATTGTCACCGTATATATGGCTTCATACTTCATTAAATTTCAACTCAATCGGGCCCCTCGAAGCCACTCTAAAATCGATCGCAAGATTTGGAGCGGAATCACATTGCAATTTAAATAAAAGCTTGTAGATATATTAAAGTAACAAATACTTTTTTTGGAAAATCCGTATTTTTAAATTTAGGAAATGGATTCCGATGAAATTTTTCTGTTCCGTAACTATATTTTTTAAATCCGCTCGTAATAGACTTTTTTTAACGAAGGTACTAGCTGTTTCCCGCGGCTTCACACGCGTGGACAACGTTTCTATGACTTTTCGAGGGTGCGCAGTGCGCAAGTCGCAATCGGCTCGCAAGCGTGAAAAAAAGTAGCCTATGTGTTAATACAGGTCCTAATCTGTCTACCTACCAAATTTCAGCCAGATCCGTTTAGTAGTTTTTGCGTGAAAAAGTAACAAACATATATACACTCACACGCTCACAAACTGTGATGTGATGTCCGTGTCGCGCCCACTCCTCTGCAGGTTGGATACTCTACCCCGAAGTTGTTGACGAATACGTACGTATACCTGGGTCAGACGTAAAGTTAGGTAGGTTCAACTTCGAGAAAGAGATCAATCGTCGAATCCACTCGGATAGGCAATGTTTGTGAAGCTTCAAAATATATTTACGTCCCGGATAAAGCAGTGTCTTCCGCAAAAGACGGTCGCTTACTGTGGGCCTCATAAGCAGCCTAAAGATCACCCAAAGGGCAATGAAGCGTGCTATGCTCGGAGTGTCCTTAACGTGATTGAACCAAAATGAGGAGATCAAGTAAATGAACCATAGTAACCAACATAGAACAGGATGGCCGTTGGGGAAGTAAAGTTGTCGTGTGGCGACCGCGCACCGAAAGATGTAGCGTAGGCAGCCCTTCTACTCAGTGAAACGACGACCTGGTGCAGGCCGCGGGAAGCCGCTAGATGTGGGCAGTGCAGACCGGTCTTTGTGGAAACCCTTGGGGGAGGTCTTTGTCCAGCAGTGAACGTCTTTCGGCTGATATAGTGAACTATAATGAAATATTACTTTTAACATAAATTTAACTGTTGAGTTATTTAATTAATTGTGGTTTGTTTTTGTATATTGTATTTGTATTCCATTGTATTGTACATAGGCCTCCCCCAAGGATTTCCACGACGACCGGTTCTGCGCTACCCGCATCCAGCGGCTTCCCGCGACCTTCTCCAGGTCATCGGTCCACCGAGTGGGAGGCCTGCCTTCACTACGTTTTCCGGTGCGTGGTCGCCACTCGAGAACTTTACTTCCCCAACAGCCATCTGTTCTACGAGCAATGTGCCCCGCCCACTGCCACTTAAGTTTAGTAATTCTGAGAGCTAATGTCAGTTACTTTGGTTCTTCTACGGATCTCCTCGTTTCTGATTCTATCACGCAGAGAAACTCCGAGCATAGCACGCTCCATAGCACTTTGGGTGACCTTGAGCCTTCTTATGAGGCCCATAGTAAGCGACCATGTCTCAGTTGTCATCACTGGCATCACACACTGGTCGTAGACCTTGGTCTTAAGACACTGCGGTATCTGGAACGTAAAGATATTCCGAAGCTTCCTGAACGCTGCCCAGCCGAGTTGGGTTCGACGATTGATCTGTTTCTCGAAGTTGGACCTACCTAACTGGACTGTTTGTCCCAGGTACACATATACGGTAACAACTTCGAGTCGTCAATTGCTGTATTTCAAGCCTGTACAAAAGGCTTTTTAACCTACTTCAAAAAAAAGGAAGAGGTATTTCAATTCGACCGTGTAATTTTTTTTTATGTTTGTTCGCGGATAACTTCGTCGTTTATGAACCGATTTTGATTATTCTTTTTTTGTTGGTAAGGAGATATCCCAAGGATGGTACCACGATAAGGAAACCAGGATCTGATTATGGCATCCCAGATAAATCGAGGAGAACCTTAGTTTCCTGTTTGAAGTCGGGTTTTTTTTTGTTAAAAATTATTGTATCCTACATTGTAAGCTCTTGGCTCCTGAACTATTACCACTTTAACGTAAAGCGCAAACATGCAAACTCGTCGGCATATTATATACCCCAGTAACTGATAATAATGCAACATCGCCAGTGTATTGGCGGGATCTTCGTAATTATACCCCCGGGGTGCCGATCGCAGATAATCCCAGTTTACAGTAATAGCAGGGTTTAATAAAAAATGGAGGTGTGAAATTCTGCGTAATATTTGAAAGAGTATCGAAAGTAATTTATGAAGAGTTTAAGAGAATATAACAAAACTAGCTTATGCCTGCGGCTTTGCTTTATCCGTACCCAAAGCACATACTGACAATTCAAGAAACTAATGATGGAACAAACAAAATAGCGGTGAAATCCTATACGTTCGACAACCAAACTGTAACCAATCTGTATCAATCTGGGTGACGAGGGGGTGAGGGTCGCAATCTAGGGAGCGGCAGGGAGTGTCCATACTGTATGTTAGTACTAATATATGTACTTTGCCCAAAGGGTAAAAACGGGACTAAGATTTCTCTTTCAGTCCATTTGTCTGTCCGTCTGTTACCAGGCTGTATTTCATGAACCGTGATAGCTAGACAGTTGAAATTTCCGCAAATGATGTATTTCTGTTGCCGCTATAAGAACTAATAAAATTCTCCTTAAAAAAAATGTGTTTTTTTTTGAAACATGAAAAAACGAGTGCCATCTAGTATGATGGTATGAAACCCCATGTATGCGGTTCTTGGCCGGTTTTTATGACCGTTTTTGAGGGTGAGTGGTGCGGCGAGCGGGGACGTGAATTTTATCCAGATCCCTCAGGACCTATATCGGGCTATTCTGATTAGCAGTCTGTGGCGGCAACTGCAGTAACCCGCCACTGAAGCTTAATACAAGCGACGACGAGAGAACAAAGGAAATATAACATCTAGAACGCGCTATTAGAATTTCTTTAGCGCTGAGTATATATACAGATAGCAATCATCAACGATTGGTCCACGGCCGGACACAAGGCATACCACCTCGCCTGGCGGAGGTATCTCCCTTTGCTCTCGTCGAATAGGAAAACAGCGTTTCTAAAAGTCTATGTCACTTCTCACCCCCTCAACCAATTATGTACAAAAATCATGTCAATCTATTGCTCGGTTGCGACACCTGCGTGCGCGAGTGTGGATATGAGTTTTTCCGAAGTCCCTCGGAAACTATGTCAGGATATGCTAATTAATAAATTGTGTCATTTCCCAACTTTTTAAACCATATTTGTGCAAAATATCACACCAATCCATTGTTACATTGCGATAATAAAGAAATTACCAAAAAAAATATATTTTTTCAGTTCCCTCAGGAACTGCATCGGACTATGCTATTTTCACGGCATAGAAAGTAACCACATTTTTACATTTATAAAATTACTAACTGTTTCCCGTTGCTTCACCCGCGAGGACAACGTTTCTATGACTTGTCGAGGGTGCGCAGTGCGCGAGCCTCGAGCGGCTCGTGAGCGTGAAAAAGAGTAGCCTGTGTGTTAATGCAGGTCCTAATCTGTCTGCCTACCAAACTTCAGCCAGATCCGTTCAGAAGTTTTTGCGTTAAGAAGTAACAAACATACACACTCACAAACTTTCGCCTTTATAATATTACAGTGATAAGGATAACGCGCAGTTACGGTCCGGAATTAAGGTAGGTGAGCTAGCCTTAAATTCTTAATTACAACAAACACAACCCATAATCGTCCCCACTACTGGGGCAAGGGTGTCTTCCCGAACTTGGGAATGTTTGTCCATACTCCACAAACGGGCAAATAGCTAGCCTTAATGTATTTTAATCGTATGGCTCGTTATGTAGTCACAAAACTTTTTCTAAATTCTTTAACCTTGATGATGATTGATCTATCAGCCCGATTTCGGTCATGGCGACTACTTCGACTCCTAGTTGGTTTGACGCGCGTGCGCTCGAAGATGGTTTATGTAGCCAATCTTCGCAGCGAAACTCCTCGCGCACTGAGGGCATTTAAGCATGCCACCCTCGTAATTGTATGATATGGTCGCAGGTGGTCGGGCCTTTAACTGGTCGCGTTTGGTATCAAGGTCAGCTTTACGCTGATATTCGAACTCGCGCACTTGCCTATTCACAATCCTGCGCCATTCTGGCCGCTCTGCTACCAAACTCTCCCATTGAGAGGGTTCTATGTTGCATCCTTTCATATGTCGCTTAAGAACATCTTTGTACCAGAGGAGCTGTCCGCCATGTTTCCGCTTACACTCCTCCAGTTCAGAATATAAGATGCGCTTCGCCACTCTCTCCTTCTTCTCTCTTTAACCTTAATAATATTATAAATCCAAGTCTTTGTCTGTTATCTGTATGTCTGTTACTCTTTCACGCTAAAACTTCTGAACCGATTTTGTTGAAATTTGACATATTATACTCAAAGTAACTAGAGTAATTCAGGGTAGGCTCGAGCCCCTCGGTGGGAACGTATATGAACTAAAAAGAAGAAAAAAAGTAAATCTTCTTATAATAATTTTCTATCCCCGAAAAAATACATAGTTCTCAGACTGTATTAGTGTAACAGTGTAAGACAATCAATTTGTATCAAAATCTCAACTTCCTTTTTTATGGTCATGAAAATACCTTCTTACTCCTTCATTACTCGCTTCAGCTCGCTCCTCAGTCAGTCGCTCGAAAGTAAAAATGTGTCTTCTACACCTATACCTATTTTCTTGACATCAAAGATTTGCATTTATCACCCCCTGCCTGACCTTTTAGGCCATGCCAGTAAAACGTCTACATAGTATTAAACGAAGTCGCTGTCTGCCTCTATCTGTTTCTGCGCTTAACCCTACAGTGGTCGCGCGGATTACTTATGTAATCCACGGTAATTAAAAATGAAATTATTCGTAAGCAGTTCAAGTGTGTTACACAGGACTCCCTGTACTTTAAGTATGATAATCCCCACTCGCGCTCTGTTCATTCCAAATATGGATGTAGTTCCTGTTTAGAAAATAATAGTTGATTTGTTTTCGCAATAAGCGCTAACGCGTATTAAGGCCTCGTATAAACCAAAATAAATTTTCAAAGACGATTTATAGGAAGTTTGTGTTTTGGTTTATTATGATAAAACTGTTAATTATTCTGTTTAGTTTCTTAATACAATTAAATTTTTGATAAGGGTACTTGCCATTTCTCAATAAAAAAATAACTTAAATGAATTTTATTAAAAAAAATCGAGAACAATTTGGCATACATATGCAATCCACGCGACCACTTAAGTGACTTTATGGGGCGCAATCGCTGCAGGGTTAAATACTATAGGCAACAAAAAAAAAAGTTTTTTTTTCTTTTTTGTCGGGCGCCCGCCGCTTGCGCCGGCTTAACTTTGCGGACACACTTAAACACCAATCTATAACAATTTTGTATTTTTTGCGATTTTTATAATTACATTTGTATTAGACCTACAAGAATTGAAAATAAATCATCAAAATCGGTTCATAACCGGCGAATAAGTCGCGACATATATTTACACACAAAAAAGTGTATGTGTCTCCGACGCGCGACTGGAGTGTAATGAAAAATTACCAATTGAGAATAAAAAAAATTATTAAACCTTTAGTTTTGACATCCCTGACCTTACAGCAGGAACATTACATTACAGGGGAGTGGTGGCGATTTGGCGAATGGTAAATTGTCGTCTTCAATAACTTATAAAAAAAATATAAAAAAACAAATTATATGTTAGTATAGTTTTTTATGATTATTATTTATATTTCGTATGGTAACAGTTTTGTTGAAGTAAAAATAAATCAAAAATAATATTAAACTAAAAATATATTTGAGATTCACTTATCACATCGTGAGGAAACGTGCACAGACCTGCGAAGAAACTCGAAGGTTGTGTGTGAAGTCGACCAACCCGCAATGGGCCCGCGTGGTCGACTAAGGCCCGATCACCCTAATTGAGGGTAGGCTCGAGTCCCTCGGTGGGGACGTATATGAGCTGATATGATGACGTTACACGTCCAGCTTTGGGTCATCCACTTACATATGTGTACCAAATTTCAACTTAATCGATCCAGCAGTTTCCGAGCGAATTGGCTGACAGACACACGCGTGATCCTATAATGGTTCTGTTTTTACCTTTTGAGTTAAGGAACCCTAAAAAAATGATTCAAAAAAAGAGCGTGTGGTTTTATGAAACCATGGTAAAAGTGAATTTTTTTTCACATTATAGACATTTACAGAGCACGAAACGATCATGGCTGCTCTCGTCTTGGAGCTACGGTACAGAGGACGAAACGATCATGTAATAAAAGTTTCACTCCTCTTGGAGCTACGGTACAGAGAACGAAACGATCATGGCTGCTCTCGTCTTGGAGCTACGGTACAGAGGACGAAACGATCATGGCTGCTGTGACGAAAATGTTTGAGACGATGTAATAATCTCTTTGCCGTCACGCAACACAGACGAAAAAGCTTGAGACGATGTAATAAAAGTTTCACTTCAAAATACAGATTGCGAACAATGAAGGTAGGTACCTACGTAGGTAAAACCATGTCGAAATAAGCCTCCCCTTTTATGTTGCGTTCCAAACAGTAAGTCAATTTCCAGGAGTAATAAAGTACGCGGGAGTAGGGTGCATGAAATAATACTTGAGCATTGAAAGAAACGTCCTGTATATGTGTATAAATCTAAGGGAAGCGATGAATTTTTATGTGATCCATCGTATTCTATGTGATGTTATACGTGTTTATTTGTATCGACTGCAGTTTGTTCAGCCAAGATTTTTGTGATAATTTTATACCCAATCACAAAGGGTCTTTCTTTTTATAACCAACTAGCTGTCCCGGCGAACTACGTACCGCCTTACATTACACTACCCTACCCTACACTACACTACCCTACCCTACACTACACTACCCTACCCCACACTACCCTACCCTACACTACTCTACCCTACACTACACTACCCTACCCTACACTACTCTACACTACCCTACACTACACTACCCTACCCTACCCTACACTACCCTACCCTACACTACCCTACCCTACCCTACCCTACACTACCCTACCCTACCCTACACTACCCTACCCTACACTACACTACACTACCCTACCCTACCCTACATAAGAACCTTCTCCTGACAATAACGAACTCGACAAAAAAAGAATTAGCCAAATCGGTTCGTGCGTTCTGGAGTTATAGCGTCAGGAAGGAAAACCCGACTTATTTTTATATACATAAATATAGTAGATCACAAAGGTTATTCCTTTTTATTACTTCGTTTTATTCGAAAATTAATCTTATTATTGGGGGTTTTCAACCGCTTGCGTGGCGTAATGGTGAGTCCATTCGCTTCACACCAGGAGGTCGCGGGTTCGATTCGTAAGACTTGGTTTGGCTGGTGGAAGGGCATTTTCATAGCCCACCTGGCTAGCTACCACCATCTTATGTAAGTCTTGACACCAAACATGTATTGATGTGTCCTGGCTTGAAGTTAAGATAGCCAGATCCCCATTGTGTTGGGAATCTTGGTGAGCCCGCTTACATCTTCGGCATCATCGTCACTTACCATCAGTTGAGATGATGCCAAGGGCTTACCAATTCCCAAAAAGGTCTCCAGTCGTGAAAATCAACTACTTCCCAAGACCTTATGAAATCAGTGGCAGAACGAATCGTGATCGCTCTCCTTTATGTATTGCATTTTTATGGTACAAAGTAGGTATTTTATTAAGGGTAGTTCATCATATCAGTTCATATACGTCACCACCGAGGGGCTCGAGTCTACCCTGAATTAGGGCGATTGGGCCTTAGTCGACCACGCGGGCCCAGTGCGGGTTGGTTGACTTCACACACAACCTTCGAATTTCTCCGCAGTTTTCCTTCACCGTTGAAGCAATCGGTAAAGCTTAAGTACGCAAGTTTGGAAAAACTCATTGGTACATTGGCCGTCCGAATTTGAATCTGGCACCTCTGGCTAGGAGGACCGAGTCATTACCGGTTGAGCCACCGAAGCTTATGGGTAGTATTTAATCGTTAATAAAAAAAAAACTTAATGTAATGTGGGCGGGGCACATAGCTCATAGAACAGATGGCCATTGGGGCAGCAAATTTCTTGAGTGGCGACCGCGCACCGGAAAACGTAGCGTAGGTAGGCCTCCCACTCGGTGGACCGGTGACCTGGTGAAGGTCGCGGGAAGCCACTGGATGCGGGCAGCGCAGAACCGGTCGTCATGGAAATCCTTGGGGGAGGCATATGTCCAGCAGTGGACGTCCTTCGGCTGATATGATGATGATAATGTGTAGGGTTGTATGCCATTGGACAGCACATGGAACTCAATAGTTTAGTCAAAAGTACAATAATCAACTACCCAGTGCAGTAGACCTTCATCATATCAGCTCACATACGTCCCCACCGAGGTGATAGAGCCTACCTTGAATTAGCGATCGGACCTTAGTCGACCACGCGGGCCCACTGCGGGTTGGTCGACTTCACACACAACGTTCAAGTTTCTTCGCAAGGTGTACAGGTTTCCTCGCGATGTTTTCCTTCACCGTAAGAGCGTCGGATAAACGTACATATGAAATAGAAATTCGAAAACACATTGGTACGTGGCAGGATTCGAACCACGACCTCCCAGACAGGAGGGTGTGGCCCCAGCCATTACACCACCGACGCAGTAGGCCTTATTAAGTCTTATTTATAAAGTTTCATCAAAATCATTAGAGACTTTTTCAAGAAAAAACAACAAATACCTGTATTTGTATATGAGGTAACTTATTCCTATTTGTCATGTAAAAACGAACTTCCGCGTATATTAAGTTAGAGTAAGTAATGTACCGAGTTGCAGCAAACCGTTACAGTCATTTTTTGGGAAAAAAATAATAGGATTCTACGCTGCCTGCATCCAGCGGCTTCCCGCAAACTTAACAGGTCATCGGTCCACACGGAATAGGAGGCCTGCCTACGCTACAACCCTACACAAAAAACGAAACAAACAACAAAACGTCTAAATTAAAAATAGCGCTCGGCAGTTCGTCTGTCCGTCTGTCCGTTTTCCTTAACGGCCCTCATTCGGTTAATGTTCACCTGGGGAGCTAGTGGAAACATACGGTACATATTTTACGGACAAAAAATACGATAGCATTCGATTAACTCGAGTAAATTCCTTGTAACTACAGTGTCAAAAACAAGCTTCAAAGCCTTGAGCATGAGCATCGCCGCAAAGTTGCCTGTCTTTCGGTTTTCTATCGAATTCATTTCGGAGAGTGTGCTCAAGAACTTCACGACCTCATTCCCCCAGCTCCATTCCACCTTCGGTCAACGAGACGAAGGGGGAGGTTCCACCCCTTTGTTGTTAATATTCAGCCTATACGCACGAAGCGTTACGCTTCCTCATTTATTATGCGGACAGCGATGGAGTGGAACTCCTTGCCTGCGTCTGTGTTTCCCGACTCCTACAATTTGGGGATCTTCAAGGCGAGAGTAAATAAGCATTATTTAGTTTGCGTGTACCATCTCGACTACATCGTCACTTACCATCAGGTGAGATATAGTCAAACGCACTTAAACTTTTAATAAAAAAATTAAAGTTTTCAACTACTACGGCGACAGAACACTGAGAAAACGTATCTCATGAACAGTTTGCCCGCAGCTATTAGACTCGAGCATAAAAAAAGTAAATTTAAAAATCTGTGTCAATTTTCTTTTATAAACAGCCTGTAAGGGAGTTTGGCTTTGGCCTATGTACCTATTCACTTAGAATCTAGTTACCACAGTTACGTCTTATCTGTGATTTTAATGTATAATTGTGAGACTGTCCATCCCATAGACAAACTGATCATTTAGTTTTGTGGGTCCAATTTTTACCTATGTACATATTTTTTTTTATTTATAAATAAAAAAAGACGTGTGGCACTCGGGGACTGCCGCGGTAAAGCTATTGCATAGCATTTTCTTATCAACTTTTAACACTAAGAAAGTTACACCAGTAAAATTGACTGTCCTTTTAACCTGGCAGTTTAGCGTATCTGGTTACATCAAAGAAAGCATTGACACCGTTTAGCATTGTAATTTGTTGCTCAGAAATTATACTCGAGCATCAAAATTCTCATTAGGGCAAGTAGTTAGCATCAAATAAGCACTAAATTCACTATAAATAAAGGAGATTGCCAGCGGTCGTTTCACCTCTAAGAGGCCGAGTATGGGCAATTAAAAAAAAAACATAATTCATACTACATTTTTATACGTTCCCTTGATTAAGTCGGGATAAATCATATGCGGGGTTTGTATTTTCATTCAAATTAGCTACAAAATTATGTATTTCCTCCTTTCTTAAAAATATATTCTATTCATGTGCAGTTGTATCACATTACACACACTTGCAAACCTCAACATAAGCGAGGGACAAAGCTGTAGGTTAGACGAGGACGTATTTATCCCTGTCGATTGGTTGGGCAAAGATGACCAATTGGTAGGGTCCACATATTATGTCCGACCCGATAATTCATGTAAACGAGTTATATCTGCACTAAACTTCGACCATAAATAGAAAAATATAGACACATTATCACGCGCGCGGGCGTAAATGCCCGAATATAAAGAACATATTTTTACTCGCGGAAATGTAATTTTCCGCCAGTCTCACGTGATCAAGTAACCGGTAGTTAGGCCGTCGTCGGTGCGTTGTCATCCCCGCTCGTCCGCCGTTACATCTTTCTCACACCGACGCGGGGTGGATGGAACCACAATCTAGACAATGTGCAAAGATTCTTGACTGTTCAGACCGATGTATGATATCACCCACTTCAACAACAATTCAATTCAACAAGGTATTTTACTGATTGCTGCTTTTTAATCTTGGAATCTAACCTCAAAATGAGACATATCTAAGGTACTGTATAGAAAACCCAACAAAACAAACGTCTGATTTTGATTACGTTTGAGTACTCTTTTGTGTCTTATTTTGGATGTCATACAAATTCATAGGTTCCGAAACAGATTTCCATACATAAATAGGCAATCTCCTTTGTTGCTTGAATAACAACCGAGCATCAAATTAAAATGTTAGACGGTGTCAATGCAGACCAATTACAGACCTGACCTTAGGCGCCATCTTTTGACCATAAATAAAAAAGGTCGAAAGCGCCATCCCTCTCGGTCTTCGGCCATCAGGAGCTCAGATCTTTCCGGGATTTCCAAGCAGTATCTGCGTCCTCCAATCGACGTACAAGATTTGTTCCCGTATTTTCCGCAACACTAGTAAACATATATTTTCGGCAGTACATTCGATTAGACAAGATTGGATTAAATACCCCGGCCCAGTAGCTTTACTATGCCCAGGGGAGGTCATTTGTCGTGCTTAAAAGATTTTTACAGTTTCTGAAGGACATAGAACGAAATTAAAGCTATAAACATTAGACTACGGCCTTAACGATTTAAGGAAACAACCCTTAAGGCTAGTATATGTACCTTTTTATTTAAGTAGGCACTTCGAGTGACATCAAATACAGTGAGCCTGGAAAGACGATGAAAGAATTTCTGGAGGTGAATCAGAAGACGATACTGAAGGATTTTCCCATAAAAACCTATTGTGAATTCTAAATAACTGAACCAATTCAATTAGAAATTAAAAACCTAATTCGTTAAAAACCGGCCAATTGCGTGTCTTTCAACGCGCAATGTAGGGTTAAGTAGTTGATATTATCTGTGATAAACCAAACGGCCCTCCCATCAGGAGCTCGCCGCGCTGTCCCCTTAGCGTGTATTTTTCGCACCCCCCCCTCCCTAGGGGGGGGGCGTCGCTCCGATATACTTTTAGGGTGGCTTATGTTGCCAAAGTTCTTCGGGGGGTGTTAGTGGGTATTGCGGTCCGACAACTGTGAGTCCCACATAACCGGTGCAGTTTTACCGCTGCACAGGTATGCGTAAATGTATTCACCTCCCTCCCCTACACAACATCTCACGGGAAAAAAAAAGCGTCCATATCTAACTTTCAAATTTCCAAATACAGCTGTTTAGTTGTTAGGGCATGGGGACACTCGACTCCAACAAAATTTTGACAGACTATTTTTTCGAAAACGGAACCCTAATAAAAAAAAATGGTCTTAGAACACTCACAACTGTTTTTTAAGCTCTAACCAACGAAAGGTACCCCACACGACTGGGTTTGACAAGAAAAAAAAATCATCCCCACTTTACTTGTAGGGGAGGTACCCTTATTAAGTTTTTTTTTCCAAAATCTGTTTAAAAGTTCTCTCCACGTTATTATTATGTATGTCGGAGCGCAAGGAAGTGGCTCCACCTATGCATGCGTCGAAGCACCGTGTGTTTTATCTTGAAACGTCAAGCGGTTAGCTAGGTTAGTAATAAAAGTCATCTTTGGTCAAGGCGTGGTCGGTGCGAGACCGGAACCCGGAAGTTGGTAGTGTTGGTAATTGTTTGTTAGCCAATCAGAATCGTTGTAATTATTGAACCATTAAATGACAATGCAGCCAACCTACAGAGGCTACGGCAGAGGCGCCAATTATTTCACGAGCACTTTTGATCGAGCAGCTGAACTGTCAACTTGGGAAGCCAGCCCCGTGCCGAACTCATCGCAGTCTATAAAATAATCGGTTTTCATCCAAATCATCGTGAAGCCTCGTGTTGCAAACGTGTGTGAATATTGATTGTACACTCCAAAACTTCTCAAAGACGAGTTTATTTCTTAGATCCGGCCAAAACCCTTCTGATGATCCGAAATGTATATCTTTGCCAAATTTCAGCTTTTAACTACTAATAGCCTAGGAGCTAGGCCGCGGACAGACAGATATACAGACGAACAGACAGACATGACAAAACTATAAGGGTTCCTTGTTGTACTACGGAAACCTAAAAATACTCTTTTTGTTAGCAGTCGGAGAAAAAAATATTGTATGTCATTCCACACCTCGCAATTATACTAAATCCATCAAGCTGTTTAAGCTCAGCCAAAGCAACAGACATACATAGATACACCCGAATAACATAACCCCCCTTTTAAGCAGTCGAGTAAAAAAAGACCTCTTACAAATCGATCGACTTATAAGGTATAGCTCGCGCCAAACTTTATTGCGGCTCAGAAGTTGGCCGCAAGACGCGTCGCAGTAGCAAACTTTGGGTGTTAGTAGGACGTAAAGGTACCTACTACTCGGTTATACCGGCGCAGTAAGCACTCGCATATCACTTCAGATCAGTAATCAATAATAAAGTTTGGCGCGAGCTGTAACTTAGTATAGAGGTCCAAACTTTTTTTTTGCGAATCGACCATGGGGAATGCTCAGTTTCGTTTTCTCATCCACCTCCTGAAATGCGTGCGTCGTCTTAACGCTCACGCTGTATAGTAAAGGAAGATAGTAGCTTAATAATATTTCAAGTTACAAGTTATATTTCTTTCCTTGTATTTAAGTGTGATGTGTTGTCTAATCTAATCAATTGAGTGGAAAAACAATCAGTTTATAAATTAATCAGTCCTAAAAATATCACACTAATTACAAATTACAACTAAAATAAAAAGCTTAAAATATTTACTTTAAATGGAACACACAAGTTAATTAGTAAATAATAACCCGACTGCACAAAAACATTACTCACCTTTTTACACGACTACCCACAAAAAAGGAGTATTGTAAAAGTATATATATTAGTACTATATGTACAGTATGGACACTCCCTGCCGCTCTCTAGATTGCGACCTCACAACCTCGTCACCCAGATTTTTACAGATTGGTTACAGTTTGGTTGTCGAACGTATAGGATTTCGCAGCCATTTTGTTTGTTCCGTCATTCGTTTTATGAAATGACATTTCTGGCCCGTTGTATGAAGTGTCCAAGGTGTGGTATTGTTTTAGGTCCAATGTATGTATTGTACGTATGTTTCTATATTCCACAATTCTTCAAAACATCTTGATGGATTTTGGAGTGCAAGATATCGTTAGATTTGTCTTGATCTAGTGAGTGACTCAGGGCACATTTTACCCAAAGTTGTTTTAAATTTTCGTCCGATCCAGGCTAGTTTGACTTTGATGGTCTGTGCCCCGTGCGATGTAAAACTACGCTCTTTCATTTGATTATAAAAATAACCAGTATAAGGAGTGACTGTTTTATTTTTATTCACAATTGGTAAGCCGTTCGCATCATCTCACCTGATGGTAAGTGACGATTATGCCGAAGACGGAATCGGGCTTCCCCAACGCAATGAAGAACTGGCTGTCTTGTCTTCAAGCCGGAACACATCAATGTTGTTGATACTGATGTTTGGCGGCAAGACTTAGATAAGATGGTGGTAGCTAGTCAGGTGGGCTTATAAAATGCCCTACCACCAACCAAACCGAGTCTTACAAGTTGACCCCACCGGGAATCGAAACCGCGACCTCCTGATGTGAAGCGAATGGACTAACCATGACGCCACGAAGGCAGTTAAATGTCCATTATCGTGAATGGTTTTAAAGGACAACTTAGAATTTTTTTGATAGAAAAACCGTACTACCCAATTAAATAATTTTTAAATTAAAAATCTAATGAAAGGTTGTATCTTGTATCCGCCGGCGTTCCAAGTAACCTAGAGCCACCCAGACTCAGCCGCTCTGATGACAGGCGACCTGAGGCTGACGATGATCCCTTGGGAGCGAGGGCGTTGTGTGGTGTGGGATGCAACGCAGCGTCTCATTTGGCAGGTACAACCCGCTAGGCTAAAAAAATACGAAATACTCCCTCATGAATTCCAAAATATTTATTTTAGCTCATCATCATCAACACATCAGCCGAAGGACGTCCACTGCTGGGCAAAGGCCTTCCCCAAGGATCCATCCAGTGGCTTCCCGTGTCCTTTACCAGGTCATCGGTCTACCGAGTGGGATGGCTCACTACGCTAAGTTTTCCGGTGCGCGGTCGCCACTCGAGAATATTACGACCCCCACGGCCATCTGTTATAAAAACTATGTGCCGCGCCCACTGCCACTTATGTTTAGCAATTCTGAGAGCTATGTTACTTTGGTTCTCCTACGGATCTCCTCATTTCTGATTCAATCACTCAGAGAAACTACAAGCATCGCACGCTCCATTGCCATTTGGGTGACCTTGAGCCTTCTTTTGAGGCCAATATAAAGCGACCATGTCTCAGTTCCGTTTGTCATCACTAGCAACACACACTGGTAGCAGATATTTATTTTACCTAGTTATAAATAATGCCATGATTCAGATTACAATCTCAGGTTATGGTATTTGCTGGAGGATCAATATATGTTATATATCCTTATCATTTACATAATCTTTTATTTTATAATATAGTTAACGACTCCGCTGGCGCGCCATTTTGGCAGATTATGCGGATCTGTGTTTGTCCAATAGCGGGCGCGGCGGGAATTTGACGCTTATGTGAAACGCCTAAATCTGGTCAGATCCCTTTACGCGGGAAGCGACTCACTTCATACCTGAGTATGGAGCGAAAACTATCGCTGCGTTGTTCTATCGTTTGCTAAAGCTCCTTGATAAGACAAGGATAGAGTTAGGAATGAGTGCAAAGCCAACGGTGAATGATTTTCGAAAGCCAACGGTGTTTACAGCACAGGAATTTCTTTAAATAAGTCTTAAATTTAATATCTGGCAAAGTAGTTACATTTTCTAAAATTTTATTATAGAATCTTATACCTTACACTTATACAGTGACCCACAAATAATATTTTAATCTTACTTAGTATTGTATAGGTTATATCCATTTTAATAACATTTCTTAAAATAAATAAAACTATGCCCGTCTTTGTTTTTAGGAAATAAGTAAATTATTTTTTTTACGAACGTAATGATCCTTTCATGTAATAGGTCTTTACCTATGAAATTGTCGATTCAGTTTTTGAAGTTCAATGCCGAATTTTAATTGAAATTAAGAGGTTATTGTTTTTTTTATTGACCTTACGGTGACACTACTTATGGTCTTTTATAAGTAACTAGTGACATGTCTTATTGACCGTACGGTGACACTACTCATGGTCTTTTATAAGTAACTAGTGACATGTCTTATTAACCGTACGGTGACACTACTTATGGTCTTTTATAAGTAACTAGTGACATGTCTTTCATGTAGTAATTCCCTGAGCTATGTCCCATTGAATGGAACAAAGGCGTTTTCTTAATGGTCAGATGGGGCAATTTTTTAGACTAGTTAATTTTCCTGAAAGTAACGAAATCTTATGCGGGGTATTCCCAAATATGACATTAGTAACTAAGAAACTGCCACGATAAATCTAGAGCTTAAAAATTAAAAATGTGTATTTTTTGCCTCAATAAAGGCGTATTTTAGGATGGGGTTAAAGCCACCGTGCTCTCAAAATATGTAAACAATAGGCACCGATTTACCTGTTATTAATTTCTAATAGTACAATGGTATTTTGAGAATAAATTTTGTGTTAATTTTCATCTTTAAACTCTTTCAAACAATCGGCAAGTTCATTCGGCATCATCGTCACTTACCGTCAGGTGAGATGAAGCCAAGGGCTTACCACTTATAAATTAAAAAAAAAAAAGGTAAAGACCTAATATGAATTGACTAGTATTATAATTTGAACTTCAATATTAGACAAACTTCATTTTTTTTTCAAGCGTATCAGTTTTCGTCTAGTCAAGGTCCATCTCAATAAGCTACCAAAATCCACAAAAGCTGCAGCTTTCCGCAGTCTAACTTTCAAGTGAGGACATCCAGAGAATCTTAAACAAAAGACTTGATGATTTATGTATGTGCAGCTGGATTGCAGCTCTACACTGGCTGTCCGAACGTTTGAGGGGCTAGACAGATAGACAGATGGAATGCTTTCTTTATTACTTCTCTAGATTTTTAGTTGGAGCTTTATTTATAAAGGCTGTCTGGAAGAGATTGATTTTAGCAATGAGACCGCCTACTGTACATTATAATATGAAATATACCTATGTATTCATCATTACAGCTAATATACGTCCCTACCGAGGGGCTCGAGCCTACCCTGAATCAGGGCGAATAGGCCTTAGTCGACCACGCGGGCCCAGTGCGGGTTGGTCGACTTCACACACAACCTTCGAGTTTCTTGGCAGGCGTGTGCAGGTTTCCTCACGATGTTTTCCTTCACCGTTAAAGCAATCGGTAATTATATGTACGTAAGTTTTTGAAAAACTCATTGGTACATTGGCCGTCCAGATTTGAACCCGGTACCTCTGGTTAGATGGACCGAGTCGTTACCGGTTGAGCCACCGACGCTTTTCACCTATGTATTAGCTTTACAAAATTGTTTTGGGTGTACTACATTAGTGTAAATAAATAAATAAACTTTTTTCATATAAAATACATGTCTTATTTGCTTTTAAAATGTGTTGTGTGTTGACTTATTCCGCTAACGTCAGCTGCCACTTAGGTCAGATTTTTTTTAATACATCAAAATTTTTGTAATTCTATCTTCTCTTTATCCTTACTAATATTGTAAACGTGAAAATTGGTTCGTTTGTTTGTTAGATTGTTACCTTTTCACGTTTCAATACCTAGATAAATCTTGATAAAATTTGGCATGCTGGTGCCTGTGTGTTACTGAGAAGGACGAATCTACTTTTTATCCCGTAAAAATAGCATAGTCCGATGCAGTTCCTGAAGGAACTAAAAAAATATTCTTTTTTTGGGTAATTTGTATAAATCGCAACGGAACAATGGATTGTTATGATTTTTTACACAGGGATGGTTGAAGAGGTGGGAAATGACATATTTTTTAATTATCACATCCTGACATAGTTCCCGAGGGATCTGGGGAAAACTCATATTCACCGTCGCGCACGTCGGTGTCGCAACAACGGTGCAACGGATTAAATTGATTTTTTGTATAGAATTGGTTGAGGAGAATAAGATAAGAATAGCCCCAAACAGTTGCTGAGCGTTCTGTAGAAAACTCGTGCCCACGCTCGCGAGCCACTTGCGGCTCGCGCACCACTCGGCCTCAAAGACTTCCGTACCAAACAAACTAATTGTAAAAAGTGAAAAGTTGAAAAATAGGTAAAAGGGAACTCATTGCTTTTGTCGCATTACTACGTAAATTAACTATGTAGAAGATACTACTAGATCCCACTAGGTGTTTCTAGTTTCTAAACAATCGGACGTTGGAAATTTAAGGGGAATTTTTCCTATAAGAACGGAAAAAAAATCCTGTAATCTATGCATTTTAACCTCACAAAGTGATTAAGGGAAGGGGAATGATCGATTTTCGCTTATCTTGTATAAAAAAAGTCGTGCTAATTACACCATTTATAACTCAAGAACGTCTGGACCGATTTCGCTAATTCTTTTTTTATTGAGTTCGTTATTGTCAGGAGTAGGTTTTAGGGTGGGGTAGGGTAGGGTAGTGTTGTGTACGAATTTCGCCGGGACAGCTAGTTTTTTTTATATAAACCTCAAAACTATTTATTTAAAAAATATAAAAAAGCATACTTGAGATTCTTACTACGATCCATTTAATTTGATATATTATCACACGATATAGTTTGTATTTTTTAAAAATTAACCCCCCCCCCCCTCCCCCTACCTTATAATTTGTTTACGTTACATGTCCGTCTTTGGGTCACCGACATACATATGAGACACGAGTGATCCTATGTTTTGTTTTTTCCTCATGAGTTACGAAATCCTAAAAAGGTCAAGAGAAGCAGTGGATAACAAAGAATTGAACGCTGACCTTCAAACCCATGGTGGCATCTAGAATCAGGGGACACGGTAGTGTCACTCGCTGAGTCAAGGAGACAAGCAGACAAGCAGGGCCGTATTACCTTTTCTCGTAGCAACTCAACGCATTTTCGAGCGCTTGTGTCTTTGTTAGGGAAGCCAAGGATTGCCAAGTCAGAAACACATCTTTATAAATAAAATTAAAATAAGTACTAGACAACAAAGACGCATAAAATATATTGATATTCACTTATTTTGATATATATTTACACTATTTCCACAGAAATTGAATAAAACTACACGTTATAATTTGTTAGCGGCCGGTTTCGAACACCGTCTTCTGGCAAACTGGCCGCTGACAATTTATAACGTGTAGTTTTATTCAATTTCTGTGGAATTAATGTAAATATATACTAAAATGAGTGATATTATAATGTTCCACCGAGAACCTACAATCAAAAGTATCAACTACATTGATCTTATCATAAGTAAGAATTACGGTGCAATTTTCTGAATATTTATTAAAAAAGTACTACCTGACTTAACTCCCCCTTAGATCTATATATTTTTAAAGGAGAGTCACGAGACTTGGCGATTATATTTACATATAAAATATTTTTGATGGGATTCATTTTACATTGGACGGACGCTCCGATGCGTCAATATATTATATTCAACCTTCTTTTCTTTGTTAATTAGTTGTCTAATATAGACCAACTATTCTATCTGTTTACCACAGAAGAATAATTGCCAACTGTAAAGGCGTATTTACACTAATGTGGGTGCTTATCGGTTCTTTTGTGTTTCGGCCGAGTGTAACAGGCCGACGCACGCAAGATACGGCACGCAATAAGGGCGCGTTTACACCGGTGGTTATTTTATTATAACTTGAAATGTACTCCTATTTATATATTTTGAGCAGGGAACCAAAATAAAGGGACGAATTAAGTACAGTGTAAACTCTGTAAAACACCACTCGATATAACGATTCACTCTTTGAAACGTCATAACTTTCGGGCTCCAGTTGGTTTACTTTGACGCTAATTTATCTCTGTATAACGAAAACTCTCAATAACGTCACAAAATGACCGGTGCGAAATGAGTGTCGCTATATAGAGTTTACACTGTATGTTATTGAGTAAGTACAGAAATATTTTTATCCCACCAAAAACATAAAAGTGAAAGACTCCCTACAAAACTGTGCTCGTGTGGAGAGGGTTCCCTTAAATTCCATTTTCCGTTAGAATGTTAAAACTAACGATTTTTGTTTATGTTTTTATGCCAACTACAAGAAAGGCCCTCGTCTGTTTTTTTTATAACTTTTGGCCATAAATTTTAAAGATGAAAGGGAGGGGAAGGGAATGCTCCTTTTTTGTACATTTTCTTGTACATCTACTAAACTTTATAGTTTATAATATATATTAGTAATCCTCACAAAACTTTTTAATTAAATTTTCGACTTAGGTTTCAAAAATAAACCCCCAAAATCTGTATTTGTTTATTTGCCCTATACGGCCGTGATTGGATCATATCAGCAAACTTTATACTATACATTACAAATTTGATCTTCTTTTGTACAGTAGTCTGAGAAAATCAGGTGTGACAGACGGACGGACAGAGAATATGAGTGATCAGTCTTATAGGACTTCCCATTTCACTTTCGAGCGCGGAAGAAGTGAAGAAGGCATTGTGATGGCAAAAAAATATCGAAGTTGAGATTTCGATGCGACGAAGGCGTAAGAAGTGTGTGGATGTGTTTTTGTGTATGTGTGTGTGTGTGTGTGTGTGTGTGTGTGTGAGTGTGTGGGTGCGTGTGGTGCTCTATTTCCCCAACTAATGAACGGGTTTGGTTAAAATTTGACAAAGGTCAATTTTATTTTTATCTCCAGCCTTTTTTATATAGGGGTTCTGATATTTTAGGGTTGCCAGTATAGTAAAAAATATTTTTAATTTTTTTATTTTGAAAATATCTCTAATGATGTTAATGAAACTCGTTACGTTACCATAACAATACATGAGCACCCGTATTCTATGGCTAAAAATCCAGGCTATAAGAAGTCACTTATTATATTCTTACTCAAAAATGGCTGAAATGATTTTGATGAAACTCGGTACATTACTTCCATTCTATGTGGCCTACAGCACACGTTAGTTCGTTATACCAATAAAAATCGGAATGAGGTACCTCCAATACAAGTCCAGGTGGTTTGTTATATGTTCACAAAAATGGCTGTTACGATTTTAATAAAACTTTGTGAGTAACTAGAAATTAATAAGGCGTTCTGTACTGGATAGTTAATTATTCTGGAAAAATCCGAAATAACAAATAATTTGGGTTCGCATGGTAGGTAAGGTAAGCTACCTATGGTAGGTAATACCATACATACATACATACATAATATACATATTCTGGGACAAATCACACATGTTCATCTGGCCCCAAAGTAGGATTCCCTGTGTTATGGGAACCAGAGACTGATATACATACTTTTTGAAGTTTAAATACATACATATTATATAGATATTTAACACCCAGACACAGAAGAAACAAATCTGCTCATCACACAAATGTTTGCCCTGGGTGGGGATCGAACCCACAACTCTCGGATCAGCAGTCAAGAGCACTAACCACTGAGCCACCGAGTCAGTCAAGTGAGGTAAAATCCAAAAAATACTTTTTAGATATTAACGAGCACATTTAAAGTAGTGCAAGATACATAGTTTAGAAGTGCATATTATGGTATGTTCGAAGATATTTTAAAATATTTTTAATAACCCGAAAACTCAAAAGTTGTAATTTTTGTCTCATAATTACCCTGATTGACCCTACTTAACTTAAATGTTCGCTATTAAGAAACTTCATTGTTAATTTGTATATGCCCGACTACGACAAACGGTGAAGTCTTCTTAAGAAAGTACGCACAGCGTGGCTGTACAGTTTCTTTCATCGCATCTACGAAACCCTAAAAAAAATGCAGAGATCTCTCAACAGTAGCGATTCAGTCCTCCTAACTCTAAGTCCTGCGTTCGATACTGAAAAACCAATGTACTCGTAGTACTGAGTTTTGCGCATACATACATACATACATACATACATTTACTAACCTATTGCTTGAAAGGTAAAGGAAACATGTGATTCCAGATGTCTATGAAGGTCGCGTTGCTGACGTCCATGTGCCCTACACGTGACCGCGGGTGACGCTAAGTGCAACACCAGGATACCACCGTTTTTCCCTTTTATAACACAGCTAGTTATGTCACATGATAACAGGAGAGAGGTAAGTAACATACACTTTTTTTTTATTGAAGTAAAACTTGTTAAGACGTGACTCGAGGGTAACACATATATTTTTTTCTGTGACAGCAGTGGAGAGTAGATTGGAGAGTGGCGTAGTGGAGAGTAGAGTGGAGAGTAAAGTGGTGGAGAGTAGAGTGGTGAAGAGAAGAGTAGAGAGCAGGGTGGTGGAGACATCATCATATCACCCGAAAAACATCCACTGCTGGACAAAGGATTTCCACGATCATTTCCGCATCCATCGGCTTCCTGCGATCTTCACCAAATCGTCCGTCCACCGGTCTACTGGAGAGAAGAGTGGTCGAGAGTAGATTGGTGAAAAGTAGAGTGGAGAGTGAAGTGTGGAGTGTAGAGAGTAGAGTGCTGAGGAGTAGAGTGCTGAGGAATAGAGTGGTGGAGGGTAGTGGGTAGAATAAAATTGAGAGTAGAGTGGACAAAAGAGGGGTGGAGAGTAGTGTGTAGAATATGATGGAGAGTAGAGTGGACAGTAAAGCGGTGGAGATTAGTGAATAGAAAAAAATGGAGAGTAGAGTGGACAGTAGAGTGGTGGAGAGTAGTGGGTAGAATAAAATGGAGAGTAGAGCGGTGGAGAGTAGTGGGTAGAATAAAATGGAGAGTGGAAGGGAGAATAGAGTGGACAGTTGTTTTTAGTTTAATTCAATCACAAGTAAATAGATTACACGCACACGTTTGTTTATTATATAATTTTACTATGGAAGTTTACAACTTAAACACATTGTGCATGATAATGTTACAAAATAATCTACGAGCTAATGAAAATGCTTCCACATACGGAAGATACAAAAGATATTAAAAAAAAAACTGAACTCAATCCAAAACTCAAATTGCAATAGTAGAAAACGTTAGCTAAAAATTGCAATCAATACTGTGTGTAAGCGAAACAGAATGCTGCAGCACAGCTTGGCAACCGTCCAGAGCCCAGCTGCGTCGAGTCTGCCGAGTGGCTTAACGAATAACTAGCTACCTTTACAGGCGATGTACAGGGTGTATCAAAATTGGTGTGCGAGCCGTAACTTGGGTACCCTACTCGTCGTAGCCCGCTTCCATCTTCAACAGCATCGTCACTTACCATCAGGTGAGATGATGCCAAGGGCTTAACAATTGTGAATAAAAAAAAAACGTGTGGCACTCGGGGACTGCCGCGGTAAAGCTATTGCATAGCACTTTTTATCAACTTATGCAATTATAATTATTTATTTATTTTTTATTTATGCAGTATTTACCAGTACCATATAGTTCTTGGGGCGCGGGATGTTAATGTAATAAATTAACACTAAGAAAAATAAGAAAGTTAAATCATCATCGTCATCGTCATCGACAACCATCGCAACCACCATCACAAACAACATCACGACCACCATCACCACCACCATCACGACCACCATCGCCACCACCATCACGACCACCATCATAATGATGGACAGAGATGGCACTGTAAGTTTTTTAGAACTCAATATATATATATATATATATATATTTTTGGGGTGTCAGGTTTTTTTCGTTACGAAGTTTCTTGATTCGGTCCCCTCAAAGCCCGCGATAAAAGCTATACAATAGCTTAAAAAAATACAAAACTGAGCAATCAACAGCTGATCTTTTTCAAAAAAGAAGAAAAACTTAAGAAAGACCATATTTTTTAGAAAATTTGTTCAGTGGATATACACAATAAGTTTTTCTTAAGTTTTTTTTTATTTAAGATCAGCCGTTGATTGCTCAGTTTTGTATTTTTTTGTTAAAGAGGTTTAAACTATGTGTTCCTTGGGGAAATTAATCAGTTGTTCAGTACGTTTTTAGGTATTTTTGCTAAATAGAAAGTTTTGTTGTTATATAGACACTCGCTACGAATTTATTACACAAAACACGATTAGAGAAACAACAACCAAGTCACACAAGTCATAAAAAAGACACTAATGATTTTTATGCCGAACTTTGAATTTGACAAACTTACAAAAGGTAATTTCTCAAAAGAGTTTTAAACATGCGTATATACTCGAACGTTCTCG
This sequence comes from Coleophora flavipennella, assembly GCA_947284805.1. Taxonomy (NCBI): domain Eukaryota; kingdom Metazoa; phylum Arthropoda; class Insecta; order Lepidoptera; family Coleophoridae; genus Coleophora; species Coleophora flavipennella. The sequence continues at coordinate 2,189,651 of OX369272.1, forward strand.
AGATACTTACTATATTCAAAATGCCCAATTAAATGTTTTTGTATGGAAACCGCTTTTTTTACTTTTTCTAACTTTAAGTATTTGTTGTTATAGCGGCAATGGAAATACATTATATGTAAAAATTTCAACTGTCTAGCTATCACGGTTGATAAAATACATCCTAGTGACAAACAGACGGACGGACAGTGAAGTCTTAGTAATAGGGTCCCGTTTTTACCCTTTGGGTACGGAACCCTAACAAAGGGTTCTTTCGATTCCCTCGGGAACCCCACGATTTTCAGAGATCAAACGAATACTTTCATAAGTGAAATCAGGTGTTACCATAATGATTACGTCTAATCTAACAGTGTAAGTTTCATTAAATACATTTAACCATTCCAGAGATACTTTTTTTTTTCATTTCCTAAGGGAACCTTTTGACTGTCGGGGATCAAAAGTATGACGTCACGTAAAGAGAAAGTAACGTATATGACATAAGTAATCTCACATTAAAGGTTTCATCTTAATATACTAAGCCTATTAATATCTTAATATAAAAAGCGTCGGTAGCTAAAAAGCGTCGGTGGCTCAACCGGTAACGATTCGGTCCATCTAACCAGAGGTACCGGGTTCAAATCTGGACGGCCAATGTACCAATGAGTTTTTCCAAAAAACTTACGTACATATACTTACCGATTGCTTTAACGGTGAAGGAAAACATCGTGAGGAAACCTGCACACGCCTGCGAAGAAACTGGAAGGTTGTGTGTGAAGTCGACCAACCGCACTGGGCCCGCGTGGTCGACTAAGGCCTAATCGCCCTGATTCTGGGTAGGCTCGAGCCCCTCGGTGGGGACGTATAATGAGCTGATATAATAATAATAATAATAATACTAAGCCATCCCAGAAATAAAACTTATTTGCTTTCCTAGCGGAAACCTTCGATTATCCGGGACAAAAAATGGCGAAGTACGTCATGACCTACGGGCAAAATAGGGTTCCAAAGTCTTCAAACGTTAATTATATTTTATTTTGTGAGATAATGCCAAGAGCTTACAAATTGTGAATAAAAAAGTCTTTGAACTTTTTACAGATCCAACTGCACATCTTAAGTTGGTCGACTATTACTCCTAAACTAAGATAGCCTAGTTGACCTTGATAATTTTTCTTTTTAATTCATAATAATATCATCATTATCTCAGCCTACAGACGTTCCCTGCTGGACAACGGCCTCCCCTAAGGACCGGTGCCCGCATTATAAGCGGCTTCCCGCGATCTTCAGCAGTTCGTCGGTCCACCGTGGGGGCACAGTACAATAAAGAGTACTGGCGTACAGTATGGTCACTCCCTGCCTCCCGTTGAAAGTGCCGCCCACCCCCGCTCAGTAGCCTCAACCGCAACCCTAGCATGTCTTATCTTACTCACACAAGCATGGTACGCGTTCACCTACACGAGCTTAGACTGTGTGCGTAGGAACGCGTTTGTTTCATGCATTTGATCGTCAGTGACCGAGGTGTGGTGTGGGAGGCCTGACTACGTTTCGTCTTCCGGTGCGGTAGTTATTATTATGGCTTACTATTTACTACACATTTCAGATTTTTTGAAGTAGCGGTTTAGCTAGTAGGGGTGAGGACATGTAAGTCTAACAAAAATCATCACCTATAACTCTAATAAAGATAAAATGATCTTAGTAATACCTCAGTAGCTTGAGGGACCGACCTATTTAACGATACCCCACTTAATTAGATCATCACATCAGCTCATATACGTCCCCACCGAGGGGCTCGAGCCTACCCTGAATTAGAGAGATCAGGCCATAGTCGACCACTTGGGCCCAGTGCGGGTTGGTCGACTTCACACACAACCTTCGAGTTTCTTCGCAGGCGTGTGCAGGTTTTCTCACGATGTTTTCCTTCACCGTTAAAGCAATCGGTAAGTATATGTACGTAAGCTTTTGAAAAACTAATTGGTACATTGGCCGTCCAGATTTGAACCCGGTACCTCTGGTTAGAAGGACCGAGCCGTTACCGGCTAAGCCACCGACACTTTTTAAGATACCTACGCTTAGTTAGATACGTGAACAAAAATAATCACCCTTAGTTTATATGTAAGGGCAGAATTCTAAAATTTTTTTTGATATATTTTATTCTATAATTTCATAGGTGAATGGGGACACAGATTTTTATACATATAACCGTATCAAATTACACCTTTATAATTGTAATAGTCTTTGAGCAAAACGCCGGTGACTTACCGTGGGACATACAAACAGACAGACGAACATGGCAAAACCTTAAGGATTCCTATTTTTTTTTTTATTCTTTATTGGTAAGCCCTTAGCATCATCTTACCAGATGGTAAGTGACGATGATGCCGAAAATGGAAGCGGGCTTGCCAAGATTCCCCAACGCGATGGAGAACTGGCTATCTTATCTTCATGCCGGAATACATCAATGTTTTTTTAACACTGATGTTTGGCGGCAAGACTTAGATAAGATGGTGGTAGCTAGCCAGGCGGGCTTAGAAAATGCCCTACCACCAACCAAACCGAGTCTTACAAGGTGACCCCGCCGGGAATCGAACCCGCGACCTCCTGTGTTAAGCCAGTGAACTTTGCCTCTGAGCTACGGAGGCGGTTGAGGTTTTACTATAGAATTACATGCGTTCTGATGATGAACTACGTAGCTGGAACCAATGTCTTGAAGGGCATTTTCTAAGCTCGCTTGGCTAGCTACCACCATATTATCTAAGTCTTGCCACCAAACATCAATGTTAACAGCGTTGATGTGGGCTTGATGATAGGATAACCCGTTTCTTATTGCGTTGGGGAATCGTGGTAAGCTCGCTTTCCATCAGGTGAGATGATGCCAAGGGCTTACCAATTGTCTATAAAAAAATCCAGTTCAAAATAATAAAAGGATCTATTGTTACCGTATATATGGCTTCATATAAAATTTCAGCTCAATCAGGCCCCTCGAAGCCACTTTAAAATCGATCGCAAGATTTGGATCGGACTCACATACGAACATTGCAATTTAAAAATAAAAGCTTGTAGATATATTAAAGTTACAAATCCTTTTTTTTAGAATCGGTTTTTTTTTATTTAGGAAATGGATTCCGATGAAGTTGTTCTGTTCTGTAAGTATATTTTTTAAAACCGCTCGAAAAAATTTTTTTTTAACGAAGGTACTAGCTGTTTCCCGCGGCTTCACACGCGTATGGATAACGTTTCTATGTCATTTCGAGGGTTCGCAGTGCGCGAGCCGCAAGTGGCTCGCGAGCATATAAAAAAGTAGGTTATGTGGTAATGCAGGTTTTAATCTGTCTACCTACCAAATTTCACCTAGATCCGTTCAGTAGTTTTTGGGTGAAAGAGTAACAAATTTACATCCTTACATTCTTACAAACTTTCGCGTTTATAATATTAGTAGGATATCGTTTTGGCTGCCTGAGAATGGTTGTTTATAATGTGGAAAGGATAGCTTGCTTATTGAACAAATCGTGTGAATTTCCCCTTATAAAGCCAGCAAAAAGCGTCCACGCCCCGCCCTCTTACATCGCAACCGGAAGTGACGCGGGGGGTCGCAGGTTTCGCAGCGGCTAAGTAAACTTCCGGCACGCTGGCGAATCCCCCGTTTTGGCGGTAAACGGAGAGCACATCCGAACAACATCCGCACGACATCCGCACGGCATCCGCATAAGATCCGCCATTATAACGTATATCGTTTTGTCTGTCTGAGAATGGTTGCTTATAATGTGGAAAGGAAATACAGATTTCTTCTTGGGTTCGGTTTATTGGTTTAAAAATAAGAAATAAAAATAAAGTACCCTCATTTTTTTTAAGTAACATTTCAGATACCCTATATTTCCCAGATATCCCTCCTACTTGCTGGTATAACATGTTCTTAGTTAGCAGAATACTGGAATCGAACACACGAAGAACGTAAATGGAAAAGTAAACGTAAAATGCAAACGTCTTCCCTCCAAACATCAATGTTGATATCTTTGGTGTTTTCCGGCATGAAGATAAGATAGCCAGTTCCCCATTGCGTTGGGGAATCTTGGTAAGCCCGCTTCCATCTTCGGCAACATCGTCACTTACCACCAGGTGAGATGTTGTTAAGGGTTTACCAATTGTGAATAAAAAAATATAAAAAAATTAAAAGAAAAAAACTATATATTACAAATTATTCGTCAAAAAGTTAACTTATCCAAAAAATGTATATTTTAAAAGGTTTTATTTAACTTGCAATGTATGTATGTTTGTTCGGGTGAAATCTTGCAAGTTAATAATTTTCATCCACTTCCCGGTCCGAGCTGAAATTTTGCGTGCATATGTATATCGCGTGATAATGCAATATTAAAAGCATGTACCTAAAAATTTTTAGGTTTTTCAAAAATTATTTCATATATTAAAAATTAAAATTCTACTACTAAAAATATATCCTACGTCACCCAGGGGACCAAGACAAATCTAACGACACCTCGAACTCACAATATAGGCTATAAGCCAAAGACAGTGACATACATACGAGTACATACATACACCCGAATAACGTAAAAATAGTATATGGGAATTGGACATAATATCCGAACATCTCCAATAGAACTAGATCATTTAAACTTTATCCTTAAGCGCCTTTGCACGTCCAACTAGCTTCTTGTAATTTAGAGGCGGAAACTTTGCAACATGCTTATTTGCTTTATCATATAAGCTAATATATACCGGGTTCAAATCTGGACGGCCAATGTACCAATGAGTTTTTCAAAAAAACTTACGTACATACTTACCGATTGCTTTAACGGTGAAGGAAAACATCGTGAGGAAACCTGCACACGCCTGCGAAGAAACTCGAAGGTTGTGTGTGAAGTCGACCAACCCGCACTGGGCCCGCGTGGTCGTCTAAGGCCTAATCGCCCTGATTCAGGGTAGGCTCGAGCCCCTCGGTGGGGACGTATATGAGCTGTAATGATAAGCTAATATACGTCCCTACCGAGGGGCTCGAGCCTACCCTGAATTAGGGCGATCGGGCCTTAGTCGACCACGCGGGCCCAGTGCGAGTTCGTCCTTCCTTCCTTCAACATCCTTCGATTTTCTTCGCAAGCGTGTGCAGTTTTCCTCAAGATGTTTTTTTTTTCACCACAAGAGGGTCGGATAAACGTACATATGAAATCGAAATTCGAAAACACATTGGTAGGAGGCAGGACTCGAACCACGACGAAGGTAGCGGCCCTAACCATTACACTACTGACGCTCTTAGATGTTAATGGGTATTATTTGCTATATACATAAATATTAACTAGTTTTCCTTAAATTATATAATGTAATAAATTAAATAAAAATAAAAATGAATGTTATTTGATTATGTTATTTATCATGTTGATATTATTTTTAATGTATGACTCTACGCTGTGTTCATTGGTTCATCACATCACATCAGCTCGTAAACAAGCCTACCCTGAATTAGGGCGATTGGGCCTTAGTCCATCATGCGGGCCCAGTGCGGGTTGGTCGACATGGACAAAAGACAATTAAAAATTTGATTTCGTTTGGCTGCACCTCACCTGATGGTAAGTGCCGATGCAGCCGAGGATGTAACACGCAAGCTCAAATAGTGCGTATTCACTCTCTCTTGGTTCATTGGTTAAGTTGTTTATTGTTGTGGGAGAAGCCACAGCTTTTGTTCCACCCTGTATACACCGTATACTTACCCATTAATATCTACGTAATAGCAAATCGTGTGACACTTTGAACATAATTGCATTTTAATTATAAAACTGTACGTTTAAATGCTTACAATGTCGTAACAACATCGCGTGTGAACTCCGTGTAAATAAAGTGAAACACAAAATGAACTATTAAATTTTTTGATGACGTCAATTAGTGCTTTCGTGACGTCTTGTCATTACTATAACGTACCTAATACTTTTTGACTGTATTTTTTTCCTTTTAAATATTCCTTCTAATTTTTAACGACATCTTTAAAACACTTTTTGACGTGATAACGTCTTATAAATTGATGACACGGGCTACATACACGAAAAAGTGTGACGTCATTGTCACGTAATGCCATTATGACGTCATTTTCACGTTACTCAGGAGACGAGCGTGGAAGCGAGAGTTGTACTTGGACTTGGACTTGGACATGGACTTGGCCATGGACTTGGACTTGGACATGGACTTGGCCATGGACTTGGACTTGGACTTGGACTTGGACTTAAACTTGGACTTGGACTTGGACCTAAGTCTAAGTCCAAGACCATGTCCATGTCCAAGATCAAGTCCAAGTCTAAGTCTAAACTTAGACTTGGACTTGAACTTGGACTTGAACTTGGACTTGGACTTGAACTTGGACTTAAACCGAGGTAGTCATCATATCAGCCCAAGGACGTCCACTGCTGGACAAAGGCCTCCCCCAAGGATTTCCACGAATCCAGCTTATCCAGCTATATCGAACTTAACCCCATTTCACATTTATGTTTTGTTAGAATGTCATTAATTTTTGTAAAGTACTAATATTACTTTCCTATCCTTATGCAAGTAATAGATTACATATGAGATATTTTTGGTGGTACCGAAATATCGGTGCGCAAGCTGCATATGCCTGCGAAGAAACTCGAAGGTTGTGTGTGAAGTCGACCAACCCGCACTGCATGGGCCCGCGTGGTTGACTAAGGCCCCTCGGTGGGGACGTATATGAGCTGATGTGTGAAGGAACCCTAATTTCGTACCGACTTGACCAGTTTTCGATTTTTTTTTGTTTACGCCTAATAACTTATCTCGATGGCAAATTTCAAGTTTATTAGTTATATCGAAGTGGTCTATATATGTCGCCGAGTAGTAGTGATATGGAACCCTTAATGCTAGGGTACGACTCGCACTTTTCCATTTTTCAAATTTTTCCTTTGTATACGTCCAATAACCTACCTCAGTGTCAAATTTCAAGTTTATAAGTTACCTGGAACTGGTCTACATATTTTGCTGAGTAGTGGTGATACGGAAACCTTGGTGCGCGAGTTCGACTCACACTTGGCCATTTTTTGTTTTTTTCCTTTATGTACGTCAAATAACCTACCTCGGTGCAAAATTTCAAGTTTCTAAGTCACCTGGAGGTGGTCTATAATTTTGATGAGTCAGTGAGTTGTAAAAATAGTGATTTTCGGACGTAAATAATATCTCAGAAATGGTATAAGATATATTTATGAAAATTGGGATTCTAGGTGATCGAGGGGGTCTTGCTAGACACACAAAAACGCAAGTGTGTAGGTCAAACAGATTTTAACAGGTTGATATAATAGGCCCGAAATAGTTCGTGTAATATAATATACGGCCCACCGGCCCGCAGTCTAAGTCTAATCGCCTTTTTCTTTCCAACTTGGCAGACACACTGCCGTGTATCTCAATTATTAAAGTACAACTACAACATACTTCACAGTTGGAACACCTTCCAAGTCCAAGTCCAAGTCCAAGTTCAAGTCCAAGTCTAAGTCCAAGTCCAAGTTCAATTCCAAGTCCAAGTCCGGGTCCAAGTCCAAGTCCAAGTCCGTGTCCATGTTCAAGTCCAAGTCCAAGTCTAAGTCTAAGTCTAAGTCTAAGTCTAAGTCTAAGTCTAAGTCTAAGTCCAAGTCCAAGTCCAAGTCCAAATCCAAGTCCAAGTCCATGTCCAAGTCCATGTCCAAGTCCAAGTCCAAGTCCAAGTCCAAGTCCATGTCCAAGTCCAAGTTCAAGTGGGTCAATTGATTAAAAGAACTATGATAAATCTTTATGTTACTACTTGCCTGCGTCTATCTGTGTTTCCCGACTCCTACAATTTGGGGATCTTCAAGGCGAGAGTGAATATGTATTATTTGAGTTTGCGTGTACCATCCTCGACTACATCGTCACTTCAGGTGAGATATAATCAAACGCACTCAAGTTTTTAATTTAAAAAAAACTAAGCTTCCAGGAGCATACAAGAGGTGTTTCAACTGTGAAATATGTTGTAGTTGTACTTTAATAATCGAGATACACGGCAGTGTGTCTGCCAAGTTGGAAAGAAAAAGGCGACACCGGCCGTAGGTTAAATTACACCTTTTTTTTTTTTTTGTAAAAATTTGAGTGCGTTTGGCTGCACCTCACCTGATGGTAAGTGCCGATGCAGCCGAGGATGTGACACGCAAGCTCAAATAGTGCCTATTTCTATTTACACGAACTATTTCGGGCTTATTATATCTACCTGTTAAAATCTGTTTGACCTACACACTTGCGTTTTTGTGTGTCTAGCAAGACCCCCTCGATCACCTAGAATCTCAATTTTCATAAATATATCTTATACCATTTCTGAGATATTAACGTGCGAAAATCACTATTTTTACTACTCACTGACTCATCAAAATTATAGACCACCTCCAGGTGACTTAGAAACTTGAAATTTGGCACCGAGGTAGGTTTTTTGACGTACATAAAGGAAAAAAAACAAAAAATGGCCAAGTGTGAGTGGTACTCGCGCACCAAGGTTTCCGTATCACCACTACTCAGCAATATATGTAGATCACTTCCAGGTAACTTGTAAACTTGAAATTTAGCATCGAGGTGGGTTATTGGACAAAAACAAAAGAAAAAATCAAAAAAACGGCCAAGTGTGGGTCGTACCTGCGTAATAAGGGTACGTAATCATCACCACTACTCAGCAAAATATGTAGACCAGTTCCAGGTAACTAATAAACTTGAAATTTGACACCGAGGTAGGTTATTGGACGTGAACAAAGGAAACAATCTAAAAACGGCTAAGTGTGAGTCGTACTCGCGTACTAAGTGTTCCGTATCAATTCTAGGTAACTTATAAACTAGAAATTTGGAATCGAGGTAGGTTATTGGACGTATACAAAGGAAAAATTCGAAAAATGGAAAAGTGCGAGTTGTACCCGCGCGTTGAGGGTTCCATATCACCGCTACTCGGCGAAATATATAGACCACTTCGAGATAACTAATAAACTTGAAATTTGCATAAGTTATTATAAGTTATATTTGTATAAGTTATTTGAATAAGTTATTAGGCGTAAACAAAAAAAAATCTAAAACTGGTCAAGTCGGTACGAAATTAGGGTTCCTTCACACATCAGCTCATATACGTCCCCACCGAGGGGCTCGAGCCTACCCTTAATTAGGCCAATCGGACCTTAGTCGACCACGCGGGCCCAGTGCGGGTTGGTCGACTTCACACACAACCTTCGAGTTTCTTCGCAGGCATATTATGCAGCTTGCGCACCGATATTTCGGTACCACCAAAAATATCTCATATATTACTTGAATAAGGATAGGAAAGTAGTATTAGTACTTTACAAAAATTAATGACATTCTACCAAAACATTAATGTGAAATGGGGTTAAGTTCTAATGGGGATAAGCTGATTTCTGAACCGGTCGTCGTGGAAATCCTTGGGGGAGGCCTTTGTCCAGCAGTGGACGTCCTTGGGCTGATATGATGACTACCTCGGTTTACAAAAACGATAACATAACCAAATCTCAAACATAAGTCATACTATAATCATCTGAATTTAACTAAGCGGTTATATTATGTACATTTTTGTTTTATCTCAAAATATAACTATGTCTTGAATTAAGAGATTTTTGTCTGAAGCTAAGCGAGGAGAGCCGTTTGTAAGTTCATTTATGCATCAGATTTTTTTATAGGTCATTCCACTTTGCATTTATAAATTAATCGCAACGTCGTCGCGTCGTCCAAACAACTTATGAATTTTAAGTCTTTCAAGTTGTGGAGGCCTTTGTCCAACAGTAGACGTTTTCCGGCTGATATGGTGAAGTTGTGAAGAGACTTCAATCTCGGTAGGTAATTTAAGTTTAAACTAAATGATGATGATGATGATCTATGCGACCGATTTCGGTCATGGCGACCAAATTAATAAAAATTAATATTTATAATATAAGTTTTAACTAAATTTCTTTTAGTTTTTATCCAAATGCGTGGAAGGAGGGTAATGTTTTTCGAATTTATGTATGTATTTATGTATGTATGTATGTATGTATCTTTGGCACGCTCTGTAGCATAAACGGCTTTTGGAGTGCGAGGTATCGTTAGAGATAGGCGCATCGGGAGCCGGGTCGTTTCTTTCCCTCTAACATGGTTGATGGGAGCGATGGCTGACTCTCGCGTTATACTCTTGACCGGGTGCTGTCCGTGTGAACTGGCCTAACTCTTGTCAAAGTTATCAATGACATTCAATGATTTTTATGTATAACTTTTCGTGTCATATTGTTTTCATATTCTAATGATATAAATTTAAACGATTCCATTTTAACATTATTAACTAATGATTGTATGTTTCAAGGGTTCAAATCTGGACGGCCAATGTACCAATGAGTTTTTCAAAAAAACTTACGTACATACTTACCGATTGCTTTAACGGTGAAGGAAAACATCGTGAGGAAACCTACACACGCCTGCGAAGAAACTCGAAGGTTGTGTGTGAAGTCGACCAACCCGCACTGGGCCCACGTGGTCGACTAAGGCCTAATCGCCCTGATTCAGGGTAGGCTCGAGCCCCTCGGTGGGGACGTATATGAGCTGTAATGATGATTGTATGTTTCTAGATTTTTCACAAATGACATTATGGTATTATTATTTTATGACTATCAGAATGAGTGTAATTTTCCCCTTTTTTGAACAAAATCCTTGAATCTTGAAGATTTGTTTTGCTCCTGTAAGTGACAAAGGATACATTTTTACCCATATAGCCAAAAATAGGTTATTTATTTCTTTGACAAGCTCTGTAGCCTAATAGCTTAAACGGCTTGATGGATTTTGGAGTGCGAGGTGTCGTTAGATTCCTCTTAACCCCATGAGTGACACAAGTTACAATTTTACCCAACTGGCCAAAAAGTTGAGGGTAAGTTTTTATACAATCGGGTTTTAAATTTTTGATGGTAAGTGACGATGATGCCGAAGATGGAAGCGGGCTTACCAAGATTCCCCAAAGCAATGGAGAACTGGCTATCTTATCTTCAAGCCGGAACACATGAATGTTGTTGACACTGATGTTTGGCGGCAAGACTTAGATAAGATGGTGGTAGATAGCCAGGCAGGCTTAGAAAATGCCCCATCACCAACCAAACCGAGTCTTACAAGTTGTCCCCACCAGGAATCGAACCCTCGTCCTCCTGGTCTGAAGCGAATGGACTAACCATCACGCCACGGAGGGTTGTAGTCATTTCATAAAGATCTTTTAAAACCGTCTCACTCCAAGTTATAAAAGATTTTAAGTAGACCTGCAGTCTTTAAAACCTTCAGCAGCAGAAATATCACCAAAAACACTTTGACATTTAAAATGTGTTTGTTTTCCAACCCTTACGCAGCACGGAAAGATGGGCCATCGTGTGGAAACCCGCGACAGTTATTACCCGGCTCCGGGCGATTTATAAAGATCTTTTAAAATCGTCTTACACCAATTTATAAAAAAAATTAAGTAGACCTGCAGCAGTCTTTAAAACCGTCAGCAGCACAAATATCACTAAAACCACTTTGACATTTAAAATGTGTTTGCCAACCCTACCGCGGCACGGGAAGACGGGCCAATCGTGTGGAAACCCGCGACAGTTATTACCCGGCTCCGGGCGAATTTGCCCCGATTTCCTCCGACCCCGGTTCGGTTTTACAGATTACTTCATGGATTGCTTATTTCTGAACTTTTTGAAGTAAAACTTCTTTACGCACGCTTGACTTGGGGAGTAAGCTGGTGGATGCGTGACGAGAGCGTTACGGAAGTGTGTTCGGGCGAGGCGAACGGAAGTTGAGAGGGATATATACATACATTAGAGAAGATAGAAAGAGAGATACTATTAATTTTTTTACCAACAATATCGGTTGCTAAGGCAACCATATCGGTTGTCAAATATAGGATAAAAAAGATTTGATTTTTTCAGAGGATAAAAAAACTATTTTCTTAAACTGTCTATACCTCCATATGACAAAAAAGACGCACTCGGGGACTGCCGCGGTAAAGCTATTGCATAGCATTTTTTATTAACTGCAATTATAATTATTTATTATTTTTTTATTTATGCAGTATTTACCAGTACCATAATAGTCCTGGGGCGCGGGATGTTTATGTAATAAATTAACACTAACAAAGTTCATTATCATCATCATCATCCGCCATCATCAATCACCATCATCAATCGCCTTCATCAATCGCCATCATCAATCGCCATCATCAATCGCCATCGCCATCATCATCATCATGAATATATAGATGGCCCTTTAATTATTTTTTTTGAGGTGTCATGTTTTATTTACGTTACGAAATTTCTTGATTCGGTCCCCCCAAAGCCCGCGATAAAAGCTATACAATAGCTTAAAAAGATTTGATTATTTTCTGAAGACTAAGTATTTACTTTCATACATATATAGATGGAGCTAAAAAGTAATGAACGTTATAATTAAATAACTTTTGTTGTCTTGTTTTGTTTTCCGAGAGTTAAAACGTCATAGATGTTATATAATGAAAGAATTATTATAATATTTTAAATGAGAAAAGTGTATTCACTGTAAGACATTGTGTCAAAGAGTAAGTAAACCTAGATAGTAAATCATACACACAAATATTAAGTAAAGCATGTATAGATATACAACAATAACTTTTGTGTTTTTAAACCGGATCGCATAAGATTTAGAATTACACAAGAATAATTTAAATACAGCTAGATCTTCAAAATAATAATAACTTTTTAGGGGCACCTCCTGTACGGTAAAGTGAGTATTTTCTTTCTGTTCACTCTCTCGTGTAGGGTAACGTTAAAATGGTCTCTTAAAGTGAAATAGACTTTTATGTAAACATGGTTTTTGCTTTATGTCAGGGGTACCATACGATACTTATACAGGGTGGGAAGGAGTACACCGACAGATTTTAACCATGGATTCCTGGTGGTATTACAAGTAAATAATGTTATGTCAACATGGTTCCAAAACTGCCTCATTAAGTAACTTAATTTCGGGAACAAAAAATCAATTAACGATAGTAGTCCCTTATGAACGAAACCTTAGTCTAAAGAATGAAAAATGTTGTACGATATCAGTATGACACTTGATTAAAATCTCAAGATAACAAACGTCAGATAAACATCTGATATTATTAGGGCGTGTTACCCTTGAGATTTTTTGAACTTGTGAATTATTTAAAAAATTAATATCTCGAAAATTAGGCTTTACTGGCCCATGTTTATATTACTTTTTTTTTGTCTAAATAGGCATTAGAATCTTTGGTTAAAATCTGTCGGTATACTCCTTCCCACCCTGTATACATAAGTGCCTCCCCTGGTGTAAAAAATTTAAATTATCCATGTAAGTAGGTTTTAGTAAGAACTCTCGATTAAATATATTATTTACGGTATTATCTATTGTGGTCGCGAATATTGATAAGCCCGCTTCCAGCTCCGGCATCATTGCCACTATCAGGTGAGATGATGCCAAGGGCTTATCAATTGTAAATAAAAAAAAAACTGTTTTCAATTCATGACTGCGGCGGTGTATGGAACCCTACATCATGCGTCGTCCGACACGTACTTGACCTGTTATTTTACTTCCCAAGTCTAGTCTTCACGACATAACACATAACAGTAATGCATTAACGCACTAGGGCATAAAAGTTACAAGACAGCCTAAGATATTATACTTCTATTTCAGTATAATGGAATTTATATTGCAGAAAGTTCTTTGATATACTACACTCATTATATAACAGAGAACATAACATTTAACTGTAGTTAGAAGTCTTTTAGTTGAACTGGCTGTTTATTAGCTGAGTTAAAGTGGCGCAGTTCTTTCTTGTGCTATGGCAAAGGCAGTTTTACATCGAGGAAGTAATTATCTTTCAGAACTAACTCCAGATCAAAAGTGGAGCTGTTGCGTATTTGCAAAATTTGATTTGATAATTGTAAAGAAATTAGACCAAAAACTTCTCAGTCTTATGCCGAGTTGCGAAAACAATCACTTAGTATTAAAAATCTTGCATTTAACAATAATGATGTGTCAAACTAATACATTTTAGTTTTTTTTTTAGTTTTACTTCATTTAAAATAAGATGGGACAAAGGGAAAAACAATGTTTATTTCACTAAAATACAAACAAAAAATACTTAACACATTTCAAACATTCAGATATTTATTATTTGGTGAGGTGCAGCCAAACGCACTCAAATTTTTAAGAAAAAATGATGAAAAAAAAATAATTATTACAGTGAAACAAACTCATTTATTTGTTATTAACCGTAATACTTAAACAAGTTTTTGTTATAGTTAAATGCATGTCTTAAAAATGTGTAGACAAAAGACCTAAAAACTGAAATACACAACTATTGAAAAACTGATGTCAATCATTTCTAATTTCCACCATTATATCTTAATTCAGCAACTTTCATTTATTGAATTTCAAAATAATGTTAGATTGTGGCCTGTGGTACTTTTATAATATTTCCCTACTCTTTGCCTATGGTGGGTGGCAGCATCCTTCGCGTATCTGTGGTACATTGCGCACTGTGATCGCCAAGCGTGGTGATAACAGCAAAACCTCCCTAGCTTGGAGGAGACCTACTGGTATGTCTAACAGTGAATGTCACATGGATTGATTATGATCATCATAATATGAGCCAAAGCAGGCTGATTAGCCAATGTCAGTTTGCCTAAAATGATTTTCAGACAAATAGAAGCGGAATTGAAGCAAAAAATAACGAAAGTCATCAAAAGTTAGAAATCCGCGCCACAGTTTGTGTCAATTCACCTAAATGAAATGTTTATACTCGTAACCTTGGCGTCTGCGTGACTTCTATTCCTTCTATCTGATCCGGTTTGAAATGAGTTCCAAGGTTTTCTGTTAAATTTCAATCGATCACCGCTTTATTGTCACCATCTCTTGGCAGCCTGTTGCAATAATAAATCTTGTAAACCCTTAACATTCTCACTGCTGAGGCACGGATCTGTTCTCAAAGAAAGGTTTGGTCATACTCCACTCACAGGGAATAAGTCTGCATTGAAGGAGGTTATAAGGGTAAAGCAAAAACTCACGGTGGCAAAATTTGTATGGGACTTAGGGCAACCTTATGACAACAATCATTATTTTTTGTTGCAACTAATTTGTATTGTTTTAACTTATTAACTTTGTTGAAATGCTGAAAAATGTGAAAGTTTTTACCGTATTTTGCACTTCAACTGTAGTAACTTCTTTTGGAAAATCACGATATATTTAAACAAATGTCTTTTTATACAAAATCTGAAAATTGAAAAGTGAAGAACTCGAAAACAGTCAGACTTAGGCTCCAAGTATATTAAGTCAAATCTATTTTAAATGACCACCTATGGCTCCCCTTTCAATTTTCTTCTCTATCTCCCAAACATCCTGTATTTGGCCTTTTAAACAGCTTACACTGCCATCTTTTGATAGCCAGTCGACTACGCAAGTCACACTGAGCTACGATCGCTTCTTAACGCTTCTTGGTGTTCCCACTGTGCCATCTGATACCTAATTTCGAACTGGCCTTCCTCTATCGTGTGATACAAAATAATAATCCGTGCTGTGTCAGTTTAAATGAAGACAACTGTTTGTGAATAAGCTCCCCGACCGGCCGGAAGCGGAGTGATCATTTGACCAACTTTTTTCATTATCTTTCTCCAACTCGAATACTTTTATAGCACTTCCATCCCCTTTTAGTTTACTTTTTTTAGTTGTTAACGACGGTTGTTCACTTTTACAAGGCTATTTAGGGGCTTAATGCTTTAATTTTATTGTAGAAGTGTGCTTCTTAGTTGTGTTTTTGGTTTTATTTTTGTTGAGTACACCTTTTATTTAGGATGAAAGCATTTTATTTCTTTTCGTTTTTTTTTTGTTTCAGAATATAAAGATACATTTTATTATAAAAAAGTACTTACTTACATTTAACAAACGAAAGCGTCCCCCATGCTAAGGCATTGGTCTCTTGGCTGGTCTCGGGAGTTTCAGTCTATACTCCACACTATTGAGGCTGGTCGAGGTGAGGTCCAGAGTAGTGAAGGTTGTAAGGCTAGTGGCGAGCCCCACGTTAGAAGTTTTCGTTTCATTTTATTTCATTTCGCTTCATTTAATTTCATTTCGTTTCATTTATTTTCATTTCGTTTCATTTCATTATATTTCATTTCATTTTTTCATACAATATTAAAATATTTGACAGTTTAAATAAAAGAGGTAACACAAAACATTGATACAAGCAAGAGAAATCCAGAATATAAAACAAAGCTAACATTACAAATAAGAACGTCGTTAAAAATTAAAATGTCTTTAAAATTTTAAATGTCAAAAGCAAGCCTCTGAGTGAGAGGCCTAGAGGTAAACAACTGCCATCTAGTGATAGCAATCAGCACAAGGGTATTAAGTACGAGGCAATTTATAAAATATAAATGATAAATTATAATCTACGTACGAATAATGCAGATAAAGTAAAATTTAGAGAGTGAACACATTGTGAATTCTACAAAGACAAAACCGCGGGTGTTCTAGTCAATTTTATATACTTATAACTAGCTGTTGCCCGCGGCTTCAACCGCGCAAATCCCGTTTTTTGCCGTTCCCGTGATAATTTCCCAAAATCCTTTCTTAACGGATGCTTATGTCATAATTCTGCCACACAAATTGAAAATGCATTAAGTAAACATTTTTTTATTATATTAGGTTGAGGAAAGAGTTTCTTCGCATTTTGTATGGAGATTAAAACAGGGCGAACAAAACGAGCTGCATCTTGAACGTTAAGATTTCCATACTGGAAACGCTTGAACCAAGTTTGTGCTACTGATTGATACTGCAATAGGTCCTGTGACAAAAATAAATGGAAACAGGGGATAAAAACCCTTACGGAATTTGCCACATATAATACGTAAGATTTAGAGGTAATAAATTAAAATATATATTTAGAGGTAATAAATTAAAATATAATTTAAAATTTGCATTGAATAACAGCTAGTATCAAAAAGAATTGGTCACCGCGAAATGTAAAATGGTACTTATAATAATATCAATTTTCAATAGGTTGAGAGACTATGACTAAAATTGAACATGGAGTACAAATGTGTGATTACACTTTTAGTTATTGCTAAACCTTAATAAGTAGTAGAAGGGACAATCCATACGTATAGATTGTTACTCTTAATTCTGTGATAGATAATACCTTAAATTATACGTAAAAAGGCACACATAAAATAATAACACTGTTCAATTTCTAAAGTTCATGAAAACCAAAAGGAATCTTGACCGGGGAATAGGGAAATGTGAAGAAAAAAGGTGACTACTTCCCTTCGCAGGTGGCACGACGGTGGTAGATGCTCAGGCTGACGAAAAAGGTGTTCGAGCTGTACCAGCCAAGACTCGATCAGTTATTTGCTTAGCCTGCTGATGTAATACGTCGGCTATTACGCTGTTATTATATTAGTTGTCCATTAGGTATTCGGTAAAAAACCCTCGAAATATCGGCAAAGGATCTGTAATATACTAAAAAACTGCACCATACAACTTTGAAAACAGCAAAAGGCAACTTATTAAATTTTTAATCTTATTTACGGTCAAAAATAGGTTTGCGGTGACCACCATTCGGTTGTTATTTTTTTCATCTCCTCTCTTCTTGTCAAAAAGAAACAAATATTTTCAAATTAAATTTCCATAGACGAACAAAATCAAAAGAGAATTTAATTATGAAACGCAAGAAAGGAGATCGGCTCGAAACGATAGTTTGCGTTTCAGTCCATATAAACAACACAAATTTTATTCGCGGCCTGTGTTGCATTTTTACTTTTTTTTTTTACATAAAATTTCAAAACGTAGCGCTTATCTCGTAACCACACATTTTCATAGACAGAAAAACAATTTAAAAATGGCGGGAATTTTTATTTTTATTAAAATCTTGAATGTTCCCCCTTTTTAATTTTATTATAACCAGTCAGTTACAAATAATACAAGCAAAGAAGAGATTTGATCACAAATTTCTTCCCACAAAATTGACAAAATACGAAAAAACTTTTTCCCCGACCTATCATTATTAAATATTCGGAATCCTCACTATGAATGTTTAAAAATCAAAACCCCGTTTTTCTGTGAGATCCCTGGAAGTATGAAAAACTGTGAGTTAATAACACATTAACTTACATTTTTAAGCATAAATAGAGTAAGTGCGCATGCTGTTTAAGAAAACCTAAGGAACACAATTAATTTTTATTGAATCCATGACTTAAACATAAATACTTCATTAAGTACCATAATTAATCTTAAGACAGTTTTTACATCTGAGAGTTCAATTCCATATCATAAAATACTTCAATATTACCCACCGTTGTTTTCTTTATGTAAGTACATAGTAATAGATCCCTACTATATAATATATAATATAATATATAATATATATAATATAATAATATAATATAATATAATATAATAATATTATAAATGCGAAAGTAACTCTGTCTGTCTGTTACGCTTTCCCGTAAAAACTACTGAACGGATTTGGCTGAAATTTGGTAGGTAGACAGATTAGGACCTGGCTTAAGACATAGGCTACTTTTTACCACGTTCGCACAGCCTGTATCTTGGGCACCAAAAATAGATTAGGCAATATAGATACTGCTCATTGAACAACTACATATTTAATTTTTAAATACTAAATAATTATTAATCACCGAAGAAACTGTTCATTAAAATTAGGAAACTCTTAAATTAAACTGGGTCAAACTTTTTGAACTTCTTCATTCACCGTAAGAGCGTCGGATAAACGTACATATGAAATCTAAATTCGAAATCACATTGGTACGTGGCGGAATTCGAACCACGAACTCCCGGACAGGAGGAGGTGGCCCTAGCCGTTACGTCACCGACGCTCA
Organism: Coleophora flavipennella; assembly: GCA_947284805.1. Lineage (NCBI taxonomy): Eukaryota > Metazoa > Arthropoda > Insecta > Lepidoptera > Coleophoridae > Coleophora > Coleophora flavipennella. Next base: position 2,208,511 of record OX369272.1, read on the forward strand.
TATTATCTTATATATATCTTAATATATATAAATCTCGTGTCACAATGTTTGTCCTCAATGGACTCCTAAACCACTTAACCGATTATAATAAAATTCGCACACCATGTGCAGTTCGATCCAACTTGAGAGATAGGATATTAAATGATAATATTTTAAATCCTTTACGCGGCTCGCGCACTGCGCATCCTCGAAAAGTCATAGAAACGTGGTCCACGCGGGTGAAGCCGCGGGAAACAGATAGTATTACAAAAATCGTAAGATGACAGATTTTTAGGGTTACGTACCCAAAGGATAAAGACAGGACCCTATTACTGAGACTCCGCCGTCTGTCTGTCACCAGGCTGTATTTCATAAACCGCGATAGCTAGACAGTTGAAATTTTCACAGGTGATGTATTTCGATTGCCGCTATATTAACAAATACTATAAATTAAAAAAAAGTAAAAAACAAAGGGGGTCTACATACAAAAAACGTGATTTTTTGAAACATAAAGAAAATAGCGCCATCTAGTATGATAGTACGGAACCGTACGGCGGTTCCAACTGCACTTGCCCAGTTCTTTTTATTTATCAGTGCATAAGTCACCATTCCATATAAAAACCAGCCCATTGCGACAATTTTTCATGACCAGCCTGTAAGGGAGTTTGGCTCTTGCCTACGACGTACCGATTCACTTAGAATCTAGTTGCCACAGTTACGTCTTATCTATGATTGTAATGTATAATTGTGAGACTGTCCATCCCACAGACAAACTGATCATTCAGTTCTGTGGGTCTAATGTTTACCTATGTACTGATTTTTTTCGATTAATAAATTAAAAAAAAAGGTCACATGAACCAAAACTTTCACTACCAACAGAATAAGACCTCTCAATACATACTTTGCTCCAGGTAAATAGGGGTCTACTTATTCTGGACTATAGAAATTTCAATTTTTTTCTGTGGGAACGGAAGGAGTTTAGATTTTCTTATAATTTATGCATTCTAAGTAACTAATTAGTAATCTGTGATTCTACCTTATGAGGTTTTAAATTGGGTTTTTTTTTTTTCAAGATTTTAGGATCAGTACTTTCGGAGATAAGGGGGGGATGGTTAATTTTCGCCTATTTTTTCAATAACTTCAAAAAAAATTATCCTAAAATTATAATAAAAATATGTTTTAGTTTCTCACATTAAGTTTTTTAATTTGATGTATCACACAATACATTTTGAAAAAAATTTTGCTTTTAGTTTTTACCCCCCCAAAAGTGGCCCTTATTTTTAAAATACTTATTTACGTTAGACGTGTCCGTCTTCGGGTTACCTACTTCAAATTATCATCATCATATCAGCCGAAGGACGTCCACTGCTGGACAAGGGCCTCCCCCAAGGATTTCCACGACGACCGGTCCTGCGCTGTCCGCTTCCCTGGGTTACATATGTGTACCAAATTTAACTCAATCGGTCCAGTAGTTTCCGAGCAAATTGCCCATGACACATGAGGGCGGACAGACGGACACACGAGTGATCCTGTTAGGGTTTCGGTTTTACTTTTTGAGGTACGGAACCCTAAAAACACAGTAAGTTAACTAAACCATAAACACAGTAAGTACCTATCTTAGTTAAAACGCAGTTACTATATTAATGTATTGTTAGAACAAGTACTTAATTCATTTTTTCATAAACAATAATCACATTTTTTTAATTTATTCAATATTATTGGTAAATTTCAAATTTTTGTTGGAACGCAGTTTTTTTACATATAAATAAACAACAGTCTGAGAAAGCCGAGATCGCAAAAAGAATATTTCAAACTTTGAGCGCGTTTTTCTCGAAACGTTAAACACACGTGTGTTTTCAGTTAGTGCGGCAGAATTGCTATTTGTATGCCAAATTTCAGCCAGGTGCGTCCAGTGTTTTAAGCTGTCGTTGATAGATCAGTCAGTCACTGTTTTCTTTTATATATAGAAGATTATATACAGATTTATGAGCGTCGGTGGCGTAACGGCTAGGGCCACCTCCTCCTGTCCGGGAGTTCGTGGTTCGAATCCCGCCACGTACCAATGTGATTTCGAATTTATATTTCATATGTACGTTTATCCGACGCTCTTACGGTGAATGAAAACAAAGTGAAGGAACCTGCACACGCCTACGAAAAAACTTGCAGGTGGTGTGAATTCGACCAACCCGCAATGGGCCTCGTGGTCGACTAAGGCCCGATCAGGCCGATTCAGGGTAGGCTCGAGCCCCTCGGTGGGGACGCATATGAGCTGATATGATGATGATGATGATATGGCTAAAATTTGTTTGTATGTAGGGGGTAACTACTGGAGCTACTGAACCCATTTATAAAACATATTTTACGGATAGAAAGCTACGCAAAAGTCTAAGAATCCATTCTTGGACTGTGGCTACGCTTTCCCTGCGTAACATACTCGTAGGCTAAAAACAGTTTTTGAAGTGAAACGTTGTACGGACATGTACAACGCGACCTTCATACACATCTGGAATCAGATGTGTATGAAGGTCGCGTTGCACACGTCCGTAGTTGTAAATCTAAATGCTAAGTGCTACATCAGACAACCGCCGTCTTGGATAGCACGGTTAATTGTGCCACACTATAATAGGAGAGAATCCAGTGACAATAGCATAGGTCAATACAGTTGCTAAGGAACCTAAAAAAATACTCTTTTTTGGTTAATTTAATCGTAGTATAGACGGGGAGGGGGGAATAGGATATTTTTTTTAACGAAAAAGCGTTACGGCCGCGTGGAGGGGGTAGACAGAGAAAGGCTGGCGGCGGCGGCGGAGAGAGGGCGACGGCTGTATTCGTAGATAGAGAAAAGTTGAGATGGAGATATAAAGCAGGTACTTAGCCTGGGTTACCCTTGGTACGCACAAACTCCCCTTGTCCGTTGAAGTTTCACTTCTACTATGTGTCCCAGCACACGTTTAGATTTTATATCACGCTCGCGAGCCGCTCTGTCTGCCCTCAAAGACAGTTTATAAATTACTAGCCGTCCCGGCGAACCTCGTTCCACCTTACACTACCCACCCTACACAACCCTACAACTCTACCCTACACTACCCTACCCTACCCTACACTACACTACCCTACCCTACCTTGCACTACCCTGCCCTACCCTGCCCTACCCTATACTATCCTACCCTACCCTACACTACACTACACTACCCTACCCTACCCTAAAACAAATAATTTTTTGAATGATAATATTTTTTCTTATAGATGAATATCATATTTTTAATACTTATTATCCTATTCCGGACGAAGAAAAATTCCAAAACGCAGTAAACATAAAAATTGGTCAAGCCGTTCTTGAGTTATAAATGGTGAACTAAACATATGTACATATGACTTTCTTTTATGTATATAGATTTCCAGGTGTGGAAGCTGCGAGCAAAGACCAGCAGTCTATGAACACAGTGCTGCATCGAAATCCGGTGTTCGGCTTGTATTTCCGGTACACGGAACTGCATGCGGAAGTTTACTCAAAGGTGATTCAGAGTATCGATATCCACCTGTGTCGATACAATGTTTTATCGATAATGATACATTTTCAATTTATCGAGTTGAATCAAAGTCGGTTTGGAAAGCTTGGAGTAGGCGCAATCTGATAAGTTAAAAGGTTGGTGGCTCAACCGTTAACGACTTGGTCCTCCTAACCAGAGGTGTCGGGTTCAAATCCGGACGGCTAATGTACCAATACGTTTTTCGTTGCTTACGTACATATGTTACCGATTGCTCTAACGGCGAAGGAAAATATCGTGTGGAAACCTACACATCTGATTCCAGATGAGTATGAAGATCATGTTGCACACGTCCGTGGGTGTAAATCTAATGCCCTACACGTGACCGCGGGTGATGATAAGTGCAACACCAGGCAATCGCCGTGTATCCCTTGGATAGCACGGTTAATTGTGCCACACGATAAGAGAGAGAGAGTTAAAATTTCACACCTTAATGTTTGTCAAATCCTTCTTATACACACATGTGATCCTTACTAAATAAATATTAAAATAAAAAAAAAATTAAAAATGTGTTTGTTTGTTTGTTACCTCTTCACGCTTCAACACCTCAACTAATTTTGGTGAAATTTGGTATGCACGTAGCCTGTGCCATGGAGTAGGAAATAGGCTAATTTTTAATCCAGTGACGGTGAAGGAAAATATCGTGAGGAAACCTACACATCTGATTCTAGATGTGTATGAAGGTCGCGTTGTACACGTCCGTAGTTGTAAATCTAAATGCTAAGTGCTACATCAGACAACCGCCGTCTTGGATAGCACGTTTAATTGTGCCACACTATAAGAGGAGAGAATCCAGTGACAATAGCATAGTTCAATACAGTTGCTAAGGAACCTAAAAAAATACTCTTTTTTGGTTAATTTAATCGTAACGGAATGAATGAATGAATTTCATTTATTGTCTGACTATTAAGCTTATGTGCTACTTCTTATTACAATACGAAGCAACGGATTGCTGGAACTATTTGCACAGAGAGGTTGACGGTGTGGGAAATGGTAAGATACTGCTAATCAGCATGACCCGGTAGTTTGACGTGATTTTTTTCACAGAAATAGTTGAGATGATGGGAATTGACACAGAGTGCCAAACAGAATGGCCCGATATAGTACCCGAGAGATCTGGAGAATATTCATTGGGGCTCGCGCACCACTCACCCTCGAGAACAATCATAAAAACGATCTCTATGCGGGTGAAGCCGCGGGAAAAAGTTTTTTTTAATTCATAATTGGTAAGCCCTTGGCGTCATCTCACCTGATGGTAAGTGACGATGATGCCGAAGATAGAAGCGGGCTTACCAAGATTCCCCAACGCAATAGAGAACTGGCTATCTTATCTTCATGCCGGAACACACCAATGTTGTTAACACTGATGTCTGGCGGCAAGACTTAGATAAGATGGTGGTAGCTAGCCCGGCGGGCTTAGAAAATGCCCTACCACCAATCAAACCGAGTCTTACATTTTGATCCCACCGGGAATGGAACCCGCGACCTCCTGGTGTAAAGCGAATGGACTAACCATTACGCCACGGAGGTGGTTAAAAAGTTTGTTTCTTATAAATCCAACCCTAACAGCCATATCCTAGATCACTTCGCAAATAGGAATAGACCCTCCCCCCTCCAAGTACGCAAGGCCGCAATGGCCGCATGCACACGACATGGTACGGATGTTCTGAAGGCTAACTAAAACGGACGGACACTCAGACGCGACACGCGAACACGACCCCACTTGTGCCAGGGGTGCATTAAAGCAAACTCGGGTGCCATTTTTTCCATACAAACGTAGTGCCCTGTTTCCTCCCTGGATAATGACATTAGAGCATGAATGTTTTTTCCATCAAATCTATATCTAACATAAACATGCCCCTATGTTTTGTTTTTTCCCATATTCTATTTATAATAGGAAGTAGGAGCCTTCAAAACCTGAGAAAATTGGCCAATTAAAAGGTTATTTCAGACACCCACCAAATAAGTTATATGCAAAATAACAATAAAATGAATACATAAAGACATTGGTAAAGCGTTATCAAAATTATTTTTGAAAAAAATATTGTTATTGCTCAAGTTTTTCAGGCGGAAATAGGGGACTACGAAATGCTGTTATGGACAATTTTAGTGCCTATTATCATTCTGTGCTGTAGTTCTCCCTTTCTTGCTGTATACGGGAAGGTTTGGGGAAGGGAGATAGCAACATTTTGTTGGAATACCAATTCTTTAGACCGCGTTTCCCCTGGACATATTGCCACACCGTTTCACTGTAAAAAAACAATAGGAATAACGGATTGGACGGTTTCAGCTGTTTTTTTCTCTGTGCATCATGCAGTAACAAGATTTAAAGTGGGTTTCTTTTAAAAATCAGAAAGGTTGGGCCTAACAAGGCCTACAATATATGTAACACACGTACACACACACCACACCTACCACACCAATCCAGATTTGGCCAATGTAGTCCTCTGTAGACCAAATCCGTACTGGTTGGAACATGTGGTTGATGAAACCATCGTGGGAAATCTGCTGTATGAACTAAATACCAGGAATTGCCCCCTGTGAGGTTCGCAGAAATGTAGCTGACATTTACGAGACTAGTGTTTTTCAAGCGACTTCCAAAAAGGAGGAGGTTCTCAATTCGTCTGTATGTTTTTTTCAAGCGACTTCCAAAAAGGAGGAGGTGCTCAATTCGTCTGTATGTTTTTATGTGTGTTACCTCATAACTTTTGACTGGGTGAACTGATTTATATGATTCTTTTTTTATTTGAAAGCTATTGCTTCCCGTTTGTTCCCATATAAATTTTATCAAAATCGGTGTAGAATTTTATTAGAAAATTAACAAAACCCTAAAATAATAATGCAAAAATGTACTATGTTGTTGCGATGGAAGTCGGTTTTTTATTTCACAAAAAATCCAACCAAAAGTGCCTTAGTGCGTCTCTGTTCATGTACCGGAAACTACGATACCGGTGCTCCTAACAGTGTAAATAGAGGGGCCCTTATATTTTGATGCGGCCGTATTGTCACCCTAAAAGGGTATTCACTCACTGTAAAGGGGTTACAAGATACAACGGACTAAATAGAGAATAAAAATGGGGTAACGGTAAAAGGAGTGTTGATATTTTGGTGTTTATTGAAGTTGGCAGGTTTAGTTTCCTTTAACGGGGGTGACATGTTTTTCATAAACCTTTTTTGCTACCCATAGCTTAGATCACATATTGAATAACGAGATTCACGGTGACACGGTCAAAAGTGTCCCAATATAAAGTCACCCTTTTTGTTCACGGAGGCACAGTATTACAATATCTTACAGTAGTGCAACGAATGTACTTACGCAGAACAACGGAAGGGTACTTACAAAATGACACATAAATACACTCACGCACACACAAATACAAACACACACACATGCACTCTCACACACACACAACTTATGCTATACGCTACTTATTTTTTGTTGCAATAATTAATTATTTTAGTACCTATTAACATGTTACAGTATGAACAGTTTCTTCAGTGATTAATAATTATTTAGTATTTAAAAATTAAATATGTAGTTGTTCAATGAACAGTATCTATATTGCCTAATCTATTGTTGGTGCCCAAAATACAGGCTGTGCCTAGTTTAGGACCGATATTTACATATATTATGTAAATTACTGTTTTAAATAAATTATTTGTATTTGTATTTATTTATTTGGGGCACAGCCTGCCAAACTCCGCGAGTTTGCCAGGCTGGCTAAAAGCTAACACTACTAGTAGCTACGCCGTGGCGGCATCGTGCGACATCAAAGGTGTTGCACTACTGTAAGCCATATCGTAATACTGTGAAGGAGGTGTATTTTTGCGGTTCTCCCTCTCTGTTAAACATAGCTATTTTAATATTTATATTTTTGTTAAAAACTGTCCGGATGTTTTTAAAGTTGTTTTTTTATGATATGTTTATGATATTATGTTGTTTTTTAAGTACTGTAAGACTTATAGCGAAACTCTTTGAAGGACGAATCGGTTAAGTCAACTGTGGTGAAAAAAAAATTGTTCTACTCCCAATTGGTAATTTACTTAATACATTACCTCAAATCATATCACAAAAGTATAAATTCCTACAAATCGTTTTACAATGATCATTTCAAAACGAAAACGAGACAACTGTACTACAATGAAACTTTTTAAATATTTTTATGACTTTGCCTTCAAAAATTCAGTATGATTATGACAAAATACATTGATTTTGTGCAAGATGCTCAGGCCATTTAAAAAGCGCGCGTAAGCGCCATTCAAAACGAGACAACTGTACTACAATGAAACTTTTTAAATATTTTTACGGCATAGCCTTCAAAAATTCGATATGATTATGACTAAATTTCAATGTATTTTGTGCAAGATGCCAAGGCCATTTCACACATCGCGTGTGATAAGGCTGTATGGATGAATTTTTGACAGTTTAAAATTTTCTTTTATTTATTTGATGGTCGTAGAAAAAGTAGTGTATGCCACTGAACGCAATTAGCCATTGTAACACTCGTGCTGTCTATTGTGCCATTGACTAATCCTTTTAGTTAAACGGAAGTGAAGGCTGGATGAACTTTAAATGAGCTATGTTCCGAAAAAATCTGTTCTGTGCTCGATTGATACGCGACGATTAGGCACCGCAGAAAATCAGCGCTATGACGCCACTCACAGCACATGCTAAGACGCAGTCCAGTTTTCTGGCACCACAGCACTCTAATTTCTAATAAACTAATTATTTTTACTTACTTTTTTTTTTATTTAGTTGCCTTTATATATTTTTTTCTCTCTTGCTGTCGAAAATACATGTTGTCAACGTCTTTGTCTACTTAAAGGGATGATGGGAGCTGGCGCCTACTATCATGGAAGTCTGGTGTCTGAGTTCAACATTAAGAGCAGGCTCCCAAAATTTGTGCATTTTTGCCAAACTATGTAGAGTCGGTCGCAAGCTTTGTGAATGTTAAAACCACGCAGCTGATTTTTTTAGCTTCTTATTTTGTATGGCTAAAACTAAAACATGATTTATTGGTTTTCGCTCGATACTTTTTATTTTGTAAAACTATGTAGTTTTGAGGGATTATTGGATTTTTCTCCTACATTACAAACGTTAGGCGCATGAAATAAATACCGACGGTAAGAGAATATAGGTATTAATAAAACGGCTAACACGAAATTTTCCTAGGATGTTTAATAAACGAAAATGTGCATTTACGCCCGAAGTAAAGGACGTAGGTTGCGTTAAGACACACACCCTAAATTCTATTGTAAAGCTGATTTCATAAGGTTAAATATCAGGTTGTTCACCATTGCTATGCTGGGAACCTGCTCTTAAGGGCAGACCAAAATCGGCACTGCTTCGCTGGCTCGGACGCCCACCTGGAAAGGATGGGGGAAGATCTTGCGGTCAAAAGAGCGTTCGTTGGTCGGCCATCTGGAAAGTACCCGGTTGGTCGTCCCAGATGTCGCTGATGCAATTTAGTGCAAGAAGAAGTAAAAGAACTGAATAAAAATGAACTGACAGACAATAGTACAGAATTGTGAAGAATGGCGTCATATTGTGTTGGAGGCCAAGATTCACGTGGGGATGCTACGCCGGAATGAATGAATTCCAGAACGAAAAATTCACCAACAGTCAATCCTATCTTAAATCTTACCGAGATTATCGTCGCTTGATCTGCATGATTCGCCCGCACTTAGACACTCATCATGATATCAGCCGAAGTTATGTTCTGCCCGCATCCAGCGGCTTCCCGTGACCTTCACCAGGTCATCGGTCCACCGAGTGGGAGGCCTGCCTACGCTACGTGTTCCGGTGCGCGGTCGTCACTCGAAAACTTTACTGCCCTAACGGCCAACTTAGCCACTACCATAGTAAATAGTCTTCAGTATTTGCCACTACCGTGATGTGACCAAAAGTTCCAAAACCCACAAAATGATGAATTACTTACTTAGGTAAGTATAAAGGTAAGTGTTAATTAGGTGGGTGTTGGAGGAAGATTGAGGTTATCATAGAAAAGTGAAGAAGTAGACACTATCCCTGGTCACATCCTCATCCTCCTCCGCCTCCTAGAATGTGTTGTCCCAAAAGGCTGAACATAGGTGACTATGGCAGTTTGGGCTCGCAGTTGGGGACTTTGAATTATTTAGACTGTGATATTATTAAAACGTACGATGTAAAAATTGTATAAAAATGAGAATTAGACGTAAAAGAGAGCAGAAAATGTTAAATAATTTGTAATCAAGCAAAACTCAAATTTACACAACGAACAAAAAAACTATATGACAGTCGTAAGAAAAACTCATATTAAAACATAACATAACAAAACATACCTATCGGGGTGCGTTGTGTGTGTACTTCATCTATGCATCTGCGGCTCAACAGTAGAAGCCAATGGCCACCACTCACTGAGTTATCTCAGGTGCTCAGGTAGAAGACCACGCCACAACGCTCTCAATGACGTTATCCGTCGAGCCCTAATTTCGGCCAACGTCCCGTGCCTTCTCGAACCGCCGGGCCTCAGCCGAACTGACGGCAAAAGGCCTGATGGCTTGACGCTGGTACCGTGGCAGAGAGGGAGGTGATTGCTGTGGAATGCTACTTGTGTAGACACTTCGGCACCCTTCCAAATGCCCCGGATAGAGAGAACCGTCGGTTCTGCCGCAGAAGCAGCAGCATGCCACAAAGACGCGAAGTACGCCAAGCTTGAGCTGTCATACGCTGTTGAAACGGCTGGCCCGTGGGGCATGGAGGCAAAGGCTTTCATAAGAGAAATTGGGCGCCGACTTAGGAATAATGGGTTTGACCCCCGCTCCAGATCCTTCCTGGTGCAAAGGATATTTATAGCAATACAACGTGGCAATGCTGCAAGCCTCATAGAAACCTTTGCACCAGGAATGATTATAGGTGGATTATTTTAATTATTTATGAAAAATTTTACAATATAACAAAACTCATACAAATAACGGTGCGCGCCGCTATCAAGTATGAACACGTTCTAAAATTATTATTTTTTTGCAAATTTCAACTCAAAAAAATTTCTGTCACTAATTTCGTGTGAAAGCCGTAATCTACTTGGTGAGAACCTTATTTATATATCGATGTTAAAAAGCAAAGAGTTCGCAACAATTTCTTATGTATGTTGACATCTCCTTGTACTGTGGTTCTATGCCTGCAAGTCAAGAATAACTTTTTTAACCACAATTAATAAACCATTGCCATCAACTCACCTGACAGTAAGTGATGATAACGCCGAAGATGGGAGCGGGCTCACCAAGATTCCCCAACGCAATGGGGAACTAGCTATCTTATCTTCAAACCAGAGCACATCAATGCTATTATCATTGATGTTTGGCGGCAAGACTTAAATAAGATGGTGGTAGCTAGCCAGACATAGGAAAATGTCATACAAAGTTTGACACCGCCGGGAATCGAACCGGCGACCTCCTGATGTGGAGCTAATAGCTGTAACTATTACGCCACAGAGGCGTTTAAAACTTACATGACAACTTCATAATAATATTGTGAGTAAAATACCCGACTTATGTGAGTTAAACGGCTGGTACAGTCAAACAGTGAGTCGGATGCAAGTTTTAATGAGCAACGTCAGCGACATCACGGTTCCATTACCAATGAGATGAACAAAAATCTCTAGAGGGAGATTATATGTCACATAAATGGCCCCACGTCACGTCCGCCTTGGGAGTGAGACAAATATAGTGTTATTGTCGTACAATTTATTTCATCAGTTACGTCTAATAATCTGGCGCATATAGTTTCTGCATTCCGTATTTTTAATTTACTTTTATTTACAACTAGCTGTCCCGGCGAACTACGTACCGCCTTACATTACACTACCCTACCCTACCCTACACTACCCTACCCTACACTACACTACCCTACCCTACACTACTCTACCCTACACTACACTACCCTATCCTACACTACTCTACACTACCCTACACTACACTACCCTACCCTACCCTACACTACCCTACCCTACACTACCCTACCCTACCCTACATACACTACACTACACTACCCTACACAACCCTACACTACACTACCCTACACTACACTACCCTACCCTACCCTACCCTACACTACCCTACACTACTCTTCACTACCCTACCCTATACTACACTACACTACACTACCCTACCCTACCCTACCCTACATAAGAACCTTCTCCTGACAATAACGAACTCGACAAAAAAAGAATTAGCCAAATCGGTCCAGCCGTTCTCGAGTTATGCGCTTACCAACACATTTTGCGATTCATTTTTATATTATAGACTATACGTTGGCCGAGTTCACAGTTGTCACTAAGATCGTTCATCATCATCATCATTATCTCATATCAGCCTAAAGATGTCCACTGCTGGACAGAAGCCGCCACGGATTTCCACGACGACCGGTCCTGCGCTGCCCGCATCCAGCAGTTTATTTGAGTTAAACGGCTGATACAGTCAAACAGTGAGTCGGATGCAAGTTTTAATGAGCAACGTCAGCGACATCGCGGTTCCCTTACCAATGAGATTAACGAGCGACTTTATCTCCAGAGGGAGATTATATGTCTCATACGTGGCCCCACATACGCCTTGGGAGTGAGACAAAGATAGTGTTTTTGTCGTACAATTTATTTTGGTCAGTTACGTCTTATAATCTGGCGCATATAGTTTCTGCATTCCGTATTTTTAATTTGGTTTCCAAAGAGATCGACCTCTGTAACTATACGTTGTCGGAGTTTCCAGTTGTCACCAAGATCGTTCATCATTATCATCATATCAGCCTAAAGATGTCCACTGCTGAGGGGAGGCATTCCACGACTTCACCAGGTCGTCGGTCTACCGTGTGGGAGGCCTGCCTACGTTACTTATTAAGATCGTTAGAAATTTAAACAACATAAAAAATATTGTTATTCTTATATTTATGTATTACTAGCTGTCCCGGCGACCTTCGTTCCACCTTACACTACACTACACTAGACAAATGCAAAAACATAAAAATCATAAAAATTGGTCCAGCCGTTCTCGAGTTATAAATGGTGTAACTAACATGACTTTCTTTTATATATATAGATTTAAGTTACCTTTCAATATAATCTATTCACATTTTCGCATTGAGGGTTTGCCCTATTAATAAAAGAGTTTTAAATTGATTAAATAAATATACAATAAATCTGTTATTTTGACTCCACATCTCCGCCGAGTCATCGCTTCTCTAGAGATTTACAGAAACTCATTGGACGGGATATAGAAATATTTACTCATGGAATTAACGTTCTCATGGCTTCATTGTTTGTACTAAATTATTGTGTAGTCTATATAGCATAGAATTCGGTATGTCTGCTAGGCTGTTGAGTTTTGTTATTAGGTTTTAAGGCGCTTGTCCCACCGCCGACGAGAAAGCGACTAACTATCGACTATTTTCTCGCTCAAGAAACGTACAATACATATACATCCCGTGTCAACGAAAGAGATACATATATTAGTAGTTTATCGCTGACTGTTCATACTGCCGGCGATTGACTATTAATATATCTATCTCTCTCATTGACACGGGATCTACATCTATTGTACGTTTCTTGAGCGAGTTGAGCGAGAAAATAGTCGATAGTTAGTCGCTTTCTCGTCTTGTGTTAAGTGCCTTAAGCAGGGCTATTTCTGTGAAACTTACTTGTTGTCACCCTCACACAGGATAACTGACTACAACACACTTATAAACAAGATATTATGTAAGATTGTTAGTGACTTTTTTCGGCAGTTTTCGTGCTCCGTAAGGCACATCAAGCCATTGGTGTTGGTAGCTATCACAAGATTAAGCCGTGTCAGAGGTTTTATAATGGGGATTATGAATGATAATATTTATTTTTGCTTTAAAAAAAGTTCATTCATATAAGAAACGTTATATACAAAAAATATTTTTAAATAACTATAAAAATAACCAAGTTATATCTTGGTTATTTTTATAGTTATTTAAAAATATTTAAGCCATTTAATATTTATCTCTATCTCTTTCTAGCAAATCAGAATGTAGCATAGAGTTTACATGGACCGTGTGTTTTATGTCGTCACATTACATATCGGATCTCTCTGTCTAATTAGTAGTTGAAAATGCTTATATCTTCCGTATTTCTTGGCAGATTTAAATTTTTATTTTACCTTTTGACATTGTTTTTACGGAATTTACATATTTTGTTAAGAAATGCGATAAAAAAATAATGCATATTACCTTATTCCTATAGGCCTGTTTTGCGACAGTTAAACATTATTTTCTACTAAATTAAATGATTTTTTTAAATGTGTAAGTTTGGATATTGTCATACCCTGAAAAATATGATATTTTGTGATTAAATTGGTATAAAATAATGTAAGACTGTCGCAAAACAGGTTAAACTTTAAAAAAAATTAAACATGGATTTATAATTCCCAAAAAAGCCTTGAAAACTTTGAAGTTCGCGCCATATCCAAAACGAACCGCTTTAACTCCGCAAAATCATTTGAACGAATGGCGACACTTGCTACGACACAATAAAGTGCAAATTCAGGTCGCACAGAGCTAATTACCTACAGTTATATCACCTACAAGTTGTTCTCTTTCTATCGCGTAAGTTTTGTCTCTTCTGACTACTGAATTTGCCCCATTTAGGGGGCCGCGTGGCGTAGGTACATTTTCATGCCTACAGCGCGGAGTGCGAAAGGCCTGCCTCAAGTAAGTAAACTAAGTTTTATTTAGTTACACACTTTGACACAAATGTTTCGATACCCAGTGAAATTACAGGGTTGTCGCGTGACAGCACTGCCTCGATTCAATTTGACCAACACCAATTAGCCTAGCCGACTCTGGCACGATGAAAATGGGTTAGTGGATTTTCGTACCTGGACTCGTTTCGTATAACTTTTTAAAGTGTACCCCGTGTAAAGAAATCGTTATTTTTAGTTCTTATTCGATCCGTTTTGTTTCCTCCTTTTTTTTATTAGTGTTATTCTACTTTTTTGGGTTTAGAAGTCAACAAGGAACCCTTATAGTATCACCATGTCTATCTGTCTGTCTGTCCGTTCGTCCGTCCGTCCGTCTTTTATTCATGATAAAATGGGATCATTCATGATAAAATGGGTCAAACTTTTTGAACTTAGTGCGTATTTTGATGAGGTCTAGAAATATATGCTCGTCATTTGTCTATAGGGTGAATTTGCTACGCCAAAAATTTGGCCAAGTGCAAGTTTTATTTGCGCACCACCCCAGGAGGCTCGAGTTTCCATACAAACGTAGTTCCGCTTTCATATAAAAACTACATGCCGGATTGAATCCAAACTTTTGCAAATAATATATTGTATAGACACTTATCGATGTTTGTAATTAGTTTCCGATGTACCAATATAAACCGGAAAAAAATAAGAGAAGTTTTTAAACTTTTAGTACAAAACTAATATAAGCTTTTGTTTAGTTAAGTTTCTACTTTAGTAAGTTGAAGCTAGATGTAATTAGTTTTCATTATAGTCAATCAAAACTAATTACAAACATCGTTATGTGTAGTTTTAGTATTAAACTGGAACAACGTTTGTATGAAAACTCGAGCCTCCTGGGGATTCGTACAGTCACACCTTTCCGCAAATGTCAAGGAATTTATATACACCAAGTAGAAACAGTGTCATTTCATAAAGAGTGGCCACAAAAATAACGGCGCGCGCCGCCGCAACTTTGTATGAATTCGTTCTAAAAAAAATTGTAATTATTTGCAAATTGCAACTTATGGCGGACAGTTTCTGTTACTGATTTCCTATGAGACCCGTTATCTAATCGGTTAAAACCATAATAATATATCGATGACAAAAGTATAACAATGATTTACCTATTCATTTCAAACAAAAGACAGCAACATAACCGACAGAACCACCATCTTATCTAAGTCTTGCCGCCGAACATCAGTGTTAATAACATTGATTATAATAAGATAGCCAGTTCTTTATTGCGTTGGGGAATGTTGGTAAGTCCGCTTCCATTTTCAGCATCATCGTCACTTACCATCAGGTGAGATGATGCCAAGGGCTTACCAATTGTAAATAAAAAAATGTTCCTTTTTTTTTTGAGCTCATTAGCGCGAGTACGACTCACACTTGGGCGGTTTTAATTATAATAATAATTAAACAGCAAAAGCAAAAAAAAATAATATTAAATACACTTTTTTGAACGAGGTATCCCATTTTTTTATTTTTTTTATTAGTTATTATATGCCATAAAATGTCACATATTTTGTGAACATTTCAGCCGACTTCCTAACACGGTTCAAAAAATACAGCCTTTTAAAAGTAGGATAGACGCACAGCGTAGACTTCGTAATTACCTAGTACGGAACAATAAAAATAGTCCAAGTTTAATAATAACAGAGGTAACTAGTTCATACATATTTTTTTATTTTCCTTTTATTCTGAGAGAGATCTAAAATACACTGGTCACTAAATTACCATTTACCCACGGAAATGCCAATTCTATTAAAGTAGTTAAGGTAAAGTCAAAAGTAAATTAAATCCCAACAAAACGTTCTGTAAAAACGTGCCAAGACTCGATTAACATTACTTGGCCATAAAAAGTAGTGAGATGAAATGAAGAGCCAAGTGCAAGGAATTAAAAGAAAAATTTCAAAAACCCCCGATAGAAACCTTTCAAAAATAAAAAATAATAATGAACTAGAAAGCTGTCACTTTTGACATTAACTTTTTTACCTCTGCCTCTGTACATTCCAGGATATGCTGCAGCATCAAATCAAGGTCACCATTTTTTATCTAAATATAATATATTCATTAAGACTATTCCAATGAGCCCAAACAAGACACATCTGCTGTAAGTTGTGAGGTGTTATCCTGCAGATACCAGGAGATGCTGCAGGATCAGGTCAAATTTCCCATTAAGAGACTATTCCAACGAGCCTAAATACGATACCTCTGCTGTAACTTATTGGGGAGTAGGGATATCCTGCAGATTCCACGAGATACTGCAGTATCAGGTCTAGGTTACTATATTCTTGTTATATCATTAAAGTAACAGAACACCAAATTTTTAAACCGATCTAAGCGATCCAAGTTACCGACTTCCCTTCATTACCTATAAAAGAGCTGATGATCTTCAAACTGCTGTACAGACTTTCATAAATTATAGCTAAGAACCACCTCAATCACGATTTCAAACAAAAAAACAGCATAAAATTCTACCCACCAAAACCCACCATTCCACAAAAACCCTAGACAGACACACACGTTAAACTTAATATACCCCTCTTTTTTTTTTTTGGTTTCTTCTTTCCGGCTTACAAAAAGCGCGGAAAAGGCAAAGGTTACTAAGACCATACAGCCAGGTCTGACGTATTTAGGCTTCCTTAGCTGTTGGATTTGTAATGCTAGTGCCGGTGCATTACAAATCTTCTCTGAAGTTCTTGACAGCATTTGCAGCAGCTATATTCTGAGGGGGAACACCCAGTTGCTGTAAGGCGTCTATAAAACTGCACATAGAGCAAGTTGGGTTCTCACGTCCTCCTTCGTTTTATTTTCTTGTTCTCCACATTGCTCACGTGCACTAGACGATTTTCTCCAAAATGCACCACTTTTTAAACAAAATCCTAGCAGAAAACAATGAAAAAACAACAAAATAAAACTACGAATGCGTCTACCACAAATCCCGCCAAAAAACCTCTATACCCCTCTTTTTGCGTCAGGGGTTAATGACTTGGCCATGAAATATGTTAGTAACTGGGCGACCGTGCTTTGCTCGGGGTATAGTACCCAGAGCCGTTAAAAACATTTAAAAATACGCTACCTTTAATGAATGCACTTTGCGCGGCATACTCCAGTGCGAAAATCTCGGAAAATAACTTTTTTTTAGTTTGAGTGCCCTCCGCACTCGCCTCCCCTGTCCGGTGAAGTTGTGAGCCCCCACGGCCAACAACAAGGTTGTCATTTAGAAAAAAAACCGGATCCTATAATGTTGTTTCCCGCCGGGAATCGAATAATCAACCGTTGTGAAGCCAGTTGAGTAGCCACTGTGCCACGACCGCGGCGTGCTTTTACATCCAACTGATGTGATTTTGCCATATGTGACCTTGCACATCAGGCTGCTATTGTAAAGGAATATGTGCCAACGCTTGATTAAAAAACACCAGGAATACCTTTATTTCCCTTGATATTTATTTTGTTTATTATTAAAAATTTGAGTGCGTTTGACTGCAACTCACCTGATGGTAAGTAAAGATGCAGTCGAGGATGGTAGTCTAGAGTTATACGATATGCACACTGTATTTAACAGTTAATCGTAATTGATAATATATTACAATGATCCAAATATCCTCCCGACGTTTTCGGTAAGCTATCCCTTACACTCTGCATAATACTTATAACTATGTAACTATAAATCGTGAACGAAAACTCGTAGGACGATAAGTTAGGTCTTTTTTGTAGATGAATGTATGAAAATTAATTCACTTCTTAGCTATTTTGTCAAAGCATTGACCATTTTCCTATAAATTAACTTTCTTTTTTTTTTTTTTTATAAAAAATTTGAGTGCGTTTGGCTGCACCTCACCTGATGGTAAGTGCTGATGCAGCCGAGGATGTAAAACGCAAGCTCAAATAGTGCCTATTCACTCTCGTCTTGAAGATTCCTAAATTATACGAATCGGGGAATACGCGGGCTTAACTGCGAAGGCCAAAACTTATGAAAAAAAAAATGCAGTTTGGGAAGTCGCTATTTATTAATTTATAATGGCAGTTAAATGATTTATATGTTAATGTTGTACAGAGTTTAATCCAGATTAATAATGAGAATACAGTTTTCTTTTATTTATAATAGTTTCGGAAAAAATTGAAAAAACCGCAAATCGGGACATATTTTCGGGAAAAGGGGGGGTAAGGGAGCGGGGGAGGGATTAAGGCAGAATAGTGTTCAGCAGGGTCGAATTAGTCTAAAAGAACCCAGTGGCAAATAGTTTTGCCAAATGCCGTTATCCGGCTTCTGTAAAAAAAGAACCGCTAGTACATGGTACAATAATATACTTCTTCTTCTTTTCGAGTCTTTTTTTATTTTTTATTCACAATTGGCAAACCCTTGAAAACATCTCACCTGGTGGTAAGTGACGATGTTGCCGAAGATGGAAGCGGGCTTACCAAGATTCCCCAACGCAATGGGGAACTGGCTATCTTTATCTTCATGCCGGAACACACCAATGATATCAACATTGATATTTGGCGGCAAGACTTAGACCATCTGGTGGTAGCTAGCCAGGCGGGCTTCGAAAATGTCCTACCACCAACCAAACCGAGTCTTACAATTGATCCCGCCGGGAATCGAACCCGCGACCTCCTGTGTAAAGCCAGTGAACTTTGCCTCTGAGCTACGGAGGCGGTTAACGACGACGGCAAACTCAGATAGTCCCATCCCAAAAATGAGCCACGCAAATGGCCTTGTCAGTGGCCTGCATCAAGTCCTCTCGCGTGCAGGTGGCAGGGCAAGAAGGACACATAATATACTTCGCCTGGTATTCTCTTCCGAGACTCGCGAACCACGTGACTGACACAAGCCTACGTCAGCGTTATCCTGTGTTACCATTAGTGTAAACAGAATTACCCGAACGTCTGAAATGTCTTTCGTGAACCGGAACATATTGCTAACGAATAATTAAAAATGACGTGTTGTTGTAAAATTTAAGATAAAATACATTTGCATGAAAATTATAAAATTACAAAGAAATATTCTAACATATTTTGACTACATATTATGTAACCATAGGTATAATTTACCCATGTAACATTTTATGTTGAAATAAAGTGGCAATGTTTTTGTGACGTAGGCTTGTGTTTCTCTGGGAAGAGAAGACTAGTTTTTTTAGACCATGCGCTAGTATAATTCGCGCCGCCACGCTGCGCTGCGTTTTTGCTTGTCACGGGGCGGGCCCGCGGGGTTGAGCAGACTGCCAAACGCGCACAGCCCGCCGCGCGTGGTCTCAAGCATGCACCTCGATATGAAAGAAAAATGCCTGTGCTCAAAACGCCTGATTTTTAAGCTATTGCATAGCTTTTATCGCGGGCTTCGAGCGCGGCGACCGAATCAAGAAATTCCGTAACGAAAATAAAACCTAACACCCCACGCTCGGCCGAGTTCTAAAAATCTAAAAATTCCATCTATTAACGATTTGCGGTACTAAAAGTACTTAGTCAATTTTACTGGTGTAACTTTCTTAGTGTTCATTTATTACATAAATATCCCGCGCCCCAAGGACTATAATATGGTACTGGTAAATACTGCTTATATAAAAAATAAATAAATAATTATAATTGCATAAGTTGATAAAAAATACAATTTAATAGCTTTACCGCGGCAGTCCCCGAGTGTCACACGTTTTGTTTTTTTGCCTGTCTACAGTAAAAAGTCTTAAGATAAATAATACGCAACAGAATATAGTTTTAAGTATTATAGGTTATCCTTTATTTTTACTTATTACCGAACGCACCCTGTTTCATCCAAGCTTGTATGCGAGCTTAGAAATTTTAGCCAGACCCGCAAAATTAATAAAAAAAGGCCTGTCTTAGGCTATCGCCGGACGCCTGTCTTAGCTGTAAAATGCCTGTCAAATGCGTCAAATGTCTGTCATATGGTAACCCTACCCTCGGCACCACGCTTGGCCTCAAGGTAACTTCAACTCCAAACATACTGACTGGACTTGCCTTAAAACCAACAACAATGGAGTAAAGCTCCTCACAATCACTGAAGATCTAGACCTAACAGTATACTCCCCATACGCCCCCACCCACTACCCGGATAACCCGGACCAAGACCCGGACATACTCGACTTTGCCATAGTTAAGGGAGTTTCCCTTAACGTATGCGCAATTGACACCCTTGACGACCTAGGTTCGGACCACCGTCCAGTCTCCCTGAAACTAGGCCCCCAAAGTAGCACACCCGCCCCCACGACAACAAAATTCACCAACTGGGACGGTATCACTGACTCACTGACCTCAGCCATTGACGCCCCCGACTCCGCATACGCTTTCTCGCCCGACTACCTTGACAGTACTGACAAGATAGATAGCGCAGTTAGCAGTATCACCCACTTAGTACATGCTGCGATTAAGGAGAACGAAAAGGTCGTTACCATCAAAGACCGCAAACTCCCGCGTGAGACTAAACTCTTAATCGCAGAGAAAAGAGCAGCTCTCCGTAGAGCCGCAGACTATCCCACACCCGACAATAGGAGGGAAGCCAACTTCCTACAGCGTAAGCTTAGGAAGCACCTTTCCGAACTGAGAAACTCCAACTGGAGTAAACTCATGGAGGATATCACCCCCTCCCATACTGCCTACTACAAAGTAGCCAAGGCTCTCCGCGTAGACGCAATCACGCACATCCCTCCCCTTACGCGGCCAGACAATACCATAGCTTTCGAAGACATAGAGAAAGCGGAATGCTGCATTGCCTCCCAATGCACCCCTAGCACACAAGATCATATAAAAACAGTGGAGGATGAGGTCCGTAATAGGAATTCGCTCCCCCTAACTGCGGACCCCATCTCAGTATCAACTGACGAACTACGCTCCATTATTAGAGGTCTTAAACCTAAAAAAGCCCCCGGAGCAGATGGTATCTCTAACAAAGCACTTAAATGCTATCCGGAACAGTTACTTGCACTGCTAGCTATTATCTTAAACGCCTGCTTCGAACACTGTTACTTCCCGACAGCATGGAAGGAAGCAATAGTAATAGGTATTCCAAAGCCAGGCAAGCCCCTTAACATCCCCACAAACCACCGCCCCATAAGTCTACTCAAGACTATGGGAAAGCTTTTCGGAAGAGTCATACTCAATCGAATTAAAAGTCATATCTTCCCGCCGGACAAACCTCCTCTTATAATAAACCATCAGTTTGGGTTCCGCGCTAAACACTCGTGTCCTCAACAAGTCCACCGCATAGTCGAATACATACTGGACGGATTTTACCCCAGACGCGAAAGGACAGTAGCAGTCTTCTTCGACGTCGCAAAGGCCTTCGATAAGGTCTGGCATGCGGGACTTGTATACAAACTCTACCACATGGACCTACCAGACCGACTTGTTAGAATAGTGGAGTGCTACCTCCAAGACCGTAATTTCCGCTTTAGACACGAAGGGGTTCTATCCTCACCGCGTCCCATTAGAGCCGGGGTCCCCCAAGGGTCCGTACTATCCCCAACATTGTACACTCTGTACACAAATGACATCCCCATTCCAAAACGAAACAAATCAGGGCCATCAGTACAGCTCTCCCTATTTGCGGACGACACCGCCCTCTATATACGGGGGCAGTCCGTATCTCTGTCACCACTAATAGACAAACTACAAACCTCAGTTGACGAGTTAGGTAGATGGTTTAGGAAATGGAGAATCGAAGTGAACCCGAGCAAAAGCTCCGCGGTCCGCTTCGACTACCATCGTAGGATCAACCAACCCGCAGATTCAATCCGCATGCTAGGCACCCGCGTCCCCTGGCAACCCACAGCCAAATATCTAGGAGTCACTCTCGACTCATGTCTCTCTTTCGGACCTCACATCAAAAACGTGACCCGGAATGCCCGCTTCTATATGAGCAGGCTAAACAGTATGATAGGTAGGCATAGCAAAATGTCCCCCTCCAACAAGCGTACACTCTTTAAGGTTTGCATCCGACCGGTAATGTCATACGCGGCCCCTGTATTTGCACACGCGTCCCCCCCTTTCATGGACATGATCCAAACAGTCCAAAGCATCTTCTGCCGTAGAGCGTTTAACGCCCCGTGGTACATCCGTAACGCCGACCTGCACCGAGACATGGACATTCAGACCATCCAACAATTTCTCCAAGGCCTCTCCGAGAACTTCTTCAAGTCCTCGGAGTCGCATCCCAATCCGTTGATCCGAGAGGCGGCGGACTATTCCCCGCGTCTCGTATTAACTAGTAATATGGTCCGTAGACCAAGACACGTACTGTCTGATCCTCCCAATCAAATTTCAGCCGACCTGAACTGCCTCCTGGCAGCTCAGGGAGGAACAGATAGTGTTTAATTTTTGAATGACACAGTCCCCTCACTTGCACACTTAATGTGATTAACCTAGCGGCCGCTCCCATCAGGAGCTCTCCGCGCTGTCCCTTTAGCGTAATTTTTGCACTCCCCCCCCTCCCCAGGGGGGGGCGTCGCACCGATGTAGTTTTAAGGTGGCTACGCTGCCAAACTTCGCGAGGGGGTGTTTAGTGGGTAGTGTGGTCTTTGGGCCTGTGCATACGTATTCATACACCTTCCGAGTGTAACGGGGACGTATGCATATAGGCGCAGAGCTATGAGTCCCACATAACCAGCGGCAGCTTCGGCCTGCGGCCGAAGCTTCCCCTGGTATGCGTAAACGCATTCACCTCCGCTCTCCCTTAACAGGGGGGGAAAAAAAAAAAAAAAAAAAAAGCTTACTATTTTCAAGCGACTTCCAAAAAGGAGGAGGTTCTCAATTAGTCTGTATGTTTTTTTTTTTTGCGTGTTACCTCTGAACTTTTGACTGGGTAAACCAATTTTTATGATTATTTTTTTATTTGAAAGCTAGTGCTTTCCGTGTGGTCCCATATAAATTTAATCAAAATCGGTGTAGTACTTTATTAGAACATTAAAAAAAACAAAAATAATAACGCAAAAATGTACTAATTTGTTGCGATGGAAGTCGGTTTTTTAACGTGTTTAACGTTTTTTTGAGTATATTATTGTCAAGAGAAGGTTCTTATGTAGGGTAGGGTGGGGTAGGGTAGTGTAGGGTACGATTAAAGTCGGTTTTTTAACGTGTTAAGCGTTTTTATTAAGTTAATTTAAACTATATGTACTTCAAATAAATTTTATAATGCTTTGTAATTGAAACTGCTCTTCGCTTCGCCGCCTGCCCCTGCCATTTCAGTCTGAATCGAGCCTAATATCATAACTCGACACCTTTAATTCTTCGTGCATTTTGTCTTAGCAGTCAACTTCACTTCAAAGTGAAAGCTGTAGGTAAGTCTGTCTGTCATAAACGCGTTAGGCTGTGTCTATACTGAAATGGCATCGCGCAAGGCTTTATTAAACTATACAAGCATAGGAGTGGATTAAGAAAACTGACCAATCCCGATTATGACTCGAGTTTAACCGCCTCCGTAGCCCAGAGGCAAAATTCACTGACTTTACACAGGAGGTCGCGGGTTCGATTCCCGGCGGGGTCAATTGTAAGACTCGGTTTAGCTGGTGGATAGGCATTTTCTAAGACCGCCTTGCTAGCTACCACCATCTTATCTAAGTCTTGCTGCCAAATATCAATGTTGATATCATTGGTGTCTTCCGGCATGAAGATAAGATTAGCCAGTTCCCCATTGCGTTGGGGAATCTTGGTAAGCCCTCTTCCATCATAGGCAACATCGTCACTTACCAATAGGTGAGATGTTGTCAAAGGTTTATCAATTGTGAATAAAAAAAGAGCACTGACAGTTCCATATTACTACACTTTTTTTTTATTTACCAATTTCAAAACAAAATACAAACAATTAATCATCTAGCACCATTAAACCTGAATGGTTTGTCTAGGTGCTCAACAGCCGTCTACGAGCTACATACTTATAATAACAAAAGAAAAAATATATATATCCGTAACCATACTGCAATGCATACACAGGCACAGATGAGATACTAGTTACTATGTAAACACAGGTCACCGGCGTGACGAACGACACACTTCTGTTATTGTGGTAGTTCGCACTCACGAACTCCGCAGTCACATATACAGACTGATTCAACAAATCTATTTTGTACACAATAGTGTAATTCCTGATCTAGTTTATTATTATTTGATATATTTAAAAAAAGATAAATATTTTGTCATTTTTATGTTTCGACATATACAGTAAGTAGGGAGTACTTGCATTGGGGAATCTTGGTTAGCCCACTTCCATCTTCGGCATCATCGTCACTTAACATCAGGTGAGATGATGCCAAAGGCTTACCAATTAAGAATAAAAAAAAACCTCTTCACACAAGTAAAACAGTGACACGTATTCATTTCAAGCAAAAACATCACCTGTTCATTCATTCATCAGTTATTTGTTCCAGGAAAAAATCGAGTAAGATATACCTCCCATACGAAACCATTCGTTATGGAAAGCCTTGGGGGAGGCCCATGTCACAGTATTACGATATGGCTTACAGTAGCACAACGCCTTTGATGTCGCACGATGCCGCCACCGCGTAGGTACTAGCAGTACTAGCCTGTAGCCAGTATGGCAAACTCACGGAGTGCCCTGCAAGTATCCTTCCGTTGCTCTGCGTAAGTAAATTCGTTGCACTACTGTAAGCTACTATATTGTAATACTGTGCCCATGTTCAGCAGTGGACGTCCTTTGGCTGATATGATGATGATGATGATGATTAATAAACACTGATACTAAAATGGCCGTATGACTCCCGGCTTAGAAAAGGACCATCCTAGGTGTCGTAAGAGACGACTATGGGACTTAACCACACCCCGGACACTGCGTACAAACGGTCGTGAAATGACATTTCTAAAAACAAAATTAAATGACGGAGCAAACGAAATCACGGCGAAATCCCATACGTTCGAGAACCGAACTGTAACCAATCTGAATCAATCTGGGTAGCAATCTAGAGAGCGTCAGGGAGTGTCCATACTGTATGTTAGTACTAATATAATAATATATACTTTGACTTAACCCTAGGATGGGCAGCAGCGTCCTGTGCCACCAAATCGCACACTGCGATCGCCACCCCGCCTGCCAAGCTTGGCAAAACTATGATCATCATCATCATATGCCAAAGCAGGTTGATCTGTAGTGGTAATACTACAAATTTGTATTAAAAAAAATAAAAACCAAATTTATTAATTAGAAAATAAATGATTTCCTTTGCATCGGTACCTCAACCAGTAACGACTAGCATCGTCGGTGGCTCAGCCGGTAACGACTCGGTCCTCCTAACCAGAGGTGCCGGGTTCAAATCCGAATGGCCAATGTACCAATGAGTTTTTCGAAACTTACGTACATATACTCACCGATTGCTTTAACGGTGAAAGAAAACATCGTGAGGAAACCTGCACACACCTGCAAAGAAACTTGAAGGTTGTGTGTGAAGTCGACCAACCCGCACAGGGCTCGCGTGGTCGACTAAGACTCGATCGTCCTAATTCAGGGTAGGCTCGAGCCCCTCGGTGGGGCCGTATATGAGCTGACATGACGATGATGCTTTCCTTTGAAAAATGTTGAACTTTTGGAAGATATCTCGTCTCCGTACCCTTTTAAACGCCACATTAGTTCATTCTAAATTCATTCATCCCTTCCTGCGTCACTGTGGACGCCACCCTAAAAGCGCCTCGCGTGTTGTACAGGGTGGTGCGGAATTGAATTAACATCAGTAATTACGCGGTCCCGTGGCACGCGGGCGCTCGTACAAATTACACTCTCGTGACGCAGTGGCGTAAGGGGTTGACGATCAAACGCGCTGGCAGCGTGTTTTGCTAATTTCGAAAATTACATTAAATCGCGTGTGATGACATTTTTTAATGGAGTTCAAGATATGATTTTTACTTGAAAAGGTGGTAAAATGCTGTCAATCTACCTGGTGGGAATTTGTACAACAGGTGATATCAGTGCCTTGCCGAACCTTGTTTTACTTAAGGAGGTGCGCATGACAGGTGTGTTATTATTAGATATTTTAGCCAAAGGATGTACTCTAACAACACATAAATAGATAACGCTAATAAATAATTCAAAATAAAAAAAAAAACACTTCAAACGCACTAGTCGCTACTACGATTTTCGAAGGTTCCATTCGATGTATCTTAGATGCCATCATTAGATCCTGATTTCCTTATCATGAGACCACCCTTGGGATATCTTCTTTCCAACAAAAAAAATATCAAAATCGGTTCATAAAGGACGAAGTTATCCGCGAATACACATAAAAAATATATATACGGTGGAATTGAGAAATCTCCTCCTAAAGTCGGTTAAAAACTGAACATCTGACTTCAATTACAAAATGCAGCGTTAAACTGACGACGTGTTTATTCCGTGATTGGCACACACTTCAGTCACACTCAATTCAATAAAAAACCGGCCAAGTGCGAGTCGGACTCGCGCAAAGTAGGGATCTGTAGTCTTTTCTAAAAATAAATATTTATTTTAAAAAACAAAATTATATTTGCAGTTGGTAATAGAACATATTGTACGAAAAATCTATGAA
Source organism: Coleophora flavipennella (assembly GCA_947284805.1). Taxonomy (NCBI): domain Eukaryota; kingdom Metazoa; phylum Arthropoda; class Insecta; order Lepidoptera; family Coleophoridae; genus Coleophora; species Coleophora flavipennella. Next base: position 2,235,284 of record OX369272.1, read on the forward strand.
CTTTTTACAAATGGAACTGCACATCTTAAGTTGCTCGATTATTTCTCTTAAATTAAGAAAGCTTACGTAGCTGTGATAGCTTTTCCTTTAAATTCATTATATATACTACTTTCATGAATTTTTTCAAATTTCCAAACGCAGCGGTGTAGTTGTTAGGGGGTGGGGACTGGGGACACTCGACTCCAACAAAATTTTGCACTTTCAAGTCTATTTTTTCGAAAACGGAACCCTAAATTATAAAATGGTCGTAGAAGACTCAAAACTATTTTTTAGCTCTAACCAACGATACCCCACACGTCTGGGGTTGACGAGAAAAAAAAAACATCCCCACTTGACTTATGTACCCATTCTTTCCAAATTTTTTTTTACAGTTCTCTCCGCGTTATTATTATATAGGTACTCAGTCAGGTCATAAGTTCTGTCAAAAACTTATTATAAAATTAATGATACACTTTTTGATAATTATATAGAAGTTATACATAAAATGCAAGGTAATTTAATTTATAATACAATTTTATTCAAAATGCCCTCCGCTATTTTGAATACATGCCCTTAATCGACGCGGCCAATCATCAATCGCAGTACGCACCACATTCATATCTATTTCTGCCCCTGCTTTAACCAAAGATGCTCGGAGAGATCCCAAATTCTGATGAGGTTTAGCGCAGACTTTCTCCTCCAAAAAAATCCAGCGGGTTTAAATCTGGACTATAAAAGAGGGCCAGTCTTCATGTCCGATAAATTCAATTCAAGAGGCGGTCAACCAGTTTTGCGTGCTTCGTGCCCCATGAGCTGTTGCAGAGTCCTGTTGGAATATCCAATGTCTGTTTTTGAACATTGTTTGAGAAAAAGGTTAATAATAAAATATGTTTGTTATGATGGTATTTTGGTACACCTCGGCACTGCTTTTTACATCTTTTTCACAGAAAAACACCTCAGTCAAGCCTGAATATGAGACTCCAAGCAAAATCATGAGTGACGAAGGATAATGTCCTCGTTGTACCCTCGGAATACGCGTGCTGGCTTCTTCACTGCTGTGGGCATACACTTTTTTTTTTTTTTTATTAACAATTGGTAAACCCTTGACAACATCTCACCTGGTGGTAAGTGATGACGTTGCCGAAGATGGAAGCGGGTATACCAAGATTCCCCAACGCAATGGGGAACTGGCTATCTTATCTTCATGCCGGAACACACCAATGATATCAACATTGGTATTTGGCGGCAAGACTTAGATAAGATGGTGGTAGCTAGCCAGGCGGGCTTAGAAAATGCCCTACCACCAACCAAACCGAGTCTTACAATTGACCCCGCCGGGAATCGAACCCGCGACCTCCTGTGTAATGCCAGTGAACTTTGCCTCTGAGCTACGGAGGTGGTTAAAATTACACCTTATCATTTCACTTGGATTTTCACACGGACGGACAGCGGAGGCTTAGTAATAGCAAAGTATATATATTAGTACTAGCATACAGTATGGTCACTCCCTGCCGCTCTCTAGATTGCGACCTCACCCCCTCGTCACCCAGATTGATACATATTGGCTACAGTTTGGTTGTCGAACGTAGAGGATTTCGCCGCCATTTTGTTAATTCAGTCATTCGTTTTTTGAAATGTCATTTCTGGCCCCTTGTATGAAGTGTTCACGGTGTGGTAATAGGGTCCCGTTTTTACCCTTTGGGTACGAAACGCTGAAAACGTGTTTTTATGTATGAATTTAGCTTTATCGCTAAAACGGCAATACATAAAAGCGTGAAACTTAATACGGTTTATGTACCTATCCTGAGGAAAAACAATTATTTAAACCTGCCAAGTGTGAGTCGTAATCTAAGTAGCGTAGGCAGGCCTTCCACGCGGTGGACTGACAACCTGGTGAAGGTCGCGGGAAGCTGGATGGATGAGGACCAGTCGCCATAAAAATCCTTGGGGGGAGGCCAGGAGACGTCTGTCGGCTGATGTGATGATGGTCTAAAAAAAATGATGGATCAATGATTTCTATTTTCTTCTGAAACTGTACACAAGAAATGTACTTTTAACCACCAGAAAATGTTCTCCCAAAAACACGCACAGCCGCAATTTGTAGTTTTTTGTGCGTGACGTTCAGTAATTGTTCGTATTAATTCACCACCATGTATAGTGCTGAACACGCGATAGTCCATAATGTTATTAAACCAAATTTCACTTTAAAACATTAATAATACCAAATCCCTGAGGTTAACTAGATGACAAAAGGAATGCTTTTAGCTTTAGTTACCTTAAATAACCGAACACGCTTGCTCCAAATTTCCACCGAGAAGTCATTTAATTATGCGAGAACAAGAAGGACAGACATTTTGCTCTGTACGCCCTCATAACGACATATGAAAAATGAAAATTGTTTATTATTGGTTACCAAAAATTATCGGCTTTTAAGGCTGAGACCTCCTTTTAGGTAAAAAAATTAGGAAATCTCACTCTTCCATCGCTTAGTCTATGGTATATATAAGTATTGGCAAATAACAGAGTCTATATAAACTGAAGATGGTATATCTACTAAATGTGAACAAAACTATGCTAAAGTTTTAACTATAAGAAAACAAAGATCTTGAATTGATGCAAGTGGATTTTGGTGTGTGTGTATGTGTGTGTGTGTGTGTGTGTTGCGTGCGGGTGGGCGTGTGTGCGTGTGTGTGTGTTTTGTGTTTGTGATTCAGGCTATATATTCCTCCACACTCCTGACACACAGGTATCTCGCCATATCTCGGTTGCATTACTCCACCCACACACAGGGGTCAAGTCTGCGTTTGTGGTAGGAGTTGACCCCGTGGCAAAACCCCATATGTCAATTTTCAAGCTGCCTATAGGATTAGAGTATATGTATGATTTTTTTTTATCGAATTTCTTAACAAAATATGAAAATTCCGCAAAAACAATGTCAAAAAGTGAAATGAAAATTTAAATCGGCCAAGAAATACGAAAGATATAAAGCATTTTCAACTACTAATTAGACAGAGAGATCTGATATGTAAATGTGACGACATAAAACACACGGTCCATATAAACTCTATGCTACATTCTGTTTTGCTAGAAAGAGATCATAGACATATCTTTAATGGCTTATATCTTGGTTATTTTTATAGTTATTCAAAAATATTTTTTGTATACCGTTTCTAATACAAATGAGCTTTTATTAAAGCAAAAAAGAAATTCATGCGTATTCCCCATTGTAGGACCTTTACCAAGGCTTACAGAGGACACTTTATACAACGGGCTAGAAATGACATTTCTAAAAACGAATGACGGAACAAACGAAATCTCGGCGAAATTCTTTACGTTCGAGAACCAAATAAGCACCAATCTCTATCAATCTGAGTAACAAGGGGGTGAGGTTGGATTGGAGAGCGGCAGGGAGTTTCCATACTGTATGTTAGTACTAATAAATGTATTTTGACCAAGATTGGTACGATTATAGACTTTGATGTGGCCCTACAATAACTCTTTCCCAGGGTGTCGTAAAAGGCGACTAAGGGCCCTAAAAGTGGAGGATGGACAGCAGTGTTCTTCTCGCGTACTGTGCTCCACACTGAACCCTAATAAGATCATCAACCCGCCTGGCAAGCGTGGCGATTAAAGCATAACCTCCCAGCCTATATCCCGCAGTTGACGTCGTTTGGCTGAAGTGATAATTATCATCGTCATATGCCAAAGTTAAGGGACTAAAAGCTGGAGGATCGGCAGCAACGTTCTTTTCGCGTTTTGTGCCACCACACTGCACTCTACGATCACCAACCCGTCTGGCAAGCGTGGCGATTACGGCATAACCACCCAGCCTATATTTCGCAGTTGACGTCGTTTGGCTGAAGTGATAATTATAGAATAGAATAGAAAATATTTCATTTGGAGCACAGTACAACGATTTCCAGGTAATATACAAACGATAGAAATAAACTTAAAAAAAATGACTGTACTGTGCACCAAAACGGTACAGACTCAGCATATGCTGCTTTGGGTACGGAACCCTTAAAAAATATTAGATTTTAAAATTGTTGGGGACTGAGAGATCTTAGTCACCTAACTCCTTTTCGGGTCAAACACTAGAGTTGGTTCCACCCTGTATTATTTTAGTCCAATTTTGTACAAGCCATTAATATCAGTAAAACCTCATCTATAATTCCGTTTGAAGTGCTACAAATCACATTCAGTCTTCAGTTCCTGACCACCACTAATTTGTAAAATGCCAACAATTTAGTGCACAGCTCTAAATATGTTCCAAGAAACTGGGCTTTAAATCACCTATGTTCACTTCTGGATATTGGCAAGAATTTCCACAACGACGGGCCCTACACTGCTTCGTTCAGAAGCTTGCTGCGACCAACTCATTAAACCAACTATCTAAAGATGAAGAGATGAAATAATTAAAATATACAGTAGCACTCAACTTACTTCCACTTACGTAGTAACTGTTATGTAATGGTTAGCTTTTGCCCGCGTGGATATAGTTTTCATGACTCTTTGAGGGTGAGTGGTGCGCGAGCTGCAAGAGGCTCGCGAGCGTCGACATGAGTTTTATGCAGATCCCTCAGGAACTGCATTGGACTATGCTAATATTTAACAGGATAAGAAATTGTTGTCCTCCCAATGCACAGGCTACCTGCATGCTAAATGTCATCGAGATTGGCCGAGTTTTGAAGCGTGAAAGGTAACAAAAAAAGAAACACATTTTCACAATGATAATACTAGTAAGGATTCCATAATAGTTTCTACGTAAGTACAAGTAAGTGGAGCGCTAACTGGGTTGCGAACCTGGGGGTAATTACCCTTGGAGGGTAAATCAGCATTCTGTGGGGGAAGTAATATAGTATCTCATCTCTGGTGGGGCTAACAAAGAACTTAATAACTAAGACCTAATCTGTTAAATTCCTAGCTAAAAATAAAAAAAATGATAGACCGCCGCGCAGTACGTACAGTCCTCGCCACCTAAGCTCAGCTTTGCATTTGTGTGAGTGCACACGGATAGTGTAGAGTGCGATACCGACTTGTGACTCTTGTTATAGCTAACAGAGATTCAAAAAATCTTATATCCTTTGCCACCACCTATAGATATGAGAGTGGTTTTTCAATTTTGATTATACTGAAAACAACGGCCAGAAATTGTCTTGATTTAGAACATGACTTAAAATGTGCTTTCATCATATCAGTTCATGTACCTCCCCACCGAGAGACTCGAGTCTACCCTGAATTAAGGCGATTGGCTCTTAATCGACAACGCGGGTCCAGTACGGGTTGGTCGACTTCAAAAACAACCTTCGAGTTTCTTCGCAGGCGTGTGCAAGTTTCCTCACGATGTTTTTCTTCACCGTAAGAGCGTCAGGTAAATGTAAATATGAAATATAAATTCAAAAACACATTGCCAACTGACAGTATTCCAACCACGACCTCCCTGACAAGAGGTAGCGGCCCTAGTGCTTAAAACGATACGAAACCTAACATTAAAAAGTTTTTTTAAATTCAAACCAATACCAACCATCACATATTTTACTTCATTAATTATTTGTATATATTATAAAATAAGTTGAATTTGTAAGTACAATTTGTGATAAATGGAGATATTTATATTTGCTTGTTTTTTTTGAATTGATTTTTACTGATAGTTCACAGGGGTAACAACATTTAAAATGTTGGAAACTACTGCAATATAAAGTTTCATCAGTATAATTAGTGCCAGATCTGAGACTTCTGCATTTATATTTTTTTGTTGTATTTAAGCTACTCAGAAATGGTAACCCAGCCAGATTCCACTCAGAATATTTAGAAAAATCATCACTAACTCTTAATATCAAAAATTAATGAAAATAGGACCATTGGTTTAGCTTCTTAGAAAAGTGTGCTGGACGGACCGACAGACGAACTTTTTTTGTAATCATGTTTTTTTTAATAGTATTAGTGCTATAGAATGTATTTTGGTGCAGTGTTCGTTTACTGCCATGTAATGAAAAATAAAAACCGGCCAAGTGTGAGTTGAACTCGAGTGGAGAGGGTTCCGTACAATTCCAAAGTCAAATACAAAATATCACATTTAAAATCCTCACACTAAGACCCGAGTTAACTACTACAATCGTGAACGTATCATATTGAGTTTACCACTTTATTTTCATTTGATAGAATTCTTATAGGTTTTCTTGTAATCTACAAGCAATAAACTATATTTCGTATCTTTTTCAATATTTTAGACTCGGTTGTTTTGGAGATTAGAGGGGGTGAGAATGGTAAATTTTCGTCTTCTTTCATGAAAAAAAAACAAAACTATTTATCTTACAATAATAAAAAAAATAACGAGCCCTTTCATTTGGGATCAGCTGAGTATTTCAAAACCCTGACTGAAGCCGCGATCTCATATCTGCGCAAATGCAACTTTTAAGTTTTTTTTTAAATTTCATATTTTAAATATTTTTAATGTTTTTTTTATAACCAGTGTGTAATATGAATGCCATATCAAATCTTTTTTAATTTCCTAACTTGTTCCCCGAAAATGGCCCTTATTAAAACAAATGTTTATTTACTTCTGTGTTTGGGTCATAGGATTACACCATCCTACCAAATTTCACCTTATTAGGTAAAGTAGATTCGGAGCGAATTGGCTGTGACAGACGGAGGAACAGATAGACCGACGCACAAGTGATCCTATAAGGGTTCCGTTTTTTTTTGTACGGAAACCTAAAAATGAAATAAAAAGGTATCTAAGAGAATTAATAATGATTCAGTTACTTAGAATATCTGATCACTTATCTATGGCAGTAACCTACCCCTTTCTCCTCCCCTTCACCCGTTCCATTCCAGAATTAGTGCAATCAGTACTGATTGAAAACCCCCAATTAGTTACTAGGTTTTTGTGTTGTATTGATTTTGTTACAGAAAACTGTTTGTTTATGTTTCTGTAATTGAATACAATCAAAGTGCGTATAACGGATATAGGGTGTTTGTTTTTTTCGGGTTCCGTACCCAAAGTACCCTTAAAAACGGGACCCTATTACTAACACTTCGCTGTCCGTCCGTCTGTCTGTCTGTCTGTCTGTCCGTCCTTCCGTTCGTCCGTCCGTCTGTCTGTCTGTCACCAGGCTGCATTTCATGAACTGTGATAGCTAGAAAGTTGAAATTTTCACAGATGATGTATTTCTGTTGCCGCTATAACGACTAATACTAAAAATAGGAAAACATTAAAAATAAGGAGAGTTCCATACAAAAAACTTATTTTTTTGAAACTTGAAAAAAGTGGCGCCATCTAGTATGATAGTACGGAACCCTTTGTACTAGCGTCATCTAGTATGATAGTACGGAACCCTTTATACTAGCGTCATCTAGTATGATGGTACGGAACCCTTTATACTAGCGTCATCTAGAATGATGGTACGGAACCCTTTATACTAGCGTCATCTAGTATGATGGTACGGAACCCTATGTGTGCGTTTAGAGTTAGAACTTGCCATACCACTAATAAAACACAGCAGGAGCCGCAACTATGTAGTTTCTAGGGTTCCGAAGTCAACAACCAACCCTTAAAGTCTGTCCGTATGTCCGTCTGCCCGCGATTTAGCTCAGAGACTGTTAATACTAGAATTTGGCATGGTTATATATATTAATCACGCCAACAAAATTGTAAAATAAAATCTTTAATTTTTTTTTGTGGTTCCTCCGCTACATGTAAACATATATAATCAATTCAAAAGGAAAACTATCACGGCTAAGTAGGCTTTCTTAGTTTAGGTGTAATAGTCGACCAATTTAAGATTTGCCGTTGAATTTGTCAAAAGTTCATAGATTTTCAATATCCTATTTTTCAAATACTTCGTTTTTTTTTTAATATAAACATTTATTTTTTGAAAATACTTCGAAACCCTACTTGGCGCGAGTACGACTCGAACTTGGTTGGTTGTTAGGGTGCCGTACCCAAAGGGTACAAACGGGACCCTATTACGTCGATAATGAGGTACCGACCTCAAAAATAAATTTAGACCCCTAATTTAATTCGTACCTACCTCTGATTTCGTTATTGTTGGTTAATGTCGTGTATCTAAGTATTTTAACATTATTTCATACTTTTGAGTGAATTTCATTTTGAAGTCGGTTTTTAAGTTTTTTTAACTTTTATTGTATGGAGCGTCGAATGTTTTCTTTTTCAACCGACTTAGAAAAAGGAGAAGGTTGTTTTCTTTTTGTATGTTTGTTACTCGGTATCTCCGTCAATTGGGAACCGATTTTTAAAATTCTTCTTTTATTCGTAAGAGTATTCTCCCGATCCGGTCCAATTCTCACCAAGTCAGGATCTGATGATGGGATTCCAGGGAAATCGAGGGAAACTCTCAAATTTTATAGGCACGTATTATGTTTTACATATATTTTCTAAAGCTATTAAAGTATTTGCGTCTGGTAGTCATCATCTCATGTTGATGACCTGATGAAGAAAGGTACAACTTCTTAACGGTTAGGAGTTGGAGGATAATTCTTTAAATATTATACATAGATAGATACGCAGGTATGCATATACCGATAGTTGCATTCTTTCAGGTTATTCAGATGAGCTGATGATGAAAGATTTAACTCTTTAACTTTCATGCTGCTGAGATGATGATGGAAGCCACAAGACTCTGTATCTGTTAATGAAACATGCATTATGATTTGATGATTCCTATTGGCGAATAGGTGATTGGGTTTAACGATGTCATCATTACAAAAAATAAAGAAAATAAGAGTTTCAAAAAACTAAATCAAATCAAGTAAAAATAATTTATTTTAAACTAGCAGCCCGTCCCGGCTTCGCACGGGGTACACAATTATTTATTTTTGGAAATTTGTATATAAAACACTTTTTTTCACAAATATTTTTATTTGTATTAAAAAAAATCCCACAGTTATATTTGTATGTAAGTCTATTTATGTTCAATTTCTTTGATGGTTTAAGTGGCGGGCACTTAAATAAGTAATATTTACATAGGATATTATATACATTTTTTATAACATTTGACCGGTCCAAAAATCGCGTCTTTCGTGAATATTTTTATATTTTTTTTCATTTTTAGATGGAATACTCGAGCAATTTTAATTCGTAATATCTTTTGAATGGAAAGTCCAATTTAAATAATTTAAAAACTATTTTATAGGTAGTTAAATGGTCTTGACCTTAAAATAATTTATTTGGATAAGGATTAATATAAACACAAAAATAGCATGTTTTGAATTTGGTTAGCATTTTCATTAATGTTTAAAATGAAAAAAGTTGTTGTAGTGACATAACTACAATAGTTGGACATATGCTACCGCGGAGTTTTTTATAGACATTATGATTTTCTTCAATATTGTTGTACATTATTTTGTTCTATCGCTAATAGTTTCGGCAGCGCATTCCACGAAAGACATTTTAAGACTCATTTTTCTACACCTTCGGTTACATTGTTCAAATTTTACCAAGGATACCTAATTTTGTAGCCAAGGATCCCTAATTTTGTAGCCTATGTCAAATTGGAAGAATGTAGCATTCTATTGGTGAAAGAATTTTTTAAATCGGCCCAGTACTTTTTGAGCCTATTCATTACAAACATACAAAAATAGGTACAAATCTTTCCTCTTTATAATATTAGTGTAGATGTAGATAATATTATTTCATACTTTTGAGTGAATGTCATTTTAGAGTCGGTTTTTGTGAATTGACTATGGGTTCCTGGGGGGGGAAGTTGTTCAGTATGATGAGTAGATGCCCCAGTTAACAGGTTCAACACCAATTTTGTTACACTCTGTAAATTGTTACAATGCATTTAGTTAGGGTCAAAATTGAAGCTAATTCTGTTACATAATCCAACAAATCCTAGTCCTATTATAATTTAGCGGGTGGATTTAAAAAAAAATCCTTTTTTAACATGAACATTATTATTACATGGTATGGAAATCCGGTCTCTTTGGTCCCTTTGACGAGGGTAAAACCAGTTACATTGTGCATAGGGTTAATAAGGCGTACCGCATAATACGGTCGCACGGACAAAACTCATTTAACTAATTTTAAAAAAAAAATAACGATTGTGGCTAATATAATATTCATATATCCTTCTAATAAATACTAATAAAAAATAGATGTATGTGTGGATGTTTGTTACTCTTTCACGCTTCAACCACTGATCGGGATGAAACTTGGCACAAATATATGTTAGGACCTGAAATAGGACAAAGGCTACCTTTTATCCCGGGAAAACGTCTTATTCCCACGGGAAAATCGAAATCATTGCGTGCGTAGGACAGTTAATCCTTACTAATACTATAAATGTTAAAATATTGTTAACACATTGTGTTTGTTTGTTTGTTACCTTTTTACGCTTAAACAACTCTATCAATCTTGATGAAATTCGGCATGCAGGTAGCCTGTGTCACGAGGATGGACAGAGGCTACTTTTTATCATCCCGTGAAAATAGCATAGTCTGGTGCAGTTCCCGGGGGAACTGGAAAAATACTCTTATTTTATTTTTTTAACATCGCCACGGAACAATGGATGGTTGAGGAGTGGGGAAATGACATAATTTACTAATTACCATATCGTGACGTATCTACGTATAATGACATATCTACGCATAATGACGTATCTACGCATTATGACATATCTACGCCTAATACGAAGACGCTGTTTGAAAGTAATAATTGCATATTTTTTTATTTAACGTGTCTCAAGCAATGTAATTTTTTTATTGGTATGATATTAAGTTTATTATTATTGTATCAGCTCATATACGTCCCCACCGAGGAGCTCAAGCCTACCCTGAATCAGGGCGATCAGGCTTTAGTCGACCACGCGGGCCCACTGCGGGTTGGTCGGCTACACTCACAACCTTCGAGTTTCTTCGCAGGTATGTACAGATTTCCTCACTATGTTTTCCTTCACCGTTATATCAATCGGTAAGAATGTGTATACGCAAATTTTGAAAAACTAATTGGTACATTGGCCGTCCAGATTTGAAACCGGTACCTCTGGTTAGAAGGACCGAGTCGTTACCGGTTGTGCCACCGACGCTTTTTTGTTATCGCCAAATCAATCAAATTAAAGTCGACTTTATAACATCAGGTCATCTTTGGTATGATACGCAACACAATCTAAGAAGTGGGCGATTAGTTAGTCATTATTTTATTTTAGTTTGTTTTTTTTTTCTTAACTTGTTCAAAAACGAGTAGCTTCCTGCGACTTTGCCGCCATAAGTTTCGTGGGTGTGAGGAACGCGAGCCAATTGCTTTGTCTATTTAGATTCTGAAGGTCCCCTTTAAATATTGTCAAAATAATTTTGGAAATCGGTTAAGTAGTTTTGAAGATTTTTTTTTACATCCAAACTTAATACAAACCTTACTTCTTTATAAAATGTATTTATTTATTTTATTATTTATTTATTTTATTTTTTATTGTACATAAGTAAAAAAAAAAGATTTACAATTGGTATGCTTAACTTTGTAAGAGTTTTCTGCCAACAAACCAGTAAGTGAGAAAGAATAAAATACGAACGGGTTGAGGCGTGTATAAATTAACATTAGTTCAGGTTGTACATAAACATACTTTATTTTATTAATAAATAAAAAAAAACAAATAGCATGCTAACTAATAGGATTGCGATATTTAGTCAATATAAAAACTCCTCATTGTGAAAATAATGAGCGTTTAAACGAACTATTCTGTACTCGAATTGCTTTATGAAGCTGTTCTTCTTGTAAGAACAACGCGACAGCCCGAGTCAGGTCTTGACATGACATCTTGACCAAACTCTATCTTCGTCCAGTCAGCTGCGATGTCGTAGTTTCGGAAGACGTGCACCAGGGCAGTCTTTATGGACATCATGGCGTAGTACTTGCCTGAAAACCATTTCATAATCATCATTAACATATACTATTCATCATCATCATCATATCAGCCGAAGGACGTCCACTGCTTGACATCCCAAGAATCTCCACGACGACAGGTTCTGCACTGCCCGCATCCAGCTGCTTCCCGCGACCTTCACTAGGTCATCGGTCCACCGAGTGGGAGGCCTGACTACACTATGCTTTCCGATGCGTGGTCAATTGGTCATATAATATTATGATTATAATATCAGATGAAAAAGCGTCGGTGGCTCAACCGGTAACGACTCGGTCCATCTAACCAGAGAAACCGGGTTCAAATCTGGACGGCCAATGTACCAATGAGTTTTTCAAAAACTTACGTACATACTTACCGATTGCTTTAACGGTGAAGGAAAACATCGTGAGGAAACCTGCACACGCCTGCGAAGAAACTCGAAGGTTGTGTGTGAAGTCGACCAACCCGCACTGGGCCCGCGTGGTCGACTAAGGCCTAATCGCCCTGATTCAGGGAAGGCTCGAGCCTCTCGGTGGGGACGTATATGAGCTGTAATGATGATCAGATGAAAGACGTCCACTGCTAAACAAAGACCTCCCCCAAGGATTTTAAGGGTTCCTAACACCCAACGGGTGACCAACGGGACCCTATCACCACACTCTGGACATTTCATACAACGGGCCAGAAATAACATTTCAAAAAAGGAATGACGGAACAAACAAAATGGCGGCGAAATCCTATATGATCGACAACGAAACTGTAACCAATCTGTAACAATCTGGGTGACGAGGGGGTGAGGTCGCAATCTAGAGAGCGGCAGGGAGTGTCCATACTGTATGTTAGTACTAATATATATACTTGGCTATTGCTAAGTACTCTTTATTATTCTGTGGCTAAGTCTCCGCTGTCTATCGAAGCCGTTGTTTGTAGATCTTCAAATTCTGACCTCCTTGCCGTCAGTATTAATCCTTCAGGTTGCCATTTACGTATATAGTCACCTCCATGACTATAGAAGACCGGGCGATGTTCATGGGCGTAATCTACGCAACATGAGTAAACTCTCTTGCCCGTGCCGCGGCGGCTCGCTAAATCGGACAAGCTCGTCCACGTGATGGGCCCTACCGTTTACAACAAGCTGCCCGAGCGCGTCATCGCAGCCCCTTCTCTGAGCTGTTTTAAGAGTAGACTTAAACGCTGGCTACTCGAGCACGCTTTCTATAGCTATACAGAGTTTGTTAATTATAATTTGACTTAAAGTACTAACTAGTAAATACAATTTGATTATTTTATTTTCTCTGACATTTTGTGACTCAATTATTATTATTTTTTTTTGTTAAATTTTATTATTTTGTTGTGTTTATTTTTTATTATAATAATTACACACTTTGACATGTAATATTTGAAAATATTATGAATAAATTGAATATGAATATGAATATCCGTATGTCCATCTGTCCTTCAGCGGGCTGTATTTCAGGAACCGTAATAGGTAGACAGTTGAAATTTTCATAGAATGTGTATTTCTGTTGCCGCTATAACAACAAATGCTAAAAATTAGAAAATGTTAAAAATAAGGGGGGAGGGTCGCCATACAAAAAACTTGTTTTTTTTTTTTAAATCTTTAGTAGTATTTTTGATTTAGCTCTATCGTAAAAAACTTGAAACTTGGTGTGAATATAGCACTTATACCGAAAAAAATCTACAAATAATAAAAATCGGCTAAGTATGAGTCGTACTCGTGCTAAGGAGAATGACAAAAAAAAAACAAATTTTTGTCGCTCGCATTGATGTCTTTTATTTATTACTAGCTGTCCCGGCGAACTTCGTTCCACCCTACACTACACTACACTGCCCTAACCTACACTACATTACCCTACCCTACCCTACCCTACACTACCCTACCCTACACTGCCCTACCCTACACTACCCTACCCTACACTACCCTAACCTACCCTACAAAAACTACTCTACACTACCTTACCGTACACTACCCTACACTACCCTACCCTACACTACACTACCCATCTCTACACTACCCTACCCTACACTACACTACCCTACCCAATACTACAATACCCTACACTACACTACCCTACCCTACACTACCCTAACTAAATCAAAATCAAAATCAAAAACAATTTATTTCAAATAGGTGTTTACACACACTTTTAAATAGTCAAAACAAAAAAAAATTACAGTATATTACAAATAATGTCATGATTCAGATTACAGTCTCAGGTAATGGTATTTGATATAGAATCAACATATATATCTTTGTCATTTACATAATCTATTATTTTATAATATCCTCTAGAGCACAAAACTTTTTTGACATGAGTCTTGAATTTACTCTCTGACAAACTAGTTACATTTTCTGGAATTTTATTGTAGAATCTTATACACTGCCCCACAAATGACTTTTTAACCTTACTCAGTCTCGAAAAGACTATATCTATTTTATTTACATTTCTTAAATTCAAATTATGCCTGTCACTGGTTTTAGGAAATAAATGCAAATTCTTACGAACGTACATGATGTTTTCATATATAAATTGACTAGCAACAGTTAAAATATTGATTTCTTTAAACTTTTTCTGTAACGACTCACGTGATCGCATCTGATAGATTGCGCGGATAGCTCTTTTCTGCAGGATGAAAATAGTTTCTATATCAGCCGCATGCCCCCACAGTAATATGCCATAAGACATTATACTATGGAAGTAACTAAAATACACTAGTCTCGCAGTATCTACATCCGTTAACTGTCTTATTTTCTTAACGGCATAAGCAGCTGAACTAAGCCTTCCCGCTAAAGTTTCAATGTGTGGTCCCCATTGAAGTGAAACATCCAAAGTTATACCAAGGAACACTATACTACCCTAACCTACCCTACATACACTACTCTACACTACCCCACCTTACACTACCATACACTACACTACACTACCCTACCCAACCCTACACTACACTACCCAACCCTACCCAACCTTAATTAGTTTTTGACTGATTTTTATTTTTGGATTTTTTTTAATTTAATTCCGAGCATTTTCACCTTTTAAACCTTCTCTGGACTTCCACAAATAAATCAATACCAAAATTAGCCAAATCGGTCCAGCCGTTCTTGAGTTTTAACGAGACTAACGAACAGCAATTCATTTTTATATATAAAGATGTAAATAGGTATCATTGTCATTATACTTTGTGGTTGTGTGGAGAGGTGTGGAGGTACGGAACCCTCGGAGTGTTAGTCCGACTCACGTTTAACCGGTTTTTGTTTTGCCGCTGAACGGATGTAACAGACAGTATAATTATTATTTTTCTATCTATTATATTTTAGCCGTAAGGAACCATCGAAAGCTGGTACATTTTTAGTATCGCTATTTTTCTGGAATGCCCGCTGGTGTTACAAGGAAGGCAGGCACTAACACCTAGATTAATAATAACAGTATAGTGGTTAGTTTTGAGGTTTCCGTACCCAAAGCAAAGTATATATTAATTAGTACTAACATACAGTATGGACACTCCCTGCCGCTCTCTAGATTGCGACCTCACCCCCTCGTCACTCGTCACCCAGATTGATACAGATTGGTTACAGTTTGGTTGTCGAACGTATAGAACTCCGCCGCCATCTTGTTTGTTCCGTCATTAGTTTTTTAAAATGTCATTTCTGGCCCGTTGTATGAAGTGTCCAGGGTGTGCCAAAAGGGTAAAAACGGGACCCTATTACTAAGACTTCGCTTACCGTCCGTCTGTCTGTCTATCTGTCCGTCTGTCACCAGGCTGTATTTTATGACCCGTGATAGCTAGACAGTTGAAATTTTCACAGATGATGTATTTCTGTTGCCGCTATAACGACAAATACTAAATATTAAAAAAAGTGAAAAAATAAGGAGTTTCCATACAAAAACGTGTTTTATTTTAAACGTGAAGAAATTAGCGCCATCTAGTATGATGGTACGGAACCCTATCTGTGCGGTTCTGTCACTCACTTGACCAGTTTTTTTTAATTATAAATTTGAGTGCGTTTGGTTGCACCTCACTTGATGGTAAGTGCCGATGTAGCCGAGGATGGAACACGCAAGCTCAAATAAGATAAGATAAGATAAATCTTTTTTGACAAAACCACCTTAAAGGTACAGTCCTATTTTATGTATGATAATAATTTATTAAATGAGAAAAAAATTGAGTAGTTATTGATAGTCAGGACACATTATAAGGTGTACTAATCTTTAAACTAGGGGGACCCTGTATCTTGGAGATTTATTTATTTCTTTCTTTAAACTATTAATAAGTCCATTTAATTAAAGGTAAGTGCCTCCGTAGCTCAGAGGCAAAGTTCACTGGCTTTACACAGGAGGTCGCGGGTTCGATTCCCGGCGGGGTCAATTGTAAGACTCGGTTTGGTTGGTGGTAGGGCATTTTCTAAGCCCGCCTGGCTAGCTACCACCATCTTATCTAAGTCTTGCCGCCAAATATCAATGTTGATATCGTTGGCGTGTTCCGGCATGAAGATAAGATAGCCAGTTCCCCATTGCGTTGGGGAATCATGGTAAGCCCGCTTCCATCTTCGGCAACATCGTCACTTACCACCAGGTGAGATGTTGTCAAGGGTTTACCAACTGTGAATAAAAAAAAAAGTAGAAAAAAAATTAGAGGTAAAAAATAAAAAAATAAAAGAACATTAAAAATTATAAATGGTATCTATCTATTCACTCTCGCTCTGAAGATTTGTTTATTATCTATACAAATCAAAGAACACAGTCGCTAGCAGGGAATTCCAGTCCATGGCCGTTTGCTTGACAAACGATGCAACGGAGCAAAAGTGGAATATCAACGACAAAATGGTGAAAAGTCTTACATAGGGATGTTTCTTGTTCAATTTCCGATGGTACCTACAAATATACAGGGTGTAAAAAGAGCACTCCCGGTAACTTAAACTGGGGCTTCTACCTATCATACCGAATATCATACTGAAGAACTTTCCCCAAGGAACCCATACTGAATTCTCAAAAAAAAGTTTGACTTTTCATACAAATCAGCCAGCTAATCAGCCAATTTTGTATGGGAATTCCAAAAAAAAATTCGCGAATTCTTTATGGGTTCCTTGGAGAAAGTTGTTCAGTATGATGAGTAGAAATCCCAGTTTAAGTTTCCGGGAGTGTAGTCTTTTTACACCCTGTATAGTTTCTGTGTTCCGTTGTATAAAATGGCCACTGTATTCGAACTTTACGACAGCTATTCATTACTTGCAACTGCCATAAGATGAGACGTTTTAACAGCCTCCGCGGTGTAATGGTTAGTCCATTCGCTTTACACCAGGAGGTCGCGGGTTCGATTCCCGGTAGGGTCAACTTGTAAGACTCGGTTTGGTTGGTGGTAGGACATTTTCTAAGCCCGCCTGGCTAGCTACCACCATCTTATCTAAGTCCTGCCGCCAAACATCAGTGTTAACAACATTGATGTGTTCCGGCTTGAAGATATGATAACCAGTTTTCCATTGCGTTGGGGAATCTTGGTAAGCCTGCTTCCATCTTTGGCATCATCGTCACTTACCATCAGAGTAGAGATGATGCGAAGGGCTTACCAATTGTGAATTAAAAAAAAAGTGAACAAGGGCTTACCAATGCAGTTCCTTTTCCCCAGACTGAAGGCAGCGAAGGCAGCAGGGTGGCTGGGCGGGGTGGAGGGAGGCAGCCAGCGTTCCGGCCTGAACTGCAGGACATCATCACCCCATATCGGATGCAGGCCTAATCCACACAAAGACAACATGCACGTTCTTCCAGCCGATAGTGTGTAGTTTTCTGAAATTATATTACACTTTTTTAAATCCACAATTAATAAGCCTTAAGATCTCAGATTGCTCGTAGAATAGATGACCGTTGGGACAGTAAAGTTCTCGAGTGGCGACCACGCACCGGAAAGCGTAGTGTAGGCAGGCCTCACACTCGGTGGACTGATGACCTGGTGAAGGTCGCGGGAAGCTGCTGGATGCGGGCAGCGCAGAACCGGTCGTCGTGGAGATCCTTGGGGGAGGCCTATGTCCAGGAGGCAGTGGACGTCCTACGGCTGATATGATGAAGACCACCACCACGGTCGGTGGCGTAATGGCTAGGTACACCGCCTCCTGCCCGAAAGGTCATGGTTCGAATCCTGCCACGTACCAATATAATTTGAATTTAGATTTCATATTATGTACGTTTATCCGACGTTCTTACGGTGAAGGAAAACATCGTGAGGAAACCTGCAAACGCTTGCGAAGAAACTTGCAGGTTGTATGTGAAGTCGACCAACCCGCACTGGGCCCGCGTGGTCGACTAACGCATAAGGCCCGTTCGTCCTAATTCAGGGTAGGCTCGAACCCCTCGGTGGGGACGTATATGAGCTGATATGATGAAGACCACCTAGTAAAGGGATGCCAAAGTCTCTCCCAAGTTAGCTGCCGGTGAATTTCTAACCTGTTGTCTCCCATTTTGTCTCTAAAAAAATGTAATGAAGTTGCCTACAAAACCAGAAACAACGAACTTTCGGAGACACTTCTCCCGGACTTGCTGCTGTTTAAAATTGCTGCTAACGGGTTATATACGTTTTTTAAGTTATTGCATAGCTTTTATCGCGGGCTTTGAGCGCGGCGACCGAATCAAGATATTCCGTAACGAAAATATAACCTAACACCCCACGCTCGGCCGAGTTCTAAAAAACTTGCAGTGCCATCTATTAGCGATTTGCGGTACTAAAAGGACTTAATCAATTTTACTGGTGTAACTTTATTACTGTTAATTTGTTATATATAAATCGCGCGCCCCAAGGACTATATGGTACTGGTAAATACTGCATAAATAATAAATAAATAAATAATTATAATTGCATAAGTTGTTAAAAAATGCTATGCAATATTATAGCTTTACCACGGCAGTCCCCGAGTGCAACACGTTTTTTTTTTGCTTTAATAAAAGCTCATTCATATAAGAAACGGTATACAAAAAATATTTTTGAATTACTTTAAAAATAAACAAGATATAAGCCATTAAAGATTGATCTTTATCTCTTTCTAGCAAAACAGAATGTAGCATAGAGTTTATATGGATCGTGTGTTTTAAATCGTCACATTTACATATCGTATCTCTCTGTCTAATTAGTAGTTGAAAATGCTTATATCTTCCGTATTTCTTGGCCGATTTACATTTTCATTTCACTTTTTGACATTGTTAATATATATGCGATAAAAAAAATATGCATATACCTATAATATATATTATAATTATACATAGCCTATTTATTCTAAAGTTCCAATAGATTTGTAGCAAGTATTTTTAGCAGACGGAATTTGGTCTTTAATGAAAGTTTACAGGTTGCTTAACTAGATTTTTAGGTTTCCTTACCAATGTCAAATTTTCAGCTGCGAGTTTCAAAAATTAATCATCATCATCATCATCATATCAGCCACAAATCGTCCACTGCTGAACAAAGGCCTCCCCCAAGGATTTCCACGACGACCGGTCCTGCGCTGCCCGCATCCATCGGCTTCCCGCGACCTTCACCAGGTCATCGGTCCACCGCGTGGGAGGCCTGCCTACGCTACGTTTTCCGGTGCGCGGTCGCCACTCGAGAACTTTACTGCCCCATCGGCCATCTGTTCTACGAGCTATGTGCCCTGCCCACTGCCACTTCAGTCTAGCGATTCTGTGAGCTATGTCGGTTACTTTAGTTCTCCTGCGGATCTCCTCGTTTCTGATTCGATCACGCAGAGAAACTCCGAGCATAGCACGCTCCATTGCCCTTTGGGTGACCTTGAGCCTTCTTATGAGGCCCATAGTAAGCGACCATGTCTCAGTTCCGTAAGTCATCACTGGCAACACACACTGGTCAAAGACCTTAGTCTTGAGACACTGCGGTATTTGGGACGTGAAGATATTGCGAAGCTTCCCGAACGCTGCCCAGCCGAGTTGGATTCGTCGATTGATCTCTTTCTTGAAGTTGGACCTGCCTAGCTGGACTGTTTGTCCCAGGTATACATATTCGTCAACAACTTCCAGTGTAGAGTCTCCAACCTTTAGAGGAGTGGGTGCGACACGGACATTTAACATTATTTTCGTCTTGTCCATGTTCATTTTAAGACCCACTTGTTGAGAGACCTTACTGAGGCCATCGAGCATTGTGCTTAGGTCTTCCATAGTCTCAGCCATGACCACGATATCGTCAGCGAATCGGAGGTGGGATATGTACTCGCCGTTGATATTGATGCCGAGTCCACCCCAGTCCAGAAGCTTAAAAACATCTTCCAGGGCGGCGGTGAACAGTTTCGGAGATATAACGTCTCCCTGTCTCACCCCTCGCTGCAACTGGATAGGTTTCGAGTTCTGGTCCTGGAGGCGAACCGACATGGTGGCGTTTTCATACAGACACTTCAACACCTCGATGTATCGATGGTCAATTTGGCACCGCTGGAGAGACTGTAGCACAGCCCAGGTTTCGAATGAATCAAAGGCCTTCTCATAGTCCACAAACGCCAAGCATAGTGGCCGATTGTACTCTTCGGTCTTCTGTATAATCTGCCGCAGCGTATGTATGTGGTCTATGGTACTAAAGCCTTTTCGGAAACCGGCTTGTTCGGGAGGCTGGAAGTCGTCAAACCTGCGTGCGAGACGATTCGTAATGACTCTCGAAAACAGCTTGTAGACATGGCTCAGAAGTGAGATGGGTCTGTAGTTCTTCAGCAGAGTGTTGTCACCATTTTTGAAGAAAAGCACGACCACACTTCTGTGCCATGCCTTAGGCGTTTGTCCCTCGAGTATAACGGAATTAAATAACTTCTGAAGAGCTTTAAGTACCGGTGTTCCACCTGCTTTCAGAAGTTCAGCCGTAATTCCATCATCACCCGGTGCCTTGTTGTTCTTGAGCTGTTTGAGAGCCATTCTAATCTCGTACAGGCTGACGTCCGGGATATCTTCGGTATAGTGTCGGGTTAGTCTGGCTCTTGGGTCTTCGGCCAGATCGCTGACAGGCAAACGTGTGGTCTTGTACAATTGTCCATAGAACTTCTCAACTTCTTCCAGCAACTCAGTCTTAGACGATATGGTCCTGCCGTCCTCAGTCTTCAGCTTGGTCAGTTGGCTTTGTCCAACAGACAGATCTCTCGCGAACACTTTTGAGCCTTTGTTGTGCTCAATCGCCTCTTTAATACAATTTGTATTATATTGGCGTAAATCGCGAGTTAGGGACTTAGAGATCTGCCTGTTTAGTTGCCGATACTGAGTAGCGTCTTCAGAGGACTGCAAAACCAATCTGCGTCTTTCTTCCATGAGGTTGCTGGTGAAGTCGGAGATTTTTTTGTTTCTGTTTGAACGGCGAGTTTTAAAAATCTTAGACCCGACCGTTTGAACAATTTCCACGAACCTGTCATTATAATCGTCCACATTCTCGCAGTCTCCTAGGCATTCGAAACGATTGTGCAACTCGAGCTGAAAGCTCTCGGGGTTTTGGAGCTGGATGGGCGCTGGTCGGAGCGTAGACTTCATCAGTCGACATCTTTCTAGCTTGGTCTTTAGATTCAATGTGCCTCTGACCATCCGGTGATCGCTTCCTGTTTTGACTGAATTTATCACGGAGACATCATTGAATATTTGCTTCCTTGTCGACAAGATGAAGTCTATCTCGTTTTTTGTTACGCCATTGGGATGCAACCATGTCCACTTCCGCTGTTTTGACTTTTTAAAGAAGGAGTTCATCATAAAGAGGCTCTCCTTCTCCATAAAGTCGGCCAGCATCTGGCCACGTGCATTTCTTACTCCATATCCAAATTGCCCCACTCTCAGCTCATCATCGCTTCGTTTGCCCAGTTTCGCGTTAAAGTCCCCCATAACAACGGTATAATGGGTCCTGGTGTTATGTAAGGCTGTAGAGATGTCCTCATACATAGTCTCTACCTCGTCGTCGGAGTGTTCCGTTGTCGGCGCGTATACCTGTATGACCTTCATCGAATACCGTTTGGTGATTCTGAGTATAAGGTATGCTACCCTTGTCGAAACGCTCACGATTTGGACTACATTGTTAATGAGGGACTTGTGGACGAGAAACCCGACACCACCCTGGGACTGGTGAAAAAAAATTAATAAAAATTAAAAAAAATTAATAACAATACAAAAATACTGCAGTGAACTCGATCATTCGAATTGAGCGCTGAAAACTATTTTTTCAGTGCTGACATTTTATGAATAGCACTACGGGCAACGTGATTCTATTAGCGGGACTGTCCTTGTGTCTGTCTGTCTGCCCTTTAGAAGGCTAAATCTTTAGAACCCTAATAAGTAGCTGGCTCAAATTTTCAGAAAATTACAAAGGATTAACCAGCAAATAATAAAAATTAAAAATGTGGAAAATTTAAGGGCAGTCCTCAAACAAAAAACTTGTTTTTAAAAGTTTTTTTATGGTTACGTGCCAAGTTACGGGACCCTACTAAGCCTACACTGTCCGTCCGTCTCTCTATCCTACCCTTTAAAGGCCGTATTTTTAAACCAAAATAAGAAGCTTGCTGAAAATATGTGTTTTTTTAGCCGGAGTACCAAGGAATAAAAAAAAATAAGTGAAAAATTAGGGGGTTTTCCATACATGAAACGTGTTTTCATAGGTTTTTGAGATATATATAAAACAATGAATAATAAAAACTGGCTAGATGTCAGTTTTACTCGCGCTAAAGAGTCTAAACTGAATAAAAAGCAGCATTTAGCTGACGCTCGTGTTGATATCCTTTGTATGAAATGAATAGTCATCATTATTATACTTGTTTGAAGAGGTGTGGTGATATAAAACACTCGGCGCGAGAGGCCAACTCGCACTTAGCTGTTTTTTTGTAGAATTTAAACTAGTACATAAATTTACTTAGTTTAATTTCTTGCTTCAGTTCTCGCATTATAATAGAAGCAGGTGGAAACATCCTCAGAGTCTCGTTCACGACCGCTTCCAAGTACACCAGCTTCTTTAAGTCTTCCTTCTCGACATCTCTGTTTGTACCCATAAAAACTTCTTCCAGCCTGTAAGAAAACACTCCTGCTATTACATTAAGTCTTTTTTTTTTGACGATGATGCCGAAGATGGAAGCGGGCTTACTAAGATTCCCCAACGCAATGGAGAACTGGCTATCTTACCTTCAAGCCGAAAAACATTAATGTTGTTAACACTGATGTTCGGCGGCAAGACTTGGATAAGATAGTGGAATTAGAAAATGCCCTACCACCAACCAAACCGAGTCCTACAGGTTGACCCCTCAGGCAATCGAACACGCAACCTCCTGGTGTAAAGCGAATGGACTAACCATTACGCCATGGAGGTGGTTAAAACATGTTACATCATCCTCATCAGAAATGTTTCAGTTAGAAGCACGCGCAGCTTATCATCCTGCCATCATCTTACTTGAGAGTAAGTGACGATGATGCCGAAGATGGAATCGGGCTTACCAGGATTTCCCAGCGCAATGGGGAACGGGCTACATTATCTGAACACATCAATGCAGTTAATCTTGATGTTTGGCGGCAAGAATCAGATAAGATGGTTGTAGCTAGACAGAAAATGCCCTGTCATCAACCAAACCGCATCTTACAAAGTTCGTCCCGCCGGGATCGAATCCTACACCTCCCTATGTGAAGCGAGTGTTCTATAACCACTATGCTACGGAGACGGTAAATGTTACAAAAACACCTATGGATTTTTCGTACTTACGTAATCAAAAGCTTCAATGTAATCTATTAATTTTGGCAAAGCGATACTCGGAGTTCTCACAGCAAGACACAGTATGTACTCGTTTATTTCCTTACGTGCGAACCGACTAACCTCAAATAGCTTACAGAAATACTAAACTTTCGTAGAACAGATGGCCGTTGGGGTAGTAAAGTTTTCGAGTGGCGACCGTGCACTAGAAGACGTAGCGCAGGCAGACTCGGTAGACCGACGCATTGGTAAACCTTCAGGTCGCGGTAAACCTCTGGATGTGGACAATAGTTGTGAAAGTACTTGGGGGCACCTTTATCTAGCAGTGAACGCCTTTCAGCTGATATGATGATGATGATGATGATACAAGACTTCAAGACTATCAAGATTATTTCTGACAAGGTTTTGCCCGCGGCTTTTCCCGCGTGGCCATCATTTTAGTCTTAGAGTGTACGCAGTGCGCGAGCCGCAAGCGGCTCGCGATCGTGGACATGACTTTTCTCCAGATCCCTCGGAAACTATGTAAAGATATACTTATTAGTAAATCATGTCATTTCCCACCCCCTCAACCATATCTATCTAAATCACACAATCCATTGTTCCGTTGCGATGTTAAAGAAATTAACCAAAAAAGAGTATATTTTCAGTTCTCTCAGGAACTGCATCGGGCTATGCTATTTTTATGGGATAAAAAGTAGCCTATGTCCTTCCTTGTGACACAGGCTAACTGTATACCAAATTTCATTAAGATTAGTCAAGGCGTTGAAGCGCGAAAAGGTAACAAGAATATACAATTTTCACATTTATAATATTATAAGTAAGGATTTTTTATATTAACAATTGGTAAACCCTTGACAACATCTCACCTGGTGGAAAGTGACGATGTTGCCGGTGATGGAAGCGGACTTACCAAGATTCCCCAACGCAATGGGGAACTGGCTATCTAATCTTCATTGCGGAACTCACCAATGATATCAACATTGATATTTGGCGGCAAGATTTAGATAAGATGGTGGTAGCTAGCCAGGCGGGATTAGAAAATGCCCTACCACCAACCAAACCGAGTCTTACAATTCACCTCGCCGGGAATAGAACCCGCGACCTCCTGTGTAAAGCCATGGACCTTGGCCTCTGAGCTACAGAAGCGGTTAAAAAGTAAAAAACTCTTACTCTTTCCAAATGTTCTCCTGCACAGTTGGGTAAGATCCCACCATCGCCACAATGACTGGAAGCATGATAGCAATCGTCTGGAATCCACCAACTATCATCAGGTTCAGTTGATTTCTAATCTGTGTGACGCTCATCACTTCGCTGACTGCCAACTCCAGTAGAAAGTCCACTAAGTTCTTTTCTGTTGTTGAATTAAAATATTTTTTTGTAATAAATTGAGTCTTTCAAATGTTATAAATTAAAATTACAAATTTTATCAATACAGAAAATGTATAGGGCAACTTTTACTGTAGATTTGAATACAAACCTATGCTATACTGCGATTTTCCGTTAATTTCCAATCGTTTCTTTTTTATCATCTGTAATCAGTTTGTCAATTATTGTTAATGAGGTTTGAGGATCGAAGGAAAGAGATGGTTTGGAATAGAAACGTATAGTGTAATGGGGGAGGCTTTTTCCATAGTATATAATAATATATTAGTACTAGCTTACAGTTTGGACACTCCCTGCCGCTCTCTAGATTGCGACCTCACCCCCTCGTCACCTAGATTTATACAGATTGGTTACAGTTTGTTTATCGAACATAGAGGATTTCGCCGCCATTTTGTTTGTTCCGTCATTCCTTCTTTGAAATGTCATTTCTGGCCCGTTGTAGGAAGTGTCCAGGGTGTGCCTTTACTCGGCAGTGGGACAGTCTAGGCTATTAATAAGAATGTGCAAATGTCTTATGCCAAGTGTGCAGTGTAGTTTGTTTAAGTATATTTCATTAAAAATAATAATTAGTAATTAATTAAGGGCTACTATCGTTACCGAACTTGTGAAACGCCACCTATAAAAATATCTTTGAATGAGATGTGCAGGCTTCCTCACGATGTTTTCCTTCACCGTCAAAGCAATCGGTAAGTACATGTACTAAATTAATTTTTTAATGACTCATTGGTACATTGGCCGTCTGGATTTGAACCCGATACCTCTGGTTAAAAGGACCGAGTCGTTACCAGTTGAGCCACTGACGCTTTTTTGATTTGAGAGACGGTCTTTTTATGTTTTACCGACATTATAAAAATGAGGAGGTTCGCAAATCGACTGTATGTTTTTTGTTATGTATTATACGCAATTTCTCCTTTATTTGTTAACAAATTTCATTGTTGCTTTCTTATTTGATAGATATATTTTTTATGTTTCGGAGTTCTCCTATATAAATTTAATAACAATCAGTTAAGTGTTTTATTTTCAATCAAATTAACAAAACCAAGCAAAATGGAATTGTAGCGATTCAAGTTGATTGTTAGGGTTTCGTACACCAAAAGGGTGACCAACGGGACCCTATTACTATGGCTCTGCTGTCCGTCTGTCCGTATGTCTGTTGTCAGCGGGCTGACCTTCATGAACCATAGTAGGTAGACACTTTAAAATTTTCACAGATTTTGTTTTGCGACTATAATAAAAAATAATGAAAATCGGAAAAATTTAAAAATTAAGGGTTCAAGAAACATGTTTTTTTATATGTAATTTACTAATTTTTAATAACATATTTACCTATTGTCCCCTTTGTGTAAGTCGTACTTGCGTTTAGGAGTCCGAACTGAATGAAATATAGAAGATTATTTCTATCGCTCGTGTTGATTTCTTTTGTTTGCAATGAATAGGTACCACTATCATAGTTATGTGGAGAGATGTGTTGATACGGAACCTTCGGAGCGCGAGTAGGACTCGCACTTGGCCGATTGTTTTAACGAGTTTAGCGTTTTTAATTATTACATTATGGGGATTGTGAAGCTGTAAGTCGCAGTTGTATGCGACATACAAACGGCGATAACGATTTTCACCTCTTAAATGTTAACCGATTTGGACCAATTTTCTGTTAGGTTGTCAGTCAGAACAAAAGCTAGGCTTATACGTTTTTGTTTTATCGATAAAGTTAATAAGTTTAAATTTATTATCGTTCACGTGTTTTCATACAGAACTAATTTCGTCCAATTTTTTTAAATTATAATCAGTAATTTAAAAATCGAAACGTACAAGCCTAGCTTTTGTTCTGGCTGATAACCTGTCAAAAATTGATCTAAATCGGTTAACATTCAAGAGGTGAAAATCGTTATCGCCGTTTGTATGAAAAGTCGAATTTACGCAATGGGTTCACAGTCCTCTTAAAACCACATGTTGAATCCTTTCATATGTCGCTTCAGAACATATTTACACCGGAGAAGCTGTCCGCCATGTTTCCGCTTAGCTTCATTCAGTAGAAACCTCTCAATGAGAGAGTTTGGCAGCAGAACGGCCAGAATAGCGCAGGATTGTGAAAAGGCAAGTGCGCGAGCTCGAGGATCAGCGTAAAGCTGACCTTGATACCAAACACGACCAGTTAAAGGCCCGACCACCTGCGACCATATCATACAATTACGAGGGTGGATGCTAGAATGCCCTCAGTGCGCGAGGAGTTTCGCTGCGAAGATTGGCTACATAAACCATCTTCGAGCGCACGCGCGGCAAACCGACTAGGAGTCGAAGTGGTCACCATGAAATCGGTCGGATAGATCATCATCATCAAAACCACATTTAAACTCTTACTTCATCTGACACTTTGTGTATGAACTGTATGTATTCATCTTGGGTTTCCTTGAGATTGGTCCAATTAAATATGGCTTCAAAGTGATACATCACATTAAGTATTCGTCTCTTGATGATTTCCATCAGCGTTTCAGTCATGTGCATGTATCGGGTTTTTCCGTCGAAATCCATTCCCAATACAGAAGCTGTAAATACAAAAATAAGCAGGTTATGAAATTACAGAATCCTACTAATATTATAAACGCGAAAGTTTGTAAGAATTTATATATGTATGTTTGTTACTCTTTTCCGCAAAAACTACTAAACGGATATGGCTGAAATTAAGAAGGTAGATAGATTAGGACCTGGATTAATACACAGGCTACTTTTGTCAACGCTCGCGAGACACAAAGTCATAGAAACGTTGTCCACGCGGGTGAAGTCGCGGAAAACAGCTAGTGTACTATATTTTTTCAGTTTTTTACGTACTTTCAAAAGAAGAACGGGTCACTGTGCAAGGTTCTAGACGTCTTTGGTATAGGTTATCAAAACGAAGATCAGTTGATCAAATCGATAATTATAATTACTTATTTATTTTTGGTAAGTAATTGAATAAAGCTATACACAACATCTGTCAATGAAACACAGATTTGGACAGAAGGATCCGCCCGTCTCCATATTTTACTCAAATTCTCTTCATACAAGTAAAAAGTAGCGCCATCTGACATAACTCGTACGAACTAGCGTGGGCGAGAGTTGACGTCAGTGCCACGCTAAAAGGACCTTTGTAGAATTGTCGCTTTTAATGTCGTAAAAAAATACAATGTAAGGTTACTTAACGATGACACGGTATCCCATGATTGATTGATTGATTGAAAACTAGTGGAAAGAATAAATTACCCATTACATATTATGACACCCATGAACAAACGAACCTACGAAACAGACAAAACTCCACTCATACTGCTTTTCTAAAAGAATGTACAACTAGTAGAATGAAGATTCATACAAACTGGTTGTTCTTAGATTTAACCACGCTGCCGTGACAAAATACGAAATTAATATGAACTGGCTTTTTGTGTAGCGTTTCATCCAAAGGATATCTGTGAAAGCTTTTTTGACTGTCTTTACCACTATGTGAACTAAACCATGAGTAAAATTAACAGTTTACTCATACTTTTCGTTCGGTAACCAAACTTTAACCAATCTGCGTGACGGGGGGGTGATCGAATCTAGAGAGCGGCATGGAGTGTCCATACTGTACGATACGATTAATATATATACTTTGCCAAAAGGAAGATATATGTGACATGATAACAGTAAACAAGTGGGGCATTCTCGCTTCGGCAAACATGCTCGACGCGCTTCAACACCTGTGGGATGGTTCATAAGGATGCGGTATACATCATTGTACTGCACCCTAAACGTGCTGAAGGACACCTTCTTGTACCGGAACCACAATAGGGATGACGAATGCTAGTCATCTGAGTTACTCTTTATCATCGGTCAAAAACGACATTTTGTTCTAAAAATGTTTGAAACATCTAGGCGTGACGTCATAGTTTAGCAGCGTCATGTAGGTACTGATTTTGTGATTTTGGTGAATTAAAAATCGAAGATTTGACGGAAAACAAAACGTTTTCAACAAAACAAAAGATTTTCGAACAAAATTGTTTAAAGATAAAGTAATAGATAAAGAGATAGATTAATAATTTTACTATTGTATCTACTACCTACTTTGTATGTTTTGATGAACATTAAAAACAATGTCTAAAAAAAACATTTTATTCCGCAGATTCATTTTCAATGTTTCCGAAGGTCGTGGAGTCGTATCAGACACGACATGTGTGTTTTTTTTAAAATAAGTACATAGTTTTCGTTTTTGACAGATAATGTAACTCAACTCCACACCACCGCTAACAGGTGGAAGTACCTACCTAACTCGGCCCTTATCTACGCCTACTTGACTTGATTCATAATGATCATCATCCCCAATCAAGGATACAGCCAACTCATATCAGCTCACATACGTCCCCACCGAGGGGCTCGAGCCTACCCTGAATTAGGGCAATTTAAAGTTAAAAAAATGCAATTTCAGCAAACTTGTAGAACATACGTTGTTCAGTATTATGAGTAGAAGCCCCAGTTAACTGAATTAGGGCGATCGGGCCTTAGTCGACCACGCGGGCCCAGTGCGGGTTGGTCGACTTCACACACAACCTGCGAGTTTCTTCGCAGGTGTGAGCAGGTTTCCTCGCGATGTTTTCCTTCACCGTTAAAGCAATCGGTAAGTATATGTACGTAAGTTTTTAAAAACTCATTGGTACATTGGCCGTCCAGATTTGAACCTGGTACCTCTGGTTAGAAGGACCGAGTCGTTACCGGTTGAGCCACCGACGCTAGGGTTTTTTTTTTTCTAAGGAGTGTTTCTTATTTTATGTTCTTAATTTAATAGTGTCAATGTGTTTTTCATGTTTCAACTATTTATGTATTTTGTGTCATATTCTGGGAATAATAGTAAATTACTGCAGCGGCCAGCAAAAGAGGCATTGATGGACGAACGTGCAAATATGGGCTGACGCGAAGCCGAGGCACACATACGTAAGTCCATTCATACCTAGCTGTGGCCAAGGCACGTAGGTATAGTACTTTTCTTAACTATAATAATGCGCGGAAATAAAAACTTCAATAATTACTTTTCAAAAGCAATGTCGCACATTGAACAACAATATTTTTTCAAGCGCCAAAGTGTTCATTTGTTTTTTTTTCAATACACAGCGTTGTATTTGCAAGTCAGTTCGAAATTTAAATAAAACCTTTGATAAGTTACCTCCTTGGTTGCCATGTTTCGGAGTTAAATACAGTTCCATTTTTAAATTACTCCCGATCAAACATACACATTGCAAGTTAAATAAAAGCTTTTTTTTTATTAATCTTTATTTTAATATCACTTGTACTAATTGTACTATTTAATTATTAATAGAAATAAAAAATATATATACTAGAACAATTAACCTAAAACTAAAAACCTTAAAAAAATATAATCATCATTACAGCTCATATATACGTCCCCACCGAGGGGCTCGAGCCTACCCTGAATCAGGGCGATTAGGCCTTAGTCGACCACGCGGGCCCAGTGCGGGTTGGGCGACTTCACACACAACCTTCGAGTTTCTTCGCAGGCGTGTGTAGGTTTCCTCACGATGTTTTCCTTCACCGTTAAAGCAATCGGTAAGTATGTACGTAAGTTTTTTTTGAAAAACTCATTGGTACATTGGCCGTCCAGATTTGAACCCGGTACCTCTGGTTAGATGGACCGAGTCGTTACCGGTTGAGCCACCGACGCTTTTAATAAAATATAATATGCCTAAAATATATTATAAGGTTCCGAAGATACTGGCAGCGTTCCAATAGCTAGACTAATTCTTTGTCTAATAAAAGCTTGTAAAATGATATTATATGTGTACTTACAACAAAGCGTCTCCATAGCATATTCTTTCATGTACGGCAAATGGTCAATGCTTCCCTTGTCTGTTTCAATGGACAATTTTTCCACCATTCGCTTCGCTTCTCTGTTGAATGTCTCCATGAAGTTCTGATATACTCGACTGTTGAACACTGGCGTTAACAACTTGCGATCTCTTTTCCAAACTGGACCTATTGAAGCAAAATAATAATTTTGAACTAAAAAAAAACCGACTTCAAACATGGAACTAAGGTTCCCCTCGATTTCTCTGGGATGCCATCATCAGATCCTGGTTTCCTTATCGTGGTACCACCCTTGGGATATGTTTTTTCCAACAAAAAAATAATCATTAAAATCGGTTCATAAACGACGAAGTTATCCGCGAATGCACATAAAAAAAAATATTTACGGTCGAATTGAGAAACCTTCTCCTTTTTTGAAGTCGGTTAAAAACTACTAATTACTTACTAACATCGCCCGTCTGGGATTGTAATGCTAAATTAATTCATAAAACTAACTCTAAAATACAAGAAAAAGTGCTGAGTTTATTCATTCCAGTGTTTCTCAAGCAATTTCTAGTTAATATGCAATTTTTTTCCAGTTTGATCATAGGTTTCTCGGAAAAAAAAGTTCCGTTAGATTTCCAAAACACATAATATTATTAACAATCAAACATCATCTACACAGGCTGTAAAAAAATGGTGTAGGACCTGTTACCTTGGGGTTCTACTTATCATACTGAAAAACTTTCCCCAAGGAACCCATAGTCAATTCAAAAAAAAAATTTGGACCCTCCATACTAAAATGCACAAAATTGGTTGATCAGCTGATCGATTTGTATGAAGAGTAAAATTTTTTTTTGTAATTGAAGCAAAGTCATAGAACAAAAGTTGTCAGTATGATGAGTAGGAGCCCCAGTTAACGGGACCTATACCAATTTTGTTACACCCTGTATATATAAAAATGGACCCCTTTTTCTGCGTGCCACGCTATAACTTGAGAACGGCCGGACCGATTTCGCTAATTATTTTTTTGTTGAGTTTGTTATTGTCAAGAGAAGGTTCTTATGTAGGGTAGGGTGGGGTAGGGTAGTGTAGGGTATACTGTAGGGTAGGATAGGGTAGGGTAGGGTAGTGTAGTGTCACACCCTGGACACTTCATACAACGGGCCAAAAATGACATTTCAAAACAGGAATGACGGAACAAAAAAAATGGTGGCGATATCCTATTCGTTCGACAACCAAATTGTAACCAATCTGTATCAATATGGGTGACGAGGGAGTGAGGTCGCAATCTAGAGAGCGGCAGGAAGTGTCCATACTGTATGTTAGTACTAATATATGTATAAGATCTAACAAAATTAGCTGAAACTATTTTAACTGGTGCTTTTACCCATGAAACTGAACAACTTAGCCTATGAAACCCATAGTAGGATACAAGGATTTTTACTAAAACCACATTAAGTTTAACGCTTGTGTGTATTACTGTTTTTATTATAGGGGAAAAAGACCTTTTAAACACTATTCTTGTATGAAATGTTATATATTGTTCTCTTAATATTTTTTTTGGTTTTTCAAGATAATTGTATATCATCATATCAGCTCATATACATCCCCACCGACGGGCTCGAGCCTACCCTGAATCGGGCCTTAGTCGACCACGCAGGCCCAGTGCGGGTTGGTCGAATTCACACACAATCTTCGAGTTTCTTCGCAGGCGTGTGCAGGTTTCCTCACGATCTTTTCCTTCACCGTAAGAGCGTCGGATAAACGTACATACGAGTATGAAATTGAAATTCGAAAACACATTGTTGCGTGGCAGGATTCGAACCACGACCTCCCGGACAAGAGATGAAGGCCCTTTTCATTACACAACCGACACCATTAATATTTTTGTCTATAAAAAGACTATAATAATTGACAATAATAATACCAATTATCTATATTCAGACAAAGTCTGTGAACATTTTAACATTACAAGCTACCTATTACGGTTCAAAAGATACAGCCCTTTGAAAACAAAGTTAAAGACAAAGATTTAAGTTACTACGTTTTTTATGAGACAGAGAGATGGACGGACTAGTTGTAGGGTCCAGTTACCTGGGACGGAACCTTAATTACGTAGTAGGGTACCCTAAAAACAAGTCACATTAAAATGGCGAGGCAAGGCCTAGGTCAAGGTCGACAGAACCAGTTTTATTTTTATTTTTTTATGTATTCATTCGTAAGGCAACAAGTTGTGTTAGGGTTCCATAAAGAGTAAGAACGGGACGCTATTACTAAGAGTTTGCTGTCCGTCTGTCACCAGGCTGTATTTCATGGACCGTGATAGCTAGACAGTTGAAATTTTCACTGATGATGTATTTCTGTTGCGGCTATAACAACAAATACCTACTAAAAATTAGAAAAAGTAAATACTCCATAGAAAAAACGTGTTTTTCCTTGAAACATGAAGAAACTAGCTCCATCTAGTATGATGGTACGGAACCCTATGTGTGCGATTCTGACTCGCACTTGGTCGGTTTTTTTATATTTTTACAACACGACAACGAATATGCTCATCTGTTGTTTACGCTATAGGGTCCAGTTTTTTATTTTGTAGATAAAATTATAAATTATTACCATAGAACTTAGTTTTTAATTTTTAAATAAGGACATAGACTGGTTACCCACAACACAGGGAAGAAACTGGGGACCAGGTCACTAACTGTTATTATGAGTTTGTTTATGGTACAACAAAAATATTTTGGAATTTTGGATTTTGATGTGAAAACGTGTGTGTTACCTATTCATGCTTTAACAAGTCAACCAATCTTAACGAAAGTAGACATGGTGATAGCCTGTGTTTCGGGAAAGGACATAGGCTACTTTTTATCCCGTGAAAATAACATAATCGGATGCAGTTTCTGAGGTAACTAAGTTAAATTCTTTTTTAGTTTGATTTTTTGAACATCGTCATAGAGTAACGGTTAACTTTCTATTACAGCACTGCTCTTACTTTTGATATAACACTCATGTGTGGCGGCTCTTCGACCATATTTGCCTACCAAAAAAAAAAAATATATAAGAACATACCTTTAGCAATCAGTAGGCTTTCACCCAGCCATGGTTTTGAGAAGTCGTAATAGTTGGATTTCTCAATGCATTGGTTGGCTATCAACAAGCTATCGTCGGGGTCGCACACCACTGAAAATCACAAAAAAAAATATTTGTATGCCTATTAGAGTTTGATTTGCATCAACTGTGCTCAAGACGATCAGTCTTACTCCATTCAATGTTGTAAAAATATAATTTCTTTAAAATTATTTTTTTTTATTCATAATTGGTAAGCCCTTGGCATCATCTCACCTGATGGTAAGTGACGATGATGCCGAAGATGGAAGCGGGCTTACCACTCTTCCCCATTGCAATGGGGATCTGGCTATCTTATATCCAAGCCGGAACACATCAATGCTGTTAACACTGATTTATTTGTGGACTAATTTCAGGATGAGGGAAAGGTGCCTTAAAGGTGGATAAAAAAAAAAACTCTTGGTTTTAATTTGAAGCGGACGCCATTTTGATTACGAAATGTTTTATGTCTTCACTATAAAAGGAAAAACGCAGAGGCAATAAATGCACACTGTATCCTTGAAATGTCTATAAATATAATTAAAATAAAAAAACTAAAACTCGGCTACCTTTACTGTAAAGTATGAAATTAAGAGTTTCCCGACTGAAATCATAGCCTTTATAGTGATAATAGATATAAATTTTAATTACAATAGGGCTTTTACGATCAAGGCTATTTACTTGAAATGAAGGGAAAAATAAAGTAATCGGTTTCCGCACCGTACTTCCGGTTAATACGTGGCTGGTATAGAACTCGGGTTCTGTGGCGCAGTGGTTAGTACATCAGTAGGTTGCGGGTTCGATTTCCGTGGGATTATACTTTGTTAGACTCGGTTTGGATGGCGGTAGGGCATTTTTAAGCCCGACTGACTGGCTACCACAATGTTATATCACTTTTTCCGCCAATACATCAATGATAAACCTTAAAAAAGTGGTTGATAAAGTCATTTGATCGAAACTTACAAATTCTTTCATGTTTTATTTGCATGTAACTTACCACCAGGTGAGATGTTGTCAAGGGTTTACCAATTGTGAATAAAAAAAATATGTATTTGAAATAATTTAGAGGATTTGAGAAAGAAAAAGTTCGGCAACATCATATCAGTCGAAGGACGTCCACTGCTGGACATAGAGGTGAGATGTTGTCAAGGGTTTACCAATTGTGAATAAAAAAAAATGTATTTGAAATAATTTAGAAGATTTGAGAAAGAAAAAGTTCGGCAACATCATATCAGTCGAAGGACGTCCACGTCCCAAGGATTTCCACGGCGACCGGTTCTGCGCTGCCCGCATCCAGCGACTTCCCGCGACCTTAAACCGGGGCACATAGCTCGTAGAACAGATGGCCATTGCGGCAGTAAAGAAAATGATAAAAAATAAATAAAGAGGATAATATGTGGATACGTACTGATTTTTCAGCAGAGCCCAAACTGAGACTGTAATCTGAACCACGAATCAAATCAAATCAAATCAAATCAATATAATTTAATTTAAATACGTGTTTACATACTTTTAAATAGTCAAAAAAAACTTAATATATATATATATATATATATATATATATATATATATATATATGTCATGATTCAGATAACAGTCTCAGGTAATGGTATTCGTACGATTTATTTGTAATACATATTAAGGTTTTTTTTTGACTATTTAAAAATCTGTGTACACACCTATTTAAAATGAGTAATTTGGATTTTCAAATTTGGAAAATAAAAATGGGACAAATTTTTTTTTTTTTTTTTTACCGTATAAAGTTTGGGGGCCCAGTAAAAATCGGTACACCCCGCCATTCTGGGATATGTTGTATGAAGCCTCCCTCATGAACTGCCATATCTCTGTAAAGAAGGACAGTGAGGTCATTTTAATATCATCATCATTTTTATTGGCAGAAAGATGTGCACTGCTGAACAAAGTCCAAGATTTATGTCAACACAAATATTAACTCTTACACATACACACCAAACATGTATTTTACAGTACTTTTGACGTCATAACGTCATAAATAAATCGATGAACGCCGGCTGCACCCACGAAAAAGTGTCACGTCCCTGTCACGTCTTCGTTGTCGAGAGCGCGGAACAAGCGATAGAGAGGCACGATCGGCCTAAGCGTTCGGCTTGTGACACGTTATCACGTAAAATTATGGTCCGTAAACCAACTTACCTGTTTACCTGTTTTTTTAAAGACTATTCTAATGCACCTTTGTTATACATAAGTTTAAATCGATTAGTATTCCATAATCCTTACTAATCCTTAATGTATTATAAATGTAATAATGTATTTGTTTGTTTGTTACCTTTTCACGCTTCAACGCCTTGACCAATCTTGATGAAATGTAGATTGCAGTAAGCCTCTCTCACTGTAAAGGACCTTGGCTACTTTTTATCGCGTGAAAATGGCATAGCCCGATGCAGTTCTTGAGGGAACTGAAAAAAAACTCTTTTTTTTGGTTAATTTTTTTAACATCGCAACGACGGAATAATGGAATGTTGTGATTTTTTGCACAGAGATGGTTGAGGGGATGGAAAATGACAAGATCTACTAAAAAGTATATCCTGAGGGATCTGGGAAAAAATCATTTCCACGCTCGCGCACGTCGGCGTCGCAACCCGCTACCGGATCGAAGTGATTTTATGTATAGAATTGGTTGAGAGGATGGCAAGTGACATAGACTTCTAATCAGAATAGCCCGATATAGTTCCTAAGGGATCTGGAGAAAAAGTCCTGTCCACGCTTGCGAGCGAGCGCGGGCAAGAGCTAGTTACGTATATATATATTACACATTATGGCATCTTGTCCCTAAGAGGAATCGCTGTTACCTGCAGCACAGGTTTCCCTAGTGTGGGTAGTAGCATAGCGTCGTCACCTTACTTCATCACCATCATCATCATATCAGCCGAAGGACGTCCACTGCTGGATATAGGCCTCCCCAAGAATTTCCACGACGACCGGTCCTGCGCTGCCCGCAACCAGCGGCTTCCCGCGATCTTCACCAGGTCATCGGTCGGTAACTTTGGCCTATTGTAATGTACCCTCATAATTATTTTTAAATTTTGAGGAGTATATTAGAAGTATTATATTAGCTGTGCCCACTATTTCGTCCGCGTGGAGGTTTTGAAATTTCCCACGGGAACTCTTAAATTTTCCGAAATAGAAAGTATTCTATATTTTAACCCGGGCTAGAAGGAACCACCATACAAAATTTCATCAAAATCGGTCGAGTACTTTTTGCGTGATGCGTGAACATGCAGACAGACAGACAAAATTCCAAAAGTTGTTGTTTTGGCCTCTATATCGTTAGTAATGTCAACCACAAAAATATTTTATGTACAGACGCGGCCCCGTTACAGTTTTATTATATGAATAAGTATAGACTATACATAAGTTTGTATACCATTGATACCTACTTTAAGCTCATTACATATAATTACTACTTAGGATAAGTTTGGAACATAATAAAGAATTTATCATTAATAATAACTACACGAATTAATAAAAAATAAAAACTCGACTGCATAAAACTTAACCTGTCTTTTTTGGCCAGCACGGTAAATTATTTTTTACAACGACCGACCGGTCCTGCGCTGCCTACATCCAGGATCCCCGTGATTCTTACCAGGTCGTCGGTCTACGGTCGTGAGCCTGCCTACGCTACCGGAACGGAAAACAGTATTTTACTTAAATCAAAAAAATAATTATATATCGATATCCAATAAGACACGATTCACCCGAAAAGAATTGTCATCCCTTAATGTATGGGAGGCGTCCTTAAAATAAAATCTTATTCGATGCAATGTAGGTAATAATTTTCGAAAAACTTAAAAGCATTTTGGTACAAGCTTTTATTTAAAAAGAGTTTTCATACTCAAAAAGCCAAATGCTCAAATGAATATAAAAATAAACGATTCCTAATTCAAAAAAGTGAGTACATTTTTGTATTTCACACGATTCTATGGAAAAATTAAAGACAATTCTGGGACCTTGATTCCACATTCAAAGTTCTTAATCAGATCAACTTAAAAATAACAAAAGGATCTATGGTCACTGGGAATACGGCTTAATTCCATATTTCAGCTTAATCGGACCCATGGAAGGCTCTCTACGATCGATCGCAAGATTTGACTAAACAAACATACATACATGCATACATACAAACATACAACCATTTATACATGCAAACATTGCAAGATAAATAAAAGCTTTTAAAACTTAAAACGCTGCTGTCTATGATTGACAGATGGACGTAAAGAAAGATCATGTAAAGTTTCCTAGTAAGGATAAGATAGGGTTGCCAACTGTCCTGTTTTCCCAGGAGGTGTCCTGCTTTTGGGGTGTCCTGGATAGTTTTCAAGTAGTATTCTGTGTTTTGGGTGAATTGTCTTATTTGAGAATCGATAAATTTTTACCCAGTAGAGGTGCGATAGACATTGAAGAGCATCAAAAAAAGGCCAAACACAAGATAACACTCTTAGGCAGAGACTTCTCAAGCCTAAGCCTTAGCCTTAGAAGTTGTCGATAAACGAAAAAACAGTACCTAGCTTATGAAGGGGCTGCAACTTAACTTTTGCTATTAGTTATTTTTCATTGATCCTATATTCCTATTTTTTTATATGAATCCTAAGATAAATGTTTATTTTATTATTTATTATTTGTTATTAAAAATCTTTAATGTTTACAAATTACACCTAAAATAAAATGCCTGAAATACTTAAAATAAAACACATTAAATCACATCTAAAATACCTAAAAGCACACCGAAAATAACTTACAAAAAAAACATAATTATACATGTTTATTGCTATTAACTATTGTCCTCATATTGCATCCTGTTTTAAACAGAAGTGTCCTGGTATTCTAAATTTGGGCATGACAACCCTAGGATAAGACAACCCTTAAAAATAAAAATATACTTTTAAAAGTTTCCTTACTTTTGCGTCCACGTATCAACGAAAGGATGTGTCCTATCACCGGCCAGGCACCGGGGTACACCGGCGGCTCGTTCAAACATTTATTATTTCCATTCCTCCAACGCATATATGCAAACAGGACACAAGCTAAACACAATATTGAAGTTACAATCATTTTTGGCACTACCGTTGCGGTACTGATTATCGGAACATGTGTCAATATAATCAAAAGTTAGGTCACTGGGAGAATAAATTCTTAGTAGGCAAACCAGTATATAGCTAACTAGTTTTGGTATGCAAGAAAAAAATTAATGTAATAAAAAAACTAGTTCTATTTGAGTCGATATATAAAAAAAACCGGCCAAGTGCGAGTTGGACTAGCACTCCGAGGGTTCCGTACCACCACACCTCCCCATACATCTTACTATAATACTTATTCTTCGTCGTGCGAGTACGACTACACTTATTATTTATTGTTTTCAACCGACTTCCAAAAAGGAGGATGTCTCAATTCGACTTTATATTTTTTTTGATGTGTAACATCTTTGCTTTCGCTTTCCTGCAATTTGTGGGAGTGATTTCGTGAAATGGGACGGAAATGTGTAACATGGGACGGAAATGTGTAACAGGAAGTCGCGAAAGCGCGCGCTATTCGATCTGACGAATGAGCTTTGCTCTCGCTTTCCTGCAATTTGTGGGAGTGATTTCGTGAAATGGGACGGAAATGTGTAACAGTGATTTGTTACACATCATATGCGAGTACTGTAGGTCTCGTTTTTTTTATTTCTTATTATTATTTTCTTTAATCCAGGCTATGCCCATAATTTGTTAGTACAACTTATACTATGTAAACAATATCATATAATTAAAAACAAAATGAAATTAAAATTTAACATACATGGCGACCCTGGACTCAATGTGAACATGGTTCCAGTGCCACACAATCGGTTTATGTGTGTTACCTCAGAACTTTTGACCGGGTGAACCGATTTTTATGATTCTTTTTTTATTTGAAAGCTACCTTCTTTGTGGTTTCATATAAATTTTATCAAAATCGGTGTAGTTCTTAATAAGAAAATTAACAAAAACCAAAAATAAAAATGCAAAAACGTACTAAGTTGCGATGGGAGTCGGTTTTTTAACGTGTTTAGCGTTTTCAATTATATTTTATACTTCAGTAATAGTACTATAATGAAACCAAGTTTCACTCATGTATGTATTACCGTTTTTTGTATGGAGACCCCCTTAATTATTTTTTTAAATTTTTAGTATTTGTTGTTATAGCGGCAACAGAAATAGATTACCTGTGAAAATATTCTACCTAATAAGGTTCATGTGAATACAGCCCGATGACAGACGAACTGACGGACAGACAACGGAGGCTTAGTCATAGGATCACGTTGTTAACCTGTGTTGGGTTTAAAGAACCCTAAAAACTAGACAAGTCCTCCGTCATTTAAATTGTAAATTTTTTTTTTATTATTAATAAAAGTTGCTTTTATTAGGAACACTTTAGGCCGGTGCTACTTTACGGTTAATTAAATCAGTCCTCATAATTATAGGTACCGGGTTTGAATTCGGGGACGGCCAATGTGCAAATGAGTTTTTCTAAACTTACATACATTTACTTACCGATTTCTTAAAAGGTAAAGAAAAAACGTAAGAAGCATGCACATCTGATTTCAGATATGTATGAAGTCGCGTTGCACACATCCGAAGATATAAATCTGAATACCCTACACGTGACCGCGGGTGACATTAAGTGCTATTTAGGTAATGTGACCATACGTCCCGATTTCAGCGGGACAGTCCCGCTTTCAGGCTGTCTGTCCCGCTGTCCCAGCCGAGGGAAAAAATGTCACGCTTTCGCAAAAAGACTAAACGTTAAATTAATTTAAGTATATACCTATTTAAATTAAAGAAGCGTCGGTGGCTCAACCGGTAAAGACTCGGTCCATCTAACCAGAGGTACCGGGTTCAAATCTGGACGGCCAATGTACCAATGAGTTTTTCAAAAAAAACTTACGTACATACTTACCGATTGCTTTAACGGTGAAGGAAAACATCGTGAGGAAACCTGCACACGCCTGCGAAGAAACTCGAAGGTTGTGTGTGAAGTCGACCAACCCGCACTGGGCCCGCGTGGTCGACTAAGGCCTAATCGCCCTGATTCAGGGTAGGCTCGAGCCCCTCGGTGGGGACGTATATGAGCTGTAATGATGATATACCTATTATTTTTGCACTCGCATGCAACTGCTTAGGCATTAGACAAAAACTTAATTTTTACTTTTTTTACCTACTTTTTATTCAGTGTTCCTCATATCATTTTTCCCCACCGAGGGGCTGAAGCCTACCCCTAATTAGGGCGATCGGGCCTTAGTCGACCAAGTGGGTCAAGTACCGATTGTTTAACCTATTCAGTATTATTAATTTTCTAATAAACGCTAGTAAAATATATATAGTTTTTTTTTTATAATTCTGTTGGTGTCCCGCTCTGAGGAAAAAAATAAATGGTCACGTTATATTTAGGGCTTGTGCACAAATCACGTGACGTTCGATACCTCACGAAAAAAATCACGACAGATCACGTTGGAGGAGGGTGGATAAGGTGACCTCACGTGTGTTTTTCTATAGTGAACGAATAAATTAAAACTACCCCATTCATGAGTAAATAGTTTTTTAGGTTTCATTAAAAATAAATCTTCAATTGTTAAATACTTCAAAATAGCGAGTCTATTTACGAAATTTTGGCGGGCGTGGCCTTGAACGCGCTTGACAGCGCCCGCTATATACAATACTATTAATTTTAAAATTGGAGGGGGGGACCATTACCAAGAACCTCACCAAATATTACCGATGCAGGAGGGGGGGGAGGGTGGTTTAAACAGTAGCCGAAAAAACCTCGCGTGATTTGTGCACAAGCCCTTACCAGGCAACCATTTTCTCTCCTTCGCACGGTTTGTGCTAATCGATAAGAGAGAAGAGAAGAACTATTGTATGAAAGATTTTTTTATTAACAACTAGTTTTTTCCCGCGGCTTCGCTCACGTGGACAACGTTTTTAGGACTCTCTTTAAGGGTGATTAGTAAATTATGTCGTTTCCCACCTACTTAACCATCTCTGTGCAAAAAATCACAACAATCGAGTATTTTTTTAGTTCCCTCAGGGACTGCATCAGATTATGCTATTTTCCCGGGATAAAAAGTAGATTATGGCCTTCCTCTTGACACAGGCTACACGCATGCCAAACTTCATAAAGATTGGTCAAGGCGTTGAAGCGTGAAAAGGTAACAAACAAACACATTTTCACATTTATAATATTAGTAAGGATTGGTGAGCCCTTGGCATCATCTTACCTAAGATGGTACTTAACATTTGGCAATGATGTCACCGATAATAAAGCGGGCTTACCAAGATTTCCCAACGTAATGGAGAACTGGTTATCTTATCTTCAAGCCGGAACACATCAGTGCTGTTAACATTGATGTTTAGGGGCAAGACTTAGATAGGATGGTGGTAGCTAGCCAGGCGGGCTTACGAAATGCTTTTCCACCAACCAAACAGAGTTTTACAAAGTTAGCCTCCACTGGGAATCGAACCCGCTACCTCCTGATGTGAAGCTAATGGAATAGCCATAACGCCACGGAGGCGGATAAATGGAGTAAGTGGAGCACTAAAGGAAAGCCACCGATGAAATGGTTGGAATACTGATATATAATATAATTTTTTTTTTCATTGCCATGGATACCTTACCAAATGTTGATGTTTTCATGTGCCCAGATTACGAATTTATTCATGAAAGTATTGAATGTCCTCTTGTTTTTTATGATAATTGCATATCTTATATTTCGATCCATTGTCGAATTTTTAGTAATAAAATTTATTTTCCCAGTCATGATTAGAGTTATGCGCAAAAAAACGAGAGCAAATCTTACAAAATAGTTTCGTGAATTGTGGACATAAATATATCCAAAATCGATCTTATATCTGGGGCAACAAAATTACTCTAAACCAGTGTTATAGATGTTAGGTATAACCAGGACGAACAATGTTATAGATGTTAGGTATAACCAGGACGTACAATGTTATAGATGTTAGGTATAACCAGGACGAACAATGTTATAGATGTTAGGTATAACCAGGACGAACAATGTTATAGATGTTAGGTATAACCAGGACGAACAATGTTATAGATGTTAGTATAACCAGGACGAACAATGTTATAGATGTTAGGTATAACCAGGACGAACAATGTTATAGATGTTAGGTATAACCAGGACGAACAATGTTATAGATGTTAGGTATAACCAGGACGAACAATGTTATAGATGTTAGGTGTAAACAGGACGAACAATGTTATAGATGTTAGGTATAACCAGGACGAACAATGTTATAGATGTTAGGTATAACCAGGACGAACAATGTTATAGATGTTAGGTATAACTAGGACGAACAATGTTATAGATGTTAGGTATAACCAGGACGAACAATGTTATAGATATTAGGTATAAACAGGACGAACAATGTTATAGATGTTAGGTATAACCAGGACGAACAATGTTATAGATGTTAGGTATAAACAGGACGAACAATAATGAGTACTTATTCGTTTACAAAGTGTTAAGAAATCACGAGTGGAATTTTAAGGGGTGATTCAGAATCGACCCTAGAATACATAACAGGAAAATTTCATAAAAATCCAATCGAAAAAACTTTTCAACTTTTCACACTATAGTATAGAAGACGCCAACATTTTTCTCGCTAATGGATTTTTCTGATATTTTTTTCTATGTTCTAGAGTCTATTCTCAATTATTCAGTCTTCTCTCCTTCAAATTTGACACGTGATTTTTTTAAATACCCTGCATATGAGCTTGTCTTAAATTATCACCGTTATAGGAGAAGATAAAGAGCAGCGGACTGAAGAAGAGAAAAGAAGGGCGAAACACGAAGAGTTATGGAAATAGGGATGAAAATAAAGAGAAAAAATAAAGGATATCAAAATAGAGAAAACCAAAAAAGCGATGGTTATTTGGAGTTAAATAGGATATAAAAGAGAGACAAAAATATATTCAGAGCCGAGCACAAATAATTCACGAGAATATGAGGATGATGGATATTATATACATTTTAGGGAGTGACAAGTTTTTTAATAAAAATCTAGTTAAGATATTTTCCATAAAATCCTATTCCATTTAATCCTTGGGTACTACTAACATTATAAACGCAAAAGTTTGTATGCGTGGATGTATAGATGTTTATTAATCTTTCACGCCACAATAGGTAAACGTATCTGAAATTTGGTAGGTAGACAGATTAAGATCTGAATTAACATGATGATATCAGCTCATATACGTCCCCACCGAGGGGTTCGAGCCTACCCTGAATTAGGGCGATCGGGCTTTAGTCGACCACGCGGGCCCAGTGCGGGTTGGTCGACTTGACACACAACCTGCGAGTTTCTCCGCAGGCGTGTGCTGGTTTCCTCACCATGTTTTCCTTCACCGTAAGAGCGATAAACGTACATATAAAATTAAAATTGGAAATCGCATTGGAACGTGGTAGGATTCGAACCACGAGCTCCCGGACAGGAGGCGGTGGCCCTAGCCGTTAAGCCACCGACGCTCTTGGATTAACATATAGGCTTCTTTTTTCCAAGCTCGCGAGCCGCTTGCAGATCGCGCACTGCGCACTCTCGACGACAGCGACAGTTATAGAAACTATGTTCACGCGAGCGAAGCCAAAAAGTGGCAAAAGCTATTTTAAAATAAACTGAAAGCCTGTCGGAGCAGAATTTCATATTGCTAGAATTATAGTGCCTTGCCTCCGTAACGTATAGCGCTGGCACATCGCTTTTGTAACCGAATATTATGTGTACAGAAGTTTAAAAAATCCAAGTATCATGCTTAACCTGCACTAATTAATAA
This sequence comes from Coleophora flavipennella, assembly GCA_947284805.1. Taxonomy (NCBI): domain Eukaryota; kingdom Metazoa; phylum Arthropoda; class Insecta; order Lepidoptera; family Coleophoridae; genus Coleophora; species Coleophora flavipennella. Next base: position 2,279,959 of record OX369272.1, read on the forward strand.
TAAAAGTCCGTAGTCCTTTCAAAAAATAAATGTATATTTTAAAAAACCAAATTATATTTGCAGTCGTTATTAGAATATTTTGTATGGAAAATTTATGAACTTATGACAAATCCAACTGCGCATCATAAGTTGGTCGACCGAATGTTACTCCTAAACAAAGAAAGCCTACGTGATAAATTTTATATCAAATTTATTATATTATGTCCTATTCTTTCAATTTTCTTCAGATGTCCTGAAGTAGCGACTCTAACAAAATTTAAATTTAAAAGGAATTATTTAAGTCTTTAAATACAGGGAAGGTACCCAAAAAAATTTTTTTTTTCAAGATTTTATTACGCCATTTTATTGGAGTTAATAATAACAGCTTTCTTGTACTAATAGTCTCTGAGCAAAGCAACAGACAGACAGAATCGGTGAAACTATAAGGGTTCCTTGACGACTTCGAAACCCTAAAAATGAATTACCATAATGTATGACAGAGCATCACTTTAGAAGAGCTCGACCGATTTGTTTTTTTTTTGTGTGTTCGTAACTGTCAGTACAAGGTTTGTATATGTCGCAGTATAATAGCAAAATCCGTCGTATCGCGAAAATCATAGGAATATTGCACACTATGGAGTAGAAAACTCAGAATAAAACCAAGTCGGAAGGAGCCCCGCTATGCGGCGCTCCTTTTTACGGTAGTAAAAGACATGTCACCAAACCTAACCTACCTAACGAAGCGGGGCTCAGTCCGACTTGGTTTTATTCTGAGTTTTCTACTTCATAGTGTGCAATATTCCTAGGATTTTCGCAAAACCACGGATTTTGCGATTATCCTGCGACATGTCTACCAAAAAAATTTCACTTCAAAAATCGCACGGGGTTGTGGCACGTCGGTAGCGATAGGTATGGGTAGGGCGTGGGTCGGCAATTTTTTTTTCTTATCTGTGGCGTGGGTAAATGACCGTGCGTGCTCACAGATACATGAGTTTAATGAAGAAATATAAGACCTAAAAGTAAATACTTAAGAGTATTGTACACATTATAATTATAACACAACAACGCAATAAAAATATAATTATGTCTGACCCGAGATGGGTTTACATTATTTTTACGTACAACAGATTCATATCAAAGTTGTAGTGAAAATATTGAAGATTGAAGAGAATTTTTGAATCATATGTCACACTTTATTCAAATTGTGATACATAAGTTGTTATGTGCCAGCGCATGAGAAATAGATGAAATAGATCGAAAGAAAAAGGTTAAATAACAGCGTTACCGCGTTACAGGCTGAAGTCACGGGTAAAACATTGTTTCTAATAAAAAAAAACATAGTTTTCTAATACAAAAATATCACACACTTTTGAGCCCTGAAAAAAGACGTAGAAACCTTGACACTCGGCCTCAAGTCTGCAACATTTTAAAGGCAGCATTTGAGAGCCTCTCGAGGCGAGATGCCCCGTCGCTGCTGGAGAACCCTCTACGGAAAAACAACGTGGAGTGTCGTCTAAAAGACTTTGGTCGCAGACGCTATTTTGATAACGAAGAAAAGTTTACTCACCGACTTTTTTGTGGTGTTAAAAATGTGTTACTCGACTGCGTCAGAAGGAGGGTTGTGTTTTTCGATGTGTATGTGTGTTTATTTATTTCTTTTCCACGCCTTGTAGCCTAAACGGCTTAATGGATTTTAGAGTTTGAGGTTTCATTATATTTGTCTTGATCCCGTGAGTGACATAGGATTTTTTTTTACTTGACTATCCAAAAAAAGAGGTCATTTATTTCTTTGGCACGCTCTGTAGCCTAAACAGCTTGATGGATTTTGGAGTTCGAGGTGTCACTAGATTTGTCTTGATCCCGTGAGTGACATAGGATTTTTTTTACTCAACTATCCATAAAAAGAGGTCATTTATTTCTTTGGCACGTTCTGTAGCCTAAACGGCTTGATGGATTTTGGAGTTCGAGGTGTCATTAGATTTTTCTTGATCCCGTGAGTGACATAGGATTTTTTTTTACTTGACTATCCAAAAAAAGAGGTCATTTATTTCTTTGGCACGCTCTGTAGCCTAAACGGCTTGATGGATTTTGGAGTTCGAGGTGTCACTAGATTTTTCTTGATCCCGTGAGTGACATAGGATTTTTTTTTACTTGACTATCCAAAAAAAGAGGTCATTTATTTCTTTGGCACGTTCTGTAGCCTAAACGGCTTGATGGATTTTGGAGTTCGAGGTGTCATTAGATTTTTCTTGATCCCGTGAGTGACATAGGATTTTTTTTTACTTGACTATCCAAAAAAAGAGGTCATTTATTTCTTTGGCACGCTCTGTAGCCTAAACGGCTAGATGGATTTTGGAGTTCGAGGTGTCACTAGATTTGTCTTGATCCCATGAGTGACACAGGAAAAAATTTTACTCAACTATCCAAAAAAAGAGGTCGTTTACTTCTTTAGCACGCTCTGTAGCCTCAACGGCTTGATGGATTTTGGAGTTCGAGGTGTCGTTAGATTTGTCTTGATCCCGTGAGTGACATAGGATTTTTTTTACTCGACTATCCATTAAAAGAGGTCATTTATTTCTTTGGAACGCTCCTTAGCCTAAACAGCTAGATAGATTTTGGAGTTCGAGGTGTCACTAGATTTGTCTTGATCCCGTGAGTGACATAGGATTTTTTTTTACTTGACTATCCAAAAAAAGAGGTCATTTATTTCTTTGGCACGCTCTGTAGCCTAAACGGCTTGATGGATTTTGGAGTGTGAGGTGTTCTTAGATTCGTCTTAATCCCATGAGTGACATAGGATACATATTTACCCGTCTGACCAAAAAAGGAGTTAAGTTTTTATGCAGTCGGGTTTTTAATTTTTAATTTATTCCTAAAGTTTTCTACCGTCACATTATAAAGAAGTTATGTTTGTATGCATGTTTGTTAAAAGTAAGTTTAGATGCAAGAGGTAATTATTAAAGATGCTTTTAGGGTCTGCGGGTGTGTGTATGTAACACTCTCAGCCCGATGGTAAGGTTTTTATTTCTCCAATAGCCTTCACACACGACGCAATCATTACAAACAAAAGGTGTGACGAACATACTTAAAAATTGTAGCAACAGAAGGTGTCAAAAACCAGCCAAGTGCGAGCCGGACTCGCGCACGAAGGGTTCCGCACCATTATCTATAATAAATGACGTATTAAAAAAACTACTTTCTAGATCTCGTTAAAACCAATTTTCGGTGGAAGTTTGCATGGTTGTGTACATCACATATTTTTTTAGTTTTATCATTCTCCTATTTTAGAAGTTACAGGGGGGTGGGGACACACATTTTACCACTTTGGAAGTGTCTCTCGCGCAAACTATTCAGTTTAGAAAAAAATTATAAATCATTTTTGAAGACCTATCCATAGATAACCCACACGTATGGGTATGATGAAAAAAAAATTTTGAATTTAAGTTCTAAGTATGAGGAACCCCCAAAATGTATGTATTTTTTTCTATTTTTGTGTGATAATCTTAATGCGGTTCACAGAATACATCTACTTACCAAGTTTCAACAGTATAGTTCTTATAGTTTTGAAAAAAGTTGCTGTGACATATGGACGGACAGACAGACAGACATAACGAATGCATAAGGGTTTCGTTTTTTTCCATTTGGCTACGGAACCCTAAAAAGTAGAAAAACTAAAAATATATGGAAAAGTGTGCTTACTTTAATAAATTCGTCTCGCGTTCTGAGTACTGTCAACAAGTGAGGTATGTAGATGTGTGAGATGCCTATAAACTCATACGATTTGAAAAAATGTTATACCAATATTTAGAATGGATCTTCACGATCAACATAGATTGAAAAATAGGACTCGCGCACCGCACACCCTTGATATCCACGCGAGCATACCACGGGCAATTGCTCGCTAATAATATTCAGGGGACAATGCAATACACGGTAATCTGGCCTCACACTAATATTCCCTAAAATATTGGAATCTGAAAGTGATAAAAATACTTAAATACTTTTAAATCAATCACTGCTGGACATTGGTCTCCACCAAGGATTTCCATGAAGACCGGTTCTGCGCTGTCCGCATCCACCGGTTTCCCGCGACCTTCACCAGGTCATCGGTCCACCGAGTGGACTTTTAAATGCATCATCATCATCATCATATCAGTCAAAAATTGTCCACTGCTGGACAAAGACCTTCTCCTAAAGGATTTCCACGACGACCGTCCTGCGCTGCCCGCATCCATCGGCTTCCCGCGATCTTCACCAGGTCGTCGGTCCACCGCGTGGGAGGCCTGCCTACATACCATTTTAAATACATACCTACACAATAATAGAGGTGAGGTGCAACCAAACGCACTCAAATTTTTACCCGACTGCCCCACTTCGTCAAAATAACTTTATAAACAAAAATTTGAACATGTTATTTTTGAAGTAAAACTCCTTTACGCACGCTTGACTTGGGGAGTAAGCTGGTGAATGCGTTACGCAAACGGCGAATTCTAGCGTTACGAAAAGTGTGAACGGGCGAGGCGAACGGCACGCTTGACTGGAGGAGTAAGCTGGTGAATGCGTTACGCGAACGGTGATAAAGTTTTACTTCAGTTGTGTGGTCCAAAGCACACTCGTTTATTTTATTTCGCAATAACTGCATTCGATTTACATATGTATAAGAACCATATCGATTGAATTTAATTAATAAAATTATTTACCAAACAAACATTGTCCTGGGAATTATAATCATCGGCATATTTCTTATATTAAAAAATAACTCAGTGTCAAGTTGTGGTTAAGATATTGTATAGGCTTTCTTCTATATTGTTAATTTCTTTTTTTATGTTGTGATGCAATAAGAATATTGTAGGTATTGTATTGTATTGTATTAATTAAAAATAAACAAATTTTAATATTGACTGAAAATTAGTTTTGCGTGAAAACATTGAACGACAACCTTGAACTTATCAATTGTTTTGAAAAAAAAAACTATAAACCTAGCGTTTGTTCTGATTGACAAACTATTAAAAAATAGTCAAAATCGGTAAATCGCTATCGACGTTTGTATGAAAAGGCGCTGGTTCACGATTATCACTTCATACAACGGGCCAGAAAATGAGATTTCAAATACAAATGACGGAACAAACAAAATGGCGGCGAAATCCTATACGTTCAACAACCAAACGGTAACCAATTTGTATCAATCTGGGTGGCGAGGGGGTGAGGTCGCAAATCTAGAGAGCGGCAGGGAGTGTCCATACTGTATGTTAGTACCAATATATATACTTTGGTGAAGCTAAGACTGGCAGATTTTTATTTATCCACATTTGATAAGCCAAGGTTAACTGGAAGAGATCCCGAAAGGGATAAGTCCGCGATTGCTATATCGACATTATTTTGTTAAAATCTTATTTGTTTTTAAATTCAATAAAGAGTTTACATACAAACAAAGCCCTTGGTATCATCTCACCTCATGGTAAGTGACGATGATGCCAAAGATGGAAGGGGGCTTACCAAGATTCCCCAACACAATGGGGAACTGGCTATCTTATCTTCAAGCTGGAACACATCAATGCTGTTAACACTGATGTTTGGCGGCAAGACTTAGATAAGATGGTGGTAGCTAGCCAGGCGGGCTATGAAAATGCCCTACCACCAACCAAACCGAGTCTTACAAAGTTGACACCGCCGAGAATCGAACCCGCAACCTCCTGGTGGTTAAAAAAAGACGTCAAATGTAGCCTTTTTAAATGGCCTCATAGTTCTTTTACTACCAACCATTATCCATTTTCCGTAGCATAAGTAGTAATCCAATCTCATTACTCAATTCCATAAGGGCCTTATCACACTAACAAGTTGGGCGCGAGTGGAAAGCGGGGCGAGTGCGCAGCGAGCTCGCGGCGAACAGCGCTGTCGACGCCATTTTGTACACTCTCGTTTTCCCTTATGGCACTGAATGTACAAAACGCGGATCGATCGCCGCGAACTCGCTGCCCACCTGCGGCGTGTTCACCACGCACACGTTGCGAGCTCGCTGCGCAATCGCCCCGCTTTCCACTCGCTCGCAACTCGCTAGTGTGATAAGGCCCTAATATGCTATACAAAATTGCCGCATAGTATCCCCACCCACTCTCGACGAGAATGTATTTATTATTGTTAGTAAATATTAATTTGATACAGCATTGTAGTGCTTATGATAGAAATTATTGTGTCACTTATGAAACCTTGGGTGCATTTTTCATATGGTACCTTTAAAGGTGACAAACAAGTTACAATCAGTTGTGATGGAGGGTCAACAAAAAAATCTATCGTAAAAAATTTATTGCAACCGTGTCTGTAAAATATCAAAAACCCAATGAATACTTGAAATGTTGAGATATTTTTATTTTTAAAATGCCTACCTATTAAATTTAGCATTTTTACCCGACTACGCCAGAAGGAGGGTTATGTTTTTAGAGTGTGAGTATGTTTGTTTGTATGTTAACCGCCTGTCCATTTGCTTACACCAGGAGGTCGCGGGTTCAATTCCCGGTGGGGTCAACTTGTGAGACTCGGTTTGGTTGGTGGTAGGGCATTTTCTAAGCCCTCCCGGCTAGCTACTACCATCTTATCTAAGTCTTGCCGCCAAAAATCAGTGTTAACAATATTGATGTGTTCCGGATTGAAGATAAGATAGCCAGTTCTCCATTGCTTTAGGGAATCTTTGTAAGTCTGCTTCCATCTTCGGCATCATCGTCACTTACCATCAGGTGAGATGATGCCAAAGGCTTACCTATTGGGAATAAAAAAAAAAATGTAATATTATGTATATTTACATATATGTGTCGGAGCGTCATTGAAAACGCGACCAATACCAGCTCGAGATACGTTTACATAGATCGTTAATTTTTATTTAGATCAAACGTCAGGTAAGTACCTGGGTGAAACCGGTGGTGGCGTGACAATCACTTGTACTCGTGAGACGATCGTTTTTGGTAGCAAAGATGACGTATTAACGGAAGGCTGTTTGTGATTAAAGTGGCAGCACTGAGTTAAGAATTTATTAGGTCTGTGGAGAAGCCATATTAGCTGGACGTCAGTCTCGAGGCAGACACTTTTTGACGGAGCATCGAGCAGAACACAAGTAGTGGTGATCTGTGAGCAAAACGGACGTGTCACGCTATCGCTGGGATCACCGCGTTTGCATCCATTGTAATCCAAGGCATCCTGTACAATTTCGATTGCCGAATGATCAAGACTATTGAAGAAGGACCTCTGAGATATAGCTGCATTGTTATTTCGACGCCCACGAACGAAATAGTTAAGGACGTGAACCACAAGGCCATCCATAACCTAACCCAACCCCTCCTTCGACATATGTATGTTTATTTGTTTATTTAGCTTAAACGGCTTAATGGGTTGTGAAGTGCGAGGTGTCATTAGATTCGTCTTGATCCCGTGAGTGACGTACATTTTTACCCGACTGGCCAAAAATAAAGGTAAAGTTTTTATTCAGTCAGGTTTGATTTTTTTTTATTCATTCATTTAGATATTTAACACAAAATGTTCAATCGCCAACAGTTTTACTTTTTGCCGCCTTCGTTGCGTAATGATTAGTCCATTTACAGAAATCGGAATAATGTCCGTTCGCCGCGGGTTCGTCTCCCGGCGGGGGTCTTACTTTGTGAGACTCGGTTTTGTTGGTTCTAACTATTGCCGCCAAACATCTATGTTAACAGCATAGATGTGCTCCGGTATCGAGATAAGACAGCCAGTTCCCCGTTGCATTGGGAAATCTCAGTAAGCCTACTTCCATTTTTGGCGTCTAACATCGGGTGAGATGATGCCAAGTGCTAATCAATTGTGAATAAAAAAACTATTGAGGCACTTTTGACTTTGCGAAAAAAGTATGTTTTAAAAGGGCGTAGGTTCTTAAAAATGCCGATGCGTGCGTACATTTAGTCTATTGGTAACGAAAAATAATGGTAAAAGACCCAAAATGGAAGATAATTACTTAGTTATTTAATTTAATTTATTGAAATATGAAAGATTATGAAAATATTTTGATTTTTGAATGAAATTGTCAGATGGTGTCAACGCATACGCGGAAAAGAAATAAATGGAATGAAAATAAGGTCGAATGAAAGGAGAATGAATAACTGCGCGCCGCGCTATAGTTGGTTATCTCTGTATTTATTGTTAAAAGTAAATATTTAAATAAAAAATATATACTAACAAATTAAAAGGGATACCAGCTCAAGATCAGTGGTACTATTGACGAGCGTTCCAATGTAATAGTACAAATATGTACTAACAAATTAAAAGGGATACCAGCTCAAGATCAGTGTTACTATTGACGGGCGTTCCAATGTACTTGTACAAATATGTACTAACTAATAAGACGAGAGACCACCTTAAGATCGGTGTTACTATTGACGTGTGGTTTATTGTACTAACCAATATGTACTAACTAATAAAAAGAGATATAAGCTCAAAATAAATGTCACTATAACAGTGCGTTCGAGTATATAAGTACAAACCTTACAATAAAACGAGAGACCAGCTCTAGATCAATGTAACTATAACAGTGCGTTCGAGTATATAAGTACAAAACTTACAATAAACGTGCGTACGAGTGTACTAGTAGTACCTAATATTAAATCTGTTTTGCATACCTTACATCACACAGAAAGTCTCACACGAAGCACAAATACTTAATGCTGTTATTATTAAATATTTGATTGCGTCGAACAATTGAATTACATTGAAAGGGAACCAGTCGTTATCTTGACCACCATCACATGTCACAGTCAAATTTCTTTATGTAATATATCATGTTGGTGGTTTTTTACCCGAGAGTTAAGTTTTCGAGTGTTTGTATGTTTATTTCTTTGGCACGCTCTGTATCCTGATGGATTGATGGATTTTAGAGTGGGAGGTGTCCTTGGAGCTCGCGCAGATCCGTGTTCACCACATCGCGCCGTCGATACCTGGATAACCTGTTGGTTGACCCTGATAGGCTCTCTTGACACACCGATCTTCTCCCATTCTCTCTAAGTCACCGAGCCACTGGAGTCTGTGAGTTTTCATCTCTCCGATAATGTCTGGGACAGCCACCAGCTCTTGGATCTCGGAGTTTTTTAGGATTCTCCAAATGCCATCGATTCTTTGCTTTGGGCCAAGATTTTTCGGACGATTTTCCTTCCGGCAACCAGGTGCTTATTCTCTTCCTTAAGTGCAAGTGTCGAGGCCTCACATCCATATCCATACATTAGCTTCGGTCTTATTACAGTCTTATAGATGCGGATTTTGGTGCTTCTACTGAGAAGCCTGGACACTAACACAGCGCTGAGGTACAGATAGCTGCTAAGGCCCTTGAAACTGAGGCAATGAAGGTAGGCCTAAGAATTCACTACGACAAGGCTGAGTATCTCAACATGAAGCGCTACAAAAATACTTGCGTCAAACCCAAAGACCTACGTGTCGAAGAGAGCTTAATAAATAAAGGGGTGGTCAAATTTGAATACTTCGGCTGTACCATGTCAAATTTAAATACCCGGGAGGAAAAAATCGACATTTGCGTGAGTGACATAGATTTTTTTTTATCAGACGGGCCAAAAAAGAGGGGTTAGGTTTTTATGCAAATTGTTATTTAATTTTTTATTAAATCCTAAAGTTATTTACTTTATTTGTCTAAGTTATACACAGGATGTAACAAAATTAGTGAAAGTGCGTTAACTGCGCTTCTCCTCGTCATACTGCACAACTTTATCCAAAGAGACCCATTGTAAATTTGCAAAAAAAAAATTTTTACCTGAATCCTTTTTTCTTTTTTATCCGCGATTGATAAGCCCTTGGCATCATCTCACCTGATGGTAAGTGACGATGAAAGCGGGCAGATGGAAAAATATCAAGATTCCCCAATACAACGGGGAACTGGCTATCTTATCTTCAAGTCGGAACACAATAATGCTGTCAACATTGATGTTTGGTGTCAAGACTTAGATAAGATGGTAGTAGGTAGCCAAGCGGGCCTAGAAAGTCCACACCGAGTCTTACAATGTTAGACTCCGCCGGAAATCGAACCCGCGACCTCCTGATGTGAAACTAATGGAGTAACCATAACGCCACGGAGGCGGTATGTTCATTTATTTCTTTGGCATGCTCTGTAGCCTTAACGGCTAAATGAACTTTGGAGTGCGAGGTGTTGTTAGATTCGTATTGATCCCGTGAGTGATATTATTATTATATCAGCTCATATACGTCCCCACCGAGGGGCTCGAGCCTACCCTGAATCAGGGCGATTAGGCCTTAGTCGACCACGCGGGCCCAGTGCGGGTTGGTCGACTTCACACACAACCTTCGAGTTTCTTCGCAGGCGTGTGCAGGTTTCCTCGCGATGTTTTCCTTCACCGTTAAAGCAATCGGTAAGTATGTACGTAAGTTTTTTTGGAAAAACTCATTGGTACATTGGCCGTCCAGATTTGAACCCGGTACCACTGGTTAGATGGACCGAGTCGTTACCGGTTGAGCCACCGACGCTTTTTGATATACGATACATTTTTACCCTACCGGCCAAAAAAGGAGATTGAGTTTTTATGCAGTCGGGTTTTAAAATTTTAATTCAATTTTGTAGTTATTGTCTTCTTTTTTTAAAACGAATAAAAAAAAAAGGATTTTCTATGTTTGTCTGTATATATCTTTTATGTATGTGTGTCTACCGATTTTTGTCAATTATGGATCAATTTTGTAAAAACAAACATTTAATAGGTAATGATTTCAGAGTGGTTCCATACAAATACAGTTTTTTATTCCAAAAATACGTAATATAAAGTAGAGTAGCCAGGCCTCCCACGCGGTGGACTGACGTCCTGGTAAAGATTGCGGGAAGCCACTGATGTAGGGCAGCGCAGGACCGGTCGTCGTGGGAATCTTTGGGGGAGACCTTTGTCCAGCAGTGGACGTTTTTCGGCTGATATGATTATGTTGAAAAAAAATATGATATCCCATCAAAATATTAATGTGAAAAGGAGCCAAGTTCGATACAAAAAAAAATACAGAGATCTAAATGGTACCAAGTTCTATAAACGTTTCTGAAATCATAGCTACGGGACTTCAAATTGAAATATTTATCTTTAAGTTTTCCTAATAATAGAGAATGTACAACGGTTTTCAGTTGCTTAAAAAAATTGTTTTGTTCTGTGCTACTAAATGGTGTGACTTGGAATCTCATTTCTACGCTTGCGCGGCTTACGCACCATGCACACTGTCTTGATGACAGTCATTGAAACTAAGACCACGAGGGCAAAGTCGCGGGCAAAACCTAGTAATAAATTATTTTCAGGGACAAATCAAATACGTTAATCTGGCCCCAAACTAGAATTCGCTGTAATAGGGAACAAGAGACGATATACATACTTAAATACGACTAGCTGTTTCCCGCGGCTTCACCCGCGTGGACAACGTTTCTATGACTTTTCAAGGGTGCGCATTTCGCGGGGCGCAAGCGGCTTGCGAGCGTGGAAAAAGTAGCCTATGTGTTAATCCAGGTCCTAATCTGTCTACCTACCAAATTACAGCTATATCCGCTCAATAGTTTTTTGCGTGAAAGAGTAACAAACATACATCCACACATCCATACATTCTTACAAACTTTCGCGGGTATAACAATATAGATGTTTAACACCCAAAAATACAGCAAATAAACCAGTTCGTCGTACAAATCTATGCCTTGGGTGTGGATCGAACCCACGACCCTTGACCCAGTAGGTAGACGCTGACCACTACACCCCCGGGTCAGTCAGAAAATCAAAAAATGTTTTCTAGAAGTAAATAAATACTCGGAAAGCTCTCTACTGTTAGGAAAACATCAATACAGCAATAACTTCAGGAAATTAATTAAAATTAAAAACCCGACTACGTAAAAACTTAAGCCCTTTTTTGGCCAGTAGAGTAAAAATGTATCTTGTGTCTCTCACGGGATCAAGTCAAATCTAACGATACCTCACACGTTAAAATCCTTCAAGCCATTCAGGCTGTAGCAGGGAACATAGAAATCTACATACATACATATACTCGAAAAACATAACCCTCCTTCTCAGGCATTTGGGTAAAAATACGATGACCCTGGCATCACGTCACTTGACGATGATGCTGAAGATATAAACAGGCTTATCAACGGGTCAAAGTCAAAGTTAAGTCAAAGTCAAATAGATTTATTTGCGTAACTTTGGGTACAGTTTTTTTATAATTAAGAGCGTCGGTGGTGTAACGGCTAGGGCCGCCGCCTTCTGTCCGGGAGTCCGGGAGTGTATCAATGTGATTTCGAATTTAGATTTCATATGTACGTTTATCCGACGACGCGCTTACGGTGAAGGAAAACATCGTGAGGAAACCTGCACACGCTTGCGGAGAAACTCGCAGGTTGTGTGTGAAGTCGACCAACCCGCACTGGGCCCGCGTGGTCGACTAAGGCCTGATCGCCCTAATTCAGGGTAGGCTCGAGCCCCTCGGTGGGGACGTATATGAGCTGATATGATGATGGGTACCTACTTATTAACGTGTTAGTTAAAACAGATAAGTTTCACCAAACTCTGCCATCATAGGCTTGCATAATTAGGGAAATTACATGAGTTAAAAAGAAATACTGTAGATTAAGGCGGTAATATTACAGATTTTCTTTATTTTTGACGTCAATTACTCCTAAACGATAGAAAACCCAAGGTTGAAAAAAATTCACTTATTGTTGACGTTCCTTAAAGTCAAAAGCTATTAGAAACATGATTGAGCAGTTTTGGCTCGATAGAAAAAAAACCACTAAAATAGGTCTACTCTCTTACTTTCAACCCTAGTTATGATTAATTAATATTTTGAAGTAAAAATTTAAAAAAAAATATACAACAATATTTGTTATGATAATACAAAGTTAGTAATGTTATTATTTTTATACTTTCCTTGTAGTTTTAAATTGAAACAAATAAAAAACGGTAATTTAAAAAACTAAAAAACCCGCCTGCGTTTCTGTGTAGTTTGGAAATGAAAAACCCTAAAACAAGAAAGTCGTCATACCCGATTGCACTTAACTTAAGAAAAATTGTAGCAGTCGGGACCCATTCTAGAAATGGAGGCATAGTGAATTGAGAGCACATACCTATATTACATTGCAGATTACTCCAATATACTGACTAGACGGCTGACTTTCTAGAATGGGTCCCAACTGCTACAATTTTTCTTAAGTTAAGTGCAATCGGGTATGACGACTTTCTTGTTTTAGGGTTTTTCATTTCCAAATTACACAGAAACGCAGGCGGGTTTTTTAGTTTTTTAAATTACCGTTTTTTATTTTATTCATTTTTCAAGTTTTATTATTGAATGAGTTCATTTAAATTTGGCGCCAAAAATACGCCATTTTTTATTTTTTATTTTGATATACCCAGTGTCACTCACACAGTTAATATTATGTGTCTAACGACACCCCTCAAACTAAAATCTATCGAGCCGTTCAGGCTGCAGTGCGTGCCTAACATTGGAATTTGGCGCCAAAAATCCGCCATTTTGTTTTTTTATTTGGATATACCCAGTGTCATTCTCACAGTAAAAACGTATCTAACGACAACCCTCAAGCTTTATTTCATCGAGCCGTTCAGGCTGCAGAGCGTGTCAAACATTTGAATTTTGCGCCAAAAATCCGCCATTTTGTTTTTTTTTATTTTGATATACCCAGTGTCACTTTCACAGTAAATACGAATCTAACGACACGTCTCAAGCTAAAATCCATCCAGCCGTTCAGGCTGCAGAGCGTGCTAAACAATTATACATACAAACATACATACATACATACATACATACATACATACATACTCTCGAAAAACATAACCCTCCTTCTGGCGCAGTCGGGTAAAAAAGATATCGAAAAAAGTGCAAAAGTGTGGTTATTTTCTTTACACGTAAATAATAAAACAGAGACAACTGTTCCAATCAATACCTCGTCTTAACAACAATATAAATTACAAAATCCTAACTGATATTATAAAAGCGAAAGTTTGTATGTATGTATGGATATGTGTTACTCTTTCACGCCACAACAGATAAATTGATCGGGATGAAATTTGGTTGGTAGACAGATTAGGTCCTGGATTAACGAGAGGCGTATAGAATCAAAGGCAGCTAAATCCGTATAGTGCCTTATTTCACTTGAGAATGGCGGCCTAAGCGTCACTCAAATAGTAAACAGTTTCACCCATCATTCAGTATCTAAGGCAGCTACATCCTTCCCAAAATACGTTCAAAAACTCAGCTTAATATCAAAGTCATCTATATCCTCGCTTGTGAGAATCTTGTATCTTAATCTGAAAATTTGTAGGATTGGATTTAGCTGCCTTTGATTCTATGCTAAATTTTTCTTCGCTGGCGAGCCGCTGGCAAAAGCTAGTAATACATAATCTTACTTGTAATTGATTCATTTTATTCGTGTTTTAATAATTCAAATTGTCAAAAGTAAAAATTACCTATATTATCAACTAGCTGTTTCCCGCGGCTTCACCCGCGTGGATAACGTTTCTATGACCTATCGAGGGTGCGCAGTGCGCGAAAAAGTGTAGCCTATGTGCTAATCCAGGTCCTAATCTGTCTACCTACCAAATTTTAGCCAGATCCGTTCAGTAGTTTTTGCGTGAAGAAGTAACAAACATACACACTCACAAACTTTCGGCATTACAATAATAGTGTGATTTCGTCAATGTAGGTCACGTGACAAATATCCATTTAAAAACTAGAACCCTTTTTCTACCAACCACGAATGTAATTTAAGGCTTATAAACTTTGTAAACACTTTTTGCTCTATGGGATTTTTATCGAAAAAAAATTGCTTTGTAATTTATGGGACATGAGGAGTGACTTTGATTTTTCTCGAATTCTATTTTAATACACAGAACTAAAGAAAAAAAATGTTAATGCACCTTTTTTTCTAGTTGCAACCATAGAAAAATAACAGATAAAATTATTTGTTTTCTTATTTTTTGCAAATTTTCCATATTTTATTTACAATGAATTAAAAACTAAAATTTTCGCACGATTCGTCGTCGCAGCGATTGACCTAACAGCCACGTTGCAGTACGAGCTGACAAGAACTTTATTTCCAAACTATTTCGTTCAATGTTTTAATCATCTTGAATCGAGTTGCTAATTTCATCAGGTAAGTTTTTATAAATGGCAATAGCCATCATAAACACATTTGTCCACTCCAAAGTAGGTCTTTAGAAGGATTTTTCTAACATGTTCTTGGGTCGCGTTCTTACCACTTGTCTGTCGATTTCCAGGACCCGGGAAAAAAACAAATATACTCTATCTGCCGACCTACCCGGAGCCGGAAAAATTACGGCGGGTCAAATTAGCGCCAATAATATCAATTATCATAATATAAAAGTAAAAACAATCAAAGAAATAAGTAAAACACCGTAATTCGAATAATATTTTAAATGGAAACACACAATACTTTATTTAGGTTCACAGACAACCTATTAAACGCGCCCAGAACCCTTTCTGTCAAATTCCGGCTGCCGGAAAAAATCCCGTTTGTCTAATTTCCGGCTCCCGGGTGCGACAGACAAGGGGGTGTGGCCTAATTACAGCGTGACAGTTAAGAGGAGATCTTACCATTATTGCTGGCTGTTCTAAATGCTGTCTCACAAAGAGAACAATTTATTTAATGTACAGAGACCAGAACGCCAAGCTAGACACACGTAGTGCGATTCTGATCCATACGCATACGGCATAAGAACGGTACAAAGTCCAAAGTGTCTAGCTTGATGTGCTGGCCTCTGTACATACAGGTCAAAGTCAACAATCCCATTTTTTTTCAAAAGTGGCCAACAATTTAAGAATCAGTAAATAAAGCACCTTAAACTGTTCTAATACACCTTTTTTGTATCCTGAATGCTATTTAATCGTCCGGGGAACTGGCTATCTTATCTTCGAGCCGGAACATAATAATCCGGTTATAATTGAGGTTTGGCAGTAATACTTAGATAAGTTGTTTAGTAAAGTTCTCGAGTGGCGTCCGCACACCGGAAAACGTAGCGTAGGCAGACCTCCCACGCGGTTGACCGACGACCTGGTGAATATCGCGGGAAGCCGATGGATGCGGGCAGCGCAGGACCGGTCGTCGTGGAAATCCTTGGGGGAAGCCTTTGTCCAGCAGTCGACGTTTTTCGGCTCATATGACGATGATGACTTAGATAAGATGGTGGTAGCTAGCCAGGTGGGCTAAGAAAATGCCCTATCCATCAAAAATAAACAAAGTTAAAACCCGCCGGGAATCGAAACCGCGTTCTCCAGGCGTGAAGCGAGTGGACTAAAACAATACGCCACGGAGGCGGGTAATCCAATATTACTATTTTAAAAACAACATAATTTCTATCTTCAAATTAGAATCTTGTGTGACATTGTAATTTCAAAAGATCGTTTAGCAGATTTGTCGTTTACCCCGATTCTTGATATCCCGATATCGGGTAAGTACGATCTGGGAGAAACAATATTTTATCTCGAGAACGGCGGTAGAACCAACCATAGACAGATATTGAACTTCGAAAAACTCGTAAAGAAGAGTTTAAAAACAGCAGCGGATCTAAAAGGCTCTCTGAGTTGCGTAATTTGTAAATGCATATTCGGTAAAATATATACTTCACTGACCCAGCGAACCAAAGAGGATCATGACCTTCGATACCAAAAGTCACCAGTCATCCCTATTCTGCGCCTCCTCACGCCAATCGGGTCTCTGGAGGATGCTCAAGTCCTTCTGCACTTTAATCGTTCCAGCGATACCTGGGACGCCCGACCGGACGTTTTCCTGTCGGTCGTCGCTTTCTTAACAGCGCGATCCTTCTCCATCCTCTCTACGTGGCGAAGCCAGCGAAGAAATACATAGATGACATATTCGGTAAAATTATGCTTCGAAAACAAATTGTAAATAAAAAATTATAATTTAAGACCAATAAATTTTATTTCGTAGCATTTCAGTAAGTTATATAAGTAATAGGTAGAAGTAAGTGATAGTATGTAAGTGCCTAAAATTGAAGTTGATTATCAATAATGGATAATACACGATGTCTTAAAATTGGTGAAAGAACCGTTTACTGGGGCCATACTAAACAACTTATCCCGAGAGACCCATAACCAATACTCAAAAATAATAATTCTATTCAAAAATAGTCAATAAATGATCAATTTGTGTGAAAAGCTAAAAAATTTTTTGCGAAATGACCGTCGGTCTCTAAAAAAAATGTTCAGTATGATGAGTAGAAGCCAATACCTGCAACCTGTTTCGTTTTGTTACATACTGTATAAGTTTTAACGGCTTTCGTTTCCGGTGCACTACGAAGTGTACATTATAAGGGATTCTCCGCATTAGATTCCTCGGCAGGCCTCCCACGCGATAGACCGATGAACTGGTGAAGATCGCGGGAAGCCGATAGATGCAGACAGGGTAGGACCGGTCGTCGTGGAAATCCTTGGGGGAGGCGTTTGTCCAGCAGTAGACGTTTTGCGGCTGATATAATAATGATGATGATGGACACAAACAGTTTACTTGATACGTAATGCTAGCCAGTTACCGATTTAAAGTACTGAGCATGTAGAAACTAGAAAAATTTAAATTCCGACGAGAAAGCCTTATAAAATAAGTCTTCCTTCACAAGCTATGTTAAAAGACGTCCACTACAGCTGGACAAATTTGCACAATGATCGGTCATGAGATGCCCGCATTCAGCGGCTTCCCGCGACCTTCACTAGATCGTCAGTTCACTAAGTGGGAGAACTTCCTACGCTACCTCTTGGGGCGTGCGGTTGTCATTCGAAAACTTTACTGCCCTAACGGCCATCTTTGCTACGAGCTATGTGTCCCGCCCACTGCCACTTAAGTTTGGCTATATATAATTATTTATATCTGAGCAAAACTGCTTTGATAGGCAGACAGACTTGACGGAACTATAAGAGTTCCTAGTTTGGCATCTGAACCCTACAAACTGAATAAGTACGCAATGAAAAAGCAAAAAGGGTGCATTTTTTAAATTTCATTAGATGGGCAATTTGGTAAACAATAATTAAAAAAATATTTTTGATAAAATCATCTACACAATTATCTCTTAAATCCACAATTGATAAGCCCTTGGCATCATCTCACCTGATGGTAAGTGACGATGATGCCGAAGATGGAAGCGGGCTCACCAAGATTCTCCAAAGAAATGGGGATCTGGCTATCTCATCTTCAAGCCGGAATACATCAATGCTGTTAACACTGATGTTTGGTGGCAAGACTGTGATAAGATGGTGATTGGTGGTAGCTAGCCAGGCAGGCTATGAAAATGCCCTTCCACCGACAAAATCGAGTCTTGCAAAGTTGCCCTGCCGGGAATCGACCCGCAACCTCTTGGTTTGAAGCGAATGGACTGACCATTACGACACGGAGGCGGTTAATAAATAAAAATTAAAAAAAAACAAGCCAGTACTTTGCAAATACGCCTCCCAACCGCTGAACCCAGGTTTCAGGTGCGGTTTATTATTAGAAGTTAGTATTAGAACCTTAAAACGGGGTCCTTTCCATTTTATTACTTGCCGAGCACGGATTGTATACCGCACGTCGACTGCCGGCTCCCTGTTTTACAGCCAAACTTCCGCTTGTTCAGCTAAATAACATCGGAAGCGGTGTAAAAAATAAGCTCACCTTTTTTAATGAGCTTCGTAACAAAGAATTTACTGAAGTGGATTCTGAGCCTATTTTTTTAAGGAATTGCTGCTTTGTTATCCGGAGGTGTTGAGAAAAATAAAAATGTGGGTAGATTCTGAGCCGATTTTAAGGGGATCGTACCCAAAGGGTAAAAACGGGACGCTGTTACTGAGATTCCGCTGTCCGTCCGGCCGTCTGTCTGTCTGTCCGACTGTCACCAGGTTGTATTTCATGAACCGTGTTAGCTAGACAGTTGAGATTTTTACAGATGATGTATTTCTGTTGCTCCTATAACAACAAATACTAAAAATTAGAAAAAGTGAAAAAAATTGGGGGGGTCTCCATACAAAAAATGTGTTTTTATTTCAGACATGAAGAAACAAGTAGCCACCTAATATGATGGTACGGAACCCTATGTGTGCGGTTCTGACTCGCATATGTCCGAGTTTTTTAGGAATAGCATTTTTCCGGAGGTATAGAGAAAAATAAAGATATTAGGTAGGTAGACATTGGGAGAAGTTTATCTAAGAAAGCACCTTGAACTAACAAAATACCTAGACAGTTCTGTGTTAGTTCGAATGTTAAATTAATTAATTATAGTTAATGGCATGAATATTAATTTATGAATTTGATAAAAAATCACCAATTTATTTACAATCTAAAGATCGAACTTGGTTATAAATCGGCTATAAATAAAAATAAAAATATATCTATACTTCTATACTTTATACTATAATATTATAAAGAGGAAAGAATTGATTGTTTGTTTTGAATAGGCTCTGAAACTACGGGACTGATTTGAAAAATTCTTTCACCTTTGGGAAGCTACACTGCCCGCGGTTGCTATAGGTTATATTATATTTTCAAAACAATTAGAGATCCTTACTAAAAATCAAATAATGTAACCCAAGGTGTAAAAAATGACCTAAAAGTTTCTGCAATATATACCAAAAGTAGTGTAGTGGTAGTGCAGTGGTAGTGGTAGTGGTAGTGTGGTGGTAGTGGTTGTGGTAGTGGTAGTGTAGTAGTAGTGTAGTAGTAGTGATGGTATAGTGGTAGTGGTGGTGGTAGTGGAAGGGATAGTGGTAGTGTAGTGGTTAAGGGAGTGGTAGAGGTAGTAGTAATGTTAGTGGTAGTGGTTGTGGTAATGGTAGTGTAGTGGTAGTGTAGTTGTAGTGGTAGTGTAGTGGTAGTGTAGTGGTAGTGTAGCGGTAGTGTAGTTGTAGTGGTAGTGTAGTGGTAGTGTAGTGGTAGTGTAGTGGTAGTGTAGTGGTAGTGTAGTGGTAGTGTAGTGGTAGTGTAGTGGTAGTGTAGTGGTAGTGTAGTGGTAGTGTAGTGGTAGTGTAGTGGTAGTGTAGTGGTAGTGTAGTTGTAGTGTAGTGTTAGTAAAGGTAGTGGTAGTGGTAGTGTAGTGGTAGTGGTAGTGTAGCGGTAGCGGTAGTGTAGTGTAGTGGTAGGTAGTGGTAGTGTAGCGGCAGTGTAGTGTAGTGTAGTGTGAGGTGGTACGAAGTTCACCGGGACAGTTAATAGAAGATAAAGAAGAAACTAGATGGACCTACATTCTATTTTATTTATTTACTTTTAATAAGGTAATAATGAGGTAATTTTCGTTATTTTTGACGTCAATTACTCCGAAATGATAGATAACCCAAGATTGAAAAAAATATACTTATTGTTGATGATGTTCCTTAAAGTCAAAAGCTATTAGAAACAAGATTGAGTAGTTTTGGCTCGGAAAAAAACCAAATATAGATCTAAACCGTTATTTTCAACTTTACTTTTGACTAATATTTTAAAGTATAAATTTTAAAAAAATATACAGCAATATATGTTATGATAATACAAAGTGAGTAATGTTATTATTTTTTATACTTTCGTCATAAATTGCCCTCCTACTTAAACTTCGGAAAACTTTCCTCGTTTTGTTTTCCATCAAGTCTTTGATTTTTAAATCACCAAAATCACAAAATGTGTATATATTAGATGACGCTGCTAAACTATGACGTAACGCCTAGGTATTTCAAACATTTTTATAATTAAATGTCGTTTTTGACAGATTATAAAAAGTAACTCAGATGACTAGCATTCGTCATCCCTATTAACCGTGCTGTCCAAGGGATGAATATTACCATAGGTACTCAAAATTGCATAGACATACAGGGTTACTTTTGGACCCTTAGCAGTATTTTGCTCAGCGCTTCTAACTCCTGATTCTGAACAACTTTCCCAAAGGAACCCATGGTCAATTAGCAAAAAAAAAATTGGACTTCCCATACAAAGTCGACTTATTGGCTGGTCAATTTTTATGAAAAGTCCAATATTTTTTTGCGATTTTACCATGGGATCCTTGGGGAAAGTTGTTCAGAATCAGGAGTAAAAGAGCTGAATAAAATATTGCTAAGGGTCCAAAAGTAACCCTGTATATTGTTGCCAAATACACTCTGGATTAATATTGCTAGAGCATCATCACATCACATCAACTCATATATACGTCCCCACCGAGGTGCTTGAGCCTACCCTGAATTAGGGCGATCGGGCCTTAGTCGACCACGCGGGCCCAGTGCAGTTTCGGCAACTGCACACACAACCATGGTGTTGCCTTGCTTTGAGCATAGATCAAGCTTAAAACAATACCTTATCTATATTGACGATACATACTCGTAAAACAAACTACATTTGACGTTAATTGTTACATTTAAGACCTTTGAACAAATAGTAGAGATAAACAAAACAATAACAACGAAGTAAAGTGAAGGTAAAAATTTGTGAGCTCAATAAAAATTTTAAGAACTGGCTTGTCTCGTCTCCGTTTCCATATTCTGGGCAGCAAAAAACACTTATTGGCGTGGCAACAGATATTTAACTATAAATTTAGAGGAAATTAAGCTTCAATTCGCTAAATGCTTGAGTCAGATGCACCTTATATGTGAATTATAATTTAGATAACTACGAAAAAACACGAGAACGTACACAGTACGTAAATATTTGTCTTTTGTTTTAAAATAACGCATAACTAATTTCAAGACTTTTTTTATTTACAATTGGTAAGCCCTTGACATCATCTCACCTGATGGTAAGCGACGATGATGCCGAAGATGGAAGCGGGCTTACCAAGATTCCCCAAACGCAATGGAGAACTGGCTATCTTATCTACAAGCCGAAATACGTCAATGTTCTTAACACTGATGTTTGGCGGCACGACTTAGATAAGATGGTGGTAGCTAGCCAGGCTGGCTTATAAAATGTCCTACCACCAACCAAGCCGAGTCTTACAAGTTGACCCAACCGGGAATCGAACCCGCTACCTCCTGATGTGAAGCAAATGGACTAACCATTACGCCACGGAGGCGGTTAAAAAGTCTTCCAGAATAAGCCGTTTACTTTACATCGTCGTTTAAATCTGTCAGTCTTTGGGACAACTACTGATAAATTTCAAGAGTAATGTGTATATTTAAAGTAACCTTAAGTTGTTAATCTTACTTTAGTATTTTAAAATGGTCAATACGGTAATAATTCGTTTCTGTAATAAAGTTGTCTGGTAGGCGGTTTTTAATTCTTATTACGTACCACACGGATCTATCGTAGTAATTTCAAATCATTTTTCAAAATTAAATTATAATTATCCGGTATATACTGTGTCGTCATCATCATATCAGCCGAAGGACGTCCACTGCTGGACATAGGCATCCCCCAAGGATTTCCACGACGACCGGTTCTGCGCTACCCGTCTCCAGCGGCTTCCCACGACCTTCACCAGGTCATCGGTCCACCGAGTGGGAGGCCTGCCTACGGTATGTTTTTACGGTGCGCTGTCGCCACTCGAGAACTTTACTGCCCCAACGTCCATCCATTCTACGAGCTATGTGCCTCGCCCACTGCCACTTAAGTTTAGCAATTCTGACAGCTATGTGGGTAACTTTGGTGTATAGATTAATTTTTAAACATTCGATTATCAATTATAGATTTCAAATATGAAATTTATTGAAGATTTTCTTATATATTTTATGATTAAAGTGACATTTTCTATTCTATCAAAGCAACTAAAGCATTCTTACGGCATCTCGAACTTACATTTTCCGAATTGCAATTAAGAAGGTTCAGGATTAAGCTCGTCCGTATCCACGTAAAATTTTGTCCATCAGTAACCCAAAACCTTATTTCAGTACCCCCCTTAAACCTATTTTAGGGTTAATAAAAGGGTTTATCTCTTAGTCAACTTCTACTTTGATGACGACAGTTTAAGAGCAATCTTTGTAATTGAATGTCTTTTTTGCGTCTTGTACTTAATTACGTGTTTATTTGCCCTCGATAAGTTGCAAAGGTTGACTGGAAGAAATTCCTCATAGAGATAAATCCGCCTTGTACTATTTTAATCATTATTTTCAGTTTATATTTTTTACAATAAAGAGTATACAAACAAACAAACAAAAGACTACGATGTTTTTGATAGTTTTTTTAACGTATTCATTTAAAGTCTAGTTAACAGTAACATGATTTTGCCATAAATATATTTTCATAAATTTCATTATTTTTGATTTACGCAAATATTAAAAATCTTTTTTGTAATCTAAGATTTTTCCCAAAAGCAATATGGGATCTTTTCTGTAATTGGTGAAAATTACATTTATCTTTACCTTTTCTTTCGCTTTAGAACCCTAAAAAAGGCAAAGTGAGAGGGTAAAACTATTTACGCAACAATCAGCGAAATCGAGGAGTGTGTCAACAGGGAATCGAACCTGCGACCGTCGCTAATGCTGTCCAAACACACGGTATGCGGGCTGTGTGCTCATTGAGGTATCCACTTACTCCATATTTTGTCTAACGTTTGTGTTCGTGCTTAGAATTCTACTTTGTGCTTTTAGGGTTCCGAAGTCAACAAGGAACCCTTATAGTTTCGTCATGTCTGTCTGTCGGTCTGTTTTTCCGTCTGTCCGCGGCAGAGCTCAGAGACTTTTAGTACTAGAAAGCTGTAATTTGGCGTTGGTATACATTAAAAGCGTCGGTGGCTCAACCGGTAACGACTCGGTCCATCTAACCAGAGGTACCGGGTTCAAATCTGGACGGCCAATGTACCAATGAGTTTTTCGAAAACTTACGTACATACTAACCGATTGCTTTAACGGTGAAGGAAAACATCGTGAGGAAACCTGCACACGCCTGCGAAGAAACTCGAAGGTTGTGTGTGAAGTCGACCAACCCGCACTGGGCCCGCGTGGTCGACTAAGGCCTAGTCGCCCTGATTCAGGGTAGGCTTGAGCCCCTCTGTGGGGACGTATATGAGCTGTAATGGTAGGCTTTCTTAGTTAAGGAGTCATACTCGACCAACAACTTAAGGTGTCGAACTGAATTTATAAAAAGTGATGGAATTCGATTTTGAATTGAATTCGTAATTGAATTTAATTGATTGATTAATTGATGGAATTCGATAGAAATTGTAATATTATCAACTGAACTGAATTTTTTTTTTTTAAATATACATTTATTTTTTGAAAAGACTACGGTATTCTACTTTGCGCGAGTACGACTCACACTTGGCTGGTTTCTTAGTTTATATTTGGAAGCTTTTGCCTTTAATCTTACCTCATGATAACAACGATGGGGTAAATAAAATTTGCATGTCACTGTTTTTCGCGTAATTAATTAGTTTTGTGGAAAAATTCCGCGTTTCTTCATGAAAATCTGAGTTATCGTGTAACGCGAGCCTCTTTACGCAATCCATCGAAATCAGAATATTGTACAAATTCAGCTCTTGCATACAAAATGTATAAAATTTTCATACAAGCAGAGCAGAGCTATTCAGCTCTTGCATACAAAATGTATAAAATTTTCATACAAGCAGAGCAGAGCTATTCAGCTCTTGCATACAAAATGTATAAAATTTTCATACAAGCAGAGCAGAGCTATTCAGCTCTTGCATACAAAATGTATAAAATTTTCATACAAGCAGAGCAGAGCTATAAGTATGTGCGTAAGCAAGTTTTTTTCATAATGTTGATAATACGATCTCACGGAATGTAAACCGTTTTTTACTAATTTAGAATAGATTACGTAGAATATAATAAGTTGATAGAGTCATCGTCATATCAGCTCATAAACGTCCCCACCGAGGGACTCGAGCCTACACTGAATTAGGGCGATCGGGCCTTAGTCGACCACGCGGGCCCAGTGTGGATTGGTCGACTTCACACACAACCTGCGAGTTTCTCCGCAGGCGTGTACAGGTTTCCTCACGATGCTTTTCTTCACCGTAAGAGCGTCGGATAAACGTGCATATGAAATCTAAATTCGAAATCACATTGGTACGTAGCAGGAGTCGAATCACGACCTCCCGGACAGGAGGCGGCGGCCCTAGCCGTTACCCTATCGACGCTCTTAATATACAGTTCATGGTACATAATTACTATCCATACAGTTATTAAAAAATCGGTCAAGTGCGAGTCGGTTCCGTACTACTAAACTTCTCCACACAACTATGACAATGATACCTATTCACATTTTAAACAAAAGACATCAACGCGAGCAACAAAAACATACTTTTTTTTTGTCATTCAGTTCGGATTCCTTAGCACGAGTACGACTCACACTTTGCCAATTTTTATTATTTGTTGTTTTACTTTAGTATAAGTACTATAATCAAACAAAGTTTATTTAATACATAAAGCTACATAAAAAATACTTCTGAAGACCTATAAAAATACAGGTTTTTTGTATGGAGACCTCACTTATTTTTTCACTTTTTCAAATTTTTAGTATTTGTTTAAATTTTAACTGTCTACCATTACGGTTCATGAAATACAGCCCGCTGTAGGACAGACAGACAGACGGACAGACAGCGGGGAACACTGAAAACCGACTTCCATTGATAAAACTTTTGGTTTTGATAATTTCCTAAAAAGCGCTACAACGATTTTGATAAATTAATATGGAACTAGAGCGTCGGTGGCGCAACGGCAAGGGCCGCTACCTCCTATCCTAGAAGTCGTGGTTCGAGTCCTGCTACGTACCAATGTGTTTTCGAATTTCGATCTCCTATGTATCTTGCGGTGAAGGAAAACTTCGTGAGGAAACCTCCACAAATATGCGAAGAAACTCGAAGGTTGTGTGTGAAGTTGACCAACCCGCACTGGGCCCGCGTGGTCGACAAAGGCCCGATCGCCCTAATTCAGGGTAGGCTCGAGCCTCTCTATGGGGACGTATATAAGGTGTAACAAAATTAGCTGAAACTATTTTAACCGGTGCTTCTATACCTATAAAACTGAACATTTCCCCATGGAACAGTCAAATTTCAAAAAAAAAATTGGCTCTCCTATACTAACTCGATCAGCTGATCAGCCAACTTAGTATGAGAAATCCAATATTTTTTTTGAGATTTGACTATGGGTTTCATGGGGAAAGTTGTTCAGTTTCATGGGTAGAAGCACCAGTTAAAATAGTTTCAGCTAATTTTGTTAGACCTTATATTATTATATGAGCTGATGAGATGTGATATGGAACTAACCTAGCAACAATATTTTTTTTTATGAAAACCAGTTCACAATCGCGTAACAATCATACAAAAACACATACAGTCGAATAGAGAACTCCTGGCCTTCTAACGTTTCAAATTCTTTGCAGATTTCTTATTGTTACATTGTTATAGCCAGCTTACATACTAACTTCAAACAATAGATAGAATATCACAAGATGTAAACAGCAAACAGTTGTTAAAATAATGCTTCCTACATTACTATAGACAAAAATAAACCCAGAATTAAAAAAAAACCGTAGTTTTCAACCGTCTTACAAAAGAATACGACTCAAAGTCCTTCAACAGAAAACTTAGGTCAATATTCGTAGATTTAATAATGTTTGTGTTAAAATGTTTTGATGTTGATGGTGATTGTTTATGTTCTAATTTTCTTTTAAATATGGCCAGGTGTTAGTCTTCACCTGCTAGTGCAGGGCGAACGTTCACATTTGTGTTTTAGTTTTCTTGTTAGAAAGAAATAGGTCAAAATGTTTTGTAACTATTAAGACCAAGGTTTTCGACCAGTGTGTGTTGCCAAAGATGACGTACGGAAGCGAGACATGGTCGCTTACTATGGGCCTTATAAAAAGGCTCAAGGTCACCCAAAGGGCAATGGAGTGTGCTATGCTCAGAGTTTCTTTGCGTGATCGAATCAGAAACGAGGAGGTCCGTAGGAGAACCAAAGTAACCGACATGGCTCTCAGAATTTCTAAACTTAAGTGGCAGTGAGCGGGGAGCGTAGCTCGTAGAACAGATGGCCTCCCACTCGGACTCGGTGAACTGACGACCTGGTGAAGGTCGCAGGAAGCCGCTGGATGCGGGCAGCGCAGAACCGGTCGTCATGGAAATCCTTGGGGGAGGCCTATGTCCAGCAGTGGACGTCCGTCGGCTGATATGATGATAATGATAAATTGGTAAATGTTTAGCGTAATACCACACCCCGGACACTTCATACAACGAGCGAGAAATATCATTTCTAAAATAACGAAGCAACGAAATCACGGCAAAGGTTCTATACGTTCGAGAACCAAACTGTAAACAATCTGTATCAATCTGGGTGACGTCGCAATCTAGAGAGCGGTAGGGAGTGTACATATACTGTATGTTAGAACTAATATGTCTACTTTGGTAATACACGGATAAGAAAAAAAAATTGCCGTAATACTATACGTACTGTTGTTTTCATAAAAATCACAGTTATATAAAAAACGATTTCCTTTAAACTCGACTACCCCAAAAAGAGGATACCTTAGTGCCACAACACAGCTCCACCCGATTTTTTTTCGGGTTTTAGTATTATATTTATTTATTTAATCATCAAAAACGTTTATGTTTACACTATGGACTTTTTCTGAAATAATCATCATTATTATCCTTACTAAAGTTATAAATGTGAAAATGTGTTTGTATGTTACCATTTCACGCTTCAACAACTTGACCAATTATGATGAAATTTGGCATGCAGGTAGCCAGTGTCACGGGGAAGGACGTAGGCTACTTTTTATTCCGTGAAAATGGCAAAGTTCGATGCAGTTCCTGAGGGAATTGAAAAACTACTCTTTTTGGTTAATTTCTTTAACATATCAACGGAACAATGGATTGTTGTGAATTTTTGCACAGAGATGGTTGAGGGGGTAGGAAATTAAATAATTTACTAATTAGCATATTCTGACATATTTCCCGAGGGATCTGAAAAACTCATTTCCACGCTCGCGCATGTTGGCGTCGCAGCAGAGTAACGGGTTGAAGTGTTTTTTGTATAGAATTGGTTGAGGGGGTGGGAAGTGTCATAAACTGCTAATCAGAATAGCTATTGGAATATCTGGGACGACGTCCACGGTCGCAACTCGCTTGCGGCTCGCGCACCAGTCACCCTCAAAGACAGTCATAGAAACGATGTCCACGCGGGCGAAGCCGCGGGCAAAAGCTAGTTATGTAACAAAGATAAATTTTAAGCTATACTGCTCACTGCGAACTAGGCGAAGTGGCAGAAGCACCTTCAGCAGAAGCACAGTCGGCTGAAGTTCAGTGCGACGAAGAGAGAAAGCGTCGAACTATCCGGGCATGGTTGAGGAGCACTGCTTTTTGCACTGCCGCAATTATAGGTCTATCTTTGAGATCCAGCCGCAGATAAGATACTAGTTAGTTAATCCAGCTGCCTTAGGTATTATTCAAGGTCGTCTGAGATTAGACCGTTCACGGACAGGCAACGGGGATGATTTCGGTGGATTCCATTTGCTACATATCAGTGACCTCGTGCACCAGGTCTAGGTACTTGGTCGGTTTTTCGACATGAGCCTGCACGAGGTTTTCATTGTACGGGATGGTGACATCCACCAAAAACACCTTTGACTGCACCCGATCCATCAACACGATGTCAGGCTTATCCAAGAGAATCGTCCTGTCCGTGAATATGGGTCTGTCCCAATAGAGCTTGGCGCAGTCGCTTTCAAGAAACAGCTCCAGAGTGTACTTGTAATAAGCAAATGTCTTCAGGACTTGTATCTCAGGAATTCTTAAGAAGATCCTGGCTGCTTGGTTGTGCCTGTGCAAATAATCAGTTATGGCAAGCATAGGACAACGGGAGTCAAAGTCTCCCCTGGTTGACGGCCCAACCGACAGACGTCCACGGTGCCGTCTTTCATTATGAACCTACTATAGTTGTTAATTAAGACAATTGAGAACAGAAGAGGGAAGATGATAGGACACTTAATTAGACACGATAATTTTATCAAGAACATAATAGAAGGAAAGATCGAAGGAAAGCGAGGAAGAGGAAGACCTAGAATTGCTTATATAGACCAAGTTAAGAGGAAAGTTAAGGTGGAAACGTATAGAGAAATGAAGGAGATAGTGGGGGAAAGAGAGACCTGGAAAGAGCTACACCGACAAGAGCACGCCTCTTAAATTGTTATCATGATGATATTTGTACGTCTTGAAAACCTGATCCTGTACATCACAGACTAAACCCTCGGTCTCCGCAAAAAGGTCTCCGAATCGCAGCCAGTGCACGGAGGTCTTCTAATCTGATCTACGAAGGATCCACAAAGGGCCTTGAGGAACCTATGCAGCTTTTTGTCTTTTCATATGGCCTCTCGTTCAGTAGTGTTAAGCACAGCTGTCGCCTACCAGTTTTCTTGGGAAATGGGTGGAGGGGTTATCACACGCACTGACAACTGACAACCCTTAAGGAATTCATAAAAAAGTTCATTGGTGTAGGACACTGTAGGAGCTATAGGTAAAATTTTGCAAAAATTTTTATTTATCAGCTTGTACAGAGGCCAACACATCAAGCTATAGACTCGTAGTGCAATTCTGATCCATACGCATTCGGCATAAGAACGATACAAAGTCTAAAGTGTGTAGCCATTATTGTAGCTTGATGTGCTGGCCTGTGTACAATTACATACCAGATTAATTTAAAATCACAAAAATCCTGCGTAAATTAATATAAGAATGTTTTACTTCAATATGGCGTTAATTCAGTTACTTATACGAAAAAACACCCACGGCTCTAATTCCTTTTCAATTCATCGCAAACAAGTTATCGTGTTACCAATTAAAATCAAATGGAAACTCGTTAACTCAACACATTGTCACGATGATTGGATATCAATTAATTTAAGTAATCTTTACTATCAACTTACCAATTCTGAAAGCTAAAATGATACATTGTTTTATCTTAAGGCAGTAATATTACAGATGTACGTTATTTTTGAAGTCAATTACTCATAAACGATATAAAACCAAAGGTTAAAAACACCACCCTTATTGTTGTTGATGTTTCTTAAAGTCAAAAGCTATTAGAAACACAATTGAGCAGTTTTGGTTCGATAGATAGATAGGTCTACACCGTTACTTTCAACTCTAGATATGACTAATATTTTGAAGTATAAATAAAAAAAATACAATTATAACAATTTTTGTTATGATTATACAAATTGAGTAAAGTTATTATTTTTTATGCTTTCATTGTCGTATTTGATTGAAACGAAAAACGATTGAAAAGGTGAAAAAGTGTGGTTATTTTCTTTAGTCTTTACACATAAAGAAAAAGACAGAGACAACTGTTCCAATCAATACTGTTGTGGATCAGTGGACTGTATATTAAGGTCGAAATGAAACAATAGGATCGAGTTCGCAAGTTCGCAATAACCACACAACAACAACTTTATTATTTTTTTTTTATTTTTTTTTTCCCCCTGTTAAGGGAGAGCGGAGGTGAATGCGTTTACGCATACCAGGGGAAGCTTCGGCCGCAGGCCGAAGCTGCCGCTGGTTATGTGGGACTCAGAGCTCTGCGCCTATATGCATACGTCCCCGTTACACTCGGAAGGTGTATGAATGCGTATGCACAGGCCCAAAGACCCCACTACCCACTAAACACCCCCTAACTTTGGCAGCATAGCCACCTTAAAAGTGCATCGGAGCGACCCACACCCTTAGGGAAGGGTGGGGTGCGTAGGTAGGGATGGGGTTGCACCGAACGCACCGAGTAGATAGCCAGTGCGCCCAGTACAGGGGCCCCTCCCGTGGTGATGTGCCATACGGGGATGGCACATGAACTGAGAGGTGGGAGAGAGACGGCAGGGATCGCAGTAAGCTGCCTTGAAAAAGGCGGCCCGAAACCAGTATGTGCCGCAGACCGACGAACAGTTCCCCGACGACGAATGGCGCGCGAAATGTCAGTGTACATTCCTCCACATGTGGCCGGGGACTTAGGCGGCATGCTTCTGGCAACGGGACCTCTTCACACGCAAATTCGTCGCCGGGGTACGCCATCCGAAGCACGCGGCACGACGGTAATGCTCGTTCGAAGCCGTGGGGCCGCGACGTGTATGGCTAAGTTGGCTTCCCGACGATAGACACGCTGACCGAAGCCTCGCTACGATGTTTTATCCCATCATTGCCATCTTTGATCGAACGTGCTTCCCCATCGCCGCGATACACCTCCGAAGCACACGACGACCCGCGATGACGGTGAATTGTACGTAAAGACGGCCTTGAAAAAGGCGACCCAGAAACTAGTATGGTCTAGCACACGTCCACCGCAAGCGATAGACGGTGAAAGACCCTCCTCAACTTTATTATAAAAATGCTCTATTTACATCTTAAATCTACGCCTCCCAACTAGCTAGAGTCTAAGTGAGCACACGTTTTCTCAGTGTGTCCCTGTCCCGCGCCGCGTCTGTCTCGCTCGCTCTTTGTCGCCCTCGGAACTCGCGGTGATCCAAGTGACGCGGTGCTCGGTGGCGTCCTGTTTGGCTCGCTGTCCGTAACATCTCTCCCCCCGGCGCAGCTTGCGTAGCCTTCCTCTTTCACCAGGACGGCGAGCTTGCTGACTGGACGACGGAAGATGCCGGTTCTTGTTCTGACGTCGGCGATCCGTACTTCGCCGTCGGGCCCGGCGTAGACTCGTTCGACGTGCCCCAGGGGCCAGACGTTGCGTGGCAGTGTGTGATCTACCACCACCACGATGTCGCCCTTGTTCAGCGCCCGGTGATGACTCGCCGGCTCGCCTCTCGGTACCAGGGTCGGCAGGTACTCGCGAAGCCAACGTCGCCAGAAATGATCGGCGAGCGCCTGGCTAGCTCTCCATGTCCGTCGATCTGCTGTTTCGCAGGGACCAGTCGTCGGCAGCCCCGTCGATGATCCTAGCAGGAAGTGGTTGGGCGTGAGCGCTTCTGGGTCTCGCGGGTTCACGCTCACGTGGGTCAGAGGACGAGCGTTGATAGTGTGCTCGGCCTCCGTGAGCACGGTCTGCAGCACCTCGTCCGACGGTATCTTTTCCTGTAGTGTCGCTCGCAGGGCTGTCTTAACCGAGCGCACCATGCGCTCCCAGGAGCCGCCTTGGTTCGGAGCGCCGGGAGCTATGTAACGCCACTCCATCTGGTGTTTCAGGCCTTCGTCCCGCAGGACTGGCACCCACTCGGAGTAGGCTCGCCTCAGCTCGTGGTCTGCCCCTCGGAAGTTGGTCGCGTTGTCCGAGTGCATGACACGTGGCCATCCTCTGCGTGCTGCCATCCGTCGCAGTGCCATCAGTGTGGAGTCGGTTGACAGTGATGGTACGACCTCGATGTGCACTGCTCGCATGGTGAGGCACGTGAAGAGCGCCCCCCACCTCTTTTCTCTCCGGCGTCCCACTTTCACGGTCATCGGCCCGAAGTAGTCAATGCCACAGTTGGTGAACGGGCGGTGGATGGATCTAAGCGGGCTCGCGGTAGGTCTCCGATGGCTGGCGTCTGTAATTTCGCCTTGCGAACCCGGCAGAGGGCACACCGGTGCTCGATTGCTCGTACTGTAGGCCGCAGATGGATTATCCAATAGCGCTGCCGCAGATCGATCGTCACGCGTTCTCTGTTGGCGTGGCCGGCGGCGCAGTGTTCTCGCAGCACGATGAGTTTGGTGCGGTGGTGGCGGCCGTCTAAGATAATGGGCCGCTTCAGCTCGTCCGGGGCGTCGGCAGCTCCAATGCGGCCTCGCACTCGCAGGACGCCGTCGTCCAATACTGGGTCCAGCTTGTAGAGACGGCTCGATCTGGGCAGGCGGCGGCCCGTCTTTAGCCGTTTTAGCTCCTCGGCGAAGCTGTCCTGCTGTGCTCTCTTCCAGAGCTCTCGCTCGGCTCGTTCGATGTGCCGTAGTTCCATGCGCGTGGCTCGGCGCCGGCAAAGGTCAGTGAATGCCAGCGCGCACGCGGCAGCCCACACTAGCGTCTCGTACTTTGAGAAGCGAGTGGGCTCGGGTAGCCAATCGGTGTGTCTCTTAGCTGGCTCGGTGAGATGTAGGACTTCTTCCTGGTAATCCGCGGTTCCTCGTTCAGCGGGCCAGCTTTCCTCGGGCTCGTGGAGGAAGCTGGGGCCCTGGAACCAACGCTCGTTCCGGTCGATGGGCGTGCGACCGTGCCTTGTGGCGTCGTCAGCCACGTTGTGCTCCGTAGGCAGCCAGCGCCACTCGTCTTTGTGTGAGAGCTCAGCCAGCTCACCCAGGCGGTGTGCGACGAAAGGGGTGTACCGTCGCGCGTCGTGTCGCACCCAATGGACTACTGTCGCCGAGTCGGTCCAATAGACGGTGCGATAGATCTTAACACGATGCTCCTTCTTGATAGTGTCAGCCAGTCGTGCGCCGATGACAGCGGCCTGTAGTTCTAGGCGTGGGATGCTCTGCGCGCGCCGCGGTGCCACTTTCGCTTTGCCGGCGATCAGAGTGACGGAGATGCTCCCGTCGCGGTGAGTGACTCTCCAGTAGGCCACGGTTGCGTAGGCCTGCTCGCTCGCGTCGCACAGGATGTGAAGCTCTATGCGGTCGTAGCTCCCGAACGCATAGCAGCGGCGTAGCCGTAGCTGTGCTACGTTTGCCAGCTGTCTCATCGTCCCATGTGGTCTGGAGGCGCCACAGGTTCTGCAGGATGATCTTGGCTCGTATTGTGTAGTGGCTCAGCAGCAGGGTCGTAGATGGACATGACCGCGCTTAGGGCTTCTCTTTTCGTGGACGCGCGGGACTGCATGCGCATCTCGGCTGGGACTCGGTTCATAGAGGTATTGAACCCCAGCTCATCTCGGTCGGCGTCCCAGTGAAGCCCAAGGATCTTGGTCGCTACGTCCTCGGTTCCCAGCTGAGAAGGTGTGGTCGATCGTAGCTCTCGCGGGACGTCGCGCAGCACGCCGTCGTGGCTGGCGTTCCACTTGCGCAGCGTGAAGCCAGCAGCTGCGTGCACCTCACTGATCTCTGCAATGGTGAGGCGGGCCTCCTCTTCGCTGTCGTAGCTGTCCACCAGGTCATCCATGTAGTGGCTTCTCGTGATGGCCTCTAGCGCGCTCGGATGTGTCTGCGCGTGTTGCTGTGCGTTGTAGTTTCGCACAGTATGCGCCATGAACGGAGAGCTCGCTGCGCCGAAGATCATGCTCGTCATCTTGTAATGGAGGGGTGGCTTCGTTCTATCCCTGCCTCTCCACAGAAACAGCTGAGCTGGTTGATCTTCAGGGCGGATCTTCACTCTGAGGAATATCTCTTGGATGTCCGCGGTCACTGCGACTGGTTTTTCTCGGAACCGGAATACGATGCCCTGCAGTGAGGTCAGCAGGTCCGGTCCCTCTAAGAGCTGGTCGTTCAGGCTTGTCTCGCAGCTTCGAGCGGCCGCGTCAAACACGAGTCGCCATTTGCCTGGCTTGTTTGGGTTCTGCACAGCGAAGTGCGGCAGATACCAGCAGACGCGGCTCTTTCTCTCGGTGCCGTCGCACGGCGCTGCGTAGCCTTTCTCCAGTAGGTGGTTGACTTGTGCGGTGTAATCTCGTTCAAATTCAGGGGATGCATCCATTTCCTCCTCCAGTTTTCTTAGGCGCCGCTCTGCAGCCTTGTAGCTGGGTGGCATGGTGACGTGATCGTATCGCCACGGTAGGCCAGCTTCGTATCCACCGTCGATTTTCCGCAGCGTGCTTTCCACAATGCTCTTTGCGCGCTGGTCATCCTTATTGACGCGCGGTTTGTGTGAGATGCCCAGTGAGTCGATGCTGAAGTGCTTCTCCACTAAGTCATGAAGCTGTTGGTCGCGCCTATCGGGCGCGTAAATATGCAGCACGTCCTCGCTGCTGCTAACCAGGCTGCGTGGCATCGTTCCGTGTATCACCCAGCCGAGTTTAGTTCGTGACGCGGCAGGTTGTCCAGGGGCTCCGATCCTTAGCTCACGGGATACGATCATCTCCCAGTGGTCGGTGCCGATCAGGATTCGTGGGCGTGCCTGGTGATAGCACACCTCGTCCTGCAGTAGGTCGCGCAGGTGTTCGTGTTGAAGCAGAGTTCTGGGTATCGTCTGCTGATGGAGCGTGAGGTTCTTCACGGTGCGTGCTCGTACTGGATGAGAGGTGTTCTCGTTCTTCCCCCGTACTTGGATAGCGACGTTCTTGCTGTTCTCTTCGCTCTGAGTCATGTTGACTCCGTGTAGGTGCAGGGGTTGAGAGGGTCCTTCCGCACCCACGGATCTCGCGAGCTCTTCGTCGATCAGGGTCACTGTCGCACCCTCATCCAGCAGGGCGTAGGTCTGAGCTTCTCCTCGTGGTCCGGAGATGGTCACAGGGCACGTCTTCAGTAAGGCAGATCGTGTGCTAGTGGCGAATGAGGTAGCCACGGATAGCACTGCCTCATTGGAGTTTGGAGACGCTGAGTTTGTAGCAAGGCTGGAGCTGGGACTGGCTGTAGTCGGCTGTTCATTTTCGTGTAGCGAAGGGTGATGCGGTCGGCGGCACTGGTTTATGCCGCACGGCTTGGCTCTGCAGAAGTTGCGTCGATGTCTCTTCGCTATGCATTTGAAGCACAGCCCCTTTTCTCATACGAAGTCCCAGCGCTTATCGATCGTTAGCGCCTTGTAGGACGGGCACCGCGTGAGTGGGTGTGCTTGTTCGCAGCTCAGACATTTCTCGGTCTGCTCCTCCGTTGTCTCTGTCGTAGTGTAGATGGCGGTCGTCCTCTTCCTGCCACCGCTCTGATTTGTAGCGGGTACACGCGTAGCGGCCGATGGACGCGCAGGCACGGCGGTCGACGATGGGGCGTAGGTGTATGTTAGCGCCCGGTCTGCCTCGCGTATGAGGAAGCGGGACAGCTTGATAATTTCCGCATCGGAGGTGCCTTCATGTTCGTCGGCGTAATCACACCACCGTGATTTGACGTGGGGGCTCAGCTTGTCCAGCACCTCGCGTACCAACATCGGGTTGTGCAGATAGCCCCGTCGGTCGATAGACTGGAGCACACAGACTACGTTCTGTAGCCGGATCGCGAAGTGATTCAGGTCGGTCGCTGACGCTCCAGGCCTTCCTTAGATCTTCGAAAGCACAATCGATGATTGCTTCGGGGCGCCCGAAGCATTGTTCGAGTGTCTTCATGATGACCCCAGGGTCAGTGGCCGTATGAAGTAAGGCAGCCACTGCGTCGCGGGCCTCTCCCTTGAGGCAGCTCCGCAGCCGTAGTAGTTGCTCTCCGGCTGGTAGTTCGTACATGTTCACGAAGTCCCTTACTGCTGCTTTGAATGGCAGCCATTCGTCCGGCGCGCCGGAGAATGTCGGCAGGTCAGTCATTGGGCGTGGTCGAGCCCGGTTCATTTTGCGCAGTTCGTGCGCCAGCTGAGCGATGTCGCTTTTTCTGTTTTCAGGCGACGGGCTACGGTGCTGCTCTCGGTCCATCAGCGGCTCCCCCCGTACTGGCTCCGCGTTCGCTTCAAGAGGTTGTTTCTCCAGCCAGTCGGTCACCCTGTCGCGGTGATCGTGTGACGGGCGTGCGTCGCCGTCATGAAGGCTGTCCCGTTCCTCGTTCTCCTCTTCTTGAAGGGATGCGACTTCGACGGCTAGCCGCTGCTTGACTAGTTCCGCTTCCAGATCCAACTTCCTTTTCTCGATCCCGAGCAGCTTCTCCTTGGCGGCGAGTTCGGCGCGTCGCTGTCGAGAAGCAACGCTCATGTTGGAGCGCTGCGAGCGTGCTGATGAATGACTTGCTGCTCTGCTGATTTGCCGTGTATGTGCGACAGCCGTATCCGTGGTAGTAGTTACTGGTAGTCCCGTTCCGTAGGTTGTAGGCGGCAGCTGGTCAGTTTGGATGTTCGTTGCAGCAGGCGACTCAGGCGGGTTCAGCGAGAGACGTCGCCTCCGCTCTGCTTCGATTTGTTCCGGCAGTTCCATCTTGTCAGCTTGGCTTCTTGTAACAACCATCTCGTTCGTTCGTAGTCGTTCGTGCAGGTGGATTCACGTTCAAATCTCGTTCGTTGTCGTTCGTGCAGGTGGATTCACGTTCAAATCTCGTTCGTTGTCGTTCGTGCAGGTGGATTCACGTTCAAATCCGGCTCGTGCAGGACCAGACAAACTGTTGTGGATCAGTGGACTGTATATTAAGGTCGAAATGAAACAATAGGATCGAGTTCGCAAGTTCGCAATAACCACACAACAACAACTTTATTATAAAAATGCTCTATTTACATCTTAAATCTACGCCTCCCAACTAGCTAGAGTCTAAGTGAGCACACGTTTTCTCAGTGTGTCCCTGTCCCGCGCCGCGTCTGTCTCGCTCGCTCTTTGTCGCCCTCGGAACTCGCGGTGATCCAAGTGACGCGGTGCTCGGTGGCGTCCTGTTTGGCTCGCTGTCCGTAACAAATACCTTGCCTTAAGGAGACGTATTGGAAACTTTGGTCGCAGGGATCTCGTTTTTTCTCAACAATTACAAAACATATGAAAGTAACATTTTGGAACCGGATTCTTCATTTCAATGACTTCCTTTTTTCAGTTGCAGAAACGTGATTCGTTCACTTTTATAACAAAAAAAAATTTTTCAAAGAGACCTCTTTTAAAACAATCTACAAGCAAACCAGACTGACTCAAACCTCTAAATTTTCTAAGTTGATTAGTATAAACACACACTTAAATATATCAGTTGGATTTTTAAAAACTAATTTAAGTTTTTTATTGAAACAAAAAACAATGAAAAAATGCAAAATTGTGTTTAATTTTCTTTATTTACTCTTTAAACGTAGTTAAAAAAAACAAAGACAACTGTTCCAATCCATGCCTCGCCATAAAACTGCATTAGCTGAGAAAAGAAACAACACAGCTATAAGAAGAATACAATTTTCTTTATTTCAGAATTGTAACAATTACCCCAGGAGAAAAATGCAAATGACCGAAATAGCTCACAGAATTGCCAAACTTAAGTGGTAGGCACATAGGTCGTCGAACAGATAACCGATGGGGAAGTAAAGTTCTCGAGTGGCGACCGCGCACCAGAAGGTGTAGCGTAGGCGGGCCTCCTACTCGGTGGACCGAACTGGCGGATGAACTGGTGAAGGCAACGGGAAGCCGTTGGATGCGGGCAGCATAAGAACGGTCGCTGTGGAAAAGGAAACCAAAGTCAATTGTCATTAAATGGTCTCTCATTACAAAAATGTACAGAATGAATTTTTAACCGCCTCCGTGGCATAATGGTTAGTACATTCGTCTCACACCAGGAGGTCGCGGGTTCGATCCCGGCGGGGTCAACTTGTAAGACTCGGTTTGGTTGGTGGTAGGGCATTTTTTGAGTCCGCCTGGCTAGCTACCACCATCTTATCTAAGTCTTGTCGCCAAACATTAGTGTTAATAACATTGTTGTGTTCCGTCTTAAAGATAAGATAGCCATTCTCCATTGCGTTGGGGAACCTTGGTAAGCCCGCTTCCATCTTCGGCATCATCGTCACTTACCATCAGGTGAGATGATGCCAAGGGCTTACCAATTGTACAAAAAAATATGTTACACCTGTACACATCCCCCTTTGACTTCTAAAAATCATTTTCCAGGGGCCATATTCACAACTTACTTATCTACTTATTTCGCTCATGCTCAATGACCCGATAATAATTTTGGCTAGAAAGAGTGGAAGATGACCATGCCGCAATAAGAGCGTTATATACACGTATGGAGAGTAGCTGGTAAAGTTGGAATCGAAGAAGGACCTAGAAAGCCGCCAAAAAGCCGATTCATCATCATCATATCAGCCGAAAGACGTCCACTGCTGGACGTAGGCTTCACACAAGGATTTCCACGGTGACCGGTTCTGCGCTGCCCGCAACCAGCGGCTTCTCGCGACCTTCACCAGAGGTCATCGGTCCACCGAGTGAGAGGCCTGCCCGCCTATACTACGTTTTCCGGTTCGTGGTCGCCACTCGAGAACTTACTGCGCCAACGGCCATCTGTTCTACGAGCAATGTGCCCCGCCCACTGCCACTTAAGTTTAGCAATTCTGAGAGCTATATTGGTAACTTTGGTTCTCCTACGGATTTCCTCGTTTTTGATTCGATCACGCAGAGAAATTTCGAGCATATCACGCTCCATTGCCCTTTGGGTGTCTCTGCCGCTCTCTAGATTGCGACCTCACCCTATCGCCACCCAGATTGATACAGATTGGTTACAGTTTGGTTCTCGAACGTATAGGATTTCGCCGCCATTTTGTTTGTTCCCTCATTCCTTTTTTGAAATTATATTTCTGGCCCGTTGTATGAAGTGTCCAGGGTGTGCTCATACTAAGCGACCATGTCTCAGTTCCGCCGAGAAAAAGCCTTTTATTATAAAGTGATTCATGACAGAATAATGTGACGTTATTTGGTAATAAAATCATTTTTTTTATCCACAGTTGGTAAGCCGATGGCTTACGAATTAAATAGTGTCTCATCTGTGCCTCACAATTACAAGATCAAAGTCATTTATTATAGCAACGTTCCGAATGTAAAAATTAAATTCTTGCACATCAATAAAGCTTCCCTTAATTTACTGGCAATTAATTAATACATAGAAAACTTTTTAACGCGATAGCAAAAGAAATATCGTGCGGCTCCACTGGTAACGTACAAAGAAAAATCAAACAAAACGTCCTTACCGCTGTCACAGTATTACAATATAGCGGCTTACAGTAGCGCAACGAATGTACTTACGCAGAGCAACGGAAGGGCACTTGCGGGGCAGTGGGCGGCGGGGCACAGCCAGGCATATTTAGGTGGCATGGCCATGTTTCCGTAGCCTTCGTGACTGAAAAAAATAAGGTCTCATGGCCATGTTTCCATAGCCTGCATGAATTCCTGTTATACACTTCCGTCCCTTTTCACGAAATTACTCGCACAGATTGCGGGAAAGCGAGAGAAAAGATAATACATATCAAAAACCCTACTTCTATTTTATTACCACTGATCTATAAGCTATTCATTGAGACCATTCCAATGAGCCCAAACACGGTACCTCTGCTGTAGGTTGTTGAGAAGATGAGTATCCTGCGGATTTTAAGTGATGCTGCAGCATCAGGTAGAGGTTACCATATTCTTGATATATCATTGAAGTAACAAGATAAAAAATTTCAAATCAATCAGACCTGTGGAAGTTGCCCATATCAACAAGAAAAGACTTGACGATCAAACGGCTAAACAGATTTCCTTAAATCACAGCTAATGACACTCTCGAGCAAATCACCTTTAAAGAAAAAGAAAAATAGTTCAAAATCGGTTCATTCGTTTAGGAGCTACGGTGCCAGACATACTTTTTTATTGACTTTGAGGAATCTCGGTAAACTCACTTTCATCTTCGGCATAATCGTCACTTACCATCAGGTGAGGTGACGCCAAGGGCTGACTAATTGTGGAAAAAAAATCCAGCCAAGTGAGAATCGGACTCGCAATAAGGGTTCCGTACCAAAATATAGACATTTTGGTAAGTACCAAAGGGTAACCCGTAATACGTAAAAGACATAGACGAGAACAAAAACCGTATAGAATAACAAACTTAATTTTGTGATTGAAAACAAAAAAACAAATATAGACGAGAACAACAACCAGATTGAATAAAAAAATAAGTTTGTGGTTGAAAAAAAACCAGCTAATTGCGGGTTAAATAAACATAGACGAGAACAACAACCGGGATTAATAACAAACTGAGCTTTGTGGTTGAAAACAAAAAACAGCTATTTGCTATAGCTCGGTCCATTGACCTTTGGGTGACCTTGAGCCTCCTTATGAGGCCCGTAGTAAGCGACCATGTCTCAGTTCCGTAAGTCATCACTGGCAACACACACTGATCAAAGACCTTGGTCCGCGGTGGACCGACGACTTGGTGAAGATCGCGGAAAGCCGCAGGATGCGGGCAGCGCAGGACCGGTCGTCGTGGAAATCCTTGGAGGAGGTCTTTGTCCCGCATGTAACGGATCCATATGTATAAATAAATATCTATAGGTATTACAGTAAGTCTTGATAGACTAAAAGGAATCTGTCTATTGGGAAAAACATAACTAAGTTTTGTTCAGTCGGGTGAGGATTAACCTCGAGTCGAGTGAATAGACAATTATTGAAACAAATTAGCTCAGGGATTATTTCCGAGAAGCCAGGCTGCCGCCTGTCGGTCGTCATTCGAACCACGCGGTGCGCACGTTATAACAGATTGCCTTAGGTAATAAATGGCGCGAAAACCGAGGCCAAAGGGATAGTGGCGTCGCCCTGTCTGCGTCCGGACAGCGGCCGGCGCTCGCGCAGATCGACCACGAGGTCGGATGTATGTGTGCGGCGGCCCGCGCGCTGCCGAGGCTGCATCTGTGTGAAAGCTTTTAAAACCACGGACACGCGGACGCAGCGGCATTCAGTCGAACAGACCATCACAGGAGGAGGACGTATCCGAAGAACAGCTGCCGCACGCCCCGGGCAAGTGTCACGCCAAGTACTTATTAGTCGCGAATTAACTTAGGAATCTCACTTTATATTGTGAGTTTAGAATAGAATTTAGTGTGGCCGAAATCCTAGTTATTTGCCTTCGAAAGTTCAGGCTCCTACCTGGGATCAAGCCATAGTTTAGTGCAGTTAGGAAGTGAGGTACAGTGGGTAATCGAGCTGGGATCTAGGAATTGAAACAAGATGCCAGGTCGGTTGCTAGCTGAAGGTATCGTCAAGTGACCAGGTTGGTAGTTCATGTTTTCAGGAAGGCTAGTTGATTTAATTCACGTGGATACGCAACCGTGACAACGAAGCGTGGGTTTATCAATGCAAGTGCCGAAAGCAAGCTGACAGGAGGGCTTGCCTGGCTAGCGACCCAAGTTTGGTTATGGCCGGAACATCCTGACTGTACCATCTTACGACCTACCGACATGAGGACCACAGGTTGGACATGCGTTAGCGCACTCATGTACGGAGCCACCGTATTTGGGACAGGCCTTACCTATCCAAATCCCATCCAAACACACTGTTTAGGAGGTGCAGCGAAGCGGCAGACCTGGTCTGTCGTGGCAGCGGCATTTCTTATTCAGGGCAGGTACACTTTAGCCGTAGGGAACTAGGACACAAGTTAGCTTTAGGTACTCACTTCACCATGACACACTACACCTAATTGGTTCATCTCGAAGGCACGGTTGGTTTAGTACCCCGGGGGAAAGACGAATAAAGCCGCCACGAGTTGTAACTGTTTGTTGAAACATGGACATCAAAATAAAATTTAGTTCTCGTAAAACTTAGCTATCTCGCTAGGATAGGGAAAAACTAGGGCTGAGTTAGGGGGATTGCGATATGTAGGAAATCTAGTTAATAATCTATTACTAGGGAATAGCGAATTAGGTTTTGGAATATCGCTATTAGGAAGAAACAAGTCATATTAGAGAATAAGTAGTAGGTAGGTCTAAGCGATGCCACGTTTTACTTTATCGAACTGCCGTCACTGCAGGTGACACGTGGTATCACAAGCTTTAGGGTTCCGCGAGCACGTGGTCCACTCAGTTCATTAATTTCATTCGGGTTGGTACAGTGCTGTAGGAATTCTAGTAAATAAATCTATTACTAGGGAATAGCGAATTAGGTTTTAGAATAACGTTATTAGGAAGAAATGCGAGTCATATTATTGAATAAGTAGTAGGTAGGTCTAAGCGATGCCAACGTTTTATTTATTTACGAACTGCCTTCACTGCAAGTGCCACGCGGCATCATAAGTTTTAGGGTTCCGTGAACACGTGGTCCACTCAGTTCACTAATCTCATTCGAGATAGTACGGCGCTATGCTGTCGCAGGGGAAGGCCTATGTCATACTTGAGATGGCTGTTTACCAAGCTCCATGCAATATGGGCTAGTTATGTAGTTTAGTGGTTCATAGATATGAACAACTCCTAATTTTACCAAATTTTAGCTAAATCTGTCCACACTTTTATGGGATAAATGTAATGGACTAACAAACAAACTATAGGCGTTCGAGCTTCACCTATTCTGATACTAATGTAATTATAGATAGATAGGTCCTATCTGTAGCTTATCACAAGCATGCCTCGGCAGAATTTCACCCAAATCGGACCGAGCGTTTAGGAAAGTATTGGCCAAACAAACAAATGATTTGGGCGTTCGCGCCTTACTAATAGTTATTATAGTAAGACCGATTATGAAGAAGGTAGCCGACCCATCCTGATGGTAACCGTAGCTAGGGTCAGTTAATATGCGCTAGATTTAGAAACTAAATCTATTCTACGGTTTTTAAATATTATGGACGGTGTTCACGGTGTCCGCGTTCTGTCGGCTTCTATTGCGTCCTGAACTAGCGTCTCGACCAAACACTTGGCTTACACGCCTTTTCGCTTTGACCTAGTTGTGATGCTGCGACTATGATTCGCGTGGGTATCACAATGGGTTGCGACTGTGTTGGTTCGTTGTTCTTTTACGTTTAGCAAACCTGCTAGACTGTCAGTACTTTCGCCCTTTATCAAGGGTTTACTACGTCCAAAGACAGATCTTTAACACTATGTATTATTTTGGAGCCGACGGAACGGTGGATATTGTGTCCATTTCGCTTTAGCTATATAGACTGTAGGTCTTTATACTGTTATATACAACTGTATGGCACAGTTACAGGTCTAAGAACCATATTAGTAGATTATCTACTTACTTCGCCTTCCGTGGTGCTCTTCTCACAGGATGAGCGACATTCAAGGCGGAATATTTACTTTGTTTTAGTACCTGGTGCTAATATGTATTCGCGATCAATCGCTGTTCGAAGGTATTAATCCTACCTGACGAATAGGGATGGACAAGCTATGGCTGTAAAGACTCGGTCATAGCTCACACTATACACGTATAATAAGGCGCCTCACAAGCGTTTTATATGCACTAGCTTTGGGATTCGGGTGGTACACGGCCTAGTACACTTTACATTGTCGTGTAGCTTAATTAAATTACACTTTAAGCGGGTGGACTCCCATCGTGTACCTTAGTGGCTTGCAGGAGACAGTAGCTAGCGGGGCTCACCGTAATAGTAATTATTTGTTTGAGCTAAAATCGCTCGTTCAATTACCTTGAGTTAGATGTACATTGTTTTAATCACCAAAATAATGCAGTACTGACGTCAGTCAAGTATTACGTTATTCCGAGCACTGGGGGCTAGCTACCCTTCCCAATTTGGGGGGGCCCAAAATAGGGACCAATCACAGTAGGGAAATTAGGGTTCCGCGCGAAATACTTCAAAATTATAGGTAAGACCACATCGTTCGTCCAAACACAACGTGATGGATTAATCTCTTTAAAATAACTTGTCATTCACCTTCAAAAAGATTCTGAGTTACTGCGATCACAAATTAGGGTTCTTTAGACGATCTGGCCAAACGTTTAATCGTATTTTAAAATGCAATAAAAATCAAGTATAGTTTACATACTTCTTTTAGGTAGATAGTGGTAGGTTGTATGTTGTATGTACGTATGCGTATTATAGGTAGGTTTAGTTAGTTATATTTATATTTATATATTTAAAATAGGTAGTTGGGGGATTACACGCAGTGGACGTTTTTTGGCTGATATAATGATGATGATGATACCTCCACTGATCTAGACTAACAGATATACAGTTAGACAACAAACTGATCTTTTATTTGTTCATTTTTTTCATTTTGAGATATCGAACCTTAAAAAGACTGGATATTATACCGATATTTTTAATGTTTAATAAAATTAACGCTTACTTATGTTAGATTGTTCGAATAAGGTCCGTGATGCACGAGGCGCAAGCGGCTCGCGAGGAATTATACATCTTACCCTTTCTAATAAATCGCTCCATCCATTGGTGATAACTGTATACAAATCTGATCGATAGTTTTAGAGTTCATACCGTTCAGTCAGACATGCAGATAGACGGGACCAAGAGACTTTGTTTTTTATATCTTTGTTCTACTTTGCTTTATTATAATCATGTTTAGTATTAGAATTATTACTCTTCCTTACTTATTACTTATTACTCTGATTATGAATTATTACTCTTCCACAGCGGCTGCACTTCCTCCCACTTAAAGTGCACCTCGTCAATATCAGAGGTTTGCACTCCAATCTCGT
Organism: Coleophora flavipennella; assembly: GCA_947284805.1. Taxonomy (NCBI): domain Eukaryota; kingdom Metazoa; phylum Arthropoda; class Insecta; order Lepidoptera; family Coleophoridae; genus Coleophora; species Coleophora flavipennella. The sequence goes on from OX369272.1 coordinate 2,324,954, forward strand.
TGCGGTCCATCACCACCTCGAGACCGAGAAACCGCAGCTGTTCTTTCTCACGGAGACGCAAATCAGACGACCGGCAGATGTAGCTTATCTGCAGTACCCAGGTTTTACCCAATTTTAAAGCGCACGCCGGTCTCTGTCTTTATGTTAGCGACAACATCTGCTACAAGCGTCTCCGGAACCTTAAAGATTCCTGTTTTTCCACTATGTGGGTGATGGTTGATACCGGCGTAGAAAAAATAATCTACGGTAGTGTTTACCGTTCGCACAGTGGTGACCAGGAGACAACCAGGCTAACTGAACATCTGTGTGAGGCCGCCGATGAGGCTCAACTCAGGTACCCAACCGCGCAGCTGGTTCTTCTCGGGGACTTTAATGCCCACCATCAACAGTGGCTCTATCCATACGAGAAGACTGATCACGCTGGAAGAGAGGCGTTCAAACTTGCCCTAACGCTAAATCTCTCCCAGCTGGTCGACCAGCCAACGCGCGTACCTGACGTTGACGACCAAACGGCTAACTGTTTGGACCTTCTGCTGACAACGGAACCAGACAGATATAGTGTGTCAGTATCCTCTCCTTTGGGTACCTCTGACCACTGTCTGGTGAAATCTGTGCTGTCATGTTCACCTCCTGTTCATAGTCCTAAGGGTACTAGACGGGTATGGCGGTACAAGTCAGCAGACTGGGATGAGATGCGCCACTTTCTTGCATCTTATCCTTGGCGGCAAACGTGCTTTTCTTCCAGCGACCCGTCGAGTTGCGCGACAGCAGTCTCAGAGGTTATATGTCGTGCAATGGAATACTACATTCCATTTTCCGACATTCCTCTGGAATACAAAGCGCGCCCATGGTTTGGTGCTGAGTGTACCAGGGCTGAGGCCCTGAAGCATTCGGCTTATCAAGCCTGGGCTGACGCTCGAGCTCGCAAAGCTCCGGAAACGCGTTCCCGGAAGAAAGCCTTTAATAAAGCTGCCAAGTCCTACAAACAGACACTGCGCAGGGCACGCTTTGACCACATAAGCCATATTGGATCAAAACTTGCCTCCTACCCTTCTGGGAGTAAGGCATTTTGGTCCTTGGCTAAGTCGGTCGAGTCGAATTTCTGCCGCTCGTCTTTGCCTCCACTGGTAAAACCTGACGGATCACTGGCACACTCCGCTGCAGACAAGGCAAATTTATTTGCCTGTATGTTTGCTGAAAATTCGCGTCTGGATACTGCAAATAATACACCACCTCAGATACCTCCATGCGGTACTGTAATGAACTCATTTCGTATTCGCCAAAAAGAGGTTCTTAAAACTCTTTGCAGTCTAGACGTGAACAAGGCCAGCGGTCCTGACGGTATTCCAGCCATAGTTCTAAAGAACTGTGCTCCTGAGTTGTCTCCTGTGCTGACACGCCTGTACCGCCTCTCTCTCAAAACCGGTATAGTTCCAAAGTCTTGGAAGCTTGCCAACTTGCAGCCCGTGCCTAAAAAAGGTAGTCGTGCTGACCCATCAAACTATCGACCAATTGCAATCACCTCCATACTATGTAAGATTATGGAGCGTGTATTGAACACCCGCCTCTTAGCATACCTAGAAGACAATGACCTCTTGAGTGACCGTCAGTATGGCTTTCGCCGGGGTCGGTCAACGGGAGATCTTCTAGTGTATGCTACGCATGTATGGGGTGAAGCCATAGAGAAGCACGGTGAAGCTCTTGCCGTATCTCTCGATGTCTCTAAGGCATTTGATAGGGTCTGGCATGCTAGCCTTATTGGTAAGCTTCCTTCCTACGGAATACCTACTGGTTTGTGCAACTGGATATCTGACTTCCTGAGGGAACGGTTCATTCGAGTGGTCATTGATGGCTGCTCGTCTGACCTATTGGCTATTGATGCCGGGGTACCTCAGGGCTCAGTTCTCTCCGCAACTTTGTTTTTGCTGCACATAAACGATCTGCTGAAACCCGGTATATTTGGGTACGCAGACGACAGCACGGTTGCGGAGAGATACTTGTCTAGTGCTCGAGCTAGGGGTCCGGATATACAATCTCAGAGAGAGGCCATGATTGAGCGCGTGAACCTAACACTCAAGGCAGTTTCTGACTGGGGCGATGCCAATCTTGTTAGGTTTAATGCCTCTAAAACGCAGGCGTGTCTATTTACTGCAAAAAGGAGTCCTTTTACCCTGACTCCTACTTTTCGAGATGAATCTATCCAGATCTCCGACCATCTTGAGCTCCTTGGCGTAGATTTAACATCCGATCTGAATTTCGGGAGATACATTGAATCCAAGGCAAAAACGGCAGCCAAAAAGCTTGGTATCCTCTCGAAGGTGAGACTTTACTTCACACCAGAGCAGCTTCTAATATTATACCAAGCTCAAGTTCGGTCATGTATGGAGTACTGCTCTCACTTATGGGACGGATCGGCTCGTTACCAGCTAGATGCCTTGGATTCTATCGACCGACGCGCTAGGAGACTCATAGGCGACGAGGAACTTGTATCAAACACGCTCCAAAGCCTCGAGAATCGCCGCAAAGTCGCCTGTTTATCGGTGTTCTACAGGATTCATTTCGGAGAGTGTGCCCTGGAGCTTCACAACCTCATTCCCCCCTCTCCATTTCATCATCGGACGACCAGGCGCGGAGGGCGGTTCCATCCCTTTGTCGTCAATGTTCCACCTATACGCACGAAGCGTTTTGCGTCTTCGTTCATCATGCGAACGGCCAAGGAGTGGAATTCCCTTCCGGCGTCTGTATTCCCCGATTCGTACAATTTAGGAATCTTCAAGTCGAGAGTGAATAGGCACTATTTGAGCTTGCGTGTCACATCCTCGGCTGCATCGGCACTTACCATCAGGTGAGGTGCAGCCAAACGCACTCAAATTTTTAATAAAAAAAAAAAAAAAAACTTATAATATTATAAATGTGAAACTGTGTTTGTTTGTTACCTTTTCACGCTTCAACCCCATGACCAATCTTAATGAAATTTGGCATGCAGGTAGCCTGTGTCACGAGGAAGGACAAAGGCTACTTTTTATCTCGTGAAAATAGCATAGCCCGATGCAATTCCTGAAGGAAGTGAAAATATACTCTTTTTTGGTAAATTTATTTTACATCGCAACGGAATAATGCATTGTGTTATTTTTTGCACAGAGATGGTTGAGGGGGTGGGAAATGACACGATTTACTAAAAAGCATATCGTGACATAGTTTTCGAGGGATATGCGCAGCCTCGCAAAGTCATAGAAACGTTTTCCACGAGGGTGAAGCCGCCCAAAACAGCTAGTCAACAACATTTTTATGGTTTTTTTCATATGATATGACTTGTTTGTTTTTAGTATGAGTACTGAAATATTTATATTTCAATGAAACCACACCCTTATACGCCTCTAAGCTTTTATAAGCTTCGTTCGACGTCCAATTAAGTCTTCAACTCGTACTAATTAAGGGAAATGCTTGTGACATCGAGTATCCGGCAGCTGATAAAATATTAACTTTAAAACAACGTACCTACAAATTTAATTTTAAATCTTCGCAGTCCCCACAAGAGACCCTTATTAAGTCGTTCTGATCGTCTCTCTATTCGTCCGTCCATTCAGAGATAGTCATGACGTCATAACTTTAGCATTTTTTATACTGGATTGCATAAGTCACAAAAGTAGCTTAGATACAAAATATGTCCATTTAATTAAAGGAGTAATAAAAATTGTTTGAGAGTGCACCTCCCTCTTTTGGCGTATTGTTGAATAGGTCTTTTCAGTTTGTACCGTGTGCTAGATGAAAGCCACAAATGACATAGATGAAATGCTAAAGCGTTTTCTAAACTGTTTGGACCTAAAAACTTCAATATCAAGAGGCGTCTTGAGTTTTCATACAAACGTAGTTCCGATTTAGTACAAAAACTAATGGCCGGATTGATTACAAACTTTGAAAAAATATTGAGTAGACACATATCGATGTTTGTAATTAGTTTTCGATGTACTAATATAAAACGAATAAAAGAGCAGTTTCAATCTTTCAATGCAAAACTTATTTAAACCTTAATTTAGTTATGTTTCAATTTACTACTATGAAACTTATTACAAACATCTATGTGTGTCAAATCAATATATTTGCAAAGTTTGAATTAATTCCGGCATATAGTATTTGTATTAAAGCGGAACTACGTTTGTATGAAAACTTGAACCTCCTGGGGACTCTTAAGTAGGTATAGTAAAATTTCTCAACAACAAATATTTTTTTTTAAATATCCTTAAACAAACTGTTTTCAAGTTATTGACTGAGAAACCCTACACGTACATAGTCCGACGTCTTCGTCGGTATGTATGTATTAGCATTTAATTAAAAAAAAAACATGAGCTAGTTTTTAATTTGACGACACATTTTATACAGAAAATTTGTAAAATACATTTTTAGTCTGCTATAATTAAAACCTGCTAAAAATTTTACCAAAATAACAACTGTACTTAATATCCACTAAACGCTTCCCTGTAAAAATAAATTACCTCTTTCAGTCTAAAAGAAGTTTAAAAGAAATACACTCGAGAGCGATGAATCCGGGTCACTTAAAGAATCCTAAAAATCTCGGAAACTAAGAAGGCTAGCTTAATGAAATAAATTGTGTTAAATAGACAATTTAATACTCCTTAAATGAAGTTATTAAAACTTCTTAGTTATTGTAAAGTTATGTCATAAAAAAATCAAATTTGAAAAAGGGAGACTTTCGAAGATAGAACTACGAAATTACTACATTTGTTTTTGCTTTTGATTCTAATCTGTCATTTAAGTGGGTACATAAACCATGTTGATAGTGTTCAATATTTATTATTCAAGCAGTAATCATGTCGCTTACACCTGAAGAATGCACCAGAATACTCACAATGCTGGAAAACGGCCGGGGTCAGCGCGATACAGCCACGACTGTCGGTGTGTCGCTCTCAACAGTACAAAGAGTTCTCCAACGTTACGAGGAAACTGGCTCTAACCTACGCAGACCAGGAACAGGCAGAACCAGGTGTACTACAGCACGAGAAGATCGATACTTGGTGAACACAATGCTTCGTAATCGCTTTCTCACAGGAACTGAACTTACAAATCAGTTTCGACGCCTCGGAGGAAGTAACCGAAGCGCATGGACAGTAAGGCAACGACTTGCTGAAGCTAACTTGAAAACACTTAGACCTGCAAACGGCCCTAAACTGGAGTGTGGGCATCGTATTTCAAGACTAAGATATGCCCAGAACCACTTAAATTGGAGTATTGAAGATTTGTCAAAAGTTATGTTCTCCGACGAATCAAAATTTATGCTCTACAAGCACGATGGAAGACACAGAGTGTATAGAAGACCAGGGGAAAGATTCAAGCAAGCATGCATCGAAGAAAAAGTAGCCTACGGTGGTGGGTCTGTACATGTGTGGGCCGGAATTTCTTCTGAGAGTCACACAGAACTGGTGTTCATAGAAAACGGCTCTTTAACTAGCGAAAGATATGTGGAAGAAATCCTCAATGAACACGTTGGTCCATTTATGGTCAATTTGGGTGAGGATGCTATTTTTATGCATGACAATGTCCGGCCTCATACGGGTTGGATTGTGAATGACTACCTTCAAGAGATGAACATTACTCGTATGGAGTGGCCATCACGCAGCCCGGATATCAACCCGATCGAGCATGCTTGGGACGAGCTAGGGAGATGCGTAAAACAAAGAAGCCCTCCCCCAATCACGCTTCGTGAGCTCAAAATTGCTCTCACAGAGGAATGGGAGAATATTCCCCAAAATCGTATAAGGAACTTGGTGTACAGCATGCCAAACCGCGTAAACACAGTGATGGAAGCACGAGGAGGCAATACGAAGTATTAAAATTCAAGTAAATCGTAATGTTGTTCAAAAATGTCATGTTTCCTATTTTTGTTTTAAGGCGAGATCAGTAGTTTTTTTTATTTATGTAATTTTTTGTAAATAAAATGTAGTGACTCGTAAATTTTATTACCTTCATTTAAGGGGTATTAAAGTTTCTATTAAACACAATTTATTTCATGAAGCTAGCCTTCTTAGTTTCCGAAATTTTTAGGATTCTTTAAGTGAGCCGGATTCATCGCTCTCGAGTGTATAAAAATCTTTTAGTGAAACTTAAGAAAGATCCATATCTTCTTCTTCTTCATCTTATCAGCTCATATATGTCCCAAGCGAGGGGCTCGAGCCTACCCTAAATTAGGGCGATCGGGCCTTAGTCGACCACGTGGGCCCAGTGCGGGTTGGTCGACTTCACACACCACTTGCGAGTTTCTTCGCAGGCGTGTGCAGGTTTCCTCACGATGTTTTCCTTCACCGTAAGAGCGTCGGATAAACTTACATATGAAATCTAAATTCGAAATCACATTGGTACGTGGCGGGATTCGAACCACGACCTCCCGGAGAGTAGGCTGCGGCCCTAGCCGTTACGCCACCAACGCTCTAAGAAAGATCCAAATATTCAGATGAAAGTCTATAATGGTTACACCAGGTTTGCCTCGGTAGTTTCGCTTTAATTTTGGCACCCGGGACAATCTCTGAGCCAAACTTACCAGCCATTACAATCGTCCATGATAGCATCCACTCCTGTTTGATGTTGAAATCTACGAAAGTTAAAAGGTAATGCTGTAAGGTGGGTTCCTGGACTTCAAGCGACCATTATATAGGAACCACAACTCACTGTGCACAGAGAAGCTCGGTTTATTCCTGATCTGGCGAAACTCCCTCATAAGCACATCTTTCCTTCTCAGATGAGACGGAGGGATCTGATATAGAACAGGAAGTCAGTGATACGGAGTGGACTGCAGTTTATCGGAAATGAGGCGCATGGTTTTGTTCAGCTTACGTAGTAAATTTAAGCGTCGGTGGCTCAACCGGTAACACCTCGGTCCTCCTAACCAGAGGTGTTGAGTTCAAATCCGGACGAATGTACCAATGAGTTTTTCAAAACTTACATAATCCAGTTCTTCATTGCATTGGGGAATCTTGGTAAGCCCGCTTCTATCTTCGGCATCATCGTCAATATACGAGTATACTCATCAATTACTTTAACGGTGAAGGAAAACATCGTGAAGAAACCTGCATGCACCTGTGAAGAAACTAGAAGGTTGTGTGTGAAGTCGACCAACTCGCACTGGACCCGCGTGGTCGACTAAGGCCCGATCGCCCTAATTCAGGGTAGGCTCGAGCCCCTCGGTGGGGACGTATATGAGCTGATATGATGACGTAGTAAATAGTTTTTATTCTTTGGCTTTGGTGTAAGTACTGCCCAGCTAGACCGGCGCGTAATATTGCGCTCATGAGTACACCAGCGAATATTGGTGTTCCCACCAGGTGCAGGTAGCGGGTCTGTTACTTACGTGCAGCGCCAGTAAGATGTTCTTTGAATATCAGAGATCGGTCTAGAGTGACGCCAAGATATTTTAGACTAAAATGCAATGGTGAGTTCATTAGCTTCATACCAGGAGGTCGCGGGTTCGATTCCCAGCAGGGTCAACTTTGTAAAGCTCTTTGTATGTTATCTAAGTCTTGCCGCCAAACATCAGTGTTAACATCATTGATGTGTTAGATAGCCAGATCTCCATTGCGTTGGCGAATATTGGTAAGTCCGATTCCATCTTTGGCATCATCGTCACTTACCATCAGGTGAGATGATGCCAAGGGCTTATCATCATCATCATTACAGCTCATATACGTCCCCACCGAGGGGCTCGAGCCTACCCTGAATCAGGGCGATTAGGCCTTAGTCGACCACGCGGGCCCAGTGCGGATTATCAATTGTGGATTTAAAAAATATATGCCTATAAGCATTGAACCGTTTAGGGGGCACTAATTTATTTAAGCGACCATGTCTCAGTTACGTATTTCATCAATCATCACTCGCAAAACACACTGGTCGAAGACCCTGGTCTAAAGACACTGCGGTATCTGCTGCTGTTAGCTCGACCAAAAACATAACACATTTTGTTTCCAGTCAGATACTTATACTTTATGCCTCTAATTATAACAAAAATATGATATTGTTATCAAAGTTTTAACGATATAAGTTATAAAAGTACAAAATATACAGTGGGTGTCGTTTAGTTGTAATAAAAAATCGCAGCTAAGTGAGAGTCACCTCACGCAGAGAAGGTTCCGTTTCATGTTTACATGTTATGTTTTATCACGATTTACGTGCGAGAATTAAAATTTTATGCTATATATTTTTTATTTTAATAAAAAATCTTTAAAATCATACCTGATTGGAAAATGTTTCAGTTTAATATTAACTCTCAGTTGGAATTGCCTGCGTGGACATCAAGGGCCTCAAGTGAATCGCCATATTTTTAGCCCGTTATTTTTGTGTTGATCCTGAAGGAAGGAAGGAATATTAGTGAAAGATTTTTTGAAATCGGCTGAATAGTTTCGGAGAAGAACCTCTAACATCCAAACATACTTAACCTCTTAAGATTATTAGTGTAGACTTATAGATTGCGCAATATCTTGTGTACGCTAATATTTTTAATTTTTAATGGCGAAATGAATACATTAATATGGCTACATAGTTACGTATTAGGTTACGTCAAAACATTTTTTTTTAAAGAAACTAGGTATTTTAAATTAAAAAAACTAAATATGGTAAGTTAAGTTATTAGCGCGCTCCATTGCTTGCTATGCTCGGATTTTCTCTGCGTCATCGAATAAAAAACGAAGAGATCCGTAGGAGAACCAAAGTAGCTCTCAGTATTGCTAAACATAAGTGGCAATGGGCGGGGCACATATCTCGTAAAACAGATGACCGTTGGGGTAGTAAAGTTGTCAAGTGTCGACTGCACACCGCAAAACGTAGCGTAGGCAGTTCTTCCACTCGGTGGACCGATAACATTGTGAAGGTCTCGGGTAGCGCAGAACCGGTCATCGTGGAAATCCTTCGAGGAGGCCTGTGTCCAGCAGTGGACGTCCTTTGGCTGATGAGATGATAATGATGATGAGGGTAAGATATTTGTAAATTTCAGTGAAATACACTGAGTGTATGATGAGGTTCAAATTTTTGGTATTTTGAACGCCTTTTTTTAATTTTTTTTATTCACAATTGGTAAACCCTTGACAACATCTCACCTGGTGGTAAGTGACGATGTTGCCGAAGATGTAAGCGGGCTTACCAAGATTCCCCAACGCAATGGGGAACTGGCTATCTTATCTTCATGCCGGAACACACCGATGATATCAACATTGATATTTGGCGGCAAGACTTAGATAAGATGGTGGTAGCTAGCCAGGCGGGCTTAGAAAATGACCTTCCACCAACCAAACCGAGTCATACAAAGGTAGACTCTGCCGAGAATCGAACCCGCGACCTCCTGATGTGTAGCTAATGGACGTTACCATTACGCCACGGAGGCGGTTAAACGTCATCAATGAATTGCTAGAATTCGTATCCTACTTATGTTACGTAATCCTACCTACTATTACACATATTTTTATGTTTGTTTTTTATGTTGTATTTTTGAACCCGCGACCTCCTGTGTATAGCCAGTGAACTTTGCCTCTGATCGTGTTGGTCCATTCTGAAAGGGCTAGGGAACCTTAAAAATCTACTGCACAGTGGGTGACTATAAAACTCAAGTGCACCATTGTGTGTATGACAGATACGGGCGAAACCACAAAAAAATTGACGAGCTATGGTTCAATAAAATTTAATAACGTCTTAAATAAGGCAACATGTTAAAATGTGATGGGATTTACTTGGAGCCCGGAAACATTCATAATGTTGATAGAATTATAATAAAATAACCGCCTCCGTGGCGTAATGGTCAGTCCATTCGCTTCACACCAGGAGATCGCGCGTTCGATTCACGGAAGGGGTTTTTAACCGCCTCCGTGGCGTAATTGTTAGTCTATTCGCTTCACATCAGGAGGTCGCGGGTTCGATTCCCGGCCGTGTGTACTTCGTAAGACTCGGTTTGGTTGGTGGTAGGGCATTTTCGTAGCCCGCCTAGCTAGCTACCACCATCTTATCTAAGTCTTGTCGCTAAACATCAGTGTTAACAACATTGATGTATTCCGGCTTGAAGATAAGATAGCCAGGTCCCCATTGCGTTGGGGAAATCTTGGTAAGCCCGCTTCTATTTTCAACATCATCGTCACTTACCATCAGGTGTGATGATGCCAAGGGCTTAGCAAATGTGAATAAAAAAAGGGGGTCTAACTTTGTACAGTCACGGAATTTATATGTTTAGCAAATTAAAGTCGGTCCTTTTAATTTTACTGATTATGAATTTAGTTTTTAACAGATATAAGCAACGTCAAAGAAGATCGGAAGTTAAATAAAAAGTTTAAACATCGACGTAATTTCTTCTTGCAAGGGGAGAAGTGGCATGAAAGATCCAGTTTTCTTTAAGAAGGAAAAAAGACTACTTACAATTAAAAAAATGTTATTATTTTGTTTGTTAATTATTTTTTATTTATTTGAGCATGTAATTTCGTACAAACAAATCTTAAACAATATATAAAAAACAACGAAATATGCATTTAAAAAAAATGTGTCATTTGGCTCTTTTAAAACAATTCAGTATTGAAAGAGCTGCTACAAGTTTTGAAAGAGCCGGTTCGTATTACAACGCTTAATTAAGAAAATTATTAAAAAAAAATATAAATGCGACATAAAAAAACACTTATAACAAATGACTTTAAGTAGTTACTAACATTTTTAAGAAAATTTTAATTCTATCAATCATTTTAAGTAATCGTTTGTAACGCTTTAATCATAACATAATTAATCCGTGGCCTAATGGTTAAGTCCAGTAGCTTCACATCGGAGGTCGCGGTTTCGATTCCCGGCGGAGTCTAACTTTCTATGACTTAGTTTGGTTGATAGAAGGGCATTTTCTAAGCCTGCCTGACACTAGCTACCACCATATTATCTAAGTCTTGACGCCAAGCATCAATTTTAACAGCATTGATGTGTTCCGACTTGAAGATGAGATAGCCAGTTTCCCCACTGCGTTGGAGAATCTTTGTAAGCCCACTTCTATCTTCAGCATCATCGTCACTTACCACCAAGTGAGATGATGTCAAGGGCTTATCAATTGTGGATAAAAAAAACCAGTAGATACAAAATAATTTTCGAAAACTCTAATTAAAAAGTATTTGGTACAAGCTGTTTTTAAAAATAATTAAAATAATTACGTATTCTTCTCAGCAAACCCAATAATTAGATACCCATATCTTCGGCACACCCCGGACACTGAATACAACAGTTGTAAAATGACATTTCTGTAAACAAATGACGGACCAAACAAAATGACGGCGAAATCCTATACGTTCTAGATCCAATCTGTATCAATCTCGGTGACGAGGGGATGAGGTCAGAATCTATAGAGCGGTAAGGAGTGACCATACTGTATGTTAGTACTAATACTTGTATTTATATACTTTGTCTTAGGTCTGCTTAAAATATCCGCCATCTTCGGGAGTCCACTATATTGGATTTAGAATGACGTCACTAAGCTAACCACGCTTCGTGCTCCAAACTGAACATGTGTACACAATTGGAGCTTAATCGGAAACCGGGAAGTGGTTCTAATTTAGATTTCAAGTTTGTCCCAAACAAACTAACATGGCAAGTTAAAAGCTTGTAAAAAAGGCAAATAATATCTACCCACAAATAAAATAATGTTTTTTATTTTCATTTATATTTACTTGATTTATCAATGCTTATAAAGGAGATTGCAAACGGTCGTTTCTCCTCTTAGGGGCTGAGTATGGGCACTGAAGGGTCCCCAGGAGGCTCGAGTTTTCATACAAACGTAGTTTCACTTTAATACAAAAACTACATGCCGGACTTAATCCAAACTTTGAAAATATATTGCTTAGATACAAAGCAATGTTTGTAATTAGTTTTCGATGTACTAATAGAAAACGGAAAAATATAAGAGCAGTTTCAAACTTTCAGTACAAAACTAATTTTAACCTTCGTTTAGTTATGTTTAAATTTACTACGATGAAAACTAATTACAACAACGATAAGTGTCTATTAAATATATTTGCAAAGTTTGGATTCAATTCGGCATGTAGTTTGAAGCTGAACTACGTTTGTATGGAAACTCGAGCCTCCTGGGGACCCTTAAGAAAAACCATAATTCATCACACATTATTATAAGTTCCCTTGATTCAGTCGGAGTTAATCGTATGCGGGGTTTGCATTTTCATTAAAATTAGTCAAAAAATGATTTATTTCCTCCTTCTTAGATATCTATTCTATTGATGGAGATTTATCATCTTACACACACTTGCTAACCTCAACAAAAGCGAGGGACAAAGCTGTAGGTTAGACAAGGACGTATTTAAAACATCCTTTGAGTATATATACAGAATATATACCCAAAGACAACACCACTCTCTTATAGAATAGTAGGTCATCTTTGCTTATAGCTTTATTCCTGTCGATTGGTTGCGCAAAGATGACCTATTGTATAAGCCGTAATAATATACTATTACAATTGTACTATTATAATTGTACGTAATAAGTTACTATTGAAGATCTAAAGAAGAGAGGTAAACTAATTCATCATCATCATCACATTATTAGCCGAAAGACGTCCACTGCTAGACATAGGCCTCCCCCCAAGGATTTCCACGACGACCGTTCCTGCGCTGCCCGCATCCAGCTACTTCTCGTCTTCGGTCCATTTTTTGGGAGTTTGGCCTACGATACGTCTTCCGGTGCTGCGGTTGCTATTCGAGAACTTTACTACCCCAACGGTCATCTGTTCTACAAGCTACGTGCCCTGCCCACTGCCATTTCAGTTTAGCGATTCTATGAGCTATGTTGGTTACTTTGGTTCTCCTACGGATCTCTTCGTTTCTAATCTTAGGCATTGATCTACGTGACGAGATAAACCAATTAAAAAATTGCTATTATTTCTAATGGGTACCTAGGTTAAGTAGGAAAACTAAATTCACACCCAATTTTAAAAACTAAACTGTATTTAGCAGGTAACTCATTGCATTTGTTAACGGTCCCAGGAGGCTCGAGTTTAAATACAAACGTAGTTCCATAAAAAACATACAGTCGAATTGAGAACCTCCTCCTTTTTGGAAGTCGGTTGAAAATGCCACTAACAGTCAAACCCATCTAGGTAAGGACCGTGCTTCAGGTCAGTTAACCTGCGTAATCAAACCATCCACACAAATTGCACTGAGCTAAGATCGCTTCGTAGTAGGTACCTTACATTAATCTAATAGCTTACAATTAAGTAAAAAACCTCAATGAAATTAGTCCACCCGTTTATGAACTGCGATCATGGATAGAGACACAAACAGACATAGGCTTCATTATAAACTTCTTTTTTACACGACTAAAAAGAAAAAAAACAGTGTATTGTGTATTGTAATATGTAAGTATGTATGTTTCTTTGTTCCACGATTTCTTCTAAACGGCTTGATGGATTTTAGAGTTCGATTTGTCTTAATAGGGATGACGGCAGCATCAGAAATAAATTATGAACTCATGATGACTAAATTGCTCTCCTACTTAAACCTCGGAAAACCTTACTCGTTTTTTTTCCATCAAGTCTTCGATTTTTATTTCACCAAAATCACAAAATGAGTACAATAAATGACGCTGCTAAACTATGACGTCACGCCTAGGTATTTCATACATTTTTAGAACAAGATGTCGTTTTTGACAGATGATAAAAAGTAACTCAGATGACTAGCATTCGTCGTCCCTATTGCATGAATCCGTTTTAAGGTGTTTTTTTTTTGTTCACAATTGGTAAGCCCTTGGCATCATCTCACCAGATGGTAAGTGACGATGATGCCGAAGACGGAAGCTGGCTTACCAAGATTCCCCAACGCAATTGATATTTGGTGGCAAGACTTAGATAAGATGGTGGTAGCTAGCCAGCCAGGCGGGCTTAGAAAATGCCCTACCACCAACCAAGCCGAGAATCGAACCCGCGACCTCCTGTGTAAAGCCAGTGAACTTTGTCTCTGAGCTACGGAGGCGGTTAAAAGGCGGTAAATAAATGCATTGCACTATTACATTTGAGTACCTATCTCCGCTTTCTTTAATTCTCTGACGGTCACGTTCGTGCATGTTACGAGCGCTGCGGTGGTCACGTATCCTGGATCCTATGAAACGTGGGTGATACTGTAAGCTTTACACCTGATTCTATATGTATTATAGCAAAAGTGCACATACGACAAGGGGTGTTGGAGAATAAACCATTAATTGGGGCATTACTCATCATGTCATACTCATTTATTTTTTAACCTCCGACAATAAAGAGGGTTGTTTAATGTTTAGCTGTGTATCTGGGTGTCTGTCTGCGCCATTGTGGGTAGTTCCTAAACGAATGGACTGATTTTGATGCAGTTTATTCTGTTTGAAAGCTGACGTGATCGATGTGGTTTTTAACTCCCGACGCAAAAAAAGTGGTGTTATAAGTTAAACGTGTGTTTTTGTGTATCTAGGTGTCTGTGTGCGCCATCGTAGTTCCTAAACGAATGGACTGATTTTGATGCAGTTTATTCTGTTTGAAAGCTGACGTGATCGATGTGGTTTTTAACTCCCGACGCAAAAAGAGTGGTGTTATAAGTTAAACGTGTGTTTTTGTGTATCTGGGTGTCTGTCTGCGCCATCGTAGTTCCTAAACGAATGGACTGATTTTGATGCAGTTTATTTTGTTTGAAAGCTGACGTGATCGATGTGGTTTTTAACTCCAGACGCAAAAAGAGTGGTGTTATAAGTTAAACGTGTGTTTTTGTGTATCTGGGTGTCTGTTTGCGCCATCATAGTTATAAACGAATGGACAGATTTTGATGCAGTTTATTCTGTTTGAAAGCTGACGTGTTCGAAGTAGTTTTTAACTCCCGACGCAAAAATAAGGGTGTTATAAGTTAAACGTGTGTTTTTGTGTATCTGGGTGTCTGTCTGCGCCATCGTAGTTCCTAAACGAATGGACTGATTTTGATGCAGTTTATTCTGTTTGAAAGCTGACGTGATCGATGTGGTTTTTAACTCCCGACGCAAAAAAAGTGGTGTTATAAGTTAAACGTGTGTTTTTGTGTATCTAGGTGTCTGTGTGCGCCATCGTAGTTCCTAAACGAATGGACTGATTTTGATGCAGTTTATTCTGTTTGAAAGCTGACGTGATCGATGTGGTTTTTAACTCCCGACGCAAAAAGAGTGGTGTTATAAGTTAAACGTGTGTTTTTGTGTATCTGGGTGTCTGTCTGCGCCATCGTAGTTCCTAAACGAATGGACTGATTTTGATGCAGTTTATTTTGTTTGAAAGCTGACGTGATCGAGGTAGTTTTTAACTCCCGACGCAAAAGGAATGGTGTTATAAGTTAAACGTGTGTATCTGTGTATTTGTGTATCTGGGTGTCTGTCTGCGCCATCGTAGTTCCTAAACGATTGGACTGATTTTGACGCAGTTTATTCTGTTTGAAAGCTGACGTGATCGAGGTAGTTTTTAACTCCTGACGCAAAAGTAATGGTGTTATAAGTTAAACGTGTGTATTTGTGTATCTGGGTGTCTGTCTGCGCCATCGTAGTTCCTAAACGAATCTACTGATTTTGATGCATTTTATTCTGTTTGAAAGCTGAAGTAATCGAGGTGGTTTTTAATAATAATTTGTGAAGATCTGTTCAGCCGTTTGAAGATCATCAGCCCTTTTTTAGGTGATGAAGGGATGTGGGCAAGTTCCACCAGTCTGGTCGATTCGAAATTTGGTTATAAATAAAATTGACTTTCATCATATCAGTCTTGGATCAGTGCTTACCCTCAATATGCTACGATGGCGTTGCGATACCGTTCACTGAGAAGACCCGGAATTTGGGTCTTATCATGGACTCCAACCTGTCGTGGTCCTCTCACATTGCGTATGCATTTTTCTTACCACTCCCTTAAGCGACTCCAGTTCTTTTTGCCTCATAAAACAAAAGTTATGCTCGCCCAAACTCTTCTGTTACCGCTGCTCGATTATGCGGATGTATGTTATTTGGACGCCACTGAGGAGCTCTTTAATAAGCTCGAGCGCTTACAAAATCTCGCCATTCGGTTTGTGTTCGGCTTGCGAAAGTTCGACCATATTTCTGAATATCGCGCTCGGCTTAAGTGGCTCCCTGTTCGTCAGCGTCGTAATCTACACATCCTCACACTCATGTACAAAATCCTTAAAAATCCTTCCTGTCCTGAATATCTCCGTTCCCGTTCCACCTACTAGGTACCCGTGTCTTCCCCACCCAGACGTTTATGCGTCACCAAAACTCTAGTAGTTCCCCGCTGCAATACCATATTCTTCTACAACTCGTTCACTGTTGAAGCTGCGAACCTCTGGAATAAATTACCCGCCAACATTCGCGACTGCCCCTCTGTTAACTCGTTCAAAATCAAACTTAAAGAGCATCTACTTTCCCTACAAAACGTGTAAGTTTATTTGTATAAATTTAATTTTAGTAAGAATAGTAAGTATTCTATTTTAAGGTATGTATTATGTATATTATTAAATTATTTACTATCGGTATGTATTATTTATTTGAGTAGATCAGGTTAGTTTACATTATATTATTATATTAGTATTTTATTTAGTATAATTTTAGGTACACATAGGTTTGCCCCCCGTCCTTTGAATTCTCATAACACCCGGTAAGGTTGGCTAGAAGAGATCTCTTATAGAGATAAGTCCACCTTTGTACATGTCCTTTCTAATTGTTTTTCATGTAAATATCTGTGTGCAATAAAGAATATATATATATCAGCCGAAGGCCGTCCACTGCTGGACATAGGCCTCCCCCAAGGATTTCTACGATAACCGGTTCTGCGCTACCCGCATCCAGCGGCTTTCAGAATTTACTATAATGATATTGTAAGAAAATGGTTACCTTGACCTGATGCTACAACGTCTCTTGGAATCTGCAGGACCCCTTACTTTTCACCAACTTACAGCAGAAGTAAGTACATATTATATTTGGGCTCATTGGAATAATTTCTTCTTGGCTTTTACGGTGAGGGAAAACATCGGAAGAAACCTGCACATGCCTACAGAGAAAATTGAAGGTTGTGTGTGAAGTCGACGAACCCGCACTGGGCCCGCGTGGTTGACTAAAGCCTGACCGCCTTAATTCAGAGTAGTTTTGAGCCCGTCGGTGGGGACGGATATAAACTGATAGGATGATGAAACATAAACAAAACAACACAGGCACTAGTCAAAGCCGTTGACGAGTTTAAGCTTTTAAACTATCAACTTTTTACAAGATTTGTATTAAGCTTGTCGTATTGGTTAGTTAGTCTGTTAGTTTGGGACAGCTTACAAACACTTGCCGGTTGCCGAATAAGCTGAAATTTTCCATAATCGTTATGTTTGGAAAACAATGCACGGTTAGCTAAGTGATGCCATTCAAAATCAAATATGGCAGACTCCCATAGATGGTGGACCAGTTTTTTTTCTTTTATGCACCCCCGTAGATATGGATATGAAATGAATGGGTTTGCTGAGAAGAATACGAAATTAATAAAATTATTTTTAATTTAAAGCTTTTACCTAATAGCATTTGGGTTCGAAAATTATTCTGGAATGCTCGCCGAACTTCAACGAGTTTACTTCAAAACGTTAATTCCAGAAAATGGTTCGCGATCTAAAGGATTACTGCAATTTGATTCTTTAATTATGCCCTTACGAGTATATACCAAATTCCTGCGAAATCAGTTCATGTGTTTTAAAGTTAAAAAGTAACAAATATATAGACAGACAGAGATAAACACACATGAAACGCTGAACTTACAAGTACAATTTATAGCAAAATATAATTATCTACGAGTATAAACGCATTCTGTCAAGGGCATTGCTAACTACTTACATTATGACTTCAAACAATTACCACAAATAATTGTTGACATCAATCGCGACAATTATGAGATTGCTGTACTTTTATTTTTATTTTTGTTAATTTTTCTAAAAAAGTACTTCATCGATTTACATACAATTTTTATGGGATCAACCTAAAATTATAATTTATCAAATACAAAGAGAATTCTTAAAATCGGTTCACATACGGTGAAGAAATCACGAAATAAAATGTCTGTTAAAGCGTTCGATATAGGTAGTATGACAACATGTTCGTTATTACGAAATTGATAGTTGAAACACGCAGAAGGTCTTATATATGCCTTTTGGCGGGCATTTATGTCATTTTACGATGAGACATGCAAATTGGCTAATGTTAAAATGTTAACGATGGCGTAATAACAGCCTTTTTATGTTTTATTGCAGAGGTTTGTTGAAGCGCAGTAGTTAAACGTAATTCTGATCAGCTTCGCCGTTCGCAGTATGCAAAATGTCGTTTACACTATACGATGTCTCACACTGAATATTCAGGGATTGGATTTAATAATAGTATGTTAGTCGTAGACTTAGCGTTTATAATGTTTTTTTTTTCAAATAATTTGGTTTATTTTTAGGTATTTACATAAATGACAGTCGAATATAATCCACCTAAGCTTATGTTTTATTCTGTGTAAAAATTTTGGTTACTTACTGTGATGTTTTAGATTTATATATTTTAGATATATATACTTCAACATTTACTGATTTTTATAAACATTCACATTAGATTTACAGCTTTATTACATTAAACAATAACCAGCCTTACCTACGCTTTAGCAGCGCAATACAAAGTTTATTTATTTTACAATTTATCGTACACAGAAATAGGGATAAAAAACATTAAACTAGATAAGAACATACAAAAGCTACAGCTCATTTTTATGAGAAATTTCTTCCAGCACACCTTAGAAAGAAAATCACAAAAGAATGGCAGAAGACTCTTAATGGCAGAATAAGTTTATGGCGGCTAAGTTACACCTCTCCCTTTTTTTTCTTAATTTAAATTTATTAAATTTCCTTATTTAAAAAATATACACAGGTACTATGTTACAAATAATTAGTTTACTTTAAAATTTTCCATTATAGTCTAACAAGATAATTTTAAATATAAAGTCTCTGCAGTGATTTAAACATATTTCTTTTACCTTTTTTTACATATTCGTATAGCTTTTCATAAATACTTTTAAATTCAATAATTCTATTTCTTGCAACAGGTGCACTGAAACACTCCTCACATATCTCCCCTTTTCAAGAAAAGAAAATTTAACTTGCTTTGTTAGATTATGCTGAAATTACACTCGTTTCTTTCTTGTAAACTGAAAAAAATTCTCCAAAAAACCAAAACCGGCTAATCGGAACAAAAAAGTGGGTTAACAACGAACCCAATCAATTTATTTTATGAAGAGTCTTATTTTTGTGCTTCGTTTGTAAAGGGTTTCTTGGGATAATTTGTTCAGTTTTATGAATAATTACAGAAAACTTATAAAATTTCATCCAATATATATCAACTTACATAAAAAATATCCCCTCTGTTATTAAAAAATATATATATTACCATCGGACCAGCAATGGATTATATAATACTACACACAAACCATGATTCATCATCAAAATATACAAAACTCTTTTCATTACTATAATTATTATTATAATTAAAAAAAAAACTAACGTATTATAGTCTTATTAACAAGTTCTGGATCTCTGTTGTATGAAAAATAAATGATAATAATAATAATAAAAAAAAACTCCATATCGTGTCGGATGTTATAAAAATGTTTGCAGGGCAAACTGGCCGTGCTTCGTCGCAACGCATGCGCGTCGTTTAACGCTAAGTGCAGTGTTCGGTTCACACCTCGACACTATAATATGCGTACGAGTTGTTGACTGGTTCGTTCACTATTTAAGAGTGCAACATATCCTTACTTATTATAATATTATAAATGTGAAAATGTGTTTGTTTGTTTGTTACCTTTTCACGCTTCTACGCCTTGACCAATCTTAATAAAATTTGGCATGCAGGCAGCCTAGTGTCACGAGGAAGGACATAGGTAACTTTTATCCCGTGAAAACAGCATAGCACGATGCAGTTCCTGAGGGAACTGAAAATATACTCGTTTTTAATTTAATTTCTTTAACATCGCAACGGAACAATGGATGGTGTGGTTTTTTGCACAGAGCTGGATGAAGAGGTGAAAATGACATGATTTACTTATAAGCATATCCTGACATAGTTCCCGAGGGATCTGGCGAAAATTTATGTCCACGCTCGCCAGCCGCTTACGGCTCGCGCACCACGCACCCTCTAAGACATTCATTAAAACTATTTTCACGCGGGCGAAGCCGCGGGCAAAATCTAGTAAATTATAATTCAAATTATACAGTTTTAAACAGTTGTTTTTTTTATCGGTTTACCATGTCGCGCGCAATTACACATGTTAACTAACTTCAATCACGTTTATAACCTAGATAGGTAGGACTGGTTAGTGTCAGTTATTGCGACCGTTTCCCTGTTCAAAATCTTCATAACGTAACAATATAGAAGTGAAGGAAATATAAGGAAGATAAGCCAAGGGGCCAAGTATGGACTGATGGAGGTTGAACAGGGAAGCGGTCGCAATAACTGACACTAACAGTCCAACTATGACTGTTAGTGTCACAGTCCAACCTTTGACTGTTAGTGTCACAGTCCAACCTATGACTGTTAGTGTCACAGTCCAACCTATGACTGTTAGTGTCACAGACCAACCTATGACTGTTAGTGTCACAGACCAACCTATGACTGTTAGTGTCACAGACCAATTTATGACTGTTAGTCTCACAGACCAATTTATGACTGTTAGTGTCACAGTCCAACCTATGACTGTTAGAGTCACAGTCCAACCTGTGACTGTTAGTGTCACAGACCAATTTATGACTGTTAGTGTCACAGTCCAACCTATGAATGTTAGTGTCACAGTCCAACCTATGACTGTTAGTGTCACATACCAATATATGACTGTTAGCGTCACAGTCCAACCTATGACTGTTAGTGTCACAGTCCAACCTATGACTGTTAGTGTCACAGTCCAACCTATGACTGTTAGTGTCACAGTCCAAGTCAGTTATTGCGACCGTTTCCCTGTTCAACGTCCACCAGTCTAGACTTGGCCCCTTGACCTTCCCGAGATAGAAAATAATATAGAAAAACCTAGTAGTACATAAAATGGTCTCAAAATCCTGCACCACAATCAGTCGAACGTATTACAAAAAACCTGTTGCCCGTTGCCAGTCGATCAGATCGCCATCATTGGCGGCCGAAGATCGCGATACCGGCTGTCGTTATTGAGTAGACACAACCAATTTGCACTTAACGGTGTAAATGAAGCCGGTTTTCGGGTTCCGCGTGCGAAATTGCAGATACAATTTTGTTAACTTAAACCTGATCAGAGTACAACGGTTCAATCTAGATTTTCACTGCTTTACAATATTAACATTGTTTTTTTTTGTAGAAAAATGTAAAAAAAATAAAGTTTTACTTTAAGTAGATTTTGACAAGCAAAGTAGGTTTAGTAAAAGGGTCCCGTTACCTAGTACAAAACCCTAAAAATTACTGTCTACCACACAGCGACATGGCAACACCACCTCACCTCTAACATTAATCTTACATTGTCTTTGCTCTGAGACGACCATGACGCAGCACAGTACTTTCACTTGTTTACTAAAATAACATTTGTAAAATCAATAAAGGAGCTTCATATGCAGTCTATATTCTCTTCAATGGTCCCGTTACCTGTTACAAAACCTTAAAAATTACCAATACGTTATGATTATGACGATTTTTACAGAAAAATATTTTTCACACTAATCAATCACTCACCTATTCTTATTGAACAAATTACGCGGCCAATATTTTT
Organism: Coleophora flavipennella; assembly: GCA_947284805.1. Taxonomy (NCBI): domain Eukaryota; kingdom Metazoa; phylum Arthropoda; class Insecta; order Lepidoptera; family Coleophoridae; genus Coleophora; species Coleophora flavipennella. Next base: position 2,346,723 of record OX369272.1, read on the forward strand.
AACAAAAAATAACTAAATACAAAAAAAAAATCTTGTGCATTTCAAGATAACACCTTTAGATAAAAATGCGAGTCAATTGTTCTATAAATAAATAAATAAATAATAAATAGCCCACCGCTTGCCTGCCGTTGGATCTACCGCCTTCGGCACTCTGGCTTGTCGGTCCCCCGACTGGGTCATGGTAAGTGGTTAGTTGCAGGGGTTGGGCAATGTCTGTTGCTTGGCAAGCACGTTGCGTCCAGGCGTCCTTCCCCGCGCGCAACGAGTGTGGTCGTAGCCGGCCACATGGGCTATGGGCGAAAACAACGCGGGGCACGTGAGTTGTCCATTAAGTGGAACTGCTGGTTAAATTACTGGCAGGGAAGCATCTCCGGCACTTGCCTAGTCAGCAAGTAGAGCTAAGCTAATACTGCTCCGGCCGATCCAGTCGCGTAGGAGTAAGTCTGGACAGGTGCGATAAGCGCCGGGAAGTGAGCGTGCCTACAGCTCCGGTACCACACCGGATATGTGGGAGCCAGCTTCTCTGGCGTCCCGAGCGGGGATCGAACTGCCAGCAGCGAAAGCCGCGGGAGGTGAGCGCGCCTACAGCTCCGGGACCTACCTGGACAGTAGGTAGTGGTTCTCTTCCACGAGGCACTCGCCTTGCAGAGTACCGGGACAAGCGTCTTGGCGGCAAGACCTACCGTAACTGGTCCTTGTCATCACCTTACGGTGTTGGCAGGAATAGCGGCCCTCACTGTTATGCCCTAGGGTAGGTAAGTGGGGACGCTATATCATAAACCTGGTAGTTTTAGCGTATCTGGTAGATATACGAGAGGGAGTGTTCTATGAAAAAAATGATATTTTTGATATTTTAAAATAAAAATCAAATTCAAAATAATTTATTTTAAATAGGTATTTACACACACTTTTAAATAGTCAAAAAAACTTGCTGAATATTAAAAATAATCAGATTACAGTCTCAGATAATGGTATTTGTAGAATCAACATATATACGAGTGTCTTTGTCATTTACATAATCTATTAATTTATAATATCTTCTAGAGTACAAGCATTTTTTGACATGAGTCTTGAAATTAAATTATTATAAAGTTTTTATCAGCTGTAATTAGACTTTTCGAACATAAAATCAACAAAAATTAAAGTTAATTTACCAAAGGCGCATAATTAAATTAATTTGATACTGGCCAACTTTAAAAGTCTAATTAAAAGCTTACTACGGGACCCCGGTACACTGAATCCTTTTACATTTTATTTTTTATCGTTTTCCTCAACAAGTCGCCAGCGATTCGGTTTCAAATTAGTTGGTTGCCGATCGCATCTAGTTAACAGATAACAAGCTCATCCTGTGTTTAACGACTCTTTTTTGTATCATTCTGTATTAAGCGAGGTGATTTTTTCGTTTTATGTGACACCGACTCTATTATGTAAACACTCTAGCTTCTTATTTTCAACCGACTTCAAAAAGGAGGAGGTTCTCAATTCGACTGTATGTTTTTTTTGTACGTTTTTTACGCGATATCTCCGCCGATTGTGAACCGATTTTCAAAATTATTTTTTTATTCGAAAGAGTATACTCCCGAAGGGGTCCCATCGTCACCAAGTCAGGATCTGATGATGGGATCCTAGGGAAATCGAGGGTAACCCTACAATTTTATAGAAACGTTTTACGTGTTTCTAGTATTTTCTAAAATAATGAAAGTATTTTCGTCTGGTAGTCATCATCTCATGTTGATGAGCTTATGAAGGAAGGTACAACTACTTTAGTTGGAGGATAATTATTTAAATATTTTACGTAGATACGTAGGTACGTATAGTCCTTTAATTGTACTCTTTCAGGTTATTCAGATGAGCTGATGATGAAAGTTTTAACTCCTTTACTTTCATGCTGCTAAGGTGATGATGGAAGCCACAGGAATCTGTATCTGATAAAACACATGCATTATGATTTGATAGTTCCTATTGGCGAGTGGGTGATTGATTAGGTTTAACGTTATTATTAGATAAATAGCAATAACACTAAAAATAACTAAAATAAAAGTTTAAAAAACTAAAAACCGACTTGAAAATGAAATTCACTCAAAAGTAGGAAATAATATTAATATACTATACACGACATAAACCAACAAAAACGAAATCAAAGGTGGGTACGAATTAAATTAGGGGCCTAAATTTTTTTTTTGAGGTCAGTGTCAGCAATGCCATGGAATCTAAAACATTTGATACGTAAGTAGCTGTGTGCTGGTACCGACCTTAAAAATAAATTGAGGCCTCTAATTTAATTCGTACCCACCTTTGATTTCGTTATTGTTGGTTTATGTCGTGTATTTTAGTATATTAATATTATTTAATACTTTTGAGTGAATTTCATTTTCAAGTCTGTTTTTAGTTTTTTAAACTTTTATTTTTATGTTTTAATATAATATAGGGTGTAAAAAAATTGGTATATGAATTTTATTCCTTTTTAACCGACTTCCAAAAGGGAGGAGGTTCTCAATTCGGCTGTATGTTTTTTATGTGTGTTACCTCAGAATTTTTGACTGCGTGAACTGATTTTGATGATTCTTTTTTTAGTTGAAAGCTAGTGCTTCCCATGTGGTTCGATATAAATTTTATCAAAATCGGTGTAGTACTTTATTATAAAATTAACAAAAACCAAAAATAATAATTCAAGATTGTACAAAGTTGTTGCTATGGAAGTCGGTTTTTTAACGTGTTTATCGTTTTTTTTTTGTATGGAGCGTTGTTTTTTTTTTGAGTATTGATTGCGGGTTCCTCTGGGAAAATTGTTCAGTATGATGAGTAGAAGCTCCAGTTCTTACACCAAGTTTGTTGCACCCTGTATATTAAAAAAAATAAGACTTAGCTGAACATTAAGTACAAGTGTAGAGGAATGACTGTACCATAATATTAAAAAAAACTTTTATACTCGCGCGTTTTCAATCCGGTAGGTACCTAATTTTATTTCTCTTAAAGTATGTTTTGTACGTGGAAAAAATTATGGAAAAAAGCGTCGGTGGCTCAACCGGTAACGACTCGGTCCACCTAACCAGAGGTGCCGGGTTCAAATCTGGACGGCCAATGTACCAATGAGTTTTTCGAAACTTACGTACATACTTACCGATTGCTTTAACGGTGAAGGAAAATATCGTGAGGAAACCTGCACACACCTGCGAAGAAATTCAAAGGTTGTGTGTGAAGTCGACCAACCCGCACTGGGCCCGCGTGGTCGACTAAGGCCCAATCGCCCTAATTCACGGTAGGCTCGAGCCCCTCGGTGGGGACGTTTATATGAGCTGATGTGATGATGTTATGTACGTACAAAAAACAAATGTCGTTAAGATATTTTATCCTCTAGGTAGCCGTTGAAAACTCTTTACTTTTTTAATGTACATCTTTTGTTTTTTAAGAGTGCAAAGGTAGAGAGAGGTAGATGTAGAAGATATCTCCGCCAGGCGAGGTAGTATGCTTGGGGTGTTACTACTGCAAATATCATCATATCAGCCACAAATCGTCCACTGCTGGACAAAGGCCTCTCCCAAGGATTTCCACGACGACCGGTCCTGCACTGCCCGCATCCATCGGCTTCCCGCGATCTTCACCAGGTCATCGGTCCACCGCGTGGGAGGCCTGCCTACGCTACGTTTTCCGGTGCGCGGTTGCCACTCGAGAACTTTACTGCCCCATCGGCCATCAGTTCTACGAGCTATGTGCCCTGCCCACTGCCACTTCAGTTTAGCGATTCTGTGAGCTATGTTGGTTACTTTAGTTCTCCTGCGGATCTCCTCGTTTCTGATTCGATCACGCAGACAAACTCCGAGCATAGCACGCTCCATTGCCCTTTGGGTGACCTTGAGCCTTCTTATGAGGCCCATAGTAAGCGAACATGTCTCAGTTCCGTAAGTCATCACTGGCAACTCACACTGGTCAAAGACCTTATATAGTCTTGAGACACTGCGGTATTTGGGACGTGAAGATACTGCGAAGCTTCCCGATCGCTGCCCAGCCGAGTTGGATTCGTCAACAAATATAATTTTGTTTTTTGGATTAGACATTTATTTTTTTAAAAGACTACGGAACCCTTATTTTAGATAGCCAGTTCTCCATTGCGTTGGGGAATCTTGGTAAGCCCGCTTCCATCTTCGGCATCATCATCACTTACCATCAGGTGAGATGATGCCAAGGGCTTACCAATTTATTTATTTTTTTATTCACAATTGGTAAACCCTTGACAACATCTCACCTGGTGGTAAGTGACGATGTAAAAAAAAAGAGTCCAATTGGCACTTGACCGGTTTTTTTAACATTTAATTCTCATCTCTATTCAATCGTCACGTCGTGAGTTTCGGAATTTTTTTTTTTGTAATTCCTTTAGGTACGCTAGTACTCTTTATTGTACTGAGCTGTAGGTCTCGGTCTTGGGGTTTTTTTTTGGTTAGTATTACTTATAAAAGGCGTTCTACCTTGTCATACAGAAAGTCTTTAGTCATAAAATCCGTCAAAACGTTTCTGAATAAATTTCAAATAACTCAACCTTATTAGCATTTTATCGATGGCCAGAAAATTATTACACAAAGTGTATCATTATGCCTTAAAATAACCTGAAATTGTGTCCTTTCGGTCCCCGGGCGGTGTAAATCACAAAGAAATATCGCCGTAATTACAACCAATTAAAGACCACGCTATCTTGGCGTCGATTTATATTTTAAATTGGGCGTAGGCTTTATAGCTACATTGGGTTCCTCATATTAACTGACCTGCTAGGCCGATTGTCGTAGCTTCGATTCCCGCACAGGGCAAACGTTCGTTGGACAAATAGGTTTGTTTGCGGTTTTTTTCTGACAAACACCGAATTTGTATAATTAGATTATACATAGAAGAACGAGATTCCCGGTTAGTATTAATATATATGTCACAGTCACAGGATAATAGCAAAATCCGTCGTTTCGCGAAAACACTAGGAATATTGCACACTATTGAGTAGAAAACTCCGAATAGTTCAAGTCGGACGGAACTCCTTTTTACGGTAGGAATAGACATGCTAACCAAACCTAACATATACCTAACGAAGCGGGGCTCAATCCGACTTGGTTTTATTCGCAGTTTTCATACATATTAAATTTTAAACGTTGGAACACGTTTAAAATTTTGGGAATTAAATTATTTTAAAAATAAAACACACATAATATCAGGTCTGGGCTTTTCGCGCGGAGTGGGAAGACACGCGGTTATTGATGAATACCGATCACGTAAATAAATCGAGCCCCTCGGTGGGGACGTATATGAGCTGCTATGATGATGATGAAATAAATCAGAGCGGATCACCCCATAAAAAAACACATCACAGAGCTCAACGCAATCACCTTTGCCTGGATAAGACCAATAAAACTATATACTGAAGGGCACATATTATACAACTCTCGTTTAAAATAACTATAGAATAAAATTCATGCATTGTAAGCGTTGCGTGGGCGATCGGAGCTACTAGTTTCTTTAATATTTATTTATGTTGTACGAAACGACCTGCAGGGCCTGTGGTGAAGATACAGAATGAATGGAATACTTACTGTGTCACTGCGATGTCCTGGCTAGCAGGCGTATGTACCTCCTACGTGATGGCTACCCAAAACCAGAGGACTACAAGCACCATCCAATCAGCGGAATTGCTGCATTGATGCAGCACATCTTCGAGTAGGTTTGGGGTGCAACGGTTATAGGGGTAGACACAAAAGGATAGGGTCGAAGTGGCGCTGCAGCTCTAGCCCCCACTTACAAAGATAAGAAGATGAGAAGATGTTGTATACGATAGATTTCCAGATATATCTAAGAATCAAGCCGATAAATGTTATTCAAAGAAAAAAAAGACGTGTAGCACTCGGGGACTGCCGCGGTAAAGCTATTGCATGGCATTTTTTATCAACTTTTAACACTAAGAAAGTTACACCAGTAAAATTGATTAAGTCCTTTTACTACCGCAAATCGCTAATAGATGGTACTGTAAGTTTTTTTAGAACGCGGTAACTTTACGTCACGCTCGGCCGAGCCTGTAAAATTGCCTGTCCTTTTAGTACCGCAAATCGCTAATAGATGGCACTGTAAGTTTTTTTAGAACTCGGCTGAGCGTGGTGTGTTAGGTATTATTTTCGTTACGAAATTTCTTGATTCGGTCGCAGCGCTCAAAGCCCGCGATAAAAGCTATGTAAAGCTATTGCATGGCATTTTTTATCAACTTTTAACACTAAGAAAGTTACACCAGTAAAATTGATTAAGTCCTTTTACTACCGCAAATCGCTAATAGATGGTACTGTAAGTTTTTTTAGAACGCGGTAACTTTACGTCACGCTCGGCCGAGCCTGTAAAATTGCCTGTCCTTTTAGTACCGCAAATCGCTAATAGATGGCACTGTAAGTTTTTTTAGAACGCGGTAGCGTTAGATTTTTTTCGTTACGGAATTTCTCGATTCAGTCGCTGCGCTCAAAGCCCGCGATAAAAGCCATGTAATAGCTTAAAAAGTAAAATACATACTTATTTATACCGAAAATTTATTCTCTGAGAAATGACTGACCCGGAGGCGTAATGGTTGGCGCTCCTGACTGCTAGACCGAGGGTCATGAGTTCGGTTCCCGCCAGGGTAAACATTCGTGTGACCAACAGATTTGTTTGCTTTGTGTCTGGGTGTTATGTATGTACGTATTGACACGTGTAAACGTATGTGTGTCAGCCTCTGGTTCCTACAGAACAGGGAATTCTGGTTTGGCCCCAAATTATTCTAAACATGTAGACACGCGGCAGTGTATCAGCAAAGTTCTAAAAAAAAGGCGAAACCGGCCATGTAATATATTATACAAACCATTTCGGGCCACGTTCGATTTTCGACCTACCAGTAACTTAAAATCTGTTGGACCTACACTTGCGATTTAGTGTGTCTAGTAAGACCCCTCGATGACCTAGAATCCCAATTTTCATAATTTACATTTTACTATTTATTAGATGTTGACGTCGGAAAATCACTATTGAAGTGAAACTGTTATAAAGACGGGGGGGTATTAGGATTTTTTCTGTCGCGAAAGCGTTACGGCCTCGTGGAGGGGGTAGACAGAGAAACGCTGGCAGTGGCGGCGGAGAGAGGGCAACGGCTGTATTCGTAGATAGATAAAAGTTGAGATAGCAGGATCGAAAGCAGGTACTTCTTCTTCTTATCGTATGGCACAATTAACCATGCTATCCAAGGGTATTTAGCCTGGGTTACCCTTTCCACTAGTCCGTTAACGTTTCACTTCTACTATGTGTCCCAGCATACATTTCTATTTTTTGACGTGTTAACGTCTAATAAATCGATCGACGCCGGCTGCACGCACGAAAAAGGATGACTAATTGTCCCGTTACGTTATGACGTTGTCACGTTAAACTATCGACCGTGAACTGACTTTACAGACAACCAATTTTTTTATAACTGGCTGACTCATCAGAATTATAGACAACTTCCAAGTGACTTAGAACCTTAAAATTTGGCATCAAGGTAGGTTATTGGACTAATACAAAGGTCAAATTCGAAAAACGACCGAAGTGTGAGTCGTACCAGTGCACCAAGGTTCCGTATTACCCGCCCGTCATTTACAGTCGTGATCTATTGAGATTAATTTAATTAGAGTTTCCGCCATTATGACTAATTGATTCGCGGTTAAGTGGCAACAGCACATTTTCTAAGCCTACGTGGCTACCACAATTTTTTCTAATTCTTACTACCAAACATCAATAACGATGATATTGATGTCTACCGGCATGAAGATTAAATAGCCAGTTCCACATTGAGTAAGGGAATCTTGGTAAGCTCACTCCCATCTTCGGCATCATCGTCACTTACTATATCAGGTGGGCTGTCTTCGGGAAGCTTCGCAATATCTTCACGTCCCAAATACCGTAGTGTCTAAAGACTAAGGTCTTTGACCAGTGTGTGTTGCCAGTGATGACATACAGAACTTGGTCGCTTACTATGGGCCTCATAAGAAGGCTCAAGGTTACCCAAAGGGCAATGAAGAGAGCTATGCTCGGAATTTCCCTACGCGATTGAATAAGAAATGAGGAAATCCATAGGAGAACCAAAGTAACCGACATAGCTCACAGAATTCCTAAACTAAAGTGGCAGTGGGCAGGGCACATAGCTTTCCGTTGGAAAACAGATTGCCGTTGGAAGACGTAGCGTAAGAAGGCCTCCCACGCGGTGGAATGCGCTGGAAAAGCCGCTGGAAGCGGGCAGCACATGACCAGTCGTCATGAAAATCCTTGGGGGAGGCATTTGTCCAGCAGTGGACGTCTTTCGGCTGATATGATAATGATTACTATTTCAGGTGAGACGATTCTAAGGGCTTACCAATTGTTTATAAAAAATATTCTTGAATCTTTTATCCCTTTTACCATATTTGCAGAATTATCTTTCATAGATGTAGAAGGCCAAACAGAAAAGAAGAAAACTAGCCAAGTACTAGTCGGATCGCGCACAGAGGGTTCTGTACCACCACACCTCCCCTTCATTTCAAACAAAATACCTACAACACTAACGACTAAAAAAACAGTATTTCTTTAATTCGGTTTTCATTTCATTTCATTTCATGTTTATTGCAGTATCATAATTAATCATGTACATTTATACGAGTAGATAAATGTATAAGGTGTAACAAAATTAGCTGAAACTATTTTAACTGGTGCTTTTACCCATAAAACTTAACAACTTTCCCAAAGTAAAAAGATTCCGCACGCTTCATACAAGCGGGATAAAAAGATTCCGCACGCTTCATACAAGCGGGACACAAAGTAAAAAGATTCCGCACGCTTCATACAAGCGGGACACAAAGTAAAAAGATTCCGCACGCTTCATACAAGCGGGACACAAAGTAAAAAAGTTTTTGTCCCGCTTGTATGAAGCGTGCGGAATCTTTTTACTTTGTGTCCCGCTTTAAGGAAGCGTGCGGAATCTATTTACTTTCGAGTGACGAAGGAGTGAAGAAGGTAGTGTGGTGGCAAAAAAATCGAATTTGATATTTTGATGGGGATCGATTGATTTACAGTAAAAGAGTCTAAATAAAAAAAACCGGCCATGAAGGTTTCCGTACCATTATCAATAAAAATCACGTTTGTTGTATGGGAGCCACTCGCAAATATTAATTTTATTTTAATTTAATTATTTATTTTTAAGTGAATGTATAACTAAATATTCGGTGAATATTTCAAACGTCTACCTGTTGCCGTTATCAATATCGAGCAAAAACGAGCAATAACATCACGTTTGTTGTATGGGAGCGCCCTTAAATATTTATTTTATGTTAATTTAATTACTTATTTTTGAATTGAATATAAAAAGTCTAACAAAATTAGCTGAAATTATTTTAACTGGTGCTTCTACCCATGAAACTGAACAATTTTCCCCATAAAACCCATACTCGAATCTTAAAAAAAAATTTTAACTTCCCATACTGAGTTGGCTGATGAGCTGATCAAGTAAGTATGGGAGAGCCAAATTTTTTTTTTCGATTTGACAATGGGTTCCATGGGGAAAGTTGTTCAGTTTCATGGGTAGAAGCACCAGTTAAAATAATTTCAGCTAATTTTGTTACACCTTATATAACTTCATATTATGTGAATATTTCAAGCGTACCTGTTGCCGTTATCAATATCGATCAGAAACGAGCAAAAAATCACGTTCGTTGTATGGGAGCGCCCTTAAGTATTTATATTATTCTGTTATTGAGTATTTATTGTTATGGCAGCAACATAAATACATCATTTGTGAAAATTATAACTGTCTAACTATCACGGTTCATGAAATACAGACTAGTGACAGACGGACATACATACAGACGGACGGACGGACAGTGAAATCTCAGTAATAGGGTCCCGTTTTTACCCCTTGGTTCCGTACGAACCCTAACAACAAAAAAATAAAAAAAGTGTGTGTGTGTATTGTACGTCCGTCCGATGCTCTAGTTCCCAATTTACTGGACGGATTTGGGTAAAATTTGGGTAAGGGCAATGCTATTTTTGTGACGAAGTCAAGCTTTTTGGTGTTTATTTTCTTTCAATCTATTTTTATATCGTCTTTTTGTCTATTTTTGCGTTTTGTTATTTTGTTTGTTTATCAAAATGTCACTCTGTCATTCAATTCTCCTCATCATCGATACTTCACGTCTGTTCCATATTTTCATGTTTATTTCTTTTTATATCAATTTTAATACAAATTAAGTTTAGGTGGATTTTTCTAATTTTTCTAAAAGAACCCTGAACCTCCCTCTATTAACCTACTATTCACATTGTGCGTGCGACGGCGCAGACGGAGGGTGCGCCGTCCGCCGTATTTTTATATGTCGTGTTTTTTTTTTCCTATCTTGATTTTTTAGGGTTAGCACTATAGTAAAAAAACACCTTTTATTTTTGCCGATTTTAAAATCTTTTACATTGGTTTCAACTATTGAGTTGGAACAGAATTTCAGAATAGTCGTAGGCTAAAGAAAACCCCGCTCGCTCTCGATGTCCACGGGGGCGAAGCCGCGGGTAACAGCTAGTAAAATATTTTCGTAAAAGCACAATAACATATAGAGCTCAGCTATCATGACATTAACCTTTACCATGTTGTTTCTGTTTTTAAAACAGAACAACAAACGTTAATGGACGTTTGGTCTCGAGTTGGCGCCAGTTTGTATTAATTTAGAACTTTTTTTTTTGTTAACTGGTGAGTGGTTTCATTGCGGTTAAAATGGCTAAATGCGAAGGAGGGATTAACATAATTTAACGTTACATTTTTAGGGTTCCTACCACCCAATGCGACGGGTGACCAACGGGACCCTATTACAAAGCCTTCGCTGTCTGTCCGTCTGTCAGCGGGCTGTATTGCATGAACCGTAATAGGTAGACAGTTGAAATTTTCACATAATGTTTATTTCTGTTGCCGCTATAACAGCAAATACGAAATTAAGGCAAATATAGTAAGGAAATTTGCACACGCCTGAGAAGAAACTCGAAGGTTGTGTGTGGAGTCGAACAACCCGCACTGGGCCCGCGTGGTCGACTAAGTTCCGATCGTCCTAATTCAAGGTAGGCTCGAGACCCTCGGTGGAGACGTATATGAGCTGAAATGATACCAAGGTTTATGAATAAGCTAATGACATTCAGCATAAGAAAGTAAATTGGCATTATTTGAGATTGCATGTTTTTATTTATTTATTGAAAAACATTTTCCCAGGAGGCTCGAGTTTCCATACAAACTTAGTTCCTCTTAAATACAAAAACTACATGCCGGATTGAATCCAAACTTTGCCAATACTATATTGAGTAGACACACATCGATGTTTGTAATTAGTTTTCATCGTAGTTAATTTAAACATAACTAAACGAAGGCTTAAATTAGTTTTGTACTGAAGTTTGGAACTGCTCTTATTTTTTCTGTTATGTGTGTAAAAAGTCCACTCCCGTAAACATAAACTGGGTTTTCTACTCATCATACTGAACAACTTTCTCCAAGGAACCCATACTGAATTCTCGAAAAAATTTTTGGTTTTCCCATACAAAATTAAATTAATTCCATTAATATTAGCTGACTTGTATATAAAAAGTCGATTTTTTTTTCGAGAATTCAGTATGGGTTCCTTGGAGAAAGTTGTTCAGTATGATGAGTAGAAGCCCCAGTTTAAGTTTCCAGGAGTGGTCTTTTTACACCCTGAATATTAGTAAAGTTGTAAAGTTTGGATTCAATCCGGCATGTAGTTTTTGTATTTAAGCGGAACTACGTTTGTATGGTAAGTCTAGTCTCCTGGGGGACCCTTAATATCACGTAAGATTGAAGTCAAACACTCCCAGATCAACAAAAAACAGAACTTGGAATCCTTGCAAAAAATCCGAAAGTGTGTCTGTCTCTCTGTCTCTTTGTGTTACTCATTTAAGTACGCTAAAACTGATTTTGCTTAAATTTGTCATATAGCAAAGTAAAAGGCTGAAAAAACATAGATATACGCGTTATTCCAGAAAAGTGCATAGTTTCCGAGGGATCTAGGGAAAACAACAACAAAACAACAAGTCATTAAAAATGGTCAAGTGCATTTCAGAACACGCGCAAAGTAAGGTCTCATAGCTATTTAGTAATCTGAGTAACTATTTAGTAATCTGTGCTCATAGTCTTTTCAATAAATAAATCCTTACTTAATATTATAAATGTGAAAATGTGTTTGTTTGTTTGTTACCTTTTCACGCTTCAGCGCCTTGATGAAATTTGGCATGCAGGTAGCCTGTGTCACGGGGAAGGACATAGGCTACTTTTTATCCCGTGAAAATAGCATAGCCCGATGCAGTTCCTGAGGGAACTGAAAATATCCTCTTTATTGGTTTATCTCTTTAACATCGTAACGAAACAATGTATTGTGTGATTTTTTGCACAGATATGGTTGAGGGTATGGGAAATGATAAACCACAAGATAGGGTAAGTGATAAAAAAATCACCCATCTTTACATATAAACGTATAAAAATTAATAATTTAAGGTAATTTAATTTTTTTAACAGCTTCTTTTTTATATCAACAGTTATAAAACTAAAATTATCTAATCCTATAAATAAGAGTCAAAGATTTTTATAACCATAACAAATTTCATCTTTTTAGCTTTAATGGTTTATGATAAAATGGCTGTGGCATACCGATAGATAGACAGACAGAGACGAACGTATTTGACTATGAAAATGTAATAAAAATAATATCTACGCTGGCAAAGCTACAGTCTTGTACTAATTTAAAATATCCTTGTAATTTCTTCTATAAACATTTTTCTTTAAGTACACGTAAAACGTACAGTTTCCAGAAAAAAAATCAATTCATAAATTTCTTAAATAGCACCCAATAAAATTCCATTCAGGTATTTTCCAGTAGAACTCCGCGGAAAAACGATGAAACTTTAGCGTTAGAAATTTCTAGAAACTGCCGCTTAACTAGCAGAAAAAGTTACTTAAACTCCGTCCGACTGTATGACAGCTGATAACAGGAGTTCCCGACTTACGACTCACGACTCACAACGCGACATTTTGAGCAATGGCTGAAGTTAAGAAGTTTTGCCGCGACATCGAGCTGCGAATCTTTGTAAAGTTGTGCTTAAGGATCCATGTTTCTATAATTAGGATGATAATATTATAACTTTCTGAGCCTAAACTCACTTACAACAAAAACCGGAAAAGAGCGAGTCGGAGTAGCGCGCAGAGGGTCCCGTACCATCAAACCTATCCACATTAATTTACAACAATGTAATCTTCTATCTTCGGCTTCATCTACATTACCATCAGGTGAGATGATGCCAAGGGCTGCATCATCATATCAGCTCATATACGTGCCCACCGAGGGGCTCGAGCTTACCCTTGTGGCGACATCTGCAGTAACCCGCCCGCCACAAAAACCACGTTGCCACAGCTCAAGACTGAACCATCGATCAAACTATATGGAGAGTTGCATCTTCACCTCGATAGATGGCACCATCATCGCAAGAAGGCTATTAACAAAGCATCTACAACGCACTATCAACATTTACTTCATCATAAGCATATATACAAGCACCACGGCCGGACCCCAGGCACACCACCTCGCCTGGCGGAGATATCTCCTATTTTGCTCGTCACGTAACACATCCGTCCCTACATTGGTGACCCGACGCTGAACATTGACGTAAGCTGCTTCCCTTGCACCGTACGCCTGAACCACCTTCTCGTCCCGACAAACCGTGGACTCGAGTAAAGCAACATTGGCCTGGCGTCTCGACTCACCGCAGACGCCGCATCTCGACGCGTATCTTCGCTTAGCCGCACCGCAACATTGGACTGCCAACTCAATATGGATATCGACCTCCGGTCTCGGGGGGAGTAATGTGGCGACATCTGCAGTAACCCGCCACTAACACCACGTTGTCACAGCTCAGGACTGAACCATCGATCAAACTATATGGAGAGTTGCATCTTCACCTCGATAGATGGTACCATCATCGCAAGAAGGCTATTAACAAAGCATCTACAACGCACTATCAACATTTCCTTCATCATAAGCATATATACAAGCACCAAACATACACAGTTGGTCCACGGCCGGACCCCAGGCACACCACCTCGCCTGGCGGAGATATCTCCCTTTGTTCTCGTCGAGTAGGAACGCACCGTTCCTACACCCTGAATTAGGGCGATCGGGCCTTAGTCGACCACGCGGGCCCAGTGCGGGTTAATCGAATTCACACACAACCTTCGAGTTTCTTCACAGGTGTGTGTAGGTTTCTTCACGATGTCTTCCTTCACCGTTAAAGCAATCGGTGAGTATAAGTACGTAAGTATTGAAAAACTCATTGGTACATCGGCCGTCCGGATTTGAACCCGGCACCTCTGGTTAGGAGGACCGAGCTTCTAGACTTACCAAATGTGTATAAAAAAACCTATTCATTTCAATCAAAATACATCAACGTGAGCAACAGAAAAATGCAGCATTTTCATTCAATTAAAACTTCTTAGCGCGACTACGACTCACACCTGGCCGGTTCTTATTATTAGTTTTTACGATGAGTACTGTAAATGTCGTATTTTTATTATTAGTTTTTACGATGAGTACTGTAAATGTCGTATTTTAGGCTATCGTCACTAGACAGAAACATTACAATAGTGAAATGACAGCTGTCAAAATATAATACGGCCGCAACATTGCGTTGAAAAATAAACATAGCGATATCACACTCTCTATGGCCACACCAAATTTCACACTTGTAGATGTATAACCATTTTTACGATAGAGCAAAAATAATTAAAAAAATTGTGGTTTTTATCTTTTTGAAACTTTGTTGTTTGTAAGTAAATCCACAATCGTATAAACTGCACAAGACCGGGACAAGTGGTAAGTTATTGTATCGGAGGCAAGACCGGGACAAGTGGTAAGTTATTGTATCGGAGGCAAGACCGGGACAAGTGGTAAGTTCTTGTATCGGAGGCAAGACCGGGACAAGTGGTAAGTTTTTGTATCGAAGGCAAGACCGGGACAAGTGGTAAGTTCTTGTATCGGAGGCAAGACCGGGACAAGTAGTAAGTTATTGTATCGGAGGCAAGACCGGGACAAGTGGTAAGTTAGAATATCGGAGGCAAGACCGGGACAAGTGGTAAGTTATTCTATCGGAGGCAAGACCGGGATATGTGGTAAGTTCTTGTATCGGAGGCAAGACCGGGAAAAGTGGTAATTTATTGTATCGGAGGCAAAACCGGGTCAAGTGGTAAGTTATTGTATCGGAGGCAAGACCGGGAAAAGTGGTAAGTTCTTATATCGGAGGTTAGAATTCACTCTGGATCATTGAGCCAGTAAAGTAAGTAAGTCCCCCATAATAACACATCGTATTCTGCAAAAATTTTAGCCTATTACGGCTAGCGTAAGACGGACAGCGCAAGTTTAATAAAGAGTTCAGTTAGCAGGTAGGTACAGAACCTTAAAAATATATTTAGAAATATTCGTTTAACTAAACTTTGACCTTTCAATTACGAAAGATATCGAAATAGATGTAGCGTAGGCAGGGCTCCCACTCGGTGGATCGACGACCTGGTGAAGGTCGCGGAAAGTCGCTGGATGCGGGCAGCGTAGGACTGGTCGTTATGGAAATCCTTCGGTTAGGCCTTTGTCCAGCAGTGGACGTCTTTCGACTCATATGATAAAGATGAAAGAAATTGAACATTTCATGGGGCATAGTAAAGTTAAACAACGTTCTTGATGAACATTGAGTTAGTTAGTCTGTTTGTTAATCGGTAGGTCTAGCTCTACTTTAGTAAAAAAAAACTTACATTTATTAAAAGACGAGAGATATACACAACAGACCTGTAAGAGACCCAAATAAACTGGTTTTAAACAGTATACCCAAACAGAGGTACATGGACAGTGTAAAGTAATGTGTGTCAAAATTTATAATGCTCTTCCTACTGACATGAAATCAATACCTAATCCCTACTAATATTATAAATGCGAAAGTAACTCTGTATGTCTGTTACGCTTTCCCGCAAAAACTACTGAACGGATTTGGCTGAAATTTGGTAGGTAGACATATTAGGACCTGGATTAAGTCATAGGCTACTTTTTACCACGCTCGCAAGCCGCTTGCGGCTCGCGCACTGCGCACCCTCGAAAAGTCATAGAAACGTGGTCCACGCGGGTGAAGCCGAGGGAAACAGCTAGTTATATATAATTTAATCATAACTTGTGACTTTTCCTAAAGAAAAAATATTTGAGTAAATGAATTTCTAGATAGACATTTTGACAATTAACATTGACTATGACAAATGCGATTGTATCTGTGTCTTTATTTTGTAGTATAGTCGGTAGTATAAGTATTCGCTGTGAATTTTAAAAATAATAATTATCTCTTATATATAAAATTCTCGTGTCACAATGTTCGTTCGCGTACTCCTCCGAAACGGCTTGACCGATTTTCATTAAATTTTGTGAGCATATTGAGTAGGTCTGAGAATCGGCCAACATCTATTTTATTTTAGGGTAGGGTAGTGTAGGGTAGTGTAGTGTAGGGTAGTGTAGGGTAGGGTAGTGTAGTGTAGTGTATGTAGGGTAGGGTAAGTTAGTGTAGGGTAGGGTAGTGTAGGGTAGGGTAGGGTAGTGTAGTGTAGGTTAGTGTAGTGTAGGTTAGGGTAGTGTAGTGTAATGTATGTAGTGTAGGGTAGTGTAGGGTAGGGTAGTGTAGTGTAGGGTAGGGTAGGGTAGGGCAGTGTAATGCGGTACGTAGTTCGCCGGGACAGCTAGTAATAAATAAGATTGATATTTGCATGCCAAATCTGGTGAAATATGAGGACTTCTTAAATAATCTAACAGCTTTAAAACCATGTTTAATGGAAATAAATTTTAATTTTCCTTTACAAACCTTGGTAGCTAAATTAGAAGCACTTCCCGGTTTTTAAATGGGCTGAAATTTTGCATGCACATTATGTTTGGAGAACAACGCATGGTTAGCTAGGTGAAGGTATTCATAAACTAATGTAGCGGACTCCCAAAGACAGCGGATCAAATTTTATATTTTTATGCATCCCCATGATGTGGGTATCAAACGAAATGGTTTGCTGAGAAGAATACGAAATAAAATAAACAAGTAAATAAATAAAATCTTGTATAGGTACCTAAAATTTTTCAGGTTTTGGAAATAATTTTTAAATGCGGCTGCGCTTCCCTTTCACGGTCTGAATTGATCTTGTAATAGTAATACACTATGTTACAATAAATACATCCCCCTCTCGTATATCTACCAGATACACTAGACTACCAGGTTTATGATATAGCGTTCCCACTTACCTAGCCTAGGGCATAACAGTGGGGGCCGTTATTCCTGCCAACACCATAAGGTGAAGACAAGGACCAGTTACGGTAGGTCTTGCCACCAAGACGCTTGTCCCGGTACTCTGCAAGGCGAATGCCTCGTGGAAGAGAACCACTACCTATCATCCAGGTAGGTCCCGGAGCTGTAGGCGCGCTCACCTCCCGCGGCTTTCGCTGCTGGCGGTTCGATCCCCGCTCGGGACGCCAGAGAAGCTGGCTCCCACATATCCGGTGTGGTACCGGAGCTGTAGGCACGCTCACTTCCCGGCGCTTATCGCACCTGTCCAGACTTACTCCTACGCGGCTGGATCGGCCGGAGCAGTACTAGCTTAGCTCTTCTTGCTCACCAGGCAAGTGCCAGAGATGCTTGGAATACATACAGTCACATTATTACAATATAGCAGCTTACAGTAGCGCAACGAATATACTTACGCAGAGCAACGAAAGTGTACTTGCGGGGCAGCGGGCGGCGGGGCACAGGCTACTATGACTACAGGCTAGTATGGGCTAGTACCTACGCCGGTAGCGGCAACGTGCGACATCAAAGGCGTTGCGCCACTGTAAGCCATATCGTAATACTGGGATACAGTGGTCCAGCACCTTTGATGTTTGCATCGAAGCCGACATCACTATATAGTACTTAACTGGGCTTGTTCTCCTCCGCCACCGCCTGAATGAATTGTCCCGTATGGCGACTAGGGCAATTGAGGCTCGATCTATCCTGTCTCACTCCTCGAGCCCCCGCACGTCTAAACGTCTCCTTCGGGAGACTGTGGTAATGGTATATGGTATGATGATGACCCAGAGAAGGGCATAAGGTTTGTTTATAAGTAAAGAATCAAAGATTTAAAACAATTTGATATTCAAAACTAGGTGTTTCCCGCGGCTTCACCCGCGTGGACAACGTTTATATGACTTTTCGAGGGTGGACGTGGAATGAAGTAGCCTATGTGTTAATCCAGATCCTAATTTGTGTACCTACCAAATTTCAGCCAGTTTCGTTCAGTACTTTTTACGTGAAGGGTAATAAACTTACATCTATTCATTCTTACAAACTTTCGCGCATATAATATAAGTAGGAATGTCAATAAAATCGTTGATATAAAACAAATAATGTCATTTGGACATGAAAACAATATGACAAGGGAAGTGTAACATCTCACAGACTCCTGTGACTCGGTCTCTTAGAGAGAATGGGAGAAGATCGAAATGTAAAGAGTGGAAGAAGATCAGAATGTAAAGAGAGTCTATCAGGGTCAACCGACAGGTCGACGCACAGGCGGTCGCCCCAGGTACCGATGGTGCTGCAGCCTCGACGCGCCCTTCGTACCACATATAAGATCGAACGAGTGAAGGTGTGAATGTGGGAAAGTATTGAAGACAAAGAGACCAGGGTTGTAGAAAAGAAGCCACCAACTTGTTTCAAAAACAACTTTATTTTTGAAATGAAAACTTCTTTAGGCGCGTTGGGCATTTTTGAGATGGGAAAAAACCATTGAATACGTAACACTGGTACCGTTACCGACACCGTTACCGATACCTTACCAGGAACACTCGCAGGGTCAAAACTTACAAAACTATAAATCGTTTTCACTTCTGCCGGCACTCTCAGAGTGGTTAGGTTTTAATTAATCCACAATTAATCATCACTTGACATCGTCTCACCTGATGGTCAAAACGTTAAGATAAGATTTATTAACATATTGAGCGAAAGAAAAAAACTAGGTACGAAAACCTCCCCTGGCGGCCATTTTAGTAGAATATGCGGATATGTCGTCTACCAGTATCTAGCCGGGCGGGAATTTGACGCTTACGTCAAACGCCTGAATCTGCACGGGTCCCTTTACGCGGGAAGCGACTCACTTCATACCTGAGTATGGAGCGAAAACTATCGCTGCGTCTGTCTAACGTTTGCTAAAGCTCCTTGGTAGAATAAGGATAGAATTAGGAATGAGTGCAAATCCGACGGTGAATGATTTTCGATATAAATCTCTATCGAATCAGTCATTGCTTTCAGCTGCGCCCGGGCGGTGCGCGTACTTGTTGTTAAAAAGTGATTGTTTAGTGATTATTTTGTTGTTTTGCATAGAAAAACTCTGTGTTGTTGAAATTCCCAATAAACCGGGTAAGCAATACAATGTTATTATATTATCTATTGTTATTGTAGCATTCACATATCACGTTTTTTTACGTTCAAGTGCAATACCTACTCATACCTACTTACCCTATCTTTAGCTTAGACTGTTGAATTATATTTCACAAAGTTTCATACACAAATATTTTAGTCAGATAGTCAGTTTATGACGATTTCACCGTTATAAGTTTTATATATAGTTCCCATACAAAAACATTGAGAAATAATTGTTTTTGTAACCCTTGACAATAATGGCGACCGCCCACGAAAGGCCCCGCCATTTAAGCAAAATGGCGGTTCTGGCAGTGCCAGCTCATTCGTACTCACCGCGGACCTTATTCAGGCTTTTGCCAGGGGAGTGGAATCAGCCGCGTGAATCGCATACATCACAGTTCTTGAGTCCTAACTCATAACATGCAAATGAACCTCCAACAAAAAGCACTTACATTGAAATATTCAGTAGCCACAGGTTTTATATTACAAGTTTGTCAAAAGTTTGTAAGATGTGGAGTAAGATTTGAATTTTGATTTACGTCTTCGTGTCAAGTATTTAATTTGATTATTTCAATGCACACCAATGTTATAGGTACTGCTGTTGCTAGTCGGATGGCTCAACGATCCAAAGTGTGTTCTTGCCAAAGAACGAAGAGAACTCACCTCTTGTCCCGGTCTGGTGCGGTTTCTCGCCAATCGTCAACTTGGAGCTCGCGCAGATCCGCGTTTTCCACATCACATTGTGACGAAGTCAACCTTTTTAGGTAGGTATTGTATGTTTGCGATAGTAATGTGACATTTATATATATTAAATTACATTTTTTAATTTGACAATCAGATACAATTGTTATCTTATTTATTTATTTAGGTATTAGTATGACACAAAACTACCATTTTGGTAGATTTTTTAGAAACTGTTATCCCTATTTTAAGTAAGTATCACACTACCCTCACTTATGAAATAAAATAGTCTACTGACTGAATATAAATACGAAACCGGTTGCAGTTTATACAAATTTGTGTTTTATTTATATTAATTGTGGAATAGTGCAAGGAAAAACCTAAATATGTTCAACCTTTTTAGTTGATTTCAATCTGTTTTGATAGTATCTTCTTAATTTGTTTTGTATTTGTTGAAAAATTTTGATGGCCGTTTATGCCGCAAAAAACGTATATTTCGACACTCTCAAGCCAAACGTACTCAAATTCTTAATAATAAAAAAAAAATCAAAATTCATAGGGTATTTCCCGAACTATCAAATTTGGCAAGTAATACCCGTAATACTGCCATTATACTACAAGTATTGGGATAAATCTGAAAACTATACATTTGTAATTATTAAAACATAAAAAAAATCGCTTTAATTCCGCTCTCTGTCTCTGTAATAGGTAGACGTTTGAATTTTTCACATAATATGTTTTATTGTTGCCGCTTTCACAGAAAATACTAAAAATAAGAAAAAATAAGGGGGTATAGAACTAAAAACATGTTTTTTATAGGTCTTTACAAGTAATTTAGCTTTATCGTTAAAACGGCAATACAGCGGGAAACTTGGTGTAATTATAGTACTAATAGTTAAATAAAACAATAAGTTATAAAAATTGGCAAAGTGAAAGTCGCACTCGCGCTAAGGAGTCCGATCAGAATGACAAAAAAGCATAATATTGTCTTTTGATTGTATAATAGATATCATTTTTATTATACTATGTAGTTATATGGAGAGGTGTGGTGGTACGGAACCCTCGGATTGCTAGTCCGACTTGCTCTTGGCCGGTTTTTCTGAGTTACAGAACCCTAAAAAAGGATCCCGCGAAAAAACAATAAAAAATACTCAAGTGATCTTATAAAAAAGCGTCGGTGGCTCAACCGGTAACGATTCCGTCCTTCTCACCAGAGGTACCGGGTTCAAATTTGGACGGCTAATGTACCAATGAGTTTTTCAAAACTTACGTACATATACTTACCGATTGCTTTACGGGGAAGGAAAACATCGTGAGGAAACCCGCACACGCCTGCGAAGAAACTCAAAGGTTTTGTGTGAAGTCAACTAACCCGCACTGGGCCCGCGTGGTCGACTAAGGCCTGATCGATCTAATTCAGGGTAGGCTCGAGCCCCTCGGTGGGGACGTATACGAGCTGATATGATGAAGTGATCTAATACATCTAAGTGATCTGAGCGTTCACGAGCATTCACAAATTCTTCGACCCAAACAAAATATGCACGAACGTAAACGAAACAGGAAAACAAGAAATCGAAAAAGCGAATTTGTGTTATAATTGAAATCTTATTGGTGATGATGAGGGTGGCCCCTGAGGCCCCAGGGGCCGGAGTCAGATGGCAAATAAAATGGGTCGACCCTTTGTCTTGCCCCGGGGTAAAGATTCAATTTGTCAACAATTCTGAATTCATTTCAAGTTACAGATGACTTTTTGAAGGCAGTATTGCGGACTCAGATTTGATCGATTAAAGTACTTTATAAGTACAAAAAACTGGTTAAGTGCCTGTGTCGGAACCGCATACGTAGGGTTCCGTACCATCATATACTAGATGGCGCTAGTTTCTTCACGTTTAAAAAAAACTTTCACTTTTCTCATTTACTGTACCTAATTTGATGATAAAGCGGCAACAGATATACATCATCTGTGAAAATTTCAACTGTCTAGCTGTCATGGTTCATGAAAAACAGCCTGGTGACAGAGGGACAGGCAGACCATCATCTGTGAAAATTTCAACTGTCTAGCTGTCATGGTTCATGAAAAACAGCCTGGTGACAGAGGGACAGGCAGACCATCATCTGTGAAAATTTCAACTGTCTAGCTGTCATGGTTCATGAAAAACAGCCTGGTGACAGAGGGACAGGCAGACCATCATCTGTGAAAATTTCAACTGTCTAGCTGTCATGGTTCATGAAAAACAGCCTGGTGACAGAGGGACAGGCAGACCATCATCTGTGAAAATTTCAACTGTCTAGCTGTCATGGTTCATGAAAAACAGCCTGGTGACAGAGGGACAGGCAGACCATCATCTGTGAAAATTTCAACTGTCTAGCTGTCATGGTTCATGAAAAACAGCCTGGTGACAGAGGGACAGGCAGACCATCATCTGTGAAAATTTCAACTGTCTAGCTGTCATGGTTCATGAAAAACAGCCTGGTGACAGAGGGACAGGCAGACCATCATCTGTGAAAATTTCAACTGTCTAGCTGTCATGGTTCATGAAAAACAGCCTGGTGACAGAGGGACAGGCAGACAGACAGACAGACGGAAGGACAGCGAAGTCTTAGTAATAGGGTCTCGTTATTACCCTTACGGAACCCTAAAAAAATATTTTTTGAAATCCCTCAGGAACTGCATCGGACTATGATATTTTCACGGGTATAAAACGTAGCCTGTGTCTTTCTCCGTGACACAAGCTACCTGCATGCTAAATTTCATTAAGATTGGCCAAGATGCTGAAGCGTGAAAAGGTAACAAACAAACACATTTTCTCATTTATAATAATAAAGTAAGTTAAGTTCACCCTAATTCAAGGTAGGCTCGAGCCCTTCAGTGGGGACGTATATGAGCTGATATGATGATATGATAAATATTAAAGTAAGGATTAGTAAGGAAGTTAGGATTAAAGAGTTGTAAGTTTTTCGTTGCGTCTGATCGTAGCTCAGTGTGACTTGCGTAGTCGCTTCGATCACGCAAGTTAACTGACCATAGGCATCGTTACTACCTGGACGAGGTGGGTGCTTGGCATTGAGCTGCTTCCATGATTTAGATGGTGTTTGTTAAGCCGTGTCAAGTATACATAGCGTCGGTGGCGTAATGGCAAGGGCCACTACCTCCTGCACGGGAGGTCGTGGTGTGATTCTGCCACGTACCAATGTGTTTTCGAATTTCGATTTCATATGTACGTTTATCGGAAAACATCGTGAGGAAACCTGCACACGCCTGCGAAGAAACTCGAAGGTTGTGTGTGAAGTCGACCAACCCGCACTGGGCCCGCTCGCCCGATCGCCTAATTCAAGGTAGGCTCGAGGCCTTCGGTGGGGACGTATATGAGCTGATATGATGAAGCCGTGTCAGATGCCTTATGCATGTGATTTGAAAACTTCTGACAGTGGGATTAGTTACTGACACTACGACCTCCACTGGTACGGTCTTGACCTCCAGTAGTGAAGCGTGGCCTAACATGGGCCTTACCTCCCCGAGTTTCACAAGAGACCCGAACACCAGCTGTGACTGCCCGCATCCAGCGGCATTTTTTTTTAATTCACAATTGGTAAAGCCTTGACAACATCTCACCTGGTGGTAAGTGACGATGTTGCCGAAGATGGAAGCGGGCTTACCAAGATTCCCCAAAGCAATGGGGAACTGGCTATCTATATATCAACATTGATGTTTGACGGCAAGACTAAGATAAGATGGTGGTAGATAGCCAGGCGGGCTTAGAAAATGCCCTACCACCAACCAAACCGAGTCTTACAATTGACCCTGCCGGGAATTGAACCTGCGACCTCCTGCGTAAAGCCAGTTAACTTTACCTCTGAGCTACGGAGGCGGTTAAACTAGTTCGTCCGTTGATCGAGTGCAGAAGCCTACTAAAGTAACGTCTTCCAGTGCATGGTTGCCACACGAGAACTTGACTCCCTTGACGGGCATCCGTTCTACCAGTTGAACCCTCATGAAAAGAATTAAGTTCACCCAAAGGAGACGGAGTGAGTAATGCTGGGAGTTTCTCTACGCGATCGAATCAGAAATGAGGAGATCTGTTAGGAGAACCAAAGTAACCGACACAGCTCACAGCATCACTAAACTCTAGTTAAAGTGGGCGGAGCACATAGCTCCACCACTCACCCTTAAAGTCAGTCCTTAAAATATGTCCACGCGAGCGAAGCCGCGGGCAAAAGCTAGTAAATTATTATCACACTAATAATAATATTATAAAGGCGAAAGTTTGTAAGTGTGTATGTTTGTTACTTCTTCACGCAAAAACTACTAAACGGATCTAGCTGAAATTAGGTAGGTAGACAGATTAGGGCCTGGATTAACACATAGGCTACTTTTTTTCACGCTTTTTTTCCGCTGGCGGCTCGCGCACTGCTTACTCTCGAAAAGTCATAGAAACGTTGTCCACGCGGGGGAATAGCCGCGGGAAACAGCTAGTAAATTTTAAAGGTAAAAATGTGTTTGTTTGTTACCTCTTCACGCTACAACACCTAAACCAATCTTGACGAAATTTGACATGCAGGTAGCCTGTGACATGGGGAAGGACATAGGCTACTTTTTATTCCATGAAAATAGCATAGCCCAATACAGTTCCGGAGAGAAAGGGAAAAACAATTGATTTGATTCAAGAAAAAAAAAATGACTTTAATAAGGAAACTAAGGTTCCCCTCGATTTCTCTGGAATACCATCATCAGATCCTGGTTTTCTTATCATGGTACCACCCTTGGGATATCTCCTTTCCAATAAAAAAAGAATCATCAAAATCGGTTCGTAAATGACGAAGTTATCCGCGAACAAACATAAAAAAATATATATAAGGTCGAATTGAGAAACCTCCTCCTTTTTTGAAGCCGTTTAAAAAAGCACACAGCTCCACAAAATACGCATGGTTCCTTGTAGGATTATAATCTGTGGCTCTGCTCGCATCGTGCATTCACCGTAATCAATAAAACAGTCGGAAACCGCGTTCATTATTCAGCGGGCGAAGATACTATCTCCAAGTGTAAAATTACACTTCCTTCCCCTTGTTACAGGGGGTGCTTTGGGGTTACCATACAAGGGAAAGGAGCTTTTGTACTGAAATTTAACTAGTGGGCCATATGGAAAATAAAATCCTTACTCAATAAAATGTGAAAATGTGTTTGTTTGTTACCTTATCACGCTTCAACGCCTTGACCACTCTTAATGAAATTTGACATGCAGGTAGCCTGTGTTACGAGGAAGGACATAGACTACTTTATATCCCGTGAAAATAGCATAGCCCGATGCAGTTCCTGAGGGAACTGAAAATAATCTCTTTTTTGGTTCATTTCTTTAACATCGCAACGGAACAATGGACTGTGTGATTTTTTGCACAGAGATGGTTGAAGGGGTGGGAAATGACATGATTTACTAATTAACATATCCTGACATAATTCCCGAGGGATCTGGAGAAAATTCATGTCCACGCTCGCAAAGCCGAGGGCAAAAGCTAGTAAATAATAAAAATATCATAACGTACCTATTACAGTGGCACAAAGATCATATTAAAGTGGCTGACAAAACAGCGGATGAGAACAACAATTTCATAGATTAAATTATGTTAAAGCACAGGTTTTTACTCGCCTACAGTGACTCAAAAAGAAGGGTTATAATTTTTACCGTTATGTAAAATACTTTGTCACGAAATTGTTATTTCAATAAAAAGTAAGTTAAAATTCTAGTTCTAATTTGAAAACAATTTCGGTAGAGATTTTTTTTCTTACCTCCAGCTTTAAAATATTTTTAAAAATATTCTTTCTGGCTTATTTAGGGTTGGCACCATAGTAGGTTACAACAATTTTAATGACACTTTTAACGTTTCTTTACCTTTAAATGTGCACCACGCCCACTGCCACTTAAGTTTAGCAATTCTGAGAGCTATGTCGGTTACTTTGGTTCTCCTACGGATCTCCTCGTTTCCGATTCGATCACGCAGAGAAACTTCGAGCATAGCACGCTCCATTGCCCTTTGGGTGACCTTTGCACATTGCTCGTAGAACAGATGGCCGTTGGGGTAGTAAAGTTCTCGAGTGGCGACCACGCACCGAAAAGCGTAGTGTAGGCCGGCCTCCCACTCGGTGGACCGATGACCTGGTGAAGGTCGCGGGAAGCCGCTGGATGCGGGCAGCGCAGAACCGGTGGTCGTGGAGATCCTTGGGGGAGGCCTATGTCCAGCAGTGGACGTCCTTCGGCTGATATGATGAAATGTTCTACTACACAGGGTTGTCAGTTATTTTATAAAAATCTGGGTTATACAAAAATAGAGGTTATTTGTTACTTTTTCTCAAAATTGAAGAAATTTTATATATTAATATACCTACCTTTATACGGCCACTTCGTATAGTAGTTCATTATTTTCGAAAATACATGATACAGTTAGTGAAAAAGGTTCCATAAATTTTTAACACCTGGTATAGGTACTCAAAATTGTACTGTGAATTATAAGTATTTAAACAAGCGTCGGTTGCGTAATGGCTAGGGCCGCCGCCTCCTGTCCGGGAGGTCGTGGTTCGAACCTACCACGTATTAATGTGATTTAGAATTTACATTTCATATATACGTTTAATAATAATGTTTTTAATAAAATTTGTTTGTTAATAAAATACGGTGAAGGAAAAACACCGTGAGGAAACCTGCACACGCCTGCGGAGAAACTCGCAGGTTGTGTGTGAAGTCGACCAACTCGCACTGGGCCCGCGTGTTCGACTAAGGCCCGATCGCCCTAATTCAGGGTAGGCTCGAGCCCCTCGGTGGGGCTGATATGAAAAATGAAAAAAATAATGTTTTTTTAGTTAATTGCTTACATAGATATTAAAACGATACGTTGTCGTTGAATTGGGCTCTCTAGAACCCCCACTAGGTTTCCCTGTGTTGGGGGTGCTAGTCACTTCCCCAGGCTTAAAAAAGTAACAACATACAAAACAATGATACATTATTGAAAACAACAAATTATATAAACCAAGGCAAAAAAGAAAAGTAAAAAAAATCAAGAGAAACACTAAACAACTGGTGGTGTGATTGTGTATGTGTGTGTGTGTAAAAGAGAGAGAGAGAGACAGAGAGAATGAGTGTATGTATCTGCTCTGTATATTGTACATGAAACTGTCTAATTTAATTGTGTAAAGAATTTTTCAGTCGAAAAGTAGTCTAAGTGAAGTAGCCAGCCCTTAATTTTTTTCTTGCAGGAATATCTTGAGCACGCCAAAACTTAAAGAGCTTTGTCTATGTTTTTATATAAAATAGGTCCACGAAAAGCAAAGGAACGCATTGCAAAGGCAGTTCTAGTATAGGGGATTAACCATGTATTTTGTCGCGACCTACTAGCTGAGTTAATGGTGTCGAGGGCATTTTTGTGATATCTTAAGATTACTGCCATAATGTAAAGTTTCCTAATGGTAAGTTGATGGGTGTTGTAGAGCTGGGTTGTTGGATATCTATACGATTTTTTATAATATGCTACTTTAAGAAGTGCTCTTTGGGCACGCTCAGCTTTCAAAAGGTTGGTTACACCCGCGCTTCCCCAAACAACTACACAATATGACAATACAGACTGACATAGACTATCAAAAACTATTTTCACTGTGCGATCATCTGCAATTTTACTTAGGCCTTTAAATACATATAAAAGTTTCCGAACCCAACATCGGACAGTATCTATTTGTTTTTCCCATGTCAACCTGTCATCAACAACAACACCTAGATATTTTATGCTTTTAACCTGCTCAAGTTGGGGACATGCGCAATCCAGGTAAGACATACAAGTATGTTTTAAATTATTGTCAGGGACTGTTCTCTGGGATATATTGAAAGAGATGAACTTGGTTTTAGTAGCATTAAGTTTAAGAAGATTGTTCTGCAACCAACAAGAAATTAGTCGTAGGCCATTTTCAGCTGCAACAACCGCATCTTTCAAGGAGCGGCCATGGAAGATAATAGCGGTATCATCTGCATTTATCCGACGCTTTTGCGGTAAAGGAAAACGTCGTGAGGAAACCTGCACACGCCTGCGAAGAAACTTGCAGGTTGTGTGTGAAGTCGACCAAACCGCTCTGGGCCCGCGTGGTCGACTAAGGCCCGATGGCCGTAATACAGAGTAGGCTTGAGCCCCTCAGTGGGGACGTGTATATTATGAGCTGATATGAATGAAAAAAACAACATCTAGCTACTAAATTCGCAAAAAATCCCTTCAAATAATGAGAACCTCGTACCGATGGTAACCCCACCCAGTGAATAGGCCTGCTCGGAAATAAATTGTGGAAGCATGCGAGAGGCAAGAAAAGCGAGATTTTTTGTTCATGTTTATTTTGAATTGTATAGTGGTATATGGTAGTCATACATAAACTTATCCATGTATGAGATGGTTTCGTAAGACGCTCTCGTCAATTAAAGTCATGAAACGACTAGCTTTTGCCAGCGGATTCGCTCGCGTGAACAAATTTTCTATGACTGTATTCGAGGTTGCGCAGTACGCGAGCCGCTAGCGGCTCACGAGTGGGTCTTAATCTGTCTACCTACCAAATTTTATCCAGATCCGTTCAGCGGTTCAGGCGTGAATGAGTTACAAACATCCATATATACAGACTTTCACATTTATAATATTCATCATTACAGCTCATATACGTCCCCACCGAGGGGCTCGAGCCTACCCTGAATCAGGGCGATTAGGCCTTAGTCGACCACGCGGGCCCAGTGCGGGTTGGTCGACTTCACACACAACCTTCGAGTTTCTTCGCAGGCGTGTGCAGGTTTCCTCACGATGTTTTCCTTCACCGTTAAAGCAATCGGTAAGTATGTACGTAAGTTTTTTGAAAAACTCATTGGTACATTGGCCGTCCAGATTTGAACCCGGTACCTCTGGTTAGATGGACCGAGTCGTTACCGGTTGAGCCACCGACGCTTTATAATATTAGTAGGATGTATTTGGCTATAAAGAACTATAAAATTATGCCATTGGAATAAGTTTAAGACATTGTTAGTTTAATTTTATAACATTCTTAATTGTACAGAGTCTTAATCTATATATCTATATACATCTATATCTATATAATTATGTAAATAAAACAAAGTCGGGTTCTCCATTGCGTTGGGGAGTCTTGGTAAGCCTCATCATCACTTCATCATCGTCACTTACCATCAGGTGAGATGATGCCAAGGGCTTCATCATGTCAGCTCATATACGTCCCCACCAAGGGGCTCGAGCCTACCCTGAATTAGGGCGATCGGGCCTTAATCGACCACGCGGGCCCAGTGCGGGTTGGTCGACTTTACACACAACCTTCGAGTTTCTTCGCAGGTGTGTTGTGCAGGTTTCCTCACGATGTTTTCCTTCACCGTTAAAGCAATCGGAGAGTATATGTACGTAAGTTACGAAAAACTCATTGGTACATTGGCCGTCCGGATTTGAACCCGGCACCTCTGGTTAGAGGGACCGAGTCGTTACCGGTTGAGCCACCGACGCTTTTAATTAAATAAATAAAATCTGGTTATTAGGAACACATTAAAAGAAAAAAAAATGTTTTTAATACTAAAAAATTAAAAATTAGGTTTGTGTGTGTGTGTGTGTGAGAGAGAGAGTGTGTATGTGCATAAGTAACTTATGATAACTTTAACACCTTAACTATTCCCAATTCTTTCCCAAACGAAAACCCAAAACATTTTCCGTGTAAACCCAAATAAGTTTCCAATATCTCAAACAAAAACGAAACCGAGGGGTTCAGTTGGGAATAAGCAACGTATCGGGACACAAATCAGAACACATAAAACTAGATAGACAAACATTCGTCCTCTCAATGGGGACATGGGGACCAGAAGGAAGCCTAGAGAATGCCCGTTGGACCTCGAAAAGGGCTAATAGATTCCCCTTTGCGTCGTACGAGGCGCAAATCGATTCCCGATCCCTATTTACACAGTTCGAAAAATTGTACGTACTTCGTTTTATAAAATTCAAGCGTTTACTGATTTATCTTCATATATACAGTGAAAATTTTGACATTTCAAAGAGTGAATCGTTATGTCGAGTGACTTTTTACAGTGTTTACACTATTTAATTCTACTGTATGTCACTGAATGTTTTTTTTTGTATGCGTTTGGATGGTGCCCTGGATGGTTTAGGTTCACAAATCAGCCCGGCAGATGGCGCTGGTAGTGTAGTGTAGTGTAAGGTGTAGCGAAGTTCGCCGGTACAGCTAGTACACATATATAAAATTAATCTCTATTTCCCTTGGTCATCGCATCACGCATGAACGGCTGAACCGATTTCGTTAATTCTGTTTTTGTTGAGTTCGTCATGGTCAGGAGAAGGTTCTTAGTAGTAAAGTGTGAGGTGGAACGAAAAAAGTAATTTCACGAATACTAATAACAATAGACGGTAGCGCTTCCATGATTTCCTCGAGGGGGGGGGGGGGGGTTTAGGTACCGCCTCTCAGTACCCCTGCGATATCCGTCGCGAGCGCACGTGTTTTATATTTTTTGTTTAAATGTCATTTTAAAGAATAACATATACTAGCTTTTTCCCGCGGCTCCGCCCGCGTGGAAATATTTTTTATGACTGTCTTTAAGGGTGATTAGTAAATTATGTCGTTTCCCACCTACTCAACCATCCCTGTGCATAAAATCACAACATTCGAGTATTTTTTTAGTTCCCTCAGGAACTGCATCAGATTATGCTATTTTCCCGGGATACAAAGTAGCCTATGTCCTTCCCCGTGACACAGGCTACCTGCATACTAAATTTCATAGAAATTGGTCAAGGCGTTGAAGCGTGAAAAGGTAACAAACACATTTTCACATTTATAATATTAGTATTATGTGATGTTAGATTTCACATGGTGCCATTGATGATAAGGTTTATTGATCTCCAAGCCAAATAGTGAATAAAACTAGAAAAGAAGATGTCATTTAATAAATAATAAAATAATAATAAATAAATATTCTGGGACAAATCACACATGGTCACCTGGCCCCAAAGTAGGATTCCCTGTGTTATGGGAACCAGAGACTGATATACATACTTATATAAGTTTAAATACATACATATATAGATATTTAACACCCAGACACAGAGCAAACAAATATGCTCATCACACAAATGTTTGCCCTGGGTGGGAACCCACAACTCTCGGATCAGTAGTCAAGAGCACTAACCACTGAGCCACCGAGTCAGTCATTTAGTTTCTTTATTATGTTGATTTGTAAAGATGTTTGTTGTCATATGTATTAAGTGCAAATAAAGATTATAAAAAATGTTTCTTTTAAATGATTTATACAGAAAAAAAAACATATTTAAATTATTCATTTTATGTCCAGACCAAACGATTTTTACATGTTTTCATTACTTTCCTTCACTTTCAATAATGTATTAGAAAAATGTGTTCAATTAAAATGAAAGGTGTTAAAGTCACCGATTTTTGAGTGTTGGTTTTTTATTAAACATTACCTTTTTGTTTTCGAGTAATTTAGAAAAAAAATGCCTAAACCTATAGTATATTTTTTTACATTAAAAATGGTAATATTTTTTTTAAAATTGTATCCAATTAAATCGATTTTATATTACTTTAAGTATATTATATATTTTTTCCATAGTGATAGCTTTACACGGTCTTTCAATAATTTGAATTGAATATTGTCATTTGACCCATCTTAAGGTCTTAACAATAAATCTTTCTTCTCTAACCAAGATGTCAAACTCAAATATTTTATTTCAGAAAAATGATTCCATAGTATGCAGAATAAAAAATAATTAACGTTCATTTTACCTTAACATTATACTAAAAAAAAACACTTAAAAAACAAAATTAAAAACAATGTCAAATTAAAGGTCATGTCAAAAAAATAAAATAAAAATAATCACAAGTTACTATACTAATCAAAATACTATAAATATTGGCAATAGGGCACTCATGCTTACCGCTGATTATTCAATACGACAAAAATCGTACGTTCTAAACCGGCCTTGTCATACCAAAAAGAATTCACAAACAAGTAACCGGATATGTGCAGGTGTCGGACGACAAGAGGCTTTCCCGGGGGATGTTGGTTTGCCAATTTGTCGACTGGTGACGAGGAAACCTTTCGTGAATAGCCCCCTTTATTGGGATTGGTTGGATAGTGTACCTACGTGTTAAGTGCCTATAGTCGATGTATATATATTAGTATTAACATACAGTATGGACACTCCCTGCCGCTCTCTAGATTACGACCTCCCCACTCGTCAACCAGATTGATTCAGATTGGTTTTAGGTTGGTTGTCGAACGTATAGGATTTCGCCACCATTTTGTTTGTACCGTCATTCCATTTTTGATAGATCATTTCTGGCCCGTTGTATGAAGTGTCCAGAGTTTGCTATAGGTTAATGTGTTGTTTCGCAAACATGCGCGTAAATATTATCAAGCACAGAGAAGAAAAAAAAATCACTGGCGTTCGGTTATCAATGTTTATAAACGGTCGTAGCTCAGTATGAATTCGATTACGCAGGTTGACTGACCTTTAGCACGGTCATTACCAATAGGGGTTAAAATATGGTTAGTGGAATAATTCCAAAAAAATATTTTTCTCATCCGTTTGCGTTCTTTGCATGGCACGTTAAGCCAATGGTGCCGGTTTCTATCAATAGATGGAAGAAGTTATTTTTTTATTAATAATTTATTTCAGACTACCTGTCCATATTTAGGTTAGTATATTACAAAAATCTTAAAATTAATATAAGTATACAAATTAAAAATGAATTAAATAACGAATTTACAAGATAAAATTAAAATAAATATGCTAAAATTTAATAAACTTATTATCTATTTAAATTAAAAATTACTACTCTAGAACACGTATGGTATAGAAGGGACTGTCCAAATTGTCTCCCATGATTTTCAGAAAACTGTTGGCGCTGCCACTCACGCGACTCATCAACGATGCCACTCTCTTTCTAATTATAGCCTGAAAGGAGTCAGTGCGAGCCTCCGCGAACATCGCTGATGCACTGTAGTAAGTTAAGCCTTGTCGGAGGCGTTGAAGGCGCTTAAAAATTTCAAAATTTTTTTGACTAAAGAAATAGATCAGCTGATACCCTAGTTAATATGAAAATCATTTCTTTTTTCCATTTCTGAAAAGTTGTGAAACAAAAGTTGTTCAGTTTTATAACTTAACCAATTTAATTAAAAAGCCGATTGCATAAACATTAAACCCTTGTTTTTAACAGTCGGGTAAAAATGTTTCCTATGTCACTTTCAAGATCAAGATGAATCTAACGACATTTCGCACTCCAAAATCCATCAAGCCGTTTAGCCAAAGAAACATACATACATACATATACTAACAAACACTCCTAACTTTTTGGACAGACGGGTAATGAGTAGAAACACCAGTTGAAAGGTTTGCAGATACGTTTGCCGGGTCGTTCCTTTCCCTCTAATATGGTTGATGGGAGCGATGACTGACTCTCGTGTTATACTCGTGACCGGGTGCTGTCGGTGTGAACTGGCCTACTCTTGTTAAAGGAATTAATGACATTAAATGATTTTTATGTATAACATTTCGTGTCATATTGTTTTCATGTTCTGTTCATAACGTTATTAACTAATTATTGTTTATTTCTTGATTCTTCACAAATAACATTGTTTTCATTATTTTATAATTATGAGAAAGACTGTAATTTGCACCTATTTTAAATAAATATATTAAATTGAATTGAACGTACTAATCACTTAGTGTGTTTACCTATTTCTTTGTAACGGCTATTTTTCCTGTAAACTTAGCTATGTACTTACCAACTTATTTGTTTTCTCGCCAAAAGCCACATGAGGCTACGAAGAAATATTGCTTTTACGTGACGAGTTAATCTGTCCAACACGAAATGTGGACTTACCCACTTTTATATATACAGGGTGTAACTTTTATATATACAGGGTGTAACAAAATTGGTGTAGCTCCTGTTAAATTTTTAACCGCCTTCGTAGCTCAGAGGCAAAGTTCACTGGCTTTACGCAGGAGGTCGTGGGTTCGATTCCCGGCGGGGTCAATTGTAAGACTCGGTTTGGTTGGTTGTAGGGCATTTTCTAAGCCCGCCTGGCTAGCTACCACCATCTTATCTAACTCTTGCCGCCAAATATCTATGTTGATATTATTGGTTTGTTCCGGCATGAAGATAAGATAGCCAGTTCCCCATTGCGTTGGGGAATCTTGGTAAGCCCGCTTCCATCTTCGGCAACATCGTCACTTACCACCAGGTGAGATGTTGTCAAGGGTTTACCAATTGTGAATAAAAAAAAAATGGGGCTTCTACTTATTATACTGAACAGATTTTGTTGTACGACTTTGTTGAAAACGTAAAAAATTTTTTTTACTCTTCATACAAATCAATCAGCTGATCGACCGATTTTGTGCATTTTAGTATGGAAGGTCAAATTTTTTTTAGAGAATTGACTATGGGTTCCTTGACGAAAGTTGTTCAGTGTGATGAGCAGGAGCCCCAGTTAACGGGACCTACACTAATTTTGTTACAACCTTAATAGAGATATATATATAGAGAGAGAGAAATGTGAATGACTGTATAATTTATGTTTTCCTTTATATATATCCTTTATTGTACACAAACATTTAAATGAAAAGAACTTAGAGAGGACATGTACAAAGGTGGACTTATCTCTATAAGAGATCTCTTCCAGCCAACCTTACCGGGTGTTAGGAGACTTTAAAGTATGGGAGGTAAACCTGTGTGTACTTAATAATCATAATTATAAACTAAATAAAATACAATCAAATATAAACTAACCTAATGTACGTACATAAATACCACATAACTTACAAATCCTTTGCACATGGAAAAAATGTTTTAGATAGAAAATCATCAGGTAATAGTAGTTGCAACTGTTACGTAATGACAGGTATTAAAACATGAGTGTGTTTTAACAAAATGAGGCGAAACCGAATTTCGTTATAGAATCACACAAGTGAAGACCTAATTGCAACATAATGTCCCTGCTGCTGGGGTACGGGTATCTTTACAACTTCGACAAGGTGAAGTCATGCTCCACACACGGGGGCTAAGTCCGGATTGGCAGAGGTTGTGAAAGTGGAGTAGTCCAAAGCAGCCTTTAAGTTATCTGACACGGCTTAACGACTGCCATCTAGTGATAGCAATAAGCATCTAGACATACAGGGTGGAAACCGGCACCTAGAAATGGTAGAAACCGGCACCTAGAAATACAGGGTGGAAACCGGCACCTAGACATACATGGTAGAAACCGGCACCTAGACATACAGGGTGGAAACCGGCACCTAGACATACAGGGTGGAAACCGGCACCTAGACATACATGCTGGAAACCGGCACCTAGACATACAGAAAAGAAACCGGCACCTAGATATACAGGGTGGAAACCGGCACCTAGACATACAGGGTGGAAACCGGCACCTAGACATACAGGGTGGAAACCGGCACATAGACATACATGGTAGAAACCGGCACCTAGACATACAGGGTGGAAACCGGCACCTAGACATACAGGGTGGAAACCGGCACCTAGACATACATGCTGGAAACCGGCACCTAGACATACAGAAAAGAAACCGGCACCTAGATATACAGGGTGGAAACCGGCACCTAGACATACAGGGTGGAAACCGGCACCTAGACATACAGGGTGGAAACCAGCACATAGACATACATGGTAGAAACCGGCACCTAGACATACAGGGTGGAAACCGGCACCTAGACATACAGGGTGGAAACCGGCACCTAGACATACATGCTGGAAACCGGCACCTAGACATACAGAAAAGAAACCGGCACCTAGATATACAGGGTGGAAACCGGCACCTAGACATACAGGGTGGAAACCGGCACCTAGACATACAGGGTGGAAACCAGCACATAGACATACATGGTAGAAACCAGCACCTAGACATACAGGGTGGAAACCGGCACCTTGACATACAGGGTGGAAACCGGCACCTAGACATACAGAGTGAAAATTTGAGAAAGATCACTAGGGGCAGCTACTAGATCTTTGCTGCCACGCAAAAATACTCTTAAGAGACCTTTACTAACTTTTAAGTTGATGACAACTGACATTCACAGATATTGAAAAAAACTACAGTCAGCAAGAAAATAAATATACTATCTCACCTAATGGTAAGCGGGCTTACCAAGATTCTCCAACGCAATGGGGAACTGGCTCCACCTCACCTGATGGTAAAGTGCCGATGCAGCTGACGATGTAACACGCAAGCTCAAATAGCGCCTATCCACTCTTGTCTTGAAGATTCCTAAATTATACGAACCGGAAAACACAGATGCCGGCAGGGAATTCCACTCCCTGGCCGTCCGCATGATAAACGATGAATCAAACGATGATGGATGTCCGATGATGGAATGGAGAAGGGGGTATAAGGTTGTAAAGCTTCAGAAATGAATCCTGTAGAACACCGATAGGCAGGCGACTTTGCGGCGATACTTGAGGCGTTGTAATTAACTCTGTGACGAAGTCAAACTTTTTGTTTTTTTTGTTTCCTACCTGTTTTTTATCATCTTTTGTATATTTTTACTATTTGTTTTGTTTTTTGAAATTGTCATTCTATTCCTATTCTGTTCATCGAAACTTTCTGTACTTCCTACTATCCTATCCTACTAATCTTACGCGAAAGTTTGTAAGAATGTATGGAAGTATATTTGTTACTCTTTCACGCAAAAACTACTAAACAGATCTGGCTGAAATTTGATAGGTAAGGTAGACAGATTAGGACCTGGATAGGCACATAGGCTACTGTTTTCATGCTCGCGAGCCGCTTGAGGCGATTTATAGTAACGTTGACCACGCGGGTGAAGCCGCGGAAAAAAGCTAATTTTGTATCATTTCACGTTAATTCCTTTTCTCTGACTGTTTTGTTTTTATTGGTTTTATTCACCTACTCATTACTCGAACTTTCCTTTTAAATATTATATAGATCAGTGTTTTTGGTGGAAGCATATGATTATTTTATTAGATTTCAACGAACTCTTCCCCTCCCTCCAAAACCTACTCCTCTCTTGTGCGCGCACCGGCGTAGTGGGAGGGTACACCGACACTACAACTCACTACCCAATTAACTCATACGTGACCATGCCCATGTTAGTACTAATATATGTATATTATATACTTTGTCATAGCGCTGTTTTATATCTTTTCTAGCCCTTTTCAATCATAGTTTTTAATTCAAAACAGTTCCTTTATAAACTATCATCAAAAGCCCATTTTAAGACGAAAGCCCGTAAAAGGAGCAAACCAAACAGAGTCCAAATCGACGGCAATGCAGTCAGCAGTTTTCGAGCTCAGTGCAAGGGGCCAATCTCACAATTTGCAACGAAAACAGCGCTTTCAATTTGAGAGCGTAGGGTTGGGATTGCTCGGCGGAA
This sequence comes from Coleophora flavipennella, assembly GCA_947284805.1. Classification (NCBI taxonomy): domain Eukaryota; kingdom Metazoa; phylum Arthropoda; class Insecta; order Lepidoptera; family Coleophoridae; genus Coleophora; species Coleophora flavipennella. The sequence goes on from OX369272.1 coordinate 2,384,328, forward strand.
TTTTTATTTTATTTTTCTTGCGAATATTAGAAAATTTGACTCCCATTTCTGATTTTATAGTACATAGGTAGAACACTCGGTGCGGAGCGTCGGTGGCGTAACGGCTAGGTACACCGCCACCTGCCCGGGAGGTCGTGGTTCGAATCCTGCCACGGACCAATGTGATTTCGAATTTAAATTTTATATGTACGTTTATCCGACGCTCTTTCGGTGAAAGAAAACATCGTGAGGAAACCTGCACACGCTTGCGAAGAAACTCGCAGGTTGTGCGTGAAGTAGACCAACTCGCACTGGGCCCGCGTGATCGACTAAGGCCCTCTCGCCCTAATTCAGGGTAGGCTCGAGGCCCTCGGTGGGGACGTATATGAGCTGACATAATGAGGTAGAACACTCACCAATACTCCTCTATTTAGAACTTGTCGGAATACACTCAAATTATAGTCCAGTAGTCTTTTAATTTTTTTGAAGTTATAATTGCAGTTTTTACAGAACATTTTTAAGGAAGACATAAGAACTTTTAACAAATCTAACTGCACATCTTACGTTGTTAGACTATCTAAATTACTTTAAACGAACAATGCTTGTTTATGTAAAAATCACTACCGTATTCACTTATCTAAAAAATAGAATCTTAAAAAACACTCAACAGTTTTAAAAGACCTATTCAACGACATCCCACACCGATAGCCGTATCTTGAACAAAAAAAATCTCTCCCACTTTACATGCAGGGGAGGTACCAATAGTTTTTACAGATTTTATCCCATAACTTTATAGAGAAATTCATAAATTTGTAGCTGTGTAATTTTTAAGGTTTTTAGCAGTAATAATCTTTCAGCAAAATTGCTGTGAATTATCGACTGACAAACGGACAGACAGAAGACATGGCAACACTATAAAGGTTCCTGGTTTAAGCCTAAAAAGACAAATCCATTGATTTTATATGGTTCTTTAGGTTTTGGTTTTATTGGGTTCAAAATTTACTATCGGCCGATCAACCACTCTAGAAAAGTCCTGCCCTTGGTTCTGAACGATTTGAGTTCAATTCGTTACACAAAAGCGGCTAAATTTTTTAAAGAAATCCATATTTTCATTAATTTCCTAAAAACAGTGACAGGCATAATCTCAAATTAAGGAATGTAAATAAAATGGATAAAGCCTATTTGAGACTTAGTAAGGTTAAAAGGCCATTGTATAAGATTCTACAATAAAACTAATTGCCGGAGAATAAATTCAAGACTCATGTCTACAAGTCCTTGTGCTCTAGAAGATATTATAAAATAATACGTTACGTAAATGACAAGGATATATGGATTATGTAACAATCCCACAACAAATACCATAAATAACCTGAGCCTGTAATCAAAATCATGAAATTAGGTGATAGAGGAGTCCCTCAGGGGAGTATTTTAGGGTCTATTCTTGTTCTACATCAATGATCTCCCAAAAAATACGTCCAATCAGGTAGTTCTATTTGCCGACGATAGCACAATAATTATAAAAGCTAACTCTAAGGAAGAATATGAATCTGAAATAAATAAATATCTGAGTGAGCAATAGCTCAATGGATGAGCTGCAATAAGTTGAACAGAAACGTATACTAAGACAAACATAATGCAGTTTTATTCGTACTACGGGCAACCAGTAGATTTGAGTATCATCTACAAAGCTGTATCTGTACAAGAAGTGAATTAGACAAAATTTTAACGCCTTTAGCTTGACACAAATTGCAGCTGGAAACCGCACATTCAGAACGTATGTGATAAATTATCGCTTTTCACATATCCTTTAAGACATTGTGCGTCAGAAGGCTCCGGGCTTATGTCTTACTTTGGTTATTGACAGTCCATACTAAGCTATGGACTATTATTCTGGGGCCACTCGACGGATTTCCCCCATGCATTCATAGCCCAAAAACGTTGCGTCAGAACTATTGGTGGAATCTCAAAAAGAGATTCATGCTTTCCTCTTTTTGCTCGTTATTAAATTGTACCTTTGCCGTGTCTTTATATAAAACGCACCAACATGACGTCATACTTGTAAATGTAAACCTTTGAGTATAAATTCAGAATGTACACATTCAGAATGTATACTCAAAGATGTAAACTATTTGATGACTACTTTCTAACCCTTTGCGTCACGGATTTTTATTGGCAGTAATAATGACATAATTTGGTTTACATAATTTAACATCTAAACCTCAAAAAAAAAATATTATATCCAGAAATACATATTAAATTAACTTTTTTGGACTTTTTCAAGTTAATAATTTCCTTCTATATGTGCCTTTTAAAATAAAACGTTAAAAATACGGTAGATTTTAGGTGGTTAGCGCTGCTAACCGCCAAGACTGAAAGAGTACTATTTTCCCTTTGCATTCGATTAGTGATTTCAGTTCTCTTTGAGACAGAGCATTTAGCTTTTTAGCATACATTTACCACAGTATTACGATATGGCGTACAGTAGCGCAACCGATGATACTAGCCTGTAGTCAGCCTAGCAAACTCGCGGAGTTTGCCAAGCTGTGCCCCGCCGCCCTCTGCCCCGCATGTACCCTTCCGTCGCTCTGCGTAAGTACTTTCGTTGCGCTACTGTAAACCGGTATTGTAATACTGTGCATTTACTAATAGTATTTGTCAAAAAAAGAATTTTAACATTACTTTTTTTCGTTGCTTTGTCTGAAGAATACAATAATAAGAAGATTTATATTCAACCTTTTCCTAAATAAATCACCAGAAGTGGTTCTTAGACGGGGACTTTGGAAGTTAGGTCTACTGTGCTATGAAAAATTACCAGGTTTTAAATGAACTGGAGTACGCCATTGAACATTTGAATTGTTTTCCATTTAACAGTATTAAATTATTTGGCGAAGTAATTTATATTGTATCTAAACAAACTTTATATAAAACTATTGAATCTGACTATAACATCATTTATATAATGTAATACTCTAATAAATATTCATCATAACCAGCTCATATACGTCCCTACCGAGGGGCTCGAGCCTACCATACCAGACGATCAGGGCTTAGTCGACTGCGCGGGCCCTGTGAGGGTTGGTCTACTTCAAACACAACCTTCAAGTATCTTTGCAGTCGTGTGCAGGTTTCGTCATAATGTTTTCCTTCACTGTAAGAGAGTCACATAAACGTACATATGAAATTACATTGGTGTGTGGCAGAATTTGAACCACGACCTGACGACAGGAGATAGCGGCCCTAGCTATTACGCCACCGACACTCTAGATATTATAGTTATTTAGAAATTAAGAAATTACCAATATTTTGTCTATTTTAATATTACTTTTTGTAAACGCCTCGGAGCGTCGGTGGCGTAACGGCTAGGTACGCCGCCTCCTGTCCGGGAGGTCGTGGTTCGAATCCTGCCACGTACCAATGTGATTTCGATTTAAGATTTCATTTATGTACGTTTATCCGACGCAAACATCGTGAGGAAACCTACACACGCTTGCGAAGAAACTCGTTGGTTGTGTGTGAAGTCGACCAACCCGCGCTGGGCCCGTGTGGTCGACTAAGGCCCGATCGCCCTAATTCAAGGTTGGCTCGAGCCCCTCGGTGGGGACGTATATGAGCTGACGTGATGAAACGCCTGTAGGTAAATATAGTCAATATAGAACATTAAGGTGATTGCGCCATAAATTTTGGTAGGCGCGAACACTATCCTTCTGCATTTTTCTGTGTTCTGTTTGGGGTTGCCCGGCTTCCCTCAGGGATTAGCCCCACCCAACCAAAAAGGCTTCGAATAATCCAAACTGTACCACAATACTCCACAACATTCGAGAGTGTTCTGGAATGCTCCACAATGATCTGGGATGATGTTGGGTAATGCTCTCGAATACTCTCAAATGTTCTGGACTGTTCTAGAAATTTATAGAGGGCGAAACGTCAGGTAATTATTTGTTTAAAAGCACGCCCTTCAGCTAAAAATGGGAACCTTCATGGATGGGGAATAGAGGGCTACCACACCATATAACTTCCATGATCGTACCGGGACTCGTTTCTGAGTTTTAGCGGCAAGCACATTGTACACTTTCTCTTATAAATATATATATTTATAACATGGGACGCCTGAATTCAATAATTAGTATCATATAGATTTATCATAGACCGTGCTATGCTCGGAGTTTCTATGCGTGATCGAATTAGAAACGAGGAGATTCGCAGGAGAACCAAAGTAACCGACAAAAGAAGTGGCAATAGGCAGGGCACATGGCAAGTTTGACTGCACGTTCCGAGCGAAGATTGGCTACAACAGCCATATGCTGGCGCACGAGAGGGCGGAGCAGCGGGACGCCTGCAGCTGAGCCGGACAACTCTGCGGTCGCTGTAGCTGAAAACGGCTAGGACCATCATCATCGTCATAGATTTAACAAAGTTTGGATACAGTTTCGGTTTAGGTCCTCATTTCCCAACCCTAGTTAACCCTGTGCGAGCGCAAAGAGGTTGTTCGGCAAAGCTGCACGCGTCCCATTGACGACACACGCCCAAGTAAGTAAGGAAAAAAATCGGGCCTCCTTTTTTAAAACTCTTTTCAGACAGAATGAAAGGAGGTTGTCAATATTTTGAGCGCCGTGAATGGGGTTCTAGTAGATGTCAATGAGGGCTTAAGTGCCACGGGCGTTTTACATTAGTCGTTTTGGCCGCAATGATAGGGATGACGTCAGCATTAGAAATAAATTATGAACTCTTAATCACTAAATTGCCCACCTACTTAAACTTCGGAAAACCTTACCCGTGTTGTTTTCCATCAAGTCTTCGATTTTTAATTCATCAAAACCAGAAAATGAGTACATAAATGACGCTGCAAAACTATGACGTCACGCCAAGATGTTTCAAACATTTTTATAAAAAAATGTCGTTTTTGACAGACGATAAAAAGTAACTCAGATGACTAGCATTCGTCATCCCTATTGTAGGTACGTATTCGTTTCCTACTTGAGATTTTATATTCGCCATAATCGTCATTCACCAACAGGGAGATGATGTCAATGGCTTTACATATTTGTGGATAAAAAACCCGGCCAAGTGCGAGTCAGACTTGCGTGCCGAGGGTTCCACCACACCTATCAACTATGACAATGATATTTATTCATTACAAACATAACATTATTAAAAAAACGCTAAACACGTTAAAAACCGACTTCCATAGCAAGAACTTAGTACATTTTTGCATTATTATTTTTGGTTTTTGTTAATTTTCTAATAAAGTACTACACCGATTTTGATAATATTTATATGGAACTTCATGGGAAGCACTAGCTTTCAAATAAAAAAAAAATATAATTATCGGTTCACCCAGTCAAAAGTTATGAAAAAAAAACAAACGAATTGAGAACCTCCGCCTCTTGGAAGTCGCTTGAAAAATGATTTCTTTAAAATTAATTTTGGATTATTTTTATTGCTATGACTTAAAGCTTTATTTTTTAACAGCTTCAAGGGACCATAGATATTATTAATCATATCAGCATTAACACGTCCACTGCTGGACAAAGGCCTTCTCCAAGGATTTCCATGACGACCGGTCCTGCACTGCCCTCATCCAGCGGCTGTCGGTCCACCGAGTGGGAGGCCTCACTACGCTAAGTCCACACATTCCTGAGAAAAATAGTCTTGACATACAGACAAGGAAGTGATACTAAAACGGTTCCTTTTCCCTTTGAGGTACTGAACCTAATAATATAGGTAGGGCGTAAAAAAAATGTGTAAGACCCGATAATGGGGCTTCCACACATTCATCATATTAGCTCATATACGTCCCCACCGAGGGGTTCAAGCCTACCCTGAATTAGGGCGACTCATTATATCATATTAAAGTTTCTCTAAAAAACTTATACGCTCTAAATTAAAAATATTTATATATCATTCATTGGTACGTTGCAGGTTCGAAACACGACCTCCGCAACAGGAGGCGGCGGCCCTAGCCATTACGTCACCGACGATGTGATTTCGAATTTAGATTTCATATGTACGTATCCGACGCTCTTACGGTGAAGGAAAACATCGTGAGGAAACCTGCACACGCCTGCGGAGAAACTCGCAGGTTGTGTGTGAAGTCGACCATCCCGCACTGGGCTCGCGTGGTTGACTAAGGGCCGATCGCCCTAATTCAGGGTAGGCTCGAGCCCCTCGATGGGGACGTATATGAGCTGATATGATGATATCATTCATACGGCTTCATCGATTTTTATGAAGAGTCTAAAGACTCCTTGTCTTTCAACTCATCTGACCATATTGTTGGTGACCGTCCTTTTGCTTGACCTCTTGCTATTTACGTTTCCTACTAAGTATGGCAAGTTTTTCCAAATTTTCATCTACAGGGTGTAACAAAGTTGATGTAGGTCTCGTTAATTTGGGCATCTACTCATCATACTGAACAACTTTTAATTGAGACTGCTGAAATCGCATAAAAAAAGAAATTAACTCTACATAAAAATCGATCAATTGATTATCCATTTTTGTATGGAGGATTTGGATATCTTTGATTGTTTTTTAGAATTGACTGTGGGTTCCGTGGGGAAAGTTGTTCAGTATGATGAGTAGAAACCCCCAATTAACGGGTCCTATACCAATTTCTTTACATCCTGTATATTGGGTGCTGTTGGGGCTGCCGCGGTTCTGCAGTGCATCAGGCATGCTGGCTGAGGCGGAAACCGACAGCTTTCATGCTATAATAAGAAAGCGATGCGCGTCACTGCTGGCACGCGTTCGTGCCAGCTCCAACAGAATCCTGAGCGTATTTGTAGACCGGTGGGACTCTCCAATGCTGGGTCGCTGGGTCCGGATGCATGGATCCAGCAGATTGTTGTATTGAAGTCTTTGTTTTTACACGTTTTGCTTTTGTATTTTACTAACTCTAGAATTAAGATCTATGTTATTAACAAAACTATGGACTAAGTTGTCTGTAATAAATGTCTAATAATAATAATAAATATCTAAAATTCATTACCCCATGTATGACTGAGCATCACTTGAGAACGGCTCGACCGATTTTAATATTTTTTAGTTGCGTTCGTAATTGCCAGGATAATGTTTGTAATAACAAAACAAAAAACCCGGCAATCCGTGCAACGGGGACAAAGCTACGGTCAACAGCTAGTTTAATGCTAGTCCTCTATGATGATTTTTTCTATAAAAACACATTTCCAGACTCGCGTACGTAGACGTCGCAACGGAGCAACGGATTGAAGTGTTTTTTTTTGTATGGAATCGGTTGAGGGGGTGGGAAGTGACATAGACTGCTAATCAGAATAGCCTGACAGAGTTCCTGATGGATCTGAAGAAAACTCATGTCCACGCTCGTGAGCCGCTTGCGGCTCGTACACCACTTACTCTCAAAGACAGTTACAAAAACGATGTATACGCGGGCGAAGCCGCGGGCAAAAGCTAGTTATAGAATAAAAAAATAAAAAGTCATTACTTACTCACTCACTTACCCACTCACTGAGCGAATAAGCTCAGTGAGTGACCGACCGACTCACTGACTCAAAAAGGCCCCGGAATTATTTTTTTGCCATTCTGCTACTATGTATATCCAGGGACAATTCACACACAGTCATCTGACCCCAAGCTAGGATTCCCAGTATTAAAGAAACTAAAGACATAATATAGATATTTAACACCCAGACACAGAGCATATAAACCTGTAAAGTGAAAGCGAATAAAAAGGTACAATTACAAAGTTAATTGTAATGAAACCGTTTAAAAGCTGAATAACTTACTGAAATTTCGGTCAGTTTGCAAAAAAAACCCGCATCTCTCGAAAAACATCAAATTGTTTAACCTAAGTGTTACCATCAGGTGAGTTGCAGTCAAACGCACCTAAAAGTTTTAATAAAAAAAAACAACTTTGATGTGTTTCGGCTTGAAGATAAGATAGCCAGATCTCCATTGCGTTGGGGAATCTTGGTAAGCCCGCTTCCATCTTCGACGTCATCGTCACTTACCATCAGGTGAGATGATGCCAATGGCTTAACAATTGTGAATAAAAAAAAAAGATTTACATACGACTTCTGTGCAATGTAAAACCGCCTATTCACGTCTCGTCTTCCTTGAGCCAATTAGATCCGGTGACGTCACAAGAGCCCTGATAGCATCGTACATCGTAGGTGCATTGAATAGTCTGCTTTTTGACTTGTCTTCAGCCATGATTTGGTTAAAGTTGCTTCACAAATTTTGAATGACCCGACATTGCATAGAGATTGTATGGAACATGGTAGATAATTAGTGTCTGAAAAGAATATGGTTCTTTTATGGACAGGCAGTATAAAAGAAATGAACATAATACTTATGAAATAAATTATAAACATGAAATACAAGATGGCAAACACACACTGTACTCTATAGAATACGATAAAATATAGGGTTCTAATACTAGCGTTAATTAGTCTTATTTATTGCAGAAATATCACCTTAATTGAAGGAAGCTACAAGCTTTTAGTTAACTTGCAATGTATGTATGTTTGTTCGGGTAATATCTTGCAAATTAAATTTGACCCACTTCCCAGTTTTTTTTTTTTTAATCATAATTGGTAAGCCCTTGGCATCATCTCACCTGATGGTAAGTGACGATGATGCCGAATATGGAAGCGGGCTTACCAAGATTCTCCAACGCAATGGAGAACTGGCTATCTTATCTTCAAGCCGGAACACATCAATGTTGTTAACACTGATGTTTGGCGGCAAGACTTAGATAAGATGGTGGTAGCTAGCCAGGCGGGCTTGGAAAATGCTTTACCACCAACCAAACCGAGTCTTACAAATTGACCCCACCGGGAATCGAACCCGCGACCTCCTGGTGTAAAGCGAATGGGCTAACCATTACGCCACGGAGGCGGTTAAAAAGTTTCCGACTGAACTGAAATTTTGCATGCATATGTATATGACAATGCAATATTAATAGCTTGTACCTAAAAGTTTTTAGGCTTTTTGAAAATTATTTTTCTATAGTTTTTATTAATCTTTCACGCGGGACGAGTCTCTCTGGAGCTTAACATATTGTATTTTATTTGTTTATAATCCAAGATAGGTAAAATAAACATGGTAAAAAAGTAAAAATTATATTCTTTCTAGATCAGTAATTGGTTTTACATAAAAATACTAAGAAATCCTCGGAAATCCGCAGTTCAGAAGACTCCCGCAAATCCGGCTAAATTACCCTCCCCGCGTGAGCCCCTGGCGACGCGTTTGATATACCAGTTGTAAATATAGTTTTATAGCTTTTTTCAGCGGCTTCAATTTGTGGGAGTGATTTCGTGAAATGGGACGGAAATGTGTAACAGGAAGTCGCGAAAGCGCGCGCTATTCGATCTGACGAATGAGCGCGCGGTGGTAGAGTTGACCGTCAGATAGTACCAATGCTCTCGCTTTCCTGCAATTTGTGGGAGTGATTTCGTGAAATGGGACGGAAATGTGTAACAGGAAATGCGAACGTTTTTTAATTCTCAAAAACTAAGGTTGTCATAGCCATGCCGCCTAGTGTGAAGTATTTTGTCACATGTTACACATCATATGTGAGTACTGTAGGTCTCGCTCGTTTTTTTAATTTAAAATTAAATTCCTAGACTACATATTCATATGTAACCTAAAATTAGTAATTTACTAGCTGTCCCGGCGATCTTCGTTCCACCTTACACTACACTACACTACCCTACCCTACCCTGAAACCAATTATTTTTTGACTGATAATATTTTTATTTTATTGATGAATATCATATTTTTAATACTTATTATCCTATTTCGGACGAAGACAAATGCAAAAATACAAAAATCATAAAAATTGGTCCCGACGTTCTTGAGTTATAAATGGTGTAAATAACACGATTTTCTTTAATATATATATATATATACATAAATAATATATTTTTTATTTTCTATTTTGACATGTAATTATAATTATGAATAAATGAATTATGAAGCTATCTCTGCCAGGCAACTTCAAGTTACAGGAAAACACGAAATACTTAATTCTACAATAAGGACAAAGAATGAAGTAATTTATTATTACCAGTCGTTTGCGCAGGTATCCCCGACGTGCAAAAAAACCTGTTTAAGGAAAAAATCCAACAGGCCTCTGTGTTCAAGTTATAATGTCTCCACAAGGAAAAAACAAGAACGCTATATTTTCCCAGATGCCTAATGATGAAGGAAAAATTTTTAAAATTATTACGCGTAAATGTTTAGGTATAGTTGTAGGTAATATTACATTACTTACCTATTTTTTTATGTACTAACTGTTTCCCGCGGCTTCACCCGCGTGGACTATGTTTCTATGACTTTTCGAGGGTGCGCAGTGAAAAGCGTGAAAAAAGTAACCTATGTGTTAATCCAAGTCCTAATCTGTCTACCTACCAAACTTCAGCCAGATCCGTTCAGTTGTTTTTGCGTGAAGAAGTAACAAACATACATACTGAAACACTCAGTTAGTTAGTGTGATAAGAAAATTTAGTGCGTTTGACTCACCTGATGGTAAGTGGTGATGCAGTCGAGGATGGTACACGCAAATTCAAATAATGTCTATTCACTCTTGCCTTGAAGATCCCCAAATTACGCCACACCACGGACACTGCATACAAATGGCCGTGAAAGGACATTTCTAAAAACAAATGACGGAGCAAACAAAATGACGGCGAATCCCATATATTTGAGAACCAAACTGTAACCAATCTGTGTCAATATGGGTGACGAGGGGGTGAGGTCGCAATCTAGAGAGCGGCAGGGAGTGTCCATACTGTATGTTAGTCTAATACTTATATACTTTGCCTGCGATGTACTATATTAATATTAATTTGCATAATCATATTTTCTCATAAAATCTAGTTAGACTAGAAGTGGTTAGGTAACGCCTCATAACGTCCCCACTGGTGGGGAACGGGTCTATACCCAAGCTTGGGAAGGTAAGGTCATACTCCACATAAGGGGGCTAAGTCCGGGTTAGTGGAGGTTTTAGTGCTTGTAGCGAACACAACTGTCAGAAGTTTTGATTGGAACAGTTGTCTCTGTCTTTTTCTTTACGTGTAAAGAGTAAAGAAACTAACCACACTTTTAAAATTTTTCATTGGTTTTTCGTTTCAATCAAAAACTACAATGAAAGTATAAAAAGTAATAACATTACTCACTTTGTATTATCATAAAAAATAATGTTGTATATATATTTTTTTTTTTTATTCACAATTGGTAAGCCCTTGGCTTCGTCTCACCTGATGGTAAGTGACGATGTTGCCGAAGATGGAAGCGGGCTTACCAAGATTCCCCAACGCATGGAGAACTGGCTATCTTATCTTCAAGCCGGTACACATCAATGTTGTTAACACTGATGTTTGGCGGCAAGACTTAGATAAGATGGTTGTAGCTAGCCAGGTGGGCTTAGGAAATGCCCTACCACCAACCAAACCGAGTCTTACAAGTTGACCCCACCAGGAATCGAACCCGCGACCTCCTGGTGTGAAGCGAATGGGCTAACCAATACGCTACGGAGGCGGTTAAAAACATATTAGCCATACCTAGAGTTGAAAGTAAGGGTATAGACCTATCTTTTGGTTTTTTTTCTATTGAGCTAAAACTACTCAGTCGTTTTTCTAATAGCTTTTGTCTTTAAGGAACATTATCAACAATAAGGTATTTTTTCAACCTTGTGTTTAGGAGTAATTGACGTCAAAAATAACGAAAATCTGTAAATTTAAAGACTCTTTAACTTAGGGTTCTATTCATCATACTGAACAACATTCCCCAAGGAACCCATAGTCAATATACTCAAAAAAATTGGCCCTTCGAACAAAAATGCTCAAAATTGGTCGTTAAGCATATTGATTTGTATGAAGAGTTAAAAAAGTTATTTTTCTATTTTAGCAAACTGGACTTCCCAAAAAGAGGTAAATATTTTTATAAAAAGTCGTGTTTTTGTTAAATTTTAAAAATTTACACAGATCGCATTTTTGATCCATATTTCTCCAGATTCCTATCCCAGATCGGGCTATTCTTATTAGCTGTCTACGTCACTTCTTACCCCCTCAACCTATACAAAAAAAAACTTCAATCCGTTGCTTTTTTTTATTCACAATTCGTAAGCCCTTGGCATCATCTCACCTGATGGTAAGTGACGATGATGCCGAAGATGGAAGCGGGCTTACCGTGATTCCCCAACGCATGGAGAACTGGCTATCTTATCTTCAAGCCGGTACACATCAATGTTGTTAACACTGATGTTTGGCGGCAAGACTTAGATAAGATGGTTGTAGCTAGCCAGGAAGGCGGCTAAGCTCCGTTGCGACACTGACGTGCGCGAGCGTGGTAATTAGTTTTAGCCAGATCCCTTGGGAACTATGTCAGGATATGCTTATAAGAAAATTATGTCATTTCCCACACCCTGTAACATCTCTCTGCAAATAAATAGAGTTTAAAAAAACTAAAAAACACGCTTTTAAGTACATCGAACTAAAAAGTAAAAAATAATTCTGAATATAAGTTGAAAATAATAATTAACAAATTACTAGTATTATTGTGAAAAAGCGTGGAGCGCTCAGTTCCATATTTTTCGTCTATCGAGCAACAAATACTTTTTCACAATAATACTAGTAATTTGTTAATTATTATTTTCAACTTATATTAAGAATATTTTTTACTTTTTAGTTCGATGTACTTTAATTTAAAAGCGTGTTTTTTAGTTTTTTTAAACTCTATTTATTTTTTAGTTCAAACTTTTGAAATTATTATATTGTCGCTGATTCTTGATAAGTCTACAAAGTTTGAATTAAATCTGTCCGTTTAAAGTGGGTCAAAATCGAGTCCAAAGGAGTCGGTTACATACAAACATACAGGTGAAGCTAATAAAAGCGTGATAAAAATCTCAACGTTCCATTGTTCCGTTGCGATGTCGAAATTAACCAAAAAAAAGAGTATTTTTTTCAGTTCCTGAGGAACTGCATCAAACTAAGCTATTTTCACAGGATAAAAAGTAGCTTATATCCTTACCAGTAACACAGGCTATCTTCATGCCAATTGGCCGAGGTGTTGAATCGTGAAAAGGTAACAAGCAAATACACATATTTTCACATTTATGATTTTAGTAAGAATTTTTATACCCCCTCTTAAATTGTAATCTAATGGACGACTTAATTAGTACTTACCTTAAAACCTCTAGCGGTGATACAGCTCATTAGACTAAACATATTTCTCCAAAGAACCTATCACTTAATTTTAAAAAAAAATTGGACCCCCGCTTATTATATCCCTTTATATGAGAAGTTCAAAATTTAGAAATCAGGAGATCCGTAAGAGAACCAAGGTAAATAAATCGCCAGTGGGCGGGGCACATAACTCGTAGAACAGATAGCCGTTGGGGCGGTAAAGTTATCTAGTGGCGATCGCGCACGAAGACATCGTGGGCAGGACTCCCACTTGTTGGACCGACGACCTGGTGAAGATCGCGGGAAATCGCTGCATGTGGGCAGCGCAGGACCGGTCGTCGTGGAAATCCTTGAACGAGGCCTTTGCCTAGCAGTGTACGTCTTTCGGCTGATACGATAATGAGAGCATATCACTTCTAGATTCGCCTTTATGTTTCCATGATAGCAGGAAAACCCTGTGATTGAGGAAAATCGTCTCGATTATAATAAGTTCGTCAACTTGTTTGGTAAGTCATACATACTTTGTCGAGAAACAGTATAAATACCGCGGGACACAAAAGCAACACTCATTCAATAGAAACCCTATATTGAAAGCTTCTGTGTTATTTTCTGCGTAAAGTAAGTTTTATATACACAACAAAATTATATACAACTTTGTGCATATCTACAATCTTTGTAGATATGTATATGTCGCAGCTATGTTGTGGAATTAGCCGTTTTACATTACCGCGCGTCGCTTTGTAAAACTTTTCTACTGTCATCTCCTTGATGTCTTTTACATTTAATTGATTATAGTTTATTGTACTCGCTGATGTTTTTCAAAGTGATTGTACCTTCGGTGCACTGGTCCACCTTGCACTTGACCGTTTTTATTAGGAATCCTTAGTCAATTTTGGGAACCCGTAGTTCCGCCATGTCCGTCTGTCTATCAATATATCACAGTTATTTGTTAAAGCTATAAAGCTGAAATTTAGTATAGTTATACAAATACAAATGAAATCCTTAGAAAAAAATTTAGGGCACCTCCGTTTATTGTGAAGTGGGTGTGATTTTTTTATTCTCATCTTGTTAAATAGGTCTTTCAAAACCGTTGGAGTTTCGCAAAGAACATTTTTTCGATAAATGATTCGTTTACGAAATATCACGTTTTTGAGTGGCGATTTTTATTATAGTTACATCTCCCCACCTCCTAAATCTCAGGAGTATTGGAAATAGTAGGGAACACTGTTAATTTAAAAGGAAATCTATCACGGCCTAGTAGGCTTCCTTTGTTTAGGCGTAATAATCTGCCAATTTGAGCTGCGTAGTTGGATTTGTAAGAATTTCATAGCTTTTTCGTACAATATGTTCAGTACCACATGAAAAAAAAACTTGTTTTTTTTTCTTCAAAATATAGGTACATTATCTATTTAAAGACTACGGAACTCTACTTTGCACGTGTTCCGACATGCCCTTGGCAACTTTAAAAAAAATATTTGAAAGCTGCTTCTCAACACATCTCACCTGATGGAAAGAAGGATGGGACACGCAACACAAATACCGCATATTCACTCTTGCCTTGAAGATCCCCAAATTGTAAGATTCGGGGGCTCCACTATTTTGTAGAAGGTGAAAAAAGTCTGAAATCCTGGCTAACGCCCGTTTCAGACTGTTTATTCCACTGCTTAGCCCCACCAACTCTCGAGGTCTCACATGGAGCGCCTCATATGCCGGTAACCTCGCTTGCTATCTCGCCCCACCCGCCTTATCACAGCAAGCTGCATAGCGGCAAGTATAGGGCGAACAAAGGTACCCAACCAAGCAGATCTTGCATAAAAGGTTCACAGTGTAGGAATCAATACAGTGGTCCAACACCTTTTATGTTTTCTCCTGCGCAAGCGTCAGAATGATTGTCCTAATTCTTTAGAGTCTATAGATTAACAAGTTTAGATTGTTTTGACTGACTCGGTGGCTCACTGGTTTTTGCTCACGACTACTGATCCTAGGGTTGTGGGTTCGATCCCCACCCAGGGTAAACATTTGTGTGATGAGCAGATTTGTTTGCTCTGTGTCTGGGTGTTAAATATCTATATATGTATGTATTTAAACGTATATAAGTATGTATATCAGTCTCTGGTTCCCATAACACAGGGAAACCTACTTTGGGGCCAGATGACCATGTGTGATTTGTCCCAGAATATTTATTTATTTTTATTTATTTATTTTACCACTATCATGTTCTGTTCTTTAAAATTACTTTTCTTCATCCACCAGGTCATAAAACCCAGCAAAAATGTACTCCGCCAAGACTACCGTTGTGCTTCTCCTAATCATTGCCAGTGTATGGCTCATTGGTGTCACAGTGGCTGATCGTGTGGTGCCGTGTGACGAGGTCTGCGACAGGATCGACCGCGAGAAGGACTCCTGCTGCCGTGCACACGGCTACAGCGGTTATTCCGACTGTTCCAACGGGATGGAATGTTATTAAAGGAGGGGATGGGAAGCACTACCATTATTAGCTGATATCTGTAGTAAAGTAAGCCCCTAAAAAACGGGACTAACTTATACTGGTAGTGTTTGTTTAGAAGTGCGTTCGGTTATACAAAATGGCAGCTGACGACAATTTCCAATATTTTCATTAGCATTTTTGATGACGTTTAAAGTTCAAGAGTTTCAACCAATTTTTGGAAAAGTGTTGTTGAGCTGACTTAAGGTTATGCCTCTATACAGCCTTAAAACCGTTAATGGAATAAAAAATATTTTTCTTCTCAAAACATAATTGTGTTAAATTAGAATTAGAAAATAAAAATAAAATGTGGGTAACTTTTACCGTTGGGCGTAAAAGTATTCCCATATTACGGTATATATAATTTTAGAAATTGCATTTGAACAATTTAATATAAGTATAAACTACTTATATCTAACTAAAAATTTTTTCACGTTTGTAAATAAGACAGCTAATATCTTTAAAATAAATTTGTTTATTTTTTAACAGTTTTTTTTCTAAGCCTTTTAAAAAAAATATTGCTGGATTGAAATTGAATTGCAACCTAATCTGTGCAGACTGCAATGTTAGGTCCAGTGGCTTCCTGCGACCTCATTGGTCAAACGAGTTGGAGATCTGCCTACGTTGCGTCTTCCGGTGCGTGGTCCCCACTTGAGAGTTTTACTGTCCCAATAGCCATCTGTTCTTCGAGCTATGTGCCCAGCCCACTGTCACTTAAATTCAGTGATTCTGAGAGCTATGTTTGTAACTTTGGTTCTTCTACGGATCTCCTCATTTCTGGTGGTTCACAAACGCCAACGGTAAGGCACTCTTTGGCACAGTATTACAATATAGCGGCTTACAGTAGCGCAACGAATGTACTTACGCAAAGCAACGGAAGGGTACTCGACTAAGGCCCGATCGCCCTAATTAAGGGTAGGCTCGAACGTATATGAGCTGATAAGATGATATTATGATGCTGAAACCTGAAACAGGCTTGATCGAGCACATGAACGATTGTTGTGGAAATACTTGGGCAGCCTTTGTCCAGCAGTGGGCGTATTTCGGCTGACATGATGTACAGTATGATAAAGGTAAGAATAAAACCCATCCAGGTTATAAATAAATATTCTGGGACAAATCACACATGGTCATCTGGCCCCAAAGTAGGATTCCCTGTGTTATGGGTTACCAGAGACTGATATAAATACTTATATAACAAATGACTGACTCGGTGGCTCAGTGGTTAGTGCCGTTGACTACTGATCCGAGAGTTGTGGGTTCGATCCCCACCCAGGGCAAGCATTTGTGTGATGAGCAGATTTGTTTGCTCTGTGTCTGGGTGTTAAATATTTATTTATTTATTTATTTATTTATTTATTACTACAAACATCTATCCTTACAGGCTAACCTAATTCGACAGACATGCAATATATAATAATATATCTATATATGTGTGTATTTAAACGTATATAAGTATGTATATCAGTCTCTGATAACCCATAACACAGGGAATCCTACTTTGGGGCCAGATGACCATGTGTGATTTGTCCGAGAATATTTATATTGAATATTTATTTAAATACATACATATATAGATAAATTTAACACCCAGACACAGAGCAAACAAATCTGCTCATCACACAAATGCTTGCCCTGGGTGGGGATCGAACCCACAACCCTCGGATCAGTAGTCAAGGGTTATGATAGTGCTTAGGTCACGACTACGTAAGTGGTTTGTTTTTCGTAATCTTAGTGGTTTTTTAGGGTTCCGTGCATCAAAGGAAAAGAGGGACCCCTACAGGATCACTTCGTTCTCTGTCTGTCCGTCAAGATCAGTCAACTTGTAAGACTCCGTAAGGTCATTTTCTAAGCCCGCCTGGCTAGCTACCACCGTCTTATCTAAGACTAGCCGCCAAACATCTGTGTTAAAAATATTGATGTGTTCCAGCATAAGGATAAGATAGCCAGTTCTCCATTGCCATGGGAAATCTTGGTAATCCCGCTTCTATCTTCGGCATCATCATCACTTACCATCAGGTAAGATGATGCCAAGGGTTGTTTTTGTGTGTTGGTTTTATTCAACATAAACTATTTGTTTTCGAGAAATTTTGCAGTTAATGCCAAGAACAGGTTTTGCGGTATATTTTTTTACATAAAAAGTGGTAATATTTTTAAAATTCTATAAAATGAAATTGACATTTAATTATTTTAAGTATATTATATATTTTTTCCAAAGTGATATCTTTACACAGTCTTTCAATAATTTGAATTAAATATTGTCATTTGACCTATTTTAAGGCCTTAAGTCGGATTATGCAACTAAATTTAACAGAATGAATGGATACAGTGGACTGATTACATCTGGGCCCGGCTCGTGATGGTTGCGTCGATAACGAGGGAATCGAACTGGACTGTTGGCTATCAGCAGTAAGTAACTGGTTCTCGAATGATTCCTACCAATATTATAAACGCGAAAGCTTGTAAGAATGTATGGATGTACGTGAAGGTTGTGTGTGAAGTCGACCAACTGGGCCCGCGTGGTCGACTAAAGCCCGATCGCCCTAATTCAGGGTAGGTCCCCTCGGTGGGGACTTATATGAGCTGATATGATGATGATGATGATGATGGATGTATAAATGTATGTTTGTTACTCTTTCACGCAAAAACTACAGAATGGATCTGGCTGAAATTTGGTAGGTAGATTAGGACCTGGATTAACACGCAGGCAACTTTTTACCACGCTCGCGAGCCGCGAAAAGTCGTAGAAACGTTGTCCACTCGGGTGAAGTTGCGGGAAACAGCTAGTAGTTTAAATAAATATCTGGTTTTACCTCTATGTTCGGAAAATATCAGTTTCTTTTATTTATATCTTGTTATGTTACGTTTGAAATTGAACCTTATGATGTCTATATTTTCCTTATTTACCTACTTATTCATACTTAATTAAACATGTTCAAAAAATCGTGCAAATTTAAATTTGTGTTTTATGTAAATATCGTATTTGTTTTGTAATCAATAGCAACATATAAACCTTTGATTAGTTACCTTCTAGATAGAGCGTCACCCTGCAATCACTGCGATAAAACAGGCCATCTTTTTCATGCTTGCGTGCGTGACAACCACTATAGTGTAAAACCAGGATAGTTGCCCCAGGGGCATAAATAGTTGCCCCGATTATAATTGCTCTAGTTTTGCGGATGAATCACATACTATTTTATTAATATATAGAAATATTCTCCAATTACCACTAAGTTCACCTAGTCTCATATCTCTGTGCGATTGCATGGGAAGGCAAAATGCGATCAAAGTTTTTGCGGGGTAGATGTCCTGTTTCTCGGCGGGGCATCTATCCTAAACGTAATTGACATGGATTAGGCAAATATCCACTATGTGGGATAGATGTCTCAAAATATAATGTTTTATACTTTTCATAAATTTTTAGATGAAAAACCAAAATACCGGCTAGTTTTACAAATAAAGTATTTTGCTTTTTGTACCAATAGATATAAAAAGTGATTTCAAAAAGTGTGGCAACTATCCGGCTTTTACCCTAAACCCTATAAATCCACGTCTGCCATACAATTTTTCTCGGTGTGTGTGGTTTTCCGGTATTGTTTTCGACGCATCTGCGCGCCGCCTCTAAATCTAGCTACGAACGTCCCCACCGCACTACTGGGGCACTGGTATCTCCCCGAATTTGGGATGGTTAGGCCTTGTGGAGTATGGCCTTCATATTAGTAAGTACAATCGAGATCCGGACACAAAGAAGGTGTTTTTAGAACACCGTACACTCAACGGGACCCTATTACTAGTCTGTCCGTCTGTTCGTCCCTCCGTCTGTCCGTCCGTCTTTCAGCGGGCTGTGTTTCATGAACCGTAATAGGTAGACATTTAAAATTTTCACATAATGTGAATTTTCACATAATGTGAATTTCTATTGCCGCTACAACAACAAATACCTAAAATTTGAAAAAGAAAAAAAATAAAGGAAGTCTCCATACAAAAAATCATGTTTTTTTTTAAAAGGTCTTTAGAAATATGTTTGATTTAGCTCTCTCGTAAAAACGGTAACACATATAAGCGTGAAATTTTCTTTGCTTATAGTACTAATACTGAAGTAAAACAACGTATATTTAAAATTGGCCAAGTGTGAGTCGTACTTGCGCTAAGGAGTCTGAACTGAATAACAAAAAAAGCATATTTTTGTCGCTTGCGTTGATGTCTTTTGCTTGTAATGTGAACAGGTATAATTGTCATTATACTATGTAGTTGCGTGGAGAGGTAAGGTAGTGGAACACTTGGAGTGCTAGCTCGCTTTCAGCATACAGCTACTTACGTATCAAATGTTTTAAATTCGATGGCATTGCTGACACCGACCTCAAAAAAAATTGTAGGCCCCTAATTTATTCCTAGCCACCTTTGATTTCGTTATTGTTGGTTAATGTCGTGTATCTAAGTATAATAATATTATTTCATACTTTTGAGTGAATTTCATTTTGAAGTCGTTTTTTAAGGTTTTTAAACTTTTTTTATTATTTATTTTTACTGATAATACTATCTATCAAACAACTTTATACCCAATCACCCACTCGCCAATAGGAATCATCAAATCATAATTCATAATGCATGTGTTTCATTAACAGATACAGATTCCTGTGGCTTCCATCATCATCTCAACAGCATGAAAGTTAAGGAGTTAAATCTTCCATCATCAGCTTATCTGAATAACCTGAAAGAATACAACTATCAGTGTACGTGAAATTTTTAAAGAATTATCCTCCAACTCCTAACCGTTAAGGACTTGTACCTTTCTTCATCAGCTCATCTGATGATGATGATGATGAGATGATGACTACCAGACGCCAAAACTTGGATAGTTTTAGGAAATAAATGAAACACGTAATATGTGCCAATAAAATTTTAGGGTTGTTCTCGATTTCCCTGGGATCCCATTATCAGATCCTGACTTGGTGACAATGAGACCCCCTCGGGAGTAAACTCTTACAAATAAAAAATAATTTTGAAAATCGGTTCACAATCGGTGGAGATATCGCGTAACAAACATACAAAAAAAAACATACAGTCGAATTGAGAACCTCCTCCTTTTTGAAGTCGGTTGAAAATAGAATTCGAGGAAATCAAAATCAATCCTTATATCCTGTAATTACAAACATTTTTTTTTCGATAATAAATCTTTAACTGAAGCAAAGTATACATATTAGTACCAACATACAGTATGGACACTCCCTGCCGCTCTCTAGATTGCGACCTCCCCACTCGTCACCCAGATTGTTACAGATTGGTTGTAGTTTGGTTCTCGAACGTATATGATTTCGCCGTGATTTCGTTTGCTCCGTCAATTGTTTTTAGAAATGTCATTTCACGACCGTTGTGTGCAGTGTCCGGGTTGTGACTGAGGTAAGCAGTGGTTACAAAGCTGGTAGTTGGCGGCGGTATAAGCCTTTACAAGTAACTAACCTTAACTGACATTACAGTGCGTGCCGCTACAGATGAGACTTGACACACCACGTAAAACATAAAAAATACAAAATGCGAAGTGTCTGAAATAGTTACCTTCACCAGGTCATCGGTCCACCGAGCGGGAGGCCTGTCTAAGCTACGTTTTCCAGTGCGCGGTCACCACTCGAAAACTTAAGTGCCCAAACGACCATACGTTCTACGAGATATGCGCCCCGCCTACTTTTGCGAATGCACTGTGTTTTTAAATCTACGGATTAGCGGTGTTGTTTCAATGAAAAACCTCAGCCCAAAGATTACGACACTGATTTTAATTTTAGCTTCGATTTACTGAGCGAATATAGTAGCAGTTTAATCTGTTTAAACCTCGAGACGGTTCATTCAGCATGTCGCCTCGGACAAGCCCTGAATAGCGAACAGCTGATAGAACCGCTTCGCACCGGTCCGGATCGGTTACACCAGGGATGATTACGGAGCTTATATCCGTATCTAACTAAAAGTTATTATCAACAAACTTCCAAAAAGGAGGAGGTCTTCAATTCGACTGTATGTTTTTAAGCTATTGCATAGCTTTTATCGTGGGCTTCGAGTGCGGCGACCGAATCAAGAAATTTCGTAACGAAAATAATACCTAACACCCCACGCTCGGCTGAGTTCTAAAAAACTTACAGTACCATCTATTAGCGATTCGCGGTACTAAAAGGACTTAGTCAATTTTACTGGTGTAACTTTCTTAGTGTTAATTTATTACATAAACATCCCTCGCCACAAGGACTATATGGTACTGGTAAATACTGCATTAATAAAAAATAAATAAATAATTATATTTGCATAAGTTGATAAAAAATGCTATGCAATAGCTTTACCGCGGCAGTCCCCGAGTGCCACACGTTTTTTTTTATGTGTGTTACCTCAGAACTTTTGACTGGGTGAACCGATTTTTATGATTATTTTTTATTTTAAAGCTAGTGCTCTCCGTGTGGTCTCATATGAATTTTATCAAAATAGGTGTAGTACTTTATTAGAAAATTAATAAAAACCTGGAAAAAATGGAAGTCGGTTTTTTAACGTGTTTAGCGTTTTTATTTATCACAAAAGTAATCATGATCTAGGAATTGTAACAAACGCACTCAAATCTTTAATAAAAAAAGAGAATATTGGTTTTTAGGGTTCTGCAGTCAAAAAGGAACTGTCTGTCCGTCTGCCCCGGCTTAGCTCAGAGACTAATTAGTACGAGAAAGCTGTAATTTGGATGAATATACATTTTAATCATGGCGGGAAGTAAATTCTGAATTAATCGACTGTCTGGCCATTGGTCACGAAACAATATTACTGCCCAGCGCAATACTTATTTATGTTTTCAAAGAGTTTTCTGCCATTTTAGAAGATTTCCTGCCTCCGGTTTTTAACAATTTAGCTATTAGTTTTAAATTTTAAGTGTGTTTTGTACCTAGTAAGTGTTCTGTAGAACGTTGGGGTAATTCAGACCCAAGTGAAATTTTAATTCTATTGTTATTTTAGTACTTGGTTACTTATTTAAATACGAAGGGGGCGCGACGATCGTTGCCTACCGGAATTCTATTAAAAATAGCCATTTTTAATCAAATGAAATTGTCGATTTAGGTTTATTTCAGTAAATTGTCCAAATATAAATTATGTTATTATTATAAAATCTCTGTCGTTCTACTAACAATAAAATAGGAACTAACATAGATAATAAGTCAATATTGTTACTAATACACTAATATACTATGGATATTGTTTTTCCGAAATAAAGCTTATTTATTTATTTATTTATTTATTTATTTATTCTATAACCGTCATCCAAGGTTCATCTTTTTCTAGCATATTGTGGCGATAATATGATAAAACAAAACGTTAAACAAATTTTTTTGGGTACCTTGCCTACATGTTAAGCGGGGGCGATTTTTTTTTGTTGTTAACGTATCGAATAGGCCTTCTCAAACTACTTCGGGATTTTAAAAATAATTTTTCGATTCAAGGTTCTGTTTGAGAAATATTAAGTTTTTCTGTCATTGTAAAAATTTGATTGTTTTTTCCATACAAAATGTTCAATTACATTCTTTGCAGTGCGACTCCGTACTTGGTCGATTTTTTTCTGTATAAATTTAAATGCCTGAAAAACATCAATTTCATGTGATACTCCGCGCCTAAACTTTACTGGAATTATTTAAGCTGCCGAAATTCGTATAAAATAATGACGTCACGTACCCCCCCCCCCCCTAATGTATTCCACCGTCAAAAATCTATTTTGACGGTCGTCAAAGGATCAGAAACACTAACACGGAATAGATTTTTGT
The DNA here is from genome assembly GCA_947284805.1 of Coleophora flavipennella. Taxonomy (NCBI): domain Eukaryota; kingdom Metazoa; phylum Arthropoda; class Insecta; order Lepidoptera; family Coleophoridae; genus Coleophora; species Coleophora flavipennella. The sequence goes on from OX369272.1 coordinate 2,407,733, forward strand.
GAATTAAAAACTAGTGTTATTTAATATAATAAATTGTACAGCAGTGCATACTTTCTTGCGAAGCCTTCACAGCCTGTCGTAGTCGGGTATACACAAATCAACAATAAACTTAACACTTACTTAGTAGCAAAGGATAAAGTTAAAAATAATTTGGGCTTATATAGGAGGTACCTTACTCGGATTTTCGTGGAATAACCTAAAATTTACCCAGTGCAGTAGGCCTTGTTAAGCCCTAGTTATTGCAAAGTTAGTAAAGTCGTGTAATCCCTAGTCGTGTAAATCGTTTGGGGAGGACTTTGTCCAGCAGTGGACGTCTTTCGGCTGATATGATGATGATGATAAATCGATCTCTTTCACAATCTCAACTAGTTTTTTTTTGCCATCACAGTACTCTCTTCACTTCGCTAACTCTTAACCCTTATGATGATGATGAACAGTCAAACACATCCAGTTAATGCCGCGCTCACGGTCATTTATTCTACGTGATCGACACACTGATCTTATTTAGGAATAAAAATGACATTGCTTTTATCAATAAGAAAAATTGTACAATTTTTTTTACTGTGTATTCTTTAATATTATCTATATTTTTTTATTTTACAATAAAGCATGTTTGATTGATTGATTGGTCTCAAATCCACCTGAGACCTTTTCGTATCCGGAATCGTATTATACACCTGAACAACCCTAGTTGGCAACCGTTCTTGTCGGATCATCCGGACAAGATGGCCGCCGTAATGAACGTGGTGGCCGGCGCGTCAGCTGGTCGGAAGTAGATAGATTATAGATCTTACTGGATAACTCAGAATTGAAGAGAATGTAGACTGTATGAAGCTCCTTTATTGATTTTACAATTGTTAATTTAGTAAATAAATGAGAGTATTGTGCCGCGTCTTGGTCATCCTAGAGCAAAGAGAATGTAAGATTAAAGGTTTTTTTTTAAATATCTTAAAGTCTCACGGGTACAAAAGCCCTTCCGAGACAATCCTTTTTTAATTAATCTTCATTAGTTTTTGATATATAATGCTAGTGCCAGTCATTAAAAATTTTCTGTGAAGTTCTTGACAGCATTTGCAGCGGCCTCATTCTGAGATGGTACACCCAGTTGCTGTAGGGCGTCTATAAAACTGCATACAGTGCAAGTTGGGTTCTCACGTCCTCCTTCGCTTTATTTTCTTGTTCTCCACATTGCTCATGTGCTCTAGACGATTTTCTCCAAAATGCACCACTTCTTGAATAACATCCTAGCAGAAAACAATGCAAAAACAACAAAATAAAACTACGAATGCGTTCACCACAAATCCCTCCGAAAACTCCCAAGATAGATTTTAGAGATGAGGTGGTGTTGCCATGTCGCTGTGTCATAGATTCAAGAGGATATGACTGGGGATGTTTTATGAAATGGTTCCGTGTTACTATTTTAAGTTGAGATTAAAGTTGCAGACTTTATCATGGTAAAAGGATCTCTATTTTTTCTAACCTCTTTATATGCTGAAATTTCATCGCTACCATCCATACAGAATACAGCGTAGAAGTTAGTACTAATATAATTATATCATCGTCATCATATCAGCCGAAAAACGTCCACTGCTGGAAGAAGGCCTCCCTCAAGGATTTCCACGACTACTGATGATGATGAAGGTCCTGCGCTGCCTGCATCCATCGGCTTCCCGCGATCTTCACCTGGTCATCGGTCCACCGCGTGGGAGGCCTGCCTATGCTACATTTTTCGGTGCGCGGTCGGCACTGGAGAACTTTGCTGCCCCAACGGCCATCTGTTCTACGAGCTATGTACCCTGCCTACTGCCACTTCAGCTTAGCGATTCTGTGAGCTATGTCGGTTACTTTGGTTCTCCTGCAGATCTCTTCGTTTCTGATTCGATCACGTAGAGAAACTCCGAGCATAGATTTGGTGGCATCGCTTATGATGAGAAGTCCCTGGACAGCCATGAGATGCTCGAAGTTATGCCTCTAGAACTTTGTTTCAACAACGCATCCTCTTTTTGTTTGGACACTGCGTACTCCAACACAACTGCGTTGAACACCAAATGTTGGCAGGGAAGATAGTAGATGACAAGTGAGCTCATCGAGGCAGACCTCCTTGCTAATGGGGCAGCCGAGTCCTGCACCACCAAGAAGCAACTACACACATCGGTACATACAGCGAGCGACACAGCCCGTTGAAGAAAACTCTGAACCCGCTCTGAGCCATGAAGGTTTATTTATTTATTTAGATATTTAACAGTTTACTGTGTACAAATAAAGATTACATTACAGCAGAAAATAAAATTATACACAAATAAAAAAGCTATTAAAATATATAAGTAAGGATACACTGGTGTAAAATTCACATAATTTGTATAAATAATTTTATTAAATACTTATATAGGTTTAATTATATATAATATATAATAAATATTTACATGCCTTATCGACCTCAAAAAGAAAGGAACAGGTAGTGCTCTTTGAGTTTCTTTTTAAAGAAAAAGATGCTCTCGCAATCGCGGATTTCTAACGGCATGAACATAGAAAGGGTAAGAGTAAAAATATGTGGTATGGAGGGGAACGTTTAGGAGGGATTTTAGGTGGGATCGGGATTGTTGTTCTGGCTGGCGCTTCCAAGTGAAGCGTTCGCGCAAGGGGAGGGGAGGTGGGTTTATGGAGGATGTTACAGAGGATACAAAGGATGTGCATGTTCCTGCGCAAGCGGATCGGCAGTCATTTTAGATCATTAGTCATTACGGAACTGAAACATGATTGACGATTTACACACGATTCATGGAATTGTCGGAGCGTTGGTTTGGATTGGACGGTGAAATAACGACGCGCGTGTGCGTGACACTATATTCTATTAGATTGGACGGCGAAATAGCGACGCGCATGTGCGTGACACCATATTCTATTAGATTGGAAGGCGAAATAGTGACGCCAGTGTGCATGACACCATATTCTATTAGATTGGACGGCGAAATAGCGACTCACGTCTGCGTGACACCACATCTGTTAGTTCGCGGTATCCGAATCTATCTTACTGATTGACCGAATAATGTAAGATTAGTAAAGTTCTTTCGCTGAGTTATAAGTACCTTTGATAAATGTCGTTCGCCACTCCGGCTCGCATCAAACGGTAGCGACAAAGAGACCGCCTTGACTTCCATCGCGGCGGCGCCGACGTTATACCCGCACAGGGTCGCGCGTATCTTGTTCAGTCTTTAACCCTTTCACTCAATATTGACACAGCATCACTGGCAGGCATAATGCGAATGCTTGTGAAAGGGTGAATTATGAATGTAAGCGACGATTCTAAAGATACTTCGTCCAGCAGGGAAAGTGATAAAAATTAATCGTAAATCCTTACTAATATTATAAATGTGAAAATATGTTTGTTTTTTTGTTAGTTAGTTTGTTTGTTACCTTTTCACGCTTCAACGCCTTGACCAATCTTAATGAAATTTAACATGCAGGTAGCCTGTGTCACAAGGAAGGACTAGGCTACTTTTTATCCCGTGAAAATAGCATAGCCCGATGCAATTCCCGAGGGAACTGAAAATATACTCTCTTTTGGTTAATTAACATCGCAACGGAACAATGGATTGTGTGATTTTTTGCACCGATATGGTTGAGGGGGTGGGAAATGTTACGATTTACTAATAAGCATATCATGACATAGTTCCCGAGGGATCTGGAGAAAATTCATGTCCACGATCGCCAGCCGCTTGCGACTCGCGCACCACGCACCGTCTAAGACATTCATTAAAACTATTTTCACGCCGGCGAAGACGCGGGCAAAAGCTAGTTATAAATAAAAAAATACCTATTTTAATTATTAAAGTGAAACTTTTATTACATCGTCTCAATTTTTTTCGTCTGTGTGTTGCATGTCGCGTGACGGTTGCTTTCGTCTGACGGTATGATCGTTTCGTCCTCTGTACCGTAGCAAGAGCAGCCATGATCGTTTCGTCATCTGTAAAATTTCACTTTTACCGTGGTTTCATAAAACCACACACTTACTTTTTTATTTTCTTAATTGATTTAATCTTCAGCATATTTCCATAATTCCGTTCGGGTGTACTGCAGCTAATTCCCCGAACTTACTTTAAAGTATAACCACAATATAGAAAAGTGTATAACATAAACATATTATAAAAATTAATTGTGTAATATGTATTATGAGAGTTTTGACATTTAATTCATTGACTTCTAATTAATTTAGTTATTTAAGAAAATGACATTGGTGTCGATTCGGTGTAACACGATTTAACTTATTTGACAGGACTAAACTAAATTTAAGCATACTATCCTTGTCTTTTCGATACAGAAAGTAAAAGACAGAATGCGTAAATTTAGTTTAATCCTGTCGAATAAGTTAAGTCGTGTAACACCGAATCGACACCATTGTGTTGTTGGTAAAATACATGGAATCGGACAAATGACATTGTACTTTTTAGGGTTCCGTACCCAAATGGTAAAAACGGGACCCTATTACTAAGACTTCGCTGTCCGTCCGTCTGTCACCAGGCTGTGTTTGCCGAACCGTGATAGCTAGACAGTTAAAATTTTTACAGACGATATATCTCTGTTGCCGCTATAACCACAAATACTAAAAATTAGAAAAAGTGAAAAAATAAGGGGGTCTCTACTCTATATTAAAACGTGTTTTTTTTTTTTTGGAAATGTGAAGAAACTAGTGATATACCGTAATACCTAGACAGTTGAAATTTTCACATATGATGTATTTCTGTTGCCGCATCCGCTCCGCTGGCAAGAAGTGACGACGTTCCTGCTATCAAAAGCCCGCTCCGCTGGCAAGCACTTGAAAATCGTATAACCGCCAGCTGCCACAGCCCGTCGGGGGGGCGCACCTGTTCGCGGACTCCGGTTCGCGTACTTGGCCGTTTTTTTTTTTTTTACTCCATGCCATGCAAGAAGAAGCGAACCATTCTAAAATAACACATCCTATAGTTAAATATTATTGCAAGTAACGTTTCAAGATCCAGCACAGTCTGAGTTCCTTCAGCTTTCAAAACCAAGCGAGCTGAGAGTTTCGCTGTGTTTCTTAAGGAGAAGTGCTCTAAACCAGCTTTATAGTTGTACCTAGGTATTTGATTGATAATATCAAAAGTAATCGCATCAGGAGCCGGGTCGTTCCTTTCCCTCTAATATGGTTGAGTCCCCTCAGCGATGGCTGACTCTCAAGTTATACTCGTGACCGGGTGCTGTCCGCGTGAACTGGTCTACTCTTGTTAAAGGCATTAATGTCATTCAATAATTTTCATGTCAACTTTTCGTGTCATATTGTTTTCATGTTCTAATGACATAATCTGGTTTATTTAACTAGCTGTCCCGGCGAACTATGTTCCGCCTTACACTACACTACTATGCCCTACCCTACCCTAGCCTACCCTACCCTACACTACACTACCATACCCTACCCTACCCTACCCTACCCTAACTACACTACCGTACACTACCGTACACTACACTACCCTACCCTACCCTACACTACACTACCTTACCCTACCCTACTCTACACTACACTACACTAAACTACCCTACCCTACCCTACCCTAACCTACCCAACCCTACACTACACAACCCTACCCTACCCTACCCTACCCTACATAAGAACCTTCTCCTGACAATAACGAACTCGACAAAAAAAGAATTAGTAAAATCGGTCCAACAGTTCTTGAGTTAATTTTATAACTCAAGAACTGTGGCATTCAACGAAAAGTGGTATTGATTTATAAATATTTAGATTGAATTTTGACGTTATTAACTAATTATTGTTCATTTCTTGATTTTTCACAAATGACATTATGTTATTATTATTATTATGACTATCAGAAATAGTTTAATTTAGTAAATATCTTGAATCTTTAATGACTTTGTGGTCTCAAACACTGTGTGTCCGTCTAGCAATAATGGGCCGTCTATGAAAAAATAGTTTTCAAAAACCCGAAAAACTATTAGTTACAAGCTTTTACTTGAAAATAATTTTAAATATTTCGTATTTTCTCAGAAAACCCTGTTATTTAATACCCATATTATGTGGGTGCGCAAAAAATACTGGACCGCTTTCAAAACGAGTCCGATATTATTGCGTTTAGAATGACGTCTTAAGTGACAATCATTTAACTAGCCATGCAATTGCATTCAGACTAAACGTGTATGCAAAATTTCTGCTCAATCGGGCACCAGAAAGTGGTTCTAATTCAGATTTCAAACGTTGACCCCAACACGTATGTTAAATAATTTTCAAAAATCTAAAAACTTTTAAGTACAAGCTTTCATGTAAAAATAATTATAATCATATCATATTCTTTTCATTACCATATCAGGGGAACCTATAAATGAGTACCCATCACAGATAAAATTTACAAAAACGGCTACGCTAGTTCGGCCACGTTACAAAACGTCAAGACGATCATATTAGTTAGAGTAGCCCTGAAACTACTAAAGACGAAACGGGGACCCGGAAGACCCCCCCCCCCGCCACTTAGTGGAAAACAGTCCAAAAGAACCTGAAAGAGTTCTCTCTACATGAATACATGGCACAGAACAGGCCAGATTGGGAAAAACAGGACGGAGAAAGGCGACCCCAAGTAAATGGGACAAGGCGTAGGAAGATGATGATGAATTTCTTATTCTTTTCAGCAAACCCTTTCAGTTGATACTCATAACATGGGTGTGCATAAAAAAAATTGGTTAGCCATCTTTGAGAGTCCGCCATATTAGATTAAGAATCACGTCACTTAGCTAACCATGCATTGTAATCTAAACTTAAAGTGTATTCAAAATTTGAGCTCAACCGGGAAGTGATTCTAATTTAGTTTCCAAGATCTGTCCCAAACTAACTTACTAACACGACAAATTAATGTAATGTCATACTTCTAACTAACACGATAAGTTAGTGTAAAGTCATACTTCTAACTAACACGACAATTTAATGTAAAATCATACTTCTAACTAACACGACAAGTTAATGTAAAGTCATACTTCTGACTAACACGACTAGTCAATGTAAAGTCATACTTCTAACTAACACGATAAGTTAGTGTAAAGTCATACTTATAACTAACACGACAAGTTAATGTAAAATCATACTTCTAACTAACACGACAAGTTAATGTAAAGTCATACTTCTAACTAACACGAAAAGTTAATGTAAAGTCATACTTCTAACTAACACGACAAGTTGATGTAGTCATTCTTCTAACTAACACGACAAGTTAATGCAAAGTCAAAGTTCTAACTAACACGGCAAGTTAATGTAAAGTCATTCTTCTAACTAACACGACAAGTTAATGTAAAGTCATACTTCTAACTAACATGACAAGTTAATGTAAAGTCAAAGTTCTACTTTCATACCGCGCGCGCACCGTGCGCCACGCACGACCATGCGCCGGCGGCGCGCGCATGGGCGCTGCTTGACGCGGTGCTCGCCGAGGCCCCGCACTGTGATCTCTTTCACTCCAACTTGGCATGCTTGATTGATTAAAAGAGTGTAAGAGAATTTTTGAATTAAATAGTAGACGATCTTCTATAATGTAATATATTTTATTTATAATGCAAAGTTGTATAATTTTGACCATGACATAAAACATGTCATGATAATATGACATGTTACCAATAATTTTGATATTTATAATTTGATTAATAAGGAATTGATTTGTTAATAACAAAGACTTAACATTTATGTACTTACCTTTAGTTTTTTTAGTGTGATATTGATGATTTGGATATTATTTTCTGTAATTTCAGTATGAAATGAAAAAGCTTGTAATAAAAGCTTGTGAAAACTCTGAAATCATACCAGGATGTTGTTGCGAATAAGATCCAATCTGATAATTAGCATCAAGTGAGATGTTGCCAAGGGCTTACCAATTGTAAATTTATAAATAAAAAAAAGATATAATTTATTTAGTTAGATAGAATCCACGCTTCCCCTTAAATGAACTTCCTTTTAAAACTTATTCCGATATGAAAATAAGTACTCAATAAGTAAGTTTCGAGTTTCCGGCTCTCAAGTACTACAGCGGCCTTCGCTACCTAAGTACTTTCTTCAGGTTACTGGGAAGGTTAATAGTACAGTTATCTTATACTTTAATGGTCCCCAGGAGCACACCCTGGACACTTCAAACAACGGGCCAGAAATGACATATCAAATTAAAAATGACGGAAGAAACAAAATGGCGGCTAAAACCTATACATTCGACAACCAAACATCTGTATCAATCTGGGTGAAAAGGGGGTGAGGAGCGGAGAGCGGCAGGAGTGTCCTTAAAGTATGTTAGTACTAATATATATACTTTGCCAGGAGGCTCGAAATTTCCATACAAAAGTAGTACCAAAACTACATGCCGGAGTGAATCTAAACTTTGCAAATACATATTTTGACTAGACACATATAATGGACACATATAATAATGGTTTCAGGATGTTGTTGGGGTTGCCCCGCTACTGAAGCGCAACTGGCATGTTTGCGCAAGCGTGCATTGACAGTTTTCATGCAATCTTGCGCAACCGAACAGCCTCCTTGCTGATCAGGTTGCGCGTCAGCCCCAACAGCATCCTGAAAGTTATAGCGGAGAGATACGACTCCCAGCTATTTTCACACTTCATGCACGCACTGGTTAGGCAGGGAACTCATGCCTACTGTGGTTAAGAAATGTGTGAAGTGTGAAAATGGTTTTAATCGTAGTTCCTGTTTTTTGTTTGTTCTTTTTCTTTTTGTGTCTAACTAACATTAGTCTATAAGCAACTTACTAACAAAAAAAAAGAATAATCATTTTACAGCCCGCTAACAGACAGACGGACAGCGGAGGCTTAGTAATATAGTCACCCGCCTCCGTGGCGTAATGGTTAGTCCATTCGCTTCACACCAGGAGGTCGCGGGTTCGATTCCCGGTGGGGTCAACTTGTGAGACTCGGTTTGGTTGGTGGTAGGGCATTTTCTAAGCCCGCCTGGCTAGCTACCACCATCTTTTCTAAGTCTTGCCGCCAAACATCAGTGTGTTAAAAAAAACATTGAAGTGTTCCGGCATGAAGATAAGATAGCCAGTTCTCCATTGCGTTTTCTTCCATCTTCGGCATCATCGTCACTTACCATCAGGTGAGACGATGCCAAGGGCTTACCAATTGTGAATAAAAAAAAATCAGTTACACAGATTCGCGATTAATAGATTATGGTGTCACGCACACGCGCGTCGCTATTACACCCTCCAATCCATACCAAAGCTCCGACAATTCTATGAATCCTGCGCAACATTCATGGCTTAGAGCGGGCGCAGAATGTTTTTCAACCGGCTGTGTAGCTCGCTGTGTACACTGCTGTGTGTAGTTGCTTCATGGTGGTGCAGTGCTGATGACTAGGCAGCACCACTTAGCAAGGAGGTCCGCCTCGATGGGCTCACTTGTCCTCTACTATCTTCCCTGTCAACATTTGGTGTTCGACGCAGTTGTGTCGGTGTACGCAGTGTCCAAAGAAAAAGAGGATGCCTTTTGACCAACGGAACCCTAAAACGGGATGAAACGGCGAAACCACTGAGTACTTAGACCAAAAATAAGCGATGAAAAACTCACGGATAAGATAAATAAGGTTGGATTGGCAATAGTCACACTTTTGTTTGAAAACCAGCGTCGCCGCCTGTCTCCCACCCATCATCTCCATAACACTAGCAATAATCCCTACTATATCTTATATATATAAATCTCGTGTCACAATGTTTGTCCCCAATGGACTCCTAAACCACTTAACCGATTATAATAAAATTCGCACACCATGTGCAGTTCGATCCAACTTGAGAGATAGGATAGTTTAAATCTCAAATTATAGTCGCAATTTTAATTAAGAATCCAGAAATTCCGTAACGAAGAAAAAAACTTCACGCTCGGTTGCCATGGCAACAATATCGGTCGTCAAAACAAACATATAAGAAGATTTGATCATTTTCGGAGAATAATAAAACTCTTTTCATAAACTGTATATACATCCATATGACAAAAAAGATTTGATTATTTTTTATTTATAAAATGCAAAAACATTTTTATTTAAGACACAGTTGTTTGTATTTATAGAGATAGGTACAAAAAGATTTTATTCCATATAAATCTTCTGTCCGTGTGTTAGTCATTGAACTCCTCCTAAACGGCTGGACCGATTTCGCTAATTCTTTTTTTGTCGAGTTCGTTATTGTCAGGAGAAGGTTCTTATGTAGGGTAGGGTAGGGTAGGGAAGGGTAGGGTAGTGTAGTGTAGTGTAGGGTAGGGTAGGGTAGTGTAGGGTAGGGTAGGGTAGTGTAGGGTAGGGTAGGGTAGTGTAGGGTAGGGTAGGGTAGTGTAGGGTAGTGTAGTGTAGGGTAGGGTAGTGTAGGGTAGGGTAGGGTAGTGTAGTGTAGGGTAGTGTAGTGTAGTGTATGTAGTAGGGTAGGGTAGTGTAGTGTAGGGTAGGGCAGTGTAATGTAATGTTAGGCGGTACGAAGTTCGCCGGGACAGCTAGTAATATTATAAATCCGAAAGTAACTCTGTCTGTCTGTTACGCTTTCCCGCAAAAACTACTGAACGGATTTGGCTGAAATTTGGTAGGTAGACAGATTAGGACCTGGATTAAGACATAGGCTACTTTTTACCACGCTCGCGAGCCGCTTGCGGCTCGCACACTGCGCACCCTCGAAAAGTCATAGAAACGTGGTCCACGCGGGTGAAGCCGCGGGAAACAGCTAGTAATACATATAAACACGAATTGCGCGCACTAATGAACAAAACACACTTAGAACACAGGGCTGCAATTGTGTCTCACACCATTTCGAGAGTCTGTACACAACTACACGCAAATAAAAAGTATGAACGCGTGCTTCGGTTAAGTATAATTGTCTAATCACACTTGAGGCGCGCCTGACCAGCGCACATTTCCAATCCAACCATATTTATCTGATCCGTGGAAAAGCTGGTCGCGCCACTCGCGCCCGAAATTACTTTGTAAACAAGTTTATCCTGATTTATGAAGGAAGTTCTATATAAATAATTTTTTAGGGCAAAAGTTACAACTCGGCAGGTGTCCCCTAATATTTTTTTTATGAAACACAGCGAGGCGAGTAATGCAATTATGTAAATTAGACGTGATTCAGAGTTGAGTGGACTCTTTTAATGACGACGATTTTAAGGTTCCCTATTTTGTTTGGGTAAAGCCTCAGTTCCCTTTATGGCCCAAGATTTATACAAGATGGGTAATGGTGGCGTAATGGTTCAGTACATTAGCTTCACATCAGGAGGTCGCGGGTTCGATTCCTGGCGGAGTTTGGTGGTAGAGCATTTTCTAAGCCCGCCTGGCAAGCTAACACCATCTTATCTAAGTCTTGCCGCCAAACATCAATGTTTACATAATAAATGTGTTCCAGCTTGAAGATAAGATAGCCAGTTCTCCATTACTTTGGGGAATCTTGGTAAGCCTGCTTCCATCTTCGGCATCATCGTCAGTTATCATCAGGATATATGATGCCAAAGGCCTTACCAATTGTGGAGAAAATGAAACTACAATATTCCTGTACACGGATTAAGTCAGTTCACAGTTTTTCTACAGTGTGTGAAAATGTCAATTTATGGCCCAAGATTTATACAAGATAGGTAACCACAAAAAGCAGAAGCAAAGCGATGTAACTAAATTTAACATGGTCATTTCAATGCTTGGAAAAGACTCCGTGCAGCAACCGACCTTAAACAGGAAACGAAGGTTCCCCTCGATTTCACTGGTATGCCATTATCAGATCCTAGTTTCATTATAATGGTGCCACCCTCTCGGATATCTCCTTTCCAACAAAAAAAGAATCATCAAAATCGGTTCATAAACGACGAAGTTATTCGCGAACACACTTAAAAAAAATAAAAAAATATACGGTCGAATTGAGAAACCTCCTCCTTTTTTGAAGTCGGTTAAAAGGAGCGTTTGCTAACTGTTTACGAAGAATCCGAGCAAAGGAAGTTCCAGAAACTAGTCAACGAAATGGAACTTGGTGACCAGAAGCCTTCACAGCTGTTGCGACGCATGAGAGATCTTGCTCAGACTACTGAAGTATCTGACAGAGTATTGCACAACCTCTGGACCTCAATACTACCTAACCACATACGTGCAGTTTTGACTGTCAGTCAAGATGAAAATATTAAGAACCTTGCAGCCATCGCTGACCAGATAATGGAAACCAGTAGAAGCGCATAGACTAGTCAAATAAGCACAAATTCAAGCGAACGATTTTTTATGACAGAATGACTGATATCCCAAGTTTACAAATTGTCTTTGGAAGTTGCTGCTCTACGGGTGCACGTAGATAGGAGTGGAAATCACTCCCGACTTCACTTTCGCTCAAGGTCAAGATCCAGATCGAAGTCAAGGTCAAGAATAGCGCCTGATAACCCAAAATGGTTATGCTAGTACCATTTCAGATACAGAAACAGAGCTAATAACTGTGAAAAGCCGTGCAACTGGAAAACGCCGTCGGAAAACTAGAATTAGCGTTAAACGAGGCGGATGTCTTAACGTCAAGCCGCCTATGCGTTACCGACCGCAAAAGTGGGTACCATGTTTTGATAGATACTGGAGCAAAAATATCCGTACTACCAAAGCGAGGCCAAAAATTGACACGAGATAACACATAACATAGTAATTCGCCGCTAATGGAACAAAAATTTCTACGGTGAAATAACGCTCACATTGGATTCAAAAATGAGGCGTCCCTACCAATGGATTTTGTCGTTGCTGACATCAGGCAACCGATACTGGGCGCCGATTTATAACGCATCATAATATTTTTGTCGATATCCGAAACAAGAAATTAATTGATGGTACTACAGGACTCACTGCCCATGGAGCAGTGACGCAATCAGATTCACCTACCGTCAGGATTATTGACGTATCCAGTCCCTATGCATACTTACTGGCGAAGTATCCTAATGTGACGAAAGTAATGAATGTCTTTAACAAGCCAAAACACAACGTTTTTCATCAGATTGTCACTCGAGGACATTCTGTTTACTCCAAATGCCGTCCTTTGCCAGCCGACAAGTATCTAAGGGTAAAAATAGAAATAAAACTTATGCTGGAAGCAGGAATTTGCCAACCTTCGAAGAGCCCTTGGATAAGCCCTCTTGTTGTGGCTAAGAAGAAGAAATGGAGATTTCAGGTTATGTGGAGACTACAGGAAGTTGAATGCAATCACAGTTCCAGGCCGTTACCCGATACATAGACTATTGGACTTTACTCACATTCTCCCTAGAACATCAGTATACTCCTTAATTGACCTTCAGAGAGCATACAACCAAATTCTAGTTTAAGATGAGGAAAAAACCGCCGTTATTACCCCATTCGGTCTATTCGAACTTCCAAGAATGTCGTTTGGATTACGCAACGCGGGATTTGCGTTCGTCAGGTATTTAAATACAGTACTTGCCAGCCTAGACTATGTGTTTAGCTACGTGGACGATATTCTAATTGCATCTGGGTCAACGGAACAACATCGTGAACATCTAGATGGAGTTTTCAAGAGGGTGAATGAAAATAGTATTACAAATAATCAAGAAAAATGCGATTTTAGGAAGTCATAAATTGAATTTATAGGATATATAATTACACCTAATCAACACTGCCAGAAAAAATTTAAGCAATAAAAAGCTACCCGAAACTATCCAGGAATTAAGACATTTCCTGGGCATGATAATTTTTTACAGGAACAACATTCCGCATGCTGCCAATACCAGATGTATCTCAACAAATACTAAAGCCCTACTAGTCACCCTGGTTGCAGCATCATGCTGAGTCGGGGCCGGTTCGGCAAATTGCACATAGCATGTTTGCAATCGTGTCGTAGTCATATTTTTCTATTTTATCCTTGTGTTGTACCTTTTTGATGTTTTTATGTTGTCTGTGTGTATTTTTGTCGAATAAAATGTTATTTTATCTTATCTTAAAATTAAGTCAACTAATCATTTATAGGAAAATAATATCTTAACAGACCCTCAGTAGTAATATATTAACAAAAAAAATCACTCCTACTTTAATTGTAGGGGAGGTAACCAGAGAAAAATATTTTTATACTAGCTTTTGCCCGCGGCTTTGCCCGCGTGGACATAGCTTTTATTACTCTTTTTGAGGGTGAGTGGTGCGCGAGCCGCAATCAGCTCGCAAGCGTGGACATGAGTTTTCTCCAGGTACCTCAGGAACTGCATCGGGCTATTCGGATTAGCAGTCTTTGTCACTTCCCACCCCCTCAACAAAATCTATACAAAAAATAACTTTTATCCGTTGCTCCGTTGCGATGCCGCCGATTGTCCCTAAATCCCGCGGGAACTATGTCAGGTTTTACTTATTAGTAAATTATATCATTTTTCACCTCATCTCTGTGCTAAAAATCATACCAACTCATTTTTTCGTTACGATTTTAAAAAACTTAACGAACAAAGAGTATTGTTTTAGTTTCCTCAGGAACTGCATCGGGCTATGATAATTTCCACAGATATAAAGTTGACTATTTCATTCCCAGTGATACAGGCTACCTGCATGCCAAATTTCATGAAGATTGGTCTCTACCTGTGTTTGGTACCGATTGGTACCGATCTGTGTTGAAGTGTGAATAGGTAACAAACAAACAAACACATTTTCACATTTATAATAATAAGTAAGGATTTCTAAATATTAAATAACAGAGCGTCGGTGGCACAACGTTTAGGGCCACTATCTCCTGTCCGGAAGGCCGTGGTTCGAATGCTGCCACTTAACAATATCTATACGAATATCGATTTCATACTGATATGTACATTTATCCGACGCTCTTACGGTGACAAAAACATCGTGAGGAAACCTGCACACGCCTGCGAAGAAACTCGAAGCTTATGTGTGACTGAAGTCAATCTGTCAATTTTGATTGACTCGGTAGCTCAGTGGTTAGTGCTCTTGACTGCTGATCAGTGAGTTGTGGGTTCGATCCCCACCAAGGGCAAACATTTGTGTGATGAGCAGATTTGTTTGCTCTGTGTCTGGGTGTTAAATATCTATATATGTATGTATTTAAACGTATATATCAGTATCTGGTTCCCATAACACAGGGAATCCTACTTTGGGGCCAGATGACCATGTGTGATTTGCCCTTTAAAAAAAAAAATCAACCCGCAATGGGCCCGCGTGATCGTCTAAGGCCTGATCGTCCTAACTCAGGGCAGGTCAAGCTACTTGATGGGGACGTATATAAACTGATATGATGAAATAACACATATATCTATATTATCGAAAAACTAATTCAAATCATTGTATCAATCTAGTAATAAAACTTCCTAAAAATATTAATATGGGTCAAATCCTCGAGTCGTATCAGCTCCAAAGTAGCCCATGACGCACTTCTCGTTGCCGCGCTGGATGGCAATAGACAACCTTAGCAGCAGGTAGGACCTCACGTCACATCTCCTCTCTCGAAGGCGACGGCCAATCTCCTTTGTGAAGGCAAAGGCCTCTGAGGGTTCAGCTGCCGGTTGTCTCACAGACCAGCGGCACAAAGCAGTAATTTGCCTTCAAAACCGAGTACTTATTATGCTTCTTTCTCGCCGCAACTTGAGCAGCAGTACCGTACGGGTGAGAAGTGAGGCAGAAAAAGTAAGGTCCCAAAGCAGGCACGTTCCTCTCTGCCATAGCACCTGTTTAAACCCTCCGGCCTTTTGCCATCACGTCAACTAAAGCCCAGTGGCTGCATCATCTGGCTGATACCAGTGCCCTCCGAGTGAGGTCATTAAGGAATTGGTGACGTGGGAATCTTCACGAACAACGACCGCCATTCAGTGAGTGATGCCAATTGCCTCCACCGTGGACCCGCTAATACATTGATGAGGTTCACAGATATTGATATTGCAGGCGGAGAGCAACTGCCACACGCAAATAGTCGCCGTCAGAAGAGTTCCCATATCTGTGCCTCCTGTTAAAAGATGCTAAACTCGATTTATGTGTTTTTATTTTTTTACATGATTGGAATCTGTAAAAAAATACCTCTCTGTTCGTCTATGAAACACATCGCTACGTACCATAGTTCCAGAGTAAAAAGTAGCGTATGCTGAAAAATACATAAAAGAAATCCACTCAAAAGTATGAAAAAATATTTTAATGTTTTAATACAACTTGAGCGCGTTTTATTATCCCTGCAGCGCCATCTATTGAAATTCTGCTACTATGATTATAATGTTTGGTATGTGTAGCTAATAAATAGAAAAAAGTACTCTATTGTTATTATTGTAAGTATCGATAGATAATTTCCCACGGGACCTCTTTAGTTTTCCGGGATAAAGGATACCCGACTATACAATGATGGTCAAAACACCCCATCTCAATGTAAAGGTTTCATATTGTTACGTTGAGCCAATCTAAAGATACAATTTTTTGCATTCCTGTAGGAACCCTAATTTTTTTGGGATTCACAATGTCCCAGTTTTAGTTCGCGATAAGGGTATCAACGTGTAAAATTTGATTGTAATAGGTTAAGCCACATTTGCGTGGTGAGCCATTCTATAAATGAATACTTTTGATTTTCCCACGGGAACTCTTGAATTTTCTGGGATAAAAAGTATCCTATATGTTAACCCGGGCTATAAGGAACCACCATACAAAATTTCATCAAAATTGGCCCGGTAGTTTTTGCGTGATGCGCGAACATACAGACAGACAGACAGACAAAAATTCCAAAAGTTGTTGTTTTGGCCTCAGTATCGTTAGTAATATCCACCACAGTTATTATTTCCCAAAAATATTTCATGTACAGACACGGCCCCGTTACAGTTTTATTATATTATAGATAGATTTTAATCCTTAACTTTAGAGAGGTCACACATATGAATAAACGTTTTTTAATTAAAATTTGAGTGCGTTTAGCTGCACTTCACCTGCTGGTAAGTGCCGATGCAGCCGAAGATGTAACACGCAAGCTCAAATAGTGCCTATTCGCTCTCGACTTGAAGATTCCTAAATTATACGAATCGGGGAATAAACAGACGCCGGCAGGGAATTCCACTCCTTGGCCGTTCGCATAATGAACGAAGAAGCAAAACGCAAAAGCAAAACATTCCAAATTTTAGCTTTGTAACTGAAATAGTCTTTGAGCAAAATGTTTGAGGTATACCGACAAACAGAAAGATATACAAAGAGACATGGCAACATAAGAGTTCCTAGTTTAACCACAGAACATTTGAAATCGGCCAAGCGTAAGTCTAATTCGCGCTAAGGAACCCGAATCGAATGTAAACAAAAAAAATGTTATCGATCTCCTTGATGTTTTTTTATTTGACAAATACATAAACAAAGTTTTCAAGGGGACACCTTGCACCGGAAGACAAAGCGTAGGCAGGCCTTCCGCGCGGTGGACCGACGACCTGTTGAAGGTAGCGGGAAACCGCTGGATGCGGGCAGCGCAGGACCAGTCGTCGTGGAAATCCTTTGGGGAGGCTTTTGTCGGCTGATATGTTGACATCTTCTTCTTCTTATCAGCTCATATACGTCCCCACCGAGGGGCTCGAGCCTACCCTGAATAAGGATAAAGGGCGATCAGGCCTTAGTCGAACACGCGGGCCCAGTGCGGGTTGGTCGACTTCTCACACAACCTTCGAGTTTCTTCGCAGGCGTGTGCAAGTTTCCTCACGATGTTTTTCTTCACCGTAAGAGCTTCGCGTGGATAAACGTACATATATGAAACCGAAATTCGAGAACGCATTGGTACGTGGCAGGATTCGAGTCACGACCTCCCGGATAGAAGATAGCGGCCGTAACCGAAACGCCACCTATGCTATATAAACAAATACATCGTAAGGTGGTTGTAACCATTAGTACGCAAGTCTTAGCACTCGGCCGATTATTTATTGTAGCACACTGTCAAATCCCGGCCACGTCATACAAAGGGCGAGAAATGTCATTTTTTTATCCACAATTGATAAGCCCTCCTTGGCATCATCTCATTTCTTTAAAAAAAAAACTGACCAAGTGCATGTCGGGCCACGCGCAATATAAGGTTCCGCAGTTGCCATCATCGCGCCCATATCTAATTTGCAAGTTTTCAAATGAGCCTATTTTTTCGAAAACAGAACCCTAAATTATAAAATGGTCTTAGAAGACTCACAACTATTTTTTAAGCTCCAACCAACGATACTGGATTTGACGAGAAAAAAAATCATCCCCACTTTACTTGTAGTGCAGGTACCCTTAAAAAGTTTTTTTTGTCCAAATTTTTTTTTAAAGTTCTCTCCGCTTTATTATATATATATATATAGTCTAGGAGCTAGGCCGTGGACAGACATACGGACAGACGTATAGACAGACATGACGAAACTATAAGGATTCCTTGTTGTACTACGGAATCCTAACAAATGACGGAACAAACAAAAGCACGGTGAAATACTTTTACGTTTGAGAACCAAACTAGCACCAATCTGTACCAATTTGGGTGACGAGGGGATGAGGTCGGAAACTAGCGAGCGGCAGGGAGTGTCCACACTATATGTTAGTACTAATATATATGTCGCAGTCAAATTGAAGAATTAGCTGTTTTGCAAAATGGCGCGCCGCTTTGTAAACTATTGAGTAAAAAGCTCCGAATAAAACCGAGTCGGTAGGACGGAGGGACAAATAGTTAACCTAACCTAGGTTAGGAAAGCATGTCTTGTTCTACCTTGATAATTGAAAACGCTAAACACGTTAAAGAACCGACTTTCATCGCAACAAATTAGTACATTTTTGCATTATTATTTTTGATTTTTGTTAATTTTATAATAAATTAATACACCGATTTTGAATAAATTTATATGGGACTACACGGGAAGTACTCTAGCTTTCAATTAAAAAAAGAATCATAAAAATTGGTTCACCCAGTCAAAAGTTATGAGGTAACACACATAAAAAAAGGATACAGTCAAATTGAGATCTTTTTGGAAGTCGCTTGAAAAGGGGCTTCGTCTTAGTCTGTTTTATTCGGAGTTTTATAAGTAGTTTGACAAAGCGCCCGCCGTTTTGTAAAATGGCTAATTCTACAATATGGCTGCGACATATATATATATATATATATATATATATATAGTTTGACCCTGTATTAAAGTTGCGAGATGGTGCAGTATTTAAAGTTAATAGGTATTTTGTTCTAGGCCCATTTGTTTTCCAACCAAAGTTATTTAAATATAATTTAAAACGATAAACACGTTAAAAAAAACCGACTTCCATCGCAACAACTTACTAGTAGTACACTTTTGCATTATTATTTTTGTTTTTTGTTAATTTTTTAATTAAGTACAAAACCGATTTTGATAAAATTTATATGAGACCACACGGAAAGCACAAGTTTTCAAATAAGAAAAGAATCGTCAAAATCGGTTCACTCAGTCAAAAGTTCTGAGGTAACGAACATAAAAAAACACAGTCGAATTGAGAACTTCCTCCTTTTTGGAAGTCAGTTGAAAAGGAAACACAGCACGCATCGACATCATCTTTTGAACTGCTCTCAGTAAATCGTGCATCCCCAATAAACTTCCGTTACCTGTACTGTAAGAAAGGTGGTGCTCCTGGGACGAATAACGGAAAACAGTAGCTACTCGACCCAGCGCTACGGAACTTTGTATCGAAGTTTGTTTGTTCGAAGTTTATTTGGTCACATTTATACGCTAGGTACAGATCGCGCCACAATTTATTAAGTCTATGAAGTTGGTCGCAAGACGCGTCAAAGTAGCACTTTGGGTGTTAGTAAGATATAAAGGTAACTATTACTCGGTTATACCGGCGCAGAAAGCACTCGCATCACAGTTCAGATCAGTACAAAAGTTTGGCGCGAACTGTACGCTTCCCAATTTTCTGCTCAAAAACAAAAGAGTATTCTGAATTAACATATAGCTTAAGCTCCACAGTTCTATATTCAATGATAATGTTTTAAAATGATATTGCTGTTGTTACCTGTTACTGGGATTGGCTGTTACGATATTGTTTTACACTCAGGATTAAGCATTTAGTAGAACTAAAAGAGCCTCACGTTATTTAGATACAGTTACAAGCTGTTAGCATGATTCAAATGAATTTACCTCACGGCCTGAAATCTGTTACAATTTATGTAATGTACAGTTACAACCAGAAAAGATCTTCGAAATCTGCTCTTATCAGGTAATCAGATAATCTTACTGCCAGCCGAAACTTTGATACTTGGAGCCACACTTTTTAATTACACCTTGTAGGTTAAATTGAACCGCTAACAAAAAATAAACAAAATGACAGTAAAAAATTGATCGCCAAACGAAATCACAGATTTTGATTGTTTTCCTAGAAGGAAACAAAAAATAATATATGAGAACTTTAAAAAGTTGGTGCCAGTGAGTACAAGAATACTTATCCAGTTCTCCATAGCATTGGGGAATCTCGGTAAGCCCGCTTTCATCTTCGGCATCATCGTCACTTACCATCAGATAAGATGTTGCCAAGGGCTTACCAATTGAGAATAAAAGAAAATTAAAAAACTCTTTCCACATAAAGTATCATCTATCATTATCATGACCATCATCATATCAGCCGAAAGACGTAAGTAAACTGCTGGAAAAAGGCCTTCCCGAAGGATATCCACAACGATCGGTCCTGTGCTGCCCGCATCAAGCGATTACAAATAAATAAATTCAAATTTGCGGAAGAACAAAAAGGCCGCCATACAAAATCGCAGACTTTTTGTTTTTGACCTTAGCTCGTATGGTATTGCACATTAATTGAGAAAAATATAGTAGAAGGCAGAAAGATCTATAGAGAGGAATATTTTGTTCGAGATGGCGGATTCAAAATGGCAGCCGGACGTGAAGGTGCTCGGGTTGGCGTGAAAGTCGATATTAGGTAATAAAAAGATTACGTACGTTCAAAATACTTTTAATGATATCTACTTCGAATTTTCTTTCGACTATTTATCGATCAATCAATAATCGAACAAATGTAATGCGTTCTAAAAATAACAAACTGTTTGCCCCCGAAGCTAGCTCACGATTACTTTTCGAATAATCGTAAATTCCGCGATAAAATAGCCCCACTGAATAGCCACACTGAATTTATCGATCAATCAATAATCGAACAAATGTAATGCGCTCGAAAAATAACAAACTGTTTGCCCCCGAAGCTAGCTCACGATTACTTTTCGAATAATCGTAAATTCCGCGATAAAATAGCCCCACTGAATAATATTATAATATCGCTTGAACTTCGCGAGATTACAATTTTTCGCAAATATATTTCACCGGAGCTGAAGGGACCTGAATTCATAATAACATGAATTACTAATAAGCCTACCAAACAAAATGTTACAAATACTTTTTACCCGATTACGCGAGAAAGATATTGTTTGTAATTCGTGTAGGGTAATTTCAGTATAGATGCCGCACTTTTTGTTATTGTTTTATAGCCTTGTATCTAATCTCAAGATTAAAAAACTGTTTATGTATTCGGAAAGTATGGTACTTTGACTACATTTTGGTATAGCAAATCAGAAGTCAAAGTCATAAATAAAGGAATACTAATAACCGTTTTTGTAGACCTTTAAAATTGGACGGATACATGCTCTACCCCGGATAGTTGCCTTGTCGACCAAAACGGGCCCTAGGATAGACGCCCGTTTGAGAAATACATCACTTACCAAGATAAGCGATACATAAATAAAATCTAAAAGGCTTATATAATATGCCTAAATAACTTAAAATATTCTAAATAAAGTCAATTACTGCGTGTGAAGGCTCGGGATAGACGCTTCATAACTAAGACCATTATGTAAGGGCAACAAAAAACAAGGCATCTATCCGATTAGTGAAGGATACATGCCTTCGAAAATACCAAAAAACCACACAAACTAAAATAATAATAAACAGAATTAAAAACAATTTTAAAAGGTTAATTTTATGATTAGTAGATAACAATTAAAGTCAAAACACTCACCAGGACAAAAAGTATCGCTTTTTGAAATCACCTCCGTGTTATTTTGCCAAATATTTTCGCGCACAATTTTACTCTGCATTACAGGCACACCGGAGCGGGGAGTGGGGGGTGGGGGGGCTAGTGCCAGTTTATAACGTGTATTTATTGTTATTAACTATTTCGCATATTGGAGTTTTTGAATTCGCGGCAACTATCCCACTGCGGCGTCTATACTGAAATTACCCTATGATCAGCCTGATGAGACTCAAAATTTAGTTCCAAGGAATGATTTCAGATTTCAAATTTAGTTGCAGAGCAGTTAGTAATTCTATCAATATTTATCTGAGGAAATGAAGAAAGAAATACAAAAAGGCATACTTGGGTAAAGGACTGAAGGCCTTAAGATGGGTCAAATGACAATATTCAATTCAAATTATTGAAAGACTGTGTAAAGCTATCACCATGGAAAAAAGTGAGTGAGTGAGTGATCTTAGCACATTAACAAATTTTAATAACAATAACAATTTTAATAACAATTGACTACACAGTCAGCTGATTTCAGATTTCCCTTCCTACTTTAGGAGGACCTACAAAAATACTAAATTTCCGCATTTACACTTTTATTACTTTGAGATAGCTGTGTAAAGTACTTTATGTGCGTTTACAGTATTTTTGGCGTAGTTAAAAGTCTGAAATCAGCATTACACATTATTGTTATTTACAAAAAAATACACAAATTTACAAAAACTTACAGTTTCAAACGCTGCCAGAACTCTTTCACGCAACACATCAACACTATCAATTTCTTCCGTGTACACTAAACGTTTCACGTCGCCCCACAAGCATTATGTCCCGGGTCGGTCTCGGACTGTTCGGAAACATTTCCACGAACATTTCACAGGCTTGTCGCAAACGGCTTGTTTGCACGGCGGCGGCGCGACGGCGCCAACGGCGATGCGTAAGCGTGGCGCAGAGGTCACTGAGCGAGAGTCGACTCGACTGTCATTCACGGCAGCGCGGCGGCAACTGAACTGATTGAACGCAGCCAAAGGGAAAAGGGAAGACCGACTCGTTTGAACTATGCCGACACAGGCCGCCGCGCCGCGCTCCGCTGGTATTAGTGATGTACGCGGCCGATAAAATGTAGTGCTGCCAACGCAGTAAAAATATGAAATCATTAAAAATAATTTAAAAAAAATAATTATTTTTTTATTGATTCGTACTCAGCATCAGATGTATAGTTACCTCTGTAAATATGGCGGGAATGCAAATTTACACCCTGTATATATACTTTGCCTCAGTGATAGTTCCCCTGGGATCAAGACGAATGCAACGACACCTCCCACCCTAAAATCAATCAAACCGTTAAGGCTACACGCTCTTTTGAAAAACAGTCTTATATACATACACACACATACCCGAAACATGGGTAATATGTTTCGGGTACGCCTTATTAGGTGAACGGGTAAAAACATAATTTTTTAAACTGTAGTTTCAAAGTTTTACTTTTTTATACGTATTTATTTAAACGCCTTTGATGTGTAACAAAGAGTAATTTAGATACGAATTAAAATCGCTTTAAAAAACCGGCCAAGAGCGAGACAGAAGGGTTCCGTAGTTTTTTTCAAAAATAAATCATCATCATATCATCCGAAAAATGTCCACTGCTAGACAAAGGCCTCCCCCAAGGATTTTCACGATGACCGGTCCTGCGCTTCCCGCGATCTTCATCAGGTCGTCGATCCACCGCGTGGAAGGTGGAAGTGTAGCGTAGGAAGGCGCTACTCTTTCCGGTGCGCGGTCGCCACTCGAGAACTTTACTACCCCAACGGCCATCCATTCTACAAGCAATGTGCCCTGTCCACTGCCACTTCAGTTTATGATTCTGTGAGCTATGTCTGTTACTTTGGATCTTCTCGTTTCTGATTCGATCACGCAGAGAAACTCCGAGCATAGCACGCAATATTGCCCTTTGGGTGACCTTGAGCCTTCTTATGAGGCCCATAGTAAGCGACCATGTCTTTATTCCGTAAGTCATCACTGGCAACACACACTGGTCAAAGACCATCGTCTTGAGACACTGCGGTATTTGGGACGTGAAGATATTAAGAGATGAAAAATAAATGAATATATTAAAAAAAATATAAGCAGTTGGATTACCAACGGGCATCGTGATCTATTAAGATCACGCAGAGAAACTCCGAGCATAGCACGCTCCATTGCCCTTTGGGTGACCTTGAGCCTTCTTTTGAGGCCCATAGTAAGCGACCATGTCTCAGTTCCGTAAGTCATAACTGGCAACACACACTGGTCGAAGACCTTGGTCTTAAGACACTGGGGTATTTGGGACGTAAAAATATTATCTGCGTGATCGAATTAGAAACGAGGAGATCCATAGGAGAACCAAAGTTACCGACATAGCTCTCAGAATTGCTAAACTTAAGTGGCAGTGGGCGGGGCACATTGCTCGTAGAACAGATGGCCGTTGGGGCAGTAAACTTTTCGAGTGGCGACCACGCACCGGAAAACGTAGTGTAGGCAGGCCTCCCACTCGCTGGACCGATGACCTGGTGATGGTCGTGGGAAGCCGCTGGATGCGTGCAGCGCAGAACCGGTCGTCGTGGAAATCCTTGGGGGAAGCCTATGTCCAGCAGAGGACGTCCTTCGGCTGATATGATGATGGTAATAGAACATTTTGGTATGGAAAGTCTATGAACTTTTTACAAATTCAACTCCACATATTAAGTTGGTCGACTATTACTTCTAAAGTAAGAAAGCCTACATGGCCGTGATATTTTTCCTTTAAATTTGATTGCATGTCCGGCGATTCCCAATTTTTTTTCAGATATCCTGAAATAACGATTTAGCTGATAGGGGGAGGGATACTCGACTTGGATTGTTCGCTTACCGATCCCTAAATAAAAAAAAACGGTCAAGTGCGAGTCTGACTCGCTAACCGAGGTTTCCGTACCGCCTTATCTCTGGTTATAGACGTTTAAAAATAATAAATCGAAAACTATACATCATAAACATTATTAAACAATATCTTTAAGCTTGTTATCTTTAAATTTTGATAAAAACCACTCTAAAAAGGTGTGAAACAGACCTTATCAGCGTCCCACTTGCTAGTCTCAAACAGTGTCCAAAGATAAAGCGCGCTGCAGACTTTTATAATTTAATAACATCTAAATTCGGGCATTCTATTTTCTGCGTTGAGTGCATGTAGCCTAGGAAACTTCAGTAGAACTAAAAATGATGTTGCTGCATATAAGTACTGAAACCAGTATCACTCTAGCAGCATAGTGGACCATTGTGTTCCTCATTTCTCGCTAATATCAAACATGGGGTTGTTGTCCCCATCACCTAAACAGCGTCATTTCTATCTATTTTTATTGCGAGCGACGAAGGAGTTATGAAGGTATTGTGACGGCAAAAAAATCGAAGTAGAGATTTTGATGGGGATCGATTGTCCTACACTAATAAATATGTGTAAATGTACACTAAAAAAATAAAAATGTGTGTAAATATATATTTCAAAGGGATGGAATTGTGAATTTGTGAAAGGGATGGAAGGGTGAGTTCTGTTGGTGTATGAGTTATTGGTGTGAATAAATGTATTTGTTCTTTTTATGTAGGCACTTATTTACATAATATTTTGATAATACCGTGAATAGGTAATAACTGTAATGCAGTGTTATAAAGAAATAAATAAATGTCTGTGTGTGCGTGTGTGTGTATGTGTGTCTGTACGTCCGCATTCGTCCGGTGCTCTAGTTCCCAATCTACTGGACGTATTTGGGTGGAATACTATTTTAATATCTCCTGGCGTTTTTTTTTCTTCAAATATTTCCTACCTTGATTTTTTAGGGTTGCCACCATAGTAAAAAATGAATCGTTATTTTATTTGTCTAAGAAGGCAGTAAAGATTTTCATGAAACTCGATATGTTTCTATACATGTATATTGCCTACGATACGCGGTAGCTCGTTGTTCCATAAAAATACAAATCCAGTTTGGTTGTTATTTTTTCTCGAAAATGGTTCTAATGATTTTACTAAAATTTAGTAAATAACTAGGACTTAATATGGCCTTCTGCACTGGGAGCGAGCTATGCTCGGAATTTCCCTACGCGATCGAATCAGAAATGGGGAGATCCTCAGGAGAACCAAAGCAACCGATATAGCTCACAAAATCGCTCAACTGAAGTGGCAGTGGGCAGGGCACATAGCTCGTAGAACAGTTGGCTATTGGGGAAGTAAAGGTCTCGAGTGGCGACCACGCATAGGAAAATGTAGAGTAGGCAGACCTCCCACGGAGTGGACCAACGACCTGGTGAAGATCGCGGGAAGCTGCTGGATGCGGGCAGCGCAGGACCGGTCGTCGTGGAAATCCGTGGGGAGGCCTTTGTCCAGCAGTGGACGTCTTTCGGCTGATATGAAGATGATGATGATGATGATGATGATGATGATGACTGTACTGAGTACTTCATTTTTCCAGGAAAAATCTGAGTAAGGTACCTCCTTTGCAAACCCAAATTATTTGCAAATGTTTATGGCATACCTAGCTTTCTTCTTTGCTGCTAAGCTAGCATAATGTTTAATGTAGATTTTTTATGTTCGAATACGACAGACAGTGAAGACTTTGCGAGAAAGTATGCACAGACTGGCTGTACAATTCATTTTGCGTTGTTCATCACCTCCAAATTAAGAGTATTTTTTTATTTTTTTTATTAAAATTTTGAGTGCGTTTGACTGCAACTCACCTGATGGTAAGTGATGATGCAGTTGAGGATGGTACACGCAAACTCAAATAATGCCTTTTCACTCTTGCCTTGAAGATCCCCAAATTATAGGAATCAGGAAACACTTAGAATGCCGTTTCCACTCTCGATCCTCGTTCCCAATAGATCAATTCTAGGACCAGGATCTTGGTGTTTGCTATACTAATTAGCCTTGACATGATGATGACAATCATGATGATAATCATCTAGAGCCGGGATAAAGATGTATTGAAAATATCAAAATATGTACATATAAAATGTAATGAAAATCCTAAAATATGGGAAAAATATGCGTTATAAATGATAACGAGATTGTACATTATAATTTTGAACAGAAAAAAAACCGACTTCAAACAGGAAACTAAGGTTCCCTTCGATTTCTCTGCGATGCCATCATCAGATCCTGGTTTCCTTATCATGGTACCACCCTTGGGATATCCCCATTCCAACAAAAAAAGAATAATCAAAATCGGTTCATGAACGACGAAGTTATCCGCGAACACACATAATATAATTACCTCCTCCTTTTTTTGAGGTCGGTTAAAAACGAATCTTTATTAAGAAAAACCAAATAAATGCAATTTTACTTAGTTTCATTACTATTTGAATAACATTATATAATTACGTTTTTCTTTAAATTTTTCAAAACTAAAACCCTTTCTGTTTGGACGAAATAATGCTTTGTACTGGCTGAATGATCTTTCAACATCACAGAATGTGATGGATGATGATGAATTGATGATTCATCACGATAATAGTCGTCACAAACCACCTCCGTGGCGTAATGGTCAGTCTATTCGCTTCACACCAGGAGGTCGCGGGTTCGATTCCCGGTGGGGTCAACTTGTAAGACTCGGTTTGGTTGGTGGTAGGGCATTTTTCTAAGCCCGCCTGGCTAGCTACCACCATCTTATCTAAGTCTTGCCGCCAAACATCAGTGTTAACAACATTGATGTGTTCCGGCTTGAAGATAAGATAGCCAGTTCTCCATTGCATTGGGGAATCTTGGTAAGCCCGCTTCCATCTTCGGCATTATCGTCACTTACCATCAGGTGAGATGATGCCAAGGGCTTAATTACCAATTGTAAATAAAAAAATAAAAACTTTAGCCAAAAAACTTCCACGGCTGGACATGACATTCCAAGTAGGGGGAAAACCCCATTCTGGGCAGAAGCCGTAAAACACCACGCTTGGCAGGTAGGTTAGCGATCGCAGCGTGCAGTGTGGTAGCTAGCACGTTACGCGGAAAGGACGCTTCTGCCTTTCCTCCGGCTTCTGAGCCCTTAGCCGCCTCTTACAAGACCTTTAGTAACGGTGCGTTCCTACTCGAAGAGAGCAAAGGGAGATAACTCCGCCAGGCGAGATGGTATGCCTGGGGTTCAGCCGTGGACCAATCGTTGATGATTGGTATCTGTATATATACTCAGCGTTGAATAAATTCTAATAGCGCGTTCTAGGTGTTGTATTTCTTTTTGTTCTCTCGTCGCTTGTGTTAAGGTTCAGTAGCGGGTTACTACAGTTGCCGCGACAGATCCTTTGAGAAGAGATTGGGTGGTGTTATCCTTGGCCGCACAACAGACCGTATTAAATGCTGTTCAGTTGATAAAAAGTTTGTTTACTATATATTCCTCAAAATTAAACAAAGTAATTAAAAAGTGGTGCTCTTCTGTTTAGAAGATTATTGATATGTGAATGATTTCCAAACAATATGAGTAATTTCTGCTAATAAAACATAACAAAGAGACCGTCGGTGGCGTAACGGTTACGGCCGCTACATCCTGTCCGGGAGGCCGTGGTTCGAATCCTGCCACGTTGGTACGTGGCAGGATTCGAACCACGGCATTGTGTTTACGAATTTCGTTTCATATGTACGTTTATCCGACGCTCTTACGGTGAAAAAAAATATCGCGAGGAATCCTGCACACGCCTGCGAAGAAACTCGAAGGTTGTGTGTAAAGTCGACCAACCCGCACTAGGCCCGCGTGGTTGACTAAGGCGCGATCGCCAGGGTAGGCTTGAGCATCTCGATGTGGTCGTATATGAGCTGATGAGAAGAAGAAGAAAACATAATAAGTAGCAGATTGAAAATTGGTACCAGTAGCTTCATAATCATCATATCACCCGAAAGATAACCACTGCTGGACAAAGGCCTCCCCCAAGGATTTCCCTACGATCTTTCTGCGCCGCCCAGATCCAGTGGATTCCAGTGACTTTCACAAGGTCACTGGTCCACAGAATTGGAGGACTGCCTTCGCTTCGTCTTTCGGTGCGTAGTCACCATTCAAAATATTTACTGCCCCAATGGCTGTCAAGAAATAGCGAATGCCTTGGCCAATGTCTCTACCAACACTTTTACAACTTGCTATTTTCTACAACGCCTGCCTCTAGGTCGCCATAGCAACGAGGAGTCTCATAGGAGAGACAGAAATTGATTTTAGCCGCCTTCGTGGCGTAATGGTTAGTCCATTCGCTTTACACCAGGAAGTTCCGATTCACGGCGGGGTCACCTTTGTAAGACTCGGTTTGGTTGGTGGTAGGGCATTTTCATAGCCTGCCTGGCTAACTACCACCATCTTATCTAAGTCGTACCGCCAAACATCAGTGTTAACAGCATGATGTGTTCCGGCTTGAAGATAAAATAGCCAGATCCCCGGGAATATTGGTGAGCCCGCGCTTTCATCTTCGGCATCATCGTCACTTACCATCAGGTGAGATGATGCCAAGGGCTTACCAAATGTGGATAAAATAAAACGCAAGCTACATCCAACAAATACGTCATGGTCAGAAACAGTGACGCATACGATGAAACATGCGCTATTTAAATTAGATATTGAACGTGAAAGCGCATAAGTGTAGCTACAGCCTGCAAGAGTGATATCTGACATTACAAATTCTTAAGTGATAGTATTTATTCTTCTTTAACGTATGTTCATGGCTGAAAGATGATGATTATGTGTGATTTTTGCCCAAAGATCTATTATTATGATTCTGACCAAGTAGATTATGAGTCTCATACGAAATGAATGATAAAACCGTCCGCTATATGTTGAAGTTTTAAGTTGAAATTAGCAAAGAATTTTTGAAATTTGTAGAACTTTTAAGAGCTGACAATGTTTTAACCTGGTGTAAGTATCAAAATTCTTTGTTCGTGCCACAACAGCTCTCTAGACCGCTTGATCTTGAGCACATTGAATGCTAGCCTGCGATGTAATTTAGGTAATTTTTTTGAGCGCGACAGCCTATCATAAAGGCATATCTGCCTCTAATTTTCATCAAGAGGATATTATATCTTCCAAGCATTTGTTTCTACCTTTGCTTATTTTTAATCTGTGGCCACTCCACTCTGCACTGCTCTACCCCCGCAGTTTATTGTTTTAAACTGTTGACCCGCGTCAAGTGCCTGAAACCGGCTCTGGCTTCACAACAGCGCCCTCTGAATTCACAATGATACAATGAATGCAAAATTATATTATATTATAGCAGGGTTACGTTACGTTGGTTGCAAGCTGGTTGCAAGTTCTCGAGTGCCGTTGAGTTGTGCGGAATGTTGTGGAAAATAAGGCCGAGTTGTAGCAATGACTGTTATATCTATGGACAAGGCATTCCAACTTGTTAAAAAAAGTACATCGTAACTTACTTATGTACTAATTTAATTAAAAACCCGACTGCATAAACATTCTCCTCTTTTTTGTGCAGTTGGTTTAATATGTATCGTATGTCACTTTCGGGAACGAAACAAATCTAACGATACCATGTACTCGAAAATGTATCAAGCCGTTTAGGCTACAGCCTCAGTCAAAGAAACAGACATACAAACATTTAAACACGCGAAAAACATTACCCTCATTGTTGGGCAGTAGGGTAAAAAATAGTAGACCCTCACGAGCCCTTTGTCGGACCATGTCTGAGAATGACGTGAAACTAACGGTACCGACACAATACAGTCATTTGCTTGGTCGACGTGGGTTTTAAACATCCGAAAACGGTATCATTATCAATATTTGGAAGGGTCTGTCCATAAAATAATTTAACGTCTTTGGTAAATAAGTTTTGTATGAAAATGAGAATAAAGTATTCTGCAATAATAATTTTCTTCTGAATACAGAAACTATTTTTAACTCGTTTGAGAGGACTTGCACGAGTGTCTACTCATACTGAGCACGCGGTTAATATTAGAATTACTTTGGCGTAAATATCGTTGTTCTCGCTTTTTCTCATGGCTTCGGCTAAATTGAGATACTAGGTTTTAGGGTTCCTAACACCCAATGGGACGGGTGACCAATGGGACCCTATGACTAAGCCTCCGTTGTCTGTCCGTCTGTCAGCGGGCTGTATTACATAAACCGTAATAGGTAGACAATTGAAATTTTTATAGAATGTGTATTTCTATTGCCGATATAATAACAAAAAGAACAGAACAAGAACTTCACAACCTCATTCCCCCTGCTCCATTCCACCGTCGGTCAACGAGACGCAGGGAGGGGTTGCACCCCTTTGTTGTTGATGTTCCACCTTTTCGCACGAATCGTTACGCTTCTTCATTTATTATGCGTACAGCGCAGGAGTGGAACTCCTTGCCTGCGTCAGTGTTTCTCGATTCCTATAATTTGGGGATCTTCAAGGCAAGAGTGAATAGGCATTATTTGAGTTTGCGTGTACCATCCTCTACTGCATCATCACTTACCATCAGGTGAGTTGCAGTCAAACGCACTCAAATTTTTAATTAAAAAAAAAGGATAAACAAATCAGCCCCATATTCGACGTTATTGCATTGTTTTAGAACTGAAAATTATTTAAAAGCGGGGAGGAACTGAATAATTTTCTTTAACGTACCTATAGGTCCTAAATTCGCAAAATAACTTGTCACATTAATTGATGAGCTGATAATCGCAAAAATAATTGTTGGGCTTGTCATACCAAATTAATCAGCTGATAGCGAACATTTATGGAGGGTCAAATTCGGTTTAGGTTTCTTGTGGAAAGTTGTCAGTTTCATGAGCTTTAAAAATATCTGTTATTTTATAAAGACCCTTTATATTATTCTCCACCTTTACATTAGATCTAAGATAAATTTCAGTGAAATTATTATTATTATATCGTACGGCCTTTCTAAAGGAAACCTGCGTTGTAAAGTTAAATAACTATATCTAAGTTCTGTAGTCAGTCTACAGCCGCCGGGGTAAGGTCGTTTAGCTCACTAAGTCCGCTCGCCGTTGAGTTGAGCCGTTTATTTGTTGTTCGTTATTTAATATGACAACATAAGTGATGTCAAGATATCAATAAATGTCATAAGTCCTAAATGATACACGCGCGTACGTCTTATTACAACCTCCTTGAAAGAAGCCGCCTTAGGGCCCGGCCACAGCTTCTGGCGGCGCGGCGCGCGGTGCGGCGTGCGGTGCAGCGAGCGGCGCGATTTGCGATGGTTTGTTGGTTGTTACAGTCTGGTTGTTACTGTCTCCCATCTACAAACCTCTTTCAATATCGTATTTCCTTATTAGTACCTATTGCATGTTACGATTTAATTTATTTACGCAAGCTCACTAGGGCGCATTCGAAAACCAGCGCTGTGGTTCTGGCTGCAGCATATGCTGAAATGGGTCCTGTTTGGCGTCACACTACATCGCAACGCACACCTACCTTCCATATGTGGCGACGTTAGGTATTTACCTTTTGTTGTTGTTTATTTTATCATTTACTTTGTGTACCCACATTTTTTTTTGTCTACTCATGTTTTATTGTTTTGTGTTGAGTTGTAGTGTTATGTTATATCTAATAAATGTTTGAATCTGAATTTGTATGCCACAGCTGGAACATACGACCGCGGCGAATACGTCCACCACCTGCGCCGCGGGCGCCGCTCTGAGCTGTGGCCGCCTCGATTCATCATCATCATCATCATCATATCAGCCACAAATCGTCCACTGCTGAACAAAGGCCTCCCCCAAGGATTTCCACGACGACCGGTCCTGCGCTGCCCGCATCCATAGATTACTCGATTAGTTTATTATATTCTCTTTGGCCTCGATACTGGCAAGTATGGTTCATTCGCTCATTTAACCGCATCTTTGACGGCTCCCGACAAACACTCTGTCAAAGGTGCCGTCCTAAGTTCAATCATGCAGTCCGCCGCGGTGCGACACGTTTGGCACAGAGTATGTCGGGAGCCGTCAAAAATGGGGTTAAATGAGCGAATGAACTTTACTTTTCTTTCATCCGCTCACCACCGACGCGAACCGCTGCTGGGCTTTCGCCGCGCCGCAATTCGCGTCGCAATTCGCGTCGCCAGTAGTTGTGGCGTACGAACAGCGACACATCAAGCTATACAAAACCAGTAAAAGCTGGCCGCGCGATGCCTTTGCGTTTCAACATACGCGAGACCCGCGTATACTGGTTTTGTATTGCTTGATGTGGCGCCGTGTTAACATACTTTAACAATATCATACATTTGTTTTCGCCGTTCGCCGCTTGTCGCGCCGCAGGTGGCTGTGGCCAGGCGCTAAGAAATATCAAATGCCACTAGCTGTCCCGGCGAACTACGTACCGCCTTACATTACATTACACTGCCCTACCCTACCCTACCCTACACTACCCTACCCTACCATACACTACACTACCCTACCCTACACTACCCTACCCTACACTACCCTACCCTACACTACCCTAACCTACACTACCCTATCCTACATACACTACACTACACTACCCTACCCTACCCTACACTACACTACCCTACCCTACCCTACACTACACTACCTTACACTACACTACCCTACCCTACCCTACCCCTACATACACTACACTACACTTATATTATTGTGACTGTCAAATAATAACAGACAAATAATTAGCAATAAATTAAAATTGCGACTATAATTTGAGATTTAAACTATCCTATCTCTCAAGTTCGATCGAACTGCACATGGTGTGCGAATTTTATTATAATCGGTTAAGTGGTTTAGGAGTCCATTGAGGACAAACATTGTGACACGAGATTTATATATATTAAGACTAGCTGTCCCGGCGAACTTCGTACCGCCTTACATTACATTACACTGCCCTGCCCTACCCTACACTACCCTACACTACACTACACTACCCTACCCTACACTACCCTACCCTACACTACCCTACCCTACCCTACATACACTACACTACACTACCCTACCCTACACTACTAGTTTGAAGTTGTTAAATGCTCGATAATGTAAGGTGGTTCTATTTCATTTACCCTACACTACTAGTTTGAAGTTGTTAAATGCTCGATAATGTAAGGTGGTTCTATTTCATTTACTTTTAGGCTACCAACAAAAGAGTTGATTGCAGCAAGAGAACGGTTCAATCACTATGTCATACTCTTTTCTTCACTTTATAATTTAACGCCATACTATACTTGTGCATCTTCAAAACCGACCAGTTTTTTAACTCCTTATGATAGGTCAAATGAAAGTATTCAATTCAAATTATTGAAAGACTGTGTAAAGCTATCACCATGGAAAAAATATATAATATACTTAAAGTAATAAAAATAAAATTAATTGAATACAATTTTAAAAATATTACCACTTTTGATGTAAAAAAATATCTACTGTCGACCCTGTTTTTGGCATTAATTGCAAAATTTGTCGAAAACAAATAGTTAATATTGAATGAAACCAACACACAAAAATCGGCGACTTTAAGACCTTTCATTTTAATTGAAAACATTTTTTTAAACTTATTTGAAACTGATAAAAAGTAATAAAACCATGTAAAAATCGAGAATTGGGCGTTCGGTTTCAACGTAACAGCCGCGTTGAAGCCCGCATAGTTTTGAACTTAAAATGAATAGACTTACGTTCGATATTATTGAAACACGTATCAAGCTGCTCGAATTGAGCGATATTAGTGCCTTAAATGCAACAGGTTCCATAAGGTTTGTTAAGCTATTGCATAGCTTTTATCGCGGGCTTTGAGAGCGGCGACTGAATTAAGAAATTCCGTAACGAAAATAAAACCGTACACGCCACGCTCGGCCGAGTTCTAAAAAGTTACAGTGCCATCTATTAGCGATTTGCGGTACTAAAAGGACTTAGTCAATTTTACTGGTGTAACTTTCTTAGTGTTAATTTATTACATAAACATCCCGCGCCCCAAGGACTATACGGTACTGGTAAATACTGCATAAATAAAAAAATAAAATAAAAATGTAGTTCAAGTTCAAGTCATTTATTGTGCAGGAATTTAAGTATATACAGATCGAACATATTTTATAGTAATAAAGTACAGTTAAATTCTACCTGAATCAGGTGTACACAATAAGTATAAATACATTAAGCAATCACAATGTCACACAGTATCATTATCAATATGTAAATAGACTAAAAAAACAAAATAAGCACAAATAACATACAAAAAGAAAACCTTACTAAATAAATAATGTAAATCATATTATATTAAAATTGTAATAATCATATTTCTTTATCACTACAATACAATACAATACTCATCAATCGAATAGTAACATTTGCTTAATAGCCACTCTGTAATTTTCAACTTGAATTTGTATGTAGACATTTTTTTCAACCTACTAGGAAGGTTATTATATATTTGGATAGCCATGCAATATGATCCATTCTTGTAGATGTTTACCCTGACTTTTGGTAGACAAAGTCTATCCTTGTGTCTTGTTTCTCTCTCAAGCGCCTCTCCATGGGTACGAAAATATTCTGGGTGCTCTTTTACAAATATACAAATTTGTTTGATGTACATGGAAGGTAAGGTAAGCACCTTTTCAGTCCTAAATAATGGTCGGCATGAATCCCTATTTCCATTGGGAGTCATTGCATAAGTTGATAAAAAATGCTATACAATAGCTTTACCGCAGCAGTCCCCGAGTGCCCCACCTTTTTTTTATTATTTTAGCATGGTTTTTTCAGCTTCAGACATTATTTAATGGCGATGACCGCACAATCGGGTAGTTCCCTTGTGAAAGCGTGTGGAGTGATGGCGAGTGAACTGCACGGTTCGGTCGTTCGTGTGAATAGAGCCTTACAGCCTTACTCTTCTTCCAGCTAAACTTCTAAACTGCTTACAAAGTTTGGTAGTTGGCAAGACAATCGGCCACAATCACTCTAACGGCTTTGAAGCTCTCTCGGGGGAGTGTCCAATCAAACACTACTTTAACAACTTTCGCGCTTACAAGTGTGTGATGCATTCGTCTTGTGTTAACCGCCTCCGTAGCGTAATAGTTAGTCCATTCGCTTCGGACCAGGAGGTCGCGGGTTCGAACTTGAAATTCTCGGTTCTGGATATCGTATTGCTTTTGTCCTCTCGTCGCTTGTGTTAAGGGGGTTCGATGAAGCTCCTCAATGCTCAATTCTCGCTAGATGGCGCCTGCTCCACAAATTTTTAGTTTCTATTTTTTTTGAAGTCGTGGTTCCACATTTTTACCTTAAAAACGTTAAGCGCACTCTTTACATAAATATTTAACTGTCGAAAAACAAATTGCACAATTAATTGCATTGTAGTATCCAAAAATCTCGATTATATGTTCCTTCACGCAGTTTTGAACTCGACACTCACACATCCATTGAATATTGCAATCGGCAATCATCGCATTTCCGAATACAAACGAATGCTAATTCCATGTCCATCAATTACAAGATTTATCGTATAACAGAATTTGAATTCAGAACTAAGTACTTTATTGTTGTTTTGTTTAGATTCCCGCACGAACTATATAGAGCTCTAAAATTATCATTATGTATAATATACTAACCAAAATTAATAAAAATATAAAAAAACGAAATAAACACCGTCACCGACACCGTTACCGACACCGATACCGACACCGTTATCGACACCTTGAAGTAAAAACTTTTTTGAGATGGGAAAAATGGCGTTTCAAATTATGTATATTAGTAATAATTCTTCAATGCATGAAAATGAAAAACAAACAAAAGACAGTTTGTTATATTCTCTTTGCAAACGATTGACTTGATGCAGTGACAGAACGTAAGAGCGGCAACATGCACGCGCGTCGTCGGTCGGTTGCATGGAGCGGCAACGTCGCGCATCTTGTGTATTTACACGACATTTTGTCTCGCACACATTCGTAAATTTAATGAAAATTGAGCCTTGGTTTATTCCATAATTTTAAATGAAAGTATGTTTTTTTATTAATCTTGCGCAAACAAATACTTGAAAAAAGTTTGTAGCACACATAATTTACGCTTTATTCTGTATCCTGAACCAGATTATTGCAATTGTTTTTTGTATGATAATCGAACCACCTTAAGGTTCAGTGGCGGGTTACTGCAGTTGCCGCCACAAATTAAAATTAATTCATTTGCCGTTAATACCTTTGACAATAGTAGGCCAGTTCACACATCAGACAGCACGAGTATAACGCGAGAGTCAGCGATCGCAACCCTCGACCATATTAGAGGGAAATTAACGACGATTAAAAAAAATCCTCATTACGCAAGAAAATACTCAGGGTTAATTAAAATGGAATTAACATTTTCAATTTAATACATGGTAAATTTAATTAGCGAAGTGCCAATCGATGTGTTTACAATATGACATACACTTTCAGTTCAAAAATTTACGATGTTACTGCTTGATTCAAAAAGGGAAATATTAAAAGAGATAAAGTTATTGAAAAATGACAGTAATTAGTGTATATCCGTCTCTTTGGGAAACGGAACAATTGTATTGTTGAAGCCGTCGGCTTAATGTGCATGAGTTGGGCGTGGACATGTGCAGAGAAATACAGGATGTCAGAGAAATACAGGATGTTAGAGAAATACAGGATGTTAACATATAATCATCTTGGAAAATATTGAAAATGCTTACTAGCCCAATTTGTGGGTAGTTAAATTCAGACAAAAGTTTTCTTTTCTTTTTTACCCACGACGACGGACGGAACATACTCGTAGAAGGGTATGCGTTTAGGGTCAGAAGGTGTTGGTTTGTTTGTTTGTGTGTACAAACAAATGCTCCCATTTATCTCGACAACTACTTAGTCGATTTACTTGCGGTTTTTGCATTTAAAAGGTGTCATTTCAGAGCATGTTCTTAGACATGTTTTATAGCGCTAGACCACCAGGTATCTCTGCAGCAGCCAGGATGGTTGGCGCTAATGTTGCCATTTATCTTGAAAAATACTTGAACGATTTTCTTGCGCTATTTTGCATTTGAAAGTTTTAATTTCAGAACAGGTTCTAAGATATGTTTTATGGCTGTAGAACACCAGAGAGCGCTGCAGCAGCCAGAATTGTTGGCGCTTGAGGGCTTCTTAGAAACTATTCAGCCGACTCCGATGCGATTTTTTTTATTACGCACGTGTCAGGTTTTAAAACATGTTTTACAGCAGTAGACCACCAGTGAGTGCTGCAGTAGTCAGGAGGGTTGACGCTCAAGCGTCAAGGGTAGAAAATAATTAGCCGACTCCGATGCGATTTTTTCATTATAAACGTGTCATTTCTGAGCAGGTTTTAAAACATGTTTTACAGCAGTACACCACCAGGAAGCGCTGCAGCAGTCAGGATTTTTGGCGTTTGAGGGCTTCTCAGAGACTATTCAACCGATTTTGCTGCGGTTCTTTGCTTTGTATGTCATTTTTACCAGACTGTCCAAAATGGAGAGTAATATTTTTCGGGCGTATGTATTTATGTATGTTATTGTATTTTAGTTTAAGTTTAAATTTTAATCCAATTTTT
The DNA here is from genome assembly GCA_947284805.1 of Coleophora flavipennella. NCBI lineage: Eukaryota > Metazoa > Arthropoda > Insecta > Lepidoptera > Coleophoridae > Coleophora > Coleophora flavipennella. The sequence goes on from OX369272.1 coordinate 2,446,148, forward strand.
TTCTGTTATTGTTGCTCGTGTACGACCTGTCTCCTTGCTTTTTCTCCGAGCACTTGGTTGTCTAGTAGAAATCGCTCTCAGCGATAAGACCGCCTAAATTGTACCTGCGAGTCTTAGTTATTGATTTTGTTTTGTACTTGTATTTGTCTATTCTGATGATACAATAAAGTGTTGAGTTTGAATATGTATGTAATATGTATGTATGTCCGTTTCTTTAGCTGAGCCTATTAGATTGAGATTACTCAGTGCGAGGTGTCGTTAGAATTTTTCTTCAGCCAGAAAGTAACATAGGATTTTTTTTATCTCGACTGCCCAATGAAGAGGGCTAATGTTTCTGGCAGTTGTTTTTTTTTAATTGTTTAGGTTATTCAGAGCAAGTCTAGACATGTTTTACAGTCGCAGACTATCAGGGGGCATTGCAGCTCAATAAAAATTCACAAAGCATGCATATGTAATGAAAGTACGTGAAAAATTTAAAGAGTCTATGACATATGGACAAAAAAAGTTGTGAGTAGTTCAAGGCTTTAAACTGGAGGGAGAACTTAGCTTCTCTCTAAAAGTTTAAAATAAAAAGCAAAATTGAAAATTTTGAATAGTCCACGACGAGTGTTAAAACGTGATTGAAAAAGGATTAAATAACTTTTTAAAGTTTCCCGACTACAGATAAATAAGAAACTTTCTTCAAAATCCAAGAATATCCGTTGGAGACTGCTGTTAGCACAGATTTGGACAGAAGAATCCGCCCGTCTCCATATTTAACTCAGATTTTCTTCATACAAGCAAAAAATAACCAAACGTACTCAAATTCTTAATAAAAAAATAAAAAAAAGTAGCGCCATCTGACATAAGTCGTACGAACTAGCGTGGGCGATAGCTGACGTCAGTGCCGCGCTAAAAGGACCTTGTTAGAATTGACGCTTAAAAAATTCGTTTATTTAATTTGTTTACGATTAACAAATACAATGTAAAGTTACTTGCCGATGATACGATCCCATGTTTCTTATTAGTCTTTCTTGCATGATATTCTAGCCTCTAACAACACAATAATGCATTTTTATATGGAATATCTTTCCACCGCACTCAACAATCTCCCGCAGACGACTGAGCTGTGAGTGTGCGAAACTTTCGATTTTCACACAAATTCGCTGGGAGCAATAGTCGCGCGCGTTGGCCGGGTCCTTACGCCAGTAATATATAAGTCATTGGCTATTAGAGAGCAGAGGCTCTGAAATAAATTGAATATACGCAATTTATAACTTTAATTAATTATTGATATTTATTATTTAACAAAGCGTCGGTGGCTCAACCGGTAACGACTCGGTCCATCTAACCAGAGGTACCGGGTTCAAATCTGGACGGCCAATGTACCAATGAGTTTTTCAAAAACTTACGTACATATCATTACCGATTGCTGTTACGGTGAAGGAAAACATCGTGAGGAAACCTGCACACGCCTGCGGAGAAACTCGCAGGCTGTGTGTGAAGTCGACCAACCCGCACTGGGCCCGCGTGGTCGACTAAGGCCTAATCGCCCTGATTCAGGGTAGGCTCGAGCCCCTCGGTGGGGACGTATATGATCTGATATAATAATTATTTAACAATACTTTAACTCATTCAGTATGTAAATAAATGTAGATTTGATCAATATAAATAGCTATATTTTAAATAAAATTTGGAACAGAGAAGGCGATGGCAGTCCACGATAGATTTTCGTGGATTTTTAAAAATTTGTCGGGCGTTGAAAAGTAAATAAAAAGGTTAAAATAACTTTTTCGAAGTCCCCCGACTAAAGAGAAATAAGAAACGAAAAATAAATTTAAAAAAATCCAGGAAAGTCCGTCATGGACTGCCGTTCTCTGCTCTGAAATAAATTTAATATATGCAATTTTATAAGTTTGACTAATTCAATAAGTAAATTAATGTAGATTTGATCAATATAAATTGCTATATTTAAACTAAAATTTGGAACAGAGAGGGTGATGGCAGTCCACGACGGATTTTCTTAGATTAAAAAAAAATAACTTTCTTTTCTTAAAATTTTGGTTTGGAAGTATTTGGAACCTTGTGTGTGTGGCCCCAAGTCACACTTGGTTTTTTTTTTACATTTACGTTTTCTACAAGAAGCACAAGTAAGAGGCAGTACTAAAATAATTTTAAAAAAAATGTAAAATATAAATTGGCGCAGAGAGACGATTATCAAAAGTTTATAGTATTAAAAAAATCTTAACAATGTTTTTTTAATACAGTTGTCAAACTAAATTCTGAAGTCATTAATTAATGCCAGCTGTAATTCCTGTAAATAAATTATAACTCTAAACTACCCTGGGATTTTTTAAAATTTAATATCATCTGCATTGTCGTTTTTTTTTTGAAAATATTATTTTTTCCACTGATCGTATCTTTTTAACCATGTGACTTACGAAATAATTTTTTTAATTCACAATTGGTAAGCCCTTGGTATCATTGTCAAAAACATGAAAAATTTTATCTTCTATATGCATTCCCTGGATTTTTTTTGCCACAGAATCAACCATTGAAGTATTCTTTTTTGCCACAGACTCAACCATTGAAGTATTATTTTTTGCCTCAGAGTCAACCATTGAAGTATAATTTTTGCCACAGAGTCAACCATTAAAGTATTATTTTTTGCCACAAGGTCAACCGTTGAAGTATTATTTTTTGCCATAGAGTCAACGATTGAAGTATTATTTTTAGCCACAGAGTCAACAATTTAATTATTATTTTTTACCACAAAGTCAACCATTGAAGTATTATTTTTGCCACAGAGTCAACCACTGAAGTATTATTTTAAAATTTTTTGATAAACCAAAAAACTTTTAGGTACTCTTCTGTACAATGTTTTATTTGAAAACAGTTTTTATGCTCAAAAGCCAAAATATACTCAAATGATCATAAATACACAGTTCAAAATTCATAAACGACGAGGACATTCAAGTGTAAACAAAACATTTTATCACTCATAAACACCAACCCATTGCGTTGGGGAATCTTGGTAAGGCCGCTTCCATCTTCGGCAACATCTTCACTTACCACCAGGTGAGATGTTGTCAAGGGTTTACCAATTGCGAATAAAAAAAAGCCTTACATACATACACCCGAAAAAAAAGGGCAGTCGTGTTAAAAAGCGCTATCAACACGCATATGCTACAATAGTAATTATACAGCTCTACATCAAGCCACGAGAGAGCAACATGATCCGCAATGCGGATAAATACAAAATATTATGATGGCACACTTCGCTTATTTAAATTATTTTAATTCATTAATTCCAGCTCCTCGTTTGTGGACACGCATAATTTTCATATCTACGTAATTATTGTGTTTTCAATGTAGAAGGATCATGCAGCAAACAACATAAAAACCGATCATATACAGGATGTTTGGTGTATCAAATTGAAATGGCCAATATGAGAGGTCAGTAGCTATCCCTTCAGCCCTCGCAATCTTTCCTATGTCCTATGGATTTTTCCAAATCAATTTTTCGATTTTTTTTTAAAGAAACTCCAATTTTCTGCATTAAATTAAAGTTTAATTTAATTTGAAAAAAAAATATTGGGTGTAGAGTCAAAGTTTAAATTTTATTTTGATGTGCACTATAGTTTGGTGCTAATAATCTTAAAATTACTGGCAGATACTATTTAACTTTTTTTTATTAACTCTCAAAGTTTTCGGAAGAGAGGTAAAGATGAACTTAAAAGTTAATTTTACATGAGTATAAAATAAAAACTAAAAGCGATCGGGATCTTCCAAATCCCTCAAAAGTTTTCTAGACGGTATGCGGTATGCTAAATGCCATACAAAAACTGAGTTAACTCGCCAAATTTGTGCATCAGTCAAAATTCAGGTTGAAATATTTTTTTGTGTAAATAACACGTCATCATCATCATCATCATATCAGCCACATATCGTCCACTGCTGGACAAAGGCCTCCCCCAAAGATCTCCACGACGACCGGTCCTGCAAGGTCACCCAAAGGGCAATGGAGCGTGCTATGCTCGGAGTTTCTCTGCGTGATCGAATCAGAAACGAGGAGATCCGCAGGAGAACTAAAGTAACCGACATAGCTCACAGAATCGCTAAGCTGAAGTGGCAGTGGGCAGGGCACATAGCTCGTAGAACAGATGGCCGATGGGGCAGTAAAGTTCTCGAGTGGCGACTGCGCACCGGAAAACGTAGCGCAGGCAGGCCTCCCACGCGGTGGACCGATGACCTGGTGAAAATCGCGGGAAGCCGATGGAAATAACACGTGCGATACAGGTAATATGAAATGTTGAGCTTTGTTACGAGTGCAGCAAGGCAGGACTTGTTTAGAGTGAAATCTGTCTTATATCTCTTTCTTACATAGCATTCGTAAACTGGACCGACGTTCGTTTTAGTCGAGTTTGACTGTCTCTGTTGCGTAACGTGTCACTTCACGGTTACGCCCGCCCGTGATTCTTACCTTCTATTACTGTTTTTTGTTTTTGTTGAGATTTGTTACTTTTTATTATCGCATTACTGTTTTTGTTTAGGAAAATTACTGACCTCTAATATCGGCCATTTCAATTTGGCATACGATGCACAAAACACCCTGTACAATATACAAGATTTTGTTTAGTTTCACCTGCCCCGGTATCTGTAATGAAATTTTGCAAGTTATTTTGACCCACTTCCCGGTGTCTGATTGAGCTGAAATTTTTGCATGCATATGTATATCGCGTGACAATGCAATATTAAAAGCTTGTCAAGTTCATTATTACATTGGCAGGGCCATTGGTTCAAAACATTGTAAGCGTCGAAATGAATATAAATTTATATACAAAGAGTAGATATAAATAAAATCTTATCATGTAAACGGTTCATTAATTGTTTGTATAGAACTTTCTTTTCATTTCGACGCTTACAATGTTTTGAAACATTCGCCCTGCTAATATACTGATGAACTCGACTGTACCTACCTTATAGGTTTTCGAAATTATTTTAAAAATAGTATTTTTTTTTGAGAAGTATATTTTGCCAGTGTTGATAATGATACACGGAACTGAGACATGGCCGCTCATTATGAGCTTCATATATTGGTCCAAATCAATCAAAAAATCCATAACCAAACATCCGTAACCGAACCAAGGTAACCGACATAGCTCACACGTAGCTTAAGTGGCAGTGGGCGGGGCACACTGCAGCACAGAGTGGCGGGCGACCGCTCACTGGAAGGCGTAGCGTAGGCAGGCCTCCCTTTCGGTGGACCCATGCCCTGGTGGCAGTCTTTGGGTGAACGGATTCGTGTACAATGCAACACTGTCCGATTAACTTATACGAGTATGAGTGGGTGCGGTTACAAACCCAACTGTCCATTAAGAATGGGTGTGAAGTTTTCGAGTGTGTGTATGTCTGTGTAGTGAGTGTGTATAGGTATGTCTTACTTGGGCTGAGGCTGTAACCTAACAGTCTTAGTGCTCCTGCAGCCTATACCTTATATCAACCAAAAAAAGCCTATACCTTATATCAACCAAAAAAGCCTATACCTTATATCAATCAAAAAAGCACAATGTGAACAAACTAAGTAGGGATTTGACAGTTTCAAATGTCAATTTCATAGTACTTTTGTTTACCTTTTGATATTTTTTTGGTTGATATATGGTATTTGATGCAGCGCTGGTTTTCAAGTCAGCCTTGGTGATAGAGATTTGGATTATGAATATGATGACTAATTTTATTTATGAGCGTATTCACAAAATAATCTCCCATACAAACTTAAAATACTATTTCTTGAAAAAGGATGAGCCGACTCTAATGAAACTTTAAACATATAGGGTGACTGGTGAGACGACGGTTGTATTTTAGAAGGTGAATCAGAAGACGAAACTGAAATACAAGAAACCTAAGGTCAATTCTCAAAAAAAATATACTTTTCATACAAATTGGTCAGCTCAATAACCAACTTTGTATGAGAAGTGTAATTTTTTTCTTGCGAATTGTCCATTGGTGCCTTTGGAAAAATTTTTCAGTTTCATCTTCTAATTCACCTCCTAAAATGCGTTCGTCGTCTAGCCAGTCACCCTGTATAAGCAAGTCACGAAATTCTAGTTTGAGGATAGATTACTTATTCGAAATACTTTATTTTAAAATGATAATCGAATTTTAAGATTACTAAGAAAACTTTCAAGCACTATTATTTAGTGACAACACATTTTTTTTTTAAATGTTACCTATCCACAAACTAGAATTTCGTGACTTGTTTATGTGTATAATGTTTCATTACAATCGACCCATCCATTTTCAAGAAATAGTAATTTTAAATTTGTATGGGAAACGATTATGTAAATACGCTCCTATGTTATAACTCTAAAACATGAGAAAAAAAAATGTTGATACGTATTTTTTAAAAACCGAATGCCATACCCCCGGTGATCAATCACAGTCACCCCTCACTTAAGTCAAATAACTGTACTTTAGATCTTAACTGTTTTTAACCGAATTAAAAAATGGAGGTTTCTCCATTCGACCGTATACATATTTTTATTTTTTTTATGTGTGTTCGTGGATAACTTCGTCGTTTATGAACCGATTTTGATAATTCTCTTTTTATTGAAAAGTAGATATCCCAAGTGTGGTACCATGATAAAGAAACCGGGATCTGATGATGGCATACCAGAGAAATCGAGGGGAACCTTAGTTGCCTGTTTGAAGTCAGTTTTTTTTTTGTTCAAAATAACAAAACTAACTGAGTGTCTACGCTTCGACTGCGTCTCACTTTGCCTACCTATTTTATATTTTTATTTTTACAGTTTGGGAAATCAAACAGCTATTCTTTAACACATATAAACTAGATGGTATTACTAAATTCTAAAGCCTTTACAGATTTCCAGAGTTAGATACATTAGCAATTAGATAAGCAATTACATTAGCAATTATTACACTATTTTGCTTAGTTACCTATTCTGATCAGGTGTTGCGATCTTAATTGTATATGTGTGCGTGTGGGTGGGTACCTGCATTTTTAAAAAATCCACAATTGATAAGCCCTGATGGTAAGTGACGATGATGCCGAAGATGGAAGCGAGCTTACCGAGCGAGATTCCCCAACGCAAAGGGGATCTGGCTAACTTATCTAAAAGCCGGGACACATCAATACTGTTAACACTGATGTTTGGCGGCAAGACTTAGAAATGATGGTTGTAGCTAGGGCTATGAAAATGCCCTACCACCAACCAAACCGAGTCTTACAACGTTGACCCCGCCGGGAATCGAAACCGCGACCTCCTGGTGTGAATCGAATGGACTAAACATTAGGCCAATCTTTTGAACCATCGACCAAGACGTAGCTCTGTCCTTGTTTAAAATTATTGGGTATAATCAAAGCTCCAGTAGGCTAAGACACTGAGAAATAAACATTAAGACAGAAAAAACCCATCCCAATTCTCGCATCCAAATAAGTACGTTGTCTTGTTCGTCTCACGTATCGGATACGGCACGGACACGGCGCGGCGACAACTACGTGACAACAGGCGAGTCACTTACCCTCTTTTACGAACTCCCTAATGACCGATACGGACTCTCGTCGGCGCCACAAATGGAGAATAGATGTTCGGGTGATACTTGATGTGGATTGAGTTGGGTCTTTTTATTATATTGATTTCCTTCGCGATTGTTAGCTTGGAGCATATGGACGTGGTTTTATTAACTGACTTCAAAAAAAGTTCCATCTTCGGCATCATCGTCACTTACCATCTGGTGAGATGATGCCAAGGGTTTACCAATAAAGAATTAAAAAAAAAGGAGGAGGTTTCTCAATTCCACCGTATATTTTTTTTTATGTGCGTTCGCGGATAACTTCGTGAACCGATTTTGATGGTTCTTTTTTTGTTGGAAAGAAAATATCCCAAGGGTGGTACCATGATAAGCAAACAAGGATCTGATGATGACGTCCTAGAGAAATCGAGGGTAAACCTTGGTTTCCTGTTTGACGTCGGTTGTTTTGTTCAAAATTATCTTGAGTGTGTTGCTCATGGTATCTATTCTACAGCAGGCCTATCGCATTCCACGCTGAAGGCATTAAAATGTACCTACACCACGGTCTACGCCGCGCAGCCTCCTGCAGGAGGCAAATAAGTAGTCAGAAGAGATAAGAGTTATGCGGTAGAAAGAGAAGTAACTCGTAGGTGAATACAACTGTAGGTAATTGGCGCTGTGCGAATCTTAATTGCACTATATTGTGTTGCAGCAAGAGTCGTCATTTATTTAAATGAGTTTACGGAGTCAAACTTCTTTTTCATTAGTAAATAGTCTTTATTCTTTGACTAAAGAATGATCATAGATACCTATAGTGTACAGTCATACATAGTGTAAAGAATCTATACAGTAGGCTAAGTGAGGCGTCTAGGCTTAGACATTGTGCGGAAGGTCAGGGACGAGACGGTAAAAAGCCTTTTGCCATGGTAACCGTTGTTCAGCCGTTTGGCACAATTTATTTAAAGTAGGAGGTGCTGGAGAAGAAGATAAGCGTTACTACGGATATTGTCTGTATGAACTGGCCTACTTTTATCGTGTCATATGGTTTTCATGTCTTAATAGCGTTATTTTTTTTTATTATAATTTTTTTTTGGCATGATTAACTAATGAATATTTGTATTTAAAAGGCGTCGGTGGCTCAACAAGTAACGACTCGTTCCTTCCAACCAGATGTATCGGGTTCAACCCCGGACGGCCAATGTACCAATGAGTTTTTCAAACTTACATACATATAATTACCAATTGCTTTAAGGTGAAGGAAAACATCGTAAAGAAACTCGAAGGTTGTGTGTGAAGTCGACGAACCCGCACTGGGCCTACGTGGTCGACTAAGGCATGATCGCCCTAATTCAGAGTAGGCTCGAGCCCCTCTGTGGGGACGTATATGAACTTATATGGTGATTATTTGTATTTAATGTTTTCACAATCTTGAACACTATATGATGTAATACCTATTATATGACCATCAGAAACTAACAGTGAAATTCACCTATTTTGAATAAGCATTTTGAAATTTTGGCTATGACGCAAATATTAAAGGCGTTGGACCACTGTATGGTTTCTTAGACTGTGGTGCAATCTTTTTAGGTAAGGCTCTTCTAGAAGGGTAATATAACTGGTGCCAAGCAACCTGCTGCGTGGTGCCACAGAGCAATAATTCACTCAGAGGTTCAACGCCTTTGATGATAGCGTCAAGGCCGACATCACTTAAAACTGATCATCTTTGATGCTGGCGCTTCTTTCCTCTTGAGTGAATGTTCCAAACGGCGACTGACTATCGGGATTCCCCCATCTCGCTACTCGGACCCCGGACGAGTACCCTGTCTGTAAAGTCGCCTCCGTTGGATGACTGTATGGATCCTATAGACTGTGGTAGTACGGTGCGGTTGGGGCGAAAAAGCCAGTGCGCCTTAGTGCGTTTACCGGCATACAAGGTATTCCAACTTCATCATCATCATATCAGCCGAAGGACGTCCACTGCTGGACATAGGCCTCCCCCAAGGATTTCCACGACGTTCGGTTCTGCGCTGCCCGCATCCAGCGGCTTCCCGCGACCATCACCAGGTCATCGGTCCACCGAGTGGGAGGCCTGCTTACACTACGTTTTCCGGTGCGTGATCGCCACTCGAGAAGTTTACTACCCCAACGTCCTGGATCTGTTCCAACTTAACGATTGGCAATAATAACTCTCCTGGTGTTACAGATGGCTCTAGGAGACGGTAGCTATTTTCAGTCAGGTCATCAATTTTTTTAATTAATAATTGACCATGCTGAACATGTTCAAATACCGACTTTAATCGCAACAACTATATACAATTGACTTTTTTTATTGTAAAAAGTACTTAACCAGATATTTATAAAATTTCTATGAGATGAAGGTATTATCTATATTTTTTTTAAGAAACCTAAAAATTGCTTCACAATCAGTGAATTAAACAAGTATAACATACATACAAAAAAAAAATTGAATTGTAAACCTTCTCCTTTTTTTAAGTCGGTTTAAAACTAACACGTTGTCCTATGTAAATGTCGTGTCATAACGTACCATATCTATGTGATTGTTACATAGAAAAATCATTCTCAGTTTTTCCCGAATTTAAACTTTCCAGGAAAACTTTCCTATTTTTCTTGTTTCCCTAAAAACCTTATTCAGACTATATTGGGAATATTTAAAATTACAAGCCGAATCTGTCCAGCTGTTCTGCCCTTACCAACGAACAACATAATTATAAAATATATTTTTAAAATAAATAAATTAGGTACCTATATGTAGATTTAACACACAATCTTCGAGTTTCTTCGCAGGCGTGTGCAGGTTTCCTCGCGATGTTTTCCTTGTGTGTGAAGTCGACCAACGCTCACTGGGCCCGCATGGTAGACTTATGCCCGATCGCCCTAATTCAGAGTAGGCTCGAGCCCCTCGGTGGGGACGTATATAAGCTGATATGATTATATGTAGATTTAAGTGCATTTGGTTGCACCACACCTTACGGTAAGTGCCGATATAGCCGAAGATGTACTTGTCATAAATTCTCGCCTTAGAGATTCCTTTAATCTTAGTTTTAACAAAGATTTTGTAAGTCTATGAAATTTCTCTCAATTGCAAGTAATTTCCCGCGTCTTCACCCTTTTTATTAAAGAAAACTCTTTTGACTTGCCAAAAGGTGTAAGTCTTGCCGCCAATCATCAATATTAACAGTATAAAAATAAGAAAGCCAGTTCCCAATTAATTTGGGAAATCTTGGTAAGCCCGCTTCCATCTTCGACCTCAGAGAATACCCAGTGTTCGGCATCATCGTTTGTTTGTTACCTTTTCACGCTTCAACGCCTTGACTAATCTTAATAAAATTTGGCATGCAGGTAGCCCGTGTCACGAAGAAGGACATATATAGGCTACTTTTTATCCAGTGAAAATAGCATAGCCCGATGCAGTCAATGAGGGAACTGAAAATATACTCTTTTAACAGCGCAGTTAATTTCTTTAACAGCGCAACGGAACAATGGATTTTGTGATTTTTTGCACAGAGATAGTTGAGGGGGTGGGAAATGAAATGATTTACTAATAAACATATCCTGACATAGTTCCCGAGGGATCTGGAGAAAATGTACGTCCTCGCTCGCGAGCTGCTTGCGGCTCGCGCACTGCGCACCCTCTAAAACAGTCATAAAAATGATGTCCACGCGGGAGAAGCCGCGGGAAAAAGCTAGTTAATTGTAAACTAAAAAAAAGTGTGTAATAAAAGAAATAACCCACTTTCAAAGAACAAACTACTTGCTACTTAGCCACACCCGACCAATAAATTACATTGAGAAGACCCCAGCCATTGATGAAAGAATCCTTACCCTAAACCAGTCTAGCTTCCAATGGAAAAAGAATAGCATTTGCAACACAAATGAGTATAGAGTATTATTAATTGTCAATTAAAAAAAAGTACGAAAAGAAATAACCCACTTTCAAAGAACAAACTACTTACTAAATAGCCATATGGACAATTAAACCACACTAAGGAAACCCCAGTAGCCCTGCCAGTCTAGTTTCCAATTGAAAAACAATAGCATTTGCAACACAAATGAGTCAGCAAAAAAAAAACGGTTTCCCTTGCGAACGCTCCGAAACCATTACTGAACCGATCCGCAATCGCAATAGCAATCGCCACAATTTGTTTTATCTAAACTAAAGCTAGACAAACAAAATAAATTCCAATTGAGCGATTAAGGCCCACCTTTCGATCCGGATCCAGACGGATGGTGGGATTAGATGGGCTCGGTGGGGATCGGTGGGGTAAGATTGCCGCTTGTGCACGGCATACGAACGAGACAAGTTCTGTCTACGATTGTCACAGAGTAGGGAATTGGAAAAGGCCAGTTTAACTAACTGTTGATTTAGAATAATACAGATACGGTAACGTGGTAACGCTCCTGTTATTTATCTTTATTCTTTTTGATCTATCTTTCATGCGCTGGCACATAACAATTTATGTGTCACATTGTCACATACTTCGAAATCCAAATTATTTCCTAACCTTCAATATTTTTCGCTACTAAACTTTGACTTAGTATAGTAGAGATTCCTCACATTCCTCGGGAATGTTTGTAAAATAACTATTTGAAACTGATACTCTCTTGAAGAATTATCTCGGGTCTTATATTTCTTAGTTGTTTCAACGATAAATTCGATTGTGTGCACGTACACAAACAACAAACCACTATTTACCCACGCCCTACCTCACTTACTTCTACCTTTGTGCCAAAATTTAATACAATGATTAAGAAAATTGCCACAAAATTGGTTCATTTTGTTTTTCATAGCAAAGTTTATTTTTTTTAATCATGTAGTTAATATTAAAACGTTTACATTTTTTCAATAAAGTTGCTCGAAAAGTGGAATCTGCCAGTCAAATTCATTTTACCGCACGCGTGCTTTTACTTTACCACTTTTTTTATTTCTAGCTCGAAGGAACAACACATTTCATGCAAATAAAAAATATAATAACCATAGATACCAAATCTTCTTTAAGACTTTTGATAGAAGTATTGTATAAGAGATAGGTTGTTTTCCGTGAGGTAAGTATATAAAGCTTGCTGATTAGATTCTCTTGGTTATATTTTTGTGAAGAAAAGAGAATAAATATGAATGAAGCGCATAGGTTACTCGCCTGCGGCTCGGGCTTACAACTGTCACTCTTTTGTTATTGATCTTTTTACCACCCTTGTATCATAAATAACTATTGTAACTATCGCTAAATTGGTTTTGTTCACGTTTACCACACGTCCTCGAAATATTTTTGTCACTTACACGGCAGCACCACAGCTGAAATAATTTCTCTTCCTCCACTAATGTTAATTTGTATAAAACAATTTATTGTGACATAAAGAACGGACACTCCCTACACCAGCATAGTCCGTAACCCGTACTTCACCCCCGCGTAGGCTCGCATACAAACGGCGATGATTTATGTTATGTTTTAGGATGTGGTGGCAGCCCTAGAATAGGGCCACCCCATTTATTCCCGAGCATTTCTTAAGAGACTACTTGGAGGAAACTAGAGGAAGAAGCGTACTTTCCGCGTTCTGCGCAACTACAATGCAATTTCCAACGCGCCTACCAAGCGTGGCCGCTATGGCAATCCACCAAAGTTGGAGGAGGCTTATGACCAACAGTGAATGTATTTTGGTGGTTAGCGAATTCTACCAAAAAGACAGGTTAATAATGGTTTAGGTGTGCAGGTTCAATCTTTGCATCAGGTTTTACTAATAGGCCATATTTTTTATATTGACATGTGTTTTATCCACAATTGTTAAGTTCTTCGCATCATCTCACCTGATGGTAAGTGAAGATGATGCCGAAGACGGGTGAGACTTAGATAAGATGGCGGTAGCTAGCCAGGCGGGCTTACAAAATGCCATTCCACCAACCAAACCGAGTCATACAAAGTTAGCCTCCGCCGGAAATCGAACCCGCAACCTCCTTATTTGAAGTTATTAGACTTAACCATTACGCCACGGAGGCATGTGTTTCCATTTTATTTGTTGATACATAACAGTTTTTGCTCTTCTGTGACAGAATTTTTCTACTCTGTGTACACTGTCCATACACGCCGCGAGCGCGCGATAAGCGATCTTTTATCGCGAATTGATGTATGTTTGACCTAATACCGTAGTGTGGGCCGTTCGGTAGCGAACGGTAAGGGAACGGCCCCATTACGTGTTACCAGAAAATTGATTAGTATCGATAAAAAAAAATCGAAGAAATGTTTCTTACGGATGCGTAGGATGAATGTTGCCAGGTGGTAAGAAAGTTTTTCGCTCATCATGTCAGGATTAAATCCTTTCTGAGTACCTACGAACATGTAAGTGTGTGAGTGTTCTATATTTGTCAATTATCTACATGAGCGAAATTGCGAGCATCAGCTGTAATCAGGGGTCTGCATATCAACCGACGCACGTCCACTGCTGGACATAGGCCTCCCCCAAGGATTTCCATGATGACCGGTTCTGCGCTGCCCGCATCCAGCGGCTTCCCGCGACCTTCACCAGGTCATCGGTCCACCGTGTGGAAGGCCTACCCACGCTACGTTTACCTGTGCGCGGTCGCCATTCGAGAACTTTACCGGCCCAACCGCCATCTGTACAAAAAAATACACAAATAAAAGACTTATTTTTATTTTAAAGACTTGCATGTAGATTTTAAAAAGAGTATTTACGTTCAGTTGCACTATTGCATCTCAAATTATACGGTTGAACATACGTAACATGTAACAAAATAAATGTAAGACCCGTTAACTGCGGTTTCCACTTATCGTACTGAACAACTTACCTAGTCGATTCTAAAAAAAAATTGGTTGTCTGTAAAGTTATTTTACGGACGATAGTTTAACGTGACAACGTCATAACGTATCGGGACAATGAGCGTAACGGGACAATGAGTCAACCTTTTTCGTGCGTGCAGTCGGCGTCCATCGATTTATTAGACGTTATCACGTCAAAAACGCCTTGCATACAGAAATTCACTAAATTCGCCAAACATCTGATCGGTTTGTACGTAGAGTCTATTTTTTTTTAGCTTTTTTGACGTGCCAACGTCTAATAAATCGATGGACTCCGCCTGCACGCACGAAAAATGATGTCTCATTGTCCCGTTACGTTATGACGTTGTCACGTTAAACTGTCGTCGTAAACCGACTTTACAGACAACCATTTTTTCCATAGGCAAAGTTGTCCAGTAAGACAAGGACAAGTAGAAGCCCAAGTTAATGGATTCAGCATGAATCTTGTTACACCAATTTTGTTGTAAAATTAGAGCATGATTTCGTGTAGCTTTTACTCATGAAACTGAACGGAAATTCATTTCTATGTATTCGCTCAGATCGTAAAAACATTTTGGACTACCCATACAAATTTGATTAATCAGCTAGTCGATTTGTATGGTAGAAAAAAAAGTAATTTCATCATTTTTTTCCATTAATATTGGTTCATTTTTATGAGTAAAAGCTCCCCCCCCCCTCAAAAAATATATCTATTTATCTATATCTTGCGTAAATTTCATACAAAAATGGCTCATTTCATAAAACTTTTAAAAGCTTTAATCCTTGCCGCTTTCAGTTCCAAATGCATCATGGTCCAATTTCTTATTTTCTTAAAATGCCTATAAGCATAGAACGACAGTTTTACTGTTTTTGTAAAAAGTTCTTTTACAAACATGTGAATTTTGGTTATAGTTGCAGCCAGTTTTTATTTGTCAATTTTTAACTTTTAGCCTAACATACAGATAGTATCCTATACTTACTTATATAATTAATAGATATAGATCAAAATAAAGATCTGAAAGATATTTATTTTATGTAAGTATCTAATTGTAATATAACATCCGTTTATAACTAGATTATTGTTTACACTTTTTGTTTTTTTGTTTACTTTATTTGTTTCTTTCCTTATAGTTTAAATCCTTTCAGTAATTAAGTGTTGGCTGGAAGAGATCCCTGTTTGAGATAAGCCCGCCTTTGTGCATGTTACTGCTATAATGTATCAATAATTGTATATTTTGTTGTACAATAAAGAGTTTACAAAAAAAATAAAACAAACATACAAAGAAGTATCTAAATCTTGTAGCTTGATGATACGGATGTATTACCTAAATAATCAAAATATTTATTTGCATTCTACGATAGTAGTTACTACAAATTTTTTAATAATAAATATATTTAGAGTTTTTTTTTAATTTACTATTTTCAAGCTCCTAGATCTTCTTACCTGATGAGATCGCATAATTGACCTTTTTGGGCACAGCAACATAGAAAAAGAAGGATGCGACTATATTATGTAGGTACCTATATTTACTTATTTTAACATTTCGCAGCAAGTGCAGAGGTATTTTGTGTAGTTCACCTGGCAACACTGAGACACGGTCAGAATTTACGATCGGCCGGCCTGTATGCTTCAGGAATCGCTTATTTGAGCAAAGGCTACAAAATAAATTTAGGAATTCATTAAAAATTAAAACTCCTACTTCGTGTTAACTTAATCCCTCTTTTTGGCCAGTCGGGTAAAAATATTATTAATGTCACTCACGGGATTGATCTAACGATACCTCATACGTTCAAATCCTTCGAGACTTTCAGGCTGTAGCAGGGAACATAGAAATCCACATACATACACTCGAAAATATAACCCTCCTTCTGAGGCAGTCGGGTAAAAAAAACATAACCCTCCTCCTGAGGCAGTCGGGTAAAAAAAACATAACACTCCTTCTGAGGCAGTCGGTTAAAAAAAACATAACCCTCTTCTGAGGCAGTCGGGTAAAAAAAACATAACCCTCCTCCTGAGACAGTCAGGTAAAAAAAACATAACCCTCCTTCTGAGGCAGTCGGGTAAAAAAAACATAACCCTCCTTCTGAGGCAGTCGGGTAAAAAACATAACCCTCCTTCTGTGGCAGTCGGGTAAAAAAACATAACCCTCCTTCTGAGGCAGTCGGGTAAAAAACCATTATACTCCTTCTGAGGCAGTCGGGTAAAAAAACATAATACTCCTTCTGAGGCAGTCGGGTAAAAAAAACATAACCCTCCTTCTGAGACAGTCGGGTAAAAAAAACATAACCCTCCTTCTGAGGCAGTCGGGTAAAAAAACCATAACCCTCCTTCTGAGGCAGTCGGGTAAAACATAACCCTCCTTCTGAGGCAGTCGGGTAAAAAGAACATAACCCTCCTTCTGAGGCATGTACCTTTTTTTAATTCACCTATCCCGAAGTTTCAAGGTTTTGAGATAAATTAAACTACTGATACCAAAGTATTCAATAGTGAAATTGTATGCCTACGCTACACTTAACAGCAATTACTGTGGCACTTACTTGTATCTAAGTATTTGGGCGATATTTTCTTAATAAAAAAAGACGTGTGGCACTCGGGGACTGCCGCGGTAAAGCTATTGACTAGCATTTTTTGTGAACTTTTAACACTAAGAAAGTTACACCAGTTAAATTGACTGAGTCCTTTTAGTACCACAAATCGCTCATAAATGGCACTGTAAGTTTTTTTTTTAGAAAGCGGTAACTTTACGTCACGCTCGGCCGAGCCAGTAAAATTGACTGTCCTTTTAGTACCGCAAATCGCTAATAGATGGCACTGTAAGTTTTTTTTTTACAACGCGGTAGTGTTAGGTTTTTTCGTTACGGAATTTCTTGATTCGGTCGCCGCGCTCAAAGCCCGCGATAAATCTTAAATGCAATAGCTTAAAAAATTCAAAAACCTAAAACCCTAAAAGTTCTAGTTTTTAAAATAGTTTTTAATAAGCATGCATTGTCACGAGAAACAAATCACCTAACTTTCGCCCTTCTCAACATGTTAAACAAATTTATGAAATCTGAGTTCGTTCGGCCATTCTATCCAACCGATTTGCTTATTTTTTTTTGAAATGAAAGACACTCATGCAAAGATTCAAGCATTAGAAAATACTTAACTTTCGCCCTTCACAAATAAATAAAAAGAAATGAAAAAAATATATTCCCTTAATAGTGTCGAAATATACGTTTTTGCGACATAAACAGACGTATCTTTTTTTTACGTTAACTTTTTTTTTTCACAGCTTCAAGGGACTGTAGGCTGAAGTATATGATTTTAATTTCAACTCGATACCTTCCCGTGTTACCGAGATAAAGGGTCTTGACAGACAGACGGACGGACAACAAAGTGATTCTTTATGGGTTCCTTTTTTTCCTTTTGAGGTGCGGAACCCTAAAAATTAGGCTAATAAGTGAGTGAATAAATGAGAATAAATGAATTTTATTTATTCACAGTGTAAAAAAGGAGCACTAGTACTTTAAGGTGGTCATCTTGACTACTGATCCGAGGGTTGTGGGTTCGATCCCCACCCAGGGCAAATATGTGTGTGATGAGCAGATTTGTTTGCTCTGTGTCTGGGTGTTAAATATGTATTTAAACATATATAAGTATGTATATCAGTCTCTTGTTCTCATAACACAGGGAATCCAACTTTGGGACCAGATGACCATGTGTGATTTGTCCCAGAATATTTATTTATTTATTTATTCATCTGCTCATCAAACTAAATAACTTATCCATAGCGACACATACTCAATTCTGTGTAAAAATGGGCCTCTCCGCACAAAACTGGTAAATCAATTGATCGATTTATATGAAAATTCCATTTTACGGTGATTTCAACAAAGTTATAGAACAAAAGTTGTTCAGTTTTTTTAAGTAGATTATTATTATTATAACAGCTCATATACGTCCCCACCGAGGGGCTTGAGCCTACCCTGAATCAGGGCGATTAAGTAGATGCCCAACTTTAAGTATTAGTGGTCCATTCTGTAGCACGCTGTGTATATTGTTTGGCCCGCTATTTTCTCATCCTGTCAAAGTATATATATTAGTACTAACATTGATACAGATTGGTTACAGTTTGGTTGTCGAACGTATAGAATTTCGCCGCCATTTTGTTTGTTCCGTCATTCCTTTTTTGAAATGTCATTTCTGGCCCGTTGTATGAAGTGTCCAGGGTGTGATCCTGTATAGCAAGCTACATTGTAAGCCTACAAACGCACTTGAAGATAGTGGTAGTTCCCCATAAAACAATGGTGGCGGTGCAAAACAGCCCTTGCTTCCGACAGGGTCTAAAAACGAGTACCGTTTTACATTAATTACTGTGGAACAATCCATGGTTTGTACTCATAGCATTACTGCTTCTACATACAGCTAAGAAAAATGGCGAAGAATCATATTTAAAAAAGCCCAACAAATTTTGGAGATTGGACGGCTTTTATGTAAAAGTAGGCAGATGAAGCTGACAGAAAGTCTCTGGATGCATGCTGGCTGAAATGATGTTACTGTTACGGGTGACTGATGGCCGTTGGGGCAGTAAAGTTCTACAGGGGCGACCGCGCGCCGGAAAACGCGATGGACCGACGACCTGGTGAAAATCGCAGGAAGCGGATGGATGCGGGCGGCGCAGGACCGGTCGTCGTGGAAATCCTTGGGGGAGGCCTATGTCCAGCAGTGGACGTTTTTCAGCTGATATGATGATGATGACGAGTGACTGGGACTATAAAGCGAGAGTCAGAAATTTATTTGTTTCTTTAGTCGTATGGTAGTAAAAAGGAATATTGTTAAACATTACAAAAAAACAAAGAACAAAACTAAATTAAGAGATTGACATACAATTGTTTTTGTACCGCCCAAGAGTTTGTCAAGAAACAATATATGAAATATTACTATATAAACTATAGAAAATAGTACTAAGTAAACTATATAATGGAAACTATATCTAGATCGAGCGTCGGTGGCTCAACCGGTAACGACTCGGTCCATCTAACCAGAGGTACCGGGTTCAAATCTGGACGGCCAATGTACCAATGAGTTTTTCATAAACTTACGTACATATACTTACCGATTGCTTTAACGGTGAAGGAAAACATCGTGAGGAAACCTGCACACGCCTGCGAAGAAACTCGAAGGTTGTGTGTGAAGTCGACCAACCCGCACTGGGCCCGCGTGGTCGACTAAGGCCTAATCGCCCTGATTCAGGGTAGGCTCGAGCCCCTCGGTGGGGACGTATATGAGCTGTAATGATGATGATGACAAAAAAACAAGTTGAGATTGTGAAAGGGTTCGATTTATCATCATCATCATATGAGCCGAAAGACGTGCACTGCTGTACTGTATGGCCTCCTCTAAGGATTATACAAGGACCGGTCCTGCGCTGCCCGCATCCAGCTGTACAATACATTCTACGGTAGCACCAGACATACTGAAAGCGTTACAGATCTTAAAGCAGTGCCGTATTCATCACACCATCGATGTTGAAATATATCCCGTTTCATTGGAAGTTGGAAGGCACAGATTGTATCGCAGTGCAGTATCAATGTAATTGCTTGGTCCGTTCATCGAAACGCTTGTGCTATAGTGAGCAGTTCCAAATGGTTCCGAACAGCTACGAACACTCCCGAAGCCCAGCGTGTAATGTACTGTCGTGTTAAGTGCGCAACACGTAAAGTACGAAGCTAAATGCAAGCTATAAATTTTGGTGGTTGCAACCGGCCTGCATTGGCAACGGGTTGTTTTGGGACACAGCGCTTGGAAGGACGACGAGCTCTTGAAAAAGTAAATTATTTTATATGTGTGTAATTCCGTTAGATAAAGGATTTATTTAATATACTTTGTATTAAAAGCTTTTATTTAACTTGCAATGTTTGTATGTATATTTGTTTAGTTCAAATCTTGCGATCGATAATAGAGTGACTTTCAGGGGTCCGATTGAGTTGAAATTAGGAATGAAGCCGTATTATCGGTGACAATAGATCTTTTTAATATTTTGAAGTTGATTTAATGATGTACTTTGGAGGTGGAATCAAGGTCCCAGAATCTTCTTTTATTTTGCAATAGAATCGTAGGAAATACAGTCTTTTACTCACCTTTTTTGAATTTGAACCATATATTGTTATATTTTCACTATCTCAGAATTTATTCGGATCCAAAAGTAAGGACTTAACTAAACTCGACGAGATTTTCTGTGAGTGCGCATCAAAAGATTAGAAGAAAACAACTAGAAAATTCTTATAAAAAATTTAACCATTTATTGTGTTGGATGGCGATCGTTCTATGCTGAATCATAATGGTTGATAAATAGTGAATTTTATGGTATCTGAGAGCTTACAAATCTGTGACTAGTTCGCAAATTTTGTAGCTTTTTAGAGAATGAACGAAAATACACATCAAATGTCACAAAGGAAGTCTATACACTCTATAAAAACTTAATGAAGATAATGTCTAATTACACATATAAAGTTTCAGAAAGAAAGACATCCTTTTACAACTCGAGATAATAAATAATAACATAAAAACATTGGCAGTTTTCACTAGCAAACAAAGAAGAAACCTAAATTACTCTATAATTATATCTATGACCTATTTCTTCTTAAGTAAAACATTAATTACGAAACAGTAGCTCTATGCATATCTTTATACACGATCCTGAACTATATAAACTTATCTACGGTATTAATGTCGCATATTTTAAATTTGCATAACTTTTATGTATTTTTTTTTACATTTTCATTTCCTAAGACCCTTAAAATTAACCCTTACCTCTAAATTAGAAAGAAAAAGACTATTTTACTTATATTATTTGACCACGAGGTGGTGTCATGCAATTGCCAGAAACCAATAGCAGTACCGTACTTCCGTCGGAATTTCCCTACTCTCAAAATAATACTTTGTCCTGTTAGATAACGACTGCAACATACATATTATTAATATAAAAAGCACCCTAGGTCAGTCGGGCCAATGGAGAAAGAAAAGATAAGAGAGAGAGAGGACCTACTTGGAATCTGAAGATTGTCTGAAAATTTCATCGAAATCGGTCCAGCCGTTTTGGAGTCTATAAGGAACATTTTTTTTTCCTTCACATAGCACAACAGAGATAGACTGGATTCAAGTGCTAATAACTACAGCCTCCCTGATATAATAAAAGGATTTGAATGTAAATCACATGTTAAACGCTCATAAGAATTAGAAATGATTTGAACGATTAAAAATTATTCAAAATGATTACAAATCAAATCATTTTTAATCCTTTTTAATGATTTTGTTTAATCAGGGCTGTGATTAAAATAACTAAAAAAGAGATTATAAGGTTTTCTTATTTGTTTACTTAACTTAAGTAATAAAAATATGTATCGTTTATTTAAGTAAATAAACTTTAAACAAAAAAAAATGTTATGAGGACAGGTTATAGCGGTGAATACTTATAACCTGTATTGTCCGTTAAATTTGGAACCATATTAAAATAAATAAACTCATGTGAGTCCAACTATGTAACTTAATTAATTAATTCATTAACTTTAATTATCTTAACGTTAGTTAAAAAACACTATAATATTAAGAAATTATAAAGTCACATGAACAATGCGTTCATAAATCTTATTATTGGTCAACTGACAGCCAAAACCGTGTGCTAACACTGGTCTTATGTACAGTTGGTAATATTACAAATTATACAGTCAGTCATTCAAATCACCTACCCAGATAACCAGGGTTGTCAATTTTGAACTACATAAATATAATCATAAAGTTTAAAAGACACTTACAATTACAAATTTTGAAATTACATGAATACAAACGCAAATTTAAATTTCCAACTAATTAACCAAGAAAGTGTAACAACGGTACTTTTTAAAGATTATTTTAATTTAATTAAATCATGGTAGATCTTATCTATGGTTTCTGTATCTTTCCTTTTATTAATTAAATCTTGATGCCTCTCCATTTACATAGATTCCATAATCAGACGCTTTTTATAATTATGTTCTGTATTTAAAATTTTTAATATTTTAAGATTTTAGCCTGCTTACCCTCGAGTAGGCTTTATCATTACAAAATACAAAAGCTTTAGCTCAACCTTTTTTTTTAAAATAAAGACAAAAATAATATAAAACTCATGGCATTTAAAAAAACAGAAACAAAACGATTTACAAAAAGTATTGTATCATATAACACTTGACAGCCCTACCAGCACATCACACACCAGAAACTATGCACTCGCGACTTAGCTTGCTCAATAGCAAGTAAGTGGTTGTAGCATCGTCTTGAATTCATCCAGGGAAGCAGCAGTTGAAACAGCAGGTGGCACAAAGTTCCAGAAAGCAACTCCAAGGACAAGAAAAGAGCTCTTGTACATTGATGTACCCGGAATCGGCGATAACAGCGTATAGTCCGGTTGTTCTCAGATCATTGCAGAGTCGGATCGATAATAGCTTCCAGATTCTTGAGAATACTAACTTACTCAATATCTTTACCAGCTAACGACAGCACTGGCTTCTCACTGCTATCTATGAGGATAGTACGTTTAGACAAACACCAAAAAAAATGTTAGACACGAAATTCATGATGTGTGAACGGAAGATTAACACTTATTTTTTTTTTTTTCTTCTCCTCCTCGATAAATTTATTTATTCCGCAGTCTCTGCACCACCTCCAAAATGGGCTGAAATCGTACACTCTGCCACAATTGATACATGTTTTTTTTTGGGACTCCATTTGACCGGAATGGTTGCAACAATATGAATCATTTCGACCCTCCGTCTCCGTTTAAATAGCAATGCTTATCAAAACTAGGGCTACCACTTTCTCATAACATTTTTTTTTGTTTAAAGTTTATTTACTTAAATAAACGATACATATTTTTATTACTTAAGCTAAGTAAACAAATAAGAAAACCTTATAATCTCTTTTTTAGTTATTTTAATCACAGCCCTGATTAAACAAAATCATTAAAAAGGATTAAAAATGATTTGATTTGTAATCATTTTGAATAATTTTTAATCGTTCAAATCATTTCTAATTCTTATGAGCGTTTAACATGTGATTTACATTCAAATCCTTTTATTATATCAGGGAGGCTGTAGTTATTAGCACTTGAATCCAGTCTATCTCTGTTGTGCTATGTGAAGGAAAAAAAAAATGTTCCTTATATACTCCAAAACGGCTGGACCGATTTCGATGAAATTTTCAGACAATCTTCAGATTCCAAGTAGGTCCTCTCTCTCGCTTATCTTTTCTTTCTCCATTGGCCCGACTGACCTAGGGTCCTTTTTACTTTTAAATTGCATATTTTTAAAACCGTTTTTCAAACAACTATCAAATGTCCACGTAAGCTATTTATCTCTTGTTATTGAAGTGTGGTTTTCCTTAATAAATGCGATGTACCTATGCTGACCACTCTTATCTGAAAAGTTTTATGTTTACATATTTTTAGTTCGGGAATTCACATGACTAATATAATGTGTGTGTTACAGTCGTTATCTGACAGAAAAACATATTGTTTTGAGAGTAGGGAAAATCCCAAAGTTCTGTCATCCACGGATTGTAAGTACAGTCACCATCAACCAACTGATCTATCTCAACTGATCTATCTCAACCAGTTCACGTATTTTGGGTACCAAGAAGCTAGAAGCTAAGAAGCTAGTGGGTGTTTGATAGACATAAAATTAGCATATGATTTGACTAGGTTAGGGATCATCTATTTTGAATGGAAATTATTTATTTAAAAAAATGGTCAGATTTCAGACAAGTTTCGTCATCAAATAAATCCTATGTATAACATATTTGGACTTCCCATTGTAACTGAAGATTTTATCAGTAATTTTATGAAAATTAGTACACACTCACACGCAAACACATACACACACACACACAACACATTCATACATACACGTTTTAGTTTTATTTAATATAAATATAATTCTATAAATATCCGTTAAAGCAATCGGTAAGTATGTACGTAAGTTTTTTTTTTGAAAAACTCATTGGTACATTGGCCGTCCAGATTTGAACCCGGTACCTCTGGTTAGATGGACCGAGTCGTTACCGGTTGAGCCACCGACGCTTTTTTTGTTTTTTTGTGCCATCACAATACTCTCTTCACTTCGCTAAGTCTTAACCCT
This sequence comes from Coleophora flavipennella, assembly GCA_947284805.1. Lineage (NCBI taxonomy): Eukaryota > Metazoa > Arthropoda > Insecta > Lepidoptera > Coleophoridae > Coleophora > Coleophora flavipennella. The sequence goes on from OX369272.1 coordinate 2,470,615, forward strand.
TAATTTACCTGTTAGGTCCCATGGACTCCTAGCGTTGTTGCAAACAGTCATAAAAACGTTGTTATTGCTGTCTCGCTTTTCAAACGTCCGTCGTCCCAGTAACTTCTTGCAGTAGTGTGCCGGACGCGGAGTGGAGAGGACGTGTGCTGGCGCCGAGTGCAACGGTGAGTAAATAAGTATATGGAGTCCACTGGACTCTACCAGGGTATTTGTGTAACCCTCATAGAGTGATATTTTATCGTATTTATAGGATTTTTTGTACATTTTAGGTTACAAAATGGCTTCAAATAAACGGTCAATTAACTCACTAGAAGAAAATGGCTCGTTTGTGATACTGGAGTTGCTCAGAGATGTTTATCGTGCACGAGAAAGACCTGCATCCGATGCCTGGATAAGGACAATAAACTTTTTTATTTTCTTCAAATGTATATTATATTATTAACTATATTTGATGCAAAAAGTAACACGCTAAACACGTTAAAAAACCGACTTCCATCGCAACAAATTAGTACATTTTTGCATTATTATTTTTGGTTTTATTAAATTTTCTACTAAAGTCCTACACCGATTTTGATAAAATTTATATGGGACCACACGGAAAGCACTAGCTTTCAAATAAAAAAAGAATCATAAAGATCGGTTCATCCAGTCAAAAGTTCTGAGGTAACAAACATAAAAAAAAAAAAAAAAAACATACAGACGAATTGAGAACCTCCTCCTTTAGTCGCTTGAAAATACATATATATAGGGTGACTCTAAATTAGTTCTTGGTAGCAGAGGATATGAATGTACTCGTGATTACAAACAACTTTCCCAAAGAAACTATATGTAAAATATGAAAAAAAATCGGTGCTTATTACATTTTTGCCGATTTGATAATTTATTTTGTATCGGCCACCAAATTTTTTTTTTCTGATTTGACATATAGTTTCTTTGGGAAAGTTGTTTGTAATCACGAGTACATTCATATCCTTTGCTAACAAGAACTAATTAAAATTCATCCTACATAATTGTTGTCTAGTTATAAGCCAGAAGTGGGCATTTATTTTTTTGTTGTCGTTTGATTTAGTCTTAACATTTTTTTTTTAACAAGACTGCTACATAAGTATAACGAATTAAGATACAAATAAGTTACCTGATGAAATATTCTTAAGTATAATAAAGTATTTAAAAGTACATTTTGCTTTAATTTTGAACAAAATCCATGATTTGTAACAGTAAATTATATGTTTAGGGTTAACCAAGTAAACTAAGGGTTAAAAGAAAACAAATTTTATACTAGTAATTTTCAGTATTGTTGTCTATTAAAAGTTTATCTATCAGCTGATGAATAAGTAAGAGAAAGAAATACTTTGTGACTATATAGGTTTCTTTTTGTTTTTTTTTAACTCACAACTGCTAAGCCCTTGGTATCATCTCACCTGATGGTAAGTGACGAAGATGCCGAAGAAGGGAGCGAGCTTACCAAAATTCTCTAACGCAATGGAGAACTGGCTATCTTATCTTCAAGCCGGAACACATCAACACACCAATTTCTTGGGGAATGGTATTCAGTTTCACGAGTAGAAGCCTCAACCCCTCCCCCCCGGCATTGCTACACTTTATTACTACACCCTGTAAATCAGAAAACTTACAAATATTTCTAAGGGTTCTTTTTGCTTACTCGAAATTAGATTTCAGCTAAAACATGACCTCTTTCTAATTTGCATTTCAAATGTGTGTCTGTCAAATTGCTGTAATTAAATTCTATTTGAATATCTCGTTTAATTAACTTTGTTAAATGTTATTTTACTTCTGTTTACGTTTCATATGTCTGAGTTAATTTTCATTTTAGATACCTAATACTGAGGTGAAATCGAGCCAAAAATTTATGTATTCTATTTAATAAAATTCTATCTCATGTAATTTTAACGCCTCCGTGGCGTAATGTTTAGTCCATTCGTTACACATCAGGAGATCGCGGGTTCGATAGACTCGGTTTGGTTGGTGATGGGGCATTTTCTAAGCCCGCTTGGCTAGCTACCACCATCTTATCTAGGTCTTGCCGCTAAACATCAGTGTTAACAAAATTGATGTGTTCCGGCTTGAAGTTTTTCGGCTGATATGATGATGATGAAGTAGATAGTTCAGATAATACATAGGCTTTACACGATTAAGACTAAAAAAAATTGAGTGAAACTTCGTAAATAGATAGATTTAGTATTTACGGATCCCTAGAACTTATATTTAATCCATATTGTATGGAGCTTGATAAGAAGGTTCAGGTAAGATATTGGCCACCCTATAACATAAGGACTGAACCGATTTCAGTGAAACTTAGTATGAGCATGGTTCAGTTACCAAATATCAGCACCCTAACCTACCCATTTGATGTATTAAGCCTAATACGGGGCAAAACAATTCTAAAGTTTTCCAATAACATAAGGTTGTTGTAACCTATTCAATCAGGTGTCATAAAAAAATTAAAGGACTAACCATTGTCTATTATTCCGTTTCTTCTGTGAAATACCTAAAATTATTTGTTCGGAACCAAGCTTCAATTTCTCGCGCGCACTTGGCAACAGCCAGCGATTTATGGCGATAAAAAATGCTCCAGCGCGGCAGCTCGACGACCTTCGGAGCGCGAAGTCAGTCTTTCATTTCCAGCGCCGAGCAATAGACTCGATAGAGCGGGTTACCGGAAGCGATAACGGTTTTGTCGTGGGCCTCGGGGACGTGTGCAGTGGCAGAACGGTGGCGTCCCGTAAGTCAGTCAACAGGCCTTGTGACGCGACTGACGTGTTGCGGGCTCCGTAAATAATTTGTGGGACACCAGGAGCGAGCAAGTAAAGCCGCTGCCCCCAAGACACGTAAATTAGCACTACGGAGTGTCCTGTAAATCAATCAATCAATCAATCGAATTAATTTATTTTAAATAGGTGCTAACACACACTTTTAAATAGTTAAAAAAAATACTTATTGTCTATTACATAATGTCATGATTCAGATTACAGTCTCAAGGAATGGTATTTGTTATAGAATCAACATTTTATCTTTGTCATTTATTAAATCTATTATTTTATAATATCCTTCTAGCCTGTCTACCTATCGAATACGGACGATAGCTATTTAGTGTAGGCATTGTGATATAAAACGGAAGATAGAATTTGTTTGTCACCGAGCCATCAGAGGCGACGGACGACGTCGCGGCTTCGCAGAGAGTCAGTAGGCAACAGTGAGAGCCGAGATACGCGCGACCTCTTTTGTGAGTATTTAGTTGCTAGCCAAGACGGCTCAGACTCCGGACACGTGCAAATAGCATTTCGGTTTGTTCCGCAAATCATTCTTCCTATCCAATACGGTTAACAGTTATAGTGTATAAATTACGATAAAAACCGCTTGAACTGTGTCAGCAAGCCGTGTGTGTGTTCTGTGACTTTGTACCTACAACAAACCCGGCCTTGTACTTATAACTGACCGCGTATTAATTTTTGTCGGACAGTAAATAAATATGAACTTTAGGGTAATCTGACTGACGGATTATTGCGAGCTACGAGTGTAGCTACATGCCAACAGCCCACGATACCCAAATTAGAGATTGTTGCACCCCATGGAGTGCATTAGGTGTTTGTGGCATTCACCCATACACATACAATTTCACTACACAAAACACTTAAAACATAACAAAGTTTACCACCCAACTGCAACGACCTACGAGGAATCGGGTTGCGTCGCAAGGTGAGTAATTACATGTAAGCTGTTTTTGCTTGTGTACTTGTTTTATTTGTAGATTTTTTGTACCTAATGTACTAGCGGTAGTCCACGGGAACTGCATTAGATATATCAACAACCCCCTTCAATGATTAAGGCTGCAAATAACGCCGGTAGGTGACTCCGTGTCCCCTGTGTTACGCCGACTTCATTTCTCCAGTGTTATGGCTATTTTGTGTCACCTGTGTTACCAAGCCTAGCTTGTGTGTCCTTTTTCGGAGCCTAAGCTTGAACTTGTATTCGCTTAGCTGCTTTAAACACTGAGCCCCTAGCGCTGCGTATCGCAGCCGAGTTCACTTTCCCACCTGTAAGCCTGCGACATAAAAATCAATGGGCCCAGTATGCGTCTTTGCTTAGGCTTGCAGGTATTATTTACAAATATTATTTTAGAACTTTAAGGTGTATATAAACTAGATACATCAATATCAGCTCACTGCATTTGTACTTAATTGTATTTTTCAGATACATAGATAGATGAAACATTTATTCTTTACCACAACACAAATACAGTACGGTAAATTAACATTAGTACACTTATGTAACTAAGAAGCCGTAGTAACAAATTTATTACTTTGCAGATGCTTACAGACATACACCAGTCGAAAGTGTTCGGTGAATAACATTACTGTGCCGTAGCAAAGAAAAGGCGCCGACTAAGCATATGCTGTGGCTGACGACAGCACTGATATACTGACGGCACCCTAATGAAATTCCGGAAGAGACTACTATGTAGACAGAACAAGGCTAAAAAAAAATAATTAAATAAATTATAGTATTTTTTGACGTGATAACGTCTTATAATTCGATGGAGCCGGCTGCACGCACGAAAAAATGCGTCGTTACCTCGCTCTGAGGCGTTCCGTCGTTACCTCGCTCTGAGGCGTTCCGTGAGGCGTTCCGTTTTCGATATTATGAAACCATTCCATCAGTATTTTCTTATGACGTTGTCACGTTCAACTATCGTCAGTAAACCGACTTTACAGACAACCGTTTTTTTTAATAATAAATAAAAATTGAGTTTGCTTAGGCTAATGGAAATCATGAAAGATAATAAATATTTATATATGTAATAGTAATTGCAAAATTGGTTAGTACATGAAATTAAACCGAGGAATTGAATAAGTATGTACTTAAACGTAGTATATAAACAAAACAAAAAACTGCCGTGTAGATTAGGAAAATATAGAAGTGTACAATAAAGTGAGAAAAAAAACTAATTAAGTAAAAAGAATGTAGAATGTATACAGACAAGAATAAAGTAGTGCAATTCATATGAGTGAGACCTAACCTACAGTAGTTTAAAAATGACTATAAGGTGCTGGTTTATCTTGCGGGCGAAAAAGAAATGATTACACAGAAATAAAATCAAGCATTTCAAATTATAGGACAGTTTCAAGCAAGATACGTTCAAATGAGAGATGTATTGGACTTTTGTCCTAGTAATAAGTGTGATTTGTACGATACATATCGTTACAATATGCTCGGCCATAATATCATGATCTGGTCAACCATTTCATTAAATGGTCGTGCATTTCATGATCTGGTCAACAATTACATTAAATGGTCGTGCATTTCATGATCTGGTCAACCATTACATCAAATGGTCGTGCATTTCATAATCTGGCCAAACGTGGATTGACATATCATCAAGCGTTGAAGTATAAACGATATGATTAATCGATATAATTATCATGAATATGATAGTTTTATGAAAAGCGGTCGAGCATATTATATGGCTTGGACATACATAACAGGACTGAAATTTAAGAAAAGATTATTAAAAGCGGGTGAAATATCGACACTTGCATAGAGGACCAATGACATATATCAAAACACATAAAAACGCTTTGTTTGAGGTATAAAATGTTGTATTTTTTAATAGAAATTTTCGAAATCGAATCGAAATAGTACAGTGTTAAAAAATTGGTATGGGACCCGTAAACTCCCCAAAGAACCCATACCTATAGTCAATTCTATGTGTAATTAAACAAGTGTATTTTTTACACACATTGAAAAAATACGTACCCACACAAACCAATAAAAACAAAACAAAAAAAATGTTCCAATTAAGAAAATACAGAAAATTAACAAACCAGTCTAAATTGGCATCTTCTTCTCTAAGATCAATTATTATAATTTTAAGATTTTTTTGAATGTAAATATGAATGGTTTTACAAAGAACCCGGAATCCTAGTTTGGGACCAGATGACCATGTAAAGGAGGCTAAACAGGACTCATTTTAGCGCAGTAACTGTTTGAATACAATACTTTTCACTGAAATCACATTTTTTTACTGTTTGCCAAGGGTCGACTCATAAAGCATGTGCAGACATCCCTTAATGTTCAGATGCCTACATATGCGATCGATGAAGGAAATCTTGAAAATTTCCGGTGCATGAGTCTTAAAGCTAAGTCCGTCCAGTTCTAGGTGCCATTTTCAGTGATCGCAATTGTTTCACCAAAGTTTGATTTAAATTTCCAGATATCTTAATGCAGAAGTTGCATTTTTGATTTTTAAATTTTGTTGAAGTAACTCTACAAAATAAACTTACATTACTTAAAGTAAACTCTTTTTTTTATTTTCTAAAACCTAGAGTGTTCGACGAAGGTTCAATCGCCCTAAGTCAGGATAGGCTAGAGCCTCGCGGTTGGGACGTATAAGAGCTGATATGATGATGATGATGAAGATATGTATTTGTAACTTGTAATTACCAAATAAAACGATTTTAATTTTCTCATAAAACTAACACCTGATGGAGACTCCATCAACATATCAGCTCATAATATTAATGTCTCCTTCGAGGGGTCGATCTACCCTGAATTAGGACAATCGGTCCTAAGTCGATCACACGAGCCCAGTGCGGGTTGGTCGACCACACACACAACCTTCGAGGGCACATAGCTCGTAGAACAGATGGCCGATGGGGTAGTAAAGTTCTCGAGTGGCGACCGCAAACCGGAAAACGTAGCGTAGGCAGGCCTCCCACGCGGTGGACCGACGACCTGGTGAAGATCGCGGGAAGCCGATGGATGCGGGCAGCGCAGGGCCGGTCGTCGTGGAAATCCTTGGGGGAGGCCTTTGTCCAGCAGTGGACGATTTCCGGCTTATATGATGATATAATAATATGTATTTTTAGTTATTATTTAAATAATCGTTTATATTTTATATATTTTTTTTACTTTTAGTTATGTCACTTCTATTAGTTATAATAATGAGTTAGATCATTTTAAAGTTAAATTTGCTGCCATCCTGTACCAGTTTACCTGTCTTTCAATCCCTTACTAAAGGTTGCCTGGTAGAAATCGCTTAAAGCGATAAGGCCGCCTTTGCACTCTATGTATATTACAAATTATAAATCCTGTATTGTTTTTTGGCGTGCAATAAAGTTTATTTACCTACTTACTTACTTGATTTCATCCCCCTTTTCACGCCCATAATGGTTGAAATTCAAAAAACAACAATTTATGTTGCTTTAGTTTTTAACCATGTTGTTCAACCATAATCCGATACTAAATTTTGTAATTTTTATTTCGCAAATAAAGAACTTCAAACATAAACTTGTATCCCTTTTTTACCCCCTTAAAAGTTGAATTTAAAAAATCAATTCTATGTGGGTGTTTTTATTATTTATATAATGACTAAAATGGTCAATTTTCATGGCCCTATCTTTTTTATGATAATTTATCCCGTTGCATCCCCCAAGGTGGATGAATTTCGGCTAAACATGAAACACGCAATTGATCATATTTTGTTAATAAGAGTAATCCTGCAATTTTATTAATTCAAAAGTCAATCTAATCTTGACTATCCATACAAACTTTGAAACATCCCTTCAGAGATTCAATTTTTAAACACGCTAGAATATATATTTATTTATTTCTAATCGTTAAGCTAAAAACAAATACTTCTAGCTTCAAAAATTATGGACTTCTATACAAAATTTCAACTCCTTTTTCACCCCTTTTAGGGTAGAATTTCAAAAAATAATTGCTTAGTGGGTGTTTTCGTTATTAAATGGCCACACTTGCGAAATTTAATGTTCCTTGCTTTTTAAAAATCCAAATAAGATACTTCCTATACAAACCCACTTGCTTTTTGCTACTATGTTAGTGTAACTTTTATTGTTGATTTGTGTATGCCCGACTACGAGACCATGAAGGCTTCGCGAGAAAGTAATCAATCAATCAATCAAATCAATTTATTTGTGAATCACAGGCTACAGTAATAAGGTGTTATTAAACAAAGTTGGACGCTGTGTTCTGCCTTTTGGTATACAAATTAAGACAATCTTAATTAAAATAAACTTAAATCACAGAATCAAATACACTATGTCAAAAAAAAAACATAATTCATGAAGCATGTCCAGCAAGCGCAGGGCGGTTCCATCCCTTTGTCGTCAATGTTCCACCTTTACGCACGAAGCGTTTTGCGTCTTCGTTCATCACGCGAACGGCCAAGGAGTGGAATTCCCTTCTGGCGTCTGTATTCCCCGATTCGTAAAATTATGGAATCTTCAAGACGAGAGTGAATAATTTGAGCTTGCGTGTCACATCCTCGGCTGCATCGGCACTTACCATCAGGTGAGGTGCAGCCAAACGCATTCAAATTTTTAATAAAAAAAAATAAAAGACTTATACACACGTTCTATTCTCCCCGGGTTGAGAGAACTATCCCCTAGAACTTTAGTCTCCTGGGTTTACCTATATTTCCAGAGGCTTTACCCGATGCCATTGAATCTAGGAGACGTCTCCTTCTCCTCGCCCAGGACCGTCTTAGAAGTGTCTCCGCGCATGTCGCCTTGGTTTTGTTGAGGTTGTGTTTCGCAGCCCCCAAAGTTATGTATCTTTTAAGGACGGCCCCTACATGGATGTACCCACATGCCGTCGCTACCTTCGATGCCACTTTAAAAGATACAGTTGAAACACTGTTGAATGTGTCACTGAGCAACGACCAGTGGAGTCAGGCATCTCTTCCCATACGGTGTGGGGGGCTGGGGGTACGACGTGTGAGGGATGTGGGTGTTCCGGCGTTCCTCGCTTCGGCGCACGGGGTTGCGGATCTTGTCTCTGAAATTTTATCTTCCCATGGAGACAGGGCCCTGCCCTTTGCTGCCGAGGCGCTGGATGAGTGGACTACTCGCTTCCCAAACGCAGTCGTGCCCAAAGTTTCTGCTGTGCAGCGGGCATGGGATGAGGTGGGAATAAAGGATGCACTGGGTCAACTTGTGGGCGCGGCTGTGGGCGCGGACTTGGCTAGACTCCGGGCGGTGTCAAGGGCAGAGTCCGGCTCTTGGTTACAGGCTTTGCCTTCGCCACATATGGGAACCCTTCTCGACGGCGACTCTTTGCGTGTGGCTGTTGCTCTCCGCCTGGGCTGCGATGTATGTCAACCTCATCAATGCATTTGCGGGTCCAAGGTAGAGGCAACAGGCCATCACGCGCTGAGCTGCGGTCGCTGTTTGGGAAGATTTCCACGCCACCACGCCCTAAATGACATCGCCCGAAGGGCACTGGTCTCGGCCAATATTCCGTCGTTGATGGAGCCACCTGGCCTTTGTCGGTCGGATGGCAAAAGGCCGGATGGTTTAACGTTGGTCACGTGGCAAAAGGGAAAGTGTCTATTGTGGGACGCTACGTGCGTCAACACTTTTGCTGCCTCTTACCTCAGCCGTACGACGGCGTTGGCTGGGGCCGCCGCTGAGTTCGCAGCCGCCAAAAAGCACGACAAGTACTCAGTTCTTAAGGAAAGCTATTGCTTTGTGCCGTTGGCGTATGAAACTACAGGCTGCTGGGGATCAGAGGCTTTAGCCTTCATAAAAGAGGTGGGTCGTCGGCTTCGTGAGAGGGGTTGTGACGCTCGCTCCGGGGCCTACCTGCTGCAAAGGATGTCCATTGCCATCCAACGCGGCAACGCGATGTGTGTCATGGGCTCTTTTGCGGCTGGTATGACCCGGGGGGGCATTTTTGACGAGTGACCCAGTTCACAATGGGTTTTGAGAAACTAATTATATATGACATGTTTTCAATTGATATTTAAGAATTAAATGACCTTATGTCCTCGATTAAAATAACAAATAATAAGTATCACCTATATGAGAATGTCAATGGAATGCTGTGTCAGTTTTATCGAGAAACTCTTTAATAGAGTAAAATGTCTTATTGGTGAGGAAGTCAAATAGCTTATTCTTAAAGTCATTGATTGTGGAGCATGTTTTTATATCAGCTGGAAGTTTGTTATGTATTCTTGGTGCCATTGCTAACACACTATTTTGAAGAAGAGATGTTCTAAGTATGGAAAGCGTAGCTATACAATTTATTTCTCCTCGTGTTATAAACAAGGGATAGACAACGTCTGCTGTTTAGGGCATAACCGGCCTTCCTAGCGTAGTAATAAACCCATTGGCTTCACAACAGCATGTCGCAGGTTCGAGCGCCAGTGGGTTAAATTTTGTAAGACTCGGTTTGTTTGGTGGTAGAGTATTTTCTAAGGCCTCCTGGCTAGCTACTACCATCTTATCTAACATCAATTTTTACACCATAATATGATAGCTTGTTCTCCATTGCTTTGGGGAATCTTGGTTAGCCCGTTTCTATCTTCGGTATAATCATCACTTACCTTCATATCAGCCGAAGGAAGTGCACTGCTGGACATAGGCCTCCCCCAAGGATCTCCACGACGACCGGTTCTGCGCTGCCCGCATCCAGCGGCTTCCCGCGACCTTCACCAGGTCATCGGTCCACCGAGTGGGAGGCCTGCCTACACTACGCTTTCCGGTGCGTGGTCGCCACTCGAGAACTTTACTGCCCCAACGGCCATCTGTTCTACGAGCAATGTGCCCCGCCCACTGCCACTTACCTTAAGGCGAGATAATAATGCCCAGGGGTTTACCAAATGTGATAAAAAAGGTATAGGTAGGTATACCTATCTGGCGGATGGACACGACCATCGAATGGTCAAGTGGACTGGACGATGTTCTATGGGTTCTACAGACGGGTTCCTTGACGGAATATAGAACCCTAAAGAACACAATGTTGTATCTAATTAACTTCGAAGTCAATTAACTTATGTGGTCACCTCAACCGGTTTGCTGAGGTTCAGAGTTCGAGAAAACCTGACGATGAACTTTAAATGATAAAGATAATAAATGTTTACACTGGTGGCCAAATAATTCATGAGCTGAAACCGGTTATAGTACTAAAAGGAGGCGTACTGGATGTAACAAATTTGACGTAGGAGCTGTTGAGGCCCTAATATGGGTCAACTCACAATATTCAATTTAAATAATTGAAAGACCGACTGAACGGTGGACCGACGACCTGGTGAAGATCGCGGGAAGCCGATGGATGCGGGCAGCGCAGGATCGGTCGTCGTGGAAATCCTTGGGGGAGGCCTTTGTCTAGCAGTGGACGATTTTTGGCTGATATGAAGATGATGATGATGAATTGAAAGACTGTGCGAAGCCATCGTTATGGCAAGAGTATGTAATATACATGAAGTAAAGAAAAATCTTTTTAATTGAATACAATCATAACAGAGTACTTCTGAATATGTATAAAATAAATATATTAGACCCTGTTTTGGTAATATATTCTCATAAATATATTCTCAGACAAATCACACAAGGTCATCTGGCCCCAAAGTAGGATTCCCTGTGTTATGGGTTACCAGAGACTGATATACATACTTATATACGTTTAAATACATACATATATAGATATATAACACCCAGACACAGAGCAAACAAATCTGCTCATCACACAAATGCTTGCCCTGGGTGGGGATCGAACCCACAACCCTCGGATCAGTAGTCAAGGGCACTAACCAATGAGCCACCGAGCCAGGTAATATTTGCGAAATTTCTCGAAAACAAGCAAATTACGAAAAACGTAACCAACTTACAAGAACACCTTCCAGTTTAATTGAAAATATTTTTAAAACTTATTTGAAAGTGATGAAAAGTAATGAAAACGTGTAAAAATCGAGAATCGGGCATTTGGTCTCAAAGTAACAGCCTTATATGTTACGTTCCATATTATTTTATCACGGATCGACCTGCTCGGGTTGATTCGCCTTAACGCCTTAATTGGGGCTTCTACCGACTACATTGTTTGTGAAACTCGTGTTTCACGTTTTTTTTTTATAATTCACCCAAAATGACCTCTTTGTAGTGTACTGTGCCGGTGGGGCTCTGCGGGGGTGGCTTCTTGTTTTTGTAATACGATATCCAAAATAAAGAGATATTGCTATTTAGTTACAGATTCTTAAAGCTGAATAACAATTGTTTTAGTTAATTGCAATATCAATAACTTATGCGTTGTAAAATATATTGCGTAAAAAATTATCAAACATATAGGTATGGTGAAATGTACCTACCATATTTGTACCGAATTTTTTTCCTAGTCACAGCACCGTTACGAATAAAATATCACTTTCACTATTTACTACGTTAACTGACGTTTATATGCATATGTAAATCATTAAATACACTTAAATTAATCAATTAAAACAAAAGGACATCACAACTAGAATTCCTCTACGGAACTACGGCGGGTTCGCGCAAAAAGTTTCGAATTTTTAAACACGTATCCAGGAAAGAAGATGTTGTTAAAAAGTAACACATTCTTGGAGTTAATTTACTATACTTTTAGATATATCAAATATAAGTATCGTATGCGAAGTAAAATAATACGTAAAAAAATCTCAAAAAATAGCTATGACGAAATGTAAGTACCTACACCATTGCCGTCGTGTTTGTAGGTCTAAATTTCTTATTTACGGCACTATTCACCAAGTAGTGTCCCATTCACCCTAAACTGCGTAAAACTACGATAATTTTCATATATAACAATTACAAACACTTAATATTATCAATAAAACTAAAACAATAACAAAGCTGGAATCATTTTACGGGTCAACGGCCTGTCCGCGCAAAGACTTCACAGTTTGTAACTAGCTCTTTGTCCTTTTATCCACAGAGAAGTACTAAAAAGTGCTGCCATCTTGCTGGTAATTCATCATAGTTTAGGTCTGTTTCCATTGCGGCCTTCCTAACTAGGCCAAAATCGGTAATAGAATACAAAACACGGCTTGGTCGAACTTGAAACAAGTGTTTCATGGGCACCTTAGGCGACGCACGAACGTGAAACAAATGTTTCACAAACACTTTCGCTAGGAAAAAATGGCGACAGTCAATAGCGGAGTCGCTACTCATCATACTGATTTTTTTTTCCCAATAGTCAATTTGCAAAAAAAAAAACACTTCTGCCTACAAACCAAACAGGTGATGGAGCATCAAATTTTTGTTTTGAGATATATCTAGGAGTTCTTTATGGAAAGTTGATCAGTATGTTGAATAATATAATCCCTAGTTAATGGCTCCTTCACCAAATTTATTAATCCCTGTATAGCGAAATAAAAACTGAACTTTCCATACAAAATTGGATAATCAGCTAATTATCTTACCCAATTGAATCCAAACTCATAACGGGGTTAAAAGGGCTAGAAAATTATTTTGGGGGAGATTTGCTTCGAAGTTGATATTAATACTTCTTAATGCTAGAATAGAATAAAATAGAATAGAAAAGAATATAATAGATTAGAAGCGAATACAGTAGAATAGAACAGAACAGAAAATAACACAACAGAATAGAATAGAATAAAATGGAATGGAACGGGACGGCACGGGATGGGATAGAATAGCATAGAATAAATGTTTATTCAGTGATCAGGTGAAATATTGCGTAATTTTTAAAACACATAGTTTGTATTGTACCTATCTATCCTTATGTATAAAAGGAAAACGTGAATGACTGCCTGGTTGACTAATCTATCAACGCACAGCACAAAGAACTGGACAGATCGCGTTGAAATTTGGCATATAGATAGCAATTATGACGTAGGCATCCGCTTACAAAGGATTTTGGGAAATTCTGACAAGAGCGGCAAAACCGAGAACTGTGCGGGCGAAGCCGCGGGCCACAACTAGTTTTAGATATAAAAATGAGCCAGCCAGTAGAGCAAAAATTTATATAAAATTAAGTAAAAAGAATATTAAATGAATAATGAAATAAAAGTTTTACATTGGAAATTTCGTTCGTATATCGGTATCTTTCCAGCAAAAATTTTGCTTAAAGCAACGTACCTCTAAAGTTTCTATTATGATACCTCTCAGTACCTACCTAATTGCAAGTACTCGAACATACTTAATTTAATATTGATGAGCAATGTTATTTGACGACTTGTAAAATATTATAATAATAAAATATAATTATAGTATACTAGCTTTATACTGTAAAGCTCTGTATTTATTCCTTATAGCTGTATACCGCGTGGTTAACTAAGGCCCGATCGCCCTAATTCAGGGTAGACTCGAGCCCCTCGGTGGGGACGTATACGAGTTGATATGATGATACTCGCTTTTTCCAGTGGCTTCACTCACGTGAACATAATTTCTATGGCTGTCTCCGAGGGTGCGCAGTGCGCGAGCCGCATTCGGCTAGCGAGCGTAGAAAAAAGTAGCCTTTATGTTAATCCAGGTCCTAATCAGTCTACCTACTAAACTTCATCCAGATACGTTCTGTAGTTTTTGCGTGGAAGAGTAACAAACATCCATATCATACAAAGTTTCGTGTTTATAATATTAGTAGAATTGATTTAAGGAAATCGATCACCAACAAAATATCATTTTGTTATTAGAATACCTGTTTAAAATAAAATTAACATACAGCCAGCTTATGTCCATATCTTTTTCTCGTATAACCTTCACCGTCTGGAAAATGCCAAACCAATACGCCAGTAATATATATGTCATTGCAGACCAATATTATTCATACATAAAATAAACAAAATAAGACGTCAGTGTTCACTTACGTCGATGCATTACGAGATCCACGGTCGGGTGACAGCGTTATCTTCCACAGAGTCAAAGTATATATATATATATATATCTTATCTTATATCATTCTTATATATAAACTCGAGAACGGCTGGACCGATTTGGCTAATTTTGGTATTGAATTATTTGTGGAAGTCCAGAGAAGGTTTAAAAGGTGAATAAATATGAAAACGCTCGGAATTAACGAAGACAAAATAATAATGCAAACACACAAAAATCATAAAAAACGGCTGGACCGATTTGGCTAATTTTGGTATTGAATTATTTGTGGAAGTCCAGAGAAGGTTTAAAAGGTGAATAAATATGAAAACGCTCGGAATTAACGAAGACAAAATAATAATGCAAACACACAAAAATCATAAAAAACGGCGGGACCGATTTGGCTAATTTTGGTATTGAATTATTTGTGGAAGTCCAGAGAAGGTTTAAAAGGTGAATAAATATGAAAACGCTCGGAATTAAATTAAAAAAAATTAAATTTGGTTGACTTCACACACAACCTTCGAGTTTTTATACATACACTTCAGTATATTTTTTTGCTGTTCGTTAATCTCGCTAAAACTCGATAACGGCTTTACCGATTTGGCTAATTTTGGTACTGAATTATTTGTGGAAGTCCAGAGAAGGTTTAAAAGGTGAATAAATATGAAAATTCTCGGAATTAAATAAAAAAAATCCAAAAATAAAAATCAGTCAAAAAATAATTGGTTTTAGGGTAGGGTAGTGTAGTGTAGGGTAGTGTAGGGTAGTGTAGGGTAGTGTAGGGTAGTGTAGGGTAGTGTAGGGTAGGGTAGGGTTGGGTAGTGTAGTGTAGGGTTGGGTAGGGTAGTGTAGTGTAGTGTAGGGTAGTGTACGGTAGGGTAGTGTAGAGTAGTGTATGTAGGGTAGGTTAGGGTAGTGTAGTGTAGGGTAGGGTAGTGTAGTGTAGGGTATTGTAGTAATGGGTAGGGTAGTGTAAGGTAGGGTAGTGTATGGTAGGGTAGTGTAGGGTAGGGTAGTGTAGGGTAGTGTAAAGTACGGCAGGGTAGTGTATGTAGGGTAGGTTAGGGTAGTGTAGTGTAGGGTAGGGTAGTGTTGAGATGGGTAGTGTAGTGTAGGGTAGGTTAGTGTAGGGTTGGGTAGTGTAGGGTAGGTTAGTGTAGGGTAGGGTAGGGTAGGGTAGGGTAGGGTAGGGTAGGGTAGTGTAGGGTAGGGTAGTGTAGGGTAGGGTAGTATAGGGTAGGGTAGGGTAATGTAGTGTAGGTTAGGGCAGTGTAGTGTATGTAAGTTCGCCGGGACAGCTAGTATAGATATATAAAAGAAAGCCGTGTTAGTTGCACCATTTATATCTTAAGAACGGCTTGACCAATTATTTTTATGATTTTTGTGTGTTTGCATTATTACTTTGTCTTCGTCCGGAATAGGACAATAAGTATTAAAATATAATATTCGTCAGTAAAAAATATTATCAGTCAAAAAATAATTAGTTTTAGGGTACAGTAGGGTAGTGTAATGTAGTGTAGTGTAGGTGTGATGTAGTAAGGGTCAGGTAGGGTAGAGTAGGGTACGGTAGTGTAGAGTAGGGTAGGGTAGTGTAGTGTAGGGTAGAATAGTGTAGGGTAGGGAAGGATAGTGTAGGGTAGGGTAGGATAGTGTAGTGTAGGGTAGAATAGTGCAGGGTAGGGAAGGATAGTGTAGGGTAGGATAGTGTAGTGTAAGGTGGAACGAAGTTCGCCGGGACAGCTAGTACATATATATATATATATATATTAGTACTAACATACAGTATGGACACTCCCTGCCGCTCTCTAGATTGCGACCTCACCCCCTCGTCACCCAGATTGATTCACATTGGTTGTAGTTTGTTTATCGAACGTATAGGATTTCGCCGCCATTTTGTTTGTTCCATCATTCCTTTTTTGAAATGTCATTTCTGGCCCGTTGTATGAAGTGTCCAGGGTGTAACAGAATAAAATTGGTATAGGGCCCGTTTTAACTGGGTCTTATATTAGCCGAAAGACGTCCACCGCAGGACAAAGGCTTCCCCCAAGATTTTCCACGACGACCGGTTCCCGCCATGGCTCCCAGCTTAGAATAAGACCATCCCATCTCTTCCAATCGGGATGTAAAGAGTCGACTAAGGGATTTAAAACCGGAGGATGGGCAGCAGCGTGCTATCCGTATTGCAATACACCTTAAACCACACTGCGATCGCCAACCCGCCTGATAAGCGTGGCGATTACGCAATGAATAACTGCTCTTCGCTGACGATATCGTGGTCATGGCTGAGACTATGGAAGACCTAAGCACAATGCTCGATGGCCTCAGTAAAGTCTCTCAACAAGTGGATCTTAAAATGAACATGGACAAGACGAAAATAATGTTAAATGTCCGTGTCGCACCCACTCCTCTAAAGGTTGGAGACTCTACACTGTAAGTTGTTGACTAATATGTATACCTGGGACAAACAGTCCAGCTAGGTAGTTCCAACTTCAAGAAAGAGATCAATCGACGAATCCAACTCGGCTGGGCAGCGTTCGGGGAGCTTCGCAATATCTTCACGTCCCAAATACCGCAGTGTCTCAAGACTAAGGTCTTTGACCAGTGTGTGTTGCCAGTGATGACTTAATGAACTGAGACATGGTCGCTTACTATGGGCCTCATAAGAAGGCTCAAGCTCACCCAAAGGGCAATGGAACGTGCTATGCTCGGAGTTTCTCTGCGTGATCGAATCACAAACGAGGAGATCCGCAGGAGAACTAAAGTAACCGACATAGCTCACAGAATCGCTAAACTGAAGTGGCAGTGGGCAGGGCACATAGCTCGTAGAACAGATGGCCGATGGGGCAGTAAAGTTCGCGACCGCGCACCGGAAAACGTAGCGTAGGACCGATGACCTGGTGAAGATCGCAGGAAGCCGATGGATGCGGGCAGCGCAGGACCGGTCGTCGTGGAAATCCTTGGGGGAGGCCTTTGTCCAGCAGTGGACGATTTGTGGCTGATATGATGAACTGCTCTTCGTGATGATAATGATGGTCCTAGCCGTTTTCGGCTACAGCTACCGCAGAGATGTCTGGCTCAGCTGCAGGCGGCCCGCTGCTCCGCCCTCTCGTGCGCCATGATGATTTTGGCTCGGAACGTGTGATCACAGTTGAGCCAAGTCAGGACACCGTTGCTGTAATTGTAGTGGATAGCCGCAGGTGGTCGGGCTTTTATTTCGTCCTTTTGGTATTATATTGTGTTTTGCGCGTGTCTTCAATAGAGGATACGTTGTGTGTTACCAGCTGCCTCCATTTAGGGCGATCTTCGGCTAGCGCTTCTCAGTCCAGAGGATTCAGCTTGCACCTTTTCGTATGCCTTTTCAACACGTCTTCATATTCGTACTAAATACCCTGTTCCCAAGAGGCCCTTATTCGATTCTCAATAATGGACAACCATAAAAACGTTAAGAACAACCAACTTGACTCTCTAAATTGCTGTGTTAAGGCTTATACCGCCGCCAACGACCAACTTAGTAACCACGTTTTACATTAATTATGTTTTTTTATCGAAATAATTGTTTTGTAATTTACAGGATATGAGAAGTGATAATGATTTCCTTGAATTTTATTTTAATACACAAAACTAAAGGAAAAAAATATCTTATTGTATCCTTTTTTTCTAGTTGTAACCATAGAACTGCTGTAATTTTATTTGAAACATTATGATAACGAACTTAGCAAAACCATATAAAATGATTTTGATTTCGTACTTCTTGGAAATTCATCTTATTTTATTTATCATTTCAATAGGTTCATATCGTCATTTTGTTATTATTATCGTCAAAAACCACAAATTTCGCACGATTCGTTCGCAGCGATTGATGTAACAGTTAAGTTGCAGTACGAGCTGACAAAACGTTATTTCCAAGCCATTTCGTTAGATGTTTGAAACATCGTGAATCGAGTTGCTAATTTTAGGGACGGAGGAGCATTAAACCGACAACGTGTTGTTTGTTCCAGTGATTGGTACACACTAAGTGTTAAGTCTTTACAGACCATGTCTTGGAAACTACTGAACCGATTTTGATGAAACTTGCACTTTTCTCTATGTTGAAAAATACACATTGCAACAAAAAATAATTATTGCATTTTTAGTACTAGTATCTGAGACATTCAAACATACATACACTTATGAAATTTTGTACACCTGTTATGATACTACATATACTAACATATACGAAATTTGTGCAATTCCAGCAATATTACATATTAAATATAAAGTGGGCTGAAAAGTTCATAGGCTAGCTTAATAAAAATTTTTTTTTGATAAAATTTGTTTTTTTTTATTTTTTAGTTGATTTAGTTCCATTCGAGGGTGATACAGCGATTTTAGCGGTCATACAATTTTTCGATACCATTTTTATAATATGATTTGTCTTTAGCCTCAAAGTAGGCTTCAGTTTTGGCGATCACCTCTTCATCGGAGCAAAATTTCCGTCCAGCGAGCATCCTCTGTCTGAAAACAGAAAAAAGTCGCTGGTAGCAGATCTGGAGAGTACGGTGGATGCGGAAGCAATTCGAAGCGCAATTCTTGCAATTTCGTTATCGTTTTCATCGATTTGTGACACTGTGCATTGTCTTGATGAAACAGCACTTTTTTCTTCTTCAAATGAGGCAGTTTTTTCGTAATTTCGTCGTTTAAACGCTCCAATAACGCTATGTAACAGTCGCTGTTTATGGTTTTTCCCTTTTCAAGATAGTCAATTAATATTATACCATGAGTTTCCAGAATATTGATGCCAGAACCTTGCCAGCCGACTTTTGCGTCTTTGCACGCTTTGGAGCCGGTTCATCACGTGCAGTCCACTGGGCTGACTGTCGATTGGACTCCGGTGTGAAATGATGGAGCCATGTTTCATCCATCGTTACATATCGACGCAAACATTCGGGTTTATTACGATTGAACAGCTCCAAACACTCCTTAGAATCATCGATTCGGTGTTGTTTTTGGTCGATTGTCAGCTCGCGCGGCACCCACTTTGAACAGAGCTTTGTCATATCCATATATTCATGCACGATATGACCAAAACGTTCCTTTGATATCTTTAGGGTCTCATCTATCTCATTCATTTTCACTTTGCGGTTATCAAAAATTATTTTGTGGACTTTTTTGATGTTTTCATCAGTAAGAGCCTCTTTGGGGCGTTCACTGGGTGCATTGTCCTCGGTGCTCTCTTCTCTTGTTTAAATTTAGCAAACCACTTCTCTACGATTGATTTTGCTGGTACAGAGTCCGAATAATGTTTATAGCCATTGTTTTAACAGAATTTTTTTCTTTCGCCAAAAAGCAATGCTTTATTATCACTCGAAATTCCTTTTTTACATTTTTTCCAATTAACAAGAGTTCTTTCAATAAAACCTTTATAACTCCGATACTAATCGTACAACAGTTGTCAAATTTATACACGCGTCTTTTGAACGTTAGGGCTAATTAAAAAAAAAATATACTAGTGGTGTCACCTATGTGTCAGTCTACGAACTTTTCAGCCCACCTTTGTACGTGTCGCATTGAATACCTCTTTTTATTGTAGTCGGTAAAAATGTAAGAAATTTGTAAAAAAGTGTCGAGAAAAGAATTGTACACAAGGATATATTATCATCATATCAGCCGAAGGACGCCCACTGCTGGATAAAGGCCTCCCCCAAGGATTTGTATATTGTACATTAGACATCGATATATACATATATTGACCGTCGGTAGCGTAACGCTTACGGCCGCTACCTCCTGTCTGGAAGGCCGTGGTTCGAATTCTGCCACGTACCAATGTGATTTCGAATTTAGATTTCATGTTTACGCTCCGACGCTCTTACGGTGAAGGAGAACATCGTGAAGAAACCTGCACACGCCTGCGAAGAAACTCGAAAGTTGTGTGTGAAGTCGACCAACTGGGCACGATCGCCCTAATTCAGGGAAGGCTAGAGCCCCTCGATGGGGACGTTTATGAGCTGATAAGATGAAGATGAAGATATATATTGTACATTATTTTACACAGCAGTTTTGAAAAAAGCACACATTTCAGAAACATCCTACGCATCTTTTAAGCTCCTTATAGTATAATCTATGTGACTCTGAGCCCGTCGAACGATACCTACGGTGAGCATTATTTCGCAGTTTTATCATTTTTTTTACCGTTTAAGTAATCCACGGGCAATTAAATATGTTCCTTCGAAATAACTTTCTTACAAGGCGCTAAACGATCAAACATTGACAGCAAGAAATTAAAGCTGGATACCATGCCGTTCACGTCAAGCAGTAAGATAATGTCTTCCCACCTAAAAGACTCCAATTCAGCGTTAAACACTTAAGGTCTATGAACTTTAACGGACGAAATACTATCGAACGAAGTGTTTGTTTACATTTTCGGACATTGAGTTCTCCCGTGATAGAAGCATGTTTCCCAAGACAAGAATTGTTATCTACTAAGATATATAATGATATAATAAATGATTTATTAAGTAATTACTGCAATCTAAATCAATAAAAGTTTCACTATGGCTTGTAAGGCGAGTCGGTGTTTCAACAAACTATAATAGACTATCTATACTGATAAGTAGGCAAGTGTCCATATCGCACAGAGCTATTTGGATGGTGTTATGAGTTCTTTCTTTGATGGACGGAAGGTAATCTGAATTATCATGCACACAGTCGCCAAATAAAAAGGTGGATTAACGTAATTGTAGCTATTTAAATTATCATTTAGTAAGTAAATTATCGTCTTAATGTTAGTAGTGAAAACTGTCACGCACACAGCCGTTCTTATTATTATACAGTGTTGTTGCTATGTAGGTAGATTACAGTATAAGTATAACTTCATTAAACAGTTTTTTCAGTACACTAGACTGCAATGATACGTAATGTAGGCTTACCTGCTTCTATCTTTGGCATAATCGTCACTTACCATCAGGTGTGATGATGCCAAGGGCTTATCAAATGTGGATAAAAAAATGAAAATGGAAGATAAATTATTTTTTTCTATCTCCAAAGTCTATACATCTTATAACTGAAATTCCTTCTGGCCACACCTGGTCGTTCATGAATAAACCAACCCATGGCGTGGTACAAATACTTTTTTACTCATCATTTTCTTTTTACTGCTTCATTACAATATTTTCTAAAGTGACACATGTTTGTGTTTTTTCTTATTTAGTCTGCTATGTCAGGAAGCGACGCCCCTTTGTCAACATTATTTATAAATATAGGAAGATTAATATCTGCCGCTCTTAAGTTACAATCCGCCGCCGTTGCCGCAATGCCTTAATGCCTTTAGGTATGCCCAATAAATGCGTTGCATTTCCTTCCATTATTTCCTCCGGCTATTTCCATTCTCCTGTCGCTAGTAAAAACTCCGCAAATGAAACAGCAGACAAGCAGCTGTTGCCAGGCGCTGATAATAACTTACCCCAGCCTGTATTAGCTTGAGCATGCTTCAGTGTGTATGGTCAGTACCGGTTCCTTACACGTGCCGTCCGAAACCACGGTGAACCTCATTGCATTGTGCTCTGAACACCGCGTAATCTCTTTCGTCCCCCGGTGGCGAGACCTCGGTAAGAGCCTTTACGTACGCTAATGATTCTATAGGTGTAGGCGAGATAGGTTTCGTGGGCTCGTTAATATTAGCAGTACTCGCGCGCAAGCAGGAAGGGTTGTTGATAGTATGTTCAGATTGACTGTAGGTTGCTAAGTCCTGGGCGGTCATTGACACCGAGGACATAATTATGTGGAAGACCCATAGGACCGCTATCAAAATCATAATTATTTAGGCATGCAACTCTACGAAAATATGGGTTGATTTTAATTTTTGCTTAACGGAGTGCAGTTTGTATTAAGTCTCGTAAAATTTCCTCCTTTGTTTATAACAGCTGATCGTTCGTCTGATCTGCTTGATGCTTGAAGAATACTCCACTCGAGGATCACACTAAAAAATACCCTTATTTTTAATTATTGACTTAATTTTTCATTATGGGCCATAATTTTACATGCATGTAGGGGAAGTGGGGTAAATTGATACACAAAAAAATAATATAATACATATATAAATAATATAATTTAATTTAAATACACTAGATGTATTTTTTTAAAAGTTTAGCGTGGTGCTAAATTAATCAACTTAATAATATCAATCAAAAGAATTATTTAAATTAGAAGTTATGTTAGGTTAGAAATATAACGTTTCGTGTAAAAAGTGGGGTTTGTGTCATGTAATAGATGCACTCCTCGGACCACTTTGACATGAAATTGTATGAAAATGGCTTCAAAGCAAAATACTATTATGAAAATCATATAAATATACTATTATATTATATTCAGACTTACATTGTTTAGCTAAAATACTCTAGTTATACTGGGTGTTATAAAATTAGATAGTACGATGCGTTAACTCCCAGTTGTACTCATCAAACAGACCAACTTTCCCCGTGGAATTCATTGTCAATTAAAAAAAAACCCTCGATACAAGAATGTTTAGGTTCCCTGGAAGAAATCGCTAAAAGCGATAAGCCCGCCTTTTAACTGTAAAAAAAAATCTGATTCTGTAATGTTTTTTCTGGTGTGCAATAAAGGATTTTTACTTATCTACTTACTTACTTACAAATGCACAAAATTGGTCGATTAGAAGGATTTGTATGATGAGTTATTTTTTTTTTGCGATTTCAGCAATGTCGTAGAACAAAAGTTGCTCTGTATGATGAGTAGAAGCCCCAGTTAACGGGACCTACATACACCAATTTTGTTACAGCTTGTTTATCAAATTTAACAACCTCAAATTATTTTAATCTTTCTTAGCAACTATTCTATCATTATATCACAAGGTACATTCGTCACAAATTATAATCAGGCTAATAAAATTATAAGACGTTAAACAAGATTAGAAGTATCAAAATTAATAAACATAAAATCGATTCCAATTCTAGGAACTTTTTAAAATAAAATTAACAAAACCAGCATTCCATCTGAATCAAAAGAGTAATAAAAAATATAATCATTAGAAACTACCTTTAAAAAAATGGCAGAGTTAACAAAAAAATATTAGCAAAAAATAGCATTAGGTATTGATAGCTCTCCTACTGAACGTTGTATGTACTTAAATCGACGGAAAAAGTGTACATAGATAGTGCCCTTTGATAGATCTTCGTCTATATTGTTTTTATCTAAGTTTACGATTACGCATCAAATTCTGAAAAGAAAATATTTAGTTTATTGAAAGCAAAACAAAAATATAATAGAGCACCTTAATACAATAGTAGGGCACTTTGATACAAGACGGGGGCACATTGATACGTACCAAAGTGACCCGTGACTGTATTAATGTGCCGGAAACAGAAACTTCCCGAGAAGTGACGATTACCCATTCAACAACATTACTTAATATAGAAAAAGCATAAAACCCTGATACAGGATGTCCTTACTTACATTGAGTATATGAAGACCATTTTAAGATGGCACACAAGATCGTTTTAACAATTTTATTTTTGACGTATTTTTTTACTTCGGCTTACCAGAATCACGTCGTTGCTTTTCAAACGCCGTCTGCACGGTCGCAACTGTCACACTTATATAATAAATGTTTAGACGCGTATTTAAGATGTGAACACTCTATTAAGTTTAAACGTTAACCGCCTCCGTAGCTCAGAGGCAAAGTTCACTGGCTTTACACAGGAGGTCGCGGGTTCGATTCCCGGCGGGGTCAATTGTAAGACTCGGTTTGGTTGGTGGTAGGGCATTTTCTAAAGCCCGCCTGGCTAGCTACCACCATCTTATCTAAGTCTTGCCGCCAAATATCAATGTTGATATCATTGGTGTGTTCCGGCATGAAGATAGGCTATCTTATCGTTCCCCATTGCGTTGGGGAATCTTGGTAAGCCCGCTTCCATCTTCGGCAACATCGTCACTTACCACCAGGTGAGATGTTGTCAAGGGTTTACCAATTGTGAATAAAAAAAAATCGATTGCAAAATATGCTTGGTACATCAATCTGCCCCGCTTCTCCCTACAAATAACAAAAAGTTTTCATTATAAAAAAAAAACTTTTATTTTAGACAGAGTCCATATTTGGTTAGTAACACAAAACTTAATATCTATTAGGTATCTAATATCTATATAGTAGAAATAATGGTGGCAGATAAAATTGGATTGTGTCATAATATTTATATGGACAGATTGACAGAGTGAAGTACATTACGAAATTAAAAAAGTCTGTTTTTGCCATTTTGGCTCCGGAACACTGATAAGGACGAGGCGCCAGCCGGTTCTGCCTTGTTCTTCCAATATTACTCAACCGTAAATTCTTTAATTTCCAGACTAGACAGTTAATATTGCACCCGACTGTACTTACTGAATGAATTACTTATCTGGTGGTGAATATCTATATAATAGTTGAGGCCTTGATCTATATAATAGTAAAGTGATAGGTGGCCGCATCGCGACCTCAAATAAAACTTTCAGTTTTTGGGGAAATGATAGCCAATTTAATTGTGTGCTTTTTCTGCATTTTATTTGCGTATACGCATTGGAAAAATGGTAAAAGTAATAAATACACGAAAGAGCCGCCGATATACCAAGGAGCTTGGCCTTTAGCAGGCCATGTGATATCGTTTCTCCGTGGACGCAAAAGTAAGGATACTTTTTTTTCTACAGATGTAACAAAATTAGCGTAGGACCCGTTCACGGGAGCTTCATCTCTTTAAACTGAACAACTTTTGTTTTACGAGTTTGTAAACTACACAAAAAATTAAAACTTTATACAATACTGTAGCTGATTGACCAGTTATGTGCCGATTTTTTTTTGAGGATTGACTGGAATCCTTGGGGAAGGCTGTTTAGTATAATGAGTAGAAGCCGCCGTTAACGGGCCCTACACCAATTTTGTTACACCCTGTATATCTAACCTACTATTATCAATCAAATAATTATCAACTCTCTCTCTTTTATCGTGTGGCACACTTGACCGTGCTATCCAAGGGCTTAGACGGTGGTTGCCTGGTGTTGCACTAAGCCTCACCCGCATGCATGTGTAAGGCATTTAGATTGACACCTACGGACTTATGCAAAGCGACCTTCATACAGATCTGGAATCAGATGCGCAGGTTTTCCAACGACATTTTCCTTCACCGCTATATACGCAGATGACATGGTGCTGCTGGCACCGGTGGTGGGGGCTTATAGAGAGTTACTCCAAACTTATGAAACCTACGCCTTTGAACACGGCCTTATCTACAATGATAAAAAATCCGAGTATGGTCTTCAAGGCCGGCGTCAAGTGTCTAACTTCTGTGCCTCCTATTTACTTCAATTGGGTGCCTTTAAATAGGGTAATACCACACCCCGGACACTCCATACAAACGAGCAAGAAATGATATACATAATTATAACTGACGTATCTATAGGCAAGAATGCAGGTAGGGTTGAATCACACCGGCGGTATTGGTCACAAAATGTTACAATGTTTTATAGTCTCATAGTCTCATACTGTGTATGGTATATTCGGAAAGTGGTGTTTTTTGTTCGAGCGGTGGTTGTTTACAACATGACAAGTATGAAAAAACAAAGATTTCAGTTAGGCCTTTACGTTCGGTAACTGGTTGGTTTTTATGCTTGTGAACGAAATCACAGCGGCGCGCAAAGTGAATATAGTGAATAAAAGTGCTTGCGTAGCTCGTCCTTTACGTTTGGTACCCAATCTACACCCAATCTGAGTGACGGGGGGGTGAGGTCGAATTTAGAGAGGGGCAGGGAGTGTCCTTACTGTACGTTAGTACTAATATATATACTGTGGTAATACAGTTTAAATATCTGGGACACCACGTGACGGACGGCCTTAAAGATAATGTAGACATACGTAGAGAACGTAGGGCATTTGTTGGGTGTAGTACGGACGTATAAATAACGCTGTTTCGAGCGTACTGCCAGTCCTTCTATACTGGAAACCTGTGGACCAATTGTACGCAGAAATCGCTCAATGTCCAATATAATAGTGGTTTCAGGAGGCTATTGGAGTTGCCACGATATTGCAGTGCTTCTGGAATGTTTGCGCAAGCGAATCTTTATGGCTTCCATGCCATTCTGTGTAAGCGTACAGCCTCTTTGCTGAGCAGGCTGCGTGCCAGCTCTAACAGCATCCTGAAGGGGATAGCTGACAGATATGATTCCCAAGTCTTTTCGCACTTCGTGCGTGTACTGGTCAGACAGGGGCCCTTTGCTTCCTGTAACTGGTGAGCGCGTGGGGTGTGGAAGGGTTGTTTTCACTTTTATCGTTGCTTCTACAAATCTGTGTTCTACTAACATTAGTGTAATAAGACGTTTGTGTTACTAACAAAAATGGACAGTTTTGTCTGACAAATAAAGATAATTTTAATAATAAAGCAATGTGTAAGTAAATATACGCAAGTTTCGAAAAACTAATTGGTATATTGTTTGATCGGATTTGAATCCGGGATCACTGGCTAGGAGGACCGAGTCGTTACCGTTGAGCCACCGTCGCTTTTTATTTTATTATCTTTGTACTTATCAGCTGGAACTGAAATAAGGCCTCCCCTGAGGATTCAGTGACGGCATTCAGTGGCTTTCCGCGAACTTCACCAGTTCAACGCTATGTCTTCTGGTGCACGGTCGCCACTTGAGAACTTTACTGCCCCAACGTTCTACCGTTCCACCAGCTGTAGTTTGAACATTATTTATATTTATTGTAGAGTTGTACATGATTTGTATTACTATCATTATCATATAGGCCGAAAGACGTCCACTGCTGGACAAAGGCCTCCTAAAAGGATTCCCACAACAACCAGTCTTGCGCTGCCCACATCCAGCGGAATTTTGTAACGTTCACGATGTCTTCACTAGGGTTGCCAACTCACCAAATCAATATTGCGGGATTTAATGCGGAAAAAATTGGGACGGGCAAAATCAAATCGCGACTTCTCAAAAACATGGTAGAAATTTCCACTGTGAATTTAAGCAATACACTCAATAAAATACGTTTTACATTTGTTCTTATAAAAGTTAAAAGAATATTTGTTTTGAGATTTGAAGCATTTCAAAAGATTTTTATTTTTAATTACGTAATCATCCACCCACAACGCACCGCATTTCGCGGTAATTTGGAAGTAACAATAGCAAAACTGAGGGGATTCATAAAAAGGAAAAAAAATGTAGAATTTTAAAAATCGAGACAGTCAGCATCCCGCCAGTACTGTGATCGGAACCCGGGTCGCAGGGACCTAAAATCGGAACATCACGATTAAATCGGAATAGTTGACATTGTTAGGCCTAGTCTTCACAATTCCTCCTCCCTACGCTGCGTCTTCCGGTGCGCGGTCGCCACTGGAGAACTTTTCTACCCCAGCTATAATAACTTACTCTGTTTAGTGTTACTTTGCATTCGCTGACGAAAAGCGGCAAATGGAAGACTCTACTCATAAAACTGAACAACTTTCCCCAAGGCACCTATACAATCAAAGAAAAAAAAACTTTCCATAGGTACTGTGACGTCGTCTACAGGACGCCGGGGGTTGTAGCTCAAAAATGACAGATTTGGAATACGTATTAAAAGATCACCAGCGATGACCATATATTTCAACACGTAAAAATTGGAGAATGCTCTGTCGGCTGACTTATTATTGTTTCTTCATCGAATCCTATTATTTTCTTGCCATGACTTCTAGAACTTCAGCTCAGACGCGCGGATAACAAAAATATACTTATTGGAAAAGGGGCCTCCGTCTTGGTTCACGGTCCACCATAGAATGAACATCTCTTGTTATGAAAAGCTTTCGAACGACATATCAATTCAAATTTAAATAAATAATCTTACTTCGTTTTCGCGCTGGCAAGAAAATAACCAAAGGAGTTGCAAGTGCATAAATGTAGAGACACACGATCTCTACAGTACCTTGTCTATAATATTACGACTGATCTATTATAAAGAATTGACAATATTATTGTCTATTCTTTATAATAGATCAGTCGTAAACTTTGTATCAGAAGTCCAACTTGTTTGCTTTGATTGTATAGGTTACTTGAAGAAAATTGTTCAGTTGCATGAGTAGCATCTACCTTTTGCCGCTTTCAGGCGAATAACTTGTCACCTTTTTAAAAAAAAAAAACTACAATTGTTAAATAAATTTGCAGAGACTTGGCAGTACTTGCAGCAGGCAGCATACAACATCCCCAGACAAGGAGGAACAGTCCGCTTATATCTTGGTCCAGTGAAGCTGTATGGTAAGTGATACAGTAGTATTCTTCTTCTTATCGTGTGGGGTTCATATAAAATTGCAAAAAGTGTTCAAAGCCCAATCCGAAATTCCTATTTGTGCCAAGGCATATATAGAGTGTAACAAAATTGGAGTAGGGGCCTTTTATTGGGGTCTTAATGATAAACTCCTTCTTCAAAAAGCCTAAACAGCCAAAGTGGACATGATTGTATCCCAATGGCGTAAAGAAGAATGGGATTGACTTTATCTTTTCGACGAAGAGACATTTATTCAATGATGTATCTATGTTCAATTCAGTAAAAACAGGAAGTGATCACCGAATGGTAAGAGGCACACTGAATCTAAAAATGTCGACTGATGAAGTCCACGCTCCGACCAGAGTTGGAAAAAAAGTGTTTTTTTTTAAAAAAAAAACAAAACATTGTGTTTTTTTTGTCAAAAAAAAAACATGTTTTAATCATATTTTTATAATGTTGAAATTGACATGTTTTAAACATAGTTTAAAACACTTCTTGTTATAAAAAAATATGTCAAGGGTGAGGGTGATGGTTAGGTTATGGATGGCCTCGTGGTTCACGTCCTTAACTATTTCGGTATTGGGCGTCGAAATAACAATGCAGCTATATCACAGAGGTCCTTCTTCAATAGTCTTGATCATTTGGTAATCGAAATTGTACAGGATGCCTTGGATAACAATGGATGCAAACGCGGTGATCACAGCGATGGCGTGACACGTCCGTTTTGCTCACAGATCACCAATACTTGTGTTCTGCTCGACGCTCCGTCAAAAAAGTGTTTTCTCCGAGACTGACGTCCAGCTAATATGGCTTCTCCACAGATCTAATAAATTCTCAACTCAGTGTGGCAGCACAAACAGCCTTCCGTTAATACATCATCTTTGCTACCACAAACGATCGTCTCACGAGTACAAGCGATCGTCACGCCACCACCGGTTTCACCCAGGTACTAATACCTGACGTTTGATCCAAACAAAGTGTAACTAAGTAAACTTATCTCGAGCTGGTATTGGTCGCGTTTTCAATGACCCTCCGACACGGCCATCCTGCGAGTCACACGTCCTCGGGTGACTAACCTGCGGAAGAAAAGGGTGCCAGTAGATTCCATTTCGTTTGGCCAATCCTGACCTTCATATAGAAGGTCCACAGCTCAAGGAATAAAAGCAACACTAATAATGTGAAGCTCTAATTCAAGACTACAATCATGGTAACAACACATTTTAACAGCCTCAAAAAACCAAAATAATTTCACTCTCGTAAACTAAATAAACCTCAGCATTAGCATCGTAACTCAAACAATCTCAAATCAGTTTAGGTCTCCAAGGTAAATCACAGCTGCAAGGCTTGAAACCTTACAACCATTTACAACTTTTAGGGGCACATAGAACGGAACATAATCATCATCGCAAATCACAAGCGACGGAACACCAGAACTGAACATCACCACATCCAGGTGGCGGGACACCACAAAGAATCATCATCACTAACGCCAAGCGACGGAATACCAATCAGTCATCATCACCAGTCCAGGTGACGGAACACCATCACCACCAATCTAGGCAGTGAAACACCATCATCACCAATCTAGGCAATGGAACACCATCATCACCAATCTAGGCAATGGAACACCATCATCACCAATCTAGGCAATGGAACACCATCATCACCAATACACGCAATGGAACACCATCATCACCAATACAGGCGACGGAATACCATCATCACCAATCTAGGCAATGGAACACCATCATCACCAATACAGGCAATGGAACACCATCATCACCAATATAGGCGACGGAATACCATCATCGCCAGTACAGGCGACGGAATACCATCAACAGTTTCAGCCGGTAAACGGGACACTTCTTTTTTACAAAAACACGAATGTACCTGCTACACATCATGACAGAACGAGTCTGACAAAACAATTCAGCACTCTTCATTTACCGCTGAAACATGTTGGAATACTTCAGTACTACACACAAAAATAAACGATAAAGAAAAAAATTACAACTGTACACAATTGATTGAGTTACGATCTGTCAATACAATTAACATTGAGAGGTAGACGCCTCTGCACCAGATTCATCGTCAACATCCGGAGGCAAATAACCTTCGGACATACTACGTAAACGGTCATGGGCATACTTGTAACTTCGTCTCAAATTCAAAGCTTGTAATTTGTATCTGTCACCTTCTAAGACCTCTACGACCCTGAACGGCCCTCGGTATTTGGGATCTAACTTGGTTTGGTTACGCTCCTTATTTTGTATCACCACAATCAATTTGGCAACTCTGGGCCACCTCCATCCGGTGCCCAAACAAACAACAGTCACCCCTACCTGGCGACTCTTGGACCACCTCCCTCCGGCGGTGTCCAACCACATTATCGCATTTATCCAGCGATCTCGAACTTCACCTAATTTTGGTAATTGCCAACATCACCTCCCCGGTGATACGCATGCAAGCCAAACGCACGCCACACACAATTGTGGCCGCACAGCAACGAGAAAATAACTCGGTGTTTTACGCCTACGTCTACGAATGGCTGAGGCTATTGGCATCCAGTTGCGAAAAATTGTTTACGTCTAAGGTTCAAAATACAAACTAGTGAACGTTAAAATCACGGTCAAGTACAAAAGTCCTTAATCTGGTTAAATTAAGGTTCAGTCTTTTTTTCAATCATCAATTCTGTCCAAGTCAATAATACTGTTACTATCGGGCATTTAACGTAGTCTGTTGTAAGCGTATTTGTAGGTCCTGTTAGAACTTAACGCTTTAAGGACATAACGGTCTCCTTCCAGCACCTCAATAACTCTGACGGTATTTGATATCTAAAGTGGTAGGTAGCGCTTCTCCATTTGTAACAACACAAAGTTAGGTAACTTGTGAAACTAAGCTTTTGTCTAGATATCAGCCACTGGCGCCGCCCCAGAGCAGTACACCACCCATCTCTTCCCAAGGGCTCCACAAGAAGTGACTAAGTGACCAAAAAAACTGAGGATGAGCAGCACCGTCCATCACGCCTATACTGTACCGCCAAACAATCCGCCAAGTGTAGCGTTTATTATTTTTTTTACAATTGGTAAAACTGCTCCAACATGGGGGAGGCCCATGTCTATTATCACATCAGCAGCAAGCTGATTAACAACTCCTGTCATAGGATGCGTTACTCTCCGTATTATCACTAGTCTGTTGTCGTGCTTCACTTAGATAAAATTACAGCCTGTGTGTGTAATCCACAAACATGACATTTAGAGGTTAAGCTACTTTACTCGTACCTAGAAGCAACTCCAGGAGGCTGTACTTCGTAACTCGGTTAACCAACAGTTCGGTTGTTGCCAAATGATCATCATGGAAGGACTTGTAACATTGAAATCTCATTACTATACTCTAAGGAAGTGAGCATATTTTAAAGGACACTTAACTAAGAGTACCAACGTTTAAACGTACTAAGATTCACCTGACCGTTGCCTAAGCGTTTATGAACGTAAGTTCAAATACAAGGGGGCATTACGTAGATCGAATGACACGTGGACGTATTTGAACAGAGGTTACAAAATCAGTCATTTCGATTTAATAGGTAAAGAATGCACCTGATGTAACCACTAGCTATGCCTGACGTGGTGAAATAGTGACCACCTATGAAGTCAATCGATGTTCCAAGCTATCAGAGGAAGCAATTTCCGTTCAGGCATGTTGTTATCATTTTTTTTCACGGTTATCAACACTTGCGTTCTATGCTATCCTTTTTCTTTACCAGCATGATAAGGCTGTCAAAAAGGGAAAGCTTCGGGGCTTATGACATTCGCAGCCTCCAGCCCATGAATCCTGTATCCTCATCACATCAGCCGTAAGACGTCCACCACTGTACCCCGCATACTACCCCGTTATTATTCTTTTTTTTTACAATTGGTAAACAAACTATTTTATTGGGGTCCCCGAAACTCATCTACCTACATAGGGTCTATACGATAGCGGGGCATTAAGGATGCCCTCGACAAATTCATCACGAAAGCTATTAAAAATAGGCAACAACTTTGGCCTATGATCAATGAGGATATCAGTCGCAATACTACGAGAGCTAATAAGAGTTTACTCCATGTTAAGATGTCGGTCTCAATATTATAAAAGCTTAAAGGGGTTTCAATACTTTCAATTCTGGTTTAGGTTTGTATAACCGAAACTCTAGTTCACTAAATGAATCATCATATTTACAAGGAGTCCTCTTTTTAAATCTTCCGTTCAATCACGACGTTGTGTCACAAGTAAAAATCCGAAAGCATGTGAAAGAGTACTTTCCACAAGGCATCATTTTAGCTGCTAATGCAATCACTACTAGAAGGGTAAGGGACTAACTACTCTATTCGCATCCTTACCGACAGTCAAGCTGTTTTGTTATTGACAGACTCGTTTAAGAATACCGTCAATCCTAGATTTAAAATATCTGAATCGATCATAATATCGTTCGTGCTCGTCTGGCATAACAAGATATGACCATTCTGAACAATGCCCGTCGATATTACCCTCACTCGATATTTGTTCTGTACAGTAAACTTA
Source organism: Coleophora flavipennella (assembly GCA_947284805.1). Classification (NCBI taxonomy): domain Eukaryota; kingdom Metazoa; phylum Arthropoda; class Insecta; order Lepidoptera; family Coleophoridae; genus Coleophora; species Coleophora flavipennella. The sequence goes on from OX369272.1 coordinate 2,504,062, forward strand.
AGAGTTGCCTACAAAAGTCAATAGTGCGTTAGTATTGAACACACTCCCGAAAGTCTATACACGAAACTTTCTTTAACGAGAGAACAGTAGGCACCACTACAGATGAGGTAATAGTACTACGCACGTACTACTACCACCATCAAAACAAAAGGGGTACGACTCACCGGATTTTCGTAACACCGCGTACATCACGCACTTCGCAGAAGCCGCACGCGCCGCTCGCGTGCATCTCCGCTGCTGCCAGCACAGCCCACGCTGTCACCTCATTCCAATGGTCGTTCCGTAAGGGAGATATCGACAGTTGAGCGCCGTGCACGTGGATTAGCTTCCGGTATATTCCGGTTGAATGCTGGCAATATGATTGCAGCAGATGTAGTCGATGGTGCTTGCATAACCTCAATCAATCGCAGCATGTTCTGGTTCTGTAGCACGAAGAATTGTTGCCAGTGGTTTTTATTTCGCTGCTCCATCATCAATTTTCACATTTTCCCGTCGTTGTCCACTTGTTGCGAGCGCAGGGAACTATCCAACTTCTGATGTCGGAGGGTGAGGGTGATGGTTAGGTTATGGATGGCCTCGTGGTTCACGTCCTTAACTATTTCGGTATTGGGCGTCGAAATAACAATGCAGCTATATCACAGAGGTCCTTCTTCAATAGTCTTGATCATTTGGTAATCGAAATTGTACAGGATGCCTTGGATAACAATGGATGCAAACGCGGTGATCACAGCGATGGCGTGACACGTACGTTTTGCTCACAGATCACCAATACTTGTGTTCTGCTCGACGCTCCGTCAAAAAAGTGTTTTCTCCGAGACTGACGTCCAGCTAATATGGCTTCTCCACAGATCTAATAAATTCTCAACTCAGTGTGGCAGCACAAACAGCCTTCCGTTAATACATCATCTTTGCTACCACAAACGATCGTCTCACGAGTACAAGCGATCGTCACGCCACCACCGGTTTCACCCAGGTACTAATACCTGACGTTTGATCCAAACAAAGTGTAACTAAGTAAACTTATCTCGAGCTGGTATTGGTCGCGTTTTCAATGACCCTCCGACAAATATATAAAAGAAAGCAATAAAAGAGGTTTTTATAGTCAAGTGAAACACCAATAAATCTAATAAATCAGAAGTATTTATTGAAATAATTTTTAACTACTAATCTTTAATTAATGTAATGACTTTACTTTAGGAAAATCAGAAATCAACATGTTTCATTTCATCTTCCATCCATATCTATCCTACTCTACTTATTCTCCAGCTACATCTAAGTCTTCCAACTCGTCCACAGTTATTTTTTCTTTCGAATTGAGCGCTCATGATCGTGACTAATTTTACTGCCTTCTCTGTGCCAAGTCGGTTGCGTGTTTTTGAGTGCACCAATCCAAAAGTCGAAAATAGTCGTTCGATTCCGGCGGAAGACGCAGTGGCCGTAAACAGTTGATTTGTTAAATCTATGGTTCCGGAATCTAACTTACTCCCTAAAGATTTCCACCACACCGACGCATGTGTTTTTTTTAATAGGTCGTCCTTGAACATATAGTCCTTAAATGGAAAAGTCATCGCTTGGTACGTGAGGACATCTTTCATGGCCTGCGGTTTGATCGCGTCTATAAATTCCATACCTACTGTGTCTTCTTCTTCTGATAGTCCTTCACCTTTATATTTGGGGTCTAATATATAAGCAGCAAAATGTGCAGGAGTCATAGCAGCGTTAAATCTTGCTTTGAGCTTGTCTTCATCTGTCGGCGACCAGTCCGATGATAGAAGATCTTTCCAGATGTGAGTGCAGTCGCTTAGAATGCATGTTTCCCTCTGAACAGTATCAAGAGCCATTGAATTTTTTTTTGAGTTTTTTAAGATATTCCTCAACATTTTCTTTTAGCTCAACATCTTGAACAAGCCTCACGATTGCTAAATCTAATAAAGACCTGTGTTCACTGCATACTTTGGCTAGGCAATGCCAATTTTTGACATATGACTCAAGACAGTCAGCTAATGTATCCAGCGTACTTCTTGAGGCAGTTTAAGTGCCTTTCCGCCAGCTTCCTTGTATTTTGCTCTGGAAAATGATGGTATTTGAAGTACTTTTTTTTCACCTTACTCTTTATTTTTAGTTCTTCTATGTCTTTGGCAAATATATTCAATAAATGAGCGGAACAACCGTATGTGATGACATCACCAATCTCATCATCTTCCAATTGCATCAATTCTCTTCTCATTTTTGCCATATTAGCGGCGTTGTCTGTTACAAAACTACGCACTTGGCAACCAAAACTCTGACACTTTTTAATGCTGTCTACTGCCAGTGTTAGTAGATATTCACCAGTGTGGCTTTTGTCAGCGGTGTCTATTGTATCTATAAGATAAACTTTACCATCATCCTCGGTAGTAGTAACACTAACACACACGATGGGCTCATTCCGTATGTTGCTCCAACCGTCTAATGCCATACTTTACCTGTCAGGTATTTTTCCATGTCTGATTGTACCGTAGCATGCACTTCATCTAACATCTTTCCACCCATATTTTTTCTGTTAGGTGGTGAATAGCCTGGCCGAGATAATTGCATTAGTTTAATAAACTCTGGATGTTCATTGTGTCGAAATGGAGTGTTTGTTGCATAGAAGTATCTAGCTACTTGCAAATCTATTTTGTGCTTTTCTTTTTGTGGCGTTTTTACTACAAACTGTGACATTATTGACTGACTTGACGTCGAAGCTGACGAATACTGTCTCATTTTCTTGGCAATTGGTTCTACGTCCACGACTTCCACGTTTTCGTCCTGAATTTCTCTTATGTGACTATCTGTGGAAAAATAAATTAATTTACAATGGGCTCTATCCGACACTACACTGATAAATAACATAAATTTGTGGAAATCGCATCCAAATCAGTGAAGTAACAGCTAATTTAGAGTTAAGTGCAAGTTTCATCAAAATCGTGTAGCGCGCGCGCGAGCGCCGGGCACTGCCGGCGGCTCTGCCATCCAATAAATAAAACTAATAGTCATACATAGTATAATTGACAACGTTAAACACGTTAAAAACAAACGAATTCAATCGTAATTCGTAACTAAGTTTATATTTCAAAAACTACTGAACTGATTTCGATAAAATTTATATGGGATCACACGGGAAGCACAGTCGGTTAAAAATAAATTATTCCTATTACTTGATACTTATAAATACTTGTTAATTACTTACCATCATCGCTTGAGTCACTGTCATTAATTCTAATTGTGGTGGTCGATGCGCCGAAATTATTTTTCTTTGACTTATAATCTGAACATTTTGTTAGATGCGCCCTCATTCGGGCGATTAGGCCCACCATATCGTTGTTACAATACTTGCACTTCACCCTGAAAGTTTTACCACCTTCTCCTGACAGCTCCGAGAAATACTGCCAAAGCGGGTCCTTTCTTCTCCCCGTAGACATTTCTTATCTTTATTCAAGAATGGAAGCAATCACAATTTATACAATACTTGTCGTACCGTAAGTAACTAACTCGCAACGCAACTGAACTAAGTGACGCAGTCTGACGCAACAGTCTAAATACTTCTCATTATTGGGGAATCCCGTAAAAACCGAGCGAGGGGTAATCCCCGTAAGAACCAAAAACTATGTAGAGTTAGTGAGTGAGTGTTGCCAGCCCACAGAGGCGGCACAACCTCAAATATATTGCAAAATTGGCAAAAAAAACTATATGAAATAAATGAATAAGTGTAAGTAGGCATATGTTTTTTATGTATGTTTTAAACGTTTTTAAAACAAAATGTTTTAAAACATGTTTTAAATAGGATTGTTTTTTTTTCAGTGTTTTAAACAATGATTTAAACACTTGTTTTAAACAATTGTTTAAAACATTGCCAACTCTGTCAGCACCTACCCAAAACCCCGAGATCTTTCTGCTCGAGTTGTATAATGTCTTTAAATTCTTAGTAGACTACGAGAATATAGACAATTAAAATGACAGGTTCTTTGAAACTGTCCAAACGGGTGGGTCTAAGATTTTTAAAACTCGCCGTTTAAAGAGAACCAAATAGGTCTCAGACTTCGCCAAAAAACCCATGGAGGAAAGACGTAGTTTGGTTTTGTAGACCTCAGAAGACTCCGTAATGGAAACTTAAAAGGGCAGATCTCCAACTCCCTAACTCGCGATTTGCATCAGTTTCATTAGATTGTCTTAAAGAGGCGATCGAGCACAACAAGGGCTCAAAAATATTCGCGAGAGATCTGTTTGTTTGACAGAGATAACTGACGAAGCTGAATATTGTGGATGGCAGGATCATATTATTTTCTAAGATTTATAGGTTATGGACGATACGAACATTATGCCCATGGTGATATGTGAGTTGTACCTAGGCTGCGTTAGGCACTTTACATCAGCTGGGTGGGCCATACAATAAACACTCTTTAAAAATTAAACAGAGCTTAAACAATACTAAACCACTGCTTGCTCTATACAAGCCTTTAAAATTAAGTAAGTTGGGACGTTTATGGATTATGGACGATTCAAACACTATGCCCATGGTGATATGTGAGTTGTACCTAGGCTGCCTTAGCCACTTTACATCAGCTGGGTGGGCCGTACAATAAACACTCTTTAAAAATAAAATAGAGAGTACCTTACAAACCACTGCTTGCTCTATACAAGCATCTATAATTGAGTAAGTTTGGACGTTTAAGGGTTATGGACGATACGAAAATAGAGAGTACCTTACAAACCACTGCTTGCTCTATACAAGCATCTATAATTGAGTAAGTTGGGACCTTTAAGGGTTATGGACGATACGAACACTGTGCCCATGGTGATATGTGAGTTGTACCTAGGCTGCCTTAGCCACTTTCCATCAGCTGGGTGGGCCGTACAATAAACACTCTTTAAAAATAAAATAGAGAGTACCTTACAAACCACTGCTTGCTCTATACAAGCATCTATAATTGAGTAAGTTTGGACGTTTAAGGGTTATGGACGATACGAAAATAGAGAGTACCTTACAAACCACTGCTTGCTCTATACAAGCATCTATAATTGAGTAAGTTGGGACCTTTAAGGGTTATGGACGATACGAACACTGTGCCCATGGTGATATGTGAGTTGTACCTAGGCTGCGTTCGCCACTTTCCATCAGCTGGGTGGGCCGTACAATAAAAACTCTTTGATAATAAATCAGAGAGTATATACCAAACCACTGCTTGTTGTTACATGCCTGTATAGTTGAGTAAGTTGAGTAAGTTAATCAGTGTAACCTACGTAAAACTACTTTTCATCTCTCCTGTTCGGAAAGTTTAATTTTCATGAGTAGATAGCCAGGTGGAACATTGCTTTTCCATCCCTAGGGAGGAAAGTATTTTCATCCCTAGGGTGGAAAGTATTTTTTTTTTAATTGCCAGCCACGGAGTCGAAGATAATTGACATACATCATATTATTAAATTACATTAAAATAAGAGGTTTTCATATATCTTAACTCAACTATACATTAAACGACGTGTTTATTACGATCTATGGGTTGATATTAAATCATTTTATAGTTGGTCTATTTTTTGACAATTACAAAAGATTAAAATTTAAAATCATTTCTCTATCTGCTGCACGCCATAATGCCATGATAACATGACACTTTTTTTTTCAATTTTCGCCATGGCCACCTAGATGCACGTCGTGACCAACTCGATTACGTACAATCTAGTCGGCCGTGGCAAGCGGCCATTGCGAAAAGGTTGGAGGCTGGGTTGTGTAGGTAAACTTAATTTATTGATATCTGATTAATATTTTATATCATATAAATAATACATTTCCTCACAGTCGAGATGAAAAGTAGATTGTTTAACTCGGGTGAAATGACCCATTCCACCCTCGAAGTATTGGTGCTCTCACTTCTTTCGAGCGCCAGAAATATCTCGAGTGAAATGGGTCACTTTCTTCCCTTGATTAACAATGTACTATTGTATGTTAAATTAAGTAATTTTAAATTTCAGTTGTCTGCGATCCCGATGACTGCTTACTGATATCCAACAAGTGTTTATCTAAAGGTGTCAGCTATAGCATGGTCAAACCATGGGTAGGAGAATGTCTCCTCACTTCTGAAGGTGTGTTTTTTTTTACTTTTTCTACACTTCTGAACATCATCATTGCATCACTCCTAAAATCATAAACCATCATATTGATACTCCTTGCCGACGTCTGCTACAAAAGAGTGGATCCCTACTCTTAAATTGGGGCATCTTTAAGGCAAAAGTTAATAGGAATAATTTGAGTATGCGAGTACCATTCTCAACTGCATTGTCATGTTCTATCAGGTAAAATGTAGTCAGAAACACTCAAATTTTAAGTAGAAAAAAATATAAAAAAAAGATCAAATTACAAGTAATGAATACATTAATTAATTGTTTCATGTTGGACAACCCCCGCCAAGCGAAGTGAAGCGATCACCGTAGCTCAGTGCTTGCGTGTTATGGTCGATTGTGACCTGAAACATGGTACATGGGTGGATTTGACTGTTAGTAGAATTTTTCTCGACCGTTTCCGTGTTTCGCAAGGAATGATAAGTTGTTGGTGAAGGTTGCTATCACTAATTGAAAGGCGTTAAGCCGTGTCAGATGCCTTGTGAATGAGCAGCTTGAAAAACTTCTATAGAAGGGCTCGCCACTAGCTTTATAACCTCCACCAAATCAGACTTAGCCTCTGTGTGTGGAGTATTACCGAATCTTCCCGATTTTGGGAAGACACCCTTGTATCAGCAGAGGAGATGTTTAAGGGTTGTTAATCACACTAAGAGCGTCGGTGGCGTAATGGCTAGGACCGCCGCCTCCTATCCGGGAGGTCGTGGTTCGAACCTGACACGTACCAATGTGATTTCGAATTTAGATTTCATATGTACGTTTATCCGGCGCTCTTACGGTGAAGGAAAACATCGAGAGGAAACCTGCACACGCCTGCGAAAAAATTCGCAGGTTGTGTGTGAAGTCGACCAACCCGCACTGGGCCCGCGTGGTTGACTAAGGCCCGATCGCCTTAATTCAGGGTAGGCTCGAGCCCCTCGGTGGGGACGTATATGAGCTGATATGAATGAAAAAATCACACTAATATTATAAAGGCAAAAGTTTGTGAGTGTGTGAGTGTGTATGTTTGTTTATTCACGCCAAATTTGTGAGTGTGTATGTTTATTACTTCTTTACGCAAGAACTACTGAACGGATCTAGTTGAAATTTAGTAGGTAGATAGATTGGGACCTAAATTAACACATAGGCTACTTTTTTTCACTTTTTCGAGCCGCTTGCAGCTCGCGCACTGCGCACCCTCGAAAAGTCATAGAAACGTTGTCCACGCGGGTGAAGCCGCAGGAAACAGCTAGTGTTTAAAAAGTTCACTGATAAGTACATTGTTAATATAGTGAAGCTCGCATTTAGCCCATAGATGATGGAAAAATATGGCGCATGCTCGCCTGCTGGAGGACAATCAGAAATACCTCTGTGTTTAACAGTTGATATTGTCGGTTCTACATGTATTTAAATGAATTTATTTCGGAGAGTGTGCGCTAGAACTACACGACCTCATTCCCCCAGGTCCATTACACCATCGGTCAACGCAGGGAGAAGTTCCACATGTTTTTTTGTCGATGTTTAGCCTATCCGCACGATGCGTTACGTTTCCTCATTTATTATGTAGACAGTGAAGGAGTTGAATTCCTTGCCAGCGTCAATGTTTCCCGAATCTTTCAATTTCGGGGATTTCAATGGTGAATGAATACGTCTGCATTGTCATTTTTCATCAGATCAGTTGTAGTCATACGCATTCAATTTTTAGTTATAAAAAACAATGTTAACCTGTTTTTTACAGGATTTAATAATATAGCCTGATTTATGTTTCGCATGTGTCATTATGTCATTCGGAATTTTACTCAAAATGATTCAACAAATTGCGTTTTTTACTATTTTATTTTATTACAGAATCAATTTGGAAAAAGGATCGAAAATTTCTATCGCCAGCTTATAGTTCTAAAATCTTACTAGACAGTTTTCTGGAGACATTCAATACTGAATCGAAAAGGATGGTTGAAAAAATTGCTTCAGAAGCCGACAAAGGCAGTATTGACCATGTGCCTTACATGAAAGACTACGCTATCAATACAATTTGTTGTGAGTATTTTAAATTCTGCTAGGAGTTTCCCTACGTGATCGAATAAATAGGAGTACTTAAGGAGAACTAAAGGAACCGACATAGCTCTTATGAATCGCTAAGTGGCAGTGGCCGAGGCTCATAGATTATAGAACCGTTGGGGTAAAAAAAGTTCTCGAGTGATCACCGCACACCCGAAGACGCGTTGTAGGAAGACCGGCCACTCGGTGGACCGATGACCTGGTGAAGGTTGCGGAAAGCCGCTGGATGCGGGCAGCTCATTGGTCGTTGTGAAAATCCTTGGGGGAGGCCTTTGACTAGCAGTGGATGTCTTTCGGCTGCGATGATTGACAATATGATGTAAATGCACTGTTAAATATTGTGGTGGGACATTTTAAAGGTTTTTCATAGAGAAGAAGTTTTTATATCCCAATCAAATGATCTATTGAGTCTTTATTTTAGAGTTTGAAATTAAACTGCGATATACTTATAGTCATTAAACGTTATAGCAACTTAAAATTGCTCAGCTTCAGTGTGTTAAAGTATGTTACTCAAAATAAAATTTATTTTTCATTTACAGCCATAGTGTTCGGGGATTTCGACAAAAAACAAAAATATATGCACACAGTGGAATCTGTATTAAACATACTTACAACGAAACTGTTCAACTTATTGTTACAAGTCGATACCATTAATAATTGGACAAATATCAAAAAAACTGAAGACAAGTGTATAAACTATTTTCATGAAACTATTGATGAGGTAAGTGATTCAACATTCATTGAAGTTCGTCGAATTCTATTTTTGACCTCCGACGCAAAAAAAGAATGTTGTAAGTTTTAAACGTGAGTGTCTGTGTGTTTTCAACCGACTTTCAAAAAGGAGGAATTTCTCATCATTCATCATTACAGCTCATATACGTCCCCACCGAGGGCCTCGAGCCTACCCTGAATCAGGGCGATTAGGCCTTAGTCGACCACGCGGGCCCAGTGCGGGTTGGTCGACTTCACACACAACCTTAGAGTTTCTTCGCAGGCGTGTGCAGGTTTCCTCACGATGTTTTCCTTCACCGTTAAAGCAATCGGTAAGTATGTACGTAAGTTTTTTTTGAAAAACTCATTGGTACATTGGCCGTCCAGATTTGAACCTGGTACCTCTGGTTAGATGGACCGAGTCATTACCGGTTGAGCCACCGACGACGACCGAGGAATTTCTCAATTCGACTGTATTTTTTATAATGTTTCTTACCTCAGAACTTTTGACTAGGTGAACCGATTTTGATGATTATTTTTTTTGCAAGCTAGTGCTTCCCTTGTGGTCCCATATAAATTTTATTAAAATCTGTGTAGTACTTTATTAAAAAATTAACAAAAACCAAAAAATAATGCAAAATTGTACTAAGTTGTTGCAATGGAAGTCGGTTTTTTAAAGTGTTTAGAGTTTTGGATCGATTTTGATTTAATTTTTTATTGTTGAAATTGTGACTTGATCGAAAGTGTTGTATGCTATCATATGGATTTAGGAAAATCTGTTGAGGCGTTTGTAAATTATCAGCTCTTTTCTGTTTGAAGAAGGCATGTAGGCAACTTCCACACGTCTGAGAGATTTGGAATTTGGTACTCGTTTGAATATGTTAACCTTGACCTGATGCTACAATATACCCAAATCTTCACTAACTTTCAGCAGATATATTGTTTTTGGGCTCATTGTATTTTTTTTAAATTCTCAATAATCGGTAAGCCCTTGGCAACATCTCACTTGATGGTAAGTGACGATGATGCCGAAGATGTAAGCGGGCTTACCAAGATTCCGCAATGGAATGGGGATCTGGCTATCTTATCTTCAAGCCGGATCACATCAATGTTGCACACACTTGCATGATCACAACACTGATGTTTGGCGGCAAGACTTAGATAAGATGGTGGTAGCTAGCCAGGCGGGCTTAGAAATGCCCTACCACCAACCAAACCGAGTCTTACAAGTTGACCCCGCCGGGAATCGAACCTGCGACCTCCTGGTGAGAAGCGAATGGACTATCCATTACGCCACGGAGGCGGTTAATGGCCTTGATAAGTTAGTTATAGATAAATACAATAATATGAACATATTTAGGTTTTTTCTTGCAATACAATAATAATCTTCATATCAGTCGAAAGGCACCTACTGCTGGAAAAAAGCCTCCCACCATAATAAAAATGTAAAAATAATACATGTTATTGTCCGGAGTTTCTTAAATTTATAACTTACATTTATATAAATAACTAGCTGTCCCGGCGAACTACGTACTCCTTACATTACATTACACTGCCCTACCCTACCCTACCCTACACTACACTACACTACCCTACCCTACCCTACCCTACACTACACTACACTACCCTACCCTACACTACCCTACCCTACATACACTACACTACACTACCCTACCCTACACTACCCTACCCTAAAATAGATGTTGGCCGATTCTCAGACCTACTCAATATGCTCACAAAATTTCATGAGAATCGGTCAAGCCGTTTCGGAGGAGTACGGGAACGAACATTGTGACACGAGAATTTTATATATAAGATATAATATTAACCCCAACACAAAAATGGGGGTGTTATAATTTTGAAGCTTTGTCTAAGTTTGTGTGTGTATGTCTTCATGTCATCGGAGTTCCTAAACAGGTGGACGGATTTTAATGCGATTTTTTGATTGAATCAACCGAGATAGATCTTAGCCATATTTGATAGAAATTCAATTAGCCGTTCATGGATATAGTCAATTTTACGCCGAAACGATTAGAAATACAAAAACATGGTGCTTCAACTAAAATATTGCAATAGAAAATCAAAACGGCACAAAATAAAATGGCAGCCGAAAATGAAGTTGCTCCGATTTGGCTGAAATTTGGTCGGGGGTATTTCATTTCACTAGTTTTCAACAACAATTTCAGATAATACGGAGGAGAAGGTTACAATTGGAGCAAAATCTGTCAACGAATACAGGTGAGAATTGCTATACTGTGGCATTTTTTTTATATTTTTTTATTAAAAATTTTAGTGCGTTTGACTGCAACTGGTAAGTGATGATGCAGTCGAGGATGGTACACGCAAACTCAATTATGCCTATTCACTCTTGCATCTTGAAAACGTTTGATTATGTGCATATGGAACGTTGCTTGCATCAAAGAATATCTCTAATATCTTGTTATGTTCCAGGTATCCAAAACATCCTTAGTAAAATTTCTCGAGTGGCGACCGAGCACAGGAAAACGTATCCGTAGGAAGGCCTCCCACGCGGTGGACCGACGACGTGGTGAAATTCGCGGGAAGCCGATGGATGTGGGCAGCGCAGGATCGGTCGTCGTGAAAATCTTTGGAGGGGGGCCTTTGTCCATCAGTGAACGATTTTCGGCTGATATGATGATGTGCAATAATCAGAGTAGTCAATCAATCAAGAAGTCGTAAGCCATCTCATCATATCAGCCGAAAGAAGTCAGCGCAAAGGTCTGCCCGAAGAATTTCCACGACATGCGATCCCGCGCTGCCCGCATCCTGTGGCTTCCCACGACCTTCACCAGGCAATCGGTCCACCGAGTAGGAGGCCTTCTTACGCTACGTCCTCGTGTACACAGTCGCAACACGAGAACCTTACCGCCCTTAGGAGAATCTTGGTAAGCCCACTTCCATCTTCGGCGTCATCGTCCACTTGGCATCAGGTTAGATGATGCCAACGGCTTACCAATGGTGGACTAAAAAATCAAACTATACTATTAAAGTAGCTGAGTGACATCTCTGCCTCACGTACTTCTGGAAGTAACTAGTATCTAATCTGTGCTTGTGGTCCCATTCCCGTTTCTAGGCAATTTCTTCCTAAAGATTCAGACTACTCGAAGATACGATACAAACACACACACACACACATACACACAAACACAAACACACACTCCGACGTACACAATTTTTCTTGTTTCTTATTATTGTCTTTTTAGGGCTTTATGTCTTACTTCTTTGATACCCAGTAAATCTCACAGCTAAGAATGATGTAAAATAAAGAAAATCTTCGTTAATAATCTTTGAAATTACTTAACCGATTCTAAAAATTCTTTAACTAACAGTAAAAAGGCGGACCACAATCCAAATCAATTTTTACAAAGTTCGATCCGCCGGGAACCAATCACGCGATCTCCTGATGTGAAGCGAGTAGACTCGCCTCCGTGGCGTAATGGTTAGTCCATTCACTTTACACCAGGAGGTCGCGGGGTAGATTCCTGGTGGGGTCAACTAGTAAGACTCGGTTTGGCTGGTAGTAGGGCATTTTCTAAGCCCGCATGGCTAGCTACCACCAACTTATCTAAGTCTTGCCGCCAAACATTGTGTTAACAACGTTGATGTGTTCCGGCTTTAAGATAAGATAGCCAGTCCTCCATTGCGTTGGGGAATCTTGATAAGCCCGCTTCTATCTTCGGCATTATCGTCACTTACCATCAGGTGAGATGATGCCAAGGGCTTACCAATTATGAATTTAAAAAAAAAGACTTACCACTACGCCACGGAACCGGCTAACAACCAGACCAGCCGTGTATAAACTGCAAGGAGGCTGCAGGAACCGCTTACAATGCAGCTAAATTGGCCGCAGCTGTGTGTGATAACATACAAGTCTCAGAATTCAGCAAAGAGCGGTTTTCGATAAAGTAGTAAGAAACATGGAGCTCAGACATATTTTTAACAGGCATACTTCTGGCGGTAATCAGGCGAAAAATGAAAAACAGGGATCACTGCCACCACGGATCAAATAAATAAAGTTGGATTGGAAATGTGCGCTGGGCAGGCGCACCACAAGTATGATTAAATAATCATACTTAACCAAAGCACGCGTTCAAACTTTTTATTTGCGTGTGGTTGTGTGTAACGAGACTCTCGAAATGTTGTGAGACACAATTGCAGCCCTGTGTTCTAAGGGTGTTTTTTTAATTAGTGTGCGCAATTCGTGTATGTATTATTATTGCTTGTGTAGTGGAGTTGATGGGTGGGAGACAGGCGGCGACGCTGGTTTTCAAACAAAAGTGTGACTATTGCCAATCCAACCTTGCTGCCACACTGCTTCCTGGAGGTAAAACGTACCATACCACCACTTAACTATCCTTCGATTTAGAAAGACGTAAACTCCTGTGTGTGGGGTATCATATAAAAATGACAAATTTCGGGTGGTCGTAGGACTGTTGTCTAGTAACTTGGGGCGGGTGCACTATGGAGTACAATAAAGCGTTACAAGCTGTTAACAGAATAATCCAGGACATCCGGAAGAAGAATTGGGCGATGGTAGTATTGCAGTTTTCTTTAATGGTTATGTACGCCAAAAATTTCAGGCGGTGACGCCGGACACCAGGGCCGATGAGATTAGCGCACAAAACTTCTTCAAACACACTGACAATTGCTATGTCCACGCGGGTGAAGCTGCGATCGAAAGCTAGTATTACATATGTCTATTACTTGATTATAGAGAGGAAAAGGAAATAAATAATACAACTTTACAAAAATTTATGATATCCCAACAAAACATAAATGTAAAAGGGAGCCAGGTTCGATACAAAAAAGTACAGAGATCTAATTGGGTTGGTACCAACTTGTATAGTGGTTTTTAGGGTTCCGTGCCCAAAGGGTAAAAACGGGACCCTATTTCTGAGACTTTGCTATCCATCTGTCACCAGGATGTACTTCATGAACCGTGATAGCTAGACAGTTGAAATTTTTACAGATGATGTATTTCTGTTGCCGCTATAACAACAAATACTAAAAAACAGAATAAAATAAATGTTTAAGGGGGATCCCATACAAAAAACGTGTTTTTTTGCTCGTATTTGCTCGATATTTATAACGGCAATAGGTAGCCGCTTGAAATATTAACAGAATATTGAGTTGTATTATTCTCTTTGAAAATAAATAATTAAATTTAAATTAAATTAATGACGTAATTTTAATAGATAATGGTACGGAACCCTTCGTGCGTGAGTCCGACTCGCCCTTGGCCGGTTTTTTTGCTTCTGACAGCTAATTGAAACATTTGTTTTTAGACTTCTCTTAATGATAGAGAATGTACAAAGTGGGAGAGGTTTTCATGTACCTAAAGCCAATTGTGTGGAGTCTGTATAAATATTTTAAAACTCTTTAGAGTTTACAAAGAGCATTTTTTTTTATTCACAATTGGTAAACCCTTGACAACATCTCACCTGGTGGTAAGTGACGATGTTGCCGAAGACGGAAGCGGGCTTACCAAGCATTTTTCATAATATTAATGATTCGATAACTAAGTTTTGGTGATTTTTTTTGGAGTTACATGTCCCTACCCCCCACCAGCTAAACCGTAAAGTATTGATAATACTAGGACATTTAGCGAATTTAAAAGGAAAAAAAAAAGCGTCGGTGGCTCAACCGGTAACGACTCGGTCCATCTAACCAGAGGTACCGGGTTCAAATCTGGACGGCCAATGTACCAATGAGTTTTTCAAAAAAACTTACGTACAACATATACTTACCGATTGCTTTAACGGTGAAGGAAAAAACTGCACACGCCTGCGAAGAAACTCGAAGGTTGTGTGTTAAGTCGACCAACCCGCACTGGGCCCGCGAGATCGACTAAGGCCTAATCGCCCTGATTCAGGGTAGGCTCGAGCCCCTCGGTGGGGACGTATATGAGCTGATATAATAATAATAATAATAAAAGGAAAATTATTATGGCCAAGAAGACTTTCTTAGGTAAGGAGTAATAGTCGACAAACTTACGATGTACAGTTAGATTTGTAAAAAAATCATAGATTTTCCATACAAAATGTTTAATATAAACTGCAAATGTAACTATATTTTTTTAAATATACATTTTTTTAAAGACTAGTAAACCCTAGTTTACACGCTTCACTTTTTCCACTACAAAGAAGTTTTCCCTTCAATCCGACTAACAGTCTCGTAAGAGTAATGTTCGTTCGGAATTCGCTGCCTGAGTCTATCATGCGTGCACCAACGCTACAATCTTTTAAAAGGCTTGTGAAAGCTCATTATTTAATTTAATAATATCACTGTTTTCTGCTTTTAAATCCTTTTTTCCCATCTTATAGATAGATAAAACATTTAATTAATTTATATTTTTGTTTGTTTATGTATATATTTATTATTTTATATATTATTGTCATATTATTTAAGTATTTTATTAATATTTATAATAACTATTAAGTATTTTAGAATAACTGTTTATTTGCAAATTTTTCTGTTTTTAACTATTGCACCGCCCCTTAACTTATTCTATCGCTGTTTCCCTACCCAAAGGTTGCCTGGAAGAAATTGCTACCAAGCAATAAGGCCTCCTATTGTATAGGCTTTCTTCTATATTGTCAATTTCTTTTTTTGTGTTGTGATGCAAAAAAGGATATTGTATTGTATTGTTACCTTAAATTTATGAATTTCATTAAGTTGATTGTACTTAACTAATCGGCCAAGTGTGAGTCGGGTCGGACTCGTGCTAAGGATTTCGAACTGAATGAAAGGAATTACCAAACCAGTGAAAATTAAAATTGAGAGCCCGACTGCTAAAACCATTACCTCTCATTATTTTGGGTAGTCGAGTAAAAATTTACCTTATGTCACTCACGTGATCGAGACGAATCTGACAGTACCCTTGCACTTATATACATAATATACAAATACAATCAAGCCGTTTAGGCTACAAGCTCAGCCAAAAAACGTACACACATACATACATACATAGATTTAGCGTTCTGATGTTTTTTTTATATGTAACTAAAAAAACAGTTTTTTTTTATACCTACACCGGAAAAACATTACCTTGTCGTTCTTACTTTCTCGCTCTTATTATGTCTTATAAATGTTAATTAATATCTCTTTTGAGCTCATTATTTTCACGGTTTCATAAAAAATTGTGTATCGGTATGGAACATTTGGGGAGTAAGACCGACTCCCATTTGCCAGCTTTCTTTCATATATTTTAATTAAATTAACACATCATCATCATCATATCAGCTCATATACGTCCCCACCGAGGGGCTCGAGCCTACCCTGAATTAGGGCGATCGGGCCTTAGTCGACCACGCGGGCCCAGTGCGGGTTGGTCGACTTCACACACAAACTGCGAGTTTCTCCGCAGGCGTGTGCAGGTTTCCTCACGATGTTTTCCTTCACCGTAAGAGCGTCGGATAAAAGTTCATATGAAATCTCAATTCGAAATCACATTGGTACGTGGTAGGATTCAAACCACGACCTCCCGCCCGGACAGGAAGCGGCGGCCCTAGCCGTTACCCCACCGACGCCCCTACTGCTTATTAACAGCTAATAAGAAATACAAGATGTACAATTTCAGGTACAAAAGAGACCATCATCGATTTGCTACTAAAGTCATCTCCTGAGAGTGTAATGAATGACGTGCAGCTAAGAGACCACGTGAACATGACGATTGCAGCTGGATTTGATACAATGTCAGCCTCGATGCCACTAGTCCTGGTGATGATAGGATCACACGCAACCGTGCAGGAAAGAATTTACCAAGAGTAAGTATTAGTATACATTTTTTAAGTTCTTGGCATCCACTTACCTCATGGTTTTTTTTTATTTTTAAAAATTTGAGTGCGTTTGACTGCACCTCACCTGATGGTAAGTGCCGATGCAGCCGAGGATGTAACATGCAAGTTCAAATAGTGCCTATTCACTCTCGTCTTGAAGATTCCTAAATTATACGAATCGAGGAATACAGACGCCGGAAGGGAATTCCACTACTTGGCCGTTCGCATAATGAACGAAGAAGCAAAACGGTTGGTAGTGACAATGAACCAGAAGATGGAAGCGGGCTTACAAATATTCCCCAATATTATGGGGAACTGGCTATGATGGCTATCTTAACTTCATGGCGGAACACATCAATGTTTTTAACATTTACGTTTGACGGAAAGACTTAGATGATGACAACTATCCAGGCGGGTCTAGAGTATGCCTTACTACCAACCACACCAAGTCTTGCAAAGCAACTTCCTGGTGTGAAATGAATAGGCTACTAATACGCCACGCAGGCGGTTATGAGCTGTTTCTAATGATGATGATCTATCCGACCGATTTCGGTCATGGCGACCATTTCGACTCCTAGTCGGTTTGCCGCGCGTGCGCTCTAAGATGGTTTATGTAGCCAATCTTCGCAGCGAAACTCCTCGCGCACTGAGGGCATTTAAGTATGCCACCCTCGTAATTGTATGATATGGTCGCAGGTGTTCGTGTTTCTAATATGGTTACTTGGAACAAAGATTTTGAGGAAAATTGAAGAGATGCAAAATAAATAACTATACCTACAACAGTTTTTAAAAGGTTTTTAACATTAATGGTGACACTGATGGTGGGTTTGTTTTCATACTAACTTCAGGTAATACACTCACAGCCACAGAAGAGGCAAGTGAGTAACCCGTGAAGGGTACCTTAGCGACTTTCTCTTTTCAACCTTCAGAGACAGTGAGAGTTACGAAAAAGAAGGTTGCTATTAGAAAAAGTTTTCTTAGATTATTTTAAGGTGAATGTTCCTTTCAGGATTATTGAAGTGTTCGGTGATACAACTAGAGATGTCACGAAGGCTGATTTGAGTCGCTTGGTGTACCTAGAAGCGGTTATAAAGGAGAGTTTGAGATTTCTTCCTATCGTACCGATAGTGGCTCGCAAAATCGATGAAGACATTCAGTTAAGTGAGTACTTGTGACGTTTACCGCCATGTGCGTGAGATTTTCCGTAAGTAGCGCAAACAGTGATTAAATATATATGCAAACGATTTGACAATAGACAATAGAAATATTTTTATTTGACACAAACACACACCGATTACACAACATAAAAAAGAAGTAAAACACATAGAAACAGAAAAAAAAAACAAAAAAGTTAACACATAAAACAAATAAGACCAACGGAATCGGTGTAGTGCGATGTCAAAATGGACTTTTCTCAGCATTAGCTGCAGGAGAACTGCAGCGCTGGTTTTCAGAAAAGCCCATGGTGTCGTGTCCGCGAAGCGATCGGTACAGTAGTGCGATAATGTAAACAATATAATAGAATAAATAATTTAGTGAAGTAGATTAAATTGATTCATAAAATAAAATAATGTTAATAAAATAAAAAGCAATAATAATAAAAGGACATGAGAGAAATTAACCCATATTTGTTACCAAAATCATGGTCCTAACTTAATCACCTTAGGTATGTTGGAACAACTCGGCCACCTATATGCATCTACTTCTGATAGGATATAAGATGATATAAATGGATATAATTGATTTCATTCATTTGTTATTCATTACTTATTACATCTTATTTGGGGTTCTATACAAGGTAACAAGACCCTGTTACTAAGCCTACGCCCGTCCGTCCGTCCGTCTTATCATAATATCAGCCGAAAAACGTCCGCTGCAGGACATAGGCCTCCCCCAAGGATTTCCACGACGACCGGTTCTGCGCTACCCGCATCCAGCGGCTTCCCGCAACCTTCACCAGGTCATCGGTCTACCGAGTGAGAGGCCTGCCTACGCTAAGTTTCCCGATGAGCGGTGGCCACTCGAAAACTTTACTGCTCCAACGGCCATCCGTTCTACGAGCTATGTGCCCCACCCACTGCCACTTATGTTTAGAAATTCTGAGAGCTATGTCGGTTTCTTTGGTAATTCATTATTTATTACATCTTATTTTGGGTTCTATACAAGGTAACAAGAACCTATTTCTAAGACTACGCCCGTTCGTCCGTTTGTCTATCCGATCTTTAAAGGCCTGTATCTTTTTAACCGTTATAGGTGCTGAAATTTTCACAAAATATATGTCATTATAGGTAATGTTCTCTCAAATAATAGACATTAAAAAAATAAAAGGTCCTTACTTACTTACTTCGCTGGCTCAGCGACACAAACTTGATCTTGGCCTCCGAAATTAAAGTGCGCCACTCTATCCTATTTTGTGCCAAGTTTTACCATTCGGGCATGGCTCAGCGACCCAAACTTGATCTTGGCCTCTGAAATTAAAGTGCGCCACTCTATCCTATTTTGTGCCAAGTTTGACCATTCGGGCACTCCCTACTCTTTGAGGTCTTTTGCGACTTCATATTTCCAGCGATACCTTGGTCGGTCGCGGCGCACGGAGGGTTTTCCAAGATATGCTCTTTTGGCTGCTCGATCATCTCCAATTCTTACTATGTGTCCTAGCCAGCGAAGTCGGGCTGCTTTTAAATCCCTGGTTAAATCTTTGCCTCAACTCCGCGTCCTCTCCTCTTATCGGCCCCAGAATCTTTCGTTCCGCGACTAGAAGAGGTTATAAGAAAAAATGTATTTTATATTTTATTAGATATTTCCCGCGGTTTCACCCGCATGGACAACGTTTCTATGATTTTTCGAGTGCGAAAAATGACATATCAAATAAAAGTGCTTGTTGTGAGTAACTCAAATATTTATTTTTTTTATTTATTTTTTTATTAGAAATTTGAGTGCGTTTGACTGCAACTCACCTGATGGTAAGTGATGATGCAGTCGAGTTTGGTACACGCAAACTCAAATAATGCCTATTCACTCTTGCCTTGAAGATCCCCAAATTATAGGAATCGGGAAACACTGACGCAGGCAAGGAGTTTAAATGATTTTAAGATAAATAGTATAAAGTGGTAGTTTTGCAGTTATTTAAGAAAATTGATGAAAATTGTACTTTCCCCCTCTTATCTCCGAAACAGCTGGGCCTAAAATTTTGAAAAAGTTACAGTGTATGAGGTTAAATGCACGGATAACAAGAAAAAAAATAAGAAAATCTTAAGTTCTTTCTTTTTTACAGAAAAAAATTCAAATTCGGAGCAAATTGGCTGTAACAGAAATACGGATGGACGGACAGACAGACAGACAGACAGACATACGAGTAATTCTATAATGGTTGTTGTACGTTTTGAAATTCGGCACCCTACAAACGGTACTATTATAGGATCCCTCACGTGTCTATCTGTCCGACTGTCACAACCAATTTTCTCCGAAACTACTAAATCAATTAAGTTGAAATTTGTTCGCTTATGTAACTCCAGGACCCTTATATGGACTTGTAACGTAAATAATCGAATTTAAAAAATGGGGGCCACCTTTGGGGGATAAATTACAAAATATTAAAAAAAAACATTGCAAACTTTATCATGTGACATGTGAAGTAAAAGTGTTTGTTGTTAGAATTTCAAAGATATTTTTCATTAATTTCAAAATAAACAGTTTTGAAGTAATTTAGGAAATAGGAGAAAATTTTGATTCCGAAACTACAGCGCCTTAAATTTAGAGAAAAATACAGAGAATAGTTCTTTGCCTATAAATTACAGAAAAACTGATAAGAAGTACCGGAAATTAAGTCCGATGCTCCATCGGTGAAGGAAAACATCGTGAGGAAACCTGCACACGGTTGTGTGTGTAGTTGACCAACCCGCACTGGGCCCGCGTGGTCAACTAAGGCCCGATCGCCCTAATTCAGTGTAGGCTCGAGCCTATCGGTAAGGACGTATATGAGCTGATATAATGATAAGAAGTCCATTGTATTTATAATAATTTGTCTGCCGCAACGTGTAGGTATATTTGGATATGGGACATATAGACAAAAAAATCATTTACTGTAAAATCCTAAAATGAAAGAGATAACTAAAGAAATTGCAGAATGACTTTAATTTTTTAAATCTAGTTTTAGAACATTTTTTTTAAAGACAATTTTTGATAATTTGGCTGCACCTCACCTCGTGTATGTAACCGAGGATGTTAAACGCAAGCTCAAATAGTGCCTATTCACTCTCGTCTTGAAGATTTCTTAATTAATAATTCCTTAACGAACGCAGATACGCCTACCAGCTGTTATAACACCGGAATAATTTTTTTTCTTATCTAATAACATGCAATTATTAAAAAAAAAAGTAATTTCCGTAGTAAGTGGGATATAATGCAAAATAACATTTACTTTTCTATTCAAATATACAACCGATGGCTTTAACGGTGAAGGAAAACATCGTGAGGAAACCTGCACACGCCTGCGAAGAAACTCGAAGGTTGTGTGTGAAGTCGACCAACCCGCACTGGGCCCGCGTGGTCGACTAAGGCCTGATCGCCCTAATTCAGGGTAGGCTCGAGCCCCTCGGTGGGGAAGTATATGAGCTGATATGATGATACAAGTTTAGTTGTGCGACGCTCGCTATTTTGAAAATGGCGGACCTGGTACTATGCCAGTCTCCATACAAAAATTCTCAAACCCTTTTCTCAATCAACGTATGGAACCTTCTCCACGCGAGTTTAATTCGCAATTGTTCGGTTTTTACCTATATACCTACCTTATTAAATACTTATGATATGAGTTCTTTCATGATAGTGTTTTGTTCCAGAGGACTACACATTATACGCTGGGCATGTGTGCGTGTTGTTTTTGCGCGCTTTGAACCTGCACCCCTCATGGGGAGCGGACGCGGAAGAGTTCAGGCCGGAGCGCTGGCTACAACCCAACGTGGCTACTGATCATCCTGCAGCCTTCGCTGCCTTCAGCGTCGGAAGAAGAAACTGCATTGGTATTTACGTCTTCATGATCTTCCCTTAAAATCTTTGCACCTTTTGATATTTGGAAATAAATTGTATAGCTACGTTGTGCTTACTATCTCGTGTCGCCTTCCAAGTCTGGCATGCGTGATGCGTCACGTCGTAGTCACGTAGTAGTCACGTCGTAGTCACGCTGGGCACCCCTTGTGAAGTTGGGAGTTGAGCTCCAGGAGGCCAACCACGGGCAGCGCGCCCGCTTTCTGTCGGGAAGCCAACGACATCGACACTAAACATGACGCTCTTATAGCGTAGGAAAAACGTAATCCCATAAAAAAACTTCTTTATGTAAAACTAGCTGTTTCCCGCGGCTTCACACGCGTGGACACCGTTTCTATGACTTTTCGAGGGTGCGCAGTGCGCGAGCCGCAAGCGGCTCACGAACGTGGAAAAAACTAGCCCATGTGTTAATTCAGGTCCTAATATATCTACCTACCAAATTTCAGCCAGATCCGTTCCGTAGTTTTTGCGTGAAAGAGTAACAAACATACATAACAACAACAACAAACAATATTAGTAGGATTCGCCAAGACTCTCGAGTATAATGTGACACCGTAACTGTTAAAATTAATAAATTGTTAACGCCCCATGAACGTCCCCATTACTGGGGCACGGGGCTCTTCCCACACTCGGGGATGTTGGGCCATTCTCCACACGCGGGGGCCAAGTCCGGATTAGTGAAGGTTGTAGGGCTATTAGCCAACCACACTGTCAGAAGTTTTTCAACCTATAAGGCATCTTCAGAATCAGAATTGCTAAACTTAAGTGGCAGTGGATGGGGCACATTTTATTGTAGAACAGATGGCCGTTGGGGCAGTAAAGTTCTCGAATGGCGACCGCGCACCGGAAAAAGGTAGCGTGGGCAGGCCTCCCACTCGGTGGATCGATGACCTATTTAAGGTCGCGGGAAGCCGCTGAATGCTTGCAGCGCAGAACCGGTCGTGGTGGAAATCCTATGTGGACGTCCTTCGGCTGATATGATGATGATTATAAGGCATCTGACACGGCTTAACGACTATCATCTATTGATTGATAGAAACTGACACCAACGGCTTACGTACTTTGCAAAGCACAGAAACGGTCGAGACAAAATACCACTACCAGTCAAATCCATCCAGGTAATGACCGTGCTTCAAGTCACTTAACCTAAGTGATCGACCCAACCACGCATTAATTAGTTTTTTCCTCGTTTGCAGGCAAGAGCTACGCAATCATGTCTATGAAGACAGCTTTTGTTCACCTCGTCCGGAACTTCATCATCAACGCGGACTGGACCAAGATTGAGTTTGGACAAGATGCCCTTTCGAGACCTGATTCGGGCCACTGCATCAGCTTGAAGAAGAGAAATAGAGAAGATTAAAGCTTGATAGTCATAAAATAATAACAACAATGTCATTAGTGAAGAATCAAGAAATAAACAATAATTAGTTACATAAAAATAACGTCAAAATTAAATCCTTGATATAAACCAAATTATGTCATTAGAACATGAAAAGTTATACTAATAATTCCTAAACTGATAGGATAGGCAGATTTTTCAGGGTTCCGTAGTCAAACTAAGAACCAATAACCCTTACGAACAATATGTCAAATATTTGTCAAACACGTGTTTGGAAAATTGTTTTTACAGAGTACTTAGTGTAACAAAAATAAAAGAAACTGGTTTATAATACTCAGTTACGGGTTTGTTACACGATACGTAAGATTAAGAGGATCGGGCCTAAACGGAGTTTTAAGAAAAAATATTTTGGGGTAAATAGGAATATATGTATTCAATAGTTTTTCTAAAAAAAGGAACAATATGCTAGAAAAAGATGAACCTTGGATGACGATTATAGAATAATAACATAATTTATAATTGGACAATTTACTGAAATAAACCTAAATCGACAATTTTATTTGATTAAAAATGGCTATTTTTAATAGAATGTCGGTAGGCAACGATCGTCGCCCCGCTTCGTATTTAAATAAGTAACCAAGTACTAAAAACTCTTGAAACTTGAAATTATGTTCTCAAAGGGTTTAAGTTAAAAACTCAAACCCTTTGAGAACATAAATAAGTATTGCGCTGCGGCAGTAATATTGCTTCGTGACCAATGGCCAGACAGTCGCTCGGGATTAAGGATTAATTCAGAATTTACTTCCCTGTAGGCAAGCAGCTGGGTGGACAGTGTGGCCACAAGACTGGCTGTTGGTTAGCGCAGCTCTATCCCAGGATCATTCTTAAATCGGAGGAATTTTCGGGGACGTTAAACTCGCAGGGGGAGTGAAAGACCCTACGGACATATGTATATATCTAGTTTGCAGCAGCACTAAAAAAAAGTACGAAAAACGGTTTCCTTACACAAATTACTTACCACTGAATCAAATAGAGGGCCTGATTGAAACCTTCATATAAATCAGAATTAAAACACACACAACAGTCAACACATCACGGTCATCTTGTTTTTTCTTTCTCCTGTCAAAAGGTAACAATCATTTTCAAATTATTTTTTTATAGACGAACAAAACCAAAGAGAATTTAATCATGAAAGGTTTACGTTGGTACGTCACAGCAGTTTGTCTCACAGACTATTTTAAGCTGTTAAGTATGGTTATACGAATCACTGACCCTTGTTATGTTATGGAATAAAATATGTATTTTTTGTATTATTCACCTCCCCCTACTGGGGGTGATTTTTTTTTGTTGAGTATCTTTGAAAAAAGTCTTTCAAAATGTCCGAGATTTTATTAAAACAGTTTTTTCCTATACAATCATGTTTCGTCAACAAAATATAAGGTCTAACAAAATTAGCTGAAACTATTTTAAAGGTCAAATTCAGTAAACGAAACTGAACAACTTTTTCTTCAGCGACCATACCGAATTCTAAAAAAATCGCCACATTCCATTATTGCCTACTTAAATAAATAATATTCTCTTAGTACGGCCCTGTCTTTTGTTTACATCGCTGGATTCGTCCCGTTCGCAACGAAACTGTGCACTGTGCCTGGCCGTTGAAGTTTGCTAGTTCTCTCAATCATTTCTTATTTAAAATACTAATATTACCTTTTTAAAACCTAACAGTTCCTTTTAGCTGTAGGTAGTAAAATACAACCTAACAGGTATTTACACTTTACGAAAAAGAAGAAATTTAAATTTAAGGCGGCGGCTCCTTTGAGGCGTTTGAGGTCAATGAACGATTTTTCTCCACGCGATATGTACCTACGAGCAAGCGCCTAAAAGCAAGTGCGATGCGCGGGAAAATTATCTCAGTTACTCTCGCGCACTCATTGAGTTACACTGCTCAAAGCCTAACCTACGACAGATTGTGACCTAAGTGCCTAAGTTAAGTGTTTCATTGTGAAAACGCCGCACAACAGTATTTGAACATGGCGGTGTGCTATGAAGTTTGTAACCACAACCTAACAGACACCAGGAACATGGTTCAAGATTGACATAGCCGTAGACCCCATCTACATGCCATCTACACACATAATACTACAGGTGCTTTGCAGCGATTCCGGGATTACGGTACTTTTTGCCACTACCTGTAGGTGACAGTCAACCAAGAAAATCACCGGATACAGAAGAAGCAAGTAAGTAGACACCAAAGTACGTCTTAGCCTGTTTGCAGTGAAAATTTTGTACTGAAATGCGATTAGTGCGTTAATTGATACGGGAAGTGATGTGAATTTGTTGTCATTGAACTATTTTGAACAAATTGGTTCACCAAAATACGATACGAACAGAAACATAACCCTATCAGGTTTAGGACTTTCGAAGGTAACTACTTTAGGACATTTTTCGACATCTATTGAGATCGACGGTCACGAATACAGTGATGTGAGATTTTACGTGGTACCTAGAGACTGTATACCATTTATGATTATATTAGGGCAAGAGTTTTTGTGCAATGTAACAGCAGTGATGAAAGGCGGATCTGTATGGATGGAACCGAATAATTGGTTGCGTAAGGTGAATTGTTTTCCATGTAATCGTGATTTTGTAGGTCATATAGCCGACGAAGATATCAAGAACGAAGTGGTGCAGTTATTGGAAAACTACCAGCCTAAGCAAACCAAGGAAGCTCCTATTGAGTTGAAGATCATACTGAAAGACGACATACCTGTTGCACAACGACCACGACGTCTTGCGCCTAAGCAACAAGAAGAAGTCGATCAGCAAATCGAAGAATGGTTAGAACAAGTAATAATACGGGTGAGTTATTCTGAATATGCTAGCCCTTTAGTTTTGGTCAGAAAAAAAGATGGTACTTTGAGAGTTTGTGTTGACTATAGATTGCTTAACAGGAAAATGGTCAAGGACGAATACCCACTGCCGATCATTGATGACCTCATTGACAAGTTGACCACGGCAAAAGTGTTTTCAGCTCTTGATTTGAAAAATGGTTATTTTCATCTGCGGGTAAATGACGAATCAATTAAGTACACGTCGTTTGTAACACAAAAGGGGCAATATGAATTTTTGAGGACACCTTTTGGTTTGGCTATCTGCCCTAAAGTTTTTACGAGATTTTTATCTCCATAATATTCAGAGATCTGATGACGAAGGGTATTGTTATCACATACTTAGACGATTTACTAATTCCAGCTAACGACGAGCACGAAGCACTAGAAAGACTACGTGAAGTACTGAAGACGGCGGCTGAGTATGGATTGCAAATAAACTGGACGAAGTGTCAGCTGTTGGTGAGAAGAGTGGAATTTTTGGGCCATATTGTTGAGGAAGGTGTAGTAAAGCCATCGCCAGGAAAGACAGATGCTGTCATTAAATTCCCTGAGCCTAGAAATGAGAAGCAACTACACAGTTTCCTGGGTCTCTGCTCGTATTTCAGAAAATTCATTGAGAATTATGCTTTCATCGCACAACCACTCACCGACTTGCTAAGAAAAAACACAAAGTTTGAATTTAATGACGTGCACCGAAGAATATTCAATATCCTGAAAAAGAAATTGACAAGCACACCAGTTCTGAAAATTTATGACTCAAAAGCCGAAACAGAATTGCATACGGACGCTTCAAGTACAGCATATGCAGCTATTCTAATGCAAAAAGACTGTAACGGTGAATTACATCCAGTACACTACATGAGTAGACGAACAACAGATGCAGAAAGCAAGTACACGAGTTACGCCTTGGCAATAATAGAAGGAGTAAAGAAATTTAGACACTATCTGTTTGGGAAACGATTTAAAATAGTTACAGATTGCAAAGCATTTCAAATGACGCTTGACAAAAAGGATCTAGCAATGTCAACGAAAGTTGCACGATGGATAATAACGCTTCAAGACTATGATTTCACCATAGAGCACCGTGAAGGCTCAAAGATGAGGCACGTTGATGCTCTAAGCCGAAACCCATATGTAGGAGCTATATTTTCAGACTTTCATAGTGACTTACAATGCGCTCAGGAATGTGATGATGGACTACGAGCGATCATAGAAATTCTGAAAGAAGGAAAGCCCTACACTGATTTCTGTCTACAAGAAGGACTACTACGTAAAGGTCCAGACCTTTGTCTGGTTGTACCACAAAAGATGGAAATGGAAATTATAAGAAGGGCCTACGAGAACGGTCATTTTTCAAAGAAGAAGACGATAGAATTGATTAGTAAGGATTACTACATTTCGAAACTAAGCAAGAAGGTTGAAGACTACATTGCAACATGTATACCATGTTTGTTAGCATCCAGAAAAGAAGGAAAACAAGAGGGATATCTGAATCCTATCGAGAAAGGTGATATTCCCCTACATACGTTGCATTTAGATCACATAGGACCGTTGACAGACACACGGAAGCAGTATAATCACATACTGACAGTAATTGATGCATTTACAAAGTTTGTTTGGCTATTCCCTACTAAGAGCATCACTACGCAAGAAGTTTTAAACAAAATGGAAATTCATCAGCAAAATTTTGGAAATCCGTCGAGGATAATTACAGACAAAGGCACAGCATTTACAAGCAATGAATTTGCACAATACTGTGAACGAGAGAACATTCAGCATGTAAAGATAACTACTGGCGTTCCACGAGGAAATGGACAAGTGGAGAGAGTCCATAGAACGATAATTTCTGTGCTTACGAAGCTGAATATTGAAAATCCTAGTCTATGGTATAAGCAGATTAATAAAGTGCAAAGAGCATTGAACAGTACTTACCAGAGAAGTATTAACACCACACCGTTTGAACTTCTGATTGGCACGAAGATGAGAAGTAAAGAGGATGTTGAAATTCTAGAGCTTTTGGCACAAGAAACCAGAAATACCTATAACGAAAATAGAGAGGAATTAAGAAAGAAAGCAAAAGAACAGATATTAAAAATTCAAGAGGAAAATAAATGTAATTACAACAAGAAAAGGAAAGAAATTAGGCAGTACAAAGAAGGCGATATAGTGGCCATCAAACGCACCCAGTTTGGAGCTGGCTTGAAATTAAAACCGAAGTTTTTGGGACCGTATAAGGTGACAAAAGTAAAAAGAAACAACAGATATGACGTGGAGAAGATAGATACACAGGCAGAAGGCCCAAATAGAACTTCTACGGTAGCTGATTACATGAAGGCTTGGCCTGAAGCCGATGAAGCTGAATAAGTGCTAAGATGGTTAGTTTTTTTTAGTACATTTTGGATGAAAGATGATGAATGAATGATATTTTTTTTTGTACTAAGAAGCCCTAATATAATAATAAGTTGCATTGTTTCTAAATGTTACTACTTTGTTTCTAAAATGTAACTAAGTTAAGATTTCTTACATAAAGTAAATAAAACACAAGATGTTAAGTTTCAGGATGCTTATTTAAAATTTAAGAATTTAGTTGATAAAGTGAACAATTTCCTTTTGTTAAGTTAATGATGTTGTTATCAAATATTCAAGTTGTAACAATGATGTTCTTACAATTAAGTTTATATAGAGAATGTTGTACGAAGCTTGTCTGAGGACAGACAAAATGTCAGGACGGCCGAGTGTGGGACGGAACGTAAGAAGGGTATGTAAGATGGATGCGTGAAATGGAACGAGTTGAAGTGTGAAAGAGATGAAAGAGAGAGAGAGATAGAAGACGAATGGCTGACGGCAAGACGACGAACGACGGACGCTTGTGTAATTTTTCCAAAATAAACCGAGTAAAACAGTTTCCGCGAGTTTTAACTGCCTCCTCGATCCCACAGTCACTTTATGTAAAATATATTTGTTTGGAAATGGCCAAACATGTAAACAAATCATTTTATGATTTTAGCTTAATCACTTACATTTGGACATCGAGTACGTTCCTACAAGGATTTTATTGACATAAATACTAGTTCATTTAAGACTTGAAAACCAATTGAAACTAGTTTATTTTGAAGTTCATGTTTTGTTTACATGTCTGGCCATTTCCAAACAATTAAGGTTTAGATACTTATTATGTGTCCGACGCGACGGAAGACACTTAGCCACAAATCTAGCTCAAAAGAGGCATTTTACATGGATAGGTAAATAGGTTTATTGAGAGACAAAGACGGTAGAATACCTACTTACATAGGTAGGCAGGTGATTGTCAGTCATTGTCATGCAGCGAGCTTTATCATCATAAATTAATAGGTATTTCGATGTTGTCATGTTACCTAAAAACTCTAAGATATATATATATATATATATATATATATATATATATATATATATATATATATATATATACTTAGGTATTGGTCGGGCGTCAGTTGGGATGTAAGAAGGAAGCGGAGGCTTGTACTATTATTTTCATCTGTGGCGAAGGCGCGTGGGCCGCTACGGTACGATGGCCAGTGCCGGAGTGCCGGATTCATTAAGATTTCTTTTTTTTTATTATTGTAGATATTTTTCTTAGATTTCAGTATGGTCGCTAAAGAAAAAGTTGTTCAGTTTCGTTTGCTGAACTTGCCTTTAAAATAGTTTCAGCTAGTTTTATTAGATTTTATCTAAAGTTTCAAAGTGATGATTTTGTTTTAACCGCCTCCGTGGCGTAATGTTAAGTCCATTCGCTTTACACCAGGTGGTCGCGGGTTCGATTATAATTTCCATACAAAATGTTCTAAACCAATTGTAAAAATTACTTTTCTTTTTAAAATATACATGTACTTTTTGAACAAACGACTCCCAAGAAGATAATTACTACAGAAGGTAGCGCCGAAAAAATATTTGTTGGTAATTTGATCTATTTTAGCGTGGCACCCTCATTAATGTTATGAAAGTGAAAATGTGTATGTTTCTTTGTTTCTTTGTTATCTCTTCACGCTTCAATAACTTAACCAATCTTGGTGAAATTGGGTATGTACGTAGCCTGTGTCGCAGGCTACTGCATACCAAATTGGGTATGTACGTAGCCTGTGTCGCAGGCTACTGCATACCAAATTAGGTATGTACGTAGCCTGTGTTGCAGGCTACTGCATACTAAATTGGGTATGTACGTAGCTAGTGTCGCAGTCTACTGCATACCAAATTGGGTATGTACGTAGACTGTGTCGCAGGCTACTGCATACCAAATTGGGTATGTACGTAGCCTGTGTCGCAGGCTGTGTGCATATCAAATTGGGTATGTTCGTAGCCTGTGTCGCAGGCTGTGTGCATACCAAATTAGGTATGTACGTAGCCTGTGTCGCAGGCTACTGCATACTAAATTGGGTATGTACGTAGCTAGTGTTGCAGTCTACTGCATACCAAATTGGGTATGTACGTAGCCTGTGTCGCAGGCTGTGTGTGTACCAAATTGGGTATGTACGTAGCCTGTGTCTTAAAATCACATACGGGGTAAGAAGTCAAAAACCTACACAGTAACAGAAGTAACGAAAGAGACTCGAACCTGTTTCCGTTGCATGACAAGGCTAAGTCTCCATAGCCGCCTGACGAAGCTTAGGCTCCATAGCTATGTCGCCTAATTCCAAACAAGCCAAGTAACAAAACGCACCCTGCAAGGCCGGCATCCCTCCTGTAAGGTTAGGTATTTAAAAACTACATGTTTGACGTTAAACCAACGGCAGTATGCCGTGACCTAGCCCCACCCGTTTTTTTTTACAACATTTGCAGCAACCCTATACTAAGTTAGATCACTCGGTCACAGTGGGGCCATAAAACTGGTCCCATTGTAAACTCCTTCATTTGATTTTCTTTCTTCATCACATTGCTCACGTCCAACAGACTGTTTTCTTCAAATTACTTCACTTTTCGAAGCATTTTCCATTAGAAAATAACTGAAAAATACTTAGATAAAACTAAAAACTTGATGACCGCATACCCCGCCTACTAGACAAAGCCTGAACAGGATCAAGATTAACCACACTTTTTATTTTAGAAAAAATCGGAATAAGGTACTTCCCATACAAACCCAGATTATTAGCACAATACTATAATATATACCTGTACATTAAACGAAGATACTAAACGAACCGGTTAAAGGCCCGACCACCTGCGACCATTTCATACAATTACGAGGGTGGCATACTTATATGCCCTCAGTGAGCGAGGAGTTTCGCTGCGAAGATTGGCTACATAAACCATCTTCGAGCGCACGCGCGGCAAACCGAATAGGAGTCCAAACAATTTGTTAACAGTGTGATTTCATTCTAAATTCAACATGGGGACACACCCAAGATGGCGGACTAGTTATTTTTAAAGAACTCTTACGATATGGGTATCAAATGAACGGGTTTACTGAGAGAAATACGAAATAATTTAAATTATTTTTAAATAAAAGCTTGTACGTAAAGATTTTTAGGTTTTTCGAAAATAATCTTATTTAGTTTTTTTCAACTGTATTTTTAATGTTTGTTTCCGTATACTAGACTGAGAAGGCTACATAAGAAGGTAACTATGCACACAGAGTGTGGCTGCACAATTTGTTTTGGGTTGCCACCATAGTAAAAAAATCGGCATAATTGTTCATCATCGTAATCAGTCGAAAGACGTCCACTGCTGGACAAAGGCCTCCCTCAAGTATTTACACGACGACCGGTCCTGCACTGCCCGCATCCAGAGTCTTTCCGCTAAACGATCACCTGGTCATCGGCCTTTCTAGCTACACCTTTCAGTGTGCGGTCGCTTCTCTAGACCTTTAATGCTCCAACAATCATCTGTTCTATGTGCTATGTGCCTCGTTCACTGTCAATCATGTTCAGCGATTCTGAGAGCTTATGTCGTTTACTTTGTTTATTGACTTATTTGTAATTTAAGTGAAACAAATTAAACGGTTTTATAGCTTTACTCCATACAAATACAATATAAACTTTGTAACCGCACCTGGACGGAAATTACTCTAAATACTGGAGACTTTACTCACAAAAAACATTCATTTATTTTTCAATTCAATTCAAATTATTTATTTCAGATAGTCAATCCATAATATTGAAATATTTTTAATGAGATGAAAAACTGAATTCAAAGATTTTTGAATATACGCTTGCTACACCCCGGAATCAACCTGGCTGAAATCCAAAATATTAACACTGTTGTTTTATGGTATGAATCGATTGGATCATCATGAGAGTCATTTAATCTCTTTAACAAACATGGTAAATTAAATGAAAGGAGAACCATGACATATAAACATACTGCAATTAAACGAAAAAAACACCACGAGTAAATTAACTTATTATTTTACTAGAAACCGGTCAAGTGCGAGTCAGAACCGCTCACATTGGGTTCCGTACCATCATATACTATATGGCGCTAGTTTCTTCATGTTTCAAAAAAACAGGTTTTTTGTATGGAGACCGCCTTTATTTTCTCTTTCCTTCTAATTTTTAGTATTTGTCGTTATAGCGGCAATAGAAATACATCATCTGTGTAAATTTCAACTGTCTAGCTATCACGGTTAATGAATTACAGCCTAGTGACACACGGACTGATTGCAAAGTCTTAGTAATAGTACGATAGTACTATTATATGTAATGTACTTTGGTGATAGGGTCACGTTTTTACCCTTTGGGTACGAAACCCTAAAAACGAGCTCCATTTTGTTGTATACATAAATATTTTTAACAAACACCCGTGCGGCCTGTGGACTGTGTCAGTGTAGTGTGTCTTGACCCTAACTTATTAAGTGAAATGTGTGGTGACCCTAACCCTTCACAAAATGAAGTGAGGGTAGATGGAGGTGTAGATCTAATACTGTAGATCTTTATAGACGCGTGTATAGATAAAGTAACCTCTGAAATTTGTATTTTTCATAATTTAAGTCCAGTTATTTAAAATTTAAGTCCAGTAGTTGAAAATTTAGAATACTAAAATGGGACACTAAAAGCGTCACTTTGAAACTCAATATTTCATTTTAGCTACTTTGATATTTGTTGACCATGCTGATTCAATCGTAACAACCAAGTATAAATGTATACATTTTTTTTTGTAATTTTATAAAAGCTTTTTAAGCTAAGTGCGAGTCAGAACCGCATATCATGCTAGATGGCACTAATTTCTTAACTTCATGTATCAAGAAAAACACGTTTTTTTGTATGGAGACCCCACCTTATTTTTTCTCTTTTTCTAATTTTTAGTCATCATATCAGCTCACATACGTCCCCACCAAGGGGCTCGAGCCTACCCTGAATGAATGAAATGACCTTAGTCGACCACGCGGGCCCAGTGAGAGTTGGTCGACTTCACACACAACCTTCGAGTTTCTTCGTAGGCGTGTGCAGGTTTCCTAACGATCTTTTCCTTCATCGTAAGAGATTAGGATACACGTACATATGAAATCGAAATTCGAAAACACATTGATACGTGGCAGGATTCGAACCACGACCTCCCGGATATGAGTTAGCGGCCCTTGCCATTATGCCACCGACGCTATTTAGCTAATTTTTAGCTTTTTTGTAATAGCGGCAACAGAAATACGTCATCTTTGAAAATTTCAACTGTCTAGCTATCACGGTTCATGAAATACAGCCTGGTGACAGACGGACAGACAGACGGACGGTCAGCGAAGTCTCAGTAATAGGGTCCCGGTTTTACCTTTTAGGCACAGAATCCTAAAAGAGTACGAGTACTCAACCGATTTTGATAAAATTTATATCGTATATCTTCCTTTTGGGATAGATTGCGGCGCTCTGATAACAGCATTTTACAGATTGTGAGTCAGGACTTGACCAGTCCCATGACAAGACATTGGGTCTTGGTTCACCGAGACCCTAATAAAAAATGACGATATAATATACTGATTTAATAGTGTACTATTATTATAATTTTGTTTATTTTAATATTGTATTTTAATGGGTTTATTGCCTAAATAAAGAAATTTTTATTATTATTATTATTTTTATTATTATTATTATATATAACCACAAGGGAGGCTATAAACTATCAATCAAAAAAGAATATTTAAAATCGGTTCATAATCGGCGAAGAAATCACATAGCATACATAAAAAAAAACCATACAGTCGAAATGACAACCTTTTCTTTTTTGGAAGTTGGTCAAAAAAGTATTCGAAGAAACCTGATTTTCATTTAATGAGACCTATTTAACGATACCCCTTACCATAATAGAGGGAGTTACTCTAACTAAAGTAAATAGGGGAGGTTATTTTTTTTAACTACCTATTGACTTTATTTTGTATTTCGGTCATCGTAATGTATAAAATTTCACTGATGTAAGTATAATAGTACCAAAGACAATTTATTGTGAGATACGGACGGACACACAGACACAAAGTTCCGTTTTTTGTCATGTCTTTAAGAAAATTATTCCAGACTAGCTTTTTTTCCGCGGCTCTGCCCGCGTGGATATCGTTTTTATGACTGTATTTAAGGGTGATTAGTAAATTATGTCGTTTCCCACCTACTCAACCATCTCTGTGCAAAAAATCACAACAATCGAGCATTTTTTTAGTTCCCTCAGGAAATGCATCAGATTATGCTATTTTCCCGGGATTAAAAGTAGCCTATGTCCTTTTCAGTGTTACAGGCTACCTGCATGCCAAATTTCATAGAGATTGAAGAGTGAAAAGGTAACAAACAAACAAACAAACACATTTTCACATAATTTATAATATTAGTAAGGATGGGTATGACAAACAATGATTAATGTCTGCGGAACGAAATGCGTGGTCCAAAACGCACTTAGCATTTTTTTTTTGTTTTTAAATAGACTAGTTCATAGCATTAATTACAAGGCATTGAATTAAATCCTTACTAATATTTTAAATGTGAAATGTGTTTGTTTGATTGATCGTTTATTTGTTTGTAACCTTTTCACGCTACAATACCTTGACCAATCTTGATGAAATTTGGCACACAGCTAGCCTGTATCACGGGGAAGGACATAGGCTACTTTTTATCCCGGGAAAATAGCATAATACGATGCAGCTCCTGAGGGAACTAAAAAAATACTCTTTTTTTATGGTAAATTTCTTTTACATCGCAACGGAATAATAGATTGTGGTGATTTTTTGCGCAGAAATAATTGAGGCGGTGGGACACGACATAATTTACTAATCATTCGGAAGGTCATAAAATCGATGTCCACGCGGGTGACGCCACGGGCAAAAGGTATTACTGACATAATATTGTATTTTAATACTGTGTTAGCCTTGTAGATTTTAGACGCGCTTATTTATTGCCACTGAGTGTATAAAGGTATATTATATTAGGTATACGGAAGTATTTCATGGTATGAAAAACCTCGGTATATGCTTTTTGCAACGATTCATATGCAGACTTTGTAGTTTTTACACGTATCTGTTTTATTTTTTTCAAAGAAGTCATAGAAACATTAACGATGACAGGTATTCTGCTTGTAATATTATGGGTAATTTGTGTTCTGTGCGCGCACGCACTTTGGCGAAAGCAAACGGACCGTTTGGACGAACCTCCACTGTACCCGGGGGCTTGGCCGGTGTTGGGCCACATTTTGTCAGTGATCGGACGTAAATGTAAGTTATACTTTCATCACGCTTTTATAAGCTTCACCTGTATATATGTATGTATGTTTGTAACCGACTCCTTCAAACTCGATTTTGACCCACTTTAAACGGACAGATTTAATTCAAACTTTATACATTTATCAAGAATCAGTGACAATAAAATAATTTTATAAGTCTGTCTTATTATCCTGAACTAAAAATTAAAAAAAATATATAGTTTTAAAACACCAAAAAACAAGCTTTTAAAACACATCAAACTCAAAAGCGAAATATAATTCTAAATATAACACAACCCACGCTTTTTTCACAATAATACTAGTATTTTTTCATAATAATACTAGTATTATTGTGAAAAAAGCGTGGGTTGCTCGTCGAAAAATATGACACAAAACGCCCCACTAAAAACACGCTTTTAAAGCACATCAAACTAAAAAGTGGAAAATAATTCTATAAGCTGAAAACAATAATGAACGAAAAATACTAGTATTATTGTGAAAAAAGCTTGGGTTGTGCGATATATACGAAAAATATGGCACGCTTTTTTCACAATAATTCTAGTATTTTTCGTTCATTGTTGTTTTCAGCTTATATTAAATATTATTTTTCACTTTTTAGATTCATGTGCTTTAAAAGCGTGTTTTATAGTTTTGTTAAACTATTCAAATTCAAATAACTCTTTATTGTACATCAAAATACAAAATACATATACAAAATTTTAATTAAAACTAAGAGACGTACAATTTAGGCGGTCTTATCGCTGAAAGCGATTTCTACCAGACAACCTAGTGCTCGGGGAAAAAGCAAGGAGCCAGGTAGTACGCGAGCAACAACAACAGAAAAAATAATAATAATGAATAATCATTTTAAACTTATACTAAAACATATAAAGCTATTATCACTTTTTATATACTAACAAATAAAATACCATACCTACTTAATAAATAAAACCTACTCGGACTATAAAATAAATATTTTACACACTTTTTTTTGACTTGCTGTGTTCGTACGTAATATGTATCAATGTAACTTGTCCGTTTCAAAATTTACTTCCCGGTTTTGGATTGAGCTTATTTTTTTTAATTGTTTGAAAATAATAATATAATATCATTGAATTTAATTGTATTTTAGACGTTTACAAATTCATGCAGCAAGTTGCGTTGGACCTCAATCGCGGAGAGGGAGTGTGCTCTCTACTGGCTGGTCCGGTAAAGTTGTATGGTAAGTAGACACTTGTACTTACAAAGTAGAGAGGTAGGTATATTATTACATTTTAATCTTCAGTATTTTAACCGGTTAGTGGCAATTGGGATCTATGTGGTTTTATACAGAATGTAACAAAATTGGTATGTATAAAACCACGTTTTAATGGGGGGCAAACCCATTCAATTCTCATTAAAAAAATTGGCCTCTCCATACAAAATGTTCAAAAGGCTGATAATTTTTAATACAAAAAACCAAAAAAAAAAAGATTTTTATATCAAATGGAACACGACACTACGCTCCAAGACGTCATGGAGAAAGCTGCCAAACTGAACTGGGACTGAGCGGGAATTGTGTGCTGCGTGCACCTAGAAGGTAGGCACTATTGATCTAAAACACTCTGAATTACGGCAATGGCCACTATAACAAAATCTGTGTGGTATTTAGTCAACTTGTATATTATCATAGAAATTCATTGAGTTCACCATAGTTTTCGGCCGAATAAAAATGTCGGATTGTACCTTTATACAGGGTGCGAGGGACCAAGTGTTACTACAGAAAAAATCCATAACTCTGTCAAATGGTGATATTTCTATTTGAAAATTTATGGTAATTGGGAAAATTTACCTATTTTATAGAATTAGACACAAAAAGTGCAAGACTTAACTCCGGAGCAGAAAAAAAAAACGGTTTGAGAGAGCCCAGGCACTAAAACGCTTGCACGCGAGTGAAGCTTTGCCAAACATAGTCTTTTCGGATGAAAAAAACTTCACCGACAGCAATACGTGAACAA
The DNA here is from genome assembly GCA_947284805.1 of Coleophora flavipennella. NCBI lineage: Eukaryota > Metazoa > Arthropoda > Insecta > Lepidoptera > Coleophoridae > Coleophora > Coleophora flavipennella. The sequence continues at coordinate 2,541,647 of OX369272.1, forward strand.
GCAAAATGACCGTGTTTGGTTAGAGGGGAAGTCCACCGATAATCTCGAGCAAAGGATAGCTGTCAGAACACAAGGACCAGCTTTTGGTTTGGGCCGCAGTGACTGCTGAAGGTCACTCCCCGATCGTTTTTATTGACCAGGGTGTCAAAATTAACAAGACCGTGTATCGCAAAAAGGTACTTAAAGAAGCGGTAATATCGTGGGCATTTATACATATCAGAGTCAGGACATGGACATTCCAGCAGGAGTCTGCACCGTCACACAAAGCCCTTGAAAATCAACAATTTATTCGTGAGAGTGTTCCAAAGTTCATTTCGGCGCAACAGTGGCCCCCTTATTCACCAGACGCCAACCCGCTGGATTTTTTCATTAGGAGCATTTTGGATGCTAGGGTGTCTACTATGAAACACCATAGTTTGGATACGCTGAAGGCATGTCTTCGTCGAGAATGGCAGCGAATCCCGCAGGCCCACATTCGTGCAGTGTGTGATGCGTTCATCAGCAGACTCAACGCCATAATCAAGGCTATAGGCGGTTATATCGAAAAATAAGTATATATTTTAGAAAATAGATACATTTTCCAAATTACCATAACTTTTCAAATAGAAATATCAACATTTGACGGAGTTATGGAGTTTTTCCGTAGTAAAACTTGGTTCCTCGCACCCTGTATATATAATCTTATACATTCAGCGCATTAAGTCCGATATTTCAGAATTTTTTGCTGGAAGAGACTTCCATGCACCCGAACACCTCAAATTGAATGAAACTTTGTGGGCGTGTAGATTATGCTAACACAATCATATACGTAATTATTTCGTGCTCAATCCCAACCTAGAGCTAGATAATCCTATTAGGTCTTTACCTATCAAATTGCCGATTAAAAGTTTAAGGATGAAAATTAATATTCAGTACAATAGTTATTAAAACAAAATTTATTCTCAAAATAGCATTAGACCATTAGAAATTAAATGGTGATAAACATATGCCTATAGTTTAGATATTTTGAGAGCACGGTGGCTTTAACCCCATGAAGTCGGGTTTTTTCACCTGAAAAAAATCGCCTTTAAAGCTCTAGAGTTATCGCAGCAGTTTCTTCGTTAATAATGTCATATTTGGGAATATTCCGCATAAGATTTCGTCACTTTCAGGAAAATTCAAGAAAATTAACTAGTCTAAAAAATTGCCCCATCTGACCACTAATGAAACGCCTGTGTTCCATTCAATGGTACATAGCTCAGGGGATTGGAATATGAAAGACATGCCACTAGTTACTATTGAAAGACCATAAGTATTGTCCCCATAAGGTCAATAGAAAAAAACAATTACTTTTATATTTTCTTTAAAAATTGGCATTAAACTTCAAAAACTTAATCGGAAATTTCATAGGTAAAGACCTTTTATTTTGGAAATCTATGTCGACGGTTTCTGTTTTGTTTGCAAGTACTATTTTCTACCCATTTCATGACACTGTTTGTCAACGGGATCATTCATTTTGGTGTGTTCGGGTGCATGAACTTTCCTGAATCATCAACAGGGTAATTAAAAAAAGTTGTTTGTGGAAGCTCCGAGATCTACAAAGATGGCTCTTGTATCAAATTTAGAAAAATTTTGTCTACTTCAAAATATCCAACATTGTTATTATCGAAAAGTAATTTTAAAATCGTCAAAAACTAAATGAGGGACATTTATTTTTATTTTTTCAAGGTTTCGTTCAGAACTCAAGGTCGAAAACTTGGATTATTTATTATGCCAACGTCATAAAAAACTGAGAAAAAAATCAGAACTTACGGACTTAACGCAAGCTTGCTGGGTCACTTGTACCTACTGTTTATTAGTTTTTTTTGTTTCAGTTGTGTGTAATCCTAAAGACAGCTTAGTCATAGCTAATCAATGTCTAGAAAAAAGCATTTACTACAAATTTGGCAAAACATGGATGGGGGATAGTCTCTTGACTTCTGACAGTAAGTGTATAATTTAATTAGCGTTTGAGTGTCAAATCTATTATTTATTACTATAATATATTTTTCTCATTGGTACATTGCCCGTCCAGATTTGAACATATATTCAAACTTACACTTGTACATATACTTACCGATTGCTTTAACGGTGAAGGAAAACATCGTGAGGAAACCTGCACACACCTGCGAAGACACTCGCAGAAGTCGACCAACCCACACTGGGCCTGCGTGGTTGACTAAGCCCTGATCGTCCTAATTCAAGATAGGCTCGAGCCCCTCGGCGGGGACGTTTATGAGCAGATATGATGCAAATATATTTTTCAATTATTCCTAACAAAATTCTCACAAAAAAATCTGATTATTTATTTCAATGCTTAGATATACATTATACCTGTATCTTACTATAAATATAAGTGTGAATTAAATAAAAAAACTTCCTATTAGATTTTGTTGCTACTGTCCGTAGAGTTACCTATTACAACTCCCTTACAAGTAAAGTGGGCATGATTTTTTTTTCCCAGTTGTGAAGGGTATCGTTGGTAAGAGCTTAAAAAATTGTTGAGAGTCTTCTAAGATCATTTTATAATTTAGGGTTCCGTAATCAAAAAATAAACTTGAAAGTGCAAAATTTTGTTGGAGTCAAGTATCCCCACCCCTAACACCTAAAAAACCGCTGTATTTTGTAATTAAAAAAAAATATATATGGACGCGACAATGGCAACTACGGAACCCTACATTGCGCGTGGCCCAACACAAACTTGGCCGGTTTTCAAATTTGGTTGATATCGCATCCACTTGCTTCTTGTGTTCCGTTGACACAGATAATCAGATTTCCATCTTTGCTATAGATTTTCAAATATTTTTCTTGATGTATAACATCTTGTTTTGGCGTCATTTTCAGTTTGAATAATGCTTGTTATCGGGCTTCCTGTTAAGAAGTGTCATGGAGTTAGAGAAAATCAACATCATCGATGTCTTCGGAGATGGCACAAAGTGGACGTGAATTCATAGAACCTTCTGTCATTGCCAAAAAACCTGAAATCTCCTCAAATGTTAGCTTTTGATCGCCAATTACAATTTTTAAATGGTGTTTTAAATTTTTTTCTGCTCGTTCCTATAAACCTCTGGCGCTAGGCTATGATAGACAATTTAAATGCCTCTCTATGTTCAAGTCTGTGACGTCAATTATTATGTTTTCATTGAAAATCTATTGGTTCATTGTAAATTTCATTGAACAGATGGCCGATGTGGTAGCAAAGTTCTTGAGTGGCGGCCGCGCACCGGGAAACGTAGCGTAGGCATGCATTTCACGTGGTGGACCGACGACCTCCTGAAGATCGCGGGAAGCCGATGGATGCGGGCAGCGCAGAACCTGTCGTCGTAGAAATCCTTAGGGGAGGCCTTCGTACAGCAGTGGACGATTTTCGGCTGATATGATGAAAATCTGTTGAATTTCCAGATACTTATACTGTAGGATCTTAATCGTTCAAACGAAGTTAGTCCCATTGTCACTATATATTTGTAGATACTCTTCATAGAGGATCTTATTCGCTCCAACGAAGTTGGTCCCGTTGTCACTATATAGGTGACGTTGACATCCTCGCCTAGCTACCATTCTTCTAAGAGCTGCTATAAATACTGAACTAGTCTGGTCTGAGACGAGTTCGAGGTGTACTGATTTAGGGGAATTATATTTTTCGTCCCCAGTTAAATAGATTCATCTATATTCAATATTTTCGTTCTCAAATTGATAGATCTGTCATCAAATTGATAGATCTGTCATCAAATTTATTTTTTGTCACCAGTTAAATAGATTCATCTCTATTCAATATTTTCGTTCTCAAATTTATAGATCTGTCATCAAATTGATAGATCTGTCATCAAATTGATAGATCTGTCATTAAAAATACGTGTGGCACTCGGGGACTGCCGCGGTAAAGCTATTGCATGGTAACAAATCGAAAACTAGGGGGTAATCGGTCAAAAACAATAAATAAATGAGCGAACGAAGCGAGCGATGTTAGGTTCGGTCAGGTTTGATTGATTTAACAGTCAAAGAGCCTCGCGAAGCGAGGCTCCCCACCCTGGGTACAAAATTACTTCGCAGCAGAAGAAATCATCGGAAGATGACCCCTAACGGGCGTAGCCCCCGCCGCCCGTTTCGAACATCAACAAACTTTCGGGATCCGAAGAGGATGTGGGAGTATCTGTAGGTCACCTTTGTTAGTAATTTTAGGCATTTATTTGGCGACAGATCTACTATTTTGAGTACAAACTATATTATTTATGAAATTTCAATTTTTTTATTTAGTGATCGAAGCTATTTAATTGACAATCGTTAAAAGACTTTTCTGGTGATAAATCTTTTCCTTTTGAGTATTGTTTTGGTGTTGTTTGATGACTTTACTTTGGTGACAGATCTACTATTTTGAGTACAAACTATACTATTTAGGGAATTTCATTTTTTTTATTTAGTGATCGAATCTATTTAATTGACAATCGATAAAATCATACCCCTGATTTAGTGACCATACAAACGAATATAGCCACATTTCCTTTGCTTGTTTTGGACCTACGACCTCTGATTGTTTTTATTTGCAGGAAACCAGTACAATCCACTCCAGTGTGATAGAATGGACTGGCGCTATTGCAACTTGCCTCTGGAAGGTTCCACAATAACTGATAATTTTTGCTAGTGTCGTATTTCCTACACGTGAAACACTTCCTTATTTGCTTTTTAGTGACGTTGTTTCCCCCTAAAATCCAATATTGTTTTAGTACATTAGCCAATGTTAATCTTGGTCCCCCGTGAAAGGTAAGTAGATAAGCCTTATCTATTAAAAGCTGCGTTAGCCGACTGTTATGCGGTATTATAATTGGATTTTTCATCTTAGGGTCTAAATTCGCGTTACTGACCCTTCCCTGAGTTCGCAAAATTCCTTTCTGATCGAGATAATGATTAAGATTCAATATATATTTTTTTTAATTGACTTTACCATTTTTATTTAGTTGCTCTATGTCCATTCCAAACTCCGCACTCTGTACATGTTTAATAACGACGTTTTTTGCTTGCTGTAGCTCGTGTAATGTGAGATAACTCGGCTTTTGTTTACCACTGCTGTGCGGTGCGCATGCATGTGAAACCCACGCTAATACGCGAGTAATTTTTGTGAACGAGCTATAATTTTCCAATAACTCGGAAACAATACTTTTGTGGGTTTCTTTTTGGACCACTATTGTTTGCTTTGTTTTGACCTCTAATTCCATAGTAAAAATCTGCCCTTTATTTGTATTTGCAAATGCTCGGAGTCACGCTGGCCCTTGCCACCACAAAGCGTGCTCTTTTAATTGAGTTACGCTTACTTGCCGCGTCAGCTGGATATTCGGATGTATTTACGTATCTCCAACACTGCTCAGGCATTGTTTTTGTTATGTTAGTCACTCTATTGGAGACAAAGGCTTTCTAGCAACTTGGATCGCTCTAATTCCATCATAATGCGACCATTGAATCACTCCAGCCATATATCTCAATTTTATGCTGATCTAAAGATTGTAAGTGAGCTCCACTTGGTAAAGATACCGCATTTTTGATAGTTAACAATTTTGTTTTAGCTGCTAATAGCATGACCTTGACGTCATCTGTGTGCTGATTGCTGACTCTTGCGTAAGCTACTGCTGCATATGCTTGCTGTGAGGCGTTGCAAAACTCATGCAACTGTATGATATCTTGCTCTTTATATGTGATCCATCTTGGATTTTGAAAAGTGTTGATGTTTTCTATATCATTCCATATTTTTGACCACTCCGAGATGACGTAAGCTGGGATATTGTCGTCTCACTCTAAATCAAGTTTCTATACTTTTTGGTGTAATGTTTTTAATTTGGTTGAGATAGATGCTATCCAACCCAGCGGATCGTTTAACTTAGAAATCTCTGATAAAATATTTTTTTTTTGTTTTAATTTTTGCCTTGATATGGTGCAGTTAAATGTCAATATGTCTTCGTTAAAGTCCCAGCAGATCTCTAAAGTTTTTGATTTGTTTTCGGTTTATAAAATTAAATATTTCATGCGTTTTGTTCTCATAGTTTTTTTTTTTTTATATTTTCTTATACTTCTGTTTTATTTTATGATCACTTTCTTAATGTGAAGCCTCCGGATTTCATTACTAAATCTAGGTCAGAAATAATTTTATTTCCTGCTGGAATGTTGCAAAAACCATGTTCTGCGTCTTCAACATAAAATAAACTCATCTACAACCCATGCTGCTTGCTTGCTTGCTGCATGCTGTTGGCGCGTTCGTCTTCTGCTAATCTCTTCAAAGTCATCATTGCTAGAAACGGTGCTGACTTTGTACCGTATGTCACAGTGGCGAGCTGGAAAGTCTGTAATGGCCTTTCTGGTAATGATCTCCAAACCACCTTCAGAAGCTGCAGATCATCTGGATGTAAGAAGATCTGATGGATATTTTTTTCTATGTCAGCTGTGTATGCATATTTGTACTGTTTCCGTTTTAATAAAAAGGATTGTATGTCTTGCTGTAGACTGGGACATTTGTACATAAGGTCATTGAGGCTTTTTGAAGATGTAGTTTTCGCTGATGCGTTAAAAACCACTTGAAGTTTGGTGGTTGTAGACTCTGCGCGTTTGACTCCATGGTGCTGTAGTAGCACTCAGGTTTTCTGTTAGAAACTGCGGGTACCATATTGTTTGTTTCTTGATCATCATCATATCAGCTCATATACGCCCCCACCAAGGGGCTCGAGCCTTCCCTGAATTAGGGCGATGAGGCCTTAGTCGACCACGCGGGCCCAGTGCAGGTTGGTCGACTTCACACACAACCTACGAGTTTCTCCGCAGGCGTGTTCAAGTTTCCTCACTATGTTTTCCTTCATCGTAAGAACGTCGGATAAACGTAAATACGAAATCTAAATTCGAAATCACATTGATACGTGGCAGGATTCGAACCACGACTCCCGGGTAGGAGGCGGCGGGTCTAGCCGTTACGCCACTGACGCTCAATTCCTGATACTCGCTCATAAATTTTCTATACTTCTTTGCGAAATATTCTTGTCTTTCGAATTTTCTTTTAATTTTTTTTAACTGAGCTACTTCCATCTGTTTTGTTAACCCAAGATCGTGCTCAAAATTTTCTTTTAATAGTAATCTTAGCGGCCATTTCCCAAACGTGTTGTTGTTTTAGAATAGTACTCCATACATTTTTGATCATCTACTGATAAACTAGACTCTTCATTAATTTCCTCTATTTCACAGATTTTTTTCAAATCGTCAGTGTTGTTGAGTATCACGTTACATTGAAAAGTGTTTACGCTATCGCATAATAACCAACCTAGGTGGGTTTGCTGTGTTATTAGTTGAACCAAATCTTCTCCTCTCAAGATTCCTTTCATCAAAATGATGGAGTAGATATTTGCCTCTAATAACAGATCTACTAGCTTACTGATATAAAATTCAGGGTCTGCCAAATTAATGTTCTCTATGAAGGACCATTCTGGTCTGCTGAAGGATTTGTTTTGAATTTTTTTAATAAGATTATTCATTAAAAGTACTTCCGAATTGAATGTGAAGTCACTATACATTGATTTACATGTTATGTTGAGCATTTCTTAACAATGAAATGTGAAGTCACTATATATTGATTAACATGTTATGTTGAGCATTTCTTTACAAAGACTTTCCTTTTAAACGACTCCAAAAATAAGGCCCTTGCTTTTTTGACGTATGATACCCAAAATTTGAGCTGCTTTCTCTGTGATGAGCGATATTTGAGAGCCTTGATCCACGAGTGCTCTCATTACGTGTTCTGTTCCATCATGATACATGACCTTAACCTCTGCTGTTGTTAACAAAATTTCGTACAAGTTTTCTTGTGATTGGGACACGTGAGCGGTTTTATTCACGTGTTCATTTTGGTTCCTGGTAGAACCGTTCGACATTGCTAAGCTGGAGCTAGACGGTTTTGCAACCGGGCATGTGTATTACTTAGCACATGCCTCATATAGCAGGGTATTATATTTCCGTGAACATGTGTGGCATCGCATTGATGATATGCGTTGATTACCGCCGTGATTGAATAAACAGTTTATACACAACTATAATTAATGCACGGTTTTTAGTTTTTATTCGTTTGCCATTTCCAAGAATGTGTTGCAATTGTAGATACCGTGACCTCAATTGTAAATTAGACATTTCAATTCCGACACGTGTAAGTACTTGGAAAAGTTTTCATTATGATGATAGTTATTCTACGCCTTTTGATTGGGTTTCTTTGAATTTGCTTGATAATTATATTTTTCGTTGCTATGTTGAATTAATCTCTGCACCCCATCTTGCTTTCGATGAGCCGTTTTCAAAACAGCATTTATTATTTATTTTTATTTTCAATTGGTAAACCCTTGACAACATCTCACCTGGTAGTAAGTGATGATGTTGCCGAAGATGGAAGCGGGCTTACCAAGATTCCCCTACGCAATGGGGAACTGGCTATCTTATCTTCATGCCGGAACACACCAATGATATCAACATTGATATTTGGCGGCAAGACTTAGATAATATGGTGGTAGCTAGCCAGGCGGACTTAGAAAATGTCCTACCACCAACCAAAACGAGCCTTAAAATTGACCCCGCCGGCAATCGAATTTGTTTTCTAAGAAATTAAGGAATTCCTTCAAAACGGGAAGCTCACGAGATTTATTTAGACTCTAGGTACTCTCCATAAGAATCAGAATCCAATTTCAGAGACAAAATATGATCCATAATAGAATCCCACGATGCTATGTCGATCTCAAGGTTCTTGATTGCATGCTGGCTTTCAAGTGTGACGTCATACATCTTTTTGAATTGTCCTAATGATTGCTGTTGCATATTAGGTAGGCCTAACAGTATGTTCATATGAGATAAGAAATTTAGCTTTTTGTTATTGTAACAATGGTTTAAAATTTCTCAACACACACTGTAGTTCTCGGAACTTATAGGTAGGTGCTGTATAAGGCGTTTTGCTTCGCCCTTGACTTTCCCTTTCAATAATTGCATCTTTTGGGTACTCGATAAGGATGTATTGCTATGTACAGCCCCAGTATGCTGTGAAATATTGTTCATAATTTTTATCTGAACCGTTCTGAATCTCTAGTTCCCAATGTAAAGAATCGATAGCGGACCACCGAGCCTGTAGGATATGAAATAAATCCTCAAACTCACATTTTTCAGATACTGATTGTAAGTCAATATTCTGAATTGTACGTTGAATTGCTTTAAAGTTACTGAGCTGTTTTTTGTACATTTCATCAGTTTTGCTTCTGGTAGCCCTCGACTATACTGTTGGTGCGTTTGGGTCAGGTGTTCCCTGTTGCTGGTTCAACACTTCTAGTGTCGGTTGCTTGATAGTTGGAGTCTTAGGCCGAGTACCCTTAGGTTGACAATTCTGAATTATTCCCTTGATCTCGTTATACCTTTCCTCAGTTTGCTCATACATATTTCTAGTAAAATATTGTTCAGTTGTGACTCCTGATGCTACTAATTTTTGATGATTATTATGAAATTCTTTCCAGTAATCATCCCGTGTTTCAACTCTCCAACGGACATTGTCGACAGTTTTTCTGTCATCGCTATCTTTTTTAAAGTTAACATATTGCTGTTCAATTGCTGCTATGATCTCTTGGTGACGGATTCAAACATATTCCATTGAAGAATTCATGATTTAGAAAGTAAAAAGGAAAGATCTCACTCGATATATCCTCTCCTGTGCTGTGGTGTGTTGTGCTGAGATGTCTGATAGTATTGATGCTGACTGCCAAACGGAAAAACTACTCTTCTTACGATGCTGCTCTTACTGGCTGGATGAAACCAACCCCGCTGCCGCTGATGCTGCGTCAGTTGGCTGACCAACCAACTCTGCTTATTGCTGATCTGTTGTTTACAGACCACAAGCCAAGTTTCTGCAAGGCACGTAGCCCTTCCACACCACAGTTAATCACACACCACTTTACCAAATTCTAGTTCATAGTCCTCACTGTCTGATTTTTGATTACCGATACGGGAGGTCCAATTCTCGATGGACCATTATATAGGGTGCGTGTTTAGGATGTGAAGGAAACTGGAGTCTTGGATAGAGAAAGTATATTATTTTGTTCAAAGAGGCGATAATAATCGTAACTAAATGCTAATTAGCTATGCTAACAACGAATGCACCCGAACCGCGCACTGCTCAAAAATGCACTGTTAATTCTATGCCACACGGGCGGTGACGGCGGTGCGATACAGGGTGTTTGGTGCCCATGTACCGAACACTACGGAACTTTACTTTGCGCGTTGTATATTTTTAATTCAAATTCTTCTTTTTAGTAAATAAATTTGAAAATTAAAGCTTGTTTGTAATGTTTTAAATTATTGTGTTTTGTTTTAAGGTGCAATTTGGAAAAAAAGATCGTAAAATGCTTATGCTAGCTTTTAATCGTCAATCGTTGCTAGGATTTCTCGAAAACTTCAATAAAACCTCGAGACAAGTGGTGGAGAAACTAGCATCAGAAGTGGGAAAGGGCAGCTTCGACCACTCACCGTTTACCAAAGAATATGCAGTTGACACCCTGTGCAGTAAGTTACAAATTAGAGTCTACGCTTACAAAAATCGATGTTGGTAAAAAAGCCGGCCAAGTGCGAGTTTAACTCACGCTCTGAGGGTTATTACCACATACCTCTCCACACTGTTGTACTAACATCAATGATACCTATTCGTTTCAAACAAAAAAAATTAACTGTAGCGAAAGAAAAATGTTTCTTCACATTAAGTTTGGACTCCTTAGCGCGAGTACAGCTCACACTTGCTGGTTTTTATTGTTTCTTGTTTTACTTTGGTTAGTAGTATAGTCACACCACAGATAAGAAAAAAAATGTTGCCTCTAGTACTGTTATGAACTTTTGGCGACCCGAATAAATTTATTTATTTTGATAAAGTGTATATCCAGTTAATGGTTATTTTTTACAGATACTGTGTTGGGGCTAGACATATCCGATAAACAGAAATACATACACAGTACGGAAACTCTTATGGACATACTTATAAAAAGATTCATTAATGTATTTTTACACATCGATACATTTTATAATTGGAGCAATCTTAAAAAAAGTGAAGAGCAACATACGGAATATATCCATCGCATTGCCAATGAGGTGAGTATAATATATGCTTGGTACTTCTAGGGATCCGTGCTTCAATAGAAAAAACCGGCTAAGTACGAGTCAGAACCGCACACATAGGATTCCGTAACATCATACTCAATGGCGCTGGTTTCGTGTTTCAAAAACTATCATACTAGGTAGCGGTAGTTTCTTCATGTTTAAAAGAACACGTTTTTTTATATGGAGACCCCCTCATTTTTCACTATACTAATTTTTAGCATTTGTTTTTATAACGGCAGCAGAAATACATCATCTGTGAAAATTTCAGCTGTCTAGCTATCACGGTTCATAAAATACAGCCTGGTGATAGACGGACAGACGACGGACAGCAGAGGCTTCGTAATAGGGTCCCGTTTTTACTCTTTGGGTACGGAACTCCAAAAACTGAACTTTTACAGGATCACATTTTTGAACATCAGGTAATCTCTCATGACCCTTTTTCTATGGACATGAACATGTAGAGGCTGATCATCATGGCATTTCGATCTGAACGGGTAGAGGTATCAAGTTAAAATTAGTAACACATGCTTAAGGTCTATAATCCCTTTGTCCAAGCTTGGAGTAACAACGGGAAACCGCCGTCTATCCCTTGGATAGCACGGTTAATTGTGCCACACGATGAGAGAGAGAGAGAGAGGAGATCTGAAAATTTCAAGTATCAGTTAACGAAAACAAAACATCTGGCTATTTATATCTTACATTTTGGGGCTCAAACAAAAAAAAACAATTTTATTTTTATTTTGCAAAAATACGGCTGATACAAAACACTTGGATCGACTGATACCTAAAATAGGCTCGAAGCCTGTGCTATAGGCACCAGCACCCCCATAGAGTGAGTAGTTTAATAGCCTGTGTTGTGTTGTGGTTATGTACTCGTATGTTTAAAATTGAATGTTTTACTGTGCTGAAAGTACTGAATTGATTTAAGTTATTTTGTCATCGACTGTGACGCAGTATTACGGTATCGCTTACAGTAGCGCAACGTCTTTGATGTCGCACTGAGCCGCCACGCCGTAGGTACTAGCAGTACTAGCCTGTAGCTAGTCTGGCAACTTCCCTGCCGCCCGCTGCCCCGCAAGTTTCCTTCCTTTGCTCTGCTGTACATTCGTTGCACTACTGTAAGCCGCTATATTGTAATACTGTGACCTTGATGTGGAATTAATTTGATCTTTAACCTTAATTAACTTTTCATTAAAGCAATGCTTAGTTGCGTACGTACTTAAAAAAGATTTGCTATTAGCATTTTTATTTAATTTAGTTAGACAATTAAATGTAATTAAATGTATTGTAGGTCTCGCGACTAAGTCTATGAATGCATTTATTAATAAACTAGCTTTTGCCCGCGGCTTCGCCCACGTGGACATAGCTTATATGACTCTTTTTGAGGGGAGTGGTGCGCGAGCCGCAATCAGCTCGCAAGCGTGGACATGAGTTTTCTCCAGGTACCTCAGGAACTGTATCGGGCTATTCGGATTAGCAGTCTTTATCACTTCCCACCACCTCAACAAATTCTATACAAAAAATCACAAAATACAAAAAAGGTTGACTATTTCATTCCCAGTGATACAGGCTATCTGCATGCCAAATTTCATCAAGATTGGTAGAGGAGTTGAAGTGTGAATAGGTAACAAACAAACAAACTCATTTTCACATTTATAATATTAAGTAAGGATTTCTAAATCTTAAATAAAATATAGAGCGTCGGTGGCAAAACGGTTAGGGCCACTACCTCCTGTCCGGAAGGCCGTGGTTCGAATCCTGCCACTTACCAATATCTATACGAATATCGATTTCATACTGGTATGTACGTTTATCCGACGCTCTTACGGTGAGAAAAACGTCGTGAGGAAACCTGCACACGCCTGCGAAGAAATTCGAAGCTTATATGTGAAGTCAATCAACCCGCAATGGGCCCGCGTGATTGTCTTAGGCCAGATCGCCCTAACTCAGGGCAGGTCGAACCCCTTGGTGGGGACGTATATAAACTGATATGATTAAATAACACATATACCTATATTATCAAAAAACTAATTCAAATCATTATAGGTATCAATCTAGTAATAAAATTTCCTAACAATATTAATATGGGTCAAATCCTCGAGTCGTATCAGCTCCAAAGGAGCCCATGACGCACTTCTTGTTGCCACGCTGAATGGCAATAGACAACCTTAGCAGCAGGTACATCTCCTCTCTCGAAGGCGAAGGCCAATCTCCTTTGTGAAGACAAAGGCCTCTGAGGGTTCAGCAGCCGGTTGTCTCACAGACCAGCGGCACAAAGCAGTAATTTCCCTCCAAGACCGCGTACTTATTATGCTTCTTTCTCGCCGCAAATTGAGCAGCAGTACCGAAAGGGTGAGGTGTGAGGCAGAAAAAGTGGCGTCCCAAAGCAGGCACGTTCCTCTCTGCCATGGCACCTGTTGAAACCCTCCGGCCTTTTGCCATCACATCGACTAAAGCCCGGCGGCTGCATCGAAGATGGAATATTCCATCTGGCCGAGACCAGTACCCTCTGAGTGAGGTCATTAAGGAATTGGTGACGTGGGAATCTTCACAAACAATGACCGCAACTCAGTGCGTGATGGCCAATTGCCTCCACCGTGGACCCGCAAATACATTGATTGAGTGAACCTATCACAGATATTGATATTGCAGGCGGAGAGCAACTGCCACACGCAAATAGTCGCCGTCAGAAGAGTTCCCATATCTGTGCCTCCTGATAAAAAAATGCTAAACTCGATTTATGTGTTTTTAATTTTTTTACACCATTGGAATCTGTAAAAAAATACCTATCGGTTCGTCTATGAAACACATCGCTACGTGCCATAGTTCCAGAGTTAGAGTTGTGTAAAGTAGCTTATGCTGAAAAATACATAAAAGAAATCCAATCAAAAGTATGAATTAATATTTTAATGTTTTAATACAACTTGAGCGCGTTTTATTATCCCTGCAGTGCCATCTATTGACATTCTGCTGCTATGATTATAATGTGTGGTATGTGTAGCTAATATGGAGAAAAAAGTACTCTATTGTTATTATTGTAAGTATCAATAGATCTAATTTCCCACGGGACCTCTTTAGTTTTCCGGGATAAAGAATACCCGACTATACAATGATGGTCAAAACACCCCATCCCAATGTAAAGGTTTCATATTGTTACGTTGAGCCATTCTAAAGATACAATTTTTTGCATTCCTGCAGGAACCTTTAATTTTTTTGGGATTCACAATGTTCCAGTTTTAGTTCGCGATATAGGGTATCAAAGTGTAAAATTAGATTGTAATATGTCAAGCCACATTTGCGTGGTGAGCCATTTTATAAATGAATACTTTTGATTTTCCCACGGGAACTCTTCAATTTTCCGGGATAAAAAGTATCCTATATGTTACCCCGGGCTATAAGGAACCACCATACAAAATTTCATCAAAATTGGCCCGGTAGTTTTTGCGTGATGCGCGAACATACAGACAGACAGACAGACAGACAGACAGACAGACAGACAGACAGACAAAAATTCCAAAAGTTGTTGTTTTGGCCTCTATATCGTTAGTAATGTCCACCACAGTTATTATTTTCCAAAAATATTTCATGTACAGACGCGGCTCCGTTACAGTTTTATTATATTATAGATATACATAATAAATGAATTTCAGTAACTTTATCATTTTGGTAAACTGAACCGGCCAAGTGTGAGTCGAACTCGCGCTAAGGATCCCGAAAAGAATGAAATTATAATTATTTGTGCCTTTGGTCTCGTTTTTTGTATTTTATAAGAATACCGAACAAGTATCTCATATGTGACCGCACTGAATGAACTTTTTGACTGTTATATTATATTACAAGCTTTTATTTAAATTGCAATGTATGTATGTTTGTTCGATGAAATCTTGCAAGTTAAATTTTGCATGTATTTGTACCTATATCGCATGACAATGCAGTATTAAAAGCTTGTATCTAAAAGTTTTAAAGTTTTTTAAATTTATATTTAGATATCATCATATCAGCCACAAATCGTCCACTGCTGGACAAAGGCCTCCCCCAAGGATCTCCACGACGACCGGTCCTGCGCTGCCTGCATCCATCGGCTTCCCGTGATCTTCACCAGGTCATCGGTCCACCGCGTGGGAGGCCTGCCTACGCTACGTTTTCCGGTGTTCGGTCGCTACTCGAGAACTTTACTGCCCCATCGGCCATCTGTTCTACGAGCTATGTGCCCTGCCCACTGCCACTTCAGTTTAGCGATTCTGTGAGCTATGTCGGTTACTTTAGTTCTCCTGCGGATCTCCTCGTTTCTGATTCGATCACGCAGAGAAACTCCGAGCATAGCACGCTCCATTGCCCTTTGGGTGACCTTGAGCCTTCTTATGAGGCCTATAGTAAGCGACCATGTCTCAGTTCCGTAAGTCATCACTGGCAACCCACACTGGTCAAAGTCCTTAGTCTTGAGACACTGCGGTATTTGGGACGAAAAGATATTGCGAAGCTTCCCGAACGCTGCCCAGCCGAGTTGGATTCGTCGATTGATCTCTTTCTTGAAGTTGGACCTGCCTAGCTGGACTGTTTGTCCCAGCAATACATATTCGTCAACAACTTCCAGTGTAGAATCTCCAACATTTAGAGGGGTGGTTGCGACACGGACATTTAACATTACTTTCGTCTTGTCCATGTTCATATTAAGGCCTACTTGTTGAGAGACTTTACTGAGGCCATCGAGCGTTGTGCTTAGGTCTTCCATAGTCTCAGCCATGACCACGATATTGTCAGCGAATCGGAGATGGGATATATACTCGCCGTTGATATTGATGGCGAGTCCACCCCAGTCCAGAAGCTTAAAAACATCTTCCAGGGCGGCGGTGAAAGTTTCGGAGATATAACGTCTCCCTGTCTCACCCCTCGCTGCAACTGGATAAGTTTCGAGTTCTGATCTTGGAGGCGAACCGACATGGTGGCGTTTTCATACAAACACTTCAACACCTCGATGTATCGATGGTCAATTTGGCACCGCTGGATAGACTGTAGCACAGCCCAGGTTTCGACTGAATCAAAGGCCTTCTCATAGTCCACAAACGCCAAGCATAGTGGCTGATTGTACTCTTCGGTCTTCTGTATAATCTGCCGCAGCGTATATATGTGGTCTATGGTACTAAAGCCTTTTCGGAAACCGGCTTTTTCGGGAGGCAGGAAGTCGTCAAACCTGCGTGCGAGATGATTCGTAATGACTCTCGAAAACAGCTTGTAGATATGGCTCAGAAGTGAGATGGATCTGTAGTTCTTCAGCAGGGTGTTATCGCCCTTTTTGAAGAAAAGCACAACCACACTTCTGTGCCATGCCTTAGGCATTTGTCCCTCGAGTGTAACGGAATTAAATAACTTCTGAAGAGCTTTTAGTACCGGTGATCCACCTGCTTTCAGAATTTCAGCAGTAATGCCATCATCACCCGGTGCTTTATTGTTCTTGAGCTGTTTGAGAGCCATTGTAATCTCGTACAGGCTGACGTCCGGGATATCTTCGGTATAGTGTCGGGTTAGTCTGGCTCTTGGGTCTTCAGCCAGATCGCTGACAGGCAAACGTGTGGTCTTGTACAATTGTCCTTCTCAACTTCTTCCAGCAACTCAGTCTTAGGCGATATGGTCCTGCCATCCTCAGTCTTCAGCTTGGTCAGTTGACTTTTTCCAACAGACAGATCTCTCGCGAAACACTTTTGAGCCTTTGTTGTGCTCAATCGCCTCTTTAATATAATTTGAATTATATTGGCGTAAATCGCGAGTCAGGGACTTAGAGATCTGCCTGTTTAGTTGCCGATACTGAGAAGCGTCTTCAGAGGACTGCAAAACCAATCTGCGTCTTTCTTCCATGAGGTTGCTGGTGAAGTCTGAGATTTTTTTGGTACTGTTTGAACGGCGAGTTTTAAAAATCTTAGACCCGACCATTTAGACAATTTCTACGAACCTGTCATTATAATCGTCCACATTCTCGCAGTCTCCTAGGCATTCGAAACGATTGTGCAACTCGAGCTGAAAGCTCTTGGGGTTTTGCAGCTGGATGGGCGCCGGTCGGAGCGTAGACTTCATCAGTCGAGATCTTTCTAGCTTGGTCTTTATATTCAATGTGCCTCTGACCATCCGGTGATCGCTTCGTGTTTTGACTGAATTGATCACGGAGACATCATTGAAAATTTCTTGCCTTGTCGACAAGATGAAGTCTATCTCGTTCTTCGTTACGCCATTGGGATGCAACCATGTCCACTTCCGCTGTTTTGACTTTTTCAAGAAGGAGTTCATCATAAAGAGGCTCTCCCTCTCCATAAAGTCGGCCAGCATCTGGCCACGTGCATTTCTTACTCCATATCCAAATTGCCCCACTCTCAGCTCACCATCGCTTCGTTTGCCCAGTTTCGCATTAAAGTCCCCCATAACAATGGTATAATGGGTCCTGGTGCTATGTAAGGCTGTTGAGATGTCCTCATACATAGTCTCTACCTCGTCGTCGGAGTATTCCGTAGTCGGCGCGTATACCTGTATGACCTTCTTCGAAAACCGTTTGGTGATTCTGAGTATAAAGTTTGCTACCCTTGTCGAAACGCTCACGATTTGGACCACATTGTTAACCTTGGACTGTTGGTCACCCTCCCGGAAATAGAGCAGGTTTCCGAATTTAAGGATCATGGTGTCCTCTCCCTCTCTTCGGACTTCACATATACCTACGATATCCCAACGTAATCTGCTCAATACTTCTTCGAGTTCTGTAAGCTTCTCGTCAGTCCGCCCGCAGTGTATGCGTGTTGTAAGTTGCTAGGGCCAAAGGTCGTTGGGTTTGGTAGCCTGGCATCTGCCGGGGATTCTTCGCACCCCCCACCCCGCCGTTACCATGACTGCTACCGGAGCCAGGAATAGCGGGGCCGCCGGGGACTAGGGGCCGTTTTCTGGGTGTGAATTTCATAGGGGGGGTTTGCCGTAATCGCCACGCTTGGCAGGCGGGTTGGCGATCGCAGTTTGATTGCAGGTGTGTTGCAATGCACGGAAAGACGCTGCTGCCCATCCTCCGGTTTTAAGTCCCTTAGTCGCTTCTTACGTCACCCATTGGAAAAGATGGGATGGTCCTATTCGATATAATTTGTACTAAATACTTGAAGAGTATGTAACAGATAAAATTTACAAAGATTGTAAATACACAACACAAGACCTTATGTTACCTTATGTAACTTATCTTATGTTTTTTTTTCTTAAGTTTTTTTCTGTCACTGTGTACAATAAACAATAAATGAATAAAAAAATAATAAACCCAAAACCTATGTTGTGTCATCATCATATCAGCCACAAATCGTCCACTGCTGAACAAAGGCCTCCCCCAAGGATTTCCACGACGACCGGTCCTGCGCTGCCCGCATCCATCGGCTTCCCGCGACCTTCACCAGGTCATCGGTCCACCGCGTGGGAGGCCTGCCTACGCTACGTTATCCGGTGCGCGGTCGCCACTCGAGAACTTTACTGCCCCATCGGCCATCTGTTCTACGAGCTATGTGCCCTGCCCACTGCCACTTCAGTCTAGCGATTCTGTGAGCTATGTCGGTTACTTTAGTTCTCCTGCGGATCTCCTCGTTTCTGATTCGATCACGCAGAGAAACTCCGAGAATGACAGGTTCGTGGAAATTGTTCAAACGGTCGGGTCTAAGATTTTTAAAACTCGCCGTTCAAACAGAACCAAAAAAATCTCCGACTTCACCAGCAACCTCATGGAAGAAAGACGCAGATTGGTTTTGCAGTCCTCTGAAGACGCTACTCAGTATCGGCAACTAAACAGGCAGATCTCTAAGTCCCTAACTCGCGATTTACGCCAATATAATACAAATTGTATTAAAGAGGCGATTGAGCACAACAAAGGCTCAAAAGTGTTCGCGAGAGATCTGTCTGTTGGACAAAGCCAACTGACCAAGCTGAAGACTGAGGACGGCAGGACCATATCGTCTAAGACTGAGTTGCTGGAAGAAGTTGAGAAGTTCTATGGACAATTGTACAAGACCACACGTTTGCCTGTCAGCGATCTGGCTGAAGACCCAAGAGCCAGACTAACCCGACACTATACCGAAGATATCCCGGACGTCAGCCTGTACGAGATTAGAATGGCTCTCAAACAGCTCAAGAACAACAAGGCACCGGGTGATGATGGAATTACGGCTGAACTTCTGAAAGCAGGTGGAACACCGGTACTTAAAGCTCTTCAGAAGTTATTTAATTCCGTTATACTCGAGGGACAAACGCCTAAGGCATGGCACAGAAGTGTGGTTGTGCTTTTCTTCAAAAAGGGTGACAACACTCTGCTGAAGAACTACAGACCCATCTCACTTCTGAGCCATGTCTACAAGCTGTTTTCGAGAGTCATTACGAATCGTCTCGCACGCAGGTTTGACGACTTCCAGCCTCCCGAACAAGCCGGTTTCCGAAAAGGCTTTAGTACCATAGACCACATACATACGCTGCGGCAGATTATACAGAAGACCGAAGAGTACAATCAGCCACTATGCTTGGCGTTTGTGGACTATGAGAAGGCCTTTGATTCAGTCGAAACCTGGGATGTGCTACAGTCTCTCCAGCGGTGCCAAATTGACCATCGATACATCGAGGTGTTGAAGTGTCTGTATGAAAACGCCACCATGTCGGTTCGCCTCCAGGACCAGAACTCGAAACCTATCCAGTTGCAGCGAGGGGTAAGACAGGGAGACGTTATATCTCCGAAACTGTTCACCGCCGCCCTGGAAGATGTTTTTAAGCTTCTGGACTGGGGTGGACTCGGCATCAATATCAACGGCGAGTACATATCCCACCTCCGATTCGCTGACGATATCGTGGTCATGGCTGAGACTATGGAAGACCTAAGCACAATGCTCGATGGCCTCAGTAAGGTCTCTCAACAAGTGGGTCTTAAAATGAACATGGACAAGACGAAAATAATATT
Source organism: Coleophora flavipennella (assembly GCA_947284805.1). Classification (NCBI taxonomy): domain Eukaryota; kingdom Metazoa; phylum Arthropoda; class Insecta; order Lepidoptera; family Coleophoridae; genus Coleophora; species Coleophora flavipennella. The sequence goes on from OX369272.1 coordinate 2,561,751, forward strand.
AAATGTCCGTGTCGCACCCACTCCTCTAAAGGTTGGAGATGTTGTGTATTGTATTTTTTTTTATTTTTTTTATTCACAATTGGTAAACCCTTGACAATATCTCACCTGGTGGTAAGTGACGATGTTGCCGAAGATGGAAGCGGGCTTACCAAGATTCCCCAACGCAATGGGGAACTGGCTATCTTATCTTCATGCCGGAACACACCAATGATATCAACATTGATATTTGGCGGCAAGACTAAGATAACATGGTGGTAGCTAGCCAGGCGGGCTTAGAAAATGCCCTACCACTAACCAAACCGAGTCTTACAATTGACCCCGCCGGGAATCGAACCCGCGACCTCCTGTGTAAAGCCAGTGAACTTTTCCTCTGAGCTACGGAGGCGGTTCGATGAAATGAAATGAAATGAAATGATTTATTAGTAACAAATTGTTATAAGTACGTCAAATGAGATTTTATAAAATCATAAAATTTAAATATAAATGTCATTACTAAAGAATTAATTATACTAAAATGTACACAATAAAAAAAAAATACGTTATATATGTAATTTAGGCGATTTAAAAAAATCTTCGTAACTATAAAATACTTTTTCATGCAGCCACTCTTTCAAAGTTTTTTTAAAAACATTTGTGGAAGCTAATTTTTTTACGGCGGCGGGCAACCGATTGTAGATATCAGGTCCTATCACATAAATGGACTGTTCAGTTTTTTTAAGTTTATGAGGCTGGTCTGCTAACTGGCCCTCGTACTTATTACTACGAAGATTTCGCTCATTCGCGCGTCTCCTTTCAAAACGGTCCAGATAGTTATGCACAAACAATGCCACCTGCGTAATGTAAAGGCAGGGTAGGGGGAGAATCTCGTACTGACGAAAGTACTCGCGGGCGGTTACATCGTCGGCGACGCCAGCCATGGCGCGCACGGCTCGCTTCTGTAGCATGAAGGCACGGCGCCAGTCAGCGGCGCGCGCCCACAGCTCCGTGCCGTACATCAGCAACGAGTGTACGGTCGCGTAGTAGCACGCGCGCACTGTGCTGGCGGATGCGGTGCGCGCCAGTCGGCGCAGTGCGAAACAAGATCTTCCTAGCCTGCCGCATATCTCGTCGATGTGAGTTTCCCACGTGAGGGTGCTGTCGATATTAAACCCTAGCAGCTTTGTAACTGTCATTTGTTCAATACTGGTATCGCATGCACGAACAGTCAGACAGTGTGTGCGGTGGCCGTTTAAACTAAAATGTAAAAAACTGGTTTTGTCCCTGTTGAGTGCTAAACCATTCAATACGAACCATTCATTAAGTTTTCGCATTGTACTGTTCAGGGCTATTTCGAGCAGCGGTAGCGAAGGCGCGCTGACAACAGCGGTGACGTCATCCGCGTACATGTAGACGTTTGCATCGTCAACACACTGGGGGAGGTCGTTTAGCAAAATTCTGAAAAGGGTGTTAGAGAGGCAGGATCCCTGCGGTACCCCCATGACGTTGCCCAGCTCTGACGACCTACAACGACCCATGTCGCCAACGACAACTTGCGCTCTTTCGGACATAAACGACCTCACGAGGGACAGTGCAGGACCTCTGATGCCGTAATGATCCAGCTTTCTAGCCAGGAGATCATGGTCAGCGGTATCGAAGGCGCGGGAAAGGTCGCAGAACACCGCTGCGACTTGCCGGCCTGCCTCGCGCGCGCTGAGTACGCTGTGCACCACCTCTCGCTAATACACACATGGCGCGGTTTTTATTTCATAAAAGTACGGCATTTGCTTTTACCAGCGAATATTTCTTATCTGTGGTGTAAAATATATAATTATATAACCACTATTATCATAGTTGTATTAAATAATAATTTTCACTTATTTTCAGTTGATAGAAAATAAACGATCAGAAATAATGGGAAAATCCCATAACAATGAAGGTTTGTTAATTCTTACTTTATTAAGTAAATTTTTAGTTATTTTTTATTTTATTTAGTACTAGCTGTAGCTTCCATCATCACATCAGCAGCATTAAAGTTAATGAGTCAAATCTTCCATCATCAGCTCACCTGAACAACTATCGGTCTATACACACCTACGTATTTACTTATAATATTTAAAGAATTATCCGCCAACTCCGAACCATTAAGGAGTTGTTCCCTCCTTCGTCAGCTCATCAACATGACTACCAGACGCAAAAACTTGTATATAAAATATAAGAAACAGATAACACGTGCATATAAAATTTAAGGAATGCCCTTGACTTCCCTGACATTCCATCATCAGATCCTGACTAGGTAACAAATACAACTATATCGGTCTGTACGTACCTACGTATCTACGTATTATATTTAAAGAATTATCATCCAACTCCTAACGTTTAGAAGTTGTACCATCCATCATCAGTTTATCAACATGAGATGATAACTACCAGACGCAAAAATTTGAAGAGCTAATAAATGAAACACGTAGTACGTGCCTATAAAATTTGAAGGCTGCCCTCGATTTCTCTAGGATTCCATCATCAGATCCTAACTTGGTGACAATGAAACTACCTCGTCGGGAGTATAATCTTTCGAATAAAAAAAATATTTGATAATTGGTGTAAATCTAATAGAGTAATCGGAGAACATTACATAAAAATAAAAAATCGGCCAAGTGCGAGTCGGACAAGCACTCCAAGAGTTCCGTACCACCTCACCACATAACTACACAATATAATAACAATGATACCTATTCACATTACAAAGAAAAGACATCAACGCGAGGGACAATTTTTTTTGTCATTTAGTTCGGACTCCTTATTTCGAGCAATACTCACACTTGGCCAATTTTTAATTTTTTTTTTGTTTTACTTCAGTATTATTGCTATAATAATACCAAGTTTTACTTTTGTATGTATTACAGTTTTGATGATAGAGCTAAATCAAAAATACTTCTAAAAACCTACAAAAAATATTTTTTTTGTATGGAGACCGTCTTATTTTTTCATTTTAGTAATCCTCGTTAAAGCAGCAACATAAATACATTGTGTGTGATAATTTTAAGTATCTACCTATTACGGTCCATGAAATACAGCCTGCTGACAGACGGACAGACAGACACACAGCGAAGGCTTAGTAAAAGTTGGGTGTATGGAAACCTGAAAACAAATAAATAATACATACAGTGGAACATAAGCTTCCTCCTTTTTTGATGTTGGTAAGAAATAAGACAAGTTGAGTATCGATCGAGAATCGGTTTCCTAGCACAGTTCCATGTTTAGAAATGCTCAAGCACATACTTAATGTAGTTTTTAGTTTAATTACTAAAATGTTATAAAGATAAAGTGAACTACTATAACATTCTTGCCTGCTTACATTCTTTTTCTTTGTTCAGATATAAAAAGAAACTTTCTCAGCCTTTTACTTGATATTTCAACCCGAGAAGCTATGACCGACAGACAAATGCGGGACCATCTGAACCTCATGATCGTAGCTGGCTTCGACACAATCTCAGCTGCATTAATTACTCTACATGTTGGTGATGATAGGATCCCACAAAAATGTTAAGAAAAAACGTATAAAGAGTGAGTACAGTTCGTGGCGAATAAGTTGAACACAAATGGCGGTTGTTCAGGTAGGGAGCGCGCGGGTGTAGCGCGAGTTACGCGGGGGGCTGGCGTCCCTTGGTGCGCGCGACCCCCGCGCACCGCACTTCGATTGAGACCAGGAAACAAGACAATGCGCACTGTTCAACTCAGATGCCGCGAAATATAACTTAGCTACAGTGTTTTAAAGTGAAACTTTTATTACATCGTCTCAAGCTTTTTCGTCTGTGTGTTGCGTGACGTCAAAGAGATTATTACATCGTCTCAAACTTTTTGGTCAGAGCAGCCATGATCGTTTCGTCCTCTGTACCGTAGCTCCAAGACGAGAGCAGCCATGATCGTTTCGTTCTCTGTACCGTAGCTCCAAGAGGAGCCAAGAGGAGTGAAACTTTTATTAAATGATCGTTTCGTCCTCTGTACCGTAGCTCCAAGACGAGAGCAGCCATGATCGTTTCGTGCTCTGTAAATGTCTATAATGTGAAAAAAAGTTTCACTTTTACCATGTTTTCATAAAACCACACACTCTTTTTTTCCAGTAGTTTTATTTGTCGTTGTAATTGAAATGCAGTAATTGTAATAATGGCAAAACAATTAAAATATATTAGTTACTTGTTTTGGGAGGCGACTGAATTTGCAATCGTTTCGAAGAGAAGAAGAATAATAGTTACTCGTAGACCACATATTTAGAGTGAATTTATTATTAATATTATATCTTTTACAGAATTATCGAAGTTGTTGGTGATTCGTGTGAAGACGTTGAACAATCACATTTGGATCGACTGCTTTACCTTGAAGCAGTTATAAAAGAGAGCATGAGACTGTTCCCCCCAGTACCAATCGTAGTAAGAGAAGTTACTGAAGATATTAAACTTGGTCAGTATATCTTAGTTTATCATTGTCATACTGGCAAATAAATCTAATCTTATCTAATCTAATCCTAATCTAGTCCAGTCCAGTCCGGTCCGATCCGGTCCAGTCCAGTCCAGTTCAATCTTATCTAATCTAATCATATTATATGGCACAGATCAAGTAATAATTGACGATGCTAAATACGTTAAAAACCGACTTCAATCATCTTTAAGGCGAGAGTGAATAGGCATTATTAAATTTTGCGGGAGCCTTCCTCGATTACATCGATAATTTGTGATGTTGTCAAACGCATTAAAATTTTAATTTCATAAAAACAACTAGAACAGTTTTTCTTATTACTTATGTTTTTAAAAACGATCCAAGAAATAAAAAAAAACATGATTATCGGTTTTCAATTTGCAAAGATGCCGCTTAACAAACACAAGAAACATACATACGTCAGTTGCATAAAGAACCTCTGCCTTCTTTGGAGTGGGTTATTCATAGATATTTAACCAACTTCAAAAAATTCGGAGGTTCTCAATTCTACTAAGTATTATTATGTTTTTACTTTTTTAGAGTAGTAGGGGAAAAATTGGCTAATCCGTGATATGCAGCAATTCGGTGATAGTTTGTATGGGCTCTGTTACAAGGTTACTGCGTAAAGATAGAGTTTAACATCAATATTAATCGATGATGCTGTTCTTAAACTCTATAATGTACAGCAGAGTACACTCAAAACAAACTCCAAACACTTTTTGAGAAATTAAAAAAGCCGATGTCAATGTCAGTCTCTATTGTTAACCTCATATTATTAAGAGTTTGTGCAAGAGGCAATTAAACAAATTAATATTAATTAAAGTACTTAGAAAATTGGTAAAACCATGGAAGATCTTCAATAGGTAAAACATTTTTGTTGCATTTTTGATTATGTGTGTATAAATTTCAATATCTAAAATCCATTGCCAAGTCTATATCACACTATTACTCGAGTATCACCAAAATAACTGATTTTCGGAACTGAATAAACAAATGTATATTGTTCAATCGGTATAGTGTTTGCCATATTTTTAGATATTAGTTATCAAAGCTTCTGTTATTCACCCTTACATAGCCAATTTAAAAAAAAATATGATCAACGAATAAAATTTTATAAGTCAAAAACCAAACTATCACGGATTACCCAAGTTTTGCCCTAACATCTTTCCTCCCGCTTTCGTGCATTTACAAAGAGAATATAGTTATTTAAAATTGGTAAGTGGCGTAGTCGCTGGCGGACGTCTAGTGTCCTTAATAGTACATTTACTTAAATGCCCCGAATATGCCCACAATTATTAACCGCCTCCGTGATTTTATTGTTAATCCATTGGGTTTGAATATTTCAGATGGCAATAAATCTAAAATCGTAAAAGCTATATCATTGATACTTGATTTATATGATACACTAGTGGGTGCTCGCGGCTTCGCCCGCGCAGTTCCCGTTTTTTGGTGTTCCAGTGGGAATTTTCCGAAACCCTTTCCTAGCGTATGCCTACGTCATAACATCTACCTGCATGCCAAATTTCAGCCCGATCCGTCCAGTGGTTTGGGCTGTGCGTTGATAGATCACTATGTCAGTCAGTCAGTCAGTCAGTCAGTCACCTTTGAGTTATATATATTTAGATTTACCAAGGAAACGTTTTCCTAAAAAAAAATCAACTTTTTAGCATTATTCGGACCGAAGCTATGACGGTTTGAAAATATAACGAAATATATTTCTATAACCCTTTTGCGCCCAAGCTGGACGGGAATGTACTTACTTTTTTTAATGAACTATGTCGCATCTTAGTAACGGATACGTAAAAAAATAATTAAAAGTATGCTATTTGTAGATTTCAGTGAAATATACTGAGTGTACATTGTAGTGTTAGGTGTAGTTGTGTTTATTGTATGTATGAAGAAGCGTCGGTGGCTCAACCGGTAACGACTCGGTCCACTTAACCAGAGGTACCGGGTTCAAATCCGGACGGCTAATGTACCAATGAGTTTTTCGAACCTTACGTACATACACTCACCGATTGCTTTAACGGTGAAATAAACATCGTGAAGAAACCTGCACACACCTGCGAAGAAACTCGAAGGTTGTGTGTGAAGTCGACCAACCCGCACTGGGCCCGCGTGGTCGACTAAGGCCCGTTCGCCCTAATTCAGGGTAGGCTCGAGCCCCTCGGTGGGGACGTATATGAGCTGAAATGATGATGATGATGAGTGAGAGTATAATAAGGTTCAAAATTGTGTGGTTTTGGACGTACGATCGTATTATTCAGGTGAAATGGGTTATGCAGAGATATGCACCCCTATACAAGGGATCGGAGGGAGAAAAGAAAATTCTTAATTTTTCCGCCTATTTACCAAATTTTTGTCTTCTTCTTCTTCTTCTTCTAGTAGGAACTTCAGGAAGTATCCTACTAGAAGTTCTGATGATTATCAGTGAGTAAATGAGTAAGACACGAAATCGACGTATTTTAGATGTGAATAAATCTGATATCATATAAGCCAGATAATTCATACTTGATATGTTTAATGACTATGCCATAGATATAATATCCCGAAGATTTCAGCTCTCTAGCATCATCCAAACTTAAGCTACGAGTATGACGATTCGAAAATACGACGAAACGCTACCAGAATAGGAAGATAGCGCCACGTTCCTTTTTTTTATTATTAAAAATATGAGTGCATTTGACTATAGCTCACCTTTGGCTCCTCTTGGCGGGAACTACTTTCCCCAACAAATGCACTATGCAAAAAAAATGGCTCTTCACAAAAATCTTCTGATTGGCCATTTTTGTCTGGAGTAATTTTTTTAGAATTGACTACAAGTGTTCCTTGTGGAAAATGGTTCAGTATGATATGTAGAATTCCCAGTTCTATAAACGCAATCTGCTCTCTTGCGCATAGTAACAAAAGTATTTACCTAAAAGTTTTACTTAATTATGTTTTAGAAAACTACACTTTGTATGCGGGGCATTCTTGTTTGATGTTTCTAAACGGGGTGAACATGCACCCGGTATGGGGTGATGACGGCGCTGCTTTTCAAACCGGAACGCTGGCTGCACCCTTCCACAGTGCCCGACCATCCAGCTGCTTTTGGTGCATTCAGCATAGGAAAAAGAAACTGCATAGGTAAGTTGAAGCGGTCGTCATTCCGTGGGACAGGAGCGGTCGTAGCTCAATGCGACCAGTGTAGCTGCGACTCTCTGATGCACATTCATCACCAACTAGCCTAACCGACAATATATTGTCGTCGCACTATCTCATCTATCGCCATACAAATAAGACAAGAAAAGCGATGACAAAATTTTCTTGTGACGCGAATGTCAGTCTGGCTGGACGTTACTTTGGTAGGTCCCTGGGCGTATGATCTTTAAATGCTCTTTAACCTAACCTAACTAAAAATATAGTGTCGTTGCACTATCTCATCTATCGCCATACAAATAAGACAAGAAAAGTGATGACAAAATTTTCTTGTGACGCGAATGTCAGTCTGGCTGGACGTTACTTTGATAGGTCCCTGGGCCTATGATTTTTAAATGTTCTTTAAACCTAACGTAACTGACAATATATAAAAGCGGTTACACCTAGTTTTAGTCGGCTTCCACCTAGTTGCAGTCGACAACAGTGGATTAAACTTACGTAAGTGTATCCATTTGAAGGGGGGCGGGGGATGAGAAGTGTATCCCTTTGAAGGGGGGCGGGGGATTAGGGGCTCCTTGTAGTGGGTCCTAAGTCAAATCCTAAGGTCTAAAGACTCGCCCCTTGCATAGCCACAGATATAGCCACGTGGTGTGGTGTAAATGTGTGTGTGTGTGTGCGTGTGGGGGTGTGTGAGTGTGTGTGTGTGTGTGTGCGTATGTGTGCGTGCGTGATTGCTTGAAAAGAGGGTCCTAATGGATCACCGCGACCTACAAGATCTATTGTGATCACTGCCCCTGTTATATAATTTCCTCAAGGCCAATAGTTCTGATGAACTGGACGATGCACTTGGGATCGAGCTCCCTGATGTCCTCTGGTGCTACCATTGGCCCACCCAGGGAGCGACTTCTGGCTTGGACGAGTGCCTCGCACTCACAGAGTAAGTGAAGAGGTGTCTCCTCTTCTTCGAGACAAAATCGGCACTCATCTGAGACTGCAAGCTTCATTTGATTTAGGTGTTTATTAAGCTTGCAGTGGCCAGTCAGAGTTCTGACGAGAGCTCGAAGTCCAGGCTTTTGCAATTGCAGTGCTCTAGACGTATACCCCCGAGAGAAACCAGAAATGAGCATTTTTGAATGCTTTTGGCCTGGAGAATTTGCCCAGAGTGCTTTACTCTGTTCATTTGCCCATTCCTTTAGAATCCTTTGCCCGTGCAACGTGACACTCCCACTATTGGTTCAGGTCTAATAGCTGGTGTCTCTGCTCCGGTTCTTGCAAGCTCATCTGCTATTTCGTTACCCTTGACGCCGCTATGTCCCGGCACCCAGTATAAGGTGACCTTGTTTAGTCTCCCCAGCTGGTCGAGGGCAGCAGCGCACTCAAGGGTTAACTTGGAATCAATTTCATGGGATTTCAGTGCCATAAGGGCCGCCTGACTATCCGAACATATTACTATGTTTCTATTTTTATAGGACCTGAGAAGGTTTTCTTGTGCGCATTTTACTATCGCGTACATTTCCGCCTGATAAACCGTTGCATGCGGGCCTAAGCTGTATGACAGCTTCATATCCAAGTCTCCGCCGCATACCCCAGCTCCGGCTAAACCCTCCTTTCTAGAACCATCAGTAAACCAGAGAAGGTCACCAGAATTGAGGGTTTTGGGTACCGCTGCGTTCCATTCGTCCCGCTGCGGAATGTGAACCGTGTACAGTTTATTAAAACTGTACTCTTTTAAAAGGGAGTCGGATGGCATGGCTAGTACTGGATTCACGGTGAGCGCACCATAGAGGTCCTTCATCACTTGTGATTTCCAGTCCACCTTACCACCTCCCATTGCACGCAGCATGGCCAACCTGGCCTCCTTTTGTAAATGGATGTGCAACGGTTCGAGGTTAATAATGGCCTCTAAGGCTGCAGTCGGGGTTGATGAGATGGAATTGGTTGCCATGCGACAAGGAATTCTTTGTAGGCTATTAAGGGTAGCAATGCATGTATGCTTCTGAGTCTTCTTGTGCCAAGCAGCACATCCATAGGCAACCATAGGCCGCACTATGGCGGTGTAAGCCCACAGCACCGACTTAGGCTGCAGACCCCACCGAGATCCCACCAGCCGACAGCATGCTCCTAGCGCTATTTTAGCCTTCCTTGTGATGTATTCAATATGTTTATACCAGGTAAGTTTGTCATCTAGGATTACTCCTAGATACTTAGCTTCCCGTGAGAATGGTATAGTCCTTCCGAAGAGTGTAGGAGATTTTAAGCCCTCCGTTTTCCTTCTTCTGGTGAAGGGGACTACAATGGATTTTTCCGCGTTAACTGATAGCTGAAAGTCGTTTCACCACCGTTCTATCCTGAAGAGGGCCTTTTGCAGTTGTACTGAAACAGTAGTGGGTGACCCTCCTACTATTGACACAACCAGATCATCTGCATAGCCCTGTGTCTCCGGGTTAGCTACGTTTAGCTCTTCAATAAGACAGTCGACAACTAGGGACCATTCTAGAGGAGATAGAACCCCTCCTTGCGGACATCCTCGGGTAATTCTCACTTCCAGAGTGTCACCAAGTAAAGTCGTTTTTACTGTCCTATTTGTTAACATTGACTTAACCCACTCAGTGGTGGTTGAGTCAATGTTCCGCATCTTCATACATTTAAGGATGATGTCAGTAGAGGTGTTATCAAAAGCTCCCTCTATGTCCAGAAAGGCGCAGAGGGCTATCTGTTTTTGGTCCAGTGCTCTCTCTAGTCTATCGGTAAGCTCCATCAGGGCTGTTTCCGTAGACTTGCCCTTCTGATACGCATGCTGTTTTACATGTAAGGGACGCTTCAATAGATATGTTTCCCTAATATGGACGTTAATCACCTTTTCCATGGTTTTTAGTAGGAAAGAAGTGAGACTAATGGGTCGGTAGGACTTAGGCTGTGACTTATATCGATCTCCAGCCTTGGGGATGTACGCTACCTTGACCGTAGTCCACTTATGGGGTACGTGGCCCCAGGCAAAACTGGCTCTGAATATTTTCGTCACCAGCGGAAGGATGATTTCGACGCCCTGTTGCAAAAGGGCTGGGAAAATGCCATCCTCCCCACCAGTCTTGTAGGGCTGAAAGTTATTAATAGCCCATTTGACTCGGTCGGGTTTAAAAACAACCGAAGCCATCCTCCAGTCCTCAATCTTCGGTCTAGTTTTGCTGACCGTGCAGACCGAAGGGTACCTCGCGTTGGCCACGTCTGACCCAGGGAAATGCACTGCTGCTAACAGCTGCAGGGTCTCTTTTGGCGTGGTAGTAAAAGATCCGTCTGGTTTCTTGAGAAAACCCAGATGATTAGAGGATGATTTGGCCATGATTTTATAGATCTTGGCCACATGTGCAGCACCTTTGATCTCTTCGCAAAAGCCGCGCCATGACTTCCTTCTAGCTTTCCTAAGCTCTTTATTGAAGTTGCTTAGAGCTTTGCTGTACGCTTCCCAGTTCCCGTCCGACTTAGCCCTGTTGAACAGGGTACGGGCGGTTCGTCTAAGTTTATGTAATTTGCCGTTCCACCATGGTACGTTTCGGTTAGTAACCACGGTCTTGAGGGGACAGTTGTCGACATAGGCTTCGACAATACCGGCAGTTACAGCATCAACCGCGAATTCCAGTTGATCCCTGGTTCTGACGGATTTGCTTATCGTACTGAGGTTTTCCCTTAGGTCTCTGCGGAAATCGACCCAGTTAGTAGCCCTACAGTTGCGATAGGATTCTGCTCTTACCGTTTTGGTTAGTATGAGATTGAATCTAATATGTCTGTGATCTGACATGGACGCTTCCTTGCCTACATGCCAGCTGCTTATACGATCAATAAGTCGATCTGTACAAATGGTGACATCTAAAACCTCCTGTCTGGCTGATGTGACGAAAGTCGGTTCGTTGCCAATGTTAAGAACCTGGAGGTTATTAGATATCAAGAAATCAAACAGTAACTCACCCCTCCTGTTGGTATTTGTACTACCCCATGTGGTGTGATGGGAGTTGCAGTCGCAGCCAAGGAGCAGTTGCGTCTTCTGCACCCGGCAGTACTCAATGAGGGGTTCCAGTTGCCATGTTGGATCCGCGGTGTCGCCAGGCAGGTATGCTGAGCAGACTATTATCTTCTCGTCGCTGCCTGGCAGTGCTACATACGCTGCTACCAAAACATCTGTACACATACAAGGAATTGGTAAAATATTAAGATTTTTCTTAAATACTATACAAGCTCTGGGTCTGACCCCATTGGAGTTAAAAAGCAGTTTACCTGCAGAGTTCAGACCCGATATTGTGTTCCCAGAGTGGATCCACGGTTCTTGTATTAGAGCCATATCAAGTTGGTCTTCTGCGAAGTTCTGGCATAAGATGGTGCTCGCCGCCTTGGCGTGTTGAAGATTAGCTTGTATGACTTTTAGCATTTTTGGGAATAGGTGTTTGGTCAAGGGATAATAGGATGGGAGAAGGAGAGAAAGGGGTGGGGTGGAGAGGACTGTTTAGTGTAAGTGTGTTTGTGTGTTGTGTCTGTTGCGGTGTGTTAGTGTTAAGTGTGTGGGGGTGGAGGTTGGTTAAGGGGGTTGCGCGCGGCCTTCCTGCTCGAGTGCTCGCTAGCTATGGAGGGGAGCTGAACTGGCCGTCCTCTCGCGAGCCCCCTCGCTGCACTTTGTCCAGGCTGCCCCCTGGCCCCCCGCGCTCTAAATTGACCCCCCCGTGTGGCCGGCCTATTAGCCTGCCCAGCTGAAACCGTGGGTGCATAAGTGCTCCCCTTCCTTCCCCTATAGTGGTGACTCGCTGAGTGGGCCCTGAGGGCACCACTAGGAGTCACCGCTTGCCTAGATGTTCCGGCAGTGGGGTTGGCGATTCCAGCTGCTGCAGGCCTCCCAGATACACCGGCAGTTGCCGCGGGCCCGTCCAGGTCCCGTGGTGCCTGCGTTGTGGCAGGAGGAGCACTGTCGCCTTGGGCCTCAGAAACCGGCCTCATATCCTTCACACGAATGTGAATGAGGCCAGTTCCAATGTTCCCAGACGTGAGGTGCACCTCGAAGTTGTTCGCCTGCAGAATGTCCAACGCAGACTGGTCGAAGGAGAAAGTGACAGTTTGTCCCCTTTCTTCCCTCTTTACGTTGAGCACTCTCCAGTACAAACAACTGAGGCTGCGGTTTTGCCTGTGAAGCCGGTATAGCAGAGTCTTGGGCTCCAATGACTCATCCGGGATCCAGGGTACCCCAGTGTAAGGCTTAGGGAGGTCCGCCTCATCCACAAGCCTTAGTTGTGCACCCTCCCACGGCTTCAGGTCCGCCATACGACTGGCAAGCCAGTTTCGGGTGTCTCTGTTGAAGCACGTGAGAAGCATCCACCCTGCCTTAAGAGTGCTCTTTGTGAAGCGAGGCTCGAGCTCCTCTTCTTCAGGTGCGGTGTCGATCGCGTGACCAATCGCCTTCATAACAAGTCTGTGGTCATCCTCTCCTAGCGGTTTCTCGGCCTTGATGCCGACCCGAACTGACCCAGCGACTTCGGTGTTAGTGGGCCCCGAGGACCCAAGCTTAACCGTCTTGCTCGGTCGTTCTCCAGGAGAGGTCTCCTCAGACCTGGGGCGCTTCGCTGCAGCTGTTTTGGTTTGAACCTCCGGGAGGTCTTCCAGCTCCGCAAATGGCTTCAAGCACAGAGCAGAAGCATCTTCGACGCTTCTGCCCTGCTGTCTCCACCAATTAAAACGTCTTTTGGCGGCTCCGGTAAGAGGCTTTTTAGCTCTCTTACGTTTGCCACCGACATCGAGTTCCTTTTGGCCCTCGTTGTCATCAGGTTTTTGGGTATGGGCTTGTGACTGAGTGTCTCCAAGCTCCATAGCCTCAGAGGCACTTGACGCGCTCTCTTCGGCACTTAAGGCATGAACTTCTGTCATGATTTTCGTAAGGTCGTCCATATGAGTCCCACGAGTATGGAAGAAATAAAAGTCCGCCCACGGCAGTGCTCCATACCGCAGGTAAGGCCTTCGACTGTCCCTGAGTCGGCCTAGCTCAGAGACCCCCGTTCGCGACTGAGTAACCCCCCAGCCATTCATCCTTTGGCACGGTGGAAACACCTTGGATTGGGGTTTTGTTTTTTGGAGTCGAGGTTTGCTCCTCCAGGAGGGGAAGGATATAGGAGAAGGGAGGATAGTGACAGGATAGGAAATGAAATTGGGTTTGAAGAGAACTGGAATAGGGGTATATAGGGATGCTACCGAGTGGACAGGTTAGGGTAGATTCAAGTAGCAGCTCGAGGAACCCGGAGTCGCATCCCCGTGTACTCCGGAAAGGAGAACTGTATTGACTTATTCTTTGTTTTTTTCTCAGGCAAGTACTACGCAATGATGTCGATGAAGACATTCTTGGTGCACGTCCTCCGGGAGTACGTCATCACCGCCGATTGGACTCAGATGGAGTTTTTCGAAGATATTCTGTTAAAAGTTGAATCTGGACACCATATTAGCTTAAAACGAAGATCATAGTCTTTTGTGTTTCTTGTCTAATAAATTTGAAATTAAAATTGCTGAGAAGACATTGTGTGAAAATTTTTGTGCCGTTTCAACAAAAAAATAAAGGTACAAGGACCACTTAGGAGACTTTGGTTTAATCCATATACAAGTTAAATACTATTCGTTGGTTTGTGCAATAATTAAAACGAATGTACAGACTTGGCTCTTTTTTTCGTCCGATTATGGGGACGAAAAATTGGATCCACAGGCAAAAGCTACTGTAACATAAAACAAATTGTACAGCCACGCTGTGCATACTTTCTCGCGAAGGCTTCACTGTCATAGTCAGACATACACAAATCAACAATCAACAATACACTTACTTAATAACAAAAAAAACTAGGTAAATCGAACTGATGAAAAATTTACAAAAAATTTGGGTTTGTACGGGACGTACCTTACTAAGATTTGTCCTGGAATATTGAAGTACTCAGTGCAGTAGGCTTTATTAAGTCCAAATTATTCATAAAGTTTTATTAAAATCGATACAGCCATTTTTGAGAAAAAGTATCAAACAATCTGGATTTTGTGTGGGACGTACTTTATACCGGTTTTTCTTGCAACAACGGACTACCGCGTACTGTAGGCCGTAATCAGTTAAAAGAACACACCGAGTATCATCAAAATCGTTATAGCCGGTTTTGTGTAAAAAATAATAAGTGATATTTTAGTATGGTGGCAACCCTAAAAATACAAGATAGGGAAATTAAAGAAAAAAACGCCTGGAGGTATAAAAAAATATTTTAGTCAGATTTATCCCAAATCCGTCCAGTAGTTTGGGAACTAGAGCACAAGAAGGACGTATACACACACACACACACACACACACACACACACATACACACAGACACTCACACACGCATGTTGTTTTTTTATATGTAACTAAAAAAAACAGTTTTTTTACATATTTTTTATTATTTGTTTTTTAGACTCGATCGCCATCAATATCTCAACTTCGTTTTTTTGCCATCTCAATACCTTCTTTACTCGTTCGTCGCTCGAAAGTAAAAAAAACTAAAATGTCTGGAAATGTAGATAAGATATTATGATATGCATTTATTAAGAGCCCACACAAGCAAAAAAAAAACCAGGTAATGCAATACAAGAAAACATTTAAACTGCTAATTTTCGTAGTTTTACCCCCAGAAGTACTAGAATAAACAAATTTGTTTTTGTACAGCTAAGAAACTTACAACGCTAAGCACAATACAAAACGCCTAAGCGGTGTTCATCATCATCATATCAGCTCATATGCGTCCCCACCAAGGGGCTCGAGCCTACCCTGAATTAGGGCGATCGGGCCTTAGTCGACCAGTCGACCACGCGGGAAAGTGCGGGTTGGTCGACTTCACACACAACCTTCGAGTTTCTTCGCAAGTGTGTGCATGTTTTCTAACGATGTTTTCCTTCACCTTTAAAGCAATCTGTGAGTATATATGTACGCAAGTTTCGAAAAACTCATTGGTACATTGGCCGTCCGGATTTGAAACCGGCACCTCTGGCTAGGAGGACCGAGTCGTTACCGGTTGAGCCACCGACGACGATGGTGTTAAACACGTAAAATTTTAAAGTTAATCAACTAGAACGGTGAAAATGACAAAAAAGAAAGCAAATAAATATGATCGGGCCTTAAATAATCCCTTTCAGAATGCTTCCAGCGCAAACAGTTAATTAATAATTATTATAGGAGGATCAAGGCAGATAGCTGGTGTTTCTTTTGGTAATCTCCCTCTCCTGGTTTTGAACGACACGACAGTCCAATTCCATTTAGTAGCGTAGTCAAAAATCTTAGAGTATTGTTCGACAGCACCATGTCGTGGTCTCCACATATAACTGAATTCAGCGGTAAGTTCTTTGCTGCAGCTCATTCGTTCATTGATGGAAGAACCTTCTCTCCCAGAAAACCAAGATAGAGTCTCTTCTGCCAATCTTGGACTACGCTGATGCGAGCTGTCCAGATTTAAACGAGGATCTGAAGTCTACAATCGAAAGGTTACATACGTATGCATTCGTTTTATATTTGGGTTACGCAAATATGACCACGTATCTGAATATCGCACCCAGCTCAAATGCCTTTCTATCCGTCAACGGCGTCACTTGCATCTCCTTTCCCTTCTCTTTAATGTCCTGCATAATCCCAATGATCTAACCTACCTAAAGACCAATTTCACGTACCTTGGATTTGATCACGATCGACCGCTTAAGTCTAAAGAGGATAACCTGCTGAAACTTTTACACTTTTACACGCACTACTACATACTCGTACAGTCCTTCTCTATTATGTCCGCTCGTCTATGGAACTCTTTACCTTCTGATGTTCCCCACGCTGAGACACTAGCAGCGTTTTAGGATTTTTTCCAGATCCAGTAGTTTTGTGCATATATTATATGCATATTTATACTTGTTTGTATATTGGTATATAATTGGTATATGTGTAATACAATTATTATTATCAATCTACTCTTAATTATATTTAAAACATATCTATTTAATGTGGATTATTATTTCTTT
This sequence comes from Coleophora flavipennella, assembly GCA_947284805.1. NCBI lineage: Eukaryota > Metazoa > Arthropoda > Insecta > Lepidoptera > Coleophoridae > Coleophora > Coleophora flavipennella. The sequence goes on from OX369272.1 coordinate 2,578,368, forward strand.
GCCTTTTTGAAAATACCTTGCTATCAGATTATTGCACTATCTTTGTTTTACATTATATATTTGAATATATCTAATCTGCCAAGGGTTGTCTGGAAGAGATCGCTTTTTTGTACTCGTACACTTAATTCTGATAAACATGTTGTGATTATTCCTTGTGTGCAATAAAGAATTTGTACATACATACACACATACACAGAGTTCGCTAAACTTAAAAAAACAAATTAGTTACATTTAAAACCTTTAAAAAAAAGGTTTTTGCGTCACAAATAAATATGGATTAGGTTTAAAACTGAAACTTGCGTCATGCTACCTACGCAAAAAGGAGATTCACATCAAAAACTAACGCTGTAGTATGTATGTATGTATGTTTTTTGGCACCTCTGTAGCCTAAATGCCTTTATGGATTTTGGAGTGCGTGGTGTTGTTAGATGCTTCTTGATCCCGTGATTGACATAGGAATCATTTTTAGCCGACTGGCGAAAATAAGAGCTTGTGTATTTGTCTACTTGTGATGTGTCGATAGATCCGTCTTAATCTAGTATGTGACATACGATACATTTTTACCCAACAGACCAAAAAAAGGGTTTAAGTTATCCACGTTTTTTTCTTGTAATAAATTCCTCGCACCCACTCCTCTAAAGGTTGGAGACTCTACACTGGAAGTTGTTGACGAATATGTATACCTGGGACAAACAGTCCAGCTAGGTAGTTCCAACTTCAAGAAAGAGATCAATCGACGAATCCAACTCGGCTGGGCAGCGTTCGGGAAGCTTCGCAATATCTTCACGTCCCAAATACTGCAGTGTCTCAAGACTAAGGTCTTGGACCAGTGTGTGTTGCCAGTGATGACTTACGGAACTGAGACATGGTCGCTTACTATGGGCCTCATAAGAAGGCTCAAGGTCACCCAAAGGGCAATGAAGCGTGCTATGCTCGGAGTTTCTCTGCGTGATCGAATCAGAAACGAGGAGATCCGCAGGAGAACTAAAGTAACCGACATAGCTCACAGAATCGCTAAACTGAAGTGGCAGTGGGCAGGGCACATAGCTCGTAGAACAGATGGCCGATGGGGCAGTAAATTTCTCGAGTGGCGACCGCGCACCGGAAAACGTAGCGTAGGCAGGCCTCCCACGCGGTGGACCGATGACCTGGTGAAGGTCGCGGGAAGCCGATGGATACGGGCAGCGCAGGACCGGTCGTCGTGGAAATCCTTGGGGGAGACCTTTGTCCAGCAGTGGACGATTTGTGGCTGATATGATGATGATGATGATGAATAAATTCCTAATAAAGTCCTAATAATTCCTATGCAAGAAAGTACTTCTGCTCAGCGTGGCTTCACTATACAGTGTGTATCGCATAGGGTTTCATCGAAATTTCATCGACAAAAAATCCCCATTTTTTTTTCAATTTTTTTTAATTCACAATTGGTAAACCCTTGACAACATCTCACCAACATCCACACATAAAATTATCCAAAATATTTGAGGAAAAAACACAAAAATGTTTAAAGAAAAATTACAAAAATTATTTTTTTAACTTACTGGAAAAATGAGGTCATTAACGTGTTGTTTTTTTTTTCTTATAAGTCGATATATTTTAAGATAAGCTACAAAATGACACTAAATTATCTACGATTAGTTACTTAAGCAACGATGAAAAGTGATGGTTGTGCGGAGTTGCGACAATCCTTTGATTGTAATTTCACAACTATTTAAATGTTTTTAACTAAAACACTACTTAATACAATTATTCAAAGTATGCAGACACGCTGTAGCTCTCTCTACAACCTGCTGTGTGGTCCGTCTTACTGTTTCCAAGCAACAAATCGCAAGGGTCGCGTATTAACCATAAATTGGCACACTAAGTAAGAATTCAGTGTCGTTTTATAGCTTAGCTTAAGTCAGTTAGCTTACGTCAATCGATTAACAAGAAAGAAACAAGACGATAATTATGTTGTTTTTGCAGTAGGTTAAAAAAAAATGTTTTTTTACATATTTTTTTCTTTGAACTTTTTGGGTTTTTTTTTCTCAAATTTTTCGGTTAATTTTATATGTGGATGATTTGAGAAATTAAATTACATTTGAAATGAGACTATTATAAAATCTATACTGCTACTAATTCAAGCATAAACATATTTTTCATTAACAGCTACAAAAAAAAGAAATTAAAAATGGCTGCCATATAAAGGAAAGAAGGATGCTTGAAGGGTTTTTCGTTGATGAAATGTGGTATAGTACATGCCCTTAAAATATCGGTAACCCTATACGAAACACGCCGTATATATTGGATTGCCATCATAGTAAAAAAGGGAAACATCTAAATATATATAACTCAAAGTTGACTGACTGACTGACTGACATAGTGATCTATCAACGCACAGCCCAAATCACTGGACGGATCGGGCTGAAATTTGGCATGCAGGTAGATGTTATGACGTAGGCATCCGCTAAGAAAGGATTTTGGGAAATTCCCACGGGAACCACAAAATTCGGGATCTGCGCGGGTGAAGCTGCGGGCATCCACTAATTTATACATAAATGGTTATAAGGATCTTGATGGATCTCTGTAATTTATTTAAACTTTATATGACTTACTTGCTTAAATACACGCGGTTTTTTTATTTTTTTATTCACAATTGGTAAGCCCTTGACATCATCTCACCTGATAGTAAGTGACGATGATGCCGTAGATGGAAGCGGGCTTACTAAGACTCCCCAACGCAATGGGGAACTGGCTATCTTATCTTCAAGCCGGAACACATCAATGTTTGGCTGCAAGACTTAGATAAGATGGTGGTATCTAGCCAGGCGGGCTTAGAAACCAATCAAATGATGCCCTACCACTAATCAAACCGAGTCTTACAAGTTGACCCCACCGGGAATCGAACCCGGGACCTACTGATGTGAAGCGAATGGACTAACCATAACGCCACGGAGGCGGTTGAAATATGTTGTAGTTTATTCCAGGACAAATCGCAGTACCCGCACGGTACATCCCGTACAAATCGCAGTACCCGCACGGTACCTCCCGTACAAATCCAGGTTGTTTGTTACTTTTACTCAAAAATGGCTTAAGATTTCCATTGCAAAAACTTACTACAATTGTCCATTATTATTTTTGGTTTTTGCATATTTTCAAAAAACAATGTACAAAACAGATTTTGATAAAACTTTTAGGAAACCTAGACTAAAGTATACCCTATTTAATAAAAAAAATAATCATGAAAATCGGTTTAACTCCTATTATATGTATGTTCTTTTTCTTTTTCCTCCGAGTAAGCTACAAGTAAAAAAAACCGGTGAAGTGCAAGACAGAACCACGCACAAAGGGTTACGTATCAGCACACTAGATGGCGCTAGTTTCTTCACGTTTAAAAAAAAACACGTTTTCTGTATGGAGACTGTCACTTTTTGGTATAGCGTTATTTCTATTTGTTGTTATAGCGGCAATAGAAATAGATCATGTGTGAAAATTTTAACTGTCTAGCTATCACGGTGCATGAAATACATCCTGGTGACAGGCGGACAGACAGACGGACGGACGGAGAGCGTAGTCTTAGTTATAGGGTCCCGCTTTTACCCTTTTGGTACGGAACCCTAAAAAGAAGTAAAGTTTCGTTCACAGTAAACTAGCATATTATAAAGTACCACCTTTCAGGCAACTGTACTAACAGACAGACAGACAGACGGCCGGACAGCGTACTCTTAGTTATAGGGTACCGTTTTTACCCTTTTGGTACGGAACCCTAAAAAGAAGTAAAGTTTCGTTCACAGTAAACTAGCATATTATAAAGTACCACCTTTCAGGCAACTGTACTAACAGACAGACAGACAGACGGCCGGACAGCGTACTCTTAGTTATAGGGTACCGTTTTTACCCTTTTGGTACGGAACCCTAAAAAGAAGTAAAGTTTCGTTCACAGTAAACTAGCATATTATAAAGTACCACCTTTCAGGCAACTGTACTAACAGACAGACAGACAGACGGCCGGACAGCGTACTCTTAGTTATAGGGTACCGTTTTTACCCTTTTGGTACGGAACCCTAAAAAGAAGTAAAGTTTCGTTCACAGTAAACTAGCATATTATAAAGTACCACCTTTCAGGCAACTGTACTAACAGACAGACAGACAGACGGCCGGACAGCGTACTCTTAGTTATAGGGTACCGTTTTTACCCTTTTGGTATGGAACCCTAAAAAGAAGTAAAGTTTCGTTCACAGTAAACTAGCATATTATAAAGTACCACCTTTCAGGCAACTGTACTAACAGACAGACAGACAGACGGCCGGACAGCGTACTCTTAGTTATAGGGTACCGTTTTTACCCTTTTGGTACGGAACCCTAAAAAGAAGTAAAGTTTCGTTCACAGTAAACTAGCATATTATAAAGTACCACCTTTCAGGCAACTGTACTAACAGACAGACAGACAGACGGCCGGACAGCGTACTCTTAGTTATAGGGTACCGTTTTTACCCTTTTGGTACGGAACCCTAAAAAGAAGTAAAGTTTCGTTCACAGTAAACTAGCATATTATAAAGTACCACCTTTCAGGCAACTGTACTAACAGACAGACAGACAGACGGCCGGACAGCGTACTCTTAGTTATAGGGTACCGTTTTTACCCTTTTGGTATGGAACCCTAAAAAGAAGTAAAGTTTCGTTCACAGTAAACTAGCATATTATAAAGTACCACCTTTCAGGCAACTGTACTAACAGACAGACAGACAGACGGCCGGACAGCGTACTCTTAGTTATAGGGTACCGTTTTTACCCTTTTGGTACGGAACCCTAAAAAGAAGTAAAGTTTCGTTCACAGTAAACTAGCATATTATAAAGTACCACCTTTCAGGCAACTGTACTAACAGACAGACAGACAGACGGCCGGACAGCGTACTCTTAGTTATAGGGTACCGTTTTTACCCTTTTGGTACGGAACCCTAAAAAGAAGTAAAGTTTCGTTCACAGTAAACTAGCATATTATAAAGTACCACCTTTCAGGCAACTGTACTAACAGACAGACAGACAGACGGCCGGACAGCGTACTCTTAGTTATAGGGTACCGTTTTTACCCTTTTGGTATGGAACCCTAAAAAGAAGTAAAGTTTCGTTCACAGTAAACTAGCATATTATAAAGTACCACCTTTCAGGCAACTGTACTAACAGACAGACAGACAGACGGCCGGACAGCGTACTCTTAGTTATAGGGTACCGTTTTTACCCTTTTGGTACGGAACCCTAAAAAGAAGTAAAGTTTCGTTCACAGTAAACTAGCATATTATAAAGTACCACCTTTCAGGCAACTGTACTAACAGACAGACAGACAGACGGCCGGACAGCGTACTCTTAGTTATAGGGTACCGTTTTTACCCTTTTGGTACGGAACCCTAAAAAGAAGTAAAGTTTCGTTCACAGTAAACTAGCATATTATAAAGTACCACCTTTCAGGCAACTGTACTAACAGACAGACAGACAGACGGCCGGACAGCGTACTCTTAGTTATAGGGTACCGTTTTTACCCTTTTGGTATGGAACCCTAAAAAGAAGTAAAGTTTCGTTCACAGTAAACTAGCATATTATAAAGTACCACCTTTCAGGCAACTGTACTAACAGACAGACAGACAGACGGCCGGACAGCGTACTCTTAGTTATAGGGTACCGTTTTTACCCTTTTGGTACGGAACCCTAAAAAGAAGTAAAGTTTCGTTCACAGTAAACTAGCATATTATAAAGTACCACCTTTCAGGCAACTGTACTAACAGACAGACAGACAGACGGCCGGACAGCGTACTCTTAGTTATAGGGTACCGTTTTTACCCTTTTGGTATGGAACCCTAAAAAGAAGTAAAGTTTCGTTCACAGTAAACTAGCATATTATAAATTATAAAGTACCACTTTTCAGGCAATTGTAATATAAATAAATTTTTCTTACAGTGAGTGCCTGCCTACTGAACGAAAAAGAAAGAAAAACATGCAAAAAAAGAAATCTCAAATACGATAGAATAGATTATTCTCACAGGAAAGAACGCAGAAAATACACAAAGCGGCAAAAATTTTAAAACAAGATTCAAAGTAAACACTCCTGAAAGAAATTCATTAATTCATGTCAGCCAAAAATCGTCCACTGCTGGACAAAGGTCTCCCCCAAGGATTTCCACGATGACCGGTCCTGCGCTGCCCGCATCCATCGGCATCCCGCGATCTTCACCAGGTCGTCGGTCCACCGCGTGGGAGGCCTGCCTAAGCTACGTTTTTCGGTGCGCGGTCACCACTCGAGAACTTTACTGCCCCATCGGCTATCTGTTCTATGAGCTATGTGCCCTGCCCACTGCCACTTCAGTTTAGCGATTCTGTGAGCTATGTCGGTTACTTTAGTTCTCCTGCGGATCTCCTCGTTTCTGATTCGATCACGCAGAGAAACTCCGAGTATAGCACGCTCCATTGCCGCTGAAAGAAATAAAGTAATTATATTTGGAGTTTCTTCGAATCTTTAAAATTATGAGAAACAAAATGAAGGGACCAGGGTACGGAAGATGGATAAGAGTAACACCTCTTATTCGCCAGATTCTGACCAGAGACAAAGTCCAAGAGCAACGCAAGGAGAACAAACAAGTACGAACCAATGACACGCTTCGTCAGCGGCGGGCTCCATAAAGCGATTGACACTGTACAAACACAAAAACTTTTTACTTTAATAGGGGGTATAAAGCAAAATAAAACTTTTTAGAAATGATTTACCTAAATTACGGTAGACTAAGCACCGCACAAATGAGTCTATCCTCGAAGAACTCAACATAAAAACGAGGCTCTCCTCCACCTGCATGCAATGAATCCTCAAATTCTTTGGTCACACGGTCAGGAGTGGATCAAACAGCTTGGAAAAGCATATCATCACTGGCCGCATGGACGAAAAGGGGAGTAGAGGACGAAGGTCTATGCGATGGGCCGATGCGATAAAAGAAATGACCGGGATGACACGCAGGCTAATATCCACAGAGCTCAAAATCGAGTGGCCTGGAGAGCTGTGGTGGCACGTGAGACCCACGATGGTCACGTTCCTCAGCCATGAGGATACGACAAAGAAGAAGATTCAGCTCGGACTCCTTAGCGCGACTACGACTCACACTTGGCAGTTTTTGATTATTTGTTGTTTTAATTTATTATTAGCACTATAATCAAACCAAAATATAAGGTCTAACAAAATTAGTTGAAACTATTTTAACTGGTGCTTCTACCCATGAAACTGGACAACTTTCCCCATGAAACCCATAGTGTAATCTCAAAAAAAAATTTGAACTTCCCATACTAAGTTGGCTGATGATCAGCTGATCGAGTTAGTATGCAAGATTTTTTTTTTTGCAATTTCACTATGGGTTTCATGGAGAAAGTTGTTCAGTTTCATGGGTAGAAGCACCAGTTAAAATAGTTTCAGCTAATTTTGTTAGACCTTATATATTACCGATAGAGCTAAATCAAAAATACTTCTAAAGACCAATAAAAAACAATTTTTGAATGGAGACCCCCCCCCTGTGTTTTCACTTTTTCTAATTTTTAGTATTTTTGGTTATAGCGTCAACAGAAATACATATTATGTGAAATTTCAACTGTCTACCTATTACAGTTCATGAAATACAGCCGCTGACAGACGGACAGACAGCGGCGGAGGCTTAGTAATAGGGTCCCGTTGGTTACCCGTTGAGTGTATTGAACCCTAAAAATGCAACAATAAGATAATTTCGTCCGTCCGTCCTTCACCGGTCGTTCGTCAGTTAACATCTTAAACCGCTTAATTGCTTTATTGCCTTTATTTTTTAAAGGTTTAAAGCCTCCAAATATAGGAGGCATTGATTAGTATAAAACCGTCGACATCACGCATCTGTTTTATTTTTTTCAAAGAAGTCATAGAAACATTAACGATGACAGGCATTCTGCTTGTAATATTGTGGGTAATTTGTGTTCTGTGCGCGTACGCACGTTGGCGAAAGCAAACGGATCGTTTGGACGAACCTCCGGTGTACCCGGGGGCTTGGCCGGTGTTGGGCCACATTTTGTCAGTGATCGGACGTAAAAGTAAGTCATACTTTCATTAAGCTTTTATTAGCTTCACCTGTATGTATGTTTGTAACCGACTCCTTCGCACTCGATTTTGACCCACAAAGGGACAGATTTAATTCAAACTTCGTAAATTTATCAATAATCAGTAACAGTACTATTATTTCACAAGTCTATCTTATTATCCTGAATTAAAACTTGAAAAATAAATATAGTTTTGAAGCACCAAAAAAAAAACGTTTATAAAGCACCTCAAACTAAAAGATGAAAAATAATTCTTAATTTATGCTAAAAACAATGATGAACGAAAAATATTAGTATTATTGTGAAAAAAGCGTGTGTTGCTTAAAAAGGTAAAAATATGGCACAAAGCATCCCACGCTTTTTTCACAATAATACTAATATTTTTCGTTCATCATTGTTTTTAGCGTAAATTAAGAATTATTTTTCACTTTTTAGTTCTATGTGTTATAAAAGCGTGTTTTTAGTTTTATTAAACTATATTTATTTTACAAGCTTTAATTTGACTTGCAGTGTTTGTACATATGTATCAATGTAACTTGTACGTTTCAAAATAAAACAGTTTACTGAGAAGAATAGTAGTAATAGTTTAATTCGTTTTCAAATAAAAGCTCGCCCAAAAGGCTTTAGGTTTTTCGAAATGGGTATATACAGAGTGTAAAAAAATGGGTGCAGGACCCGTTAACTGGAGATTCTTCTCATCATACTGAACATCTTTTTCCAAGGATAGTTACTCGTAATTCTCAAAAAGAAATTTCGGCCCTCCAATACAAAAATTTACAAAATTGGTCGTCGATCAGCTGATTTGATTTGTATGAAGAGTACATTTTTTTTTGCGATTTCAGTAAAGTATGATGCGTTGAAGCCCTAGTTAACGGGACCTACATCAATTTTTTTACCACCTGTAAAAGCTCTGAAGGTATCTAATACCTTAGAATTTATTAGCTATACAAAGTAAGAATTTTCGGCAACGTATTTTGGGATGCGCCGACATAAATTGAGTCATTTTATTAAGGGTCTTCATCATATCAGCTCATTTATGTCCCTACCGAGGGGCTCGAGCCTACCCTGAGTTAGGGCGATCGGGCCTTAGTCGACCACGCGGGCCCAGTGCGGGTTGGTCGACTTCACACACAACCTTCGAGTTTCTTCGCAGGCGTGTGCAGGTTTCCTCACGATGTTTTCCTTCAACGTTATAGCAATCGGTGAGTATAAGTATGTAAGTTTCGAAAAACTCATTGGTACATTGGCCGTCCGGATTTGAACCCGGCACCTCTGGTCCTAAGGTATTAAGGGACCTACCAGCCTTAAACTGGATTTGATGTTACATAAAAAATAATATATACTTAGGGGTTGTAAATAAAAATGATATGTATTGCTAGTCAAAATGATGAAGTAATTCTGTGGGGTGATGCTACGGATAGGTTAAGGGTATTGAAACTACAAAAACATACTATACCCATAATTGCAGGAGTTCCAAATGAACACCCGTCTCGGGAACTATGTAGAACCTACATAGTACTCACTGTGACGAGACTGTGCATCCAAGAACTAGCTTAATAAAAAAACGAGTGTGCTTTAGACCACACGACTGAAGTAAAACTTAATCACCGTTCGCGTAACGCGTTCACCAGCTTATTCCCAAAGTCAAGCGTGCGTAAAGAAGTTTTACTTCAACAATAAAATGTATTGGCCCTTTATCTTTATTATAAGTAGTAACATTTTGAACCAAGAGTCTTCGCGTAGGGGGACCGATAAATGAGTAAAATTAAAACAGAATAAAAACTGGTGTACTTAACTACAACTAATTACTACTAATTTTACAACTAAGAAGGGACTTGTGGATCAAAATGTAAGTACTCACATTAAAGTTAAAGAGCTAATACATTTTATTTTTTACTTTTTAGAGGCTTATAGTCAGGGGTTCATAAAATTTTTAATTTAAGTTTTATTCAAATTTTTTTTTGGTTTGTTTGCTGCAATAGAAATACATAATGTGAAAATTACAACTATCTACATATTACGGTTCACTGAAAAATAACCGAATAGCAATTTCACGACACAGAATTTCAGCTTTTTTTTTAACTAAACACGACAGCCAATATGGTATTAACATTTTTATTTTACGTGATACTTCATCTCTTTGTCTGGTGATAGCTACCAGGTACAATTACAACTTGTAAAATGTGCTTTTGTTTTTCCAAGTAACGCCGACACCATATGAATCACTTTGACCCATAACACCAAAAAAAAAGGAGGGGAGTTACGCGTAATCTTGTTATGTATGGAAAAAAATGGTTCTGAAACCTATCGAGTGTGATATTAAATGAAAGGGATTTTTAATTCGATTCAAAAACAAACATCATATAATGACATTTCAGTCACTTGTTTAAAATTAAAATAAAACAAAACTTTTTTAAAACATGCCAAATTTGGGCTCCTCCAGATATGATACGACAGAATCATTTTTTTGTAAAATGTGTCTCAAATGATACGTTATATCTTCATCTCTAACTCCAAGAAGGCAATATTTAAATATATATATATATATATATATATTTTTAAGTTTTCATTACGTCATTCCTTAAATAGCATTTTTGCAGCTATTTCTTGCGACTGTCACAGAAATAAGAAGGTATATCAAAATGAACCTGAACTTCTATATAGGATGTATAAAAAAATATGCAGGACCCATTAACTGGGGCTTCTACTCGTCATACTGAACAACTTTCCTCAAGGAACCCATATTTAAAAAAATCCGACGCTCCATACAAAAATACACAAAATAGGTCGATCAGCTGATCGTTTTATATAAAGAGTTCAAAATTTTTTTTGCAATTTCAGCAAACTTGTAAAACAAAAGTTATTCAATTTGATGAGAAGAAGCACCAGTCAACGGGACCTACACCAATTTTATAACACCCTGTATAAACACTATAATAATAATTAATAAAAAAAACTTCACAGTAGGTACTTTTAAAACTATTTTTTATTACATAGTTTAAAAATAATTTAACATTGAATTTAATTGTATTTTAGATGTTTACAAATTCATACAGCAAGTTGCGTTGGACCTCAATCGCGGAGAGGGAGTGTGCTCTCTACTGGCTGGTCCGGTAAAGTTGTATGGTAAGTAGACACTTGTACTTACAAAGTAGATAGGTAGGTATATTATAACAAGTTAATCTTCAGTATTTTAACCGGTTAGTGGCAATTGGGATCTATGTGGTTTTATACAGAATGTAACAAAATTGGTAACCTATACCAATTCTATTACAACCACGTTTTAACGGTGGCAGACCCATTCGATTCTCTTAAAAAAATTCGGAATCTCCATACAAAATTTTCAAAAAGCTGATAATTTTAATTTAAAATTGAAAAAAAAATAATTTTATTTTATACGGAACACGACACTACGTTCCAAGAACTCGTGGAGAAAGCTGCCAAACTGAACTGGGACTGAGCGGGAATTGTGTGCTGCGTGCACCCAGAAAGTTAGGCACTATTGCCTGAGGTGGGTTCCAAAAGGTAGGCATTATTGTCTGAGGTGGTTTCCGAAAGGAAGGCACTATTGCCTGAGGTGGGTTCCAAAAGGTAGGCACTATTGTCTGAGGTGGTTTCCGAAAGGTAGGCACTATTGCCTGAGGTGGGTTCCAAAAGGTAGGCACTATTGTCTGAGGTGGTTTCCGAAAGGTAGGCACTATTGCCTGAGGTGGGTTCCAAAAGGTAGGCACTATTGTCTGAGGTGGTTTCCGAAAGGTAGGCACTATTGCCTGAGGTGGGTTCCAAAAGGTAGGCACTATTGTCTGAGGTGGTTTCCGAAAGGTAGGCACTATTGCCTGAGGTGGGTTCCAAAAGGTAGGCACTATTGCCTGAGGTGATTTTCGAATGGTAGGCACTATTGCCTGAGGTGGGTTCCAAAAGGTAGGCACTATTGTCTGAGGTGGTTTCCGAAAGGTAGGCACTATTGCTTGAAGTGAGTTCCGAAAGGAAGGCACTATTGCCTGAGGTGGGTTCCGAAAGGTAGGCACTATTATGCCGTAGGCACTACTATGCCGAAAAATATCACTGCGTCTGCCAGTATTCGGTCGTTTAGATATAACCTAAAGCGCTGGCTTATTGACCAATCATTTTACAGTGTGCAAGAACTGAAGGCTCTATAGTCTTCAATATTTTTTATTATATATGTTTTATGTAGTACATATTTTCCATTTTTTTTTATTAATATTCATTAGAAGTACATAGATACTGTAGTGTTATTATTTGTAATTTTCCTATTTTACTTTATTAATGACATTATTGTACCACATAATATTATTTTTCGTAGGTTTATATTGACTTGTAATTTACAAATTATTAATAAATGGAATATAAATATGAAAATTGCCTGAGGTGGGTTCCGAAAGGTAGGCACTATTGCCTGAGGTGGGTTCCGAAAGGTAGGCACTATTGCCTGAGGTGGGTTCCGAAAGGGAGGCATTATTGCCTGAGGTGGGTTCCGAAAGGCTGGTAGAGCTCGCGGCAGACTAAGACAGAGATGGCAGGATGAGTTGGACAGGTTTGAGGTTCAACTGGAAGAGGTGGTCTGGGATTGAGATTTTGGCATAATGCGGCGAGGCCTGTGCTCAGCAGTGGGACAGTCTAGGTTAATTATAATATTTCTTTGCATCAGTTTCGAATATACAGAATGTTTCGTAATAGTGAGCAAGCCGTTTAAGTTTAAGGATAGGCTCTACTCCTGAAACTCCGACAAATGTCCTAAGTAACCCATATTAAGATGCACAAAAAAAAACTTTAAATACAAAACGGTCAATCACTTAAGAGGAAACGCGGTCTACAGAATAGGTATTTAAATAATATTGTGCTGTCTCCCTCCCCCAAACCTCTTCGTATACAGCAAGAAAGGGAGAAATGCAGCGCAGACCGATAATAGGCACTAAAATTGACCAAAACAGCATTTCGTAGTTTCCCCATTGCGTTGGGGAATCTTGGTAAGCCTGCTTCCATCTTCGGCAACATCGTCACTTACCACCAGGTGAGATGTTGTCAAGGGCTCACCAATTGTGAATAAAAATAAAAATAATAAAATTCCTGTTTCCTCCTCCAAACCTTAAGCAATAATAATATATATTTTTTAAATTATTAAAAAAAAACGCTTTACCTATGCCTCTATGTTTTTCTTTTATTGATAATGTGTGTATTATTTTTTGGTGTGTGTCTAAAAATGACGGTTCAACTGGGCAATTTGCTCAGTTTTTGAAGGATCCTTCTTTCTACTATAATTAGAATATGGGAAAAACAAAACATAGGGGCATGGCCATGGTGGATATCGGTTTGATGAAAAAAACATTTGTGCTCTATTGTCATTATTCAGGCAGGAAACACGGGACTACGTTTAAATGGAAAAAAAATGGCGCCCGCGTTCAGTTTCATGAGTACGGCCTACCCAAAAACACTCTGAATTACTGCGCTGGTCACTAAAACCAAATCTGTGTGGTATTTACTCAACTTATATAGTATCATAGAACTTCATTGAGTTCACCATTTTCGGCCGAATCGAAATGTCGGATTGTACCTTTATATTTATAATCTTATACATCAGTCCGCACGTTAAATCCGAAATTTCAGAATTTTTTGCTGAAAGGGACTTCCACGCACCCGAACACATCAAATCGAATGAAACTTTGTGGGCGTGTAGAGTATGCTAACACAATCATATAGGTACTTAATTCGTGCTCAATCTTAACCTAGGGCTAGATAATAGTAATTAAATGAAAATAGCATTAGATCATTAGAAGTTAAATGGTGATAAACATATGCGAATTGTTAAGATGATTTGAGAGCACGGTGGCTTTAACCCAATGAAGTCGGGTTTTTTCACCTGAAAAAAAATACACATTTTTAACTTTAAAGCTCTAGAGTTATTGCAGCAGTTTCTTCGTTATTAATGTCATATTTGGGAATACTCCGCATAAGATTTTGTCACTTTCAGGAAAATTCAAGAAAATTAACTAGTCTAAAAAATTGCCCCATCTGACCACTAAGGAAACGCCTTTGTTCCATTCAATGGTACATAGCTCAGGGGATTGGAACACGAAAGACATGCCACTAGTTACTAATAAAAGACCATAAGTATTGTCACCATAAGGTCAATAGAAAAAAACAATAACTTTTTTATTTTCAATAATAATATGCATTAATCTTCAAAAACTGAATCGGCATTTTCATAGGTTTTTATTTTGAAAATCTATGTCGACGTTTTCGTTTTTATTACGAGTACTATTTTCTAGCCATTTAATGACACTATTGGACAGCGGGATCATTCATTTTGGTGTGTTGGTGTGAATCATTAACAAGGTTAATTTTAAAAAGTTGTTTGTGGAAGCTCTGAGATCTACAAATACGACTTTGGTCTCAAATTGCAGAAAAATTTGGTCTTCTTCAAAATATCCGACATCGTTATTATCGAAAAGTGGTTTTATAAATGAGGGACATTTCTTTTTAATTTTGACAAGGTTGCGATCAGCACTCGAGGTCGAAATATTGGATTATTCATTATGCCAACGTCACAAAGAAAAGAAAAAGTCTGAACTTACGGACTTAACGCAAGCTTACTGGGTCACTTGTACCTACTGTTTATTCGTTTTTTTTTTGTTTCAGTCGTGTGTAATCCTAAAGACAGCTTAGTCATAGCTAATCAATGTCTAGAAAAAAGCATTTACTATAAATATGGCAAAACATGGATGGGGAATAGTCTCTTGACTTCTGACAGTAAGTGTATAATTTAATTAGCGTTTGTGCGTCAAATATTTTATTTATTACTAGCTGTTTTCCGCGGCTTCACACGCGTGGACAGCGTTTCTATGACTGTTCGAGGGTGCGCAGTGCACGAGCCGCAAGCTGCCCGCGAGCATTAAAAAAAGTAGCCTATGTATTAATCCAGGGCCAATTCTGTTTACCTACCAAATTTCAGCCAGATCCGTTTTGTAGTTTTTGCGTGAAGAAGTAACAAACATTCACACTCACACACTCATAAACTTTCGCTTTTATAATATTAGTGTGATTATAAATATTGTTCATTTAATCCTAACAAAATTCTCACAAAAAAAATCTGATTACCTATACCTTACTATAAACATAAGCGTGAATTAAATAAAAAAAACTTCCTATTAGATCTTGTCGCTACTGTCCTTAGAGTTACCTTCTTTTTGTCATTTCTATTCAAAACAAGCCAGCTGTTTAATTCGTAAACAGGGACCAAAAGGTTTGCAAATAGATCCAAATTAGGTTTGCAAATAGATCAAGGCGTTACTTGGAACTCCCATACTGAGATACTGTGCAACAAAATTCATCAATTAGCTTAAAGATTATACATGTTAACAAAGAAAGTTAACAGAAAGACTGTCCTAATAGCATACCATGGTTTCGTAGCATCAACATGAAGGTAAGGAATCATGATCTGGGGTAACAGTACTGGAAAGGAAATGATCTTCAAAGCTCAAAAGACATAATTCGATTTCACAATTCGAGCAATCTGTAGCCTTAAGCAAACTAACAGTTTTAGGCCATTTTTTATAGAACTCAAAGTACACACCACTCCCTGTTTATATATTGTCGAAACAGTAGTTTTCTAAAGAGCAATTTGAGTTTGTTTGGCCATGTTAGTAGCGAAAGACGACGACACAAATTAAATTTAATACCCTGCAAAACTACCTCAATTCATAAAAGTATATTAATTTATGCAATGGCACCGAAACTATACGATAAGTTGCCAATAAGAATAAATGAGGTTTACTGTTTACATGTTTCTAAAAATAAAGTTTGTGATATGTTACTGAAGAAGGCATATTATACTCTGTTGACGAACATCTCAATGACTAAAATGTGACATTCCATACTTTATTATAAATTTGACATGTAACTTTTTTTTATTCATCTTCGACTGGTGCTACCTACCTAATGATTAGTTTTCTGTTATTTTTAATTTAATTGTCCTCTTATGTTAATCAATGAACTTACTATTTTATTATTAAAGTGAATTTCTCTAATTAATAATTTGAAATATTTTAACTCCTTTTGATTTTTAGACTGTACAAGTGTTTTTCTTTATATGTAATCATTTAAATTTCTTAAATTCATCAACTTGGTACTAAAGAAGTTTTACGGCGGATTATTTAAGGCACTGATTCAGGGTAGGCTCGAGCCCCTCGGTGGGGACGTATATGAGCTGTAATGATGATTTAAGGCACTATTTTGTAAGACTACAACGTATGATACCAATATTCTGCAAATAAATGTATTAATTACTTTCCTTACTTACCAAAATAGCTCTTTGATTTCTAGGGACTAAACGTGATTTCATTTTGGAATGTGAACATTGGTAGTAAATGTTCTAATCACCAAAGAGATTGATCACGAACATTATTTTATGATAAAAAACCGCGCGCGAATCAAATAAAAACAATGTTTGTAAATAATTGAAAACGCTAAACACGTTAAAAACCGACTTCCATCGCAACAAATTAGTACATTTTTGCATTATTATTTTTGGTTTTTGTTAATTTTCTACTAAAGTACTACACCGATTTTAAAAAAATTTATATGGGATCACACGGGAAGCACTAGCTTTCAAATAAAAAAAGAATCATAAAAATCGGTTCACCCAGTCAAAAGTTATGCGGTAACAAACATAAAAAAAACATACAGACGAATTGAGAACCTCCTCCTTTCTGGAAGTCGCTTGAAAAATAAAAAAGTCGCAACATGCTTTGCGCCTTCGTAATTGTTTTCTTATAGAGGACGATAAAAAGTAGAGTGTCCACCTCGGAAGCGAATTACCAAAATAAATATTGATTTTTAACATTAAGATCAAAATCAAAATCAAATCAAATTTCATTTATTTGTGATTATATGTTACAAAAGATGTTAAGTGAAAATTATGTCCTAATATATAATCTGTCATTTGACGTACAAATTTAAAATAACAATAATACAGTAATAAAAGCATATCAATACAGTCCTCAAAATAAAAAAAAATAAAAAAAATACATATAATTACAATTGTCACAATATTACATTATAACTAAAAACAACGTGTCATTCAACATAATGTCAAAATAAAAGATGAGATGTAATTATTTTTTTAAATAAGCAAAACATGTCCATTACCTTATACATACTGATGAATTAATTATAATTAATGATATCAAATTCTATTATAAACAAATATGTCAATTAGATTTATCATTTAAAAAATCATTAATAGAGTAGTACGCTTTATTTGTCAAGAAAGTTTTAAGTTGTCTTTTGAAATCTGTCATGGTATTGTAGTCACATATAACTTTAGGGATTTTATTGTATATCTTTGGAGCCATCGCAAATATACTGCTGTGAAAAAGTGAAGTTTTGCATTTTACGAGGTACAGACGATCACGAAGTCGGGCTCGTGTTCCATAGTGAAAATACTCCGGATGTGATCGAACAAAAACTGCAGTTTCAAATATGTATAAAGCTGGTACTGTGAGTAGCTTTAGTTCTTTGAAGTAAGGCACACAAGTGTCTGTTTTTTGTAGCCTACAGATGGCCCTAATGCATCTTTTTTGAGATCTCAGTACCGCCTCCTTACCAGTAGCATTACCCCAAAATATTAATCCGTATTTCAAGGTCGGTACCACATAGCCATGATAAGCAGCGAGCACTGCTTTACTATTGACAGTTTTTCCCAACATATAGAGGGCATAAGAAAACTGGTTGACTTTTGAACAAACTTGATTAATGTGTGAGCTCCATTTCAGATTATTGTCAATCTGAAGGCCTAAAAATTTTGTAACCGCAATTTCTCTAACTGTTTTTCCTTCAAAGTGGACACTACTCGTAAGATTCCTAAAGTTTCTTTGTTTGAAAGACATGATATTTGTTTTGTCAATATTAATTTTGAGGTTATTTTGTTTCAACCAGTCAACAATTGAGTTTAAGTCACTTTTTATATCATTTTCGTTTTCACAAATTACAGTACTATCGTCAGCATATAGAACCATGGGATGTTTGATACATTTTGGCAAATCATTGATGTATATAAGGAACAGTAATGGACCCAGAACACTGCCTTGTGGCACACCGTAATGCACCCTTCGTGCATCAGATGTGTAAGATTTTTCAACTTTACACTTAGGGCATATGCGTTCGATTTTGGTAAACTGATTTCTGTTACTTATGTAAGATTTTATTAGGTCGTTAGTATTTCCCCTTACACCATAAGATTCTAGTTTTTTAAGTAACGTTTTGTGATCTACGTAATCGAATGCTTTCGTCATATCAAGATAAAGTGCGAATACTGGCAATCGATTATCTACTCTATTATATATGTGTTTTAAAAAATCATAGATAGCTACGTCAATCCTTCTATTTTTTCTGAATCCATTTTGTTCCTTCACTAGTATATTATTAGTTTCAAAGTATTTATATAGTCTATTGTAAATGATTTTTTCTATAATTTTAGACATAACAGGGACTAGTGCAACCGGTCTATAAGATTTCATGTTATCTTTATCGTCTTTTTTCAATAGAGGTTTTATCACAGAAGTTTTAAGTTTTTCAGGAAATACACCGTGCTCGATAAGATCTTGACATGTATGTATTCTGACAAATAAACATTTCTATATTTCTTTCTTTCGTATGACGTAGCAAAGTTCGTTAGTTATAGGATTAAAAAATCCTTGCTGCGTTCGAGATTGTACTTTAGAATCCTTTGCTCCGCTGTGGTAAAGTCTATAATATAATAAAACTGTAACGGGGCCGTGTCTGCACATGAAATATTTTTGGAAAATAATAACTGTGGTGGACATTACTAACGATACAGAGGCCAAAACAACAACTTTTGGAATTTTTGTCTGTCTGTCTGTCTGTCTGTCTGTCTGTATGTTCGCGCATCACGCAAAAACTACCGGGCCGATTTTGATAAAATTTTGTATGGTGGTTCCTTATAGCCCGGGTTAACATATAGGATACTTTTTATCCCAGAAAATTCAAGAGTTCCCGCGGGAAAATCAAAAGTATTCATTAATAAAATGGCTCACCACGCAAATGTGGCTTGACCTATTACAATCAAATTTTACACGTTGATACCCATAACGCGAACTAAAACTGGGACATTGTGAATCCCAAAAAAATTAGGGATCCTACAGGAATGCAAAAAATTGTATCTTTAGAATGACTCAACGTAACAATATGAAACCTTTACATTGGGATGGGATGTTTTTGACCATCATTGTATAGTCGGGTATTCTTTATCCCGGAAAACTAAAGAGGTCCCGTGGGAAATTATCTATCGATACTTACAATCTATCTATAATCTATAATATAATAAAACTGTAACGGGGCCGTGTCTGCACATGAAATATTTTTGGAAAATAATAACTGTGGTGGACATTACTAACGATACAGAGGCCAAAACAACAACTTTTGGAATTTTTGTCTGTCTGTCTGTCTGTCTGTATGTTCGCGCATCACGCAAAAACTACCGGGCCGATTTTGATAAAATTTTGTATGGTGGTTCCTTATAGCCCGGGTTAACATATAGGATACTTTTTATCCCAGAAAATTCAAGAGTTCCCGTGGGAAAATCAAAAGTATTCATTAATAAAATGGCTCACCACGCAAATGTGGCTTGACCTATTACAATCAAATTTTACACGTTGATACCCATAACGCGAACTAAAACTGGGACATTGTGAATCCCAAAAAAATTAGGGTTCCTACAGGAATGCAAAAAATTGTATCTTTAGAATGACTCAACGTAACAATATGAAACCTTTACATTGGGATGGGGTGTTTTTGACCATCATTGTATAGTCGGGTATTCTTTATCCCGGAAAACTAAAGAGGTCCCGTGGGAAATTATCTATCGATACTTACAATCTATCTATAATAATAAATATAGAGTACTTTTTCAACATTAAGCTACACATACCACACATTATAATCATAGCATGTCAATAGATGGCACTGCAGGAATAATAAAACGCGCTTAAGTTGTGTTAAAGTATTAAAATATTATTTCATACTTTTGAGTGGATTTCTTTAAAGTATTTTTCAGCATACACTTTTTACACATCTCTCTGGAACTATGGCACGTAGCGATGTGTTTCATAGACGAACAGATAGGTATTTTTTTATAGATAGCAATCGTGTAAAAAAAATAAAAACACATAAATCGAGTTTAGCTTCTTTTAACAGGAGGCACAGATAATAATATGGAAACTCTTCTGACGGCGACTATTTGCGCGTGGCAGTTGCTCTCCGCCTGCAATATCAATATCTGTGAACCTCATCAATGTATTTGCGGGTCCACGGTGGAGGCAATTGTCAATCACTCACTGAGTTGCGGTCATTGTTTGTGAAGATTCCCACGTCACCAATTCCTTAATGACCTCACTCGGAGGGCACTGGTATCGGCCAGATTGAATATTTTATATTTCATCTGGCCGTGGACAACAAGTGCTATGGCAGAGAGGAACGTGCCTGCTTTGGGACTCTACTTTTTCTGCCTCACTTCTCACCCGTACGGTACTGCTGCTCAATTTGCGGCGAGAAAGAAGCATAATAAGTACTCGATCTTGAAGGCAAATTACTGCTTTGTGCCGCTGGTCTGTGAGACAACCGGCTGCTGAACCCTCAGAGGCCTTTGCCTTCACAAAGGAGATTGGCCGTCGCCTTCGAGAGAGGAGATGTGACGTGAGGTCCTACCTGCTGTTAAGGTTGTCTATTGCCATCCAGCGCGGCAACAAGAAGTGCGTCATGGGCTACTTTGGAGCTGATACGACTCAAGGATTTGACCCATATTAATATTTTTCGGAAGTTTTATTACTAGATTGATACAATGATTTGAATTAGTTTTTCGATAATATAGGTATATGTCTTATTTCATCATATCAGTTTATATACGTCCCCACCAAGGGGCTCGACCTGCCCTGAGTTAGGGCGATCAGGCCTTAGACGATCACGCGGGCCTATTGCGGGTTGATTGACTTCACACATAAGCTTCGAGTTTCTTCGCAGACGTGTGCAGGTTTCCTCACGATGTTTTTGTCACCGTAAGAGCGTCGGATAAACGTACATACCAGTATGAAATCGATATTCGTATAGATATTGTTAAGTGACAGCAATCGAACCACGGCCTTCCGGACAGGAGATAGTGGCCCTAACCGTTCTGCCACCGACGCTCTATATGTTATTTAAGATTTAGAAATCAGAAATTAAAAATGTGTTTGTTTGTTTGTTACATATTCACACTTCAACACCAACCAATCTTAATGAAATTTGGCAAGCAGGTAGCCTGTATCACTAGGAATGAAATAGTCAACTTTATATCTGTGGAAATTATCATAGCCCGATGCAGTTCCTGAAGAAACTAAAACAATACTCTTTGTTCGTTAAGTTATTTAAAATCGTAACGAAAAAATGAGTTGATGTGATTTTTAGCACAGAGATGAGGTGGAAAATGATATAATTTACTAATAAGTATATCCTGACATACTTCCCGAGGGATCTGGGGACAACTGTTTTCTACGCTCCGCACGTCGTTGCCGTCGCAACGGAGCAACGGATTAAAGTTATTTTTTGTAAAGAATTTGTTGAGGGGGTGGGAAGTGACAAAGACTGCTAATCCGAATAGCCCGATACAGTTCCTGAGGTACCTGGAGAAAACTCATGTCCACGCTTGAGAGCTGATTGCGGTTCTCGCACCACTCACCCTCAAAAAGAGTCATAAAAGCTATGTCCACGCGGGCGAAGCCGCGGGCAAAAGCTAGTATATAATATATTAGTACTAACATACAGTATGGATACTCCCTGCAGCTCTCTACGATTGCGAACTCACCGCCTCGTCACCCAGATTGATACAGATTGGTTACAGTTTGTTTGTCGAACGTATAGGATTTCGCCGCCATTTTGTTCTTTCCATCATTCCTTTTTCGAAATGTCATTTCTGGCCCGTTGTATGAAGTGTCCAGGGTGTGACTGTGGATTAAAAAAAACACACTCGCCTTTCAAATAATTGTTCGCTCCCTCATCATCATTTCCATGACGACCGGTTCTGCGCTGACCGCATCCAGCGTCTTCCCGGAACCTTCACTAGGTCATCTGTCCACCGAGTGGGAGGCCTGCCTACGCTACGTTTTCCGATGCGCGGCAGCTACTTGAGAACTTTACTGCTCCACCGGCCATCTTTTTTACGAGCTATGTGCCCCGCCCATTGTCAGTTAAGTTTAACAATTCTGAGAGCTATGTCGATTACTTTGGTTAAGTTACTGGGCTATTTTTACATTTTATCAGTTTTGCTACTGGTAGGCCTCAACTCTACAGTTGGTGCGTTAGGGTCAGGTGTTACCTGTTGCAGGTTCAACACTTCTAGTGTCGGTTGCTTGATAGTTGAAGTCGAAGGCCAAGTACCCTTAGGTTGATAATTCTGAATTATTCCCCTGATCTCGTTATAGCTTTCCTCAAATTGTTCATACGTATTTCTCGTAAAATATTGATCAGTTGTGACTCCTAATACTACTAAATATTTGATTATTATAATGAAATTATTTCCAGTGTTTCAAATCTCCGACGGAGGTTGTCGACAGTTTTTCTGTCATCGATATCATTTTTAAAGTTAACATTTTTTATATCGGCTCATATACGTCCCTACCGAGGGGCTCGAGCCTACCCTGAATCAGGGCGATTAGGCCTTAGTCGACCACGCTAGCCCAGTGCGGGTTGGTCGACTTCACACACAACCTTCGAGTTTCTTCGCAGGCGTGTGCAGATTTCCTCACGATGTTTTCTTTCACCGTTAAAGCAATCGGTAAGTATATGTACGTAAGTTTTTGATAAACTCATTGGTACATTGGGCGTCCAGATTTGAACCCGGTACCTCTGGTTAGGTGAAAAAGCGTCGGTGGCTCAACCGGTAACGACTCGGTCCATCTAAAGTTAACATACTGCTGTTCAATTGCTGTTATGATCTCTTGTTGACGAATTAAAACATTTTCCATTGAAGAAGTCATGATTTGGAAAGTAAAAAGGAATGATCTGACTCGATGTATCCTCTCCTGGGCTGTGCTGTGTTGTGCTGATATGTCTGATAGTATTGATGCTGACTGACAATTGGAAAAACTACTCTTCTTACGATGCTGCTGTTGCTGGCTGGATGAAACCAACCCCGCTGCCGCTGATGCTGCGTCAGTTGGCTAGCCAACCAACTCTGCTAATTGCTGCTGGTTGGCTACGATCTGTTGTTTATAGACCACAAGCCAAGCTCCTGCTAGGCACGTAGCTCTTCCACACCATAGTTTATCCCACACCACTTTACCAAATGCTAGTTCACTGTCCTCACTATCCGATTTTCGATTACCGATACTCGAGGTCCAATTCTCGAAGGACCATTATATAGGGTGAGTGTTTAGGATATGAAGGAAACTCGAGTCTTTGATAGAGACAGTATGTTATTTTGTTCATAAAAGCGATAATAATCGTAATTAAATGCTAATTAGCCATGCTAACAATGAATGCACCGCTAAAAATGCACTGTTAATTCTATGCCGTACGGTCGGTGACGGCGGCGCGATACAGGAAACTACGTAACCTTAATATGCGCGTTGTCTATTTTTAATTCAAATTCTTCTTTCTAGTAGATAATTTTTAAAATTAAAGCTTGTTTTTAATTATTGTGTTTTGTTTCAAGGTGCAATTTGGAAAAAAGATCGTAAAATGCTTATGCCAGCTTTTAATCGTCAATCGTTGGTAGGATTTCTTGAAAACTTTAATAAAACCTCGAGACAAGTGGTGGAGAAACTAGCATCAGAAGTGGGAAAGGGCAGCTTCGACCACTCACCGTTTACCAAAGAATATGCAGTTGACACCCTATGCAGTAAGTTACGCACAATAGAGTCTACGCTTACAAAAATCGATGTTGGTACCTATAAATTAAAGATCGATCGTTTCTCGTGATATTATAAAAGGTAAAAAACCGGCAAAGTGCGAGTTTTACTCAAGCTCTGTGGGATATCTCTCCACACTGTTGTACTAACAACAATGATACCTATTCGTTTCAAACAAAAAAAAACTACTGTTGCGAAAGAAAAATGCTTCTTTACATTAAGTTTCGACTCCTTAGCGTGAGTACAGCTCACACTTGGCTGTTTTTATTGTTTTTTGTTTTACTATGGTTAGTTAGTATAATCACACCAAGTTTTGCAGGTGACTTATAAACTAACTACTCCCATATATGAAACCAGTTTGTCAGAGAATAAATTCAAGACTCATGTCAAAAAATGCCTAATACATAATAATGTTTTTTTATTCATAATTGGCAAGCCCTTGGCATCATTTCACCTAATGGTGAGTGACGATGATGCCGAAGATGGACGCGGGCTTACCAAGATTCCCCAACGCAATGGGAAACGGGCTATCTTGTCTTCAAGCTGGATCATTTTTTTATAACATAATTACATTACAACGGCAGTGGTACGGAACCCTAGGTGCGCGAGTCCGATTCGCACTTGATTGTATTTCTGTATTTTTTTTAGAACAGGTGGCCGATGGGGCAGTAAAGTTCTCGAGTGGCGACCGCGCACCGGAAAACGTAGCGTTGGCAGAACTCCCACGCGGTGGACCGATGACCTGGTGAAGGTCGCGGGAAGCCGATTGATGCGGGCAGCGCAGGACCGGTCGTCGTGGAAATCCTTGGGGGAGGCCTTTGTCCAGCAGTGGACGATTTGTGGCTGATATGATGATGATGATGATTTTTTATTTATGTGCCCCGTAACCTATTTCGATCTCAAATTTCAAGTTTATTTTGTCACTATAATGTAGTAATAAGTTTATATGTCTATATAATTATTTTGGTATGAATCCCTTATATTTGGCTAGTCCGGCTCGCACTTGGCCGTTTTTCCTTTTTACTTTGTATGGGCCCATTATTTTATTGAAATGCCAAACAAATTTTTAAGTCACTTGGAAGTGGTCTAAAATTATATACATACGAGGGCTGTTTGATAAGTACACGTTTATGGAAAAAAAATTTTTTTTTTATTTATATATGCATTTATTTTTCTACGTAGTCACCTTTTAACTCTACACACTTGTTCCACCTATACTCAAGCTTCAATAAACCATCCAAAAAGTATGATTTTCGAAAGTCATTAAAATAGGCCTCTGTGGCGGCAATGACTTCGTCATTTGATCCAAATCGCTTACCACCGAGCCATTTTTTTAGGTTAGAAACAAAAAGAAATCGCATGGGGCCAAATCTGGAGAATACGGGGGGTGAGGCAATAGTTCGTAGCGTAACTGTGCTAATTTAGCCGTCACAACTCTGGACAAATGAGCCGGGGCGTTGTCGTGATGAAATAGTACTTTTTTCTTTTTTAAATGGGGTCGTTTGTCCTTTAAGACGGCGTCAAAATCATCCAATAAATTAGCATAGCACCTCAATTGGCCGGCCTGGGTGATCCTCATCAAAGACGGTTGTTCTCCCCCGCTTAAACTCGTTATACCAATATCTGACGGTTGTCATAGAAGGAGCACATTCATGGTAAACCGCTTGCATTCTTACTTTTATTTCATCACATGTTTTTCCTTCCAAAAACAAGAATCTAATTACAGACCGATACTGTTCTTTCTCCATTTTAACAATTTTAAGTTCACGCTTTCACTAAATCGCTGTCAAATGAGAAAAAAAACAAAAGAATGCAATTTTTTTTTCATTTTCCCGCCTCTGAAAAATGGCTTAAAAAGGTGGTATACTTATTTTTGGCCAGTGATATTAATATATTTAGTAAACGGGTACTTATCAAACAGCCTATGTAGTAGTAGTAAGGAAAACTTTAAGTTCAAAAGTCCGACTCGTACTTGGCCGATTTTTTTCTTTATCTCGATGCAAAATTTCAAATTTATAGGTTACCTGGAAATGGTCTATATATTTTGATGCTTAGTGGTGATACGAAACCCTTGGTGAGCGAGTACAACTCACACTTGGCCGATTTTAAATTTTTTCCAAGGATTCGTCCAATCACTTCTATGCTAAATATCTACTTTCTACGTTATCTGGAAGTCGTCTATGTTTTTGATGATCAGTGAGTGAGTGAGTGAGTGAGTGAATTAAATGTAGTTAAACCGTTAAATGCAGAAACTTGTAACTTAGAATATATGCTGTCTACATAACGTATCATAAACAATCTATACTTCTATTCTTAAACTAATATTATAAGGAGAAAAAATTTTATTGTTTGTTTGTTTGTCTTGAATAGGCTCCAAAACTACTAGAGCGATTTAAAAAATTCTTTCACCGTTGGGAAGCTACACTATCCGCGGTTGCTATAGGCTATATTATATTTTAAAAAAATACCAAAACTCAAATCATGTAACCCAAGGTGTAAAAATTACCTAAAAATTTCTGCAATATCTACAAAAAGTAGTGTAGTGGTAGTATTGTGGTAGTGGTAGTGTAGTGGTTGTGGTAGCGGTAGTGTAGTGTGCAGCATAATTGAATTTAAAAGGGGTTAAATAATGTAATAGAGATGCTACATGATACGTAGAATTTTTACTCCCTGCCTAAATATGAATTTCGGAAAGAAAATAAATTTTGGGGTAATATGGAATACTTTTATTTTATAAGATTATAAATATTTGGGTAAAGATATAAACCAGTGGATAAGTTAAAGGTGTAAAGAGTGAATGACCGTGGAAATAACCTAAATATAAAAACAACACATTACATAATTTTAAAATATAAAAAAAGGTTAGGTAACGATCGATCGTCCCCCCGGGTGTATAAAATGATCTAATAAATTCCTAAAAAAGTAAATCGAGTTCAATTTATTGAGTGTCGGAATTACACCATAACGTTGTAGGTAAAAAAACTTTGGGTGCACCATACTCTTAATAAATTTTAAAGCAAACGCAAAATTGTTATAGTAAACGGAAGACAGGAGAACACGCAGGCCAGCAGCTGTGCTTGGAGGACGACAGCAGAACCTTGTCGGGCAGTAGTAATGCTTGGTGACTAGCGACAACAAAAAGGCGCGGGCAGGTCGTAATACTTGATCACCAGTAATAGTATTTGGTCACCAGTAACAATCAACTCCAATGGGCCTTAAATTAGGTATAAACAAAAGTTCCACTTCCCTTTGGGTAAGCGGCAGGCAGTTGCAGATCGGCGTAGTAAGCAATAGTCCAGGGTATAGTAGTATGCTGATTTGTTCGGGCCGTGTGGAAGACCCTACAACCATGAATAAAAATTTAGTTCGCAACGGCACTAAATAAAAATGGATAGCTTTCTCTAAGCATAAATCACTTACCCCAGTTAAAAATAGGAGGTCTTGAAAATAACAAGAAGAATCACAGAACTTTTAAAATATTTATATTGAAAACACCTATTTCGACGGTCAACACTCCTCAATTGTTTTCACTCTTGTCAAAAGCTCGCAATCATTTCCAAATTCTATTTTTATAGACGAACAAGATCAAAAGAGAATTCAATTATGAAACGCAAGAAAGAAGATCGGCTCGAAACGATAGTTTGCGTTTCAAGTGGTAGTGTAGTGTGAGTCGGTACTTAGTTCGCCTGGACAGGTAGTACAATAATAAATTCAGGCAGTTTCTTTAGTCTGTAACAAAGACATTTAGAGCATCAACATCATCATAATATCAGCCGAAGGACGTCCACTGTTGGAAATAAGCCTCCCCCGAAGAACAAAAAAAAAATTAATGAATTTTAAATTTTTCGAATTTTTTTAATCATGGCCGCTTGAGGCTCGTGCGCCGCGGACCCTCTAGTATTGTTATGAACTGTTGGCGACCCGAATAAATTTATTTATTTCGTTATAGTGTATTATCCTATTAATTGTTATTTTTTTCAGATACTGTGTTGGGGCTAGACATATCCGATAAACAGAAATACATACACAGTACGGAAACTCTTATGGACATACTTATAAAAAGATTTATTACTGTGTTTTTACACATCGAAACAATTTATAATTGGACCAATCTTAAAAAAAGTGAAGACAAACATACGGAATATATCCATCGCATTGCCAATGAAGTGAGTATAATATATGCTTGGTATTTCTAGGGTTCCGTACTTCGATAGAAAAAAACGGAACCTTTACAGAATCTCATTTTTGGAC
Organism: Coleophora flavipennella; assembly: GCA_947284805.1. Taxonomy (NCBI): domain Eukaryota; kingdom Metazoa; phylum Arthropoda; class Insecta; order Lepidoptera; family Coleophoridae; genus Coleophora; species Coleophora flavipennella. Next base: position 2,606,609 of record OX369272.1, read on the forward strand.
ATTCGTCAATATTTAAAGACTCTTTTTCTATGGAACGGGTAGAGGTATTAAGTTAAAATTAGTTACACATGCTAAGGTCTATAATTCCTTTGTCCAAGATTGGAGCAACAACGGGCAACTGCCGTGTATCCCTTGGATAGCACGGTTAATTGTGCCACACGATGAGAGTGAGGAGGTCTGAAAATTTCAAGTAAGATTAATCGGGGCTAACGTGCCTACGGGGCTATGGTGCCGTTTTCATTTTACAAATCTAATGTTGAAAATTACGATTTGCGCCATCTTCCGAACAATGCAAGAACTATCTATTTATAATACCGCCCCTGTAGTAGCGCCAATTGTCACAGTTTTCCGATACCGCCATTATTCTGAGACATCAGTTTTATGGTTGAAGAGATGCATTGTCACTGTAACATATATGGAGTGTGTTTATTAAAATATTGTGTATAATAGGATTACATTACAAAGCCTCCGCTGTCCGTCCGTCCGTCACCAGGCTGTATTTTTTATGAACCGTGATAGCTAGACAACAAATAGTTGCTAGTTGCCGCTATAACAAAACATACAAAAAATTTGAAAAAGTAATAAAATATCCATACAAAAAACGTGTTTTTTTAAACGTGAAGACCCTAACGCCATCTAGTATGATGGTACGGAACCCTACATGTGCGTTTCTGACTTGCACTTGACCATTCTTTTTTTAATTCATTATTTTAATTATTTTACATTCTGTAAAAATTTCAACTGTCTACGTAGGTCACTCGATAAGTTTTGAGATGCTCGAAATTTAAAAATGGAACCGCACCTGTTCTATATGTTTTAAAAAATTAAATTTATTTAAAAATAGAACACAAGTAGTCAATTCGCCAAAAAAAAATACAATGTTACAGTCATTTTACTGCGACTATTCCCGCAATTTTTCTTTGAAACGATGAAGCTTAACTTAAAAATGGTAAGGGGACTGACTTGAATGTACCGTCTATAAATATCTCTTTTACTTCATTCACGTGATTTAATGAATCTTCTGCAGCAAAAATTAATATTCTAATTTTATCGTTTGGATCAATATAATCATAATAGTCTGCTTTCAAATACTGTTTAAATTTAATCGGTACTCCTACTTCATTGAGTTCAGTATAAACAGTTTTCCGTACTTGATAATGTCGATTTCTACTATTATATAACGAATGTTTAGCACTTTTGAATGATGGCACAGGAGTTAAAATCGCATCACCTTTGTCTTTTAAAAGCTCAATATGTGTTCTATAAATCTTTGTAATAGGTTTACACGTTGTTGCAGCATCCCTTCTTGCATTATCCATAGCATGCGCTACTTCATTTTTATATTCATCAGGTTTACATTCATTTATATGAGGTGCAGTCTTGATGTACTCATTATTCAAAAAAAAAAAATAGAACGATGAGAATCGTTAGCGTCAGAAACTTAGACCAACGATGCGCAATATAAAATCATGAAAAGAAAGTGGGCAGACTTGCGCATCTGTGTGTATCGAATCTATTAAGAATACCTGCTTATTATTTAGGATTAAAAAAAATTACTTACTTCATTAATAGTAATATATCCTTTACATTTCAGCTTCTGTTTTAGAGTGCAATTCCAAATTGAAGACTTGTTAGCATTAATTTTCTGTTTCACATAGTGATATCCTCTATATACTAATATTGTACCACGTTTGCGATGTATAAATTTTATTTCTGTACTCATTATGCAGTTCAAATACAAAATATTTTGTTCCACTATCAGTTGCAGCAATGAAGATAGATGACATCCCATTTTTTTATCGTATTTTGTTTTATTCTGAAGTTTTATGACGTAGAAGCAGCAAATGAGATTTTATATGTGCAAATAGGTCAAATAGTTTGTAACGAGGTTGTCTGTTGGAATGTAATCTAGTCTCTTTTAGTCTCCTCAGGATAGTTTTAATAATATCGCTTCAACATTATCGATAATTAATCCAACCTTAACGCAGTGGATACACAGGTAAACAGGAATTACCCCTACACCCACCAGTGGGTAAAGTCAGTGGGTGCACGGGTCGCGAGCGGAATATCTTACCACCGCACTCTGCAATTTCCCGCGGGCCGCAGACGACTGAGTCGCGAGTGTGCGAAACTTTACATTTTTGCACCAATTCGCTGGGAGCATTAGTCGCGCGCGTTGGCCGGGTCCTTACGCCAGTAATATAGAAGTCATTGCAAATATTACGTATTTTTATTTTTTTATTCACAATTGGTAAGCCCTTGGCATCATCTGACCTAAGTGACGAGTAAGTGGCGTTGTCGAAGATGTAAGAGGGCTTACCAAGATTCCCCTACGCAATGGGGAACTGGCTATCCTATCTTCATACCGGAACACATCAATGTTGTTAACATACGGCAATACTTAGACAATATGGTGGTAGCTAGCCAGGCGGGCTTATAAAATGCCCTTCCACCAACCAAACCGAGTCTTATAAAATTAGACTACGACAGGAATTGAACCCGCAACCTCCTGATGTGAAGCTAATGGCCTTAACCATTACGCCACGGAGGTGGTCTTTGCTGATATGACTGTGCCGAAATTACTGGATTGTTTACAGTTTTTTGCGATTATAAATTTACATTTACAGTTGAAGCATCGACCGTGATGTGGAATTAAGTTTGACATTTAACCTGAATTAACTTTTCATTAAAGCGATGCTTAGTTGATTACCTACTTTACTTAGAGAAGATCTGTAATTAGCATTTTTTATTTAATTCAGTTAGACAATTGTTTGTAATTTAATGAAATGTAGGTCTTCCGAATCCAACTAATATTATGTGAAAGTTTGTATGTATGGATGGATATTTGTTACTCTTTCACGCTTCAACCACTGGACGGATCGGGATGAAACTTGGCACATATATAGGTTGGATCCTGGATTAACATATAGGCTACTTTTTATCCCGATTTCTTAAATGGTTCCCGTGGTATAGCTATTAACTCTTTCTTCTTTGTTAATTTATGTCACGTCGCAATGAAGCGAAGGATTGACGTGCTAATTAATACTGATTATCTAATTAGCATAGCCCGACATAGTTCCCAAGGGATCTAGAGTTGACTCAGTTCCCACACTCGATAGCACGATAGACATAAAAACTATGTTCACGCGAAAACTAACTAACTACTGAACATGTCTGGCTGAAATTTGGTAGGTAAACAGCTTAGGACCTGGATTAACAGAAATGCTACCTTTTTTCCACGCTCGTGAGCCGCTTGCGGCTCGCGCACTGCGCACCCTCGAAGACAGTCATAGAAACTATGTTCAAGCGAGCGAAGCCCCTGGCAAAATCTAGTAGGTTATAAATGAATGCATTAATAAATAAATACATTATATATTTATTTCAGCAACTTTATAATTTCGGTGAACGTAACCGGCCAAGTGTGTGTCGTACTCGCGCTAAGGATCCCGAACAGAATGAAATACAATCATTAGTGCTTTTGGTCTCGTTTTTTTTTGTATTTTATAAGAATACCGAACAAGTATCTCATCTGTGACCGAACTGAATGAAATTTTTGATTGTTATACAGGGTCTTCGGCAGATGGTTGAAAATACGAAAATGGGGGATAGGTGGGGTCGCCTTCCACCTATTTTGAGAATTAAAAAAAATCTAGGACTTGTAATTTTTTTTACAGGATTTTTTTTCCTTTTTTTAGAAATTTTGCCATTTTTATACCTTTGAACACATGTAACTTTTTGTTTTTTAAAGCTAGCTCCAAAATCTTTTTTTTAATAGACTTTTATAACATTTTCGGCTCTAAAAAAAATTATGTTTGTTTCAAGTTATTGCTAAAAACAAAAATGTGGGGCCCCGAACTTAAAAAAAAAGTTGAACAAAAATTTAAAACTCAACTTTGCGATGCATTAAAAAAAAAAATAATGGGGCTGGAAGGCTTCTGTTTTTTTTAAATCATCTCTAAAGCTTAGGCTTTTGAATGGTATGTAATTTGTTTCGGTATCTTTTTTGTAACCGGAGTTGTTAATTTTTTTTACTCAATTGGACCATGTTGACGAAATTCCACTAGTTACATGTTTTGTGAAATGTATCAAATGCAAAGTTGAAAATAATGTAAATACTTACTGTTGGGACGGTTACAAAGAGCAGGTACGTTTTTTTACATTCTTGCACACACATAATGGCTATCTTTTGTCATTTATTGGCATATTGGAGTTAGCACTTCCATATGCCAATAAAATGTCCGCATATTCCGTATTGGTAAATTGAGCCATTTTAAACCACAACAAAGTCTTAACAAAACGTCTGATAATAACAAAAAGTGACAAACAACAAAAAAACTTAACAAAATCACAAGCACAGCAAAGTGAAATTAACGAAAACAAAAAAAAAACGTTAACGTTATTAATGTTTTAAAAAAATCTGAAGCCTTCCAGCCCCATTATTTTTTTTTAAATGCATCGCAAAGTTGAGTTTTAAATTTTTGTTCAACTTTTTTTTTAAGTTCGGGGGCCCACATTTTTGTTTTTAGCAATAACTTGAAACAAACATAATTTTTTTAGAGCCGACAATCTTATAAAAGTCTATTAAAAAAAAGATTTTGGAGCTAGCTTTAAAAAACAAAAAGTTACATGTGTTCAAAGGTATAAAAATGGCAAAATTTCTAAAAAAAGGAAAAAAAATCCTGTAAAAAAAATTACAAGTCCTAGATTTTTTTTAATTCTCAAAATAGGTGGGAGGCGACCCCACCTATCCCCCATTTTCGTATTTTCAACCATCTGCCGAAGACCCTGTATTTTATTTAGATATATTTTGTACTGAGTACTGGAAGTGTAACAATTATCTACTATATAAAAATAAGTCGGGTTTTCCTTCCTGACGCTGTAACTCGAGAACGGCTAGACCGATTTCGCTAATTCTTTTTTTGTCGAGTTCGTTATTGTCAGGAGAAGGTTTTTTATGTAGAGAAGGGTACGGTAGGATAGGGTAGGGTAGGGTAGTGTAGTGTAGTGTAGGGTAGGGCAGTGTAGGGTAGGGTAGTGTAGGGTAGGGTAGGGTAGTGTAGGGTAGGGTAGGGTATTGTAGTGTAGGGTAGTGTAGTGTAGTGTAGGGTAGTGTAGTGTAGTGTATGTAGGGTAGGGTAGGGTAGTGTAGGGTAGGGTAGTGTAGGGTAGTGTAGTGTAGGGTAGAGTAGTGTAGGGTAGGGTAGGGTAGTGTAGGGTAGGGTAGTGTAGTGTAGGGTAGTGTAGTGTAGGGTAGGGTAGTGTAGTGTAGTGTAATGTAAGGCGGTACGTAGTTCGCCGGGACAGCTAGTTATTAATAAAGATGCCGAATTTGAAATATTTCTTTTGTAAATACACAACACAAAACCATATGTTACCTTATGTAACTTATCTTATGTTTTTTTTTACTTAAGTTTTTTCTTCTACTGTGAACAATACATAATAAATTAATAAATAAATAATAAACACAAAATGTAGTTGGTTACGGGGCATGTCCGATACACACTTGGCGAGGTTTTCATTTTAATAAATGTACAGAATTTGCTTAAACAAGCGAATATTTCTTATCTGTGGTGTAAAATATATAAAATGCTATGATAATGAAACCATTGTTATCATAACTTTATTAAATTATAATTTTCATTTATTTTCAGTTGATAGAAAATAAACGATCAGAAATAATGCAGAAATCTCATAATAATGAAGGTTTGTAATTCTTCCTTTATTTAGTTTTTTTTTAAAATTTTATTTAGCTTAAATCATCTCAGCAGCATTAATGTTAAAGAGTCAAATCTTCCATCATCAGCTCACCTGAACAACCTGAAAGAATACAACTATCGGTCTATACGAACCTGAGTATTTACCTATAATATTTAAATAATTATCCTCCAACTCCTTACCATTAAAGAGTTGTTCCTTCCATCGTCAGCTCATCAGCATGACTACCAGACGCAAAACTTATATATAAAATTCATGAAACACATAATACTTGCATATAGAATTTGAGGAATGCCCTCGACTTCCCTGGCATTCCATCATCAGATCTTGACTAGGTAACAAATACAACTATCGGTCTATACGTACCTACGTATCTACGTATCATATTTAAAGAATTATCATCCAACTCCTAACGTTTAGAAGTTGTACCATCCATCATCAGTTCATCAACATGAGATGATAACTACCAGACGCAAAAACTTGAAGAGCTTTAGAAAATAAATGAAACACGTAGTACGTGCCTATAAAAATTGAAGGATTAATTAAAAATTTCTCTGGGATTCCATCATTAGATCCTTACTTGGTGACAATGGAACTACCTCGGGAGTATAATCTTTTGCATATTTTTTTTTTTGAAAATTGGTCAACAATTAACATTACATAATAAAAAACCGGCCAAGTGCGAGTCGGACTAGCACTTCAAGGGTTCTGTACCACCTCTCCACATAACTACACAGTATAATAACAATAATACCTATTCACATTACAAAGAAGAGACATCAACGCGAGGGACAAAAATTTGTGTCAATTAGTTCGGACTCCATATCTCTAGCACTACTCGCACTTGGCCAATTTTTAATTTATTTTGTTTTACTTGAGTATTAGTGCTATAATCACACCAAGTCTTACGTTTGTATGTATTACAGTTTTAACGTTAGAGCTAAATCAAACATACTTCTAAAAAAGTTTTTTGTATGGAGACCCTCTTAATTTTTCGTTTTGGTATTCCTCGTTATAGATAATATACAAAAATGAAAAAACTTATTAACTAGCAAAATACACAATGATATTCAAAGGCGGACTTATCGCTATAAGCGATTTCTTCCATCCAACCTTTGGTGAATGGAGGAGATGAGAAAGTGGAACGATAACGGTTGGGTACATGTGCAATTAAAATTAACAAAGATAAATTACAAATACATATATATATAGATAAATATTAATGTTGATATCATTGGTGTGTTCCGGCATGAAGATAAGATAGCCAGTTCCCCATTGCGTTGGGGAATCTTGATAAGTCCGCTTCCATCTTCGGCAACATCGTCACTTACCACCAGGTGAGATGTTGTCAAGGATTTACCAATTGTGAATAAAAAAAATACATAAATGAATAAAAATATATACTACAACAATATATTGACTGACTCGGTGGCTCAGTGGTTAGTGCCCTTGACTACTGATCCGAGGGTTGTGGGTTCGATCCCCACCCAGGGCAAGCATTTGTGTGATGAGCAGATTTGTTTGCTCTGTGTCTGGGTGTTAAATATCTATATATGTATGTATTTAAACGTATATAAGTATGTATATCAGTCTCTGGTAACCCATAACACAGGGAATCCTACTTTGGGGCCAGATGACCATGTGTGATTTGTCCCAGAATATTTATTATTTATTTTATTTATATATCAATATATGCACACTACGAATGCTTAAGGATAAACTAGGAAGAACACAAGTTACACTTAAATAGAGTAGGAAAAGTTAAGATATAGCAGCAGCAGAAATACATTTTGTGTGATAATTTCAACTATCTACCTATAATGGTTCATGAAATACAGTCTGCTGACAGACGGGCAGATGGACGGACAGCGATAGCTTAGTAAAAGGGTCCCATTGGTCACCCGTTGGGTTTAAGGAACCTTAAAAACGAATAAATAATATATTACAGTGGAACATAGAACTTCCTGCTTTTTTATGTCAGTTAGAAATAAGACAAGTTGAGTGTCGCTCGAGAATCGGTTTCCTAATACAATTCTATGTTTAGAGATGCTCAGTCTCGTTTACACGCATAAGGACCAATACAGATAAAATGACCAATACGCATTTGGACCAATACGCATTTGGATCAATACACATTTGGACCAATACGCATTTGAATCAATAAGACCACCTGTCATCATCTCTATTCGCAATCAAAATGTGGACTCCTCATACAAAAAAGCTGATAGACTTGTGGGTTTCTTGGAGAAAGCTCATACTTAATGTAGTTTTTAGTTTATTTACTTTAAGTCACAATGATAAAGTGAACTACTATAACATTCTTGCCTACTTACATTCCTTTTCTTTGTTCAGATATAAAAAGAAACTTTCTCAGCCTTTTACTTGATATTTCAACCCGAGAAGCTATGACTGACAGACAAATGCGGGACCATCTGAACCTCATGATCGTAGCTGGCTTCGACACAATCTCAACTGCATTACTCTGCATCTTGGTGATGATAGGATCCCATAAAAATGTTCAAGAAAAAACGTATAAAGAGTAAGTACAGTTCGTGGCGTATAAGTTGAACACAAATGGCGGTCGTTCAGGTATGGAGCGCGCGGGTGTAGCGCGAGTTACGCGGGGGGCTGGCGTCCCTTGGTGCGCGCGACCACCGCGCACCGCACTTCGATTGAGACCAGGAAACAAGACAATGCGCACTGTTCAACTTAGATGCCGCGAAATATAACTTAGCTACAGTGTTTTTCCAGAAGTTTTCTTTGTCGTTGTAATTGAAATGCAGTAATTGTAATAATGGCAAAACAACCAAAATATATTAGTTACTTGTTTAGGGAGGGGAATGAATTTGTTATCGACTCGAAAAGTAGAAGAATAGTTACTCGTAGACCATATATTTACAGTGTATTTTTTTAAATATTATTTCTTTTACAGAATTATCGAAGTTGTTGGTGATTCGTGTGAAGACGTTGAACAATCACATTTGGATCGACTGGTTTACCTTGAAGCAGTTATAAAAGAGACCATGAGATTGTTACCCCCAGTACCAATGGTATGGAGAGAAGTTACTGAAGATATCAAACTTGGTCAGTATTTCTTAGTTTGTCATTGTCATTCTGGCAAATAAATCTAATCTAATCTAATGTAATCCTGTCCGGTCCGGTCCGGTTCGGTCCAGTCCCGTCCCGTCCCGTCCAGTCCAGTCCAGTCCAGTCCAGCGTGGTCCAGCGCAGTCCAGCGCAGTCCAGCGCAGTCCAGCGTAGTCCAGCGCAGTCCAGCGCAGTCCAGCCCAGCCCAGCCCAGCCCAGTCCAGCCCAGCCCAGCCTAGCCCAGCCCAGCCCAGTCCAGTCCAGTCCAGTCCAATCTAATCTAATCTAATCCTTACTAATATTATAAACGTGAAAATGTGTTTGGTTTATTTGTTACCTTTTCACGCTTCAACACCTTGACCAATCCTGATGAAATTTGGCATGCAGGTAGCCGGGGTCACGGGGAAGGACAGAGTCTATTTTTTATCCCGTGAAAATAGTATAATCCGATGCAGTTCCTGGGGGAACTGAAAAAATACTCTTTTTTGGTTAATTTCTTTAACATCACAATGTAACAATGGATTATTGTGATTTTTTGCATAGAGATGGTTGAGGGGGAGGGAAATGACATAATTTACTAATTAGCATATCATGATATAGTTCCCGAGGGATCTAGAGAAAACTTATGTCCACCACTCGCCCTCACAGACAGTCATAAAAACGATGGCTACGAGGGCGAAGCCGCGGGCATAAGCTAGTTTAATAATATATTGCACAGATCAAGTAATAATTGACGACGCTAAATACGATCAAAACCGACTTCAATCATCTTTAAGGCGAGAGTGAATAATCATTACTAAAGTTTGCGAGTGTCTTCCTCGACTACATCGACACTTTCCATCAGGTGAGGTCAAACGCACATAAATATTTTATATCATAAAAACAAATAGAACAGTTTTAATTATTACTTATGTTTTTAAAAACGATCCAAGAAATAAAAAAAAAACACGAAAATCGGTTTTTGAGTTTACAAAGATGTCGCATAACACAAGAAACATACATACAGTTGCATTTAGAACCTCTTCCTTCTTTGGATGGGTTATACATAAAAGGGCATAATACATACAATCTACTTCAAAAAAGTCGGAGGATCTCAATTCTACTAAGTATTATTATTGTGTTTTTACTTTTTTAAAGTAGTAGTGAGAGTGATTTCGTGAAATAGGACGGTAAAGCGTTACAGGAAATGCGAACGTTTTTTTAAGTCACGAAAGCTAAGGCAAGCTAAGGCTCAGGTGGCCATGCCGGCTGAAACATGGCCATGCCGCCTAATGCGAGGCCGAAAGCCCGGCCCGTAATTCTAAGACTCGATAATTATTGCGAGTTCGAAGGCAGGGCCCGTGAATGTATGACTCGATAATTCATGATTGAGTTTACGAGGAACCAAAGATGACCTATTATAGACTGTCTACATGAACATCCCGATAATTCATGGTTGGGTTTACGTGGGACTAAAGATGACCTATTGTAGACTGTCTATATGTACGAACCAAAAATTCATGGTTGAGTTTACATGGAATCAAAGATTACTCTTTTGTATTCACTGTCTATGGCAAAGGAACAAAGATTACCTATTATTCACTGTTGTTTATTGCTGAAGAAGAGTAGGATGGGGGGAGAAAGGTGTAGGGGGAAAAGTGTACAAACAAAGGAACTTTCTTTGGATTAACAAATAGATATCTAGAGGGTAATCGGTCAAGGCGTTTCCACGATAATTCATGATTGATTTTACGAGGATTCAATGATCAACTTTTATAGAATGTCTATATCTACGACCCAATAATTCACTGTTGAGTTAACGTGGGACAAAATATGACCTTTTATAGATTGTCTGTATGTACGACACGAAAATTGTGGAAAGTGGTTTAGCATGATTACTAGAATTCCCAGTTGTATAAAACGCAATCTGCTCTCTTGCGCATAGTAACAAAAGTATTTACCTAAAAGTTTAACTTAATTATGTTTTAGAAAACTACACTCTTTATGCGGGGCATTCTTGTTTTCTGCTTCTAAACGGGGTGAACATGCACCCAATGTGGGGTGATGACGTGCAGCTTTTCAAACCGGAACGCTGGCTGCACCCTTCCACAGTCCCCGACCATCCAGCTGCTTTTGGTGCCTTCAGTATAGGAAAAAGAAATTGCATTGGTAAGTAGAAGCGGTCGTTATTCCTTGGTACAGGAACGGTCGTAACTCAATGCGACCAGCGTGGCCGCGACTCTCTGATGTACATTCATCACCAACTAGCCTAACCGGCGATATATTGTCGTCGCACTATCTCATCTATCGCCATACAAATAAGACAAGAAAAGCAATGACAAAATTTTCTTGTGACGCGAATATCAGTCTGGCTGGACGTTACTTTAATAGGTCCCTGTGCCTATGATCTTTAAAATTAAATGTTCTTTAAACCTAACCTAACTGACAATATATTGTCGTCGCACTATCGCATCTATCGCCATACAAATAAGACAAGAAAAGCGATGACAAAATTTTCTTGTGACGCGAATGTCAGTCTGGCTAGACGTTACTTTGATAGGTCCCTGGGCCTATAATCTTTAAATGTTCTTTAAACCTAACCTAACTGACAATATATTGTTGTCGCACTATCTCATCTATCGCCATACAAATAAGACAAGAAAAGCGATGACAAAATTTTCTTGTGACGCGAATGTCAGTCTGGCTAGACGTTACTTTGATAGGTCCCTGGGCCTATAATCTTTAAATGTTCTTTAAACCTAACCTAACTGACAATATATTGTTGTCGCACTATCTCATCTATCGCCATACAAATAAGACAAGAAAAGCGATGACAAAATTTTCTTGTGACGCGAATGTCAGTCTGGCTGGATGTTACTCTGCTAGGTCCCTGACCTATGATCATTAAATGTTCTTTATATCTAACCTAACCGAAAATATAGTGTCGTCGCACTATCGCATCTATCGCCATACTAATAAGACAAGAAATGCGATGACAAAGTTTTCTTGTGACGCGAATGTCAGTCTGACTGGACGTTACTTTGATAGGTCCCTGGATCTATGATCTTTAAATGTTCTTTAAACCTAACCTAACAGACAATATATTGTCGTCGCACTATCTCATCTATCGCAATACAAATAAGAATAGAAAAGCGATGACAAAATTTTTTTGTGACGCGAATCTCAGTCTGGCTGGACGTTACTTTGGTCCCTGTGCCTATGATCTTTATATGTTTTTTAAACCTAACCTAACCGACAATATTGTAGAGATTGTATGTCTCTACATTTCTACACTTGCAACTCCTTTAATTATTTTCTTGCCAGCGCGAATCGAAGTAAGAATATTGATTTAAATTTGAATTGATAGGTCGTTCGAAAGATTTTCAATACAATAGATGTTCATTCTATGGTGGACCGTGAGCCAGGACGGAGGTCCTTTTACCAAGAGTATATTTTTTGTTATCTGTGCGTCTGGGCTGAGGTCCCTAAAGTTATGGCAAGAAAGTAATAGGAATCGATAAAGAAATAATAATCAGTCAGCCGACAGAGCCCACTCCTTTTTTTACGTGTTAAATATATGATCATCTCTGATGATCTTTAATACGTACTACCATCTTTCCTTTTAAAATATTAAGCTAGCTATAACCCCCCGGCGTCCCGTTGACGACATCACAATATATTGCCGTTGCACTATCTCATCTATCGCCATACAAATAAGACAAGAAAAGCGATGACAAAATTATCTTGTGACGCGAATGTCAGTCTGGCTGGACGCTACTTTGATAGGTCCCTGGGCCTATGATCTTTAAATTTTCTTTAAACCTAACCTAACTGGCAATATATAAAAGCGGTTACACCTAGTTTTAGTCGGCTTCTACCTAGTTGCAGCCGACAACAGTGGATTAAACTTACGTAAGTGTATCCCTTTGAAGGGGGGCGGGGGATGAGAAGTTGCAACGGTAGACGGGGGGCTCCTTGTAGTGGTTCCTAAGTCAAATCCTCTAAAGGCCTAAAGGCTCACCTCTTGCATAGCCACAGATATAGCCACGAGCATGTGTGTGGTGTGGAGTAAGTATGTGTATGTATTAACTTATTTTTTGTTTATTTCTCAGGCAAGTACTACGCAATGATGTCGATGAAGACATTCTTGGTGCACGCCCTACGGGAGTACGTCATCACCGCCGACTGGACTCAGATGGAGTTTTTCGAAGATATTCTGTTAAAAGTCGAATCTGGACATCATATTAGCTTAAAACGAAGATCGTAGTCTTTTGTGTTTCTTGTCTAATAAATTTGAAATTAAAATTGCTGAGAAGACATTGTGTGAATATTTTTTTGCCATTTCAACAAAAAAAAAAGGTACAAGGACCACTTTGGAGACTTTGGTTTAATCCATATACAAATTATGTACTATTCATTGGTATGTGCAACAATTATAACGACTGGACAGATTTGGCTCTTTTTTCCTTTCGAATAAGGGGACGAAAAATTGGTAAAGACAGTCACAAAAACTGTCCATGCGAGAGAAGCCGCAGGCTAAAACTAGTGTAATATGAAACAAATTGTACAGCCACGCTGTCCATACTTTTTTGCGGAGGCTTCACTGTCATAGTCGGGCATAAACAAATCAACAATCAACAATACACTTACATGACTTTGACTGACTCGATGGCTCAGTGGTTAGTGCCCTTGACTACTGATCCGAGGGTTGTGGGTTCGATCCCCACCCAGGGCAAGCATTTGTGTGATGAGCAGATTTGTTTGCTCTGTGTCTGGGTGTTAAATATATCTATATATGTATGTATTTAAACGTATATAAGTATGTATATCAGTCTCTGGTACCCATAACACAGGGAATCCTAATTTGGGGCCAGATGACCATGTGTGATTTGTCCCAGAATATTTATTTATTTATTTATTTATTTTACATAATAGCAAAGAATACACTAGGCATATCAAACTTGATGAAAAATTTACAAATAATTTAGGCTTGTATGGGAAGTACCTTACTCAGATTTGCCCTGGAATATTGAAGTACTCAGTGCAGTAGGCTTTATTGTGTCATTATTATTCACAAAGTTTTATTAAAATCGTCACAGCCGTTTTTGAGAAAAAGTATCAATCAATCTGGATTTTGTGTGGGACGTACTTTATACCGTTTTTTCTTGCAACAACGGACTACCGCGTACTGTAGGCCATATTCAGTTATAGGAACACACCGAGTTTCATCAAAATCGTTAAAGCCAGTTTTGGGTAAAAAAATAATAAGTAATATTTTACTATTTGGCAACCCTAAAAATACAAGATATAGAAGACTTGAAAAAAAAAACTATATATAAAATATTTGTGAAGGAAATACGTACACACACACACACACACACACACACACACACACACACAGACACACACACACTTACACATATTTTTTATAATTCGTTTTTTAGACTCGATCCCCATCAATATCTCATATTCGTTTTTTTAGGTTTCCGTACACCAAAACGGAACCCTTTTAGGATCACTTTGTTGCCCCTCCATCCCTCCGTCCGTCTGTGTGTCAAGACCCTATATCTCGGTAACGCGTGAAGGTATAGAGTTAAAATTAAAACTTAAAAGATACGGCCGTTCAATCCGCAAAAACGTACATTTCGAAACTCAAGGAAATCAAAATTTATAGGGTTTTTCCCGTTGACATAGAACTATGAAATTTGGAAAGTAATACCGTCTTACACTGCAAGTATAGAAAAAAATCGGAAAACTGTACATATGTAATTAAATCATAAAAAAATACAGTCTTTATTTAAAAAGTACTCATCAATTATGGAAGAAACGGCAGTCCAAATTCTGAATTGAGTTAACCATATAATGTGGGGTATCGTATGAAAGGGCTTCATTGGCACAAGCTTAAACAGATTTTTCATTATTTTTTTAATGTATAGTTTTCGATTTATGACTAAAAATGAAAGATAATCTTTTCCCTTTTTTATATGTATAGGATGGGTACCTAATAATTTTGGAGTGTATAAATAAATAAATATTCTGGGACAAATCACACATGGTCATCTGGCCCCAAAGTAGGATTCCCTGTGTTATGGGTTACCAGAGACTGATATACATACTTATATACATTTAAATACATACATATATATATAGATATTTAACACCCAGACACAGAGCAAACAAATCTGCTCATCACACAAATGCTTGCCCTGGGTGGGGATCGAACCCACAACCCTCGGATCAGTAGTCAAGGGCACAAACCACTGAGCCACCGAGTCATTCAAAATAGTACCTAACAGTCTGCACTGTTATGATTTATAATATTTACCTACAAATTTGTCCGACTCACACTTGACCGGTTTTTTGCCATCTCAATACCTTCTTTACTGAGTCGTCGCTCGAAAGTAAAAAAAAAACGTGTGGCACTCGGGGACTGCCGCGGTAAAGCTATTGCATAGCATTTTTTATAGTCCTTGGGGCGCGGGATGTTTTTGTAATAAATTAACACTAAATCTTCTGTCCGTGTGTTAGTCATTGAACTCCTCCTAAACGGCTGGACCGATTTTGATGAAATTTTTTGTGTGAATTCCAGGAGGTTTGAGGATGGTTTAGAATGCGAATGTAGGGTAGGGTAGGGTAGTGTAGGGTAGGGTAGTGCAGTGTAGTGAATGTAGGGTAGGGTAGTGTAGGGTAGGGTAATGTGTAGGGTAGGGTAATGTGTAGGGTAGGGTAGTGTAGTGTAGGGTAGGGTAGTGTAGTTTATGGTAGGGTAGTGTAGGGTAGAGTAGTGTAGTGTAGGGTAGTGTAGGGTAGGGTAGGGTAATGTAGTGTAGGTTAGGGTAGTGAAGTGTAGTGTAAGGTGGAACGAAGTTCGCCGGGACAGCTAGTTAACACTAAAATTACACCAGTAAAATTTCTAAGTCCTTTTAGTACCGCAAATCGCTAATAGATGGCACTGTAAGTTTTTAGGTCGCGGTAACGTTACGTTACGCTCGACCGAGCTACATGGTAGGCGGAGTGGGGGGGTGTTAGGTTTTATTTTCGTTACGGAATTTCTTGATTCGGCGAAAGCCCGCGATAAAGGCTATGCAATAGCTTAAAACTAAAATGTCTGGATGAGGTATGCAGTGTGTATGTATGTACTAACAAAAGTTGTAACCAGGCCGTGTCGTCAGTGCGACCATTTTTACATTTAACCCCCGACGCAAAAAGAGGGGTTTTACAACGTGTTTATCTGTAGCTCCTTACTGAATGGACCGTTTTTAATGCGTTTTTTTTGTTTTAAATCAGAAGGTACAAACGTGATGAATACAAACTCCACCAAAAAGTTCCTATTAGCAAAACCTGAACAGGGTTACTAGCACATAATAAGATTTACCACACTGGGTTTTTTATTATTCCAGAAAATTCGAAATAAGTACCCTCCCATAAAAACAGATTATTAGTATTTTTTCTAAGTCACTCACAAATATGTCACTTACACCTTTTTTTTTATTCACAATTGGTAAACCCTTGACAACATCTCACCTGGTGGTAAGTGACGATGTTGCCGAAGATCGAAACGGGCTTACCAAGATTCCCCAACGCAATGGGGAACTGGCTATCTTATCTTCATGCCGGAATACACCAATGATATCAACATTGATATTTGGCGGCAAGACTTAGATAAGATGGTGGTAGCTAGCCAGACGGGCTTAGAAAATGCCCTACCAGCAACCAAACCGAGTCTTACAATTAACCCCGCCGGGAATCGAACCCGCGACCTCCTGTTTAAAGCCAGTGAACTTTGCCTCTGAGCTACGGAGGCGGTTGAAAAATTGCTTTTTTCTACTTGTAATGCTATGCTCGGAATTAAAATTTAATTTCGGAGAACCAAAGTAACCGACATACGAATAGCTCACAGAATTGCTAAACTAAAGTGGAATTGGGCAGGGCACATAGCTCGTAGAACAGATGGCCGTTGGCCGTGGTTAAAGTTCTCGAGGTGCGACCACGCACCGGAAAAAGTAGCGTAGACAGGCCTCCCACTCGGTGAACCGATGACCTAGTGAAGGACGTGGAAAGCCGCTAGATGCGGGTAGCGCAGAACAGGTCGTCGTGGAAATTCTTGGGTGAGGAGGCCTATGTTCAGCAGTGGACGTCGGCTGATATGATGATGATACAGCCACGAAACCTAGACAGTATTAAATACATACAGTTTCATAGTTTAACACCCAGAAGTACTAAATAAAGAATGCGCTTATGTACAGCTAAGAAACTTACAACGCTAAGCACAGTACAAAACGCCTAAACCGTGTGTTTAACACGGTTAAGGCGTTTTGTACTGTGCTTAGCGTTGTAAGTTTTCAAACTTAATCCACTAGAATAATAAAAATGGCAAAATGAAAAAACCAAAGAACGATGATCGGGCCTTAAATAATCCCTTTCAGAATGCTTCCAGCACATTTTTTATTATTATAACAGCTCATATACGTCCCCACCGAGGGGCTCGAGCCTACCCTGAATCAGGGCGATTAGGCCTTAGTCGACCACGCTGGCCCAGTGCGGGTTGGTCGACATCACACACAACCTTCGAGTTTCTTCGCAGGCGTGTGCAGGTTTCCTCACGATGTTTTTCTTCACCGTTAAAGCAATCGGTAAGTATATGTACGTAAGTTTTTGAAAAACTCATTGGTATATTGGCCGTCCAGATTCGAACCCGGTACCTCTGGTTAGATGGACCGAGTCGTTACCGGTTGAGCCTCCGACGCTTTTTAGCACATACAGTTACTTAATAATTATTATAGGAGGATCAAGGCAGATATCTGGTGTTTCTTTATGTAATCTCTCTCTCGTGGTTTTGAACGACATTCAATTCCATTTAGTAGCGTAGTCAAAAATCTCGGAGTATTGTTTGACAGCACCATGTCGTGGTCGCCACATGTAACTGAACTCAGCGGTAAGTTCTTTGCTGCAGCTCACTTGTTACGACGATCAAATTACCTTATCTCCCAGAAAACCAAGATAGAGTTTCTTCTTCTGCTAATCTTGGACTACGCTGATGCGAGCTGTCCAGATCTAAACGAGGATCTGAAGTCTACACTCGAAAGGTTACAATACGTATGCATTCGTTTTATATTTGGGTTACGCAAATATGACCACGCATCTGAATATCGCACCCAGCTTAAATGGCTTCCTATCCGTCAACGGCGTCACTTGCATCTCCTCTCCATTCTCTTTAATGTCCTGTATAATCCCAATGCTCCAACCTATTTGGCCAATTTTACGTCACGATCGACCGCATATGTCCTGCTGAAACTTTTACACTTTCTCTCGCACTTCTACACCAAGTCCTTCTCTATAATGTCCGCTCGTCTGTGGAACTCTTTACCTTCCGATGTTCACCACGCTGAGACACTAGCAGTGTTCAAGCTGCGTCTTCGGGAATTTTTCCTGATCCAGTAGTTTTGTACGTATTTATACTTGTTTATATATTGTTACATACGAGTATGTAGTACAATTATTATTAACTGTTTACTCATATTTATATTTAAAACATGTAAGGTACTTGATACAAATAAAGCCTATGCACAAATATAGCCTACACGCCAGAAAACATAGACAAATTACGTTGAACTAAAAGAGACCTTGCGCACTTGGGCGGGGGATGAGAAGTTGCAACGGTAGACGGGGGGCTCCTTGTAGTGGTTCCTAAGTCAAATCCTCTAAAGGCCTAAAGGCTCACCTCTTGCATAGCCACAGATATAGCCACGAGCATGTGTGTGGTGTGGAGTAAGTATGTGTATGTATTAACTTATTTTTTGTTTATTTCTCAGGCAAGTACTACGCAATGATGTCGATGAAGACATTCTTGGTGCACGCCCTACGGGAGTACGTCATCACCGCCGACTGGACTCAGATGGAGTTTTTCGAAGATATTCTGTTAAAAGTCGAATCTGGACATCATATTAGCTTAAAACGAAGATCGTAGTCTTTTGTGTTTCTTGTCTAATAAATTTGAAATTAAAATTGCTGAGAAGACATTGTGTGAATATTTTTTTGCCATTTCAACAAAAAAAAAAGGTACAAGGACCACTTTGGAGACTTTGGTTTAATCCATATACAAATTATGTACTATTCATTGGTATGTGCAACAATTATAACGACTGGACAGATTTGGCTCTTTTTTCCTTTCGAATAAGGGGACGAAAAATTGGTAAAGACAGTCACAAAAACTGTCCATGCGAGAGAAGCCGCAGGCTAAAACTAGTGTAATATGAAACAAATTGTACAGCCACGCTGTCCATACTTTTTTGCGGAGGCTTCACTGTCATAGTCGGGCATAAACAAATCAACAATCAACAATACACTTACATGACTTTGACTGACTCGATGGCTCAGTGGTTAGTGCCCTTGACTACTGATCCGAGGGTTGTGGGTTCGATCCCCACCCAGGGCAAGCATTTGTGTGATGAGCAGATTTGTTTGCTCTGTGTCTGGGTGTTAAATATATCTATATATGTATGTATTTAAACGTATATAAGTATGTATATCAGTCTCTGGTACCCATAACACAGGGAATCCTAATTTGGGGCCAGATGACCATGTGTGATTTGTCCCAGAATATTTATTTATTTATTTATTTATTTTACATAATAGCAAAGAATACACTAGGCATATCAAACTTGATGAAAAATTTACAAATAATTTAGGCTTGTATGGGAAGTACCTTACTCAGATTTGCCCTGGAATATTGAAGTACTCAGTGCAGTAGGCTTTATTGTGTCATTATTATTCACAAAGTTTTATTAAAATCGTCACAGCCGTTTTTGAGAAAAAGTATCAATCAATCTGGATTTTGTGTGGGACGTACTTTATACCGTTTTTTCTTGCAACAACGGACTACCGCGTACTGTAGGCCATATTCAGTTATAGGAACACACCGAGTTTCATCAAAATCGTTAAAGCCAGTTTTGGGTAAAAAAATAATAAGTAATATTTTACTATTTGGCAACCCTAAAAATACAAGATATAGAAGACTTGAAAAAAAAAACTATATATAAAATATTTGTGAAGGAAATACGTACACACACACACACACACACACACACACACACACACACAGACACACACACACTTACACATATTTTTTATAATTCGTTTTTTAGACTCGATCCCCATCAATATCTCATATTCGTTTTTTTAGGTTTCCGTACACCAAAACGGAACCCTTTTAGGATCACTTTGTTGCCCCTCCATCCCTCCGTCCGTCTGTGTGTCAAGACCCTATATCTCGGTAACGCGTGAAGGTATAGAGTTAAAATTAAAACTTAAAAGATACGGCCGTTCAATCCGCAAAAACGTACATTTCGAAACTCAAGGAAATCAAAATTTATAGGGTTTTTCCCGTTGACATAGAACTATGAAATTTGGAAAGTAATACCGTCTTACACTGCAAGTATAGAAAAAAATCGGAAAACTGTACATATGTAATTAAATCATAAAAAAATACAGTCTTTATTTAAAAAGTACTCATCAATTATGGAAGAAACGGCAGTCCAAATTCTGAATTGAGTTAACCATATAATGTGGGGTATCGTATGAAAGGGCTTCATTGGCACAAGCTTAAACAGATTTTTCATTATTTTTTTAATGTATAGTTTTCGATTTATGACTAAAAATGAAAGATAATCTTTTCCCTTTTTTATATGTATAGGATGGGTACCTAATAATTTTGGAGTGTATAAATAAATAAATATTCTGGGACAAATCACACATGGTCATCTGGCCCCAAAGTAGGATTCCCTGTGTTATGGGTTACCAGAGACTGATATACATACTTATATACATTTAAATACATACATATATATATAGATATTTAACACCCAGACACAGAGCAAACAAATCTGCTCATCACACAAATGCTTGCCCTGGGTGGGGATCGAACCCACAACCCTCGGATCAGTAGTCAAGGGCACAAACCACTGAGCCACCGAGTCATTCAAAATAGTACCTAACAGTCTGCACTGTTATGATTTATAATATTTACCTACAAATTTGTCCGACTCACACTTGACCGGTTTTTTGCCATCTCAATACCTTCTTTACTGAGTCGTCGCTCGAAAGTAAAAAAAAAACGTGTGGCACTCGGGGACTGCCGCGGTAAAGCTATTGCATAGCATTTTTTATAGTCCTTGGGGCGCGGGATGTTTTTGTAATAAATTAACACTAAATCTTCTGTCCGTGTGTTAGTCATTGAACTCCTCCTAAACGGCTGGACCGATTTTGATGAAATTTTTTGTGTGAATTCCAGGAGGTTTGAGGATGGTTTAGAATGCGAATGTAGGGTAGGGTAGGGTAGTGTAGGGTAGGGTAGTGCAGTGTAGTGAATGTAGGGTAGGGTAGTGTAGGGTAGGGTAATGTGTAGGGTAGGGTAATGTGTAGGGTAGGGTAGTGTAGTGTAGGGTAGGGTAGTGTAGTTTATGGTAGGGTAGTGTAGGGTAGAGTAGTGTAGTGTAGGGTAGTGTAGGGTAGGGTAGGGTAATGTAGTGTAGGTTAGGGTAGTGAAGTGTAGTGTAAGGTGGAACGAAGTTCGCCGGGACAGCTAGTTAACACTAAAATTACACCAGTAAAATTTCTAAGTCCTTTTAGTACCGCAAATCGCTAATAGATGGCACTGTAAGTTTTTAGGTCGCGGTAACGTTACGTTACGCTCGACCGAGCTACATGGTAGGCGGAGTGGGGGGGTGTTAGGTTTTATTTTCGTTACGGAATTTCTTGATTCGGCGAAAGCCCGCGATAAAGGCTATGCAATAGCTTAAAACTAAAATGTCTGGATGAGGTATGCAGTGTGTATGTATGTACTAACAAAAGTTGTAACCAGGCCGTGTCGTCAGTGCGACCATTTTTACATTTAACCCCCGACGCAAAAAGAGGGGTTTTACAACGTGTTTATCTGTAGCTCCTTACTGAATGGACCGTTTTTAATGCGTTTTTTTTGTTTTAAATCAGAAGGTACAAACGTGATGAATACAAACTCCACCAAAAAGTTCCTATTAGCAAAACCTGAACAGGGTTACTAGCACATAATAAGATTTACCACACTGGGTTTTTTATTATTCCAGAAAATTCGAAATAAGTACCCTCCCATAAAAACAGATTATTAGTATTTTTTCTAAGTCACTCACAAATATGTCACTTACACCTTTTTTTTTATTCACAATTGGTAAACCCTTGACAACATCTCACCTGGTGGTAAGTGACGATGTTGCCGAAGATCGAAACGGGCTTACCAAGATTCCCCAACGCAATGGGGAACTGGCTATCTTATCTTCATGCCGGAATACACCAATGATATCAACATTGATATTTGGCGGCAAGACTTAGATAAGATGGTGGTAGCTAGCCAGACGGGCTTAGAAAATGCCCTACCAGCAACCAAACCGAGTCTTACAATTAACCCCGCCGGGAATCGAACCCGCGACCTCCTGTTTAAAGCCAGTGAACTTTGCCTCTGAGCTACGGAGGCGGTTGAAAAATTGCTTTTTTCTACTTGTAATGCTATGCTCGGAATTAAAATTTAATTTCGGAGAACCAAAGTAACCGACATACGAATAGCTCACAGAATTGCTAAACTAAAGTGGAATTGGGCAGGGCACATAGCTCGTAGAACAGATGGCCGTTGGCCGTGGTTAAAGTTCTCGAGGTGCGACCACGCACCGGAAAAAGTAGCGTAGACAGGCCTCCCACTCGGTGAACCGATGACCTAGTGAAGGACGTGGAAAGCCGCTAGATGCGGGTAGCGCAGAACAGGTCGTCGTGGAAATTCTTGGGTGAGGAGGCCTATGTTCAGCAGTGGACGTCGGCTGATATGATGATGATACAGCCACGAAACCTAGACAGTATTAAATACATACAGTTTCATAGTTTAACACCCAGAAGTACTAAATAAAGAATGCGCTTATGTACAGCTAAGAAACTTACAACGCTAAGCACAGTACAAAACGCCTAAACCGTGTGTTTAACACGGTTAAGGCGTTTTGTACTGTGCTTAGCGTTGTAAGTTTTCAAACTTAATCCACTAGAATAATAAAAATGGCAAAATGAAAAAACCAAAGAACGATGATCGGGCCTTAAATAATCCCTTTCAGAATGCTTCCAGCACATTTTTTATTATTATAACAGCTCATATACGTCCCCACCGAGGGGCTCGAGCCTACCCTGAATCAGGGCGATTAGGCCTTAGTCGACCACGCTGGCCCAGTGCGGGTTGGTCGACATCACACACAACCTTCGAGTTTCTTCGCAGGCGTGTGCAGGTTTCCTCACGATGTTTTTCTTCACCGTTAAAGCAATCGGTAAGTATATGTACGTAAGTTTTTGAAAAACTCATTGGTATATTGGCCGTCCAGATTCGAACCCGGTACCTCTGGTTAGATGGACCGAGTCGTTACCGGTTGAGCCTCCGACGCTTTTTAGCACATACAGTTACTTAATAATTATTATAGGAGGATCAAGGCAGATATCTGGTGTTTCTTTATGTAATCTCTCTCTCGTGGTTTTGAACGACATTCAATTCCATTTAGTAGCGTAGTCAAAAATCTCGGAGTATTGTTTGACAGCACCATGTCGTGGTCGCCACATGTAACTGAACTCAGCGGTAAGTTCTTTGCTGCAGCTCACTTGTTACGACGATCAAATTACCTTATCTCCCAGAAAACCAAGATAGAGTTTCTTCTTCTGCTAATCTTGGACTACGCTGATGCGAGCTGTCCAGATCTAAACGAGGATCTGAAGTCTACACTCGAAAGGTTACAATACGTATGCATTCGTTTTATATTTGGGTTACGCAAATATGACCACGCATCTGAATATCGCACCCAGCTTAAATGGCTTCCTATCCGTCAACGGCGTCACTTGCATCTCCTCTCCATTCTCTTTAATGTCCTGTATAATCCCAATGCTCCAACCTATTTGGCCAATTTTACGTCACGATCGACCGCATATGTCCTGCTGAAACTTTTACACTTTCTCTCGCACTTCTACACCAAGTCCTTCTCTATAATGTCCGCTCGTCTGTGGAACTCTTTACCTTCCGATGTTCACCACGCTGAGACACTAGCAGTGTTCAAGCTGCGTCTTCGGGAATTTTTCCTGATCCAGTAGTTTTGTACGTATTTATACTTGTTTATATATTGTTACATACGAGTATGTAGTACAATTATTATTAACTGTTTACTCATATTTATATTTAAAACATGTAAGGTACTTGATACAAATAAAGCCTATGCACAAATATAGCCTACACGCCAGAAAACATAGACAAATTACGTTGAACTAAAAGAGACCTTGCGCACACACACATACGAACTCCATAACCTGCCCGAAAGCGCGGGCACACCCGCACCCCGCTCCGATGCCAGTCGGGACGCGGTCATCGCACGGACAGGCTGTTTACGCGCCTCGTTATAAGAAAATTGCGTCTTCATGGTAAGTTTTTTTAATAAAATCTTATTATTTTAGTTCCTGTTTCTTAAAATTCCTATTCAATAACCTTTTGACCGTTTTTTTATGCTACGAAAGTGGATTTTAAGCTTTAGCTTTGTTTTTTAAGATCATATAACTAAAAAAAGGGTGCGATCACAAATATGGCCTAGGCTTTATTTATAATCGGGTAGGCCTTAATTGTGATCTTAGGCCTTAATAGTGATACTGTAGCTCATAAGCAATCTCAAGTTTATTTCATAGTTTTGGCAATTAAATGGTGAGGTTTTATGGCATATTCACCTGATTTAGATAAAATAAAGGTGTTATTTTGAAACCATTAGCCAAATTTTCACAGCCGCTCAGACCATCAAACTGAACAACTCAGTATAGGTCCACCTCTGAAATCGCGACTGAATAATATGTTTTACTTATATGAAACAGCTGTTTTTTTTTAAACTAATAAGTAATAAAATAGTTCCGTAATTTCATTTCAGATTCTTCTAATTAACTACAATGGCTCTCTCAAAACCAAAACGCGCCACCTGGTCTGAAGACAACTTAGCAGCGGCTGTTGGGTCTATTCGTAATGGTTTGTCTTCGTATAAAGCAGCGGCTCATTATGGTATTCCAAGGAGAACTCTCAGAACTCATGTAGCAAATGGGATAGTTACCAAACGACTAGGAAGGCATACAATACTCTCTACGGACCAAGAAAAAGATTTTGTCAGGCGAATAATAAAATTTTCAGAGCTTGGTATACCATTAACGCCAAAAATGATTAGGATTCAGGCATTTGCTTTTTGTAAAAAATTTCAAATACCCCACAATTTTAGTGAAGAAAAGGGGCTAGCTGGGAAAGGGTGGTTACGGCTATTTTTGAAAAGACATCCGGAGCTGGCGAAACGCAAAGCGCAATTTCTGAACCCGGCTCGAGCCCAAAAACTAAATAAAGCTATTGTCGCTCATCATTTCAAAGAAATTCTGAAACTGTACGATGAGCTCGATTTACATGACCATCCTGAAAGAATATACAACATGGATGAAAAGGGTTGTAGGCTAACATTACATCACCAGCAGGCAGTGGTCGCCCAAAAAGGTACCAAAAGGGTCCACATGCAGGTAGCTGAACATGGCGAAAATGTTACAATTGTTGGATGTGGAAATGCTTTAGGAAATCCAATACCTCCTATGATTCTTTTCAAAGGCAAAAGGAAGAGACCCGAGTATGCCGAGAATCTACCCGCAGGATCAGTTGTGCACATGGCTCCAAAAGGTAGCATGACAACAGATATATTTGTTTTGTTTATTCAACACTTGGCCAAATTCAAGGCTTTTGGCAAATGTCTCCTAATTTTCGACGGCGCAAAAAGTCATTTAGACTTTCGCATTGCAGAGGAAGCAGAGAAAAACGATATAGTTTTGTATTGTCTGCCATCTAACACTACGCACGAGCTGCAGCCCATGGACAAATCGTGTTTTAAGCCATTTGAAACTTACTGGGATCAGGAAGTGTTGAAATTCCTGTATGAAAATCGAGCAAAATCTATAACAAAGAAACATTTTAATACAATTTTGACGTTTAAGAATTTATTCATCTTCCAGTTCAGAAGCAGACCCAATCAGCATGCCTCAGCACTCTAATGCAAACCCACTGGAGCCAAATCTGCTACCACATTCTGAAACATTTCCTCAGAAAACTGTAAAATTAAGCGCACTACCTCAGAAGATGGGGTTGACCATTGCAAGCCCTCAACCCAAGGAAAGAGACCCGTTGAACGTAAGTCCACTTCCTCAGAAGATGGACCTGACGATCGCAAGCCCTCAACCCAAGGAAAGAGACCCGTTGAACTTAAACCCCCCACCTCAGAAGATGGACCTGACGATCGCAAGCCCTCAACCCAAGGAAAGACACCCGTTGAACGTAAACCCCCCACCTCAGAAGATGGACCTGACGATCGCAAGCCTTCAACCCAAGGAAAGAGACTCGTTGAGCTTAAACCCTCCACCTCAGAAGATGGACCTGCCGATCGGAAGTTTGCTACCTCAGATAGAAAAAGTACGGGACACAAGCCCAGTAAACATAATTGAGAGAATAAATGCGGAGAATTTGAAAACTGTGAGAAAAAAAGCCTTTATGTCTCGAAACTCATCAGACGAAGACGACGTCCCTTTATCTCAATTAAGTACAAAAACAGATTTCCAGAAATTTATGCCAACTCCAGACTATGGAGCTGTTAAAACTCAGCCACGTAAGAAGGCTTTAAACTACAAAGGTCAAAGAGTGACAAAAGATCTATTCAACAAGAAAGAGGAAGAAAAGAAAGTGGCAAAACCTATTGCAAAAAAGAAAATAGCAAAAAAAGTGCAACCAGAAAGAAAAGAAACCAAAAAGAAAGGCAATATTAAACTAAACGATAAATCTACAAAGAAGAAAACCATAACAGGAAATAAATCCAAAAAGAACGAAGAACGTTGGTATTGTCATGCATGTCATGAAGAAAAAGTGGAGGATATGAGACCATGCATTAACTGTCATAAATGGTTTCACGAATCTTGCATTGGATTGACAAAAAATGATTTAGATGCCTTTGTGTGTCCCGATTGTGATGTTTAGAATTAAGATTTATTTTTACTTACTATGACTGATTTATGTTCTCTTACTTAATATGACTGATTTATGTTCCTAATTTGCTTTATAAAGTTGTTTTCTTTGGAGGCCATATTAAAACATTGTTAACAAATAAGGCCTACCCAAAAACAAAATAAAAAATATATTTTTTAGTTTTTTTGATAAGTTTAGTTCCTAATGTTGTGTTTTCTACTATAAGTATTGAATTTTGTGAGAATTTAAGTTAATTTGTTTAATAAGAGACTAAAAGTCTGATTAGTGATTAAGTGCACTAAAAACAAAATATTTTGTTACAAGTTTTTCCATAATATAATTAAAACATAATAAAGAATCTGAAAAAATAATGTTTTATTATTTGTTTTAATTCATTTTAGTTATTTTCTTGGGTTGAACATAGTAGGCCTTTTTAAGTGTACGTGATTTATTACAGCCAAAAGTAGGGTTCCAGAAAATTGATGATTTTTCCTATCTTTTGTTATAAATCGTTAATTTTTTTTTGTCAGAAATTTGCATTAATTAATCATTCATGAATTGTAACTTAGGTTAAAGTAGCTAATAGGCCCTATTATTGAGATCTAGGGCTTTAAAGTTAAGTAGGCCTTAATTGTATCAAGTACCTTATATTCATCGTGGATTAATATTACTTATAATCTTGGAAAATACCTTGCTATCAGATTCTTGCACTATCTTTGTTTTACATTATATATTTGAATATATCTAATCTGCCAAGGATCGTCTGGAAGAGATCGCTTTCTAGCGATAAGACCGCTTTTGTACACTTAAGTCTGATAAAAACATGTTGTGATTATTCCTTGTGTGCAATAAAGAATTTGTACATACATTAACACATAGAGTTCGCTTAACATAAAAAACAAATTAGTTACATTGAAAACCTGTGAAAAAAAGTCTTAGCGTCACAAATAAATATAGATAAGTTTAAGGTCTTAAGATAGGTCAAATGACAATATTAAATTTAAAATATTGAAAACTGTGTAATGCTATCACTATGGAAAAAATATATAATATGCTTATAGTATTAAAAAAATTATATTTAAATACAATTTTAAAAATATTACCACTTTTGATGTAAAAAATATACTGTAGACCCTGTTTTTGGCATTAATTGCAAAATTTCTCGAAAACAAATGGTAAATATTGAGTGAAACCAACACACAAAAATCGGTGACTTTAAGACCTTTCATTTTAATTTAACACATTTTTTAAAACTTATTTAAAAGTATAAAAAAGTTGGTCGAGAATTGGGCGTTCGGTTTAACGTTACAGCCGCACTGAAGCCCGCATTGATTGAACTTAAAATTAATAAACTTACGTTCTATATTATTTCACACGTATCAATCTACACGGATTAAGCATCTTAAAGCCTTAAAACTGAAACTTGCGTTATGCTACCAACGCAAAAATGAGATACACATGAAAAAGTAACGTTGTAGTATGTAGTCTAAACGCCTTAATGGATTTTGGAGTGCAAGGTGTTGTTAGATACTTCTTGATCGCGTGACTGACGCAGGAAACATTTTTAGCCGACTGGCGAAAAAAAGAGCTTGTGTATTTCTTTGGCACGCTCTATAGCCTGAACGACGCATTTACATTACATTTTCTTGCAATAAATTCCTAATAAGTGGTTGTTTCCGTATGCCAGACGATGATGGCTACGCAAGAAAGTACCTCTGCTCAGCGTAGCTGCACTATACAGTGTGTATCGCATAGGGTTACCGATATTTACCCAGTAATATACCACATTTCATCGACGAAAAGCCCCGATTAGGGGGTCACATCTTTCTGCCCTCTAAATGGCAGCCATTTTTTTTATTTTTTTTTTGTCGTTGTTCATGGTGACAGCGGAGTCTTAGTTATAGGGTCCCGTTTTTAACCTTTGGTTACGGGACCCTAAAAAGAAGTATAGTTTCGTTCACAGTAAACTAGCATATTATAAATTATAAAGTACCACTTTTCAGGCAAATGTAACAAAAATAAATTTTCTTACAGTGAGTGCCTACTGAACGAAAGAATTGCAAGAAAAATAACAAAAAGAAAGAAAAACATGCAAAAAATTAATCTAAAATACGACAGAATAGATTATTCTCACAGGAACTAACGCAGAAAATACACAAAGCGGCAAAAATTTGAAAAAGAGATTCAAAGTAAACACTCCTGAAAGAAACAAAGTAATATTAAATATAATAGTTATATTTAGATTAAAATCTTTAAAATTGGTCAGTTTTCTATTGGGAAACAGTATGACATTTTGGGGTAAAGCGATGCCATTGGGTACGAATGTTATACACGCCCACCTAAGCCCAAAACGCCCGATAGCCAGTTAGAACTCCGCTACAGGTCTGGGGGGGAGGGGGGGTTCAAAATACAGAGCTCCCGGCGCTCAGAAAAAAAAATCAAAATTGTATAACTCTCCATACAAGCATTCCCAATAGAAAACGGATTTAATCATGAAGAACGAAATGAAGAGCCTAGGGTACGGAAGATGAATGAGAGTTACATATCTTATTCGCCAGATTCTGACCAGTGACAAAGTCCAAGAGCAAAGCAAGGAGAACAAACAAGTACGAACCAATGACACATTTCGTCAGCAGCAGGCTCCATAAAGCGATCGACACTATACAAAAAAAAAACTTTTTACTTTAATAGGGGGTATAAAGCAAAATAAACATTGTAGAAATGATTTAGGTACCTAAATTATGTTTTGTTATTCAGTTGCGCAGAATGCTCCGAATATAATGGACTTAGCACAACACAAATGAGTCTATCCTCGAAGAACTCAACATAAAGACGAGGCTCTCCTCCACCTGCATGCAACAGACCCTTAAATTCTTTGGTCACACGGTCAGGAGTGGATCAAACAGCTTGGAAAAGCATATCATCACTGGCCGCATGGACAGAAAGGGGAGTAGAGGACGAATGCCTATGCGATGGGCCGATGCGATAAAAGAAGTGACCGGTATGACACGCAGGCTAATATCCACAGAGCTCAAAATCGAGTGGCCTGGAGAGCTGTGGTGGCACGTGCGACCCACGATGGTCACGTCCGTCAGCCATGAGGGTACGACAAAGAAGAAGATTCAGTTTATATATAGTATTCAGTACTAGCCTGCAGTGTCATCCCGGTCACTTCTTTACTTCAAACTAATTATCACGCTGGTATATATTACCGTTTTTACGATAGAGCTTAATCAAAAATATTTCTAAAGACCAATAAAAAACAATTTTTAAATAGAATGGGGTCCTTGTTTTTTCACTTTTTCTAATTTTTAGTATTTTGGGTTATAGCGGCAACAGAAATACATATTATGTGAAATTTCAACTGTCTACCTATTACGGTTCATCAAATACAGCTCGCTGACAGACATACAGACAGCGGAGGCTTAGTAATAGGGTCCCGTTGGTCACCCGTCGCATTGCGTGTAAGGAACCTTAAAAATGCAACAATAAGACAATTTCGTCCGTCCGTCCTTCACCGGTCGTTCGTCAGTTAACATCTTGAACCGAATTGCTTTATTGCCTTTATTTTTTAAAGGTTTAAAGTATATTCCGCGTTAATGAATAGTATAAAACCTTCGAAATATTCTTTTGGCAACACTTATTAACTACACCTCGTTGATTTTACACGCATCTGTTTTATTTTATTCAAAGAAGTCATAGAAAAATTAACGATGACAGGCATTCTGCTTGTAATATTATGGTTAGTAATTTGTGTTCTGTGCGCGTACGCACTTTGGCGAAACCAAAAAGACCGTTTGGACGAACCTCCGGTGTACCCGGGGGCTTGGCCGGTGTTAGGCCACGTTTTGTCAATGATCGGACGTAAAAGTGAGTAAAACTTTTACAAGTCTTTACTTGACTTGCAATGTTTGAATGTATCTTTGTCAGTTTCAATTCAGCTGAAATTTTGCTTACACAGTTCGTTTAAGCACACGGTAATCTAAGTGACGTTATTCTAAATTCAATATGGCGAACCAGTTATTTTTATGTACCACCATGATACAGGTATCAAATGAAATGGTTTGCCGAGAAAAATATGAAATTAAATAAAATACCCCCGAATACCCGTGATTGCAGGTGATATCCCACGGATAAGATAAATAAGGTTGGATTGGCAATATTCACACTTTTGTTTGTAAACCAGCGTCGCCGCCTGTCTCCCACCCATCAACTCCACTACACAAGCAATAATAATACATACACGAATTGCGCGCACTAATAAACAAAACACACTTAGAACACAGGGCTGCAATTGTGTCTCACACCATTTCGAGAGTCTGTACGTTACACACAACCACACGCAAATAAAAAGTTTGAACGCGTGCTTCGGTTAATTATGATTATATAATCATACTTGTGGCGCTCCTGCCCAGCGCACATTTCCAATCCAACTTTATTTATCTGATCCGTGAGATATCCCACCGTAACCTGCTCAATCCTTCTTCGAGTTCCGTAAGCTTTGCGTTAGTCCGCAATGTATTTGTAAGTTGCCAGGGTTAAAGGTGTTTAGCTTTGGTAGCCTGGCATCTGCCGGGGATTCTTCGCACCTCCCACCCCGCCGTTGCCAATTACGTTTTATCACCCTTCATGGACTTTAAAAAAAAAAAAATACTTTTTGTGTTAATAAGTTTATAGGATTGCCTTAATTACTCAAAGTTGTTTAACCGTATGTTTTTAATATCTATATAGCGCTATTTTGAAAAAAAAACTCTTTTGCTTTTGAAAAAAAAATTCAATCATACGCATACAACCTAAGAACGGTACAGAGTCCAAAGTGTTTAGCTTGATGTGCTGGCCACAACTGTTCAGTCATACAGGATCAATCTTCGTAAAAATCCCCAAGTCGAAGAAAAAAATAGTTTTTACTTTTAATCACACTAATATTATAAAGGCGAAAGTTTGTGAGTGTAGAAGTGTGTATGTTTGTTACTTCTTCACGCAAAAACTACTTAACGGAACTGGCTGAAATTTGGTACGTAGACAGATTAGGATCTGGATTAACACATAGGCTCCTTTTTTTCACTGCGCACCCTCGAAAAGTCATAGAAACGTTGTCCACGCGGGTGAAGCCGCGGGAATCAGCTAGTACACTAATACTTATTTAAATAATCTTCATAGTTGGTACCTTTATAATTATCCCAATACAATATAAATTTGAAAGGGGCCAAGTTCGATACAACAAAATTAGAAAGATCTAGGTATGTAGCTACCAAGCTCCATAGTGATTTCTTAAATTCGGCATTTCAAATTGAAATATTTATTTAAGACTTCTCCAAATAATAGATAATTTACAACATTTTTCAGTTGCTTAAAATAAAATTTGTTATGTTCAATGCTACTAAATGCTGTAACTCGGCAAGTTTAAATAGTCCATCCGCCAAGCAAGCAAAGATTACTTTTTAAATAAATGACAATTACTAAAATACAATTGGATTGTGAAAACTTGCCACTTTACACCATTATTAGCATAAAACGTACATAACACATTTTGTTTTATTCCAATAAAACCCGTTGTACATTCTCTATTACTTGAAGAAGTCTAAGATATTTTTTTCAATTTTAAGAGCCTGCTGGTGTTCATAAATCCCATACAAACGTAGTATTTGATTCATTTGTTAACCAAAGAACCGATTTTGAAATAATTTTATATCGATAATCGGATGACGCATATGTGTGTCGGTACCGCATTACTTTTTTGAAAAACGAAACAGGAATCCCTTTAATACCAATAAACTTTTTTTCCGTCTTTTACCCTAAAAACAAGTTTATTGATTAATAATGGATTCCTGTTTCGTTTTTAAAAAAAGTAATGCGATACAGACACAGATATACGTCATCCGATTATCGATATAAAATTATTTCAAAATCGGTTCTTTGGTTAACAAATGAATCAAATACTACGTTTGTATGGGATTTATGAACTCCAGCGGGCTCTTAAGTGCCGTAGCTACACCACTAAAGAACTTGGTAGCTACTCTTTTCGAACTTGGCGATCACACTGCCGTGTGTCTAGATTTTTTGTATACTTAGTTTTTATGAATTATATGTCTATAAATTTTGTTTGTGTTTTAGATCTTTGGAAATTTATGCAGCAACTTAGATTACACCTCAATCGCGGAGATGGAGTGTGCTCTATAGCGATTGGTCCTGTTAAATTTTATGGTAAGTAGGTACATGTACTTTGAAAGTATTATCATAATATCATCTCATATAACTACGTCCCCACTGAGGGGCTTGAGCTTACCCTGAATTAGGGAAATCGGTCCTTAGTCGACGAAACGGGTCCAGTGCAGGTTGGTCGACTTCACACACAACCTTCGAGTTTCTTCGCGATGTTTTCCTTCACCGTAAGAGCATCGGATAAATCGAAATTCGAAAAAAAAACCAACCAAGTGCGAGTTAGAACCGCACATAAAGGGTTCTGTCCAATCATACTAGATGGCGCTAGTTTCTTCATGTTTTAAAAAAAAAACGTTTTTTGTATGGAGCCCCTCTTATTTTTTCACTTTTAAAATTTTTAGAATTTTTTCGTTACAGCCGCAATAGAAATACATCATCTGTGAAAATTTCGACTGTCTAGCTATCGCGGTTCATGAAATACAGCCTGGTGACAGACAAACAGACGGACGGACAGCGGAGTTTTTGTAATAGGGTCCTGTTTTTACCCTTTGGGTACGGAACCCTACAATTACGACCCTACATTGGTACGTCGTAGGGTTGGGACCACATTGTAAGTATGTATGTAGGTACATAGGTGTATCAATGGGTCAGTGGGAATCAGGATGTAAATGTGGTTTTATACAGAACTAGCTCTTTCCCACGGCTTCACCAGCGTGGACTACGTTTCTATGACTTTTCGAGGATGCGCAGTGCGCGAGCCGCAAGCGGCTCGCGAGTGTGGTAAAAAGTTGTCTATGTCTTAATCCTGGTCCTAATCTAGCTACCTACCAAATTTCAACCAAATCCGTTCAGTAGTTTTTGCGGGAAAGCGTAACAGACAGACAGACAGAGTTACTTTCACATTTATAATATTAGTAGGGATGTAACAAATGGAATAGGAGCATCAACGAGCCTAGTAAATTCTCAAAAAAAAATATTTGTCTATCCGGCAGCGGCCAGCGGCATTTATCAAAGGTGTAACTAATTTAGCAATCACCTAATCGCCAGTAGGAATCTTCAAAGCATAATGCATGTGTTTCAATAACCGATACAGAGTCCAGTGGCTTCCATTATCATCTCAGCGGCATAAAAGTTAAGGGGTCAAACCTTCCATTATTATAGCTCACCTGAATAACCTGAAAGAATACAACTATCGGTCTATACGTACCAACGTACCTATGTATCCACGTATAATATTTAAATAATTTTCTTCCAACTACTAACCGTTACAGAGTGGATTTGGTGAGATTAACATGAGATGGTGATTACCAGACGCAAATAATTGAATAGCTTTAAAAATTACATGAAACACGTAATACGTGTGCCTTGAAATTTTTATGGTTGCCCTCGATTTCTCTGGGATTCCATCATCATAAACTTGGTGACAATGTGACCACCTCAAAAGTATACTCTTTTGCGTAAAATATTAATTTTGAAAATTGGTCAACAACAGACAGAGTAATCGGTAAACACACGTAAAACAATACATACAGTGGAACATAAAACCTCCTCCTTTTTTAAGTCGGTTAAAAATGGATTATTTATTATGCCACGTCATAAAGAAATCAGAAAAGTATCAGAAGTATGTACTGGACGGTTTCCTCTTCCTAATGCGATGAGTTTACTGGGTCATTTGTACCCACATTTTATTGGTTTTGTTTTGTTTCAGTTGTGTGTAACCCTAATGACAGCTTAATCATAGCTAATCAATGTCTAGAAAAAAGCGTTTACTACAGATTTGCGAAAACATGGTTGGGGGATAGTCTCATAACTTCTGACAGTAAGTGTATAAATTAATTAGTGTTTGTGAATGAAAGTAATTTATTTATTATAAATATTTCATTATATTAGCTCATTTACGTCCCAACCGAGGGGCTCGAGCCTACCCTGAATTAGGGCGATCGGACCTTAGTCGACCAGGCGGGCCCAGTGCAGGTTGGTTGACTTCACACACAACCTGCGAGTTTCTTCGCAGCAGCGTGTACAGATGTTTTCCTTCACCGTAAAATCGTCGGATAAACGTACATACTCGTATGAAATCGAAATTCAAAAACACATTGGTACGTGGCAGGATTCGAACCACAAACCCCGGACAGGGGGTAGCGGCCCCAGCCGTTACGCCACCAACGACGCTCTAATCATATAATTCATCTGGGATTTAATTCCCACGTTACCCTTATTGGATTGTCCTGAAACTCCGCAAATACAAGATGTAGCAATCTTGGTGTAGTAGCTGTTGATTGGGGTGACTGAACAACTTTCCTCAAATAACCTCAAAATCCTTAAATCAATCAAGACAAAAGCTGTCGGCAACGACGGGTTGAGTCTTGATTTGATAATTCCTATACAAGAACATATATCACCGATCCTCACCAATATACTAAACTGCTCCCTATCTACTGGTGTTTTTTCCATCTTCATGGAAACTCGCTCATATAATCCCACTTCCCAAATAGTCTTAGGGCTTACGGCGATCTGGTCATCGGAAGCTGCACCTGCGGCGGATTACAAGCCGCTTTGCACAGTGATACTAGGAACCAATATGAATGATTTCATTCGAGTAAATGAAAATTTCATCCACTGGAATTCAAGATGGCGGACCTTTTCCAAAATGGCGGCGGCATAATTTTAAAATAATTATAGTGTCAAAACGGCTGCACCGATTTTTGTGATTGGGGTGTCAATTGATTTGTATTGAAAAGCTCTTATCAAAAAAATACCATTTCATAAATAAAAGATGGCGGCCGAAGATTACCAAAATTGTGTAAAATTTCAATTGTTTTGTTTTCGTTCTATTGAAAATAATAACGAAATATTCTATGATATGGTTACATAGTTTTTAATTTAAATAAAACCTGATAATATTATCTACAAAATAAAATAAAATGCTTGAAAATCCGACGAATAGTTTTTGAATTATACGCATTACAAAAGAAACGCGTGGTTTTGAAAGCCTTCATGTCACGTGATGTGATGCATCGTAAAATCAAAATGAGAGCACTGATTTCAGTTTTTTTCATTACAGATGATTTGTATTTAATCCTGTATTATATGGCGTCTCTGTGAAAACGGGCTAAGTGCGAGTTGGACTCGCGCATAAAGGGTTTCGTACCACTACACACATAATTGTTTATTTGTTTTAATCACAAGTGTCACAACTTACTAAAATGTCATTCTGAATCAACAGTTTCAGTTATATGTTTTTTATGTAGTTATGACTATGTTTCTTTTATTACCTATGTAGAAATCTCAAATCCTACCTGGTTTAGTTTTAGGGGATATTATATTAGGCCCTCGTAACAAAAACACAACTTTGATGGCCCCCTTTTCTTTATTTTTAGACGTAAAGCAGAAATGTACATATGTATGTATGTGTGTATATATATTTTTTATATATATTATATATATAATTACACTACCTTCCCGCCCAAGATAATAAAAACTTATAATCACTAACCAAACTTAGGTATTTATTAACACTCCTCGTCCGATGTGCTTAAACTGAAAGAAGAGAAAATTCATATGAAATCAGAACAAAATATACCTAATATAATTTATAAATAGTATGTTATATACCTTTCGTTTTTGCAGCTGCCTTTGCATATGCTGCATTGCACTGTGCAGGGAAGACCCACCCGCCGACATGTGCAGCGCATTGTTTCGCAACCTTTTTTACAACCGCAATGATCCAAATATGACAACTCACGCCATATCTCCCTGGCTTCAGACCACTGCGGTACCCAGCTATCGTTCAAGGTCTTCCAACCCCAAAAGGATGGCAATGGCACAGAGGCATCATCAAGTGTTAGAGCATTGCCCCATAAGTGGCCCGCTTGATAAACGACACGGAGCGCGTGTTTTTCTAATGCTGCCGCTGTTGGTGGGATGCTGGTTACTGGTTTATTTTTTGTGGCAAACAGTTCCTTGCGTACCAAGTTCACTGATGAATGTGCTGTTTGCGGATCATACAGGTAGGAAGTGAACTTTTCCAGCATAGCCATTGTTTCTGCAGAAAGTCTTTGTAATGGCTGCGATATTTCTTTCAAAGCCGGAGTAACTTCAGGATGTGACAACCACGTTTTAAAGCACGACCTTTTTCCTTTTGTGTGGAAGTAAGAAGTAGTGTTTTGCTGGAAAAACAATTGGAACGCATGCGGAAGAAGCTGATGGCCGCATTGTACTTCACGTAAAAGATATGGCGGAACAAGGAATAACGCGCATTTTGATCAGATCTTCCGATACAGATGTTTTGGTGTTATTAATCTCATATTTTCATAAAATGTCAATTGAGAGCGGCCTGCAAGAGGTATGGCTACTGACCGGAACTGCAAATAAACGCCGTTATGTCGAAGTCCATAAAATTGCTGAAACTTTGGGTCCTGACAGATCGACTGCTCTTCGTGGTTTTCACGCCTTTACAGGGTGTGACACTACTTCTTACTTCCACACAAAAGGAAAAAGGTCGTGCTTTAAAACGTGGTTGTCACATCCTGAAGTTACTCCGGCTTTGAAATAAATATCGCAGCCATTGCAAAGACTTTCTGCAGAAACAATGGTTATGCTGGAAAAGTTCACTTGCTACCTGTATGATCCGCAAACAGCACATTCATCAGTGAACTTGGTACGCAAGGAACTGTTTGCCACAAAAAATAAACCAGTAACCAGCATCCCACCAACAGCGGCAGCATTAGAAAAACACGCGCTCCGTGTCGTTTATCAAGCGGGCCACTTATGGGGCAATGCTCTAACACTTGATGATGCCTCTGTGCCATTGCCATCCTTTTGGGGTTGGAAGACCTTGAACGATAGCTGGGTACCGCATTGGTCTGAAGCTAGGGAGATATGGCGTGAGTTGTCATATTTGGATCATTGCGGTTGTAAAAAAGGTTGCGAAACAATGCGCTGCACATGTCGGCGGGTGGGTCTTCCCTGCACAGTGCAATGCAGCATATGCAAAGGCAGCTGCAAAAACGAAAGGTATATAACATACTATTTATAAATTATATTAGGTATATTTTGTTCTGATTTCATATGAATTTTCTCTTCTTTCAGTTTAAGCACATCGGACGAGGAGTGATAATAAATACCTAAGTTTGGTTAGTGATTATAAGTTTTTATTATCTTGGGCGGGAAGGTAGTGTAATTATATATAAAATATATATACACACATACATACATATGTACATTTCTGCTTTACGTCTAAAAATAAAGAAAAGGGGGCCATCAAAGTTGTGTTTTTGTTACGAGGGCCTATTATAATATCCCCTAAAACTAAACCAGGTAGGATTTGAGATTTCTACATAGGTAATAAAAGAAACATAGTCATAACTACATAAAAAACATATAACTGAAACTGTTGATTCAGAATGACATTTTAGTAAGTTGTGACACTTGTGATTAAAACAAATAAACAATTATGTGTGTAGTGGTACGAAACCCTTTATGCGCGAGTCCAACTCGCACTTAGCCCGTTTTCACAGAGACGCCATATGATACAGGATTAAATACAAATCATCTGTGATGAAAAAAAACTGAAATCAGTGCTCTCATTTTGATTTTACGATGCATCACATCACGTGACATGAAGGCTTTCAAAACCACGCGTTTCTTTTGTAATGCGTATAATTCAAAAACTATTCGTCGGAGTTTCAAGCATTTTATTTTATTTTGTAGATAATATTATCAGGTTTTATTTAAATTAAAAACTATGTAACCATATCATAGAATATTTCGTTATTATTTTCAATAGAACGAAAAAAAAACAATTGAAATTTTACACAATTTTGGTAATCTTCGGCCGCCATCTTTTATTTATGAAATGGTATTTTTTTTGATAAGAGCTTTTCAATACAAATCAATTGACACCCCAATCACAAAAATCGGTGCAGCCGTTTTGACACTATAATTATTTTAAAATTATGCCGCCGCCATTTTGGAAAAGGTCCGCCATCTTGAATTCCAGTGGATGAAATTTTCATTTACTCGAATGAAATCATTTATATTTGTCCCTAGTATCACTGTGCAAAGCGGCTTGTAATCCGCCGGAAGTGCAGTTTCATTTTGCTAAGCCCTAAGACTAAAAAAACCCAACCCTTCTTCCTTTTCTGACTTTCGTCCCATTTCAATTCTTCCTGTTCTCTCGAAGGTTCTTGAACACTTTGTAAACGATCGCCTTACCAACCACCTTCGCAGGCATAATCTCCTTTCCCCTTTTCAGTCCGGCTTTCGCAAAGGTCATAGTACCGTACCGGCACTGGTCAAAATTACTGATGACATTCGTTTAAACATTGAGAACAAATTTCTCACTCTACTAGTGTTACTCGACTTCAGTAGTGCTTTTAACACAGTTGATTTTGACCTCATGCTTGGTATCCTCAAATCCCTAAACCTCTCCTCAGCAGCTCTCTCTTGGTTTCACTCTTACCTTTACGATCGATACCAGCAAGTAAAGATCGACAGTAAGTGTTCTAACACGTGCCCACTTACCGCCGGCGTCCCCGAGGGTGGCGTTCTCTCCCCTGTTCTTTTCTCCATTTTCACAAATAACATAACTTCTTCCCTTTCCTCTTCCTACCATCTGTACGCAGATGATCTCCAATTTTATACCGCCGCAACCCTTGCAAATTTCGATCGAGCAATAGAAGTTGCTAATGCTGACCTGGTTGCAATTGCTGAGTGGTCAAGCCTTCACAGACTTCTAGTCAATGCTTCAAAGTCCCAGGCAATTGTAATAGGCAGCCCTCAGTTCATTTCCAAGTTTCAGGATTTAGGCGTGCCCAACTTGGTATTTAATAACACAGTTATACCTTTCTCCTCTACTGTAAAAAAATTAGGTATCACCTTGGACCAAACACTTTCCTGGTCTCCACAAATTAATGAAGTGAGTCGCAAAGTCCTTGCCTCTCTACACTCATTAAAACGGCTTCAAAATTTTCTTCCTTTCGACACTAAACTTCTCTTGGTCCGTTCTCTTCTTCTTCCACTGCTGGACTACGGCGATGTTGTCTACCTCGACCCCTCTTCTGAAC
The DNA here is from genome assembly GCA_947284805.1 of Coleophora flavipennella. Lineage (NCBI taxonomy): Eukaryota > Metazoa > Arthropoda > Insecta > Lepidoptera > Coleophoridae > Coleophora > Coleophora flavipennella. Next base: position 2,646,683 of record OX369272.1, read on the forward strand.
TGCTGGATAAATTAGAGCGACTTCAGAACCAGTGCATTCGTTATGTATTTGGCCTTCGGAAGTACGACCATATATCGGAGAGTCGCAGTAAGCTGGGTTGGCCACTCATCCGCCAGCGGAGAAATCACCATATCCTGTTCTTCCTGTACAACGTACTATTCAACTCAGCTGCTCCGCAATACCTCCGTGAAAGGTTTCACTTCTGTACGGCTATGGAGAACCGTTTGCGCTCTAGCAAGAACCTAACTCTCGCGATTCCCACCCACAGTACCGACACTTACACTAAGTCGTTCACGGTGCACGCAGCCCGCCTTTGGAACAGTCTGCCAGCTGACATTAGGATGTCTCCTACCCTTACCGCCTTCAAGGCCTGTCTAAAGGACAATATTATATGAGATCTTCCCATTTGCCTTGAGCTTATATATATATATATATATATATATATATATATATATTAATATATATTATGTATATATTATATATTATGTATCATATTTATTTATGTTACATTTATTAAATTGAGTTTGTATTTATTAAAATTAGGCTACGTAGGTTTAAATGTAATATTAATTGTATTGATGTTTTTTAACTAGCTTGTACGTAATTACGTGTTTCTTTGTCCTACTAAGTCCTCTGTTTAATATTGCAAAGGTTGACTGGAAGAGATCCCTCTAAGGGATAAGTCCGCCTTTGTACTTAAGGTTTTTTTTAAATACATTATTTAAAGTGTATATTTTGTACAATAAAGAGTTTACAAACAAACAAACAAACCTTTGTAAATTTTATTCAGTTTTATTATCCTGCTATCTATTGGTTAACATTGGAACTATTAGACCTTTCACTTATTATGTCTACACAATAGTCTCGCATGAACACCTAAACCTGCTTATTAGGGTTCCGTGGTAAAACTAGTCATCCTGATAGTTTCGCCATATCCGTCTGTCTGTCTTTCTGTTCGTCGGTATGTCACAGCTATAATATATTTGGTATGGTTGTAAAAATCTGTGACCCCTCTGAAGTAATGGAAAAAAAAATGTTAAAAATTAGTATACCTACCATGTAAAATGGGGGCTATTTTTGTTTTTTTAGGTTTTTAAAAAACTACAACTTTAAGGGTTTGCTAAGATATTTTTTCCAATAAAATGAAATCGTTTAATAAACATAAAGTTTTCAAGTATTTATCTTTGTAAGAGGTGTTTTTTTTTATCTACAATTGATAAATATTCCCACCCCCTTTGATCTGAAAATTCAATCTCAGGCAATTGAAATGAAAACTGTCATGGCCAAGAAGAAATTTTTACTTTAGGCACATCCAGGACACTTCATACAACGGGCGCCAGAAATGACATTTCAAAAACAAATGACGGAACAAACAAAATGGCGGCGAAATCCTATACGTTCGATAAACAAACTGTAACCAATCTGGATGACGAGAGGGTGAGGTCGCAATCTAGAGAGCGGCAGAGAGCGACCATACTGTATGTTAATACTAATATTATATATACTTTGGTTTAGGAGTAATAGAAGACCAACTTAAAATGTGAATTTTAGAAATAAGTTTACAGTTTTTTGTTACAAATTGTTCTAGCGTAACTGCATACATACTGTAACGGATCCATATGAATAAATAAATATCTATAGGTATTACAGTGAGTCTTGATAGACTAAAAGGAATCTGTCTATTGGGAAAAACATAACTAGTTTTGTTCGGTCGGGTGAGGATTAACCTCGAGTCGAGTGAATAGACAGTTATTGAAACAAATTAGCTCAGGGATTATTTCCGAGAAGCCAGGCTGCCGCCTGTCGGTCGTCATTCGAACCACGCGGTGCGCACGTTATAACAGATTGCCTTAGGTAATAAATGGCGCGAAAACCGAGGCTAAAGGGATAGAGGCGTCGCCCGGTCTGCGTCCGGACAGCGGCCGGCGCTCGCGCAGATCGACCACGAGGTCGGATGCATGTGTGCGGCGGCCCGCGCGCTGCCGGGGCTGTGTCTGTGTGAAAGCTTTTAAAACCACGGACACGCGGACGCTGCGGCACTCAGTTGAACAGACCACCAGAGGAGGAGGACGTATCCGAAGAACAGCTGCCGCACGCCCCGGGCAAGTGTCACGCCAAGTACTTATTAGTCGCGAATTAATTTAGGAATCTCACTTTATATTGTGAGTTTAGAATAGAATTTAGTGAGGCCGAAATCCTAGTTATTTGCCTTCGAAAGTTCAGGCTCCTACCTGGGATCAAGCCATAGTTTAGTGCAGTTAGGAAGTGAGGTACAGTGGGCAATCGAGCTGGGATCTAGGAATTGAAACAAGATGCCAGGTCGGTTGCTAGCTGAAGGTATCATCAGGTGACCAGGTTGGTAGTTCATGTTTTCAGGAAGGCTAGTTGATTTAATTCACGTGGATACGCTACCGTGACAACGAAGCGTGGGTTTTTCAGCGCAATTGCCGAAAGCAAGCTGACAGGAGGGCTTGCCTGGCTAGCGACCCAAGTTTGGTTATGGCCGGAACATCCTGACTGTACCATCTTACGACCTACCGTCGTGAGGACCACAGGTTGGACATGCGTTAGCGCACTCATGTACGGAGCCACCGTATTTGGGACAGGCCTTACCAATCCAAATCCCATCCAAACACACTGTTTAGGAGGTGCAGCGAAGCGGCAGACCTGGTCTGTCGTGGCAGCGGCATTTCTTATTCAGGGCAGGTACACTTTAGCCGTAGGGAACTAGGACACAAGTTAGCTTTAGGTACGCACCACACCATGACACACTACACCTAATTTGGTTCTTCTCGAAGGCACGGTTGGTTTAGTACCCCGGGGGAAAGACGAATAAAGCCGCCACGAGTTGTAACTATTTGTTGAGACATGGACATCAAAATAAAATTTAGCTCTCGTAATACTTAGCTATCTCGCTAGGATAGGGAAAACTAGGGCTGAGTTAGGGGGAGGAAGCGATCTGTAGGAAATCTAGTTAATAAATCTATTACTAGGGAGTAGCGAATCAGGTTTTGGAATATCGCTATTAGGAAGAAATGCGAGTCATACTATTGAATAAGTAGTAGGTAGATCTAAGTGATGCCCACGTTTTATTTATTTGCGGACGGCCTTCACTGCAGGTGCCACGCGGCATTATAAGTTTTAGGGTCCCGTGAACACGTGGTCCACTCAGTTCACTAATCTCATTCGAGATAGTACGGCGCTATGCTGTCGCAGGGGAAGGCCCATGTCATATTTGAGATGGCTGTTTACCAAGCTCCATGCAATATGGGCTAGTTATGTAGTTTAGTGGTTCATAGATATGAACAACTCCTAATTTACCAAATTTTAGCTAAATCTGTCCACACTTTTATGGGATAAATGTAATGGACTAACAAACAAACTATAGGCGTTCGAGTTTCGCCTATTCTGATACTAATGTAATTATAGATAGGTAGGTCCTATCTGTAGCTTATCACAAGCATGCCTTGGCAGAATTTCACCTGAATCGGACCAAGCGTCTAGGAAGGTATTGAGCAAACAAACGAATAGTTGGGCGTTCGCGCCTTACTACTAGTGATTATAACAAGACCGATTATGATGTAGGTAGACGACCCATCCTAATGGTAACCGTAGCTAGGGTCAGTTAATATGTGCTGGATTTAGAAACTAAATCTATTCTACGGTTTTTGAGTATTATGGACGGTGTTCACGATGTCCGGGTTCTGTCGGCTCCTATTGCGTCCTGAACTAGCGTTTCGACCAAACACTTGGCTTACACGCCTTCTCGCTTTGACCTAACCGTGATGCCGCGACTATGATTCGCGTGGGTCTCACGGTGGGTTGCGACTGTGTTGGTTCGTTGTTCTTCACGTTCAGCCAACCTAATAAGCTGACATTACTTTCGCCCTTTATCAAGGGTTTACTACGTCTAAAGACAGATCTTTAACACTATGTATTATTTTGGAGCCGGCGGCACGATGGATATTGTGTCCATTTCGCTTTAGTTATATAGACCGTAGGTCTTTATATCGTTATATACAACTGTATGGCACAGTTCCAGGTCTAAGAACCATATTAGTAGATTAACTACTTATTTCACATTCCGTAGTGCTCTTCTCACAGGATGAGCGACATTCAAGGAGGAATATCTACTTTATTTTAGTACCTAGTGCTAATATGTATTCGCGATCAATCGCTGTTCGAAGGTATTAATCCTACCTGACGAATAGGGATGGACAAGCTATGGCTGTAAAGTTTCAGACATAGTTCACACTATACACGTATAATAAGGCGCCTCACAAGCGTTTTATATACACTAGCTTTGGGATTCGGGTGGTACACGGCCTAGTACACTTTACATTGTCGTGTAGCTTAATTAAATTACACTTGAAGCGGGGTGGACTCCCATCGTGTACCTTAGTGGCTTGCAGGAGACAGTAGCTAGCGGGGCTCACCGTAGTAGTAGCTATTTGCTTGAGCTAAAAGCGCTCGTTCAATTACCTTGAATTAGATGTACATTGTTTTAATCACCAAAATAATGCAGTACTGACGTCAGTCAAGTATTACGTTATTCCGAGCACTGGGGGCTAGCTACCCTCCCCAATTTGGGGGGGCCCAATATAGGGACCAATCACAGTAGGGAAACTAGGGTTCCGCGCGAAATACTTCAAAATTACGGGTTAGACTATATCGTTCGTCCAAACACAACGTGATAGATTAATCTCTTAAAAATAACTTGTCATTCACCTTCAAAAAGACTCTGAGTTACTGCGATCACGAATTAGGGTTCTCTTGACGATCTGGCCAAACGTTTAATCGTATTTTAAAATGCAATAAAAATCAAGTATAGTTTACATACTTCTTAGTAGATAGCGGTAGGTTGTATGTTGTATGTACGTATACGTATTATAGGTAGGTTTAGTTAGTTATATTTATATATTTTAAATAGGCTGTTGGGGGGTTACAATACATTTATTTATTGAAAAGTCTACGGTATCCTATTTTGCGCAATTTACTACACACTCTTAGGCACTTTTTATTTTATTTAAATTCTTCTTTTTAAAATTGAAGTTTGTTTTTAAATGTGTTTAATTATTGTATTTTGTTTTTAAGGTGCAATTTGGAAAAAGGATCGTAAAATGCTTATGCCAGCTTTTAATCATCAATCGTTGGTAGGATTTCTGGGATACTTTAATAAAACCTCGAGACAAGTGGTGGAGAAACTATCATCAGAAGTGGGAAAGGGCAGCTTCGACCATATGCCGTTTACTAAAGAATATGGAATTGAAACTCTTTGCGGTGAGTTGACAGCAGCTGATATAGTCTACTCTTACAAAAATCGATGGTGGTACCAAAGTATGAGCACAGATAAATCGTTTCTTATTATATTATACTATTGGCTCTGTGAGCAAAATTTTAGCTGACTACCTCCTTTTAAAAGTCGGACAAGCAGACGAGTTATAAAACAGACAGACAGACAGTCGGACAGAAAGCCTAAGCTTAGAAATGGGTAAGAAACCCAAAAAAACGAACCACGAACGAAGGTAACTGCGGCTCGCGCACCGCGGACTGTTGTTATAACCTGTTGGTGACCCGAGCACAAATTAATGGAAATTTATTTATTTATTTTGTTATACCTGGCACAATGCTCGATGGTCTCAGAAGAGCCTCTCAACAAGTAGGACTTAGAATGAACATGGACATTACGAAATATATGTCAAACGTCCGTGTTACACCTACTCCTCTGAAGGTTGGAGGCTCAACGCTCGAAGTTGTTACCGAATATGTGTACCTGGGACAAACGGTCGAGTTAGGTAGGTCTAACTTCAAGAAAGAGATCAATCGTCGAATCCAACTCGGCTGGGCAGCGAACGGGAAGCTTCGCAATATCTTCACGTCACAAATACTGCATGTCTTAAGACCAAGGTCTTCGACCAGTGTGTGTTGCCAGTGATGACATAAGGAATTGAGACATGGTCGCTTACAATGGGCCTCATAAGAAGGCTCAAGGTCACCCGAAGGACAATGGAGTGTGCTTTGCTCGGAGTTTATCTACGTGATCGAATCAGAAACGAGGAGATCCGTAGGAGAACCAAAGTAACCGACGTAGCTCTTAGATTTGCTAAACTTAAGTGGCAGTGAGCGGGGCACATAGCTCGTAGAACGGATGGCCGTTGGGACAGTAAAGTTATCGAGTGGCAACCCGTACCGGAAAACGTAGCGTAGGCAGGCCTCTCACTCGGTGGACCGATGACCTGGTGAAGCTCGCGGGAAGCCGCTGGATAAGGGTAATGCAGAACCGGTCGTCGTGGAAATCCTTGGCGAAGGCCTATGTCCAGCAGTAGTCTTCCATCGGGTCATAAGATGACCTTGTATAGGTATGATTTTTTTACAGATGCTGTGTTGGGGATGGATATTTCTAATAAACAGGAATACATACACGGAGCGGAAACTGTTATGGAAATATTAATTAAGAGATTAACTAATGTGTTCCTACACAACGATACATTTTACAATTGGACCAATCTTAAAAAAACTGAAGAAAAACATACGGAATTTATACATCACATTGCCAATGAAGTGAGTAGGATATCTGCATGGAACTTTTAGGGTGCCGTTTACTTAAAAAGAAAAAAACGGGCCAAGTGCGAGTCAGACCCTTGCACAAAGGGTTCCGTCCGTACCATCATATTAGATGGCGTTAGTTTCTTCAAGTTTCAAAAAGGAAACACTTTTTTCGTATGGAGACCCCTCCTATTTTTTCACTTTTTCTAATTTTTAGTAGTTGTTGTTATAGTGGCAACACAAATACATCGTCAGTGAAAATTTCAACTGTCTAGCTATCACGGAACATGAAATACAGCCTGGTGACAGACGGACAGAAAGATAGACGGATAGCGAAGTCTTAGTAATAAGTTCTCGCTTTTACCCTTTGGGTACGGGACCCTAAAAACGGACCCTAACATGATCACAATATTTTTGTACGTCCATCAGTCTGTTAAGACCCTTTTTCTATGGAACGTGTAGAGGTATCAAGTTGAAATAAATATCAAATCATAAGGTCTAGTGTACCTTAGAGGTTTGAAATAAAAAAAAATAAGTCAATACAAACAAAATATCTGGCCATTAACGAGTATATCACACGTTTTGGGGCTCAACATACTCATCTGATACTGTAAACTTTATACTTCCTGAATAAAAAAAATATTAACTAATCTAAAACCACAGGGTACTTCCTGTTGACCAAGAATAATGAAAATAAAAAAAAAACCGGGCATGTGCGAGTTGGTCTCCCGCACCGTGGGTTCCGGATGAAAACATCTTCATTAATTATCTTATTTAGTGTAACTTGTGTTCCTCCTAGTTTTTGATGTTATCATTAAGCATTCTTTGTGTGCATATATTTATATACATTTATATATTTATATTTATTAATGTAATTGTAATTTCTATATTTATCTATATATATTTATTTACGTATTTCTAATTTATCTTTAATATTAAGTATTAATTTTTAGTTGCACATGCACCCACCCGCTATCGTTCCACTTTCTCGTCTCCTCCATTTACCAAAGGATGGCTGAAAGAAATCGCTTAAAGCGATAAGTCCACCTTTGCATATCATTGTGTGTTTTGCTAGTTAATAAGTTTTTTCATTTTTATATGTTTGGTGTGCAATTAAGTATATTTATCTTATCTTATCTAATATAGAAGGTACTACTGGACACTACTTGATGTCGCTAGTTTCTTAACGTTTAAAAAATCACGTTTCCTGTATGGGGCCCCCTTTAAATTTTTTTTTCTTTTTTTTTTCTTTTAATTATTTTGAACAGCGGCAATAAAAATTCACACTCTGTCTTCCTACAACGGTTCATGAAATACAGTTTGCTGACAGACAGACGGACAGCGAAGGCATAGGCACAGTCTAAGATGGACAATCAGTCCTTCAGTACAAATTAAGAAATAAAAAACCGGTAAAGTGCGAACCGCGCATAAAGGGTTCCGTACCATCATACTAGATGGCGCTAGTTTCTTCATGTTTCAAAAACAAAACACGTTTTTGTATGGATACTCACTTTTTCTAATTTCTAGTATTTGTTGTTACAGCGGCAACAAAAATACATCATCTGTGAAAATTTCAACTGTCTATCTATCATTGTTCATGTAATACAGCCTCGTGGCAGACGGACAGACAGACAGACATACAGAGGGACGGACAGCGGAGTCTTAGTAATAGTAGGCCATATTGTAATTCTGTGGTTATAGGGTCCCGTTTTTACCCTATGGGTACTGAACCCTAAAAATCATAAAATCGTCGATTCATAGTTCTATCACTAAGTGCGAGTTAAACTCGCGTGGAGAGGGTTCTGTACGGAGACTTTACTCAGAACATTTTTGAAACGAAAACTTCTTTAGGCGCGTTGGGCATTATTGAGATGGGAACAACCATAAACTCGCGACACTCTAATGTAACCGCCACCTTACCAGGAATACTCGCAAGGTCAAAACTTAGAAAACTGTAAAAAAAAACACTTCTGTCCACACTCCCGGAGTGGTTAGCTTAGGTTTTTTTTGTTTGTATGAAATCTTTGTATGAAATTATTGTATTAAAAATTCACATATCAAATTGTACGCTGTAGGTTTGATTAGGAAAAATAAAATTAATAAATAAACTTTAGTTTACAGGTTCATTTACAGTTAACGCCACAAGAACTAGTCAAAAATTCCTAAAATTGAGATCATCTAATACTAAGCCAAGTGGTTAGAGCTCAAGATATAATAATCCGGAGCGCGTGAGTTCGAAACCAGTCAATATTCACCCTCGACGGAACCACACCCTGGACACTTCATACAACGGGCCAGAAATGACATTTCAAAAAGGAATGACGGAACAAACAGAATGGCGGCGAAATCCTATACGTTCAAAAACCAAACTGTAACCAAGCCGTATCAATCTGGGTGACGAGGGGGTGAGGTCGCAATCTAGAGAGCAGCAGGGAGTGTCCACTGTCCATACTTTATGTTAGTACTAATATATATACTTTGACGGAACGGAGAAGGGGCATGCGTTTAGTGTGAGAGGTTGTTAGTTTGTTTTTATGTATATCTCGAAAACTACTAGACCAATTTCCTTGTGGTTTTTTTCAGTAAAAAGGTATTTTTCAGGGCATGTCCTTAGACATGTTTTATGGCCATTTAATAGTTATTAACTAGTTAGGGAGCGCTCCAGCATCTAGTATGGTTGGCGGTAATGTTCCCATTTATCTCGAAAACTACTAGACCGATTTCCTTGCGTTTTTTTTTATTTAAAAGGTATCATTTCATGGCATGTTCTTAGATATGTTTTATGTCAGTAGACTATCAGGAAGAGCTGCAGATGTTAGGATGGTTGGCGATTGAAAGCTTCTCAGAAACTATGCAACCGATTCTGCTGCGGTTTTTTGATTTGTATGTAATTTTTACCAGACTACCCAAAAAGGATAGAAATCTTTTTCTGGTGTATGTATGTTTGTATGTCCGTTTCTTTGGCCGAGCCTGTAGACTAAACAGCCCGATGGATATTGGAGTGCGAGGTGTCGTTAGATTTGTCTTGATCCGGTTAAAGATAAAGGATTCATTTTAACCCTACTGCCCCAAAAAAGAGGGTTAATGTTTTTATGTAGTCGGGTTTTAAATTTTTATGAATTGGTTAGGTTATTTTGAGCAAGTCTAGGCGTGTTTTACAGCCGTAGACCATCAGGGAGCGCTGCAGCTCAATGAAATCAAGGGTATGGGAAGGAGAACTTACTAAACGTAGGTACTGTCTAAAAAGTTTTAAAAAAAGCAAAATTAAAAAATAAATTAAAAAGCCTACGAGGACGGGTGCTACAAAGTACTTTAGTTTTAAAGTACCCCGCCTAGAGGGAAATAAGACACGCAAGATGATTTTTTCAAAAAATTCAAGAAAGTCCGTCGGGGCTGCAATTTTCTGCTCTGAAATAAATTGATCATTTGATTTTATTGATTTTATGAGTTTTATGAGTAGGAGAACCAAAGTAACCGACATAGCTCACAGAATTTCCAAACTTCAGTGGCAGTGGGCGGGGCACATAGCTCGTAGAACGGATGGCCGTTGGGATAGTAAAGTTCTCGAGTGTCGACCGCGCACCGGAAAACGTAGCGTAGGAAGGGATCCCTCTCGGTGGACCGATGACCTGGTAAAGGTCGCGGGAAGCAGCTGGATGCGGATAGCGCAGAACCGGTCGTCGTGGAAATCCTTGGGGGAGGCCTATAATGTCCAGTAGTGGACGTCATTCGGCTGATATTATGATGATGATGTTATGAGTTTGAACATTTCAATATGTAAATTAATATTGTTTTTGATCAATATAAATTGCTACATTTAAACTGAAAATTGGTACATAGGGCTATTGCAGTCCCCGACGGATTTTCAAAATTTACATATAGTTTCTTATTTCCCTCTAGTCATCATATCAGCTCATATACGTCCCCATCGAGGGGCTGAGCCTACCCTGAAGTAGGGCGTTCGAGCCTTAGTCGACCACGCGGGTTCAGTGCGGCTTGGTCGACTTCACACACAACCTTCGAGTTTCTCCGCAGCGTGTGCAAGTTTCCTCACGATGATTTCCTTCACCGTAACAGCGTCGAATAAACGTACATATGAAATCTAAATTCGAAAACAAATTGATACGTGGCAGGATTCGAACAACGACCTCCCGGACAGTCCTTGCCCTTCCCTCTAGTCGGGGGACTTAATAAAAAACATTTTTCAATTACCTTTTAACCTCCTCCGTAGCTCAGAGGCAAAGTTCACTGGCTTTACACAGGAGGTCGCGGGTTCGATTCCCGGCGGGGTCAATTGTAAGACTCGGTTTGGTTGGTGGTAGGGCATTTTCTAAGCCCGCCTGGCTAGCTACCACCATCTTATCTAAGTCTTGCCGCCAAATATCAATGTTGATATCATTGGTGTGTTCCGGCATGAAGATAAGATAGCCAGTTCCCCATTGCGTTGGGGAATCTTGGTAAGCCCGCTACCATCTTCGGCAACATCGTCACTTACCACCAGGTGAGATGTTATCAAGGGTTTACCAATTGTGAATAAAAAAAAAATTCGAGCGAGACCTACAGTACTCGCATATGATGTGTAACATGTGACAAAATACTTTAGGTTAGTTAGATTTGATGACGATATTGTACCTGGGTGGCGGATCTGACAGTAACGAAAAAAACCGACCAAGTGCGAGTCGGACTCTCGTAAAGTAGAATTCCGCGCTTTCGCGACTTCCTGTTACACATTTCGGTCCCATGTTACACATTTCCGTCCCATTTCACGAAATCACTCCCACAAATTGCAGGAAAGCGAGAGCAAAGATGTTACACATCAAAAAAAAAACCGTCGAGGGCTTTTTCATATTTCTGTACTAGTTTGGAGCGGTCCACTAGGGGCGTTGTCCTATTTTAAAGAGTAACCACATTTTCTGTATGTAGATATAAGAAACTCTCTGGTTCTGTCCGTTGAATGAGAAATATCCTACAAACTTCCTAAAGGTTTTTCTAAAATTTATAGGTAACGAACTATTTTCTGTATTTTTTTTTTCAAATTCATTAGTTCACGTTACACCGAGTCACCTACTTACATAATATAGTTTCGGAGGAAATCGGTTATGGCAGACAGACAGACGGACACGCGAGTGATACTTAAATGGTTTCGTTTTTTTAAAGCTTTTATTTGTTTCACCTGTCTCGGTGTCTGTAATGATATCTTGCAAGTTAAATTTGACCAACTTCCCGGTTTCCGATTGAGCTAAAATTGTGCATGCATATGTATATCTGACACTAAAGCTTTTTCAAAAAACATTCCTTTTGAGGTACGAGTTCTAAAAATATTTAATCAGATGGCTTTTTTATATACGAAGTCTACAATTATCTTTTCCTTAATGATTGTGCAGGGTTAGCACGATTTGAAATTACTGAGATAATTACAAAAAAAAAAGTTTTTAGCGATTGTAAATTTATATGACAGTTGAAGCATCGACCCGCATGCAAAATTAAGCTTGACCTTCAACACGAATCAGCTTCTCCTTAAAGCAATGTACCAAACATACATATCGTTTTTATAGGTTTTATAGAAAAACTAGTATTCCCAGCGAACTTCGTACCACCTTACCTACACTACACTACCCTACCCTACCCTACCCTACACTACCCTACCCTACCCTACCCTACACTACACTATCCTACCCTACACTACACTACACTACCCTACCCTACACTACACTACACTAAACTACACTACCCTACCCTACCCTACCCTACCCAACCCTACCCTACCCTACCCTACCCAACCCTACCCTACCCTACCCTACACTACATAATAACCTTCTCCTGACAATAAAGAACTCCACAAAAAAATAATTAGCGAAATCGGTCTAGCCGTTCACGCGTGATGCCGTGACCAAGGGAAATAGGGATTCATTTTTATATATATATAGATAGAGAAAAACCGTGGATATCGGCAAAGCTTCAAACGGACATAGGCTACTTCATTATGCCGTAAAAATAGCAGAGTCCTCTAAAATTCGTTAGGGGACAAAAAAAATCTCTTTTTTTAACATGCTTTTATTTAGTCACTTTTTTGTTTGTCTGTTTGTCTGTCTGGCGTACCGGGTGGAATTTTGCAATAAAAATTTCGAGGACTTCTCGATTAGGTAAATTAGCAAATTATCCGGTTCAAAATTTCAGGGTAGCTCACAACTCGATAACAATGTATTGCATGCTATAATGCTTTAAAAACATACTTTTTTTGCTGTAGATCTGTCTTGTATTCTGCCTGTCTATCGTTTCAGGTGGAACCTTAAAACTAAAATTTTAAATTCCAAGCACTTCCCGAATAGCACGGCTGAAACTTTCAGAGTAGCTTACAACTCGATGACGATGCATTCTAAACTTTCTAGATTGTCTATCTGTTGGTCTATCGTTCCAGGTGTAATCTTGCAACGGATTTTTCAAATACTCCCTGTTATCCGATCATCAAGAACAAGGTCTTTGACCAGTGCATGTTGCCAGTGATGACATACGGAACTGAGACATGGTCGCTTAATATGGGCCTTATAAGAAGGCTCAAGGTCACTCAAAGGGCAATGGTGCGAGCTATGCTCGGGATTTCCCTACGCGATCGAATCAGAAATGAGGAGATCCGCAGGAGAACCAAAGTAACCGACATAGCTCACAGAATCGCTTATCTGAAGTAGAAATGGGCAGGGCACATAACTCGTAGAACAGATCGTAGCCGTTGGGTAATAAAGTTCTTGAATGGCGACCGTGTACTGGAAAACGTAGCGTAGGCAGGCCTCCTACTTGCTGGACCGACGACCTGGTGAAGATCGCAGGAAGACGATGGATGCGGGCAGCGCAGGACCGTCGTCGTAGAAATCCTTGGGCGAGGCCTTTGTCCAGCAGTGGACATTTTTCGGCTGATATGATGAAGTATATTAGCAGCCCGTCCCGCGTTCGCACTGCTGGACATATTTTTTTTTATTTGGGATAAACGTAGAGTAAATGTATCTTTATGCAGGTCATTTTTTACTATTTCTCTTTTTCTTAAAAAAATGCATTTTATTTTTAAGTAGTTTTGAAAATACATTTTTTTTAAATTTATTTATTTGATATAATTATTGAAGTGACAGTGTTAAATCTACAGTAATCAAACTTTAGAAAATAAATATTCCCATACATTTCGTGTTCATAAAATTTAACAAAATTAATAAAACCTATCCATACACATGCAATCGACTGCATCGCAACACAAATACTATATTGTGTCACACCCTGGACACTTCATTCAACGGGCCAGAAATGACATTTCAAAAAATGAATAACGGAACAAACAAAATGGCGGCGAAATCTTATACATTCGACAACCAAATTGTAACCGATCTGTATCAATCTGGGTGACGAGAGGGTGAGGTAGCAACCTAGAGAGCGGCAGGGAGTGGCAATACTGTATGTTAGTACTAATATATATACTTTGGTTGTGTGGTGGCTGGAACGGAACCCTTGGTGCGCGTGTCTGATACGCACTTGGAGCAGTTTTTGTTTCAGAAATGTACGGGCATTTGCTTAAACCAGCGAATATTTCTCATCTGTGGTGTAAACCATATTAAATGCTATGATATAACCATTGTTAACATAATTATATATCATTAATTAATTATTTAATTTCTTTTTCAGTTGATACAAAAGAAACGATCAGAAATACTTGGAAAATCTCAAAATAATGAAGGTTTGCTAATTTTTTCTGTAATAAAGTTAATTATTAGTTTTTAATTTTATTTATTACTAGCTGTCCCGGCGAATTTCGTACCACCTTACACTACACTACACTACTCTACGGTACCCTACACTACACTACAATACACTACCCTACCCTACCGTACCTTACAGTACCCTACCCTACACTTCACTATACTACACTATACTACCCTACCCTACTCTACGTAAGGACCTTCTCCTGACAATAACGACCTTAACAAAAAAATAATTAGCGAAATCGGTGTAGCCGTTCACGCGTGATGGGATGACCAGAAGAAATATAATAATAAATAAAATAAGCTCACCTGGCTAGCTACCACCATCTTACAAAATTCTTGCCGCTAAATATCAATTTTAAAAGCATTGATGTGTTTCGGCTTGAAGATAAGATAGCCAGTTATCCATTGCGTTTGGAAATCTTGGTAAGCCCGCTTCCATATTCAGTATCATCGTCACTTCCCATCAGGTGAGATAATGTTAAGGGCTTATCTTTGTAGATTTAAAAAAAAAACTTTGATCTTTTTGGCTTGCGATTCGAAGTACGAGACATCAATTTTGAGTGAAGTTTCTCTGAATATTTTTGTAATTTAAGTGTGGCTAATGATTGCCACAGAGGTAGACAAACTTCACTCCCATTCATTTCCTAACTTTCTATTGGTTCATAAGCAACCTTTTATTTAGTTTAGGCGCTAATTTGAACCTCCGTAAATCGTACCGCCTGGCGACCAGCGACAGATACGGGTTTTTTTTTATTTTGCCGCCTGGCTGTGTTCGACAGACGAGAGGATAAAAAAAGAGTTGAGTGTCATAGGAGAATTGGTTTTCTAACTACAGTTCTCTGTTTGGAGATGCTACCGCTCATAGTTTACTCAATTAGCTGGTTTGTCCTGTACAAAGCAGCAGGTTGAGTAAATAAAAGTTGGTATAGGTCCCGTTAACTGGAGCTTCTTACTGAAAACCTTTTGTTCTACGACTTTGCATAACCTTTAAAGTGGGACGCTCGCCATTTGATTAGCGATATTTTTCGATCGCCCAGGAAACGAAAACTGTTGCTATCTCACTCAAACTTTACCATAATACTAGGGAGGGACTGAGGCACCATTCACCATCGTTAGTTTGAATCAAATAGACATTTTAAGTAAAATTACGTGTTATTAACTTAGTTACTCCACAGTCCGCCATTACGCCGTATAGATTATTTTTTTAAGTGTTTTTTTGCACTAGACATTTTTTTTTGTTTTTTATCATGTAGATACATTTACCAAGCCATTAGAAAAGATCATTGAAACTGTATATATATTAATATTCTATAAATTATACTTTATATATGTAGAACATAAATATAAAAAGTAAAAAAATATAAAAAAAAAACAAAAAAAAAATCAAATTAATCTTATTTTATTTTTTTGGTTTGTAACACAAGACATAAAAAATAAATCAAATTTAAAAGGATTTTTTTTTAAGCTTTCTAGATCAGTAATTAGTTTTTATAGGTTTTATACAAATATACTGAGAAAACTTCGAAAATCTGCAGCTCGGGCGAGGCGGCCACGCGCGGCGAAAGCACTCGCCCCGCGTTAGCCCCTTCGGCGCGTTTGATGCAAAAAATCTTTAAACGATTCAATCAGCTACATGACCAATATTTATACATCTTTATATATAAAAGAAAGTCGTGTTAGTTACACCATTTATAACTTAAGAACGGCTGAACCAATTTTTATGATTTTTGTGTTTTTGCATTTGTCGTCGTCCGGAATAGGATAATAATATGTATTAAAATATGATATTCATCAATATAAAATATTAAATGTCAAAAAATAATTGGTTTTAGGGTAGGGTAGTGTGGGATAGGGTAGTGTAGCGTAGTGTAGGGTAGTGTAGTGTAGTGTAGTGTAAGGTGGAACGAAGTTCGCCGGGACAGCTAGTTTTACATGAAGGATCCCATTTATTATTTTTTTGAGAATTGACTTTGGGTTCCTAAAGGAAAGTTGTTCAGTATGATGAGCGAAAGCCCCAGGTATCGGGTCCTACATTTTTTTTTGTTTTTTAGTTTTTAGTAAGGTGATGATAAGGTACATACCTACTTAGATTCTTTTTCTTCCTTTAGAGGTAAAAAGAAACTTTCTCGGCCTTTTACTTGATATTTCAACCCGAGAAGCTATGACTGACAGACAAATGCGGGACCAGCTGAACCTCATGATCACAGCAGGCTTCGACACAATCTCAATAGCATTAGTCTACAGTTTGGTGATGATAGGATCCCACAAAAATGTTCAAGAAAAAACTTATGAAGAGTGAGTATACCTACCTACCTAGTGGCAGTGGGCGGGGCACATAGCTCGTAGAAGGGATGACCGTTGGGGCAGTAAAGTTCCCGAGTGGCGATCGCACACCGGAAAGCGTAGCGTAGACAGGCCTCCTACCCGGTGGACCAATGACCTGGTGAAGGTTGCGGGTAGCCGCTGGATGCGGACAGCGCAGAACCGGTCGTCGTGGAAATCCTTGGGGGAGCCTATATCCAGCAGTGGACGTCCTTCGGCTGATATGATGATGATACCTACCTACAGTGTTTTTCTAGCACTTTTCTTTGTCATTATAATTGAAATGCATTTTTATGTTCTTCATAGTTTTATATAAATTAATATTTTTATATAAAATATATCAAAAGTAGCTGTTTCAAACATCGTTTTTATCGAAACATCGTTTCTATGACTGTTCGAGGGAGCGCAGTTCACGAGCCGCAAGCGGCTCGTGAGCGAAAAAAGAATTGCATGTGTGTTATTAATCCAGGTCCTTATCTTTCTACCTACCAATTTTCAGCCAGATCCGTTTAGTAGTTTTTGCGTGAAGAAGTAACAAACACTCACAAACTTTTGCCTTTATAATATTAAGTGTGATACCCAAAAATGAATAGTAGGACTACATGTTTACAGTTTTAAACAACGATTTTTCAATATAATATAATATTTTACAGAATTATCGAAGTTGTTGGTGATTCGTGTGAAGACGTTGAACAATCACATTTGGATCGACTGGTTTACCTTGAAGCAGTTATAAAAGAGACCATGAGACTGTTCCCCCCAGTACCAGTAGTAATGAGAGAAGTTACTGAAGATATTAAACTTGGTCAGTATTTTTAGTTCGTTATATACAGTGTGAATCAGACATTCCCTCTCGTATATCTACCAGATACGCTAAAACTACCAGGTTTATGATATAGCGTCCCCACTTTCCTACCCTTGGGCATACAGTGAGGGCCGCTATTCCTGCCAACACCATAAGGTGAAGACAAGTACCAGTTACGGTAGGTCTTGCCGCCAAGACGCTTGTCCCGGTACTCTGCAAGGCGAGTGCCTCGTGGAAGAGAACCACTACCTACTGTCCAGGTAGGTCCCGGAGCTGTAGGCACGTTCACTTCCCGCGGCTTTCGCTGCTGGCGGTTCGATCCCCGCTCAGGACGGCAGAGAAGCTGGCTCCCACATATCCGGTGTGGTAACGGAGCTGCAGGCACGCTCACTTTCCGCAACTTATCGCCACCTGTCCAGACTTACTCCTACGCGGATGGAGCAGTATCAGCAGGGCACATAGCTCGTAGAACAGATAGCCGTTGGGCCAGTAAA
Organism: Coleophora flavipennella; assembly: GCA_947284805.1. NCBI lineage: Eukaryota > Metazoa > Arthropoda > Insecta > Lepidoptera > Coleophoridae > Coleophora > Coleophora flavipennella. The sequence goes on from OX369272.1 coordinate 2,664,595, forward strand.
TTTCTCGAGTGGCGACCGCGTACCGGAAAATGTAGGCCTCCCACGCGGTGGACCGACGACCTGGTAAAGATCGCGGGAAGCCGATGGATGTGGGCAGCGCAGGACCGGTCGTCGTGGAAATCCTTGGGGGAGGCCTTTGTCCGGCAATGGACGATTTTCGGCTGATATGATGATAGACAGTGTTATCGATATTTTAAATGCCACATTTAGAAAAACCCCCTTATTAGGGGGTCGCATCCTTCTCCTCTCTAAATGGCAGCCATATTATTTTCATTTTTTAGCTGTTAATGAAAACTATGTTTTCTCTTGAATAAGCAGCAGAAAAATCTTCAAAATTGTGTAATTTGAAAGGTAATTTAATTTCTCTGATGGTTCACATATAAATTTAACCGAAACATGTGAGGAAAAAAACACAAAAAAGTTTTAAGAAAAAAATAGGAAGTATATCGCCAGGCCAGACAGGCGCTACCGACGCCTTACGCTGTTCTGACTAGGAAGCTCCTGAAACTCGGGAGACTTCAGCTTCGTAAGGTAACAGCGACCATTACCGGTCACGGTTACTTTAAAAAACATATTTTTACCCTGGGGATTGCTGACAGCCCGCTGTGCCGCGCGTGCATGGCGGCCGAGGAGACAGCCGCTCACATCCTCCTGGAGTGCAGAGAGGTGGCGGCGTACAGGGCCGAGCATCTCGGCGACCAGAGGACACTCCCGGAAGTCGTCGGCAACCTGCGGGGGATACTGGGCTTCCTGGAGGAGCTGGGCTGGCAGTGATGCCGGCCATCCACGCAAAATGGGTGCATCAGACGCCTGGTTGCGGAAATCAGCCCGTCCTTGCCATTATAATTAGGGTTCCGTACCCAAAGGGTAAAAACGGGACCCTATTACTAAGACTTAGCTGTCCGTCCGTCCGTCTGTCACCAGGCTGTATTTCATGAACCGTGATAGCTAGACAGTTGAAATTTTTACAGATGATGTATTCCTATTGCCGCTATTACAAAAAAATACTAAAAATCAGAAAAATTCGAAAAAATAAGAGGGGTCTCCATTCAAAAAACGTGTTTTTTTTAAACATTAAGAAACTAGCGCCATGTAGTATGATGGTACGGAACCTTATATGTGCTGTTTTGACTCGCAATTGGTCCGTTTTTTTTTGTTTATACTAGGCACAGTAAAATAATAATATGTTTTAGTCTTTTTGTATAAAGTACATTTTTTTTAGAATTAACTAAATGTTCCTTATGGAAAGTGGTTCAGTATGATAAGCAGAATTCCCAGTTGTATAAAATGCAATCTGCTCTCTTGCGCATAGTATGAGAAGTATTTTCCTGAAAAGTTTTACTTAATTATGTTTTAGAAAACTATACTCTGTATGCGGGGAATTCTTGTTTGCTGCTTCTTAACGGGGTGAACATGCACCCAATGTGGGGTGATGACGTGCAGCTTTTCAAACCGGAACGCTGGCTGCACCCTTCCACACTCCCCGACCATCCAGCTGCTTTTGGTGCATTCAGCATAGGAAAAAGAAATTGCATAGGTAAGTTGAAGCGGTCGTTATTCCGTGGGACAGGAACGGTCGTAGCTCAATGCGACCAGCGTGGTTGCGACTCTCGCCTATCATGACCTGTACCACAGTATTACCACGCCCTGGACACTTCATACATCGGGCCAGAAATGGCATTTCAAAAAAGGAATGACGGAACAAACAAAATGGCGGAAAAATCCTGTATAGGTTCAACAACCAAACTGTAACCAATCTGTTACAATCTGGGTGACGAGGGGGTGATGTCGAAATGAAGAGAGCGGCAGGGAGTGTCCATACTGTATGTTAGTACTAATATATATACTTTGGTATTTCAATATAGCGGCTTACAGTAGTCCTGAGTTTGCTATGTGTCTCTCCACTTTAGCACCAGTGGTAATAATTTTCTCCCAGATAAAAAAATTTGGTCTTATGATCTGGGAAAGATGTAAAAAGAGGAAGCCTTGTTCACGCACAAAACCAACTTCAAAATGTCATGCAGTGAGTTTTATGAAAATATTAAGCACGAAAAAAGATTCAGAAGAAAGTGCACGAAAGTAAAAAATACGTTCATACTCATACATACTAGTTTTCTGGCTTTGTTCTTCTTAAACTGCCGACACTTCAAAAAATGAAAAAAAACACGTTAATAGCAAAACAGGCAAAAATGACCCTTATGCTGTCCTGCGTTCCGCCAGGTTTTTTTAGTGTACATAAAGTTAAAACTAAAAAAACCTTAATGTCTAATAAAATTAATAATGCAATGATTTAGATTACAGTCCCATAATATGTGCGGTTGGATTTGTAAAAAGTTCATAGATTTTCCATACAAAATGTTCAATACCGACTGCAAAAATAAGATTGTTTTTTTAAAATATACATTTACCTACCTTTCCTTCAAAAGACTACGCTACCAAAGTATATTATATATCATTACTATGATGCTATATAGTAATTTAATCATCGTGGATTCTGTGGCAAAACACGATTTGTTTGCGAATTTACAATCACGCGATTTTTATTTCGCAAGTGCGTGCAGCTTCATACAATTTCCATAATATGTCACAAAATTTTGCGGAAAAAATCGCACTGTAAAAAAAAATATTTTTGATCTGAGAGCACGAAAAAACCTTTTTCTGTTTATCACAGCAATTTGGCGTTTTTCACTTTGAACTCGCTTTAAATTCTAAAAACTATGAATCAAATATTGAAGAAAAATTAAATACTAGGTTTTATTACCTAACATGTGAGGAATCCTGCACACACCTGCGAAGAAACTAGAAGGTTGTAAGTGAAGTCGACCAACCCGCACTGGGCCCGCGTGGTCGACTAAGGCCCGATCGCCCTAATTCAGGGTAGGCTCGAGCCCCTCGGTGGGGACGTATATGAGCTGATATGACGATTAATTACCAGATACGAAACCCATACAAAAAATTTATGTGTGTCCGCCCATCGAGCAGTAACTTTTTTTTCGCATATTCTTTTTAATTGAACCAAATAGAAAGTATAGCCACAAGTACAAAGAATTTGTGTACTGTGTATGTGTGTGTGTGTTAACTTAATCTTTGTTTTTTCCTCAGGCAAGTACTACGCAATGATGTCGATGAAGACATTCTTGGTGCACGTCCTCCGGGAGTACGTCGTCACCGCCGACTGGACTCAGATGGAGTTTATCGAAGATACTATGTTAAGAGTCGAATCTGGACACCATATTAGCTTAAAACGAAGATCATAGTCTTCTGTGTTTCTTGTCTATTAAATTTGATGTAAAATTGTTAAAAACTATTGCGTAAATATTTTTTTACTATTTCAACAAAAAAAAATATAGGTACAAGGACCACCTATGAGTCTTTTTATTATTATTCATATATGTCGGAGCGCAAGGACGTGGCGCCATCTATGCATGCATCGAAGCACCGTGTGTTTTATCTTGAAATGTCAAGCGGTTAGCTAGGGTAGTCATAATAGTCACTTTTGCCAAGGCGTGGTCGGTGCGGGACCGGAAACCGGAAGTTGGTAGTGTTGGTTCTTGTTTGTTAGCCAATCAGAATCATTGTGATTATCGAACCATTAAAGACAATGCAGCCTACCTACAGAGGCTACGACAGAGGCGCCAATTATTTTACGAGCACTTTTGATCGAGCAGCTGAACTGTCAACTTGGGAAGCCAGCCCCGTGCCGAACTCATCGCAGTCTATAAAATAATCGGTTTTCATCCGAATCATCGTGAAGCCTCGTGTTGCAAACGTGTGTGAATATTGATTGTACACTCCAAAACTTCTCAAAGACGAGTTTATTTCTTAGATACGGCCAAAACCCTTCTAATGATCCGAAATCAGAATTGGGATAGGACACGGACGCCCCACGTGTTCCAGATAGTGATGTGAGCAAGACAAAATAGAAAGTGCTTCTGGAACAACGAAATCAGAATTTTCTGACGCTGATACTAGCCACGCGGACGCCATCATCGTCCCATGAATTGAGGTTACCCAATTTCAACCCCGATAGATCGGATGTGAATGCACGTGCATGGATTGCTACTACGGATCTGTGTATTTACGACCCATATCGGCAAGGGGCAGGGCCACTACATGTCTAGCTGCTTGAAGTAATGCAGCCAAGAGGGAAGCACCTGCGAAGCTGCCTCAGTGATGGAGAAGAGAGTCGACCTTTGCGTGGTTGATGCACGCCTGCCTACGCTACGTCTTCCGGTATGCGGTCGCCAGTCGCGAACTTTACTGACCCAACAGCCATCTGTTCGACGAGCTATGTGCCTTGCCACGTAAGTTTAGCGATTCTGAGTGCTATGTTGTTTACCTTGGTTCTCCCACGGATCTGATTTCTGATTCGATCGCGTAGGGAAACTCCGAGCGTAGCTCGCATCATCGCCCTTTTGGTAGGCTTGCCAGACGCCAGGATTTGTCCTGACATGTCAGGATTTTGAGGTACCAGTCAGGATTTCGACCAGACTTTACTTTGACAATGTCAGAATTTTTTTGATTATTTACGTGTTTATAGGTCTGTTATCAAGCAGCCTCCATGGGCTAAAATGAATGGTGATTTTTTCATTGTGTGGAGAGTCAGAGTAGCCTCAATGGCAGATCGTGAGTCGGAGAGTGACGTACGCACGTCAATCGCTAACAAGCGATCTCTTCCAGACAACCTTTAGGTAAAGGAAATATGAGAAATCGTTATTGTGGGGTAGTAGTGGGCAATAAACAAATTCATAGAGTAAAAAATAAAATAAAAATAAATATTTGTTCACTAGAAGCCCCATTTAATGGCTGAATGCTTTGCTTGGCTCAACAGCCAAACGTAGATGTGTTTTTCACTAGTTTTAAGAATTTTGTAATATGTTGTCTGACATTTTTAAGTTAATTGTCTTGCTGCACGCTTTCGTTCGCTGTGTGTGTAGCAAGTAATTGTTTTAATAAAATAAATAAATACAATAAATAAATAAATGGCTCCTATTACAGCCAATTTTTCACATCATGTAAAACTCATAGTATATTAGAAATCTAACCTGTTTCATCATAGTAGGGTCTTCAATGACTAAAATTAATTTTAGGGATCCGTACCCAAAGGGTAAAAACGGGACCCTATTACTAAGACTTCGCTGTCCGTCCAACTGTCCAACAGCCTGGTAACAGAAGGACAGTCAGTCACCAGGCTGTATTTCATGAACCGTAATAGCTAGACAGTTAAAATTTTCACAGATGATGTATTTTTGTTGTCGCTACAACAACAAATACTAAAAATTTAAAAAAATTAAAAATAGGGGGGATCTTGATATAAAAAAAACGTGTTTTATATTAAACATAAAGAAACTAGCGCCATCTAGTATGATGGTACGGAACCCTATGTGTGCGGTTCTGACTCGCACTTGGCCAGTTTTTAAAAGCTTTTATTTAACTTGCAATGTATGTATGTTTGTTATAGGTAACGAACTATTTTCTGTATTTTTTTTTAAATTCATTAGTTCACGTTACACTGAGTCACCTACTTACATAATATAGTTTCGGAGGAAATCGGTTATGGTAGACAGACAGACGGACACGCGAGTGATACTTAAATGGTTTCGTTTTTTAAAAGCTTTTATTTGTTTCACCTGTCTCGGTGTCTGTAATGATATCTTGCAAGTTAATTTTGACCCACTTCCCGGATTCCGATTGAGCTGAAATTTTGCATGCATATGTATATCGCGTGACAATGCAATATTGAAAGCTTGTACACTAAAAGTTTTTTAGGTCATTCGAAAATTATTAAAACCTCATTTTACCTAAATCACCATTCTACTTGCACAAGCTCATAAACTTCTCAAAAGATTCTCATCATAAACTTCAAAAGCTCAAGCTTAGCAAAAGCTAAAACAAACTATCAAAGTGGGTTCACAAGACTCATAAGACTGCAGACTTTAATCTCATCTTGTTACAAGCGGCAAAAATAAATAACTCCACAGCATTTTTCCTACTAATATTTCCAACCTAAACTATGCATGCGGCCAGTGAAAAATGTACGTTGTTTACAACTTATGCGGAAGCATTTAGACCTTACGACACGATGTAAGAATAGTTTTGTGGTTTTTAACCGACGATAATGTTAAACAAAAAAAAACCGACTTTAAACAGGAAACTACGGTTACCCTCAATTACTTTAGGATGCCATCATCAGATGATGGTTTCCTTATCACGGTACCACCCTTGGGATATCGCCTTTCCAACAAAAAAAGAGTCATCAAAATCGGTTCATAAACAATGAAGTTATTCGCGAACACACATAAAAAAAATATAGGGTTGAATTTTTTAATTTTGTTAAAAAAAACGGTGGAGATTTTCAAGTTGACCCGTACACCTTTTATGTCAAAACCTTAGAAAAAAAACCGAGTTAAGATTTTGATGGCAATTGTCTTATGGTTCTTCTACAAAATCGTCCAACATGGGCCGCTAGAGGGACAGACCTATATGTTAGTAGAGTAAAGATGCAAGTCCTTGTCTAAATTATAGCTCTGTCCCTCTAACTGACCCATGAGGAGCGATTGTGTAGAGGATCCTTTACACTACTGGGTCTAAAAAAATAAAAAAAATATGTAATCCGTTTTTTTTAAGTGAAAACTTCTTTGGAAGCGTTGATCATTTTCAGATGGGGAAAAACCATTGAACTTGCGACACTACAACCACGTAACGTAACTGACACCTTACCAGGTACAGTCGCAGGGTCAAAATTTTGTCAACCTAGTCGTTCGCCAGGAACACTCGGAGGGTCAAAACTTATAAAACTGTAAAAAGTTTTCACTTCTGTCGGCACTACCGGAGTGGTTAGCTTTTTTCCTATCTTAAGGTTGCCAACATAATAAAAATACTTTTCATTTTTTTAAAAAAAAAACGGCGCTATGTTTTTTATGAAACAATTTTAGCCGTAGTTTGTTATTGCAGAAAAATCGTAATAAAGATACCTCTTGTACAAAGTTAAGTTGTTTGTAACTTTTTTCCGAAAACGTTTGTAACGATTTTAATGATACTTGTGTATAACTGGGGATTATAAAGGTCTACTATACCGGGTAATTTATTATTTGAGAAAAAAACTTAATAAGATACCTCCCAAGTTATTTGTAGTTTTCATCAAGTCTGATGTAGCTTTATTCCTTTCTATTAACGAAGCGATGGCCTAACGGCTTGGGCCGAAGCATCCGGTCCGGGAGGTCCTGTCACGTACCAATGTGGTTTCAAATTTAGATTTCATATGTACGTTTATCCGACGCTCGTGAAGGAAAACATCGTAAGGAAACCTGTACACGCCTGCGGAGAAACTCGCAGGTTGCGTGTGAAGTCGATCAACCCACACTGGGCCTGCGTGGTCGACTAAGGTCCGATCGCCCTAATTCAGGGTGGGCTCGACCCCCTCGGTGGGGACGTATATGAGCTGATACGCTGATGATTCAGGAAGCGTAATGTTTATTGTTGTTGTGTGTACGCCTGCCTGACTATGCGTGGCGGTGAAGGTTTCGCGAGAAAGCATGCACAGCGTGGCTGTGTAATTTACTTTATAACATCTGCGTAGTTATTTTTCGTTACGTATTTTAAATGTGCTCTATCGATGACCTATCGTTATGTGTAAGTATCGGTGGGTAAAATATGATTCATCATCATCATCATCATGTCAGCTCATATACGTCCCCACCGAGGGACTCGAGCCTACCCTGAATTAGGGCGATCGGGCCTTAGTCCACCACGCGGGCCAAGTGCGGGTTGGTCGACTTCACACACAACCTGCGAGTTTCTTCGCAGGCGTGTGCAGGTTTCCTCACGATGTTTTCCTTTTTTTTTGTCAAATATGATTATATCAATTTATTTAGTTTAACTGCAATTAAGGGGTAGCGCTGAAACGCCACCCACTTGATGAACCGACTACCTGGTCAAAGTATATAAGGTCTAACAAAATTAGCTGAAACTATTTTAAGGGCAAGTTCAGTAAACGAAACTGAACAACTTTTTCTTCAGCGACCATACTGAAATCTAAGAAAAAAAATCTTCAAAAAAAAAATAAGAAATCTTAATAAATGCGGCACTGGCCATCGTACCGTAACTCGTAGCAGCCGCAGCCCACGTGCCTCCGCCACAGATGATAATAGTAGCACAAGCCTCCGCCTATTTAGTAATCTGTGCCTCCGCTCCGATCATTCCGACCCTTTACCCGCAGCCTTCCTTCTTACATCCCAAACCTGTGGTTACAAACTTCATAGCACACCGCCATGTCCAAATACTTTTGTACGGCATTTTCACTACGAAACACTTAACTTAGTCACAATACAAAAATTGTATTCTGACTTAGGCACTTAGGTCACAAAATGTCATAGGTTAGGCTTTGAGCAACGTAACTCAATGAGTGCGCGAGAGTAACTGGGATATTTATTTACTTCACAGTTGCTTGCAGACGCTTGCTCGTAGGTACATTTCGCGTGGTTCGTTCAACGACCTCAAGCGCCTCAAGAAAAGAGCAACTGCCTTCAATTTCAATTTCTTCTTTTTCCTAAAGTGTAAATACCTGTTAGATTGTATTTTACTACCTACAGCTAAAAGGAACTGTAAGGTTTTAAGTATTTTAAATAAGAATTGATTGAGAGAACTAGCAAAGGTCAACGGCCGGGCACAGTGCACAGTTTTGTTGCGACACGTCACGAGTCCAGCGATGTAAACAAAAACCAGGACCGTACTACGAGAATATTATTTATTTAAGTAGGCAGTAATGGAATGTGGCGATTTTTTTTTAGAATTCGGTATGGTCGCTGAAGAAAAAGTTGTTCAGTTTCGTTTGCTGAACTTGCCCTTAAAATAGTTTCAGCTAATTTTGTTAGATCTTATATATATTAGTACTAACGTACAGTATGGACACTCCCTGCCACTCTCTAGATTGCGACCTCACCCCCTCGTCATCCAGATTGTAACAGATTGGTTACAGTTTGGTTGTCGAACGCATGGGATTTCGCCGCCATTTTGTTTGCACCATCATTCCTTTTATGAAATGTCATTTCTGGCCCGTCGTATGAAGTGACCAGGGTGTGACCTGGTGAAGATCGCCAGAAGCCACCTGGGAGGCCTTCGTCCAGTCTTTCGGCTGATATGATGATGATGTAATTGATAAACGTTTATCAAGTACGGACAGCGGCACATCAAGCTATACAAAACCAGTATAAGCTGGCCGCGCGACGCCTTTGCGTTTCAATATACGCCAGGCCCGCGTAAACTGGTTTTTATAGCTTGATGTGGCGCCGTGTGTCGATAATAAGTTAGGTAAGATTTGATTACACATGAGGTCATGTACTCAACTGATGATAAATATTCGATCATGTATAAGCTCAAATTGAAGCAAAGTAATCACTAGCTTCAACAGATCATTTCAACTCATATACGTCCCCACCGAGGGGCTCGAGCCTACCCTGAATTAGGGCGATCGGGCTTTAGTCGACCATGCGGGCCAAATGCGGGTTGGTCGACTTCACACACAACCTTCGAGTTTCTTCGCAGGTGTGTGCAGGTTTCCTCACGATGTTTTCCTTCACCGTAAGAGCATCGGATAAAGGTATATATGAAATCGAAATTTAAAAAAACCTTTGGTACGTGTCATAGGATTCGAACCACTACCTCCCGGACAGGTGGTAGCGGTACTTGCCATTACGCCACCGACTTCAACTAACTTTCAACACAAAAATATGAAATTCATTAGTATCTTCTCGTCTGATGTAAACAAGCCGCCATTTATGATGCAGTGCGCAGTGCACATGGCGGCGCGGTCGCATGATTAATGGGCGAATTACACCCGCTCACCCGCCGACGCGACGCGGTTCGCTCGCTCGGGTGTTTTTCGCTCAGCGCTAACTGCTTTCATATTATACCACATTTCATGGTGTTGACGCAGTGTTTTAGGAAATGCATTATTACTTACTAGCTGTTTCCTGCGGCTTCACCCGCGTTGACAACGTTTCTATGACTTTTCGAGGGTGCGCAGTGCGCGAGCCGCAAGCGATTCGCGAGCGTGGAAAAAAGTAGCCTATATGTTAATCCAGGTCCTAATCTGTCTACTTACTAAATTTCAGCCAAATCCGTTCAGTAGTTTTTGCGTGAAAGAGTAACAAACATACATACCTACACGAAGTAACTAGTATCTCATCTGTGTAAATACCTGCGACCATTTCATACAATTACGAGGGTGGCATACTTAAATGCCCTCAGTGCGCGAGGAGTTTCGCTGCGAAGATTGGCTACATAAACCATCTTCGAGCGCACGCGCGGCAAACCGACTAGTGGATGATTTAATGGGCAGAATCTTCATCATCATCTTCTTCCTAACATTATCAATCTCTATCTTAAGGCCAGTGGTACCTAAAAATCCACTTAAACAGGTTTTTAGAATTCATTTTAGTAAATTTAAAATCTAGGAAAACATATTGGTATTATTGAGATTAGTTACGAGGGACTATATCGAATGGAAACACGATTTAATAAAGTTGGCTCGATAGAATAATTTCGCAAAGGTACTTGTTTTCGAGCCATTTTTTTGTCTATTTTCAGTTTTAGTCTTAAAATAAGTAATTTGATAATTATGATTTATTTACTAAACTAAAGTTCATAGGTGACTGAAGGTAAAACATCGATTGGATTTTTATTTAAGACTAGTGGATGCCTGCAGCTTCGCCCGCGCAGATCCCGATTTTTGCGGTTCCCGTGGGTATTTCCCAAAATCCTTTCTTAGCGGATGCCTACGTCATAACATCTACCTGCATGCCAAATTTCAGCCCGATCCGTCTAGTGGTTTGGGCTGAGCGTTGATAGATCACTATGTCAGTCAGTCAGTCACCTTTGAGTTATATATATTTAGAGATAAATATGATGAAAATAAAAACGAAAACGTCGAAAAAGTGTAAAAGTGTGGTTATTTTCTTCCCTATTTACACGTTAAGAAAAAGACAAAGACAAATTTTTAAATACCACTGAGCCTTAAGGAATCGGCTTTGAATGGTTAAATGTATCTCTACTCAGATCTCATGCTTTAGCTCTCCCTATTTGCAGACGACACTGCCCTCTACGTAAGAGGGCCGTCCGTAGCTCTTACACCACAAATAGCCAAACTACAAACGTCAGTTAACGAGCTAGGTAATTGGTTTAGGAAATGGCGAATCGAAGTGATCCCGAGCAAAAGCTCCGCGGTCCGCTTCGATTACCATCGTAGGATCAACCAACCCGCAGACTCAATCCGCATGCTAGGCACCCGCGTCCCCTGGCAACCCACAGCCAAATATTTAAGAGTCACCCTCGACTCCTGTCTCACTTTCGGACCTCACATCACAAATGTGATCCGGAATGCCCGCTTCTACCTGGGCAGGCTAAACAGCATGATAGGTAGGCGCAGCAAAATGTCCCCCATTAATAAGCGAACACTCTATAAGGTTTGCATCCGACCGGTGATGACATACGCGGCCCCCGTATTTGCACATGCGCCCTCAAAAAAGATGGAAATGATCCAAAAAGTCCAGAGCATATTCTGCCGTAGGGCGCTTGACGCCGCATGGTGCGTCAGGAACCCGGACTTACATAGGGATTTAGGCATACCTACCACCCAACAATTCATCAAAGGCTTCTCCGAGAACTTCTTCAAGTTCTCGGAGTCGCATCCCAACCCGTTAATTTGAGAGGCAGCGGACTATTCCCCGCCTCTCGAACTATCAAGTTATATGGTCCGCAGACCAAGATATGTTTTGTCTGATCCTCCCGACAAAATTTCAGCCGACCTGAACTGCCTCCTGGCAGCCCAGGAAGGAACCGATAGTGTCAATTTTTGAATGACACAACCCCCCCACTTGCACACCTAATGTGAATAACCGTCGCTCCGATATACTTTTAGGGTGGCCTATGCTGCCAAAGTTCTTCAGGGGGTGTTTAGTGAGTAGTGCGGTCTTTGGGCCTGTGTATACATATTCATATATACCTTATGTGTATAACGTGTACGTATGCATATAGGCGCAGAGCTGTGAGTCCTACATAACCAGTGGCAGCCTTAGGCTGCTATTGCGTATGCGTAAATGCATTCACCTCCTCCCCATCACCGGGGAAAAAAAATAAGATCTCATGCTTGTCAGTTCTTGCGTCACACCACACTCTTTCATATTCCTAAACGTATTCTTTGGTCTTCTTCTGCTATATCTTTTGAACTGCATGTTCATTATCCTTCGTGAAAAATTGTTACTTCTATCCCAACAAAACATAAATGTGAAATGTAGTCAAGTTCTGTATAAAAAAATTAAAACTATGATCAAAATTACTACAAATTTTAATTTTGCGACCTCAAATTATGCGTAAATAACTCCCAGACTGTAAATATAGCTTTATATTAGGAATTTGAAGGATTTAAGTAGTAGATCAGTCCCCACCTCCCAAAAATCAACTAAAAAAATAGGCCAAATTATTCTAAAGGTTCATAAATATCACTGAGTTAAGCGACATACTTTTAAGGCGACACCTTGGAAATTTTGGTCACTGGGATCTCGATTTTTCTTACAATAGATCATCATTATCATATCAGCCGAAGGAAGTCCACTGCTGGACATAGGCCTCCCCCAAGGATCTCCACGACGACCGGTTCTGCGCTGCTCGCATCCAGCGGCTTCCCGCGACCTTCACCAGGTCATCGGTCCACCGAGTGGGAGGCCTGCCTACACTACGCTTTCCGGTGCGTGGTCGCCACTCGGGAAATTTACTACCCCAACGGCCATCTGTTCTACGAGCAATGTGCCCCGCCCACTGCCACTTAAGTTTAGCAATTCTGAGAGCTATGTCGGTTACTTTGGTTCTCTTCCGCATCTCCTCGTTTCTGATTCGATCACGCAGACAAACTCCGAGCAAAAAGTATGAACTACAAAAGATATTAAAGTGATATTTTGTAACCTGATTCTTCACTTCAACGACTTAATTTTGTCAGTTGCAGAAACTGGATACGTTAACTTTTATAAGGGAAAAAAATATATCAAAGAAACTCTTTTAAAACAGAGATTTGCATTCTACAGGCAAACCAGAACGATAAAGTAGCTCTAAATTTTCTTAGTCAATTAGTCTAAACATACACTTTTTTAAAATTAATTATAGTTTTTAATTGAAACGAAAAACCATTAAAAAAGTACAAAAGTATTGTTATTTTGTTTACTCTTTACACGTAAAGAAAAAGACAGAGATAGTTGTTCCAATCCATGCTTCGCCTTAATATAAAATGCAATTTTCTATCAAAATACTGGACGTACCGAGAATGTCTCGAGACCCTACGGGATCGAAAAAGTAAAAAGCGGTAAAGTGCGAGTCAGAACCATGAACAAAGGGTTCCGTACTGTCGTGATTTATTGTTTAAGTTGAAAAATCAAATTTTATATTTGCAACACTGCTCATGATTGTCGGCCGTTACGCGCTGGTGATCAGCTCAGCTCTGGGTAGGAGTGGGATCTTCCCCACCCCTACCTCTCAAGGTTTGCTGCTCACGGACTGAGCGGTTGGTATTCAGTCTACGATGAGATCAGTCGACGGAAGTTTCAATATTTGTGCTTGGATATTGTGAATGAATACAGATTTATACAAGTAAAACTCTACTGAGTTTTTGTTCGTAAAAGTACCAATACACTAGATGGCGCTAGTTTTTACGCGTTTTTTGTATGGAGACTTTCACTGTTTTCTATGTTTTAGTATTCGTTGTTATAGCGGCAACCATAAGTTATTCGTAGGCGGCAACAGAAATACATAATCTGTGAAAATTTCAACTGTCTAGCTATCACGGTTCATGAAATACAGCCTGGTGACAGACGGACAGACAGACAGACGGACGGACAGCGGAGTCTAAGTAATAGGGTCCCTTTTTTACCTTTTGGGTTCGAAACCCTAAAAAAACCAAAAAATATATTTTCTTAATTCCCTCAGGTACCGCATTTGACTATGCTATTTTCACGGGATAAAAAGTATCCTATGTTCTTACCCGAGACACAGGCTATCTCCATGCCAAATTTCGTCAAGATTAGTTGAGGCGTTGAAGCATGCAAAAGTAACAAACAAACAAACACATTCCCACATTTATGATATAGTAGGTAACTATACCATATATCAATCAAAAAAAAGCAAAAACAAAGTAGGGATATAACAGTTTCAAAATGTCAATTCCATAGTACTTTTGTTTACCTTTTGCTTTTTGTTGATTGGCATACGACATAATCTATCTAATATATATAAATCTCGTGTCACAATGTTTGTCCTCAATGGACTCCTAAACCACTTAACCGATTATAATAAAATTCGCACACCATGTGCAGTTCGATCCAACTTGAGAGATAGGGTAGGGTAGGTTAGTGTAGGGTAGGGTAGGGTAGTGTAGTGTAGGGTAGTGTAGAGTAGTGTAGGGTAGGGTAGTGTAGTGTAGTGTATGTAGGGTAGGGTAGTGTAGGGTAGGGTAGTGTAGTGTAGTGTAGGGTAGTGTAGGGTAGGGCAGGGCAGTGTAATGTAATGTAAGGCGGTACGAAGTTCGCCGGGACAGCTAGTATATATATACAATCTGTAGGAGGTACCTGTAATAAGAAAACAGTACATTTATACAGAGTAGGTTTCCCAAACAATTTTGAGACCATTGTCGTAATGTTTTTTTTTTACATTTTTTTAACCGGGTATGGGTAATGTTCAAGTTTTTGTTGCAATTTAGGTGACCAGACAACTTTTGTGGCTAGTGTAATTAATTGCCTCGTGTGCTCTAGTGTGGCTTCCGAATTTAGTGATGGCCAATAATAATTTGCGATATCGAGATTAAGATCCCTAACGCAAAAAAAAAACGCTTAAATATTTTTTGCTTTATGATTTATTTTCATCGTCTGTTTATCTTAGGTATACTCCGTTCACTGAAAGAATGCACAAGTCGACAGTTAGCAGGGCTATGTTTCGTAAAAAACCTAGTTGAGGCCTCTGATGGCTAAAGTATAAAATATATAATTTGGCGGAAAGAACATTTCGGTATAATTAACCAATGTTGCCACAGTACAGATAGTGCAGTTCGTATCGATGATCAAAATTTTTACAGCTATAGCAAAGATGATCTAATATTTAACAGTTTTTTACTCCCTTTGTCGTAACTTCTTATATTCCTTATTCCTTTATTCATTCTGTAACTTAATTGGTGTAGGAGCCGGTAACTGGGGCTTCTGCTCATCATAGTGAACAATTTTTCTCAAATACCCATTGAAAATTTGCAAAGATAATAATCCTACTGTAATATTATAGATGTGCAATTTTGTATAACTCTTTCACGCAAAAACTACTGAACATATCTAAATGAAATTAGGTAGGTAGACGGATTAGGACCTGAATTGACATGTAGGCTACTTTTTCCACTGCGCACCCTCGGAGATAGTCATAGAACCTATGTACATGCGAGCGAAGACGCTGGCAAAAGCTAATAGTTCATTTATCGACACTAACTTTGGATAGTTCTATTGATTAACACTTTATTTCTAATCCCTATGGTAAGTTATCTTGGAAAGTAGGTTTATGTTGAGCATACTAACGGTTTTGAAATAAAACATTTTATACTTTCAGTATGCCCAATATACTCGTACATAGACTTCTTAAGCTACATGCGATGTTCGACAAGTCTAATTGAAGGAACAACAATGGGTTACTTCGGTTCTTTCGGGGAACCCCTGATTTTCCAGGATTAAAAGTATATTTTCTTAACTACAATCAGGTGTTAAATTGAATATGGCTGATCAAACAGTAAAAGTTTTATCCTTATACATTGGGCCATTCCTGAGATACAATGTTCTTCCTTTCCTTCGGGAACCTTTTGATCATCTGGGATTGAAAATATGATCGCACGTTAAGTACCGTATTTGTCCCCCATGGTTATCATTACCCGACTGCGCCAGAAGGAGGGTTATGTTTTTCGAGAGTATGTATGTATGTATATATAATTGTTTTGCACGCTCTGCAGCCTGAACGGCTGGATGGATTTTGGCTTGAGAGGTGTCGTTAGATTCGTATTTACTGTGTGAGTGACACTGGGTATATCAAAATAAAAAAAAACCAAAATTGCGGATTTTTGGCGCTAAATTCAAATGTTTGGCACGCTCTGCAGCCAGAACGGCTCGATGGATTTTCTATCAGCTGATAAGTTAATAATCTGCGTAAATTTAATGTGTGTCATTGTGTATATAGGTTACTATACAAACTCATTCAATAATAAAACTAAAAAATGAATAAAATAAAAAACGGTAATTTAAAAAACTAAAAAACCCGACTGCGTTTGTGTGTAGTTTGGAAATGAAAAACCCTAAAACAAGAAAGTCGTCATACCCGATTGCACTTAACTTAAGAAAAATTGTAGCAGTCGGGACCCATTCTAGAAATGGAGGCTTAGTGAATTGAGAGCACATACCTATATAACATTGCAGATTACTCCAATATACTGACTAGACGGCTGACTTTCTAGAATGAGTCCCGACTGCTACAATTTTTCGTAAGTTAAGTGCAATCGGGTATGACGACTTTCTTGTTTTAGGGTTTTTCATTTCCAAACTACACAGAAGTCGGGTTTTTTAGTTTTTTAAATTATCGTTTTTTATTTTATTCATTTTTTAGTTTTATTATTGAATGAGTTTGTATAGTAACCTATATACACAATGCCAAGCTAGCCTTATAGAATTCCAAGCTACAGCTAGCCTTATAGAATTCCAAGCTGCAGCTAGCCTTATGGAATTTCAAGCTGCATCTAGTCTTATAGAGTTCCAAGCTGCAGCTAACCTTATTAAATTCCAAGCTGCAGCTAGCCTGATATAATCAAACGACGGTTTGCAGTATAAGTAATTTTGCTATCTTTTTTCTGTCAGCAAATTTTATTAAGTCTACCTTGGGTCAAATTATTGAAGTTTTAGTAGGGATTCCTAATTTTTTCTTGTTATAAATATAGCTTATGTTACTCAGAGATTATGTAGTATTCTAATGGTGAACAAATTTTTGAAATCGGTACAGTAGTATTTGAGTTTATTCGTTAGAAACAAAAATACATACAAATATTTCCTCTTTTTAAAAAATATAATTAAAAATTTGAGTGCGTTTGACTAAAACTCACCTGATGATAAGTGATGATGTAGTCGAGGATGGTACACGCAAACTCAAATAATGCCAATTCACTCTTGCCTTGAAGATCCTCCAATCGTAAGACTTGGGCAACACAGACGCAGGCAAAGTGTTCCATTCCGTCACTATCTGAATAATAAATGTGGAAGCGTAACGTATAGGCTGAATGTCAATAACCTATTAGTGTATAAGTGTAGATTAACCCCATCACTATCAATTTTTATTCATAGTTGGCAACACTTTATCTGTCAAACTATATTGCTTAATTATGAATTCTAATTTAGATAAGTATGGTAGATCTTAATTAGTGTGTTCTTACGGTGAACGATCTGTATGTGTCACGAACAAACTGAAGAATTTTAAATCTATGTCACAATTTTAATGTGTTTTCTACACAGAGCCATAACGCGGTTTTCTATACAACGTTTTAGCATTGAACTTTTTTCATGAAATTGCTTTGCCTTACTTACCCAGAACAGAAAACTTAAAGAAAGTGTCTCTTTGAGAGAAAGAGAGACAGAGCGTATGAAAGTACTAGTCCTTAGATAGATACAAACTTAAGGTGCTAAGTCAGTTAAAATAAGTAACATATTCTGCTCGTCGGTACAAATGTCGACCAAAATAACATCCATTAAGACTTATATTGGCGCGCGCTGCAATGTGGCCGTTACAACCTCCGCTCCGTCCAAGCAACACGAAAATAACAACAAAAACATACTTCATACGTAAAAGCGTCAACAATACTTAATTGGAGTCATTAAATTAGAAACTAATTTGATCTTTAGTCCCCGTGCAGTTCAATTCTAACTGAAAAATAGAGGTATACTTGCATTTTTTTTGTTACCGATTGCTTTAACGGTGAAGGAAAACATCGTGAGGAAACCTGCACACGCCTGCGAAGAAACTCGAAGGTTGTGTGTGAAGTCGACCAACCCGCACTGGGCCCGCGTGGTCGACTAAGGCCTAATCGCCCTGATTCAGGGTAGGCTCGAGCCCCTCGGTGGGGACGTATATGAGCTGTAATGATGATGACTTGCATTTTTTTTGTAGTTTACTATGATACATTAAGACAATTTTTAAATGAACCGTAACATCGAGTATATTCTTGAGTACGACATTATAATTTGTTGATGTGGAAACCTTTTCAATTTAATAAGATTTTTTTTTTATCACTTTACTAACTTATCCCCCGCAATTAAATATCATTGACATGTAAAATAAATAATAATACCTAGATAATAGCAAATTTGAATTTAATTCTGCTCTTTATGTTTTAATTGATGTAGCAAAGTCAGCAAAAGAAGCTGATTTAATCCCTCGAATAATCCAAAAAGTAATTTTCACATCAATACTCAAAGCTTTTACTTCATAAAATATAACAATGGACAAAACAGTGAAATCTTACATGATAGATTTTATTTCAGAGGAAGCACACAAAAACAACTATTTTCACCGACCACAGAGAACAGTTTAAAAGTCACTTACAGAAGCAACTGTTTGCTTTGCTCACATCCGCTTCCGCTTGACCACATTCGGATCTGTGCGGATGTAAATATCCGGCACATCCCTATGCTATACAGAGTGTTCCCGTAATTAATCATACAGCTAATCTCAAGGGGATTGCTTGTTTTGTGCAAAATGTATTCATCGTTTGTGCTTTACAGTTTAATATGGGTCATAATAGCTTAATTAAGAATTTCTTTATTGCTTTAGTTTGCGAATACGCTGACGGCAAGAAAACTAAAATCCACTTTGGGCATTAGGTAAGTATTACGAAATTTTGATATAAAGGAGGTGGAAAAGAAAATCCTACCTTTATAATAGTTTTCAGTTTCATGTTGTTATGGTTGAAGTCAGGTGAAGTTTTAATTACCGACCTTTCATCTCACCTATCAAATCTTACCAATAACTACCCTAAAAAGTAACTAGCCTAAACATGGTGTAAGTGCTTTTTATTCTTTTATCTACTCTCATATAGTAAAGTTCGCATTATCAACTTCAAAACGAGTTTATATTGGCATACTTTATAAACACAATACCGTAATTAAAAAAAATACATTTTAACATTATTTTGTTAGAGAAATAATGTTATAATTTTTTTTTTCCATTACGATACAAGTTAAACCAAGTTAAACGAAGTTCCATATCATTTTTTTTTATTGGAACGCACATGCGGTTCGCGCCATTTTTACAGCAATACTACAAAACAGATAAGTACAGAACTCAATTGACAACCCTTGAGCGACTGC
Organism: Coleophora flavipennella; assembly: GCA_947284805.1. Classification (NCBI taxonomy): domain Eukaryota; kingdom Metazoa; phylum Arthropoda; class Insecta; order Lepidoptera; family Coleophoridae; genus Coleophora; species Coleophora flavipennella. The sequence continues at coordinate 2,684,010 of OX369272.1, forward strand.
GGAGAGTAGGTATAAAAAGTGAAGTACATGTGTTGGTTTTTCATTGAATTTTGTTGTAGATACTGAATTTCGTGGATAATTTTCATTCTTGTTTAAAAATGTCTGAGATCAGTGAAAGCGTTGTTTTTACCTATCTGTGACACCGTCCGCTTCAGCCCAATCGCGGTGATGCGCTGGGATTCAGCGCTATGACACGTATATATTTTTTTTATGTTTGTTCGCGGATAACTTCGTTGTTTATGAACCGATTTTGATGATTCTTTTTTTTTTGTTAGAATGGAGATATCCCAAGGGTGGTACTATGATAAGGAAATCAGGATCTGATGATGGCATCCCGGGGAAATCGAGAGGAACCTACAAAAATAGTAGTGGCGACTAGTGCGTTTGGAGTCGTTTTTTTTTGTTTATTAGTATAAATTGTCACTCTCGGTTTGGCCCTCGTGGATATAGTTATCAAGACTGTATTCGAAGGTGCGCTGCGCGCGAGCCAAAAGCGGCGCACGGACGTGAACTACGGTTTTTCCAATGTCTCTCGAAAACTACGATTTTTTTATGCATTAACAGTATCCTATGTTAAACTGCATCCTTAATGTTAGCTTTAAGCAAAATTTTAGGAAAATCAGTTAAGCCTTTGAGACATGAAAGGTGAACAAACTAAGAAACCTCCACATTTTCGCGTTTATACAGTGTGTTTCGTATAGGGTTACCAATACTTAAAGGGAGTGTAATCCTTCTCCCGTCTAAATGGCAACCATTTTTATTTCCAATTTATTTATTTTGTTCATGAAAAATATATTTTCTCCTTAATTATTAGCAGTTTAGCTGCAAAAACGACGTCATTAACTTAATGTTTTTTTCTTCTTAATCGATTGATTTTGAGCTAAGCTATAAAACGACACCAAATTATGTAACATTAGATCTTTACTTAGTGTGCCAATTTATGGTTAATACGCGACTCTCGCGGTTTGTTACTTTGAAATGGTCAGACGGGCCACACAGCGGGTTGTAGTAAGAGCTACAGCGTGTCTGCAGAGTGGATGCAGTCACTTTCAATAATTATTTTATGTAGTGTTTGAGTTAAGAACATGTAAAAATGTTGAATAGTTGTCAAATTACAATTAAACTTTTTTTTTTCTTTTTTTTTAGTATTGGTAAACCCTTGACAACATCTCACCTGGTGGTAAGTGACGATGTTGCCGAAGATGGAAGCGGGCTTACCAAGATTCCCCAACGCAATGGGAACTGGCTATCTTGTCTTCATGCCGGAACACACCAATGATATAAATATTGATATTTGGCGGCAAGACTTAGATAAGATGGTGGTAGCTAGCCAGGCGGGCTTAGAAAATGCCCTACCACCAACCAAACCGAGTCTTACAATTGACCCCGCCGGGAATCAAACCCGCGACCTCCTGTGTAAAGCCAGTGGACTTTGCCTCTGAGCTACGGAGGCGGTTATGTCACAATCCCGCACAATGGTCTCTTAACCATCAATTTGCATCATTGTTACGACGGTAAAAAGGAAGTAGGGCATAAGCGACATTTTGGTCAAAAATGAGTTATAAATGCCATCTTACGTAAAATTTTCCGCTCTTTCGAATGCGCTTATTCCCATGGTTCTACGATGACTTTTTTGGAGTTTATGCCCTAGCAAAAAAAAACATTTTCCTACTATTATTTTTTTTAACCGACGAAAATTTAGGTCATTTTTGCTATAAAGGTGCTTGTACCCCTACAAAAATGATTTATTTTGGGTTTGTTGTCGGTAATGCTTTTTTACTTCATAAGCGTGTCGAGCTTTCGGTTGTTTATGCCTTTTAAGCTTTTCCCTCAAAAAGTAAAAACGTTGTTTATAGCCTACTTCCATTTCGTAATTTAACATAGCTATGGCGCTTGTACCTTATATACAAAATTCATTTTCATATTACTCTGTCGGTTATACCCTATTACCATTCAGTAGTTAATGACAGCTATGTAGATTATGCCCTATTACCTAAATTTATTTTAATATCACACTGTTGGTTATACCTTACTTCCGTTTACAAAACAAATACAGTTTTGTCGCTAATACTTTATTACTTAAATTAAATTAGATATCATTGTGTCAATCATTCCTACTTCCACGTTCTACAGTCATACTTATACGTCACTTATATTGCAATACCCAATAAGGATTTAATTACGAGTCGGTGCTTATGCCATTTGATATCACAAAAGTAGGTTTTAAGCGCGTCGCTTGTCCGAAAAACACTCTGCCACATGCTGTGACGGCGAGAGCACGCGCGACTTGTGTGCTCCTTTTTTCAAAAAGAACGGACCGGTAAGCTATCGGTTCTTGCAAATATCTTCTATTTTATTGTTTGTGATTATGTATTTCATTCAATGGTATTTATTTTAGGTTCAAAAATAGAAAGGAAAGGCCGAAAAAGGAGAAGGGACATTTTGGATTTTTTTTATTCACGGGGCACACCTATATGACAGTCGATGCTGCACACGCAACAATTGAAAATCAAGTTAAAAATACCACTATCTGGGCTCCTTTGCAATGGTATACGGTTTTTCAGACAGCAAGACAAAATCCAAAGCCTTTTAATGTTGAGAAGTTAAATCACACAGACTTTTAGAGATGGGCCCCTTTCGCTGACAAATACGTCGTGGGTAATTAGTAAAATACGAGTCGCTAATTTAGAAAATAACCGCACATCAGCTATGGTCAAATACTCGATGGACCCGGAGGCACCCGAGTTTCATATAGAAATCGTATCAAAAATCCCAAGCACTAGCAAATTTTTGAGCGTAAGCACAAAGATTTGATGAAACTTTGCTCGGACAATGTTATACCTCAACAGTTTCAGACAGAGTACTTTCAGCAAAAAGGCAAAAGACTGTTTGGCCAAATCTGATATCGAAGATGATGGAGATCAATAGTATTTTGAAAACAATTTTAATATTTTTTTGTTATTTTTTCTAAAAATATTTTGATGTAGGTTTCGAATCAAGACTGATTAAGAAAAGTTTTGATTTCTAATGTTAAGAAAAAGGTGTGATTACTAATGTTAAGAAATAGTTGTGATTTCTAATGTTGATCTCGAAAGCTATAAAGTAAGAAATTATTAGCAATGATAATTGATCTAAGACTGTCCTATTCAATGTGATAAACAAATTAGGTACCTACCAACTTCTGCAGAGCAGGAAAATTTCAAAATAGGAGAGCCTATATAACAAGTTAACTATTTCTTAAACTGAGATACATAAGAGAGGAATGTAAATTGAAATTTACTAACCAAATTGTCACTTTTGATAACAATTTTTATACATTAATCTTTTATGCGTATCTGTGTGTACTGTATTTTTATCTATAAAGTAAAAATTTTGTTCCATAAGAAGTTCCTTTTAGTAATTGTTTTAGATAGTAATTGTTATTACTAGTACTTATATTTCTCCACTTCATTCGCTTTTTGACTGATTAATTAGGTATTGTAGTGCGACTTTGTATTTTTATTTGGAAAGAATCTTTAACGTTTAAAAATGTAAACGTACTTAGTTTAAAGTAAATACATTTTTTTTATTCCTTTATTTCTATGTTTCTTTGAATGTTGTTTTTTGACTTAAATACCATGTTATGTTTATCAATGCCAAATAAGTCTTAAGTTTTGAAGCTTTGTATTATTTTCTATAATGGTTGTTACTTTTTTAAATGTTTAATATTACGGATACATACCAAGTTTTCGTAATTGATTCTGAAGTTACGTACCTACTAGCTGCAGTATTATTGTTTCCAAAAATGATGAGCAGGTTGATACCTACCCACTCTTTTTAAGTAGCTTTGATTTTTCTGGATAAAAAACTTAACAAAAATGACTTTTTTATTTAAAAACATCCTACTATGCGCTTGTTAGTAAATAGGTAGGTAGGTGATACAAAAATGAGTATAATGACGAACTATCATCTTTTAAATCTACCATTTATTGTAAATTTGAATTACTTGAACGGGTAGGGTATGCTGAAACAGGCCGCTAAGACTAAGGATCCTTAGTCTTTTTCTATGAAAATCGACTCCCTTATACTTACGAGGTACTTCGCCCTATTTTACGAGTTGGGCACCCAATTACAGTGTAGTGTGATGCCCGTTTTAGCTCTTATCGTGATGAAGGATCGTGTTGGTTGCGCTACTTCATTATTTTTGGGGTGTCTTTTCATTCATATTTCCATAGACTCACGCAATGCCAAATGTTGATTATCCTTCTTTTCCTTTGCTTTCAAACGACATTGTGTGTCACTAATGTCTTATATCCTAGTATTGTTATAAAAGCCGACTGTTTCTTGTGCTCTATTATCTTTTATACAACCACTGTGAAAAGTACCTTATCCTTCTTTTCCCATAACACTTATTGAACTGTCTAGTCTCTTATACCCTTTTACCTTGCGATGTGAGAAATCGGTATGTCCCTTAGGCTTCTTATCCTTTAATATTATATTTTGTTATTTGTATCTTATGCCATATCTCCTCATTGTAAAATTAAAAGCTATTGTCATAAGCGACACAAACCAGTTTAAATAGCGTCAAATCATAAAAACTAAAAATACCGGTAACTGCTCAATTTTTTTCTGATTCTATAACTGTTTTAGTTTTCACGATATCTTACTAAATGACAAAAATACGTCAGTTTTTCTAAAATTTAAAACTTTGAACGGCTCTCCTGAACATTTTATTTTTTGTCACTTATGCCCTATTTCCTTTTTACCGTCGGTATGTAACTAATGATAATAATTTAGTGTCATATTGTAGCTTAGCTTAAAATCTATCCACTAGGAAGAAAAAAAACAACACGTTAACGACCTCATTTTTGCAGTAGGTTCAAAAAATAAAAATGAACTTTTTGCTTTTATTCACTTAAATGTTTTGGTTAGTTTTATGTATGGACCACCACATAAATTAAATATCCTTTTAAATAAAACTTAATTATTAACATAATTAACATATTTTCATGAACAACTACAAAAAAAAATGTACATAACAATTTGGAACAAAAAAAACTGATTTCAAACAGAAAACTAAGGTTCCCCTCGATTTCTCTGGGATGCCATCATCAGATCCTTGTTTCCCTATCATAGTATCATCCTAAGCTTGGGATATCTCCTTTCCAACATAAAAATAATCATCAAAATCTATTCATGAATGACGAAGTTATCCGCAAACACACATAAAAAAAAATATATAAGGTCTAACAAAATTAGCTGAAACTATTTTAACTGGTGCTTCTACCCATGAAACTGAACAACTTTCCCCATAAAACCCATAGTCAAAACTCAAAAAAAATTTTTGGATTCCCATACTAAGTTGGCTGATCAGCTGATCGAGTTAGTATGGGAGAGCCAAATTTCTTTTTGCGATTCGACTATGGGTTCCATGGGGAAAGTTGTTCAGTTTCATGGGTAGAAGCACCAGTTAAAATAGTTTCAGCTAGTTTTGTTAGACCTTATATATACGGTCGAATTGAGAAACCTCCTCCTTTTTGTGAAGTCAGTTAAAAATGGCTGCCATTTAGACGGGAGAAGGATTTTTTCGTCGCTAAATTGTGGTGTATTATTCATACATGCCCATAAAATATCGGTAACCCTATGCAATACCCACTGCATAGTTAATAAGTTACGTACGTATATGATGATTCAGTCTTGGTTGGTGTTGGGATCCATGTGACGTCATTAATCTTTGCCAGCCAGCGGTCAAGCGCGCACCTGTCGCGTGACTGACGACACGTTCCTGTCACCCTGTATTTCGTGCTTACACAGGGTAGAAACATTAAATTTGAGGATTTTAGGTATTGTAACGTAAAATCTAACAAAATTTGCTGAAACAATTTAAACTGTGTCTTCTGTTTACTCGTCTGCCCAATAATTGAAAACGCTAAACAACGTTAAAAACCGACTTCCATCGCAATAACTTAGCACATTTTTGCATTATTATTTTTGGTTTTTGTTTTTTCTAATAAAGTTCTATACACCAATTTTGAATAAATTTGTATGGGAACGGGAAGCACTAGCTTTCAAATAAAAAAAAGAATATTGTATGTTTGATATAGTAGGTTCTTGGTGGAACACTGAACTGAACATATTTAGGTTTTTTCTTGCACTATTCCACAATTAATGTAAATAAAACAAAATTTGTTTATACTGCAACCGGTTTCGTGATCATCTTCAGGCAGTAGACTACTTTATTTCAAAGTGAGGGTAGTGTGATACTTACTCAAAATAGGGATAACAGTTTCTGAAAAAATCTACCAAAACGGTAGTTTTTGTGTCATACTAGTACCTAAATAAATAAATAAGATAACAATTGTATCTGAATGTCAAATTAAAAGTGTCAAATTTCAAATTACTAAAATTACAAATGTCAGCTTAGGTTTTTGAATTTAAATTAAAATAACCTAAAAAAGGCGATGTCGAGAGATGTGTCTGATCGTTAAGCAATGGAAATTTGGTTGTGAGTCTCTGTTTGTTTACTTCCAGGGCTTCAAGGGCATTTAGTTTGCTTCCTTTCTTACAAACGTGTAGGATTCTTGTATCTCTTGTAGGGTCAAAAGTGTGAGCATGTTCATTGAGGTGTTCTGCAAAGGTTGATGTTGTTGACTTCTTTTGCCAACTGTTGATATGTTCCTTTATCCTCAATTTGAACTTTCTGCCTGTCTGCCCGACGTAAACTCCTTGGCAGGTTCCGCATGTGAGTTTATAGATACCGCTGTGTTCATTTATTGGGATTGTGTCTTTAATATTTGAAATAACACCTATATTATCAAAAAACTGATAAAAATCATTATATCAATCTAGTAATAAAATTTCCTAAAAATATTAACATGGGTCAAATCCTCGAGTCGTATCAGCTCCAAAGGAGCCCATGACGCATTTCTCGTTGCCGCGCTGGATGGCAATAGACAACCTTAGCAGCAGGTAGGACCCGGAGCGGGCGTCACATCTCCTCTCTCGAAGGCGACGGCCAATCTCCTTAATGAAGGCAAAGGCCTCTGAGGGTTCAGCAGCCGGTTACCAGCGGCACAAAGCAGTAATTTGCCTCCAAGACCGAGTACTTATTATGCTTCTTTCTCGCCGCAAATTGAGCAGCAGTACCGTACGGGTGAGGTGTGAGGCAGAAAAAGTGGCGTCCCAAAGCAGGCACGTTCCTCTCTACCATGGCACCTGTTTAAACCCTTCGGCCTTTTGCCATCAGATCGACTAAAGCCCGGCGGCTGCATCAAAGATGGAATATTCCATCTGGCCGAGACCAGTGCCCTCCGAGTGACGTCATTAAGGAATTGGTGACGTGGGAATCTTCAAAAACAGCGACCGCAACTCAGTGAGTTATGGCCAATTGCCTCCACAGTGGACCCGCAAATACATTGATGAGGTTCACAAATATTCATATTGCAGGAGGAGAGCAACTTCCACACGCAAATAGTCGCCGTCAGAAGAGTTCCATATCTGTGCCTCCTGTTAAAAGATGCTAAACTCGATTTATGTGTTTTTAATATTTTTACACGACTGGAATCTGTAAAAAATACCTATCTGTTCGTCTATGAAACACACAGCTACGTGCCATAGTTCCAGAGTTAGAGTTGTGTAAAGTAGGGTATGCTGAAAAATACATAAAAGAAAGCCACTCAAAAAATATATGAAATAATATTTTAATGTTTTAATACAACTTAAGCGCGTTTTATTTTCCCTGCAGTGCCATCTATTGACATTCTGCTGCTATGATTATAATGTGTGGTATGTGTAGCTAATATGGGGAAAAAAGTACTCTATTGTTATTTTTTTAAGTATCAATAGATCTACTTTCCAACGGGACCTCTTTAGTTTTCCGGGATAAAGAACACCCGACTATACAATGATGGTCAAAACACCCCATCCCAATGTAAAGGTTTCATATTGTTACGTCAAGCCATTCTAAAGATATTTTTTTTTACATTCCTGCAGGAACCCTTAATTTTTTTGGGAATCACAATGTCCCAGTTTTAGTTAGCGATATAGTGTATCAACGCGTAAAATTTGATTATAATAGGTCAAGCCACATTTGCGTCGTGAGCCATTCTATAAATGAATACTTTTGATTTTTCCACGGAAACTCTTGAATTTTCCGGGATAAAAAGTATCCTATATGTTAACCCGGGCTATAAGGAACCACCATACAAAATTTCATGAAAATCGGCCTGGTAGTTTTTGCGTGATGCGCGAACATACAGACAGACAGACAGACAGACAGACAAAAATTCCAAAAGTTGTTGTTTTGGCCTCTGTATCGTTAGTAATGTCAACCACAGTTATTATTTTCCAAAAATATTTCATATACAGACACGGCCCCGTAACAGTTTTATTATATCCGGGATAAAAAGTATCCTATATGTTAACCCGGGCTATAAGGAACCACCATACAAAATTTCATTAAAATCGGCCTGGTAGTTTTTGCGTGATGCGCGAACATACAGACAGACAGACAGACAGACAGACAGACAAAAATTCCAAAAGTTGTTGTTTTGGCCTCTGTATCGTTAGTAATGTCAACCACAGTTATTATTTTCCAAAAATATTTCATGTACAGACACGGCCCCGTAAAGTATATTCTAGTATACTCTAGTAGTATCAAAAATTGTTTGAGTTTGACACTCCATAGTCCATACTGCCTAGTAGCGGATTTTATTCCTAAACGGTCGTCCAATCACATGAACGTTGTGCAAAATAAACGAGTGTGTTTCAGACCACACGACTGAAGTAAAACTTAATTACCGTTCGCGTAACGCATTCCCCAGCTTACTCCCCAAGTCAAGCGTGCCGTTCGCCTCGCCCAATCACACTTTACGTAACGCTAGAAATCATCGTTCGCGTAACGCATTCACCAGCCCACTCCCCAAGTCAAGCATGCGTAAAGAAGTTTTACTTCAAAAATGTTACGCAAGCGAATTCTCAAGGATTTTTAAACGACTTTTCGTAACAAGCTTTATAATTTTAATTATTTCATATTATTCTTAGCAAACCCTTTCATTTAATATACTTTACATGGGGTTGCATAAGAGATAGTTATTATTTATCCGCCATCTTTAGGAGTCCGCCAAATTGATTTAATATAACGTCACTATTTAAAGTGAAACTTTTATTACAATGTCTCAAATTTTTTCGTCTGTGTGTTGCATGTCGCGTGACGATCGCTTTTGTCTGACGGTATGATCGTTTCTTTTATTTATTTATTTTATTTTATTTTTATTTTATTTTATTTAGAACAACAAACGATTATACAATAAAGCTTATGTTATAAATATTAAATTAAACTAAAAGAAAATAATTGTACAACCAGCACCGTTGTCCCCAATTTGAAATAATAAAAACATGCATAGAGGACAAAAAAAAAAGAAAAGTAAGACAGAAAATTTGTTATCTAACATGACAGACAGATCTTAGTTATTAAGTTCGGTCAACACTTCTGTGATAAAGCTTTTGTATTTTGAAGGTGATAATACAAATAGGTCAAGATTTGTGAAATGATCATTATATAATTGCATTAAACGTCGCAAAGGTGCGCGTTCACCAGCATTAGTTCGACATGGTTTAAGAGCGAATAAGTGGTAAGCTTGTTTATTACATACACGTGGTGCACGGTTGGGTATTCTAATAGATATCTCATTAATAAGATGATTACAGTCGAATTTATTATGTAAAACATTGTAAAGCAGCATCTGATCCAAGAGCAACCTTCTCGATTTTAGAGAAATTAGTGAGTATTTTCGCAGCAAATCAGTGTAGGGTGATTTTGTACGAAAACATCTATAATTGACAGCACGAAGAAACTTACGTTGAACTCGCTCAATTTGCTCAGTATATTTATCATAATAGGGGTTCCAGACAGCTGTAGCATATTCTAACTGCGATCTTACTAGGGATTTAAATAACAAAATATAGCTTTCTGGTCGTTTAAACGAAATACATGTTCTCATGATAAATCCGTAAAATTGAAAGGCTTTATTTGTTATATTATCTATATGCATGTCGAGGTGCAGTTTACTGTCTAGAAATATACCTAGATCCCTAACAGCTGTTAATTTTTTAAGAGGTGTGTTACATATATTGTAATTGTAATTAACCACATTTACTTTTTTTATAAAAGTTAAGAAGTTGCACTTTGAAAGGCTTAGATGTAGTCGATTGATATGACAATATTCAGTAAGACGAGCCAGGTCATCTTGAAGTTTCTCACAATCACTATAAGAGTCAATTCTGCGAAAGACTTTGAGGTCATCCGCGTATAAGAGAAACTTACTATATCGGAAGCATTTATTAATGTCGTTAATGAAGAGCACAAACAAAAGGGGGCCCAAAATCGAGCCTTGTGGCACCCCAGACGTGACAGTAATCAAATTTGAAGCGTGGCCATTAATTACAACCTTTTGGGTGCGGTTATCAACATAGGATAGGAACCAGCGCAGTAAGTCACCACGACGTTTCGTCCTCTGTACCGTAGCGAGAGCAGCCATGATCGTTTCGTCCTCTGTAAAGTTTCACTTTTACCGTGGTTTCATAAAACCGCACACTTATTTTTTAACTATGAGTCATCCAAACTAAAATTTCAGCTCAGTCGGAAACCAGGAAGTGGTTCTAATTCAGCTTGCATGATTTGACATAAACAAAGCAACTAACATGCATACATACATAAAAATCGGCCCCTAGTCCCCGGCGGCCCTGCTATTCCTGGCTCTAGTAGCGGTCAAGGTAACGGCGGGACATGGGGTGCGAAGAATCCCCGGCAGACATAAGGAACTAAGACATGATCGCTTACAATAATATATTAGTACTGACGTCTATGGGCCTCATAAGAAGGCTCAAAGTCACCCAAAGGGCAATGGAGCGTGCTATGCTCGAAGTTTCTCTGAGTGATCGAATCAGAAACGAGATCCGTAGGAGAACCAAAGTAACCGATATAGCTCTCAGAATTGCTAAACTTCAGTGGCAGTGGACGGGGCACATAGCTCGTAGAACGGATGGCCGTTTGGGTAATGAAGTTCTCGAGTGGCGACCGCGCACCGGAAAACGAAGCGTAGGAAGGCCTAACACTCGGTGGACCGATGACCTGGTGAAGGTCGCGGGAAGCCACTGGATGCGGGTAGCGCAGAACCGGTCGTCGTGGAAATCCTTTGGGGAGGCCTATGTCCAGCAGTGAACGTCCTTCCGATGATGATGATGATGATGATACGTACGTACATACAAACATTGCACGTTAAATTAAATCTTGTAATAATAATGTGAAAATGCTAAACACGTTAAAAAACCGACTTCCATCGCAACAACTTAGTACAATTTTACGTTATTATTTTTTGATATTTGTTAATTTTCTTAAACAGTACCACACCGACTTTTAATAAAATTTATATGGGACCAACTCGGGTGCAGAATATATGGAATAAAATAAGGATCATCAAAATCGGTTCACAATCTTAACAATTGTGAATTAAAAAAAAAGATATCGCGTAACAAACACAAAAAAACATAAAGTCGAATTGAGAACCTCCTCCTTTTTGGAAGTCGGTTGAAAAGGAGGGGACTATGGTTTTTTTTGTATGTTTTTTGTGTCAAAATTTGTTAACTGGTTTTCATGATTCTTTTTTATTGGATAGGGTATGCTTCCAAAAGCGTCGGTGGCTCAACCGGTAACGACTCAGTCCATCTAACCAAAGGTACCGGGTTCAAATCTGGATGGCCAATGTACCAATAAGTTTTTCAAAAACTTACGTACATATAATTACCGATTGCTTTAACGGTGAAGGAAAACATCGTGAGGAAACCTGCACACGCCTGCGAAGAAACTCGAAGGTTGTGTGTGAAGTCGACCAACCCGCACTGGGCCCGCGTGGTAGACTAAGGCCTAATCGCCCCGATTCAGGGTAGGCTCGGGCCCCTCGGTGGGGACGTATATGAGCTGATATAATAATAAATGCTTCCAGGTTGGTCCCATTTAAATTTTATCAAAATTGGTAGAGTTATTTCTTATAAAATTTACAAAAAACCCATCAAGTGTGAGTCAGAACGGCACACATTGGGTCTCTAACATGATACTAGATGGCGCTATCACTAACACGTTTTTTGAAATTTTTCTAATTTTTAGTACTTGTTTTCTTCTCTTTATAGCGGCAACACAAATACATCATCTGTGAAAATTTCAACTGTCTAGCTATCACGGTTCATGAAATACAGCCTGGTGACAGACGGACAGACGAACGGACGGACAGTGAAGTCTTAGTAATAGGGTCCCGTTTTTACCCTTTGGATACGGAATCCTAAAAATATTGTAAAATTGTACAAAGTTCATCATCTCACCTAATGTGGTTGGTGTAGATGGAAGAGGGCTTGCTAAGGTTACCAAAGCAATGGAGAACTTCCTATCTTAAATTTAAGCCCGAACACATTAATAATGTTTACATTGATGCTTGGCGGTCAGACTTTGATAAGATTATAGTAGCCAAGCGGGCTTAAAAAATCCCCTACCACCAACCAAACCAAGCCTCACAAAGTTAGACCCTGCCTGGAACTGAACCCGCGACCTCCTGGTGTTAATCGAAAGAACTAACCACTACGCCTATGTCAAAGTGTTGATAATTAAATTAAACTATTGTTTTGCGTAAATATCCACGTACTTTTAATTATTTCGATATTAAATAACAAATTGGCGTAAGAGCTAGTAGCCATTTTGCATTGAAGTGGAAGTGTGACGGTAGATGTATAAAAAGGAGAAAGTAGGGTTCTCTGGTCAAATGGTCTCATTGATTGTAGATGCTTAGACACAAAGTATATATATTAGTACTAACATACAGTATAGATACTCCCTGCCGCTCTCTAGAATGCGACCTCACCCCCTCGTCACTCAGATTGATACAGATTGGTTACAGTTTGATTGTCGAACGTATAGGATTTCACCGCCATTTTGTTTGTTCCGTCATTCCTTTTTTGAAATTTTATTTTTGGCCCGTTGTATGAAGTGTCCAGGGTGTGCCTATGTTTTAGTTCTTCGCCCTGTTCTTAGCTGCCACTCCATTATAGTGTAAGCTGTAGGAATTACAGCTCTTCTTCTTCTCCTTTCTCTTCCTGAACTAGCAGGAGCCATTAATATATTATTATCTGATCGTAATTTAAATACTTAAGTAACTTGGTATCTCATCTGTGGTTAAACCTTTCGTCCACCTTCCATCCTTCTGTCTAGCCAAGTGGCGTTACCGCTTACCAACCCCTTCGACTTTTGTTTTCAGTTAAATCTCGACAATCTCGAATCAAACTTTGAATTAGTGAAATATTACTGAAATTTAATACGTCCACACTCCACTGTTAAATCACTGTGACATATTTTTACAAGCTTTATATTAACTTGCCGTCTTATTTAGTTTGGGACAAATCTTTGAGGCTAAATTAGAAGTACTTCCCGGTTTCCGATTGAGCTGAAATTTTGCAAACACGTTAAGTTTGGAGCACAATGTAGCTAAGTGACGTCATTCTTAAGTTATTTTTTCATGCACCCTAATGATATTGGTATCAGATAAAAAGGTTTTCTAAGAACAACACGAAATAATTAAATTATTTTCAAATTATATCGTGGTCAGGGCTTACCAACTGTGAATAAAAATAAATAATAATAAATAAATCATGACTGAGGCTCTGGAAGACTTAGGCACATTGCTCGAAGGCCTCAGTAGAGCTTCTCAACGAAAGGGTCTTAGAATTAACATGGACAAGACTAAAACTCAGTCACATTTAAGTTTATGCAGAATATTTATGAAAAATTAGCTTTTACCCGCGGCTTCGCCCGCGTGGACATAGTTTTTATGACTGTCTTAGAGGGTGCGCGGTGCGCGAGCCGCAAGCGGCTCACGAGTGTTGAAATAAATTTTCTCCAGATCCATCGGGAACTATGTCAGGATAGGCTTATTAGTAAATCATATGACATGATTTAATAATAAGCATATCCTGACATAGTTCCCACCCCCCAACCATCTCTGTGCAAAAAATCACACAATCCATTGTTCCGTTGCGATGTTAAAGAAATTAACCAAAAAAAGATTATATATTCAGTTCCCTCAGGAACTGCATCGGGCTACGCTATTTTCACGATATAAAAAGTAGCCTATGTCCTTCCTCTTGTCACAGGATGCCTGCATGCCAAATTTCATTAAGTTTGGTCAAGGCGTTGAAGCGTGAAAAGGTAACAAACAAACACATTTTCACATTTATAATATTATAAAGTAAGGATTGCCACCAAAGCCGTGGAGGCCATTTGCCCGGTATGCTGTTCTATACAAACCCTCTCCTGTGTACTTTATGATTCTATAAAAAATTACAAACTCAAGAAACAAAACTTGTAAAACTTAAAAAAGGTGTAGAGACGGAAACACTAGGTTCTTTTATAGTTTATACCGTTACAGTAAATAAACACAAACAAACATACAAGTAACAAAACACGAGATACGCTAAGTGCGGGTGGCGAACGGAGCTGTCCGACTGACGCGCATGGCACACCCGCCTTTGGCGTGCTCTCAGCCAGCAGGTAGATCTGGGCGTGCGTTACCATGGCAACGGAGCCCGAGGGTCCAATAACAGACGTAGCGTTGCATGCTACAAACTGTGTTTTCTAATTAATAAAAATCATGCGTAAACTTTGGGACACAAAGATCTTCAAATAAAAATAACATACAATAAGCATTATTAGATTAGATGAGATAGAAGTTTAATAGAATACATGAATTTTTGGCTTGATTTCATCATGTAAGTAGGTATCTAAAATGAGAAATTAACTCAGACGTATGAAACGTAAACACATGTAAAATAATATTTAAGCAAGTCAATTAAACGAGATATTCAAATAGAATTTAATTAAAGCCATTTGACAGCCGCACATTTAAAATGGAAATTAGAAAGAGGTCATGTTTTAGCTGAAATCTAATTTCGAGTAAGCAAAAGGAACCTGCGGATAATATTTGTAAGTTTTCTGATATACAGGGTGTACCAAGAAGGTGTAGCAATATTAAGGGGGGGGGGGTGGCTTCTATTTTTTTATTTTTTTTTTTATTCACAATTCACCCTTGACAACATCTCACCTGGTGGTAAGTGACGATGTTGCCGAAGATGGAAGCGGGTTTACTAAGATTCCCCAACGCAATAGGGAACTGGCTATCTTATCTTCATGCCGGAACACATCAATGTTGTGAACACTGATGTTTGGCGGCAAGACTTAGATAAGATGGTGGTAGCTAGCCAGGCGGGCTTAGAAAATGCCCTACCACCAACCAAACCGAATCGAACCCGCGACCTCCTGTGTAAAGCCAGTGAACTTTGCCTCTGAGCTACGGAGGCAGTCTACTCGTGAAACTGAATACCATTTCCCATTAAACCGATTATCGCAAAAAAAAATTTTTCATTGTAATAAATGAATAACTTATCAAATAAAAAAGACGCATTAGAATCGGTTCACAAATGGGAAAGAAATCGCGAAACATACATACCGGAAAAAATAAATAAATTGAAAATAATAAATAAATTGTAAATTATAAAAAAAATCTCTTTCTTAAATCACAAATAATTATTCAGCTGATAGTTTTTTTTTTTTATTTTTTTATTCACAATTGGTAAACCCTTGACAACATTATTTATGTTATGTCGGCGGCAGATCGTAACAACCCGCCAGATCACGATCGGCCCAGATATTCCCAGGAAGATCCTGAAAGGCCCAAGCAATTCAATTCTGGTCGCCAAAAAATACTAAAAGCCTAACAGATTCCAGCAATATTTTTTTATAGACAAAAATACTAACAACCACTGGTATATATATTATATTTACTTTCGAGAGTTAGGGACGTGAAAAGAGCATAGGGATGACAAATGCTAGTCATCTGAGTTACTTTTTATCATCTGTCAAAAACGAAATTTTGTTCTAAAAATGTTAGAAATACCTAGGCGTGACGTCATAGTTTAGCAGCGTCATATAAGTACTCATTTTGTGATTTTGCTGAATTAAAAAGCGAAGAACTGATGGAAAACAAAACGAGTAAGGTTTTCAATTTATTAATCAAGAGTTCATAATTTATTTCTGATGCTGTAGTCATCCCTAATGTGATGGCAAAAAAAACTTAGTAAAAATTGTAAAAGGAATCCATTTATCATCATTATCACACTAATATTAAAAAGGCGAAAGTTTGTGAGTGTGTATGTTTGTTACTTCTTCACGCAAAAACTACAGAACGGATCTGGCTGAAATTTGGTAGTTAGACAGATTAGGACCTGGATTAACACACAGACAACTTTTTTTCACGCTCGCATGACGCTTGCGGCTCGCGCACTGCGCACCCTTGGAAAGTCATAGAAACGTTGTCCACGCGGGTGAAGCCGCGAGAAACAGCTAGTCATATATGACGTGAACTGCTGTACAAGGGTCTTCTCCAACCACTTCCACAACAACTGGTCCTGCGCGCAGACTTCAATAGATCGTCGGTCTCCTACTCGTCCTACCCGGCTTTCCTACGCTATATGTTTCGGTGCGCAGTCGCAACTCGAGAACTTTACTGATACAACGGTCATCTGCTCTACGGGCTCTGTGCCCTGTCTGCCGTCTACTGCCACTTAAAATCTATTCTGTGAGGTATGCATAGACTTAGAATCTACTAATTGGAGCTATGTCCACTAAGTTGATTCTCCTATGGATCTCCTAATTTCTGATTCGATCACGTAGGTAAACTCCGAGCATAGTTCTAGAGAGAACTTTGCTCGTCCTTCGGGTGACCTTGATCGATTGGGGATGTGCAGAACTTAAGTGGCAGTGGGCCCCACATTGCTCGTAGAACAGATGGCCGTTGGGGCAGTAAAGTTCTCGATTGGCGACCACGCACCGGAAAGCGTAGTATAGGCAGGCCTCCCACTCGGTGGACCGATGTCCTGGTGAAGGTCGCGGGAAGCCGCTGGATGCGGGCAGAGCATAACCGGTCGTCGTGGAGATCCTTGGGAGAGGCCTATGTCCAGCAGTGGACTTCCTTCGGCTGATATGATGATACCAAAGATGAGATGTGGTGGTACGGAACCCTCGGTGAGCGAGTCTGACTCGCACTTGGCCGGTTTTTTATTTAAAGATACCCTTAGTTTTAATTTAAAAAAAATCAAAAGTTGATTTTTATACATCTGGGCGGGCGTTAGTAGTTGCGACGTAGTCTTAATTGTCTTATTGTTATCGTACAATCTAATATTGTAAACCGTTTACTTAAACGTTTCAAATATTTTTTTTTACATTATTCCATTATTTAATTTAAATTAATTTTTTTTTATTTTAGACAAGTTGTAAAACAAAAGCTGATCAGATTCAAACTCAACAATTTATGGCCTTCATGAGGTTGTTAAGCATCAAGGTGTTACAAATTATTATTTTATACACATCATGACCCTGTCAGGTCACAACAAAAGATATGTTTTAAATCTAGATAATATAGTTTCTATTACATAGTTTTTCTCAGTACCTACTAATTTCTATAGTTTATTTAGTAATATTTCATACATTGTTTTTCGCAAAACTCTTGGAGGGTACAAAAACAATAGGGGATCGGACTGCTAGTTATTTGAGTTACTTGTTACGATCTGTCAAAAATGAAATTTTGTTCTAAAAATTTATGAAATACCCACAAGTGACATCATAGATTTTTAGCGTCATTGACGAACTTATTTTATTAAATTTAATTCGTACCCACCTTTGATTTCGTTATTGTTGGTTAATATCGTGTATTTAAGTATAATAATATTATTTCATACTTTTTAGTAAATTTTATTTTGAAGTCGGTTTTCAGTTTTTTAAAACTTATTTTTATTAGAAACTTCAAGAGGAGAGCAATTTAGGAAATCATATTTCAGAATTTATTTCTGATGCAGTCCGATCCCCTATTATATGACAATCTCATAATTTAGGTTTGTTGTTTGAGTTGTTTTTAAATGTTTGAAAGTGTTACTCTTTACTACCATACGACTAAGAAAACAAATAAATGGCTGTCTCTCGCGTTATACTCGTGACCGGGTGCTGTCCGTGTGAACTGGCCTACTCTTGTCAAAAAATCATTGATAAAATCATACATGTATACTTCTCGTGTCATATTGTTGTAATTTTCTAATGACATAATTTGTTTTTTAACAATGATTGTATTTTGACGATAATAACTAATGATTGTTTATTTCTTCGAGTTGAAAGCGTCGGTGGTGTAATGGCTAGGGCCGCTGCTTCCACTCCGGGACGTCGGGGTTCGAATCCTGCCACGTACCAATGTGTTTTCAAATTTAGATTTCATATGTACGATTATCCATCGCTCTTACGGTGAAGAAAAACATCGTGAGGAAACCTGCGAAGAAACTCGAAGGTTGTGTGTGAATTCGACCAACCCGCACTGGACCCGCGTGGTCGACTAAGGCCCGATCACCCTAATTCAGGTTAGGCTCGAGCTCCTCGGTGGGGACGTATATGAGCTGATATTAATGAATGAATGAATGAATGTTTATTTCTTTATTTTTAACAAATGACAGTATGTATATGTAATTACTATTTTATGACTATCAGAAATAGTGTAATTCGCACCTATTTTGAATAAACATTTTTAATCTTTGAGTCAAGCATGTATTGAGGTTATTAATTATGAAAAAAAAAATATTGTGGTTGTCTTCATTTTGTATGCTATTGTATATTTTGACTAAATTGCCTAGGGATCCTACGCTTTTTTGGCGCACATTTGGGACGGACAATTCCATCCGATGAATCCTATATAAGTAAACTATAATTTTGATGCACCTATTCTGGATTTAGGACAGAGGCATCATTTATGAAGTTTGCAGTTATGTACTAGTCACCCGTAATAGTAAAAGATATTTTCCATAAAGATCATCATTACATTCTGCGAGCTTCATCTGCCTACCTATACATAAAAACGGTCCAATCTCCGGCATTTGTTGGACTTTTTGAGCATGATTATTAGCCATTTTTCTTAGCTGTATGTAGAAGCAGTAATGCTATGAGTACAAACCATGGATTGTTCCACGGTAATTAATGTAAAACGGTACTCGTTTTTAGACCCCGTCGGAAGCAAGGGCTGTTTTGCACCGCCACCATTGTTTTATGGGAAACTGCCACTATCGTCAAGTGCGTTTGTAGGCTTACAATGTAGATATGCGGACTGTCTTAAGAAGCTAGATAACAGCGGCCTTAACAATATACACAGCGTGCTATAGAATGGACCACCAATACTTAAAGGTGGGCATCTACTCAAAAATAAACTGAACAACTATGTTGATTCATACAAAACTATCATTTGATTAATCAGTTAAGTACGGAGAGGCGTATTTTTTCAGAATTGACTAAGAGCGTTGGTGGCGCAACGGCAAGGGCCTCTGCCTCCTATCCGGGAGGTCATGGTTCGAGTCCTGCCACGTACCAATTTGTTTTCGAATTTAGATCTCATATGTACGTTTGACCACGCACCGGAAAGCGTAGTGTAGGCAGGCCTCCCACTCGGTGGACTGATGACCTGGTGAACGTCGCGAGAAGCCGCTAGATGCGGGCAGCGCAGAACCGGTCGTCGTGGAGATCCTTGGGGGAGGCCTATGTCCAGCAGTGGACTTCCTTCGGCTGATATGATTATGTACGTTTATCCGACGTTCTTACGGCGAAGGAAAACATCGTGAGATAACCTGCACACATCTGCGAAGTAATGCGAATTTTATGTATCGCATGTAAAAGTCATTTATTCACTTTATTTTTAGGGTTCCTAACCTCAAAAGGAAAAAAAAACGGAACTGTTATAGGGTCACTTTGTTGTCCTTCTGCCTGTCAAGACTCTTTATCTCGGGAACGCGTGGAGATATCGAGTTGAAATTTAAACCGTATACTTATCCAGTCTACAGTCCCTTGAAGCTGTGAAAAAATCTATCATTTAAAATTAACGTAAAAAAAAGATACGGCCATACCTATATGCCGCTAGAAACGTATATTTCGACACTTTGAAGGGAAACAAAATCATTTTACGTTGACCTAGAACCCCGCAACTGAGTTATGTAGCAGTGGCTATTTCAAAAAGCAATTAAGCGCTTGGTCTGCCTACCTTCAAATTCCTAGAAATATTAGGCATTTGAATTGACGCTGGGGTCCAAGCGGACCCCGCTCAAGTAATTAAGAGTTAAGTAATAAATTATAATTTTATATTGTATGCCTGTTTAACACTAGAGTGGACGCGTGGGGTCATACGTACCCCAATGTTTTGTTTTGACTTATAACTCTGTGATTTGATATTCAATAACCTTGAGCGCCTAGCTAAGCCTCAGTTATAAACTAATCTATACATTTAGTAGTCCGCAGGCGCGCGTTCGGGACTGTCGCTTGCGCAGTGAGTGTTTGAAGTTGTTTGTTGGTTGTGAGTTTTGCAGTCGAAGCCGAGACCGGTGTACCCGCAGAGCCTGTTCTTTATGTTCTAAATGGATCTGTAGTGACCATCAGGTGATGATATGTCCAGACTGTCACCAAGGTGAATAAAAAATTTTAATATATTATTTTATTTGAAATGCAAGGCTGATTATAAACCAAACCATTAAAAATTATTAGTGTTTTTGTTTTTTTTTTGTTTGAAGGTTTAAATCATATAAAACAATTTGTTTTCTATTTAGCATATAAGAAAGTTATTCAAAATAAAGTTCCTTTTATAGTTATAATAAGTGTTTTATTAATTTGATACCACAAAGCTGAGTAAACTGGTATTAAAGTTGGGGTCATATGTACACCACGCGAGCGCTTACGTAACTAATAGGGGCGCGTCCACTCTAGTGTTAAGGTAGACTGTTCTTAACAGTCAGACAATAAATGACATTAATTCATTATTTCATTCACTATTCTAATGCTTTGGTATCAATAGTTAATTTTGTCTCAAAACCTTGAAAATTCGGGATAGGTACTATTTAATTTGATAGCCTTTGCTCAAATAAGCTATTCCTAAAGCATACAAGCTGGCCGATCGTAAATTCTGACCGTGTCTCAGTGTTGCCAGGTGAACTACACAAATAATCTGCACTTGCTGTTAAATGTTAAAATAAGTATGTAAAGGTACCTACATAATATCTTCTCATCCTCCTCCTTCTATGTTGCTGTGCCCAAAAGGGTCCGTTATGCTAAATATAAAGAAATTTATTATAAATAAATTTGTAATAATTACTATCGTGGAATGCAAATAAATACAAATAAATATATTGAGTGTTAAGTACATCCGTATTATGAAGCTACAAGATTTAGAAACTTCTTTCAGACCTTTATTTTTATCTATATTTATTAATTATATAAGTATGTAAAGGATACTACTTATCTATATTTTAGGCTACAAGTTAAAAATTGACAAATAAAAACTGGCCGAAACTATAACCAAAATTCACGTGATTCTATAGAACTTTTTGCAAAAACATTAAAATTAAAAAAACATTACCTTAATCCTCCTCGCTTAAGCTAAATATATTATAATATTTATGTAGTGTAAGTATTTGTTATATATTTATTTATTTATTTTAGGAAGACTAACAGCAAAATATTAAATAGTATATAAAACTTATAAATAAATACAATGCTATATATAAGTCTCCGCCGATAGGTACATAGGTAGGAGCGAACACATATGAATATTAAAAAGTACATAAAAAGAAAATAAAAGGTATGTAAAAACTACAACATTAAAATAAGTACACATATAAGTATACATATTGCATGGGTATAGTTATCAATGTATGTATAATATGTATGTATATATTTCCGCCTTATTGGCAAGCTTCCTTCTTATGGTCTTCCTGAGGGAACGGTCTATTCGAGTGGTCGTTGACGGCTGTTCCTCAGACCTATTGGCGATTGATGCCGGGGTACCTCAGGGATCTGTTCTTTCCGCAACACTATTTCTGCTGCACATAAACGATCTGCTACAACCCGGTATAATTTGTTATGCGGACGATAGCACGGTTGTGGAAAGATACCTGTCCAGTGCACGAGCTAACAGCGCTTATACGCTGTTTCTGAGAGAGGCCATGATAGAGCGCATAAACCTATCACTTCAGGCAGTGTTTGAATGGGGTAATTCCAACCTCGTAAGGTTTAATGCCTCTTAGACACAGGCGTGTCTTTTTTCCGCCAAAAGGAGTCCATTCACCTTGACTCCAACTCTCCGGAATGAACCGATTCAGATATCTGACCACCTGGAACTGCTCGGCGTGGATTTAAGACCCAATCTTAACTTCGGTCGTTACATTGAGTCCAAGGCAAAAGTTTCTGCAATGAAGCTGGGCTTTTTCTCCAAGGTGAGACGGTACTTCACACCTGGACAGCTGCTTACCTTATATCAAGCACAGGTCCGCTCATGTATGGAGTACTGTTCACACTTATGGGATGGATCAGCCCGTTATCAGTTGGATACTTTGGACGCCATCGACCGACGCGCACGGAGACTTCCTGGTGACGACGAGCTAGTCAATGACAAGCTCCAAAGCCTTGAGCATCGCCGCAAGGTCACCTGTCTATCGGTATTCTATCGAATTCATTTCGGAGAGTGCGCGCAAGAACTTCACGACCTCCTTCCCCCGGCTCCATTCCACCGTCGGTCAACGAGACGCAGGGAGGGGTTGCACCTCTTGGTTGTTGATGTTCCATCTTTTCGCACAAATCATTACGCTTCTTCATTTATTATGCATACAGCGCAGGAGTGGAACTGCCTGCCTGCGTCAGTGTTTCCCGATTCCTATAATTTGGGGATCTTCAAGGCAAGAGTGAATAGGCATTATTTGAGTTTGCGTGTACCATCCTCGACTGCGTTATCACTTACCATCAGGTCAGTTGCAGCCAAACGCTTTCAAATTTAAAATAGAGCAAATTTTTTTTGGCTTTTGGTGCCAGAACTTGAACCACTATTTATGTACAACTCTGATGAAATTACTTTTTTTTCTACCAAATTTGTATGGGTAGTCCAAAATGTTTTTTTACGATCTAAGCAAGAACAAAATACGTAAAACAAAATTTCCGTTCAGTTTCATGAGTAGAAGCCACACGAAATCATGCTCTTATTTTACCTAACACTTTATATAGCTGGCCGTTGGGGCGGTAAAGTTATCGAGTGGCGACCGCGCACCGGAAAATATAACATGGATAGGCCTCCCACACGGTGGACCGATGACCTGGTGAACGTCGCCGCTGGAGGCGGGCAGCGCAGAACCGGTCGTCATGGAAATTCTTGGTGGAACCCTTTGTCCAGCAGTGGACGTCCTTCAGCTGATATGATGATTTGTGTAGGCAGCAGACCTTTAATCACAACTGATGCTAGCAATTTTGCTCATATAGATAATTAAAAAATAATAGGACACTCACACACTCACATGTTCGTAGGTACTCAGAAAAGATTAAATCCTGACATGATGAGCGAAAAACTTTCTTATCACCTGGCAACATTCATCCTACCCATCCGTAAGAAACATTTCTCCGTGTTTTTTTTTATCGATACTAATCAATTTTCTGGTAACACGTAATGGGGCCGTTCCCTTACCGTTCGCTTCCGAACGGCCCACACTACGGTATTAGGTCAAACATACATCAATTCGCGATAAAAGATCGCTTATCGCACGCTCGCGGCGTGTATGGACAATACACACAGAGTAGCTAACTTGAGCAAAAACTGTTATGTACTAACTTTGAAAATGGAAACACACCTCCATATGTAAACTGTGATTGTTGATATTATTTACCAAATCCGTAGACATCGTAACTACCAGGTAACCCTAGAATTAATTTGAAATTTACCCACACATTGTTTAAATAAATAGTCTGCCTGAAGATTGTGTTCGAAACCGGTCACTGACAAATTATAAAAGCAGTTTTATTTGTTTTATGTGAAGTTAGTGTAGATGTATACCAATATGTATGTAACCTGTGGCCTATATGTAATAATTAATGTGTAAATTGAACCTGCACACATAAACCATTGTTAATCAGCCTGCTTTGGTTGAGTTCGCCAAACACAAAAATACATTTATTGCTGGTCATTAAGCCACTGGGTGGATTGCCATAATTGCCACGTTTGGTAGGCGGGTTTGCAATCGCATTACGCAGTGTGGTGGTGCAGAACGTGGAAGGTACGCTGCTTCCTCCAGTTTGTTTCAAGTAGCCTCCTATGAAACGTCCGGGAAGAAATGG
This sequence comes from Coleophora flavipennella, assembly GCA_947284805.1. Lineage (NCBI taxonomy): Eukaryota > Metazoa > Arthropoda > Insecta > Lepidoptera > Coleophoridae > Coleophora > Coleophora flavipennella. Next base: position 2,708,251 of record OX369272.1, read on the forward strand.
AGTGCTCCTGGGTGGTCCTATTCTAGGGCTGCAACCACATTTTAAAACATGACATAAATCATCGCCGTTTGTATGCGAGCCTACGCAAGGGTGAGGTGTGGGTCACGGACTAAGCTGGTGTAGGTCCGTCATTTATGTAACAGTAATTTGTTTCATACAAATAAGCATTTGCGGAGGAAGAGAAATTATTTCAGCTGTGGTGCAGCCGTGTAAGTGACAAATATATTTCGCGAACGTTTTAACCCTGAATTACAAAGTCAAGTTGGCATTAGGTACAAAGTTTTAAACTTTTGATATTAACACACGATTAAATAAATAAAAAAGTTTACTATTATCACCAACAAAATAAACTAGATGTGCATCTTCCTTAATAATTGTCTCTTATCTTGTGCAACAAAGTGTTTTCAATCAGTCAACAGTCAGCTAAACTGGTCTTTTCAAATTCCCTACTCTGTGACAATCGTGGACAGGACTTGTCTCGTTCGTATGCCGTGCACAAGCGGCAATCTTACCCCACCGATCCCCACCGAGCCCATCTAATCCCACCATCCGTCTGGATCCGGATCTAAAGGTGGGCCTTAATCGCTCAATTGGAATTTATTTTGTTTGTCTAGCTTTAGTTTAGATAAAACAAATTGTGGCGATTGCTATCGCGATTGCCGATCGGTTCAGTAATGGTTTCGGAGCGATCGCAAGGGGAAACTGTTTTTTGCTGACTCATTTGTGTTGCAAATGCTATTCTTTTTCAATTGGAAACTAGACTGGCTAGGCTACTGGGGTTTCCTTAGTGTGGTTTAATTGTCCATATGGCTATTAAGTAAGTAGTTTTTTCTTTAAAAGTGGGTTATTTCTTTTTGTGCACACTTTTTTAAATTTACAATTAATTAGCCTTTGGCATTCTTATCTGATGATAAGGGACAATGATGCCGAACACTGGGTGTTCTCTGAGGTCAAAGATTGAAGCGAGCTCACCAAGACTCCCAATGCTATTAGGAACTGACTATCTTATCTGTATGCTGTTAAGATTGATATTTGACAGCAATACTTACACTTTTTGGAAAATCAAAGGGGTTTCTTTGATAAAGCGGGTGGAAACACGGGAAATGAATAGCAATTGAGAGATATTTCATAGACTTTCAAAATCTCAGTTAAAACTAAGATAAAAGGAATCTATAAGGCGAGAATTTATGACCTGTACATCTTCAGCTACTTCGGCACTTACCATCATCATGTGTGGTGCAGCCAAATGCACTTAAATCTACTTATACATTACTTAAAATTAAATGTTCTTCGTTGGTAAGTGCATCACTTGAGAGCGGCTGGACAGATTCGGGTTATTATTTTTAATATTCGCAATAACCATAATTTGTTTTTTTGGGAAAAAAGAAAAATTAGAAAAGTTTCCTGGAAAAATAAAAACTAGGGAAAAACTGACAATGTTTTTTCTATGTGATTGTTAAAGGAACTCAAAACCATAGCTAACGAGATATATTGTACGTAATAGTTACTACACGACATTTGCGTAGGACAACGTGTGACGGGTCACCTAGTTTTAAAACGACTTCAAAAAAAGGAGGAGGTTTACAATTAGGTTTTTCACAATCTTTAAATTAGTTTCACCTATCCCGGTGTCTGTAATGAAATCTTGCAAGTAAAATTTTACCCAATTCTCGGTTTCCTATTGAGCTGAAACTTTTCATGCATTTGTATATCGCGTGAAAATGCAATAATAAAAACTTGTAGGTACCTAAAAGTTTTTTAGGTTTTTCGAAATTTATCGTGCTTTATTCGCCGATAGTGAATCAACTTTATTGTTTTTATAAAAGAAATGAAAGAGCATACATCCAGAGTGGTCCCATAGAAATTTTATTAAGATTTAGTTAATTTTTACAAAATTAAAAAAGACATTTGTACATAGTTGTTGCGCTTAAAGTCGGTTTTTAGGCATCCGTACCCAAAGGGTAAAAAGTACTACTAATTACTAAGACTTCGCTGTCCGTCCATCTGTCTGTCTGTCTGTCACCAGGCGTATTTCATGAACCGTGATAGCTAGACAGTTGAAATTTTCACAGATGATGTATTTCTGTTGCCACTATAAAAACAAATACTAAAAACTAGCCAAGTGTAAGTTGAACTCGCGTAGAGAGGGTTCCGTACAATGCCGAAGTCAAATACGAAACATCACATTTGCAATCCTCACAGTAAGACGCGATAACTACTACTAATGCTGTCTAGCGGTGTTTTAGTGAACCATTTTCCGTTAGTGAACGTATTATATTGAGTTTGCCACTTTATTTTCAATTGATAGAATTCATATAGGTCTTTCTGTATTCTACAAAAAATAAACTATATTTCATATTTTTTTCAAAATTTTAGGCTAAGTAGTTTTGGAGATCAGGGGGCGAGGGGGCGGAATGGCCAATTTTCGCCTCCTTTATGAATAAAATCAAAACTATTTATTTTACAATACTAACAAAAATATATTTGAGATCCTCATATAAAGCCCTTTCATTTGTTTTTTTTTAATTTCCTAACATGTCCTCCGAAAATGACCCTTAACTAAAAAAATATATTTACTTTGCTTATCTGTGTTTGGGTCATATGATTACACCATCCTTCCAAATTTCACCTGATTGGGTCCAATAGGTTCGGAGCAAATTGACTGTGACAGACGGACGGACAGACAGACAGACGCACGAGTGATCCTATAACGGTTAGGTTTTTTCGTACGTAACCCTAAAAATTGTTTATTCAAAATAGGTGCATGTCACACTTTTTCTGATGGCCTTAAATTAGTAATTATTTTTCGATACAGTTGTTTAATATGGCGTATTTCAAAGGTTAAAATTATTATGATTCGAAAATTGAATCTTTTGCATGGACATCTTTTTTTACGCGGTCGTGACTTTCTTTTACGAGCTCGATCATTAATTTTACAGTTTAGTTTTAAATTTATAAGCTATATATAAAAAAAAGTTTAGTAGCAAGGAGTTTTCATACATAGAATAAAATCGAATAGAATTTTTATGAGGAAAAATTCATGGCTCCGTACGTCTTAGTATTAAATTCTCAAAATTATTTTTCTATTTACCTATGTATGTTGAAATAAACATATTTAATTCTATGATTTGTTTTTTATTATTTTCCACAACTGTATTACAAAACGTCATGTAATACACATGTGTGTAGGCGAAGGCGAGACAGCTCGTTTACAATAATCTACTTTCCACCCTTGTATCACAATGTACTATAACATAATGTTAAATATTGTGAAAAAATTAAAAACCAGTAATCATCAGTTAATAATTACAAAAAAACATTGACATAAATCAAATAATGTCATTAGGACATGAAAACAATATGACACGATAAGAGTAGGCCAGTCCACACGGACAATATCCGTAGTAACTGGTCATCATCTTGTTCAGCTCCTCCTACCTTAAATAAATTGTCCTAAACGGCTGAACAACGGTGACCATGGTAATTTTGGCTTTCTTCAGTCTCGCCCCTGACTTTTCGCACAATGTCCCTGCCTAGACGTCTCTCTTTGCCTACTGTATGAGTTCTTTACTCTGTGACTGTAGACTGTATGCATCTATGATCATTCTTTAGTATAGACATCATGGGTAGCACACTCTCAAGATAAAACCAAGTCCGTTAGCTCCAAGCTAACAATCGCGAAGGAAATCAATATAATAAAAAGACCCAACTCAATCCACATCAAGTATCACCCGAACATCTATTCTCCATTTGTGGCGCCAACGAGAGCCCGTATCGGTCATTAGGGAGTTCGTAAAAGAGGGTAAGTGACTCGCCTGTTGTCACGTAGTTGTCGCCGCGCCGTGTCCGTGCCGTATCCGATACGTGAGACGAACAAGACAACGTACTTATTTGGATGCGAGAAATGGGGTTACTTTTTTGTGTCTTCGTGTTTTTTTCTCAGTGTTTTAGCTTAATCGAGCTTTGATTATACCCAAAATAATAATTAAACTGCCGCAAAAAAGATAGTACAGCAGGAGCAACGTCTTAGTCGATGGTTTAAAAGAATACTATAAACAATATCATGCAAGTATCGACACACACTACACACACACACGCTCACACACACTCACACACTAAAGATCGAAACGCCTGATCACAATAGGTAACTTAGCTAATATTGAAAGAATATCTAATGTAAAATAGATAGGCAAAGTTAGTTTTACAGATCTAAAGTTATTCATTGTAGAAGCTTATGTGTCGGTGACTCTGTGATTGTTCACCCGGGCTAGGGAATTTAGTTTAAAAAAAAACGCTTAATATTTTTTTTATTTTTACGTTTTAGAATTGTAACTTACGAATGTAGTCACTAAATTTTAAGTTTGTAAAGGAAAAGATTTTGTAAATACGCTTTATAATCCAAATTTCCTTCACCAAGGCTGCCTTGAAAAACCAGCGCTGCATCGTAGGCTGCAGGAGCACTAAGGCACACACACCCACACACACACACACCCTATCACACACTCACGCACAAACACACACACACAAACCCACACACTTTATCCTCATTCCTAATGGACAGTCGGGTTTTTAACCGTACGTACTCGCTTATACTCATATGAGTTCATCGTACATTGTTTCATTGTACCCGAATCCGTTCACCCAAAGCAAAGGTACCTATATACGTAGGTATGTATAAGGTCTAGCAAAATTAGCTGAAACTATTTTAACTGGTGCTTCTACCCATGAAACTGAACAACTTTCGCCATGAAACCCATAGTAAAATCCCAAAAAAAAATTTGAACTTCCCATACTAAGTTGGCTGATCAGCTGATCGAGTTAGTATGGGAGAGCCAAATATTTTTTTGCGATTTGAATATGGGTTCCATTGAGAAAGTTGTTCAGTTTAATGGGTAGAAGCATCACTTTAAATAGTTTCAGCTAATTTTGTTACACCTTATAATTATATTAGTACTAACCCAAAGACTGCTACAGATAGTGTCACTTCTTTAATGACACAGTACTAGCACATTAAAAAAGTAAATCAAAAAGCGATAGCTCCCTTCAGGAGCTCCTCGTGCAGTCACTGAGCACTTGTTTTTGAACTTCCCCCCTCCCTAGGGGGAGAGTCGCTCAGATGAAGGATTCATAAGTCTTAGCAGACTTATAATCCACCCTGTTTTTTTGTGGGCAAGCACTAGGTTAGTCCCACATAATCAGATCGGAGACCGGTTGTCTGGTATACGTAAAGCATTTTTCAATCCTCCCACCCTCCGAAATGGGAAACAAAAAAAAAGACTGCCACGACGACCGGACCTGCGCTGCTTGCAACCAGCAGCTTCACGCAACCTTGACTAGGGCATCGGTCCACCTAAAGGGAGGCCTTCCTACCCTACGCCTTCCAGTGAGCGGTCGCCCGCCACTCTGTGCTGCAATGTGCCCCGCCCACTGCCACTTGAGCTACGTGTGAGCTATGTCGGTTACCTTGGTTCGGTTACGGATGTTTGGTTATGGATTTTCTTATTGCTGACACGATCACGTGTGCAAACTCTGAGCATCATCTGCTTCATCGTGATCACTATATGAGGCTCATAATGAGCGGAAAAAGAAAAAGCGTCGGTGACTCAACCGGTAACGACTCTGTCCTCCTAACCAGAGGGTGCCGGGTTCAAATCCGGACGGCCAATGTAACAATGAGTTTTTCTAAACTTACGTACATATACTCACCGATTGCTTTAACGGTGAAGAAAATACATCGTGAGGAAACATGTACATACCTGCGAAGAAACTCGAAGGTTGTGTGTGAAATCGAGCAACCCGCACTGGGCCTGCGTGGTCGACTAAGGCGCTAAGGCGCTCTATACTAAAATGTACAAAATTAGTCTATGAGTTGATCAATTTGTATGAAGAAGATTTTTTTTTTTGCGATTTCAGTGAAGTTGTAGAACAAAAGTTGTTCAGTATGATGAGTAGAAGCCCCAGTTATGAGTCCTAAACCAATTTTGTTACACCCTATAAACTTGTCAAATAAATAATAGACTATTTTAAAAAAATACGATCGTTTTTACGTTGTTTGCTGCATGATCCTTCAACATTGGAAACACAATAATTACGTAAATATGAAAATTATGCATGTCCACAAACGCGTAGCTGGAATTAATGAATTAAATTATTTAAATAAGCGAAGTGTGCCATCATATTTTGTATTAATCCACATTGCCACAGTATTAATGTATAGCGGCACAGATGAGATACTAGTTACATAGCGGCTTACAGTAGTGCAACGAATATACTTACGCAGAGCAACGGAAGGGTACTTCCGGGGCAGCGGGCGGCGGGGCACAGCCTGGCAAACTCCGTGAGTTTGCCAGGCTGGCTACAGGCTAGTACTGCTAGTACCTACGCCGGGCGGCATAGTGCGACATCAAAGGCGTTGCGCTACTGTAAGCCATATCGTAATACTGTGGCATTGCGGATCATGTTGCTCTCTCATGGCTTGATGTAAAAGCTGTATTAATAGTTATTATTGTAGCCTAATAGTGGATCGGACTGCTAGTCATTTGAGTTACTTTTTATGATCTGTCAAAAACTAAATTTTATTCTAAAAATATTTGAAATACCCACAAGTGACGTCATAGATTTTAAGCGTCGTTGACGAACTTATTTTGTGAATTTGATCAATTGAAAATTGATGGCGTGATGAAAAAACAAAACAAGTAAGGTTTTTTGAAACTTTAAGGGGAGAGCAATTTAGGAAATCATATTTCAGATTTTATTTTTGATGCAGTCCGATCCCCTATTGTATTGATAGCCCTTTTTAACACGACTGCCCTTGATTTTTTTCGGTTGTATGTATGTATGGATTAATGTATGTATGTAAGTATGTACGGTAAATATTTATGAATGACAAAATGTTTTTTTTTACATGTTTGACCATTTTCAAACAACTAAACCATACTAGACTTGTCCTCGTCGTTTTTGAATTTGGAACCGTGTATTTCTATTCGTTTAAGCATTTGGCTTTTGAGCATAAGAACTCTTTTCAAATAAACGCTTGAACCTAAAAGTTTTTAAGTTTGTCGAAAATATTAAAATAATACTTCAATGGTAGATTCTGTGGCAAAAAAACGTCCAGGAAAAGCGTATAGAAGATAAAATTTCTAATGATTTTGACAATCAATTTATTTCGTAAGCATTAAGGTAAAAAAAAATAACATAACCTTAAAATAATAATACTTTTATTTAATTTTTTTATTCACAATTGGTAAACCCTTGACAACATCTCACCTGGTGGTAAGTGACGATGTTGCCGAAGATGGAAGCGGGCTTACCAAGATTCCCCAAAGCAATGGGGAACTGGCTATCTTATCTTCATGTCGGAATACACTAATGATATCAACATAAAACGTAAATATAAAAAAAGCCAAGTGCGACTTATGGGGTCACACAAAAAGGGTTCCGCACCAAAACTTCAACCACCAATAGAACAAGACCTCTCAGTGCATACTTGGTAAAAAAAAGTATTGTAAAATAGGAATATCGTGTGACATATCAAATGAAAGGGCTTGTCTCACAGGAAAAATAAAATTTATGCTCGATTTTTTTTCACTCTTCCCTTTTTCCTGTGAGAACGTAGATACTTTATATTCTCATGGGTTATTTTGTTATCTATACATTTAACCTCATTTAGTGTGATTTTTTCACGATTTTAGGCCCAGTAGTTTCCGATAACGAGGGGAGGAAGGTAAATTTTCGCTTACATTCCTAAAACACTTCAAAACCACTTATTTTAAAATTTAAAGCAACATATTATATACTTCAGATTTGCATAATACGAGTAAGTCATTTCATGTGATATGTATAGCACACATAGTAGTTTTTATTTGTTTAAATTATGTAATTTACCACCCATAAGTGGCCCCATGTTTGAAATTCATCTATTTACATTACCCGTCCGTCTTTGGGTCACTGACTTATATATGCGTACCAAATTTCAACTCAATTGGTCCAGCAGTTTAGGAGCAAATTGGCTTTGACAGACGGATGGACGCACGAACAGGCAAACGCACAGGCGATCCCATAATGGTTTCGTTTTTACCTTTTAAAGTACGGAACCCTAAAAAAATAGAAATTACCACTTTCCTCTGAATTTAACTTTTGTTGGACAAAACTACCCTCAAATAGGGCTAGTAAGCATTTTCAATATTTTCCATATTGATTTATATGTTTACTAGCTGTTTCCCGCGGCTTAACCCGCGTAGACAACGTTTCTATGACTTTTCGAGGGTGCGCAGAGGGTGAAAAAAAGTAGCCTATGTATTAATCCAGGTACTAATCTATCTACTTACCAAATTTCAGCCAGATCTGTTCAGTAGTTTTTGCGTGAAGAAGTAACAAACATACACACCACATAATTTCGCCTTTATAATATTAAGTGTGATATCCTGTATTTGTCTGCACATGTCCTCGCCCAACTCATGCACATTAAGCCGACGTTTTCAACAATACAATTGTTCCGGTTCGCAAAGTGGCGGATATACACTAATTACTGTCGCTTTTCGATTACCTTATCTCTTTTAATATTTCCCTTTTTGAAACAAGCAGTAACATTGTACCTATATTATGAACTGAAAGTGAATAATATCTCATATTGTAACCACATCGATACGGCACATCGCTAATCTAGACACGCGGCAGCGTGTTAAGCCAAGTTTAAGCAAAAGGACTGGCGAACAGCGCCGTGTGTAATATTACATGAACCATTTGGAGCCACTTTTGACCCCTTTATAACTAAAAATCTATTTAACACAAACACACCAAACTTGGTATATTTATTGATACCAATAAGACTAACTAGAACATCAAATTTCATAAATACGACTGAAAAGGTTATTGAGATATTAACGTTTAAATATCGCCATTTTTCCACTGACTCACTGACTGACATATAGACCAAAATCCTAATACACTTCCAGATGGCCTAGAAAATTCAAATTTGGCATCCAATTAGGTAATTGCGTGTATACAAAGGAAAAAATCAGAAAACAGTATAGTTTTTAGATTTGAAATATTTAACAAGATTTAATTCAGTAGCACCTAGCGCCTGTTAAAATTATAAAGCAAAAATTAAAAAACATAACCCACTTCCAGATGTCCTAGTAAGTTCAAATTTGGCATCCAGTTAGGTAATTGTGTTTATACAAAGGAATAATTCGGAAAACATTATATTTTTTGATTTGAAATATTTTCCAAACAATAGATTTTATTAAGTAGGACCTAGCGCCTGTCAAAATTATAAAGCAAAAACTTCTTTCTTTTTATTTTTTTCGTAGGGGAATTACGATAATAGTATTATGATTATTAGAAGTCTCTGATGAAACATCGCTTTGTATAGGTAGGTACTTACTAGATCATTGATAAAACTTAGACGCTCAGAAACAACGCAAACTACATTAACAACGCCGCTGTCGGCTCAACGATTAAACAGCATAGCGGACAATAAAATTGTGTTACGAAAGAATAAACTATTTTACAAGTCTATGATATGCAATGTATATATGATATGTATGATATATATGTTTATTAATTGTGAATAAAAAAAAAATGTGTGTGTCAGCTCCGACGCACGACTGGAGTTTACTCCTTACTAACGATTATAAATGTGTTGGGGGATGGCGGCCAATTTTTTCAATTCTGAAAACGGATTCGTGATAAGGGACCTCAGGGACCTTCAGATATCGATTTTGGAAGCAATCGAACCAGTAAGTAAAAAAATCAAAATAGCGGCCACTTTTGTCAATTCTGACAACGAATTCGTGAAAAAGGACCTTTTGGACACCTCACACTCCAAAATCCATCTAGCCGTTTAGGCTACAGGACGAGCCTACAGGCTACAGGACATACACACATACCTACTTACGTACACACACACACACATTTCACACATTACACAAACATTTTACACATTACACACACATGACATACACATTACACACACATTACACACACACACATCACCCACATTACACACACTACACCTACATTACACACACATTATACACACACATTACAGACAAATAACAAACATCACAAGCACACATTACACACACACACACACATTACACACTGTGACAAAAATAATGGGAACTTGGGATAAAAACCCTTACGGAGTTTGCCACATATGATACGTAAGATTTAGAGGTTCGGGCCTAAACGGAGTTTTAAGGAAAAAAAGGTTATGGGGTAAATTAGAATATATGTATTTTCATGATTATTTTAAAAGTAAGGAACAATAAACAATATGAGTATAAAAAAAGGTGCGATTTCATTGGTTGACCGTGTAGACAATTAAAAAAAAAATGACCTAATATATTTATGGAGAATTTACGGAAATAAATTTAAGGTTACAATTTTATTTGTATATAAAATGGTTATTTTATAGTATGCCGGCAGGCAACGATCGTCACCGTCCCTTTGGTACTTAAATAAGTTACTAAGTTTAAAATTTCAGTTTGATCTGAATTACCCTATCTTTTAACAAAATATGTATCAGATACAAAACACATCTTAAAATTTAAAATAAATAACTAAAGGTTAGAAACTGGAAACAGGAAATCTTCTAGGTCGGCAGAAAGGTCAGAGAGTCAGAGAGTCGCTTGGGATAAAAGATAAAATAAATTCACTTCCCTTATGGCGAGCAGCTGGGCGGGCAGTAGAAAGGACTGGCTGGTGATCAGCACTGCTCCGTCCCAGGATTAATCCTTTATCCGGTAAAACTTCGGGGACGTCAAACCTCGCAGGGGCTGGGTGAAACCCTACGGAGATATAAAAATGTAGTCCGCCGCAGTACCAAAAATACACGCAAAGCGGTTTCCTTATACAAATTACTTACCACAGAATAAAATGGTGGGCCTCAACAACAACTTATAACACAATTTGTACAAAAAATTTAAATACACATCAGTTTCGACGGGACCACGATCAACCTTTTGTTTTTCTCTTGTCAAAAAATAACAACTATTTTCAAATTCAAATACCATAGAGCAACGACATCAAAAAAGAATTTAATTATGAAACGCGACAAAAGAGAACGGCTCGAAACGATAGTTAGCGTTTCAACACATACACACATTACATACACAATACACATTCTACACACACATTACACAAATTACACACACACTACACACATTTTACTCATTACATACACATTTTTTTTATTTACCTATTTTAAAACAAAATACAAAAAAATTTCATCTAGCACCATTACATCATTACACACGCATTACACACATTACACACGCATTAAACATAAATTACACACATTACGTACACATTACAACCAAACTACATACACATTACAGATAAATTACACACATATACACATTCACACGTTACACACATATTATAGACAAATTGCACGCATTATACTCATTAACACATAACACACACCTTACACACACACACACACATTACACACCTTATATATTATGAAAATCAATTCTTAAGGAGTAAACTCCAAAAATACTTCAAAAAACATAGGTGTTTCAAAAATCGTGACAAGGTCATTCGATCACTAGATTTTACTCCTCATAATTTTTTCATACCGGGCGCCTTATATGAAAATCAATTCTTAAGGAGTAAACTCAAAAAAAATTTTTAAAAAAAAGCAAAAGCCCAGTTTTAGCCAAAGACAGATCTTAAACTTCAATTTAACATAATAAGTTCTCTACTTTGTCTATATTATTCGACAGTTATATAACATAATTTTTAATTTTAATTATCAAACACTGCTTTAGCAGAGAATACATAAAAATAGAGTTTTATATTTGTCTATAAAGTTATTTATTCTTATAAGTAGATTTCAGGATTATCTGCAGATCTTGGCTCCCATTTAGATCTCAATCCTTTTTTCGGCGTTGTGTACAACCAAGCATATTTTTAGTATTGAACTTGGCAAAAATTTTTCACATTTATGTTTTTGGTGGGATTAATTTTACCATGTATTAAATTCAAAATGTTAATTACATTTTAATTAACCCTGAGTATTTTGTTGAGTATTGTGGATTTTTTTTACATAGTAGTTCCTTTCCCTCTAATATGGTCGAGTGGAGCGATCGCTGACTATAGCGTTGTACTCTTAAACGGGTGCTGTCTGTTGTAACAGGTACAAATATTAGTTATTGTATTTTACATAACAGTTATATATATATTAGCCACTAGTGCTGTAAGTTGCAAAGCGGATATAAAACTACTACGCTGTCCATCCAGTCCGGAGCGCTGTCTGAGTCTTTGTCTGAGTTTAGTTTTTGATTTGGCACTGTGTGCCTTTCGCTGTGGATATTATAATATTTAAGATCGATGGAATAAAACAATGTGAAGATTATTCCACGACTTTTATTGGAGTAAATCCCTGAAGGTTACAACTTTCAGAAGCGGGGATAACACACCCACACTGGAATTTAAAGGTACGAATTATCAATTTTATATGTATTGTTGCAGTTCTATTCCTAATCATTTTTCTTTTAGTATAAACAAACAGTTTAGAAAGTAGATTAGCCTCTTGTTGTACGACGCAATGGTGTTCGTACAGATGATATTGAAAAAAAATAAAAGAATTGAATAAAATTATTGGCACTGAATTTTGTTAATCACATTATCTTGGCCGTCACATAAGACTTTTTTTTGTCTTGAGTTTTTTTTTCCCGGTTTGTTCTGCATTCTTAGTTTGCCCATAAGAAAATATAAGTATTGTAGGTAAATTCTGATTATGACAAACTGTACCTTTACCTTATATTTGTGTGAGTTTATGTTTGAAGATTAAAATGTTAGCTTAGGCACAGATTACTAAATAGTTACTTCGGCTTAGGAGATATTTTGTCTCAATTGGATTTTTAGGCCACAGTATGAATTGCTGTCCGAATTAGAAAATGTGTGGTTACCTATTTTTTGATAAAATATCTTACATAATATAGTTATAAACTACCCTCGACTTAATTTTTATAACAAATTATTATTTTTGGGGCCATAATTATATTACATTAGATAGTAGGTAGGTACTTATTTTTATTGTTGAGTGTAATACTTTACAAAAGGTACATTTTTACTGCAAATATTTACTGTCGTTTAATGAAAAGAAATAGAGAAACGGTCACATCGTGTTATTCATTACATTTAGGTCGATGTTATTAACACTTAATATTGTTTTTTTTGTTTCGAGTTTAAATGGGCTCCGGTGATGAAATGGACGTAGTGACACAGTTGCAGCCGCAATAGAAACCAAATTCCTACGATTCGTCGGGAAAGATACTTAACCAGATAACAACACACAACGCCGTAGCCAAATTGACGTCATATTCGAGATGGTAGCTGGCTTATTCTCGAATCACTTAAAGTCTGTTTCAAAGCTTGCTATCTTCTATTTTATAAAAGATGAACTGGAGTAGAAATGGAGGCTAGAGCAATGGTAAGTTAACTACAAAAGAACGAGTCAGTGAACTTAAAGAGGAAACCCGTAAACAAAGCCATGACATTTCTCCAGGCAAAGCAGGTATGACTCAGTATCAGTCTTTTTTTAGCAAGTATTTGATATGTTGTATAAAGAGGTAGACCCAGTGAACGCTAAAGCTTTCTGCTACTGTGCAATCCTGAATTCCGTCCCCTGATAAAAGAACAAACAATTGACGTTTAACAAGACAAAACAGATATTAAAACGATAAGCAGGCTACCCACTAAGCTTTGCGCAGACTAGTGGTAAAATATAAAATACAGTATCAGGACTTGCCGTAGAAATAAACGTACATTAGTGGAATGGAAGCAGCTTTTATAAAAGATTCCTTTTAATCAACCAAAAAAATTCTGTAATTGTGTTGGTATTTAAATCGTCTCAAAGTATGCTAAAAAAATGTACTAATTATTGAAGTTGACTAATTTGAGATGCTGTAAATTGGTCGTGCTAAGCTCCTTCCATATTCAAAGGTGATATTTGTTATTATTTGACTTTGATACTACACATTTAATTTATGTCCAATGAGCAAAAAGCCTAAAATCTAAACACTGACAAAAAGTGAAACTGGAGCCTTCAATGTAAAAACTATCAATTCTAGGTCATATCTACTGATTTTGAGTGACGAAAAAAAAACTGTATAATTATGGTAGTTGGCTAATCACTTGAGTTGCTTTTTATCGTCTGTCAGAAAAAGGAATTTTGTTCTATATATTTTAATAACGAGGCACGATGTGATAGTTTTTGTCATCATTGAATTGATGCGCTTACCTACTGTATAAAATAAAATCAAATAGACGGTTTTTCTTTAAACTAAACAGAAGTTTATAATTAATTTTTGATGCGGTTAACTACACAATTATCATACCTACTAAAGAGGCTAAAAAAATACAATTTAAAGAAGTTGTTAAGAGTAACTGTGTAACATTAACTTTACATTGAAAAAAGTCATAGTCATCTTTGCCCGACATGGCGTTCCTTATACAATAGTTTCCGAAAATGATCCCCCATTTAATTACCAAGAATTCAAAGAGTTCTGTAAAGGCTGTTATATATAAAACATATAATGTCTAGCCCATATCATAGCCAGTCCACTGGATTGAATTCAATTGTCTCCCATCCAACTTGAAGGCGATTAGTAATGTGCACATGCAATTCCAAAGAGTTTTAAAGCGCTTTTTGTTGGAAAAATGCTATTATAGTATAGATGAGTTTTGTGAGAGTAAGTGACTGTATTGTTATTTTATACTTTATTTAATGTATTGTATGTATGTATTGTTATTTTATGTGATATTGCGTTATGTATGATAATTTTTAATATTGTTTTCCTACACAAAGTATTTTGTTAATGGATTAAAATTGAATTGAATTGGTAGAAAGATGAATTGAAACAATTAAAAATATGTTATACAAATGTCACAAGGATGGTTCAGACCCTTACCTAGAACTTTAACAGTTAAGAAATACCCCAAAAATATACTTTTGTCCCCAGCACTACTTTAATTTTCTAGACAACTTGAATTTCTGTGACAGTTCCGAAACCAAAACTAGTAAATTACAAGGATTTGGGAAATAAAATACAAGATTATAAGGAATAACAAAATTAAAATTTATTATGATAAAAATAGGACAAACTTCATTACACGTTACTGATACGATACTGTAAAAAAATCTCCCTTAGGTAGCTGGTTTCCGGTTGTCGTAACGAAAGTAGAGTCAGAACCACGTAGTTATGTAGTTCAAGGATCCAAAGGATCAAACCGCAGAAATCGTAAACACTTAATTGTTCGTAAACCAGACATACACACTAAATATGTTCCCAAAACAATGTCTGAAAGCGTTTCACATTCACATCAGCAGTTCATGTCAAACTCTGTAAACAAAAACATCAGACAATCACTATATTATATGGTCGAGAAGTCCGTTCGCCAAACGCTACAATGGTTTTTAGTGATTAATTTTGTTTTCTTAAACTGTAATTAATATAGGTAGTTTGCATTTAAAACACATTTAAAAGGTCTAGTTGTTTACAATTTACATACGTAGGTACTACGAGATAAAATGAGTACTCTTTGTATGCGTCAGATGACAGTAATTCTTTAATACGTAGTGAGTTCCTTTATACGCATACCTACTTTGCCAAAAATCAAGGTTGCTGTGTAAAATTGTTTTGCGAAGGAAAGAAGAGTACTAGAGTTAAATGTCAATATTTTAAAAACACTTTGTTTTCCCAAAAGAGGAAATTGTCTAGTAACCTATTGTAGGTCATCTTTGTTTATGACAGCTGATTAATAATAGGTCATCTTTGATAACACCTTGGTACCTAATTGCGTGCCAAACTGACTTTTTCTCACACCAAGTGGCGCACGATCGACTGTACCTTCATTTGACATAACTGTCAAATCGCATGGATTTTTTTGTGTTTATTTGCGAAAAATTGTTGTGTTTTCAAAAATGCCTTAATGCAGTGCTTTAAATTGTAAAAACAAGGGAGTACACTTGTTTCCCAATGATGTAAAACGAAAGAAACAGTGGGAAATTGCTCTCTCTCTCTTTTCGTCCTAGCCTCGACAAGCACAGCGATTTTGCAGACACTTTTGTGTGAGTCATTACAAAAATAATTAATAGAAGGTTCTCTTGCCAAGGCACCTCAGTACCCACAACCCAACGTAACAGATACAAACAATGTACATAATATAATGTTACTAGTAAATTATTGATAACATGATCCTAATTGTGTTTAGGTAGTAAAGCTGCTTTGATACGTGAGATGCTGGAAAGTGAAAGAATAGAGTAGAATAGAAAGCTGCAATGGAAGAGCGTTGATGGTCTATTCTTTTAATGATTAGGTAACGTAGGTACCATGCCAGTCGGTCTCGCAAAACTTGTTTTAGAGGTAGGTACATGGTTCTCATGAAAAAGAAGTAGAAGTTTATGTTGTAGATATTCAAATTCAAATCATTTTATTATCTAGTCAGCTATATAGAGCATATCCCCATTTGCGAATTATTAAAACTACAACAGACCTCCTAATTAAGTGTCCCTGGGCAATACTACAATCTCAGTGAATCGTTTGTGTAAAGTCCGCCACTTTCAATGATGGAAATATTTATGTGGCTAGGCCAGTGAGGGATGAATTTGGTAGTGAGAATTATTTACTACCTGATTAATGTGTTAATCATTGTATTTGACATAAAAGAAATTTAAGTACTCGGAGAATGTTATTTGCTATATTGCTATAGTTCATGGCTTAGGAATTAAACCTACTTTCTTGCTAGAAGTAACTCTCTTCACATTAGATCTATTATGATTAAAATTAATTTTCTATTAACACATTCCCTGCCACGATGATGATGATAATTAGATGGCAATGATTATGATAACTAGAGTGGACAGGCACCAAAATAATTAAATATAAATTTGTTAAAAAAAATACTGCAATAGATATATAAGAGCAAAACTGCAAGATATAGATAAAACTGAGATATAAAATTTGCTTCACATGGGAAAATATTTCCCAGTATTACAGTTTAATTACGTAAATTCCGCAAATGCTGGAAATAGCACAAACACGAAAGAGTGATGAATTGAATTTATATTAGCCTTGTAAAGTTGTTCACAGCAAATCTGCAGAATGACGCATAGTTTTATGCTTAAACTGACAATAGCCCTAACTTTCGTTGATTGCACGTTCACTGGCTACTTCTTTTGCTATAATATACTTTGCATAGATGATTGTTACTGGTACTCAGTCATTTCAGTCATTAGAGATGACACTGTAAAGTAGTATGGTCATTTGAGATGACATGGGTTTGAAATGTTGTCATTTGAGATGGCACAGTAAAATAATGTGGTCATTTGAGATGACATGGATTTAAAATGTTGTCATTTGAGATGGCACAGTAAAGTAATATGGTCATTTGAGATGACCGGAAGAGGAAGACCTAGAACTGCTTATATAGACCAAGTTAAGAAGAAAGTTAAGGTGAAAAGAAGGAGATTGTGTGGGAGAGAGAGACCTGGAAAGAGCTACACCAACAAGAGCACGGCTCTTAAATGACAATGACGATGAGATGACATGGATTTGAAATGTTGTCATTTGAGATGGCACAGGTAAGTTATTATGGTCATTTGAGATGACATGGATTTAAAATATTGTCATTTGAGATGGCACAGTAAAGTAATAATATGGTCATTTGAGATGACATGGATTTCGAATTTTGTCATTTGAGATGGCACAGTAAAGTAATATAGTCATTTGAGATGACGTGGGTTTGAAATGTTGTCATTTGAGATGACACAGTAAAGTAATATGGTCATTTGAGATGACCGGAAGAGGAAGACCTAGAACTGCTTATATAGACCAAGTTAAGAAGAAAGTTAAGGTGAAAAGAAGGAGATTGTGTGGGAGAGAGAGACCTGGAAAGAGCTACACCAACAAGAGCACGGCTCTTAAATGACAATGACGATGAGATGACATGGATTTGAAATGTTGTCATTTGAGATGGCACAGGTAAGTTATTATGGTCATTTGAGATGACATGGATTTAAAATATTGTCATTTGAGATGGCACAGTAAAGTAATAATATGGTCATTTGAGATGACATGGATTTCGAATTTTGTCATTTGAGATGGCACAGTAAAGTAATATAGTCATTTGAGATGACGTGGGTTTGAAATGTTGTCATTTGAGATGACACAGTAAAGTAATATGGTCATTTGAGATGACATGGAGTTGAAACCTACAGTAATCAATTTGAACCGGTGACATAACCAAAGGTGATCAACGGGAAGCACAATAATTGTCTCATTGCCAGTCACTGGAGGGCAATCTTTGTAGGTTATTTCTTTAAATTTTTATGTTATGTTAATGCATTTTTTATTTAGTTTGACGTTTATTTTGCTTAAGATTTTTTTTAATTATGATACTGTTGGCATTTAACTAATTAATTTTTTTTGACGGGTTGAAACATGATTGAATTTTATATTGTACTACTATGAAAATTAATTTCCTGAAATAAAATGTTTGGATTAAATTGAATTAAAGATGAACAGATTTAAAAATTTGAAAAATCAACATTACAGATGAAAATTTTATAAGTAAGTAAAACTTGTCATTCAAGATGACACAGTAAGTTTTAGTCATTTGAGATGACAAAATATTACGTATGGATTATTTGATTTTTATTTAAAGTAAATGAATAGTGTTACATAAATTTGTACGTATCTAATATTACAATCTAATTATGAGCTATAAATTAAAGTACCAAGTGTCGTTAGAGATAAATAACTTGTGGATTTAGGTTTTGCATTGAATAAAGAAATCATGGTTCAAATAGTGTCATTTTCGATGGCAAAGTTCATAATTAGATATTATACAGATATGTTTATCATAAGATGTTTTCAAGGGTTTACCAATTGTGAATAATAAAAAAAAAGAGATGACAAAGTTTCAACGAGATGATAGACTAAAGCGTTTAGAATTACTGGTCAAAAAAGGATTTAAAGTGAAAGATGTTAGATGTAATTGCTGCACTAATTATCTGTCAATGTTAAGTAACAAGAAAATAACAAATAATAGAAAATATATTTGATATACAACAACACAGTAAATGAAAAAAATGAAAATCACAATTATGGTTTAAATATAGAATGTTACAGTTAATTAGTGCAAAGCAATGATTCAAATATAATTAAGTCTAAGTTCAAATAATGAAATGTTTAACATTGTATTATATTTTAAAAAGAGTAGATAATATTCACTGTATGTTTAAAATAAGTATATTTTTTATTTAATATACATAATAATAGAAGAAATGAGAGGACTCGTTCTAGGAAGGATGGCCGACTGTAACAGGTACAAATATTAGTTATTGTATTTTACATAACAGTTATATATATATTAGCCACTAGTGCTGTAAGTTGCAAAGAGGATATAAAACTACTACGCTGTCCATCCAGTCCGGAGCGCTGTCTGAGTCTTTGTCTGAGTTTAGTTTTTGATTTGGCACTGTGTGCCTTTCGCTGTGGATATTATAATATTTAAGATCGATGGAATAAAACAATGTGAAGATGATTCCACGACTTTTATTGGAGTAAATCCCTGAAGGTTACACTGTGTAAACTGGCCTACTCCTGTTAAAGGAAATTAACGAAAAATTCATTTAATTTAATGTCTGGCAGTAACCCGCCACAAGCGACGAGCGGACAAAATAAATACGATATCTAGAACGCGCTAAAACTTACGTATTTCTTGTAAATCTTTTTTTTTTTTTTTTAATTGAGTGCGTTTGGCTGCGCCTCAGCCGAGCCTGTAACACGAATACTTGATTATTATGTTACAGTTAACACAAGACGAATGCATCACACACTTGTAAGTACGAAAGTTGTTAAAGTAGTGTTTGATTGGAGACTCCCCCGGGAGAGCTTCAAAGCCGTTAGAGTGATTGTGGCCGATTGTCTTGCCAACTACCAAAGTTTGTGAGCAGTTTAGAAGTTTAGCTGGAAGAAGAGTAAGGCTGTAAGGCTCTTTTCACACGAACGACCGAACCGCGCAGTTCACTCGCCGTCACTCTATACGCTTTCACAAGGAAACTATCCGATTGTGCGGTCATCGCCATAGAATCATGAATAAAGCTATAGAAATCATGCTTTTATAACAACAGATATTCATATGTATCCTGTTGCATTTATAAAAAAACAAAATGTGTGCTGGGACACATAGTAGAAGTGAAACTTCAGCGGACAAAAAAAAATATTTCAAAAAAAAAATTCAAAAAAAAATTTTAAAAGTTATATATAGTGGTCGACTAAGGCCCGATACCCTAATTCAGGGTAGCCCCTGGGTGGGGAGTTATATGAGCTGATATGATGATGATGATTATAATATATAATATCGTCTTCTCCCCCCACGCGGCCGTAATGTTTTTTCGTGACAGAAAAAATCTTAACCCCCGTCTATATATAGAATTTTCACTTGAAAAAATATCGTCAGTTTTGAAGGTGTCAAAAGTATAGATGACGTTAAATTATAATACGAAGAATAAAGTATGACATAGTGGTTGAACTGTTCTCTTGCTGCGATCATCACTTTTGTTGGTAGCCTAAAAGTGAATGAAATAGAACCACCATACATTATCGAGCATTTGACAACTCCAAACTAGTGACATTTGACATTTCTTAGGGCCTGGCCACAGTCCCATTTTTTTATATCACAATTGGTAAGCCCTTGGTGACGGTAAGTGACGATGATGCCGAAGATGGAAGCGGGCTTACCTAGATTCCCTAGCGCAATGGAGAACTAGCTATCTTATCTTCAAGCCGGAACACATGAATGTTGTTAACACTGATGATTGGCGGCATTATTTAGATAAGATGGTGGTAGCTAACCAGGCTGGCTTAGGAATTGTCCTACCACCAACCAAACCGAGTCTTACAAGTTGACCCCTCCGGGAGTCGAACCCGCGACCTCCTGGTGTAAAGCAAATTGACTAACCATTACGCCACAGAGGCGGTTAAGAGGCGCGGAAAGCGGCGAATGGCGAAAACTGATTTAGGAAATTTTTGAAGTATGCTACAGCTACCGGCGCGCGAATTGCGCGCCGGCGGTGAGAGAATAAAACAAATGTAAAGTTCCTTCGCTCGTTTAACATCTTTGACGGCTGCCAACAAACACTCTGTCAAAGATGCCGCGCCGCGCCGCTGCCGTTGCGGCAGGCATCATGATTCAATCAATCAATCAATCAATTAGTTTTTATTTTCTCACCACAAACTTGTCTCTAATTTATACATTTATCGTTCATAATATTATAACGTAGTTTGTGGGAGACTGGAGCCTAAACTAGGAAAATAAAATTTCCTGTATTTTAGGTCTCCAGGCCCCCTCATCGGCTTATAGGTACTTAGGGCGGCACCTTTGATAGAGTGTTTGTCGGGAACCTTCAAAGGTGCGATAAATAAGCGAACGAACCATACTTGCCAGTATCGAGGCGGCCACAGCTCAGAGCGGCTGAGCGGCGCCCGCGGCGCAGGTGGTGGACGTATTCGCCGCGGTCGCATGTTCCAGCTGTGGCTTACCATCGCAAATCGCGCCGCCCGCTGCACCGCGCGCTGCTCCGCCAGAAGCTGTGGCCGGGCCCTAAGGCGACTTCTGTCAAGGAGGTTGTAATAAGACGTACGCGAGTGTATCATTTAGAACTTATGACATTCATTGATATTATCTGAACATATAAATTATCAAATTATTTGATAAATAACTATTAAACGTCATTTATTTGATAAATTACTAAAATTTTTCATAGATCTAATGTTAAAGTGGAGAATAATATAATGGGTCTGTAAAAAGTAACTGAATTATTTTTAAGGCAGATACAGCTCATGAAACTAAACAACTTTCCCCAAGGAACCGGTATTAGCTGATTCTTCTTCTTTTCGATTTCTATTCCAAATATATACCAAAATGAGTTCCATTCCAAGACCGATTAATTTGGTATGACCAGCTCAAAAATTATTTTGCGAATTCAGTTTAGGTTCCTTAAAAAATTGCTTAGTTATATTAACAACCAGAAACCCCCCCCCCTTAAGCCACAAAAACTCAGTTCTAAAACAATGCAATATCCTTGAATTTATGGTTCGTTTTTTTATCCACAATTGATAAGCCCTTGGCATCATCTCACCATCTTTGATTTTTCTTTTAGATAGGATTAAAGATAGGATTGGAGATAGCTTGGAGGTACCTACCTAATAGAGTTCAGGTTAAAAAAATATTCATGTTACTTGCAATGTTCGTACTAATGTAAGTCTTCGAATCTTGCGATCGATTTCAAAGTGATTTTTAGGTGTCCGATTGAGCTGAAATTTGATATGAAGCCGTATTCCCGGTGACAACAGATGCTTTTGGTATTTTGAACTTGATCATATGATGAACTACGAATGTGGAATCAAGTTCCTAAGTTGTTTATAACCATATCGGAATAAAAACTGTACCTTTAAGCCCGGCTTTTGAACTTACAAACAAGTGGGTCATTCTTATAATAAACATGAACAAGATTAACATAAAGTTAAATGTCTTTGTCGTACACATTCCTCTGAAGGTTGGAGACTCTACACTCGAAGTTGATGACGAATTAGTGTACCTAGGAACTAAAAGTCTAGTTAGGTAGGTCCAAATCAAGAAAGGGATCAATCGACGAATTCAACTCTGATGGGCAGCGTTCGGAAAGTTTCGCAATATCTTCACATCACAAATACCGCAGTATCTCACGACTAAGGTCTTTGATCAGTGGGTGTTGCCAGTAATGACACACGAAACTGAGACATGGTCGCTTACTATGGGGCTCATAAGAAGTATCAAGGTCATCCAAAAGGTGATGGAACGAGCTATGCTTGGAGTTAACCTACGCGATCGAATCAGAAATGAGACGAACCGTAGAAGAATCAATAATATCACCGATAGAGCTCATAGAATCGCTAAGTTTAAGTGGCAGTAGGTAGGGCACATAGCTCGTATAACACATGGCTATTGGGGTAGTAAAGTTCTAGAGTGGGGTCCGCGTTGCGGAAGACGAAGCGTAGGCTTTATATACTCTCTAAAGACAGTGATAGTTTATTTGATTGCTGATGCTGGAACAATTTTTCGTCGTCTAATTTTCCTTATTATCGGAACAATCTTTTATTAATTACCTCCCTGTCTATCTTATCTATGTATCAACTTAAGCTGCGGCACTGCGCTGTGGCACTGCGTGCGAGTGGCCTCTGCGCATGCTCGCTAAGTTCATACTTTAGCTGCGACTATCCCACGCTGTGGCACTGCGTGCGAGTGGCCTCTGCGCATGCTCGCTAAGTACATACTTTAGCTGCGACTGTCCCGTGCTGTGGCACTGCGTGCGAGTGGCCTCTGCACATGCTCGCTAAGTTCATACTTTAGCTGCGACTGTCCCACGCTGTGGCACTGCGTGCGAGTGGCCTCTGCGCATGCTCGCTAAGTACATACTTTAGCTGCGACTGTCCCGTGCTGTGGCACTGCGTACGAGTGGCCTCTGCGCATGCTAGCTAAGTTCATACTTTAGCTGCGACTGTCCCACGCTGTGGCACTGCGTGCGAGTGGCCTCTGCGCATGCTCGCTAAGTACATACTTTAGCTGCGACTGTCCCGTGCTGTGGCACTGCGTGCGAGTGGCCTCTGCGCATGCTCGCTAAGTACATACTTTAGCTGCGACTGTCCCGCGCTGTGGCACTGCGTGCGAGTGGCCTCTGAGCGTGCTCGCTAAGTACATACTTTAGCTGCGACTGTCCCGCGCTGTGGCACTGCGTGCGAGTGGCCTCTGCGCATGCTCGCTAAGTACATACTTTAGCTGCGACTGTCCCGCACTGTGGTACTGTGTGCGAGTGGCCTCTGCGCATGCTCGCTAAGTTCATACTTTAGCTGCGACTGTCCCGCACTGTGGCACTGCGTGCGAGTGGCCTCTGCGCATGCTCGCTAAGTACATACTTTAGCTGCGACTGTCCCGCGCTGTGGCACTGCGTGCGAGTGGCCTCTGCGCATGCTCGCTAAGTACATACTTTAGCTGAGACTGTCCCACGCTGTGGCACTGCGTGCGAGTGGCCTCTGCGCATGCTCGCTAAGTACATACTTTAGCTGCGGCTGTCCCGCGCTGTGGCACTGCGTGCGAGTGGCCTCTGCGCATGCTCGCTAAGTAGGTACATACTTTAGCTGCGACTGTTCCGCGCTGTGGCACTGCGTGCGAGTGGCCTCTGGGAATGCTCGCTAAGTACATACTTTAGCTGCGACTGTCCCACGCTGTGGCACTGCGTGCGAGTGGCCTCTGGGCATGCTCGCTAAGTACATACTTTAGCTGCGACTGTCCCGTGCTGAGGCACTGCGTACGAGTGGCCTCTGGGCATGCTCGCTAAATATACTTTAGCTGCGACTGTTCCGTGCTGAGGCACTGCGTGTGACTGGCCTCTGGGCATGTTCGCTAAGTAGGTACATACTTTAGCTGCGACTGTCCCGCGCTGTGGCATTGCGTGCGAGTGGCCTCTGCGCATGGTCGCTAAGTATTTTGACATTTCTTCTATTTTGTACTAACATAAATTGTAAGACCTTTGTCACTAACACTAATGGATCCATGTTATCCGAAACAATGGAATTATGATAATGATAATATTCATTCCTGTAAAAACAAGGTCAAGGAATTTCAAAAGTTCAAATATCTGACTTGAATTCGGCGATCCAGAAAAATTACGATATTAAAAAATATACTTTGGAGAGCTTCCTACGGCTAAGCTACAGCCGATACAAAAATAAAAATAATAAATCGCAGCTGTGAAAACGAGATTTGAAAGTTATATTTTTCACGTGAATTCGATTCACGTTCGGCGGGAACTACAGAAAAATCGCGACACAAAAAAACATGTACATTCGAAGCCTTATACGGATAATCTGTAGCAAATTAAAAATTATATTTTTTTTTCTTTTTTTAGAATAGCACCGACTGTTACTTACCCCGATTTTTTGATATTTTTTAAAAATTATTTATTTACAATTTTTCTCTAGTGTATGTTTTGTATGTAGTGTATGTTGTATGCTTTATTAATAATAGGAAATGTTATATACAAAAAAATACTACCATCTTATGTTAATTTTCAAAAAAAGTACTGAAGATATCACGTAACAAACATAAAAAAACATACAGTCGAATTCAGAACCACTTCCTTTTTTTGAGGTCGGTAAAAATATAAGAAAAGCCTTTTTAGAAAGTAAACAAAACTAAACGACTTATTAAAAGTGTAGATCTTCATTGTTTTGATGAAACGACGATTTTCAAAACTCAATTCTTGCATTTGCATTGCATGTAGATTCCAAAAACAAAATCAAAGAAAAACCGCCACTAAATCGTAACAGACTTCAATGTCTGACAATATTCTCAATAGAAACAGACGTAGATTTAGAAATGTTCGCAACTCGAACTCGACACGAAGTAAATCGAGTAAAGAAATAGAGAGAGCTATAACAGGCAACTTCACGCCTGGGTGAACATTCCGGCACAACACTAGTGTTAGGGTTGGGCACTTGTTGACAAAATTATCGATTGATTTATTGAAAACATTATAATGCACAACATAAGAGTAAAAAAAAGACACAATGGTTGAAGAAGTTGGAAGTACATATTAGGCGGTCTTATCGCTTACAAGCGATCCCTTCCAGATATTATTTTATTTATTGTTCGTATAATATGTACCAAAACCGGTAACTTATATCCCTTTTTTTTAAATATTATTTTAAGTGTATATTTTGTACGATTTGTTTACAAACAAACAAACTTACGGCAAAATAACCAAGTCAATTTGATTATAAAAAAGCAGCTAAGTGCGAATCTGACACGCGCAAAAAGGTTTCCGTAGTCTTTAAAAAAAAAAAGTTTTAAAAAACAAAATTATTTTTGCCGTTGGTAAAAGAACATTTTGTAAGGAACATCTTTATTTTTTTTAGAAATCCAACTGCACACCTTAAGTTTTTTTTATCCACAACTTGATAAGCCCTTGGCGTCATCTCACCTGACCTGATGGTAAGTAACGATGATGCCGAAGATGGAAGCGGGTTTACCTACATTCCCTAGCGCAATGGAGAACAGCTATCTTATCTTCAAGCCGGAACACATGAATGTTGTTAACACTGATGTTTGGCGGCAATATTTAGATAAGATGGTGGTAGCTAGCCAGGCTGGCTTAGGAAATGCCCTACCACCAACCAAACCGAGTCTTACAAAGTTGACCCCGCCGGGAATCGAACCCGCGACCTCCTGATGTGAGGATCGAATAGACTGGTCGACTATTACTCCTAAATTAAGTAAACCACCTGCAATATTTTTGAATGACCTTTCCAATAACACTGCAGACGAGAAGAAATAATTAAAAAAAACCTAAAATGTTTTTGATACAAGCTTTTAATATTGCATTGTCACGCGATGTATATGCAAAATTTCAGCTCAATCGTAAACCGGGAAGTGGGTACCTAAAATTTAACTTGCAAGATTTCACCCGAACAAACATACATACATACATACATACATAAATTGCAAGTTAAAATAAAAGCTTTTAAAAATCAGCCCCCATTTTACGTGTAGGTACTATTATATTTTTTTTATTGTACCACTTTTTCAGTGTAATTAATATGTATACCCAAGTCAAATTACAAATACTAAGGGTCTCGAAGTTGAATCGCGGACAGACGGACAGACGAACATGGCGAAATATAGGGTTCCTTAAAACCAAAAACCTGCTTGTTTTAAACGTATCCTACGACGATGACTCCTAATATAAATATAATACCTCGCACTTAAAAATATATAGGGTGTAAGATAAAACAGAAAACATTTTATTTATTTTATTTTATTCAAGAACACAAAAGTCACTTATATAAGTACTTAATTAAATGAAATTGTTAAATTTAGAACTCCGTTTCTTTAAATAAATCTTAAGAATACAGGGGAGGAAAATAATTAAGTATTCAATGGAGCAATTAAAGTAGAGGCACACCAGAAACTCATGGATCAAGGAAAAAGGATCGGAATGATATGAAAATTGTCAAATGGAATAGAAAGTTGCATACTTTAATTTTTTCCCATTCCCCATGAGAATCTGGAGTGGCTATTTCACTTTCCACTATCAGTAGAAAGCAAAGCGATAGTGTCTTGTTTAAACCGCTTTAAGGTTTAAAAGAGCCTTCTACTCATACAACTGAACTACTTTTGTTTTACAACTTTGCTGAAATCGCAAAAAAATAATTCACAGATCTAAAATGGGCGAAACAGCTGATCAGTTTATATGAGAAGTGGATATTTTTTGCGATTTTGTCAGTTTCATGAATATACAAGCTTTGGCCCCCCATTCCTTTTTTTTATAATAAATTTGAGTGCGTTTGGCTGCACCTCACCTGGTGGTAAGTGCCGATGCAGCCGAGGATGTAACACGCAAGCTCAAATAGTGCCTATTCACTCTCGTCTTGAAGATTCCTAAATTATACGAATCGGGGAATACAGACGCCGGAAGGGAATTCCACTCCTTGGCCGTTCGCATGATGAAGGAAGAAGCAAAACGCTTCGTGTGAAAAGGTGGAACATTGACGACAAAGGGGTGGAACCGCTCTCCGCGCCTGGTCGTCCGATGATGAAATGGAGAGGGGGGAATGAGGTCGTGAAGTTCCAGGGCACACTTCCTTCCTTTTTCGCAAAAAAATAATTCACAGATCTAAAATGGTCGAAACAGCTGATCAGTTTATATGAGAAGTGGATATTTTTTGCGATTTTGTCAGTTTCATGAATATACAAGCTTTGGCCCTCCTTCCTTTTTAAGCAGCTAGGTAGATAATTAATAAGTTAAAATAAAGCCATGTATATGAAAAAAAAACACTAGGTCAGTGCGGTTTGAAACCAGGTGATTCGGAGTGTGGGCTAGACCCGTTAACCGCTCGGCTCGGCTAGAAATCTGGATCAAAAGTAGCCTATATGTTAATCCAGGTACTAATATGTCTACCTACCAAATTTCATCTAAATCCGTTGAGCGGTTCTGGCGTGTAACAAACATCCATCCATCCTTGCATGCAAACTTTCACATTTATAATAATATAATAGGAAGTATTAACAAAAACAAAACAATGTATTAAAGACCATAAATCTATACATTTAAAAGAAAGTCGTGTTAGTTACACCAATTATAACTCAAGAACGGCTGGACCGATTTCGCTAATTCTTTTTTGTTGAGTTCATTATTGCCAGGAGAAGGTTTTAGGGTAGGGTAGGGTAGGATAGGGTTAGTGTAGTGTAGTGTAGTATAGTGTAGTGTAGTATAGGGTAGTGTAGGGTAGGGTACAGTAGGTTAGTGTAGAGTAGTGTAGTGTAGTATAGTGTGGGTAGGGTACAGTAGGGTAGTGTAGTGTAGTGTAAGGTGGAACGAAGTTCGCCGGGACAGCTAGTAAAAAATAAAGACGATTTTCAAAATTTGCACATCAACTGACTAGCATTTTAAAATTATAACAAGGTATTAAACACACCTTAAACTGCATCTCTCTCTTTCTCTTATCGTGTGGTTGCTTGGTATTTCACTGTTAGACTGCATCGTATGTGATGTACCTAATAATTTCTAGTTGTTCCGAAGATCATCTCAAGGCTAGCTGGGGATGCTCTAATATTTAGTACATTGTTCTACCTAACTGTTGGCAAGGATCTCCCTTCCTTTACACTTGATTTTTTAACTTTTTTAACTGACTTCAAAAAAAGGAGAAAGTTCTCAATCCTCTTCTGTTCGCTGATCCAGCGCAGTAAGTAAGAAAGTAATCTAATCTACATGATCGACGACGCACATAACAAGTCTCGCTGAGCTATGAATACAAGCGCTTCTTAATTAAACAAACTGAATGTTTCACTCTTGTTAGAAACACCACTATATGTAAATCTAAGGTTTCGCAGCTTTCAAGTTGAGTCTGGTCATTTTCCTAGCCCACCTTATAATATATTTAATAGTTATTAAGTTTTTTTAATTTTTTTTTATTTACAATTGGTAAGCCCTTGGCATCATCTCACCTGATGGTAAGTGACGATGATGCCGAAGATGGAAGCGGGCTTACCAAGATTCCCCAATGCAATGTAGAACTGGAACTGAAATTTGAACGGCAATTTTAAAATAAATAGTTTTAATTTTTTTTCTTGCATTGTATTACCTGTTTATTTTTTGCTTGTGTGGGCTCTGAATAAATGCTTATCTTATCTTATATTATTCCGATTTCCTCTTATTAAACATAAACAGGCCCTACACACTGGAGCTCCACCCTAGGTAGCAATAGAAAATTGTGTTTGCTCCTATCGATTTTGTACATAGGGAATAGAATTTGCCTGGAATTTTCCGGGTTTGACGTAAAATGTCCAATTTGCATAATGCCATCTTGTCAGTTATATTTGTAACTTTTATGAGCAAGAAACTTCCAAGGAATGCGATCATTCGTTTTTAGGTTTCCGTACGGAACGGAACCGTTGTACGATTATTTGTGTGCCTGTCCGTCCGTCTGACGCAGCCCATTGATTGAGTCAAAATTTGGTACACGTATATTGTTACTCGTTACTCTTGTGTCTGTCCTTCCGTCAGTCACAGTCAATTGGCTCCGAAACTACTTGAACGATTGAGTTATAATTTGGTACAGATATGTAAGTCGGTACTTAAAGACGGACGTGTAACTAAATAAATAAATTTTAAACATGGGGGGGGGGGCACATTTGGGGGTAAAAAAGATTTTTTATCCAAATTTTTTGCAAAGAATTTAAATTTTAATTTTTTTGTAATTTCAAAATAAAGTAATTTAAAAAAAATAGGCGAAAATAAACCTCAGCCCCTCTTGTATCTCCAGAACTATTAGACCTAAAATCTTGAAAAATCACATTACATGTGCTTAAATGCAAAGATTATAAGAAAACCTAGTGTGGACTTTGGAAATTTTATTTTCGCTGTAGGAACGGAAGGGCTTTAGTGTTTCTTATAGGTTTTCGTGTAATCTATGAATTTAACCTTATCTATTGTGATTTTTCAAGATTTAAGGTAATTTGGGGGAACGGTTAATTTTCTCCTATTTTCTTAAATAACTTCATAACTATTAATCTTAAAATTATAAAAAAAATTGATTCTCGCAACATGCCCATTCATTTGATATGTAAGAAGTTATAGTTATGTACTGAGAGGTCTTGTTCTGTTGTTAGTTTTAATTTTGGTGCAGAACCCAGTTTGTGTAACCCCGAGCCGCAATCTATTGTCTTCTTTTCGATATTTTATCTTGCAGTACTTTATCAATTCATTTCCTTACTAAATGAATCTAATTAAACCATCTCCGTAATGGTAAAGTCCTTTAGCTTTACATCAGGAGGTCGCGGGTCCGATTCCCGGCGGAGTCTATTTTTGTACGACTCAGCTTGGTAAGTTGAAGGTTATTTTATAAGCCTATCTGGCTAGCTATTACCATCTTATTTAATTATTGTTGCCAAACATCAATATTTACAGCAACTCATCAAGAATTCCAGCTTGAAGATAAGATCACTTAAAGTCCGCTTAACATCAAATAATAATTAAAATAAATTAAGGGTGGTGGTATACAAGAAACTTATTTTGTTTTTGCACCATTGTACGGAACCCTCGGTATCCGACTTACACCGACTGCTGGCTCCTGTTTACAGAAAAAAGACGTGTGGCACTCGGGGGCTGCCGCGGTAAAGCTATTGCATAGCATTTTTTATCAACTTAAGCAATTATAATTATTCATTTATTTTTTATTTATGCAGTATTTACCAGTACCATATAGTCCTTGGGGCGCGGGATGTTTATGTAATAAATTAACACTAAGAAAGTTAATCATCATTATCATCATCATCATAATCATCATCATCATGAAACGATAGATGGCACTGTTAGTTTTTTTGAACTCAATATATATTTTTTTGGGTGTTAGGTTTTATTTTCGTTACGAAATTTCTTGATTCGGTCCTCTCAAAGCCCGCGATAAAAGCTATACAATAGCTTAAAAGGTTTATATGTCTAAGTATTGAATTTAAAGAATACATTCTGCAGAAAACACATAAGCCTAATTTATTATAAAGTGTACTTTTTAACTTACTTTGCGATTAGAATTGTTTTTGATTGAGTGACATTTTGCAAAATGGACATTCTGCGTTTGGTCCATTGTCTGAAGCTGTTTGAGTGCTATGCCGCATCTGCTTTGGTGGCAGAATGGGTATTTGCAGGTAATGTTTGTTGGACTTGGCCGTACTTTCGCCATTCGCGTACTGTTCGGGTATTTGAAGTTGAACATTTTTAGGGCTAGTGGCGAAGTTTTTAGGCCGCATATGACTCGGCTTAACGACTGCGATTTAGTGATAGCAATCGGCACCAACTTGTGAAGCGCGGAAATAGTCGGGAATAATGCCAATTTAAAATCCCATCCAGGTAATGTCCTTGCTTTAGGATACTTAACCTGCGTGACCGATGCAACCACGCAAGCCCCACTGAGTTGTGACCGTTTTATATTTTGTTTTAGTTTATTTGTGTTCATTTATGGAACATAAAAGGAACATACAAAAATTTAATGTAGATACCATAGATTTTTATAATGTTTCAATCTTCCAAATACGAAATAAGGAAATTTTAATAGTATTGGAGTAATACGGTAAAACTTCTTTTTTTTTTCCTTTAGATATGTTACATTTATATTTCTTCGGTATATATTGAGCGTCGGTGGCGTAAAGGAAAGGCCGCTGCCTCCTGTCCGGGAGATCGTGGTTCGAATCCCCTGCCACGTACCAATGTGTTTTCGAATTTCGATTTCGAATGTATACGCTTATCCGACGCTCTTGCGTGAAGGAAAACATCGTGAGGAAACCTGCACACGCCTGCGAAGATACTCGAAGGTTGTGTGTAAAGTAGACACACCAGCACTGGGCCCGCGTGGTCGACTAAGGCCCGATCGCCCCTTACGGAACGACCCTTATCGACCCTTATTCAGAAGTTCCGTATAGGTATAACTTATTTTGCACAGAAGTTCCGTATAGGTATAACTTATTTTGCACAGAAGTTCCATACAGGTATAACTTATTTTGCACAGAAATTCCGTACTGGTATAACTTATTTTGCTCAGAAGTTCCATACAGGTATAACTTATTTTGCTCAGAAGTTCCATACAGGTGTTACCTATTTTACACAGAAGTTCCATGCAGGTATAACTTATTTTGCACAGAAATTCCGTACGGGTACAAGTTATTATGCTCAGAAGTTCCATAGAAGTATAACTTATTTTGCTCAGAAGTTCCATACAGGTATAACTTATTTTGCTCAGAAGTTCCATACAGGTATTACCTATTTTGCACAGAAGTTCCATGCAGGTATCACTTATTATGCACAGAAATTCCGTACAGGTATCATTTATTATGCTCAGAAGTTCCATACAGGTATAACTTTCCTAGATCAGGAGTGAGTCAGGGCAGTACCCTTGGACCCACCTTGTTTCTTGTGATGATTAATGATCTACCAGCAAACCTCACTAACACCCGATGTTTGATGTTTGCTGACGACTTGAAGATCTTTAAATCAGTTAAAAGCGACGAAGACTGCAAAGGCTTGCAGTATGATATTAACCGTGTTGAGAATTGGAGTCACTGCAATAGAATGGAGTTTAATATATCTAAATGTAGTGTACTAAGTTTTACAAGATCAAGATGACCGATTATGGCGACATATTATCTTCGTGGTGTATCTCTGAAAAGAGAAACAGAAAAAAAAGATCTAGGCATATTGATGGATGTTGAACTTAATTTTCGTCAACACATAATTATTTTATGTAAGAGTGCTAATAGAGCTCTAGGGTTCATAATGAGAACAGCTTACCAATTCAGGGATACTAGAGTTGCGTTAGTGCTGTATAATGCTTTTGTCCGGAGCAAGTTGGAGTACTGCGCAATCGTTTGGGATCCCTATGAAACTAAGTATTCTCTCATGATAGAAAAACTGCAGCGTAAGTTCGCTAGGTACCTCTATAAGCGAATGTACGGATATTACCCGTTTCTCTTCCCATCTCTGTTCGTATATGGCTCAGTCGGACTCGATACCTTGGAGCTTAGGCGGAAGTTGCTTCTTGGTGTCCACTACTGTCTGCTGTTGCGGGGAAATGTCAATAACTCTGAGGTGTTAAATAATATGAGTCTCTTTGTGCCACAAAAATACGTGCGCACGGGTCGGCGACGGCACCAGCTGTTTGCAACTTCAGCGCCGCGCACGCAGCGAGCGCTACACCTTACTACGTCTAGGGCAATACATTTGCTCAATGGATTCGTTGCCGAGATCCAACATATTGACATTTTTGTGGATAGCATGCCTATAATAATTAAAAATTTGTACATCTTTTTAAACAACAATAATTTGTAATTGAAAATATTTGTAATTTGTAATTTTAATTGTAAATATTAACAATAGAGCGTCTTGGGAAACTGTAAGCTCTTATTGTAAATTGAACAATAAAGAATAAAGAATAAGAATAAAGAACTTATTTTGCTCAGAAGTTCCATACAGGTATTACCTATTTTGCACAGAAGTTCCACGCAGGTATAACTTATTATGCACAGAAATTCCGTACAGGTATCATTTATTATGCTCAGAAGTACCATACAGGTATAACTTATTTTGCTCAGAAGTTCCATACAGGTATAACTTATTTTGCTCAGAAGTTCCATACAAGTATAACCTATTTTGCACAGAAGTTCCAGGCAGGCATAATTTATTTTGCACAGAAATTCCGTACAGGTATAACTTATTTTGCTCAGAAGTTCCATACAGGTACAACTTATTTTGCACAGAAGTTCCATACAGGTATAACTTATTTTGCACAGAAATTCCGTACAGGTTTAACTTATTTTGCTCAGAAGTTCCGTACAGTTGAGGTGAGTACGTAGAAGGGATTTTTCCAAACAAAACATGCGCAACTATCTCATGGCTATCGTTCCGCACACTCGCAAAGAAAGTACAAGAATCACTACCGAGCCGCTTGCGTCACACACACACTTTCAAAGACAATACTAAAAACACCGACCAAGAGCGAGTCAGACTAACACTCGGAGGTTGCCGTAACACCACACCTCTCCACACAACTACTTAATCACATTACAAACAAAAGACTTCAACGCGAGCGACAAAAATATGCTTTATTGCATTCAGTTCGGACTCCTTAGCGCGTGTACGACTCACACTTGGCCGATTTTTATTATTAATTGTTTTACTTCAGTATTAGTTCTATAACCACACCAAGTTTTGCGCTTGTGTGTATTACCATTTTTACGATAGAGCTAAACCCAATATACTTCTAAAGACCTATAAAAACACGTTTTTTTTAAGGAGACTCCTTTATTTTTTCACTTTTTATATTTTTTAGTTATTTTTTATATAGCGGCAATAGAAATACACATTCTATACAAATTTCAATTGTCTACCTATTACGGTTCATGAAATACAGCCCGCGGACAGACGGACAGACAGCGGAGGCTTAATAATAGGGTCCCATTGGTCACCCGTCCCATTGGGTGTAGGGAACCCTAAAAACTAGTATGTTAATTTAGCCGAACTCTCGATAAAAAGCGAGAACAACGATAATTAGTATAATTACGTAAAAGTAATTCTAATTAGGGATGCATCCGATACCGATACCGATATATCGGCGATACTTCGGGTTTGCCGATATATCGGTATCGGCGATATTTTTATGGCAGATTCAACGATACTTTTCAAATTTCGCGCTTTAAAAATGTAATGTAAACGCGCGTGTTGTCCCATCTATTTCGTTGCAAACGAGGCATCTGTCGCATCTGAGAGACTATTTTCCACCGCAGGTCTTATTCAAACAGACTTGCGAAATCGCCTTTGCCCGCAAAACTTAAGAATGCTTTGTTTTTTAAATAAAAATCTTAAAAATGTTAATTTTGATTACTAAAACTATTAATTAATTGTGTTTTATTTATTCTACCTTCCTTTTTGAATTCAATAAGCGTATCGGTATCGGTATCGCCGATATTTTTATAAGAGTATCGGTATCGGTATCGTATCGGCAAAAAGGCGTATCGATGCATCCCTAATCTAATATTAACCGCGTGCTCAGTATGTATGAGTAGATACTCGTGCAAGTCATCTCAAACGAGTTAACAATATGTAGTTTGTGTATTCAGAAGAAAATTATTATTGCAGAATACTATATTCTCATTTTCATATAAAACTTATTTACCGAAGACTTTAAATTATTTTATGGACAGGCTCTTCCAAATATTGAAAACTATCTGTTTCCCGCGGCTTCACCCGCGTGGACAACGTTTCTATGAATTTTTGAGGGTGCGCGTGGAAAAAGTAACCTATATGTTAATCCAAGTCCTAATCTGTCTACCTACCAAATTTCAGCCAGAAAAGCTACTGAACGAGTTTTTGCGTGAATGAGTTACAAACATACATCTATATATCCATACATTCTTACAAACTTTCGCGTTTAGAATATTAGTAGGATAATATCGTTTTTGGAGGTTTAAAGCCCACGTCGACCAATCAAATGACTGTATTGTGTCAGTACCGTCAGGTTTACGTTATCCTCAGACATGGTCCGATAAAGGGCTCGTGAGGGGCTACTATTTTTACACGACTGCCCAAAAAGGGGTAATTTTTTTCAGGTGTGTATATACAGGGTGACTGGTAAGTAGTGTAAATCCTTTTAAGGGGATAAACTACATCTAATTTAGAACAAAAAAAGTCATCTAAGAATTTAAAAAAAGTAATTCTTGAACATTTGTATGGGATTTGAGGCACCCTTTTGACAGGATTCATTGTTTTTTGTTACACCTTATTTGTATTTTTTTAATTTTTTTTATTTTAATGGAAATATGATAAAGTAAGGAAGTTTTTATCGTATTTTGCAAGTTAACTATATTTTAGTTTTTTTTTTTTGGAAAATCACAAAACATTTAAACAAATGCGTTTTACATACAAAATTGAAAAATTTAATAGGCTTTGACTCGAAAACCGTTGATTTCCGACCCCCAGTTAATATGACTTTTTTTTGTTCTAAATTAGATGTAGTTTATCCCCTTAAAAGGATTTGCACTACTTACCAGTCACACTGTATATGTATGTCTGTTCCTTTGACTAAGCCTGTAGCCTAAACGGCTTGATAGATTTTAGGGTCCAAGTTATCGTTAGATTCGTTTCGTTCCCGAAAGTGACATGAGATATCATTTTAAACCGACTGCCCAAAAAAAAAACCGGGGAATGTTTAATTAAATTAGTAAGTAAGTTACGATGAACTTTTTCTAACAAGTTGGAATGCCTTGTCCATAGATATAACAGTCATTGCTACAACTCGGCCTTATTTTCCACAACATTCCGCACAACTCAACTCAGAATTTATTCGGATCCAAAAGTAAGGACTTAACTAAACTCGACGAGATTTTCTGTGAGTGCGCATCAAAAGATTAGAAGAAAACAACTAGAAAATTCTTATAAAAAATTTAACCATGCGCACTGTTTATAATTGTACAGGGAGCGTTAAATGAAACACAGATGTTATCCGAAATGATTTATTATGGCTGAGTAATGGCATTTTCGTAAACAAGACATCACATCAGTTTCATAACATATATTCAGTGGATTTTGATATTCTAAAACATGTAGGCGCTAAAGAATGACCATTTAATGTGTTGGATGGCTATCGTTCTATGCTGAATCATAATGGTTGATAAATAGTGAATTTTATGGTATCTGAGAGCTTACAAATCTGTGACTAGTTCGCAAATTTTGTAGCTTTTTAGAGAATGAACGAAAATACACATCAAATGTCACAAAGGAAGTCTATACACTCTATAAAAACTTAATGAAGATAATGTCTAATTACACATATAAAGTTTCAGAAACAAAGAAATCTTTTTACAACTCGAGATAATAAATAATAACATAAAAACATTGGCAGTTTTCACTAGCAAACAAAGAAGAAACCTAAATTACTCTATAATTATATCTATGACCTATTTCTTCTTAAGTAAAACATTAATTACGAAACAGTAGCTCTATGCATATCTTTATACACGATCCTGAACTATATAAACTTATCTACGGTATTAATGTCGCATATTTTAAATTTGCATAACTTTTATGTATTTTTTTTTACATTTTCATTTCCTAAGACCCTTAAAATTAACCCTTACCTCTAAATTAGAAAGAAAAAGACTATTTTACTTATATTATTTGACCACGAGGTGGTGTCATGCAATTGCCAGATACCAATAGCAGTACCGTACTTCCGTCGGAATTTCCCTACTCTCAAAATAATACTTTGTCCTGTTAGATAACGACTGCAACATACATATTATTAATATAAAAAGCACACGGAGAAAAAAATATAGTCAGAATAACTATTCAAAGTTATAGTTAAATTAGTTAAATGACGTATCGTTGATGTAGTCAACTGTTTTCTAGAATTGAGGATCTGTATAGCCAATTCAGCGATACAGATCCTTAGTTTGACGAAACAGTTGGCTATATTAACGATACGTCTTTTAACTAATTTAACTATAAACTTTGAATAGTTATTCTGACGATATTTTTTTCTCCGTGCACCCTAGGTCAGTCGGGCCAATGGAGAAAGAAAAGATAAGAGAGAGAGAGGACCGTCTTGGAATCTGAAGATTGTCTGAAAATTTCATCGAAATCGGTCCAGCCGTTTTGGAGTCTATAAGGAACATTTTTTTTTCCTTCACATAACACAGAGATAGACTGGATTCAAGTGCTAATAACTACAGCCTCCCTGATATAATAAAAGGATTTGAATGTAAATCACATGTTAAACGCTCATAAGAATTAGAAATGATTTGAACGATTAAAAATTATTCAAAATGATTACAAATCAAATCATTTTTAATCCTTTTTAATGATTTTGTTTAATCAGGGCTGTGATTAAAATAACTAAAAAAGAGATTATAAGGTTTTCTTATTTGTTTACTTAGCTTAAGTAATAAAAATATGTATCGTTTATTTAAGTAAATAAACTTTAAACAAAAAAAAATGTTCTGAGGACAGGTTATAGCGGTGAATACTTATAACCTGTTTTGTCCGTTAAATTTGGAACCATATTAAAATAAATAAACTCATGTGAGTCCAACTATGTAACTTAATTAATTAATTCATTAACTTTAATTATCTTAACGTTAGTTAAAAAACACTATAATATTAAGAAATTATAAAGTCACATGAACAATGCGTTCATAAATCTTATTATTGGTCAACTGACAGCCAAAACCGTGTGCTAACACTGGTCTTATGTACAGTTGGTAATATTACAAATTATACAGTCAGTCATTCAAATCACCTACCCAGATAACCAGGGTTGTCAATTTTGAACTACATAAATATAATCATAAAGTTTAAAAGACACTTACAATTACAAATTTTGAAATTACATGAATACAAACGCAAATTTAAATTTCCAACTAATTAACCAAGAAAGTGTAACAACGGTACTTTTTAAAGATTATTTTAATTTAATTAAATCATGGTAGATCTTATCTATGGTTTCTGTATCTTTCCTTTTATTAATTAAATCTTGATGCCACTCCATTTACATAGATTCCATAATCAGACGCTTTTTATAATTATGTTCTGTATTTAAAATTTTTAATATTTTAAGATTTTAGCCTGCTTACCCTCGAGTAGGCTTTATCATTACAAAATACAAAAGCTTTAGCTCAACCTTTTTTTTTAAAATAAAGACAAAAATAATATAAAACTCATGGCATTTAAAAAAACAGAAACAAAACGATTTACAAAAAGTATTGTATCATATAACACTTGACAGCCCTACCAGCACATCACACACCAGAAACTATGCACTCGCGACTTAGCTTGCTCAATAGCAAGTAAGTGGTTGTAGCATCGTCTTGAATTCATCCAGGGAAGCAGCAGTTGAAACAGCAGGTGGCACAAAGTTCCAGAAAGCAACTCCAAGGACAAGAAAAGAGCTCTTGTACATTGATGTACCCGGAATCGGCGATAACAGCGTATAGTCCGGTTGTTCTCAGATCATTGCAGAGTCGGATCGATAATAGCTTCCAGGTTCTTGAGAATACTAACTTACTCAATATCTTTACCAGCTAACGACAGCACTGGCTTCTCACTGCTATCTATGAGGATAGTACGTTTAGACAAACACCAAAAAAAATGTTAGACACGAAATTCATGATGTGTGAACGGAAGATTAACACTTATTTTTTTTTTTTTCTTCTCCTCCTCGATAAATTTATTTATTCCGCAGTCTCTGCACCACCTCCAAAAAGGGCTAAAGTCGTAACTTCGGCCACAATTGATACATATTTTTTTTTGGGACTCCATTTGACCGGAATGGTTGCAACAATATGAATCATTTCGACCCTCCGTCTCCGTTTAAATAGCAATGCTTATCAAAACTAGGGCTACCACTTTCTCATAACATTTTTTTTTGTTTAAAGTTTATTTACTTAAATAAACGATACATATTTTTATTACTTAAGCTAAGTAAACAAATAAGAAAACCTTATAATCTCTTTTTTAGTTATTTTAATCACAGCCCTGATTAAACAAAATCATTAAAAAGGATTAAAAATGATTTGATTTGTAATCATTTTGAATAATTTTTAATCGTTCAAATCATTTCTAATTCTTATGAGCGTTTAACATGTGATTTACATTCAAATCCTTTTATTATATCAGGGAGGCTGTAGTTATTAGCACTTGAATCCAGTCTATCTCTGTGTTATGTGAAGGAAAAAAAAATGTTCCTTATAGACTCCAAAACGGCTGGACCGATTTCGATGAAATTTTCAGACAATCTTCAGATTCCAAGTAGGTCCTCTCTCTCGCTTATCTTTTCTTTCTCCATTGGCCCGACTGACCTAGGGTCCTTTTTACTTTTAAATTGCATATTTTTAAGACCGTTTTTCAAACAACTATCAAATGTCCACGTAAGTTATTTATCTCTTGTTATTGAAGTCTGGTTTTCCTTAATAAATGCGATGTACCTATGCCGACCACTCTTATCTAAAAAGTTTTATGTTTACATATTTTTAGTTCGGGAATTCACATGACTAATATAATGTGTGTGTTACAGTCGTTATCTGACAGAAAAACATATTGTTTTGAGCGTAGGGAAAATCCCAAAGTTCTGTCATCCACGGATTGTAAGTACGGTCACCATCAACCAACTGATCTATCTCAACTGATCTATCTCAACCAGTTCACGTATTTTGGGTACCAAGAAGCTAGAAGCTAAGAAGCTAGTGGGTGTTTGATAGACATAAAATTAGCATATTATTTGACTAGGTTAGGGATCATCTATTTTGAATGGAAATTATTTATTTAAAAAAATGGTCAGATTTCAGACAAGTTTTGTCATCAAATAAATCCTATGCAACGGCACTCGAGAACTTGCAACCAGCTTGCAACCAACGTAACGTAACCCTGCTATAATATAATATAATTTTGCATTCATTGTATCATTGTGAATTCAGAGGGCGCTGTTGTGAAGCCAGAGCCGGTTTCAGGCACTTGACGCGGGTCAACAGTTTAAAACAATAAACCGCGGGGGTAGAGCAGTGCAGAGTGGAGTGGCCACAGATTAAAAATAAGCACAGTGGCACAAGGTAGAAACAAGTGTTTGGATGAAAATTAGAGGAGATATGCCTATACGATTACGCTGTCGCGCTCAAAGAAATGACCTGCATGACATCGCAGGCTAGCATTCAATGTGCTCAAGATCAAGTGGCCTGGAGAGCTGTTGTAGCATGAACAAAAAACTTTTATACTTACACCAGATAAAAACAGAGAAGGTTCTAAAACTTTCAAAAATTCTTTGCAATCTTCAACTCCAAATTTCAACATTAAACGAACGGTTTTTGTCATTCATTTCATATCACAACAGTAATCTACTTGGTGAGAACCATAATAATATATCACTAGGTACAAATCACCCACGATAGTCATCTTTCAGCTATGAAGATACGTCAAAGAAAAATAAATACTTTGCTACACAAGCACAATCTTTGCTTTGTCAAAGTCCTCCTCCGTGTAGTTATGGTTTATTACCGCGATGATTATCATCATGATTTTTATCATCACATCGAGGCTACTTAGTATAGAAACACTGGACACGTAAGAGTGGAAGGCAATAAAGAAGCAGATAAACTAGCTAGAATGGGATCACAGACAACATTGTGTGGTTCAGCACCAGATATATGGCTACCAAGGAGCACGTTAGGGTGTTAAAGGAATAGGCCGAAGGAAGAAACAGATTAACATGGCTATCTACGGATGGACACAAACACTCTTAGCTCTTCATTAGTAAGTTAACCTCAGGGGCAACCAAGTACATTTGGAATAACAGCAGGACGCGCGTCAGAGCTCTAACAGGAGCGTTGACAGGCCACTTTGCCACAAACACACACCTGGAAAAAATCGAACTGACAGGTGAAAATAAAGAATCAATGGACCTGTCACTGCGATTTCCTGGTTAGCAAGCGTATGTAACTTCTAGATGATGGCTACCCAAAACTGGAGGACTACAAGCACTTTCCAATCAGCGGAACTGCTGCATTGATGCAGCACATCTTCAAGAAGGTGGGGGAGCAAAGGTTATAGAGTTAGACACAAAAGATCTCACTGGGATAAAGTGTCACTGCAACTGCAGCCCCCACTTACAAAAATAAGATGAGTTGATAGCAAACACCAAAATCTTAGTCCTAGAATTGAGCTATTGGAAACTAGAATCGAGAGTGGAAACGGCATTAGAATCCATATCCAAATTTTAGAGCTGATGAACAATGCAAAATTAATTTTATAGCCACGCTTTATATAATTTCTCGTGAAACCTTCACAGTCTGTCGTAGTCAGGAACAAAAAAAAATCTACAATAAACATTACACTTGCTTAGTAGCAAAGAATAAAGCTATGTATGTCATAAACATTTGCAAATAATTTGGGTTTTTATGGGACGTACCTTACTCAGATTTTTTCTGGAATAATAAAGCACTCAGTGCAGTAGGCCTTATTAAGTAATAGTTGTTTACAAGTTTCATTAAAATCGTCTTAGCTATTATTGAGAAAAAGTAACAAACAACTTGGATTTGTATGGGAGGTACCTAATTCTACCGCATACTGTAATAGGCCATACACAGTTATCGAAGCATAACGAGTTTCATGAAACCTGTTGGAGGCATTTTTGACTTAAAAAATATGTTATGGTGGCAACCCTAAAAAATCAAGACAGGGAAAATTTAAAAAAATACCTGGAGGTACAATAATAATATTGCAGTATCCCAAATCCCACCCAAATCCATCCAGCAGTTTGTGAACTAGAGCACCGGACGAACGTACAGAAACACACACATACACATTTTTTATTTTCTTGTTTCCTAGACTATATTAGTGTAAGACAATCGATGCCCATCAAAATCTCAACTTTGTTTTTTTCTGCCGTCTCAATAACTTCTTCATTCCTTCGTCGCTCGCAAGTAAAAAAATGACGCTGGATAGGTGATGGGGACAACAACCGCATGTTAGATGTTAGCGAGAAATGAGAAACGAAATGGTCCACTACCACCTGCTAGAGTGACACATGGTCTTAGTACATATTTGTAGCAACGTCATTTTTGCAGTCATTTTACTAGGCCGCTTCTCTCCGATCCTCCTCCGTCCAAGCAACGACCGAAGCACACCCTGGACACTTCATACAACGGGCCAGAAATGACATTTCAAAAAACGAATGACGAAACAAACAAAATGGCGTCGATACCCTATACGTTCGATAACCAAACTGTAACCAATCTGTATCAGTATCGGTGACGAGGGGATGAGGTCGCAATCTAGAGAGCGGCAGGGAGTGTCCATACTGTATATTAGTACTAATATATTATATACTTTGACCTAAGCCGAGGTTCGTGCCCACCTGGGCGCCCTTTGGCAGTTGCATCTTATTGCTTTGCATTAGGTTGAGTGCCCTCCGCACTCGCCCCCCCCCCCTGTCCGGTGAAGTTGTAAAGGCCCCCACGGCCAACAACAATTTTGTCCTTTCGAAAAAAAACAACTAATTTTTAGTTATACTGGAGTTTCTTAGGCTACATGCACTCAACACAGAAAGTAGAATGCGCGAATTTAGATGTAATTAAATTATACAAGTCTGCAGCGCGCTTTATCTTTGGGTACTGTTTGAGACTA
Organism: Coleophora flavipennella; assembly: GCA_947284805.1. Classification (NCBI taxonomy): domain Eukaryota; kingdom Metazoa; phylum Arthropoda; class Insecta; order Lepidoptera; family Coleophoridae; genus Coleophora; species Coleophora flavipennella. The sequence goes on from OX369272.1 coordinate 2,751,521, forward strand.
GCAAGTGGGACGCTGATAAGGTCTGTTTCACACCTTTTTAGACTGGTTTTGATTAAAATTTTGCTGCGAACTACAATTGTACAGTACAGTCCGCATGCATTTTTTTTTAGTTCATTAAATATACTTTTTATGGTTTAAAAGTCGACAAGGAATCCTTTTTGTTTGTCTGTCCGTCTGTCTGTCTGTCCGCCTTAGCTCAGAGGCTTTATTAGACATGGGTAAACATATTAATCACGCCAACAAAGTGGTACAATATTTATTTATTTTTAATATTTTAGATTTTTCGTTGACGTACCTTATCGTGTGTGTGTGTGTGGGGGGGGAGGGGGGTATCGTTAAAACTACTGCGGGTCTTCTATAACCATTTTTTGATTCAGGGATCGGTTTGCGAACTATTCAAGTCAAGTGTCCCTTAAACCGCTATTCCAGGATTTCTGAAAAAAATGGTGATTAGCAGGACATGTCATCAATTTTAAAGGAAAACAATAACGGTCAAGTCAGCTTTCTTAGTATATAGAAGTAAAATAGTCGACCAACTTAAGATGTGGAGTTTAATTTGTAAAAAGTTCATAGATTTTCCTTACAAAATGTTTTATTACCAACTGAAAATACAATTTTGTTTTTAAAATATAAATTTGTTTTTTGAAACGACTACGGAACACTACATTGCGCGAGCCTGACTCGCACTTGGCCGGTTTTTTATCACATCAAAGACAGTTACACATCAAAGACAGTTACACATCAAAGACAGTTACACATCAAAGACAGTTACACATCAAAGACAGTTACACATCAAAGACAGTTACACATCAAAGACAGTTACACATCAAAGACAGTTACACATCAAAGACAGTTACACATCAAAGGCAGTTAAACAAATACCTATACAAAAAGTAAAACTATAGAACTACAGTTTAAATATTTACGTTTTTACCCGTTTACCTAATAAGACGTACGCGAAACATATTATTACACATGTTTCATGTATGTATTACTGTTTTGGAACATGGTTGGCGTAATGGCAAGTGCCGCTACCTCCTGTCCGGGAGGTCTTGGTTCGAATCCTGCTACGTACGAATGTGTTTTCGAATTTCGATTTTATTGGTACGTTTATCCGACGCTTTCACGGTGAAGGAAAACATCGTGAGGAAACCTGCACACGCCTGCGAAGAAACTCGAAGGTTGTGTGTGAAGTCGACCAACCGGCACTGGGCCCGCGTGGTCGAGTACGGTCCGATCGCCCTAATTCAGGGTAGTCTCAAGCCCCTCGGTGAGGACCAACCGGCACTGGGCCCGCGTCTCGAGCCCCTCGTTGGGGACAAGAGCTGAAATGATGTCTGTTTTACAACTGAACCTGTAGCCTAAACGGTTTAATGGATTTTAGTTTGCGAGGTGTCGTTAGATTTGTCTTGATCCCAGGAGATAAACTTGATCCCAGGATTCCTTTATTACCCGTCTGCCCAAAAAGAGGATGTTTTATGCAGTAGAGTTTTTAATTTTTATTTAAATTTTTTAAATCCGTTACCCAAGTTTGCCTTGTTGTATTTCTTTCTACATTTCCTCAGATAAATATTGCTAGGACGACTAACTACTCCGTGATGAACATGAGATCTGACATTGTAACTAATTGTTGAGTCTATCATGCTGAACATACACGAATTACAAGCAACCTATTTCTTGCGTAATCGGGAAAAAAGTCTTTTCAAAATTTTGTTTGGTAGGCTTATTTGTAATTCATGTTATTATGAATTCAGGTCCCTTCAGCTCCGGTGAAATATATTTGCGAAAAATTGTAATCTCACGAAGTTCAAGCGATATTATAATATTATTCAGTGGGGCTATTTTATCGCGGAATTTACGATTATTCGAAAAGTAATCGTGAGCTAGCTTCGTGGGCAAACAGTTTGTTATTTTTAGAACGCATTACATTTGTTCGATTATTGATTGATCGACAAATACCAAGAAGGAAATTCGAAGTAAATATCATTAAAAATATTTTGAACTTACGTAATCTTTATATTACCTATTATATTTATATTACCTACTATATTTATATTACGTATTATATTATACTTTATATTATCGATTTTCACGCCAACCCGAGCACCTTCACGTCCAGCTGCCATTTTGAATCCGCCATCTTGAAAAAAATATCCCTCTCTATAGCTCTTTCTGCCTTCTATTATATTACCCTCCATTAATGTGCAATACCCTATGAGCTAAGGACAAGAAACGAAAATTCTGCGATTATGTGTCGCGGTTATTTTGTTTATTCGCAATTTTGAATTTATTGATGTAATCGCTTAATGCGGGCAGCGCAGAACCGGTCGTTGTTGATATACTTGAGCGAGGCCTTTGTCCAGCAGTAGACGTCCTTGATATTATGATGATAGACGAAACTTTGTTTAAAAAGTGTGGCTCCATGTATCATAGTTTCGGCAAGCTCTAAGGCAATTCCCTGATGAAGAGCAGCTTTTCAAGATCTAGAACTCTCTGGCACCAACTTTCTAAAGCTCTCATACATTATTTTTATCCTACATGACTCCCTTTAGGAGAACAATCAAACTCTGTAATTGCCTTAGTGCGACCAAATTTTTTCCGCGATTTTGTTTTGTTTTTGATGCCGGTCTAATTTCACCAAGGTGTTGAAAGTGTGGCTCAAAGTTTCGGCGGGCATTCCCTCTCGTTTATCTACCAGATACGCTAAGCTACCAGATTTATGATATAGCGTCCCCACTTACTGACCCCTTAAGGGCATCCCCTCTCGTATATCTACCAGATACGCTAGACTTCCAGGTTTATAATATAGCGTCCCCTCTTACCTACCCCTTAAGGGCAGTCAGATCACTACCTGATGAGGAGCAAATTTCGAAGATTTGTTTTGCTTGTAACTGTAGATTAAATATATTGTACCAGATTTCAGGCCGTGAGGTAAATTCATTTAAATCATATTAACAGCACAGTCTAAGAGTCTTGAGGCTGATTTAGTCCTACTAAATGCTTATTCCAGAGTATAAAACAATAACATAATAGCCAACTCCAGTTACAAGTAAAAACAGCAATATCATTTTAAAACATTGCATTGAAGATAGAACTGTGGAGCGTAAGCTAATTGTTAGGCCAGAATACTCTTTTATTAATGATCAGAAAATTGGCGTACAGCTCGCGCAAAACTTTATGTATAATCTGAACTGTGATGCGAGTGCTTACTGCGTCGGTATAACCGAATAGAAGGTACCTTTGTAGCACGACTTTGTAAGTAGGTACATACGGTAGTGGGCGTGGGTTTCGAAAGAATATGCGTGCTACAGAATTTAACTTATTGGTAAAAATAAGACCTAAAAAGCAATATACGAGAATTAGAAAACATTATACACATTAAATTTACATTATACACAAACGAATTATACATATAATTATATCTTACCCAAAATGGGTTTTTTAAAGGGAGCAGCGCCGGTAAATATATCCGAGTTAGGTAATTTATTTAATTTTATAATTTATTAAGTTTTGTATTCGGAAAGAATTTTAAATCATATTGTTACATAGATTGAAAACGCATTTTTTTATTTTTTTTTATTCACAATTGGTAAACCCTTGACAACATCTCACCTGGTGGTAAGTGACGATGTCGCCGAAGATGGAAGCGGGCTTACCAAGATTCCCCAACGCAATGGGGAACTGGCTATCTTATCTTCATGCCGGAACATACCAATGATATAAACATTGATATTTGGCGGCAAGACTTAGACAAGATGGTGGTAGCTAGCCAGGCGGGCTTAGAAAATGCCCTACCACCAACCAAACCGAGTCTTACAATGGACCCCGCCGGGAATCGAACCCGCGACCTCCTGTGTAAAGCCAGTGAACTTTGCCTGTGAGCTACGGAGGCGGATAAAATGCGCATGCGTAAAAGAAGAAATAGATGGAATGAAAAAAGTTTCTATAAAAAAATTGGTTGTCTGTAAAGTCGGTTTACGGACGATAGTTTAACGTTACAACGTCATAACGTTACGGGACATTGAGTCATCCTTTTTCGTGCGTGCAGCCGGCGTCCATCGATTTATTAGACGTCGTCACGTCAAAAAGAACGAATAACAGAGTACCGCGTTACACCTTTACGTCCTACTAAGACCCAAGTTCTACTTTGACGCGTCTTGCGACCAACTTCATAGGCTTATTAAGTTTGGCGCTACCTGTACCTAGCGTATAAATGTGACCAAATAAACTTAGAACAAACAAACTTCGATACAAAGTTCCGTAGCGCTGGGTCGAGTAGCTACTGTTTTCCGTTATTCGTCCCAGGAGCACCACCTTTCTTACAGTACCTACAGGTAACGGAAGCTTATTGGGGATGGACGATTTACTGAGAGCAGTTCAAAAGATGATGTCGATGCGTGCTTTGTTTCCTTTTTTAACCAACTTCCAAAAAGGAGGAGGTTCTCAATTCGACTGTATGTTGTTTTTTTCTTTTTTATGTTTGTTACGCAATATCTTAGCAGATTTTGAAACGATTTTCATAAACAATTTTTTGTTTGATAGTATACCTATGATTCCGAGTTGGTCCTTTATAAATTATATCAAAATCGGTTTAGTAATTTATTAGAAAATTAACAAAAACTAAAAATAGACATATTACGTACTTATATTATAACTAACTAACGAAGAACGAGATCGACTTCATCTTGTCGACGAGAAGGCAAATGTGATCAACTCAGTAAAAACAGGAAGCGATCACCGAATGGTAAGAGGCACATTGAATCTAAAGACCAAGCTAGAAAGATGTCGACTGATGAAGTCCACGCTCCGACCAGCGCCCATACAGCTCCAAAACCCCGAGAACTTTCAGCTCGAGTTGCACAATCGCTTCGAATGCCTAGGAGATTGTGAGAATGTGGACGATTATAATGACAGGTTCCAGGAAATTGTCCAAACGGTCGGGTCTAAGATTTTAAAACTCGCCGTTCAAACAGAACCTAAAAAATCTCGGACTTCACCAGCAAACTCATGGAAAAAAGAAGCAGATTGGTTTTGCAGTCCTCTGAAGACGCTACTCAGGTATCGGCAACTAAACAAGCAGATCTCTAAGTCTCTAACTCGCGATTTGCGCCAGTATAATACAAATTGTATAAAAGAGCTCAAAAGTGTTCGCGAGAGATCTGTCTGTTGGTCAAGGCCAACTGACCAAGCTGAAGACTGAGGATGGCAGGATCATATCGTCTAAGACTGAGTAGCTGGAAGAAGTTGAGAAGTTCTACGGACAATTGTACACGACCACACGTCTGCCTGTCAGCGATCTGGCTAAAGACCCAAGAGCTAGACTTACCCGACACTATACCGAAGATATCCCGGACGTCAGCCTGTACGAGACTAGAATGGTTCTTAAACAGCTTAAAAACAATAAAGCACCGGGTGATGATGGAATAACGGCTGAACTTCTGAAAGCGGGTGGAACACCGGTACTTAAAGTTCTTCAGAAATTATTTAATTCCGTTATACTTGAGAGACAAAAGCCTAAGGCATGGCACAGAAGTGTGGTCGTGCTTTTCTTCAAAAATGGCGAAAATACCCTGCTGGAGAACTACAGACCCATCTCACTTCTGAGCCATGTCTACAAACTGTTTTCGAGTGTCATTACCAATCGTCTCGCACGCAGGTTTGATGACTTCCAGCCTCCCAAACAAGCCGGTTTCCGAAAAGGATTTAGTACCATAGACCACATACATACGCTGCGGCAGATTATACAGAAGACCGAAGAGTACAACCAGCCACTGAGCTTGGCGTTCGTGGACTATGAGAAAGCCTTTGATTCAGTCGAAACTTGGGCTGTGTTACAGTATCTCCAGAGGTGCCAAATTGACTATCGATATATCGAAGTGCTGAAGTGTTTGTATGAAAACGCCACCTGTCGGTTCGCCTCCGGGATCAAAACTCGGAACCTATCCAGCTGCAGCGAGGGGTGAGACAGGGGGACGTTATATCTCCGAAACTGTTCACCGCCGCCCTGGAAGATGTTTTTGAGTTTTTGGACTGGGGTGGACTCGGCATCAATATCAACGGTGAGTACATCACCCACCTTCGATTCGCTGACAATATGACATGGCGGAGACTATGGACGACTTAGGCACAATGCTCGATGGCCTCGGTAGAGCCTCTCAACAAGTGGGTCTTAGAATGAACATGGACAAGACGAAAATTATGTCAAACTTCCGTGTCATACCTATTTCTCTGAAGGTTGGAGGCTCTACACTCAAAGTTGTTACCGAATATGTATACCTGGGACAAACAGTCCAGTTAGGTAGGTCCAACTTCGAGAAAGAGATCAATCGTCGAATCCAACTCGGCTGGGCAGCGTTCGGGAAGCTTCGCAATATCTTTACGTCCCAGATACTGCAGTGTCTTAAGACCAAGGTCTTCGACCAGTGTGTGTTGCCAGTGATTACATACGGAACTGAGTCATGGTCGCTTACTATGGGCCTCATAAGAAGGCTCAAGGTCACCCAAAGGGCAACGGAGCGTGCTATGCTCGGTGTAACTCTACGTGATCGAATCAGAAACGAGGAGATCCGTAGGAGAACCAAAGTAACCGACATAGCTCTAAGAATTGCTAAACTTAAGTGGCAGTGGGCGGGGCACATTGCTCGTAGAACAGATGGCCGTTGGGGCAATAAAGTTCTCGAATGGCGACCACGCACCGGAAAGCGTAGTGTAGGCAGGCCTCCCACTCGGTGGACCGATGACCTGGTGAAGGTCGCGGGAAGCCGCTGGATGCGGGCAGCGCAAATCGGTCGTCGTGGAGATCCTTGGGGGGAGGCCTATGTCCAGCAGTGGACGTCCTTCGGCTGATATGATGATGATGATGATTATAACTAAGATAATAAGTTGGTGTATAAGCGGGCTTAGGAAATGCCCTACCACCTACTAAAACGAGTTTCACAAAGTTAGACTCTGCCGGGCATCGAACCCGCGACCTCCTGGTGTGAGGCGAATGTACTAACCATTTCGCCACGCAGGCGGTTAAAAACGAAAGCAAAACAATAATTGAACGTAGATTAATTTTATATTATATGTATAAATATTTTATGTACGTTTATCCGACGCTCTTACGGTGAATGAAACCATCGTGAGGAAACCTGCACACGCCTGCGGAGAAACTCGCAGGTTGTGTGTGAAGTCGACCAACCAACACTGGGCCCGCGTGGTCGACTTAGGCCCGATCGCCCTAATTTAGGGTAGGCTTGAGCCCCTCGGTGGGGACGTTTATGAGCTGATATGATTAAGTATAGTAAATTTTCTGTAATTTTGTTAGAATCTTCAAAAAAAAACATTTTTTTTAACCCCCGACGCAAAAAGGTGTTAAAAGTTTGAGGCGTGTATCTGTGTATTTGTGTCTGTCTGTGGCATCGAAGTTCCTAAACGAAAGGACTGATTTTGGTGCGGATTTTTTTTGTTTGAAAAATGACGTAATCGAGGTGGTTCTAAGCTATAATTTATGAAGATCTGTTCAGCCGTTTGAAGATCATCAGCTCTTTTCTAGGTGATGAAGGGATGTCGGCAACTTCTACCGGTCTGATCAATTCTATATTTGGTGTCCTGTTGGTGTACATGCTTACTGTTAACTCCTATAGCTTTTGGGTGCAATAGATAATATGCAATTAAAATAGTTTTGAATAAAATATAATCAAAATATTGCTTTTAGCTTAAAATAAATGAAAAGGAATGTTGCCTATTGGCTCCGATATGAATCGATGTAGTGATTCGGGCGCGGTCCTCGCCGGCCAGCCCTCCCCGCCAGGTCACCGCTGTTAGGTAGTGGGGCAGCAACGGTGCTAGTCGCAAAACTTACCTTGACCTGATGCTGCAGCATCTCCTGGAATCTGCAGGATACCCGAGTTGGGATACTCAACAACTTACAGCAGAGGCATTGTGTTTGTGCTCATTAGAATAGTCTCAATGAATCGTTGTTAGATAGAACACGATAACGTAGATCTGATGCCACAGCATATTCTTGTATCTGCAGGATACCGAACTCCTTACCATCTTACAGCAATTTATCGAGTTTGGGATACATCATCATCATCATATCAGCTCATACACGTCCCCACCGAGGGGCTCGAGCCTACCCTGAATTAGGGCAATCGAGCCTTAGTCGACCACGCGGGCCCAGTGCGGGTTGGTCGACTTCACACACAACCTGCGAGTTTCTTCGCAGACGTGTGCAGGTTTCCTCACGATGTTTTTTTTTACTGTAAGACCGTCGGATACATAAAGTTTAAAAAGCATGAAATAAAACTTAAATTTAAAATTTAAAACCCCCTACAAAAAACCACTAAAAAGTTCAAAAATCTATGTTCTGGCCTTTTAGGTTTAATATAAGTAGTAACATTTTGATCTAGAAGTCGTCGCGTTAGGGGACCGCTAAGTTCATAAAAAAAAAACAGAATACAACTGTTTTACTTTCCTACAACTAATTACTAAAAATTTCACAACTGAGCGGTCCCCCTACGCGGACGACTCTTAGATCAAAACTATAACTACTTATATTCAACTGAAGGGCCAAAACATATTATTTTCTACTTTCAGCGGTTTTTTTTCGGGAGTTTTTTAAATTTTAAATTCAAGTTTTAATGACCTTCTTTTTGATTTTAGTTAGTCAGATCTGATCTTATTTTGTTCTATAACTCTGCAGACATCGCAAAAAAAACTTCTCAAAAAACCAGTCAGCTGATTTGCTGAATTTGTATGGGAAGTTATTTATTTTGCGTTCTCAGTGTAGTTTTAGAACACACGTAAATCAGTTTCCTGAGAAGTCCCTCTCAAAAATGCGTTCTATTTTACCTGAATACCTGGTAACAAAGCATTGGAAATAAGCGTTTTAAGAACGACCGGACGAACGAGAGTTGCTCGGAGTCTCCTGGGCATGTTGTAACGTGGCAGAATCTACTTTTAAAACCCGCTAAAGCACTTTTAGCTAAATGATGGTAAAGTAAAAAAATGCTGCTACTTATTTTGTAACAGTGGATGCCCGCAGCTTCGCCCGCGCAGATCCCGATTTTTGCGGTTCCCGTGGGAATTTCCCAAAATCCTTTCTTAGCGGATGCCTACGTCATAACATCTACCTGCATGCCATATTTCAGCCCGATCCGTCCAGTAGTTTCGGCTGTGCGTTGATAGATCACTATGTCAGTCAGTCACCTTTGAGTTATATATATTTAGATAGTCACAATACAAAACATTCTATGTAGCATCCATTTTTTGAGTATAACAATACTAAAAAACTTATTTTTATTGACAAAATTATTGCAAATATTACGGAAGTATTCGCAAAAATATTTTTATTTTAGCGGTTTTTGAATTGAACGTTTGATTATAGCGGGATTTGTAAAATAAATCAATTTTTTTAGCGGTATTTGCAACGTTCGGTTTTTTGTAAGTGGATGGTTTTATTCAGTCATCATTTTACTATAATGAAGGTAAAAATTAAAAATGCATCTGCAGCGGTAGCGGCGCCGGTAGGTGCGCGAGTTTACATAGAACTTCATATCAAGAATTCGAATGGGGCCACTGCGACGCGTGCGGTGCGGCTCTAGTCTGCGCTCACCTTAACAAACATCCAAACATTCAAACGTATAAACATCCAAATTCACTACTACTAAGGATACTAAGGATGCCGCAAAAAAAAAATAACCTATCAAGTCTGTTAATAAGCTGGCGGATGATAAAGTTTTTGCATACTGCCATCCCGCTCGTTTTGCAAAGTAAAAAAATGCAACTTTTTACATACCGTTTTCTTTGTTCCGTCGCACGTTTTCACTTTGATTTATCACATAATTTCTTTCGGGCATGTTTTGGATCACATTTTGTGATAAATCGCCTCAACTTATCCATTTTTTCTAAGTAAACACCTTAAAAAACTGAGAAACTCTTTTCACTCTGTGAACATAAACGCCTAAGTGTTTTTAGTGTCACGTTATAAGAACGCCGCGCTGTGATTGGTCGATTTCGTTTTAGTGAAATTTGAAAAGAACTGGGAATGTTTTAGCGGAGTTTGCAACAAACTTGCATTTTTGTCAGCTTATTTGAAGGGGTTTTAGGGGAATTTGATGGGAACTAACTAAGGCCACCTAAAAGTAACACCAAAGAAGTTTCATATTCAAAAGAAATATTGTTTTTGTTTGAATAACGTTTTAGCGGGTTTTGAAACTAGATTACTACTACTACGTTACGTGTTTTTTTTTTCAAAATATAATACAAATGTTGCTCATTAGTTCACTTTAATAGGTCATCTTTCTACAGCTGACAACTGACAAGATCATTTGAGATTTTTTTTCACGTGGTCGTGAATACATTCTCTTCGATGTTCTGCTTTCAAAGAGAGAGGTCTTAAAAAAAATCGGAATAAATCCATCCATGAGAATCATCGTAAGAAAGCTAAAATGGAGCATTTAAATTACAAATTTTAACCTAAAAAGGTGAGTTAAAATGTGTTTCGTGAATATTTAGACCGATTCTGTAAAAACAAAAATTAAAATTTCGGCACCCATGCGATTTTGTGACTCGTAAAAATTCTTTCAGCCAAGCTTCCAGAATAGGTTGCTGGAGAACAGAAAAGGCGGGCGGGATCATTGTGCTTAATGACAAGAATATGATCATGGATTGAACACGTAAGTTTTCTTTGCTTTGGGAAAACCTCTCGCCCAGACTTTGCCTGAAACTGTTTTCTGTCATCCATGTTAAGAGAGCTTGTTATAGCAGTATTTCTTTTTTTATACTTCCAAGATGCTAAGAATTTTAAATACAATTTAAACGTCTGTTTCAATTTAAATTACAATTTAAACGTCAATTTCAATTTAAATTACAATTTAAACGTCAGTTTCAATTTAAATTACAATTTAAACGTAAGTTTCAATTTATATTACAATTTACACGTCAGTTTCAATTTAAATTATAATTTAAACGTCAGTTTCAATTTAAATTACAATTTAAACGTCAGTTTCATTTTAAATTACAATTTAAACGTCAGTTTCAATTTACATTACATTTTAAAGGTCAGTTTCAATTTACATTACAATTTAAACGTCAGTTACAATTTAAATTACAATTTCTTTAAATACAAATTTTGAAGTAGATGCACCTCTTTGGAAGCCTTCATAGAAGAAAATAATAAAGAGTGAGATGTCCTTAATCTGACATGCTTTCATGCTGAGAAATCAGGCTCGAGAGATGTAAAGAGAGGCAGCGCGTCAGACAGCCCCGGGTTTCTTAGATGAAAATAGTAAAGAGTGAGATGTCCTTGATTCGACATGCTTTCATGCTGAGACATCAGGCTTGAGAGATGTAAAGAGAGACAGCGCGTTAGATTGCCCCGGGTTTCTTAGAAGAAAATAGTAAAGAGTGAGATGTCCTTGATTCGACATGCTTTCATGCTGAGACATCAGGCTCGAGAAATGTAAAGAGAGACAGCGCGTCAGACAGCCCCGGGTTTCTTAGAAGAAAATAGTAAAGAGTGAGATGTCCTTGATTCGACATGCTTTCATGCTGTGATGGTCGGAACACCATCCTTGTTTCAGAATCGTGTTTAAGACCCACATAACTTTATGTCAAATTCATTTAAGAACTACTGCGTGATACCGCACGGAACTCTAAAATAATTAGTTCGATAAGACTAGGGTATTTTTCCTTAGAGAGTTAGCGTTGTTGCCGCTTTTGTCTGATCTAACACGTGCATGTGATTTGCGATGTTGCCGCTATATGCGGTTGGCTGTGCGAAGATTGATTTTAGCGGAATTAACAAAAGGCAAATGGTACGAGCGAGATGGTAGTGTGAACGAGAGGGGATGGATGAGTTTGGTCGCTGCGTGGGAGAGTGGCGAGACGGACAGGGGAGACACGCCCGGGACACGGGGGAGTTTGGTGGTATTAGCGATGAAAGTGTGAGTGAAATAATTGGGTGTTTGAAAAGTAAAAGGAGTATTAAAAATGCTGATACGTTTGTTTGGTACGTAATCAGTTGGCTTTGCTTCCAAATGCTATTTTTGACGTTTCGTACATACGTTTGTGTGAAGTCAGCGCTCTTAATTGTGTATCGTGGGGTTTGTCAATACAAATTTAAACGGAGTACTTAAAAACAGAATACGAATATTTTAGTTTTTTTGAGCCTGACTATGCACAAGTTGTATTAAACACTAACCGACTATGTTTATTGTTAGCTGTAGTAAGCTTAAGCCTGTATAAAACCAAAAGGATTTGTACTTACAATTGTACTCTTAGAAGACAGAGATTAGCGAGAAGCCAGGGTTCGCTACGGTCAAAAGTTTATTCAGCAGATAATAATAACTAGAATCCTTATAAAAATGTAACTTAAATATTAAGGTCTTGCCATAGGTACTTATGGCTGTAAAGTTGTGTATTCTTTGTTTGTTATTTTGAGTAGTTAAATTAAAGTTGATAACATGTCGCTAATCGCACACGCCATATTTCTTTTCTGTGTTTGAGAAACTCGGTGTAATTTGAACTGCACACTAACTAACTATATTTGTTATGATTATTAATAAATTTAAATTCGTACTGAACCCTTGGAACTTAAATATTGAATCCTCGAAAGATGGAGGTTCTTTTAAAAATTAGGGTTCTCTGTGACTTAAAGGTCTGTACATTTATCTGTATACGCATAAGGTGGTGAATCTACTTAATTAGTATTGTTATACGTGGTAGAATTATAATCTGTGTTAATATCTGAGTAATCTGCAACGACCATAAAACTGTTACTTTTGTTTGAGATTCTTAGCGATCAAGCCAAGAGAATAATATTCTGTTAAAGTAACTTAATAACAACTCTGCGTGTTGCCGAAACTTTATGATAGATTAAAAATAGAGGTAGCAGGTAAAGTTTAATGTAACAATAAGACGTTGCCGATTTTCCTTTGTAAAAGTATATTTTGCAAGAAAGAAAGAAATATGTTTATTCGTTTCAGTAATTTAATTTCATTTAATTTTGGTCATAATTTCATCTTAAATTGTTCGAGTATTTTATATTATTTATTGCACACTATTGTATTTGTCAGATACTTAATAGGAGGGTTTTTTTTTAAGGGAATAACATCCCTTTTTTCACCTCCAAGGAGATAATATACTTTACCAAGTTTTATCTCCAACAATGCATTTTGATTTCTCCACTACCACCCCAATCATAACGCTCTGTAATGAACCGCGTTATATGTATAAACAGCCCCAGCACTTCAGTTTGTAAGTATTTTTCCGTATTAGGTGAGTTAGATTTTCTGAGCCACTCTTGGCCGCTCAAATCGCACCCAAGAGCCTTAAATTACACTTAAGGCTGCCTTCCACTCAACCCAATATATTTTATTTATTTTACTCATTGCTTGCATCATTAAGTCTTCTTATGTAACGCTGGTTTCACCTTAACTTGAGATGTAAGGTTGTAGCTCGCAGGTTAGGAAATAAATTAAATGATAGACAATAGAGCAGGTTTGAGCCTCTCGACGGGGACGTGTATGAGCTGATATGATACTAGACGATAGATGCAATGCATCTTGTGGAAACCTTCTATTCCTTAGGTATAACTTTCCATCAGTGGGGAGTTTAATGCAGGATCCACTTCAGAATAATCTTCACGATCAAGTAGACACTAAGACACAGGCTATCAGTCTCATGAGGCTTGGGTCCAGCACAATGCTGAGACATCAGGCTCGTGAGATAGTAAAGAGTGAGATGTCCTTGATTCGACAATCGACATGCTTTCATGCTGAGACATCAGGCTCGAGAGATGTAAAGAGAGACAGCGCGTCAGACAGTCCCGGGTTTATTAGAAGAAAATAGTAAAGAGTGAAATGTCCTTGATTCGACATGCTTTCATGCTGAGACATCAGGCTCGTGAGATGTAAAGAGAGACAGCGCGTCAGACAGCCCCGGGTTTCTTAGAAGAAAATAGTAAAGAGTGAGATGTCCTTGATTCGACATGCTTTCATGCTGAGACATCAGGCTCGTGAGATGTAAAGAGAGACAGAGCGTCAGACCGCCCCGGGTTTCTTAGAAGAAAATAGTAAAGAGTGAGATGACCTTGATTCGACATGCTTTCATGCTGAGACATTAGGCTCGAGAAATGTAAAGAGAGACAGCGCGTCAGACAGCCCCGGGTTTATTAGAAGAAAATAGTAAAGAGTGAGATGTCCTTGATTCGACATGCTTTCATGCTGAGACATCAGGCTTGAGAGATGTAAAGAGAGACAGCGCGTCAGACAGCCCCGGGTTTATTAGAAGAAAATAGTAAAGAGTGAGATGTCCTTGATTCGACATGCTTTCATGCTGAGACATCAGGCTCGTGAGATGTAAAGAGAGACAGCGCGTCAGACAGCCCCGGGTTTCTTAGAAGAAAATAGTAAAGAGTGAGATGTCCTTGATTCGACATGCTTTCATGTTGAGACATCAGGCTCGTGAGATGTAAAGAGAGACAGCGCGTCAGACCGCCCCGGGTTTCTTAGATGAAAATAGTAAAGAGTGAGATGACCTTGATTCGATATGCTTTCATGCTGAGACATCAGGCTCGTAAGATGTAAAGAGAGACAGCGCGTCAGACCGCCCCGGGTTTCTTAGAAGAAAATAGTAAAGAGTGAGATGTCCTTGATTGGACATGCTTTCAAGCTGAGACATCAGGCTCGAGAGATGTAAAGAGAGGCAGCGCGTCAGATAGCCCCGGGTTTCCACAGCAAAGCACCTGTGCCGTGGATCGTCTGTCCTGCAGATTTTTAAAGCCGCTCAACAGCTCGCAGCTTCAAGAAGGAGCAATAACTCAATAATTTAAAAAATATTAAATAATATTCACGCTCAAACTACTTTCTTGGAAACACTCCTGAGATTTATTTTCCTTTTGAGAATTATTTAGGTACCTAAGTTCATTTTAATTACCTAAATTTTAACAAGTACAGGTATCCCTTTACGAAGTCTTACTTGTAGTTTTTTTCAAAAATAAATGTATGAAAAGTACTGAATAGTAAAGTTAAATCTGAGTGTAAACAAAAAATATACTAAATTTAATTACTTTAAAAGGTAGAACATAAATGTACATTGAGTAATATAAGTATTGCTTTCTATCTCTGTGACTCTGAAAATATCAAATTAAATAGCATTTATTCCATAGTTTAACTAACCCGACTACCGCTTAATTTAACAACAAATACTTAATTTAGAAATAAGAAATCAATTAGAAATAAATAAATTGTTTAATTAAAAAAATAGATTCCTTTTTCTATGCCGACCATAAAAATAGTTTTATAGAAAAGAACCTGACATTACTTTAAGTAGTGTTTATGTACAGAGGCCAGCACATCTAGCTATACACTCGTAGTGCGATTCTGATCCGTACGCATTCGGCATAAGAACGGTACAAAGTCCAAAGTGTGTAGATTGATGTGATGGCCTGTGTACAATGATAGTATTTCCCAACTCCTCCCTTAATAACATTCCATCCCGGCGGAACAGTCGGAGCAACCGCTGTAGCCGTGTACACGGCAGCAGGAGTGCTGCTCGCTGTCGTTCTTGTCGCAGGCCTCGTCACACGGCACCACACGCTCAGCCACCGTGATACTAATGAGCCATACACTGGCAATGATCAGGAGAAGTGCAATGGTAGTCTTGGCGGTGAACATTTTTGCTGGGTTTGATGACCTGGAGGATGAAGAAAAGTAATTTTATTATAACATAGTAGAGGTACAATCTAAACGTGTTTATCTTTAGACTCTGAAAAATTGGGACAATTTTTTTATTTATTTTTTATTCACAATTGGTAAACCCTTGGCATCATCTCACCTGGTGGTAAGTGACGATGTTGCCGAAGATGGAAGCCGGCTTACCAAGATTCCCCAAAGCAATGGGGAACTGGCTATCTTATCTTCGTGCCGGAACACACCAATGATATCAACATTGATATTTGGCGGCAAGACTTAGATAAGATGGTGGTAGCTAGCCAGGCGGGCTTAGAAAATGTCCTTCCACCAACCAAACCGAGTCTTACAATTGACCCCGCCGGGAATCGAACCCGCGACCTCCTGTGTAAAGCCAGTGAACTTTGCCGCTGGGCTACGGAGGCGGTTACTCAAATAGATTAATTCAATCAGGCGCTCGCGCAGAAGAAAACATCAAAGGTGTTGGACCATTGTATGGATTCTTACACTGTGGTAGTGGCAGTACCTTTTAAGCAAGATCTGGCTGGGTGGATACCACTGTTCGCCCTATACTTGCCGCTATGCAACTTGCTGTGTGAACAGAACATACAATGCAATGTAGGAGTGACATTTTGAAGGTTGATTCAGAATCAACTCAAGGATACAAGAAAAACATTTTCTTGTGTGCAAGTGTCCGACACGCACTTGGCTTGTCTTTGATTACCCTTTGAATTTTCGCAGTCATATTGTAGAATTAGCACCGATGTGTTAACTACTGTGCAAAAAAACTCCATATAAAACCGAGTCGGACGAACGGACGAAAAGATAGCTAGGTAAGGATAACATATACAGGGTTTTAACAAAAGTATGCTCTTATTTTTTACAGAAGCTTGTACTCATGAAACTGAAGAACTTTCCCCAAGAAACCCATGGTCAATACGCAAAAAAATTTTTGGATTTCCCGTGCAAACCGATCAGCTGGCTGGCAAACTTTGTATCTTTACCTGTAACTTGTACCGTAACTTTCTACCGTAAAAAGAAAACCCGCTTCGCGACTCGGTTTTATTCGGAGTTTTTTACTCAGTACTTTTAAAAAGCGACGCGCCGTAATGTAAAACGGCTAATTCTACAATATGGCTGCCACATCTACATATTATCTACAAAGTTTGTAGATATGCACAAAGTGGTATATAATTTTGTTGTTTATATAAAACTTTCCTTACGCAGAAAATAAGACAGAAGCTTTCAATAAATAACACGGAAGCTTTCAGTAGGGGGTTTTTATTGAATGAGTGTTGCTGTTGTTTCTCGCGGTATTTATACCGTTTCCCGACAAAGGTTAATGACTTACATGACTGCTCTTTACTATGATTTACCAAACAAGTTGACGAACATATTATAATCGTGATGATTTTCCTCAATCACAGGGTTATTTGATTTTTTTTTTTTGCTTAAATTCTTTTGACAGATCTTTCTCAGACTTCTTTTTCACCGTTTGTCATCAAACTTAGACATACTAGGACTTTCATTTAGTTTTGGCGCAAAAGAATATTACAAATTTTAAACCTCCTTTATTTTTCATTTATGATTTTTAATACAATCACCAAAAATAAATAAAAAATTCGTGATGAAATAATCTTTAATTAACTTTTTATTTTGAAATGATTACTCAATTATTTCAAAAGATATCGCATTTTTTTTTATAACTTGTATGGAGGCTGAGGAGACTGCTGCCCACATCCTACTTGATTGCGATGGGCTGGAACAGTACAGGGTCGTGCACCTCGGTGACCCGAGGTCACTCCAGGAAGTCGTCGGCAACCTACTGAGCTGGGCTGGCAGTGATGCCGGCTAAACACGCAAAATGGGCGCAGTGTTCGCCTGGTTGCGGAAAACAGCCCGCCCTTAACTTCAACTTCAACTGACCCGTTTTCTTTACAAGCAGTGTATATGCAGTTTCATGCATATCAAATTAAGCCTAATTCATTAAAAATAGAATATGGCAATTTTGAATTACAAGAAACGGATGAGTTTAAATTTTTGGGATTAGTTTTTGATATATTTTTTTATTGTGGCTGTTTTATTTAAGGTATTATTGTTCCATTTTAGGTGTTTTATTTTAGATATTTTAGGCATTTTAGGTGTAACTTGTAATTAGAGTGATGTAATTTTTAGGACAGATTAATTTGTTACAAATAAATAATTTACTCAATATAAAAAAATTATCTAAATTGAAAAAAATATATATTGAATTCGTATGTAAAAGATTTTATCGTTTAGTGTTTGCCCTGCGACGTCTGCAGCAAAATGTTTCTGTAGAAACCATAATAACACCTTAGAATGGCCATGTTTCCTCAGTACTTACTATGGACTAATAATTTGATGTAATTCTGTGGAGGGGGACAGAGTCCTCAGGCTTCAAAGCAAATGTATTTATGCCATTTGTAACGCTTGGTTTTAAGACACCACTGTTTAAACAACTAAATATCCTACCCCTGACTTGTATGTACTTGTATATCAGAAACATTTGTTTATTTTCAAGGTCTCATCCAGAATCTTTCAAAAAACTTATAAATGTCATGTATAAAAGCCAAGAGCGCTTTATCAACCCCCTTGTAAAGTAGATATTTGTAAAAAAAAATTCTATACTCGTATTATAACTGACTGACTGACATAGTGATCTATCAACGCACAGCCCAAACCACTGGACGGATCGGGCTGAAATTTGGCATGCAGGTAGATGTTATGACCTAGGCATCCGCTAAGAAACGATATTGGTAAATTCCCACGGGAACCGCAAAAATTGGGATCTGCGCGGGCGAAGCTGCGGGCATCCACTAGTAATATATAAAAGCGAAATACCACTCACTGATTAATCACGAAATCTCAGAAACTATAACACCTACAAACTTGAAATTTGGGAGGTAGGTTACTTAATGGGTATAGACATCCGCTAAGAACGGATTTTACGAAACTCCATCCCTAAGAGGGTAAAACGGGGGTTGGAAGTTTGTATGAAAGTCCTAGGTTTTTGAAGGAAGAGACTTGAAAAAAATGTATGCTCTATATATGGTGTGGAGGTGTACTAATAATGTATCTTGAGAAATCAACCCCCTTTTAGGATTAAAACAGGGAATGGTGGTTTGTATGAAAGTCCAATGTTATTGAAAATGAAGTAATTATGTCAGAAGGATTTTAAATGGTATTTAAGTACAAAAATTATTGAAAACTACTACTTTCTTATGTTGGATTTGCCTCGCTTCTAGGCTGTTGCGTTGCTCTCCATTGCGTTGGGGAATCTTAGTAAGCACGCTTCCATCTTCGGCGTCATCGTCACTTAACATCAGGTGAGATGTTGCCAAGGGCTTACCAATTGTGAATTAAAAAAAAAGTGTGTGTGTCAGCTCAGACGCACGGCTGGAATTTACTACTTAAGTACAATTGTCTAAGTAGGCACAAAACAGGGCTTGACTTGATTTTGGAAGAATCGGTCCAGTAACTAAAAAGTTCAAAATGGCGGCCACTTTTTCAATTCGGGCAACGGATTCGTGATAAGAGATCTCAGGGACCCTCAGATATCGATTTTGGACGCAATCTGTCCAGTAACCAAACAGTTCATAATGGCGGCCACTTTTTTCACTTCCAACAAGGGATTAGTGATAAGGGACCTCAGGGACCCCCAGATATAGATTTTGGAAGCAATCGGTCCAGTAAATAAAAAGTTAAAAATGGCGGCCACTTTTTTCAATTCGGCCAACGGATTCGTGATAAGGAACCTCAGGGACACTCAGATATCGATTTTGGAAGCAATCGGTCCAGCAACTAAAAAGTTCAAATGGCGGCCACTTTTTTCAATTCGGGCAACGGATTTGTGATATCGATTTTGGAAGCAATCGGTCCAGCAACTAAAAAGTTCAAAAGGCGGCCACTTTTTTCAATTCGGGCAACGGATTTGTGATATCGATTTTGGAAGCAATCGGTCCAGTTACAAAATAATTCAAAATGGCAGCCACTTTTTTCAAATTCGGTCAACGGATTCGTGATAAGGGACCTCAGGAACCCTCAGATATCGATTTTGGAAGCAATCGGTCCAGTAACTAAAAAGTTCAAAATCGCGGCCACTATTTTCAATTTGGGCAACGGATTCGTGATAAGGGACCTCAGGGACCCTCAGATATCGATTTTTGAAGCAATCGGTCCAGTAACTAAAAAGTTCAAATTCGCGGCCACTTTTTTCACTTCCGATAAGGGGTTAGTGATAAGGGACATCAGGAACTCCCAGATATCGATTTTGGAAGTAATAGGTCCAGTAACTTAAAAGTTCAAAATGGCGGCCACTTTTTTCACTTCCGACAAGGGATTAGTGATAAGGGACCTCAGGGACCCTCAGATATCGATTTTGGAAGCAATCGGTCCAGTAACTAAAAAGTTCAAAATGGCGGCCACTTTTTTCACTTCCGACAAGGGATTAGTGATAAGAGACCTCAGGGACCCTCAGATATCGATTTTGGAAGCAATTGGTCCAGTAACTAAAAAGTTCAAAATGGCGGCCACTTTTTTCACTTCTGACAAAGTATTAGTGATAAGGGACCTCAGGGACCCTCAGATATCGATTTTGGAAGCAATCGGTCCAGTAACTGAAAAGTTCAAAATGGCGGCCACTTTTTTCACTTCCGACAAGGGATTAGTGATAAGAGACCTCAGGGACCCTCAGATATCGATTTTGGAAGCAATCGGTCCAGTAACTAAAAAGTTCAAAATGGCGGCCACTTTTTTCACTTCTGACAAAGTATTATTGATAAGGGACCTCAGGGACCCCCAGATATCGATTTTGGAAGCAATCGGTCCAGTAACTAAAAAGTTCAAAATGGCGGCCACTTTTTTTAATTCGGGCAACGGATTTGTGATAAGGGACCTCAGGGACCCCCAGATATCGATTTTGCAAGCAATCGGTCCAGTAACTAAATAGTTCAAAAGGGCGGCCACTTTTTTCAAGTCGGGCAACAGATTAGTGATAAGGAACCTCAGGGACCCTCAGATATCGATTTTGGAAGCAATCGGTCTAGTAACTAATTAAAAACTTTTTAAATTTTTTTTTGTCTCATATTTGGAAACTCACTACGAAGCGCATGCGGTTCTTTTTTCAAATTTGGCGCGAAAACAAGTAACACATACATACAATAATATACCTTTATAATACACTGTGGTCGGGGATAGGTAAAATTTTTCGTTTAACGTACTTCGGGTATCATCGCGTGACATCGTAGTTTGATTTTACTCCCATATATTTCATACCCCGGCCTTATAATATGAAAATCGATTCTTAAGGAGTCTTAAAACTCCAATAAAAAAAAATGTTTCTAAAGTAAGTCACTAGTTTTTACTTAGTTTCTATTATACTGTGGGGATAATGAGAGAAATAAAATAATGAAATAATTAATTACACTCACTTGTATTCAGTAGTTCCTTCAATCAGACATTTAGATAGATACTCAGCCGGACTTTCTGACTCAACGTTCGAAGATTGACTGACTGCGCTCAAGCCACCATCCTATATATAAGACAACTAGTCCATTTTTCATAAATGAAAATGGCGTTTTCACGCGTCAGGCGATCTTCACGTTCAAGCCCATATATATTAACCTAATTTTTATTTTAGTATAATAGGGGGGCATCGCTCCGACTGGCTTTCAAGGCAGTCAAGCTGCCAAAGCTACAGGGAGTGGTTAGCGGGTAGTGCGGTCCTGGGCCTACACCTTATGTATATATGTGTATGTATGCATATAGGCGCAGCGCAGGGATGTGAGTTCCACATAACAAGTACAGCCGGCCGTATTGGTATGCGTAAATGCATTTATCCCCGTCCCTCTTCATGCGATCTTGAAGTCTGAGCCTGTCTATTAAACTACTCTTTATTTTAGTGTAAGTTATTAGATTAATTAATTATATTCATAAAAAGCTTTAATTACAGTGATAATATATTATATTACAAAATATAGCTAACAGTCGGCCATCTGTTTTAATCGGACGATCTCGTTCGTTCATGTTAATGCAATGGTATTGAGATTTAGGATGAAACCCACAGACAATTATTTATAATTTTAAGCATTTTAAACTCACTTTATTACTTTCCAAACAAGATATTATTATGAAAACAATTTATCCTCATCGTGATTTCTATCATAAATCTATACCGTAGTAACCTAGCACAGCCAAAGCCTTTAGTCGAACTGTCTGCAAAGCCATGAAGCTTCAGCTTATTACGATCGGGATTTATCATTAATCGAGGGATGGAAATATTGCTTAGATAATGCAACTTACTGCAAAAATCTTTCCAGAGCGTGAGTATTTTGTTTGGAACGTCGTCGTCCCAACCGATATTTTCGCGCCAAATTGCTTGCATCATTAATTTAGCTTGAAGAGTCACAGGGCCTATAAACCCCAAAGGATCATATATTTTGGCAATACAAGCAAGGATATTGCGCTTTGTGCTTTTGGTATTATCCTCAAAATTTTTAAGGACACACTACCTGAAATTTGTCATGAGTAGGGTCCCACAATAGCCCTAGAGTTTTAAAGGCTGAATCTTCATCATCGAAGAACTTTTTCTTGCATATTTGTCTCTTTTCCTCTGGAATGTGATTGAGCAATGTAGCTGAGTTGGAATAAAACTTATGTAGTTCAAAACAACCACGACCCATGAACTCCACTAATTCATCGATCAGAGACTGGGCAACCTTGCAATCGTCATGACCTACGAGACAATCGCCCATGTAGACATTAGATTTAATTGTGTCAGAGGGATACTTGTGCCCTTCATCATTTACCAACTGCAGCAAGGTGCGAGTGGCCAGAAAGCTGGCAGGAGCAGTTCCATATGTGACCGTGCTTAGCTGCAGGCACTTCATATCATCTTGCGGTCTATCGCGCCAGAGTACTCTTTGCAGTGACTGATACATTTTGATGTTAATCTGTCGATACATCTTCTTTATGTCGCATATGAATGCGAATTTATGACATCTGAATCGAATTAATATTGTCACTAGATCAGGTTGTACCACTGGCCCTACATACAGTTTATTATTCAGACTCAAACCTGACGCAGAGGGGAAACTGCAATTGAAAACCAGCCTGAACTTCGTGGTCACGCCGTCCGGCCGCAGAACAGCTAGAGTCGGCATGTAGTAAGTTGGCTGTCCATTGTCTGCACGAGAGAAATCTGAAACCCAATGACCATGACCCAAATCAACAATTTCTTGTAAAAATTCAGCATATTTTTTGGTGCAATTCAGGGTCAGATTTAAAACGCTTTTCAAGATTCAGAAAAAAACCTAACGTTTTATTAAACGAATTGCCTAGCTGATCTAGAAGCTCAGTTTTCACAGGTAAGTCAACCTCATAACCATCATTAGTTCTCGAGACAGTCACAAAAAAGTTTTTCACATTGTTCATCTTGTGGGGATAATACCCTACCTTGGGGCGGTTCTTCCAATCGCCAAAACTTTGATATTGCATCGTGCAGTAAGGCATGACAAGCCACTTCCCGCTGATTTCCAAGGGAGATCACGGTAGATGAAAGGGTTAAGTCGCCACATACTAGCCAACCAAATGCAGTGCTAATGAGACCGGGAAGACCTGAGCCCAGTTCCTTTACTGACTGACGCAAGCACAAACTAAATTCATTAGCTCCTAATATCATATCTATGGGTTGCGATAAGTTGTAGTCAGGATCGGCCAACTCATACTTGCTTGTTAAATTTAGAATGTTCCTATTAAAGGACACTGTTGGCAATTTTTCAGTAATCTTAACTATGATATTAAATTCTGCAGTGTTTCTGTAGGCTGTGACGCGAGAATTAAACTGAAGAGTGGTTTTGGCTTTTATATTTTCACTCTGACCGCCAATACCAGACACAGTCATGTTTACTGGTGATGCAATAACCTCTAACTTTTTCACAAACCTAGCAGAAACATAGTTGCTCATACTGCTTATGTCCAACAAAACGCGAGCCTCATGGCTCCGCCCATGTGCATCATTGACATTTATTACAGCAGTTGGAAGTAAAGAAATTCTTCTTGATCACGATTACTCGATAAAACATTAAGAGACACCTCTGGTTCCGTGCAGTGTGAGCTGCTGGTAGTGCACCCGACAACATTTTTTGACAATGGAGTGCTGCCATCTTCACTCTCAGAGGCAGTACAAGACTTGTCTCCTGAAATGCACGAAAAACATTTTTTGGTAGTTTCCACATGCAAAGTGGTGTGGTGCTGCCCGCCACAATTTCTACATTTGAAATCCTTTTTGTTACATTTGGCAACATTATGATTACTGCTCAAACACAGAGAACAAAGATTAAGGGACTCAACTGTACGCAATCTTTCATCAACTGACATTTTATATACTTGAAGCATTTATTTGTGAAGTGACCCTTATTACAGACTGAACACATCACCTTTTCCTTTTTAGGTGCAGCTGTGCTGCATGAGCCGACACTCTTTGACTTGTTACAGGAGGACGAGTTGGAGTGTAGTCAGGAGCTATCATCTCTAAGGCCTGGCAACGATGCTGTAGATATTCGATGAACTCATCAAGGGAAGGACTAGTTTTTCCATCTCGCTGCAACTCGAAGTCACGCAAACTCTGGAAATCCAATTTATGTGATATGACATGAATAAGGATTATGTCGCACAGATTTTCCATTTTCAGGAATTTAATGTAGTTGTAGTGTTGCTGAAAATCACTCAATAGCTGCCTTAAACTATGACTGTTGCTTCTCGTCAATTTATGTAAATTAAATATGGCAGCTATGTGATGATTTGCCATCAAAACCTTGTTGTCATATCGCTCCAGTAATGACTCCCAAGCCTTATGGTAGTTGTCGCCCACACAGTCAAATGTCGCGATTAATTGAGCAGCTTCACCTTTAACGCTACTTTTTAAATAATATAATTTTTGCACCTCAGATAAGTCTTTATTATTGTGTACAAAACTTACATACAAATCTTTGAAATTGAGCCAACTATTAAAGTTACCATCAAAACATGGCAGAGAAACCTTGGGTAAGTAATCAAAGGTCTTACCTTTTTCTTGTGGTACCTTGCTCTTCTTTTCTGCTATAGTTTTTAGAATATCTAGATACTTTTTTTCGAGACATAACTTTTCAGCTTCTTGAGTGCTGTCCAGCTCCTCAAGCTCAAGTGTTACCTGTTCCAACGTTTAGAAAATTTCCCGAGCCCTTTCTTCCAACAATTTCAAATTTTGCTCGGAAACACCTACCTCTGCTAAAATTTGGTTTTCTATATTTGTCAATTTACCCTTATAGTACTTCCTTCTATTAATAAGCTTTGTTATTTGTTCTGCCATCTTAACAGTTTAACAACACAAATAGAGGCTACAACTATATAGGTTAGGTACAAAAAATCAACACAGTAGGTAAGACAAACTAAGGTATCAAGATAAATAAAGTTATTAAAGCAACACACTTCACTCAGTAGCGGTCTCTAGTTCGACATCAACGCCGACAAACGAAGCAACCGCCACCATCACTAGAGTAAAAATTAAAGCAACACACTTTCAGTAGTAGCAGTCTCCACTTCGACGTCACGGTATTTAAACGCCGACAAACGAAGCAACCGCCACCATCGCCAATTAGTAAAAAATATTACTTTACTGTGCGTGCAACAGGTAGTTGTTAGTAGGATAAATAGGTACTTGCACTGCAGGACACAACAAAATTAGAGCTCACACCGCCAGTAGCAATTATTTACGTGCTGCTCAATTATTGAGTTATCCGTCGCCAGCTGCCTTTAGCTCCAGCCAAAAACACATCAAACACCATGAAGATTTTTACTTTTCAATGTATGCCATGCATGATGCAACACGCCGGTATGTTTCCCAAAACACGATCAACTTTCGTTTCTTGGTTAAAAGATATTAATTTTATCGAAATTCAGTTATTCTTGCTTTTGTAATAATATCCGGTTGAAGAACCATGTTAATTTCTTGAGATTAAATAAAACTGCGTCATCTTCATGGAAAAAACAATGCCAGAGAGAGCTTTATTAATATTTGACAGTTAGGTTTTCGTCAAAAAATAAAAAGATAAAGTACGTTCCGTTTACAAAAAATGTTTGAACCACATAAATGCCGAAGCGGGGCGTTGGTTGACTCCACGGGGCGGCATGGTCTTAGTTGCAAGAGGTGTGCGGGCAGACATCCCCGGCATCATGCGCTGAATGAAGTCATCCGCCGGGCGCTGGTGTCGATCGACATTCCCTGCATCTTATAGCTTTCAGGTCTTACCCGCACAGACATTGAAAGACCCGACGGACTCACGATGATCCCCTGGGAGCGGGGGTGTGCCCTGCTCTTGGACGCGACCTGCGCGTGCACCTTCGCAGCAAAGCATGTGCCCCGTACCACGAGGGCCGCGGGGGTGGCTGCAGAGTGGGTCGCAATCCAAAAATTAACAAAGTACGCGGACCTAATGCGGCCTCACGACTTTGTGACTTTTGCCGTCGATACTTCGGGGGTGTGGTGCTCGGCGGCCAAATAATTTATAACCATACCATAGAGATTCACCCAAAGACAGCACCCGCCAGGTGCAAAGACTATTACAGAAAAGATGGGAACAATGCCAGGTTATGGGTGGGGTAAAATTGCTTGACTGGTTGCAGGGATATTGATGAGAATACGGGATGCCTGCCATATAAATTGTCTCATCTTGAAATCATGGCAGGCGGTGACTTTCCGCTCACTAAATGGGCCCCCTATAAGTGCTACCAAATGACAGCAGGGTGGCAACATTGGTGTGAGCGTCTAAGGTTGTCGATAGGTGAGTCTGCGGGGTCTAGATCCCTGTACGGTCAGCAGGCCCCAGCGTTATGACATTTTACACTTCCAACCTGGAGCATAGGTTCCGCTCTTGCTTTCTCCACTCTTGGCCGGCCAATTTAATCAAACACAAGAGGCAAGGGCCAAATGCACACAGGCCCTCTGGAGTCTAGGTGCTCTGGCCACAAGCTGCCCCTGCGCCTATTATTTTCATGTTTTTGTTTGTTTTTTAATATGTGTTGAACCATTTTATCGAGGTTCACTCGTTATCCACGTCGCTAACTTGTTCAGTCTCTTCGTTATAGGAAGAACTATCACAGGTTCTTTTAAAGTTTAACCAGTATGGACACTCCCTGCCGCTCTCTAGATTGCGACCTCACCCCCTCGTCACCCAGTTTGATACAGATTGGTTACAGTTTGGTTGTCGAACGTGTAGGATTTCGCCGCCATTTTGTTTGTTACGTCATTCCTTTTTTGAAATGTATTTTCTGGCCCGTTGTATGAAGTGTCCAGGGTGTGGTTAAAATTGTCGACCGCTACAACGCTAAAATAACTCCTGTTATTTTTCCGCGTGAGTGGAGTGTTTTCAATTTGGAACCAGTAAATCTTAGTGATACGGTACGGACTTTGGTTAAATGTAAAAGATGCTTTGTTTGTTTTTGCTATTTTTTGTTTTTGATGTGTAACATCTTTGCTCTCGCTTTCCTGCAATTTGTGGGAGTGATTTCGTGAAGTGGGACGGAAATGTGTCCCATGGGACGGAAATGTGTCCCATTGTAACAGGAAGTCGCGTTTTTTCAGGCTTTAAAAACGCGGAAAAGGCAAAGGTATCTATGACCTTACAGCCTAGTCTGCCGTATCTTTGCCGTCCTTTTATAAAGTATTTTGTCACATGTTACACATCATATGCGAGTACTGTAGGTCTCGCTCGAATTTTTTTTTTAATTTTAAGGATAACATAACTACATGATCCTAATAAAACGAAAATACCGATTTTATGTAAAGTAATGTCATCCATCATCACCATATTAGCTCATATACGTCCCCACCGAGGGGCTCGAGCCTACCCTGAATTAGGGCGATCGGGCCTTAGTTGACCACGCGGGCCCAGTGCGGGTTGGTCGACGTCACACACAACCTTTGAATTTCTTCGCAGGCGGGTGCAGGTTTCCTCTCGAATGTTTTCCTTCACCGTAAGAGCGTCGGATAAACGTACATATGAAATCGAAATTCGAAAACACATTGGTACGTGGCAGGATTCGAACCACGACCTCCCGGACAGGAGGTAACGGCCCTTGCCTAGTAATGTCTTTATTAACAATAAATCATTTGATTTGTCTCTATAAGAGCCAGATCATATTTTGTTTTATTTCTGATTTATATTCCTTTTGTTCGAAACTGCCCCAGGCCTGTTCAAACCTGTTGGTCTGGGGTAGATTAAAACATTCTCCCGGTGTTCAGGAAAATTCGGATTTCAGGAAATCTGTCACATTTATTTCCATTCTTTTGACAAGATTGTATAGCAAAGGGGTATAGTAAGCCATTTTGAATAGGTAGGGAACTAGAACACTATTTTTTTTTAAATTATGGAGCAACGTTCTAAAAGTGTTCAAAGGTGCCCACTCCCCTATTCCAATTTTGTTATACTCTGTATAAGATAACACTGCCACCCAACCGTGGATTATGTAATGCATCGACATAAGTGAACGCTGACGTAATGTTTTGTTTGATTTATGTATGACTAAGATTGGTCTGGCATTTGCCAGACGGTGAAGGTACACAGAAGATATGCAAAACAGCTGCTGGGTGTATGTTAAGATTTTTCAAACAGGTGTTCTGATAACACAGTTACGTCTTATCTGTGATTGTAATGTATAATTGTGAGACTGTCGATCCCACAGACAAACTGATCGTTCAGTTTTGTGGGTCCAATGTTTATTTATATACTTTTTTTTTCGACTAATAAATAATAATAATAACACTAACACTAACAATAACACTTTGGTTTTGCCTGTCCTTGAATCCACTCAGCTTTTTGCTCAGCTAGAAATCAGGGACGGGATTTCAGTTTCGGAGAGGTGATTCACGCATGACCCACCTTTTCTACATGGACGATCTCAAACTGTTCGCTCCAAATGCAACACGGTTGGAGGAACTGTTGAAAAACACTTGTGATTTCAGCAGTTACATCAACATGGAGCTAGGAGTGGATAAGTGCGCAATCCTTCATGTAGACAGGGGTAGCGTGGTACATTCAGATGGAGTCAAAATCGACTCCATGAACATCCGCACCCTCTCTGAAACTGATACATACCGGTATCTGGGTATGTCGCAGAGTATTGGTGTTCACGAAGCAGGGGTGAAACGGGCGGTTTGTGACGTGTTTTGGGAGCGCCTGACAAAAGTTCTTGAGAGCTATTTGTCGGGCGTTAACAGGATACGAGCATTCAACGCCTGGGTCATGCCTGTCCTTTTGTACACCTTCGGCATACTCAGATGGTCACAGACCGAACTGGTAGCCCTGGATCGAAAAGTCCGCACTACTATGACACTCCATAGGATGCATCACCCGAGGTCGTCAGTGATGATGCTTTATATCTCACGGAAGAGTGGCGGTCGTGGCCTTTTAAGTGCCTAACAAATGCACAACCGCGAGATATGCAGCCTACGAAGTTATTTCCTGACGAAAGTCAATAGTGACTTGCATAGAGTTGTCATAGCTGGTGATAAAGGACTAACCCCTCTATCCATGGCCCAAGAGAACTGGCAGGCGCCGGCTGTACTTAGCACTGCTGAGCGAGAGGCCATCTGGAAAGACAAAGAGCTGCACGGTAGGTTCTTCAAGGCCCTTTGTGGATCCTTGGTAGATCAGAAGGCCTCTGTGCACTGGCTGCGCTTTGGAGACTTTTTTGCGGAGACCGAGGGTTTTGTCTGTGCAATACAGGATCAGGTGGTCAAGACGAACAACTAAAGGAGGTTCATAATAAAAGACGGCACCTTGGACGTTTGTCGGTTGTGCCGTCAACCAGGGGAGACCCTGCGTCATATAACCTCCGGTTGTTCCATGCTTGCCAACACTGAGTATTTGCACAGACACAACCAAGCAGCCAGGATCCTACACCAAGAGATCGCTCTAAAGTATGGCCTCATATCTCGGCGGTTGCCGTATTACAAGTACACGCCGGAGCCGGTTCTCGAAAACGACCGCGCCAAGCTCTACTGGGACCGACCCATCATCACGGACAGGACTATTCCTTCGAATAAGCCTAATATCGTGTTGATGGATCGGGCGCAGTCAAGGGTGTTTTTGGTTGATATCACTATCCCATATGACGAAAACCTCGTGCAGGCTGATGCCGATAAAAGGACCAAGTACCTGGACCTGGCGCACGAGGTTACTGATATGTGGCGAGTGGAATTCACTGAAATCATCCCCGTAGTCCTGTCCGTGAACGGACTAATTTCAGCCGACCTTGAACGTTACCTAAGGCGGCTGGATCTCCGAGGCAGACCAATAATTGCAGCAATGCAGAAAGCAGTCCTCCTCGACAATGCCCGGATAGTTCGACGCTTTC
Organism: Coleophora flavipennella; assembly: GCA_947284805.1. Taxonomy (NCBI): domain Eukaryota; kingdom Metazoa; phylum Arthropoda; class Insecta; order Lepidoptera; family Coleophoridae; genus Coleophora; species Coleophora flavipennella. The sequence goes on from OX369272.1 coordinate 2,781,613, forward strand.
TCTCCCCGTCGCACTGAACTCCAGCCGACTGTGCTTCTGCTGGAGGTGCTCCTGCCACTTCGCCTCGTGCGAAGTAAGCAGAGTAGCTTAAATTTTATATATTCAAATAATAATAACTATGTGCTATGCTCGGTGTTTCTCTGCGTGATCGACTCAGAAACGAGGAGATCCGTTAGGAGAACCAAAATAACCGATATAGCTCTCAGAATTGCTAAAACTAAGTGGCAGTGGACGGGGCATATAGCTCGTAGAACAGATGGCTGTTAGGATAGTAAAGTTTTCAAGTGGCGACTGCGCACCAGAAAACGTAGCGTAAGCAGGCCTCCCACTTGGTGGACCGATGACCTGGATGCGGGCAGCGCAGAACCGGTTGTCGTAGAAATCCTTGGGGCAGGCCTATGTCCAGCAGTGGACCTCCTTCGGTTGATATGATGATGATGATTCTGGTAACAAAATGATATTGTGATCCAATGTCCTTCATCAACATACTATAATTATATTTAATTAATATAATAATTTACAATTCGTCAAATAACATTGTATGTCATTATAAAATAAGTATGTTCGAGTACCAGCTTTAATAAGGTAGGTACTGTGAGTGTCTTGCGAGAACCTATAGGGGTATGTTGCTTTTTGGCAATCAAGCTAGAAAGATGCTGATATACGAACATAATTTTCAACTTAGGACTTTAGACTTTTATTTCATTGTTTGGAACTTTTATTACATCGTCTAAATTTTTTTCGTCGGTGTGTTGCATGTCGCGTGACGGTCGCTATCGTCTGACGGTATGATCATTTCGTCCTCTGTAAAGTTTCGCTTTTACCGTGGTTTATAAAACCACACACACTTTTTTATTAATATTCTTTTCACTTCACTTTACGAGTATATACATTTTTGCTCTACTGACTGGTTGATTTTTTTATGACTAAGAATTTGTAGTTATTCTAACAATTTCGTTATCCTAACTTAATATTATAAATGTAAAAATGTGTTTGTTTGTTGGTTTGTTTGTTTGTAACCTTTTCACGCTTTATTACCTTGACTTATCTTGCTGAAATTTGGCATGAAAATAGCCTGTGTCACGGGGAAGGACATAGGCTACTTTCTATGTCCTAAAAATAGAATACTTCGAAACAGTGCCTGACGGAAAGTAGTAGTATTCATAAAAGAACTGGATTTCTGCCCCAAATAAAGATTGAACTCAGAATGCTTCCAAAGAAAAACTAAAAAGGAGTTGCAATAAGTGTGTACAGAGAGATCATATCTGTACAGTACCTACTTAATCAATTTATTATAATTTTCGAATATAAAATTAAAGCCAGAGAGGCTCACTACTTGCTCTCTATGACACGGCCCAAGTTCTCAGTGTTAGAAAACTATTTGTGCTTAGGCTATGTATCTTCACTCATGCTAGGGTCACTCGTAATCAAACTTTTATACCTAAAGTAACTTGTTTCCTTTTGTTACGTGTCGAGCAATGTACTTTTCAATACAGTTGCTCGAAAAGTGGTCCTTTAAATGCCAGTCAAGTGTGCGCAAAATTGATTTTACCGCACATCTGCTTTTACTTTACAACTTTTTTTTAATTTCTAGCTTGGAAGAACGACATTTCTAGCAGATAAAAATATAATAACCGAAGATACAGAATCTTCTTTAAGACTTTTGAAAGGAGAATTTTAAAAGAGATAGGTAGTTCCTCCGTGAGGTTCGTACATAACGCTAGCTGTTTAGGTTCTCTTTGGGTTATATCTTTGTGAAGAAAAGAGAAAAAATATGAATAAAGTGGAACCGGTTACACCAAGGAATTGGTCATCTTTTCCAAAGAGGTTAAGTATCCCAAGCCTTATTGTATTATATTAATTACTAGCTTTGCCTTATTTTATTATATTAATTATTAGCTTTGAAGTCTCTTTTTGAGGGTGAGTGGTGCGCGAGCCGCAATCAGCTCGCAAGCGTGGACATGAGTTTTCTCCAGGTACTTCAGGAACTATATCGGGCTATTCGGATTAGCAGTCTTTGTCACTTCCCACCCCCTCAACAAATTCTATACAAAAAAATCACTTTAATCCGTTGCTCCGTTGTGACGCCACCAACGTGCGTGAGCGTAGAAAACAGTTGTCCCCAGATCCCTCAGGAACTAGGTCAGGATATACCTATAAGTAAATTATATCATTTTTCACCTCATCTCTGTGCTAAAAATCACACCAATCCATTTTTTCGTTGCGATTTTAAAAAACTTAACAAACAAAGAGTATGGTTTTAGTTTCCTCAGGAACTGCATCGGGATATGATAATTTCCACAGATAAAAAGTAGACTATTTAATTCCCAGTGATACAGGCTACCTGCATACCAAATTTCATCACGATTGGTAGAGGTGTTGAAGTGTGAATAGGTAACAAACAAACAAACACATTTTCACATTTATAATATTAAGTAAGGATTTCTAAATCTTAAATAACATACAGAGCGTCGGTGGCGTCACGGTTAGGGCCACTAACTCCTGTCCGGTAGGCCATGGTTCGAATCCTGCCACTTACCAATATCTATACGAATATCGATTTCATACTCGTATGTACGCGTATCCGACGCTGTTACGGTGAGGGAAAACATCGTGAGGAAACCTGCACACGCCAGCGAAGAAACCCGCGTGATCGTCTAAGGCCTGATCGCCCTAACTCAGGGCAGATCGACCCCCTTGGTGGGGACGTATATAAACTGATATGATGAAATAACACCTATATTATTAAAAAAAACTAATTAAAATCATTATATCAATCTAGTAATAAAATTTCCTAAAAATATTAATATGGGTCAAATCCTCGAGTCGTATCAGCTCCAAAGGAGCCCATGACGCACTTCTCGTTGCCGCGCTGGATGGCAATAGACAACCTTAGTAGCAGGTAGGACCCGGAGCGGGCGTCACATCTCCTCTCTCGAAGGCGACGGCCAATCTCCTTAATGAAGGCAAAGGCCTCTGAGGGTTCAGCAGCCGGTTGTCTCACAGACCAGCGGCACAAAGCAGTAATTTGCCTCCAAGACCGAGTACTTATTATGCTTCTTTCTCGCCGCAAATTGAGCAGCAGTACCGTAGGGGTGAGGTGTGAGGCAGAAAAAGTGGCGTCCCAAAGCAGGCACGTTCCTCTCTGCAATGGCACCTGTTTAAACCCTTCGGCCTTTTGCCATCAGATGGACTAAAGCCCGGCGGCTGCATCAAAGATGGAATATATCATCTGGCCGAGACCAGTGCCCTCCGAGTGACGTCATTAAGGAATTGGTGACGTGGGAATCTTCACAAACAACGACCGCAACTCAGTGAGTGATGGCCAATTGCCTCCACAGTGGACCCGCAAATACATTGATGAGGTTCACAAATATTCATATTGCAGGAGGAGAGCAACTGCCACACGCAAATAGTCGCCGTCAGAAGAGTTCCATATCTGTGCCTCCTGTTAAAAGATGCTAAACTCGATTTATGTGTTTTTAATATTTTTACACGATTGGAATCTGTAAAAAATACCTATCTGTTCGTCTATGAAACACATCGCTACAAGCCATAGTTCCAGAGTTACAGTTGTGTAAAGTAGCATATGCTGAAAAATACATAAAATAAATCCACTCAAAAATATGAAATAATATTTTAATGTTTTAATACAACTTAAGCGCGTTTTATTATCCCTGCAGTGCCATCTATTGACATTCTGCTGCTATGATTATAATGTGTGGTATGTGTAGCTAATATGGGGAAAAAAGTACTCTTTTGTTATTTTTTTAAGTATCAATAGATCTACTTTCCCACGGGACCTCTTTAGTTTTCCGGGATAAAGAACACCCGACTATACAATGATGGTCAAAACACCCCATCCCAATGTAAAGGTTTCATATTGTTACGTCGAGCCATTCTAAAGATATTTTTTTTTTACATTCCTGCAGGAACCCTTAATTTTTTTGGGAATCACAATGTCCCAGTTTTAGTTAGCAATATAGGGTATCAACGCGTAAAATTTGATTATAATAGGTCAAGCCACATTTGCGTGGTGAGCCATTCTATAAATGAATACTTTTGATTTTTCCACGGAAACTCTTGAATTTTCCGGGATAAAAAGTATCTTATATGTTAACCCGGGCTATAAGGAACCACCATACAATATTTTATTAAAATCGGCCTGGTAGTTTTTGCGTGATGCGCGAACATACAGACAGACAGACAAAAATTCCAAAAGTTGTTGTTTTGGCCTCTGTGTCGTTAGTAATGTCAACCACAGTTATTATTTTCCAAAAATATTTTATGTACAGACACGGCCCCGTTACAGTTTTATTATATTATACGTAGATTTTAACACAGTTTTATTGAAATTCAAAAGATGGCGAGTACCCCTCTCTACTTAAAAGTTTGTTACATACGCTATAATGATCTAGTGTCTGTAACTCGACTAGTTCTATAAAAAAAACTTCATAGTAGTAAAGTAAGTAAATAAGAACAGTGGTGCCATCTAGTGGTTATTATGGAGAAGTACTACAAACGTACGTTTATTATTATCCAGTGTGTTCGTGTTACAGAATAAAAAAGATCAATTTTAATGTTTTTTTTTTATGTATTCATCTTAAATTCACAATTCATTTTATTAAAGAAAGAGAAAAATAAAAAAAGGATCCTAATACGTGTCAGACCACGCGCAAAGTAGGGTCCCGTAGTATGTTCAATAAATAAATGCAGACTCTATAAAATAAAGTATTTTTTACTTTTTTTTTACTTTTTTTGTTTTTTTTTTTTTTATTTAGAACATTTCGTATTATGGAAAATGTTTGAACTTTTTACAAATATATTGTAAGAAAATCTACTTGGCTTTAATAATTTTCCTTGTAACTTATTGTATGTTCTATTGTTTTCAAGATCTTCCAGATTTCTATAAACAGCGTTTAAGCTGGAAGAGGGTGGAGATATGCAACTCTAACAAAAATCATCACTTTTAAACTTTTTTTTTTTTTAATTAAATATTTGAGTGCGTATATCTTGGAAACGAAACATAAAGGTGAATTTTTTTAAGGGTCAGTGTGGGGAAATTCTAAACTATAAAAGAAAGAGAAAAGCGCTCTTAGGAAATGTGATCTCAATTTTAGAGAAAATGAAAATGGCGTTTTAAAAAATTAAAAAATCTTGATAAGTTCAAAGATGTGGTTTAAAAAAAATATATTTTTTTTAATTTCAATATTCAAGATTCAAGATTATTTATTTGCATAAAACAGGTACATTGAAAGATAACATAAAATAATTAAAGTCTCATCTGTTCAGCTAAAACTTAGTCTAGCATGCAAATCTTACAATATTATTATTTAAAATGTTAAATGTCAATTCTATATAAAATATCATTAAATAATTCATTCACATCATAAAAATTTTGATTTATTTACCAGTTAAACAATCTTTTTTCAAATAATGTCAGGTGAAGATCTTTAATTGCATTTGGGATACAATTATAATTTTTTATAGACATGTAATAACAATTCTTTTGATATAGTGTAGTTCTCGGACAGTGATCAAGCACCTTCGATTGTATATCACTATACAAACCAGAAATTGTACGAAGACCGTAGGTCTAAAGTTGCTAAAAGTTGTTGAAATTAACATATTTATTAATGATACATTAGATTACTTCAGATCAAAATCGTTGCTCTGGGTTGTGTTGTTAATTAAGTTTACGTCATAAAAAATCTCACCCTGTATAGATAAAAATGATCTAAACAAACCCTCAGTAATTTTGAAAAACTTTTTTAACAATACTCAAGGGGAAAAAAAGACACGTGAAAAAAAAATCAGATTTTATTCAATAAATTTATAAAGTTCAGAGATTTGCATTACTATACCCATACCAAACAGCTTTGTATAGTCTTTGAGAAAAACGGCTACCGATGGACGGATAAAGAGAAGGGCAGTCAGGCGGACATGGCTAAACTATAAGGGTTCCTGGTTTGACTATGGAACTCTAAAAAACCTGCTTAAATTTATCCTGAGTTAGATTGCTTGAAGGGTGCCTTTTTAACTAGTTTAGGAATCAGGAATATCTTGCTCTATCCTTTTTCATCTCTTCAAGCTTTAATCTTCTCTCTTTCTCTTCTTCACGCTGATGCAGTGACCCGAATCAGGTCTCGAAAGGGCGTCCTGTCCAAACTCAATCTTGGTCCAGTCCGCGTTGATGATGAAGTTCCGGACGAGGTGAACAAAAGCTGTCTTCATAGACATGATTGCGTAGCTCTTGCCTGCAAACGAGGAAAAATGTAATTAATGAGTGGTTGGGTCGATCACGCAGGTTAACTAACTTTAAGCACGGTCATTACCTAGATGGATTTGACTGGTAGTGGTATTTTTTCTCGACAGTTTCCGTTCTTCGCAAAGAGCGTTTAGCTTTGGTGTCGGTTGCTATTAATCAATAGATGGCAGTCGTTAAGCCGTGTCGGATGGCTAATAGGTGGCTTGAAAAACTTCTGACAAGGGGTTTGCTAATAGCCTTACAACTCCACCAACCTGGAGTTGTCCCCCGTGTGTGGAGAATGGCCCTAACTTTTTTTATTTTATTTGAGTGCGTTTGACTGCAACTCACCTGATGGTGACTTCCCGAGTTTGGGAAGAGACCCGTGCCCCACAGGTGGGGACATATAAGAGTTGTCAAGTTAGGTGTCACATTGTTCATGGTGGAAGAAAATGAATTTACTCTGAAATGATTTTAATTTGATCATTACTGTGACAACCTTCTTTGAGCAAGGCCGGCCTACTAAAAAAACAAATTCGCAAATTTAATTGCGATCTTAGGACCGCAATTTCCTGTACACAGAGATTTTATTCAGAATAAGGCTATATATACGTATCTCACAGAAAATAGGTTACATAGGCATCAAAAGCATAACTGCTCTTATAATTAAATCTTTACTGAACTGGTTTTCAACCGATTTGCAAAAAGTAGGAGGTTCTCATATCGACTGTATGATTATTTTTTTTGTATGTTTGTTACCTCAGAACTTTTGACAGGGTCAACCCATTTTGTTAATTCTTTTTTATTTAAAAGGCAATGCTTTTCGTGTAGTCTCTTATAAATATTACCAAAATCTGTGTCGTACTTTATTAGAAAATTAACAAAACCCAAAAATAATAGTGCAAAATGGTACTAAAGTTGTTGCGATGGAAGTCGGTTTTTTAACGTGTTTAGCGTTTTCAATTTTCTTTAATTTACTTGCATTTTTTTAGTAAAGCACTATACAACTTGGCAAAAAGAGTTTGAGGTGGTGACAGATAAAACTAATTGATTTTTGAATGGAAACACTAGTTTGCTGTCAACGGATCAAAATTTGTCATTGCTGCGTAGTTGTTGTCATCCCTACTAAAATGTGAAAGTAACTCTGTCTGTCTGTTACGCTTTCCCGCAAAAACTACTGAACGAATTTGGCTGAAATTTGGTAGGTAGACAGATTAGGACCTGGCCTTAGACACAGGCTACTTTTTACTACGCTCGCGAGCCGCTTGCGGCTCGCGCACTGCGCACCCTCGAAAAGTCATAGAAACGTTGTCCACGCGGGTGAAACCGCGGGAAACAGCTAGTATTTTATAAATTTCATTGAATTTCGCAATTATTTTAGCTAAACTGACTAATTAAGAATAAATATTAAATTATGCCTAAACCGTAGAAGATAAGCAATGAAAGAATAAATAAGACTACCATAGGTGTGAAAGAAGCGCCCTCATTTTCTCCAAACTCTTTTTTGCCAGGCTGTACAAGCCTCGGTTCGTAATTACTGTACTGCTGGACACTTGCTTAGATACGCTCTTGACCTTCAAGCTTGGTCAGCATTGCAGCCCTTGCTTTTCGCGCTAAGAGGGCCTTTATTCCAGCTTGGCCATCAAGTGCTGCAACAACTCTACTGTATTCTTTTCCTATGCTATAAGAGCGCCATGTTCAGTTCGATGTAGTTGGCTCCCCGGCAGATAGCGGGCGCGCTGCCGCCGGTATATATACTTTACCGCCGTTGTGCGCTGTCCGTAAGCTGCTTCCTGGCGACCAACCCCATATTCACAAGAGCACCAAGCCTGACTACTTGCCCTCCGTATGCCGGATGGTGAAGGCGACACGAGGAAGTATGCACAGAGTGGCTGCACAATTAATATCCAAATATCATAACATAAGCTGCAAAGAGTTTAAGGGAAGATCATGAAGACGTAAATACCAATGCAGTTTCTTCTTCCGACGCTGAAGGCAGCGAAGGCTGCAGGATGATCAGTAGCCACGTTGGGTTGTAGCCAGCGCTCCGGCCTGAACTCTTCCGCGTCCGCTCCCCATGAGGGGTGCAGGTTCAAAGCGCGCAAAAACAACACGCATACATGCCCCGCGTATAATGTGTAGTCCTCTGGAACAAAACACCATCGTTAAAGAGTCAAACTCATATCTTATGTATACAATAAGTAGGTATACAGGTAAACCTGGACAAGTGCGAGTTAAACTCGCGTGGAAAGGGTTCTGTACATTGATTGAGAAAAGGTTTGAAAATTTTTGTATGGAGACTAGCATAGTACCAGGTCCGCCATTTTTAAAACAGCGTCTTACAACTAAACCTGTATGTTTGAATAGAAGAGATTTAGACAAAAGAAAATTTTTATTAAGCATCTAGTATTTCCTTAAATGTCACGTTTCGGAAATAATTAAATTAATAAAATAAAAATATTTATTCATTCTGCATCTTCTTCCATTTACCTCCGTAACGTGACGTTTTAGGTAAATATTTTTTTTTGTATATATATCCCATTTTTGACACAATTTTTGACAAAATTATAAAATGGACTATGCCAATAATTTTCAAATCTCTTTCCTTATGTGATATATACTTCTTATTTTTTTTGTTATTTATAGGTTAAGAACTATTCTCTGTATTATTCTTAAAATTTTGGGCCTATTAATTTCGGAGTGAAGGAGTGGTGGAATACACAATATTCGCCTATTTTTTTAAATTAAATTAAAACTATTTATTTTAAAATTTTAAAAAAGTAACAACAACAAGCCCTTTCATTTCATATGTCACACGATATAGTCTGCAGAACTTTTTTAAATATTTTATTATTTACTTCCCAAAAGTGGCCCCTATGTTTAATTTATTTATTTACGTTACATCCATCCGTGGGTCACCGATTTACATATGTGTACCAAGTTCATCTCAATCGTTAAGTAGTTTCGTAGCAAATTGGCTGTAACAGACGGATAGACAGACACGCGGGTGATTTTATAATGGTTCCGTTTTTTTCCTTTTGAGGTACGGAACCCAAAAAACGGCTCACGGACCATATAAAAATATAACACGACAAAGTTTTTCAAGTGCAATATAACATAAGTATTTACAGCGCTGCGGTCTCCCAGTCGAATTATATTTACAGCGCTGCGGTCTCCCAGTCGAATTATATTTACAGGGCTGCGGTCTCCCAGTCAAGTTATATTTACAGCACTGAGGTCTCCCGGTCGAGTTATATTTACAGCGCTGCGGTCTCCCAGTCGGGTTATGTTTATAGCGCTGCGGTCGCCCAGTCGAGTTTTATTTACAGTGCTGCGGTCCCCCAGTCGATTTATATTTACAGCGCTGCGGTCTCCCTGTAGAGTTATATTTACAGCGCTGCGGTCTCCCAGTTGAGTTATATTTACAGTGCTGCGGTCTCCCAGTCGCGTTATATTTACAGCGCTGCGGTCTCCCAGTCGGGTTATGTTTATAGCGCTGCGTGCGGTCTTCCAGTAGAGTTATATTTACAGCGCAGCGATCTTCCAATCGAGTTATATTTACAGCGCTGCGGTCTCCCAGTCGGGTTATGTTTATAGCGCTGCGTGCGGTCTTCCAGTAGAGTTATATTTACAGCGCAGCGATCTTCCAATCGAGTTATATTTACAGCGCTGCGGTCTCCCAGTTGATTATATTTACAGCGGTGCGGTCTCCCAGTCGTGTTATATTTACAGTGCTGCGGTCTCCCAGTCGCGTTATATTTACAGCGCTGCGGTCTCCCAGTCGAGTCATATTCACAGAGCTGCGGTCTCCCAGTCGGGTTATGTTTATAGCGCTGCGTGCGGTCTTCCAGTAGAGTTATATTTACAGCGCAGCGGTCTTACAATCGAGTTATGTTTACAGCGCTGCGGTCTCCCAGTCGAGTTATATTTACAACGCTTCAGTCTCCCAGTCGAGTTGCATTTACAGCGGTGCGGTCTCCCAGTTGAGTTACGTTTACAGCACTGCGGTCTCCCAGTCGAGTTATATTTACAGCGCTGCGGCCTCCCAGACGAGTTTATATTAACAGCGCTGCGTTCTCCCAGTCGAGTTACATTTACAGCGCTGCGGTCTCCCAGTCGAGTTACATTTACAGCACTGCGATCTCCCAGTCAAGTTAGTGACGGCAGGCCCCCGTCACTCGGTCGAGCTGGCGAGATAAGTACATATAGATTGGCGCAGCCTACAGGCCGCGCTCCACTAGTCAGCGCTAGAACGCCGTACTATCGCTGCCGCAATTCGCACGCCGCCCGCGTACGCAGTTATAACCGCTAAGTCGAGCGCCTTAAAACCCATGTCTCCGTGTATGGGAAGGAATAGGTGAATAAATGCGTAAGTATTTTCGTTTTATAAGGAAGTGCAATATATGTAACGAAGTAACTAGTATCTTATCTGTGGCTGCGGTCTCCCGGTCGAGTTATATTTACAGCACTGCATTCTCCCTTTCGATTTATATTTACAGCAGTGCAGTCTCCCTTTCGTGTTATATTTACAGCACTGCAGTCTCCCTTTCGAGTTATATTTACAGCACTGCAGTCTCCCTTTCGAGTTATATTTACAGCAGTGCAGTCTCCCTTTCGTGTTATATTTACAGCGCAGTGGTATCCCATCCGAGCCGGACTCACGTGGGATGGGTTCCGTACCAGTCTGTTTTTCGTAAGAACGTTAAGTATTAGAATTTTTGTTTATGTTGTAAACTATAATTAAAGTCCTGTAAAATTTTTTTCGGCTTGGGTTAGTCAACTTTCGTTCATTTTACTCAATATATTTAAAATATTCACTTAACAACTAAAATTATATTATATTTGTAATCCATACAATTAAATCTATCATTGAATATATTTCGATTTTTTTATTCCTTTTTTACTTTTAAGCGGACGGACTGTCAAGTAAGTTCAGATAAGTGATTTGATTTCGTTTAAGTTTACTGTATTTTTTTAGTTAGGCTGATGATAGCATCCGTTTTATTTTGGCTTAGTGGTTTAGGAAACAATGGGGATACTCAATTTAATATCTTCTAAAATATACACCAAAAACAACAATCTGTTATCATCGCAACGAACTCTGTCGTTTATTATGTCACACCATGTATTTAAAAAACTTTTTCTCTATTTGTACTTTTTGCAGATGGACGGACAGATAGACACATGAGTTTCATTGAGGTTTTTTTTTGTAACTTTTAAATAAGGATCTTATAAACTACGTCTTTTAAAAAAATAGCTAAGGATAGGGTTCCGTACGACCACACCCTCTCCGAATACAGCAAGTTTTAAAGTCGGTTAAAAAATGAGAGCAACGGAAAAATGATTTTCTTTATTTAGTTTGTTCTTTCTAGCGCGAATATGAATCCTGACCGGTTTTGAATAATTTTTGGTTTACATTTGGATTAATAATATTATAATCACACCAAATTTCACGCTCGTATGTATAACCGTTTTTATGACAGAGCAAAAACAAAAAAAAAACAATTTCTTGTAAGAGGACCTCCTTATTTTTAAAGTTTATTATTTGACAGAACATCCGTATAATGACACATATTTTGTGAAAATTTCAGCACCCTTTTTTGTTTAAAATTGGTAAGCCCTTGTCATCATCTCACCTGATGGTAAGTGACGACGATGCCGAAGATAGAAGCAAGCTTACCAAGATTCCCCAACGCAATGGGGATCTGGCTATCTTATCTTCCAGGCAGAACACATCAATGCTGTTAACACAATATGTTTGGCGGCAAGCCTTAGATAAGATGGTGGTAGGTAGCCCAGGCGGGGTATGAAAATGCCCTACCACCAACCAAACCGAGTCTTGCAAAGTCGTGCTTGTCTGTAAAAAGTCTTGCAATTAACCCCGCCGGAAATCGAACCCGCGACCTCCTGATGTGAAGCGAATGGACTTTTTTTATTAAAAAATTGAGTGTGTTTGGCTGCACCTCAGCTAATGTTACGTGTCGATGCAGCCGAGGATGTAACACGCATGCTCAAATAGTGCCTATTCACTCTCGACTTGAAGATTCCTAAATTATACGAATCGGGGAAAACAGACGCCGTCAGGGATTTCCACATAATGAACGAAGTAGCAAAATGCTTCGTGCGTAAGAGTGGAGCAATAACGTTAAAGGGGTGGAATCGCCCTCCGCGCCTGGTCGTCCGATAATGAAATGGAGAGGGGGAATGAGGTCGTGCAAACTCCATGGCACACTCTTCAAAATGAATCCTGTAGAACACCGATAGACAGGCGACTTTGCGGCGATGCTCGAGGCTTTGAAGCCTGTTTGATACAAGTTCCTCGTCGCCAATGAGTCTCCTGGCGCGTCTATCAATAGAATCTAAGGCTAACCATTACGCCACGGAGGCGGTTGAATTATGTTTACCAGGGATACAGCCCTATAAAGATCGGATAGACGGACAAACGGAGGACGGGTGTAGGCTTAGTAATAGGGTCTTGTTACCTTGTATAGAACCCCAAATAAGATGTAGATAATAAGTAATGAATATTATAACAGCTCATATACGTCCCCACCGAGGGGCTCGAGCCTACCCTGAATCAGGGCGATTAGGCCTTAGTCGACCACGCGGGCCCAGTGCGGGTTGGTCGACTTCACACACAACCTACGAGTTTCTCCGCAGGCGTGTGCAGGTTTCCTCACGATGTTTTCCTTCACCGTTAAAGCAATCGGTAAGTATGTACTTAAGTTTTGAAAAACTCATTGGTACATTGGCCGTCCAGATTTGAACCCGGTACCTCTGGTTAGATGGACCGAGTCGTTACCGGTTGAGCCACCGACGCTTTTTTTAGGCAAATAACTTTTATTAAGCTTTTTAAGCTTTTATAAAGTAATGAATAACAAATGAATAAATCGCTTAAAATATATTTTTAGTCACTTATTGCGCTACTCACGGGAAAACTTACGCACATGACGGTATACATCACAAGTACTCACTTAACTGAATGTCTTCATCGATTTTGCGAGCCACTATCGGTACGATAGGAAGAAATCTCAAACTCTCCTTTATAACCGCTTCTAGGTACACCAAACGACTCAAATCAGCCTTCGTGACATCTCTAGTTGTATCACCGAACACTTCAATAATCCTGAAAGGAACATTCACTTTAGACTCATCTAAGAAAACTTTTTCTAATAGCAACCTTCTCTTTCGTAACCTTCACTGTCTCTGATGGTTAAAAAGAGAAGGTCGTTAAGGTAACTCTCACGGGTTTCTCACTTGCCTCTTCTGTGGCTGTAAGTATATTACCTAAAGTTGGTAAGAAAACAAACCCATCATCAGTGTCACCTTCAATATTAAAAACCTGTTAAAAACAGCTGTATAGTGTTACTTTTAATCCACAATTGATAATCCCTTGGCATCGTCTCACCTGATGGTAAGTGACGATGATGCTGAAGATGGAAGCGGGCTTACCAAGTTTCCCAACGCAATGGTGATCTGGATAGATAAGATCTTTAAGCCGGAACACATCAATGATGTTTGGCGGCTGCTAGCTAAGATAAGATGGTGGTAGCTAGCCAGGCGGGCTATTAAAATGCCATACCACCAAACAAACCGAGTTTCAAAGTTGGACTGACCATTAGGCGGTTTGAATTTTTATTTTTCAATTCTTTAATTTTTCTCAAAACTCTTTTTACCCAGCAACCATATTAGAAACAGCTCATAACCGCCTGCGTGGCGTAATAGTAGTCTATTCATTTCACACCAGGAGGTTACTTTGCAAGAATTGGTGTGGTTGGTAGTAAGGCGTACTCTAGTCCCGCCTGGATAGTTGTGATCATCTTATCTAAGTCTTTCCGTCAAACATAAATGTCATCAACATTGATGTGTTCCGCCATGAAGATAAGATAGCCATCATATCCAGATCCCCATAAATTTGGGGAATTATTGTAAGCTTGCTTTCACCTTCTGGATCATTATTATTATTTTTATTTATGGTTTATTGTACACAGGAAACATATATTACACAGTTTACAAAGTAAGATCATACAAAGCTTACAGCTTATTTCTAAAGAAATTCCTTCCAGCAGACCCGGGAAAGAAGAGAGTTTTGACTACGAAGGCAGAAAAGACGTGTACACAGCTTAAAATACGTAACATAAATACTAAATTTAAACAAATGTAAACAACAAATACATAAATTTACGTACATACATACATCATACTTAATTGGTGTATATAATTACACGGATGAAATAAATAAACTAATATAAATACATATTGTAGATAATACATCATCTTAACTACCATCAGTGAAGTCGATGCCAAGAATTTAATTGTAAATAAAAAAAAACCGGCCAAGTGCGAGTCGGACTATTACTCCGAGGGTTCCCTATCACCACACCTCTCCACACAACTACACAGTAAAATGACAATAATACCTGTTCACATTACAAACAATACAACTACAAAAATATGCTTTTTTTGTCATTCAGTTCTGACTAGCTTAGCGCGAGTACGATTTACATTTTGCAAATTTTTAATATTTGTTGTTTTATATCAGTATTGGTACTATAATCACACCAAGTTTCACGCTTGTATATCTAAATTAAAAATACTTTTCAAGACCTATAAAAAACATTTTTTTTTGTATGGAGACACCTTTAATTTTTCACTTTTTTTTCTAATTTTGGTATTTTTTTGTTATAGCGATAACAGAAAAACATTTTCTGTAAAATTTCAACTGTCTACCTATACGCTTCATGAAATACAACCCGCTGACAGACAGATAGACGGACAGACAGCGGAGGCTTAGTAATAGGGTCCAGTTGGTCACCTGTTGGTTGTACGGAACCTCAAAAATATATACTCGTATACTTACTCTTGGTAGATTCTTTCCTGCACGGTTGCGTGGGATCCTATCATCACCAGGACTAGTGGCATCGAGGCTGACATTGTATCAAATCCAGCTGCAATCGTCATGTTCACGTGGTCTCTTAGCTGCACGTCATTCATTACACTCTCAGGAGATGACTTTAATAGCAAATCGATGATGGTCTCTTTTGTACCTGAAATTTTGGATCTTGTGTTTTTAATTAAAGTTTTTCTCATCTACTACATAAACAATAAAATTAAAATAAAATACAGTAAATTTTGACTTCTTTAAGCCCGCCTTGTTACTATTAATTTAGTAATTTCACCACCACCACCGGGGGATGGGCAGCAGCTTCCCTGGGTGTGCATACTGGGGGAGGCCTAATGTCCAATAGTAAGTATTTAGTAAATAATTATTGGGACCATGGGACATTCGCCAAAAACACAAGTCTCACGCTCGGGAGTTTGTTTCATGGTGTTTTGAATATTATAATTATTTACAGGTGGGTTAATTACAAAATTTGCAAAATCCATGCTACTGAATATAATTTTTATTGTTACTCATGTCATGTCATTGTTACTCATGAATTAAGAAATGCTTTCCTCCCATCGCAACTACATAAGTTTGTAAAGTTCTAATACCTTGTTCCGCAACTAGGCTGTGGTTAAGGAAAAAACAGTCCTGATTCGCCACTGGTTTTTAACAAAAAATGAACATTCTTAATTCTCAGTTGCGAATACGGCCGGAGGGGATTATTTACAAGGAATTTTCTTTATTTTACAAAGTTTTTAGCTGTGAGTTTGTCAAAGAAGACATAAAGCCATAAAAAGACAATAATAAGAAACAAGAAATATTGTGTATGTCGGAGAGTTTGTGTGTGTGTGTGTGTGTGTGTGTGTGTGTTTGTAAGAGCAGTAAGGTTCTTAAGTGGAGACTGTGCACACGAGGATGCAGCGTAAGAAGGCCTCCTACTTGGTGGACTGATAACCGGGTTAAAGTCGCGGGAAGCCGCTGATGCGGGCAGCGCCGGACCGGTTGTCGTGGAAATTCTTGGGAAGGCCTTTGCCCAGCGGTGGACGTCTTTCGGCTGATATGATGAGATGGCTTACGACTTGTCTGTTTTTTTGCACTAACTTATGCTATGGATACCTGGATCATAACAAGATCTTTGAGGTATTCTTTGATGCAAGCAACGTTCCATATATGCACATAATCAGACGATTTCAAGATGCCACAGTATTGCAATTCTCACCTGTATTCGTTGGCAGCTTTTGCTCCAATTGTAACCTTCTCTTCTGTATTATCTGAAATTTTTATTGAAAACTAATTAAATTTAATACCCCCTTCCAAATTTCAGCCAAAACGGATATTTTTTTTTCGGTGGTCATTTATTGCAATATTTAAGTTTCGTTTATTTTAGCACCATTATAGTTTCGGCGTGAAATTTACTATCTACATAAACAGCTAATTATTAGATTTCTATTAAATATGGCTACAAACTATATCGGTTGATTCAATCAAAAAAAGTCGCATTAAAATCGGTACACCTGTTTAGACACTGCGATGACATGAACAGATACATACACAAACTTACAGACAAACAAAAGTTTAAAACATATACATAACGTCGTTATTTTTAGACATGAGCAAGGCTTTTGATTTTGTAAAGCTTTCAATACTACTCTGTAAACTAGAATCCTCTGGAATCGGGGGTAAAGAATTTGACTGGTTCAAAAGCTATTTGGGGAACAGGAAACAATTTACGGAAATTTCGAAGCTCAATCCATCGGGTAAAGTTTTTATGAAAACAATATGCAGATCTCAGTTCATAATCAATAGTTCAGGAGTTCCCCAGGGCAGTAATTTTCTCCTATATATAAATGACCTTCCAAAAGCCACTAATCACAAATGTATACTATTTGCGGATGACACTACTTTAGTTATTGAATGCGACAAAGACAAAATGACATTTGAATCAAAAATAAATACCACTATAATGGAAATAATGACACGCATGAACAATAATAACCTAAGTGTGAACATAAATAAGACTAAATTAATACAATTTAGTCAAATTGTAGGAGTGCCTATGCGACTAAACCAGTATTCTTAAATGTAAATTATAATAAGAACAAATTGAATAATCTAGCGGAAATAAATTCTTAGGTATTAATATTGACAAACATCTTAATTGGAAAGATCATGTTGATTTTGTGTGTGATAGGTTGGAACGTTTTGTATTTGCACTAAGACGATTAAGACAAACTGTATCAAAGGAAGCTGCTTTAACAGCGTATCATGTACATGTATCGTCAATACTTAGTTATGGTTTGATTCTATGGGGAAACTCTGTCGACTCAGACAGAAGTTTCAAGCTACAAAAAAGGTGTATACGTGCAATTTGTAATTCATGGTTTAGAGATAGCTGCAGACCACCGTTTAAGGAATTAAACATTTTGCCATTGCCCTGCTTGTACATAAGAAAAGTTTGTCTATTTGTTAAGAATCATCCAGAATACTTTAGGAACCTGAGAGATGTTACCATAAGACAAAGAAGGCTCAGTATATACATCTATTACATCAACCTCCTTGTCACTCAGATATATATAAAAGAAATATTTCTAATATGAGTGTCTCACTGTTTAATAAGCTTCCAGTTGAAATTAAAACGTTAGAAGGTAATTTATATAAAAAAAAAGTTTTAAAAAACTAAAAATTGACTTCAAAATGAAATTCACTCAAAAGTATGAAATAATATTGTTATACTTAAATACACAACATTAACCAACAATAACGATATCAAAGGTGTGTACGAATTAAACTAGGGGCTTTGAGGTCGGTACCATCACACAGTTAAATGGTTTATATTCGATGGTTTGCTGACACCAACCTCAAAAAAAATTTTAACCCTCTAATTTAATTCGTACCCACCTTTGATTTCTTTATTGTTGGTTAATGTTGTTTATTTAAGTATTATAACATTATTTCATACTTTTGAGTGAATATCATTTTGTAGTCGGTTTTTAGTTTTTTTTTCTTTATTTTTAGTGATAATGCTATCTATTTAACAACGTTAAATCCAATCACCTATACTCACCAATAGGAATAATCAAATCATAATACATGTGTTTCATTAACAGATACAGAGTCCTGTGGCTTCCATCATCATCTCAGCAGCATGAAAGTTAAGAAGTTAAATCGTCCATCATCAGCTCATCTGAATAACCTAAAAGAATACAACTATCGGTCTATGCATACCTGCGTTATATCCATATATAACATTAAAAAGAATTTTCCTGCAACTCCTAACCGTTAGGGAGTTGAACCTTCCTACATCAGCTTCAACATGAGCTTATGACAAACAGACGCAAGTTTTTAATAGCTTTAGAAAACATATGAATGACGTAATTAGTGCCTTTAAAATTTGAGGGTTGCCCTCGATTTCTCTGGGATCCCATCATTAGATCCTGACTTGGTGACAATGGGACCCCTTTGGGAGTATACTCTTTCGAATAAAAAAAGAATATTGAAAATCGGTCCACGATTGACAGAGAAATCGGTTAACATACATTAAAACAATAAATATACAGTCGAACATAGAACCTCCTCCTTTTTTTTAGACCTAATTGTAAAGTGTTCTTGCAAATAAACAATTATCTTATATTATCTTATCTCATCCCTCTTTTTGCGTCGGGGTTAATATAAATGAAAGTAAAAAATTAAGAAACTTTGAACAATAAAATGTATCATCTACTATATAAAAATAAGTCGGGTTTTCCTTCCTAAAGCTATAACTCCAGAACGGCTGAACCGATTTGGCTAATTCTTTTTTTGTCGAGTTCGTTATTGTCAGGAGAAGGTTCTTATGTATGGTAGGGTAGGGTAGGGTAGGGTAGGGTAGGGTAGGGTAGTGTAGTGTAGTGTAGGGTAGGGTAGTGTAGGGTAGTGTAGGGTAGGGTAGGGTAGTGTAGGGTAGGGTAGGGTAGTGTAGTGTAGGGTAGTGTAGTGTAGGGTAGTGTAGTGTAGGGTAGAGTAGGGTAGGGTAGGTGTAGGGTAGGGTAGGGTAGGTGTAGGGTAGGGTAGGGTAGTGTAGTGTAGGGTAGTGAAGAGTAGTGTAGTGTAGTGTAGTGTAGGGTAGTGTAGTGTATGTAGGGTAGGGTAGGGTAGTGTAGGGTAGGGTAGTGTAGGTTAGGGTAGTGTAGTTTAGGGTAGGGTAGTGTAGGGTAGGGTAGTGTAGGGTAGAGTAGTGTAGTTTAGGGTAGGAAAGTATAGGGTAGGTTGTGTAGGGTAGGGTAGTGTAGGGTAGGGTAGTGTAGGGTAGGGTTGGGTAGTGTAGTGTAGGGTAGTGTAGTGTAGTGTAGTGTAGTGTATGTAGGGTAGGGTAAGGGTAGTGTAGGGTAGGGTAGTGTAGTGTAGGGTAGTGTAGTGTATGGTAGTGTAGTGTAGTGTAGTGTATGTAGGGTAGGGTAGGGTAGTGTAGAGTAGGGTAGTGTAGTGTAGGGTAGTGTAGTGTAGGGTAGTGTAGTGTAGGGTAGTGTAGGGTAGTGTAGTGTAGTGTATGTAGGGTAGGGTAGGGTAATGTAGGGTAGGGTAGGGTAGTGTAGGGTAGGGTAGTGTAGTGTAGGGTAGGGTAGTGTAGGGTAGGGCAGTGTAATGTAATGTAAGGCGGTACGTAGTTCGCCGGGACAGCTAGTTTTTTTATAATTATTATTGTAAGAGGCCTTTGTTTAGCTGAGGATGCCTTTCGACTGATATGATAATTATTATTGTAGTTTTTATATAACTATAACTTATTTATTAAGGATATCCAATGAGCCCAAACACAATATCTCTGCTGTAAGTTAGTGAAGAGTTGGGTATCCTATAGATTCCGGGTGATGCTGTAGCATCAGGTCAAGGTTACCAAGTTCTTTCAATTTTATTGAAGTACCATGGTAATACCAAATTTAAAATCAATCAGACCTGTGAGAATTACTAGAAAGAAATTGATTCTCTTCAAACGGCTAAAAAGATTTTCTTAAATTCATAGATTACAACAATCTCAATCAACAAGTCACTACGAGGACAATAGCCGCGAGTAAATTCGTTGTACCTACAGTTTCCAACTACTACGGCGACAGAACACTGAGAAACCGTTTACCATATCTCATGAACAGTTTGCCCGCGGCTATTAGACTCGAGCATAAAAAAAGTAAATTTAAAAATCTGTATTTTCTTCATATAAACAGCCTGTAAGGGAGTTTGGCTCTTGCCTACGTACCTATTCACTTAGAATCTAGTCACCACAATTCCTTCCTGACGCTATAACTCCAGAACGGCTGAACCGATTTGGCTAATTCTTTTTTTGTCGAGTTCGTTATTGTCAGGAGAAGGTTCGTATGTATGGTAGGGTAGGGTAGGGTAGGGTAGGGTAGGGTAGGGTAGGGTAGGGTAGTGTAGTGTAGTGTAGGGTAGGGTAGTGTAGGGTAGTGTAGGGTAGGGTAGGGTTGTGTAGGGTAGGGTAGGGTAGTGTAGTGTAGGGTAGTGTAGTGTAGGGTAGTGTAGTGTAGGGTAGTGTAGTGTAGGGTAGAGTAGTGTATGTAGGGTAGGGTAGGGTAGAGTAGGGTAGGGTAGGTGTAGGGTAGGGTAGGGTAGGTGTAGGGTAGGGTAGGGTAGTGTAGTGTAGGGTAGTGAAGAGTAGTGTAGTGTAGTGTAGGGTAGTGTAGTGTATGTAGGGTAGGGTAGGGTAGTGTAGGGTAGGGTAGTGTAGTGTAGGGTAGGGTAGTGTAGGGTAGGGTAGTGTAGGGTAGAGTAGTGTAGTTTAGGGTAGGAAAGTATAGGGTAGGTTGTGTAGGGTAAGGTAGTGTAGGGTTGGGTAGTGTAGGGTAGGGTAGTGTAGGGTAGGGTTGGGTAGTGTAGTGTAGGGTAGTGTAGTGTAGTGTAGTGCAGTGTATGTAGGGTAGGGTAAGGGTAGTGTAGGGTAGGGTAGTGTAGGGTAGGGTAGTGTAGTGTATGGTAGTGTAGTGTATGTAGGGTAGGGTAGGGTAGTGTAGAGTAGGGTAGTGTAGTGTAGGGTAGTGTAGTGTAGGGTAGTGTAGGGTAGTGTAGTGTAGTGTATGTAGGGTAGGGTAGGGTAATGTAGGGTAGGGTAGGGTAGTGTAGGGTAGGGTAGTGTAGTGTAGGGTAGGGTAGTGTAGGGTAGGGCAGTGTAATGTAATGTAAGGCGGTACGTAGTTCGCCGGGACAGCTAGTTTTTTTATAATTATTATTGTAAGAGGCCTTTGTTTAGCTGAGGATGCCTTTCGACTGATATGATAATTATTATTGTAGTTTTTATATAACTATAACTTATTTATTAAGGATATCCAATGAGCCCAAACACAATATCTCTGCTGTAAGTTAGTGAAGAGTTGGGTATCCTATAGATTCCGGGTGATGCTGTAGCATCAGGTCAAGGTTACCAAGTTCTTGCAATTTTATTGAAGTACAATGGTAATACCAAATTTAAAATCAATCAGACCTGTGAGAATTACTAGAAAGAAATTGATTCTCTTCAAACGGCTAAAAAAATATTTTCTTAAATTCATAGATTACAACAATCTTAATCAACAAGTCACTAGTTAAGCATAACATGGCCTCGACATGGAGCGGGAGAGGCGGGCATTGTCGGTTCGGTGCAATATGCTTGCGCGCAGATTTGCTAAATGCAGTAAAGATGCGAAGGGCACCCTCTTCAGAGCCTTTTGCCAGTGTTTTTACACCTGCTAGTTGTGGTACCGGTATAAGAGGGTGTCCTTCAGCACGTTAAGGGTGCAGTATAACGACGCGTATCGTATCCTCATGAACCATTCTAGGTGCTGCAGCGCGTCGGGTATGTTTGCCGAGGCGGGAATGCCCGACTTCTTTGCTGTTATCAGGGAGCGTATATCTTCCTTTTGGGATAGATTGCGGCGCTCTGATAACAGCATTTTACAGATTGTGAGTCAGGACTTGACCAGTCCCATGACAAGACATTGGGTCTTGGTTCACCGAGACCCTAATAAAAAATGACGATATAATATACTGATTTAATAGTGTACTATTATTATAATTTTGTTTATTTTAATATTGTATTTTAATGGGTTTATTGCCTAAATAAATAAATTTTTATTTATTTATTATTTATTATTATAACCTTAATACGAGGACAATAGCCGCGAGTAAATTCGTTGTACCTACAGTTTCCAACTACTACGGCGACAGAACACTGAGAAACCGTTTACCATATCTCATGAACAGTTTGCCCGCGGCTATTAGACTCGATCATAAATAAAGTAAATTTAAAAATCTGTATTTTCTTCATATAAACAGCCTTTAAGGGAGTTTGGCTCTTGCCTACGTACCTATTCACTTAGAATCTAGTTACCACAATTACGTCTTATCTGTGATTGTAATTTATAATTGTGAGACTGCCGATCCCACAGACAAACTGATCATTCAGTTTTGTGGGTCTAATGTTTACCTATGTACTGATTTTTTTCGATTAATAATTAAATAAATAAAAAAACTAAATCTAAATCGGTTCATCCATTTAGGTGCTACCATGCTACAAAAAAAACATGCAAACACATACGTAAAACTTATAACATTCTTCTTTTTGCGTCAGGGGTCAAAAATAAAATTCGACGAACTTCAATGAATGTTGAATCACTTACCTCATCAATAGTTTCGTGAAAATAGTTTATGCAGTTGTCTTCCGTTCTCTTGATATTTGTCCAATTATAAATGGTATCGACTTGTAACAATAAGTTGAACAGTTTCGTTGTAAGAAGATTTAATACAGATTCTACTGTGTGCATGTATTTTTGTTTTTTGTCAAAATCCCCGAACACTACGGCTGTTTAAAAAGAAAAATTATATATAATTAGAGTTGAAATAGACAGGACACGTAGCAAGGCTTCGCGGAACAGAGATGGATCCTCAAAACCACCTTGTGGAGAGGGATACAGGGAAAAAGAGGAAGAGGAAGTCCGCCTTCGCGATGGGAGGACGAAATTTAAACAATTGCAGGCCCAAATTGGTGCATTTACCCACCCGGGGGTTCTTGACATAGTCTAAAGTTAATTAGCAAGTAATGTAAATATTCTTTCATTATTAAGCAAGAACAATTAAGGCTTTTTTATTTTTATTTTATTTTATTTTACTTTAACACACTTAAGCTTAGCAATTCTGTGTGTCTCTTTTTGTGTTTCTATAACGTTTAATGATTATATCACAGTTAAATTTCAAAATTTAAAATGAAAACTGAAAAAAAAGTTTTTTTATTCTGATCAAATGACCTATTCATTTGATCAGAATAAAAAAACTTTTTTTTTTTAAATCCTTAAAATATCCCACCACAATGTTGAACAGTGCATTTACGATTTAAATTTATCAGCATATTGTTAATCGTCGTAGCCAATAGACGTCCACTACTAGATAAAGGCCTCCCCCAAGGATTTTCACAACTTAAAATAAGCTGCCACATAAGCTGCCCACATCCAGCGGCTTCCCGCAACCTTTACCTGATCATCGGTCTACCGAGTGGGAGGTCTTTCTAAAATGCATGTTCGGGTGTGCGGTCATCACTCGAGAACATTTTTACCCCAACATCTGTTCTACGAGCTATGTGCCTAGGCCACTGCCACTTGAGGATAGCGATTCTTAAGAGCTGTGTCGGTTCCTTTAGTTCTCCTACGGATTTCCTCATTTATGATTCGATCATGTAAAATTTAGAGCACAATTTAAAATACTCACAACAAATTGTATTGATAGCGTAGTCTTTTACGTAAGGCACATGGTCAACACTGCCTTTGTCGGCTTCCGAGGCAATTTTTTCAACCATCCTTTTCGATTCAGTATTGAACGTCTCAAGAAAACTGTCTAGTAAGATTTGAGAACTATAAGCTGGCGATAGAAATTTTCGATCCTTTTTCCAAATTGATTCTGTAATAACAAATAAAAAATTGTGAAAAACGCAACTTGTTGATTCCGTTTAGGTAAAATTCCAAACGACATAATTATACAAGCGAAACATAAAACAGGAAATATTTTTAAATGCGGTAAAAAACAGATTCACAACGTTTTTTTGTAACAAAAAAAATGACTAGAACTGATCTGATGGAAAATGACAATACAGTTGAGGATATTAATTACATGCGTATTTATCCTCGCATTTAAAGCTGCGATATTGTAAGAATCGGGAAACACTGATGCTGGCAAGGAATCCCACTCCTTCGCTGTCCACATAATAAATGAGGAAACGTAACGCATCGTGGGGAAAGGCGAAATATCAACATCGAACAGGTGGAACCACTAACCAGCGTCTCATTGACCGATAGTGTAATGGATTTGGGGAATGACGTCTGTGATTCTAGCGCACACTATCCGAAAGAAATTCATTAAGATACATTTAAATACATTGAGTACCGAAAACATCAACTGTTAAATACAAAGATATTTCCTATTGTCTTCACTTAGTGATCATTTGCCATATCTGCATCGTTGAACGCACCCTCCATCTAAGCCGACGCGCGCACAAGAAAGGAGTATAATAATATAATAATAATCAAATTTATTTATCGACCAACAAAGGATCACCATAGTGTTAGTAACTTATTCTAGGACTTAGACTAGTGTTAGTAATATACACAATTACATTTACATTATATGAAATTTATTTACAATATCACGACTGTTATTGGCAACGTGAACCAAGCAGCAGTGGTTCACAATTGCGCAATCTAGTCTACTGGCAAACTACTAGTATAGGGAGGGGCAGGGTTCGTTGTTATCCAATAAA
This sequence comes from Coleophora flavipennella, assembly GCA_947284805.1. Lineage (NCBI taxonomy): Eukaryota > Metazoa > Arthropoda > Insecta > Lepidoptera > Coleophoridae > Coleophora > Coleophora flavipennella. Next base: position 2,806,513 of record OX369272.1, read on the forward strand.
ATAATATTCTTCTAAAAACAACACTGAACTATATAACATTTAAAAAAAAGTACAAGTAATGAAAAGGTGAATAAAAGCAATAAAAAGAGAGCCGTCGGAAAAAAATAATAAACGTAAAAATATGGAAAACTGAAAGTGTCGATGAACAAAATAAGAATTGGTATGACAGTTTCAAAAACAAACAAAATAACAAGAAGTAGACAAAAATATGATAAAAAAGTAGGTTGAAAAAAAACTAAAAGATTGACTTCGAAACAATGTTCATCCATCATCTAGCGTTTAAATTGGAGCTTCACTAGTTAAACAATGTACTTGTCAGTGAACTTTTTAATCATTACAACCCCTTAAACATCTCCTCTGCTGGTGCAAGGGTATCTTCCCAAACTCGGGAATATTGGGCAATACTCCACACACAGAGGCTAAGTCTTGGTTAGTGAAGATTCTAGAACTAGTGGCGGGCCCCACTATAGAAATTTTGCAAGCTCCTTATAAGCCATCTGACATGGTTTAATGACTTCCAATTCGTAAAAGCAATCGGCACCAACGACTTAACGTTCCTTGCGAATCACGGAAACGGTCGGGAAAAATCCTACTTCAAATCCATTCATATATTGTGTTTCAGGTCAGTTAACCTGCGTAATCGACCCAGTCACGCATGCACTGAGTTACGGAGATCGCTTCACTTCGCTTGACGGAGGTTGTCCAAAATTCAATCTTTTATGCATTTCCTCTTGATTTTGTTTCCTTTTTTCTACTTATAATTTGAGTGTGTTTGGCTACTTTTCACCTGATAGAAAGCGACAATGCAGTCAAATTGTACACTCATACTCAAATAATGCCTATTCAGTCTTGCCTTGAAGATCCCCAAATTGTAATAGTCGGGAATCACTATTTTGTAGCAGACGTCGGCAAGGAGTCCGATATGATGATTTATAATTTTTAGCTTACCAATTGAAAAAAAAAAGATGATGACAGATGTTCACAAGTGTAGAAAAAATAACAAAACATACCTTCAGAAGTGAGAAGACATTCTCCTACCCAGGGTTTGACCATGCTATAGCTTACACCTTTAGATAAACACTTGTTGGATATCAGTAAGCAGTCATCGGGATCGCAGACAACTGAAATTTAAAAATTACTTAATTTAACATACAAAGAAGTTTGACGCAGGTTACACTTTAACTTACCCAATTATAGAGGCATGTATAGAGCAAGCAGTGGTGTGGTAGGTAATTTTTGTTTTATTTTCAAAGAGTTTTTATTGTACGGCTCACCAAGCTGATGGAAAGTGGCTATCGCAGCCTAGATACAACTCACATATCACCATGGGCATAGTGTTCATATCTTCCATAACCCATAAACTTCCCAAATTACTCAATGATAGAAGCATGTGTAGAGCAAGTTTTTTGGTAGGTACTCTCTGTTTTATTTTCAAATAGTTTTTATTGTACAGCCCACCCAGCAGATGGCAGATGGCAGCTAACTGACATATCGCCATGGGCACAATGTTCATATCGACCATAACCCACAAACGTCCCAACTTACTTAATTATAGAGGCATATATAGAGCAAGCAGTGGTTTGGTTGGTCTGTTTTATTTTAAAAGAATTTTTATTGTACGGCCCACCCAGCTGATGGAAAGTGGCTAACGCAGCCTAGGTTCAACGAAAATATCACCATGGGCACAATGTACGTATCGCCCATAACACATAAAGGTCCCAACTTACTTAATTAAAGAGACATTATAAGTCTTAGCGGCCCGTTCCAGGTGAAGATAGGTGTGCACCAAGGTTCAGCACTAAGCCCTCTTTTATTCAAACTCTGTATGGACTACTTACCGCATAACCTACATGAGCCTACCCATTGGTGCATGCTCTATGAGGATGACATAGTGCTATTAAGCAAAACCGCCATCGGTCTTCAAGAAACATTGGAACATGTATAGAGCAAGCAGTGGTTTGGTAGGTACTCTCTGTTTTATTTCGTTACTTAACATCAGGAGAGATGATGTCAAGGGCTTATCAATGTCCTTCTGTTGCACGATAATGCACCTGTCCACACGGCTGCTATCTTAAGGCTGCCATTCGGGACTGTGGGTTTACAGAACTTGAACACCCACCTTATAGCTCGGACTTTTCCCCGAGTGACTACTTCTTATTTCCGATTTGAAGAAAGTGCTATGGGGAAGATAATTTACTAATGATAAAGACTTGCAATCAGCTGTTTTAGGCCACTTTAAAGACAAAAATTCGGACTACTTTTTCAAAGCTATTGAAATGTTGGTTCAGTGATCTAAAATGTGTGTTGTAAATAAAGGAGACTATATTGAAAAAGTAATACGGATTTTATTGCATTTCTAAGTACTTCCACAACCCAGTTAGGCCAATTTATTATGGGACCTACATACTTATTCATTAGGCAATTAAATTATATACTTTACATTATTATTATTTATTTATATTAATTATTTTTGTACATTTGATTTAGCTTATTTGCATAATAATATTTATATTTTTCAATCTAATCCTTTTGAGCGAAGGCTAAATATGACGGTCTGCTCCCCGCATGCATCTGCAGTGCCCTTACAGGGAGCGTGTACAAACTACAATTTTTACTGTTTTTGTTCATTCTTTATGAGTACATGTAAGCAGAAATAAATTAATATGAATTTATACTGACGTAAAGCACAGGGTGAACGTCGCGTGTTAAAAGTAGAGAACTTTAACGGTTATGCTGTATAACCTTCGCATGCCCGTTAAAACCAACGGCAAAGTGAAGCAGAAGATGTGACTATGATGACTATGATGTAGCTTTAAAGTTGCGCAATCGAATCGAATCGAAGTTGAATGATGATGGCTCGTAAAAAGACGTAAAGAAGACCATGTTGTGCAAATCGCCCTAAATCTACCAAACGAAAAACGTGGTTAGTCTGCTCCCCGTTGTCCTGGTAGTGTAATATCGCCAGAGACATGGAAAAAGCGTAGTTGGCTGAACTGACAACCCAGGATAGACTGTCGTGGCGTAAATCTGTAAGGAGACCCGACCCTAAAAAATGGGAAAAGGTAATTAAAAGAAGACACGTCCAAGAATGTCATATGAAATTGTTTACAAGTGGGCATAAGTGCGTGTGCACGCGCGCATGTGCATAAACGAAGTTTAATGCGGACGGATTATGTGCATCAATATTAGTCTACGTAACTGTCACATAAAAAGAGTAAAAGATTAGATAAGATTAGTTTTGTTTATTACATATTATCAATGTTAAGTGTACAGTAGTTAATAAAAATAAGAGTATCTATGAATGATCGTCAAAATAATGTTATTAGCTTTTGCCCGCGGCTTCACCCGCGTGGGCATCGTTTTTATAACTGGCGCTGAGGGTGAGTGGTGCGCGAGCCGCAAGCGGTTAGCGAGCGTGTACATGAGTTTTCTCCAGATCCCACAGGAGATATATCGGGCTATTCTGATTAGCAGTGTATGTCGCTTCCCACCCCCTCAACCAATTCTATACAAAAAAATCACTTCAACCCGTTGCTACGTTGCGACGCCGAAAAATAAAGTTTTCCCCACATCCCTCGGGAACTATGTCAGGATATGCTAATTAGTAAATTATGTCATTTTACACCCCCTCAACCACCTTTGTGCAAAAAAATATTACAATCCATTGTTCCGTTGCGATTGTAAAGAAATTAGCCAAAAAACAGTATTTTTGACGTGATAACGTCTAAGAAATCGATGGACGTCGGCTGCATTCACGAAAAAGGATTACTCATTGTCCCGTTACGCTCATTTTTAAGTTACGCTCATTGACTCGTCATAAAAGTATGTAATCATTTCATCAATGTTTTGTTATGACATTTTCACATTTATAACGTTAGTAAGGATAAGGATTAAGGATAGTACCAGATTCCATTAATCACGTGATGTTTTTTTAGCATTTTTAACCCCCCTCTCTCGCCCCCAAACCAAAAACAAGTGTATTTTTTAAGTACCTACAAATAATCTTAAATTTTTTAGAGTATTATCTTTAAATACAGGAATAGATCGAAGAGAACTCCGCACATATTCATAGCAAGTGCGGTCATCACCACCTAGTGATGATATTAAGATATTTTAATTGTATTGTCGTATTAGTTAAGAAAATAAATCAGTGAGATTTCACTTATGTGCCTGAAGCAAATACTAGCTCTTTTGCACATGCTCTCTATATACCACTGTGGAGAAGGCAGGACTGGAATAAAGCTTTCAGCACTCTCATGGGGCACGACATACTCTGCTACGACGTCATGGCTGTCGATAACCATATTATTCCATACTTCTGAGAGAACTTCTACAGCCTTCTGAAAGTTCATTTTTTAAGATCATGATCTTTTCTTCTCTCTTGGCGCCCTTTTTCTCTCGACGAGGTTGAACGCGCTTCTGCTAGGTGCATTCGTAAAGATTAATATTGCATCTAGATTATGCTTGGCAAAGTGGTGTATGGCGTTGGAAATAACCTTTGGATATCTCGGGTCCTCTATCAGATGAAATCATAAAATTGGTTTCAGGCGTCCTTCTTTATTCCGCAAAGTGGTAAACCATGAAACCTTGCTGACTGCATACCATGGTTATGTCGCATCCACTCTGAGATATGGGATAATATATTGGGAAAACGCAACTGGTAGGTAAATTATATTTAAGGCTCTAAAAAGATGTATAAGATCTATTTGTAACATTTATCGAACTGACAGCTGCAGACCTTTATTTTAAAAGACCTAAACTTCTTACTTTTCCTTGCATGTTTATCTACAAAGTAGCTGTATTTGTGAAATCTAATTTTCACCTACTTAAGACTTTAAAATCTCAAAGGCATTGTGAAACTATTTGCACAGTTCCATGTAATGCAGCCCTGCTCCACAAAAGTGTATTTACATTAGATCCTAAATTATATAATAAAGTACCTCGGGAAATACGTTAGTTTGAGTTTTAAAAACAGTTTATGACATGTATGAATATTTAAATGCTGACATATTGTGATATTAAGTGATTTCTATTTTATGTTCGACATTATACATTAAATTTATTTTCTTAAGTACAACATTTGACATCAATCATTTTAAAAATTAAAAGGTAGGTGTAATGTTATTTTTTTTCTCTATTTTTCTTTGTGCAAGGTAAAATGTATTGTATGCCTCTTTGGGTAGATTATGTGAAATTTTATATTACTTTAATATCTTTGTACCATAATCAATAAAAAAAACTCTGATTATGATTCCGCATAATTTCCTTGAAATTGTTGACAGTAGCAAGCTTATTTCAGTCCACAGCATGAGTAGAAGCTGTCGAAGAGGAATATTTGCAACTTCTAATTGCCAGGTATGTTGACCCTAAGTGTGTTATTGCTTCAGCACGGCCCATATCATTTCCTTTTATGATGCACCCAGAATATACACTAGGGATCAAATTGTGCGTCATAGCAATGACCCAATCAGGCAATGAGACACGATATTCGACATTCATCAGGAGAGTAGCTTATTTATTTGCCGCTATCAAGCCTATAGGTAACCGGGCTTTATAATCTTGCGACAGAAAAACTTGGCAACGGCGAGTCAAGATCACACTATACGCCGCTTTTCGTTAAATCGCGCGTTTGACGAAAAAGTAAATACACGTGATATCTTACTACACTCCCCTCCCCCTTGTGATATTTTGTGATTTTTACCGAACCCCCTCACCCCCTTGCTTTCGAGCCTCACGTGAATAATGGACGGCTCCTGAGCATAATACCATGAAATGCGAAGACCATAGGTATATAATTTTTTAAAGCTTGTGAAATAAGACTTAATTTCACAAGCTTAAAAAAATTACTAAAAGTTTTACAAAATAGGATTAGAAGTATAACAGAACTAAACATAGGAGATGATCAGTATGGGTTCCGTAAATACAATATATATATATTCTTTATTGTACACAAACATTTAAATGACAAGAATTTAGGGAGGACGTGTTCAATAATTAGAGATCTCTTCCAGCCAACCTTACCGGGTGTTAGGAGACTTTAAAGTATGGGAGGCAAACCTGTGGTAGCTAGCCAGGCGGACTATGAAAATGCCCTACCACCAACCAAACCGCCACCGCCAAAGATGACACCGCCGGGAATCGAACCCGCGACCTCCTGGTGTGAAGCGAATGAACTAACCATTACTCTCTCTGCAATAATATTATATGAACCCCACACGATAAGAAGATGACTACTACCACACCCCGGACATTGCATACAATTAATGGTCGTGAAATGACATTTCTAAAAACAAATGACGGATTAAATAAAATCACGGCGAAATCCCATACGTTCGAGAACCAAACTATAACCAATCAGTATCAATATAGGTGACAAGGGGGTGAGGGCGCAATCTAGAGAGCGGCAGGAAGTGTCCATACTGTATGTTAGTTCTAATATAATATACTTTGCTACTACTGGGTATATCACTTACCATACAGCTTCACTGGACCAAGATATAAGCGGACTGTTCCTCCTTGTCTTGGGATGTTGTATGCTGCCTGCTGCAAGTACTGCCAAGTTTCTGCAATTTTTTTTTAACAAATGTAATTTTTTTTGAGAAAATAAGGTGACAAGTTATTTTCTGGAAAGCGCTAAAAGGTAGATGCTGATCATGTAACTAAAAATTTTTTTTTTCAAGTAACCTATACAATCAAAGCAACAAAGTTTGACCTCTCATACAAAATTTACTACTGATCTATTATTAACGCGACAAGATAAGGTACGTGCGGAAAGTTTTTTTTTTCTCGATTGTATAGGTGCCTTGGAGAAAGTTTTTAACACTAGAGTCCTCCATTTAGCGCTATTCAACAGCGAATCCAAAAAAAACACTAAACACAGTAAGGTCTTAGAGCTGGGGTAGAAAAGTTCTCCAGTGGCAACCGCGCACCGGAAGACGCAGCGGAGGCAGAAGGAAAAGTGAAGGCTAGGCTGGCCTATGTCAACTGTCCCGATTTAATCAGGATGTCCAGATTTAATGAGGATGTCCCGATTTAATCAGGATGTCCCGATTTAATCAGGATGTCCCGATTTTAGGGCCCGGCGTCCTGGGTCCCGATCACAGTACTGGCGGGATGCTGACTGTCCCGATTTTTAACATCCACATTTTATGAAGTAAAAACTTCTTTAGACACGTTGGGCATTTTTGAGATAGGAAAAAGCCAATGAACTCGCGACACCGTGATCGACACCGACACCTTACCAGAAACACCCGGAGGGTCAAAAATAAAATTTAAAAAAGTTTTCACTTCTATCGGCACTCTCGGAATGTTTAGGTTAGGTTTTATTTCATTTTATTAATCCCGCCAGTTCTGCTATTGTTGTGGGTGGATGATAACAAATTAAAAAAACACGTTTTAAATCCACCAAATCCCATACTAAATATTCTTTTAACTTTTTTAAAAATTAAACGTATCATATTGTGAGTATCGTATTTCTTGAGAAGTCCCGATTTAATTTTGTCGTCCTGATTTTTTTCGTATTTAATCCCGCAATATTGATTTGGTGAGTTGGCAACCCTCGTGAAGACATAATGAAGGTTGCGAAATTCCGCTGGATGCGGGCAGCGCAGGACTGGTAGTTGTGGAAATCCTTACAGGAGGCAGTGGACGTCTTTCGGCTAATATGATGATTGTAATACAAATCATAAACAACTATAGAATAAAACCATATAATATTCAAACTACAGCTGGTGAAACGGAAGACCGTTGGGGCAATAAAGTTCTCAAGTGGCGACCGTGCACCAGATGACGTAGCGTTGAACTGGTGAAGGTCGCGGAAATCCACTGAATGCCGACTACTATGCAGGACCGATCGTTGCGGAAATTCTCAGGGGAGGCCTTCGTTCAGTTCTAGTTACAACTAAAGACAATAAAATAAAAAGCGAAAAGTTTTTCGAAACTTGCGTACGTTGCTTTAGCGGTGAAGAAAAACATCGCGAGGGAACCTGCACATCTGATTCCAGATATGGAAGGTTGTATTGCACACGTCCGTAGGCGTAAAGTTTGTTAGCTTTGACGGCTCCCGACAAAAATTATGTCAAAGGTGGCGCCCTAAGTTCAATAATTCCGCCCGCGCGCCGCTGGCGCGGCATCTTTAACAGGCTGTTTGTTGGGGGCCGTCAAAGACGCGGTTAAATGTGCGAACGAACTATAAATCCAAGTGCAACACCAGACAACGGCTGTCTTAGCCCTTGGATAAGAGAGAGAGTTGATAAGTGATTGGTGATAAAAGGATAGGTCAGTATACAGATGTAATAAAATTGGTATGGTGCTCGTTACCTTACTCTGGCAAGGGCTTCTACTCAATATATACTGAACAACTTTCCCCAAGGAGTCCAGTCCATCTTCAAAAAAAAATTCGACTCTATAAAAAAAAATCACAATATTGCTCAATCAGCTGGTTTTGTATGAAGACCTACACCAATGTCGTCACAACCTGTAAGAAAAAAATGTGTCCTTACTTTTGCGTCCACGGAGAAAAGATGTCACATGGCCTACTATAGGCCATGCTCCTTGGTATATCGGCGGCTCTTTTGTGTATTTATCACTTTTACCATTTTTCCAATGCGTGTACGCAAATAAAATACAGAAAAAACACACAATTAAAATGGCTATCATTTCACCAATAAACTGAAAGTGTTGTATGAGTTTGTGACGCGGACACCTATCAAGGCCGTGACTTCAGCCATTATATATCTTTTCATCACCAGATAAGTAATTTATTCAGTAAGTACAGTCGCGTGCAATATTTACTGTGGAGCCTGGAAATAAAGTTATTTACGGCCGAATAATATTGGAAGGACAAAGCGAAGCCAGTTGGCGCCTCGTCCTTATCAGCGTTCCTGAGCCAAAATGGCAAAACACAGAACCCTTTTAATTTCATAATGACTGTCAATCTGTCAGTCTGTCCATATGGTTAGTTGCAGGGACTGGGCAATGTTTTTTGCCTGGCAAGCACCTTGCGTCCAAGTGTCCTATCCCGCCCTCAACTAGTGTTTTCGTAGGCGGCCACGTGGGCTCTGGGCGAAAACAACGCGAGGCACGTGAGATTTCCATTAAATGGAACTGCTGGTTTGTTTACTGGCAGGGAAGCATCTCTGGCACTTGCCTGGATAGCAAGTAGAGCTAAGCTAATACTGCTCCGACCGATCTAAAAGCGTAGGAGTAAGTCTGGATAGGTGCGATAAGCGCTGGGAAGTGAGCGCGCCAACAGCTTCGGTACCACACCGGTGATGTGGGAGCCAGCTTTTCTGGCGTCCCGAGCGGGACTCGAACCGCCAGCAGCGAAATGCGGGAAGGTGATCGTGCCTACGAGATAAGATAAGATAAGATAAGATAAAAATTTATTGTCCTAAACTGAGTACAAAGGGTTGTTACAAATTGTTTAGGCATCTACAGTTTACCCATTTCGGGCATACAATAATCGTTAATTACATTGTCATAAATTGTCATTACATAATCAAATAAAATTACCTACTTATGCTACTTTATATAAAAAAAAATCCTCTAAGCTATAGAACGTGTTTTCAATCAACCACTCCTTTAGTGAAATTTTAAAATGAGCACCATCTAGTGATTTTATTGAGTTAGGCAAATGATTAAAAATTTTTGTACCAGTTACAATAGCGCTTTTACTAAATATGTAGCTTCTAGCTAATACACCACACATATCGTTTTTATATCTACTCCGTAGTTCATTTCTGCGACAAATTTCATTTTTTTTGTAAAATATTCTTTATGACTTTTTATAAAAACACACAGTTCCAGTATATAGATAGAAGTCAACGTTAAAAATCTCCTTTTTTTGAACACAGGTCGCAGGGATTCAGTGCTAGTCATTTTGTAAATAATCCTAAGACATCTTTTTTGCAGAATGAAGGTAGACTGAATATTAACAGAGTTGCCCCAATACATGATACCGTATGTTAAAAGTGGGTAAACATATCCATAATAGGCATTTCTACAGACCTCTATTGAAGTAACACTGCTTAATATTGATAAAGCGTAACATTTGCTTGATATCTTTTTGTTAATAATGTCAATATGAGATTTCCAATTTAAATGTGTGTCAATCGTTATTCCTAAAAACTTAATGTCATTTACCAATTCTATGTCTTTGTTGTCAATTGTAACTTTCAGTTCCTTAGGCACTTTTTTGTAATTTCTAAAATCAATTAGTTTTGTCTTATCTAAGTTAACTTTCAAATTCAAAGATGTCAACCATTTTATGGCAATGTCAATCGTATTATATATTTCACTAATAAAATCAAGATCATTCAAATTGTCCTGAGGAATAAAAATTGTAGCATCGTCAGCGAACATAACACATAGATGATTGATTACTAGAGGAAGCTCATTTACATAGATAAGAAACAACAATGGTCCTAGTACGCTGCCTTGAGGAATGCCCAAAATGTTTCTTTCAAAATTTGATTGGATTTGCTCAAGTGTCTTAGTATTTCTATTATACTTGTCAATAATTCCGGGACTTACCTGAACAGTAGGTAGTGGTTCTCTTTCACGAGGCACTCGCCTTGCAGATTACCAGAACAAGCGTCTTGGCGGCAAGACCTACCGCAACTGGTCCATGCCTTTGCCTTATAGTGCTGGCAGGAATAGCGGCCCTCACTATATGACCTAGCTGTCGGTGAGTGGGGACGCTATATCATAAACCTGGTAGTTAAGCGCATCTGATAGATATACGAGAGAGGTATGTCCATATGACACAGTAAATTTTATCTGCCACCAATAGATCTGCTATATAAATAATAGATATTAAGTTTTGTATTACTAACCTAATATGGAATAATGAAACCTAGTAGGGAGAAGCGGGGCAGAATGATACAAAGGGTAGATTGATGCACCGAACACATTTCGCAATCCCTTAAACTTAATCGAGTGGTCATATCATAAAAACGCGTCTAAATATGCGTAACTGTGACAGTTGCGACCGTGCTGCCGACGGTGGCGTTTGAAAGGCAACAACGTGTTTTGGGTGCGCCGAAGTAAAAAAATACTTCGAATGTAAAAGTGTTTTAAGAACAGGCTTCCAGCGCGGCATTGGCGAACAACCCGATATTTAACGATATGGTATCAACTTTACGGTTGAATTTCGCGTGTGTGTATTAACGAGACTTACTTTCTTTTATCATCATATCAGCCGAAAACTGTGTACTGCTGGACATAGGTCTCCCCCAAGGATTTCCACGACGACCGGTCCTGCGCTGCCCGCATCCATCGGCTTCCAGCGATCTTCACCAGGTCGTCGGTCCACCAGGTGGGAGGAATTCCTACGCCTGCGCGGTCATCACTCGAGAACTTTACTGCCTCAACGGTCGTCTGTTCTACAAGCTATGTGCCCTGCCCACTGCCACTTCAGTTCAGCGATTCTGTGAGCTATGTCGGTTACTTTGGTTCTCCTGCGGATCACCTTATTTCTGATTCGATCGCGTAGGGAAATTCCAAGCATAGCTAGCTCCATTACACTTTGGGTGACCTTGACCCTTCTTATGAGGCCCATAGTTAGCGACCATGTCTCAGTTCTGTATGTCATCGGTCACTGTAAACACACACTGGTCAAAGATCTAAGTCTTGAGACCCTGCGGTATTTGGGACGTGAAGATATTGCGAAGCTTCCCGAACACTGCCCAGCAGAGTTGGATACGTCGATTGATTGGACTTACCTAGCTGGACTGTTTGTCCCAGGTATACATATTCATCAACAACTTCCAGTGTAGACTCTCCAACCTTTAGAGGGATGGTTGCGACACGGACATTTAACTTTATTTTCGTCTAGTCCATGTTCATTTTAAGATCCACTTGTTGAGAGACTTTACTGAGGCCATCGAGCATTGTGATTAGGTCTTCCATAGTATCAGCCATGACCACAATAACGTCAGCGAATCGAAGTTGGGTTATGTACTCGCCGTTGATATTGATGCCGAATCCACCTCAGTCCAGAAGTTGAAAACATCTTTCAGTGCGGCAGTGAACAGTTTCGGAGATATAACACCTCCCTGTCTCACCCCTTGCTGCAACTGGAAAGGTTTCGAGTTCTGGTCCTGGAGGCGAACCGACATGGTGGCGTTTTCATACAGACACTTCAGCACCTCAATGTATCGATGGTCAATTTGGCACCGCTGGAGAGACTGTAGCACAGCCCAGGTTTCGACTGAATCAAAGGCTTTCTCATAGTGCACAAATGCCAAGAATAGTGGCTGATTGTACTCTTCGGTCTTCTGCATAATCTACCGCAACGTATCTATGTGGTCTATCGTACTAATGCCTTTTCGGAAACCGGTTTGTTCGGGAGGCTGGAAGTCGTCAAACCTGCTTGCGAGACGATTCGTAATGACTCTCGAAAACAGTTTGTAGACATGGCTCAGAAGTGAGATGGGTCTGTAGTTCTTCAGTAGGGTATTGTCGCCCTTTAATTTCTGAAGAGCTGTAAGTACCAGTGTTCCACATGCTTTCAGAAATTCAGCCGCAATTTCATTATCACCCGGTGCCTTATTGTTTTTAAGCTGTTTAAGAGCCATTGTAATCTTGTACAGGCTGACGTCCGGGGTATCTTCGGTATAGTGTCGGGTAAGTCTAGCTCTTGGGTCTTTAGTCAGATCGCTGACAGGCAGACGTGTGGTCGTGTACAATTGTCTGTAGAACTTCTCAACTTCTTCCAGCAACTCAGTCTAAGACGATATAATCCTGCCATCCTCAGTCTTCAGCTTGGTCAGTTGGCTTTGTCCAACAGACAGAGCTCTCGCGAACACTTTTGAGACTTTGTTGTGCTTAACAGCCTCTTTAATATAATTTGTTTTATACTGGCGCAAATCGCGAGTAAGGGACTTAGAAATTTGCCCTTTGGTTGCCGATACTAAGTAGCATCTTCAGAGGACCGCAAAACCAATCTGCGTCTTTCTTCCATGAGGTTGCTGGTGAAGTCCGATTTTTTTTTGGTTCTGTTTGAACAACGAGTTTTAAAAATCTTAGACCCGACCGTTTGGACAATACGTTCTTTACTTTGGACGTAAATGCACATTTTCGTTTTTTGCAAGTTTTATAACACATTCTACGTAAATTTCTTCTTAGCCGTTTTATCAATACCTTTATTCTATTACTCTCGGTATTTATTTCATTCGCCTAACTTATGTAATGTAGGAGAAAATTCTCATAATCTCTCAAAACTACATAGTTTTACAAAATAAATTATCTAGCGAAAACCAATCAATCGTGTTTTTGTTTTATTCATACCAAAGCAAAAGGTTCAAAGAATCAGATGTGTTGTTTTCAGGTTCAGCAAGCTTGCGACTGACTCAACATATTCTAGCAAAAAAGCACTTATTTTGGGAAACTGCTCTAAACGATCTTGTGTGCCATCTTAGAATGGTCTTCATATACTAAATGTAAGTAAGGACATCCAGTATTAGGGTTGTCATGCTTTTCAAGTGACTTCCAAAAAGGAGGAGGTTCTCAATTTGTCTGTATTTTTTTTATGTTTGTTACCTCATAACTTTGGGCTGGGTAAACCGATTTTTATGATTCCTTTTTTATTAAAAAGCTAGTGCTTCCCGTGGTCCCATTTAAATTGTATCAAAATCGGTGTAGTACTTTTTTAGAAAATTAACAAAAACCAAAAATAATGATGCAAAAATGTACTAAGTTGTTCCGATGGAAGTCAATTTTTTAACGTGTTTAGCGTTTTCCATTATTCTTTACTAAGTAATGTGGCTCTATGTGTAATCTTCACTTCTCGCGCTTCTTCGTTTATTATGCGAACAGCGTAGGAGTGGATTTCCTTGCCTGCGTCTGTGTTTTCCGATTCCTATAGTTTGGGGATCTTGAAGGCAAGAGTGACTAGGCATTATTTGAGTCTGCCTGTACCATCATTGACTGCATCATCACTTACCATCAGGTGAGTTGTAGTCAAACACACTCAAATTTTAGTAAAAAAAAGATTTCCTGTTAGGGCAGATTAATACAGTTAAGCACGGGGCACTTTGGTACTTACATATCAGTGTGCCCCACTATTGTATTAAGGTGCTCCATTATATTTTTGTTTTGCTGCCACTTAACTAAATATTCTCCTTTTCAGATACTGGTGCGTAATTGTAAACCTAAGACTGATAGAAACAATATAGAGGAGGAGAAGATCTATCGAATGGCAACACTTTTTCCGTCGACTTAAGTACTAAATACCTAATACTACTTTATGTACCTTTTTTGTTAACTCTGCCATTTTTCAAGCGACTTCCAAAAAGGAGGAGGTTCTCAATTCGATTGTATGTTTTTTTTTATGTGTGTTACCTCAGGACTTTTGACTGCGTGAACCGATTTTTATGTTTCCTTTTTTATTTGAAAGCTAGTGCTTTCCGTGTAGTCTCACATAAATTTAATTAAAATTGGTGTAGTACTTTACTAGAAAATTAACAAAAACCAAAAATAAAAATACAAAAATGTGCTAAGTTGTTGCGATTGAAGTCGGTTTTTTAACGTGTTTAGCGTTTTCAATTATTTAAAGGGTTGTTTTTAATGATTGTTATTATTTTTTTATTATTTATTTGATTCAGCTGGAATGTTGGTTTTGTTAATTTTATTTATGAAAGTTTCTATAATTAGGATGGATTTTAGTTTCATTATTTTTGCTTCTAATCTTGTTAAATGTCTGATAATTTTGTGAGCCTGATTATAATTTCTAACGAATGTACCTTGTGATATTATGATAGGAATTAATCCGTACTCCTCACGAGATTATAACCATTTCAGGGTTGTCAACTCCCTCGAAATTAATATGATTTATTTTTTACCACTTTGACTTTATTGTAAAAGTCTTAATTAAATGCCTGAAACATTGTAAACTCATGACATTGAACCAATTTTCAACCGACTTCAAAAAGGGAGGTCCTTTATTGTATGTTTGTTACGCGATATTGTAATGGGATATAAGGTCGTTTAAAGTAGGTGTATAAAACTTCCTTGTCACTAGACCTTAATTACTTTCTGTGGACTTTGTTCTATTCAGATAAATAAAAGAAATCCGAGACTCAGGGCGATAAATAAATATTAGTTGACATTCATAGCGTCTGGATAGCATACTTATGCGTGAAAACACTTTGCAAGAGATTTTAACAGCGACAGAACATAAATTTCGTGATTTTGACGTGTGAACAAAGGGGCGTTGTGTAGAAAAAAAATTCAACGAACCGTCCTTGTCGGGAATGTTTCACAAATGTCTTTGCGTTTGAAAAGAATAAATTACTACAGTCTGCGTTTTAAACAAGTGACACATCGGATATTGTAATCTAAAATGTTTATCATGAAAAACAGATACTTTCTCGTTTAAATTTTATTTTTCAGTTTAACAAACACCGAGGGCGCGGAGATTAAATCATGAGCATACCCAGCTGACCTTGGAGAGCTGGACATACCTACACGTGCTTGAGGTGCGATCGGGAAGGCTTCTTCTTCTCATGTCGAATGGGTTCTCCACTACAGCAATCTCGACCAGAAGGTGGCCGCTCCAATGGCCCTTATACCAGTATATACCAGAAGTCACGCGTTCTGACTGTACTTGTAGGAGCGTGAGACGCGAGACAGGACCTCCACAGGAGGTCCCTCATCGATCAAGGAAGCTAAAACTACAGTCTTCGGACATGTGTGCTTGACTATAAATCGTGCCAAGTGTTAAAACGAATCAATGTTCTGGTTAAAAAGTGAGAAAGTGCAATTTTCGACTCTATTGGTGTAACCATAAACTTCTAGTTTGTACAATAGCAATAAATGTGCGTAGAGGATACGGAATAGCGTTAATTCTAATATAAACCTTGAGGTATTGAAATAGATCACTAATTAGTATAGTTTCATTAGATAAGCGTAGCTGGATAGCTGATGTAAAGATTGGAATGGAAATGAGGAACACTGGTGTCAGAGACTCGAAAGAGAGCAGACGTGTTCCCTATTGATCATTACCTGTTGTTAATTAAGTGTATTTTACTCGTAGTACAGACTAATAATTCTATTGTAAATTAAACTTCAAGTAGATTCTGGTTTTCTCAAACTTTTGCTCTAAGAAATATCTAATAGTGGAAAGAGACGCTGATTGCTGTACGACGAGATAAATCAGGTAATCTAGTTTTGAATTGTAGTAGTTACCTAAAGCTGGATTAATGTCTATCAATGTTAGAGTTTGATTAACGTACAAGGTTGAAGCTATCGTAGCGATGTAATAGTGTCTACTTTTACAAACATGGCATTCGTTCAGCTCGAGGATATAAGCATGTATTTGTCATAACCTTTTGTTCTATTTATGTGCTATGAAATGTCTCATCAAAGTAAGGTTTTCAAGTGAATTCTTTGAACTTGTTTGAGTCACACTAGTTTGGGGAGTTGATTGATTAAGATAACGATTTAATATCAATGTTAACTATAAAATGACATAGTACTATAACTCAATAGGATTAAAATTATAGGGGCTATAATTTTGTGTGTGTCTTATATTGTGTGGATATGTTAGATTAATTAATAGGAATTAAGTATGGCCTGGCAAGTTTTTTTCTCAGGACTGCTTTCTTGCCAATTTATGTTTTCTTTTGGCCCAGCTAGTCTTGGATTGGAGGGACTGTTTTAGCACAACTATACCTAGCCTGGTTCAGTCTGTCATAGTCTCCTTACAGTAATATTAGAAAGCAAAGAGGGGGGGAGGGGGAATTTCATCGTTAATTATTGTAATTTTCCTTTTTTTTTTGTACAAAGTGGCTAGCGAGGTGTGCTAAGCTTTACCCTCCGACCGTAACGTAAATTCAAATAATCACTCACAAGGGAAATAAAACCATTTTGATTACTCCCTATTCCAACTTTTTTTTACTTACTCCACAAATCGCCAACCCCTAGGGAATATATTATCTAATATAGTTAAAATTAATACCTATAATTTACACATTAAAGTTAGGGCCGACATTCAATTAAATTAGGTAACTTGAACTCACAATCCCATCTCATTGTGTTGAAAATTTATGGAATAATCACTTGGAATTTATACTCCGAAATTAGCTTCCGTACTAGTTCGCTATTTCGTAGTTATTTGAACTGTAGGATTAGGCGAAGTTCGAAGGTCACACGAATTATTGAAAGTTAATTATTGTCCTCCCCTCAATGAGGAGTGTACTTCCGTTTAGTATACCAATCGGTATTTTGTAACTCATCGCGTACCACGCACGTAGGGTTCTAGCAACTTTTGCAACCTTTGTATTGAAAGAATTGGTAGGTTAACGTAGTTTGAATCAGGGTAACCGACCCGGAACGACACTTCCTTCATAAGCCAAGCTTCTTAAATTTAAACAAAACTGATCAGTACCTACCAAAGCAAAGTGAGGACGCTCACACCTACATATGTGTATGTGTATGTATACATGTATTTGTGTACATGTATATGTATATGTACATATATATATAAATATATATGTATATACCAACATAAGGACGGGAGGTCGTGGAGAAACGAGTGAGACAGCTTTCGACATGAAAGAACTAGTCTTTCAATGTCTAAATACCAATAAGATCTGGGCCCAGGATAGAACCCCTTCTTGGGGCATGAAAAGAAGCTAGCTTGAAGCGAGTTCCTGGTTATAAGATACACTAGACAAGAACTTAGTCTCCCAGGGGAGTGGATGGACTGGGAAGTCTTTCGTCTATCTAGTGTCGCGAACCGTATGACATAAGAAAGGAAGGACACAACTCATGTTTGAAATATATTTGTTAACTTGTAACTGTCAACGCTTCTAGCCAAGGATTGACTCACGTTAAACTTATGGCCACTGGGCATCTGAGCTTGGTTTTGGCCCGTTCTTGAGCTAGAAGATGTTTCCCAAAGATTGAAATTTGAGACCTTCGTTCTTCACAAATAAGTGTAGGCGACCTTCAGGAAAACCAGTCTTGAGATTCGCAACCTAAACTTCTTCCACGAGTCTAACATAAAAATAAAACAAAACAAAAGGAAAAAAAAAAAATGACGATCACATTCCTAGGTGAGCGGATTCCGAGAGAGACCTGTTAAGGCCGGTTCGGGATCACCACATCTGGCGCCGTGGCCAAGGATCTAGGAAAACGTTTGTTGCTGATGTTATCAGTTTCAACGGCTAGATTAAAGAACACTCATAGTAAACACAACGTATAAAATTAGGGGTCCTAATAGTCTATTAAGTTTAGGTTATAGGAATTATCCAGAGAAAACTAAATAATCTTATCGCGCAGATAAAAAAATAAAATAAAAATATATATATATATATATATACAGGGTGTAACATAAAGGTGTGGTGATACTTTAAGGTGGGCTTGTACCCATCAAACTGAACATCTTTCTCCATGGAACCCATAGTCAAATCGCAAAAAAAAATTTGGCTCTCCCATACTAACTCGATCAGCTGATCAGCCAACTTAGTATGGGAAGTTCAAATTTTTTTTTGCGATTTGACTATGGGTTCCATGGAGAAAGTTGTTCAGTTTGATGGGTACAAGCCCACCTTAAAGTATCACCACACCTTTATGTTACACCCTGTATATATATATATATATATATATATATATATATATATATATATATATATATATATATATATATATATATATATATATATATAATAATAATAATAATAATTAACTAAATCAATAAATAAATAAAATAAACCTAATTTAACTTCCCAAAGGATGACCATCTACTTATCAGCACAAGTGGTGCAGTGACTCTGGAAAATTAGCGATATGCTAACGCACACCTAGTAAAACAACCCGAGAATTAATATCAAACATCAACGAGACGTAGTTTTATCAATATTTAAAGGTTAATTATGTCGTGTCATGTTATTAACTGACCCAGTGAAAAAAAAAAAAACCCTATAAATACATTAAATTGCCCATCATGCGTGCGCAGTTAAATAATACAATAAAATAAATATAATCGGTTGCACACCCAAATACACAGATATTTAACCGTATTTTTACGAACAAATGGTAAAGCAATTGGTCTAGTTAGCATATCTTTACCGCAACACAATACAGTACGGTAAATTAACATTGGCGCACTTGTGTAATTAAATAATTCAAACTCAACTGTAGATAATTATTTATTATACATCGAGATAAATAAACGCATGTACGAAATGAATAACAGATTAATAACAAAACTTATGCACCAATCGAAAGTTTCGGTGAAGTATATTATTGTGTCGTAGCAAAGCGTGGAAGGGCTTAACACATTAAGTTCGGTATTATATAACGATTGTCCAATTAGGTACGCGGGTTGGTCATTTGAACGTGGTCTAACTATGTAGATAAAATATATAGCTTACTCTCATATTCCACCTAGTACACAAAAGGGGAAGTTTCATAGAATTCGGTTGAGCCGTTTGTGAGGAGTGCTTACACGGACGTCGTGACGCGACATTCATTTTACGTAAAGAGTGGTTTTGCTTTGTGTTTAAATGTTGCTATTGGATAGGTAACTGAAAATTGAGCTATGTAACATAATTATGACATTGGCTACTTTGATGAGGCATTTTGTTGGATTATTGTCTTTAGGATTACATTGAACTGGCGTTTTTTCCTTAGGGCTTCGGGAGGAGTACCCGAATAAAGGCAGAGTCTCCCAATTTTACCATCCCGGGTGAGACACAGGGTTTGAACTATAACAAAGAAACTGTTATATTATCTCCTTCAGTAATAGTTAACAATAACTTATTGACCGTATTGAGTTATTCTGTGTGTGTACTTGTTTTTTTCGCAGACTGTAGTTAGGGTTTGGTTCTTTCTTCTTTTCTTCTATGTAAAATGGGAAAGGACGGGGTTAAATGAATATTTAGAGTAACGGATTAGATTCTAGCACTATGTCGGGGCGAGGAGCAAGTAAGCGGGGTAGGAAGCGAGGCGTGAAAGATGCTGGTATGGATTTATCGGGTGTCGAAGGATCAAAGAGGGCGAGGGCTCGCCGTGAACAGATGGATGAAGGGCAGGTTGTACCTAGTAGCATGTACCAGCTCCTAGTGGAGAGATTTGAGGCGGTAGTGAAACGACTCGACGCGATTGAAAACCGCTCGGAGAGTAGCCAGGTTAGCGATTCAGGTGCTGTTAGCTCGCAGGTCAGCGCTGTGGGATCAGTGACTAATATGTCTGGTACTAGGGATGTCGGTAGGAAAGATAGTGTGGTATATATCATACGTCCCACCGTTGAGAAACCTACGTTTAATGGAAGAGGGGATTTGAATCCCATGAGATTTATAAAAAAGTTACGGAAGTACATAAATTCGGTGAACGCGCAAGATAGAGCGCTTGACATCGCCACGGAGTGTTTGTCAGGTCCCGCGCTTAGCCTTCTAGAACTCAATAGTAGGAATTGGGTGACCTTAGAAGATTTTGAGATAGATTTCCGTAGGAACTATTGGGGGGACCAACACCAGGAAGCTGCGAAATATAAATTGATAAATGCTTCCTTTGATGCAAATAAGAGGTTGTCAATGAGCGAACATTTTGCAGAACAGGTAGACTCCGTGAGCTCTCTGACGATACCCATGCTTGAGAGGGACCTAGTTAATTGCGTCATGCGTCATTTCTCGACTGACGTACAGCAGTTGTGGTTCACTAGAGAGGGGGAAGTCTCCATACTGGCCGCGTCTAGTTTTCTTAGGAATCTAGAACAAAATGTAATACCGAGGAAGCTGGGAGGCATTAGTGAAATTCGTGCGTACGGACAAGTTTCGCGTGAGCAGTATCACAATAAGAGGGGTAGTAGCCACATGCGCGGGAACGGTAGGCCGTTAGCAGCTGCGTTGGAGGGCCGCACATCTTATAACACGCGAGGAGCGGTAAGAGGCCGAGGCAGGGGTCGCGGGCGACCTTACTATCGAGGGGGTTTTGTTAGGGGGGGCTTACCAGCCATAAAGTGGGAGCCAGCTTCAAAGACTGGACCAAGTAGAGCGAGTTTTTCTCAAAATAACAATGGGAATAGTACATGCGAGAATAAAGGACCTGATTCGTCCGTGGCGGGAAACGGGCCGCAGTCGAGCAAGTAAGCCCCGGTTGTAAGACTGTCGTTAAAACAAATATAGGGGGCGTACAAAGTCAGATATATGCGGGGGGAGAAACAGACAAAGCCACGGAAAGGTTAGAGATCGGTACGATGCACCGTTCGCCAGAACGCGGGCTTTGCGAGAAAATTGGGGTAAGAAGTGGTAAGACCTCAGAGCACGGGATAGGTGTAGCTTATAATATTATGATAAAAACCGGATGGGTCCCGGGAAATGGTTTAGGCAAATCAGAAAACGGGCAACGAAGCCCTGTGAAGGGTT
Organism: Coleophora flavipennella; assembly: GCA_947284805.1. NCBI lineage: Eukaryota > Metazoa > Arthropoda > Insecta > Lepidoptera > Coleophoridae > Coleophora > Coleophora flavipennella. Next base: position 2,827,884 of record OX369272.1, read on the forward strand.
GGGTCGGTGCGAAAACCGAAGATTTAGTTTCAAGAGTAGGGCGGGTGTTAGGCGGAAATAGAGACAGTGTCAGATTATGTGCTGAGGCAGGGGGGCCTTGTTTGGCTTGTGGCAAAAGGACGAGAGGCACACATACTATATTCAGTCCTTCGGACGACGAGGACGGGGTAGAAGGGGGTTATTCGCTGCCAAAATTACCGGAGATTACCGTGGATGTTTATGGCCGGCAGGTCCAAGCGTTAATAGACACTGGGAGCCAAATCACAGCAATTACTACGGAATTGTATGATTCAATTAGGTCCAAAGTGGGTGCTTTGCCAGAGATTCCTATACCTACTGTACAGATTCAGGGCGCGTTTGGGTCGCGCAGCGAGGGAGTGAGAAAATTGGTTTTGTTAGCGATGGGAATTGGCGATTCTCAAGTAGAAACACCTGTTTTAGTTCTGCGAAAGTTACCGCGTTCTGTATTGCTAGGCTACGACTGGCTACAAAGGGTTAAGGGTGTAGTTGACTGTGGACGGGAGAAAAGCCTTGCTTTCGAATATCAGGGCTTAAAAACGAGTATAAATATCGGGACATCGAACGATAAAGAATGTTTAAAAGGGGTTTTGAGTTCTATCGAAATCGAAAGTGTATTAACGCTAGGGATAAAAGGAAACAAAGCCCTCCTAGGGACAATGGCCGCGGTAGATAGTGAAAGTGGGTCTGTGTCCCGCGAACAAGACAGGGAACTCACAGTAGAAAGTTTTATGACGTCGTCACAACTGACTCCTGAACAAAAGGGCTTATTGTTACCCGTGTTACAGAAACATAAAGCGATATTCACTCGGAGATTAGGTTTGACCAATAAATACGTACATGAAATTAAGATGAGGGATGAAACTCCGTTTATAAAACGCAGCTACCCAGTTCCCTTTGCACACCGCAAGCAGGTAGAGGAGAAAATTCAAGAATTAGAACGTTTGGGGGTTATAAAACGAGAGGCTACGCCTTATTGCAGTCCCATGACCTATACTAAAAAGAAGGATGGTTCAGTGAGACTCTTATTGGACGCTCGCGAGTTAAACAAGAGAATGATAGGAGATTCTGAATCGCCGCCTAATACTTCAGAGATTTTACAGTCATTTCATGGGGTAAGGTATATCAGTTTGATTGACCTTAATAACGCGTATTTTCAGCTGCCACTGGGACCAGAGTCCACAAAGTACACGGGATTCACTTTTATGGGGAAAACTTATACTTACAAAGTTTTACCTCAAGGATTGAAGACATCGGTGGCTAGTTTCTCGAGAGCAATGGACATAATACTAGGGGGACTTAGGGGGTTTTTGTGTCAACTATCTCGATGATTTAGTTGTGTTCACTGCAGGTGACCTAGATTTACACCTGGAACACCTGGATCAAGTCCTAGGCCGACTTTGCGAGGCGAATATGACGTGTAACCTAGAGAAGTGCAAATTTTTGCAAGTAAGCGTAAAGCTGTTGGGGCATATTGTAGACACCACGGGAATACGGATGGATCCGGATAAAATAGGGGCTATACGGGAGTTCCCGGTACCTAGGACAGTAAAACAGGTGCGAGCTTTTCTGGGATTACTAAATTATTTTCGCAAATTCGTATGGAAATATGGGGAAGAGACGAAACCGTTATGCGAGTTACTTAAAAAGGATATGAAATTTAGGTGGACACCGGTAGAGAATAACTGTTTCGAGCGCGTGAAAACCTTGTTCCTTGAAACAGTAATGTTGATACACCCGGATGTGAATAAAACTTATTACCTACAAACCGACAGCAGCGCGATAGGGATCGCGGGGTGCGTATACCAATTGACCGACACAGGTGAAAAGTTAGTGATTGGATTTTGCAGTAAAGGATTGACAGAAGCGGAAATGAGGTGGACAGTTACAGAACAAGAGCTATGGGCTATTATTTATAGCTTGAACAAGTTTGAGACCTATTTACGAGGAGCTAAGCTAGTAATTCGTACGGACCACAAAAGCCTTACCTTTTTGCACTCGTGCCGACTGTTAGGCGCGCGTATGGTTAGATGGCTGAATTACTTAGGGCGGTTCGATTATCGGGTAGAATACATTAAGGGGACAGAAAACATTGTAGCCGACGTCTTGTCTAGACATATTCAGGGTGTTACCGATGTAAACACCTCACGTAGTCAAAGTCCACAGGTGAATTTGTTCAGCGCCACCAATTCGCGTCTTGTTCAAGAGCAGTTCGAGGCACTAGAAAGGCATCAAAATGATGATAGTGTCTTGAGGGTTATAATTGAGGGGTTACGGGGGGAAAGCACGACATACGATAAAACGAAGACACGAAACTATAGTTTGGAAAATAATATCCTTTATCACACTAATCCAAAAACCGGGAACCGGTTAATCGTAGCGCCTGAGGCGTTACAAAGGGGACTGATAACAAACATCCATGAGGAGATAGGACATTTTGGGAGGTTCAAGGTACTCGCTTTATTGAAAAAACGCTGTTATTTTCCAAAAATGTCGCGAAAGGTGACTGAGGTTTTGAGGGGGTGTGATGTTTGTCAAAAATCAAAACATGAGATTGCTCACCACTCAGGGCCTTGCAAGCCTGTTGTCGCTGAGAGAGTCGGAGAGAAAGTTTTCGCGGATCTGTATGGGCCTTTGCCGACGGGTAGGTTCGGAAATAAATACATATTCGTGATGCAAGATGCTTTCAGTAAATTCATAAAACTATTCCCGCTTAAGAGAGCAACTGGTAGGAGCGTGTCTGGGTGCGTGCGCAAGTTCCACGAATTATTAAAAATCGAACATATAGTGACGGACAACGGGGCCCAATTTACATCTAGGGTCTGGGAAAACGAGTTATCGCGAATGGGGATTAGGTATTCACATACTTCTGTACGAAATCCTCGTCCAAATTCGACCGAACGAGTAAATAAGGAATTAGGACGGATGTTCAGGGCCTATTGTGATAAATATCATTATAAATGGGTGTCCATAGTAGCATTGATTGAAGACAGTTATAATAAGGTGACTCACACCTCTACTGGGTTTACTCCGGAAGAGATCCTCTGGGGCCTCGATACCGAGTTAGGAATCGACAAGTCGCTGGCCAAGTATAAGTCGGTGCAGGTAATCGGGAGCCGGGTCGAGGAAATACGACAAAGGGCCCTAGAGAATTTGAGAAAATCAGCAGATGCTAGGAAGGCCAGGTTTAATGAAAACCACCGGTTGATACAGTTCAACATAGGCGACTACGTCAAGTTGAAAACTTTTCCCAGGTCAGAAGCGGAAAGGAAATTGACGAAAAAATTTTCACGGTTGTATACAGGACCGTACGTCGTAGGAGCGATACCTCATGAAAATGTATATTCGCTTGTAAATCCTGAGACTAAAGAAATTATCGGACAATATAACGCCGTGCATTTATTTAGATATTATAAGTCGGTCGAAAGTTAGAACGGACCGTAACACCTGTTAGGCAAATTCGAACACAGCAGAAGGTTCACAGGTGTGTTATTTGTAGTGTCATTTACGACCCACTCGTATAGAACAATAAGCGACAGTAGCTTTACAACCTACTTAAACGGCGTCAAGCTTTTTATGAGGGGCGCTTTGTTGAGTTGCGGCTTTTCGAACAATAGCTTGTATTGAAAGGATTTTAGCGCCGGCGCTTGCGTAAGTACGTGAATTAAGCAGGCGGGGATAAATGAGTTTTGGTCTGAAAATGAGAGTAAGAAATTTACCTTTCCAACTATCATTTTGAGGGGGCATTGTAATGGGATATAAGGTCGTTTAAAGTAGGTGTATAAAACTTCCTTGTCACTAGACCTTAATTACTTTCTGTGGACTTTGTTCTATTCAGATAAATAAAAGAAATCCGAGACTCAGGGCGATAAATAAATATTAGTTGACATTCATAGCGTCTGGATAGCATACTTATGCGTGAAAACACTTTGCAAGAGATTTTAACAGCGACAGAACATAAATTTCGTGATTTTGACGTGTGAACAAAGGGGCGTTGTGTAGAAAAAAAATTCAACGAACCGTCCTTGTCGGGAATGTTTCACAAATGTCTTTGCGTTTGAAAAGAATAAATTACTACAGTCTGCGTTTTAAACAAGTGACACATCGGATGTAATCTAAAATGTTTATCATGAAAAACAGATACTTTCTCGTTTAAATTTTATTTTTCAGTTTAACAAACACCGAGGGCGCGGAGATTAAATCATGAGCATACCCAGCTGACCTTGGAGAGCTGGACATACCTACACGTGCTTGAGGTGCGATCGGGAAGGCTTCTTCTTCTCATGTCGAATGGGTTCTCCACTACAGCAATCTCGACCAGAAGGTGGCCGCTCCAATGGCCCTTATACCAGTATATACCAGAAGTCACGCGTTCTGACTGTACTTGTAGGAGCGTGAGACGCGAGACAGGACCTCCACAGGAGGTCCCTCATCGATCAAGGAAGCTAAAACTACAGTCTTCGGACATGTGTGCTTGACTATAAATCGTGCCAAGTGTTAAAACGAATCAATGTTCTGGTTAAAAAGTGAGAAAGTGCAATTTTCGACTCTATTGGTGTAACCATAAACTTCTAGTTTGTACAATAGCAATAAATGTGCGTAGAGGATACGGAATAGCGTTAATTCTAATATAAACCTTGAGGTATTGAAATAGATCACTAATTAGTATAGTTTCATTAGATAAGCGTAGCTGGATAGCTGATGTAAAGATTGGAATGGAAATGAGGAACACTGGTGTCAGAGACTCGAAAGAGAGCAGACGTGTTCCCTATTGATCATTACCTGTTGTTAATTAAGTGTATTTTACTCGTAGTACAGACTAATAATTCTATTGTAAATTAAACTTCAAGTAGATTCTGGTTTTCTCAAACTTTTGCTCTAAGAAATATCTAATAGTGGAAAGAGACGCTGATTGCTGTACGACGAGATAAATCAGGTAATCTAGTTTTGAATTGTAGTAGTTACCTAAAGCTGGATTAATGTCTATCAATGTTAGAGTTTGATTAACGTACAAGGTTGAAGCTATCGTAGCGATGTAATAGTGTCTACTTTTACAAACATGGCATTCGTTCAGCTCGAGGATATAAGCATGTATTTGTCATAACCTTTTGTTCTATTTATGTGCTATGAAATGTCTCATCAAAGTAAGGTTTTCAAGTGAATTCTTTGAACTTGTTTGAGTCACACTAGTTTGGGGAGTTGATTGATTAAGATAACGATTTAATATCAATGTTAACTATAAAATGACATAGTACTATAACTCAATAGGATTAAAATTATAGGGGCTATAATTTTGTGTGTGTCTTATATTGTGTGGATATGTTAGATTAATTAATAGGAATTAAGTATGGCCTGGCAAGTTTTTTTCTCAGGACTGCTTTCTTGCCAATTTATGTTTTCTTTTGGCCCAGCTAGTCTTGGATTGGAGGGACTGTTTTAGCACAACTATACCTAGCCTGGTTCAGTCTGTCATAGTCTCCTTACAGTAATATTAGAAAGCAAAGAGGGGGGGAGGGGGAATTTCATCGTTAATTATTGTAATTTTCCTTTTTTTTTTGTACAAAGTGGCTAGCGAGGTGTGCTAAGCTTTACCCTCCGACCGTAACGTAAATTCAAATAATCACTCACAAGGGAAATAAAACCATTTTGATTACTCCCTATTCCAACTTTTTTTTACTTACTCCACAAATCGCCAACCCCTAGGGAATATATTATCTAATATAGTTAAAATTAATACCTATAATTTACACATTAAAGTTAGGGCCGACATTCAATTAAATTAGGTAACTTGAACTCACAATCCCATCTCATTGTGTTGAAAATTTATGGAATAATCACTTGGAATTTATACTCCGAAATTAGCTTCCGTACTAGTTCGCTATTTCGTAGTTATTTGAACTGTAGGATTAGGCGAAGTTCGAAGGTCACACGAATTATTGAAAGTTAATTATTGTCCTCCCCTCAATGAGGAGTGTACTTCCGTTTAGTATACCAATCGGTATTTTGTAACTCATCGCGTACCACGCACGTAGGGTTCTAGCAACTTTTGCAACCTTTGTATTGAAAGAATTGGTAGGTTAACGTAGTTTGAATCAGGGTAACCGACCCGGAACGACACTTCCTTCATAAGCCAAGCTTCTTAAATTTAAACAAAACTGATCAGTACCTACCAAAGCAAAGTGAGGACGCTCACACCTACATATGTGTATGTGTATGTATACATGTATTTGTGTACATGTATATGTATATGTACATATATATATATAAATATATATGTATATACCAACATAAGGACGGGAGGTCGTGGAGAAACGAGTGAGACAGCTTTCGACATGAAAGAACTAGTCTTTCAATGTCTAAATACCAATAAGATCTGGGCCCAGGATAGAACCCCTTCTTGGGGCATGAAAAGAAGCTAGCTTGAAGCGAGTTCCTGGTTATAAGATACACTAGACAAGAACTTAGTCTCCCAGGGGAGTGGATGGACTGGGAAGTCTTTCGTCTATCTAGTGTCGCGAACCGTATGACATAAGAAAGGAAGGACACAACTCATGTTTGAAATATATTTGTTAACTTGTAACTGTCAACGCTTCTAGCCAAGGATTGACTCACGTTAAACTTATGGCCACTGGGCATCTGAGCTTGGTTTTGGCCCGTTCTTGAGCTAGAAGATGTTTCCCAAAGATTGAAATTTGAGACCTTCGTTCTTCACAAATAAGTGTAGGCGACCTTCAGGAAAACCAGTCTTGAGATTCGCAACCTAAACTTCTTCCACGAGTCTAACATAAAAATAAAACAAAACAAAAGGAAAAAAAAAAAATGACGATCACATTCCTAGGTGAGCGGATTCCGAGAGAGACCTGTTAAGGCCGGTTCGGGATCACCACAATATCTCCGCAGATTGTGAACCGATTTTCAAAATTCTTTTTTTATTCGAAAGAGTATACTCCCGAGGGGTCTCATTGTCACCAAGTCATATGATGATATGATCCCAGGGAAATTGAGGGCAACCCTCAAATTTTATAGGCACGTATTACGTGTTTCATAAGTTTCTAAAGCTTTTAAAGTATTTGCGTCTGGTAGTCATCATCTCATGTTGATAAGCTGATGAAGGAAGGTACAACTCCTTAACGGTTAGGAGTCGGAGGATAATTCTTTAAATTTTATACGTAGATATCTGACTTCAAAATGAAATTCACTCAAAAGGATGAAATTATGAAATAATATTTTTATACTTAAATACACGACATCAAACTACAATAATCAAATGTGGGTATGATTTATATTAGGGGCTCAAAACTTTTTTTGAGGTCGGTGTCAGCAAGTCATCGAATCTAAAACATTTGATACGTAAGTCACTGTGTGATTCACTCCCAGAGCGTGGGTTGCTCGATATACGAAAAACATGGCACAAAGCGCCCCACGCTTTTTTCATAATAATACTTGTATTTTTCGTTCATTATTGTTTTCAGCTTATATTAGGAAATAATTTTCACTTTTTAATTTGATGTGCTTTAAAGGCGTGTTTTTTTAGTTTTATTGAACTTTATTTATTTTTAAATTTTTAGTAAAAGATAATGAGATAAACTTATGACATAATTGTATTGTCACTGATAAATGTACTAAGATTGAATTAAATCCGTCAGTTTACAGTGGCTCCAAATCGAGTGCATAGGAGTCGGTTACAAACATACATGCATACAATGCATACAGGTAAAGCTAATAAAAGCGTGGTAAAAATGAGACTGTGTTGCTGTTTTTATCGTGTGTAGCAACGATAATCATTTTTGTGTTTTTGTTTGTCGAAACCCGTATAGTTTTGACTTGCCCCCGCGAGATTTGCCAGATTTTGTTTAAGGATTTTGCTGAAGGCACAGAGTACTTTTATATATAAGGAGATAGAGAGCTATCTCGGCTCCTAATAGTAATGTGAATGTGCTGCCATCTCTGTTTATCATGACAACTATGAACAGCTTCAAACCAACCTTTATACCTAAAACAAAAAAAAGTTCCTGACTGCATTGAACCCGCATACACCAGTTTTATACACTTAACGCTATGCCCTGAGCTATTTAGCAGATGATAATATGGTCGAAATTACCAGTCATATTAATTTTATGAAACAATCAAAATGTAGGGAGACGACTGGAAACCCCAGCACAGAAAATATATACGGTGAATTGAGAAACCTCCTCATTTTTTGAAGTCGTTTAAAATCATCCAAAATTAGAGTCTCACTAATTTTTATAAGTTTTCCTCAAAGTAAAGTGGTGTAATCTAAGAAATAAAATCTCTTTGCCACGAAAACTTGCAAGTATCACATGTTTGGTAACTATTTCACCCTTGTTATTGATGGAATATGGAAGTATTTTTAGCAGTTGCCATTTGAAATCGCTAATAACATAGCATCCAAACACACACACGCACATACAACACACACACACACACACACAATTTTCTGTTATCTGTTCTTTGGTTATACATATTATTTGTCTTTAATCCATTTGTTGTCTTCCACTTTTTGTAATAATTACTTAATTTCTGTTAAGTTGCTTAGCCGCCACCTGTGAAATTTGTTTTATGTTAATGTTCTTTTGACCGCCACTAGACAGGCCTAGCCTAGTGTGGGGTCACAGTTAACTTACATTTGTTAGATAAGATAACTTCGTAAATATTGTTTTGTTTTATTTTATTTTATTATTTTTATTTGATTTTTGATGAATAATCGCTGATGGGACTTCGGACCGGGTTGGAACCACAGCAGTTAAGGAACATACACGTATAAAGTGCATAGTTATACCTATTAAGAAGTTAATAATTAACTTTTTAATAGGTATAACGGCGCGCTTTATAGGCGCAAATTATTTGCGCATTGTTGAAATTTGTTTTTAGACGGCTTTAGACTTGTTCTTACTAACTGAATCCCTATTTATATATTTGTTTTGATTTTAAACTGCTGACATTGAGTTATTTATTTAAATTAGATTTAATTGTTTGTTGTGTTTTTTTAATTAGAATTTTAATGGCTTTTTTGTTTATTTGGTTTATTTTTGTTGACATCGTAAATGTATTGATATAAATTTTATTTTTGATACCTTCGGCGGTAGTAGATTTATTTAAGTAAGTTGTTATTTTATCTTGTAACAATAAGTATCCCTCCTAATACGAGATGCCCTTACCCGCGCCTTTTCAGCCAACATTGCTCAAATATTCATATTGGGCGTATGCACAGGGACATGGATTGTCAACTGGTTCGCTCAGTCGCGCCACAAGCCCCGAAACCTGTTGTCTTGCCTCCAAATCGTCTCTAGGCTCTAGAAACATTGAAGAAACGTGTGCCTGTTTTGCGACATATACCTAAAGGTGCTCGCAGCATGGCAGCAGGCAAAATGATTGCGGTCATCAACAGGTGCCTAGATTCTGATAGTACTGAAGACTGGGCCGCACTACTTTGTTTTGCCTATTCAGCTTTAAGGTTCCTGGTAAGACAGCCCCAAGGATTCTTACCACTAAGGTAGAGAGAAACGTTGATTTGCTGCTCCTCGGTGATATGATGTCAGCACCAACACCTCTTTAAAAGCAACTTCGGTCATAAGAACTATCGAGACAAAGGTTAATTAAGGCGACCTGAAAGGGGCGGTTCGCTTATGAACATCGGAAGACTCCATTGCCCCCTTCTCCCCTGAGGCAATGGCTTCTCTCCAGATGATGCTTCTTTCACAGTCCAGTCAATTTCATTTGCCACCAGCGCCTAGCCGTTCTTGCACGGCCCTGATGGTGACGGCTTAAGACGTAGTCTCAGCCATAAACTGTTTTTATAACGGGTCTTCCTCGGGCCTAGATAGAATCTTCCCTGAACACCTCAAGGAGCTCACGTCTGGTCAGCTGGTGATAATTAGTCACGGCTCTTAAACTCTCTGTCCAGATGTGTTACGTCCTGCTCAGTGGCCAGCTAAATCCTGAGGTATATCCTACAAGTACGGATCATTAATTTGTGCTCTAAAAAGAAGGATGGAGGAATTTGGCCTATTGCTGTAGGTAACACGTTTTGTCGTTTGACGGTTGTTCCGCTATGAGGGATTCGATTACTTATCACTTACAGCCACACCAGTTGTGGTTGAGACGCTGTCAGGCTGCGAGGCGGCAATCCATGCCACTCGCACGTTTGCATTCGATCCGGCAGACGTAGACTATGTGGTTGTGAAGCTTGATTTGAAATACCTTAAATAGCCTTGAGTGGGACTTATCTTCTAAGTGAAGTTCAGGATAAAGTTTTATTACTATACTCCTTCTTATACCAAGCGTACCAATCTCAGAGTAACCTGTATTATCAGGAGAATCTAATTCTATCGTATAGGCCGCCTATTGTATAGGCCTTCTCCTATCTTGTTTATTTCTTTTTTATCATCATCATCATCAAATCAGCCAAAAATCGTCCACTGCTGGACAAAGGCCTCCCCCAAGGATTTCCACGACGATCGGTCCTGCGCTGCCCGCATCCATCGGCTTCCCGCGATCTTCACCAAGTCGTCGGTCCACCGCGTGGGGGGCCTGCCTACGCTACGTTTTCCGGTGCGCGGTCGCTATTCGAGAACTTTACTGCCCCATCGGCCATCTGTTCTACGAGCTATGTGCCCTGCCCACTGCCACTTCAGTTTAGCGATTCTGTGAGCTATGTCGGTTTCTTTAGTTCTCCTACGGATCTCCTCGTTTCTGATTTGATCACGCAGAGAAACTCCGAGCATAGCACGCTCCGTTGCCCTTTGGGTAACCTTGAGTCTTCTTATGAGGCCCATAGTAAGCGACCACATCTCAGTTCCGTAAGTCATCACTGGCAACACACACTGGTCAAAGTCCTTAGTCTTAAAATACAGCGGCATTTGGGACGTGAAGATATTGCGTAGCTTCCCGAACGCTGCCCAGCCGAGTTGGATTCGTCGATTGATCTCTTTCTTGAAGTTGGACCTGACTAGCTGGACTGTTTGTCCCAGGTATACATTTCTTTTTTTATGTTGTAATACAATAAAACGTACTGCATTGTATTGTTGGTGTTCAGCAGGGGAATCTACTGGGCCCACCTATTTTTAGCCTTGCCAACCAGGATGCCATCGCAATGCTCAAATTACTATTAAATATTTGGTAACTCGACGATGGGACCATAGGGGACAGCCCGAAAATAGTGAAACAAGATATTGAAACTTTATTCTCATGATTAAAGATCTGGTACTGGTGGTAAACACAAAGAAATGCGAATTGTTTCCATGCAGCGCTGCTTCTCGCTCAAGTTTCGCCAACCTCGAAATCATCATATGCCTTCTAACTTCTGGGCACGCTGATCTTCCCTGGTACAGTTCCAGAAACTTTGAAGAACAGAGGGCATCTTCTTACAACGACCCATACACGATTGCAGGAACTTTCAGCTCACGTGGCTTGGCTATTGTTCAGGATGCGTTTTGCTATGCCGAAAATCACGCACCTACTGCGGACTTCACCCGCCTGGCTGTACTCAAATACTATTTCTGCCTTTAAGTCCATGCTTTTAAGGACGGTGGAGTCCGTTTTGAATGTGGCACAAATAAAAGTGCTACATAATTACAAGTGCACGCACACATAGCGCCGTGCCTAAAGATGAGTTGTGGTATCTAAACTCAGCGAAACTCAGTGGACTCAGGCATCGCTGCCAGTATGACGCGGTAGCTTAGGCGTCGGCGCGCCTGTGACGTTACTTTCCCAGCGTTCTTGGCATCTGTGAATGGGGTTGCTGAACTAGTTGCCAAAATTCTATCTGTAGACGGCGACAGTTTAACTTTCCTCTTTGCGTCGAATGCTGAGGCAATCTGATCTTCCCTAAATTTAAATACTGACGTGCCGGAAAATCCACAAAAGCCAACGGCCGTGGGATGAATCTGGGTCTAGAAGGATACTTACCCATCTCATTAATAGTGCGTCTGGAGCAGACCTGGCCAGGTTGAAGGCAGTGTCTACAGCGAAATCTGAGGCGTGGTTGCATGCTTAATCATCGCCTCACCTGGGCACTTTTATAGATAAAGATTTGATGCGGGTGGCTGTGGCACTCCGTCTAGGCTGCAATGTATACGAACCCCACATAAGCATTTGCGGCACCAAGGTGGAAGCCAACGGCCACTATGCGTTGAGTTGCACCAGATGCTCGGGTAATTTTCCGCGGCACCATGCTCCAAATCCTGTGCCGGAGATCCCGTCTCAGTCGCACCAATGAGAAAAGGCCCGATGGTCTTACTTTGGTCCCCTGTCAGAGAGGTAGGTGTCTTTCATGGGACGCCACGTGTGCCAGAACAATTGCCCCAATCTAACAGAAAAGTACAACTAGGAGTGCTAGCTCTGCTGCTGAACGCGCAAAAAAACTTAAACACTATAGGTATGCCCCTATGAAGTCGGCTTACCTTTTTGCAGCCTTTGCAGTGGAGGTCACAGGGTGCTGGGGATCGGAGGCAAAAGATTTCATTCGGGAAATTGGGTGACGTACCAGGCTAACAGGGGGTGACCCTTGGTCCGGGGCCCTCCTGATGCAAAGGTTTGGTATTGCGATTCAGCGCGGCAACGTTGCAAGAGTGATGGGCACCTTCTCATCGGGAACGCCCAGGGGAGACCTTTTAGACTAACGCAGCCTTCGGTTGGATATATGAGTAAACTAGCTTTTTCCCGCGGCTTTGCCCGCGTGGACATCGTTTTTATGACTGTCTTTAAAGGTGATTAGTGAATTATGTCGTTTCCTACCTACTCAACCATCTCTGTGCAAAAAATCACAACAATCGAGTATTTTTTTAGTTCCCTCAGGAACTGCATCAGATTATGCTATTTTTCCGAGATAAAAAGTATCCTATGTCCTTCCCTGTGACACAGGCTACCTGCATGCCAAATTTTATAAAGATTGGTCAAGGCGTTGAAGCGTGAAAAGGTAACAAACAAACAAACACATTTTCACATTTATAATTTTATAGTAAGGATATCGTCTTAAAGTTTTTAAAATTTTATCAATGTTTAGTTTGAATTTCATTTTGATTATTTACCGCCACCGTTTTACTGCCACTGTTTCCGCCACCTTACCAGGAACAATGGCAGGATCAAAAGTAATAAAACTGTAAAAAAAATCACTTTTTTCGGCACTCCCGGAATGGATGGGTTTTTTTTTTCAGGAATACCTTCTTCTTCTTCTTTGTCCAACCCTCTTCCCAGTTCATCTGGGGTCGGGTCTCCTTGTACGCTTGCGCCAGAGAGTTCTATTCTGGCTTGTCTGTGTACACAGGTTCTCGCTCTGGATCTCTTTCTGCATACTTGACCACCAGGTAAGGAATACCATAAAAATAAAAATAATGTGTGGGAGGAAAAAAAATAATAAAATTATGTCTGAAGGTCGCGATTCTTAAGAACAACCTCTGCAAAAAGATAAGGGTCATTGCCACTTACTAATCTAGGTGCACAGTGAAAAGTAAGATAAAATCTGGAGTTATTATCGTCGTATTTAAACAATAAAGTGATAAACAAGAATACAATAGCATGAGTCATTCATAAGATAAGTCATTAAAACACAGCTGCTCCCTGTACACAAACACTGGGTATTTAAAAAAAAATAATGTTGGACTGTTACATTATTAATATCCAACTTCTGAATACTTCTGATTTGTTTTAACCGACTTCAAAAAAGAAGGAGGTTCTCAATTCGACCGTATATATATTTTTTATGTGTGTTCGCGGATAACTTCGTCGTTTATGAACCAATTCTGATGATTCTTTTTTTGTTGGAAAGTAGATACCCCAAGAGTGGTACCGTGATAAGGAAACCAGGATCTGATGATAGTATCCCAGAGAAATCGAGGGGAACCTTAGTTACCTGTTTGAAGTCGGTTTTTTTTTGTTCAAAATTATACATATTACTTTTTCTGTTCTTTAAACATAAAAAGGAGTTTATGGTGAAGTTATTAATACTTTTATATATTATATTTGTTATAGTTTATGCACAACTGACCATTTTTGGAAAAAAAATTGGTCAAACACAAATCTATAAAAAAATTGGGTTCATTACGATATTTTTTAAAATAACATTAGCAGTATTAATTTTTACTAAAACCAATTCAGTTATAAATCATCATAAATCGTAAACCGCAATTTACCTTTCATTTCATCATATCAGCCACAAATCGTCCACTGCTGGACAAAGGCCTCCCCCAAGGATTTCCACGACAGCCGGTCCTGCGCTGCCCGCATCCATCCACCTTTCATTTAATCAACTCAAATAATATAAAAAAGTGAAAAACCAAAACAAAAAACGTGTTTTGTTTTTAAACGTGAAGGAACTAGCGCCATCTAGTACAATGTTACGGAACCCTATGTATGTGGTTTTGACTCGAACTTGGCTGGTTTTTTTTTATACGGAGCTACTTGTCATTGTCGCGCGGGGTGCGGTGGAATGATGATTCATAAGGAGCCCTTGTGCAAAACTTTAAGATATTAAACACAGGAATTTATCCTGTGTGTTGCCAAACAAACTTCAAACCTAGCTTTCACCTCATATGCGTTATATTAAAAAAAAAACATCTATTATTTTTTTTTTTTGAAGAGTATTTGTGTCATGTCTTAAGTTGATACATGCAGAAAATACGACTTTCTTATAAAAATTTCAACCCCTCTTTTAAAGGGATGAATATTGTAAAACCCTACCTTAGTGGATGTTTGTAACCGTTGTACAAAATTTCAAGTTTCTTGATCCAGATGTTTACCTCGTGCGTTGATAATATATCACCCAGTCAGTCAGTTTATCCTTTTATGCATTTAGATAAAACAAAAATATTTTTTTTTGTAAAATGTTTTATTAATTCAATTTAAAAAAAATCATTTTTTTTTTCATTCAACCAAATTTTAAATTTTTGACGTCACAACGTAAAATAAATCAATGGACGCCAGCTGCATACACGAAAGAGGCTGACTCATTGTCCCGTTACGCTCATTGTCCCGTTACGCTAATTGACTAATTGAATAAAAGTATGCAATCATTTATCAATGTTTTGTTATGACGTTGTCACGTTAAACTATTGTCCGTAAACCGACTTTACAGACAACCTATTTTTTATTAATCACTTTTCCTGCGGCTTTGTCTGAGTGGATATCGTTTTTATAATTATATTAGTGACGATAAGTGGTGCGGTAGCCGCAAGCGGCTCGCAAGCGTATACACTAGTTTTCTCTAGATCCTACTACTACTACTAACTATATCGTGCTATTCTGATTAGCACTCTATGTTATATCCCACCTCCTCAACTATTTTTATGCAAAAAATCACGTCAATTCGTTCCTCCCCGCTGAGCCGACTTCCGCAAACGAGGAAATGAGTTTTCCCCAGATCCCACGGGAACTTTATAGCCCTTATGGGCTATGCTAATTAGTAGTCTATGTCACTTCCCACTCACCCCCTTAACCATGTCTGCGAAAATCACGACAACACCCTGCTTTTGCGACGTGCGTGAAATGAGTTTTCCTCAGATCCATCGGGAACTTATATTGGGCTATGTTAATTAGTTGTCTATGTCATTTAGTTGTCTATGTCTTTAGTTGTCTATGTCATTTCTCACCCCCTCAAACACCATCTTTGTGCAAAAAATCACAACAATCCGTTGCTCCTTTGGAAATCAACCAAATAACTATAAATTAAAAATTTATTAAAAACACGACTGCTTAAAACATTAACCCACTTTTTTTGGGAAGTCGGGTAAAATGTATTTTATGTCACCCACGATCAAGACAAATCTAACAATACCACGTACTCTAAAATCCATTGAGCCGTTTGGAAGATATCGTGCAATAAAGAAACATACTTACATACATACAATAGACCTTAAAACAATTCATTCTTTTTTTTTGTAGGCAGTCGTGTAATTTTGTGGAACTGTTGGAACTGTATCGGACTATATTATTTTTACGATATAAAAAGTAGGTCGCCCTGATTCAGGGTAGGCTCGAGCCCCTCGGTGGGGACGTATGTGAGATGTAATGATGATGATGATGATAAAAAAGAGCCTAATAGTCCTTCTCCATGACACAGGCTACGTGCACGCCAAATTTCGTAAAGAACGGACGAGCGGTATGGCAGCACTTAAAATACGAACAAAGAAACAAACAAACATAAATTTTTAATTATAAGAAGATTAACGTTTTTATATATCTGGGTTGTCTGGAAGAAATCACTTTGAGCGATAAGACTGCCCAAATTGTACCGCTATAGTATCTATATAAGTTTCTTTTTTTATATTGTGTTTGTTTTTTTATATTTTTTGAGTTACATAAGTTTTTAAGTTTTTATTATTTGTTTATTATTTTTTTTGACTAGTGTGTATAATAAAGAGTATTTATCTTATCTTTATCTTATAAAAAAATGATTTGTTGCGTATTAGTTAGGGTGGTTAATAACTACTAGTTACTATAACACTTTTGCACCTGAATGTACTGTTTGCACAGGTTTAAAATTATGTGTTTGGTAGTCGCCACCTGGTGCTGTTGTTGTTGTGAATTTTTCTTGGCCATGGAAACGAGTCCTTCAGCCTAATTCATAAATCATTTTTATTTCTACATTTGTTTTTGGATTTGTGATGCTAGTGCCGGTGCATTACAAATCCCTCTGAAGTTCTTGACATCATTTGCAGCAGCCTAATTCTGAGGTAGAACACCCGGTTGCAGTAGGGCGTCTATAAAACTGCACCCAGTGCAAATTGGGTTTTCACGTCTTTTTTATTTTATTTTCTAGTTCTTCACATTTCTCACGTGCACCAGACGATTTTCTCCAAAACGCACGACTTTTTTAAGTAAATTCTAGCAGAAAACAATGCAAATACAATAAAATAAAACTACGCATAATCCCGCCAAAAAACTCGCCACCTTGGTGCTTTGTTTTTGTTGTGATTTTTTCTTGGCCATGGAAACTAGTCCTTCAGCCGGATTCGTAAGTAATTTTCACTTTCTTCGTTTGTTTTTGGATTTGTAATGCTAGTGCCGGTGCATTACAAATCTTCTCTGAAGTTCTTGACAGCATTTGCAGCAGTTGCATTCTGAGGTGGAACACCCAGTTGCTGTTGGGCGTCTATAAAACTGCACCCAGAGCAAGTTGGGTTCTCATGTCCTCCTTCGTTTTATTTTCTTGTTCTCCACATTGCTCACGTGCACAAGACGATTTTCTTCAAAATGCACCACTTCTTGAACAAAATCCCAACAGAAAACAATGAAAAAACAACAAAATAAAACTACGAATGCGTCCAGCACAAATCCCGCCAAAAAACTCGCCACCTGGTGCGTCTACTCAGTGTTGCCAACTACACCGTAACGATAAATATACTGTATTTTCTTATCATTTAGGTCCCGTCCCGGGATGAATTTTGTAATTTATAACACAAGTATAGTGTATTTTTAGAGTCCTTTTTTCCTTTAACCACCGTATATTAACCCTAGAGTGCCCGCGCTATGAGCATTTTGCCGCCCTCGGCAAAAAATGATAATATTTTATAAACTATGCACTCGACAAGGTCAAGCGTCCTAGTAGCTGCTCCTCTGTCCTTTACCTACCTGTATCATAAGTTGGAAGAACATCAGTGCGCGGGTGACCGCGGGAGGAAAGTGTTGTTGCTTGCCAGGACCAAAAATAGTTGCATTATATGAGAAAATTTACTGTGGAGCGAGCACTGTTCGTACATTTTCAGGACTTATTTTTACTAAAATATATGCCGAAAGTAATTAAAATATATAAAAACGACATAAAATTAAAAATTTAAACAAAAGCTTATGAAGATACATAAAGATGGTCAAAATTCAGCAATTTTCCCAATGAATTTGTCAATTGTTTTTTTTAAGTTTTTAAATTTACTTAGATAAACATTACTGTTTTGTAAAGTACATCATCGATATGTATTCTTCTAAAAACATTTATAAGTTTTTTGAACCATTATGTGCAAATAAATCATTTTACTGCCCCAACGGCCATCTGTTCTACGAGCAATGTGCCCCGCCCACTGCCACTTAAGTTTAGCAATTCTGAGAGCTATGTCGGTTAGTTTGGTTCTCTTAAGTTCTCGAGTGGCGACCACGAGCCGGAAAAAGTAGTGTAGGCAGGCCTCCCACTCGGTGGACCGATGCCCTGGTGAAGGTCGCGGGAAGCGGCTGGATGCGGGCAGCGCAGAACCGGTCGTCGTGGAAATCGTTGGGGGAGGCCTATGTCCAGCAGTGGACGTCCTTCGGCTGATATGATGATGATGATGATGATAAAATCATTTTAACATAGGCGGCAAAATGCTCCCCACGCGACCACTCACGGTTCACGGAAAGGCGCGACTACTCTAGAGTTAAGGTTCTGAATTATTATAACTATTACAAAGCATACATAATTGTTGTAATTTGGTGAGGAGTTGGGTATCCTGCCGATTCCAGGAGATGCTGCAGCATCAGGTCAAGGTTACCATGCTCTATGTAACACCTGTTCATTGAGGCTATTCCAATGAGCCTAAACACGATACCACTGCTGTTAGTTGGTGAGGAGTTGGGTATCCTACAGATTCCAGGAGATTCTGAGATCTAAACCTATTCATTGAGACTATTCTAATAAGCCCAAACACGTTATTCTGCTGTAATTAAGTGAGATAATTACTGTAATTATTACGTATCCTGCAGATTCAAGGAGATACTGTAGCATCAGGTCAAAGTTACTATGCTCTATCCAACATATATTTATTGAGGCTATTTCAATGAGCCCAAACACGATACTCTGCTGTAATTAAGTGAGGTAATTGCTGTAATTATTAGGTAGGTATCCTGCAGATTTAAGGAGATACTGTAGCATCAGGTCAAAGTTACTATGCTCTATCTGACACCTATTCATTGAGATTATTCTAATAAGCCCAAACACGATACTCTGCTGTAATTAAGTGAGGTGATTGCTGTAATTATTAGGTAGGTATCCTGCAGATTCAAGGAGATACTGTAGCATCAGGTCAAAGTTACTATGCTCTATCTAACACCTACTTATTGAGGCTATTCCAATGAGCCCAAACACGATACTCTGCTGTAATTTAGTGAGGTAATTGCTCTAACTATTAGGTATCCTGCAGATTCAAGGAGATACTGTAGCATCAGGTCAAAGTTACTATGCTCTATCTAACACTTCATTGAGACTATATTTCCAGTGAGCCCAAACACGATACTCTGCTGTTATTTAGTGAGGTAATTGTTGTAATTATTAGGTATCCTGCAGATTCCAGGAGATACTGTAGACAGTTCAAGTGTGTTACGCAGGACTCCGTGTACTTTAATGATGATAATCCCTACCTCCGCTCTGTTCATTCCAAATATGTATGTAGTTCCCGTTTAGAAAATATTAGTTGATTTGTTTTCGCAATAAGCGCTAATGCGTATTAAGGTTTCATATAATCCAAAGTTAATTTTCAAAGACGATTTATAAGAAGTTTGTATTTTGGTTTATTTTGACAAAACTGTTCATTATTCTGTTTATTTTTCAATGATAATATAATTTAATATAAGGGTACTTGCCATTTTGCAATAAAAAAATTACAATTAATGAATTTTATTAAATAAAAATTGAAAACAATTTAGCATACATAATTTAATCCACGCGACCACTCAAGTGACTTGTGGGCGCGACCGCTGCAGGGTTAAGGTCTTAATACGACAGCAGCCTTTTCTTTTATTTGCTCTATGTCTCTATGTAGTTTCGCCTCGGTCTTCGTCTGCCTCTTTTTCCCTCTATCTTTCCTTCTTTGATGGTTTTCAGAAGCTGTCGTGTCGTATCTGGTGTCCTAACACATTATTTTCTCTTCCATTTTCTAATATTTTCAGTTCAAGAATCCTTACTAATATTATAAATGTGAAAATGTGTTTGTTTGTTTGTTACGTTTTCACGCTTCAACACCTTGATCAATCTTAATGAAATTTGGCATGCAGGTAGCTTGTGACACAAGGAAGGACATTAGCTACTTTTTATTCCGTGAAAATAGCATAGCTCGATGCAATTTCCGAGGGAACTGAAAATATACTCTTCTTTGGTTAATTAACATCGCAACGGAACAATGGATTGTGTGATTTTTTGCACCGAGATGGTTGAGGAGGTGGGTAATGACACGATTTACTAATAAGCATATTCTGACATAGTTCCCGAGGGATCTGGAGAAAATGCATGTCCACGCTCGGGAGCCGCTTGCGGGTTAGAGGGTGCGTCCTCTAATTCAGTCACAAAAACGTTGTCCATGCGGGCAAAGCCGCGGGCAAAAGCTAGTAAGATTATATCTTATTGTTTCGTTTGAAGCAAACATGTAGATACATTACGATCATTACAGTCTAGTGTACTGAAAAAACCGGCCAAGTGCGAGTCGGACTAGTACTCAGAGGGTTCCGTACCAAACATCTCCACACAGTACATAGTAAAATTACAATGATACCAGCTATTCACATTACAAACAAAAGATATCAACGAGAGCGACAAAAATATTATTTTTTGCCATTCAGTTCGGACTTCTCAGCGCAAGCACGACTCACAATTGCCCGATTTTTTTATTTTTATTTTAATATAATTAATATATTCACACCAAGTTTCACGCTTACGTATGTATTACCGTTTTTACGATAGAGCTATAAAAAACAGGACTTATAAAAACAGGTTTTATCTTTTCTGTATTTCTAATTTTTCAAGCGACTTCCAAAAAGGAGGAGGTTCTCAATTCGTCTATATGTTTTTTTTTTATGTTTGTTACCTCATAACTTTGGACTGGGTGAACCGATTTTTATGATTCTTTTTTTATTTGAAAGCTAGTGCTTCTCGTGTGGTCCCATATACATTTTATCAAAATCGGTATAGTACTTTATTAGAAAATTAACAAAAACGAAAAATAATAATGCAAAAATGTACTAATTTGTTGCGATGGAAGTCGGTTTTTTAACGTGTTTAGCGTTTTTTAATTATAGTATTTGTTGTTATAGCGGCAACAGAAATAGACATTATAATATGTAAAAATTTCA
Source organism: Coleophora flavipennella (assembly GCA_947284805.1). NCBI lineage: Eukaryota > Metazoa > Arthropoda > Insecta > Lepidoptera > Coleophoridae > Coleophora > Coleophora flavipennella. The sequence goes on from OX369272.1 coordinate 2,848,944, forward strand.
ACTGTCTACTGTTAGCGTTCATGAAATACAGCCCACTGACAGACGGACCGACGGACAGATAGACAAGCGGACAGACTGCGGAAGCTTAGTAATAGGGTCCCGTTGGTCACCCTTGGGGTGTACGGAACCCTAAAAACTGTGTATTTTTTTATTTTTATTTTTTATTCACAATTGGTAAACCCTTGACAACATCTCACCTGGTGGTAAGTGACGATGTTGCCGAAGATGGAAGCGGGCTTACCAAGATTCCCCAATGCAATGGGGAACTGGCTATCTTATCTTCATGCCGGATAATGTAATTGTACTTACACTATAATCTAGCTAGATAGCAATAACACAACACAATAAGAACGGCTAAGTGCGTGACAGTTTTCACTACTTTTTTTATCCGTAATTGATAAGCATCGTTTAACATAATAACGATAAGTTACTTACTAAGTGATAATTGAAATAGCTACAATAAAGCTAATCTACCCACCTACCTAGTGACTGTGCGTGCTGATAATTCAGGTGACCTTCCATTCATCCAAGAAAGAACCATTGTTCTTTCTATCTCTTATAACACCATCCAAGAAACAACCATTGTTCTTTCTATCATATATATCACCATCCAAGAAAGAACCATTGTTCTTTATAACTCTCATAACACCATTCAAGAAAAAACCATTGTTCTTTCTATCTCTCATAACACAATCCAAGAAAGAACCATTGTTCTTTTTATCGCTCATAACACCATCCAAGAAAGAACCATTGTTCTTTCTATCTCTCATAATACCATCCAAGAAAGACATTGTTTTTTCTATCCCTCATAACACCATCCAAGAAAGAACCATTGTTCTTCCTATCTCTCATAACACCATCCAAATAGCTCTGAGCGATATGGACACTAGCCTACTTAACAGTATAGATAGTTCATCATATACTAAATACAGTGATATAAGGATTTGACCCGACTGCGCAAGAAGGAGGAAAATGTTTTTCGAATGTATGTATGTTTCTTTGTCTGAACATGTAGTCTTAACGGCTTGATGGATTTCAGAGTACGAGGTGTCGTTAGATTTGTCTTGGTCCCGTGAGCGACATAAGATAAGAACTTTAACCACCTGCCCAAAAAAAAGAAAGTAATGTTTTCATGCAGTCGGGTTTTAAACCGACTGCACGAAAAGGAGGAGGTTCTCAATTCGACTGTATTAATTTTTATGTTTGTTATCTCAGAACTTTTGAATTTTTTGTTGAAGATTTTTGACAGATTTTTATGAAAATCCGGTTGTCATTATGTGATTTATTAATTCGCGTTAAAATTAAGTTACGCTAGTTTCGATTTGGCTAGGAGTATTGTCCGCAAGAATAAGAGTTGCGGGGCTCCGAAAAAAAATAAAAATAAAAAATAAATAAATATTCTTTATTGCATACCAAAAAACTTTACAGAAACTTAATTTAAAAACCGATCATTCATTCGTATTAGCTCATATACTTCCCCACCGAGGGGCTGGAGTCTACCCTGAATTAGGGCGATCGGGCCTTAGTCCACCACGCGGGCCCAGTGCGGGTAGATCGACTTCACACACAACCTGCGAGTTTCTTCGCAGGCGTATGCAGGTTTCCTCACAATGTTTTCCTTGACCGTAAGAGCGTCAGATAACGTACATATGAAATCTCAATTCGAAATCACATTGGTACGAGGCAGGTTCGAACCGCGACCTCCCGGACAGGAGGCGGCCGCCCTAGACATTACGCCACCGTCGCTCTTCGCGATCATACGACAATATATACATAATTCATACATACAGGATGTAGACCCGTTAACGTTACAGAACAATTACAACCAAGAATAAACACGACTTATCTTACCTAATTACAAACTAATTTAATTATGTATCTTATTATGTACAAATGTTTACCGACTTCGATATCTTTACAATAAAATTACTTTCCCTGGGTATAAATCACCTGTTGCATTATAAATAAATTAGGTATATATGGTATTTAGAGTGTACACAAAACTGTGAATAATTAATGTTTTTATAAAAACTGTTTAAATATTCTTCTTATAAAAATTGTTTTATAAAATGTCAAAATTTTGCTTTTTAGAATATGTAATAGCATGTAATAGATAATGTATTCTATTAATTTACAGTTACTTAGGTCTTATAATTGAAGCACTTAAGCCCTCACACATTGCTATGGCCTCACGGGGCGTCATAATTAATTGAAAAACACTTACCTACTATTACACATATTATTATGTTTGTACATCATTAGTTGTGACACTGCAATGAATAAATGAAATGAAATGAAATGACTTCAAAAAAAGAGGTATTCAATTCGACACGTATGTATGTAATATTGGTGGAATTGCACAATGTTCGTTTTTTTTTTGATGAATATGTTACTAAACATGGACACACCCAGGACACTTCATAAAACGGACGCGAAATGACATTTTTAAAAACAAATGAAGAAACAAACGAAATCACGGCGAAATTCTATACGTTCGAGAACCAAACCAAAGTATATATATTAGTACTAACATACAGTATGGACACTCCCTGCCGCTCTCTATAGATTGCCACCTCACCCCCTCGTCACCCAGATTGATACAGATTGGTTACAGTTTGGTTGTCGAACGTATAGGATTTCGCCGCCATTTTGTTTGTTCCGTCATTCGTTTTTTGAAATGTCATTTCAGGCCCGTTGTATGAAGTGTCCAGGGTGTCAGGGTGTGACCAACAAACGAGAACCAATCTGCAACAATCTGGGTTTGCCGCAATTTCGGTCCCCATTGGAAGAGGTGGGATGGTCCATACGCGGGAACAGGTCGTCGTGAAAATGCCTTTGTCCTGCAGTGGATGTTTTTCGGCTGATATGATGATGATGAAGAGCAGAGGACCCAGTCAAAACGGGTCCTATACCAATTTTTAACCGACTTCAAAAAAGTAGGGGTTTCTTAATTCGACCGTATATTTTTTTTCATATGTGTTCGCGGATATCTTCGTCATTTATGAACCGATTTTTATGATTCTTTTTTTGTTAGAAAGGAGATATCCCTTGGGTGGTACCATTATAAGGAAACCAGGATATGATAATGGTCTCCCAGAAAAATCAAGGGGAACCCTAGTTTTCTGTTTGAAGACGGTTTTTTTTTTGTTCAAAATTAAGTTAGGTTAGATTAGATTAGATTGTATACTCTATACTTTTATACTCTTTTTTTATACTCTTTATACTCGGTTATACTCTGTATGAGATAACGCTGTCACCGAACCATGTATCTCGTAATGCATCGACATAAGTGAACGCTGACGTAATGTTTTGTTTATTTTATGTATCTATGACTAACATTGGTCTGGCATTTGCACCTAGTATTGTTGGAGTTCATACTTTCCGGCTGCGTAGCGTATTAAAGTACGGGTTCATGTTCACACTCAATCACAACACAATACGGTACTTTGGATTATCTGTCAAAACGATACATTTGTTTGTTTGTAATTTGTACAATAAAGTCAAGTCATAAAATCTCTACTAGGAACAGGTGCACTTAGTATCAAATTTACCTAGTACGACCCATCTGTACTAGGAACAGGTGGACCTAGTATCAAATTAACCTAGTACGGCCCATCTCTACTAGGAACAGGTGGACCTAGTATCAAATTTACCTAGTACGGCCCATCTCTACTAGGAACAGGTGGACCTAGTATCAAACTTACGTAGTACGACCCATCTCTACTAGGAACAGGTGGACCTAGTATCAAATTTACCTAGTACGACCCATCTCTACTAGGAACAGGTGGACCTAGTATCAAATTTACCTAGTACGACCCATCTCTACTAGGAACAGGTGGACCTAGTATCAAATTTACCTAGTACGACCCATCTCTACTAGGAACAGGTGGACCTAGTATCAAATTTAACTAGTACGACCCATCTCTACTAGAAACAGGTGGACCTAGTATCAAATTTAACTAGTACGACCCATCTCTACTAGGAACAGGTGCACCTAGTATCAAATTTACCTAGTACGACCCATGTCTACTAGGAACAGGTGCACCTAGTATCAAATTTACCTAGTACGACCCATCTCTACTAGGAACAGGTGCACCTAGTATCAAATTTACCTAGTACGACCCATCTCTACTAGGAACAGGTGCACCTAGTATCAAATTTACCTAGTACGACCCATCTCTACTAGGAAAAGGTGGACCTAGTATCAAATTTACCTAGTACGACCCATAACTACTAGGAACAGGTGGACCTAGTATCAAATTTACCTAGTACGACCCATCACTACTAGGAACAGGTGGACCTAGTATCAAATTTACCTAGTACGACGAATCTCTACTAGGAACAGGTGGACCTAGTATCAAATTTACCTAGTACGGCCCATCTCTACTAGGAACAGGTGGACCTAGTATCAATTTTACCTAGTACGACCAATCTCTACTAGGAACAGGTGGACCTAGTATCAAACTTACCTAGTATTTCTTTATTGCGCGACGTATATCGTCCTCAGTAAAGCTGTGAAGGTGCACGCGGCGGCTGTCAGCGGGCGGCGCGGCGCTGGCGAGCGCGGGGTCGAGCGCGGGCACGTCCGGCGCGAACACGGAGCTGAAGTGCTCCGCGAACGCGGCGGCCGTGCCAGGACCCGTGTACTCCGCGTCCGCCAGCTTGACCCTGGGTTCTAACCCTCCCTTGCTACGCAGGCTTTCTATGTAATCCCAGAACTTTTTGGGATTGTGACTTAGGTTACATGATATAGTCTTATTGTAATCGCGGTGAGCTACTCTCGTGTCTATTTTTAGTTTACGCCTCAATCCTTCGAATTCAGACCGTGCTGACTCGTCGCCAGTCTGTTTCCACCTACGATGTGCTGCGGCTTTCAGCTTAATGTCCCGGATTATACCACTCGTGTAAAAGACCGGATAGGTACGGTTACTCGAGGGCTTCCAGATTTTTTTGGGAATGCAGTGGTCGAATATATTGTAGAGACATTGATAAAAGAAACCTAATGCGTCATTTACTTCTGGGTTCTCAAATAGTTCGTGCCAATTTAGTTCCTTGACCATGAGGTACAGGGTTTGGAAGTCTCCCTTGGGAAAGTTCCAGTCGTGTTTTGATGGTATATTAAACGGTTCCTGTCGCGTTACCTCGGGAAAGAGTCTGTCTGTACCCAATGCGCACCATTAAGGGCGGATGTAGAGGGTCCACATTGGTGAGCTGCTCGTCGGGCGCGGCGGCGCGCACCGCCACGGTGTCGTGCAGCTCCGTGCTCGTCAGCACCAAGTCTAACTTTCTCTCCATTACATTCAACACGCTATTATACTGCTCCAGGTTACACAAGGCTCTGAAACATTCGTAATAATTATTAATATGATCGCTAGCACTATATAAATTAAAGTCACCGAATATTAATATTCTCGATGGATCATGGGCTGCACACACAGACTCAGCACTTTGAAACCACTTCATGTAAGTGTCATCTTTGGTTTTAGGAGGAAAGTATACGACACATACACATAATAATGTTCTGTCCGTGTAGTTGAAACTTTCCCCAGAGGTCCTCAACCTCGGGCGTTTCAAACCTAGTTATCCGCTCAAGCTGCAGCGGCGCACGTGCGGCCAGCAGCACCCCACCGCCACCACGCACCCGCCTGTCCCGACGCAGTAGCGACCACTCGCCGCCAGCGACGCACACCTCGGCATCGCTCACAGATACGTCCAAATTAGTCTCCGTCACTGCGACTAAGTTCAGATCGGACAGGGTCAGGTTATTTCGCCATTCGAACAACTTACTTTTTAGCCACCAAACATTTTGATAGTAGGCGTTCAAGGTATACAATTTGGGTCGTTTATTGCATACTGCTTTTTGTACGTTCGAGACGAAAAAGCCAGCATTCCACTGACACCCTCTTAGGCCAGAATAGTGGAGAAATGCACTCTTCATACATCTCTTCAGGTACGCCTACTTTGAAGGAGGCATAATCAGTTTGCCTCTTTGTAGTAAGTTTAGTCACAGTGTAGGCAGATACCTGTTTCTTTGTGTTTAGGTAGCTAAGTACATTCGCCTCCGTGATCTCGGGTCGTGCACCCCACACATGTAGGTACTCGATTTTTAGCGCCGCAGACAAGATATTACTCGGCTCACCACTGCCGCGTATTATTTGTTTAATTCGGCGTTCTTGGATACGGGCTTGATTGCGACGTTTCCGATTCACAACTTTCCACTGGTCACTATCTGACGGCTTTTGTTTGTTATCATCAGCTGATTTCGTCGATTTATCATTTTGCTTAGGTTTTTGCTTTTGTTTCTGAGGTCCGGTTTGTTTTCGTTCTGTCTTTTTCTGCACCACAGGGCTCGTCACTGGCGTTATCCTACTCGCACTCGCGGTGCCGTTATCGCTTGTGGATGCCGTTACTTTATTAACGTGCGCTTGGCACTTGTCACAGGTTTTAGATCTACCTTCATTTTGCTGCTTAATTAGCGAAATGAGATCCTGTATTTGGGTTTTTAGGGCAATTATTTCCGTGTTTTGATCACTAACTTGCGATTCTAAGCTTGCTAAACTTCTCTTAATTATGGAACTGTCACTTTCCAGTACACCCGTTGGCATTTTTCACCGACAATTAATTTTAACTACGGAGCAGAGATGTCGTGACGGCGTACTCTTGTCATACATCGAAACCACGCAAAACCTGCATGTACGGTTGGGGGGTGGAGAGTGTCATAAGTTTACTTATTAGCATATCCTGATATGGTTCCCGAGGGATCTGGGGAAAACTCATTTCCACGCCCGCACACGTCGGTGTTGCAATTTTTCTCTATAGAATTGGTTGAGGGGGTGGAAAGTGACATAGACTACTGATCAGATTTGTCCTGAAGGAAATGGAGAAACATCATACACACGCTCGCGAGTCGCTTGCGGCTCGCGCACCACTCACCCTCAATGATAGCAAAGTATATATATTAATACTAACATACAGTATGAACACCTCTGACGCTCTCTTTATTCAGACCTCACCCCCTCGTCACCCAGATTGATACAGATTGGTTACAGTTTGGTTGTCGAACGTATAGGATTTCGACGCCATTTTGTTTGTTCCGTCATTCCTTTTTTTTAAATTTCATTTCTGGCCCATTTTGTAAAGTGTCCAGGGTGTGATGTTAGTCATAAAAACGATGTCCACGCAGGTGAAGCCGCGGGCTTAAGTTAGAATTAATTAAGATTATTTGGCAATCATATCAATCATCAAATAACTGCACAGGATTAAATAAGTAATAGAATTGTCAACAAAATTTAATCACCAAACAATGTAATAATGTAATAATGTTTATCTACACACATATCATAAGTCCTCTGTAATGCGTTCAAAATCCGTAGTCAATGACCAGCATTATGTCAACCACAGATAAGAAAAAAAATCCCGCTCTCTGTTCTGTAATATCAACCAATTTTACTATGACAGCTGTTCCAAATTTAAACTCATATCGATACCAAAATCGATACTGTAATAATATTGCAGTACAGACTTTAACTACTACCACATACAAGAAAGTTCTCATAGTAAAATTGCTTGTCTATGCTGGTCATTTCCCTACGGATTCTGAATCCATCTTAGAGTACTTATATTATGTACTAGCTGTGCCCGTGACTTCGTAAGCGTGGAGATTTTAAACTTTCCCACGGGAACTCTTGAATTTTCCATGATAAAAAATATAATTTAAATTAACCCGGGCTATAAGAAACCACCATACCAAAATTTCATCAAAATCGGCCTAGCAGTTTTTGTGTGATGCGCGAACTTACAGATAGACAGACAGACAGACAAAAAATCCAAAAGTTGTTGTTTTGGCCTCTATATAGTTAGGTACCGTAGTAATAACCACCATAGTTAATAATTTCCGAAAATTTTCATGTACAGACACGGCCCCGTTACAGTTTTATTATATGTATAGATGTAGATAAAATAATGTATGCAACTGTTGCAAATAGGTCTTAAAACACTCGTGTGATTCTATCGAAATTCTTTAAACGTCTATAAAGTTTATAAACAAAATACCGAAAAATAAAAAATAAACACTTTATATCATTATTTCTGTAACAAAATAGTGTTATAAAGTATTTTGTTTCCATTACGATACAAGTTAACCCAAAAAAGTTAATATCACCAACGAAGTTCCATATCATTTTTTTTATTGGAACGCACATGCGGTTCGCGCCATTTTTACAGCATTACAAAAAGTTTTCATTCCAAATTTTTACTTGTCTGTGACAGCGCCCGCTTTAACGCATGCGCGGTAATGTGCTAGAATTTGGCGCCATTCATTAAATACGTTTTTTTTTTTAATTTTTTTATTCACAATTGGTAAAACCTTGACAACATCTCACCTGGTGGTAAGTGACGATGTTGCCGATGATGGAAGCGTTGTAGTTTTGTTGTAGTTACTGAATTTTCGTGAATAATTTTCATTCTTGCTTAAAAATGTCTGAGAACAGTGAAAGCATTGTTTTTTCCTGTCTGTGACAACGTCCGCTTCAGCGCAAGCACGGTGATGTACTGAGATTTGGCGCTATGACACGTTTTGTTGCAGTTACTGAATTTCGTGGGATTTTTTTTTTACTCTTTTAACTTTGACCTTTGTTGTTTAGTTGATTCAATCCCAATGTATGAGATTAGACAAAGAAGAATATGAAACTGCACATAACTAGGTATTTTGTAACAGTTTCATAAAGTACTATGTTTTTCTTGATACTTTTGACTGCAGGTTCTTGGTGGAACATTATATCACACATTTTAGTATATATTTCCACTAATATATACTTATAATAAAACTGTAACAGGGCCGTGTCTCCACATGAAATATTTTTGGAAAATGTTGAGTTTGGTGGACATTACTAATGATATAGGCCAAAACAACAACTTTGGAGTTTTTGTTTGTCTATCTGTCTGCTTGTCTGTCTGTATGTTTGCACATAACGCAAAAACTACCAGGCGGATTTTGATGAAATTTTGTATGGTGGTTCCTTATAGCCCGGGTTAACATATAGGATACTTTTATCCCGGAAAACTCAAGAGTTCCCGTGGGAAAATTCAAAACCTTCACGCGGGCGAAGTCGCGGGCACAGCTATTTCCATATAAAATAAATAAAACCACACGTTATAATTTGTCAGCGACCGGTTTCGAACACTATTTTCAGGCAGACTATTTATTAACACAGTGTGTGGATACATTTTTTTATTTACAAAATGTGTGTTTTTTTGTAATGTAAAGTTAAAATGTTCATTTTCATCTATCCGATACATTATTGAGATGAAATTGTTATTGTGAACTATGTGTCGATTATAGTATCTTACTTATTTTAATTTTCAGATGATAAAAAAGAAAATATTAGAAAAAGAAAAACGTCCACGTATCAATATACAAAAAAAACAACCATCAATAAACCATTTTATTTATTTTTTATTTCCACACTTTATTGTTGAAAAAGTATAAAGACATCATTACCACAGTATAACGATATGGCTTACAGTAGCGCAACGCCTTTGATGTCGCACGATGCCGCCACGGCGTAGGTACTAGCATACTTGCCTGTAGCACAAAATAGATCCTGTAGCAATGACTTATATATTACTGGCGTAAGGACCCGGTCAACGCGCGCGACTAATGCTCCCAGCGAATTGGTGCGAAAATCGCAAGTTTCGCACACTCGCGACTCAGTTGTCTGCGGGAAATTGTACAGTGCGGTGGAAAGATATTCCATATAAAAATGCCTTATAGTGTTGTTAGAGGCTGTAAAAACCGTGAAAGAAAGGCTAAAAAGAAACATGGGATGTCGTATTATCGTTAAATAACCTCACATTGTATTTTTTCTGGTAAACAAATGAAATAAACGAATTTTTAAAGCGACAATTCTACCAAGGTTCTTTTAACGCGGCACTGACGTCAACTCTCGCCCACGCTAGTTCGTACGAGTTATGTCAGATGGCGCTACTTTTTGCTTGTATGAAGAAAATCTGACTGAAATATGGAGACGGGCGGATCCTTCTGTCCAAATCTGTAACCTGTAGTCAGCCTGGCAAACTCGCGGAGTTACTACACTTCCGTTGCTCTGCGTACGTATATTTCCCATCTTTTAACTTTTAGGCAAAAGATTCCAAATTACTACGTAGTTGTGTGGCAAATAAGGGTTCAATGCTTTTTCTTTACTTTAACCCTATTTTTGCTACACTACGTAGATAGCGTTGGTGGCGTAACAGCTAGGGCCGCCGCCTCCTGTCTACTGTGATTTCAAATTTAGATTTCACATGTACGTTTATCCAACGCTCTTACGGTGAAGAAAAACATCGTGAGGAAACCTGCACACGCCTGCGGAGAAACTCGCAAGTTGTGTGTGAAGTCGACCAACCCGCACTAGGCCCGCGTGGTCTCCCTAATTCAGGGTAGGCTCGAGCCCCTCGATGGGGACGTATATGAACTGATAGGATGATGATGATGTAGATAGACGGGCTCAGCGGTATTAAATGAAAATTTTCATCCTGATGATACTGAAAATCGTACTAAAACCTGGTAGCGACTATTCTCCGCCATAATGCCCTAATTAATCGTGGCCGGACAACAGCCTCCGCTCCAGTGTGATGCATGCCGCGATTTGTCGCTGAGCCAACAACGCAGATGTAAAAAATATGGAAAGGAGAGGTGAGATGATGCCAAGGGCTTACCAACTGTGGATGAAAAACAGCTGCCGATGTAAGAGTTGGGCTCGCGCACTAAGGGTTCTTTAGCTCATCATAAATCAGTTCTCTCCGATCCTCCCCCGTCCAAGCAACGACCTAAGCCGAGGTCCGTGCCCACCTGGGCGTCCTTAGGCAGTTGCATCTTTTGCTTTGCACTAGGTTGAGTGCCTTCCGTACTCGCCTCCCTTGCCCGGTGAAGTTGTAAAGGGGCCAACAAGAAGCTTGTCCTTTTAAAAAAAAATCATACATCAACTATAGAGAAGGTACTAATAGATCTTACAAGATTTCGCAAGTTTCTTCGTTTAAAAAAATTACGTTTGTTTTAACTATTTGCTTATATTTGAAATACATACACACTCTATAAATGTATTCCAGTCTCTCTACAAAAATGTTCCAACCCCTTTTAAGGAAATTAGAAAATCAGCCCTCCAAATATAATTTCACGTTTTCTCCAAAAAAATATAGTATGACAGAAGGTAACTTCAAGGGCTGGAAAAACACTTAATGTTCATAGCAAGGCAGCTTAGTAATTGCTTGGTTGCTTTTATCACGAAGGTTAACTGACGATACTTACGAAGCACGGTCATTATTTGTTAGTAGCTTTATCTCGACCGTTTTCGTACTTTGCAAGGTACGTTAAGCCGTTGGTGCAGTCGTTAAGCCGTGTTAGTGGCCTTATAGGCTGCTTGAAGACGTCTGACAGAGATGTTCGTCACTGGACTAACCCCAACTTGGCCGGTAGAGAATGACATGACCGTCCCGAGTTTGGGAAGACACCCGTGCCTCGGCATTGGGGACATTGTGGATTTTTTTATGCACAAGTGATAAGCCCTTGACATCATCTCACCTGATGGTAAGTGACGATGATGGCGAAGATGGAAGGGAATGGTGGCTTTATCTCGACCGTTTTTGTGCTTTGCAAGGCACGCTAAGCCGTTGGTGCCAGCTGCTATCACTATTATGGCAGTTGTTAAGTCGTGTCCAAGGCCTTATAGGTGGCTTGAAGACGTTTGACAGTGGTGTTCGTCACTGGACGTACAACCTCCACTAACTAAGACTTGGCTATCGAGTGTAGATACCCAACTGGGTAGAACCAAAGTTTGGTATGGGTATCTGTGTAGATACTCCAACTGGGGTAGAAACTTTGGTTTGGGAAGACACCCGTGCCCCAGCATTGGGGATATTGTGTTTTTTTTTATCCATCCATAATTGATAAGCCCTTGACATCATCTCACCTGATGGTAAGTGACGATGATGGCGAAGATGGAAGGGAATGGTGGCTTTATCTCGACCGTTTTTGTGCTTTGCAAGGCACGCTAAGCCGTTGGTGCCAGCTGCTATCACTATTATGGCAGTTGTTAAGTCGTGTCCAAGGCCTTATAGGTGGCTTGAAGACGTTTGACAGTGGTGTTCGTCACTGGACGTACAACCTCCACTAACTAAGACTTGGCTATCGAGTGTAGATACCCAACTGGGTAGAACCAAAGTTTGGTATGGGTATCTGTGTAGATACCCCAACTGGGGTAGAAACTTTGGTTTGGGAAGACACCCGTACCCCAGCATTGGGGATATTGTGTTTTTTTTTATCCATCCATAATTGATAAGCCCTTTGACATCATCTCACCTGATGGTAAGTGACGATGATGGCGAAGATGGAAGCGGGCTTACCAAGATTTCCAAACGCAATGGTGATCTGGTTATCCTATCTTCAAGCTAGAACACATTAATGCTGTTAATACTGATATTTGGTGGCAAGACTGAGACAAGATGGTGGTAGCTAGCCAGGCGGACTATGAAAATGCCCTACCACCAACCAAACCGAGTCTTACAAAGTTGAGCCCGTCGGGAATCTAACCCGTGACCTCCTGGTGTGAAGCGAATGGACTAATCATTACGTTAACGAGATCCTAAAAAGGCGTATCTAGTGCATTTGACATGAATGTTTTATATCCGTGACGGACTCGCATTCGTGGTGTTTGCTAATGTGCGACCGGAATTTTAACTTCCTATTGTAATGAATGTAGTGGTTGAATTTATGATGCTTTGGCAGTAGTTGGTAGTATTTTAGGTGTTTGCTAGGATATGAACATTACGCCTTAGAAAATGTTTTTGTTTGAAAATGCGCAACCTGGGTTTGTATGGGAGGTAGCTTAGCCAGATCTTACTGGAAGAACTAACTACTCTGTGTAGATAGCCATATCGAAATATTATATAAAAATAGTTAGGGCCATTTAAAAAAAATGCCTATAAAGCTAGTTTTGTGTGGTAGGAAACTTACTCAGATTTTTCCTGGAATAACGAACTAATCTATGTAGCACACCATCATATTTGTAACTTACAGACTTTCATCAAAATCATTTGAGCCATTTATTTATTTATTTTATTTATTTAGGACACGCCCTGATTCAGGGTAGGCTCGAGCCCCTCGGTTGGGACGTATATGAGCTGTAATGATGATTTAGGACACAAACAGTCTTGAACAAATACATTTTACAAAAACATAACACAGAAAGACCTAAAGGGTCCACTAATTGATAATAACTGATTGATGATTGCACAATGTACTTACATTGTATGTTCGTCTATAATACGAGTCTATCACGTGTAACTATTATAAATGACGTAAGAGTTTAAAAGAAATAAATATTTTATTAAATTACTTATACAATATAAAAAAATAAAAATTGGCTCGCTTTAACTTTGTTGTTTAACATTTCGCCCACTTTTCTTTTATATGTGTTGATACTATCTTTTTTTTTTTTATTCACAATTGGTAAGCCCAAATATATGAACATAACACAGGAATTTATTGTAAAAATCGTATTATGAGTATCTAAATCCTTCTAGCAGTATTATGAGCTAGAGCACCGAATGGACACAGCACACATATTTTGCACATATATTTTTTTTATCAATTAGTGTAACACAATCGATTCCCATCAAATTTTCACAAATCTTCACTTCTTTGTCCGTTGCTTACGTTGGCTGCTCAGTCTCTCGAAAGTAAAAACTGGCCAAGTGCGAGTCGGACTCGTGCACCGATTGTTCCGTAGAACCACACCTTTTCACACGAGTAAAACAATGATACCTACATATTTATTACAAATCAAGACTAGCGGCAGAGGAAATCAACTCTACCACCAGAAAAATGTTTTGTTTCGATTTAGGATTAACACCATAATCAAGTTTCACGCTTGTATGTAATTAATTCCGTTTTTCCAATGGAGCTAAAACAAAACAAAAAAAACACGTTTTTTAACCCTTAATATTTTCTTTTTTACTTTTTTATCATTTGTTAGTAAAAATTTCAGCCTGCTACCTATTAAAAAGTTATGTACGCCTCTTTAAAGTAGAATAGATGGACAGACGGATAGCGTAAGCAAAGTATATATGTATATATATATGTAAGTACTAACATATAGTATGGACACTCCCTGGCGCTCTCTAGATTCCGACTTCACCCCCTCATCTCCCAGGTTGATAAATATTTGTTTAAGTTTGGTTCTCGAACGTATTCGACGTAATTTCATTAGTTTCGTCATTTGTTTTTAGAAATGTCATTCCGCAACCATTGCATGAAGTGTCCGGGGTGTGGCGTAAGCATAGTAATATACATCCCACCTCACCGTTTTGGTAAGTATATAAGGGAAGTGTAAAGAAATTTCGCTGGTATATGGCATTCGGTTCTAAAGATCATAATACCTATTTCGACGTTCATTAAAAACTCGCTTTTTCATCGCAATATAGCGCAGTGGTTCGATCGAATAAAAATGTGGACAAAAAAAAGGGTTAAAACTGCCAATATCAGTGTCATTTGTCTCAACTGTGCAATGTGCAATGTGCATTGTTGAAAAAAAACTTGTATTGCGGCCGACAGAGTTATGGAACGCACCGCAATAAAGGATAAAACCATTTTCGGGACTGTAAAAATAACTTTGTTACCAATAACAGGCTGTCAGAGAGATCCGTTAGGTTTTGAGAGCTTCACTCTGGATAGTAATTGTGTTGTCCGCTGAAATATTTTTCTGAATGACACTTTTATACGTGGCTTATTTAATTTTGTTTGCAATTATGCATGTTAGTCATGCAGCCGCTATGATTTATTGGCTAAAAGAGATTAAAAAACCGGTAAAGTGCGAGTCAGAACCACGCACAAAATGGTTCAGTAGGACCTTCATACTAGATGGCGCTAGGTTTTTTCACGTTTCAAAAAAAGTTTTAGTAGTTGTTGCAAAAGTATAAGTATAAGTTTTGGAGGAGTATGGCAACTAACACTGTCACACAAAAATTTTATATAATATAGATTTTGACATTATGTATTTTTAATTAACACGCTAAAATTAGCTTCACCTGTATGTATGTATGTTTGTAACCGACCCACTTTAAACGGGCATATTTAATTAAAAGTTTGTACATTTATCAAGAATCAGTGACAATACAATAATTTCATAAGTTTATGTCATTATCCTGAACTAAAAATTGAAAAATAATTATACTTAGTTAAAAAAAAGCTAAAAAATACGCTTTTAAAGCACATCAAACTAAAAAGTTAAAAATACTTAACTGTAAATGCAAAATTGAGGCGAGCCGTGGTGTTAAAGCCAACAGGGTCGATATCCTCTTCACCATGTTCATCATTTTCCGTCCTCCATACTTCGTCCATGGTTTTGACTTTGAAAAAGACACAAGGTCCTTTAGGTCAGGTATTACATAAGAGACAGTCCCAAGTCATGTATGACAAGTACTGACCGCAAATGCAAAATAAAACCTTTTATAAAAATATGTCAAATGACAAAGTCAGTTACGTAATAGCCCAGCTGACTATTCACAGAACTGAAAACCTCCTCCATTTTTGAAGTTGGTTAAAAAGTTAGTTATGTATAACAATAGGAGACAGTCCCAATGCTCTGCACGTACTGTCCGCAAATTGTATGTCCTATTAGTGAAGAAACAGTCCCAATGATCTATGCACGTACTGTTCGCAACACTAATTTTAAGACATCTATAGACTGATGCACCTAAATTCGTATTGCATTGGCAATAATAAACAGTTCATGTGTGCTCCTTGCCGTCTGTTTATATATAATTTCAATTCTCTTGACTTTATCTATGATTTTTTTTAGTAATATATTATAGGTATGGTACTAGGTAAGTATTATTACCTAGATTATGTAAAAAAAACAATTAAAATATGAACACAGGTATGTTGAAATGAAATTAATAAAATAATGTCGCAGAATGTTATGTATGCGGGTACCTTGTGATTCCGAGAACGAGCGCCGCCGGTATGCGAGCGGTGACGATGAGTTATCTAACTCATAGTATTTACTGACGGCGTTCTTTTTCACAATCAAATATATAATAAAAAAAAAGGTTTTAATCACTGTTATAATCACTGTTTTGTTTGCGATATTAAACTTTTCGTTATTTAGACTTTGAAACACTAAATACTTTATTTAGAATTAAAAAACCGACAGCGCGATGTGGAACGGCAGCGCACTAAAAGGCGAATGAAGATGGCGCGACACGAGAGTACTTCGGAATAATAGATCAAAACAAAAACTTTTTTTTAATATGTGATTGAAAATTCTCAAAATAGTGTGGAATGGCACGGACTACCGCGCGATACTACAAGTGTTATATGCTAATCTCTTCGGACGAAGCCCTCGTATAATTAAGATAGAACTTCACTTACAGGTAAGTTCGTTTAATCTTTAAATATCGAGCAACCCACGCTTCTTTCACAATAATACTAGTATTTTTCGTTCATTATTGTTTTCAGCTCATATTAAGAATTATTTTTCACTTTTTATTTTGATGTACTTTAAAAGCGTTTTTTTGTTTTTTTTTTAAACTAAATTTATAATTTCCCAACTTATTGTTGTGAAATGTTTTAAAATTTAATTAAATTGTTGTTTAATGAACATGTAAGCGAATCAGGAAACCTTTATTTTTTTAAATTCACAGTTGGTGAGCCCTTGGCATCATCTCCCCTGATGGTAAGTGACAATGATGCCGAAGATGGAAGCGAGCTTACCAAGAGTCCCCAACGCAATAGAGAACTGGCTATCTTATCTTCATGCTGGAACACATCAATGTTTTTAAAACACTGATTTTTAAAGTTTGTTGGTTTTTATCAGGATACCGCTCAGTTTCTGATCCCCCCTTTGACATACTACAGCCACCGCCACACCCTGGACACTTCATACAACGGGCCAAAAATGACATTTCAAAAAACGAATGATGGAACAAACAAAATGGCGGCGAAATTCTATACGTTCGACAACCAAACTGTAACCAATCTGTATCAATCTGGGTGACGAGGGGGTGAGGTAACAGTCTAGAGAGCGTCAGGGAGTGTCCATACTGTATGTTAGTACTAATATATATACTTTGCTACAGCGACACGTTTGAATTTCCAAGCTATGCCACTCGGCTCCGCCGTTTCGCGTATTTCTGCTTTATTTTTTTAATCTGCAGCCGTCCAGCAAACACTGGCATCGAGTGTTTGTCAGCCTTTCCATATCAAAGCTGCAGTGCGAAAATGGTTAAAACAAATTTGTTGGCTTGACCATTATTATATATTATTATATCAGCTCATATATGTCCCCACCGAGGGGCTCGAGCCTACCCTGAATCAGGGCGATTAGGCCTTAGTCGACCACACGGGCCCAGTGCGGGTTGGTCGACTTTACACACAACCTTCGAGTTTCTTCGCAGGCGTGTGCAGGTTTCCTCACGATGTTTTTCATTCACCGTTAAAGCAATCGGTAAGTATATGTATGTAAGTTTTTTTTTTGGAAAAACTCATTGGTACATTGGCCGTCCAGATTTGAACCCGGTACCTCGGGTTAGATGGACCGAGTCGTTACCGGTTGTTCCGAAAATTGTTAGCCACTTAAATACAATCTCTTTTTTTCCTGAAACTATTTTTAATTGACGGCTTATTTCAATACAAATATCCCTAGTGAAAATCATTAGCCATCTTTTATATGAATGTCTTTGAGCGTGGACATGTGTTTTCTCCAGATTCCTCAGAAACTAAGTTGGGTTATTCTGATTAGCAGTCCAGTTACTTCCCAACCCCTCAACCATGCGACGCCGCCGACGTGCGTGAGCGTGGAAATGAGTTTTCCCTAGACCTCTCGGGAACTATGTCAGGATGTGCTAATTAGTAAATTATTTCATTTCCCACCTCCTCAACCATCTCTGTCCAAAAAATCATAAAAATCCATTGCAGAGTACCGGGACAAGCGTCTTGGCGGCAAGACCTACCGTAACTGGTCCTTATCTTCACCTTATGGTGTTGGCAGGATTAGCGGCCCTCACTATATGACCTAGCTGTCGGTGAGTGAGGACGCTATATCATAAACCTGGTAGTTTAGCGTATCTGGTAGATATACGAGAGGGAATGTCCCGTTGCGTTAAATAAATTAACCAAAAAAGTAGTTTAAGTTTCCTTAGTAACTGCATTGAACCATGATAATTTCACGGGATAAAAAGTAGCCTATGTCCTTCCCAGTGATACGCGCTACCTGCATGCCAAATTTAATCAAGATTGGTCGAGGTGTTAAAGCGTGAAAAGGTAACAAACAAACAAACACACATTTATAATATTAATAAGGATGAATTGTGTAGTAGTCCTATGCTACAGCTATTAGTAAAATATAGTATTACCACACCCTGGACACTCCATATAACGGGCCAGAAATGAAATTTCAAAAAAACAAAACAACAAACTGGCGGCGAAATCCTATACGTTCGAGAACTAAACTGTAACCAATCTGTATCAATCTGGGTGACGAGGGGTTGTGGTCGCAACCTAGAAAGCGGCAGGAAGTGTCCATACTGTATGTTAGTACTAATATATACATATTACCAAACCCCAGAGCAGGTCCTTTCAGGTTAGGGACGTCAAAACATTAAATGAAAAACGCTCAAGAAGACTTTATGAGTAAACGCCATTTTAGTTCTTTTTTCTAATGTTAACGATAACAGTACAATTTTATAAACATTACCAAAAAATTATTATAATTAAAATAAAATACACTGTTTTATCACGCGGGACTTTAGAAAAGTATATATATCAGAGAACCAGGGGGTTCCCATCATACAAGGAATCCTTGTTTTGGGCCTGATGACCGTGTGAGATTTATTCCTGAACATTATATTATTAATATCCTACTAATATTATAAACGAGAAAGTTTGTAAGAATGTATGGATATATGTTTGTTACTCTTTTACGCAAAAACTACTGAACGGATCTGGCTGAAATTTGGTAGGTAGATAGATTAGGACCTGGATTAATACATAGGCTACTTTTTTCCACGCTCGCAAGCCGCTTGCGGCTCACCCACTGCGCATCCTCGATAAGTCATAGAAACGTTGTCCACGCAGATGAGGCCGCGGGAAACAGCTAGTTATTACCTATGTTACTAGATAAGTTTTGCAATACACAAATATGAAACAAAGAGGTGGCATATCATATATATATTTTAAAACAATATTTCCATAGACAAAGTTTGGCGGGAAAAAGTTTTCTTTTTTTAATATTTTTTTATTACAAAAATTGATTTAATATTTAAAGATGTCGGCGTGGTCTAGAGACGACTTACGAGTTGTAATTCGTTACAACTTTGAGAGGGGTCTGTCGTAAGATGACTGTCTCAAGGAAATGCAATCTGTATTCAAACAAAACTGCCCTCATCGTACAACTGTTTACCGTTGGTATTGTGAGTTTAAACGTGGAAATTTCGAAGTTTCTGATGCACCAAGATCGGGACGACCCAGTGACGTGTGTACTCCAGATAACGTTGCCAAAATAGAAGAAATGTTAAGAGTTGATCGTCGAATGACCTATAGGCAAATAGAAGAAGCCCTGGGCATCAGTGCACGAAGTGTTCACAAAATTTTGCACGAAATTCTTGGAGCAAGAAAAGTTTGCACTCTATGGGTACCTCACGACCTAACGGAGGAGCAAAAGGACTGTCGTGTATTATTATGGTGTAAAAAAATTTGAAAACGGGTCAAGTGCTTATGTTAACAGCATCGTCACTGCTGATGAAACTTTGCTATATTATTATGATGTGCCATCTAAAAGTAAAAATAAAGTTTGGCTCTTTAAAAATGAGCCTACGCCAACACAATCCTGCAAATCAAAATCTGTTAAAAAGAAGATGATAGCTGTATTTTTTACTAGCCGTGGTATAATCGATCGAGTTGTTCTGGACAGTCAGCGTACTGTAACAGCTAACTGGTACACTAATGAATGTTTACCTCAGGTGCTTGATAAACTTAAGGAAATTTTTCCCAACTCCAGACTCGGTACTCGGCATTTTCACCATGATAACGCACCGGCACATCTAGCGGATCTCACAGTGAATTTTTTGACAACTGCTAGGATAAAAATGGTTGAGCATCCACCATACAGCCCCGACCTAGCCCCTTGTGACTTTTCTTTATTTCCTATTAACAAAGATAAGCTGAAAGGGCGGAAATTTACCAGCGACGAGGAACTTTTGAGAGCTTGGGATCATGAGTGTGCTGTACTTCCAGAAAACAAATGGATAGATATTTTTGATGATTGGTTTTTACGCATGACTAAATGTATTAACTGTAACGGAAATTACTTTGAGCGATTGTAAAAAAATAAAGTCGTTTTGCAAAATTTATCTAGTAACCTAATGTATTATAAAAATTTCGAATTTAGGAAAATTGTTTAGAATCACTGTTGGAAGCCATTAGTGAAAGGATAACAAATAAGTAGGCAATATATAAAATAGGACCTTACAAATAGTTAGGTGTGTGTTCGAATAATAATGTAATTTTGATTTGATTTCAATTTGATTGTGATTGTAATTTGAATAGGCTAAAAGGACAACCGGATTCGGGCTCTCGTGTAATCCCATATTAGTACACGCTCAATCCCCGCTTAAATTACACCGATACGCGCGATACCCACCCTATTTATTAGCATAGTTAACCTTTAACTGTGGACATCATTTTTTTGTCACACTAGTATGGACACGCGGCCTCCCAGACCGCCATGTTTGAAGGTCAAAATTATGTAAAAATACTTATTTTATCAATGTTTTTATTATTTATACATCTAAAGGGGGTACTAAACTCAATTAATTTAATACATTTAATCAATGTTTATTTATTTTCTTAGAAATCTTAAGCTTTTTAACAATTTAAGGCACTTTTCAGTCTAAAGTTACCTGAGATCACTTATAGGAACAAACCTTACAAGACTGAAATATTTTTGAAAAATCAACATAACTTTCTTTAAATCTAATGTATACTCAACACTAAAAACAAAAAGACAACTCTGTAACTTGAAACATAAAAATTCTGACAGGTAGTGAATATGTCCAAAATTATTGGCAATCTTTGCACAGGGGCGTAGAACACTGCAAGCATGTTGCTTGTTGGCAACTGATACATGTATAGTTAGTCTTCCTTTTCAGCTTAGGTGGACAGAGCCTACAAGTCCTTCGCTTTGATGTACCCACTTCATGAGTAGAAGGTTCTTCAGGAAGCATGTCTTTTCCCAGAACTCGCTTTATGGTCAGGTTCAACTCTTTCGGGAGATTCGAATTTATTATGCGTCTTTGCATGTGTGGAACGACCAGGGTTCGAGCTAGTTTCTTTACAAAATCTCCTCTTTCCATTTCTTTGGCCTGATTCAGGTTGTAAAGAACGTAAGCATTTACGGCAGATAAGTCAAGAACTCTATAGAATATCACCATAGGCCACCTTCTTGTTCGGCGACTGCTTGAGTAGATTGAACATTTTTTGTCTGTTTCATCCACGCCACCTTTGGTTGAGTTGTAGTACTGTATTATTTCAGGCTTTTGGGACTGTTCGTCAACAGTTTTACTGTGATGCATTGAAGATATCAATACAACAGCTTTGTTCTTTTTCGGGACGTAGGAAATCAGAGTTTTGTCTTTCGTGAAACCAAACAAAGTAGAACCAGCTTCTCTAGACTTTTGTGGCTGAAACTGTTTTGGTATCTCCCGCTTGTTCTTTTTCATGGTACCAACATAAGTTAGTTTTTTTTAGCCAATTCATCTACTAGCTCGACAGATGAAAACCAGTTGTCTGCGGTTACGTTGCGGTTGGTTCCTTGAATGGGCTTCGTCAAACGAAGAACGCACTGAGTAGGAATAAGAAACTTTTTCTCGTCCGTTGACGACTCAATCCCATCAGAGCCTTTTCCGGAATATATGTATCCATTGTAAAAATAGAAAGTCTCAGAGTCAACTAAAGCGCGCACAATGAGTCCATACTTTCCTGGTTTCTTTGGCATGTACGAAATCATATGGCTTCTTCCACGAAACTTCACCAGCATCTGGTCAACAGTGGCACATTCTCCGACTTGATATATTTTTTGGGAATTAGTGACAAACTTCTCAAAAATAAAAGAAATCGCTGCCAGTTTATCATTCATTTGTCTTTCCAAACGATCAGCTGGATTGTCAAATCGCAGACATCGCAGAAGAACCAAAAATCTGGTTTCAGACATACAGCATCTGAATATTTCACAGCCTGTACAATCGTTAGCAAATATGTAACTCGCGTTTTGATGATTCGATTACAGGACGGCAGAATAGTATAGTAGTCCCAAAAATGCGTCCAGTTCTATCATATCCAAATTTTTAATTCGGGTCTAGCTTACCGTTTGAAATTTGCTTTGAATTCAGTGATTTTCAGATTGGTCCACGTCAGAATGGTCTGCCTCATTTCTTCATCAAAGAGTTTATTCCAAATACTGATTAGATCCTTTCTTTCGTCGATAGCCAAAAGTGATGTAGGTTTACATGTCACTATGTTATGCTGCGGAGTTCTGACCCTGTTACGAGTAACTTAGATGATAATCCACCCTGGATTGGTAGCCCACTTAGACCGGTTTTTACCATAGTAATATTTAGGCCCTCGGTCTTGTCTTTGTATTTCTATAAGAGGTAAATCATCTTCCGAGCTGTAATCGTCTGGATTGTTACTCACAGTATCAGTATCACGTACTTGTACGTCATCGGAGTTACTTTCTTCTTCCAATTCTTGATCACTGTCATGATTGAGTATGAAATCTTCTTCAGTGACTATGCAATCTTCAATATCTTCCTCGTTATCCGACTCGTCTGACTCCAAAAGTAAGTTATTGACCTCATTTTCAAATGAAGGATCTTCTACCCTCAATATTTTGTTCGCACGCTGTTGCGGCGGCGGTGACCTTGCCACTTGTTTTGATGTAGGTGTATTTGTCAGACTTTTTTTTGACATTTTGAACCAAAATTACCTAAAATAATCTTTTGTATGGGAAACGGGGACACGCGGTCTCACAGGCCGCAGTCAAAACTTTGAATGAAATAACTCACCAAGTTTTCCGCCGGCAACACCACCTCTCGTCTCAGCAGTCGTTTCGCCACTAAAATCGAAGCTACTGAGCACCTCAAAAGCGAGGAGTGCGGGAAAGGGGGTAAACTCGAAAATAGTAAACACCGAGCGGCCTGTAGGACCGCGTGTCCACAGTTAAAGGTTATGACGCATGTAGCCACAAAATTAGGTAGGTACAGAGAGGTCGCTTTTGTATGTGTCGCAGCCAACTGGTTAAATTAGCCATTCAATTAACTGCCTAGCCGGTTCATAAAATCAACGTTCAACAAGTTGGCTGTATGATAATGATGATGATGATTATCTAATTTATCCCGTTTACATAAATCTCTTATACGTAACATATACGCGTGGCACATAGTGGTCGTCCCGTACAAAAAACGACATCGAAAACTACAATTGCGTCCCAACAAAGTGCAAATAATATTAGTTTAGGAATTAAAATACTATAAATACTTTTTTATTCACAATTGGTAAGTTAGAAAAGTGATTTTTTTAAATAAAATGGTCCGATTTGTATCCGTTGAGCGTCGGTGTCGTTACGGCTAGGGCTGCCGCCTCCTGTCCGGGAGGTCGTGGTTTAAATTCTGCCACGTACCAATGTGATTTCAAATTTAGATTTCATAGCTATATACGTTTATCTGACGCTCTTACGGTGAAAGAAAACATCGTGAGGGAACTAGCACACGCCTGCGAAGAAAGTTGTGTGTGAAGTCGACCAACTCGCACTGGGCCCGCGTGGTCGACTAAGGCCCGATCGCCCTAATTCAGGGTTGACTCGAGCCTCTCGGTGGGGACATATATGAGCTGATATGGTAAATCGATTCTTCATAATTTATAGTCATCCTACAATATTCACTGTTAACAATCTGGCTGAACATGGCCGCCATTTTGTAGAACGTATCGCATCCACGCATGTGAAAACACCGCTGCCGTATTAAAAAATGGCGCTGTTTAATAAACCAGTTAGCCGTTTTGTAATACGGTGTATTATAAAATACTAGCTTTTGCCCTCGGATTCGCGTGGAGATAGTTTCTATGACTGGCTTTGAGGATTCGTGGTGCAGTGATGAGGTTGGAAACGAGGTTTCTCGGAAACCATGGTGGACTATACTAATTAGTAGCCTATGTTACTCCCTTAACCTGCAATAGTTTCTCCAGGTCCCTCGAGAACTATGTTCGGCTATGCTAATTAATAGTCTATGTTACTTACTTAACCTGCAATAGTTTCTCCAGGTCCCTCGGGAACTATGTTCGGCTATGCTAATTAGTAGTCTATGTTACTCCCTTAACCTGCAATAGTTTCTCCAGGTCCCTCGAGAACTATGTTCGACTATGCTAATTAGTAGTCTATGTTACTTACTTAACCTGCAATAGTTTCTCCAGGTCCCTCGAGAACTATGTTGGGCTATGCTAATTAGTAGTCTATGTTACTTACTTAACCTGCAATAGTTTCTCCATGTCCCTCGAGAACTATGCTGGGCTATGCTAATTAGTAGCCTATGTTACTCCCTTAACCTGCAATAGTTTCTCCAGGTCCCTCGGGAACTATGTTTGGCTATGCTAATTAGTAGTCTATGTTACTTACTTAACCTGCAATAGTTTCTCCAGGTCCCTCGAGAACTATGTTCGGCTATGCTAATTAGTAGTCTATGTTACTTTCTTAACCTGCAATAGTTTCTCCAGGTCCCTCGGGAACTATGTTCGGCTATGCTAATTAGTAGTCTATGTTACTTACTTAACCTGCAATAGTTTCTCCAGGTCCCTCGAGAACTATGCTGGGCTATGCTAATTAGTAGCCTATGTTACTCCCTTATACTGCAATAGTTTCTCCAGGTCCCTCGGGAACTATGTTCGGCTATACTAATTAGTAGTCTATGTTACTCCCTTAACCTGCAATAGTTTCTCCAGGTCCCTCGGGAACTATGTTCGGCTATTTTATTTAGTAGTGTATGATACTTCCTTAACCCGCAATTATCCAAATATCACGTAAATCCGTTGCTCCGTTGTATACGACATGCGCAAGAGTGCAAATTAGTTTTGTCCTGATCCCTCAGGAACTTTGCCTTTTTTAGTAGCCTGTGTCACTGTCCAGCGCCTCGATTACCTCTTTGCAAAATATATTTTTTAAACCTTGCGCTGCAATGCGATGTTACTAAAATCAACTAAATTATTTTTCTGTAATAGCTATTTAGTTGTTTCACGGGAACCACTTATGAAATTTGGATAAAAGATAGCTTTTATCCATTGAATTACTACTATTATAGTATTAAATCAATGTTTTTATGCTTGTTTATGCCACAGGCTACGTGTGTGCCAAATTTCTTTAAGATTGGTTTAGGAGTTGAAGCATGAAGAGGTTAACAATCAAACACATTCTCACATTTAAAATATTACTCAGTAAGGCTGCAAATATGAATGTGTTAACTAGAACCAAAGTATATATATTAGTACTAACATACACCCTGGACGCAGTCATACAACGGGCCAGAAATGACATTTCAAAAAAGGTATGACGGAAAAAACAAAATGGCGGCGAAATCCCATACGTTCGACAACCAAACTGTAACCAATCTGTATCAATCTGGGTGACGAGGGGGTGAGGTCGCAATCTAGAGAGCGGCAGGGTGTGTCCATACTGTATGTTAGTACTAATATACATACTTTGCTGACTCTGTGTTGACAAGGCATAACAATAGGCACAAACAAAGAATCACTGGGTGCTCCAACAATAATTACAAATAACAATTAAAATCAGAAGAAAGCAATTTTCTTTGTATAAAACTCATATTAATTCCAAGTTTACCAAGACCAACTGTGACCGATACGAGATTGTTTCATTTCAATAGAAATTTGAATTCAAATTAGTGGCTTTTGGTAATCAGTGGCATTTTGTACCTTACGACGAAGATGCTGTTGTTCCAACATTCATCACACTAACAAGATAGTTGACACTTTTGAATGTATCAGCGCTCATTTGTAATTGCGAGACCAAAAATTTTTTGGAGGTATTGTATGCGGAATTAGTCCCACACGCTCTGAGCTGATGTACTACGCAGTACTCGCATGTTTTCTGTTCGAATGTGTTTGCAACGCATAACAGGTAATTAAAGTAGTGAAAATATAGATGGGGATAGGGAAGCATAGCATAAATACACACACACACTCACACACACACACACACACACGCGCGCGCGCACGCACAGAAATACACACTAAACATATTTGTATTTTCATTACGTTAGTTTTGGTTTTGTTTGCTCGTTTTTATTTTTATTTTTCTTGTAATCGACACAGTCCTCGGGCTGTGGCAGAATTACCAGTGTATTGCTCGCAAGAGCAAATCAACACACTGAGTCACGGCCCTTTTGTACTACTGCAACACACATATGTTTTTGTATTATTATTATTTTTTGCTCTTTTTAATTTGTTATGTTTTGTTTTATATTATGTATGATTGTAATAATATGTGTGTGATTGCAGTGACAAATAAACGTGTTATCTATCTATCTATCTATCTATCTAAATACACACCATGAGACTTCATACGAATTACAGGAAATCGGACTGTATTTTATTAATGTATCTAGTCTAGCTACATGTTTTTTATTGAACCCAAACACAGGCTTTGGTCTTTTTGGGATACTACTGTGTTTTACCACATGCTTAGCCTCTAGTAGGCTGTCTGTGATGCTTACTTGAATACTTTGATCTTTTGTTTAGTTTTATTTTGTTTGCATTTAACCTTTTTACCTATCAATTCCAATCAGTTACTTAAAACTTGCCTTGACGAAATCGTTAAAAGCGATGTTTTGTAATTTTTCTGGTGCGCAAAAAGGGATATTTACTTCCTTACTTTTTTGGTGATTGTACATGTATAATGTATTTTTTGTTAATAATTATAACAACAAAAATATTACCTACACAATTATGATCATCCGATGTAGCACAATTTTGAAGTTTGTTTCCGACAAAAAGTCAAAAGTAACCAAAAGCCACAAACCGAAGTATTTCTGATTAAAACTGCTCTATCCATCGCTTTGTCATATTTCAACAAAATCCTTATTTTAAGGCACAATGAATGTCAATATTTGACAGGCTCTGAGAAAGAAAGATTTAAAGTAAAAGTACAAGATTAAAAGTATTCTCTCACAACTAGTCTGGCTTCGAGCGAATAATAAAATAATCTATCAGAAGTTACGTAAAAAATCTGAACCAAAATCAAAAAAATCCTGATGGTCCTGGTAACAATAGATGATCTCAGAAAATTTTCGTTTCAAGTGAGTACTGTAGGAATCTCATTACAATCGTCCATTATATCTCTTTAGCGCGTATAGGCCGCGCCTAACAGAAAAAGCCAAGTTTAAAATCATACTGGCTTGCGTTAGGAACAATAAAATAAATATAAAATAAAAATAAAAGGACAATGGAGCGTGCTTTGCTCGGAGTTTTTCTGCGTGATCAAATCAGAAACGAGGAGATCCACAGAAGAACCAAAGTAGCCGACATAGCTCACAGAATCGCTAAACCGAAGTGGCAGAGGGCAGGGCACATAGCTCGTAGAACAGATGGCCGATGGGGCTCGAGCCCTGAATTAGGGCGATTAGGCCTCAGTTGACCACGCGGGCCCAGTGCGGGTTGGTCGACTTCACACACAACCTGCGAGTTTCTCCTCATACGTGTGCAGGTTTCCTCACGATGTTTTCCTTCACCGTAAGAGCGTCGGATAAACTTACATATGAAATCTAAATTCGAAATCACATTGGTACGTGGCAGGATTCGAACCACGACCTCCCGGAGAGGAGGCGGCGGCCCTAGTCGTTACGCCTCCGACGCTCACTTTCAGCTAATATTAATTCCTATTTATCCACTAAGTTTTATAAAAATCGTCAGAGCCATTTTTGAGAAGAAGTAAAAAAATTTTTGGAACAAAGAACTGCTGCATACTTTTAGGCCATATACAGTTAAAGTAACATACACAGTTTCATCAAATTCGTTACAGCTATTTTTGAGTTAAAAAATAATTAGTGATTTTTCGCCCTGATTCAGGGTAGGCTCGAGCCCCTCGGTGGGGACGTATATGAGCTGTAATGATGAAGTGATTTTTAGGGTTCGTACAACAAATAAAAGCGGAACCCTTATAGGATCACTCGTGCGCCTGTCTGTGTGTCCGTCCGTCTGTTACAGTCAATTTGTTCGAATCTACGGAACCAAATCAGGTAAAATTTGGTAGGATGTTGTAGTCCTATGACCCAAACACAGATGTGCAAAATAAATATTTTTTTTAATAACGGTCATTTTAGGGGGAAAAATTAGGCAATTTAAAAAAAAAAATTACAAACCTTACTGTGCCATATATCAAATGAAAGGGCTCGTAATGAGGATCTCAAATATTTTTTTGTTATTATTATAAAATTGATAGTTTTGATTTTATTCATGAAAGAAGACGAAAGTTTACCATTCCCCCCCCCCCCTGATCTCCGAAACTACTGAGCCTAAAATTTAAAAAAAAATATAGGACGTTGCTTGTACATTACAGGAACACCTATAAAATAATTCTATCAATTAAAAATAGAGTGGTAAACTTAATAAAATACGTTCAATTATGAAAAATAGTTCACTAAAACAACACTAGATAGCGCTAGTAGTATTTTTCTGTTGCTCGCGTTTGTACCTTGATTGTCGTGTGAATAGGTATCATTGTCATAGTTGTGTGGAGCGGTGGTACGGAACCCTCATACCACGAGTCCAACTCGAACTTAGCCGGTTTTTTTACTATGGTGGCAACCCTAAAAATCAAAATAGGAAAAAAATGAAAAACATTATACCCTAACCAAAATTTCACCCCAATTCGTCTAGCATTTTGGAAACTAAAGCAACGGACTGACTTACAGATATAAACATTTTTTTTTGTATTTTAGGCCAGTGTTTTTCAATCTTTTTGAGTACGCGAACCCTTTACAAGTTAAAAAATTCTAGAGACCCCCTGGATCCATAAACAAACAACATTTTTGTGATTTGAAAAACTGTGTTTGTTTCTTTCTTTGGTACATATCAAAATATTATTATTATTTTGTTGTTATAGGCGAGAAGCTTATAGCTGATGTGCCTATAAATGTGTTAGTGTTCATTCACATCAGCTCATATACGTCCCCACCGAGGGGCTCGAGCTCACCCTAAATTAGTGCGATCGGGCCTTAGTCAACCACGCGGGGCCAATACGTGGTGGTCGACTCCACACACAACCTGCGAGTTTCTTCGCAGGCGTGTGCAGGTTTCCTCACGATGTTTTCCTTCACCGTAAGAGCGTCGGATAAACGTACCTATGAAATCTAAATTCGAAATCACATTGGTACGTGGCAGGTTCGAATAACAATCTCCCGGACAGGAGGCGGCGGCCCTAGCCGTTATGCCACCGAGGCTCTACTGTTAGTGTAACTGCACTTAGTTGGATGGTATTTGCACCATTTTTCCTTTTTATTTATTTTTCATTTTTTTTCCCCTGTTAAGGGGGAGCGGAGGTGAATGCATTTACGCATACCAGGGGAAGCTTCGGCCGAAAAACTATTCACGGAGTTTGCATCAACCAAACCCTGAGGCAACTTGTTTCAGATGTTTATCACTCTTTTATAATCCCATATTCAGTTTATATACGTCCCATTTTTTAATGTAGTTCACTAGAAACACATTTTTTTTTCTTTTAAGAGTAAGACTTCGCGACTCCCCTAAGGGTCGCGACCCACAGTTTGAAAAACACTGTTTTGAACTAATAATGTAAAACAACCGATGCCCATCAAAATCTCAACTTCGATTTTTTTTGCCATCACATTACCTGCTTTACTCCTTTGTCGCTCGAGAGTAAAAAGGAGCAATATAACAACAAATTTGGTAGAAACTTCGGGTATACAACAGTACGTCATCTCTTAAAAAAATGAATTTATTTTATTAATAATAATTAATTGATATTAAAATTATCAATAGATAAGCTTTGAAATAATCAAAGTTAATAACAATGGAACAAAGAAACCAATGAATGATAACAATGATAACAAAGAAACCAAATACACAAGTTAACTTTGTCTAAGACTCAAACATCAAAATGTACTTTTTGTATAATCTCTTCGAATAAAGGAACTGGCTACCTATAAAGTTTTAAAAGGAAATAACACTCGATAAATAATGTTTCAATTTCAAAAATTCAAACAATGTAATTCTACTCTTTTACATCGTTTTCAATTAAATTGGCGGCAGAAGGTTTATCTCGTTATAAAGTTTCTTCGTTTGCTGACTTTAATTTGATTTTTTATGTTGCAAATTGTTTTATTTTTTAATTGAAATAAAGTACTGGCGGTAACGCCACGCCATCATTTAACTCAAGATGAAAGGTTACGCGCAGTGGGCATGCTGAAAGCCGGATGTACAGAGGCCAGCACTGCACATCAAGCTAGACACTTTGGACTTTGTACCGTTCTTATGCCGTACGCATACGGATCAGAATCGCACTACGAGTGTCTAGCTTGATGTGCTGGCCTCTGTACATTGCGGATACCATCGACTCCAACCAGTCGGTAATTCGAAGGTTATGGCAACGTTATCGGCTCACCGGGAATACGGCCGAACGACATCCAGGTAGATCACGTGTTACAACTGAGGGACAAGACGGAATATCGTTAGACAGGAGCCTAAAACTAGCCAGGAGCGGCAACTGGTTGAAAGACTGCAAACTCAACACCAGGTGGCTGTCAGAACCCAAACAGCAAGGAGGAGACTGCATGAAGTCGCTTTACGTTCTCGTAGGTCGTTGCGTGTTGTAGCTCTCCGGCGAGGTAGTCGTGCTCTACGGTTACGATGGGCACGAGTTTACCTAGAGTGGCCAGAAGATAAGTGGGCTCGTGTGTTGTTTTCTCATGAATCCAGATTCGTTTTCCACCCTGATTCAAGGAGAGTCCGTATGTGGCGAGCTTCTGGATGTCACGAACGGCTTCGTTGTCCTCAGGAAGTACGTCCCTATCAGGGGGGCACTATAATGGTCTGGGTTGGAATTCGTTTTGGTGGAAGAACTGACCGCGTTTTATACGGGCAACATGAATGCAGAAAAATACCGTCACGAGTTGGTAGAACCGATTGTTGTTCCGCACCGACTTCAAATGGGAGACAATTTCATGTTAGTGCAAAATAATGCTCGCGCGCACACTGCAGGACCTGTTTTAAATGTTTTCCGTGAACGTGATATCACGCTCTTAGACTGGCCTGCATAGTCCTGTGACATGAATCCTATTGAGCATGCCTGGGGTATACTCTTAAGAATATAATTTCAACAGCTTCCTCAGAACTTAGGAACTGAACAAGATCTTTTCTTACATCTTTCACGGACGTGGAGCATGATACCCCAGGTCACTATTGACAACCTGTTACTAAGCATGCCAAGGAGATGTAGAGCGTAATGGGGTCCGACTCACTATTAATTTTATCTACAGATACTTTTTTTGTTGTTTTCGTACTAAAGCTAGCTCTAATCTGTTTTTTTTAAACACTCAACTCAATATTGTACTGTTTTGATTGTCTTATTAAACTTTTTTTTTTTGTATTGATGTAAGTTCTTTATTTCACTGTTAAACTAGACATATAATTCTGCTTTTATTCATATACTATTATTTATTTACAAAGTCTCAATATTTTCAAACATCTTCGAATGAAGGTTTGAAACTTATACAAAGTTGACTGGTGTATAATAAGCGGTCGTGTAATGTTAACTGATCTTAAGCACATACATTATCAGGATGAGATTAATTCTTAGTGGCATTCATCGCAACTGTTTTTTTGCCTTATAAGTCACGCTAAGCCGTTGGTGCCGGTTGCTATCGCTAGATGGCAGTCGTAAAGCCGTGTGAAATGCCTTCTTGGTGGCTTAAAAAACTTCTGACGGTAGAGTCCGCTACTAGCCCTCTACTTGGCCACTGCGTGTGGAGTATGGCCTGCCGAGTGTAGGAAGAGCCACAGATTAAGTAATAGTACTACGAAAAGTTCTCGAGTGGCGACCGCGCACCGGAAAACGTAGCGTAGGCAGGCCTCCCACACGGTGGACCGACGACCTGGTGAAGATCGCGGGAAGCCGATGAATGCGGGCAGCGCAGGACCGGTCGTCGTGGAAATCCTTGGGGGAGGCCTTTTTCCAGCAGTGGACGATTTCCGGCTGATATGATGACTACGTCCCATGCCATAGATTAGGTAATAGTACTACGTCCCATGCCATAGATTAGGTAATAGAACTACGTCCCATGCCATAGATTAGGTAATAGTACTACGTCCCATGCCATAGATTAGGTAATAGTACTACGTCCCATGCCATAGATTAGGTAATAGTACTACGTCCCATGCCACAGATTAGTTAATAGTACTACGTCCCATGCCACAGATTAGGTAATAGTACTACGTCCCATGCCACAGATTAGGACCCATGCACCAGTAGTGGGGACTTTACGGGTTGTAAACTAACAATGGAAACTTGCAAATAGCAGGATGCAATGCACCTTTTTTGACTTGCTTCACATCAGAGGTCATGGGTTCAATTCCCGGCGAGGTTTAGCTTTGTAGGACTTCATTTGGTTGGTTGTAGTAGGATTGTACATTTGTTGTGCGTCATTGATTTTAAAAAGTAGTTATTGAAGTTTTAATTTCCACGCATTATTCAGGAAAAATATTATACAAGCCTTGACCACAACTAGACATTGATGGACTTACCTATGTGGGCCAAGGCGAAGCGGAAATTTACACGTTAGTCCATCAATGCCTTTTTTTGCTACCCGCTGCAATAATGTACTATACTTTTACTATACGCAACCCTTCAATTCAAGTATAGTACTCTCAGCACTATACACTTCTATTTGAGTTTAATATTTGCCTTTTAGTTCTCAGCAGTCCGTAGCTAACTAACTTAATAAGGTGCTCTGTTCGTACCTACTTAAATTGAACCAACTTAAAATGTAAAAGGAACTCCATTCAACACTTCTTCGCTTAGCGAAAGAACTACGGTTTTAATTTTATTAAGGAGCAGTACGGAAATAATTTTGGACAAAAAAAAACCGACTTCAAACAGGTAACTAAGGTTCCCCTCGATTTCTCTGGGATGCCATCATCATATCCTGGTTTCCTTATCATGGTACCGCTCTTTGGATATTTCCTTTCCAACAGAAAATAATCATCAAAATTAGTTCATAAACGACGAAGTTATCCGCGAACACACATAAAAAAAAATATATATGCGGTCGAATTGAGAAAAAGGAGGAGGTCCTTTTTTGAAGACGGTTAAAAAGATGAGGAGTAAAATCGAGTGTTAGCAAAACATGTCACACTTTATGTCAGTCACATTTTCCCCAAGGCTAAGGCTCCATGGCCATAGTGCCTACGTCTAAGGATTATGGCTTCATACCTATACCGCCGTATTTTAAGCCGGAGACCTAATTTTTAGCGAGGCCGAAGTATTGCCACGGAGGGCGAAGCCCGGAGCGACCTTTCTGTAAGGTCGGGAATGTCTAAATCTAAGCTTTATATGAAAAACACCCAAGCAGACTGAATGATTAAACACCAGAATACGCCAGTTTTTTTTTCGGTTCAAATCACCTTGCCTTCAAATACTAAAATACTTAGAAATCTTCACGTAATGGGGAATTAGGTACTTCCATCAATAAATAAATACACCTACTTTTCTACTTAAAATGACATTTATCGCTTGCTGTCTGGTAATTTAATGTTCACTCAGCCGTGTCATGCATGAGTTGCATACTTACTCAGCCGTGTCATGCATGAGTTGCATACTTACACAGCCGTGTCATGCATGAGTTGCATACTTACTCAGCCGTGTCATGCATGAGCTGCATGAGGATACGGCAAAGAAACATAAAAATAAATTTTTTCAATATTCATAAACAAGTTGTAAATGAAATGTGGAGCCCTTAACTTCGGCTTCTAAACAACTTCTGAACAAATTTTTCTAACAGATCCATAGTCCATTCGCAATAAAGAACTCTTACAAAAGGATCAGCTGATTGATGAATTATTTTGTGTTTTTTTTTATATTTCTATTAAAAATTTGAGTGAGAAATCAAAATTTTGTATGAATCGTCAATTTTTTTTAGAAAAGACTAAGGGTTTATTGAGGAAAGTTGTTCAGTGTGAAGAGTAGTATCCACTGTTAACTGGTCTTACACCGATGTTGTTACACTCTGTATAAACTTATTATTATATCACTTCCTATTATTATAGTAGGGATGTTTAAGCTGTTACCTAGCCAATTATTACACCCCAGCGCGAGTCAAGTCCCAGACTGCAGCTGCCGCTGGCGCATCGCTGAAATGAGTCGAGTCAGCTCACTGTAAACAGTACGGCAAGTGACTATCAGCGGTACTATAGGAACTCGAAGTACAATAGTCTGAAGTGTATTACAAAGGCGAGTCACTTGTTTTTTTATTTTACTTTTGATTTTAGCTAATATTCAATAAACTTTTTTCGAATTGACAATGTTTTGAAGTAAAACTTCTTTACGCACGCTTGACTTGGGGAGTAAGCTGGTGGATGCGTGACAAGAGTGTTACGGAAGTGTTTTCGGGTGAAACGAACGGAAGTTGAGATGGATGTATAAATTAGTGAAGATAGATAGAGACTTATATACTTATTATTTATTTTTATTTACCAACAAAATCGGTTGCCAGACAACAATATCGGTTGTCAAAACAATCAAATTAATAATAATCATTTTCAGTGGATAATAAAACTTTTCATAAACTGTCTATACCTCCATTATGACAAAAAAGATTTGATTATTTTCTGAAGACTAAGTATTTACTTTCATACATATAGATGGAGCTAAAGAAGTTAAACTTCAGTTGTGTGGTCTAAGGCACACTCGTTTTTTTTTTCTTAGTCTATTCAATTAACCGAGCCGAGTGTAAGTCGGACTCGCACACTTAGGATTCAGTACCAACACACAACATATTTAATAATAATCGCTAAACTTAAGTGGCAGTGGGCAGAGCACATAGCTCGTAGAACAGATGGCTGCAGGGGCAGTAAAGTTCTCGACTGGTGACCGCGCACCGGAAGACGTAGCGTAAGCAGGCCTCCCACGCGGTGGACCGATGACCTGGTGAAGATAGCAGGTAGTACCTTTTTTTCATTGAATTTGGATCCTATGCGCGAGTCTGAATCACACATTTTTATCTTTGAACGTATGGTAGTGAGCGATGAAGGATGATGGGTGCGTATCGATTGTCTTCACTGCTTATACTATTATTATATCAGTTCATATACGTCCCCAACGAGGGGCTCGAGCCTACCCTGAATCAGGGCGATTAGGCCTTAGTCAACCACGCGGGCCCAGTGCGGATTGGTCGAATTCACACACAACCTTCGAGTTTCTTCGCAGGCGTGTTGTGCAGGTTTCCTCACGATGTTTTCCTTCACCGTTAAAGCAATCGGTAAGTATATGTACGTAAGTTTTTGAAAAACTCATTGGTACATTGGCCGTCCAGATTTGAACCCGGTACCTATGGTTAGATGGACCGAGTCGTTACCTGTTGAGCCACCGACGCTGATACTAAGATAGTCTAAAAAGTATGTCATCATCATCATCATCATCATCACATGTGTATGTGTATTTAATAAAACTTTGCACGTTATAACTTTCTATGGCCTAATATATACAGTTTTTTGTTTATTTTAAAAGATGATTCGCCATACCAACACGTCATATTTTGTGAAAATTTTGAAATTTTCTGTTGCCCGAATAACTATGACGGTTAAAAGATGCAGCAGGTAGACAGATGGATGGACGGTAGGCGTAGGCTTAGTAATTGTGTCTCGTTAGCACCTTTTGAATATGGAAATCTATAACATTCTGCTACATTAAATAATTTAAACCTAGCTATACAACACACAAAAAAACACGCCCGAATGAAATAACAGCGAGTTGAGCGGACTTCCAGCCCAATGGTACCACCACCAACGCATTAACGAATAATTACTAAAACAACTGTAAAGGCAAATTTGAATTAAACACAGTTTTTGGGATGCAGCTTCTGGACTAGATGCTGCAGCCAGCTGGGCTGTAAGACTTGACAGCTGGAACAGTGGAACTTAAATATTTACTAAAAGGTTTGCACGTTTATTTAGTAATAGTGGGTGCTCGCGACTTCGCCCGCGCATTTCCCGTTTTTTGGTGTTCCCGTGGGAATTTCCCGAAACCCTTTCTTAGCGGATGCCTACGTCATAACATCTATCTGCATGCCAAATTTCAGCCCGATCCGTCCAGTGGTTTTGGCTGTGCGTTGATAAATCACTATGTCAGTCAGTCAGTCACCTTTTAGTTATATATATTTAGATTTTAATACAAATAAAATAATTTGGATGGAGCGCGCTATGCTCAGAGTTTCTCTACGTGTTAATTACCCGACATTTTTTGGAACCAGCAAAGGGTACCCTCATGCGGGAGGGAGGCAAGAATCCTCATGGATCATCATCATCATATCAGCCGAAGGACTTTCACTGCTGGACATAGGCCTCCCACAAGAATTTTCACGATGACCGGTTCTGCGCTACCCGCATCCAGCGGCTTCCCGCGACCTTTACCAGGTCATCGGTCCACAGGGTGGAAGTCCTGCCTACGCTAAGTTTTCCGGTGCGTGGTCGCCACTCGAGAACTTTACTACCCCAACGGCCATCATGGATACCCGTACCAAAGTATATATATTAGTACTAACATACAGTATGGACACTCCCTGCCGCTCTCTAGATTGCGACCTCACCCCCTCGTCGCCCAAGTTGATACAGATTGGTTCAAGTTTGGTCTCGAACGTATAGAATTTCTACGTGATTTCATTTGTTCCGTCATTTGTTTTTATAAATGTCATTTCTCGTCCGTTGTATGAAGAGTACAACCGTCTGTACGGGTTATGTGGGAATAACAGCTAATCTCTGCCTACCCACTAAACACCGTCTTCTGTTGGCTTTAGCCCGTGGGGCCTTGAAGCCTTCATCGGAGGCGACCCCACCCTGAGGAAGGGGGGCGCGCAGCGGTGCTTCTGATGCGAGCTACCGCTTAGGGGGTTGCATATGTTGTTCTTAAGAGGAGGGGTTGTGTCATCTGGTTATGGACACTTTCAGTTTGTCCCTGAGCCGCCAGGAGGCACTTCAGTCGGCTAAAACTCTTATAATCAGGCAGCTCTTATAATCGCTAAACTAAAATGGCAGTGGGCGGGCACGGCATATAGCTCGTAGAACTAATGACCGTTGGGGCAGTATAGTTCTCGAGAGGCGACCGAGCACTAGAAGACGAAGCGTAGGGCTCTCTCTCTCTCGGTTGACCGATGACCTGGTGATGGTCGCGTAAAGCCGCTGGACGTGGGCAGTGCAGGACCAGTTGTTGTGGAAATCCTTGGTGAGGGGCCTCCGAGGAGTACAGCAGTGGATCTTTTGGCTGATAATTATGATGCTAATGATGATGATAAGGATTCATATTTATTCATATCAGCCGAAAGACGTCCACTGCTGGACAAAGGCCTCCCCAAAGTATTTCCACGACAACCGGTCCAGCGTTGCCCGCATTCAGCGGCTTCCCGCGATCCTCACCAGGTCTTTGGTCCACCGCGTGAGAAGCCGGCCTACGCAACACCTTCCGGTGCGAGGTCACCAATCGAGATCTTTACTGCCCCAACGGCCGTCTGTTCTACGAGCTATGTACCTTGCCCATTGCCACTTTAGTTAAACGATTCTGTGAGTTATGTCGGTTTGTTATGGATATGTAAGTAATTAACGAAAAACTCGTTCGTTACCGTTTAGCCACAGACGTACTTAACACACGAATATTTGCGGAGCACGGCAAAGTTTCACCAAAACCTAATCGTCTAATTCTTTTATCACATAGACCACAGAGTGC